>CM068580.1:86961031-89539386 GCA_035048485.1 Pteria penguin
AATGTGTTTTTGAAACATAGACATGGATTTTACATAGCTTTTTATATTTGTCATCTCTTAAATTGTTAAAGGTCGTGAGACCGGAAACTTGCAATATAGAGTGTTTGTGTTCTTTTACTTTTTATTTACCGGACTTCCCTTTAGAGAACTATCTAGAATCTTTATTTTGTTTTGTTTTGGTTTGGTTTGGTTTGTCTTGTTTTGAATATAATATAAATATATTATTATTTCGAAACATTTTCTTAAAATAAAATGAATAATGATGCACTCCAAGTTTCTGCTGTAAACTATGGAAATAAATCACAATTTCGCAATGAAATATGTAAAACCCGTAATACGTATTGGTAAAAAGGAATAGTATTCAATAATCGGCACTTGATTTGTTTGTAGGTATCACTGGATACACTCGTACCTTCACAAATGCAAATGGTCAATCAAGCCGTGGTATTTTACCTGTGCGGTCCACTATCCAACGACCCACATGTGAGTACATTACAATATGATGAGTATTAACTGTTTTCAATGTTATTTACTATCGTTGGTTGATATTAATGAAAGCAAGGAGTTGAAATCTATGCGTACTCATGGACAACATAAATCAACAAATAAATTTTTAAGCAAAAGTGAAAAAAAAAAAATAATTAAAGTGACCAGAAACGTTACATTCATCTTTGAATATGAAGATTAATATATTCTAATCAACCAATATAACAATCATAAACGGACAAGGAAAACACAAAGTTTTAGATAAGCTAATAGTTAAATTAAACAGATGCTTTAAATGAAAACACTCACAATCATGTGATGAAGAGAACAGAATGTGGACACCCGCAAAACACGACTCCACAATGTAAATAGGGTATACGAGGATAATAAAACTTAACGAGTCCGTTCTCGGTACGAGTTTTAATGCGCTGCGCAAGTTTTAGCGCATGCCGATCGACTGTAATCGTTAAAATAGTCGGCGTCTTAAAAACATTAATAATATTAAAAAATTATCAACAAATTATAAAATCAGCATAGTTTAACCGAAATGTATCTACCCAACATTAATATATCGAAATTAATTCCCATAATATCTGATTACGACATTTCAAAACGTTAAAAATAGTGTTTTTGAGATTTCCCCCTAAAATTGAACCAAGAGGTGGATTTTTCTACAATTCTCTGAAAATTATTTCTATTTAGCATTTCATCACTGACGAAAAAAAATGATCAATTTTCCTATTGTGGTTTTGGAGATATTTCTACCCAGAACGGCCTCGTTAGGTCGGTTATCAGCAAAGCGCTTTGTAATATTAGAATAGTATAGCTGCCAGACATAAAATAACAAATAAAGAGCCATGAACCCTGTAACCCTGTAACGGAGTACCGTTATATATTAATATAACATTTTCTCTCATATCTGTGTATTTGATACAGAGGAGGCCCATGTAATACAGCTATGTGATATTCATGTGTATTACACACC
Source organism: Pteria penguin (assembly GCA_035048485.1). Taxonomy (NCBI): domain Eukaryota; kingdom Metazoa; phylum Mollusca; class Bivalvia; order Pterioida; family Pteriidae; genus Pteria; species Pteria penguin. Next base: position 86,962,503 of record CM068580.1, read on the forward strand.
ACGTGACGTCATTGTGACGTCATGATTTCCGCACCGAACACGACGACGACGTCTCAATAAAACGTCAATTAAAGACTCCTTTTTCTACATTGTTTTACATCTTTAAGGCAAAGAGACTAACGTTCACGTTTTATTCATTTAAAATAAATCATTTCCGGGGACGCTGAACACGAATAAGACAAAAATTTCCTGATTCAATAAAGTTGAATATTTTCCGGCAAACCTCGGGTTTTACTGGAATTTGAGACCCCTTGGGTGTAACTGATGTAGCAGCCTATAAAAGAGTCTTATAGCATTTACAACTACCATTATTATATCAATATAACATTGTATTAACTGCAGTACACTCGAATATTTTTGTTATATCGGTTTCTGTGTTTTTTACTTTTATCATGTGTATGTTCATGTCCTTGGTGATATGTGTCATACAGTTTTGTCAGATGTCGACTGTTTTCTCTTTTATAATCATCATAGGGAAATGAGTTCCTTAAACGGCGTACTCCTCCTGAGATGTCTCGCCTTGGATTTCTAAGGTCGATGAACGTTCTCCGCATTATGTTGCTGTAAATGTTACACTGGAATAACTCGTGTTGCTATCGTACCTGTAGTAAATCTTCTAAAACGAACAACAAAAATATTCAGATATGTTGATTATTTAGTATGTTTAGAAGAAATAAATATATCCGACTCCACTGTACGACAAAAGTCACCATGGGCATGTAAAATTCATCAGAAGTAGTAGACGTTAAGACACAATATCCAGTTGTAATACAGTTGCTGCACTGCTGAAGGCTCGTAAAATGATAATCGTCACTTAATCGGTGTACTAAACATTTGAAAAGTATATTGAGATCAAAACACTTTGGATTAAATGAGACAAATATAGTTTCAAATGAGTTTTAATTGTACCTACCGATGAATTTCAGGTACTCCAGTACCGTTAAGTTGTCCTTACAGCTGTACCGGATGTGGCGGAAGTTCATCAACATGCTGGGTTTTTGACGCTAATTGGCAGAAATGTGATGTTCCTGGTTGGACTACGGCGCATGAAAGAGCTTGGCAAAAATTTAACGCAAGCTGGGGTAGATCTATTCTCTTTATTATTTAAAACCTTTGCAAACACCAAACACAACCTGATTGATTGATTGCTTCTATCGAAGACAAATGTCCAAAGATAAATGACGAGACTACACGCAGTATTTGCTTGGCCTAAAAGATCATTTATTGCAAGAATAAGCATGAAATCATATAGTTACCTGGAGTACATCTTATAATTCAAATTAGAATGTAATTAGTATAGAAAAAAGAAAAACACATCTGACTCAACAAACACGTAAAAACATAATAATATAGATGCGGTACAAAGGTAAATCTTATTAGTGTAGCTCACCGTTTACGGGCCCATATTCCCAGTCTCTACGTAAGCATTACAAGTACACATATTTAAAACAAAAAGTCCCCACAATAATCAAAAGGATATTCACATTCAGAGGTCATAAAAGTATAAACATAAAGAGTATCATGCTTTTAAATTATAATATCAAAATATTGAAAGGGAGCTTGGGTCACTGATGTATTGAAGCACGGTCTTACAGTCAGAGTGGAAAACGAACACTTCATATCATCCAAGACACTCTATATAAGGCCCGTCAAAGAGTCCCTGTCGCCCTGTTACAGACGTTTTTCTCGTCTTTGTTGCATATATGATATAGCTGAAAAGGGATGTATCAGCAACATAAAGACACTAAAGATGCAAAACTGCTTTTGTGGTGAAAGGGGCTCGTAAACTAATTAACGACACCAATACCGTGATAAGGTTCACCTCAGCTCACTCATGTTATGATTATGTTCACCTCAGCTTACTCATGTTATGATTATGTTCACCTCAGCTCACTCATGTTATGATTATGTTCACCTCAGCTCACTCATGTTATGATTATGTTCACCTCAGCTTACTCATGTTATGATTATGTTCACCTCAGCTTACTCATGTTATGATTATGTTCACCTCAGCTCACTCATGTTATGATTATGTTCACCTCAGCTTACTCATGTTATGATTATGTTCACCTCAGCTTACTCATGTTATGATTATGTTCACCTCAGCTTACTCATGTTATGATTATGTTCACCTCAGCTCACTCATGTTATGATTATGTTCACCTCAGCTTACTCATGTTATGATTATGTTCACCTCAGCTTACTCATGTTATGATTATGTTCACCTCAGCTCACTCATGTTATGATTATGTTCACCTCAGCTTACTCATGTTATGATTAAGTTCACCTCAGCTTACTCATGTTATGATTATGTTCACCTCAGCTTACTTATGTTATGATTGAGTTCACCTCAGCTCACTTATGTTATGATTATGTTCACCTCAGCTTACTCATGTTATGATTATGTTCACCTCAGCTTACTCATGTTCTGATTATGTTCACCTCAGCTTACTCATGTTATGATTATGTTCACCTCAGCTTACTCGTGTTATGATTATGTTCACCTCAGCTTACTCATGTTATGATTATGTTCACCTCAGCTCACTCATGTTATGATTATGTTCACCTCAGCTTACTCATGTTATGATTATGTTCACCTCAGCTTACTCATGTTATGATTTTGTTCACCTCAGCTTACTCATGTTATGATTATGTTCACCTCAGCGTACTCATGTTACTCTGATTTGGTAATTGCAAGTTGTTCATATAATTGTCGTGAGAATTTAATAACAAAAGATACAATTTCTTGTAATGCTTATAAGTAGTCTGTACCTATACACAACTTACTGATTTCTTTTTAAAAAATTAATTGAATAGACATAAACATTCCCTTTTCTTTATTTCAGCAATTCTCGGCAACAGTAAGTAAAATTAGATACCATTCATGTTATGACTATAAAATTCATATAAACAACATACAAGGCTCGATAACTCATGATGTAGAAACATAAAAATCGAATATTAAGAAGTACAGGGACAAAAACGTACAGCGTATCTAGACACACGCTATCAGTTTTCGTATTTTTGTGTAGACTAGATATGTTTCTTATGATCATTTTTTATCAGAGATTGCTGTGAAACCTTATGCGGCAACATGCGACAAATTCAAAGCTCTAATGATAAGTTACGGGAGGTTAAATGATACAATAAAAGACAACTTTACGGAATATGTAAGAACGGGAACTAAACCTCCAAATTTCGACAAGATACCAGCTGAATTATTTGCTGCAATAAACGTAAGTCGACATAGTTAGTATTGTTTAGGTATTTATAAATATAGCCATATCTTTTAGATATCACCACAATAACATTATTCAATACTCCAAACATAGGTGTTATATATCTTTATGATCGTTTTAATCGAAGATAGACTCGCGTCCTAATGCAATTGCCATGTGACATCATCATTATTTATCATGCATTCAAGGATTCACTTTTTTCGGAGATCCTGTTTCGATCGATCGATTGATTGATTGATTTTTGTTTAACGTCACTCCACGATTATTTCACGTATATGGTGACGGCATCTGCCTGATGCAATGCATACAAATTTAGACCTTTGCAACGGACCCAGCCGAAGCAGTGAGGAATCTTTTACGTACTATGCCTACCGTGACAAGGACGGGAGTCGAACCCGGGACCTCTCGATCTCGAGCCGAGCACATTACCCATCCTGTTTCGAATATATTAGATTGGGCTAAGCTCTTAACTTTGGTAATTTGGTTTCCTCGGATCCACAGTTTCGAACTTCAGTATTACTGAAGGGACTGGAGTTTTTGAAATGCATATATGGTGTTATAATATAAAACATGTATATTTGTTCTTCAGGGGTCCGTGAATGTCCACTGTGGTACATTGTTGTTAGTGCCATAGTCATGTGACACCAGTTATTTTCGTATTTTACATTATAGTAATTGTTCTCCCTTTTTTTTTATTTAATTTAGGATTCATTGTTGTCGGTATTTATCAGTAATCTGTCCGATTCTCAGCAACTTGAAATGTCTTCAAAAATCGAAAAAGCCAACGCTACATATCGTTGCACACTGCGGGAGATACTGTCTGGATTGGACTTTAAGAACTTGTATGAGGTATGTGCATATGCATGTATTGTATATCCTTTTCAATATTTTAGTGAAAATTCATGCAGAAAAGGGTCTTGCTTATATGTATGCTCTTTTCAGATGCGTGGGTATTACACTGTCTATAAAAAGTTGATTCTCATTCATCTTGTGTATACAGATGAAAATATTTGATCATTTACAACTGCCACTGTGAAAATCTAAGGCAGACTAACTATTATATAACGAAACTAGTGATACTTTTCACTCGAAAAAAAAAGTATAGAAGATGAATTTTCACACAGCACCTCAATTATCTTCATCCGTAAGTATTAGTTCAAATAAAGAAGACAAAAATAAAAGAGAAGACAGATTGACCTAACATTATTAAGGCTCAAAATACATATCCATTCTTAGACGAGAGGGATCAAATTAATTTGTAAAAAGAAAAAGATGGGGTGTGGGTATTTCCTTTCACGGTACACTTTTTTCAAGATAACACAGATTGTCACATTGTCTAAAATTACATTTTCGCCATTTGTAACAGACAGGACAAGAAAATGAAGTATCGCGGTAGGACATGTATGTAGGATCTATCTACCATGGGATTTTCTTATACATAAGCTCACTAGGTTGACACATGTCATGATCTTTATCACAAGAGTAGAGTAATTATTACAGAGACTCAATCAGTTTGTATGATAATAAGATGATTAATATAACCATCTCAGAAGTCCAGTGAAGTATAAGCAATTCCTGTCACTCACATCTAGTACAAATCATTAAATCAGGTACATATGTTGTATAGAATAGCCAAATTCAGTGTTCAAACGGGTTGGAACAGGTCTAAATTCAGAAAACCATTCAACACTCTGGATAAAAGATGACATATTGTATAATACGAGCTTTGAATCTATCATAGAAGTTCCACTGACATCGTTCGCCTACCATTGAGGTCCAACTTTAACCATGCCCATTATGCAGTTCCATTGTGACGTCATAGTTAAATTCATAATAAAGATGATGGATAAATCCAAACCATCCGAAAATCATGAAACCAGAGGACATACAAAATCAGTGAAAATGAAAAACAAGTGGAAAATAACGAAAAATGTCTACTTAAAGAGCATATGTGAAGCCCTATGATGGAGTGCGATCAAGTGGCCGGACAGAGCGAGTATCTCCTGCTTGCTAGCAACACCCGTCACATATACCCAGTAAACAGAGTCAAATCGTGTAAATTCCATATATATTTGGTAACTTTCTAGTATAGAATGTGTCAAATCTGTGTAAAATATCCAATTCGGTCTCAGTCCAGAATATCATTTAAAAGTCTGGATAACCAGATATCATATTGAGTAATAAGAGTTTCGTAACGACCACAAAACTTCCTCAGTGACGTTGTTAGTCTAGCACATATATAACGCTGGTTGAGTAGCTTATCTGAAAGTTGACTATCCCTCAGAACAACGTCACTATAATTTGAACATGCTCTGAAATAACATATTAAGTGAGATATGAATACGCCGTATGCGGGCGATGATGGAATATTGCTTCTTATGAAAGGAAAGTTTGTGATAGCGAAATTGAAATCGTCATGTTTGTCATAGAGTGAGGTATTCAATTGACCATTAATGTCGAAAGAAAACATAATATCTAAATACGAAATAGAATTACTACTTTCTGTGGTTCCTTTGACCTCTAGTGCACTTGGATAAATGAAGCTAAGGTAATCCGCGAATGAAGGATTATTGATTGAAAGCAAATTACTATATATCTGTAAGTGAAACTGAAACCAAGAGCTAATTGTTTCTTTCCTTGCGAAAGCAAAGACTGAATGAATTTAGTTTCGTATGAGTAAAGGAATTTGTCAGCCAGAAGCGGGGCACAGTTAGTGCCCATTGGAATGTCAACATTTTGTTGAAAAACCATTCCTCCAAATACAACAAAAATGTTAAGGATAAGACAGTACAACATCTGGATGACATCTGTTTCATGTTTGACGGGTCATTTATTTATGATGTCATAATGTACAAGTGTGCCAAAATGTGTGATGTCAGGCATTTGACGATCACTCAATTACACGCCTTCAAAGCATAGTAACATAGTTAAGGTATGATCTGAGATATGAATACTCCACAGACATGCGACTAGTGGATATTGTTATTCATATAGGGAAATTGTATAAACATTAAATTGAGATCGTCACGTTTGTTATAGATTGAGATGTTCAGGTGTTCCAAACACAAAAACAGTGTCATTGATCAGAAAATTCAACATTATTTTGTCATCCGTTTCGGTGTACATAGTTTAAATAGAATAGTAACACTCGTTAAATATTTTAAATGTTAAAGGCGGAAGGGGGGGGGGGGGTGTTGAAAGGAGTGAGAGAGGCATTGATGTCGGGTTCGGGCGGATAAATAGAAGAGATTGTAGCTCATTCATTATGGGCACCTGGTTTCCACTTTCAGGATCCACGGTTATATTGATGTAATAGTTAACCTGAGTTAGCATGAAATATTGTCATGGATTTCTCATGGTTGAACTACATCAGCATCGCAATGGAGGCAAAATTTATATTTTTGTCATGTGTCATGTAAAAAGTTATATCAATGCTTATTAAGAAAAATAACAAGGGTTTTCTAAATTGTTACATCTTTATATAACATAAATAACATGGTGAGGGTTGAGTGGTAGTTACATAGACAGGCCATTTTGTTCTTTCATTTGCAAATCCAGATTTGATCTGATAATATTCTCGTCATAATTTTAAGAGGGTTACCTGTGCTATGCCGCCTACAGCACTCATAACAACAAAGAAAGGGGACATTGATCTATAAAAGAGTTACAGATAGTTAAATGATGTGTTACTAGAAATTGATAGCTGAATATTTTAATGAAGCATTTAATATTTTATTGTCATTTATCAGAACAAAGTAACTGCTGGGACGATAGACATGTGCGACAATGAATTACTATCCGGGACAACTTGTGATTATTATCTGACAAAGTCATGCACAGAGCTTACAACAAATCCATCTGACCTTCTCATATATGCCCCTACCTGCTTATGGAAAAGAAGCAATTGTATGGAGGGACTTGCACTGTCTGATTTACGAAGCATGTAAGACAATAAGTACAGTTTTGCATTTTTATTTATTTATTTTATAATTATTATTATTTTTTTTTTTTTTTTTTTTGGTCATTGTCGATAAGATGATTTGCATTTTCAGTGTTAACAACACATGGATTCACAGAATGTGTAGCTCATATAGTATTATATGTATATATAACAAATTAGATCAACTTCCTAGCGGTTAAGGAATACGTATGTATACATACACTATCTTAATCGAAATCAAATTATGTTTACATGAATATAAAAGAAATGTTAACATCTACCTCAATAAATACACTCAAAACACACCTGTGCAAACTAATGCTATAAAAGCCCCTTTTTTCAGAGTCTTTTATTATTTCCTTCCAGAATTCCCAAAATATATGTATGTTAATCGTTATATATTTTTCCTACGATAATTTGTGGTATTTCCATCTTGGGTGTGTAAGGTAATTATTACAGAAATACAAGTACAAATAAAGATAGAGAAGACTGCAAATAGAATATCCAAAGACATCACGTGTTCACAAATAACTTATAGTATATATACATCTCATAAAACGTATGATAGATAAAAAGAATACATTGCCTCTCTTTCTACATATAACATATTTTAGATTTATGTGCTATGAATTGATTCATCTTTATTTCTAAAACATCATTCTGCACTTTTTCAGAGAGAGTGATTTAAGTACAGTATGCAAAACCATGCACTGCGAAGGATTTGATTTTAATTTGATATCTAGAAAATACAAGACAGCAAGATCGCTTACGTGTTCCCAAAGCCTTATGGACGTGGTCAGCAACTGTTATTTGGATTATTCAATCCTCGATTCATGTACTACAACACAGGTAATATGTTTTGTCGGAAAATTTCAGAATGTAAATCTCCATAGAAATTACTTATTGCCTGACTCAGTGTTAGCACTATATTGACAATACACCACCAAATGCCGAGATATTGCCATCCTGGACAGATCTCTCCAAATGCCGCAATATTGCTATCCAGGATAGACCTCACCAAATGCTGCAATATTGCCATCCAGGATAGACCTCACCAAATGCCGCAATATTGCCATCCAGGATAGACCTCACCAAATGCCGCAATATCGTCATGCAGGATAGATCTCACCAAATGCCGCAATATTGCCATCCAGGATAGAACTCACCAAATGCCGCAGTATTGTCATCCAGGATAGATCTCACCAAATGCCGCAATATTGTCATCCAGGATAGATCTCACCAAATGCCGCAATATCGTCATCCAGGATAGATCTCACCAAATGCCGCAATATTGCCATCCAGGATAGATCTCACCAAATGCCGCAATATTGCCATCCAGGATAGATCTCACCAAATGCCGCAATATTGCCATCCAGGATAGACCTCACCAAATGCCGCAGTATTGTTGACAAGGCCTTATAAGCCTATTGTGAACAACAGCGTTAAACAGATGAATAAATAACATTCCCGCAGTGACTTGCAAACTGAAATAGAAAATTATTACATTCGTATCAATTATTTACGAAAGCCGATTAGACTCACTTACTAAGAAAAACTTTTATATATTATTTCGTAATAACGAGAATTAATTTGTTATCTCGAGATCTTTTCTCGTTATTTCGAAATCTTTTTTCTAGATCATTTCTCGTTATTTGGAGATCTTTTCTCATTATTTCGAGATAATTAACTCGTTATTTCGAGATAATTAACTCATTATTTCGAGATCTTTTCTGTTTTTAAGAGATAATTAACTCGTTATTTCGAGATCTTTTCTTTTTATTACGAGATAATTAACTCGTTATTTCGAGGTCTTTTTTCGTTATTTCGAGATAATTAACTCGTTGTTTCGAGATAATTAACTCGTTATTTTGAGATAATTAACTCGTTATTTCGAGATAATTAACTCGTTATTTCGAGATCTCGAAATAACGAGTTAATTATCTCGAAATAATGAGAAAAGATCCCGAAATAACAAGATAATTATCTCGAAATAACGAGTTTTAAATTATCTCGAAATAACGAGAAAAGATCTCGAAATAACGAGATAGTTATCTCGAAATAACGAGTTAATTATCTCGAAATAACGAATTAATTATCTCGAAATAATGATAAAATATCTCCAAATAACGAGTTAATTATCTCGAAATAACGAGAAAAGATCTCGAAATAACGAGAAAAGATCTCGAAATAACGAGATAGTTATCTCGAAATAATGACAAAATATATAAATTTTTTTCTTAGTACGTGAGTCTAATCGGCTTTCGTAATTATTTCACACAACATTTGAATTAATTCAAGCAGGCATATATATACCCAGTCTAGTCTAAGAAACGGCTGATTTACAGATGATTTGTCTTTATACCTGTTCACAGAGCAGGTAATAATATTTTAATTATTTAAAAAGTATAATATATTTAAGCTTTTGAAAATGAATTATAAAATGATAACAAATCCCTCCTCTATCTAATTTTATTCACTATTGTACTACTTTTTGTTCTTAACGCGTAACCTCTGCTCGGAAAACAGTTGAAAATCATATCATTTATATTAAGTTATACAATGTCGTGTTTAACAATAATAAAATCAATTACATTTGGTCTATAACATATTCCGGCGACGTTATATAGAAACTTCATTTATGGAATTTGTTGTAAAAAATCTCTACATTTATTTTTCTACCTTGTATACTTCACTTCTACATGGTTCCATCAAGACTAAATTCTTATCTCTAAAACGCTAGTTGTCGTATAAAGACATTCTTCCGTACTTCAAATCACTCTGGATTACTCTCCAACATACCATCTCATTTTTGTAATACAATGAACTTGAAGTGAAGGATAAAATGCCATTACCTTTCCGGGGGAGGGGACAATTTGATGGAGTGTTTATGAAGTATGCCAATAATGGAGTCTCTATCTCTCACTCCTAAATTTCGATCCGGGACATAAAAATAAGCCTTATAGTTGGTCCCTTTAAAGTCTTATGCAGACTTTCCCTGGAGTGTTACACTCTCCGGCGGGAACTCAATGAAAATCGCGCCTTCTTTTGAAGGTCATCCCTCCGACTATTAGTCCTATGGACCAAGCAGTTTTACCCGCTTTTAGACGGACAAATAATGGATGAATCATGTTGATGTCTTTTCATAGTTTTATGCCCCAGTTCGACAAATCAATGTATATCATTTAGACAGGTTTGCTTATTTATGTGTTCGTTTGTCTGTGATGCTATAAGAATGTTTTAGCTATTATAGGTCGTACATATGAAGTTGTAACCGTATTACCATAGTCACAATGCTTTCTAATGAGCGCTTTGTAAGAAGATCCTTATAAAGACCGTGCAGTTTGCGAAATGTAGACTTCAAAAATGGTTTTTGGAATCATTTTAATAATATACTTTCACTCCGAATCTTGTCCCGGTAAATAAAAATACCATAATATTAAGAAACCCTAGCATATCAGATCTTTTCCTTACAATAAATAAATTAACTTTGAACTCCCAGTTTGACCCATCAGAGAAAGGACTCACACTTGTCTCTTGTTTTTATTGAAAAATAAGAACGTAACTGGTGTCACATGACTATAGCACTTACAACAATATACAGCAGTGGACATTCATGGACCCCTGAAATTCTGACCAGGTGCCCGGGAGCGTTTCCTGTTTGGCTAGCCACACCCGCCGTGAATATCCGTAAATACAGTCGAAACAAATATAATACTGCATACATACATACAAGAATGTGAAGACTGTGTAGACATAGCAACAGCCACAGCCACAGCAACACAACATCAAGAAAAAAAGTTATAATGACAACATAATTCATTATCTTATTTACAAAGTTTATCTTATTGATGACGTTGTTCACGGAGTCACGTTTTATACCGTATTCGTAAAAAAGGGACCGTGGTTTATTTTCTAGAGGGCACCATCCATGCAAATATGGTAAAATTAGAACTTTCACCAATAAAAGAGGGTTTGCATTACATTGCCCCTTTTTCTGCAACTAGTTTTTATGCTTAACAAAAAGTTTGGAAAATACTTGTACCGAAGATAATATTGCTCTAAAAATTCATTACAAAGTTTAAATTATGTATAAAATAAAGTTAAATTTTGCATTTTTCTTTTCAGTTGTCTACAATTAAAACAAACGATACTACGTTTACGAAGTTTAAAACCAGTAAACTTGGCTCGAATCTCGGCAGTTTGACAGCAAGCGATATATCTGAGTAAGTAATGAGAATGTAGACGTTTGACAGCCGGTCATATAATTAAGTAAGCAATATTAATGTAGGCGGTTTGACAGTCAGTCCAGATTGACAGACAGTGATTATCTAAGTAAGTAATAATAATCTAGGCGGTTTAACAAACAGTGATATATCTAAATAGACTACGAAGAAGTACCGAGGGGGTTAACCATTACCGAGGTCAATGAAAAAAGACAATATCGTGTATAATGTCGTAATAAGAGAAATGCGAACCCCAATTTACATTGAGGTGAGACCTGGAGCCCGTTTCATCAACATGTGTAAATTTTCGACTGACTAAATCTAACGCCAATGGCGTAAGTCTTCTTACGTATAGGTATAGAATAGTTCTTAGTGTAAAGAAATGTGTGTTTCATCAACCTGTGTAAGGTGTACGTACGTAACGATCTGACCAGCGAGTTGACTAACTTTAGGCAGTGGCTTTGCATATGTCCAGGTTTAATTCTTACAGGATGTTCTACTTACATTTATCCATCATATTTAACGTTACATTAGAATACATTTAGTTTGCAACACATGCTCACAATTATATCGAGATGAGTTACAGTACACGCGATGCTTGTAAACATGTAGAGACGTCATGGAATCGTATGCGGTATTTGAAAATACGTCATCAAATGAAAGATAAAACTATTCCGATAAGTACAAGTATGTCCACATCTATAAGCATCTATATAGTCAAGCAGATCACGAACTGCGACGAAATAGCAAAAAATAATGCTCCCTCCCCTTTCTGTTTCTCTAATATAATAATTAATTTTAGACAATTAAAACCCTATTCAAGTCTGCTTAAAATAAAATTAGCTAATTTATGTAATGCAAACTATGTTTCTGGTTAATTGTGGATAGTATATTGTACTATTTACTACATGGAAACAGTAAAGAAGGCTAGATGCCATTGTATTGATTTACGCCAACACTAAGTAGAGGTGGAAGGTTGGCGTAGAGTTTCTTCTAAATCTACGCTAAACGTAGAGTTACACCGTTTGATGAAACTTGTAAAATATAGTTTAACCGGGTATTTACGCCAAACTAAGCCAGGAGTTACGCCATTTGCAAAACGGGCTCCTGGCGTCCGGGAGGAGTAAGCGAAAATAATAATAGTTTCTCTAGGTTTGACAACCTAGAGAAACAGCGAGAAGATGATAAAATCTAGGTTTTTGACACTCCAGTGATATATCTAAGTAATTTAAAATCTAGACTGTCTGACATCAAGTGATTTATCTGTTTAAATCATGATAATCTAGGCTGTTTGACATCAAGTGATTTATCTGTTTAAATCATGATAATCTAGGCTGTTTGACATCAAGTGATTTATCTGTTTAAATCATGATAATCTAGGCTGTTTGACATCGAGTGATTTATCTGAGTAAGTAATGATAATCTAGACTGTTTGACATTAAGTGATTTGGGGTTCGCATTTGTCTGAATATGATACTAAACACGATATTGTCCCCTTTGTTCCATGGACTATGAGATGTGGTTTACCCCTCGGTACTTCTTCGTTTTCTACTTATGTGAGTAAGCAATGATGATCCAGACTGTTTGACATCAAGTGATTTATCTGCGCAAGTAATGATCACCTAGACTGTTTGACATCAAGTGATTTATCTGAGTAAGTAATGATAATCTAGACTGTTTGACATCAAGTGATTTATCTGAGTAAGTAATGATCACCTAGACTGTTTGACATCAAGTGATTTATCTGAGTAAGTAATGATCATCTAGGCTGTTTAACATGGAGTGATTTATCTGAGTAAATAATGATAATCTAGACTGTTTGACATCAAGTGATTTATCTGAGTAAGTAATGATAATCTAGGCTGTTTTACATCAAGTGATTTATCTCAGTTAGTAATGATAATCTAGGCTGTTTGACATCAATTGATTTATCTCAGTTAGTAATCACATTTAACCTCACACCAGTACTGTGTAGTGAAAATAGTTTTATTATAATTGTTTTCATAAAATGCCCATATACATAAAAACCGACCATTCCTGGCCAAAATGATTGATATAGATACATGTACAACTGCAATTCAATAGTAAGCCAAAATTATTATAAATCCATTCGTGTAAAGTACAGATTTTCCAAACAGAACTTGCAACAAGGCGACATTCTTCAAATTCTTGTAAATGAAATTCGATATGTATTCGATATTATATATTATATATACCATAGACTTAGGTGTCATTAATTATCTAATATTTGTATCGACATATATATTTCTTAGGTATAATTTAAGTAATAAACAATTCAATTCACCTTTATAACTGCTATTATTTCAGTTACATGAATGGTTTCAAATTATCCCAAATAGATGACTTAGATGAAACTGAGCTGCAGACAGCCGTCTGTTCCGGCAGTGGTGTTGACATAAAACAAGCGGTATACTACAGTTTAATCATTCGGTCAGATCAGAACTATAGAATATAAAATTTATTGTTCCAAAAGGTAAAATACTGCAATAAATAGGTAAACATTTTCTGTCAACCTAAATAATTCATTGATTATGTAGAATAGACATTTGGCAACCCAGAATTTATATCCGAGACACGTTTACAGTGAAAATCGTGTAGCATGTTAATGAAAATCAGTTTTCTTTCATGGAGAATAATATATCTTCAATGCATTTTCGGCCAATAGTTTAGCCATTAGATTTTATTACTTAAACTTTAGGCATTACACTTATAAATTGGGCTTTAGAACCTCAAATGACGTATCAAGAATCATTGATATGTGGTACATATTGTAATACTGAACAGTGACTTCCTGCTTACATCAATGGTAATTGTAAGTCTCTTGTTGCTTACATTTATAATACATGTATGTGTCTCATTGCGTATTGGCGACCAATAATTACATATATTGTACATGTTGGTCTCCTATCACTTACATGCATGATACACGCATGTCTCTCATTGCTTATGTATAACACAAGCATATGGTTCATGTATCTATTTCATAGAAGCAGCATGGATGTCCTTTAATGCTTATTTATGACATCTGGCTACATGTATGGTACATAAATGCCTATCATTGTTAGCTACATGTATGGTCTCACTTCTTGTTTCTGACCTACTAACTAAAGATGTGGTACACTTATGTCTCTCATTTTTTTATTTATTACCACAAGCTAAATGTATATTACACTACAAAGAATTGCTATTGTCCAGTTGTCATATCATCGCCGCAATGTTCAGAGGAGACATGTTCCTGAACCTCGTCCCCTCTGACTGTTAGTCGGGACTCCTACACATCTAGGGTCTTAGCTCGCTTTCAGACTGGCAGAGTACGGTTTATCATGTTGATGTCGCATATATTTTTATATCATTATGTGTTTTACAATACCTTACGTGTTTATATCTTTATGACCTCTCAATATGCGATACCTGTTGACCCTTGTTCTTTACATGGAGGATTATTTATAAATTTTTAAATGTACGTCCTTTGATTGTTCTGCTGTTATGGTGAGTGGGGAGGTGGGCCCGTAAACCGGTTAACCTCACCATTTGTTGGGTTTTTGTCAAAATAAATGACCGTCCTAAGTCAGTATCGTAATTGCACTACAATCAAATATTTTTGTAATGTGTTATATGTGCTAGTATATTATTTATATTCATGTATTGTATAGCTCCATGGTGACTTCTGCCACATAACTGAGCCAGTAACTCCTCTTTTTTCTTTTAAGTCTTGGCTACTTATCACCGCGATCTTCGTTCTTTAATTGACCTATATTTAACGCGGAATCATCGCAAATCACCGCAACGATCGCTTTGAATCACCACAGTACTACGGGCATTTTGCGGTGACCCTACTGTGTATCTACGAATACGTAAACCATGGTGAAATATTTTTCAAAATACTCAATGAGTATGGTCAGCATTTAGTTAAGCAAATAATGTAACTTTGAATAAAATTCAGAACAGGATCCTACAATTAATGATTTCAGTCCAGCGTATGTAGCATAAGACTTCCGAATTCAAATGCCTTACACTAATTATTGCCTCGGGTGATTTTATCTTATCAGTTTTATTTCATCTTGCGCAAAAATCAAAAAGGGATCTAAAGACAAGTACCTGTATTATAAGATAACAAAAAGGCGGACAGACAAAAAAACTTTCGATGATTTTGTTTGTAGAAAGACAGGAGTTCGAGTTTACTCTGACGACAATTTTATAAAAAGCATTTCTTTTTATTCTGTATTTGTTGCATATGCGTGGTGAATACGGAATAAATAGCAATGCTTTTTAATCAGATTTGCTTCTTGCAAATGTGAAATCGTAAGGGAAATTGTATTTTGTAATGATAATCTAAATAAATCTAAGACTAAAGGTCTATGCTGCGGAAGTGTCCCCTGAATCGGACTTGAAACATCGTCGCATTCATTGCGTTCAAGGACATGGCCATATTTAAAGATTTTTCAGCGAATAATATTCCTCCAAACACTTGCAATATTTATAGGTCTACAAAAAACCCCTCAAATAAAACTGCTCGTGTTACACCTCGATATTTAGACAATATTTTAAGATGCTTAAATGTACGTTCAGTAGGTATACAATGTATAGCCGCAATTAACGGCAAAGTTGCTAAGTGATATGCGGTGATTTGTGGCGATATGAACGCGATAGTCCGCGTCAAAATAGTCAGCCGCGATACGCGGAGAATTGGACGATTCGCAATCTGTGTAGTGTACATGTATGTCGCTCAATAATATATTGATGACCATTGGCTAGATATCTATGCTCGTGCAATACAACTTCCCGATGATATAAACCTTTTACTCAATTTAAGTTCAAGAATTGGTTTAAGTCCATTATCACTTCTGATTCATCCACAGGAAAATTCTGTCTAAGACTAGAAGGAATTGGGCCTTGTAAATTGTAATGCTATTATACAAACATGATTAATTTCTACATTTCTGTGTTTTAGACTATAACAGAATATATTTATGAAAAGTTGTCGAAGGCATCACTCCTCACTTCTGCTTGTATCACGAAACTGAAACCAAGTAGTGATGCCGCCACCGTCGACTCCGCTACACTGATCCAGCGACTATCTTCCGGAATGTATGATGATACCGAGTTTGATGTCAAAGATGTAAGATTCAGATCAAATTAGATATGATATGATATCTAATAATATTACATTTATTTTGTTTTTGTTTGGTACGGTTATCGGTTTTCTGGATCTATAGAAACCTTGACATATACACAGATCTCAAAATAAATGTTCAAATACTAAGGATTTCCTCCCCCGAATCAAAATCATGCTGCTTACAACATTCAATGTAGTGTCAGATCGCCTATGAGCTGGTTTTGAATTTCATTTTATTCTTTTCACAGGTTTATACCATTGCTGAAAAGATATCGGTGAGTATATGCAATACTAATATCTTACTGTAGTCACTCTTGAAAGGAAGCATTACCCTCTGACCAGTTGTACAGTTGTATTCGAAACGTTTCGTAATTAAATATGAATGTTTCACTTTTTTATGTGTTTACATTAAACTTGACTTACAAACATATGACGATAATTCTATATATCTAAATGTTTGACTTAAGTGTTATTACACTCTGTTTCGTTATGTTATGTGGCTGTGACACTTTCTACACAGTGTTTCTTCACATTCATGTATATATACAGTGCTGAATTATATTGTTTTGTCTGTATGTCAGGGCATTCACGGCGGGTGTGGCTAGCCAAACAGGAGACGTTCACTCCTCCCTGGCACCTGGTTTCATCTCTGAATTTCAAGGGTCCGTGAATGTCCACTGTGGTACACTGTTGTTAGTGCCATAGTCATGTGACACCAGTTACTTTCGTATTTTACATTTACCACTTGTTTGGATTAAATTATTTTACAAAGTCTTTAAACTCTTTACAGATGTCTTAATATGACAATGTAATTTGTAATTTAAATTGTGGTCACTACCTCAAGCTGATTGGAGTTAGATATACATTTGTAAGCTCTTTTTTCTTCACTTTGGAGTTGTCATAGCATTTGGGATAAAAATTAACAATATAAAAAGAAAAACTGTGACTTACGGAAGTAATAACCCAATTGATGGTACATCGGCAAGACGATAAAAGAAAGTATACTTAACTTAAAATCCACATGTTCGATATTCATTGTCGGTCGCCTAGTCACATTAATGAAATGTTCCGTTTTAGAACATACATCCTATCAATTCATTTCCATACAACTGTACCAAATTTATAATATTGAAGTAAACTTTATATATTTATGTAAATTTATATAAGCAATTCTGTTACAAGATATTGAAGGCATCTAGCACAATATCATTAAACGACTTTGTTTTGGATTTTAGGTAACCACATTAGATGATTTGGTGTTAACAAAATCTTTTGCCGCTGGATTAAGTTCTGATACCATTGCCAATCTCCCCGGAACTATGGCCGATAGTGATATCGAATCACTTGCTGAGTCCTTTTCAGAAGAAACTGTCTCCAAGTCAAAGAAAATGGCCTTTATTAATTTAGTGAGTCTTATTTTAAAATAGGTATCGCCCTGATGCTTAACTATTATTCTTTGTTAAGAGTTTATATTTTGCAATTTTATATATCTCATGTATTCATATAAACCTTGAAGCAGATCGCTTTTCATAATGTTTCAAAGAAAATTTGAATATGCTAATGCCTCTACACTACATTTTCCAGTCCTTGTTAAATACACATCAGGGTACATCATATCATTTAACAATTTCCTTTCTCCGTGAAGGCTGCAAAGTCAAGCAAAGGAATAGGATCTCTGATTAATTCCAACATGAGTGAGGAGATTCCTTTGAACTTGCTACAATCTGCCTCCATCAGTGACATTGACTTCCTGTCTCCGACATCAACAGAAACTCTTACAAAACCTCTCAACCCAAAACAGGTAGACATACGTATATACAATACAGTTTTGTATTGCCATATACCAATGGTAGATATATGGTATTGTCAAAATAAATTTACATGTATTAGATAGGTATGAATGGACAATAAGCATAGCCTCTCATTATCATTCAAGTTATTGTTCTTCAATGTAACCATTTGAATTAAAACTCATATATGATTAACTATGTGATGCACAGTGTCATTTTTATCTAAACCTAAAAGTAAGTAATATCATATCAATCATAATAAATAGGATTATTTTTCATTCTAGTTAATACAGCATAAATTGTAAAGAAGATTTAGAAAATATGTAATTCATCTTTGATAATACAAAATATATGCTTCCTACTTCTATAAAGCAATGCATTATATATACAATACTGCAAAGACAATAACAGCCGGTTAAATATGACTTTCTACATCACAACAATAAAATATCACGGTCAACAGTCATGGATCCCCAGAAATTAGAAGGCAGACCAAGTGCAGATGTGTAAATATTTCCTTTGACGCTTACTCCGGCCAGATTGATTGCATATTCTCTTATTTCCAGGGATACGTATTGTCCATCGTGGTTCGTCGTAGTGAGTGCCACAGTTACAAACCACTAATTGCTTTCGCATTTTCCAAAGTAATTAAACGCCTTCGTCATAGACAATATGACCAGGATATCAAAAAGACTATAAGTCTTGTATTGGGCCCCTCTACAGCCTTATACAGATTTTTACTTGAAAGTTGTTGACTAGCAGGTCGGTGGCGACTAAATGGCGGGGCTTGTTGAAACCTCATTCAGAGAAGACATAGTCCTAAACCTCGTCCATTCTAACTGTCGGGACTCCTACAGATCAAGGATCTGAGCGTGCATCCAGACCAGCAGAGCGCTGTTTCCTCATTTTGATGTCGCTTTATATATTTTAATACCATAATGTTTTTCTGCATTACTATACGTGTTTATATATTTTATGATCTCTCAACTTGAGAATTTGACCCTTGAACTCTATATGGAGGAATATTTATATTTTAAATGTGTGTCCTTTGTTTATTCTGCTGTTGCGATGAGTGGGAAGGTGGGCCCGTAAACCGGTTAACCATACCAATTGATTGACTTTGTCATAAGTCGGTATCGTAACTGCACTATAATCCAATATTTTTGTGATGTCCTTTTTTTTTTCATATCAATATTGTATATTTCCGTGGTGACTTCTGTTATACGGATAAGTCAGTAAGTTTTCAAGTTTTTCGCTGATTTTGTATGTCCTATGGTTTCATGATTTTTGGACTTGTGGTTTGGATTTATCCATCATCTTTACATTTCTTAACACAATAAATTTTCAACACCAACTCATTTTTTTTTTTTCGTTGCTAGGCTAGCTCTTGTTGGGATAAAGTTAAAAGCGCTAACATCCCCTTGGATTATTCTTACGTGTCAAAATTGACGACAATTGCTGGTGCTATGGACAAGTCTCAGATGGATTCAATCTCTGTATCATCAAGTGTGGAGTTGTACAAAACAATGTCTGTCATAGCAGATTCCGATGTCATTAATGGAGAAAAGGTATTAGATCATACAGTATTTATAGTTACATAATATATGGTATCCTGTTGTCTCCAAGGATAATTTTGTGGAAATATTCTTCGGCAGATACACATATCATAATCAAATAAATTTTTCATATTGTTCAGAATGTATTTTACATTAAGACAAACGTTATCTAGAAGAATTTAAATGAATGATTGTTTTAGGTGACAGTAATTTAAATGTGTAGTCTCTCATTTTAGCCAAGTGATTAAGGCATAATCAGAAAATCCTGGATCAAGCCACATCTTTTTTTCTTGCTTCTTACAACCAATTCTTCCTGAAAATCAATGTTAAAGTCATGAACTCATATTGAATCCCTTTTAAGCCATGGTTTTATATTGAATGCCTTTTAAGCGCTGATCTTATATATTGAATCCCTTTTTTAAGCCCTGATCTTATATTGAATCTCTCATAAGCCCTGATCTTATATTGAATCTCTTTTAAGCCCTGATCTTATATTGAATCTCTTTTAAGCCCTGATCTTATATTGAATCTCTTTTAAGCCCTGATCTTATATTGAGTCCCTTTTTAAGCCCTGATCTTATATTGAATCCCTTTTAAGCCCTGATCTTATATTGAATCTCTTTTAAGCCATGATCTCATATTGAATCCCTTTTAAGACATGACCTTATACTGAATCCCTTTAAGCCCTAATCATATATTGAATCCCTTTTAAGCCCAGGGCTAAGTCAATTGTTTCATTTTAATTTATTCCTTTATCAAACGTTCAAATAAATTGCCATGCAGAATGGTTTAATTCTATTTATTGATAAAATAAAACTCAATAAAATTCAAATCCCAGTTATAAATTCATTATTGAACAGAAGAATTTGAAATTTTGACTTAAGTATTTTCTCATTTTATGGCGCCGAGCCCTGATGTTATACTGCATCACTTTTTAAGCCCTGATTTTATATTGAATCTCTTTTAAGCCCTGATCTTATACTGAATCCCTTTTAAGCCCTGATTTTGTATTGAATCCCTTTTTAAACTCTAATCATATATTGAGCCCCCTTTTTGACACGTTTTTGAAACCTTTTCGACGTTACTGCGGGACTAACAATTCGGTTGGCAAATGATAACGTATCCTATAAACATTTTGACTTTATGATAAAATCTTGATTGTCTCAGACGTCATATTGCGAGAACATTTATCATTTTGCCAACCAAAATGTTAGTCTCCAAGTAACGTCGAGAGGGTCTTTGTATTTTATTTTATTGATTTAGCGATCACTATAAGTGAATTTCTTTTCCTATTTCGGTTATACTTTTGATTGTATTCCAAAATAAATTCACCTGCATCTAAATCTAGGATAGAAAACCTTTATACGGTCTGATTTGATTCTGTGTTTCAAATCTAGAAATGTGACCGACAAGATTTTGTCGAGAATCTTCATTAGATATCCAACAGTCTCTACCTCTGCGTCTTACATAATTTTTGAAGATAGTCTTATGACACCTTCCACTCTCATATACATCCGATTCTTAACTCTCTCTCTCTCTCTCTTACAAAGTTTCCCAAATGAACATATCAGGGGTATGTAGTATCTAGAAATACAAGAATTTTATCCAATAAAAAAAAATCAAACTTTAAGTATCTGACTGTTATCTTTATTTGAATCTCCCTAGCTGCATTTAAATAAAATATATTCATTGACTTAAAAATTTTTTCTCATATTTTAGCTTTCTTATGTCACTAATAAAGTCAAAACACAAGTTGAAAGCGACATGGCTAGTTTGGTCGATGTATTCGAAATATCAGCCAACATTCTCATTGGACTGGAGTAAGTAATCCATTTATAAAATGTACCAAACAAATTGATTTCCTTTAACCGAGGGGAAAATTAAATCATATCTTTTGCATAATCTATACACTCAACTAAGTCTGTCATTTTGTAACTGTGTAAGAAAACCTCTTTCAGAGGAGACATGGTCCTGAACCTCGTCCCCTCTCACTGTTAGTCGGGACTCCTACACATCTAGGGTCTTAGCTCGCTTTCAGACTGGCAGAGCACGGTTTATCATGTTGATGTCGCATATATTTTTATACCATTATGTGTTTTACAATACCTTGCGTGTTTATATTTTTATGACCTCTCAATATGCGATACCTGTTGACCCTTGTTCTTTACATGGAGGATTATTTATAAATTTTTAAATGTACGTCTTTTGATTGTTCTGCTGTTACGGTGAGTGGGAAGGTGGGCCCGTAAACCGGTTAACCACACCATTTGTTTGGCTTTTGTCAAATTAAATGACCGTTCTAAGTCGGTATCGTAATTGCACTACAATCAAATATTTTTGTAATGTGTTAAATGTTCTAGTATATTATTGATATTCATGTATTGTATAGCTCCATGGTGACTTCTGCCACATAACTGAGCCGGTAACTCCTCTTTTTTCTTTCAACATCCGGTTTCTCCGTAATGCATTCGAGGTTGTTTTCCGAGTGACGGAAAGACCCGAGAATGTGCGATTGATTTAAATATACCCAATTCGTCCAATTTCACGGGAAATCCGAGTAAAATAAAGGCTTCCAGTTCAATAGACCATATTCCGGTTCTGATAAATGACGACTTTTTGTCCGAGCTAATACCTTTTGGCGTTGTTTATAATGACGTTATAATGAATCTATATCATGCGTTATGACGTCACTATGAAAAACAACGCCAAATATATTAGCTCGGTCAAAAAGACAGCAATTATCAAAACCGGAATATGGTCTATTTGATTACAACTTTTAACGTCATTTAACTGTGACGTCACCATTCGGACCTTTACGTCATAATTAAAGCCCAAGGAAAAGTAGCATTTGTAAACTTCTCACTTCAGGTTTTACGGATATTAACGACAGAAAAAAATCCATCGAGTTGTTCATGTATCATGTGATCGGAGTCACGCCAAAGCGTATTTTTTGTCAGCAAATTGTGAATGTAGATACGCACATTATATAGCCAAATTGTGAACATTCTTATAGCATTGCTAATATTTGTATTCAGTGAGATTGTTGTAACTTTAATTGTTGGTGCGTCTAGCAAGGCGGTATTTCTTCCGGGTGCATGGTCACACCTCTGACAGAAGACGTTTACTACTCCCAGGTTCAAGGTCATGATTCGGACATGAGACACTTACTCCTCTCAGGTACAAGCTCACACTTCTCACAGGAGACATTTACTCCTTCCAGGTACAACGTTATACCTCTGACAAGACACATTTTCTCCTCCCAGGTACATGGTCTCACCTCTGACAGGTGACATTTACTCTTCTCGGGTACATGATCACACTTCCGACAGGAGAAGTTTTCTCCTTCCGAGTACATGGTCACACCTCTGACAGGAGACATTTACTCGTCCCGGGCATCTTGTCTCACCTCTGACAGGAGACGTTTACTCCTTCCAGGTACATGGTCTCACCTCTGACAGGAAACATTTACTCCTCCCATGTACATAGTCACACCTATTACAGGAGACATTTACTACTCCTGGGTACATGGTCAAACTTCTGCCAGGAGACATTTACTCCTCCCAGGTACTTGGTCTCACCTAAGACAAGGCATTTACTCCTCCCTGGTGTATGGTCACACCTCTGACAGGAGACATTTACTCCTCCCAGGTACCTGGTCTCGCCTAAGACAAGGCATTTACTCCTCCCTGACACATAGTCACACCTCTGACAGGAGACATTTACTCCACCCTGATACATGGTCACACCTCTGACAGGAGACATTTACTCCTCCCGGGTACCTGGTCTCGCCTAAGACAAGACATTTACTCCTGCCTGGCACATGCTCACACCTCTGACAGGAGACATTTACTCCTCCCTGGTACATAGTCACACCTCTGACAGGAGACATTTACTCCTCCCTGGTACATGGTCACACCTCTGACAGGAGACATTTACTCCTCCCTGGTACATAGTCACACCTCTGACAGGAGACATTTACTCCTCCCAGGTATCTGGTCTCGCCTAAGACAAGGCATTTACTCCTCCCTGATATATGGTCACATCTCTGACAGGAGACATTTACTCCACCCTGATACATGGTCACACCTCTGACAGGAGACATTTACTCCTCCCAGGTACCTTGTCTCGCCTAAGACAAGACATTTACTCCTGCCTGGCACATGGTCACATTGTCATATATACGATCTCAAAGGGTCTTCTAATGTCCTTTGAAACAAGTTTTAATAAGCGCCACGGTGACACAACTCCAGTGTGTAACACATTCTTTGTTTTAATACGTATATGTGATCAACAATACGTACCATGTTTAAACTAATAACTTATGACAAATATTACCCTTTATTATAATTCATATGTATGTGGCATGCATGCTGTACATATGTAATATCTATCCTGTATTTCAACAGCTCTACCACATTAAACTCCTTTAGTAGTTCAGAAGATGTAGTATCACAAATGAAAACCGCTGACGTTAACAAATGGGGAAGACGAAATCTCAAAGATGCCGGTATAGACACATTCGTTAAAAAGTCAGTAAGTAATTAGAGAAACATCTAACTCAGTTGTATGAGAAAAGTTTCTTTGGACATGCAGAGCATACAAGAAAAAGCACACAAAAATACATCACAAAAATTCTTCATAGTAGAGCAGTTCAGGTAGAGACTGAAGACGATCAGAGTCAATCGTCACATATCGATATGGTAATCCGGAATACTCTGCATAACCACAATGAATTATCTCATACCCGAGACACGTGTTTTATTCTTCTTTTCTCTTTTAAGTATATTTAAGTTACCAAGAAAATTCCGAGTCAAATATAATGCCATTCAGTTTTACAAATAGAAACACAAACGTGTATACGGATGCGTGTGTGTGTTTGTGTTGAAAAATATGTGTCGAGGTACTTGATAATCGTATTTGTTATGTCTCTGATTATAAAAAGTGCATGGTATGTCCATAGAACAAATAAGCATTTCACCCCCTTTATTTGTTATGTCTCTGATTATAAAAAGTGCATGGTATGTCCATAGAACAAATAAGCATTTCACCCCTTATTTGATTAAGTATTGTCAATAACTATCGTATATTCGTATCGTGAAGAGTTGGAAATGTGTTGATCTCTTTTTTCAGCTCAGCATAGAATCTGGAACAATTTCATTTGACGATGCTTGGAAGATGGGTGATCTACTGCAGTTATTAGATGCTGACGATTTTGAAAGATTTGATGCAGATGCCATCACATATGCAATAGAAAAACTAAAGACTGTATATCTTTGCTCTTCTGTGAGAACAAAAATAGCAACAAAGTACTCTAGCACGGTGTAAGTCTATGTGTTAATTATATCTAGATACAACATTATTTTAAGTAAAATCATCGCCTTCTTCATCATTTGTATTATAATCTAAATAATAATGTTCACGTTAAAAGTCGAGGACATGTAAAGAATAAAATCAGGATGTTATTACCTATCATAATGTTCAGATTCGACGATATTGTATTTGAAACACTCCGCTGTAGAACCAAATTTGCCAAGGATATGTATAGCGAACAAGACTAAGCACAAGAAGACATCACAAAATATTCCACTGAAATGTAGCTGTAGTACCTACTTAGGACGGGCATTTGCTGTTGTTACTGGTGTAAGAGCTAACGTTCCCATTCACAAAAAAAGAAGTGCAATAAAATGAACTTTGTTATTGTTAACATTTCGCTATCTTGTATTTTACTATAACTATTACTCAACCTATAGAGTTACTGGTTCAGTTGCGTAGGAGTTTCCCCTTTTGGGTTTACGCACTACAACTCTTTTGGTCGTATTTACATGCGAATATAAATGCTAAGAGGTGTTTACTTTTTTCAATTTAGGCTGACGACAAGCACAATTGCTTCTTCAGATGAATTAACTTACCTTGGAGCTCTTGCCATAGATCTTTCAGACAGCGTTTTCTCTACAGCAACATCGGTAAGGCTACGATAAGATGTAAATCATATAAATCAGAAATGAGCTTTAGAACAGATCATGTTCAAATGAAAAAACACTAAGGCCATGCACATAAATCGTGATAATAATAAATCAAACACAGAAAATGACATTACAAAAATATACTATTGTACTGCAGTAATGATACCGACTTAGGACGGTCAATTAAAGTATCAAACGTTTATCAGTTCGTGCGGTTAACCGATTAATGGGCGCCCACTTTCCCACTCACTGCAAAAGTAGTACAATCAAAGGACATACATTTAAATATTTATAAATAATCCTCCATATAGGGAACAAGGATCAACGGGTTTCTTATGATGAGAGGTCATAAAAAGTTTTAACGCTCGAAATGTTTCATGGAATAACATGCTAGTAACAATAATGTAATATATTTTTATAATTTTTACATTTTTTTATTATAAAATAACATTCGTTTCAGATTTTTGAAAGAAATTATAGTTAATGTGAAATACGAAAGTACATGGTGTTATATGACTGTGGTTTTGAGAGCGCTTAATATCCTTCCTTTTTTCAGATACAAGTCATATATAGTTTAGTAAACTGCACTCGATAACAAGTTTATTCAACCCATGTTTAAGTAACTTCGTATCCGAATGCATTTCTCTTGTTCCACCAAGAATACTTTTCTCATCTAGATATTTAATTAACCAATCTCATTTTATAGTTAGGTCAATAATCAGTATTTATCTAGAAAAAGTAGAATGTCAGTTTAAGGTAACATGTTGAAGTGTATTGACTTCTATTTGTGGGAAACTGATCCTTGATATTTTCATTCATTTATTTGTTATCTTATTTAACATTTTTCGGATTTTTGTGTGTGTTTTAACAATTTCTACTTTCATTTCAATATCACCAATCATAAACTGTAATAGCTATCATATAAAACTTGGTTAAATTCTTAGTCAAATAAAAACACGTGCACTACCTGATTAAACCAAGCGAAAAAGGTAGTCTATAAAATAAGACTTCGTGTGCACTCAGAACAAACTTGGATTCAAGTTTAGTGTAAAACTAGGCAGTAAGTTAAGTAGTAAAATTAATGACAATTTTATTCTGTAGGGACAATGTGAACTTGACGTTAATGATCCTATACCGTATAAAGGAAATCAGCTTTAAAAATATAAACTTTATACTTAAGATTTTTAAAATCTGACTGCGTAAATAAATAAAGTGTGGAAGATTTTAAACTTCCAAATATCGTAACAAAACAAATCTGAGAAAATTCTAAATACGAGTTGGTTTTCTTTTTCTACTTTAATGATAATTTTAGGTTTTGCTTTCAGACAATGTTAAAAGATGGATTAAAAGACATAAGAGAGTCTATTGATGCAAGAATAGCATCTAAGAAATCGTTTGAAGACCATGGATACAAAATGGAGTGTGAAGAAGAAAATGACGAGTCTCTGTTTGATGAGAAATTAGAATCGAAATTTGGTTACTTCATCGACGCTCTTACAACGTCAGTATCTGGACGAAGAAAAAGATCAACATGTACGTAGATTTGATTTATGCCTTTTTTGACATTTTGCGAATAATGACAATTATATATAAATTTCACGTATCCAATAAAATTGTTATGTTTCAGCATCATTGACATGTTCCCAGATGCAGTTACTGGGAAGTTCTGGATTGACTGCTATGACGACAGCTCAAATTTCCTCAATTGCCGATTCAGACTTCACAAGCTGTGCATCACTCTTAGGTGGAGTCACTGGTTTCAGCTCAGACCAACTAACGGCTTTGGCAGACGTCGCTAAACGTGCTACGGTACTTATTCTTAAATACTTAATCAGTTACTTCGGACTAAAAAAATTTTTGAAAAAATATGTAATGATGGCAGATACATGATTCACCGAGGCAAAGAAAAACTACTTACATGAAGAATCAGGGGTTTTTTGTGATACAGTCAAGGTCTTTTCCCCTCTTTTAAATAAGGATTAAAACCAAACAATGTTTTCTAAAACGTAACATACGAACTTTAAAGATAATATGTCAAAGAAACACTTACACCAACATACTACATTGTGTATACACGGAATATTTAAAGTCAGAGACTTGGTGAAGGGAGTAGTAGTAGTATACCCACATCACATCAGCGATGAATGCCATAAAGACCAACTTAAGACAAGGAAAATTCTAGTTCAGTGCCAATGTCACAAGCATACTTAACAAGATTAATTATATATATGACATATATATATATTACATTACAAAAATATTGTATGCATTTGTGGCAACGTTATTATAAAATCAAATGATTATGTTTAGGTGTGGGGAGATCCTAGCACGTGGTCAACTAGTAGTATACAACAAGCAGGTGTCATCGTACAAGCTCTGTCTACGTCAGAGATACAGTCCATGACGTGGACACTCGATGACGTCAGCAGAATGGGAGACTTCAGTGGCTGGGATGAAACAAAGGTAAATTTTATCTATCGATAGATAGAAATATGCCTTGTAATTTCATTAATTTAGAAGTTGTATTTAGTGATATTTTCATTCCACACAAACCAAAGAGTGTATGTAGGTTTTCAAATATTTTTCTAAACAAATACCTTTAGTTTTATTTGTTTCAAGAATTGTTAGATGACCATAGTAGTGTTCTCAAGCTGTATAGGGAAATTTGATTATATAAGTCATATCATGAAAACCATAAGTATTATTGTCCTTTTTTCATTTTTAAGAGAGTGGCCATAGTTTCGCGATGGCTTTCTTCCCAAAAATCTAGCGATTCATCACTTATAACGTCATCAGAGATGCAGTCCTTAGGTCATATGACATGTGGATTAACCACTGCAGAGATACAAGCTGTAACTGTTTACTCGTAAGTTATTTGATATTTCTAACACGAGAAAGTTACTGAAATTTCTTTAGTAGTACTTGTCTGTAATATTACATTTCTCATTGTATTTTGAATTTGTCTTCAGAGCTGCTGCTGATAAAATAGGAGAAGTGACAAGTTGCACTGATCTTCAGATGGTTGAATTTGCCAACCATGCTAAGACGGCATACGGTACCGTATCTACTTGGGCGAGTACACAGGTCGCCACTGTCGGTGTACATATCGGTAGGTGGTACAAATACTTACATTGACGTATTAATTAACACGTTCTATTATTTTCTTTCACAAGAAAAATTACAAGATGATGCATTAAATTCAGTATTCAGTAGTCTAAAAACGACTAAAAAAAGATACCTGAGGAGAGTAGAAATCCAAAAGGAGTGATACCAGATACTTGAGAACAGTAGAAACCCAAAAGGAGTGATACCAGATACCTGAGGAGAGTAGAAACCCAAAAAGATTGATATCACATACCTGAGGACAGTAGAAACCCAAAAGGATTGATACCAGATACCTGAGGAGAGTAGAAACCCAAAAGGAGTGATACCAGATACCTGAGGACAGTAGAAACCCAAAAGGAGTGATACCAGATACCTGAGGAGAGTAGAAACCCAAAAGGAGTGATACCAGATACCTGAGGAGAGTAGAAACCCAAAAGGATTGATACCAGATACCTGAGGAGAGTAGAAACCCCAAAGGATTGATACCAGATATCTGAGGAGAGTAGAAACCCAAAAAGAGTGATACCAGATACCTGAGGACAGTAGAAACCCAAAAGGAGTGATACCAGATACCTGAGGACAGTAGAAACCCAAAAGGATTGATAACAGATACCTGAGGACAGTAGAAACCCAAAGGGAGTGATACCAGGTACCTGAGGAGAGTAGAAACCCAAAAGGAGTGATACCAGATACTTGAGAACAGTAGAAACCCAAAAGGATTGATACCAGATACCTGAGGAGAGTAGAAACCCAAAAGGATTAATACCAGATACCTGAGGACAGTAGAAACCCAAAAGGATTGATACCAGATACTCGAGGAGAGTAGAAACCCAAAAGGATTGATACGAGATACCTGAGGAGAGTAGAAACCCAAAAGCGGTCATACCAGATACCTGAGGACAGTAGAAACTCAAAAGGAGTGATACCAGATACCTGAGGACAGTAGAAACCCAAAAGGATTGATACCAGATACCTGAGGAGAGTAGAAACCCCAAAGGATTGATACCAGATACCTGAGGACAGTAGAAATCCAAAAAGAGTCATAGTAGATACCTGAGGAGAGTATAAACCCAAAGGGATTGATACCAGATACCTGAGGACAGTAGAAACCCAAACGGAGTGATACCAGATACCTGAGGACAGTAGAAACCCAAAAGGAGTGATACCAGATACCTGAGGACAGTAGAAACCCAAAAGGAGTGATACCAGATACCTGAGGAGAGTAGAAACCCAAAAGGATTGATACCAGATACCTGAGGAGAGTAGAAACCCAAAAGGAGTGATACCAGATACCTGAGGAGAGTAGAAACCCAAAAGGATTGATACCAGATACCCAAATACAATAGAAACATCTGTCACTTGCGTCTAGTAGATATTGTGGAATAAAATTAATTCCAAGTATGGAAGATATCAATTTCAATGTTTAAATGTTCGGAATATCTTTCAACATTTTAGAGAACAAGATGTCATTTTGTGTAATAAACACCTCGTATGGAACATAAAAATAACTCAGTGATGTTGTAAGCCCACCACCTTTAATGTCCTTATATGTAGTTTTGGATAATATGATGGAGAGGGGAATTGGTGAGCACGAAACATGACAACCTTGATACTGCGATTATATTTAGAAAAATCGTATCATTTTAACTTTTTTATAATGGGAAATTGCTAAATTGATTGTAAATAGCAATTGTAATGTAAATTTCAGTGTTATCAAACACTTTCAATAGTACTTTTTTTGCAATTTTATTTTTATGCATGAATTTTTTTTCAACATTTTCCGTTTGTCTTGGCATTCATGGCGGGTGTTTCTTTGTTCTCATGATATGGTTGTTTTTACCAGGTCACACATCTGGTATAATAAGGTTTTCATCATATTCACCCTGGTGCATTGTGGTAACTGCCATTGTGAAATCGAGTTAGTTACCATCGATGTTCAAAGTGACATTCACTAATGATGATTGCCATTGTCAGCAGCGGCTTAACTACATCACTTTAATCTTAGTAGGACTTTACGGCGAATATTGGAAGTGATGCCTACACCCAAGTATCATACATACATACATACATACATACATACATACATACATACATGCACGCACGCACACATACATTATATACATACATGTACGCACGCACGCACACATACATTACATACATAATACATACATACATACACACACATACACACATACATACACACATACATACATACATACCATTTGATATATATTTATTTTTATCGAAAGGTGGCTTGAGTAAGACCGAGATAGCTTCCCTCAGTGAGACTCAGATCGATGCTATTCTGGAGATTCATATTTCGTACATACCTGCCAATGCATTCTCCGTAAGTGTTCAACACAATAGTAATAGTAGCAGTAAATGTAGATGTTTGCAATTGTGGTGGTTGTAATGGAACTAGGAGACTTGTTACTTGAATCATTAAGTAAAGTAGTAAAAATATAACTTTTTAATAATGAGTTATGATTATTATTAGTGCTTTCATTTAATCAGATAAATAATAGTATTATGTATATGTGTTTATATTTAAGGGATTTACGACTTCCCAGATCGCTACATTTAGTACAGCACAAGGCCAGTCCACCACAAGTACTCAGAGGACTGCTCTGAGTTCTGCTCAACTGAGTGCTCTTGAGACAGTTGCTGGTATCTCGTTCTCCAGTACCGCAGTGGCGAGCAACGATGAAAACGCAGACAGCGGTTCAGGTAAATCTTTATAACACTTCATTTGTATTTTATATATATATATATATATATATATATATATATATATATATATATATATATATATATATATATATATATATATATACATATATATATATATATATATATATTATATATATATATATATATATATATATATATATATATATATATATATATATATATATATATATAGATGGATGGATAGATGGATTTTACGGCCAGTTTCGAAGTACACCTAGTTCAGTAAAGATCATTGGCTATATCTAGAAAGAGTCTATGATTAAAAGTTTAAATATTGTACAAGTATAGAGGTGCCATTATATATAGTTAAAACAGTTAAGATACAATTTAATGGAAATTACTGAATTTGCCAAAGTGTATATTGAAAGTTATTCATTTGTTTTATAGGTCGTTTAAGAATCACGTTCCTGTCAATTATTCTGTGTCTAACATGCATTCTTTATCACTTCAATGGAATACATTTATAAGGAGACAGGCCAGAAATAGACAAATGCCTAAAGATAAAGGGACACTTAAAAGGTTAACCACACAGACTTGAATGTACTAGTAGTTTTTTATTATTACTGACAAATTGCCTATTAGCAATCAAAGTTTCATTTTGTGTTAACATACTCTGTTATTTGCTGTGTATGATCATCTAAATATATCAGAAATTTGCATATCTTAACTATAAAAATAATGATGAGATTACTCTATCCTTTTGCAGATAATTCTGTATGTGTGGCTACAAATGGTTTGTAGATTATTCTAAAACTCTCCCACACAGGTCTGTCCTTAGCTGGAGTGCTTGATTCTTACTTTAAGATTAAATTGGTTTGCTCCTCAAATATTAATATATTTTCGATTTGCACAGTTTAGACCTACAGCATCACTGAAGAGACATAAGATGTCGAAATGTGCATCTGGTGCACCAAAATTTATACACCTATATATTTTCTAATCTGTATTTTTCTATTACGTAATTTTTATAGAAAAGGTGTTCTGTGATAAAATAAGTTTATTTTATTAATCTAAGTTTGCAACTTGTGGTATTTATATATTCGAATGTTTTTTTTCTATCCTTTGTTATTTGTTGCATATGATATTCATTGTGCTTTTTTTGTGTCTTGTTTGAAGTAGTTGGTACAACGATTGGTATTGGGTGTTAGAAATATATGATGTGTTTATATCTACCATTTGATTTTTTATACTTTTTTCATATTAAAAAAAGTTTTATAAAAAACATATTGTGTTAAGAGTGACTTTGGAATTGTGAATTATGAATATGTTTTTGGTTCTGCTTTTTAATTAATTCGTATAAATTACTGAAACTTGAGTTTGAAAAAATTGCTTCATTTTGACTACCATTTCAAGTTTTTCTGATAATTTGTACTTAAAATAGATTGTCCATTTCTGTCTAGAATCTATAATTTGGAACTACAATAGATTTCCCAAATAATCAAATGAATTTATCTACCATTTTTCAATCACATAACTAAAATTAAATAGTATTTGTCAAATTTAGAGATTTGATATATTTATCGATAATCAAACATAATACAGTACAACAATGGTAGTTTTTGTCCATGACATTATTGATATTTTCTTTCTGATTCTCGTTTTCGTTTGTTTCCTATAAACTATCTGGCACTGCATTGATTTCTTTTCTTGTAAAACGTTGTCAAGTAAATGTGTAACAGTCGTATGCATGGTAAACCTACGACATGATGTGACGTCATCATTCCTTGATGAGCGTACTTTTTTAACATACTGTGGGACGGTCTGCTTCATCTCCACATTTTTCCCATACTGTTGAATTATAACGGTCAACCGGATTCATCCATAAGGCTTATACTTCGAATTATACTTTGAATTATGAATCACTGATAAAGTTTGAATTGACTAACATGCATGTTAGGTCTATATCCTATTTCTTACATTGTATTCCGATGATACACAGTACTTTTCAATGTCCAGATTTGCACTGTTAATTCCTGAAGAAAGTGTTCCACCATGGTTCCCTTCTATCATACAATCACAAGAATACTGTCAACAAAGCTTCATTATATATTGTATTCTATATACCATTGTGAATAACGGTTACATTAATCCTTTAAAATATAGATAGAAGAATCGTTTATTAGCAATTGGCCTTGTCATTTAATTATACATCAAGATATATTGATGATGTACTATCTATAAATAACAAAAACTTTGATACATACGTACATACAATATATCCAAAGGAACTTGAAATTAAGGACACTACAATATCCAATTCATGTGCTTCATATTTAGATCTACTTATTGATGTCGACCGAGATGGTAAACTTACTATTTCAATTTATGACAAACGTGATGACTTTAGTTTCCCCATTGTTAACTTTCCATATACTAGTAGCAACATTCCTTTATCACCTACGTACGGTGTTTATGTATCCCAATTGATTTGACATGCGCGAGCATCATCTGAGTATTGCTCTTTCAGTTATCGAAGCCAATTACTAGGAGAAAAGTTACTCAAACAAGGATATGAGATATCACGACTTATGTCAACATTCTGCAAATTTTACGGTCGTTATAAAGACCTTATTTGCTCATATGGTGTATAGATGTCTGACATGTTGACTTCCTTATTTCACAGTAACTAAACCATCTGGATTACCTATACTATACAGCAGTATTCTTACTGATTATGACATATACCTATTTTGACTACGACTGTGCCGTTTCCTTATTCCGTGACAGCGAATAATACTATTTCGCTTATACTTATGGCATCGCGACGTGTGTGACCAGTCGGCAGGGGATGCTTACTCCTCCATGGCACCTAATCCCACCTCTGTTTTGGCAGAAGTCCGTGATTGTTTATATTATATTTACATGTGTATTGTCGTGTTTCTTCGATTTCGAGTTGTGGATTTCGGAACAATATTTTGGATTTGTACTTATTAATATTATCAATTTATTGACTGCCACTGGTCATATTTCAACTTTATTTTGGTGACATTTGGAAGACATCTGACCAAGTTATATGGCATACATCACCAAGGACATGCACATAAAACATGATTGTAGCC
Source organism: Pteria penguin (assembly GCA_035048485.1). Lineage (NCBI taxonomy): Eukaryota > Metazoa > Mollusca > Bivalvia > Pterioida > Pteriidae > Pteria > Pteria penguin. Next base: position 86,997,266 of record CM068580.1, read on the forward strand.
AAATAAACACAGAAAACGACATTACAAAATATTCGAATGTACTGCAATTACGATACCGAATTAGAACGATCTGTTAAGGGAAAAACCGCCTAAATTGGTGTGATTATGCGGTTTACGGGAACCACATTCCCATTCACCACAAAAGCAGCACAATCAAATTTTTAAAATTATAGATAATCCTCCATACAGAGAACAAAAATCAAAAGATTTCTCAAGACGAGGGGTCATAAAAATCTTAACATCGAACGTTTTGTGGAATGATAGGCTCGTGTCAAAAATATGTTAAGTGACATCAACATAAGTCAACCGTGCTATGCCCATCTGTAGGCGAGATCAGTGGGCCGTTTCACAAAGAATCATGCGTACGATGTTTTACGTACGTACAAAAAAATTCCATAAATCCGTTTCACAAATAATCATAACATGACTTACGTAAAATTTTCGTTACGAAAAATCGATAACTTTATGGACAGCTAAAAGGTGTCGTAACTACTTAACGAAATGTGATTGTCATGTTTTAATGAATAAAGCAGCAGACAAGCAAAGAAGAAAAGAGATAGTATTTCGCGACAGGACTTAAGTGCTGGACACCCTGAATGGCAGGGAGTTGATCCAGCGATATCGCCTACCACAAGAGGGCCTCCTTAATGAAGTGGACGTGGTCAAGAGGGATATAGATCCACCCAAAAATAGGTCACATTCTATTCTGGCCATTATACAAGTATGACTGATATATTATTTTAGCAATTATAACAACACAAGTTCAACACAACAATCCAACAATTACCATTTAGACTAAAATTATCTTTCCATTGGAGATTTCAACGTGGACGTCTCTGCATATTAGCCCATAAATTTCATTCCGGTATGACAACTACTAGAAAAAGACAGTCGGACAGAGACATTTGACTCTGTATTTGTATGTCAAAACTAACCAACATAATCCATATGAGGCAAGACAATTAAAAATACTAAAGCTACGTAAAAATCAATTGCATTTCAAAACATTGGCCCATTTTAACGGCTCCCCATCTGAGGAACGAGGGGACTGCATCCGGCAACCCCTTCCTTTAGTCAGAAAATATTTCACAACAAAATAGTTGTTTTGATTAATTCTCTGATCATATTCCCTAATTTCCACAGCTTTTAATTGTAAATTTGAGTCAGGGGAACCGGGAACTGCACCCGGTTTGAAAAATTCTTGATCCGCGTTTGCAAAGCAGGCTGACAGTGACACAAAATTCTAATGCATTTTGTTTGTAACACGGGATCTCATTGGCTGTCTGATTTAAAAACTTCAAGGGTATTCACGATATCCTACAGTGCGATATCCTGCAGTTTTTGATTTGTGACGTCACGATACCATACAGATTTTGATATGACGTCACCGTGATTAGCGACTTGATTTAGAAAACCGTAACTCTGTACGTATTGTCTCTAGTTGTAATGGGGCTGGCCGCCATTAACTGTGGTCCTGATAATTAGGGAGGAAATACAACATATTCCCGCAAAAATGACGTAAAGAACAATGGAACGTTACTGTGACGTCATAAGGTTGCCAACTCAAATCGACGTTTCTAACTCATAGTACACAGGCGCCACCAAACGGATGATAACAGGCGGCGAACCCTATTATTTTTGTAATATGCGTTAGAACGGTATCGATACTTATGGAAAAAGATATTCCTTAACACTTGCGGATTTTCCATCAAGTTATGGAAACGTTAGTGACAAATACGTACGGATTTACTTAAGGAAACCGTAAGTAAAATACGTACGGAAAATACTTATGATTCTTTGTGAAACGGCACACAGATCCTTGATATGTAGGACCCCGACTAACAATTAGATGGGACGAGGCTTAAAACCTTGTTTCCTCGAAAGGGTTGGACAAAGCCCGTCATAGAGTTCCCAAGGCCCTGTTAGTCAAAATACTGTTTAAAAGACCTTTTAGAAGGGCAAACATATGGTCATTGCGATCATCTCGGGGTCATACTGTCCATGTCGAAATCGTTTAATTATTTTAGAATCTGATGCTATAAAATCATGAGAACCTTTTCCCTCCTTAGTTTACACACTAGAACAGCTTTGATATTGGGATGAGAAATTCTGTTGGCTACATAATATTGAGAAGTCATATTTCCGAATTTAGGTAAAATGTCTGATCTATAAAATTTACCAGAAGTTTTTCTAATTTTATAATATATATATATAATCGTGAGTCAGAAGCTGAATAAAAGATGTATCCTGAAGTCATGTTTAATAACGCTGACTTGTTTCTTAACCTTTCAATATCTTGTAAGAGTTATTTCCTCTGCATCAGATAAAATTGTCATGAGCAAGTAATCTTTGTGTATTTATATTGTTCATGTGTCAGTTCCCTATACATTTCGTTTTCTCTATTTTTATACGCCCGTCATAAAACGGAACGTATTATATTATGGCATTGTCCGTCCGTCCGTGCGTCCGTCCGTCTGTCCGGGATCATGTTTTCCGGACTTTTTTCTGCAGTCTTTCAAGATATTGTATTGAAACTTGGCATATAACTTTATATCAACAAGGGTCAGTACCAGTTCGCATTTGGGTATGATTGCTTTGGTTTTGCCAGAGTTACGGCTTTTGAACTTAGAAATTTTCAGGATTTTACAGTTTTCCGGACTTTTTTCTGCAGTCTTTATAGGTATTGGATTAAAACTTGGTATATTACTTTATATCAATGAGGGTCAGTACCAATTCGCATTTGGGTATGATTGCTTTGGATTGCTTGAGTTATGCACCTTGAACTTAGAAATTTTCAAGGATTTTACAGTTTTCCAGATTTCTTTATGCAGTGTTTCAAGATATTGGATTGTACCTTGGCCATTCATTCAAATTGATCCCCTTCAAGCTAAACGACGGGCGTATTATGTCACGATAGGCGTTGCTCTTGATCATTAATAAATTATCAATTTATTACAAATAAACAAGGAAGAAGTACCGAAGAGCTAACCACACCTATAAATCCACAGAATAAACAGCGATAATATTGTGTTCAAAATTATATTCCGACAAATGCGAACCACAATTAAATTGAGGTGAGACCACGTGCCCGGGAGGAGTAAGCGTCTCCTATCAGAGGTGAGAGCAGGTACCCGGAAGGAGTAAGCGTCTCCTGTCAGAGGTGAGACCAGGTACCCAGGAGGAGTAAGCGTCTCCTGTCAGAGGTGAGACCAGGTACCCGGTAGGAGTAAGCATCTCCTGTCAGAGGTGAGACAAGGTACCCGGGAGGAGTACGCATCTCCTGTCAGAGGTGAGACCAGGTACCCGGGAGGAGTAAGCGTCTTCTGTCAGATGTGAGACCAGGTGCCCGAGAGGAGTAAGCGTCTCCTGTCAGAGGTGAGACCAGGTGCCCGGTAGGCGTAAGCGTCTCCTGTCAGAGGTAAGAGCAAGTGGACGGGAGGAGTAAGCGTCTCCTGCTTACATGCAACAACCAGACGCAAATGTCCTGCACCAACTCTATTAGTTATGAATGTATGTATGGATGGAAGGATCGATCGATGGATCCATGGATATGAACACATGAAGGAGATAAGGACAAAATCAAATTATCCTATCCACGGTATGAATTGCTGTTGAACTAAAGTTCAATCTTTTTTTTTTTCATTCCATTTTTCCTTTCCTTTCCAGGAGACGCTTATTCTTCCAAGGCATTTGTGACAACTCGGCACACTGCTGTTGGTGTCACAGTCACATAACACCTACTTTCGTATGTTACATTGATACAATAGAGATGATAGCAATTTATTGAATTTAGGTGTAAATAAATAAAATTAAATTTTCTCTATCTAGCACTATCATGAATGGATGTATATGACTAATCCAAGATGGCTGTCAAGGGCTCAGATTGGCTGACACATTTTTTACTTCTTTTCGGCAACTGCCGCACAAATTGCTTTCACAAAATATTACAGTACTCAAGGTCTTCTACCAAATTTAACTGTCTTTTGTTTGTAAATAAGCATATTGTGCTCAGACGAGGGATATAGGCTTTCTTGTGCCTCTTGTTTTGCATTATTGTCAAGTGTGAATTTACACAACAGTGATAAAAAAAATTCTCTAAGCAAGAAACTTTCACTCCTCCCGGGTACCTGGTCTCACCTCAATTTTAGTTAAGGATTTACATTCGTCTTTAGGTGGAATCATACACGATATTTATTAATTGTATTTGTGTCATACAGTTTAGTCCGATGTTTCTGTTTTCACTATTAAAAGCATGGCCATATGAATTAAGAAAAGATCGCACCATGTTTACTTACCACTTATTTCTAATTCCATAAATATAATTATAGAAACTCATGTAAGGCATATTATGAACATTATCGTCCATAAATTGTTAATATAACATTTTCCTTTTCTTGACCAGACAGTACTTCGGAAGACATTTCGTGATATGTGGTAACGTGTTTATAAATAAAGAATCGTTGTTTTTTTTTTGTTTTTTTTTTTTTTTAAGGAAAATAGAGACTGCGTGTTTAACACAATCTGTTCTCATAGTACTAGTCCAATGTTTGGCAATATGGCTCTTCCAAAATTGGTTATATATATTTCACCGCTGGGATTTGATTTATATGGCATGCAATTATCACAAATCACTGGTTGCAGGGAGAATTGATATATTTTCTTTTGTTGTTTATTGTTCTGATATAACTGTCTCTTTAAATTACAGAAAACGAATTAAAGATAAAATAGTAGGACCAATTTGTGCTCAGATATGGGGAAACCGGCTGTCATTACGCTTTTTAAGTGACAGGACCACTTTCCTAGAAGAAGTAATAAAGCATTCCATGCTCTTTATTCAGCGGGTTGTAGGGATGATTACATTGACATTTTCATTATTTAAGCCATTGTTTACAAACGTGAAAGCTATAATCGTGCAGATGATTTCTGTTCAGTTACCTTAATTTGTCACAATTGAATGGATTGGCCATACCGTCCTCATCCATACGATATATCAAAAAACCATTTTTATCACTTAGTGTCAGTACTAATTACCATATCTGTTCACATGAAGAACAGTTACAAAATTTCTGTGATAACAAAAACTTATGTTCACATTTAAGAACAGACGTTACATTACGGGTTCATAGTTAAACGTTGTTATAAGCTGTGACACTACCAGTTATAAGTTGCTATGAGTGTCGCATAGCAGTACCAGTTATAAGTTGCCATGAGTTTCGCACTGTCACTGTCAGTTATAAGTTGTTATGAGCGCCGCTGTGACAGTACCAGTTATAAGTTGCTATGAGTGTTGCTGTGACAGTACCAGTTATAAGTTGCTATGATTGTCGCAGTGTCAGTACCAGTTATAAGTTGCCATGAGTGTCGCATTGTCACTATCAGTTATAAGTTGTTATGAGAGCCGCAGTGTCAGCATCCCTTATAAATTTCTATAAGTGCTGCAGTGTCCGCATCAGTTTTCCGTTATTATTACCAGTAATAAGTTGTAATGAGTGCCGCAGTGTCAGTAACAGTTATAAGTTGTAATGAGTGACGCAGTGTCAGTACCAGTTATAAGTTGTAATGAGTGACGCAGTGTCAGTAACAGTTATAAGTTGTAATGAGTGACGCAGTGTCAGTACCAGTTATAAGTTGTAATGAGTGACGCAGTGTCAGTACCAGTTATAAGTTGTAATGAGTGACGCAGTGTCAGTACCAGTTATAAGTTGTAATGAGTGACGCAGTGTCAGTACCAGTTATAAGTTGTAATGAGTGACGCAGTGTCAGTACCAGTTATAAGTTGTAATGAGTGACGCAGTGTCAGTACCAGTTATAAGTTGTAATGAGTGACGCAGTGTCAGTATCAGTTATAAGTTGTTATGAGTGACGCAGTATCAGTATCAGTTTTAAGTTGTAATGAGTGACGCAGTGTCAGTACCAGTTATAAGTTGTAATGAGTGACGCAGTGTCAGTACCAGTCAAAAGTTGTAATGAGTGACGCAGTGTCAGTACCAGTTATAAGTTGTAATTAGTGACGCAGTGTCAGTACCAGTTATAAGTTGCTATGAGTGCGCGCAGTGTCAGTACCAGTTATAAGTTGTTATGAGTGCCACAGTGTCAGCACCAGTTATAAGTTGTAATGAGTGCCGCAGTGTCAGTACCAGTTATAAGTTGTTATGAGTGCCACAGTGTCAGCACCAGTTATAAGTTGCTATGAGTGCGCGCAGTGTCAGTACCACTTATAAGTTGTTGTGCGTGCGACAGTGTCAGCATCAGTTATACGTTATTATGTGTGATGCAGTGCCGCTGTGACAGTACCAGTTAAAAGTTGCTATGAGTTTTGCTGTGACAGTACCAGTTATAAGTTGTCATGAGTGCCGCAGAGTCAGTACCAAAGTAGTTATGAGTGCCGCAGTGTCACTGTGTCAGTACCAGTTATAAGTTGCTGTGAGTGCCGCAGTGTCAGTACCAGTTATAAGTAGTTATGACTGCCACAGTGACAGTACCAGTTATAAGTTGCTATAAGTGCCGCAGTGTCAGTACCAGTTATAAGTTGTTATGAGTGCCACAGTGACAGTACCAGTTATAAGTTGCTATAAGTGTCGCAGTGACAGTACCAGTTATAAGTTGTTATGAGTGTGGCAGTGACAGTACCAGTTATAAGTTGTTATGAGTGACGAAGTGACAGTACCAGTTACAAGTTGTTACGAGTGACGCACTGTTACTACCAAATATAAGTTGTTATGAGTGCCGTAGTCACAGTACCAGCTACCTATTATAAGCGGTTATGACAGTACCTGTGAACTACATGTGTTTTACTGGAAGGTAATAATGTAAATATTTAGTTTCTAAATTCCCAAGGATGTATCGATAGCAAAGCGAAGGAGATCATATGGTGACATATTTGACCGGCTGCGAGTCAACTTCGGTCTGTATTCTAAATGTGGAATGAGTCTTGAGGCAAGCAACTTCAGCATGCGGGAATTGGGTAATCGTGACATAAGTTTTCTGGTGCAGTTATCTCCAACACCTTTCAGTGTTTCATCACAGTCTGGCTACACTGTGTTAAGCAGTTTCCTTTGAGGAAATACGTCTACATACAATGCATTTAGGGGGAATTTTGCAAATCCTGTTAAAATGTACTAAAAGTGCTTTTTGACATAATTATGTTGCATGCCATTTTGTATTTTGACCTTGCACGAAGACGCTAGAAAATAAATTATCACATGAATTTGAAAGTGCCTTCTGAGTTAAAGTGAGGATGACAGCATTATAAGTATATCTGTGACAAAAAAGTGTAGAGATAGCTGTATTGGCATCTTACGGCAACGTAGAAAGGTCATGAAGAAAATTTTTTTAAGTCGTACAAACGAGATACTAAGTCGTACAAACGAATTACTAAGTCGTACAAACGAGATACTAAGTAGTACAAACGAGATACTAAGTCGTACAAACGACTTACTAAGTCGTACAAACGAGATATTAAGTCGTACAAACGAGATACTAAGTCGTACAAACGAGATACTAATTATAAGTCGCATGAGTGTGTAAAATGCTGGACTTGTAAAACCTGTTGACTTCTTCCGTACGAAGTACCCCGAAGGGAAGCATGAATAATATAAATAACAAAAAACACTCTGTATCCACAACTTTTCGGCCATTTGGCCTTTATGACTTGGCCTTATTCGCTGCGTTGATTTAACCAGCAGTTATGGATTTTAGAAACACATAGAAAATGACACGAAAGCTTTAATTTTTCAGTATTTGTGGTACCGATATAACCAGACAACCAATTCCTTTGCGGAAGCCCATCGGTTAAAATGGTTAACTGATCTCTGGACCATAGCAAGCATCTGATATCATAAATTTAAATTGGAAGTTCAGATTATAGTTGTGAAGGTTAAAAACAACAATGATAAGAGCAAATTCCTTCATCTTCTTTTACGTATATAACATATACATATATTGCGTGTATTTCAGCAGTCACGTTATTCGTTAAGTAAGAAACACCAGGTCGAGTTATACCCAAGACTGTGTATGACTACTTCAATCCCATTCTTCTTCTTCTTCTTCTTTTGCGAAAATGATGTGGACGTTTTTGCGTACAAATGTACGCCTGGCTACGCCCCTGGCTAGTAGGAACGTGGTGTACTTTATACTATGTACATCGGTTGTATCTAATATACCTCAGTCTCTCCGTTATATGTGTTAGAAAAGAAAATTAAAAGTATAGGTATACAATTGGCAAAATACTAATCATTGTAGGCTACGATTTACCCTTAATGATTTAAGAAATTATACGAGCTCCCAAGGCGTCGTCCCCAGGCCCCCTATACTAGGGTTTTTCCCTGGATTCACTAGACACCACAAAGCAATCCCAGACGTATTGCTTCACATGTGTATTTTTGCTTAAAAATTGCGCTCCGCCACATTATCATCACTTCCTGGATTCGCCCCTGATACCTACGGCATACTATGTCGTACGTACGACTTAGTATCTCGTTTGTACGACTTAGAAACTCGTTTGTACGACTTAGTATCTCGTTTGTACGACTTAGTATCTCGTTTGTACGATTTAGTAAGTCGTTTGTACGACTTAGTATCTCGTTTGTACGACTTAGTATCTCGTTTGTATGACTTAGTAAGTCGTTTGTACGATTTAGTATCTTATTTGTACGACTTAGTATCTCGTTTGTACGACTTAGTAAGTCGTTTGTACGACTTAGTATCTCGTTTGTACGACTTAGTATCTCGTTTGTACGACTTAGTAACTCGTTTGTACGACTTAGTATCTCGTTTGTACGACTTAGTATCTCGTTTGTACGATTTAGTAAGTCGTTTGTACGACTTAGTATCTCGTTTGTACGACTTAGTATCTCGTTTGTACGACTTAGTAAGTCGTTTGTACGATTTAGTATCTTATTTGTACGACTTAGTATCTCGTTTGTACGACTTAGTAAGTCGTTTGTACGACTTAGTATCTCGTTTGTACGACTTAGTAACTCGTTTGTACGACTTGGTATCTCGTTTGTACAACTTAGTATCTCGTTTGTACGACTAAATTTTTCTTCATGACCCTAAGCCGGCGTGGCCTAGTGGTATCGCGTCGGACTCCTGATCGGGAGGCCGGGGTTCGAGTCCCGCTCTGGTCATGCCGGTGTCCTGTCTTTCGGATGAGAGAGTAAAAACCGAGGCCCCGTGTCGTGGTATGCATGGCACGTTAAAGATCCCTCACTGCTTCGGGTGGGTCCGTTGCAAAGGTCAAAATTTGTATGCCCCGCATCAGGCAGATGCCGTCACCATATACGTGAAATATTCGTGGTGTGACGTAAAACAAAAATCAATCAATCAATCTTCATGACCCTTCTACGTTGCCGTAGCATCTGGATAGCCCCGTACCATAATAACCGCATGTATGTGTATACCGTGATTTCTGTATTTCTTTGCACATTGGCATAGCAAGATTTCATCGAAGTATATAGCAGAAGTCTAGGTTTTACTGAATTGATGGTATCCAGATGTACTGTAAATTGACCTTGGATTTACTTGCAGGTTCTTTGACCTTGCTTTAATTCTGTAATAAGAAACCTAGCTTTATGGCAAGAGGTGTTTGAAGAAGGTTCAATGCAAACTGGTCACTTGAAATACATGTACGACAGGTACACCATCGTTGTACCAAAGTGTACCATGATCCTTTCAAGCAGAAGTCACAGCAATGTCTGTGTGGGTACAACAAATGTTCGTATGATATTTCACTTTTTTTCATAGTCAATACAGATCCATATTATCAAAACAGCCTTCAATGTTGAATGAAGAGAAAACGGAAAAGGGCTGATTCAGTCGCATGACAAACACCCCTATACCGACAGAAAATCCATAAAAAGTCATATCAACGCAAAGACGCCACAAAAACGTTTGATTACACAACAATTGCAGACCAACTTGGGACTTTCAATTGGTCATCCAACTGGAATGGCAAGCCCAGTTTATGGATTCATCCTTCCCACTTCCTGCAACAGTCGTGCAATCAAAAGCACAAACATTGCAAAATTTGTGAATAAACCTCCATATAGAGACCAAATGGCATCGGCTGATATTTGGCGAACAGTTCGTCGATATTTTGGGTGTTATGCACAAAAATTATGAAATAAACTTTCATCTACTGAGCGATCATCAAGCGACAGTCACCTGACACCTCACTGATAACAAAACCCCTAAATATTGGTGGATCGGTCGATAAAACTCTTAGCCTGAGAACTTCTACAAAATAGTCGGACGATCGAAAACGATTAAAATCTCCAGTAACCGATAAAAAGGGTACAGACAAATGCAGTACCTGGTAATTTCGGTATCCGGGGATCTGGAGAGGAGTGCATGGTTAACAAAAGAAACTAATGTAGCCATTAATCTAAGTAGTTTACAGCAACTTACAAGTAATTTTTTTTTCAGAAAAGAAATAAAACAGATACTGAAATCACCAAGCCATGGCATAGGCATAGGTACCGAAAATATTTAGTACCGAATTTACCAGCATTCGATTAAAACTTTAAATATTTCATTTCTCTTCAGATCCGATTAAAACTACAATATTTAATTCGAATTTCCGACGACGGCGATGTTTTCCACAGCTCAGTAAATGTATGAAATACCTCTCTTTTCTTTTCCTTCCATGATTTGAAACGAATGTTCGAGATGATAATTGGATTTCTAAAACTGTAAATCGTATATTTGAGAGAACGAATATAGAGGTGGCATGAATATTGAGAATAATGAGGCTAAATTAACCTCCTAATAACATCAGAAACGTCTTGCAAAATTATCTTACTTTATTTATGAAATACAAACTACATGGGTAAGCAACGGTTGTACAAATCAGAGGAAAAAATATGAAGTTTATGTTTGGTGTCCGACTCAGGCTTGAACTTTAGACTTTTCCTCATTTTCTAAGATTTGTTTTAGGAAAACGCAAAGTATTAATTAATTAATAACTCGTTAGTTAGAAATAGTTCCTACACAATAGTGCTCAAAGGTACACTGTCATACCATAAGCTTATATATTCATATCACACCATTTAAGTCCAACCTCTTCGTTTAGGCAGAGAATCGACGAATTTACTCCTATATCATTATAGATTTTCTTTCCTTTCTCATTTTATTGTTATGGAAGTCTTTATATTCCCATCTGTAGACCATTCTACTGGGCAGTTACTCAATAGTTATCTGCCCTTTACCGATAGGTGTCGCGGTCGTATCCGCCATTACGGTACTGAAAAAAATTATCGAGATAGTAAAATGACCTATGAACGTAGTGATTTAAAACAATATTTGTGTTTATTAACGTTAAATTGAATGGTCTGATCGGTGACTAGGATTGAAAATTAATAAACGAGTTTGTTTTTATAGTCCATTATGAATTTCAGTTTAAAATTTAAATATAAAATACAGAAAAAGAAAAGGAACATTTCTCTGGCCTTATCAAAAATGTTGGTCACCAAGCAGATTAATTAGATAATTATTAAATGATAATAAAAGTTATTAAATACACAATACCAATACACATCAGAGACATAGACTACTTTCAAAACATTGTCTATGTTTCGGGAAATATCAATATCAACACCTAGACCATTTCACAAACGAAGATTTTTCGTAACTTTTACTCAGATAGATTATCACTAAATTTCAGTATGCAGATGATTTGTTATATTCGGGGATGAAAAATATCATCTACTTAAATATTTCCAAATTCAGACTATCCGTATTTGCAAAACCTGGGGTTGAAAGTTTCGGAATTTCGTATATGATCTTTTGGAAAATGACCTGCAGTTTTATGAAAATTGAATACAACTCTACAGCAAGGACTTATATATAAGTCCTTGTCTACAGAGACGATACTTCGCAAGTACCGAAACCAACTTGTCCAAAATAACTTAGATAAGATAAACAGTGGCGGATTTAAGGGGAACGGATGGGTCGCTCGCCCCATTTTCGGCAGTGACCCAAGATTTTACTAAAACTCTGTATTTTAGCCAATTTTCTGTTAAAATTGACAAAATTCGCCCCTCGACACCACCCCCCCCCCCGCAAAGGAGGCGCTGGATCCACAATTGGATAAAAAACGAACGCCAATCCACTGCATTACTTCCCGCGTGTATGCAATGTTAATCAATTTGTTTCAATCAACATACACGTATATCAATAATAGTCTTACGGATGATGGGGTTAAACAACCGACATGAATCCAGTAAGTTTATTGCGTAATACGGACGACAGTTTCTGGAATGTAGCTTTAACTTTTGCCAAGGATACCTATGCTGAGATATTACTGATCATAGGTGACAACCTGGTTTTACACCTGTTACATAATCCATTTTCTGTTAGTGCAAGCTACCATTCGATATAGGCACATGGATCGAAGTAACAATCATGGGACTAATCAGATATTTATGTTTCTGAAATAATTTAGTTTTGATAGATCAGTACTAAACAGTATATTATTCATAAAAACTCGCATTATAAGCGATAAGATTGAATCTATTTCTGTTTGCTTTAGGTTTTGTAAAGTAATGTTACCAAGGCAACCCATGGCAAGTAGTCTGTATTTTACTTATAATCACTGTCAAAACTGCAAAAACAACTTAATAAACAAACAAATGAGAAAAAAAACCACATAAGGTAGTATCAGTTCATGCAAGGACGTGTAAACTTGTTTAAAAGTCCTTTACTGATGATACGAGACTAGACTAGACTATTGATGATAGCCATATTCAGTACCTTAATGGCACTTGAGGAATGGGAAAAATGTGGCAGATGCCCTTCCATCCAGAGAAGTGTGTGGTAATTCAAGTAGCCACTAAAAGGAAGACTATACCAGCAAACTACGTATACAGTCTACACAACCATCAGTTAGAAGTTGTTGACTCCAGCAAGTACTTGGGTGTTACGATTTTTTTTAGCAACGATCTACAATGGAAAAAGCATATTGATGCCATTACAGCCAAGGCAAACAGGACCCTGGGCTTTCTCCAACGAAACCTCAGAGTATGCAGAACAACAGCACGGGTCAGAGCATATGAAGCCATTGTACGTCCAACCCTGGAATATACTGCCTTTATCTGGGACCCACACTCCATCGGACAGATCAACCAGATAGAGAAAGCCTAACCAAGAGCTGCACGTTTTGCCACAAGAAATTACTGGGACAGGACACCAGGCAGTGTCACCAACATGGTCAACTCGTTAGGATGGGAACCACTACAGATAAGAAGAGTAAGGATCCGCCTTCTACTGTTCTTTCAAGATCCAGCACAACCTAGTGGCCATCCCAGCAGAGCAGTATCTCATCCAGACCGACATCAGAACCAGGGGAAAGCACACCATACAAATACCAACAACAAGGAGGAATGTATACCGGTTCTCTTTCTTCCCACACACCATCAGGGAATAAACTACCATCATCAGTAACGTCATCCTGTTCTTTGGAGGAGTACCGGACAGCACTCAGCAACTTACCACCAGCTCAGTTTAGTACAGAGTGAGGAATTAAGATTTTATTGTTTTAATTGTAACACCCTGACCTTTTCACACAACTAACCGGGCCTTCTAACTAGCGCAACGCGAAAAGGGGTCCAGACCCAGAAACCTAATAAACCCGAGCACACACAAAACTTCCTACATGTACCTTACTCATGCACCATGTAAAACTTTACTCCTTTTTTTTTTTTTTTTTTGACTGCCTTTTGAGGCTTTTATCTTGACTGCTACATGAAGTATGACACTCATTTATGAGTACACTTCGTGATGGAAGAAGAAGAAGAATGGCGGATAGTTACGTGATCTAAAGATGGCCGCGTCCGTGTATTACGCGATAGAATGGTCTATATATACAGATAAAAATATTAAAGTATTTTTGTGGAAAAAACAGAATTACTTTAAAACTTGATATAATTTACTCTATCTCAATAATGACTCAAAATAAATCAAAATACTGTATTAAGTGCCGCTAGAAGTAGTGTTTGTTATAATTCCTAAAAGGTCCGAAGAGACTCGTTTGACTCTGTAGATATTATCCATTAGTAGACCGTGTTTATCTACAGCCATTCCACACAATCCCTCTGGTAAATGAAATCTTATTATTCTCAGACCTGTAACAGATTAAATCAAAGTATATTAAAACAAATCTATACGTTCTTTTTGTGACGTATATCACACCTCTTTCCTCCTCAATGACGCAATTGGAGTGGTATTGGCCGAGAGAGTAGAATTCCTCTATCATTAACTTCCCGGCCGTCAGTTGATGACGAGTTTTACCACCCATGTCATGAGATAGTCTCCTCCCTAATCGTTTGATCTGAAGGTTAAACTTAACAAAAGTCGATGGTAGCCCCCAGCGACGTATATTTTACGTTTGTCGATGTGTTTAGGGATAGCAGCATGAATAATCGGACACCAGCATACTAGGCAAGTTTCTACTCTCAGTAAGATATCATCGGCGATGATTATAGATAAATTTCGTGTACCTGTTTCACAAATGATCATAGCCTGCTTACCTCCTCCCACTAAAGATAGACAAGATTATAGGAAATCTATATTCTATCAGAGACATATATACACATGTGTATATATGTCTCTGATTCTATACAACATAGATATTTAATTCCCTTTTCTCGTTCAAAACAATTGACCGTTTTCATAGCATATTGTGGTATGCAAGGCGACATTTGTACTACTCGTAACAGTAGAGCAGACATGGATGTAATTCCAATGCTAAAGGATTTGTTATAAAGCTAGAACTCAATGGAAAATAATACAAGTTATACACATATCATTTTTTTACTTTATTTAGATTTTCAATTTGAAATTAGGTGATTACGTGCTGTCACGGTTATCTGTAACCTGGAGTGAGTTTTACTAACGGTCGTAACTCCAAACTTAGACGTAGACGTAACTTTCCGACTAAATTTACATGTACGTCAATTGAATTTTTCTTGAAGTCTGTGTTCATACATATTACTAATTACATTGGTAAATGTTGTAAAATGTATAACGTTACGTTTAAAACTCTTTAAGGAGAAGACGAATATTTCTGAGCAAAGTTTACGTCTACATGTATGTCTACGTTTGGGCTTACGACCTTTAGTAAAACTCACATCTGGTTTGTCCCTGATGTTATATGTAAACGCGAAGAATTACGTTGTGGTTAATCAAATCTAAGAGTTCTAGAATAAACGGATTTTTCATGTATGATTTCATATCAAGACCAATGTAAACCCCAATTTAAATACTGAGCTAGCAAGTGTCTTTTTCTAACTTTAAATTTTTGTTATTTAAAGTGAGCACATGACTTGTAGAAACCTGTCAACTCCGGTATTGTCAAAAACGTTAAGTGTATATCATCGTGTCCCAAAATGTCCGTTAACAATATGGACAGAGGGACCTGTAGTTGTGCGAGGTCCCTATTTGAATAAAACAACTTCCTCAGAGACAAGAATCTTAACCCACAAGAAGAAATCCTCGTATTCAGAACATATCTTGTACTAATAATATTATAATGATATTATTCAAGAAAGTTAACAGATATGTGTGTGTGTGTGTGTGTGTGTGTGTGTGTGTGTGTGTGTGTGTGTGTGTGTGTGTGTGTGTGTGTGTATGTGTGTGTGTGTAAAGATATATATTTACACAAACATTTGTTCACGTGCATTTCCGACACCGGAATTTCAGTTAGACAACATTTCTTGCCTTGAATAAGAAAATTTGACTTCGTGTTCTTGTCTCATGCATTTGTTTCTACGTGTATATTTATGTATTTACTTCCTCGACTTGAAAATTGTTGCAGAACTTTTGCGACGGATGTTGCATGCAACCAGGGGACGCGTACTTCTCCCGGGCACTTTTCGATTTTATTGAGGAACGCATTTGTCTGAATATGACACTATACGCGACATTGTCCTTCTATTCCATGGACTATGAGGTGTACTTTACCCTTCGGTACTTCTTCGTTTTTTACTAAGCACACAGACATAAGTTTTCATATATCAGCCAGTTTCTTTTCAACAGATTTCGCTGACTTTTTATGTGGCGGTTTGAATAAATGTGAACCTCCTGTACCATTATTGATTCAAATGTCAATTATTTTCAGAATATCATCTTCGCGGTCACAAAGAGCATGTTCATGTTTACAGTATCGTGTACTGTAGATTTGTGATGTTTTGAAATTTTCGCTAAATAGCAATTTATCTTTTAATCCTTTAATAAAAAAGCAGAAATGGGCATATATCGCTCACCTGAGAAAAAAATTGCTCGTTCAAGAATATT
Organism: Pteria penguin; assembly: GCA_035048485.1. Taxonomy (NCBI): domain Eukaryota; kingdom Metazoa; phylum Mollusca; class Bivalvia; order Pterioida; family Pteriidae; genus Pteria; species Pteria penguin. The sequence goes on from CM068580.1 coordinate 87,013,556, forward strand.
TGCATGCTTGAAAACATTCGCTAATATATATATATATATATATATATATATATATATATTATATATATATATATATATATATATATATATATATATATATATATATATATATATATATATATATATATATATATATATATATATACAGGCAGATGCCGTCACCATATACGTGAAATATCCTTTGTGTGACGTAAAACAAAAATCAATCAATAAAATCTTGCTTTAGTGTAAACTGTATTTACGATTACCTTTATTACAATAAAATTAAACTGCATCCGAGAATATTTGTAAATAAAAAGAAATGGGGAAAAGACATTGCTGTATAAGAAAACTACAAATCTTTTGGGTGTTTTACAATTCACTTGGTAATTGTTAATATTATTATTCCTATTATTATTATTACTATTATCATTATCAGTAGTAGTAATATGTCTAGGTTATTTTATATAATAGATTATGTGAAATGATATAAAAATTATGCTTTTCACAAGTAAATTAAGATTTTTCGCTTAATGAAAAGACAACTCTTATCACTTCATACATATCTATAAGAACACCTAAGGCAATCGACCATATGCTCCTAAATACATTATATTTTGTAACTAAAATCGAACACGCCTTTGATCATATCAGCGTCCTATATGCATACACATGCACATGTCTTTTATATATTATCTAATCACCATGGTGTCCGAATGCATTGGGTGTTCATGAGGTGATTTACAGCTTCAACTACGTCCTATGATATATTTATCTGTGTTAATTAGACTTAAAACAACGGGGGCCATTATGCCGCTGCTGTTAGCCCGAATCATTAAGCATGCGCCTTTGATGTTACTGTTTTATTATTATACGTGCATTTGTATGGTAGTACTTTAAGCACAAAGAGAATATTCATGTGCTTTCTCTCGTGTGAGGTCATGTAAGCGTGCAACACTCATTGTATTTATGAAGATGGATCGATATAATAAAGGTGTGAAATATGTTGCTAAAAATGTATAAAGATCATACAGTTTTGATATATTTTGGAATAAAGCTCATGAAACACTTGGTCTCCATCTTCATTTTGTTATATGGCTGTCGTTTCTTATCTTAAAACAGCGCTATTACTGTTGTTTTATATATATATACATATATATATATATATATATATATATATATATATATATATATATATATATATATATATATATATATATATATATATATATATATATATTATATATATATATATATATATATATATATATATATATATAGATACAGTACTTTTATTTATTTATTTTTTCAATACATATGTACATCTATACCTTTTATGTTAATCGACCTAAGGGAGGTTTTAGTTACCGGTTTGAGAAAATACTTCAATTCATCTTTCACGTTAAAACAACTTTCTATTAAGTAATTAATCAACAAAGTAAACTTTACACAAAATTTGTACCATTCACTTCCGGTGTCATTTTCTTTCCTTGGTGACTCTTCAAAATAACCAAAACTTCGGAATATCTCCATGTAATGCTTCGTAACCCTCATCTATCTAAGCTTACGGATTTTGTTTTATCTTATTTCAGTTTCATCATAACATCGTAATAAAGAATGTGAAATTGATTTGAAATTGTAAACTGTAATTCATTTTCTGTTAAGCCGAAATATAAAAAGACCAGATTAAAAATATTATCCAACGAAAAAAAGGAAAGAAAGACATCTAACAGCTACATGAAAAAAGTCATCGCAGACATATAGATAATAAAAGAACAAGAACACGAAATATTCGATTGTATTGTAATAGTAGTTCCAGCTTAGGGCATTCAATTGAAATAACAATTGTCACACCATGATACAATGGTATGGTTAACCGGGTTACAGACCAACTTTCCCATCCACAAGAAAAGCAATACAAAGAACACAGGAACCGTTATAACACTCATGTCCTAGGATACCGAGCAGTTGTCACGAAGGAACACATATTATACAAGACAAAATAGAGATACAAGCTATAACCTATGGAATAATCAGAGATCAGGTGCCAGGGAGGAGTAAGCATCCCCTGCTGACCCAACACACCTGCTGTGATGTCATTAGATTAATTGAGCTAGTATAACTCGAAGTCATATGAGGTGGTAACGGTAATACCGTAGCCACATGTGATAAAAATCATGATAAGTAAAAATATGATATTGTATCATCACACTTCAAACGGTTTCATAAGGACTACAAATCAGGGAACCAACATGTCAAACAATGATTTGTGATTAACGCAAAAAGGTCATTATAGCCACCATAGAATTTGGGTCATGTAGACTTCAACATGATGTGTGGTATCCTTGCCATATTAAGTTTTCACTCAATAGCTGTCTAGGTATATGAAAAAATCCGCGATCTGAAGAAACTCTAGCATATGGGATCAGTTGAAATATATAGACACCATACGCAGGTGATATTAAAATATTATTGCTAAACACATATAGAAAGTTAATAACAGGAAAATTAAAATGGACACGTTTATCATACAGTGAAGTAGTAACTTTACCGTCTACGTTAATATTCAGTGGATCAAAGTACGAACAGCAAGAACTGGATTCTGATATATCGTTAATTTCGAGTTCCTTATGATATACTGCGTGTACAAATTTTTATTTATAGACAAAAAGAATCATTATATATCTGAATGTTAAATTTCAAAGGTTTTTATAATTTGCTTTTATTTGACACAGAAGATTTTGTACATGTATAAGATCAGCTTCATACGAATAAAAGAACAACTCAGCTGGTAAAGATGCACGGTTAGTACCTTCTGGAACACCAATGGTTTCTTCGAATGCTTGATTACTGAATACAACATATATATACTGACCAAAAAAAAAACACATATGACAGGTATTTGTCATCTTTTTTCACCAAAAGTGCTGATTTGTTGACATATGAAGACAATTCGTTGACCGCCACCAGACAGTTATTTTGAGAATAAATATTTCTAAATGCATCCATCTCATACGACATTATCACGGGTTTTATGGCGAATATGATGCGGAGTGAGGAGGATGCGCATACGACATACATTATCACGTGTACTATAGGGAATCTGATGCGGAGTGAGGGGGATGCGCATACGACATACATTATCACCTGTACTTTAGCAAATCTGATGCGGAGTGAGGGGAATGCGGAGTGAGAGGGATGCAGAGTGAGTGGGATGGGGGTGGGGGGGGGAGGCATAAATTCAAACCAATGAAGTTACCTCTATTAAAACAAAAAAATAATAACAGCTTAAAATGTAAATGGCGACAGAAGAAGGAGGTCAGAAAAGGCGTTTGCCATCTGTCACTTCTTTATATTTTCAATAGAAATATCGTTATCAAATTGATTAGACATAAGCATCAGTCTAACTATTACCTTTTTCCTTCGATTTTCAATCAGCCTTGCTCCATGATTGGCATTAAGTAACCGTTTGTAATGTATACATCATAAGATCAAAGACAAATCAAGACAAATAAATTATTTAATAATGATGAAGTTATAAGTCTCCTAGTATAGCAAGATGGTATCACGATATATTGTAAAATGTATATTGACAAATTTGTTTAATACTTAATATACACGTAAACCATGTACCGAAACTGAGGAAAGCAAATATAGAGGTTTCACAAAATTAACATAATACACTCAGTGACGGATCCATGATTTCCAAAAAGGGGGGACCAAATAGGTATTAGCCTAACGTCTCAGCCATTTTTAGTGCAAAATCTGGATTTTTACTAGTAAATATGTGACCTAAAGGGGGCCCGTGCCCCCCCCCCCTTCTTAATCCGCCACTGATACTTTAAACAAAGAGAATGTGAAAAAGTACATTGATCACAGATGCAGGAATGGATGTGTGAGTGACTAGTGTTCTGTTACTGCCATCATATCGTCATCCCTTGGTGGACATTCATGGACCCTGGAAATCAGAGGTAAACTTGTTGTCCTTGAGAGAGACCAACTCCGTTTGACTAAATGCTGCCTCACAGGCCCTGGAAATCAGGTAAGTTTGTTGCTCTAGAAGAGGACCACCTCCATTTAACTCACTGCTGCCTCATGACTCCCTATACAAAGTAATGGTAAAAAGATATAGATCAAGAAGTGCAGTGTGCTACATCATGGTAAATTTGTCTTTGACATTGATGGCTGGACGATATGATTAGCCAAACAGTAGACACTTTCTTCCGAACACATGGTCTCATCCTCTGATTTCAGGGGTCCATAAATGTCCTTCGTACATTGTTGTTGGTAAGTCAACCACGTCACAATTCTTCACTGATCTGCAGCTTACCATTTTAGATCCACATTCAATCTTCAAAAGGTCTTAAAAGATTCTGTTTTGTGTCGAAATCAATGACTGACGGACAGGCAAACCAGAGGGAAGGACAAGAGTAAAACCTATAGTCCTTCTGACTATGCCGGTAGTGGATTAATACCCTAATGATACATGCATTGTAGTTAAATTAATTTCTAATTCGATATGGTGCAGTATCTATACAAAAAAATAACTGGATATATTGAAATGGTTGTACAGAAAGTATTTCAGTGGCATATTTACTATAGTTTGACATCTGCCTATGTTGAAATGCAGACCTAATACATAAGTAAATGATATTCTATCATCTAATTTCTTGTATACAGCCATACCTTAAAACATTTTTTCAATTATTTGTTACTTAAATGTTTAGGATTTTTTTTTTCTTCATATAAATCTGAGATTCTGAGCCCGATCTGCTACTATAATCGACTGTAACACAAAGACATTTAAAAAACTAAATTACATAGAATACTACAGGTATAATATAACTGAGAAAACATTTATATATTAGAACTGTCATGGTACAAGATACCTGTGAAAAACACTGTGACATGTCCACAACTTGAACACCATCACTTGTCTGTTTGCATTGATCACCACCAATAGGTATTAGTTAATGTATAGTAAGCCCAAGCAGGTGTTTTCTCATCATTATATGAACCCAAAAAATTAACCAATTTACACAGTAAACAGTTTGTGTGCTTAAAAGCAATAATAGAATGGAAAAATAGAGCTCTGCCTAAATATTTAGATCATGTAGCGGGAAAAGTTGTGTTTTCCCATGAACTGAACTCTAACATGAAAAACAATATGATGAAAAGAAAGCACGGTAATATATTGTAGTAGGAAGTTTTCTTCAGAATTAGCCTAGCTGGAGAAGTGCTTTTATGTGTATATAAAACCGACCTAGTACTCCAAAATTAATAAATCCTATGGGCATCCACAATCAACAAAAAGAAATACACAAAAAGAAAACAACAGGAAAAACATCTACATAAGAGAGTGAGAGCGATGCTGCAGTAAGCATCTCCTGTTTGCTAGCCAATCACTTACGTCCGGTATAAATCATAAAACTGAATATATTTCAAGTGTAGAAGATATCACAATCAATGTTCAATATGGTCGGAGTAGGTCTCAGTTGTAGAATATCATTCAATAATCCAAACAACTTCTTTGCAACGTTATTAGTCACCGTTACCTACATAATCCTGGTTTAGCAGTTTATCTATCCATATTAACACGATGGTAATACTCGCGCCCAGTCGAGCAGTCCAGTCCCATGTGCTTAAACAATCCTCTCGACTGTATTTTACGTCAATGTAAATACAATAGGACTTGCACCCATCCATATTAGCCGAGATATGAGTACGCCTTGTGCAGGCAAAAAGGGGATATTGCTACTCAAGGAAAGGGAACGTTTGTTATGCTGAAATATAAATCGTCACAATGTTCATAGAGTGGATGTTCAGGTGACCATCATTGTAGCTGGAATACCCAAATATGAATATAAAATCACGGATCCTTGAAAGAACCAGAGGTAATATCATGTATCATTGGGGATTTTCTGCTGACCGGTCACCTTGCCTTTACGCTTTAGACAGAGTTATATAATTACATAAATCCAAATGACATGCATGCAAAAAAGATATATATCAATGGCAAGATGGCAAAATATATTGTAATATATTTCTTGAATACAAATCATTTGGGATTAATGCTTACTAAAGATGTATTACTACTAGTAATAGTTTGGGATTGTTGTTGTTGATGATGTTGTTGTTGTATTTTTTTTTTTTTTATTATTATTATTTTTTTTTTTATTTATTTATTTTTTTATTTTTTTATTTTTTTTTTTATTTATTTATTTATTTTTTATTTTATTTTTTTTTTTTTTGATAGTTTTATATTAAGACTTACATGATTCAAAGAACTATAAATGGTATTATTGTTATGAAACTATGTTAGTTACTTCTTGTTAGGTGACTAGTTAGTAAATTCAAATGTTAGAAACAGTATTACAAAGAGAACTATAGACGTGATATTGCAATGATCACACTATAAGCCTTAACAACATTGTGTCGTCAAAAAAGGAAATATCACACGCCATGATCTTTTTGTGACAGGTATAATTGGCAGTCGGAGTAAGATGTGGAGAAAGTCCTAACACGTGCGTGGGACAGCAAAGTCTTCAAACGTGTTCAATCATCTGTGAAGGACACCACTATACTCAAGGTGTGATATGGTATATATGTGTCTTGTCGTATGCTATAAAAAGGCCAATACAATGTTAGGGACTGTTCTCAAATTATTGACAAATCTGTCAATCAGCTATGGAAATTATTAACATAAATAAGTTTTCGTAAATGTTTTTATATAATTAAAGAGTTTACCTGCTAAAGATTCAAATATATTCATACAAGAACTGTATTAAATTCAGAAAATGGTGTACGATTACAATTATGTACAAAAATGTATGAAGACTTCTGTATTTGTTATAACACAAAAGAGCCCAGCCATATCAACAATAACTATAAGTAATGTGAAGGTGACACCCCATGGATAATGAATGAATATACATGTACCCAGAGCATACATTTTTATTTCCTACATTTGGTTGGTGTAATTACAATATCATCAGACAATACACGTGTGAAACTTGAAAATAAAAGACGAAAGAGACACTAGTGTAGAATATGGGGCAGCGGGGATGTGAGCCATCCCTGTACTTTCAAAGTAAGTGATACAAATATAAGTTTATAAACCTCCCCCCCTCCCCAACCTCACCTTTCGATCTTGTATTATATTTCATATAAGTTATAACTGAATATCATCATAAAATCCTTAAATGTTTCATTACATTATATAAAGAGTTTCCTCTTTGTTTGTTAGCAATGCAAGTTGTTTCATTTTACTTTTAGACGAGGACATAATTTTGTCCACGTCTTATGCTATGGGGTAGTTTCAATGTTGACTTAATAGTACCTCTAACTTCAAATCTACGCCACGATATAGTACGGAGATTAAATCTTATTTTTTGCTCAATACCAACTCAGAAGTAGAAATTGGAAGTACGATAATTCAAATAGTAATGATTTATTTACGAACGCATGTAACATGATATAATGATGTACACAAAACGATGTACACATGGAGACTACACAAGATTACACTTCTATGTAGGAGTATACATTATGCATTCATTACGGAAATACCCGAGTCGTTACGGCTACGTCTTAACCAGATGACGCTGCACATCTTTTTACTGTCTGTGATGTGAATGCTATTTTTAGATTGGGTAAGATATAAATAACGAAATTCATCTAAATAGTGTTTGCTCATATGTCCGAGGTACATTTCTGTCTAACAGTGTGGTCAACAATTAAATCACTGACTCACTGAGAGAGGTCAGAGTGAAATAGAGTCCATTCACGTACGCTGAGATTATCTAGATAAGTGACTTTACATGAGTGATACCTTTCAGGATTTATATTCAGTTTCTACGCATTTTTTTACTGTATTTATTTTATTTAGTTTTATTATTTGTTATTTTTTTATTATTATTTTTGGTCGTTTGTTTTACTATGATCATTGACTATAGTGATAAAATAATTAAGAACATTTCATCTATGTATGCTTCTCCAGTAAATTCAAATGCTGTTATTCCTATATTTACATTGATATTAGTAATATATGACTGATATTCCTATATTTACATTGATATTAGTAATATGTGGCTGATATTCCTATATTTACATTGATATTAGTAATATATGGCTGATTTACCTATATTTACATTGATATTAGTAATATATGGCTGATATTCCTAGAGTTACATTGATATTAGTAATATATGGCTGATATTCACAGATTTACATTGATATTAGTAAAATACGGCTGATATTCACAGATTTACATTGATATTAGTAATATATGGCTGATATTTCTAGATTTATATTGATATTAGTAATATATGGCTGATATTACTAGATTTACATTGATGTTAGTAATATATGGCTGATATTCACAGATTTACATTGATATGAGTAATATATGGCTGATATTCCTATATTTACATTGATATTAGTAATATATGGCTGATATTCACAGATTTACATTGATATTAGGAATATGTGGCTGATATTCCTAGATTTGCATTCATATTAGTAATATGTGGCTGATATTCCTAGATTTACATTGATATTAGTAATATATGGCTGATATTCCTAGATTTACATTGATATTAGTAATATATGGTTGATATTCCTAGATTTACATTGATATTAGTAATATATGGCTGATATTCCTTGATTTTCATTGATATTAGTAATATATGGCTGATATTCCTATATTTACATTGATATTAGTAATATATGGCTGATATTCCTAGATTTATATTGATATTAGTAATATATGGCTGATATTCACAGATTTACATTGATATTAGTAATATACGGCTGATATTCCTATATTTACATTGATATTAGTAATATACGGCTGATATTCCTATATTTACATTGATATTAGTAATATATGGCTGATATTTCTAGATTTATATTGATATTAGTAATATACGGCTGATTTTCCTACATGTGCATTGATATTAGTAATATATGGCTCATATTTCTACTTTTATATTGATATTAGTAATATATGGCTGATATTCCTAGATTTATATTGATATTAGTAATATAAGGCTGTTATTCCTAGATTTACATTGATATTAGTAATATATTGCTGATATTCCTACTTTTATATTGATATTAGTAATATATGGCTGATATTCCTAGATTTATATTGATATTAGTAATATAAGGCTGATATTCCTAGATTTACATTGATATTTGTAATATATGGCTGATATTCCTAGATTTACATTTATATTAGTAATATGTGGTTGATATTCCTATATTTACATTGATATTAGTAATATAAGGCTGATATTCCTAGAATTACATTGATATTAGAAATATACGGCTGATATTTCTAGATTTCGATTTATATAAGTAATATATGGCTGATATTCCTAGATTTACATTTATATTAGTAATATATGGCTGATATTCCTATATTTACATTGATATTAGTAATATAAGGTTGATATTCCTAGATTTACATTGATATTAGTAATATATGGCTGATATTCCTAGATTTACATTGATATTAGTAATATATGGCTGATATTCCTAGATTTACATTGATATTAGTAATATATGGCTAAAAAATTGCATTATCGCTTACGATAAACTTAAGTCATAACCCATGACATATCTGGAATGTTTTGAACCTCTTCGCATAGAAGAATTGGACATTATACAAAACTCAAAAAGGACTCGTAGATCTGGCGAGTACCATTCACCTGATATAGTGAGAATATCATGAGACTTATTGATTGATTATTATTGTACGTCACTCCACGATTATTTCAAGTATATGGTGACGGCATCTACCTGATGCATTGCATAGAAATTTTAACCTTTGCTACGGAGCCATCTGAAGCAGTAAGCTCAAGTTATTTTTATCTTGTTTATAACAATATCTATTCGTTATTTAAGCATATTTAACAGATACAACACATATAACAGTGATTGGAGAACGAGCGTTTTCCGCTTATAAAGTCATCATGTCAGAAAAACAATGTATCAGGACGGTCAAGAAATAGAAATGAATTAAAAACAATGATACAAAGAACTAAAACATATAGAAGGAGAGAGAGAGTTTTATCTTGACAGAGATAACACTATTTATACTGTACCCCCTCCCCATTGTTGTTGTTTTTGAGCACTTTCTAGTATTGCAATATTATAAGATATCATGTAAATGCATGTTGCTTTACTCTTGACCAACATGCTAAGTCTGTGGGACATTGTTTCGAGCTCTCCCAGTGAGTGATATTCAACACGAGGGAGGTAAACATAGCTCACGTGCTACTGAAGAGAACAGTATGCCCAGGTACGTTTCTATAGAATATCATTATATTTTAGAAAATGATATGCATATTCACGCGAGGACTTCACTTTCCTTCAAATAATCAACACAAATTTCAAAACAATATCTCGATTGTTTTACCTGCGACGGGATACATACATTTCGTGTTTGTATATCAACAGAGCTATAAAGTGCGTCGTTAACAATGGTTTCTGTTAAATATTTATGTTATATATATTATACAGTGACGACCATAATATCTAATTAATAACGCCACAAAAACTGGGAGGGGTGAATTAAAGTCTACAATGAAAAGTTATATTAATGACTTGAACTGCACAGTTGAGAGGAGGTGGATAATTGCTTCATTTATAATCAGGATAATCGATCCAGAAGTTGCCTTGCAGATAACCATCCCATGTAATTCCAAGACTTCAGTTCTATCGTTTCAATCTCTGCCCAGTTTTGAGATAATAGACTTTGCCAAAACCAATCTGATTTACACACTGCTTTATAACATGTCGGGTTGATATCTGTATCTTTAACTGCAGTTTGTATATTAAATGTTTGTAAAGCGCAGTAGTAACTGACTGATGCTGGTTAACACAGGGCATTCGTAAGTGTGCTCCAGCTCTAGTACGATACACGGGTCCACAGGATATGACAACACCATACTACTGTCGCCTTACCTGGAGTAAACCACTGCATGTGCAAACTGCTTAACATTCAAGGCGTGAGAAGTCAAGTATTAATGAATCTCGATATCAGCCCCGGGCTCTACAAGTCTCATTTGAATATAACTATTGTGAACAGTGGCTAACCATCATTTTAAGTTGTACGCATTAGTGTATATGGACCTCCGTGATTAACAAGTGGATCCCAGCTTCCTCATTGACGATAACTACGTGTAACACCTGGTTTCACCGCTACAGGTAAAATTGAAACTTTATCTAGCGATTTACTTTAGAGTGTGTTGATTTTTATACAGTTTCCACGGTACGAGGATTTTGTGAATACTATGGAAATATAAGCTGTAGTTTTTCGTTGTATTATTCAAATGACAGATGAAGATTGCAACCACTAGTTATTGTGAAGGTATGTAATGTTTAACAGTATGGCATACCACAAATCTCATAAATTACTGCATTTTATTTCTCACATTACAATGTTATTCGTGCGTGATACTAAAAACAATCTAAAAAAAGCAATCATTATGCAGAAATATTTTTTGCATTTATTGTCTCCTTACTAGTACAAAATGTTGTTTTGACGTTTCATATTTTGAATTATAATGGTCGAAAAACGTAATAAATTAATATTACCACACAATTTTACCTTTTGATAACCTACTATGAAAATAATGACATTGTTAGTATTCAATAAAAACCCCATAAGTGAATTATGACAAATCCGGGAAAGGTCAACATACCAAACAACAGTTGTTACGAATAAACAGACAGTGAAAAGAATGCAATTTCAATTTTAGTTTATCTTCCTAAAACCTTGCATTATTACATTGCTATGCTTGTTATTTCAACCTTTAACTTATAAAAACGTCGTGACATGACTATAGTGTTTGAAGAATTCCACAGCACTGCATAAAGTGCAGAAATGCTTACGCGGGGTATTTATCACTTTTCTAATTGATGCTGGAATTGTTTTTGTCAGTAGAACATGGCAGTGAAGCAACCGGCAGCTGGAACAGACAATTAAGATTTTGCTTCGCTCAATATCCGATGTACTTAGTGGCCGATAATAAATGACATATACAGTTAACTCGAGTATTTATTGTTAAATGAAACTGTTATGTGTCTATGCTGAAATGATACCCCGTCCGGCTGATGATGTTTGGACGAATTTTCTCACCATATAGTACGGCAGTACGGTATAAACATGTTGCGAGTAATTGCAATTTATGTACATTATCGCTAGAGCTCATCATCAGTTCATTGACCAGATGATTCTATTATTTTGATATCATATTTTAACATAATATTAACGTGTTCTGCTATGACAATAGTGTGATTAACATTGACTTTGGAAGTTCTATGGTGGTTACGAGACTCTTACTACTCGATATGATATCTCGTTATCCAGACTTATAGATGATATTCTGGACTGAGACCGATTCCGATCATTTTACACCGATTTGACACCTTCTATACTAGAAGGTTACCTACTTTGACTTCTCCATATAAAATATGTATGAAATTTACACGATTTGACTCTTTCTACTGGGTATATGTGACGCGTGTTGCTAGCAAGCAGGATATGCTCACTCTCTCCGGGCACTTGATCTCACTCCATCATAGGGATTCACATATGCTCTTCAAGTAGACATTTTTCGTTATTTTCTACTTAGTTTTCATTTTCACTGATTTTTATATGTCCTCTGGTTACACGATTTTCGGACTTATGGTTTGGATTTATCCATCATCTCTACATTGCAATGCAAGTGACAATATAAAGAATAATATAACCTGGAAAATAAGACAGTCTTGCAGTAGATAGTAGTATGTATGAGAAATATAACAGTTAATTATTTATGTAAGATTGATTACTACGGAATAAAGATTTTCATTATATAATTCTCAGATGAATGGAATCGACTGTCATTACAGACAATACCGTTATGATCTACTGAATTCGGATTACATAATTGATTCTTCCTTCAGACGGTTAATTTATAATATTCTCATATTTCGAAATCCAACAAAACCCACTCAGATAATATCATATTATTATATGCTTAGGTGATAAGAAGCAATCATTGTCGTGATAAAGATTCAGGGACTTCCGGTCGGAAATATCAAAATATTATCCTCTTATCAAAAAGTGAGAAGATAAGCAATAATTATTGTGCTAGTGTTTCCATGCTGTTATCATAAATTCAAATGATGAAGGTATCATTGGAATTATATCCCACTGTATCGATCTGCTGTGTATAATTGTAGGTTTATATTGTTAAAAAAGGCGGTTTAGAGAGTTACATTGATGTTCCTATTGTTTGATTATTATATCTTACTCCAAGAAGCTGTATATCTTATAAGTTGCAGGTTGGTGACGTTGTATCGAACTGCATTCATAATCAGGTCTAATCGCATCTTTCGGTCTCGTTTGCAGGCCGAATCTTTCCAAGAAAATGTATATCTTTCCGCGTCCCTATCCATTCTTTGGAAAGAGTATAAAGCAGGGCCCCATTGGACAATATACGTTTGAATGTAAAAGATCCCTCACTGCTTCTAGTGGGTCCGTGAAGGGAAAAATACGAGGTAAAGCGCCAGACAACTACTGCCATTATATTGGTGAATTAATACAAATGTTACACTAATGTTTAAAACATTTAACAGATTGTTATAATAATGTTTAAACATATTAAATGTTTTAAACATTAGTGTAACACAAGTACACAAATAAGAATCTAACGGTGAAGTGAATATCATTCAATAAACACCTACATGTGTACGTCTGATGAAAACCACCAACAGTCAAGATATGAAACATCTTAAAAGTCTTCCGAAGGGAAGTGACATAAAACAAAGAACAATAAACTCAGCATTCATATTGTGAATGCCGGGTTTATTGTTCTTAGTCAAGATATGAAAAACGAGTTTGTGAAAATAAAATGAAAGTAAAATGATATCAAAGAAAGCATTATGGCTTGAATGAATTGAATGCAATGTCCATCTGACCGTCAATTTATGAAATGCTGAGCTATATATGGTCAATTAAACATGTTTATATTCCGAAAAGATATGGTAGACTGGATATTAAAATGTCCACTTTCGTCACTAGAAAGCAGTGAGCTACCCTTTATGAAGTGTTCCTAATCGACAGCATTGTTCGTATGCTTACATTTGACGGAACCATTTTGTTAAAATTCCTTTTATGTCTTTTTGATTACAGTGTACTTTCAGGTAGTCTAATGTTTATTGTTGGTTTATTGAGGTGTACGGTTGAGTGACAAATAGCTCTCGTTTAGCTCGAGTATACCGTTTATCGTGTAAATATTTACCTCAAAACAGGAGAACGACTCGCTAATCTCTCTTATGATCACGTGGACGTTACTATGGTTATGGAGGTCATATTTGATTGAGTAACTATACTACCAAGGACCAAGTCCTTAATAGTACGCAGATTCCAACCATCTATATTTTACAAGTTTGTTGGTTGCGATCAGGAAGCTGTATCCAGGGTATATCCAGAACGTTTAATATGCTTTACTACTCTTGATTAAAGAGCTCGCTAAAGGGCTAAAATCTGAGCAAATTACATTTAGTGCTGACTCAGACGACAGACATGGATATTGCACAATAACAAAATTTCAATTATGGTAACAAAATCATAATATACATCAATAGTATAATCCTAAGACTGTCGCCATTGTCTCTCACCTGAGATAGTTCCATAGTCTCAGAGGGGGTAGGTAAAGACATCAGACACACAAGGACTATGTTCTTGAGCTTTTTGGTCAGAGTTCTTGATTGAATTATCAATCATCATTCAAGCATGGAGATAAAAATTCTTATTTACGATTCGTAAAAATTCAGACAAATATTATACAGTGACATTTATAGGTATCGTTTATATCAACTTTTAAAGTTCCGATCTATGTGTATAAACTATTTCAAAAAGAATTCATATAATAATTGTGAAGCAGGTGGCATTCGAAATACTTCTGCATTTTTGCTTGTGTGTGCTGATGGAACTGTTTCTGAAGACGTTTACGGTGTGCCAATGATAAAAAGCACTTTACATGTATAAATTTAAAATAGGATATTAATATAGATAAAACCGAAATCTTCCGATACGGAATCCTCTTCACATATTATATTATATATAAATGATTTTGTTAGCGCATTTGAAATATTTAAAACGGTAAAGAAAATTTAGATTTGAAATGAATAGAGCGTCACTACAATTATTAAGATATTTAGATAAATGTGTATATGTATTCTAAAATTAGAACCTTAACTCATGATGAGTCTTTTATTTCTTTTCCTTCTTCTTCTTCTTCATAGAAATAATACCGATGTTTAGAATTGGTTGAGATACTTTACATTGATAAGGCTTCCGTCCTATACAGGTTTCCTAGTCTCCCCACAATACAGACGTATTTTAACATAATTCTTTAACCAAATTGCATATGTTTTTCAAGATATGACCATGTTCTTCAAATAATCAGCTCGATGCAATTACAAAATACCAGATAGGCAGATACCCAACTTTTACAATTTTACCTTTGAAAATATATGAGAAACATCGTAATTATTTAAAATACTTCTAACGTAGATCATTTAATCATTACTTTAATATAGAAAGGGCAGAACTATTTATAATACAATAGAAAGCAGCAAATTAGTGAGACACAGCGTATGATGTGTGAGAGGAGAATCATTTGGTTCTGGTTTAGTAACGATGTGTAAGATTAGCATCATTTGGTTCTGGTTTAGTAACGATGTGTAAGATGAGTATCATTTGGTTCTGGTTAAGTAATGATGTGGAAGATGAGTATTATTTGGTTCTGGTTAAGTAATGATGTGGAAGACGAGTATCATTTGGTTCTGGTTTAGTAATGATATGGGAGCTGAGTATCATTTGGTTCTGGTTTAGTAATGATGTGTAAGATGAGTATCATTTGGTTCAGGTTTAGTAACGATGTGTGAGACGAGTATCATTTGGTTCTGGTTTAGTAATGATATGGGAGCTGAGTATCATTTGGTTCTGGTTTAGTAATGATGTGTAAGATGAGTATCATTTGGTTCTGGTTTAGTAATGATGTGGGAGATGAGTATCATTTGGTTCTGGTTTAGTAATGATGTGGGAGATGAGCATCATTTGGTTCTGGTTTAGTAACGATGTGGGAGATGAGTATCATTTGGTTCTGGTTTAGTAATGATGTGTGAGATGAGTATCATTTGGTTCTTGTTTAGTAATGATGTGTAAGATGAGTATCATTTGGTTCTGGTTTAGTAATGATGTGGGAGATGCGTATCATTTGGTTCTGGTTTAGTAATGATATGGGAGCTGAGTATCATTTGGTTCTGGTTTAGTAATGATGTGTAAGATGAGTATCATTTGGTTCTGGTTTAGTAATGATATGGGAGCTGAGTATCATTTGGTTCTGGTTTAGTAATGATGTGTAAGATGAGTATCATTTGGTTCTGGTTTAGTAATGATATGGGAGCTGAGTATCATTTGGTTCTGGTTTAGTAACGATGTGTAAGATGAGTATCATTTGGTTCTGGTTTAGTAACGATGTGTAAGATGAGTATCATTTCGTTCTGGTTTAGTAATGATGTGTGAGATGAGTATCATTTCGTTCTGGTTTAGTAATGATATAGGAGCTGAGTATCATTTGGTTCTGGTTTAGTAATGATGTGTGAGATGAGTATCATTTGGTTCTTGTTTAGTAATGATGTGTAAGATGAGTATCATTTGGTTCTGGTTTAGTAATGATGTGGGAGATGCGTATCATTTGGTTCTGGTTTAGTAATGATATGGGAGCTGAGTATCATTTGGTTCTGGTTTAGTAATGATGTGTAAGATGACTATAATTTGGTTCTGGTTTAGTAACGATGTGGGAGATGAGTATCATTTGGTTCTGGTTTGGTAATGATGTGTGAGATGAGCATCATTTGGTTCTGGTTTAACAACGATGTGGGAGATGAGTATCATTTGGTTCTGGTTTAGTAATGATGTGGGAGATGAGTATTATTTGGTTCTGGTTTAGTAATGATATGGGAGCTGAGTATCATTTGGTTCTGGTTTAGTAATGATGTGTAAGATGAGTATCATTTGGTTCTGGTTTAGTAACGATGTGGGAGATGAGTATCATTTGGTTCTGGTTTAGTAACGATGTGTAAGATGAGTATCATTTGGTTCTGGTTAAGTAATGATGTGTGAGATGAGCATCATTTGGTTCTGGTTTAACAACGATGTGGGAGATGAGTATTATTTGGTTCTGGTTTAGTAATGATGTGGGAGATGAGTATCATTTGGTTCTGGTTTAGTAATGATGTGGGAGATGAGTATCATTTGGTTCTGGTTTAACAACGATGTGGGAGATGAGTATTATTTGGTTCTGGTTTAGTAACGATGTGGGAGATGAGTATCATTTGGTTCTGGTTTAGTAATGATGTGGGAGATGAGTATCATTTGGTTCTGGTTTAGTAATGATGTGTAAGATGAGTATCATTTGGTTCTGGTTTAGTAATGATGTGTAAGATGAGTATCATTTGGTTCTGATTTAGTAATGATGTGTGAGATGAGTATCATTTGGTTCTGGTTTAACAACGATGTTGGAGATGAGTATCATTTGGTTC
The DNA here is from genome assembly GCA_035048485.1 of Pteria penguin. NCBI lineage: Eukaryota > Metazoa > Mollusca > Bivalvia > Pterioida > Pteriidae > Pteria > Pteria penguin. The sequence continues at coordinate 87,031,142 of CM068580.1, forward strand.
TGGTTAAGTAACGATGTGGGAGATGAGTATCATTTGGTTCTGGTTTAGTAATGATGTGTAAGATGAGTATCATTTGGTTCTGGTTTAGTAATGATGTGTGAGATGAGTATCATTTGGTTCTGGTTTAGTAATGATATGGGAGCTGAGTATCATTTGGTTCTGGTTTAGTAATGATGTGTGAGATGAGTATCATTTGGTTCTGGTTTAGTAACGATGTGGGAGATGAGTATCATTTGGTTCTGGTTTAGTAATGATGTGTAAGATGAGTATCATTTGGTTCTGGTTTAGTAATTATATGGGAGCTGAGTATCATTTGGTTCTGGTTTAGTAATGATGTGTAAGATGAGTATCATTTGGTTCTGGTTAAGTAATGATGTGGGAGATGAGTATCATTTGGTTCTGGTTTGGTAATGATGTGTGAGATGAGCATCATTTGGCTCTGGTTTAACAACGATGTGGGAGATGAGTATCATTTGGTTCTGGTTTAGTAATGATGTGGGAGATGAGTATTATTTGGTTCTGGTTTAGTAATGATATGGGAGCTGAGTATCATTTGGTTCTGGTTTAGTAATGATGTGTAAGATGAGTATCATTTGGTTCTGGTTTAGTAACGATGTGGGAGATGAGTATCATTTGGTTCTGGTTTAGTAACGATGTGTAAGATGAGTATCATTTGGTTCTGGTTAAGTAATGATGTGTGAGATGAGCATCATTTGGTTCTGGTTTAACAACGATGTGGGAGATGAGTATTATTTGGTTCTGGTTTAGTAATGATGTGGGAGATGAGTATCATTTGGTTCTGGTTTAGTAATGATGTGGGAGATGAGTATCATTTGGTTCTGGTTTAACAACGATGTGGGAGATGAGTATTATTTGGTTCTGGTTTAGTAACGATGTGGGAGATGAGTATCATTTGGTTCTGGTTTAGTAATGATGTGGGAGATGAGTATCATTTGGTTCTGGTTTAACAACGATGTGGGAGATGAGTATTATTTGGTTCTGGTTTAGTAACGATGTGGGAGATGAGTATCATTTGGTCCTGGTTTGGTAATGATTTGGGAGATGAGCATCATTTGGTTCTGGTTTAGTAATGATGTGGGAGATGAGTATCATTTGGTTCTGGTTTAACAACGATGTGGGAGATGAGTATCATTTGGTTCTGGTTAAGTAACGATGTGGGAGATGAGTATCATTTGGTTCTGGTTAAGTAACGATGTGGGAGATGAGTATCATTTGGTTCTGGTTTAGTAATGATGTGTAAGATGAGTATCATTTGGTTCTGGTTTAGTAATGATGTGTAAGATGAGTATCATTTGGTTCTGGTTTAGTAATGATGTGTAAGATGAGTATCATTTGGTTCTGGTTTAGTAATGATGTGTGAGATGAGTATCATTTGGTTTTGGTTTAGTAATGATGTGTGAGATGAGTATCATTTGGTTCTGGTTAAGTAATGATGTGGGAGATGAGTATCATTTAGTTCTGGTTTAGTAATGATGTGGGAGATGAGTATTATTTGGTTCTGGTTTAGTAATGATGTGTAAGATGAGTATCATTTGGTTCTGGTTTAGTAATGATGTGTAAGATGAGTATCATTTGGTTCTGGTTTAGTAATGATGTGTGAGATGAGTATCATTTGGTTTTGGTTTAGTAATGATGTGTGAGATGAGTATCATTTGGTTCTGGTTAAGTAATGATGTGGGAGATGAGCATCATTTGGTTCTGGTTTAGTAATGATGTGGGAGATGAGTATTATTTGGTTCTGGTTTAGTAATGATATGGGAGCTGAGTATCATTTGGTTCTGGTTTGGTAATGATGTGTGAGATGAGTATCATTTGGTTCTGGTTTAGTAATGATGTGGGAGATGAGTATTATTTGGTTCTGGTTTAGTAATGATGTGTGAGATGAGCATCATTTGGTTCTGGTTTAGTAATGATGTGGGAGATAAGCATCATTTGGTTCTGGTTTAGTAATGATGTGGGAGATGAGTATCATTTGATTCTGGTTTAGTAATGATGTGGGAGATGAGTATCATTTGGTTCTGATTTAGTAATGATGTGGGAGATGAGTATCATTTGGTTCTGGTTTAGTAATGATGTGGGAGATGAGCATCATTTGGTTCTGGTTTAGTAATGATGTGGGAGATGAGTATCATTTGGTTCTGGTTTAGTAATGATGTGTGAGATGAGTATCATTTGGTTCTGGTTTAGTAATGATGTGGGAGCTGAGTATCATTTGGTTCTGGTTTAGTAACGATGTGGAAGACGAGTATCATTTGGTTCTGGTTTAGTAACGATGTGGGAGATGAGTATCATTTGGTTCTGGTTTAGTAATGATGTGGGAGCTGAGTATCATTTGGTTCTGGTTTAGTAATGATGTGTTAGATGAGTATCATTTGGTCCTGGTTTGGTAATGATTTGGGAGATGAGTATCATTTGATTCTGGTTTAGTAATGATGTGGGAATAGAGTATCACTTGGTTCTGATTTCGTAATGATGACCGCCTTTATCTTATTACTGATATGACTTAAAGAAGTCGTCTATGTTTTTCTCTACATACATTCTGTATAAATAAACCTGCAAGTTAAGTTGACCTTTTTGTGATTATAAACACATTGCAGAATGTGACATGCTGATATGCCATTAGGTTGTGAGCCTATATACTATTCATTTCACAAATATATATAGGAGGCAGGCAGACGTAAAACACCAACCAACCAACCACAAATACATATAAGCTTAGACTTCATTAACTACCCCTCTCTCCATCTGTACAATTTAATTATCATTAGTAGAGGGTACTTAGTCAAGCAATAACTCTTTATGTGTTTATAGAGACAAATTGACATAGCATCACTGCTCCGATGTGTGAATATTTCATTGGAATTACTATTGATCACAATGTGAGTTTATGTATGCATCTTAAATGCAACGAACAATAAAGAAATCATTTGTATGAAGGTCGAGGTATCAGAGCATACCTCCCAGGATGAAAGTTCTATACTGTATTGTATTACTATATTATCAGGCCGATTTTTGAAGGGATGACAGAATGTAATGGATATGTGGGGACTGCAAGCTACATGCATTGTATATGGAGGAAGTACTCGTGACATTCGTCTTAAATTATTAAGACCCTTAGCATATGACATTTGTATAGCCTTATGTTTGTCGTCCAACTGTTCATACAATGTTTTATAATATTTAACTGAATTTTCTCCATGAAGAATAATGTAATCCTTTCATTTAAACAATTTCACTTCCATGCCTGAATGACGTTATGCAAGTTAGATTACATGGTTTACATGGTTGATAAACCGATAAGGGCACCTGAAAGCTGAGCGGGAACACCAGCAAATAAAGAAACAATCAACATTATACAAATTTACATTTTGCTCGAATGTATAAATATTGACTGAAATGTATATACCTTTAATAAGTTTAATATATGTTTGTTTCTGGCACCTTCGCTGTGGGCAGCCAAGTTCTATCTACCTAGCACCCTCGCTATAGACGGCCTGGTTGTACATACCTATAGCAACCTCGCTATAGACGGCCTGGTTATGTCCACCTAGCACCCTCGCTGTAAACGGCCTGGTTGTACTTGCCTATAGAATACTCGCTATAGACAGCCTGATTGTATCTACCTAGTAACCTCGCTATAGACGGCCAGGCTGTACCACCCTATAGCATCCTCACTATAGACAGCCTGGTTCTATCTACCTAGCACCCTCGCTATAGACGGCCTGGTTGTACATACCTATAGCATCCTCGCTATAGACGGCCTGGTTATATCTACCTAGTAACTTCGCTATAGACAGCCTGGTTGTTCTTGCCCATAGAATACTCGCTATAGACGGCCAGGTTGTATCTACCAAGTAACCTCGCTATAGACAGCCTGGTTGAACTTACCTATTGCACCCTCGCTATAGACGGCCAGGTTGTATCTACCAAGTAACCTCACTATAGACGGCCAGGTTGTATCTACCTAGTAACCTCGCTATAGACAGCCTGGTTGAACCTACCTATTGCACCCTCGCTTTAGACGGCCAGGTTGTATCTACCTAGTAACCTCGCTATAGACAGCTTGGTTGAACCTTCCTATTGCACCCTCGCTATAGACGGTCAGGTTGTATCTACCTAGTAACCTCGCTATGGACAGCTTGGTTGAACCTTCCTATTGCACCCTCGCTATAGACGGTCAGGTTGTATCTACCTAGTAACCTCGCTAAAAACAGCCTGATTGAACCTACCTATTGCGCCCTCGCTATAGACGGTCAGGTCGTACATGTATCTACCAAGTAACCTCGCTATGGACAGCCTGGTTGTATCTACCTAGTAACCTCTCTATAGACGGCCAAGTTGTATCTACCTAGTAACCTCGCTATAGTCGGCCAGGTTGTATCTATCTAGTAACCTCGCTAAAGATGGTCAGATGATACCTACCTATGGCATCCTCGCTATGGACAGCCAGGTTCCATCTACCTAGTAACCTCGCTATAGACGGCCAGGTTGCATCTACATGTACCTATAGCATCCTCGCCACAGACAGTCAGGCTGTATCAACCTAGCACCCTCGCTTTTGGCAACCATGTTGCATCAACCTAACATTCTCCCTACAGGCACCCCCATTACATTTACCTAGCACTTTCGCTAAAGGCAGCAGAGAGAGAGAGAAAGAGAGACAGACAGACAGACAGACAGACAAACAGACAGACAGATAGATAGATAGATAGATAGATAGATAGATAGATAGATAGATAGATAGATAGATAGATAGATAGATAGATAGATAGATAGATGTCAATGTACACTCCTACGAGACATCTTTGGACCACCCCGTCCCCAACCCTCAAGATATCGCTGGAAACCAACCCACCCCTCCAGACGGTATTTATGGTCAATGGTTAGTAATTCCTCAAGATATCGCTGGAAACCCACCCACCCCTCCAGACGGTATTTATGATCAATGGTTAGTAATTCCTCAAGATATCGCTGGAAACCCACCCACCCCTCCAGACGGTATTTGTGATCAATGGTTAGTAATTCCTCAAGATATCGCTGAAAACCCACCCACCCCTCCAGACGGTATTTGTGGTCAATGGTTAGTAATTCCTCAAGATATCGCTGGAAACCCACCCACCCCTCCAGACGGTATTTGTGGTCAATGGTTCGTAATTCCTCAAGATATCGCTGGAAACCCACCCACCCCTCCAGACGGTATTTGTGGTCAATGGTTAGTAATTCCTCAAGATATCGCTGGAAACCCACCCACCCCTCCAGACGGTATTTGTGATCAGTGGTTAGTAATTCCTCAAGATATCGCTGGAAACCCACCCACCCCTCCAAACGGTATTTGTGGTCAATGGTTAGTAATTCCTCAAGATATCGCTGGAAACCCACCCACCCCTCCAGACGGTATTTGTGGTCAATGGTTAGTAATTCCTCAAGATATCGCTGGAAACCCACCCACCCCTCCAGACGGTATTTGTGATCAATGGTTAGTAATTCCTCAAGATATCGCTGGAAACCCACCCACCCCTCCAGACGGTATTTGTGGTCAATGGTAAGTAATTCCTCAAAATATCGCTGGAAACCCACCCACCCCTCCAGACGGTATTTGTGATCAATGGTTAGTGATTCCTCAAGATATCGCTGAAAACCCACCCACCCCTCCAGACGGTATTTGTGGTCAATGGTTAGTAATTCCTCAAAATATCGCTGGAAACCCACCCACCCCTCCAGACGGTATTTGTGATCAATGGTTAGTAATTCCTCAAGATATCGCTGGAAACCCACCTACCCATCCAAACGGTATTTGTGGTCAATGGTAAGTAATTCCTCAAGATATCGCTGGAAACCCACCCACCCCTCCAGACGGTATTTGTGATCAATGGTTAGTAATTCCTCAAGATATCGCTGGAAACCCACCCATCCCTCCAGACGGTATTTGTGGTCAATGGTTAGTAATTCCTCAAGATATCGCTGGAAACCCACCCACCCCTCCAGACGGTATTTGTGGTCAATGGTTAGTAATTCCTCAAGATATCGCTGGAAACCCACCCACCCCTCCAAACGGTATTTGTGGTCAATGGTTAGTAATCCCTCAAGATATCGCTGGAAACCCACCCACCCCTCCAGACGGTATTTGTGGTCAATGGTTAGTAATTCCTCAAGATATCGCTGGAAACCCACCCACCCCTCCAGACGGTATTTGTGGTCAATGGTTAGTAATTCCTCAAGATATCGCTGGAAACCCACCCACCCCTCCAGACGGTATTTGTGGTCAATGGTTAGTAATGTGATAAAGAGACCCTAACAATAATTACTGTACATTGTCATGATTAATGTCATTGTGCATTATATTTTTAATGTTTAACGTTTTACCACATGTACGGTAGCTCGTATACCGACTTATAGTCAGTATATAACGCGTACAGAATTATTTTTAAAATCTGCTTCTTACGATGATGATGATGTAATCGCGAAATGGTCGACACACTATCAACTTGTCATGTGTCCCTGCCATAATTTCAAAACGCATACAATGTATAATGCGTCATTCAACAGTTACATAAGTCATGGTCTTAAGTGAAATCCCGTATCTTTTTTAGTTGTATAACATTAAAAGAAAGATTTTAAATAAGAAACTGATGTAGTTTTGTTTCGGTGGTTGTAATGTATTGCTACGACTTTTTCTGAAACTTACCAAAGATATAGTAAGCATACGTTGCAAAAAAAAAATTCCAGCGAGGAGTCGGGTAATATTGTATTGTATTATTTGTTAATCAAAAGCATTACTGCTTATAGATATACAAGTATATAATTCAAACAGTATAAATACAAATGAAAGGTCAATTTAAAGATGGTATACAAACATATAATTCAAACAGTAAAAATACAAATGAAAGGTCAATTTAAAGATGGTATACAAACATATAATTCAAACAGTATAAATACAAATGAAAGGTTAATTTAAAGATGGTATACAAACATATAATTAAAACAGTAAAAATACAAAGGAAAGGTCAATTTAAAGATGGTATACAAAATTAATAAATAGATGTTCATAAATATGCTTGATAAATAGTATACATGACAATGTGGTCTTTTCATACATTTAAGTTAAAAGAGTTTCGTAATTTAAAAGCATTTTTAAATATTTTCCAAGATTGCATAGTCCTTTAGTACGAAAGCCGATTAGACTCACTTACTAAGAAAAATTTTTATATATTATCTCGTTGTTACGAGATATTTAACTCGTTATTTCGAGATCTTTTCTCGTTATTTCGAGATCTTTTCTCGTAATTTCGAAATAATTAACTCGTTATTTCGAGATAATTAACTCGTTATTTCGAGATCTTTTCTCGTGTTTACGAGATAATTAACTCGTTATTTCGAGATCTTTTCTCGTTATTTCGAGATAATTATCGCGTTATTTCGAGATAGTTTACTCGTTATTTCGAGATCTTTTCTCGTTATTTCGAGATAATTAACTCGTTATTTCGAGATCTCGAAATAACGAGTTAAATATCTCGAATTAACGAGAAAAGATCTCGAAATAACGAGATAATTATCTCGAAATAACGAGTTAATTATCTCGAAATAACGAGTTAATTCTCTCGAAATAACGAGAAAAGATCTCGAAATAACGAGTTAATTATCTCGTAATAACGAGAAAAGATCTCGAAATAACGAGTTAATTATCTCGAAATAACGAGTTAATTATCTCGAAATAACGAGAAAATATATAAAAATTTTTCTTAGTAAGTGAGTCTAATCGGCTTTCGTACTTTAGTGTTGTCAGAGCTTAATAACTGAATTAATTCATAGACAGAGGGTCTTCTATAAAAGTATGGTTTCAAAAATTTCTTTCTCAGACCTAAAAAAGCGGGTCACTTCAGAATAAAATGGTACTCATCCTCAATATCAGATTTACATATACTACAAATTCTTCTTTCAATAGGAATATTCTTATATCTGCCAGTTTCAATATTTAAACAATGAGATGAAAGACATATTCTACAAATAAGTGTTACAAATATTTACGATTTTGATTTCCGTATTTTCCACAACAATATGAATATAACAATTATGTATCATTAAACATAATTGTCGATGCATCAAACAATCTTATTTTTGTCCTTTCAATACGATTTCACACAATAAATGTCATATCTTAAGTATAGAGAGGAAAATGCCATCCACTTAGTGAATTCGAGTCAAATGTCAAACCTAAAAGGTCTAGGCTCCATTCCGGATTGGAACGAGCGAGAAGACTATATTTTCCGTTCCGGACAGGGACAAGTTAGAAGGTCTAGCCTCGATTCCGCACTTAGAACTTTTCATTAATAATCCATGCTCATTGGGGAAGTCAATGAAGAGGCGGGCTGAGCATGCGCGAATTGATAATGAGATCAAAACGGTCTAAATTTAGTCACAGTAACACGTGAGCACAGAAGCAACTTCACCCGGCGATTTTTGTCGTTCAAATCCAGTTTTTCTGAAACGGGGAGGGCAACCATATGTAAAATTTATTTAGGTTTGAAGAACTTTGATTTTTATCCACCAGAAGATCATTCATTTGTAAAATTATCTGAGAATCAATTAGCAGATGGCGATTTGTCAAAATCATATGCAAGACGATCCAGAGAAGCAGCAGGAATTTTTAGAATGAATATTTATTGTAAATGAAATTAATGTGATTTTAAATTCAATTGATAAAATATTTTCGTATGGTTCCGAATTTCCTCCATTGTAATCAACTGCAGCATGTTCTGTTAACAATATGCTATTTGTTTGGGGCGGATTGAATACAGAAATTATGAATACTTCTAATGGATTACATTTAATCCAAACTGCAAACAAGAAATGGAATATTACTGTTGTTCAAAGAGGCCCAGAGGCTATAAGTAAGTCGATTCAAACAAGTGCGATACCAGCTGAAAATCAGAAAATCTGTGAACCTCCTCAGCTGAATGATGAAATGAAAGTGATCTTGAAAATAAATCATGTGATTCTGCTTCAGTGGAGCCATCCTATATTACATGTGTCCACTCATCATTTGAATTGTCCAGTGATTGTATTATGATTGTTGGAGGAATTAATGAGTCAATGTTTGTATATACCACTAAACCAATGAAACCATCACTATGTGATTTTCAGTTTGATTGTAAAATTGATGAATCTCCTGAAATATCTCCAATTGCTTTTATACAGTGTGAATCAACTTGCAAACGATGGCTTCATCAGTATTGTGTTGGCTTGCTTAATAAGCACTTGCCAAAAGGAAAGTATATTTGTCATGAATGCCAAGAGCAATAGGCAAGCAAGAGAAACTTAAGAGATGAATTCAAGTGATTTTGTGTAATTTTTAGTTTAACACACTTTTTTCTCCAAATGAGATATATTGTGTATCTGATATATTCATAAATAACTGACATAATTACAGTTACATGATGCAATGTAGGGGTAAATACACAAGTACAGTTTAAAATTTGTAATATCCTCTCATTTACATATGTATATAAGCATTTTAATACAGCTTGAATATCCCCAAACTTATCATGTATTCAAATGAAAAGATGACCTTTTCAATCAAATTCTTTACATGATAATATCGATTCAGTCATATTCAGTTATATAATATTTCTCCACATTATAACTGTAAAAGTGTACTGTGTAATCATGGGAATGGGAGTCTTTGTTACAAATTACACACATGTATATTGATGTAATATATATTGAGGACTGTGCAAGTAGAAGCTCATGCAGCATATATGTGGATGCAAAGCACAGTACATAAAATATTTGCTCAAATGACAAAATTATGAGCTGCTTGATACATGTACATGTGCTTAGATCTATATTTCTCTGAACATTGCGACACAATTGACAGACATGCTTTGGATGTCAATTATCCATGTCATGTTGAAGAGAAATATCATAAATAGTAAAACTCTCATCCCTGAAACAGGATAATCTTTCTTACCAGATCTAGATACTTTTTGGCAATTAAATGATAAAACACACATATTATGACAATATCAACGAAAATCTTGCATTGTACGTGTATGAATAAAGCAGGGGATTTACTTTATCTACGAATAAATGCATAGACAAGTGCCCAGTTTAAATACCGGAAGTAGTAAAATTTTGCAAAAATGTATCGCAAAACAAATGATTTACCCAAGAAACTACAAAAAAAAACAACTCCGACCCAGACCAAGATCATCGTATTTGTTAGAGAAAATTCGAGCTATACCCAAAATACTAGGTTATAAATCAAATTCTTTACATGATAATATCGATTCAGTCATATTCAGTTATATAATATTTCTCCACATTATAACTGTAAAAGTGTACTGTGTAATCATGGGAATGGGGGTCTTTGTTACAAATTAAATATATTGATGTAATATATATTGAAGACTGTGCAAGTAGAAGCTCATGCAGCATATATGTGGATGCAAAGCACAGTACATAAAATATTTGCTCAAATGACAAAATTATGAGCTGCTTGATACATGTACATGTGCTTAGATCTATATTTCTCTGAACATTGCGACACAATTGACAGACATGCTTTGGATGTCAATTATCCATGTCATGTTGAAGAGAAATATCATAAATAGTAAAACTCTCATCCCTGAAACAGGATAATCTTTCTTACCAGATCTAGATACCTGTTTTCCACATATTCTACAAAGATTTGACAGTTTGCTTATATGGTCAAGATTTAGAACTACTCTCCATAATGAAACTGATTGTTTACATGAGCAAAATTATGGGCAAATATCTTAAAAAATTACTTTTTGGCAATTAAATGATAAAACACACATATTATGACAATATCAACGAAAATCTTGCATTGTACGTGTATGAATAAAGCAGGGGATTTACTTTATCTACGAATAAATGCATAGACAAGTGCCCAGTTTTAATACCGGAAGTAGTAAAATTTTGCAAAAATGTATCGCAAAACAAATGATTTACCCAAGAAACTACAAAAAAAAAAAAAACACTCCGACCCAGACCAAGATCATCGTATTTGTTAGAGAAAATTCGAGCTATACCCAAAATACTAGGTTATAAATCAAATTCTTTACATGATAATATCGATTCAGTCACGGAGGGGTAGGCATTACTAATGTAAAAATGGATTCTAAGTAAAAATCTTTTAAAAATCATAAACAAGAGGCCCAGATGGGCCTATATTGCTCACCTGAGCACAAATTGCTTATTTACAATAAAATGACAGCTCATTTCAGTAGAAAATTTTGCTTTTTTTTCTACAAGACTTTCTATAAGGTTTGGTGATATTTTGTGCAGTCGTCTTGAAGTGTCCAAAATGTGTCAACCAATAAGAGCCAATGGCGGCCATCTTGGATTATGGATCGGCACGAAAAATACAAACTTGGTGGAGGATCTCGAGTATTTACTTCCTATGAGATTAGGTGAAGTTCTGTGCAGCGGTTCCGGAGAAGAAGTCCAAAATGTGTCAACAAATCAGAGCCAATGGCGGCCATCTTGGATTTCGGATGGGCAAAAAAAAAACACAAACTTTGTAGAGGACCTCAAGTAGTTACTTCCTATAAGGTTTGGTGAAATTCTGTTTAGCGGTTCTGGAGAAGAAGTCGAAAATGTGTCAACCAATCAGAGCCAATGGCGGCCATCTTGGATTACGGATGGGCACGAAAAACACAAACTCGGTAGAGGACTTTGAGAACTTACTTCCTATGAGGTTTGGTGGAATTCTGTGCAGCCGTTCTGGAGAAGAAGTCGAAAATGTGTCAACCAATCAGAGCCAAAGGCAGCCATCTTGAATTACGGATGGGCCCCAAAAAAACCACAAACTTGGTAGAGGACCTTGAGTACTTACTTCCTATGATGTTTGGTGAAATTCTGTGCAGCAGTTCTGGAGAAAAAGTCGAAAATGCATCAACCAATCAGAGCCAATGGCGGCCCTCTTGGATTTCGGACGGGCCAAAAAAAAAAACCACAAACTTTGTAGAGGACCTCAAGTAGTTACTTCCTATGAGGTTTGGTGAAATTCTGCGCAGCGGTTCTGGAGAAGAAGTCCAAAATGTGTCAACCAATCAGAGCCAATGGTGGCCATCTTGGATTACGGATCGGCACGAAAAACACAAACTTGGTGGAGGACCTCAAGTACTTACTTTCTATGAGGTTTGGTGGAATTATGTGCAGCGGTTCTGGAGAAGAAGTCGAACGAAAATGTGTCAACCAATCAGAGCCAATGGCGGCCATCTTGGATTACGGATGGGCACGAAAACCACAAACTTGGTAGAGGACCTTAAGTACTTAATTCCTATGAAGTTTGGTGAAATTCTGTGCAGCGGTTCTGGAGAAGAAGTCGAAAACGCATCAACCAATCAGTGCCAATGGCGGCCATCTTGGATTACGGATGGGCACGAAAACCACAAACATGGTAGAGGACCTTGAGTACTTACTTCCTATGAAGTTTGGTGAAATTCTGTACAGCGGTTCTGGAGAAGAAGTCAAAAAAGTGGAAAAGCTAACGACGGACGACAGACGGTGATTGATTACAATAGCTCACTTGAGCCTTCGGCTCAGGTGAGCTAAAAATCGAATTCTACACCGTTTTCCGTCGAATTTGTTTTCGTAGGAAGCGCCATTTACTAATCTACAAAACAACAACAACTGCGCATGTGTGAGCGGGTTTCCCCTTACCTCATTTTAGATGCGCATCTGTGAATGACTGATATATTTAGATACCTCGGGTGAGCTCGCCTCGAAGTTGTGACGTCACAGCGAAGCTCATTTGCATTGATTATTCATAACCTACGGGAGCAAGGGAAGTTGTAAGTGTTCCGGAAGAATACAAATAAAAAGATCTAAGCTCGATACCATACTGGGACAGATGATGAGTCTAGGCTTGATCCCGGATATGGACAGAAAGATCTAATGTCGATACCATACTGGGACAGATGAGAAGTCTAGGCTTGATCCCGGATATGGACAGAAAGATCTAATGTCGATTCCGGAATGATACAGATAAAATGATCTATGCTCCAGTCTGGAACGAGACAAGTAAGAAGAGTAGACTCGATCCCGGATAGAGACAAAAGAGAAGATCTTAGCCCGATCCCAGAACGGGACAGGTGAGACTCGATCCCGGATAGGGACAAATGAACAAGTCTTAGCCCGATCCCAGAATGGGACAGGTGAGACTCGATCTCGGATAAAGACAAATGCGAACGTCTTAGCCCGATCCCTGAATGGGACAGGTGAGACTCGATCCCGGATAGAGATAAATGAGAAGGTCTTAGCCCGATACCAGAACGGGACAGGTGAGACTCGATCCCGGATAGAGACAAATGAGAAAGTCTTAGACCGATCCCAGAACGAAGCAGATGAAACTCGATCCCGGATAGAGATAAATGAGAAGGTCTTAGCCCGATCCTTGAACGGGACAGGTGAGACTCGATCCCGAATAGAAACAAATGAGAAAATCTTAGCCCGATCCCAGAACGGGAAAGGTGAGACTGGATCCCGGATATGAACGAGTGAGAAGGTTTTGGCACGATCTCGGAAAGAGACAGGTTAGGAGGCCCATGGGTATACTCGGTATATATATTCGGTAGTGTTCGCCGGTATCCTTATAAAATGCAACAAAACACTGAACCCCATAATAAGCAAGAAGTGGTATGAAAGTTAACCTACAAGACAAAGAACCACATAATGAGTAGGAAGTGATATAAAAGTTAACCTACAAGACACTGAACGACATAATGAGTAGAAGCGTCATAAAAGTTAACCTACAAGACACTAAACGACATAATGAGTAGAAATGGCATAAAAGTTAACCTACAAGACAAAACAATATGATGTACTATTTAGGACGCTTTATTACTAGGGGTTTATGAAATATGTTGAGCAAAGTTCACCAAGTAAACTACAACTTATACCGGTAATGAAGCCGGTGTGTCTATTGGATAAGGTGCTCGACGCCTTTTCGAGAGATCCCGGGTTCTACTCCCGCCCTGAGCGCACCGGTGTTCTGTCTTTCGGATAAGACAGTAAAAACCGAGGTCCTGTGTCACGGAAGGCGTGGCACGTAAAAGATCCCTCAATTCTCCGGGTGGGTCCGTTGCAAAGATCCAAATTTGTATGCAATGTATCGGGCAGATGCCGTCACCATATACATGTACGTGAAATAATCGTGGAGTGATGTAAAACAATATTCAATCATTCAATAAATCATACCGGTAACGTCGATTCTGAACATGACCTTAATCAGGACATTTGTTTGCCCGTGCTCCCGCTCCAGAAACTTTCTGGATGATACAAAAGTCATGTTGCAGATTGACACTTCAAAAATCCCTTATTATTTTGATTTCTAATTGATTGTTTTAAATCAGTGAAAATAGCATATTTTGCATTTCACTGTATGCAAAAGTACAGCAGTGTCATACATTATTATAAACAAGTATCACGCTTTATGATAGGTCACCCTCTCCCACTCTACGCTACGTGCATTTCACCTTTAGCCATCCTGACCTTCAAGCTTCATTGCCTGCACTGCTAACCACACTATCGCTTTCTCTCAGTCTTCTGACAACCATGTGTAAATTCTCTTCTTTTAGTCCATTTGATTTTCCCACTCCCACTTCCTAAATACATCTGGTCGTAGAACCAGACAACAACCTGTGTAGTGTGTAATGTGCATCATTCAGTGAGGGTTATATCCAATAACGAACCAAGTGCACTTCATAATAATGAAAAGATAGTGAACAAAATACACGGTGACTTTACCTATTTATCGGCTATTCCCCAAGGTAACATACGAGTCAGATCGAGATTATTAAAACAAAGCCCGGACGTGTAGATCTTTGCATGAATGATTTAGAGTGGGTTAAAGAAGATATAAATCTGTATGTCTCATGGAAAGACCGATACGCTCCAGTATCGAATGTATTGGGACATTGCGACAAAATGTGAGAAAAAAGTCGGGACAGAGACTAAGGTTGTCGACGTAGATTTCTTATTTCGTATGGTTTGTATAAGGTTTTATATTGCTTTTATACGCCAAAAACCCCAAAAGGGACGAAGCCGGTGTGGCCTAGTGGATGAGGTGCTCGTATTGTGACCTAGAGGTCAATCAATCCATGTAAGATGTATCAAATAACAGATTAGTGGCGTGATTAAGAGATCGGACACTTAATCTTCATAATCATTGTCTTTACTGAAATTATTCTAGATAAAGTAATTTGAAATCGTTAGGAAACATTCCAACTGCTTTATTCCAGTGGCGGATATAGAGAGAGGGTCCCTTCCCACTTTTTCTCCACAATTTCACAAAGCATATACAGATAATAAGGTTGAAAACACCCAAACCCTGCACAAAGTTATATCATTATCGAATTTTAATTAGATTTTAATCAGAAACAATTTGAGTTAAACTCCAGATTTGGTCGAGTATTGTGGCTAGTACTTGACTGTTTACTTTGATCCCCCTTTTCGGAAATTCTGGATCCGCCACTGTATACAAAAATTCTTTTACCACGCTAGTTTATCCTTATACTGTACTAGAGACATGTGTATATATGTCTCTGACTGTACGTGTAACAACTAATAATGAGAACGGATTGATGTTGATATTTTATGTGAACGGGGATCGAACGGAAACCAGAAACCAGAAATAGATAAGAGAGTTAAGTGTTACAAACTCATACAGATCATTTACATATGAATAAGACTTCTACGAAAATCCACGTCACATAATTTACGATGTAATAAAGTTCAATGGTGCAAAACACTTCTCTTACTGTAAAGTGTAGACGACTGATCTTTACAAACCTTGACCGGTTCACGCTGAAGCCCGAGACGATAAATACGGAAAATAAGGCATGTCAAGTCATACTTTGTGAATGAAACCGAAATCATTTTATAGCATATTCGACTAGATTCTTATATTAAATATCTATTTCATATCAAAAAGATGACACGGAAGATTGGAAATCACGATTAACCGGAAATACAACCAAATAACAGAGGATATGCTCTCTGCCAATCACCAAACCCGATATTTTATCATTCCATCTTGGGGCGAATCTTAGAACTTGTGTCAGAAATGACTGTTTATCTGAAGTTCACTTCTGACATTCGCTACATATTTCAAAAATAAATATGTACATGTATGTATTATTAAGCCACTCCCGAAATAATTTCCTGTCACGTTGAAATCTTACCACCAACAGATTATATTTTATTTCCTGGCTGTTGTATGCTGGCACATCTCTCTCTCTCTCTCTCTCTCTCTCTCTCTCTCTCTCTCTCTCTCTGATTTGTAATTAATTTATACTATAATGGTAGAATACTAACACAAACGAAATCAAATGCTCTTGACTAAACCCTTCCTCTCTCTTCCTAAATTTTTCAAATTGGTAATAATTGCGTCGTCTACGGAGACCTTGCTCCTGCTATGAGTACAAATTTCTACACTGGCTTTCCTAAAACTATCAGGGCTTATCGTGTTCATCGCCGAAACGTCCTCGATGATTACTGTACCACTCGACTAGAATTTCTGGTCATTTGTTGGCATGACATTTATTATCAGATTTTGATCTTATTAGATAATTTAGCACTCATCCTCGGGATGAAATTAAACCGTATGGGGTTCTCTCACTTACAACTAGAATTATTGCGTAACCAGAAAGGATTTTGTTATATCCCATTTACTGTATAGGTTTCGTATGTATAAGTTTTAAGTCGCTTTAACTAAGCCAAAATAAAGGTATTCGGAACTGTGTTGTTTAATTCTTTTATTATAATCAATGAATGACCATATTTACTTTCGTATACTGAATACTGTATATGTTAAGTCCATTCTGTTGTGTTCATGTTACTTTATAGTCGGTATGTGGGTAATTTCATCAGGTGTATTAAGTCTATAGTGTCCATGTTACTTTATAGACGGTCTGTGGGTGATTTCATCAGGTGTATTAACTCTATCGTGTTCATGTTACTTTATAGTCGGTCTGTGGGTGATTTAATCAGATGTATTAACTCTACCGTTTCTATGTTAGTGTATAGTCGGTCTGTGGGTGATTTAATCAGGTGTATTAACTCTATCATGTCCATGTTAGTGTATAGTCGGTCTGTGGATGATTTAATCAGGTGTATTAACTCTGTCGTGTTCATGTTACTTTATAGTCGGTCTATGGGTGATTTAATCAGGTGTATTAACTCTATAGTGTCCATGTTACTTTATAGTCGGTCTGTGGGTAATTTCATCAGGTGTATTAAGTCTATCGTGTTCATGTTACTTTATAGTCGGTCTGTGGGTAATTTCATCAGGTGTATTGAGTCTATAGTGTCCATGTTACTTTATAGTCGGTCTGTGGGTAATTTCATCAGGTGTATTAAGTCTATCGTGTTCATGTTACTTTATAGTCGGTCTGTGGGTAATTTTAATCAGGTGTATTAACTCTATGGTGTCCATGTTACTGTATAGTCGGTCTGTGGGTGATTTAATCAAGTGTATTTACTCTATCGTGTTCATGTTACTTCATAATCGGTCTGTGGGTGATTTAATCAGGTGTATTAACTTTATGGTGTCCATGTTACTGTATAGTCGGTCTGTGGGTGATTTTGATCAGGTGTATTAACTCTATGATGTCCATGTTACTTTATAGTCGGTCTGTGGGTGATTTCATCGTATGTATCAGCTTTTGGGAATCATTTGGATCGTGGCATTCTTGGGTCGGTGTGCATACGAACATACTAAAATAGACAAAATATAATGTTGCTCTGGGTTTTTTTTCCCTACTTCTGTATTTTACACGAGGAGATGAAAATGTTGATTGACTGATTAAGTTAAACAAAGTGACGAGTACTTCCGTTACAATTCAGTAATACATTCCTGACTAGCTTGTAATACACCAATTCCATATACGGTACATTTATATACGTGAACTTAGAGTTTTCTATGAATATATAATTTTACAAAAGAACGAAAAAATCGCAGTTGAAAAAACCCCTAATCTTTAAATAGTCATCTGTAGGGAAAATCAGAATAAGAAAAGAAAAACGTTAAATCCTAGAGAACGTTCTTTCGTTTGTAGTTTAATATCTGGTCTTATTATGTAACTTCATCACTTATGTTCATTGGTTTATGTAATTACGATTTACATAGTATAATAAGCATGGATGTTCTTCTATCAGGGATGGTGAGGTGGCATAGTGCTTCGTTTGATACAGCTTTTAAAGCACTCGCGATGATGCTATAGACACTAACAATATCTGCTGAAATCACAAGTCATTATATTACATTATATCACCTCACATGAAATAATTGTGTTTACAGAAGCCGTGTACTAGGAATAATTCCCAGTTTTGTTGTCAATATTATATTTGTTTAGCGCTCATTTGTGGATATTTTTTCAAAACTGATATACTAGCCAAACGTCATTTAGTCGTAAAAACGTCAATTTCCAAACTCATTTCTAGAATCCTACTTGATTTAAAATTACAACGTGTATAGAACATTACATAATTCAACATCTGATGTGTATTGATTGACATTGAACTCCACAATTCAATATCTTTGACTTGCTGATTTCTAATATTTTGGGAGATGTTTAACTGTCGGAAATGCAGCTCATGTTATGTTCCATCAACGAGCAGCTGACTGAAGTAAACATGTTTATGTCGAAAGTGATTGTGTAGATTTTGACAAATTGTCATATGCTCATATTGCGATTTTATGGTAATTAACAATAAATGCACGATAGCTAACGAGAGGATCACGAGGGTTCACGAGGGGAAATCTCGCACTCTGGCAACCATCACGCATACCTTTGTTTTTGAATTTCAAAACTCTCGAATGCATATATAGGAGGTAAGGGGCGCACGGATGCCGTTCCATACTAGTATCCGAGATAGAAAGCTATGCTGCTGTAAAATGTGTCTCTGTTTTGCTGCGGTATCTCTCTATTTCATCACTTAATACCGGACGCAATGTCATAACGAAAACTAGCATGAAAACGGAGTAAAGCAATTCTCAAAATCTAAACTGTAATGATCGAAAAAAAATCTGTGTAGCCTGCGAAAACAGGCAGACAGACAGAGTTGGGACAGTCGGACAGACAGATATCGAGATGTTGCAATGCTTTGCTGGTGACACACAACTCATATTCAAGGGTACGGAACGACCATAATTAGAAATAATTTGTACACCACAGATCTGCTAAATCCATTTTGATTTTCCAAAATCAAACCTACACACACACACACACACACACACACACACACACACACACACACACACACAAATATATATATATATATATATATATATATATATATATATATATATATATATATATATATATATATATATATGTATATTATATTATATTCAGAAGTGAATATATGAAGATAGGACGTCTATGTCAAAGGAATAACTCACATATGGTCTTTGTACTTCTTTTTGAGAAGTTTACTGATGTCTTTTCAACACCTAGAAGTAAATCCTACATACTTCATTATAAATGCCAAAAACAAAACTAATAGACATGTGATCTTCTGCAAAATACAAAATACACATGACGTGGCGATGAGATGAGCGAGAGCTACTTGGTAACGAACTTAGTGAAGTCTTAATCGTGCAAGGCGTTTGACATTTCTTGACTTTGTCTACGATGGAGTTTCCAGTACACACAGATTGATATCTGAATTTAACAAAAAATCATAATACAGACTTTTATACAATACACAGCACTTACAGAGTACATGTAACACAAAGAATGGACATATTAATTGTCAGTACTTGACCATTTTTACAACTGTTAATCAGAATTAAGTATGATACAATACATGATCGCTTGATAACACGTTTAAAACAAGATGCAACGGAAATCAATATATAAATCTATTATTGATTTTATATACTATTATAACCTGCCCTCAATCTTCAAGTTAATTCAACTACTTAGCACACAAATACCAACGAATTATGTGGTTTAGGTAAATTTATTTCCCACACTATAAGATTAAGAACTGATCATTGTTAACGCTGAGATAATGTGTATATATGACCTTTGTGTATATATGACCTTTGATTATGTAAGTGTTTCCGAATTATTCATAATATTGTACACATGTGCATTATAACCTTCATATATTGTACACATGTGCATTATAACCTTCATATATTGTACACATGTGCATTATAACCTTCATATATTGTACACATGTGCATTATAACCTTCATATATTGTACACATGTGCATTATAACCTTCATATATTGTACACATGTACATTATAACCTTCAAATATTCCTTTGATTTTACATTAATTTCTTGATTATCCATATTTGTATATATATTTGTATAACAACTTTCATATATCCCTTCTTTTCTACTTGACTGTATTATATATTTGTTAATCATTTATAATGTATAGATTATCTATAAGCTATACAGCTTTTGATCAATAAACAATATATATATTACCGCTTGGTTAAGTGTTTACAGTTGTATCTTGGTTACATGTGCACCGTGTGTCTTGGTTACATGTTCACCGTTGTATCTTGGTTAAACGTTTACCGTTGTATCTTGGTTACATGTTCACCATGTTTCTTGGTTAAGTGTTTACTAATGTAACTTGATTACTCTTCTATCGTACACATAAATATTTATCTTGATTGTTTTCTATTTAGATTTTAGTGCTACCTTTGTATCTTGATTTAAAAGTGTTTACCTTTATATCTTGATTGTTTATAATTGAATCCTAAGTGCTGAATATTGCATTTTGGTAAGTTGTTTATCGTAATATTTTGATTAAGTGTTTATCGTTATATCTTAATAGTTTACCCTGACTTTGTGTTCACCGTCGTATTTTGATGGATTGTTACCGTTGTGTTGTGGTCAAGTATTTGCCGTTGTAACACAGTTGGTTGTTTACCGTTGTATCTTGATAGGAATCCATTATATCTTGATACAGTGTTTATAGTTATACCTTCACTATGCATTCGGTTGTTCATATGTTTTTCAAGTACGTTTCACTATTCCTGAATTTTATAATTTCACCATTAGTTTCAATTTCATTTTATACGTTGTTATTATTTTTATTTCTTGATGGGAGTTCTTGATATATGCCTCTGAATTTTGACTGAGTTAGAGCCGAACTGGTGCTTTTCGATTGTCAATGTAAAATACGAAAGTAACTGATGTCACATGACTTTGGCACTAACAACAATGTACCATAGTGGACATTCACAGAGCACAGATCAGGTGCACGGGAGAAGTGAGCGTCTCCTGTTTGGCTAGCAACACCCACCACGAATGCCTTTACATACAGACAGAACTAATATAATCAAGAACAATCAACCTCATATCTATAATGCTAGCAGCAATTTTAATCCTGATCAGGGTACACTTTTCAATACATTCGTCCTTCAGCTCTGGTTTGTCATCTTTATCATCTGTGTTCCACACAACGCCTATGGTGAAAGACATCAGAATTTGAATATCAGATAGGCAGCATACTTCCAAGCAAACAGCTTCTGTTTCGGTGTGCAGGTGGTACAATTACCTGGTAAGGTTAGTTCTCTTAGAGAAACGAGGAAATCTACAATACATACGAGGGGTGTTCCGAAATTATTGTTACTTGCGCAATATCTCGTGGAAATAGTGCTAAATGAGCTTAAAACTACCTCATGGCGATAGCGTGATATCTGAAGCGTGGTATAGGTAAATTTCTCGCTCACAATTACACTGACCTTGGTGCTGTGTACATTGTTTTGTAGCGTACTCGTTACACTCTATATAAATATGGTTGGCAAGAGAGCTGAAAACGTAATTGAAATTAGGGCCTATATCAAAGGTAGGTCTCTACTTGGCTTTAAGGCGGTAGATATTCATCGTGAAGTGTGTGATATTTATGGGAAGGGTCAAATGTCATATATGACTATTTGTAGGTCGGGTGCTCGATTTAAGTCGGGACACCAGCAGCTGAAAGATGCTGCTCACACAGGTCGCCCTGCAACAACAACAACAAAGCATAACATTGAACGAATTCGGCAAATCCTTGAAAAAGATGCAAGGTACACTGTCAGGCAGTTAGCTAAAATGACAGGCTTGTCTTTAGCACGTATTCACTGTATTTTAAAGAAACATCTTAAGCTGGGCAAGATCAATGCCAGGTGGATACCCCATTTACTAACTGACGACCAAAAGAGGTCCCGGGTTGACAAGGCCAAATCCTTATTGAAGAAATACCCAAAATACAGCAAAAAGGCTTTTGATAATTTGGTCACAGGTGATGAAACATGGGTGTATTTTTTCGAGCCCAAAAGAAAATGCTCTAATCGAATCTGGGCAAACAAAAACGCCAGGCGCCCTATCATTGCTAAAAGAATACGCACCGTGAGGAAGGTTTTGTATGTCATATTCTTTGATAACAAGGGTCCAATCATGCAAATCCCTGTTCCGAAAGGCAAAACTGTCACAGCAAAGTATTATAGAGACGTTGTACTTCGAAAACTGAAGAAAGTCTACAAACGCCGCCGCCCACATACAGGTTTGAAGTACCTCAGGCTCTTGCATGACAATGCGCCAGCACACAAGGCGCGTATTGTAACGGAGTTTTTGAAGGCAGAAAAGGTCACTGTTCTCCCCACCCTGAATTTTCACCAGACTTGGCCCCCTGTGACTTTTTCTTGTTCCCCAAACTAAAATTTCACCTATCTGGAAAAAAATATAAATCAAGAAATGCCCTTGGCTCTGTCATTCACCAGTATCTTATGAGTATACCAATTCAAGAGTAAGAAAACTGTTTCCAAAAGTGGATTGATCGGTTGAAACGATGCATAAATGCAGAGGGGGAGTACTTCGAAGGACAGGGCAAAGTAAAATGATCACAATTACTTCTATCAAAAAGAAATCGCCAAAGTAACAATAATTTTGGAACATCCCTCGTACATAGGACTGAAAGAAAAGTTGGTGTCATCAATATGCTCTGTGGTGCCGTCTGCCTCAACTGTAGCCCCTCGTCTACAATCAACCATGGGAGATGTCAATAACAAAGGATTTTGGGATTCTTCTAATTTCTAAGTAGGGAGTTGTTGCAAGGAGACGGTGAAGAGGATACAGACACCTGCTGAGATGGATGCTTCGCTGGTTTCCCTTAGATCCCCAGCGCTCAAAGGTTCTTCCTGTTCTCTCATAACACTTGATCGCTCCAATTCTGTCTTTGGAGAAGTATATGACTTTGACTCTAAAAATGGTTCTCTTGCGCTCTTCTTTTGAGCAAACAGCTTTGAACCAGCCTCCAAATGTTTTACCCCCTCGTACTGATCTCCTAGTATCTCCCTTTCTCTCATTCCTTACCGATCTAATGAGGTAAGCGAAATCCCATTGATGTTTGAAATCTAAATACACATTGCTTTTGTAGAAAAAGATTTCCAATAGAAAGTCCGTTTGGTATGGGACATCACGTATTCTTGGACTTCTATGACCCTTTCTATGGCTTTAAGATTTTAGTCAACACCAACTTTCAGCATTCCTTTATTATTTTCTCTGCCTTTATGTCATAATTCAAGTTGACGTCGAGCATTTCAGACTTTTCTTTCCAACTCGTGTATGTAGTCATCCGCCTCCATGTGAGTATGATGGTCTCTGATTGGTCGATTCATATTCGCTTGCAGAGGTATGGTTATCTCTCTTCCTGTAATCATCTCCCTGGGAATCTAGTGGATGTTCCTGGTAATCTAGTGGGTATTACTGTTGGCTGATGATCAATATGCCTTCAGCACCTTGGACAACGTGCCAGGAATCATCTTGCTGGGAATCTAGTGGGTGTTACTGTCGACTCATGAATATGCCAACAGTACATGGGACGTGCCAGGAATCATATTGCTGGGAATCTAGTGGGTGTTACTGTCGACTCATGATCAATATGCCATCAGTACCGGGGATAATGTGTCAGGAATCATCTTGCTGTCGACTGATGATCAATATGCCATCAGTACCATGGACAGTGTGCCAGCAATCATCTTGCTTAGAATCTAGTGGGTGTTACTGTTTGACTAATGGTCAATATGCCATCAGTACCAGGGACAGTGTGCCAGCAATCATCTTGCTTGGAATCTAGTGGGTGTTACTGTTTGACTAATGGTCAATATGTCATCAGTACCTGGGACGTGCCAGGAATCATCTTGCTGTCGACTCATGATCAATATGCCATCAGTACCATGGACAGTGTGCCAGCAATCATCTTGCTTGGAATCTAGTGGGTGTCACTGTTTGACTAATGGTCAATATGTCATCAGTACCGGGGATAATGTGCCAGGAATCATCTTGCTGTCGACTCATGATCAATATGCCATCAGTACCATGGACAGTGTGCCAGCAATCATCTTGCTTGGAATCTAGTGGGTGTTACTGTTTGACTAATGGTCAATATGTCATCAGTACCTGGGACGTGCCAGGAATCATCTTGCTGGGAATCTAATGGGTGTTACTGTCGACTGATGATCAGTATGCCATCAGTACCTGGGAAAAGGTGCCATTTCGTCTGACTGTTCTAGTCATGCATATTCAGCAAAATATCAAGATGTATGGGGAATGTCTCCAATCATACCGTGATTATAACCGCTTTGAAATTGTATACAGATTGTAATACTTGTAGTACCTTAATATAATATATATATTTATTATTAGGCGTTCTTAATTTATTATTCATCCGAAATTATTGAGTAGCATAATTAATTTTTCAAATCGATCATTTCTGAGTTTTGTTTCCTTAATAATAAATCCTTAAATATTGGTGGAACTGTTAGTCTGTAGGCACGTGATTTGAACAAATTTTCCAAGTTTACTTTGAACAAAAGATTGAAATGAAGTGAACAAGCCAAAGGGAAATACAATGATATCTACTCAAAAATCAAAAAGACATTTTCATCCTTTGTTTTTCCAGTTTCCATCAATGTTTGACCGTAGTCTTGTGCTTTTTATGGCAACATCTAATAATTTCAAACGTGTAATGGATAATTCAGAAACAGTTTGTTACCAAGGTATGAAATGCATCGTCACCACAACGAGAAACGCAGCCTAACTACTGGCAGAAAAGCATTCTCATCACTAGAAAAAAAAAACCGCATCCTCACAACCAGGGCAAACGCATCCTCACCACAAGGAGAAACACATCCTCATTAGTAGGTCAAACACATCCTCACCACTAGGACAAACGTATCCTCACCACTAGGAGAAAACGCATCCTCATTACTGGGACAAACGAATCCTCATTACTGGGACAAACGCATCCTTACCACTAGGAGAAAATGCATCCTCACCGCTAGGAGAAAACGCATCTTCACCATTAGAGCAAACGCATCCTCACCACTAGAAAACATATCCTTATCACTAGGACAAATGCATCCTCACCACTAGGAGAATACATATCCTCATCACTAGGACAAACGCATCCTCACCACTAGGAGAAAACATATCCTAATCATTAGGACAAACGCATCCTCACCACTAGGAGAATACGCATCCTCACCACACAGTTCCATGTACAATTACAGAATCTCGATCTGGTTTCTTAAGACTCTTTCTTTATCTGGTTTCTTAAGACATAATTTTGATCTGGAGTCTTATGACGTAATCTTAATGGGTACTTATTTTATTATCTTGATCTGGTATATATATATATTGCGCAACTTCCGGCCCTATATCCACAAAACTTTTGATGCAAGTTATTCACCTTAACGCAACATCATATCTCCTATTATGATGACGTCATTTCTTTGTTCGACAAAGACGTACTTTCAGAAGAATTGGAAACTTACACTGTAAAACCGAGATCATATACATGTACATCGTAAACCGAGATCACATACAGTGTAAAACGAGGTCACCTACACTGTGTACCGACGTCAGTTACACTATAAACCGAGACCAGTTACACTGTTAACCGAGATCTACTACATCATAAACCGAGGTTACCTACACTGTAAACCGAGATCAAGCACAGTGTAAACGAGATATCTTACACTTTAAACCGGCCAGTTACCAGGTGCCCTAATTCTGCCTCGTCATGGCTCTGATAACGTCATCTATCTGTTCGCCAAAGGTATGTCTTCTTGCCGCCATTAAGTTATATATTACATGTTTCTTGCACAAAGCAGGTGCTCCTAAGTGGATAACTTTACTAAATACGAGGAAATCGGCTTGCTTCTGAAATTAACAACTTCATAAATTGTAAACGTGGCTCAAAATAACTCTTAAATGCGCTGAAAATGAAAGTAAATCAGTTAGACGATTATGAAACGAGGTATCTTTAAGATTATACAAAGTATGTCATCAGAATATTTCCTGGATTTGAGAGATACAAGCTTTATAGCATCGTAAGCTTTCAAAACGAACGCAGTCACTGGTGTAAAATCGTCTATACACATACTGAAATCTCTCCTTTATAGTTCTTAAATTAATGTAAGTACAGGTGCATGTATATGTGTACATATTATATGTAGCGTTTTACATT
This sequence comes from Pteria penguin, assembly GCA_035048485.1. NCBI lineage: Eukaryota > Metazoa > Mollusca > Bivalvia > Pterioida > Pteriidae > Pteria > Pteria penguin. Next base: position 87,057,672 of record CM068580.1, read on the forward strand.
CAGTACAATCAGCTTAAGATCCGTTCATCTTAGCATTTATAGACACTTATCTTCCTCAAAAAGCATGTACAGGCAGATTAAACGTAAAGGCAACAAATAATAAGCAGGAGTAAAGTAATAAGAACAAGATTCATTCACATATCCTCGGGAAAACCAGACGTGGAAGCATCCATGTATTTAGCTTTTTAGTTTTTGCTAGTCGACGAAGAGAAAAATGTTACAGAAAATGTGGTGTGGTTTGGCAAGGTATGAATCATAGATTTGATCCATTTAAATATTACAAACACTGAGTAATAAACATCAGTGGATCAAACAAGTTTAATCGATAACCATATTGTTTTACTCCCCTCATTTTCACTAAAGATTACAAGATTATTTTCTGATAAGAGATTAACATGTGGATGTTTAAAAGAAACCATTTGTATATCGAGAACCTTGAAAAAGGTCAAAGCCCCAAAATATACCCTATTTTTAATTAACTGAATTTAAAATTATCCAATCCTTTTATACTTTGGTGTCTTGTACTTATTCCAAATTGATGAAGATGAGTAGAGTGTGTTAGATTTCGGGCGAAACATTCTAAAAGAAAAATATTTATCTACTTCCTTACTACGTTGAAATCTCTATCAATCAAACTTCAGAGTTCTTGATGTTTGAGGAACATATGTCAGTGAAGACAGACAAAGATGTGGCTTGCATGGAAAGTTGTGAATCTGGTTCAATGTATGCATGTCACACTCCAGTTATTGATTGATTTATTAGTCATCTTTCAATGATAAATTGACAGAAAATTCAAACATGGAATGCATAATAATAGATATACATTTGTAATGTTTTTGCCTATATGCCTACGCCTAATCTAAATAAAATAAAACTTTGTTTGTATTGTTTAGATATAACTGAAATAATGCATTTTTGATTAGAATTTGAGTTGGCAGTTTTAAGATTATCGACGTTTTCATTTGTCTGGAAATTATCATTGCCGGTGGGGACTTTTACAAAATCAGGTAATATTTTACATTTTCTAGTTAATTTTGCTTCAATTAATATTTATTCCTTATAAATAAATGCTCAGCAATTGTATTTGTGTTTCATTTAAGGATAAATTTCTTGTTCCTCATTTATATTTTCGATACAATAGATACAACAAGAATGAAAGTACCTTTGGCCAATTAGAACACTTCGCTTAGAGACAACGAAGAGAATTTAATGACAACTATAGAAATTATGTGCTTGAAGATGCTACAAACAAATAATAAAAGTACCATGTACACGTAAATGTTGCATTAGGATATAAAGTAACTGATTTCCTTACACAGGGGTCCGCCCAAGACAATGTACTAAGGGGAGAATAAAACACACAAACGACTTTGCAAAAGTGATCAGATTCACCGTAATCAAATTGCCGACTAAGAACCAATAACATCGTACACACAATGAAATAAACAATGACTAGGAACCACTAAACATCGTATACAGAATAAAAAAACGACTCAGAACCAATCACAACCTACACAGAATAAAATAAAAAACGACTCAGAACTACTAAAAATCGTGCACGGAATAAAATAAACAATGACTCAGAACCACTAAACATCGTGCACGGAATAAAATAAACTAAGACTCAGAACCACTAAACATCGTGCACGGAATAAAATAAACTAAGACTCAGAACTACTAAACATCGTGCACGGAATAAAATAAACTAAGACTCAGAACTACTAAACATCGTGCACGGAATAAAATAAAAACGACTCAGAACTACTAAACATCGTGCACGGAATAAAATAAAAACGACTCAGAACTACTAAACATCGTGCACGGAATAAAATAAACTAAGACTCAGAACTACTAAACATCGTGCACGGAATAAAATAAAAACGACTCAGAACTACTAAACATCGTGCACGGAATAAAATAAACTAAGACTCAGAACTACTAAACATCGTGCACGGAATAAAATAAACTAAGACTCAGAACTACTAAACATCGTGCACGGAATAAAAAAAAAAGACTCAGAACTACTAAACATCGTGCACGGAATAAAATAAACTAAGACTCAGAACTACTAAACATCGTGCACGGAATAAAATAAACTAAGACTAAGAACTACTAAACATCGTGCACGGAATAAAATAAACAACGACTCAGAACCACTAAACATCGTGCACGGAATAAAATAAACAATGACTCAGAACTACTAAAAATCGTGCACGGAATAAAATAAACATTGACTCAGAACTACTAAACATCGTGCACGGAATAAAATAAACTAAGACTAAGAACCACTAAACATCGTGCACGGAATAAAATAAACTAAGACTAAGAACCACTAAACATCGTGCACGGAATAAAATAAACAATGACTAAGAACTACTAAACATCGTGCACGGAATAAAATAAACTAAGACTAAGAACCACTAAACATCGTGCACGGAATAAAATAAACTAAGACTCAGAACCACTAAACATCGTGCACGGAATAAAATAAACAACGACTCAGAACCACTAAATATCGTGCACGGAATAAAATAAACAATGACTCAGAACTACTAAACATCGTGCACGGAATAAAATAAACAACGACTCAGAACTACTAAACATCGTGCACGGAATAAAATAAACTAAGACTCAGAACTACTAAACATCGTGCACGGAATAAAATAAACAATGACTCAGAACCACTAAACATCGTGCACGGAATAAAATAAACCAAGACTCAGAACTACTAAACATCGTGCACGGAATAAAATAAACAACGACTCAGAACCACTAAACATCGTGCACGGAATAAAATAAACTAAGACTCAGAACCACTAAACATCGTGCACGGAATAAAATAAACTAAGACTCAGAACCACTAAACATCGTGCACGGAATAAAATAAACTAAGACTCAGAACTACTAAACATCGTGCACGGAATAAAATAAACTAAGACTCAGAACCACTAAACATCGTGCACGGAATAAAATAAACTAAGACTAAGAACCACTAAACATCGTGCACGGAATAAAATAAACTAAGACTAAGAACCACTAAACATCGTGCACGGAATAAAATAAACTAAGACTCAGAACCACTAAACATCATGCACGGAATAAAATAAACAACGACTCAGAACTACTAAACATCGTGCACGGAATAAAATAAACAACGACTCAGAACTACTAAACATCGTGCACGGAATAAAATAAACAACGACTCAGAACCACTAAAAATCGTGCACAGAATAAAATAAACTAAGACTCAGAACCACTAAACATCGTGCACGGAATAAAATAAACTGACTCAGAACCACTAAACATCGTGCACGGAATAAAATAAACTAACACTCAGAACCACTAAACATCATGCACGGAATAAAATAAACAATGACTCAGAACCACTAAACATCGTGCACGGAATAAAATAAACAACGACTCAGAACCACTAAACATCGTGCACGGAATAAAATAAACTAAGACTCAGAACCACTAAACATCGTGCACGGAATAAAATAAACTAAGACTCAGAACTACTAAACATCGTGCACGGAATAAAATAAACTAAGACTCAGAACTACTAAACATCGTGCACGGAATAAAATAAACTAAGACTCAGAACTACTAAACATCGTGCACGGAATAAAATAAAAACGACTCAGAACCACTAAACATCGTGCACGGAATAAAATAAACTAAGACTCAGAACCACTAAACATCGTGCACGGAATAAAATAAACTAAGACTCAGAACTACTAAACATCGTGCACGGAATAAAATAAACAACGACTCAGAACTACTAAACATCGTGCACGGAATAAAATAAACTAAGACTCAGAACTACTAAACATCGTGCACGGAATAAAATAAACTAAGACTCAGAACTACTAAACATCGTGCACGGAATAAAATAAACTAAGACTCAGAACTACTAAACATCGTGCACGGAATAAAATAAACTAAGACTAAGAACCACTAAACATCGTGCACGGAATAAAATAAACAACGACTCAGAACCACTAAACATCGTGCACGGAATAAAATAAACTAAGACTCAGAACTACTAAACATCGTGCACGGAATAAAATAAACTAAGACTCAGAACCACTAAACATCGTGCACGGAATAAAATAAACTAAGACTCAGAACCACTAAACATCGTGCACGGAATAAAATAAACTAAGACTAAGAACTACTAAACATCGTGCACGGAATAAAATAAACAACGACTCAGAACTACTAAACATCGTGCACGGAATAAAATAAAAACGACTCAGAACTACTAAACATCGTGCACGGAATAAAATAAACTAAGACTCAGAACTACTAAACATCGTGCACGGAATAAAATAAACTAAGACTCAGAACTACTAAACATCGTGCACGGAATAAAATAAACAACGACTCAGAACTACTAAACATCGTGCACGGAATAAAATAAAAACGACTCAGAACTACTAAACATCGTGCACGGAATAAAATAAACTAAGACTCAGAACTACTAAACATCGTGCACGGAATAAAATAAACTAAGACTCAGAACTACTAAACATCGTGCACGGAATAAAATAAAAACGACTCAGAACCACTAAACATCGTGCACGGAATAAAATAAACTAAGACTCAGAACTACTAAACATCGTGCAAGGAATAAAATAAACAACGAGTCAGAACTACTAAACATCGTGCAAGGAATAAAATAAACAACGACTCAGAACCACTAAACATCGTGCACGGAATAAAATAAACTAAGACTCAGAACTACTAAACATCGTGCACGGAATAAAATAAACAACGACTCAGAACTACTAAACATCGTGCACGGAATAAAATAAACTAAGACTAAGAACCAATAACATCGTACACAGAATTAAAGAAACAACGACTCAGAACCAAGCACATCGCACATGGAATAAAGTGAACAATGACTTAGAACCAATAACATCGTTTATGGAATAAAATAAACACACACTTTATTCCTGTTTACTTTAAGAGTAGTGTAATGATGGCGACAACCACTCAAACCCTTTATTCTTGGTGACCGTAATGTCATTTCCTAACTTTTAATTTTTCTACAGATATGTAATCAAAAGTTGGTAGACGTACATTCTCTTTCTTTCTTTAGTCTCTTTCGAAATAAGGAAACGATAGTAAGAAAAGTGTAACGAAAGGGACACAGTCAAACCCTACATATCCTGTTTACCGTCAAAACAGTGTAACGAAAGGGACACACAATAAACAATATAAATAATGTATAGCAGATGTATGCAGAGATCGAAGATTTGATATCATGGATTGAGAAACCAAGACATTCAGCAAGTCCTTTTCATTCCTATGATTTTATATTGACCTCTTATCATCTAGTTGATACGAAGAGTTTTTATACCAGCTTCAAATAAAGAGCATACCACGAATTCGTTTAAAAAAAAAACGGCCAGACACAATAGCTAAAATTCCAATCAATTCCATTCAGAAAAGTAAAGTCAAATTTGAATGTGACATTAAATGGTGTATTAATGACAGATCAATTATACTCCCCATTTATTTACTATATTACTGTACATAAATATTCCCAGTTACTCAATGTTATAATCAAGAAATTCTTGCCAGTTTCCCCAGTTTATCTTTAAAGAAAATCTCAAGGTCTTGAATAAGATAAAACAAATATGTTGACTTCAAGCATTTACACCTTGATGATGGCGGTATTTTTGGATACAGTAACATTATTTCAGGAAAGAAACAGCTTCTCGTGTCACACAAATTCCAAGACTTATTTATGGTTTGAAAATTGTTCAAGGAGAAACGTCCGATGTTATCCCCGCCCCGCTCCAGTGGAAATAAATCTGTTAGTATTTTGTCTCTGGATATATATGACATTGAAGTACTCTGTATATATATATATATATATATATATATATATATATATATATATATATATATATATATATATATATATATATATATATATATATATATATATATACACAGAAGTACTCTTTTTTGTCTCATATCATGTCAATGACTGAACGAGCTTGCATAAAACTGAACTGAAAGATATATTTTTGGTATCCAGATGTTGCCTAGCATATATCTTTATGTTTCAGTTTCGCAATATTCTTCAGTTTCTGTTATTTGAAACAGATGCACTTAAGTTTACGACATGCATTCGAGTTGCTGATTTATATCTAGTAACTGCATATATATGCGATGTTTTATACCGATCCAAACGTAATTCTTGTGTCCAATATTGTGTCAATGAATCTTTGCGAAGACACGGGAAATAGATTGTGGCAATTAGCCGATCAATCTTACGTTGATGTATGTTGATGAATTTTAATCGCTTTATGATGTACTTGGAATATATTGAGGCAGTGGTAAACCATATCAGTTTTCACTCTGAGAACATTTTGTTTGGATAACTGTTCGTTTCATCAGACGTACAGGTAGTGATTGCGATTACATCGTTGTATTTATTGTTACTGTTAACCTGACCAAGTCATCGCGGCGGATGCGACCATTTAGATATCCTCCCCCACAAACTCACCTGATCCCACGTCTTACAGGAGTCCTAATTTGTATTTCACTCTGTTTCATTCTAAAGAAACACTGATCAACACGATATACAGTGAAAGTGTATGTGTTTTCGATGTTTTATCAAATGTTAACACGTAATAGCGTTGATAAATTGAGTTTCCACGTTTCTCCGTGTTATTTTGTATGAAAATAAATGATCACGTGTTATCTCGCTAACATATTGCAATGTTATGTTATCATATATCGACATGGGGGTTTTCTGAATATCACGTGTTATATTATACGTCTGTATAAAGATAAGGGAGTCTGATTCATTCCATAGCCTCAAAATATACTGTAATTAAAGTTTGTTAATTATCTGAAAATTGGGAATGTCTTTTTCATGCATAGCTTTGTACTTAGATGGAGTTTGTCTCTTCCTATCAAGATACCTGTAGTTTGTTAATCAGTTTATTTTAAACTTCCACAATTTCTGCCATGAGCACCATTGAAGAGACATTAATTGTCGAAAAGCGTATATGGTTGCACTAAACGAATACTGCTGTGTTCTGATATCTATACTATACTCACATGGAACCAACAGCTGGTTAGGTTACTACATTTCCTGTCTCCTGTCCTGGGTTCCTTATGATTATCAGTACCGCTCTTTGTATACAAATTTAGATCATATTTTCATGTATGAAGTATTTTTCGCTGCTTATTTTCAAGGGTCTAAAGACGATCACTCCACTTCATTGCTGTAAGTGGCACGATGACATCACACAAATAGTTTCGTACATGTCTATAATACATTGTTGGTGAAAACCTGTATTTATCATAATTGTTTCAGTTTCTTGCACAGTTCGTAGATGTAAAATACGAAATTGTGGTGATGCCATGGCGCTCACAACAAAATTTATGAGTTCGCATTCATGGACACTTGGAAAGAAGAGGTAAACCAGATGACGAAAGAATAAGCTTCTACCGTCTGGCTATAACCGTACGCGTCACGCTTTACAGAGCGTGTCAAGCCGTACGCATTACACCTTACACAGTGTGTCAAAATGTACGCGTCACACCTTACAAAGTATGTCAAGCCATACGCGCCACAACTTAAAAAGTGTGTCAAGCCGTACGCGTCACGCTTTAAAAAGTGTGTCAAGCCGTACGCGTCACGCCTTACAAAGTGCGTCAAGCCGTACGCGTCATGCCTTACAAAGTGCGTCAATCTGTACGCGTCACACCTTACAAAGTGTGTCAAGCCGTACGCGTCATTACTTACAAAGTGTTTCAAGTCGTATGCGTCACGCTTTACAAAGTGTGTCAAGCCGTATGCGTTACCCCTTACAAAATGTGTCAAGCCGTACGCGTTACACTTTACAAAGTGTGTCAAATATTTCTTTGCTGTTATAATAAAGTAACACTTGCCTGTTCGACAACGAATAATGAAAATAATGCGACAGGTATGTAAATAATTGATTTACTGGTATTATCTACCGAACATTTTCTATGGGGATACTATGCTAAAAGTAGACGCTCATTCCCCCCGAATGCTCGGTCTCATTCCATTTGGGATTCGCATTTCTTCTCGGCACCACCGATTCTGCAGAATTTTATTTGTACACACAGTGATACTCTTTTGAATTCCTACTTTATCATTCAGGACTACTGATAGTAATGAACCTAGCATGACTGTTAAGACACAATTAAAATTATTTATGGTGTACGTAGGTGTGGGGTGTATGTTTTTGTGTTGATGTATAAAATATGACCTCTATGCTACCGTATTATATTTGTTTTGGCTTCTTTCATTCTAAAAGTGTTAAAAAGAAAAAGCCTCTTGTTGCTAAACTTTATTCTGAGGAAGAACGAATAGTTACTGACTCTCACATATGACAGAGGTCACCGCGGAAATATACTCTATTTAATGTAATAATATAACAAAACACATAAGGAAATCACACAAATATTCTATTATAGTGCAGTTACGATACCGACTTAGGACGGTCATTTGATATGACAACAGTCAATTAATTGGTGTGGTTGACCGCTGAAAAAAGCATTCCAAAAACAAGTATAATTTCGAGCTTTTCTGAAAACTCAGATCATGTTATTATCCATGATTATTTTATCACGAACAAATACTGTGAAAACCTTTCTAGACTACCGTATTATACATTACTGATGATGTTATTGACTTCCATTTTACTCCTCAGAAAGTAATTACAGTTAGTACAATGCACAAGTAGTTACCGCCTAGGTGCCCGTCTTACTAAAGAACTTTCGATTTGTCGTAAAGTTTTGAGTCATTGATAAGTAAAACGTTTCTTTCTTTAATAGAGTTGTCTGGTAAATATAAGCAAGCATTTAGCAGAATATCAATCATTTCTGTAAATACAGTAGTTTAAGGGTTGTCAAATATACGAATGGACGTGAGTTCTACACTAAAACTTGAGATACCATTCTATTAATCTTCTGTCTTTCTCACATTAGGGTAGCAGGAGATAGATGCTAATCTATTATATTTAGGTTTTCCTTTCTTTTTCTATTTTTTTTTTCTTTTTTGTGAGGTTTTTTGCAATCAGTGTCTGTTTACGTCGATCTTATCATTGTATCCGCTGTCGAACTTTATATTTTATGCTTTACACAGACTTTTGTATCTTAAATAGAATTGAAACTCGTCATTTGCATCTGATTGAAAGAACAAATGTGCAATCATCTAAACTTCTTTTTGATTCAGACTTAACAAATTGAAAACAGCAGTTTTGTCACTAAAAGGGAAGAATTTAAAATTACTTTACGATAATTGTTTAGATTTTAACAGCTGTTTGATGTTGTGACTATAATTTGACAATGAATGTTTATTCATTTTCATTATAAATCGAAGAATGTAAGTATGCCTTCATAAAAACTCTCATATTTTCTTGGAAATCTTGAAAGATTTTGTAAACATTGAGCACTTCAAAACATCACTTCATACGAGGATTCTCGTCCATGGTATTGAGTACTGTTAGAAGTTTTACAGATACGATGTAATGAACTTGTTCAGTTTTCATTTGAAAGTGGATAAACTGAAATTCATCGTAATCTTCTCTAGGATTAGTAACAATATTGTCATCACATAAATAGGCATCACCTATATTGCTGCCTCTCGACGGTTTTCACCACGATGAGATTCTCTTAACTTTATTGATGCTCACACTCCATTTTGTAAAAACACCTTTAAATTCAACAATATATATATACTCCAAACATTTAAGAACAATATGCCAAGATCAATACTTAAACGTTGATGATGTAGCTGTTCATATCTCTTCACATTAGGACTCCAGAACATTATTTGAGAATCCAACAGTGGTACATGTCACTATCATCTTGCAGTACTCTTATTTATTCTTCGAAATTTGTTCAAGGGGCAATGTTTGACATTATCACTTCATCGTGTCAAGGTAGATCTATTTTTGTCAGTTTTCAGTGAAAAATGGCAGCAACTATATCTTGGCATTGAGATAATGTCTTCTAGTTATCACTAGTAAACACGTTGGTAATAGTAAACATATTCATATCATTCTTTAAATGAAGCTATAAAGTCCAATATGTTTTATTTTAAGCTATTTATCTTGGGTTATTGAGGAAAATTGCAGATCATATCTTATAATATTTCATAAATCTGTATCTATTAAATAAAAGATGAATGACATGTAAGTGGAATATTTGACATTAATGGACATACATAAAACTTCTCTGCAAATTTGTAATATCAAGGTCAACATTTTTTGCCTTCCACATTCTGCATTTTATGGACCACAATAGATGTTATACTTATCACTTTTGTTGTACATTTAGGGACCACAATAGATGTTATATTTATCACTTTCGTTGTACATTTTATGGACCACTATAGACTTAACTCATCACTTTCGTTGTACATTTTATGGACCACAATAGATGTTATATCAATCACTTTCGTTGTACATTTTATGGACCACAATAGATGTTATATCAATCACTATCGTTGTACATTTTATAGAAAACAATAAATGTTATATTCATCACTTTCTTTGTTCCTTTTATAAACCACAATAGATATTATGTTCATCACTAACGTTGTACAATTTATGGATCACAATAATAGTAAAAACTATATTCATCACTTTCGTTATACATTTTATGGACCACTATACATGTTAATTATCACTTTCGTTGTATATTTCAAGGACCACAGTAAATGTTACATTCATCATTAGATTTGTTGTACATTTTATGGACCACAACAGATGTCATATTCATCACTTTCGTTGTATATTTTATGGACCGCAATAGATGTCATATTCATCACTTCAGATGTACATTTTATGGACCACAATAGATGTTATATTCATCATCTTCGTTGTACCTTTTATGGAACACAATATATATATATATACATGTATATATATATATATATATATATATATATATATATATAAAGCACAAATAGAATCAGTGAAACACCTGGGAGTACTATGGACCTTGGATCTCCGAAGAAATACCTGTAGAAAATAAAGACAAATTAGACAAACATATAAAGCACAAAGACACTACAGTTAACAAGGCACCCTATATTTCACTTATATTCGTTCCCCGTCTGGGACTCGAACCCACGACCTATGGTACCGAATCACCTAGCTGTCATGCATCCGACCCTCTAACCGACTGAGCTACCCGAGCTATATATACGGGGAACGAATATAAGTGAAATATAGGGTGCCTTGTTAACTGTAGTGTCTTTGTGCTTTATATGTATATATATATATATATATATTATATTATATTCATCACTTTTGCAAACATTTTATGGACCACATTACATGTTATATTCATCACTCATTATACATTTTATGGACCACAATACATGTTATATTCATTATCCTTTTTGTTGTACTTTTTATGCACCACAATAGATCTTATATCCATCATTTTCGTTGTACTTTTTATGCACCACAATAGATCTTTTATCCATCACTTTCGTTGTACATTTTATTGACCATAATAGATACTATATTCATCACATTCGTTGTACATTTTATGGACCACAATAAATGTTATATTCATCACATTCGTTGTACATTTTATGCACCACAATAGATGTTATATTCGTCATCATAATTTCGTTGTACATTTAGCTAATATCCCTACTTTTGTCATCTCATAATTTATATGGAAACTGTATAATGTATCTGCTTAAGTTCGTAAATTTTTCAATCGCCATTCACTATTATATAAGAACCGAGTTACCTACAAGTACTACTTGGATAATATTCAAATATTTGTTTCATGTGATTTAAACAATAGCTGTTTGTCTTTCTCAATATGATGGTATACATTATATTTATTATAGAACGGATCCCAAAAAATGCTGTAAAAACCAAAATATTAGAAATCTAACTTACTGTGCCATATTAATGATGAAACATCTTAAGTATTCATCACGCGGCAAATATTCTGAATAATCATTTGTTTATGCTACGTAGTAACTATCTGGAACAATATTTTCATGCACTTTGAACTAGTTTATTCTCGTCATTTTCGTTACTCAAAAAGTAGACTCAACTGATAAGAAAACATTCGTACTTAGTTTTTCGATAACATTTTGTCACAAGTGCTAATGGTATGTTCATAGCGCCATAAAGGGAAAACTTGAAAGCATCTGTAGAAACATAGAAAGCACTTCAAAGTAAAAACTTAGATGTCATTACAGATATCTGTTTAACATTCGAAAGAATTTCTTTAAACACACGGATAATGATGATGAAAAAGTGTAATGAATTTATATGAATTCATGTGACAGAGAGTAGCAGATACCAGTTACAGTTTGTAGAAGTGTGAAGACCTCTCAACATAGTGTCAGATATATCGGGATATGAGTAAACATGAGAAGATGGAGTTGTTAAATATCCTGCTTACTATATCCGCAAGAATAGTGATCCAATTGGTGATTGAACACTGATCCCCGTAATCCACGTGGTTGACATCAACTTACACACTACTCAAGTGGCATACAAGAGTAAAGCAATAGTGTGTAACAAAACAAAATAGTTCATCGGGTATTCTAACACCAGGACAAAAGCCCATATAAAGCAAATAAGTATTATTATCTGTGCAGTAGTGTTTTCAGAATTGAAGCCTTTTCTGAAAAATTAAACCTGAACAAAATGATTATTTGTAAACCTGTTTTCAAAAATGGGCTGGTTACATCTATGTTTCATGCTCTTTGGTCTCTAGGTAGTGATTTCATGAAGATCGGATCAAGATAATTTGTCCGATATTTCCACTCATTAATCTGGAACGACCGGAGAATGAATAAATGCTTTATTGATATTAATGATATATAATGTCTCGTTTTCCGTTTTGTCAGAGAAAAAAATATTATAAATTGATAAGCTGCTGCGCATTTAAATTGAAAAAAATCCTATCAAATGAAATAGAGAAATATTATATGAAACGACATTCTAAAAACGCATTAATATGGTACTAAACAGACAGATCCTATATAGTAGCCTGATAGCCAATGGTTGCTACAACAGCATAAATGACAATTAATTAGTAGCTAATCGCCGAAACGGGTTTTACGTGGACTCAAATTACATCACGAAAGCATTTCATTCTGCAGTATTGTTTATCATTTCGCTGAATTTAAACAGCAATAGTTTATTTCCGTGGGGAACAATGAATTGTGATTTGAAGTAAGCGAGGGATTTGAAAATTAGGCCGAGTTTGGCCATAAATACAGACACGCATTCCGTACGGTAATCTGGTGTTATTTACGCATTTTGTAATAGTGACAACCAACACTTATTCTGGAAAGACCTCTGGTAAAATGAATTGTTCTACTGGCGAGTTCATTTGATTGGAATTCGGTTTGTGATTGCTTCCATCTTAAATATTTCATAGGAGTTGAAGTTTCACGGCACGTTCATTCAACAACCGCCGTTCTGGACATCTTCATTTCTATATAATCCTATTCTTGTTTGCCAGATTTTAACTACTGAAAATCGTCCTGACGTCCTTATACATGTGTTAACTGTCATCTGTATTTACAAATATTGGCATAGTGCTTAGACGGATCTGATTTTTATTTATAAAAATGAAAATTCCCTTAACATCACACTCCCTTTTAAAGAATGATTACATTTATGAAATATTTCGTACTGGAAGCTTGTTTTAAGAAAATTGATACCACTGTCACTGTTTGATGGAGTAGCCAGAAGGATCATGTAAATCATTAGGAGAATCGGAAATGTTTAATTCAGACAACACTAATTTCTTCCTTATGCATTAAAAGGCTTCATTAAAACCGGTATTAGAGAAACACTTTGATTTATTTCGTATGATCTTAAACAAGTAAACTACAGCTCAATCTTTTCTCTATATACGACAAAAGTTTCGAATATTGTTTTAGAGACGCCATGTGCCATTTATATATCATTCCACAACCAAACAATACGGATAAGAATTCTCCACTTTTCTATATTTCCTTCTCAACTCCCACAGGAGTTTCATAATTTTGATGAGCTTGTTTGTGTATTTGATATGACATCGCATCAGATTTGTCCGTAAGGGGTCTGCTGATTTGCTTGATTTTCAGTACTATTCATTCCTATGGGGTGATTGAGAAGGAACTCTCCTGGGTACGGTACATTTGCATAGTATGAAGAACGTAATCATTGGTTGCCGTGACAAAATGATGTTAAACACCGTTGCATCCTGCATAGGGAGTTTACTTTTCATCATTGTGATGTTAAGCCGCGTATGTATTCAAAGAAGTATACAGAGCATCCAGGAAGTAAAAAACGAAGAAGTACCGAAGGGTAAACCATATCTCATAGTCCATTAATTGAAGGGGACAGTATCGTGTTTAGTGTCATATTCAGACAAATGCGAACCCAATAAAATCGAGGTGAGACCAGGTGTCCGAGAGGAGTAAGCGTCCCTGGTTACATGCAACACCCGTCACAAAAGTCCTGCAACAACTTTTCAAGTAAGGAGGTAAATACATAAATATACACGCATGAACATACGAAAGAGACAGGAACACGAATTCAAATTTCCCATTCAAGGCAAGAAATGCTGCCTGCCTGAAATTTCGGTGTTGGAAACGCAGGCGATCCAATGTATCTGTATACATGTATGTACGTATTATGTCAAATCAAGCATAGTCAAAAAGTTAAGATGGTTATGTTCTTTGGTCAGGTCCCAAAATATCGGTTAATATTGTTGAAAGAGGAATCTGAAATTGCAATAGATCCCTATAACGACCATAGAACTTCCTCAGCGACAATTTCAAACGTTCCTCACTATATCCTTGTGAGAGTAGTTTTGTGACAAGAAGCATCGCTCTCATGACGAAATTTTCGTATTTAGAGCATGCTCTGGTATAGTGTATAAGTTGTGAAATGAAGACGCCATATGCGGGAGAGGAAGGTATGTTGCTACTCACAAAAGGGAAGCTGGTAATAATGAAATTGAAATCGTCACGTTTGTCATAGAGAGAGGTAACGTTAAAGATCCCTTACTGCTTCGGATGGGTCTGTTGCAAAGGTCAAAATTTGTATGCCCCGCATCAGGCAGATGCCGTCATCATATACGTGAAATAGTCGTGGTGTGACGTAAAACAAAAATCAATCAATCAATCAATCATTTACAAAATGGCAATTTCTCCGATAAACAAATTAACAAATATACATCAAATGTATGCTCTGTTACCACTAACTATAAATGTCCTTTAGAATAACTTTCTTCTTAATCGCATATGAATATAACAAACGGTTCTAACTAATGTACATGTATTACGTAGAACTGTAGTACAGAGAAAAAGTTGATATACATTGTGTACGATAATAAAAAAAAAAGAGTCGCATACGTAGTTAAGTGCTCATACTTTAGTATACATTGTGTACGATAATAAAAAAAAAAGAGTCGCATACGTAGTTAAGTGCTCATACTTTAGTATCGATGACCAGGAAGTACAGTTGTATAGCTATATTTCTTTATAACAAGAAATTGTAGTATATGAAAGCTGTGCTGTAGAAATCTAGTAGTGCATCTTTATCCATGCATTGTGCGGTTTAAACGAGTACCCGGATGTTGATATGAGTTACCTGTGTATTATCAATGTCCTGCAGATGGGAGGTATAAAGCTGTGACGTGGTGTATCAAGGTGAGGAGCTGTATTGTGAAGATTTGTATCTGGAATAGTGTCCTGGTGAGAACACCCGGATGTTATGCCGAGTATGTGTATTCCAAATGTTCATTGTTTATTGTCACTGATTATCATATCATGTAGGCCTAGGATACAATATTCTGTGTACAAGATCGTACCTGGACGCCTTTCTTAAGTCGGTTTCCTAGTGCCGCGTAGCGTAGAGTTGACTGAATCCGAAGTTTTGTCAGATCGACAGCCTGAAGCCTTTTTGTGTAGATTTTCCTAAAATTTCACCAAACAAAAACATCTTGTATATGGGTCTTAAAACTCCGTCCTTTGTGTATTGGTGATATGACGATTATGTTTGTCCCATCTAAGTACTTGTAAGAAAGCGGATACCATGAAGGTATCTCATCTTAAGCCAATGAAACAGGAAGTAATATCATGTATATCTGCGAAGTAAATTTACAAGTTTATGTTTGTTTTACTTTTTACTCTCATCAGAAGATACATGCCTCATCGGTGATATCATTACCGATATACAAACAGTGCAGTTCACTTGTACAATCTGGAGTAGCAGCAATCATTAAAATCCCATATAAATATAAAGTGATCTTTTCATGTAGGGTTGATGAGGAGAGACGCATGCTGATTTAGCTACAATAATGATCTGGATGATTTCGATTGATAAGGGTAGAAGTAATTATTCCTTTAATGATGTGCAAGACATGAAACTGCAATTACATAATTGCATTACAAGATCTTGAATTTATTGTTCAGCGCACAATGCCAATGAAAAAAATATTTCTGGCTTGTGAAATTTAATATACGTGATGATTCAAATATTCATAAACCGGATTCTGGGTAAGTGAGTTGGCGACTCTGATTTGTAACATACACCTACCGAGAGTGTTTCCGGTCCTAATTTTGCTCTGCGAATGAGATGATTTATTTTCAGTTTCTGCTGAATATCACTAGAAAATGTCACAATTTCCTTAATTAATGAGAGGCGATCACACTGATTGTTATGACCTACTAGATAATTGACATATAAAATGAAAACTGATTGAATTGAGGTTCCTTATCAATGGACCATCTAACAAAGGTCATAAATATCCCTGTAAACTCAGCTCAGCAAATTGCTCTCAACACTTTGCTGCTTTACTTTAAAACGAATCCTATATTTGGCGAGGAATAAACATCAGCTTGGGGTTTTGGAAAGGATGTAGGTGTTCAGCTGTGCACTAGATAGTTATGCTCTAAATTGGATCACAAAGTAAAATATTAAATGATAGATGATTGTGGTTGATATATTTTTACGACACTAGTGACTCCAACCTCATTACAACTCATGTTCAAAGTGTGATTTTATGTCTGTGATCCTGTACTGATTCAGTTAATTTTCATAATGTACAAAAGCATTAAGTCTAATACATATAGTCATTTTACTTATATTAGAATGAGTCACATATAACCTTAGAAATGATTTACCATCTTCTACATATTTAAAAAATATACTAAATAAAACTGAGCAGCGATATGTTTATGCAATATAATAGATTTACAGTATAATACATATGCAATACAATCATAAAAGTTGTATCTCATTATCGAGTAGAAGTTCTTAACGTTGTCATTGGGTATTCCCAAACGACGCTGGCATTCACCTGACGAGTACTGCTTGAAAGTGATCAATTACTTTAATTAAAAGGAACGTTAACTCGTGAGAAGTTTGTTATCCGTAAATATCGTGGTAAGTTCAGAAAAAGAATCCATGTGTCCATTCTCATCTAACATCATAGATTGTAACGCACAGTGCAAAGATGTCGCCAATAAACAGCATTGTTATTGTTTAATTATCCGTCCCTTTTATGCCATGGGTCTTTTTGTGAATTTATAATCGTAGCCTTTGCATGTGAAGACACAGGTACTCGGCCAATTAACATTTCGTTTTTCCCGAACAGTCAGCTTTATTGTATTTTATGTTTCCAATTTTTCTGTTCGGGCCAAAGAATTGATTCTGTAGCAAACCTATTTCATTTGTAATGGGCTTCCTTCCTTCAAGATTGATCTATATGTACCGATGGAAGAATTATGATTTAGTGAACGGACGCTCCGTGTTATTCCACAGAATTGCGATAACCTTGGATAAATCTGCTATCTAATCTACAATATTATTTCATATCAATCTACATGACGGTTGAATCACCTTTACCGTTATCGTTTCCTATTATGATATCTTTTTGATAATTTTTGCATGTTTCTCTGGGTTAATCTGTTCGGAATGCCTTTAACGTTATCATTACTAGTAAAGATCTAGATACCTTGGCAGTGGCATGTTGTATGTAAATATGCATAACCCGCTACAGTCATATCGTGCCTGATTAGGTCACTTCGCTGTAATTTGCGTCACATGACCCTTCCTTCATTCTGATTGGCTGGGATTTTTAACTGATATCTTTCCATTTCAGTTGGAATACTGGAACTATGAGCTAAATGGAATAAAAAGATTGCGTTATGGTAAGTAATTTCTTCTTTTTATTTTTGTTATTATTTTATAGTGTTATCCTATAATTACATACATGTTAAAGAAATATTTTTCCTCCCAGTTGCATTATTTATCAGTAAAGTTAATGAACAGAATTTAATCATTGATTTCTTTATAGATATATAATTTTCTTTCTTTTAAACTTAAATTAGTTTTAAAAAGGTTTTCTTTATTGATAAGAACGAGCAGACTTCTGTACCGAGTCGACATTTAGGTTACTTTTATCATAGACGTTTACGTGTATATTGGGTGTATCGGTTCTCGACAACCATCGTTTGTTCACTTTCTAATCTAGATTTTAACGACAATATTGACGCAGTGATTTTAGTTATTCTGTAAGCCATACCTTTAGGTAGTTAATTCTTTAAACATTTGTTGTCGTTCACAATAATACGAAGGACAAACAATACTTTTTCCGTTGATTAGTTACTGTGCGCTATGAATGCAATTATTTTGTCAACCTGATACGTAAATATTTTTCAAGGTGAATATGGAGCTTCATTCTCATGTCAGTGCTTCTCCCCAACCCATCCTTTCTCTTCATGTTTTCTAGTGTACCTTGTAGTGCCCCCTCTTCGCAGTGTACAGAGTAGTGCCCCTTCTTGGCAGTGTACAGGGTAGTGCCCCCTCTTCGCAGTGTACAGAGTATTGCCCCTCTTCGCAGTATACAGGGTAGTGCCCCCTCTTCGCAGTGTACAGAATAGTGCCCTTCTTCCCAGTATACAGGGTAGTGCCCCCTCTTCGCAGTGTACAGAGTAGTGCCCCTTCTTGGCAGTGTACAGGGTAGTGCCCCCTCTTCGCATTGTACAGGGTAGTGCTCCCTCTTCGCAGTGTACAGGGTAGTGTTTCTTCTTCGCAGTGTACAGGGTAGTGCCCCCTCTGTGCAGTGTACAGGGTAGTGTCCCTTCTTCACAGTACACACGGTGTTATTCCCTCTTCGCAATATGCGGGATAATGTTCCCCTCCCCTTGGCAGAGTACAGAGTAGTGCCCCCCCCCCCTCTTCGCAATGTAGTGTGTTGTTTCCCTCCCCTTCACAGAGTACAGAGTGGTGTCCCCATCTTCAGAGTGTAGTGTGGTGTTCCCCTCCCCTTAGCAGAGTACAGAGTAGTGCCCCCGTCTTCGCAGTGTAGTGTGGTGTTTCCCTCCCCTTCACAGAGTAGTGTCCCCCTCTTCGCAGTGTAGTGTGGTGTTCCCCTCCCCTTCGCAGAGTACAGAGTATTGTCCCCCTCTTCGCAGTGTAGTGTGTTGTTTCCCTCCCCTTCTCAGAGTACAGAGTAGTGTCCCCCTCTTCGCAGTGTAGTGTGGTGTTCCCCTCCCCTTCGCAGAGTACAGAGTAGTGTCCCCCTCTTCGCAGTGTAGTGTGTTGTTTCCCTCCCCTTCGCAGAGTACAGAGTAGTGTCCCCCTCTTCGCAGTGTAGTGTGGTGTTCCCCTCCCCTTCGCAGAGTACAGAGTAGTGTCCCCCTCTTCGCAGTGTAGTGTGGTGTTCCCCTCCCCTTCGCAGAGTACAGAGTAGTGTCCCCATCTTCGCAGTGTACTGTGGTGTTCCCCTCCCCTTCGCAGAGTACAGAGTAGTGTCCCCCCTTTTCGCAGTGTAGTGTGGTGTTCCCCTCCCCTTCGTAAGAGTACAGAGTATTGTCCCCCTCTTCGCAGTGTAGTGTGGTGTTCCCCTCCCCTTCGCAGAGTACAGAGTAGTGTCCCCATCTTCGCAGTGTAGTGTGGTGTTCCCCTCTTTGCAGAGTACAGAGTAGTGTCCCCCATGTATATATGTGGGATAGTGTCCCCCACCTTCGCAGTGCACTTCTCTTTTTACTGGATAAGCATCAGAGGAACACTCATGCTATTGATTGTCTTGTAATTTAAGAATTATAACCTCTCAATGACCTCGTCCTTTCGAGCATTTCGAATCATATATTATTGTGACGTCCTCTTAATCGATAGTTCTAGAACTCAATCAAATATTCTTGTGACGTTCTCTGTTTGTTCTTATTTTGTTTGTTTGTTTTATAATTTTTCAAATTTTTTTTGGAGTGTATCCTATAACTGACGCAGATTTCTTTCTTCACATCTTGTTGAAAAATGAATCTAGATTACGAAAACTCCGGTGCTATGTTTTGTTTTATAAGGGTAGGTGGCCCTGGGGTGGAAATGTTGTCTATCCTTGTGAAACCTTGGTTTTGGTTTTTATTTTATTTATGTTTTTCCTAGTAAGTTCTACCTTCTTGACATTTCGGGGAAACATTGCTCTCCGTTGTCTTTGAGAACTTTGTTTTTCTTTTTTCGTTTTTTTTTTCTTCCTTTCTTTTTTCTTTCATGTGTTGTAATAACCATTTCTATCTACCCTTGGGAAAATGCCCGTATGTTTTCAGTGACTATGGTAATACATATATCTAGGTATGCCTCTGTTTTCATTTACCTAGAGTTTACTATCAGTAATCTCGTTTCATTATCTACACGTCGTTCTAATTTCTCTGGTCAATGACTCGTCTAGAAAGTGTATTTATTATTGTCCTTATTTAAATACCCCTTAGTAAACGTAAGATGTGCTATGTCAATTGTTTTTTCTACTCTTCATATCATAAAACAATATTTTTGCCAAGTTTAAATTCTGATTTATGCCGTATTTATTGTTCTTATAAGGTATTTATAGATAATATACATCATGAACATAATAACAGTACACTATTGCGCTAACAGTGTGAAAAACCTACTTTTTTAAGTTATAGCTTGCAAAAGTGATCTTACCCCAGTGGCATAGTCTTAGAATGTTGTACTCATGGACGACAATAAGACAATAATTTAGAACTCAAATTGTATACCGATAGTAAAGCTATACCGTAAAGACCGTATCATCGACTCTTAGCAGAACAGTGCAATATACCGTATGTTAAACATAGCAACACTAACTATGGTATCCCTCTTACTATGTCTCTGTATCCAAAGAATAACGAATATTAGTCTTAACAAGAAGAAATTCTACCCTAGGCGAAAATACCCCTTAACGAAAGTAACTTAATGTACAGTAGTAGAAGTAGATACCCCTTATCTCCACAAGAGGTCAAACCTCAGAAAAGTTCAATCCAGAACATCACGACTGGTCATTTGGGAATCGGACCCCTTGATTAATTTTGCTGCATTTCCCTCTAGATCTACATTTCTTTGATCAGTAGTTGGGCAAAAAACAAAACCCGAGAAAAGTAAATGTTCACATACTTATCTGATAAGAAAACTTGCCGACCAATATTTTCTAACAGCGATGATGTTCTTTGGGGTGCGATAAAGTACCACAGACATTCTGTTTTAGATAAAACACGAGATAAATGTAATAAAAGGAAAACAAATCATTTTTCTTACATAAGATGTTTACTAGTGTCTATTTATATAAGCGTTTCTCCAGATCTCAACTATGCATTAATCCTGTGATATGATTAGAAAGTGACACACCGTTCTCTTGACACATAAAAGTAGAAACCGAACTATCTTACACGTTGATTGGCATGTAGAATGTAGCAATTAAACGTGAGTGTGTATAGTATAGCATTAGTGTATTGTATAGCGTTAGTGTATACATGTATACATGTCAAGGGCGTAGGGGGACAGGGCATATGGCCCCCTCTTTGAAAAGGGGCTCATGTGAGTTTGTGCCCCCCACCCCCAATTTTCTGACGTAACTGAACTGACCTACTACACTTATATACACGAAAACGTATTCACGGTCATCGGGATTTCTTTTTTTAAATATCCTGAAATACTGTGTCCCCCTCCACTTTTCTTTACCCAGCTACGCCACTGATAGTGCTAGTGCATGGTATAACGTTAGTGTATAGTATAACGCTAGAATGCTAACACCTCATGCACGTGATATTTCACGCTAGTATGATTTACTTCATCTTCCGAATCTAGTAAAACACGATTCTCTTCTCCTTTGTGAAAAGTTAACAATGTAGGCAGAGATCATGTGGCATTAGAGTTTACAGAAATATCAAAATTCAGTAAAATGTAAAGAAAGTATAGAAAAAAGGTGTAAAATATTCTCCGACATAAGAAGAAAAAGCTATAAAGTCACCAAAATGATTCACGACCAGGGTTTATGATGAAGAAAATGCTACAGGCACATACATGTAACTTTATTCATTTCATACAATTTTCGGTTCATAAAATGGACCCTCCCGAACTAGTGAGTAAGTGTCTACTGAGACAAAACCCCTCGGGTTTTACTGTTCATCCGAATGACAAGGCACCACCTTGCCGCCGGTGAACCTCTAACGCAGGACTTCTCAGTCACGACCCTAGCGCTCTACCGATTGAGCTATGATGGCTTTATTTGCATGATAAATTGCCTCAAAATCAGCCTTCTGCATCGATCAAACTACTTCAAATAGTGAGGCATCTTTTGCCTGCTAAGATGTGTATCATGACATGGGACTTTTCTTTTTCTTTTTTTTTTTCTCTCATTATCAGAACAAATGCCGACGAGACGTCGATCTCAGTCCGAAACTTTGATCATTCTTAAGTTTGTTAATCCAAACCCACGACCTTTCCGTCTCTATCGCAACCCATGACCTCAAGGTCTCCAACAGAAGCCGCGACCTCTCGATCTCCAACCGAGACCACGACCCCTCGGTCTCACGCGAACCCACAATCTATTGGTCTCAACCCGAAGCCCACGACCCCCGGTCTCAACCAGAACTCACGACTTCTCGGTCTCCATCCGAATCAACGACCTCTCTGTCTCCGTCCGAACCCACGATCTCTCGATCTCAATCCGAACCCACGACCCCTCGGTCTCAACCCGAACCTACGACCTCTCGATCTCCGTCCGAACCCACGACCCCTCGGTCTCAACCCGAACCTGAGACCTCTCGATCTCCGTCCGAACCCACGACCCCTCGGTCTCAACCCGAACCTACGACCTCTCGATCTCCATCCGAACCAACGACCTCTCGGTCTCCGTCCGAACTTACGATTTCTCAATCTCAATCCGAACCCACGACCCTTCGGTCTCAACCCGAACCTACGACCTCTCGGTCTCCGTCCGAACCACCGACTTCTCGGTTTCAATACGAACCCACGATATCTCTGTCTCAATCCAAATCTACGACCTCAGTCTCGGTACGAGTCCACAGCCACTTCGTCTCAATCCAAACCGAAGACTTTTTGGTCTTCATCCTAACCCACGACCTCTCGGTCTCATCCTAACCCACGACCTCTCGGTCTCATCCGAACCCACGACCTCTCGGTCTCATCCTAACCCACGACCTCTCGGTCTCATCCAGCCCAAGGCCACTCGGTCTCATTCGATTCCAATAACTTTCGGTCTCAATTCGCACACGTACCGACTGAGCGACGCTGATTTGATCCATGCAAAGCATGCTATACGCGATGAAATTCATTAAATTCATGGAACATGTTGACACCTACCAGGAGGTACAACATACATTATATAGGTGTAATGCATGTACCTGGTATTAGCCGTCATTTTTGTTTGATCACGTAATAAATTTTTAAGATATATCTTGGCAAAAGCGAGGAGCAGCAATGAGATGTGTCTGTTACTAACTCCAAACATTAGCTCGATCAATCTCAAAATGCGTAGTCCAATTCATTATGTTCGATTTAGATCTATCTATATTTACCTGATATGATCGCGTACCTGAACAAGGAAGCTTTTGATAATGCTGGATAATAATTACATCAATATTGACTTTACATTGTGACATATATAGCCTCCTTTGGTGTATCGACAGGTTTATCATCAAATATCCATTTATCTTGTGAATAAGGTGGTGCAACAGGGTTAGGTGTCGTAACGGGTGCTTTTATGGAGCTATAAAAACACTAGAGTGATTAAGAGTTGAAAACAGAAGCTTCCACAAGATCTGATCAACACTTGAGAGCTATATGTGGTCGCATTATCTGACCGAATCAGAATGACTGGTAACGATGTTATTTGTGACTCTGTTCTCAAACTTACTCATCAATTACTGTAATATGATTGTAATTGTAGAGGATTCTTAACGCACCGCCACACCCTCTTCTAAACACATAAAATGTCCGCTATTGCCTAGAATAACTGTTTCCAACATTTGGCAGCAGCGCGTAGCGTATATATATATATATATATATCATATATAATATATGGAATGCTTACTCTATATTTCTTGTGTCTCCTATAAATAAAATGCTGTATACTTCTTCCTTTGGTCAATAGTTTATCAATTTTTTTCTCTTTTCAAACGATGGGATGTACCATACATGACAGGACCCATAATACTACATGGTCACTAGGATGTACCATACATCACAGGACCTTTAATACTACATGGTCACTAGGATGTACCATACATGACAGGACCCTTAATACTACATGGTCACTAGGATGTACCATACATGACAGAACACATAATACTACATGGTCACTAGGACGTACCATACATGACAGGATCCTTAATACTACATGGTCACTAGGATATGCCATACATGACAGACCCTGAATACCACATGGTCACTAAGATGTACCATACACGACAGGACCCTTAATACTACATGGTCACTAGGATGTACCATACATGATCGGACCTTTAATACCACATGGTTACTAAGAGGTATCATATATGACAGGACACTTAATAATACATGGTCACTAGGATGTACCATATATGGCAGAACCCTTAATACTACATGGTCACTAGGATGTACCATACATGACAGAACCCTTAATACTACATGGTCACTAGGATGTACCATACATGACTGGACCTTCATATTACATGGTCACTAAGATACACCATACACGACAGAACCTTTAATACTACATGGTCACTAGGATGTACCATACATGACTGGACCTTAATACTACATGGTCACTAGGATGTACCTTACATGACAGAACCCTTAATACTACATGGTCACTAGGATGTGCCATACATGACAGAACCCTTAATACTACATGGTCACTAGGATTAACTTACACGACAGAACCCTTAATACTACATGGTCACTAGGATGTACCATATATGACAGAAACCTTAATACTACATGGTCACTAGGATATACCTTACATGACAGAACCCTTAATACTACATGGTCACTAGGATGTACCATACACGACAGAACCCTTAATACTACATGGTCACTAGGATGTACAATACACGACAGAACCCTTAATACTACATGGTCACTAGGATGTACCATACACGACAGAACCCTTAATACTACATGGTCACTAGGATGTGCCATACATGACAGAACCCTTAATACTACATGGTCACTAGGATGTACCATACACGACAGGACCCTTAATACTACATGGTCACTAAGATGTACCATACATGACAAAACCCTTAATACTACATAGTCACTAAAATGCACCATACACGACAGAACCCTTAATACTACATGGTCACTAGGATGTGCCATACATGACAGAACCCTTAATGCTACATGGTCACTAGGATGTACCATACATGACTGGACCGTAATACTACATGGTCACTAGGATGTACCATACACGACAGAACCCTTAATACTACATGGTCACTAGGATGTACCTTACATGACAGAACCCTTAATACTTCATGGTCACTAGGATGTACCATACATGACAGAACCCTTAATACTACATGGTCACTAGCATGTACCATACACGACAGAACCCTTAATACTACATGGTCACTAGGATGTACAATACACGACAGAACCCTTAATACTACATGGTCACTAGGATGTACCATACACGACAGAACCCTTAATACTACATGGTCACTAAGATGTACCATACATGACAGAACCCTTTTATACTACATGGTCACTAGGATGTACCATACACGACAGAACCCTTAATACTACATGGTCACTACGATGTGCCATACATGACAGAACCCTTAATACTACATGATCACTAGGATGTACCATACATGACAGGACCCTTAATACTACATGTTCACTAGGATGTGCCATACATGACAGAACCCTTAATGCTACATGGTCACTAGGATGTACCATACATGACTGGACCGTAATACTACATGGTCACTAGGATGTACCATACACGACAGAACCCTTAATACTACATGGTCACTAGGATGTACCTTACATGACAGAACCCTTAATACTTCATGGTCAGTAGGATGTACCATACATGACAGAACCCTTAATACTACATGGTCACTAGGATGTACCATACACGACATAACCCTTAATACTACATGGTCACTAGGATGTACCATACACGACAGAACCCTTAATACTACATGGTCACTAGGATGTACCATACACGACAGAACCCTTAATACTACATGGTCACTAAGATGTACCATACATGACAGAACCCTTTTATACTACATGGTCACTAGGATGTACCATACATGACAGAACCCTTAATACTACATGGTCACTACGATGTGCCATACATGACAGAACCCTTAATACTACATGATCACTAGGATGTACCATACACGACAGAACCCTTAATACTACATGGTCACTAGGATGTACCATACATGACAGAACCCTTAATGCTACATAGTCACTAGGATGTACCATACATGACTGGACCTTAATACTACATGGTCACTAGGATGTACCATACACGACAGAACCCTTAATACTACATGGTCACTAGGATGTACAATACATGACTGGACCTTAATACTACATGGTCACTATGATGTATCATACACGACAGAACCCTTAATACTACATGGTCACTAGGATGTACCATACATGACAGACCCTTAATACTACATGGTCACTAGGATGTACCATACATGACAGAACCCTTAATACTACATGGTCACTAGGATGTACCATACACGACAGAACCCTTAATACTACATGGTCACTAGGATGTACCATACATGACAGACCCTTAATACTACATGGTCACTAGGATGTACCATACATGACAGAACCCTTAATACTACATGGTCACTAGGATGTACCATACATGACAGAACCCTTAATACTACATGGTCACTAGGATGAACCTTACATGACAGAACCCTTAATACTACATGGTCACTAGGATGTACCATACACGACGGAACCCTTAATACTACATGGTCACTAGGATGTACCATATATGACAGAAACCTTAATACTACATGGTCACTAGGATGTACCATACACGACAGGACCCTTAATACTACATGGTCACTAGGATGTACCATACACGACAGAACCTTTAATACTACATGGTCACTAGGATTTACATACACGACAGAACCCTTAATACTACATGGTCACTAGGATGTATCATATATGACAGAAACCTTAATACTACATGGTCACTAGGATGTACCATACACGACAGAACCCTTAATACTACATGGTCACTAGGATGTACCATACATGACAGAACCCTTAATACTACATGGTCACTAGGATGTACCATACACGACAGGACCCTTAATACTACATGGTCACTAGGATGTACCATACACGACAGAACCCTTAATACTACATGGTCACTAGGATGTACCATACATGACAGAACCCTTAATACTACATGGTCACTAGGATGTACCATACACGACAGGACCCTTAATACTACATGGTCACTTGGATGTACCATACACGACAGAACCCTTAATAGTACATGGTCACAAGGATGTACCATACATGACAGAACCCTTAATACTACATGATCACTAGGATGTACCATACATGACAGGACCCCTTAATACTACATGGTCACTAAGATGTACCATACATGACAGGACCCTTAATACTACATGTTCGCTAGGATGTACCATACATGACAGGACCCTTAATACTACATGGTCACTAGGATGTACCATACACGACAGGACCCTTAATACTACATGGTCACTAGGATGTGCCATACATGACAGAACCCTCAATAATACATGGTCACTAGGATGTACCTTACATGACAGAACCCTTAATACTACATGGTCACTAGGATGTACCATACATGACAGAACCCTTAATACTACATGGTCACTAGGATGTACCATACATGACTGGACCTTAATACTACATGGTCACTAGGATGTACCATACACGACAGAACCCTTAATACTACATGGTCACTAGGATGTACCATACACGACAGACCCTGAATACCACAAGGTCACTAGGATGTACCATAGCAACAAAACACAAATTGGGGTCCTGCATAGTGTAGATATTTCAGTTGCCGGAATTCTGAATTCATATTATCAGTAAATAATTGATTTAATGATATGACTAATGCCAATTACTTACAAGGATAACTACCTGTGAATTTGTTTAAATTATTATCAAGGGTTATCTTGACACGTTAACAAGCTTTTAACCATGGCGGGTTGATCGACAACATCCCTAGCACTTTTGGCTCACATTGTAGTTGGTGCCGCCTGAAACATTTATCATTCAAAATCCTTGAATGAAGTGTCGATTGGAGGCGTGGGATGATGTCGCTTTCCATGACGTTACCACTTACCATATGGAACCGTTATCATGTATGATTTCTTATATACTACTGTAGTACATGTATTATGAGCACAACACGTAAATTTGACAAAAGAAACAACAAACCCTGTAATGAATTAAATAAAATTCTTTCATATAAAAATAAGAAATCGTCGCTGATGGTAAGATTATTCAGTATTAATGACAAACTGTGGCTTTCATTATGACAGGGCTTCTCTGAGACCTATATATTTGCCCTTGGGAGTAGGTCCAGTTGTAGATGTTGCTACCTATCTCTCCAGAAGGAATAGTACGCGGTGTCTATTTCCCTACCATTATCGTGCGACCTGTCATGCGCTCATATGATGTAATTAACACTTTGACGAAGGAAACTGACAAGATATAACTTTCCCATCGAGGTGCGCATCTTTATAAGACGTTTGGGACACGTCGTATATCTGTTAAATTAACTGGAAAAGGAGTGAACAAGTACTTCCTTCCGCAAAGTGAGGAGAATCATGAATTGCCCTGTCCTTCCACTTGTACCATGCAAACTCCATAAATCGTATGGCAACTGATTATTCACTATGAAGGGTATTTCGAGTTAATGTACTGAAAGAACATGTGCCTAACAATATTTTTTTTAAAAAATGCATATGTATTATGCATTTTACCAGAGACTAGCCTCATGTCGTGGTCCTAATTTGATGATAGGGCCAAAATTCCTTACGTTGCGTAAACTGACAGTTTTGATAAATGGAATGGCCGGTACGATTCTACACATTAAGGCGTCAAATGGAGTAAATATCAAACATACATAAACATTACGCTAACGGCCAGCAATATTACTATACCTCCACTCTGTCACTAGAAGGCAATACACTGTCTTCCCTTCAGCTTGAGTCAAATTTACCGGTTTGTTTACGTTTAGTCTTAATCTTCCACACGTTTGATTCTGCCCACGAGATGCACTTACGCAAGCGTGTGGATAATTCAGACTATATATAAACAAACCGGCAAATTTGACATAGGGTGGGGAAATGCGTAAGCAGTAGGATTCCATGCAACAGTTATGTTGGAAGGAAAACGACCAATGCGTTGGATCTCTGGCTATTGAAGAAAGGAGGATTAAAGATAAAATATTTCATGATCGTTCTTGTAGTGTTGAATTAATGATCACTTGATTTTGTACGCACGTCGTTAAACGGTACATATTCTATAATGGCGTCTGTCCGTTCGAGGCCATTTTATTCCGAAAAAATGTTTTGAGATTTTGAAGTGAAACTTGGTGTGTTTATTCAGCATGGTGTCCCACATATGAAATTTGACCCCATGTTAGGAGAGCATTTGTCCTTCGATAAAACTCGGTATTCTGAATATTGTGATGGTGCTCTGAGATACTGGAGTGAACCTGTCTGTGGATGTACTGGAATGAACCTTGCTGTGGATGTACTGGAATGAACCTGGCTGTGGATGTACTGGAATGAACCTTGCTGTGGATGTACTGGAATGAACCCTGCTGTGGATGTACTGTATCAAGTATATCACAATTGACCCTTTAATTATTTTTTTCCAATTGATGAATATAAGTATCCCTATTGCTTTTTCTGGTTTTTTTTTTCTTTTTCTTCTATTTTTTTGGGGGGGGGGGGGTGTTAAGATTTCAAGTGAAATTAAATTAAGTGCGTATGTTTACTATGAAGCTTACATGTGAAGTTAAACTTTTGTCGCAAATGACCCTTTTGTACAAATGTCGTGGCCGTGTAGAAGATATCTTTCCCATCTTTTGGCGAAAGTTGCTATCCTAAAATTAAACGGCAGTGTATCCTGCCACTTGTTCATTTTTCTTGTTAGTTCAATGTTCTGTTTATACATTCACCACCTTTCAGTTTGGGAGATGTGAAACATTTACAGTGAAGTGCATTATCTACATATACCGGTATCAAAGGCAAACACACTGCATTGCACCTAATGCAGCACTTCGGCATCAAGAAAACTATACACCAATGAATATATAAACTACTCGGTCGTCACAAGAAATTGACACACGAACCCAACCTTGAAACAGCACACACGTACAATGTCACATCCGTATTATATCAGTCTTAACGAGTCCGTTCTCGGTACGAGTTTTAATGCGCTGCGCAAGTTTTAGCGCATGCCGATCGATTGTAATCGTTAAAATAGTCGGCATCTTCAAAACATTAATAATATTAAAAAAATTATCAACAAATTATAAAATCAGCATAGTTTAACCGAAATGTATATACCCAAAATTAATATATCGAAATTAATTCCCAGAATATCTGAGTACGACATTTCAAAACGTTAAAAATAGTGTTTTTTATATTTCCCCCCAAACTTGAACCAAGCGGTGAATTTTTCTATAATTCTCTGAAAATTATTTTTATTTAGCATTACATCACTGATGAAAAAAATGATCAATTTTCCTTTAGTAGTTTTTTAGATATTTTTACCCAGAACGGCCTCGTTAATTAGTAGTGAAGGAATATGGATATTGCCGTTCCTATATTATTGTCATCTGCCTAGAAAAATAAATAGAGAAAAGGAAAAATGCAATCTGTAAAAAAATTCATTTTCATAAAGTAAGAGGATGACTTTATGCATTCATATGACTGTTGAGTAAGTTCTGTAGATAATGGAATGATAATATTATCATATTGTCGTTTTTTTCTCTGAAGAATTACCTTTCCTAGAGTTGTCTGATGACAAGATGTGAAGCCCTTGACTAATATCTATAGGCTTGGTACTATACATATACGCATGCAATATGTCACCACGGCAGCTGGACAATTCAGCACAGATTGACGAGTCTTATTTCATGGAAAAATTATTCTAAAAATCACCCTTTTAGTGTGTTGTTTATAAGTTTTCAATTGTAGCAAGCAATAAATTAATATTAATCCCTTAATGTCATTCTTTTAAAAGAGCTCGTTCTTATCTACCAATTAATTTATTCATTCATTTATCATTATGATTTCAATTAACGAAGCGCTTCCAATCTGACACACGCAAACACACAAATCTACAAAACGTAACCGGCAGATCTTTATGCTGTTTGAAGTGTGATTTTGAAATGTCTCACTGTAACAGGTAAAGATAAAAAGTGAATGTAGTTTGTGGGAACGATAGAGACGTACGCCGGTTGTAAAATGTCCCACTGTAACAGGTAAAGATAAAAAGTGAATGTAGTTTGTGGGAACGATAGAGACGTACGCCGGCTGTAGAATGTCCCACTGTAACAGGTAAAGATAAAAAGTGAATGTAGTTTGTGGGAACGATAGAGACGCACGCCGGCTGTAGAATGTCCCACTGTAACAGGTAAAGATAAAAAGTGAATGTAGTTTGTGGGAACGATAGAGACGCACGCCGGCTGTAGAATGTCCCACTGTAACAGGTAAAGATAAAAAGTGAATGTAGTTTGTGGGAACGATAGAGACGTACGCCGGCTGTGAATGTCCCACTGTAACAGGTAAAGATAAAAAGTGAATGTAGTTTGTGGGAACGATAGAGACGTACGCCGGCTGTAGAATGTCCCACTGTAACAGGTAAAGATAAAAAGTGAATGTAGTTTGTGGGAACGATAGAGACGTACGCCGGCTGTAGAATGTCCCACTGTAACAGGTAAAGATAAAAAGTGAATGTAGTTTGTGGGAACGATAGAGACGTACGGCGGCTGTAGAATGTCCCACTGTAACAGGTAAAGATAAAAAGTGAATGTAGTTTGTGGGAACGATAGAGACGTACGGCGGCTGTAGAATGTCCCACTGTAACAGGTAAAGATAAAAAGTGAATGTAGTTTGTGGGAACGATAGAGACGTACGCCGGCTGTAGAATGTCCCACTGTAACAGGTAAAGATAAAAAGTGAATGTAGTTTGTGGGAACGATAGAGACGTACGCCGGCTGTGAATGTCCCACTGTAACAGGTAAAGATAAAAAGTGAATGTAGTTTGTGGGAACGATAGAGACGCACACCGGCTGTAGAATGTCCCACTGTAACAGGTAAAGATAAACAGTGAATGTAGTTTGTGGGAACGATAGAGACGTACGCCGGCTGTAGAATGTCCCACTGTAACAGGTAAAGATAAAAAGTGAATGTAGTTTGTGGGAACGATAGAGACGCACGCCGGTTGTAGAATGTACCTTATATCATGTCTTTTTAATTTGTCGATAACAATAACATTAAAGGGGCTGCACTATATTTTTATTGTGGATGCTGAAATCGCATCATCATGGGGTTTTTCATCAGCCTACAATGAATTTTCTCCAAATAAACAAGATCATTACTAACTTCTGTAGAAAAAGAAATATTTCATATGATCCTATGTTCCCAGAAATACTCTATGGGCTTTACGTTTGTAAATCTACACTTATATGATACTATGTTCCCAGAAATACTCTATGGGCTTTACGTTTGTAAATCTACACTTATTTGATACTATGTTCCCAGGAATACTCTATGGGCTTTACGTTTGTAAATCTACACTTATATGATACTATGTTCCCAGGAATACTCTATGGGCTTTACGTTTGTAAATCTACACTTATATGATACTATGTTCCCAGAAATACTCTATGGGCTTTACGTTTGTAAATCTACACTTATTTGATACTATGTTCCCAGAAATACTTTATGGGCTTTACGTTTGTAAATCTACACTTATTTGATACTATGTTCCCAGGAATACTCTATGGGCTTTACGTTTGTAAATCTACACTTATATGATACTATGTTCCCAGGAATACTCTATGGGCTTTACGTTTGTAAATCTACACTTATATGATACTATGTTCCCAGGAATACTCTATGGGCTTTACGTTTGTAAATCTACAACTACAGAGTTTCTTTTTTCCGCTAGCATAAAAAATGTCCCTTCAATGTAATGGCCACAATCGGATCTTTAGAAAATCAATGTCTTTCTGATACTTTTAACATGGTAGCTGTACATATAGAATAAAACATGTAAATGAAACTGAATAAAAAATTTTACAAAATGACCTCGATTTGAAAACCCCTCTCCCTTTTACGTTAGTGCTCTTTGAGAGTAAAGATCTTGAAAAGGAATGTCATCAACGCTGATGATATAGATTATTATGTGTATTAAACTTCAAATACTTCCAAAAACGTTATGTAAATGTTTATGTAATGTAACAGATATTTATTTTTTTCTTGAAACCTTTCATCTTTGTTCAAGAACTTTATCGAAGAAACATTCAAATATGGCGAATTGTGGTTGTTCAGAGGAATTACAAGGGCAACACGAACGATAATTGATGTCAACGGGTAAACAAGTTTGATGGCGACGCGACGCGACAGTCCATGATACACCGTTATGTCCCATTGGCAATACATTGGTTACTTTCGTACTTTACAGAATTACCACACTTCCGTATTTAAACTACTTATACATACAATTGTTTTCCAGACACGAGTATATGTTAACCTGAGTGTAGCCAGGTAAAGCACTTAGCTTAGGCGAAGACAGCCGGGTTCGACTCCAAATAGATACACAGACCGCTTGTCTGATTGACGAATAGTGCTGAGAAATTATCTGAAATATCTAATATTCAATGCCCTGTGAAAACAGACTTATCTCGGCAATCAACGTACTTTAACCGTACATTTGGTTTGGGGGGGGGTGTTTGTTTTTTGTTTTTTTCTTTTGTTTTGTTGTGTTTTTTTTTTGGGGGGGGGGGTGTTGTTGGTTTTGTTTTTTGATGTGGTATTGTGGTATGGTTTTTTTTTTTTGGGGGGGGGGGGGGTTTTTGCGAACAGATTTGGTGAAGTGCAGGAGCTCTTGGTACGGGTGATACTGGTTCGTTTCCAGGACTGTGCTACTGTTTGTAAAGATCGGTAACTTTGTGTTTCCTTGTTGCGAGTTGTATAAAAAGTTCTCCCTGGCTGACATAAATAAATTGCTGAGCTCTTTGACATTGCTTACATAAATGTGTATGTCCACCTTTTATGAAGGAGTACGTGAAATTAAATATAATCAACCTGTAATCCAAATTATCTCAACAAATATACGAGTTATGACGGAATAGGTTTCCACTTTCCTGCGTCAGTGAGGAGAAAGATAAATAGATTAAGGCGTATAATCTAGTTTGTTGTTTTAATCAATGTATTGTCATCAATAATCCATACTACTTTTACTGTCTGAAATATATAAATATATATATTGCATAAATACCATTTCAATATGCGATCTGAGATCATGTGAATGACTGCTTTATGACGGATACATGGGTGATAATACATTATCAATGAACTAGCTATACAAAAGGTGAGTCTTTATAATGTGTACTTATTTCCTAATCTCTGATTGGATAAAATTTATTGATCATTAAAATGGCACATACTCCTAAGAAATACATAGTACTTATAGATTCCGTAGTACGCCCTCAGAATACATAGTACTTATAGATTCCGTAGTACGTCCTCAGAATAGTCCGTCGTATGTTCCTTGAGGTAGTCCATGTAATGTCGCCTATTGCCCGATTACCTACCCGTATCAGCAAGAGATTGTAAAAAGTATACCGTGATACAGGACCTCGGTTTTCACTGTCTCAGCCAGAGAACAAATAACAACGGGTCATTAGTGGTGCTGGAATCTAGACTATGACTCTCTCGTAAGCTTGTTACTTCATTATCAAAGTTTGACTTAACGTCAATACAATTATATTTTGCGTTAATTACTTTGACATTAGAGGAAAGGGGATCGGTGTATCACAAAAGAGATCGCCATTGCAAATCAGTATTAACCATTGAATACTTTGACAACAGTGATCCACCTACTCCGCCTATCCTCCCCCCCCCCCCCCCCAAGTTATCAAGTTACCATTATACAGTTGTCGACTTGGGTTTAGGACAATAAATGAAATGTCGGACCAGAAAACAAACTGTTGCCAGAGACCGAAGGCCAAGATGGTCCAGCAGATCATCTATTGTCGTCAACAGTAATTGTTTTGTTATAACCAATTCAGTTTTAACAGTCGATATAAACAGTTTCTTTAATCCTTAAATTATTGATCTTATTTTTGCAATGGTTTATATAGAAGCTATGTCATAGGGTTATAAAAATATGATTTTAGCACTGTTTTCAACATTTTTTTAACTTGGAATTTTTTTTCTTGCCAGAAACATGTACATATATTTTTCCCCAAATTAATTTTTTTACATTTCAACATCAAGTTTGTCATAAACAGTTTTCGCTTCTTTTTTATCTGCATACTTGTGACGAAGTTGGTTTTCTTTCTGTTTTCCTTAAATCCCAGAATCGTCAGGGTGCAGTATGGCGAAATTTCATATACTGGGCCGGCAAGTACTCGAACCGGAATTATTCACAGTGTGATATACTACAAGATGCTTTACATAGTACACTTCAGATTTTTCTCAGTGGATACTTCATTTAATCTAAATTCCTTAAAACATATTAACAAATTTGCCTTAGACAAGTTCGATCAACTTATTTCTATTGTTTGAGGTGTTTGTTTATTGGATTCATTCAGTGCTCACTGATTTTCCTTTGAAAGTTCGTCTACATACATCATCATTCTTGTCAAGTGCTGCTTGTCTCAATTTAACATACCTTGCATCAAAAACGTGTGGGATTGCGAAGACGTATCATGTTCCGCTGAATTTTTAAATATGCTACATTAATGATGATATGTATAAAAATGGAAATACGTGCGATTTGTGAAATGTCAGTGACGACTCGAGTGCTTATTCATTAGAGGATTATTTCGTCATAGTCGCAACAGCTCATATTATGCAGTTTATATAACTAAAATGTTTTCCTTTTTTATGATAATCGTGAGCGATCATGAATAAATGTTAGAAGTTAATGGCAACATGAATATTTAACATCAGATCGTCATTAGTTTGTTATAATCATGTTGACCTTCGCTGGGGTTGTTATAATCATGTTGACCTTCGCTGGGGTTGTTATAATGAATTATAACATTGGGAAATTAACGTCTTTCAATGTTTAATACATATTATATATAACAGGAATTTAACAAAATTCTAACTTACTAGTAGGTCCCTTCTCGCAACGCCTCCTTACTTGACAATTCTACAATTACTACTATGGTACTGAAAATTAATTTTTGCCTTGAATAATGATGCTTGTCAAACTTGATCATTTTATAAAATCTATGCTCTTTTTTCCGAATATACATTTTCCTTTACGTAGTCAATATTATTGTTTTCTAAAAGAATAAATGAATACGAAATAACTTTCTCAAGAATTAAAGCAGATATATGTATATCCTAGTAAGAATAATATACTCAACAATTGCAGATTTATCACTATGATAGAGGCTAATGAATACACAGTCAGACATCTTATCGAACACTCTGATTCACTGAGTACTCGGGATATACTTTATTGCATTATATTGACCGTTAATCAAAGCATATTATTCCGTAATCTGTCACATTTTGATTGGTTGATATCCCTGTAAGATGGATGATCACATGATAATAACCT
Organism: Pteria penguin; assembly: GCA_035048485.1. Lineage (NCBI taxonomy): Eukaryota > Metazoa > Mollusca > Bivalvia > Pterioida > Pteriidae > Pteria > Pteria penguin. The sequence goes on from CM068580.1 coordinate 87,094,829, forward strand.
TATACAATGACTATAAGGCAAGGAAGTAGAAAGTGTAATGCCAATATAAACGTAGATATATCAAAGAAAAACTTCAAATACCTCGTTAACGTTCCGATAGTTCTTGATTAATTACCTTTAATTCTTATTTCATTGACATCGGTGTACAAGATATCATTGAACAACTTCGGGATTTATTCCAAAGGCAGGGAAATGTGTCGTTTCCCTGAGCATTGTCTTCACTAGTCGCGTTCGAAATTCTTGGGTGTCTTTTTTTACGCTACATTGTAACCATATTTGAATTTTAAAGGCTGTGTAGGTAATGAGCTATAATCATAAGATAAAACGCGTATTTTAGTAGCGAAGACCAGTTACGCGTCACAGTTGTAAACTTACACCAAAATTAGATAATGAATACGTATAACACATTACTAAAGTAAACTAATGAATTAATTATTGTGAATACTCTCGAGCAGCAAGACTCGCGTATTTGCGAAAAGGAGTTGCTCTTGTGAATAAAAGAAAGTAGTTGATAATGTGTCTCCCTCTAAAGTATGTTACAATAGATCGAAAGTTCTTCACTGATGGATCTTTCATCCTTATCTGGAGTAGAAAATGTTTCCATGATAGATAGGGCCCAGTAGTGTAACTGTCACGAGATTCTTCCGAGAACAAATAAGTGTGTGTAATTCATTGATTGAACCTTTTCTAGCACTTGTAATGAAATTAAGAACTTGATCTGTTGATTGATAAAGTATCCTTTACTTTGTACAAAGGCGATAACTGATGGATGCCGGCAAAATTCGAGTAAGAAACATGGAACGAATTTACACATGTACGATACCGCCAGTCTCTCTCTTCCTTAGTTGGAGTTAAACGGAATTTCTTCATATCAACATCAATTTTGTATTACCTATAAAACACTTGAGATATATCTGTGTGTAAAAATTATTGTATATACTTGTATATATATATATATATATATATATATATATATATATATATATATATATATAACATGTGTGTGTGTGTGTACATTTGTACATACACATTTGTAAAATGTGTTAAGAAAGGACAATATCAAATATTCTATATGAATATAGTCAAACGTTTGATTAGTGTGAACAATTCTATTTTTCCTTGGGAATGGGAATTCCATTCATTTATAGAGAATAATCGTTCTTGTTGTTAAGTGTCAGAAGCCGGTGTGGATCGGTGAATCAGGTGCTAGGCCCATGACCGAAAGGTCCTGAGTTCGACTCATGTCTTGGGCACACTGGTGTTCTATATTTATATGCGACAGTAAAAACCGATGCCCCGAGTCATGGTAGGTGTGGCACGCAAAAGATCCCTCACTGCTTCGGATAGGTCTGTTGCAAAGGTATAAAATTCTATGTAATGCATCAGGCAGATGCCGTCGCCATGTACGTGAAATCACAGTGGAGTGACGTAAAACAATAATCAATCAATCATTAATCAAAAGTTTGAAAATATGTAGTAATGGCATACATATGTATGTATGGTGCTCAGAGAGTTTTTTATGTCATATAAAGATTCTATCACCTATATGGTGGTAGCCAGTGTTTAGTGGTGGAGGATGCCACACCAGGATTCTGCCACCTATATGGTGGTGGTCAGTGTATTGTGGCGGAGGATAACGTCACACCCGGATTCTGTCACCTATATGGTGATGGTCAGTGTATTGTGGTGGAGGATAACGTCACACCAGGATTCTGCCACCTATATGGTGGTGGTCAGTGTTTCGAGGTGGACGATAACATCACACCAGGATTCTGTCACCTATATGGTGGCAGCCAGTGTTTAGTGATGGAGGATGCCAGACCAGGATTCTGCCACCTATATGGTGGTGGTCAGTGTTTCGTGGTGGACGATAACATCACACCAGGATTCTATCACCTAAATGGTGGTGGTCAGTTTTTAAGTGCTGGGGATAATACCACACCAGGATTCTGTCACTTATATTGCAGTGGGCAGGTTTTGTGGTGGAGGATAACGTCACACCAGGATTCTGTCACCTATATGGTGGTTGTCAGTGTTGTGTGGTGGACGATAAAGTCACATCAGGATTCTGTCATCAATATGGTGGTGGTCAGTGTTTCATGGTGGAGGATAACGTCACACCAGGATTCTGTCACCTATATGGTGGTGGTCAGTGTTTTGTGGTGGAGGATGCCACACCAGGATTCTGTCACCTATATGGTGGTGGTCGGGTTTTGTGGTGGAAGATAACGTCACACCAGGATTCTATCACCTATATGGTGGTGGGCAGGTTTTGTGGTGGAGGATAACGTCACACCAGGATTCTGTCACCTATATGGTGGTGGTCAGTGTTTCATGGTGGAGGATAACTTCACACCAGGTTTCTGTCACCTATATGGTGGTGGTCAGTGTTTTGTGGTGGAGGATAACGTCACACCAGGTTTCTGTCACCTATATGGTGGTGGTCAGTGTTTTGTGGTGGAGGATAACGTCACACCAGGATTCTGTCACCTATATGGTGGTGGTCAGTTTTTGTTTGGTGGGGATAATGCCACACCAGGATTCTGTCACCTATATGGCGGTGATCAGTGTTTAGTGATGGAGGATAACGTCACACCACGATTCTGTCACCTATATGGTGGTGGTCAGTTTTTAAGTGGTGGGGATCATGCCACACCAGGATTCTGTCACCTATATGGTGGTGGGCAGGTTTTGTGGTGGAGGATAACGTCACACCAGGATTCTGTCACCTATATGGTGGTGGTCAGTGTTTAGTGGTGGAGGATAACGTCACACCAGGATTCTGTCACCTATATGGTGGTGGTCAGTGTTTAGTGGTGGATGATAATGTCACACCAGGATTCTATCACCTATATGGTGGTGGTCAGTTTTTAAGTGGTGGGGATAATGCCACACCAGGATTCTGTCACCTATATGGTGGTGGTCAATGTTTAGTGGTGGAGGATAACGTATTAGTGCATTATCAGGTGAATGTTGTCTTTGACTATGAAATTAACCGAGGCATTAATGCTTTAAAAGGTTAATATTGGTTTGCAACCTTGCCAATAACGAACCGTGAAAATGGGCAATGTTCTGTAATTAACATCAGTTATTCTACATATACCTTGTCCTTATGATCCCTGGCTTTTCATGATGGAGGGGGATAATGACTTTATACATTATTGAAGTTTTTGCCTGATGTGATTGCTATGCTTTGCGTGCATATCAGCGGCTTATCATTGCGTCCGTCTTATATATATATAGGCCATCAATCTAAAAGCATTGATTTTGGCTGCAGTCTCCTCTTCAGTGAAAAATAACATACCTCCATATATACTACCTTGATTTATTGTCCCTACTTTGTAACTCCCTACGCGGTTGTTGTTTTCAAATGATTTATCTGAGTTGGGTTTTTGTTTTTCAAATTTGTATTAATTCTAGCTTTGCCGATTTGTAAAAGTGTTGCAGTTTCTCACGAATTTTCCATCTATCCGTATCTTATATCGATAAATAGTGTACATTGAAATATACACGTGAGCGTGTTCATTTAGTGCACCATATGCACATTTTGACAACTTATATCTCTTCGGTGATACATTATTTCCTTTGAACAAAATATGTAATAAACTCCAGTTTCCTGAACAAAAATATGATTTCAGCGAAACACATTGTCATATCAATATTTCCCTTGGAGCTTTTCAAATGGAAAACTCCATTTCCGAAGGCATGCGCATGCGTACTGCTTCTGACTTCTCGATGCAATATTGTGAAAAGCGGCTTAAGTTGGCGATGAGCTGACTGAAGCTATGTGATGCTCTGTACTGAATTGTTTTGGAATAGTTTGTCAATTATTGTTCGATTCTATAAGCCCGATCGCATAATAAGAACCGATCCATTATCAATTAAAACAGGCGGCCATAGTTCTGTAATAGTTTTTCAATTTCCATTCCGGCTTCCGAACGTCAAGAGCAATTCGTTAAAACATTCGTGTTTGATCTATCCGGATCGTGGTGCAGAGGAAGTCAGCTAAGTGGACAAGTGTTACTTAAATCAAATTAATGTAAGCATTGACCCGGGAATATATAAATAGAGAGCATTTAACTACGGCGTTGTTTGCTTCAAAAGATATGACGGGATGCATGTATATGACAATTAAGCCTCTCCATGTCGTGGTTTAACATTTATTTAAGGTAAGCTTAAACAAATTAACTGATTTAAAAGAATTTCACAGATAAATAACAAGTGACCAAGAGAGTTGATATCGATGTACGGTCAGTGTTTACTTGTATTTTCAATTTCTTAATTTTTATTATTATGTATTATAATTGTTATTATTATTATTTTCTTTTAATTCATGGTGATTATTTTCATGTCATTTTCTACATTTTGTCATACTTTTTCGTAGAAGTTTAGGTATTTAACCACAGAGCTACAGCTCACAGCACAATCCGGGCCTCGTACACACACCGTGTGTACTGTATGCCAGGGCATATATAACATTTTTATATAGGGAAAACTTTCTTCACAGTCATCTGTATATCTGAAAAAGTGTTTTTATCAAAGTAGTGTTACGTTACGAAAATCTTGTTTTTACATAAAAGTGTCGATTTAATTAAGTTTTGTTTCATATTTAAGAAATGATGCAAAAATTACTTCCTTTGCTGTTCTTTAACCTGTCACAGCTGTTGATTTATGACTGTTCCTACCCAAATATTGTCATAAATTTGCTATGATATAAGAATTAGGCAATCTTAATTCCCTAATAAATCAAAGATATTATATATAGCGCGGATCAATATAAACAGTGAGCACCATTTTGAACTGTCTCTTGTGAGAGAAGCTTTCTATCGGAGGCAATCATAAATGCATCTAAATGAAAGCTGATAGCTAGGGAACGCTAGATGAGAAAGTGAAATTTAGACATCAGCATGAAATCGGCAGTAATGTGTGAGCATTTGTATCAAACCGACATTTATATTCTACAACTAAGGTACCCGATGGAAATAAAAAAATCCATATATATACATCTATACACACTAAAGTAGTTAGGACATGTAAATGTTTCTTTGATTCACGATTGACATGACAGTAAATACATGTATACGTTTTTCTGTTGCGTTAAATTGACATAATCATCTTTTGGACAGTTTAAGTCATCTCTTCACTTTATCTTAAGATGATGTGATAAAACGAAATTTCAAATTGATAACGCGCCCCTCCCTAGTTTCAGAAATATGTGAAATATACGAGAAAATCCCGAAAAGCCTCTTCTTCCATATTTTTCTCCGTCTTTTTCCAATACTCGAGAGTTCGAAATTATAAAACTGAGAATCCCCTGTGCCCTTTATATTAGAAAGCGAAATAATTTGGCTTTTTAAGATATTATGTAATTCAGGCATATGCTTGATGTAGAGTAAAGGATATAAACTGGCTATATTGTTAACATTACAGTGTGTATGTAACCCAATACATCATATAATGCAGTGTGTGTGCGGAAATGTAACACTACCCCCACGTCTAAGTAGCATTGTCAAAGTTGAATTGCAAGAGTGTTCACAGCAATATCAGTTTTACGAAGTTTAATTCATACAATGCTTTATAGCATAGCACCCAACGCCATTCCTAGGATTTGCCTGTATATATGTACCTAATGCTATTGTTATACTATATTCCAGGGTTTGCCTGTACACATGTATCTAATGTTACTGTCACACTATATCCCAGGGTTCGCCTGTACACATGTATCTAATGTTACTGTCACAGTATATTCCAGGGTTAGCCTGTACATGTATCTAATGTTACTGTCACACTATATCCCAGGGTTTGCCTGCACATGTATCTAATGTTACTGTCACACTATATCCCAGGGTTCGCCTGTACACATGTATCTAATGTTACTGTCACAGTATATTCCAGGGTTAGCCTGTATACATGTATCTAATGTTACTGTTACACTATATCCCAGGGTTGGCCTGTACATGTATCTAATGTTACTGTCACAGTATATTCCAGGGTTAGCCTGTACACATGTATCTAATGTTACTGTCACAGTATATTCCAGGGTTAGCCTGTACATGTATCTAATGTTACTGTCACACTATATCCCAGGGTTTGCCTGTACATGTATCTAATGTTACTGTCACAGTATATTCCAGGGTTAGCCTGTACATGTATCTAATGTTACTGTCACACTATATCCCAGGGTTTGCCTGTACACATGTATCTAATGTTACTGTCACAGTATATTCCAGGGTTAGCCTGTATACATGTATCTAATGTTACTGTCACACTATATCCCAGGGTTCGCCTGTACACATGTATCTAATGTTACTGTCACAGTATATTCCAGGGTTAGCCTGTATACATGTATCTAATGTTACTGTCACACTATATCCCAGGGTTTGCCTGTACATGTATCTAATGTTACTGTCACACTATATCCCAGGGTTCGCCTGTACACATGTATCTAATGTTACTGTCACAGTATATTCCAGGGTTAGCCTGTACATGTATCTAATGTTACTGTCACAGTATATTCCAGGGTTTGCCTGTACATGTATCTAATGTTACTGTCACACTATATCCCAGGGTTAGCCTGTACATGTATCTAATGTTACTGTCACAGTATATTCCAGGGTTAGCCTGTACATGTATCTAATGTTACTGTCACACTATATCCCAGGGTTTGCCTGTATACATGTATCTAATGTTACTGTCACACTATATCCCAGGGTTAGCCTGTACATGTATCTAATGTTACTGTCACAGTATATTCCAGGGTTAGCCTGTACATGTATCTAATGTTACTGTCACACTATATCCCAGGGTTTGCCTGTACATGTATCTAATGTTACTGTCACAGTATATTCCAGGGTTAGCCTGTACATGTATCTAATGTTACTGTCACACTATATCCCAGGGTTTGCCTGTACATGTATCTAATGTTACTGTCACAGTATATTCCAGGGTTTGCCTGTATACATGTATCTAATGTTACTGTCACACTATATCCCAGGGTTTGCCTGTACATGTATCTAATGTTACTGTCACAGTATATTCCAGGGTTTGCCTGTATACATGTATCTAATGTTACTGTCACACTATATCCCAGGGTTTGCCTGTACATGTATCTAATATTACTGTCACACTATATCCCAGGGTTTGCCTGTACATGTATCTAATGTTACTGTCACAGTATATTCCAGGGTTTGCCTGTATACATGTATCTAATATAAATGTTGCACTACATTGCAGGGTTTGCCTGTACACATGTATCTAATGCTGCTGTCGCACTATATCCCAGGGTTTACCTGTATACGTGTATCTAATGTTACTGTCACACTGTATTGCAGGGTTTGCCTGTATACATGTATCTAATTCTGCTGTCACACTATATTGCAAGATTTGCCTGTAACTTGCATTGCTTTGGCATATATGTTGCCTTTTTTTTTCTTTTTGTTGTGTAAATGTTGCGTAACCCCGACGTTTACAGACATGTCTATGGCAGGTCTCATCGTGGAGACCGTCTCATCGTGGTCTCTCGTTCCTTCTCCTCACACTTTTTCATCGGAATCTAAAGACTTCAGACAGCAACAATCTGTATATTAGTTTCATCCAGGTCCATGGCCGAATATTAAGGGATAATAAGCAAATGATACCGCACTTAGCATAGGTAACCAATATAGGGCTTCATAAAACACAGCAAATCACCTTATTACGCCGTGGGAACGGGATAGGTACTCGTGAAACATTACTATTCCTCAGAAAACTCATGTACGTAGCGACTACTTTGCAGCATCGAAAGGCACGCAGTTCGAAGGTCCTGAAATCAACACGTTTCAGAAAAAATATACTGAATACAAACCTTTACTATATGCGATGGATACCATAAGAACGTACGCGCCAGGAAATCCTTATACGTGTCATTTACGCAACAGCTACGTCGTTTTACTTTAAAATTTGTTAAAATTTGAAACTTAGAAAAGACAATAGTATAAAGGAGTGGTCCGGTGGTCCGGATGACTGGTATTGTTTCTTCCCGGATACATTGATGCTACCATGCTAAAGCTCTCTTACTACAAAAATGGATAAAAGTTTTGAAGACAGAATTTATTAAAGTAACACTCAGTTAATACAGCAGAAAACATTTAAATTCTAATGTAGTTCTTCCTCACAACATCGACATGAACAACATCATTAAGTTATTTCGTACTACAAGCATTATTAAGTTCTTTTCAACGAAGTCCCCTTTCGCATATATTTCGTATTAAGTACATGTAAGCATAAACACAATGAATCTCCGGCACAAAAAGCACCAACTCTCACAATAACTGACCGATATAAACACCTATAAGCACATTAATCTTAGAAAAATTCTCCCTCGTCGTTCACAAGCGTCCACTCAGTCCGACATAAATCACTAAAGAGATGCAAGAATAACAAGACGCCAGGCTGTGATGGCTTTACAGCCGAATTTTTCAAGTTCTTTTGGAACGACCTCGGTGATTTTATTCATAGGTCTTTCTTATCAATTTTTCATAAAGGAGAATTATCTGCATCACAGAAAGTAGGAGTTTTATCAGTTATTCCTAAAGGAAATAAACCTAGGGAATATATAAAAAATTGGAGACCTATCTCACTACTAAATGTTACTTATAAAATACTGTCAGGGATTATTGCTAATAAAATAAAATCCGTACTGACCACTTTAATCCATGAAAATCAAAAAGGCTTTATAACTGGACGATATATAGGTGAAAACACTCGACTTTTATATGATGTCATACATAGCTGTAATGAAAGAAACATACCTGGACTCATACTTATGGTAGACTTTGAGAAGGCCTTTGATTCTGTGTCTTGAAAATTTATTAGAAATGTACTTAAATTTTTCAATTTCGGTGAGAATATCCAACGCTGGATAAATATTTTTTGTACTAACTTCAAATTATGTGTTATACAACATGGTCAAATATCATCTTACTTTAAGATAGGGCGTGGCTGTCGACAAGGAGATCCGGTCTCTTCTAATATCTTTCTATTGTGCGTTGAAATCATGGGGACAATGTTTAGGAAAAACAAAGATGCCAAAGGTATAAAGATTGTAAACAAAGAATATAAACTGCTTCAGTATGCTGATGATACAGCAATACTGTTAGATGGCTCTGAAACATCCCTTAAGAGCGCTCTTTCATTAATAGAACAATTTTCAAAATATTCTGGTCTAAAGCCAAACTACCATAAAACACTGTGTATAAAAATAGGTTCCCTTCGAAATTCTGCTGTGGAATATACCAACGATTATGATTTAAGGTGGTCCCAAGAGCCATTTACCTTTCTTGGTATAACTTTCACTATTGACTTAGAAAACATAGTTTATGTAAACTATGAAAGTAAAATAAAAGAAATAAAAAATATGATAAAATCGTGGTCAAGACGTCTTATAAGTTCAGCTGGTAAGATAACAGTGGTAAAATCTATATTACTGCCAAAACTAATGCACTTATTTATTAGTCTGCCTAACCCTAGTAAGGAATTCATAAAGGAAATGGAAAGGTTGTTTTACAAATTTATTTGGAAAAATAAGAATGATAGAATTGCAAGAAAAATACTTATACAAGATTATGGTAAAGGGGGGTTACGCATGATTTGTGTAAAATCTTTTATAGAAAGTCTGAAAATCACATGGATACGCAGGATTATAACATTTGTAAATGTTTCTTCATGGTATAATTTGTTACATGACATACTTCCTTCAAATTTTATTCATCATTTAACTTTTGATAGTTCATACTTAAAGAGTTTAGCTGAAAAGACAACAAATTCTTTTTGGAAAGATGTATTTATATCTTTTTATCACTTTAGACGCATTGTTCGTAAAAGTGAACATACAGCTTTTCAATCCATTTGGTTTAATGACAAAATTAAAATAAATGGAAATATGATTCACTACAAACACTGGTTTGAAAAAGGTGTTAGATACATATATGATTTTCTAGATGAGAATGGTAATATTTTACAATATGTTGACTTTTGTGATAAATTTAGATTTAATCCTCCATTTACTACATACTATGGTGTTGTTCAATGCATTCATATGTTAATTGAAGACACTGATATGACTTCTATACATATCAACATTCCTTTCAGACCAAAATTCATTGATATATTAGTAAAGAACACAAATGGTGTAAGGTATATTTATGATACCTTTGTGAATGAAATATATGAAAAACCAAAAAGTGAAAGAAAATGGCAAAATGAACTTAACTTTTACCCTGATAGGAATTGGTGGTATGAACAAAATAATTTAATTAAACTTTTAGGTGATGACATAAGCCTTAGATGGTTTCAATATAGAATTATTCACAGAATTATAGGTACAAATTCTTTACTATATAAGATAGGCATTTTAGATTCAAATCTGTGTACTTTCTGTAATAACCATATTGAAACAATTCTTCATACTTTTTGGTCATGCAGTAAAGTATCTGTGATATGGGAAAATGTTGTCACTTGGTTGAAAGACAGTTTTGATATTGATACTACTTTTAATAAGATTGATATTATCTTTGGTAAAAATGTTAGAAAAAAATCACAAAATTTGATAATCTGTCTAATTAAAAGATATATATATAAGCAAAAGATAAAAAAAATTATCCCAAACTTTGAGGGTGCAAAAATTTTCATTGAAAATTATTTGAAAATTGATAGATTTATTCATCAAAGAAACATGAAAATTGATCATTTTAATGAAAAATGGGAACAATTTATTAGTTTAATCTGATAATAGTAAGATTAAGTAAATACTTGTGGCTATTATATAATCTTTTCAATGTATTTACAAAAAATATTACTAAATAATATCATAAATGTATATTATTAATTATAAATATATGACTGAGTAAATACTGCATTGTAACATACATGTAAGCATCCTGTAATATACGATAAAATAAACATTACATCAATGGGTACGACCACTACAATATTATAATATTAACATTAGCCGTGTGATGAACATCAAAGAGAAAACTTTTCAAACCGACAAGCCCCCCCCCCTTTTATGTACAAATGCCATTACTACAAGTATCAACTGCAATTAACTCAGTGGCCGTAATATAATTAACTGTCTGAATATGTACCCCTAAGTAAGGACTATAGTCTCCGGTTTTCGATAATGCCTCTCATTTATCAATAATTGCTACAAAGATTTGTCCGGAAAGGAAACACTTGAATAGATAAATATTTAGCTCGGTATCTATCATTGAACAAACTATGTTGTGGACAAAAATGAGGAGGAGGCACACTAAATGTGAAGGTGGCCTGAATTCATTCCACAGAATGGCATATAGGGAATGGAAAGTACAAAAATAAGTATGCCATCAACAGATGAAACATCTCTAATTGATTTTTATAAAATATTTTTCAAGCAATCGTTATGTTGAATGTCGAAGTTAATACTACCAACAGAACGTCATTTTAGTTCCCGTAAAATTATGTCTTGACCCGTCTATTTATTTCATACTCATTATAAACATGTCACTCAATAGTTTTATTAATCCCTCGGCAAAATCCCTGAACATCTTGATGTCTTTATAACAGGATATCAGCTGCAGTGTTCGAAAAATACCGTGGTAAGTGAAAATACGGGCCGGGTAATTGAAAAGCTTTAAACCTCTTACCCGGTGGTAAGTAAATTCTGAGTAATATCTATCACATCAATTTTTAAACTTTGCTCAAAGAAAGACGATAAAATCACAACCAGAAGTAGCGGAACCGAAATGACTTACAAATATAAGTTTTGATATTTAATAATCGTATTTCCCATCTCGATCTCGGCGGCCGCGGGGGATCCAGTATTCGCGAAAACTCACTAGCCCGACTCAGAAGGCTACCAAAATTTCCTCGGGCTAGATCTACTAAAATTTGATTTTGAAACAGCCTGACTGGCTAGTAAAAATACCGCTGTTCTGAGATCAATAGACTACAAAATGCTAGGGCTGAGACAATTAATCACGAATTTGATTCGACTCGATGTTTTTGTTCGATTCCGCCATGTTCGATATAGTTGTCTCAATTTCGATTCCATTCAGCTATACAATCAAAGTACAATAATTTAATTGCATAATCTTTACTGTTTAGTAATATTTTTATCTCTTTTAAATACAGTTTGAAATAAGCAAATGTCTTTAATTTCTTTAACACTTCATCAATGACGCCATATTTATATCAGGCCTATAACGAAAGTGTTCAATATGGTGATATAGCCTATTTGAAACATTTTAATTTATCAGAGGAAATTCTGAATACAAAAAAAACCGATCTCTCAAAAATGTACATGGAACTTTAAAACTTGAAATCAAAGCATATCAGTATAAATTGTATCCAACTGATGTCAGATAAATCATCTTTTACGTATCATGTAATAAAAAATTTAGATCGAATCATGATTTACTAGTGTCTTTTTCTAACTTTAAATTTTTGTTATTTAAAATTAGTCATGTGCTCACTTTAAATAACAAAAATTTATAGTTAGAAAAAGACACTAGTAATTGTGCAAATGAAATGTGGTCTACAAGTTTCTGTTTATTTTTTAGAATACAATACATTAACTATACGTACCTTGATCCTGTGAAAAGGGGGGTTACACTCCGTTACTCCGAAGGTCCGATATTCCGAAGGCCCTTTACTCCGAAGGCCCGATACTCCGAAGGTCCGATACTCCGAAGGCCCGGTTCTCCTAAAATTGTCTTTATTTCTCGACAAAAACAAGGATTTGCTATGTAATTAGAGCACTCAATGTTCTAAACGGTAAACGTTCTACCATTTCATCAGACGTGCCCCCATTCCTGCACTTGCCCCAGTCTACAGTCTATCTTATTTTGCAAGACTATATATTTTACAGACTTATAATATTTACCGTTTCTATCCTTATATTTCTGGAAACGTAGGAATCTAGAAAGGTTCTAAAATCTTCGGACTTGCATGTATAGATAAAGCAATTCAAAATGCAAGTTTAAGAAAACTTTAATGAATTTCATGAAAAAGGACTGATAAATAAAGCAAGAATGGGAAGGGGGTTTAGACTTTTTATCAGCACTGAGTTTAAACATCAATCAGAAGTCTTGGATTTTTTCTACCTAGAATTTCAACAAAACACTACCCGATTTCCAATTTATTAGACTGAGAAGGAAAAAAAAACGCCGTGATTTCTATTATGATACACATGTATGTGACTAAAGAACTTGGTTTAGTTGATTATTCATGATAACAGAATAGAGGATTGTGCAAAAATGACAAGTAAAAACTTTGAAGGCGAGAAAAGCATTAATATCCTATTTTCTCTTTTTTATACAGGAGCGTGAGTATTAAAGGGGTACATTTTTATATTTTCATGAATATATAAACAATTGATCTGATTCTTCGATGATCAAGGAAGGGGGACCATACCCCATTTTAGGGTTTCATGCTTATGTTCCCATCCACCTCTTATCCAACCCAAGTTTATATCTTTGATATGCGGAAACCTCTCACGATGGTAAGTGGGTTTATTTACTTGGTAGTCTGTCCTTTATTTTGTTTAATTCATATTTTGTTTTCCAGCAAACTTTTGATTTTGGCGAAAGGGGGAGGGGAGCGGCCAGGAAGACTTTGCAAAAAATGAAAGAAAATAAAACAAATGCCGAAGGGGCGGGATCGGCAAAAAATATATATTTTGAATAGCAATATCGGGCCCAAAGGGCCGCGAAAAAAAATCCCAGCTCTGAAAATTGAGTAAAAATATTCAAGCTGACAAAGACCTCCCTGTCCCCTCCCCTCATCCCCATCCATAAAAATCAAATGGTTGCTCCCTCGGCACGAACTCAACTATGCACAAATATACCGAATGCAAATGATTGTAGACTTTAAAAACAAGACTCAATTGGAGCATTTAAGACTTGGTATGAGCAGAGTGACAGTAACAAAATGATGTATGATATTACAAATACAGAAATGGAACGTGTTCGATTTCATGAATAAAGGCCTTAAAATAAAGCAACTTACAAACAGTAATTTTCCCAGGGTAAATCACCATAAAACGATTTTAACTAAGAATGCAATAATTTTGTTGCAAACAGGTTGTTACAACATAGCTCTCCATGACAATTTATTAAAAAATATTGGAAATATCTTGCTATTTTATCGTTAACAATGATTCCTATTCCAAACAAGGATTCAAATGACTGAAATTACATGTACAGTATTGTCTTCATCAATCGAAACTGTCATTTCTCAACGTAATTTTGTATGTTTTAAAACTGTAACAAAGATTTTCTGTTGGTGGGGGCTTCGGTCACCATAACACTCCCCCCTGTTTTTTTTTTTTTTTTATTATATGAAGCATTCTTTTGATCGGAAGTTACAAAGTTCTCCGAGCAGTGGCGTAACTACATGAAATATATTTTGCTTGATTGCAAAAGCATGCGTGGCCAAACTGCAATAAAGACCTTCACTGGTATTTTTGTCGAAATAATTCGTTTTTATGGTATGGCAATTGATTCAAATTCCATTGTCCTTCTTGATATGCGCAAGTCAATACAGACATAAACCTTCAGGAGGAGTATTATGAATGCCTGGACTATTAGCCAATGAAATGGCTACATATATTTTTCAAACGAGATGAGGGATTTCAACATTTTTCTTGAACCATTTTCCATGCAATATACTAAAATCTATTGGGAGGCGTCATTGTTTTCTCTCTCAGAGTACATGAAAAGGTAAATATGATGTACTTAGATAAATGTTTTATCTATATTGTCCCACGGGGCTTCTGAGGTACGGTCATCTGATACGTATCGGAAAACACCCAGACAACAAGTTAATTGGGTTTTTCGGAGTACCGGGCCTTCGGAGTAATGGGCCTTCGGAGTATCGGACCTTCGGAGAAGCGGGCCCTCGGAATATCGGGCCTTCGGGTAAGTGGGCTGTCCCCAAAGGGGTGGATGTCCGCTGACTTGAAAAAGTAAATGTACTTGTCTTAACATTTCTATGAAGCTACGTAATGGACGTGGTAAAAAGTTGGATCAGGCGTTTGGGACCAAGTTTTTCTACAACTTTATATACTGTTTCGTATCAAAAATCATCGTATCGCTACTGCCGTATCAGAATAATCATCGTATCGCTACTGCCGTATCAGAATAATCATCGTATCGTGAGGGAGGTGTATGGTTTCAGTCCTAAAAATTACGGATCAATGCGTCGCACTCTTCTGTAGTCAATGATGTGCGTTTTAATCCACAAAATTTACCGATTTTATGCTTTTCTCAGCATTACACATTGTAAGTCTTAAATGTGGCTTTTTACTTTGGGTAAGTACATATTTACCCTGGATAAGTGGATTTCTGTTAGTCACTTACCATATGGGAAGTGGATTTTTGAAAAAATTCTCGACACTGCAGCTATACTTGTGACGTTTAAATGCACGTGCTTTTGCCAAATGATAAATACATTGATATCAGTTGATGACGCTTAGATGTTACGTCATACAAAATAGATATCATGGCTTCATTTGTGACAATAGTGAGCATACCACAAATTGTGCTTAAAAATGACAAGTTTGATAGTCACTAAAGAGGCACAAGTTGTCGAAATGCACGTCTACTACAAAAATTACTTGTATAACGTATATCTTATAAACCAATATTTATTATGCATTCTATCAGCTGTAAAATCTATGCAACGCATGTGACATCACCATTTCTATGGACTGTGGAATGAAGTGTCGATTTCCACGAGTCGTGACTCGGGGTCTCGATTGTCGGGGATTGTAACGCGGGATCTCGGGGTGTTTTGTTTTTTGTTTTGGTTTTTTGTTTTGTTCAGTTTTTTTTGTTTTGTTTTGTTTTGTTTTGTTTTTTGTTTATTTTTTTGTTTTTTTGGGGTTTTTTGTTGTTGGGGGGTGTTGTTGTTGTTTGGGGGGTCATTGATGGAATTCGAATTTACAGTCGGTCGGTCCCTTGCAGAATATAATGACAGTATCTGTACAAGCCAAGCTAACGGCAACCAACTGGTAGAAGAGTGGAAGTTCAGCTTAATAGTACAACAAATAGCGAGTATATTCCGAGTTAAATTAGAATGCTTCGTGTGCAGACGTCAGAAGTGTGTGAGATTTGTTATAATCAAGGATCACACGTGCCGCTACATCGCTACTAAAGCACATAGTAATTGGCCATCATTTGATTTTCTTACACCTCATTAGGCAAGATGTAAATTAGGCTGTGGTGTATATGGAATGTAAAGGAATAACATATGATCGTATCTTTTTACGTAAGACGTTTGAGGTCGCACATAATCATTGTAATATCATAATACAAAACGGAAAATGGTAGTTTCCGGATTTTTTAACTAGATTTTACTTTGACGGAAAAATCACTTGACATACTTGATATTGAATATATGGATCTAATGACGTCATAATAGTATTACTATATCCGACTTACTATGTGTACATGTACGATATAGTCATGCCAATGTCACTGTGATATGAGTAAGAATTAAAAGTTACGTCCTCAGCTTTTTTATTTCTATTTTATTATTTTATTTAATTTAAATAATCATTTATTTATTTATTTGTTTATTCTTATTTTTTTTTTTTTTTTTTTTTTTTTTGGTGGGGCGGAGACGAAGAGGAAGGGGGGGGGGGGTATTGCAAGAGCAATTTCCGACCATGATGCATGATACGCTTAGGGAAAAACTGGAAATTTGAGCACAACCTCAATCCTCTCTTGCGTGTTATGCACGAGTGTATACATGTACAAAAATGAAATACGACTCTGATCAGCATCGAAGAAACTGCTTTAGGTTATTGGTGAAAAAATAGTCAGCTAATAAAAGAATGCATTGAAGGTAGCAACATTTTTAATGTGTATATAGGTGATGATGTGTGCACAGGTATTATAGCGGCACTTATTACAGCCATCTAAACCCGTTATAAATACATTTAAGTCACAGATCGAATCGCAGATTGTTTACAAATAGTTTTTGAATTTTTATGTCTTGTGGAATTGCCTCCATGATTGAAATTTTTCACAATAAGTTTTAGAGAGGACATATCTTTCTGAATGTGTAATTTTAATGATTTATTCGGCATGATGTGATTTGGATAAACCTATAGGAATATTAGGCTAGAAGATATACAGGTCACTGGATTAATATATGCATTTCTACATGCAATTCCAACCGTCAGAACTATCAGTTCTTTCATTATTATGTCCCCGGATAGATTAATCGGAGGCATATTGTTTTTGACTTGTCTATCTATTTTTTGTTTGTCTGTTTGTTTGTTTGTTTAGCTGTTTGTTGTCTGTCTCACAGTCTGTTGTCAACTGTTACTTTATTCTTCGCCATAACTTTTGAACCGTGAGAGATAGAAACCTCATATTTGGCATGCATACTCCACTAATAAAATTACACCAAGGTCATTGACCTTGTGACCTTGACTGTGACCTTTGACCTACATTTTAAAATTTTCCTTACTTGGACTTTGTTGTTGCCGGGGGCGTTCGTGTTTCACAAAAAACATCTTGCTTTATTCATGACCCATATTTACATAGACTTTCCGTCTGTCTGTCTGTCTGTATATGTCCGTCTGTTAGCTTCCTTTTTGTCCTACCAGAGATTGACACCCGACTTGAAAAGTTGGGAGCTCTAACCAACAATGCATCTTATCAACTACATCAAATCAATTCCACTGTTTTCTGTTTCTTTTTGATTTATGTTTAGATAGAAAACGTTCTGGCGGGAAAAAAGATAAAGATAGATAACGAACGTACATTGGTATCTCTGTAGCCTACAAAAAGTGTTATCTTTTTTAAAGAATTGAAGACTTGTAATCGGGTTTTGCTACCTTCATTCTAGAAATGCCCTATAAAATGTGATAACGTAAGCATTTCACGTGATCACACTTTTCAGATAGAGAATCATAGACCTTGATCGTTCAGTGATTGAACCGTCAGAATCAGACAAAATGTCCGTTTAACTCTGCTTATACTTCAACTCTAGTTTCAGATCCTATCTCTTGGGCGTTGATATTCAAAATATACAATCCTATTTTACTAGCTAAGAGTTATTTAAATGATTTTTCACATTCTGTCCGACCAATGTGCAGCTTTCTCTGATTATGAAAATACCACTTTTTTGTAATGTGTTCACAAGCATTGGTATCCTAATATACGGCCCCTTATATCGACTATAAACTGATGAGTATAGAAAACAAAGATATCCGACGATATTGAACCCTTTATGACGATTTTGCGGAATTTCTCCATGTTTTATAAAATCGTATATGGATGCAAAAATCAACCTAAAATATTACAGAATATAGTTTAAAACATATCTTTAAAAGATATGCATAAATAAAACAACCCATTTAAGTAAGTTTAATTTACATCAAATCGTCGACTGACGATTTTTTTGGGGGGTTTTTTTTTTTTGTTTTTTTTTTTTTGGGGGGGGGGGGGTTTCTCTTTCTTTTTTCTTTTTTTTTTTTTTTTTTTTGGTTTTTTATTATTATTATATACTCTTCAATTCAAGGTTTATATAAGGGGTCTTATAAGAGACTACGAATGTGGCCTGTGTTATACTATTAAAGCTGTATACCCTATGTTCGCAAATTATAGGTAAATTTATTCTAAATTGTTTTGATTATATATATATAAGCCTAAAACATATTTTAAAAAGGCCCTTGCAAATGTTGTGATCAAATTCGTCGTATTAAGTGAGATACGGCTGTGTAAAACGCGATGTTTGTAAACAGAATGTTTACAACCAACTTATCACGTGATCTAATTCGGAAGCCGCATGATGGATGGCGAGGGAAATAAACTTGACGAGTAACTTTAAAAATCTGTATTCAAGTCTGCTAAAGTTAGTATTTACTGAAATTGTTTTCTTTTGGAGTCTTCCTTCATCGTATTTCTTTTAATTAAACTGCGCGTGAAATCAGGTCATGGTTGTATTTATGGAATAACCTCTTTATTTACAAAGTATTTTCTTTTTATTTTGATATTTCCAAAGGTTTGAAGCAACAAAAATGTTATTAACGCAAAGTTCATAACTTCAGCCATACGAGAAAAATACAGTTTTTGCTTTACATGCCCTAATTTTTGAAATTATACCGAAATGTAGGGTATACAACTTTAATAGAATTCATACTTCAAAGTGATATTATTGTCCTGGACTCATTATGGAATAATTGTTGGTAAAACGCAAATTAAAATAATGGAATACCGGAAAAAACATTCCCAACCACACTTACGAGATTTTACTGAAAAGGCGTCATCACGTAAACCGTGGAGCTGTAACAATATACGGAAAATCGATTACTGTTCCCTACAATACGAAGTATCGCAACTATTAAATTCCGTCACGGTTTGCATTTAGTCACCTACCAAATCCATTGTTCTCGATGTGGGCACTTTTATGTGGGCAACTTACGTCATAATTACATGACGTCATAACAATCACAAAGTGCGCGTGTATGTTGACGTTATTGTAGTTGCGATATTCCGTATTCTATCACGTCATAAGGTAATTTGACGTCACGTGAAGAGGCCTACGCAAAGTTATTTGTTCGAGTTTCATTTTTGCATGTGACGTCACAAACAATGGCTACAAAAATCGGTTGTTAGGTAGTCAGCTATATGTTATATCAATTGGATAAAACTGAGAGGAATCAGGTTAAGTGGGCCAAGGTCAATTTGCCCCAAAGTAAGGTCGATATATATAGGTAAAATCATCTCATGATAGCAAGTAAAGTCGCCCCAAATGAGTGGTCTAATTTTAGGTGTTCTCTCATAAATGAACTAATTAACATTGTTTAAAGCTGTATACCCTATGTTCGCTAGTATAGTGCATATTATAGGTTGATTTATTCTAAGTTGTTTTGATTATATATATAAGCGTAAACATATTAAAAAAAGACCCTTGCAAATGTTGTGATCAAATTCGTCGTATTAAGTGAGATATGGCTGTCTAAAACACGAGAATGTTTACAACCAACTTATCACGTGATCTAATTCGGAAGCCGCCGCATCATGACTGATGGAAGGCGAGGTAAATAAACTCCACGAGTGACTTTAAAAATCTACATTGAAATCGTTTTCTTTTGGGGTCTCCCTTCATTGTATTTGTTTTGATTAAACTGCGCATACGCGAAGTCAGGTTATGGTTGTAAAACTAGTTTGTAGGAATATTTATATCACACATAAGATCTTTCGTTTAAACAAACTGATTCAAAGATTTGCAAGTAATAGAAAATTCCGAATATTGTTCTCAATTCTATTTATATTGTTCATATTTTTCAGTTGATAATTTACGTCACTCTACGATGGTGACGGCATGTCCTTAATGCATTGCACCGTCCCCACCCAAAGAAATAATCTTTTACGTGCCGCGCCTACCGTGACACGAGGCTGCGGTTTTCATTGTTTTATCCGAAAGACAGGACAACTGTGTGACCATGGCGGGACCCGAACCCGGGACCCTTCAGTCTTGAGCCGAGTACCTCATCCACTTAGCTACATCGGCTCCAAATTTTATGGAAACTGTTCTTGTTACATTGAAGTATTGTCAGAAGATTATACAGTATGGTACATGGATGCTTGTCTGTACATGAATGCATGTCGATACATGGATGCTTGTCGGTACAAGGATGCTTGAATATGTATACAATGTAGCTACAGGGCATGTCCCTATTTTAGGATATGTTGTAGATTAATATTGCAACGTTTCCTTACGATTTGTAAATCTGTACTTTTGAGTAACGAATCCCCAGGTACGATTCAGTGCATTCCGGCATCAAATAGAACAGATGTCTGGTATATTTAAACATGAAGAAGTCGACCGTCGACCGTCAGTAATACCTGTACCCTGATCTCAAATTAGAGAGCAATACACAGACTTGTCTATAGCTCGTGTCACATATATATTTATTTATTTATTTATTTATTTATTTATTTATTTATTTATATGAATCATCCACTTGTTTGTTTCTGTCCACGAGATGAAGAAAAACGTAAGGATGATTCAGACCATAAATATACAAGACAGCAAACTTTGATACAAAAATTTAGAAAATTCTGTGTATTGCCTTCTAATGACAGATCGAAGTAGTGGTAAGTACTGTTCGCTTTCTTATGACAATTGCGTAAATATGCATGGCATTCCATGTACTGAATTTCTTAATCCGAAGTGCATTTTACGAAACCTAAGTTAATGTCACCTTCCTTAGCAACACAAAAGAAATAAAAGGCATCGTCTTACGGCTTCACAAATTAAACATACGAATAAGAGTCCAGAGATGTTAAACACCCTTCTAAGAGGCAGCGAGGATAACTCGGGTTCGGGTTCAGTATTTGCGAAGTATTAATCATAAATGATTATATTCTGATACAGAATCATCATTTACCGGGTAAGATATTTGTTAAGCTCCTGTTCAAAGCAATTTGCAGAGGTTTGTCGGAAGCTCGGGCGAGGGACTTCATCCACCACCATAACTCCCAATAATATGACCGTACATGGTTAGAATTATAACCTTATCACAGACAAATCGTCTATATAGTGTGTATTTACTGTTACGACTGGTCTGTACAAACGATATGAATTCAGTGTACATGTTACATCAATGCATTATGAATTACTACAAGACCTATTATTACAAAGCACCAGCTACTTTTGTATTTTACATTTGAGAATTATTTACAACGTTGAAAGCATCTTATTTATATTACAGCATAACAATACCTATCAGCGATGTCTACATCATACAATATTCATGACCTGCATTGTATCAGTTTGGTTTTTACTAAAGTTATCATTTCTTTTGTTTGAAATGGAAGTAATTTTCATCATCAATAAATGAGCGACGAGGGAGTATTTAGACCGTGTTTCAATTGTCAGTTTGCGTCACCACAACGTATTGTTTGGTGATGCAATGAATTCGCTACTTAACCGTGGAGAGAGTTATTGAATTTCTATCAGCTAATTTCAGATCAGTAATTGATCAACATGAAACCACTGAGACCTAATATTAGGTATGCAAGGATGCACTGCGTGGACACAAAATCGTGATGGGGTAGACGGGTCCTTGATTAAACTAACGCTTAAAATGGGATCAAGTGTTGCGAACACTCTTTCGTACAACTGTGAAATTGTGATGGTGATAATGAAAGTATTTCACAGATAACGCCCCTGTTGTTTTTTCACCTCTCATTGAGATTAGTATGCCATCACAACGCCGCGGTCTAGCCAAAGCTTTGTGACTGGACTCAGCGAGTTTCCTCTGTCTGGTTCAGCTATGTTGGACGATAAATTGAATGTGAAAGATTTATAGTTCTCACTGTAGTGATAAGTTGATATTTCTGTTCAAGAATGTGTATGGCTAATACATATTTGCCTTGACTTAATCTGTAAGAAAGTTTTCCATTTCTGTAATAATCTCTTTCTCATATCGTTTGTATTTCACTATTTGCAGATAACGGAGCTGTTATATTGAGTCCAACGATAAAGAATGTTCGATTTGTGTGAGTAAAACGAGTGTTCGTTATGCCAGTTCACGAAATAAACTTAGCTTTTAATACCAGCTATGGAAGTTCTTATCTACAAGACGAGGTGGGCAACGACACGGCGTTACTAGAGGCTTTCCATGTTCAGTATGTGGTCAACGGCATCATTCTGCCCATCTTGGGATTGTTTGGCGTGGTCGGTAATATCTTGACTATGATAGTGCTATGGAGGAGAGAGATGCACTCCACTACTATCCTTTTCCTCCGGGCATTAGTTCTCACTGATACTGGGATTATTTTCATAGTTCTCATAGGGATCACACCATATACACTTTCATTTTTTCACCCGGAACTAAAATATTTCAAGCATGTGATCTACCCACTTATCTACACACCTGTGATTTATATAGGAATGACCATCCAACAAATCAACGTGTGGGTGACAGTGTCCGTTAGTGTGGAAAGATATATATCCATCTGCCACCCATTCAGGGCCAATAAGATATGTACCCGCCGCAAAACATGGATAGTTCTAATAGGAATCACACTATTCTCTATCGTCTATAACATTCCCAGATGTTTAGCATTTAAAGCCAAGAAGCCATGTAGTGCACAAGACCCAAACTGTTACGTACTAATAAACACGGACTTTGGAGAAAGTGTGTTTTTCAAAGACGTGTATATGGTATGGATGTACGCCGTTTTAATATTCATAATTCCACTAACGTTACTCTCTGTACTCAATACGCTTTTAATTATTGAACTCATGCGTATGCGGGCAAGACGTTTAGGGACCAATATTCAAGACGACAACGAGGCAAATTTGAGTCTTGTTTTGGTATTGATTGTGATAGTCTTCATTTGTTGCCAAACACCGGGACTTTTTTCTCAGTTCGACGTTATATTTGACGGACCATTTTTCATCAAGTGGCTAGCTTTCAGCAATACATTGTTTTTATCGAATTCCTCTGTTAACTTCCTTATTTACACAGCCGTCGGCAAAAGATTTCGAAAAATTCTCCTGAAAGTTTTCAAGAGGTTATTCGGAAAGTCCGTGTTGTCCAACGTATCCACAAATTCCATCAGGAGCAATGGCAATGACACAGCACGTCTTTACGCTCCCGTTACGGAAGCAACACAACTGGAAAACTTAGAAAAAGTCAAACTCAACCAATGACTACGTAGGAGGAGGGTACCGCAAGGTGATGTTCTACTGTAGCGCTCGTCTGTGATTTTGTACACACTTTTATGCGTGTATGACCAAACGTACTCATTCTGATGTTTCCTCAAAACAACATGAAATGTTTTCTACCATATATTTGCTATTTAAGAATGTCTCTTTTCTTATGTCATTTAATTATTTTCATACTTCATCAGTACAACATGCAAAAAAAAAAAAAATAAATTAAACACAAGTTCTGCCTGATGACAGCAATTGTTTGTAATTTTAGAATTTATATTTCCGTGTATACTTAACTTTGATGATATATGTTTTACATCTGCAGTGAGTCTTCAAATAACAAAACTACAATTGAAAATAAGTTTTACAATTTCAATTTCGTTTTCTGTAAAGAGGGAAATTTCTTTCCTGTTCATAAATCCATGATTCATAATTACACTGCATATTGTATATCATTCATGAAACTATATTACTCAATGAAGTAATCAAGTGTACTGAATTCTCTTGCACGTACATATACCATTTTAATTGTCTTCCATTGTCTCATCATCCACTACTATCAGACAGACCTGAGTATGCCGTAGATGGCAATGATTTGTACATTTCAAAAGTGCTTTTGTCTTGTTTTTGTGAATGCAATGTTAAACATATATGCAAGTATGATTAAAATATGTACTAATACAGATGGATGTCTTTTGTATCATGCTGGTAAATGTATTACACACACGTCCGTATGTAGCCTTGTAATATACAATGTATTACACACACGTCCGTATGTAGCCTTGTAATATACAATGTATTACACACACGTCCGTATGTAGCCTTGTAATATACAATGTATACGTTGAATATTACATAAATACTACATTTTTTACGATAAATTTTTTAAATCCAAGAAAAACCTGTCGTCCTCGGCTTTGCCAGCGCTTTTCAGTTGAGGGATGACAAAATATTATGTCTCCTAACCATGTCAGGCATGTCTATGAATATGTATAGGTAGTCAACCATGTCAATCATGTCAATAACCATGTATAGTTAGTCAACCATGTCAGTCATGACTATGACCATGTATAGGTAGTCAACGTGTTGAATTCAACTCTGGAACGAGGGTACGATTCATCTTATTCACAGTAAGATCGTAATACAAGCGTTCCAGCCATTTTCGGTTCTCTTAACCATGATTTCGTACCACCACCCATGAAACTGTGCAGCGTATACCGCTTGTATCCTGTATGTCCGTCCGTCTGTGAAGAGGCAAGTCCAATAGCTGAATCGGTAAGGTGCTCGTCTCATGACTGGCAGGTCCAGGGATCGAGTCTTGTCGGCGGCGTCCGTGTCTATAAGACTGAGGCCACGGAAAATGTGGCACATATAAGATACCACACTGTTTCGGATAGGTCCCTGAAATAGGTCTGGTCAGACATACAAGTGCAATGATCTTGGTGTGACGTAAAACGAGAATCAAACAAACAAATCAAATAAAGCAAGACTGATAATACTCTACACGTTATGCATTCATGATTTATAAATGATCTCGATCACATTTTGAGAGGAAACATCCAATTTCAAGGTCACATGACAGTTCATTGAAATTAGTCCCCGGATTAAAAAATTTCAAATATGCCCCTGTGGAGCGTTATTATTTTAAAAACAGCTATAGCGGTTCGGTATAATTTTGCAGTGAACTGTTATCCATAATATCATTCAGATCATGAGTTTTGTAAGATACAGACTTCTTATTTGCAATGTCTGCTATCCTCTCAATCAGGATAATAACCTGGCAATACCTCTTTGGTAAGGTGCAAATTTGACGTAGTAGTAAAGTGATTGGTTTTCGGCGCAGGCGATCCGGGTTGGATTCCCGGATTGGGCCGCTATGTATATGAGGTTGGTTACCTCCGGAGATTATGTTGCGATGTAACTAAAGTATTGTTAAACGCGACGTAAAACCCTGATCAGCCAGTCGTTTTGGGCTTTTTTTTTTTTTTTCTTCTTTTTCTTTTTCTTTTCTTTCTTTTTTTTTTTTTTTTTGTTTGCTTGTTAGTTTGTTTGGGGGGGTGAGGTTGGGGAGGGGGGATATAACTCTGCAGGAAAACCTCTATTGACTACAACCAAATTATAAGAACTGTTGCCCATCCAAAAAAATTAAAACATGGAAAACAATGTTATAGCTTAAAGTGCATATGCTTCTTTTCGTTCTAATTAACCAGGGATCGACATCATGTTCGAGTGCTGCGGGAAATTAGAAGCAGTGTTTTTGACAACAAATACTATTTTCGAACACTCGCCCTAGAGCAGACTGCACTGTGGATAACATTTTAACCAGATAGTAATTGACAGCGCCAATTTTAATTCATTATTCTATGCATATCACATGATGTATTGAGCATTAAAACAGAAACGTGTATTAGGTTGATTTGTTTATGGTTGGGAAATATTGTTGTTCAGTCAATCACTTTAAAAGGAATTTATATTACCACGTTACATATCTATTGACATTTGATGGCTACTACTCGCTAGGATAAGACATTGTGGCCAGACCCTGGAATGAACCCGACATAACTAATTATTGAAGAGACATGCAAAGTATAGTTATAGTACACCAGGAAGCTAAGGAGAGCAACGTCCTTGTCAGCGCTTCGTCAACAAACATCATAGTTTATCATCCGACCTGCGGTAAATCAAAATCTGCAATACTCGGTCTAACTTTATTCCATTCCATAATTTAACTGACAAGCATTCCGGTTCGTTATAGAAGTTTTGAGTTTTTGACGGTTCAAGAATTAGAATATCATGTCATGACTGAAATAAATTGAAAACATTCTCCTGTGGTGAAAAATGACCTTTTTTCGAAATTTGGATAAAGGGATATATTTTATTACTTATTTCGATTAAAGTAACAAAAACGGACATTTTTCAAATATTTTACAGGCTGTAACCATACGTGATTAATATTGGGTTTAAAATATTATCTGACTTGAACTTTTAGCTGTTTCTTCTAGCCAAAATAAACAAACTGGAATTATGTTTCCAAATCGATATTACTGCAGTCGTATCAATTTAAACAACTCCCACTGATACGTCGTGGGGTACGCCTATATCTTAAACACAAACAGTGACGTCATATAGGTTAAGCCCTACCTACATTTGTAAGACTATCGTGACCTATACTTCGGTATGATAAGGAAGATATTTCCATACATATTCACTAGGTCTTCGTAGGTCTATTATTTCTAGTTAAGCATTACCGACTTTATAAAGAGAGTGAGCTGCAATTACTGTCTAGGTTTGAATCCCACTCTACAAGTATACCTGTGGAAGGAGAATGGCTTTTTTCCGGACAAGTGGGGGGTTCCACCTGTAAAGCTCAAACAATAGTAATTAATTTGATAGGCAAATTAGATGGAACTAACATTTCAGTGTATCAGGGACTCTGATTGGATAAAATTATTTAATTAATCTAATAATTTACATTGATTCTTCTGCAAAATAATGAATTTTATTATCATAAAGCTAATGTAAAAATAAGTTCTGTTGTTTACAATTGCAATTTAGTATGTTTTTGGGGATGACCCCTTCTTTCAGCAAGATTTTCTTAGAATAAAGATGGATTACTTGTAGTAAATTGTTAAAATTTTTGATAGAGAAGAGGCTAACAAATATTTTGGTATAAAGGGCATAAAGCCAAGATGTAGAAGATTTACGCAACCTGGAAGTTTGATAATTTTACAATAGCAACAGAAATACTGTTTGACCTACACCTGCTGACGGACAGTGTTTTTTTACGGGGAAATTCATTAGTATACTTGCTGAAGGAAGATAGTTTTCTGCGGATAAGTGGTAAAATCCACCAATAACCCTGCTGAATGAAGATAAATGGCTTTCTCTTGACAAGTGAGGGAAATCCACCAGTATACCTGTTATAGGACGATGACTTTTCCCGGCTTTTTCTTTTTCACCACTTAATAGTGGTCGTCAGTGAATAGGAAGGGGGGGGGGGGGGGGCAAAAACAATTTGAGAAGCAAAACAAAAGCATACTGCCACGACCACTAAATACGTGCGCCCCCCCAAAAGGCCTTTATTTTAAAATTCCCACCAAGATTTTCATACATGTATATCAAATACAATTTGTCATTAATAATAATGTTTTTTAAAAATGAATAACAAAGTATAAATCGAAAGAGAATCATTTGATGTCCGATATTCAAAGTTCAGTTAAACACTGTAAAGTCGGTGCTGTTGGTTTCAGCAAGAACAATTGTGAATTCTAAATAAGACGAGACTGGTGTCCGGAAGGAGTGATAATCCCCTGCTGACTTGATACTTCAATTATTCGGTGGTAAAGTTATATAGGTAATTTGTCAGATCGGTTAAGGGACACCACTGTGTATGGCCGTATTCCAGAAAATAACATTCTGGATAGGGAAACTTCATATTGTCCGACAATATCTTTGTATCGACAATAGAACTCCCTCGGTGACGATTTAGTGCATTCGATTTATTATTATTATTATTATTATTATTATTATTATTATTATTATTATTATTATTATTATTATTATTATTATAATTATTATTATAATTATTATTATTATTATTATTATTATTATTATTATTATTATTATTATTATTATTATTATTATTATTATTTATTATTATTATTATTTTGTTTTTCTTTTTAGTCGCCTGGCCATCAAAACAACTCAGAAGAGGAACATAGTGTATAAGTTGTAAAAGTAAAACACCATGAGAGGGCGAGGAAGGGCTGTTGCTACTCAGGAAGGGAAAATTTGCGTTACTATGGAAGCATCGTGTGAAACCCACGGGATAGATCGTACCTCACAAACCCCGTGGGACTATGCAACCAAAAACCGTGTGTCTGAAATCCTGTGATCTTATTAGTCCGCCACGACACTGTGATGGTCCAATGGAACGACACCTAATATTGGCAATGCGGGGTTATGTTACCTGTTTCGTAATATGGCGGCGTTCGAAGATGTAAATTATACAAGCTTAAGATGCTGCAAGATTTTTAATTAAAATAATTACAAGATTTTCAGAAACATGCTTTGCAAGCCTTGGTTATGGAGAGGAGTGATGTCTTCATATCTGTCAAAACAGGAGTTCAAACACTTCCTTTCGTATGTAGGATTAATTTGATTGGTTGTGGGAGCGGTGTCTGATGACATGAATATTAATGAGTTCCGTCATTTTTGTTTGTATTGTTCCATGGGGTTTGTGAGGTACGATCTACCCCGTGGGTTTCACACGATACTATGGAAGTTGAAATGGTCAAGTTTGTCATAAAGGGAGGTGTGTAACTCACCATCCCAACCGATAGAAAACAGCGTAGATGCCAAAAAGATGTCTAGCTCTCTGTCATGTCCTTAAGTTTTGCGGTATACATATGGTCGGGATAATTCTAACGTTTTGATTATTTATGGACCAGAGCGTCTTCATTGTATCTGAAATTGAATAGAGATGATAACTACGTTCTTGTTTTTTTTCCTGAAAAGAGTATTGACCGAATGAATTCTGCCCCGTATGCATACAAAACATGTCAGCCCGGAAAGGTGCGCAATTAACACCCGTTGGATTGCATACAATCTGCTGGAAAACTTGTCCCACGAAAACCACGAATGTGATATCTCTTCTGTGTACTCGTTTCTTTCGAAGGGAGTGTTTTTCCACGAAATACTAATATTCACGGCCTAAAATGAACTATTTATATCCATGGTCTCTTTTTTTTTTTTTTTGTAAACAAAGGAATTTCTTGTAAGAAATAACTTATAGAGGGCCCAAAATCCAAAGAATTAACATGTGATACATTGAAAGTTGGATATTTGAGATGGTCTTGCAATTCCTTTGAATTCTAATCCACATATGATTGATCCCGCTTCTGGAGTATGTTGTTATGCAGGAGGTCTGAAGACCTTGTTTTATATGTGAGATACATTATATAAGGTAATATTCTGAGGTACTTCAATTGACAGAAAGCAATAAATGAGATATCATTGCTGAGGACTGCTGCCACTGAGCAATTCCCTGCTGGACCTGTTACTGAGAACCACTCTGTGTGGGATATCATTGCTGGACCTGTTATTGAGTACTTCGCTCTGTGGGATATCACTGCTGGACCTGTCATTGAATACATCGCTTTTAGGATATCACTGCTGGACCTGTCACTGAGTACCTCGCTGTGTGGGATATCAATGCTGAACTTGTCACTGAATACATCGCTGTGTGGGATATCAATGCTGGACCTGTCACTGAATACATCTCTGCGTAATATATCACTGCTGGGCCTGTTACTAAGTACCACTGTGTAGGATATCTATGCTGCACCTGTCATTGAGTACTTCGCTATGTGGGATATCACTGCTGGACCTGTCACTGAGTGCCTCGCTGTGTGGGATATCATTGCCGCACCTGTCACTGAGTACCTCCCTGTGTGGGACATAACTGCTGGACCTGTCACTGAGTACCTCGTTGTTTAGGATATCACTGCCGGACACGTCACTGAGAACCTCGCTGTGTAGGATATCACTGCTGGACCTGTCACTGAGTACCTCGCTCTGTGAGATATTACTGCTGGGCCTGTCACTGAGTACCTCGCTGTGTGAGATATCGCTGCTGGACCTGTCACTGAGTACCTCGTTGTGTAGGATATCACTGCCGGACACGTCACTGAGAACCTCGCTGTGTAGGATATCACTGCTGGACCTGTCACTGAGTACCTCGTTGTGTAGGATATCACTGCCGGTCGCGTCACTGAGAACCTCGCTGTGTGGGATATCACTGCTGGACCTGTCACTGAGTACCTCGCTGTGTGGGATATCACTGCTGGACCTGTCACTGAGTACCTCGCTGTGTGGGATATCACTGCTGGACCTGTCACTGAGTACCTCGCTGTGTGGGATATCACTGCTGGACCTGTCACTGAGTACCTCGCTATGTGGGATATCACTGCTGGACCTGTCACTACCTTACTATGCAGAAACTCACACGACTTGCATGGTATATGATCATTCATTTGCCTGATGAAAATTTTGACATGAACGCCGAAACAGATTTCTTACTAAGCCGTTTTCGTGCCATTTTAAAGAAGAAAAAGTGTTTTTTATCTCGTTCGAACGAAAAACTATCTTGTTCGAACGAGAAAAAATCTCGTTCGAACGAGAAACTATCATATACCATAGTCTGCAGTGTAAGTGTTATTAACCGATAAAAAGAAATGGAATATCGTTCATCAATAAATCTTTTGATATTTTCTAACAATTTCTTTGGTAGCGGATGTTTGATCGTTTAAATAATTACATAAGCAAGAGCTACATTTCGTCGTGTTTGGCCTGAGTTTAGTTGAAATACCTTTAACATATTATTTCAGTCTATCAAATGGCAGATCTAAAGTATGATTGTAACATTTGATCTTGGAACCTCTTTTATATTTATGCTTTAAGCTACTGGAATCGACCTAACTTGGCTCAGTAAACTCATCAATTAATATTAATCTTTAATATATACAATGCTAGTCTAATTCCTTCGATGAACCATGCTAAACAGACTCGGTTCATCAGCCCATGAACTTGGGTCATGGAAGTAGTACCCGGCGTATGGCAAATCACATGCATAGTAATATAAAAAGAGGCGGGGCTTACTCGAGTTTAAGGCCGATGTTCTATTATTGTTTTTTACTTGAATGAATGAGTGTGATTCCTCTGTTTACGATATCGTACAATTCAGTTTATGGTGCAAGAAAAGTATTTTTAGCATTCTAGACACGCACTATATTGCATGGCGAAAGTACTTTTCCACTTCAAGAAAAATTCGGTCCTTGCCAGTTTGATAACGGGGAATTTGATATTTTGTTTTCAAAAAAGAACCTTTTAAAATGCATTGACATTGTAAATATAAGGAATGACTGTCTTTTTTTCTAGGTTCATGGGGAATGAACTTGGGTGAGAAACAAACAAATCATTCGCATTCATCTTCTTCTTCGCAATGTAATAAATTATACTTTAACTTAAGTACTTTCTCTCTATTGATAAACTGGGTGTTTTAGAATAAACATGCAGATGTACATTGTGTTTGTAAGTATGAATTGAATCTAGATTTATATGAATTTTAAGTTGAAATATATATGCAATTATGCATAGATAAATGTATCACTGTATGTATCAATTGAAATAAATCCTAATCTTACTTTTATTTTAAATAACCAAACACCTTACTTCATATATAATAGTTTCTCTTAATTCATATATAATAGTTTCTCGATCGAACGAGATTTTTTCTCGATCGAACGAGATTTTTTCTCGTTCGAACGAGATAAAAAATGTTTTCTTCTTTAAAATGGCAAGAAGGC
This sequence comes from Pteria penguin, assembly GCA_035048485.1. NCBI lineage: Eukaryota > Metazoa > Mollusca > Bivalvia > Pterioida > Pteriidae > Pteria > Pteria penguin. Next base: position 87,126,898 of record CM068580.1, read on the forward strand.
GGTTTCGCAAGTGTTCTTCTTGCTTTAGATAATTGAAAAGAATGCGATTCTATCAGTCTGTGTAGGAAGAGGGGGGGGGGGGGGAAGCTGCATCCGATGATTGTAAATTTTTCCAAGGAAAGGGGGTTAGTTAACTTTGTTTTGGGGGAAATTTTCCATTAAAAGGGATAGGCCTTACATCCCCATCGGAGATAAAACAGTATATATTATAAACGTGCATGTTACAAGCGTTCAAACAGATAAAAATTTGCGTTTTTGAATTAAATGCAACTTTATACAATACAGGCATCGAAAGTTGAATGCTGCACCTAAACGCAGAGGCAATTTTTCATTACCTGAAAGCAATATGTTATGTGAAGGTTTTCATATAGTGAACTTGCTATGAATTTTGAGATCTTTGACGGGTGATAGAACCAAACTGTAAAAAGTATATTGTGACGTGACGCGGTGTGTGGATTCATTATCATAATTTCAGTTTACTTCCAACACGATCATATAAAGATTAACATGATGATCTGCCATTTTTATACTATTTATCATGAATTATACATGTATATGCTTTTCATTATCACATTATATAAAAATGTACAATATTTCATTTATTCACATCAATGTTTTTTTTTCTTTTTTGGGGGGGGGGGGGGGGGGGGGTTTTTATAATGTAAGTACGTAGAAAATAGTGTGTGCTAATACTTTGTTGCGACGTCATGGTTGTCTCTGTGTTGTTTTATTATCAAACATATTGTAGGCATTGATAAGAGGAGTTTGGAGGAGACAAGAAAACAGTGACCATAATCATATCAATAAAGCTGTGTTTTGTAATGATTATGTAAAGTAACTGACAGAGTGTTGAGTGATAGTGTTAACAAAGCCATTTAGACATTTGAAATACTACACAATATTTAATCAATAATCTTTTCCGTAAATATCCGTTCTATACAGTGATAGAGAAAATTCGATGCAGACTTTGCTTTATTGTTTAGATATTCAGGGCAGTGTATCATTTGATCCAAGACTGCACATTATCGTACAGGGCGATGGGTTTACCAAAATTTATAAGTTTTTCAAATGTGGATAATTGATGTTAGATTGAGTTTCAAAATTTTTGGCCACAACTGGGACGACTGCAGTCTCTAAATTTGAAGATTTACTGGTTTTTGTTTCTTTTTTATTATTTTTTGCTTCTTCTTCTTCTTCTTCTTGAATGGAGATTTGAGAGCTGTGCCTGCACATTGCTGACAAAGCGAAAGCTCCATGATTACTATGGATTTTGACTTGCTGCGTTGAAATGATTATAATTTGAAACTCTGGAGTAATAGAGACAAGGGATTCTCAGGAATGGTGATAGGGCTTCCTTTTCGTTGACATGATCAAAGATCACCGATGTCCTTGATCTTTGACCTATTACATGGAAACTGTTTTAACTTGACAACCATGAAGTATAAAGGCATAGGAGCTTCAGAGTGATGGTCAGATATGAGGCCTACATACTGACTAAAAGTCACAGATTATCTTGAGCTTGGCATGAAAATGATTGACATAGTTTCCTTTCTTTCTTGCTTTTTTATCTTCTTTTTGAATAGGTTTTGGTGCATTATATATGATGAAGGCATTTCATAATGAAAGTCGCTTTAATTAAAACTTTTACGTAAAACACAATGAAAATTGAATATTATCTTTATTGTAAATTTCAAATTCACAACCACCTAGTAAACTCAGAGTTGACCATAATTATACGATAAAGTTGTGATGCAATTTCCTAGCCAGACTTCATGTATATATTTATAACCCTCGTACCAATTCGTTCCAGCAGGACTGCCTTAACTGGGAAGTATAAGTGTTCCATAGACCATCTTAAGCTGTCGAGAGGGAGAATAACGATGTACTGATTTGAGACGAAAAAGGTAGGTTACCGGCTTCAGATACTGGTAGACACAGGACTTAGTGGACAAAAGAAACTAGTAGATACGAGAAGAAATGAGATGACGGTCCATGATACTGTTAGGTACATAAGATCCTTGTAGACACTGGAACAATAATACTGGAAGGCACGAGGAGTAATGGACATAAGATACTAGTAGATACGAGAAGTAGTGGACATAAGACGAGAGAAATGAGATGACGGTCCATGATACTGGTAAGTAAGAAATGTAGTGAATATAAGATACTAGTGGACACAGGAAATTGTGCACATGAAATGCAGGAAGTGGTCATAAAGGATACTGGTAGACAAAGTAAGTAGTGGACATAAGATACTGGTAAACACGGGAAGAAGCAGACATATGTTACTGATAGACACAGTAAAAAGTGAACATAGGATACTGTTAGACACTGTAAGTAGTTGACATAGGATATTCGTAAACACAGAAAGTAGTGAACATATGATAATGGTAGACACAGGAAGTGGCAGACATAGGATACTGGTAGACACAATTAAAAGTGAACATAGGATACTGTTAGACACAGTAAGTAGTTAATATAGGATATTGGTAAACACAGAAAGTAGTGAACATAGGATACTGGTAGACACATTAAGTAGTGGGCATAAGATACTGGTAAACACAGGAAGTGGCGGACATAGAATACTGTTAAACACAGTAAAAGTAAACATAGGATACTGGTAGACACAGCAATTAGTTGAAATAGGATATTGGTAGACACAGTAGGTAGTGAACATAGGATATTGGTAGACGACACAGTAAGTGGCAGACGTAGGATACTGGTAGACACAGTAAAAAGTTAAAATTGGATACTGGTAGACACAGTAAGTAGTGGACTTAAGATACTGGTAAACACAGGAAGTGCCGGACATAGGATACTGGTAAACACAGTAAAAGTGAACATAGGAAACTGGTACAGTAAGTAGTTGAAATAGGATATTGGTAGACACAGTAGGTAGTGAACATAGGATATTGGTAGACACAGGAAGTGGCAGACATATGATACTGGTAGACACGGTAAAATGTGAACATAGAATATTAGTAGATACAGTAAGTTTTGGGGCAGGCTTGGTGTAGTGGTTAAGCGCTTGGCTTGCGGCGCTGACGATCCGGGTTCGATTCCCGGGTTGCGCCACTATGTTTAAGAGGTTGGTGACCTCCTGCTTCCATGTCGCGATATAACTGAAATATTGTTGAAAGCGACGTAAAACACCAATCAACCAACCAACCAACAGTAAGTTTTATTTATTGATTGATTTTTGTTTAACGTCACACCACGAATATTTCACGTATATGGTGACGGTATCTGCCTGATGCGGGGCATACAAATTTTGACCTTTTCAACGGACCCACCCGGAGCAGTGAGGAATCTTAAACGTGCCATGCATACCACGACACGGGGCCTCGGGTTTTACTGTCTCATCCGAAAGACAGGACACCGACATGACCAGAGCGGAAATGGAACCCCGGCCACCCGATTAGGAGTCCAGCGCGATACCACTAGGCCACGCCGGCTTAGACACAGTAAGTAGTGAACATAGAATACTGACAGACACAGTAAGTACTGAATATAAGATACTGGTAGACACAGTAAGTAGTGGACATAAGATACTGGTAAGCACAGGAAGTGACAGACATAGGGTACTGGTAGACACAGTAAGTAGTGAACATAGGATACTGGTAGACACAGTAAGTATTGAATATAAGATACTGGTAGACACAGTAAGTAGTGGACATAAGATACTGGTAAACACAGGATGTGACAGACATAGGGTACTGGTAGACACAGTAAAAAGTGAACATAGGATACTGGTAGACACAGTAAGTAGTGAACATAGGATACTGGTAGACACAGTAAGTATTGAATATAAGATACTGGTAGACACAGTAAGTAGTGGACATAAGATACTGGTAAACACAGGAAGTGGCAGACATGGGGTACTGGTAGACACAGTAAGTAGTGAACATAGGATACTGGTAGACACAGTAAGTAGTGAACATAGGATACTGGTAGACACAGTAAGTATTGAATATAAGATACTGGTAGACACAGTAAGTAGTGGACATAAGATACTGGTAAACACGGGAAGTGACAGACATAGAGTACTGGTAGACACAGTAAGTAGTGAACATAGGATACTGTTAGACACAGTAAGTAGTGAACATAGGGTACTGGTAGACACAGTAAAAAGTAAACATAGGATACTGTTAGACACAGTAAGTAGTTAACATAGGATACTGGTAGACACAGTAAGTAGTGAACATAGGATACTGGTAGACACAGTAAGTTGTGGACATAAGATACTGGTAAACACAGGATGTGACAGACATAGGGTACTGGTAGACACAGTAAGCAGTGAACATAGGATATTGGTAGACACAGTAAGTATTGAATATAAGATACTGGTAGACACAGTAAGTAGTGGACATAAGGTATTGGTAAACTGGTAGACACAGTAAGTAGTGAACATAGGATACTGGTAGACACAGTAAGTAGTGAACATAGGATACTGGTAGACACAGTAAGTATTGAATATAAGATACTGGTAGACACAGTAAGTAGTGGACATAAGATATTGGTAAACACAGGAAGTGACAGACATAGGGTACTGGTAGACACAGTAAGTAGTGAACATAGGATACTGGTAGACACAGTAAGTAGTGGACACAAGATACTGGTAAACACAGGAAGTGACAGACATAGGGTACTGGTAGACACAGTAAAAAGTGAACATAGGATACTGGTAGACACAGTAAGTATTGAATATAAGATACTGGTAGAAACAGTAAGTTGTGGACATAAGATACTGGTAAACACAGGATGTGACAGACATAGGATACTGGTAGACACAGTAAGCTGTGAACATAGGATATTGGTAGACACAGTAAGTATTGAATATAAGATACTGGTAGACACAGTAAGTAGTGGACATAAGATATTGGTAAACTGGTAGATACAGTAAGTAGTGAACATAGGATACTGGTAGACACAGTAAGTAGTGAACATAGGATACTGGTAGACACAGTAAGTATTGAATATAAGATACTGGTAGACACAGTAAGTAGTGGACATAAGATATTGGTAAACACAGGAAGTGACAGACATAGGGTACTGGTAGACACAGTAAGTAGTGAACATAGGATACTGGTAGACACAGTAAGTATTGAATATAAGATACTGGTAGACACAGTAAGTAGTGGACATAAGATACTGGTAAACACAGGATGTGACAGACATAGGATACTGGTAGACACAGTAAGTATTGAATATAAGATACTGGTAGACACAGTAAGTAGTGGACATAAAATACTGGTAAACACAGGAAGTGACAGACATAGGGTACTGGTAGACACAGTAAAAAGTAAACATAGGATACTGTTAGACACAGTAAGTAGTTAACATAGGATATTGGTAGACAGAATGTGGCGGACATAGGATACTGGTAGATACAGGAAGTAGTGGACATAGGATACTGGTAGACACAGTAAGTATTGAATATAAGATACTGGTAGACACAGTAAGTAGTGGACATAAGATACTGGTAAACACAGGAAGTGGCAAACATAGGGTACTGGTAGACACAGTAAAAAGTGAACATAGAATACTGGTAGACACAGTAAGTAGTTAACATAGGATATTGGTAGACAGAATGTGGAGGACATAGGATACTGGTAGATACAGGAAGTATTGGACATAGGATACTTGAAGACTCAGGAAGTAGAGGACATAAGATACTGGTAGACACAGGAAGTGGTGGGCATAGGATCGATACCGGTAGACACAGGAAGTGGTAGACTTAGGATACTGTTAGATACAGGGAGTGGTGAGCATAGAATACTGGTAGACACCGGGAGTAATGAACATAAGATACTAGTACTCACAGGAAATAACGGACATATGATACTGGTAGACACAGGAAGTGTTATACATAGGATACTGGTAGACACAGGAAGTAGTGGAAATAGGATACTGGCAGATACAGAAGTGGTGGACATAGGATACTGGTAGACAAGGGAAGTTGTGAACATAGTATACTGGTAGACACATGAAGTAGTGGACATAGGACTCTAGTAGACACAGGAAATACATGTAGTAGACATATGATACTTGTGTACACAGGAAATGGTGGACATAGGATACTGGTATACACAGGAAGTGGCGGATATAGGATACTGGTAGACATGGGATGTAGTGGACATAGGATACTGGTATACACAGGAAATAGTGGACATAAGATACTGGTACTCACAGGAAGTGGTAGATATAGTGGACATAGGACTCTGGTAGACACAGGCAATAGTGGACATAAGATACTGGTACTCACAGGAAGTGGTAGATATAGTGGACATAGGACTCTGGTAGACACAGGAAATAGTGGACATAAGATACTGGTACTCACAGGAAGTGGTAGATAAAGTGGACATAGGACTCTGGTAGACACAGGCAATAGTGGACATAAGATACTGGTACTCACAGGAAGTGGTAGATAAAGTGGACATAGGACTGTGGTAGACACAGGCAATAGTGGACATAAGATACTGGTACTCACAGGAAGTGGTAGATATAGTGGACATAGGACTCTGGTAGACACAGGCAATAGTGGACATAAGATACTGGTACTCACAGGAAGTGGTAGATAAATTGGACATAGGACTCTGGTAGACACAGGCAATAGTGGACATAAGATACTGGTACTCACAGGAAGTGGTAGATATAGTGGACATAGGACTCTGGTAGACACAGGCAATAGTGGACATAAGATACTGGTACTCACAGGAAGTGGTAGATAAAGTGGACATAGGACTCTGGTAGACACAGGCAATAGTGGACATAAGATACTGGTACTCACAGGAAGTGGTAGATATAGTGGACATAGGACTGTGGTAGACACGGGAAGTAGTAGAATAAGCAGCAATAACTATTATTATATCATATCATTATAAATGTATACCATTATTTTTAAATAATTTTATCAGAAAAGTGAAAACGGTCTTGTTCAATTTGTTTATACCATGGTGTTTGACTGCAATTCTTGGGAAGTCGTGGAACTTACATTTATTCTACTTCCTAAATTTTCATTTGGCCCCACACTAATCACTTCTAGAGCTCATATTTACATTGTCGTTATACGTCATTAATAAACATAATAACAAATCAGTGTTTCACGTTTTGATTGACTGACTTACACATTTTCAATTTCTTTTCATCGGCTGATCAGATTTTAATTAAATTTAGAAGAATGAGGTATTTCATACTCATCAAGGTGCCTTTGTTATTTCTCGCATATCAATCATTCTGATTGTTTAACTGACGCAGATGCAAATCTCTTTGCTTCAGCTGATTGAATGTGATCAGACATGTCTAATTTTCTAAAAGGCATCGTTATTTTGTTGTTTTACCGTCTTTTTATGTTATTTATGTACATGTACCATAAATGTAAACCCTATGGATTGCTGATAAATGCCTACAAGGAGCTGGAATTGTGAAGAGGGCTTTACATTGTCATGTACGAGGTCGAATCTTGATCACCATATAACTGAAATAATCCCCATCAGTGGGGAAAGTCTAACAGTGTATCGGTCAGGTACCTCTCTATACTCCACCACCAGCCGTCACCATATAACGGTTGTTACATATTTATGTCTCATTGTATGGAGATTGCTTTGGTTTACTCGCTTGAATTCCCACACATATATTCATTTCATCATGATTAAGACAGTTACATCACAGAAGAACACGGAATATACCTTCTCCTTCCAGGATATCTTCTTTTTTGCAATCGACTCAGCTCATTTTCTGTCTAAATTCAGAAACTGTGACTTTGACCTTTGACTTTTGACCTCAAATTCAATATGTGCTATGTCCTTTCTTTATAAGTAATACATATCTAACTTAAGTGTAAATTATCATCCGCAAACCTTAACCTGTCAGTATTCTCAGCATAAGAGACGGAACTATGACTTTAATCTTTGATGACAAATTTTGAACATGTTTCTTCCTGTCTTGATAAGTAACAGCATACTCAAAACCAAACCGGAGTCGGAATAACAGAATGAACAGACAATTCATACTCCGGCTATTTCATGGCGGGGACATTTAACATGGAGCAAGCTTCGATCATGGAGGGCCAGTGTCTTTTCCTCATCTTGTATCTTATTTTCCGGAGACTTTTTGCGATACCTAGCTTAAAATGTTTTGTTAAATGTAATGTATGTTCAGACAAAGTTACGTGTATGACGGTAGAAAAGGAAAACAAATCATACAAGTTTTATGTGTTGAGGAGGAATATCGTGTTATCTGTTACTATGAATACTGAGTCCAATCACTAGCTGACGCAAGATACAAATATTGAGTTATGTAAATATTGCTGTCAATTCAAATAATTATCAGAAAATATTATACACCCGATGCTAGGTGGATTGAAATACTATAGCAAAGCGAAGAATTTTTTGTCGACGTCTAGTCAGAAATGGCTGCGCATCTTGTATTTGATTTCTCATCATTTGAATAATGTGGGCGAATGATATTTTATCGTCTGTTCATAGGATGTCTACTTTTCTTTCGATGTCACACTGCACTGCACATAGCGGTGATCTTCCTTCATGCTTCATTAACTTACATGTTCTGTATCTATGACATAATGAAATTATAGTGGCCAGAGCTAATGTTTCTTAATCCAAAAGTAGCTTCCAGTTGAACTGAATAATTTTAATGAATTCCCCATACTGTGTCCTGTACATTTAGTTCTGTCGCTTAGTAATATGAATGCAGTTTCTATTGCGTAATCCGAAGGATTCTGTGAAGCTAATACTTCTCCGGGGGTCAGTCAAACGTTACCAATTATCTCTGGGGATGTATTGCGATATTTATTGCGGGGGGGATCTGTATCTTTCCTAACACGGGCTACTTCTAACGAGATTCGGGTTTATTTCTTGAACGCACATGAATCATTTCACCGACTCTGATAAGCAGGAAAATGTCACGAATGAAAATATTACTATGCATAGAATCAATTACGAAATAAATTCTGTAACCAAGCTCTTTGTTTACATAAGGGGGTAACTAATGAAATCTAAGTAACATTTTAATTGCTATTTTAATACCTCTGTCATCTTTTTTTAATTTACTTGTTGTGGTAAATACAAAACTAAAACATGACAACAAAAGATACTGACAATGCATTCTAAGAGTGCTTTAAAATAAATCGACATACTAGTATTCAATTATTACCACTTTACGTCAAATGTCTTTTGTTAACTTTTTTCTACATATGAAGGATTATTTATTCCTTTTATTGTGTGTGTCTTCGCTAAACTGTTTTCATGCTAATAAAGGGTCTTTGTGTATAGATGCGTGTATAAATGTGTGAGAGCGTGTGAGTGTGTACATTTGTATGTTTCTTTCAATGTTAAAAAGAACATACAAATGTAAACTGACCGTCGTAGGTCGGCACCGTGACTGTACATGTAAACTGACCGTCCTAAGTCAGCATTGTGATAGTACATGTAAACTGAACTCCTTAGTCGGAACCGTAATTGAATACTGACCGTTCAAACAGACCGTGTAAACTGACCGTTTTAAGTCGGCACCGTGATTGAACATGTAAAAACATCAGAAGAGAGATTTCATAACGCTTATGTCCAGACCTCTGCAGAGAATGCTCCACCCTGCAAGGGACTAAGTGTGACACAGTTGTAAACTACTATAGTTAATAGTGCTCTCTGACTATGACACTCCAAGCAATACCACGATAGACATGCACGAACCCTTGAAAATCACAGGTGAGACCTAGTGTCTGGGAAGAATAAGCACCTCTTGATATATGATAACATTAAAATCTGTAACAACAAATATTCTAATTTTCATTTCAAAACAATCTCATATGCATACAGGGACAGACTTGGTGTAGTGGTCGAGGGCTTGGCTTGCGGCGATGACGATCCGGGTTCGATTTCCGGGTTGCGCCACTATGTTTAAGAGGTTGGTTACCTCCCATTTCCTTGTCGCGATAAAACTGAAATATTGTTGAAAGCGACGTAAAACACCAATCAACCACCCAACCAACATGTGCATACAATATAATTCATATCACTTGACATCTCATTGGCTTAAAGATTTAAATTTTAAAGTCATAATGTGTCACATTTATATTTATTACCTAAGTAAAGTCTCCGACAAAGTCAGTTTATGTTTTATTTGTAGATTTATACAATGATATGTATACTTGCTATCTGGGCTTACTTATATACTTCATATATTTTAATGTAAGTCCTTTAATTGTTCTGCAGCTGTAGCGAGTCGGACGGTGGACCTGTAAACCGGTAAACCACACCAATTGAGTAACTAGCTATTTTTCAATTGAACGTCCTAAGTCGGTGCCTCAACGGAACTACATTATTTTTTTTTCTTGCGATGTCTTTCTGTGTCTTTATTATTTGCTTTTCTGTCTGTGATGACTTTTGTCATGCTACCGAGTCATATGTTTTATGCATTTTTTTACATAATATGCAATAATCAATAGGGGCATACAGGTAAGTAATAAGGCCAGTAATGGGATCGATCTTACCAAACTGTTATCTGTAATATCAATTCATTTTGTTTTATAATGTTGGATTTAGTACTTTTTGGTTGTTGATTTTCAGACTTAGGAAAAACTTTTGAGTTGATAATTTTGGTAAATAAATCCCACATTTTCTGGTCAGTTTCATGTTTGGCGGGATGATTTGCTACTTTTAGACGGGTAAATTGTGAAGCAACGACTGTGTTTTGTTGCGCTGTTCACTTGAGATGATAGTCAAAGGTATCTGAAGCTCTTTAAGTCCACAGCAAATATCTTTTATGCCCCTATAGAGGTAAACACCTAGAAAAAAGAAAGGTATACAACTACTTTGGAAGCAAAATTGCCACCGATTCAGACATTCGTTTCGACAATTGAAATCGGGATTTTCCACATTTCAGCTTAGTGCCACATAGTTCGACATCGGAACTTATACCTTACACAATGCATTTGTCGATCCATGTCCATTATCTTGTATTTCAAGAGCGATTTATCCGCATCCCTTTACCGAAGTTGTTGAAGACTCTGTGTCCGAATTTGACCTTCACATTCGGAGGGCTCCGCACTGAATAACGTGTAAAACTCAAATTACATATTCATTCGGCAATTTTTTTTTCTGAAACTATATTAAGATGAATAAAACAAATTGTTCTTTGTATTTTGTGTTTTAATTTTTGCTCGCAGTCATTATTTGCAGTAGAAATACAAACAAGTACGATAACTCTACTTTCATATTCCCGGTATGACGCGGAGCCTTCCGAGGGAGAAGGTTAAATTAGGACATGGAGTCTTCAACAACTTTAGTAAAGGGACACGGACGCAGATAAATCACTTGAAATACCTTTCTTTTTTCTTTGGTGTTTACCCCTCTAGGGGCATAATAGACGTTTGTTGTGGACTTACAAAGCTTCAAATACCTGTGATGATAGTATTCAACTTTAAATCTACGTAGAAATACAGTACAGAAAATGCGCTTTAAATTTTCGCCGAGAAGTTGTAAGACCTGAGGCATACCGGGAATCAGAAGTACAAATATTAGATATTGATTTACGAGTTTATGCTTTGTTTAGATAAATTTCATGGAAACTCTGTAAAATAAATATTCATGTGCATATTTTACTTACATTTGATATAGCGTTTTGCAGTGGGGGGAATCCGATTGCAGTGGCTGATTCTAGGTCACTCGCTTCGATTGAATTTTTGTACAGGCTGATTGATTGATTGATTCATTCATTCATTCAAGAGCGTAGGAGAAGGGGGCAGCGGGGGCACGTGCCCCCCTCCCTTTTCAAAGTGGGAGGGGGGCATATACATGGTTGTGCCCCCCCCCCCCCCCACACACACTTTTAGAGTAATATTTAAAGTTTAAATAAACTTAAATAAGACATTTTCAGCGAAGTAAATATATTTTCTTTTATGTTTTAATGTCTGATTTCTAATCCGTAACTACAAAATTACGGATAAGGTTTTCTGGTTTTACTGGTTGTTGATGTATCCTGATTACGCAACATGTTGCAACAATAGAAAGTTTCGCCAACAAAATGTCTTTCAGCTTATGCATTAGTGTGATGTCATCCATTGTAAGTATTTATTATGTTTTGGATGATATTATACAGCGCACTAGGCCACGCCGGCTTCTGCTCTTACCTGAAGGATGTAAGCAGGTGTAGCCCAGTGGATGAGTTGTTCGGCTTGTGACCAAGAGGTCCGGGTTCGACACCCGTCGGGGGCACACCGATTGAGTTAGTCAGTCAGTCATTGATTGATTATTGTTTTATGTCACTCCACGATTATTTCACGTATGTAATGATGTCATCTGCATAGAAATTTTATACCTTTGCAATGGACCAACCCAAAGCAGTGCAAGATCTTTTACTTGTTACACCTACCATTACACGGGACCTCAGTTTTTACTGTCTCATCCGAAAGACAGAACACCGGTGAAGCCACGGTGGGTCGACCTCAGGACATGTCTATCACGTGCTGAGGACCTCATCAACTGAGATACAACGGCTTTTCCTCACAGGAAAACGTTATTTTAAGTAAAAGATTTTTTTAATTCATCATATAGACATGAAAATTGCGATTGTTTTATGTAATTTTATTGCCCAAATTCAATTGTAAACTTGAACGCGCTAAGCGAAGACAGAAATTGACATGTGCGATAACTATTTTTAATTTGGATCAGCTACAAATAACGGAAGCTAATTGATATATGCTAATTTTGATAATCCAGGATATGGTCTACTTTTATCGATCTATTTGCTACTTGCACAAGATGTTTTGCTTGCAGATAGGATGATCTGAGGTACATTTTGCCTGAAAATGTGTACAAATCACCCAGAATGCCTGATGTCCTAACATAGATATGATGATGTGTACAAATCACCCGGAATGCCTGATATCCTAACATAGATATGATGATGTGTACAAATCACCCAGAATGCCTGATATCCTAACATAGATATGATGATGTGTACAAATCACCCAGGATGCCTGATATCCTAACATGGATATGATGATGGGTACAAATCACCCGGAATGCCTGATATCCTAACATAGATATGATGATGTGTACAAATCACTCAGAATGCCTGATATCCTAACATAGATATGATGATGTGTACAAATCACCCAGGATGCCTGATATTCTAACATAGATATGATGATGTGTACAACTCACCCAGGATGGCTGATATCCTAACATAGATATGATGATGTGTACAAATCACCCAGGATGCCCGATATCCTAACATAGATATGATGATGTGTACAAATCACCCGGAATGCCTGATATCCTAACATAGATATGATGATGTGTACAAATCACCCAGGATGCCTGATATCCTAACATAGATATGATGATGTGTACAAATCACCCGGAATGCCTGATATCCTTACATAGAAATGATGATGTGTACAAATCACCCGGAATGCCTGATATCCTAACATAGATATGATGATGTGTACAAATCACCCAGGATGCCTGATATCCTAACATAGATATGATGATGTGTACAAATCACCCAGGATGCCTGATATCCTAACATAGATATGATGATGTGTACAAATCACCTAGGATGCCTCATATCCTTACATAGAAATGATGATGTGTACAAATCACCCAGGATGCCTGATATCCGAACATAGATATGATGATGTGTACAAACACCCGGAATGCCTGATATCCTAACATAGATATGATGTTGTGTACAAATCACCTACGATGCCTGATATCCGAACATAGAAACGATGATGTGTACAAATCACCTAGAATGCCTGATATCCTAACATAGATATCATGATGTGTACAAATCACCCAGGATGCCTGATATCCTAACATAGATATGGTGATGTGTACAAATCACCTAGGATGCCTGATATCCTAACATAGATATGATGATGTGTACAAATCACCCAGGATGCCTGATATCGTAACAAATATGATGATGTGTAAAATCACCCAGGATGCCTCATATTCTAACATAGATATGATGATGTGTACAAATCACCCAGGATGGCTGATATCCTAACATAGAAATGATGATGTGTACAAATCACCTAGGATGCCTGATATCCTAACATAGATATGATGATGTGTACAAATCACCCAGAATGCCTGATATCCTTACATAGAAATGATGATGTGTACAAATCACCCAGGATGCCTGATATTCTAACATAGATATGATGATGTGTACAAATCAATTAGGATGCCTGATATCCTAACATAGATATGATGATGTGTACAAATCACCCAGAATGCCTGATATCCTAACATAGATATGATGATGTGTACAAATCACCCGGAATGCCTGATATCCTTACATAGAAATGATGATGTGTACAAATCACCCAGGATGCCTGATATCCTAACATAGATATGATGATGTGTACAAACACCCGGAATGCCTGATATCCTAACATAGATATGATGATGTGTACAAATCACCTAGGATGCCTGATATCCGAACATAGAAATGATGATGTGTACAAATCACCTAGAATGCCTGATATCCTAACATAGATATGATGATGTGTACAAATCACCAAGGATGTCTGATATCCTAACATAGATATGGTGATGTGTACAAATCACCTACGATGCCTGATATCCTAACATAGATATGATGATGTGTACAAATCACCCAGGATGCCTGATATCCTAACAGATATGATGATGTGTACAAATCACCGGGAATGCTTGATATCCTAACATAGATATGATGATGTGTACAAATCACACAGGATGCCTGATATCCTAACATAGATATGAAGATGTGTACAAATCACTCTAAATGCCTGATATCCTAACATAGATATGATGATGTGTACAAATCACCCAGAATGCCCGATATCCTAACATAGATATGATGATGTGTACAAATCACCCACAAAGCCCGATATTCTTACATAGAAATGATGATGTGTACAAATCACCCAGGATGGTTGATATCCTAACATAGATATGATGATGAGTACAAATCACCCAGGATGCCTGATATTCTAACATACAAATGATGATATGCACAAATCACCCAGGATGCCCGATATGCTAGCATAGATGTGATGATGTGTACAAATCACCCAGGATGTCTGATATCCGAACATAGATATGATGATGTGTACAAATCACCCAGAATGCCTGATATCCGAACATAGATATGATGATGTGTACAAATCACCCAGGATGCCTGATGCCCTAACATAGATATGATGATGTGTACAAATCACCCGGAATGCCTGATATCCTAACATAGATATGATGATGTGTACAAATCACCTGGAATGCCTGATATCCTAACATAGATATGATGATGTGTACAAATCACCCGGAATGCCCGATATCCTAACATAGATATGATGATGTGTACAAATCACCCGGAATGCCTGATATTCTAACATTGATATGATGATGTGTACAAATCACCCAGAATGCCCTATATCCTAACATAGATATGATGATGTGTACAATTCACCCAGAATGCCTGATATTCTAACATAGAAATGTTGATGTGTACAAATCACCCAGGATGCCTGATATCCTAACATAGATATGGTGATGTGTACAAATCACCTAGGATGCCTGATATCCTAACATAGATATGATGATGTGTACAAATCACCCAGAATGCCTGATAATCTAACATAGAAATGATGATGTGTACAAATCACCCGGAATGCCTGATATCCTTACATAGAAATGATGATGTGTACAAATCACCCGGAATGCCTGATATCCTTACATAGAAATGATGATGTGTACAAATCAGCCAGGATGCCTGATATTCTAGCATAGATATGATGATGTGTACAAGTCACCCGGAATGCCTGATATCCTTACATATAAATGATGAAGTGTACAAATCACCCAGGATGCCTCATATTCTAACATAGATATGATGATGTGTACAAACACCCGGAATGCCTAATATCCTAACATAGATATGATGATGTGTACAAATCACCCGGAATACCTGATATCCTAACATAGATATGATGATGTGTACAAATCACCCGGAATGCCCGATATCCTAACATAGATATGATGATGTGTACAAATCACCCAGGATGCCTGATATCCTAACAGAGATATGATGATGTGTACAAATCACCCGGAATGCCTGATATCCTTGCATAGAAATGATGATGTGTACAAATCACCCAGGATGCCCGATATCCTAACATAGATATGATGATGTGTACAAATCACCCGGAATGCCTGATATCCTTACATAGAAATGATGATGTGTACAAATCACCCAGGATGCCCGATATCCTAACATAGATATGATGATGTGTACAAATCACCCGGAATACCTGATATCCTTACATAGAAATGATGATGTGTACAAATCACCCAGGATGCCCGATATCCTAACATAGATATGATGATGTGAACAACAAAATTCATATGTAAAAATGGCAACAACCTCCAGCTCTCCTGCAATAAGCAAACGGCCAATAGTAGTCTGTATGTACCACCAGTACTTTTAGTTAGATGTGTGGATAATTGCGTGCACACTGAGCTGAATCCTGGCATGTCAAAACAAAAGAACCATCGAGAGAAATACTGACAAATAAGCATTTAAGCATTAACGAAAGAAGTGTTGTGTTTTTATTCATTTATTTTTTTTCTTTGTATTTACTAGATCAAGTCACCAAGCTTGACAGAACACTTGACAAAGTGATCACAACGCGTCTACTGACATTCATTACAGGAGGCTTCTATAAATACAAATGTCTCGATTTGATTTGGTAAATATCCGAGGAGAATTTTACTAATATTCAAACCATTCTAGGATAATGTCTATTCAGAAAAGTTACACGTTCATAATGGTGTTTTTGTAGTTGTTTTTGTCTTCCTTTACACCAATTTAATACACAGATTCTGTAGTATCGCCATCAAGGAATCCCATACGTTTTATGTATTTAAGCAAGTATCAGCAACTCTCTGACAGCTTAATAGATCAGCAGGAAAGACATATGCACCCGAGGTCAATGATAAATCCGCTGTATTCCATTACAATATCAAGTATACCAACAATCATTTTTTGGGGGTTTTTTTTTCTCTCGATTGCCTTATGAAGGTAAAGCATGTAAAAAGATTTGCCTGTAGTTTGTTTAGGCAACAGCAAGTTATTTCATCCACATAACCTTGGTATTTGATGGAATTTTGTTGGGTGGTTTTTTTTTTTTTGTATTTTCGTATAATTGAGACTACATATATACAATTATTTTATGTATTTTCGTATAATTGAGACTACATATATGTATAATTAATTTTTTTTTTTTTTGTATTTTCGTATAATTGAGACTACATATATACAATTGTTGGGTTTTTTTTGTATTTTCGTATAATTAAGACTACATATATACAATTATTTTTTGTATTTTCGTATAATTGAAACTACATATATACAATTATTTTTTGTATTTTCGTATAATTGATACTACATATATACAATTATTTTTTGTATTTTCGTATAATTGAGACTACATGTATACAATTTTAAACATATTAAAAAGGATTGCGTATTACCTTCTAATGACAGATCAGGGGTGAATTCTTATTGCTATCTGCTCGCTTAATATTTAAATAAGAAGGACACTAACTCTGATGTCAGAATGCACTGCTTGTTACATGTACGGAGCGGTCATTTGATTCTGACGTGTAGAACTTGCAGATTTTGGAAATGGATATTCTGACCCCGAAATTTTGGAAAATATATTATTTGTCTTCCTAACCAGAAAAATAAATATTCTGATCTTGTTGTTTCTAAAATCGTGTTGAAATGAGCAATTAAATGTGATACGTTAATTTTCAACTTTGGGCGCGCTTGGCTGGCCGTATTTCCAACAATGTTTCACTTTGTTGGCTTGAGTAGCTATGGTCGTCATGGTCAGGTTATATGGTGCATATATTGTTATAATTGACACTAAAGAAGTTATATTGCTGAATGAAATTCCAAAGAAGATGAAGAAGATGGGCATAAGTGCACCATCATACAAAGCAATCCCCAAAGTACAAATTGCAATACTGTATAGATCATCTAAAATGACAGGACAAAGTAATCAAGACCAGTGTACACCACAAACCGATTTTGGACGGCTTTTTATAATAAGCAAGAAGTATGTTTGTGTATATATAACCCAACATATAGTTATGTTTTTTTTTTTCTTTTTCTTCTTTCTGTCTTACTTACTTACTTACTTACTTACTTTATTGAAGAATAATGATGTTTGATTTGTAAATGAATTCAGAAAAAATGCTGGAAAAACAATGAAATTATAAGGTTAATAAGACTGGTAATCCTCTCCACATGAATGATAAAGTATCTTAGTAATGAAAACTCATAACCAGAACCATAGCTATGACCAAAACTTACCCATATACCGATACAGAATCTTTATTTCGTGTCGAATATTTTAAACTGACAAACGTCAGACTTGAAGAACCTGTATTTCGACAAACATAAGTAAAACTGTACAGAACAACAGCAACTAAGAGGCATGCAAATAAAAGAATATTCTAGCAATATAAGAAATAAGCACAAATGAAAATATTTAAATACAACACAAAAATAAAATGACATGCAAAATTTATAACAAAAACCCCTTCATTTAAAACATAGCCATAATATTCCATAGGCATAACCATACCTAAACTATAACCAAAATATAACCTAATTTTAACCAGACCATAAATATAGCCATAATATACCATTGACATAACCATAGCTAATCTATAACCAAAATGTAACCTAACTTTAACCAAACCATAAACATAGCCATAATATACCATTGACATAACCATAGCTAAACTATAACCAAAATGTAACCTAACTTTAACCAAACTATAAACATAGCCATAATATACCATTGACATAACCATAGCTAAACTATAACCAAAATGTAACCTTATTTAAACCAAACCATAAACATAGTCATAATATACCATTGACATAACCATAGCTAAACTATAACCAAAATGTAACCTTATTTAAACCAAACCATAAACATAGTCATAATATACCATTGACATAACCATAGCTAAACTATAACCAAAATGTAACCTTATTTAAACCAAACCATAAACATAGTCATAATATACCATTGACATAACCATAGCTAAACTATAACCAAAATGTAACCTTATTTAAACCAAACCATAAGCATAGCCATAATATACCATTGACATAACCATAGCTAAACTATAATCAAAATGTAACCTAACTTTAACTTAACCATAAACATAGCCATAATATACCTTTGACATAACCATAGCTAAACTATAACCAAAACATAACCATAATCAAACCTTAACCTACCTTTAACCAAACAATAAACATACCCATGGTATACAACAAACATAGCCTGAACCTAATTATGAGCCCCCCTCCCCTTTTTGGTCACATATTTACTAGTAAAAATCCAGATTTTGCACCAAAAATGGCTGAGAAGTTTGGCTAATACCCATTTGGGCCCCCCTTTTCGGAAATTCTGGATCCGCCACTGAGTGGTATAGATATTGAATCGGGCGCTCGTCTTGTATACTGAGCGTTTCCATTCCACATAAGTATATTCGATATAAAATATATAGTTTCATATTTCACCCATTAGGATTCTCGTTTTAAAGTTTGCCTATGAAAACAAAGGCAGGTCCAGGAGTTTAAGAGGGCGGGAAATTAACGTAGAAGATGAATTGTGATAAATATTTTAAAGTTTGTATGATCAATTTCCGATGATAGCCATGTCCTCTCTTCTCTGATTCTACTAATGCCGATCTCCTTCTTTCTCTGATTCTACTAATGCCGATCTCCTTCTTTCTCTAATTCTACTAATGCCGATCTCCTTCTTTCTCTAATTCTACTAATGCCGATCTCCTTCTTTCTCTAATTCTACTAATGCCGATCTCCTTCTTTCTCTGATTCTACTAATGCCGATCTCCTTCTTTCTCTAATTCTACTAATGCCGATCTCCTTCTTTCTCTGATTCTACTAATGCCGATCTCCTTCTTTCTCTCATTCTACTAATGCCGATCTCCTTCTTTCTCTGATTCTACTAATGCCGATCTCCTTCTTTCTCTGATTCTACTAATGCCGATCTCCTTCTTTCTCTAATTCTACTAATGCCGATCTCCTTCTTTCTCTGATTCTACCGCTACCAATCTCCTTTCTCTAATATTTCCTGTAAATATCATATCAACAACAATTGTATCTTTCTTTCACTTGAGTATTAGATAACATGAAAGGAACGGATTGACACGTTTGAGGGATGTGTCCTATATCGCACGAAAGACAGACTAGCATAGTAGAATCAATATGGAGCAGTAACTGAGCCCTGGGGAGATCTACAAACGGAGATGAAAACATCTGCCCTACTATAACGCATACCATTGATAAACAATCTATAAGGCATCCTGTGTCACCTCAAACATCACGTCCGAATAATAATGTCCCAAGCCTTTTTTGTGATTGCGAGCGAGTGATGTTTCCGTGTAAGGCAATGCCATCTGATTTTTTAGATCATTTCAGGGTCGTCGGAACGAGATCTATAAGGGGCGTGGGGAACTATACAGGACCATAGGGAGAATTTCAGAAGTATGTGTGATAGTGATTGTGGTGGTGGTGGGGGGGGGGGGGGGGGTTGCTTGAATTTCACTTCGTTTTAAAACGTGAAAAAGGTCCATGATCGGCCAAATAAGTGAGGAGACCAGTCCCTCCCCCTTGTTACCCCCGGTTCCCACGGGCCTGCTACAGGCATTGGCGTAGCTTCCATATAGGCAAAAAGGCAAGTGCCTACTCACAAAAATTGCAACAAAAATGTGTAAAAATCCTAAGAGAGAGACAGACAGAGAGAGTTGTACAAGTGTATCTAATAAACCATCTTTGGCAATGAAATGTGCTGATTTTAAAATTATCGAATCTAGCCTAATAATCATTACATTGGTATAAAAAGAATGAAGTGCTCCAACAGCGACAGCGACCTTCTTGACTAAAATTGCCAAATACAGTGCGCAAAGAATATACCAATGCTGTAACTGTATGATATTTTCTTACATTACATATCACAAATAATTTGATAGCGAAACAATACATCTATGCAGCGAAAAATGATCTCAGATTGCATTATTTTGTGTAAAATTTCAAAAATTTCCCCAGACCCCCACCATCGGGTTAGGTGACCCCCATCCACATTTACCTCATTTCGGTGCATCGCGCCTCAGTGAAGCCTTCGGCTTCAATTTGCCTACACTCAAAAACATACGCCGCTACGCCACTGACAGGAAAGCTAAGTCGTACATACACTATTATATAGACGAATTCTAGGTAAACTTTTGCTTCCTACGGACCTGCATTTTAACTGTACAAGTAAGTATGATGCTTGTATTTTGTTTTACACAATAGTAATTGATGTAATGGCACTCACAGCATATATATATATATAACGTTAGCAGATAAAAATTTCACACTTGAGCATCCCTATTATCAAAAAAGACATCACAGAATGCGATTTTTTCGCTTTGGCCACTGGCACTGTGTTACATGCATGAAGAGTGCCTTTTAACTATCCAAATCCCCTACATCGTCTTGTTCCCTTTCCCTTAAGGTAAGATATGACAATCAGAATGCGGCCGCTTGAACCAGTATTTCCTAAAAGTCCCGATGATAATCAAAGGAAGAGAAAACATCAGCACCTGAAACAATATCTAACCTTTTAATATCTGTCCTCAAAATTTCATTCAAGTATGTTTAAAAGCGCCAACAAACGTAAATTCGAACGGCACAACTCGCGGATAGCTTCCTCGCCATGTTGATTCAATTTCGGCAGGGTATAAAGACAAGATCTGTACAATGACAAGACTGACAAGATCGTGATAAAAAGGCATATAAAGCCATGAAATGGAATAAATATTTGATGTTTTTTGTTTGTAGTCATAAAATAGATTCGACCTGCATTGAACGACCTTTCGGAATCTCTCTAGAGTTATCCAAGCAAACATGGTAAAGTCTTATTATGTAAATAAACCTGTAACAGATTGCTGGCGAGCAAACTGTCCGCGAATGGTATCGTTCGAATTTGCGTTTGATGGCACTTTTAAACATGCTTGAATGTAATTTTTAAAACAGATATCAAAAGGTTAGACACTGTTTCACATGTGGATGCTTTATTTTCCTCAAATTATCATCGGAACTTGCAGGAAATACTGGTTCTAGCACCGGTGCTATATAGTAGTTTTCCCCCTAGCCATCCCCCTGGAAAAATGGCTATATAGTAGTCTTTCCCGCGGGGGAGGGGAGGGTTGGCTTTATAGCTATTCCCATCTTAAAGCCATTTTCCCCCGGGAAAAACTACTATATATTGTGAATGTTTCCCCCTGTTTGAAATTCCGGATTTTCTTTTCACACACAAGTTAAATCCAGCTCGTTACTTTGTTAACGATAAAAAGAGAGATTTCTATTTAAAATAGAGATAGGGAGATATTTCCAATGAACGTAGAGATATTTCATTTTCTCAAATGGAAATGTCTTGAATTTTAATCTCTTTTCCAAATACAGATGTATATATTTAGAATAGAGGTATATCCACTAGAATTTTGAGATATGTTTAATTAATCCGAGATATATATATATATATATATGTATATATATATATATATATATATATATATATATATATATATATATATATATATATATATATATATATATATATACTAAAGAGAAAAAAACAGAAGTTCGTTTTTATTATTTTTTTTTTTGGGGGGTCATAAAGTTTTTCACCTGTCCGTTACTCTGACTCTGTGGTAAACATTGACTACATCGTTTGAAACAAAAGGCGTAAGGCTTTGAAACTCACATATAGATTCTTTGTGATGAGACCTTTCATTTGGGACCATGACTTTTGACCTAGTGACCTTGGCCTTCGAATTCGAGCTTGAGTTACTCTTCAAAAACTTTAACCTTTGCTATATCTTTCGTACTAAAAGGTGTAGGGCTTTGAAACTTCACATATAGGTTCCTCGTGATGAGACCTATCATTAGTGACCTTGACATTGGAGTTTGACCTACTTTTTAAAAACATTAACATTGGCCATATCTTTCCAACCGTTACAGGTAGGGCTTTGATAATTCACATATTTATTCCTTTCAGGTGATACCTAAATTTTTAAGTAATGACGTCCAACAGGACCTTTGGCCAATATTTATGGAAACTTTAACATTTGCCATAACTTTCCAACCGTTACAAGTCGGCTTTCATATTTCACATACATACGATACTGTCCAGTGATTTTGCGCACCTAAGTGTTTGCCGATTAAATTAAACACTTTATCGTTTTGCAACTTTCAATTTGATTATTCTGATGATTAAAATCGTCATTAAAAATCATTCACACCAAATATAAAAATTTCATTCCATTTATTTCGTATGATACCTGCATATAAACATGTGTACCCCCTTGTTTTGGCGATGGCAGATGTGTCCGGTGATTTTGCGCAGTGCGTACGTCCCTTCCTGAAGAAAGCCTATGGAGCGCAAAGGGGACAATAAATAGTAGTGTTACGAAAATATACAATTTAATACATTTCACTTATATTGTTTAATCAGTTTATACATTATATAGAAGTTATATGTAAGTAAATATGGTTGTTTTAAGGAGTCACATAAACCTGGCCTCGCTCCGTGTTTACGTATCACAAAGTGTAACTACTGCATATAATAGATTTAATTTATCATTTATAGATCGTTATCACAAACTGGATAGGTGAAAAGTCATCATCAAATGGTTTTCAATAGATTTACAATATTTCAAATGTATCAACTGGTCGCATATCACCCACTGGCCCCAATCTACGATTTCCTGACTAACATCTAGTCCTATGTAATATTAAACTTACTCTTACTTCCATAAAAACACTTCCATTTTAGTTTTTAAAAAAATATATACTCATTCTATCTGTCTGCGACCTACCCTATCTTACTTTTTCTTTTTCTTTTCCTATCCTATATGGGTTTTTTTTTCTTTCTTTTCTTTTTTTTAATAAAAAATAATTTAGACTTGTTCATATTTTTTTAACCTTCTAACTTTACAAAAAAAAATAAATAAAAAATAAAAAAAAAAATAAATAAAAAATTCAGTAAATACAACTCCAACTGTTCAATATTTATCAAGTGCATCGATCTCCCGAAATGTTAAATCATTTCATTTTCTGCATTCCATAGAATTTTTCTCACTTGATTTGCATATGGTGTTATCAGAGACCTATAATAAATATAGGTCTCTGTGTTATAACGTTTCAGCCAGTATCACTTGCAATGCTTTGTGATGCTCGAGGATCTTTTAAACAAGACCAAACAGGTGTCTAGTTGGGAAATTTGGACAATGAAACGCGAAAACTGCCCTTTTCTATCGATAAATTGAAAACTAGGCCAAAGTGGGCGGGGCTACATAATATTCATGAAATAAGCAACGTCACTTGACCCGTTGCTGCGTACGCATTATGGAAATGTTTGTTCAGTGGTATAATGTAGAAAACGCATGTGGACATTTTATTTGCTTTGTTGATAACTTACCAGACTAGATTACATATCACACAAAAAGATAATTTGATGATTTTGGTCTTTAGAAAGGATTAACAGACAGTAGAATAATATGGGTAAAGCGAACGTACGAGCTGCGCAAAATCACCGGACGCGCAAGATAACCGGACTTGACAGTACTCCCTATGATGCGCCTAATCGGTTTCATTTGGCCCATTAGAGACGTATTGCTCACAGACGAGTCACGCCTCACGCTCGGTCACATGAACGACAACGTGTCTATCGACGTCGTGGTGAGCGATATTCTGACGCTTGCAAAGTGGACAGCGACATATTCGGGGGAGGAGGTCTGTTATGGTTTGGGCGGGGATCTCTTGTGGTGTGGGAACACCTCTCGTGGTTATCCATGGCAATCTCACAGCAATAAGATATCGGGATCAGTCTTAGGATCACACGTTCTTCCTCTTATTCACCAATGTAACTTAACTTTGGAACAGGACAATGCGAGGCCCCTTGTTGCCAGGATTTGTCGCGACTCTCTGATTCACAACAACGCCCATTTGTTGATTGGCCACGATACAATCCAGACCATATCGCCATCGGTTTGATCCACAGGCTATTACGGTACCTCATTAGCATGCAACCCCCAAAGTGTGGTATGAACTGTTTTATCTGTACATAAGGTTTATTTCAATACAAGTGTTAACAGTAGGCGGACATACTCGTTTAAAGTCTTATAAGAAATTATAAGAAGTCCTCCGAAGGGAAGTATGAATTAAATAAGTAAAGTACAATTTGATGACGTCTATGTTCCCCATAAGGTGTCATTGATTGATACATGTACTTCATCTTAGTACTAACAGTCTTCTGAATTTCGATTTTCATCTGGCTGAAAAAACTTTTGACCAAGATGCCCTTCGGATCATCTTATCTTTGAACTATTGAATCAGACATAAGCGTCACATCTTATCTTGCAAGGAAATGTAGAATTGTATTTATCTTAACTCGGGATCGTGATTTAGGAGTAGGAGATCCGTCCTGATAGCATATCATTATAATATAATTGTAATTACCATAAACTCCATTGGAATATGTCCACAGAGAGTTTCATTTACACTTCATACATAAATATTTATCTAACATGTTAATAGTATACCACTAAGCCGTCGCCCATCTACATCTACGCAGAGTATATGGATCTATAAAGGAACATGGTAACCGGTCTTTGGTGAAGGGTTTATGTGTCTTGGTCTGTATCTATGAGAGGACGGCGTGACCTGTCGTTGTTTGAGAGTCTAAGGTCCCTGGTCTGACTCTGTTATGGGACATGGGTCTTTGAATGAAAGCCTAAAATTTCTATGCGATGCATCAGGCAGTTGCCGTCACCATATACGCGAAATAATCGTGGAGTGACGTAAATTGATAATCATTCAATCAATCAATCAATCAATCATTTTAAATACGTTATGGCTGAATCCACCATACTACACCATACTATTTTGTATCGTCTGCATAAGATACTGCAAAGACCCTTACTATTTATTTGATACTTGCCGAAAACAAAATGCCGTAACGTCATTTTAGGAAAACTTTCACACGAGGGAAATAGCTAGCGTATATTTCCTGTTTAAAGAACGACCATTTGATTATATGGGGAGGGGCTGACAGATTTTCAAAATAGATAGATTATCCTCCTAAAAACCAGAAAATAAAAGGTCTGACCTCTTCTTGCTAGAAAATAAATCTTCACAAAAAGTACATTTTAAAAATCTTGGCTTGTTTCGCTCGCTGTCTAATGAATATTAAAATTTACATTATCATATGTGTCAAGTACAAACATTGGTTACTTAAAATAATTTAGTATTGCTAATACCAACACAAGAAAGTAAGCCAGACAAGTAAATGAATACACCCAATATTTGATGAGTTGGGGGCTTTTTTTTTTTGTTTTTGTTTTGTTTTGTTTTTTGTTTTTTTTGGTTTGTTTGTTTTGGGGGGTTGTTGTTGTTGTTGTTTTTTGTTTGGGGTGTTTTTGTTTTTTGGTTTTCTTTTTAAAAAAAAGTCTTTATTACTCACAATACTTGTGTCAGTATATACTATTTTTCACATGATATTCTTGTACTATATAACCTCATTATATATTCATTCTATAAAAATGTCAATTCAAAGTGGGACATCTAACACAGGTACATGTGTGTAACTTACTTTTATCTGACAGAGGGTCCAAAATTGACAGATTCTGTCAAAACATGGTTATTACACACCTCGGACAAATGTACCGCTATGGCACCAAATGTCTGGAGTCCCAATCTACAACTGTCACATCATATATGTAGATATATGTGCACATCTACAACTGTCACATCATATATGTAGATATATGTGCACATCATAGGGATATTATTTTCAACTTCAGATAAAGATCTATTTAAAATCATCTCGAGTAATGTCGTGATGTGAAATCGTAATGTCATGAAGGTGGATAAATTAGAAAGATGATGTTACAAGATCTTGGCTGCCTCGGAATTTAGTTGAAAGTGCTGCATGAATAAACTACTTAAATACTAAACAATCAACCGTCATAAAGCTGAAAATCTGTATCCAAATTTCGGACACAGCGCCATCTATATTTGTACCTTTACTCTTTGATCTCCTTCACATTATCTCAACAATATTCAGTGTATCGCCACTATCTCACCATGTAAATTTACCTTTAGTCATTTAAGAAAATAGATACACCCAAATCCAAATATTATCTTCATATTTATACATGTCAATTCGTACATGACAGTGCATTGGATTATACTAGATTACACATTATATGTTAAATGAACATATCAGACCTGACCATTCTACCACGTGTTTGTTTTTGATTTCCCATGTCCTTGGTACAATAACATTGTTTTCTTCCAACGCTTATATATATTTGTAAGCATCTCTTTTTTTCTGTAAAACAAATCATATTTCTGGTTATTTTCTGGATCTTACTGTGTTTTCAGTCTAAGTTGCGTTTTTTTTTTGTTTTTTTGGTTTTTTTTTGTTTTTTTTTTTTTTTTTTTTTTTTTTTTTTTTGTTTTTTTTTTTTTTTTTTTTTTGAGTTTATTGAAATAAAATATGCTCGCAAATTCTATCCTGTTCTGCTATCTTGTCTTCATTTTCTTTTCCTATAATTAAGCATAAATTTTATTTAATATTTAGTCATATTTTGATATTTCCGATCTATAATGGCCGTACTCTCTTTCTAAGCTACAAATACTGACGTACTTGACCTACAGGCCATTATTCTCGGTAGATTTGTTATGGATGAATTTACTATATTATTTCCGGGAGAGGCATACACTGTTTGGTATTTTTAATAGACACCTGCATGTACTCTTTGTCGCCTCATAAGATTTAACATCTATGCCTATTATCATATCCTAATCCTTTCAGCCGAATGATAGCTTACCATGTACCAAATGCTTAACATTTTCAACCGGACTTTCTG
The DNA here is from genome assembly GCA_035048485.1 of Pteria penguin. Taxonomy (NCBI): domain Eukaryota; kingdom Metazoa; phylum Mollusca; class Bivalvia; order Pterioida; family Pteriidae; genus Pteria; species Pteria penguin. The sequence continues at coordinate 87,154,929 of CM068580.1, forward strand.
TACACAAGGTATTATGTACCTGAACTTTCAGCCGCCGTACTATAGCACACAAGGTATCGTATGCCTAACATTTCAGCCGGACTATAGCATACGGGGCATCATATGCCTAACATTTCAGCCGGAGTATAGCATACGGGGCATCATATGCCTTACATTTCAGCCGGACTATAGCACGCCAGCTATTATATGTCTAACCTTTCATCCGGACTATAAAAACCGGGCTCATATGCCTAACCCATCAACCGAATTATAGCACAGAAGATATCATATGCCTAACCCTTCAACCGAACTATAGCACAGCAGATATCATTTGCCTAACATTTCAACCGAACTGTAGCACAGCAGATATCATATGCCTAACTTTTCAGCCGGACTATAGCTTAGAAGGTATATCTAACCTTGCAGTCAGACTTATTGAACACAAGATATCATCTAGTTAACCTGTCAGCCTTAATGTAGCACAACAGGTACCATTTGTCTAACCTACCAGCCGGACTAAAGCACACCAGGTACCATATGTCTAACCTACCAGTCGGACTAAAGCACACCAGGTAACATATGTCTAACCTACCAGGCGGACTAAAGCACACCAGGTACCATATGTTTTACCTACCAGCCAGACTCTAGCACACCAGGTACCATATGTCTAACCTACCAGGCGGACTATACCACACAAGGTACCATATGTCTAACCTACCAGCCGGATTATAGCACACCAGGTACCATATGTCTAACCTACCAGCCGGACTATAGCACACCAGGTACCATATGTCTAACCTACCAGGCGGACTAAAGCACACTAGGTACCATATGTCTTACCTACCAGCCGGACTATAGCACACCAGGCACAATATGTCTAACCTACCAGGCGGACTAAAGCACACCAGGTACCATATGTCTAACCTACCAGCAGGACTATAGCACACCAGGTACAATATGTCTAACCTACCAGCCGCACTATAAGCACACCAGGTACCATATGTCTAACCTACCAGGCGGACTAAAGCACACCAGGTACCATATGTCTAACCTACCAGCCGGACTATAGCACACCAGGTACCATATGTCTAACCTACCAGGCGGACTAAAGCACACCAGGTACCATACGTCTTACATACCAGCCGGACTCTAGCACACCAGCTACCATATGTCTAACCTACCAGGCGGACTATACCACACCAGGTACCGTATGTCTAACCTACCAGCCGGACTATAGCACACCAGGTACCATATGCCTTACCTAACAGCCGCACTATAAGCACACCAGGTACCATATGTCTAACCTACCAGCCGGACTATAGCACACCAGGTACCATATGTCTAACCTACTAGCCGGACTATAGCACACCAGGTACCATATGTCTAACCTACTAGCCGGACTATAGCACACCAGGTACCATATGTCTAACCTACCAGCCGGACTAAAGGACACCAGGTACCATATGTCTAACCTACCAGCCGGACTAAAGCACACCAGGTACCATATGTCTTACCTACCAGGCGGACGCTAGCACACCAGGTACCATATGTCTAACCTACCAGACGGACTATAGCACACCAGGTACCATATGTCTAACCTACCAGACGGACTATAGCACACCAGGTACCATATGTCTAACCTACTAGCCGGACTATAGCACACCAAGTACCATATGTCTAACCTACCAGCCGGACTAAAGCACACCAGGTACCATATGTCTTACCTACCAGCCGGACTCTAGCACACCAGGTACCATATGTCTAACCTACCAGGCGGACTCTAGCACACCAGGTACCATATGTCTAACCTACCAGGCGGACTCTAGTACACCAGGTACCATATGTCTAACCTACCAGCCGGACTATACCACACCAGGTACCGTATGTCTAACCTACCAGCCGGACTATAGCACACCAGGTACCATATGCCTTATCTAACAGCCGCACTATAAGCACACCAGGTACCATATGTCTAACCTACCAGCCGGACTATAGCACACCAAGTACCATATGTCTAACCTACCAGACGGACTATACCACACCAGGTACCATATGTCTAACTTACCAGCCGGACTATAGCACACCAGATACCATATGTCTAACCTACTAGCCGGAATATAGCACACCAGGTACCATATGTCTAACCTATCAGCCGGACTAAAGGACACCAGGTACCATATGTCTAACCTACCAGACGGACTAAAGCACACCAGGTACCATATGTCTAACCTACCAGGCGGACTCTAGCACACCAGGTACCATATGTCTTACCTACCAGGCGGACTCTAGCACACCAGGTACCATATGTCTAACCTACCAGACGGACTATAGCACACCAGGTACCATATGTCTAACCTACTAGCCGGACTATAGCACACCAGGTACCATATGTCTAACCTACCAGTCGGACCAAAGCACACCAGGTACCATATGTCTTACTTACCAGCCGGACTCTAGCACACCAGGTACCATATGTCTAACCTACCAGGCGGACTCTAGCACACCAGGTACCATATGTCTAACCTAACAGCCGGACTATAAGCACACCAGGTACCTTATGCCTTAATTACCAGCCGGACTATAAGCACACCATGTACCTTATGCCAACCTACCAGCCGGACTATAAGCACACCAGGTACCTTATGCCTTAATTACCAGCCGGACTATAAGCACACCCGGTACCATATGCCTAACCAACCAGGCGGACTATAAGCACACCCGGTACCATATGCCTAACCAACCAGACGGACTATAGCACACCAGGTACCATATGCCTAACCTACCAGCCGGACTATAGCACACCAGGTACCATATGTCTAACCTACCAGCCGGAATATAAGCACACCAGGTAACTCATGCCTAACCTAACAGCCGGACTATAAGCACACCAGGTACCTTATGCCTTAATTACAAGCCGGACTATAAGCACACCAGGTACCTTATGCCTAACCTACCAGCCGGACTATAAGCACACCATGCACCTTATGCCAACCTACCAGCCGGACTATAAGCACACCAGGTACCATATGTCTAACCTACCAGGCGGACTCTAGCACACCAGGTACCATATGTCTAACCTACCAGTCGGACTAAAGCACACCAGGTACCATATGCCTAACCAACCAGGCGGACTATAAGCACACCAGGTACCATATGTCTAACCTACCAGCCGGACTATAGCACACCAGGTACCATATATCTAACCTACCAGCCGGACTATAGCACACCAGGTACCATATGTCTAACCTACGAGCCGGACGATAAGCACACCAAGTACCATATGCCTAACCTAGCAGCCCGACTTAAGGACACCAGGTACCTTATGCCTTAATTACCAGCCGGACTAAGCACACCATGTACCTTATGCCAACCTACCAGCCGGACTATAAGCACACCAGGTACCTTATGCCTTATTTACCAGCCGGACTATAAGCACACCCGGTACCATATGCCTAACCAACCAGGCGGACTATAAGCACACCCGGTACCATATGCCTAACCAACCAGACGGACTATAGCACACCAGGTACCATATGCCTAACCTACCAGCCGGACTATAGCACACCAGGTACCATATGTCTAACCTACCAGTCGGAATATAAGCACACCAGGTACCTCATGCCTAACCTAACAGCCGGACTATAAGCACACCAGGTACCTTATGCCTTAATTACCAGCCGGACTATAAGCACACCATGTACCTTATGCCAACCTACCAGCCGGACTATAAGCACACCAGGTACCTTATGCCTTAATTACCAGCCGGACTATAAGCACACCCGGTACCATATGCCTAACCAACCAGGCGGACTATAAGCACACCCGGTACCATATGCCTAACCAACCAGACGGACTGTAAGCACACCAGGTACCATATGCCTAACCTACCAGCCGGACTATAGCACACCAGGTACCATATGTCTAACCTACCAGTCGGAATATAAGCACACCAGGTACCTCATGCCTAACCTAACAGCCGGACTATAAGCACACCAGGTACCTTATGCCTTAATTACCAGCCGAACTATAAGCACACCAGGTACCTTATGCCTAACCTACCAGCCAGACTATAAGCACACCATGCACCTTATGCCAACCTACCAGCCGGACTATAAGCACACCAGATACCTTATGCCTTAATTACCAGCCGGACTATAGCACACCAGGTACCTTATGCCTAACCTAACAGCCGGACTATAAGCACACCAGGTACCTTATGCCTTAATTACCAGCCGGACTATAAGCACACCAGGTACCATATGTCTAACCTACCAGGCGGACTCTAGCACACCAGGTACCATATGTCTAACCTACCAGGCGGACTCTAGCACACCAGGTACCATATGTCTAACTACCAGATGGACTATAGCACACCAGGTACCATATGTCTAACCTACTAACCGGACTATAGCACACCAGGTACCATATGTCTAACCTACCAGTCGGACTAAAGCACACCAGGTACCATATGTCTTACCTACCAGCCGGACTCTAGCACACCAGGTACCATATGTCTAACCTACCAGGCGGACTCTAGCACACCAGGTACCATATGTCTAACCTACCAGGCGGACTCTAGCACACCAGATACCAAATGTCTAACCAACCAGGCGGACTAAAGCACACCAGGTACCATATGCCTAACCAACCAGCCGGAATATAGCACACCAGGTACCATATGTCTAACCTACCAGCCGGACTATAGCACACCAGGTACCATATGTCTAACCTACCAGCCGGACTAAAGCACACCAGGTACCATATGTCTAACCTACCAGCCGGACTATAGCACACCAGGTACCATATGTCTAACCTACCAGCCGGACTAAAGCACACCAGGTACCATATGCCTAACCTACCAGCCCGACTTAAGGACACCAGGTACCTTATGCCTTAATTACCAGCCGGACTATAAGCACACCATGTACCTTATGCCAACCTACCAGCCGGACTATAAGCACACCAGGTACCTTATGCCTTAATTACCAGCCGGACTATAAGCACACCCGGTACCATATGCCTAACCAACCAGGCGGACTATAAGCACACCCGGTACCATATGCCTAACCAACCAGACGGACTATAGCACACCAGGTACCATATGCCTAACCTACCAGCCGGACTATAGCACACCAGGTACCATATGTCTAACCTACCAGTCGGAATATAAGCACACCAGGTACCTTATGCCTAACCTAACAGCCGGACTATAAGCACACCAGGTACCTTATGCCTTAATTACCAGCCGGCCTATAAGCACACCAGGTACCTTATGCCTAACCTACCAGCCGGACTATAAGCACACCATGCACCTTATGCCAACCTACCAGCCGGACTGTAAGCACACCAGGTACCTTTTGCCTTAATTACCAGCCGGACTATAAGCACACCAAGTATCATATAACTAATATTTCAACCAGAGTGTAGCATACTAGGAATAATATATCTAACTTTTCAGTCGGATTTTAACACACCATTTGTCATATGCCTAACCTTTCAGACGGAATATAGCACATCAGCTATCGTATGCCTAATCTTTCAGCCGGACTGTAACATACAAGGAATAATATGCCTAACCTTTTAACCACACTATAGCACACCAGATATCATATGCCAAACCTTTCAGCCGTTAAATAGCACACCAGATATATGTTAAACCTTTCAACTGGACCACAGCACACCGGATACAATATGCCCAACTTTTCAGCTGGTGTATAGTACACCAGATATCATATGGTTAATCATTCAGCCGGACTATAGCACTAGGTATCATGTGCCTAACTTTCCACCCGGACTATGGCACACCAGATATCATATGCCTAAACTTTTAGTCAGACTATAGCACACCTGTTTGTTTAAATGTATCCACTATATCAATCACACAGAGATAACATTTCACATTTTATCAGGACATACATATGAATATAGACATACATTGTCTATATGAATATAGACATGCATTGTGTGTTAGAACCGAGACTGAGGCGTTTTATTACCAAAATTCAGAACATGTATTGGACTTTACTGAAGTGGAAATAAAAATATCTGAGGTGACTGTGAAAAAAAAAAATAATGAGCATATCTTTGTCGTTCCAATCAGTTATTTCTGACTGCATACATATTTCTCATCCCTTTGAATGAGTAGAAACCCGTAAATTGATGCAAAAAAATTAAATTGGCATGTATTCCATCCTATGAGTGGGTAAAGCAAGAGAGAGTGATATCACACCTACTCGAAAATACAATCAAAACTTTGGAAAAGTCGATGGTATTGACCATGACACTGCCATATATTCAAATCTCACATTTACGTTTACCTTGTTTAAATCCAATAAATTCAAGCTGGACAAGAATATAGATATATAGTACAGATTCTACTTGACATAATGTTGCAGAAATAGACTTGTTACTAGTTTGCCATGAATCCTTTTGGGAATCAAAAGAAATGTTTCGTATAAAAACATCTAAACGTCGCTCTGAATTATAATAAACGTATGTTTTGTGATATAATGTCAATAAATAAAGTATCATTTTATGTATTTGGATTCCATACAGAAGACAAAAAGAATAAATAGATCTCTGAATGATTTCCCGATCAAACGTCAGTTGTGACTGGCGTAAAAAAGAAAAATGGAACTCGCACATTTGATTACATTGCCAGTTTACTATAAATTCATAGTATAATACAATTGTGACGCGTAGTCTGTGAGCGAATACAACTGTGACGAGAAGTCTGTGAGCGAATGCAACTAATGCAACTGTAAGTGAATACAACTGTGACGAGTACTCTGTGAGCGAATACAACAGTGACGAGTAGTGTGTGAGCGAATACAACAGTGACGAGTAGTCTGTGAGCGAATACAACAGTGACGAGTAGTGTGTGAGCGATTACAACAGTGACGAGTAGTCTGTGAGCGAATACAACAGTGACGAGTAGTGTGTGAGCGAATACAACAGTGACGAGTAGTCTGTGAGCGAATACAACAGTGACGAGTAGTGTGTGAGCGAATACAACAGTGACGAGTAGTCTGTGAGCGAATACAACAGTGACGAGTAGTGTGTGAGCGAATACAACAGTGACGAGTAGTCTGTGAGCGAATACAACAGTGACGAGTAGTGTGTGAGCGAATACAACAGTGACGAGTAGTCTGTGAGCGAATACAACAGTGACGAGTAGTGTGTGAGCGAATACAACAGTGACGAGTAGTCTGTGAGCGAATACAACAGTGACGAGTAGTGTGTGAGCGAATACAACAGTGACGAGTAGTCTGTGAGCGAATACAACAGTGACGAGTAGTCTGTGAGCGATTACAACTAATACAACTGTGACGAGTAGTCTGTGAACGAATACAGTTGTGACGAGAAGTCTGTGAGCGATTACAACTGTGACGAGTAGTCTGTGTGCGATTACAACTGTGACGTGTAACCTGTGAGTGAATACAACTGTGACGAATAGTCTGTAAGCGAATACAACTTTGACGAGTAGTCTGTGAGCGAATACAACTGTGACGAGTGGTCTGTGAGCGAATACAACTGTGACGAATAGTGTGTGAATGAATACAACTGTGACGAGTGATCTGTGAGCGATTACAACTGTGACAAGTAGTTTGTGAGTGAATACAACAGTGACGAGTAGTGTGTGAGCGAATACAACAGTGACGAGTAGTCTGTGAGCGAATACAACAGTGACGAGTAGTCTGTGAGCGATTACAACTGTGACGAGTAATCTGTGAGTGAATACAACTATGACGAGTAGTCTGTGAGCGATTACAACTGTGACAAGTAGTCTGTGAGTGAATACAACTATGACGAGTAGTTTGTGAGCGAATACACCTATGACAAGTGTCTGAATGAAAACAACTATGACGAGTAGTCTGTGAGCGATTACAACTGTGACGAGTAGTCTGTGAGCGATTACAACTGTGACAAGTAGTCTGTGAGTGAATACAACTATGACGAGTAGTTTGTGAGCGAATACACCTATGACAAGTAGTCTGAGTGAAAACAACTGTGACGAGTAGTCTGTGAGCGATTACAACTGTCACGAGTAGTCTGTGAGCGATTACAACTGTGACGAGTAGTCTGTGAGTGAATACAACTATGACGAGTAGTCTGGGGGCGAATACAACTCATACGAGTAGCCTGTGTCTGAATGTATCTGTGATGAACAGTCTTTTGGTGAATACAGTTTTAATTATCCAAATAAAGTATTAAAGCATTTCAGTTCGGCTGGTCCGTGTTCAATAAAACACAATGCCAAAGAAGAAATATACCCGCTAAAGTAAATATAAAGCGAGGATAGATTGTCCAGTTATTAGGGCCGAGGTATCATTAACCAGTATGCCCTATATGGATAAAAGCATCCTCTTTTTGTGTCTTTTTAAATAAAACCATCTTGTGCCCCATTTTCTATCACCTGAATTACCAATTGATACCGAAGACTGTAGCTTGCACTCATATCACGAAAACCTCAAGCGAATCACCTCCTGGTATAATTAATTATGAATATTCTGCAGTGATCATCTTAGTTTGGCCAAAGGGAAAACTGACCTACTACAAGTATGCTCCGCCATTTTGGTCTCGTTTTTGATCTCGTGATGATCTATGCAAAGTAAAAAGTCTTTAAAGTGATAATTGGTAATATTAATGGTCGACTTTATAAATAAACATTTATCTTAAATATGTGGAACTCACTGTTATTAAAATAACACTGTGTCTATTTTCTTGCACCAGTGTCTCAGGCGTGTCCGCTCTTGTGTCTCTATCCTTACAGCAGTACATCAAGCGTGTCCTCTCCTTGTGTCTATTGTCTTGCACCAGTGTCTCAGGCGTGTCCGCTCTTGTGTCTATATCCTTACAGCAGTACATCAAGCGTGTCCTCTCCTTGTGTCTATTGATTTGCAGCAGTACCTCAGAAGTGTCCTCTCTTTGTCATTATTACCTTGCAGCAGTACCTCCGGCATGCCTTTTCCTTGGGTCTATTTACTTACAGTACATCAGGCATGTCCTCTCCTTGTGTCTATTTCCTTACAGCAGTACCTCAAACGTGTCCTCTCCTTGTGTCTCTTTCCTTACAGTAGTACCTCATACGTGTCCTCTCCTTGTGTCTATTTCCTTACAGTAGTACCTCAAACGTGTCCTCTCCTTGTGTCTATTTCCTTACAGTAGTACCTCATACGTGTCCTCTCCTTGTGTCTATTTCCTTACAGTAGTACCTCAAACGTGTCCTCTCCTTGTGTCTCTTTCCTTACAGTAGTACCTCATACGTGTCCTCTCCTTGTGTCTCTTTCCTTATAGTAGTACCTCATACGTGTCCTCTCCTTGTGTCTCTTTCCTAACAGTAGTACCTCATACGTGTCCTCTCCTTTTGTCTCTTTCCTTACTGTAGTACCTCAAACGTGTCCCCTCCTTGTGTCTATTTCCTTACAGTAGTACCTCAAACGTGTCCTCTCCTTGTGTCTATTTCCTTACAGTAGTACCTCAAACGTGTCCTCTCCTTGTGTCTATTTCCTTACAGTAGTACCTCAAACGTGTCCTCTCCTTGTGTCTATTTCCTTACAGTAGTACCTCATACGTGTCCTCTCCTTGTGTCTATTTCCTTACAGCAGTACCTCATACGTGTCCTCTCCTTGTGTGTATTTCCTTACAGTAGTACCTCATACGTGTCCTCTCCTTGTGTCTCTTTCCTTACAGTAGTACCTCATACGTGTCCTCTCCTTGTGTCTATTTCCTTACAGTAGTACCTCAAACGTGTCCTCTCCTTGTGTCTATTTCCTTACAGTAGTACCTCATACGTGTCCTCTCCTTGTGTCTATTTCCTCACAGCAGTACCTCATACGTGTCCTCTCCTTGTGTCTATTTCCTCACAGCAGTACCTCATACGTGTCCTCTCCTTGTGTCTATTTCCTTACAGCAGTACCTCATACGTGTCCTCTCCTTGTGTCTATTTCCTTACAGTAGTACCTCAAACGTGTCCTCTCCTTGTGTCTATTTCCTTACAGTAGTACCTCAAACGTGTCCTCTCCTTGTGTCTATTTCCTTACAGTAGTACCTCAAACGTGCCCTCTCCTTGTGTCTATTTCCTTACAGTAGTACCTCATACGTGCCCTCTCCTTGTGTCTCTTTCCTTACAGTAGTACCTCATACGTGTCCTCTCCTTGTGTCTCTTTCCTTACAGTAGTACCTCAAACGTGTCCTCTCCTTGTGTCTATTTCCTTACAGCAGTACCTCAAACGTGTCCTCTCCTTGTGTCTATTGCCTTGCTGCAGTACGTCAGGCGTGTCCTCTCCTTGTGTCTATTTCCTTACAGCAGTACCTAAGACGCATCCTCTCGTTGTGCCCATTTCCTTGCAGCAGTACGTCAGGCGTGTCCTCTCCTCGTGTCCATTCCGTTACAGCACTACCTCAGGCATGTCCTCTCCTTTTGACTGTTTCTGAAAAGGCAGTACCTAAGACGTGCCCTCTCCTTGTGTATATTGCCTTACAGCAGTACTTCATGCGTATCCTTTCCTTAAGTCAATTTCCTTAAAACAATACATTAGGCCTGTCCTCTCCTTGTGTCTATTGCCTTGCAGCACAACCTCAGGTGCGTCCTCTCCTACTCTCTAGTTCCTTACAACAGTACCTAGGGCACGTCCTCTCCTTGTGTTTCTTGCCTCACAGAAGTATTTCAAATGTGTCCTCTCTTCGTGTTGTAATGGGAACATAATGTAACATGTTTTGAATTGTTTTTATACGAATATGCTCTCTCCGGGGTCACTTCCGGTAGGTCACGAGGGGACCCGGAGAGGTTGCTTGGTAATTTAAAAATAACATTAATTATAAACGATTTTGAACGGAAAAGTTGCAAGATCGACCTAGTAGGGAGCAGACGTGTTTCGTGTAGGTGTCTTGTGTTATTTATTTGTTGAATCTCATGTACTGTGTCTGTAATTATTTATAATAAATACTTATTGTTAAATTTAAATCAATCTTTTTACCTATCAAATATTACGAATTCGGAGGAATTACAAAGGGAACTTCCAAGTTCCCGTTACAGTGTCTATTACCTTCCAACAGAACCTCAGGCGTGTCCTCTCCTTGTGTCTATTTCCTTACACCAGTACTTAGGCGTGTCCTCTCCTTGTGTCTATTTCCTTACACCAGTACTTAGGCGTGTCCTCTCCTTGTGTCTATTTCCTTACACCAGTACTTAGGCGTGTCCTCTCCTTGTGTCTATTTCCTTACACCAGTACGTCAGGCGTGTCCTCTCCTTGTGTCTATTTCCTTACACCAGTACGTCAGGCGTGTCCTCTCCTTGTGTCTATTTCCTTACACCAGTACTTAGGCGTGTCCTCTCCTTGTGTCTATTTCCTTACACCAGTACGTCAGGCGTGTCCTCTCCTTGTGTCTATTTCCTTACACCAGTACTTAGGCGTGTCCTCTCCTTGTGTCTATTGCCTTGCTGCAGTACGTCAGGCGTGTCCTCTCCTTGTGTCTATTTCCTTACACCAGTACTTAGGCGTGTCCTCTCCTTGTGTCTATTGCCTTGCTGCAGTACGTCAGGCGTGTCCTCTCCTTGTGTCTATTTTCTTACACCAGTACGTCAGGCGTGTCCTCTCCTTGTGTCTATTTCCTTACACCAGTACTTAGGCGTGTCCTCTCCTTGTGTCTATTGCCTTGCTGCAGTACGTCAGGCGTGTCCTCTCCTTGTGTCCTTGTGTCTATTTCCTTACACCAGTACTTAGGCGTGTCCTCTCCTTGTGTCTATTTCCTTACACCAGTACTTAGGCGTGTCCTCTCCTTGTGTCTATTTCCTTACACCAGTAATTAGGCGTGTCCTCTCCTTGTGTCTATTTCCTTACACCAGTACTTAGGCGTGTCCTCTCCTTGTGTCTATTTCCTTACACCAGTAATTAGGCGTGTCCTCTCCTTGTGTCTATTTCCTTACACCAGTACTTAGGCGTGTCCTCTCCTTGTGTCTATTGCCTTGCTGCAGTACGTCAGGCGTGTCCTCTCCTTGTGTCTATTTCCTTACACCAGTACTTAGGCGTGTCCTCTCCTTGTGTCTATTTCCTTACACCAGTACTTAGGCGTGTCCTCTCCTTGTGTCTATTTCCTTACACCAGTACGTCAGGCGTGTCCTCTCCTTGTGTCTATTTCCTTACACCAGTACTTAGGCGTGTCCTCTCCTTGTGTCTATTGCCTTGCTGCAGTACGTCAGGCGTGTCCTCTCCTTGTGTCTATTTCCTTACACCAGTACTTAGGTGTGTCCTCTCCTTGTGTCTATTTCCTTACACCAGTACTTAGGCGTGTCCTCTCCTTGTGTCTATTTCCTTACACCAGTACTTAGGTGTGTCCTCTCCTTGTGTCTATTTCCTTACAGCAGTACTTAGGCGTGTCCTCTCCTTCTGTTCACTGCCTTGCAGTAGTACCTCCCGTTCGTCCTCTCCTTGGGTGTATTGTTTTACAACAGTATCTCAGGTGCGTCTTCTCTTTGTGTCTATTTTCTTACAGCAGTGTCTCAGGTCCGTCCTCTCTGTGGGTCTATTTCCTTACAGCAGTACCCCAGGCGCGTCCTCTCTTGTGTCTATTTTCTTACACCATTACCTCAGGCGTGTCCTCTGTGTGCTCATTTCCTTGCAGCCTTGCAGCAGTACCTCAGGCGTAACGACTTCTTGTGTCTATTTTCTTACAACAGTACATCAGGCGTGTCCCCTCCTTGTATCTATTGTCTTGCGGCAGTACTTCAGACGTATTCTCTCCTTGTCCTTGTTCCACTAGCATTCATTCCTGATGAGAGTATGGAACCAAGACCACTTCTTGTATTATCGACTGAAATCCTCCAATCTACTATGTCGCTGAGGAAGTGGAATATTACGCTGTCTAGCTGAACTACGGACTGATATATTACTTCCCTTTACTGTCATATACCGGTATGTATTGGTCAATGCTGTTGTAGAGTACAGTCTATATTTATGTTTAAGGTCCATAGGTTTCATTTGCCATATACAAGATTTATCATGCTATTTTTTACTCGGCACTAGAAACTATGAAACTAAAAATTTGTATATCTTATATATTATGTCTTGTGGTCACATAATGTTCATATATTGCTGATTTAGACATGAAAATGACTTGAACAGGGCATTGGACTTTTCTTCTAAACAGGTGAATTCGAGAAATGAATATTATGCAAAAATGGCGTTTAAAAACGATACAGTTTTGTAGTATTAATGTCAGTGATTGCACATACGTTTTACAGTGGAATTTTCGACTTTTTTGTACCTAACTAGCAGATCCTCTGTCTCGTCCTCTTTATTTGATCGACTGCTTTCTTAATTCTGATGAATTATCGATCATTTGCTTTTACGATACTGACCAATAGTATACTGAGTTCTATCATTGCCCTATCGTACATTCTGAACCTTACATACACTACACAAGACCAGTATAACTTGATCAGAATCAGTTCCGGAACAGAGAGTGAAACAAAACTAAATATAATAACATACACTAGTTTTACAAAGTTGGTGTGTTCCTTTGATACCTTTTTTCCTTCTATATCACACCAGTTATATCCATTTCCTGATTATATTTAAACTCGCAAAAACTGATGGTGTTCCGAATGGATTGACGACAATCGGAAGTCACTATGACTCAGAGTCTGGGTGTAGTCCATGGATTGACGACAACCGGTAGTCAATCTGACTCAGGCTCTCGGGGGTAGTCCATGGATCAATGACATCCGGTAGTCAATCTGGCTCAGGGTCTTGGGGTTAATCCATGGATTGACGACAACCGGTAGTCAATCTGGCTCAGGGTCTTGGGGTTAGTCCATGGATTGACGACAACCGGTAGTCAATCTGATTCAGGGTTTCGGGGCTAGTCCGTGGATCAATGACAACCGGTAGTCAATCTGGCTCGGGGTCTCGGGGCTAGTCCATGGATTGACGACAACCGGTAGTCAATCTGTCTCAGGGTCTTGGGGTTAGTCCATGGATTGACGACAACCGGTAGTCAATCTGGCTCAGGGTCTTGGGGTTAGTCCATGGATTGACGACAACCGGTAGTCAATCTGGCTCAGGGTCTTGGGGTTAGTCCATGGATTGACGACAACCGGTAGTCAATCTGGCTTAGGGTCTTGGGGTTAGTCCATGGATTGACGACAACCGGTAGTCAATCTGGCTCGGGGTCTTGGGGTTAGTCCATGGATTGACGACAACCGATAGTCAATCTAGCTCAGGGGCTTGGGGTTAGTCCATGGATTGACGACAACCGGTAGTCAATCTGACTCAGGGTCTCGGGGCTAGTCCGTGGATCAATGACAACCGGTAGTCAATCTGGCTCAGGGGCTTGGGGTTAGTCCATGGATTGACGACAACCGGTAGTCAATCTGGCTCAGGGTCTCGGGGCTAGTCCGTGGATCAATGACAACCGGTAGTCAATCTGGCTCAGGGTCTCGGGGGTAGTCCATGGATTGACGACAACCGATAGTCAATCTAGCTCAGGGGCTTGGGGTTAGTCCATGGATTGACGACAACCGATAGTCAATCTAGCTCAGGGTCTCGGGGCTAGTACATGGATTGACGACAACCGGTAGTCAATCTGGCTCAGGGTCTCGGGGTTAGTCCGTGGATCAATGACAACCGGTAGTCAATCTGGCTCAGGGTCTTGGGGTTAGTCCATGGATTAATGACAACCGGTAGTCAATCTGGCTCAGGGTCTCGGGGCTAGTCCATGGATCAATGACAACCGGTAGTCAATCTGGCTCAGGGTCTTGGGGTTAGTCCATGGATTGACGACAACCGGTAGTCAATCTGACTCAGGGTCTCGGGGCTAGTCCGTGGATCAATGACAACCGGTAGTCAATCTGGCTCGGGGTCTCGGGGCTAGTCCATGGATTGACGACAACCGGTAGTCAATCTGGCTCAGGGTCTTGGGGTATTTCATGGATTGACGACAACCGGTAGTCAATCTGTCTCAGGGTCTTGGGGTTAGTCCATGGATTGACGACAACCGGTAGTCAATCTGGCTCAGGGTCTTGGGGTTAATCCATGGATTGACGACAACCGATAGTCAATATGGCTCAGGGTCTCGGGGCTAGTCCGTGGATTCGAACAAAATCAAGGAATCATCAGTGCGCAGTCAAATATCAATTTCATTATCAAACTTGGAAAGTGAATGATGCATCATTCCATCAGATAACAGTCTTTCGTGTATACACACCAATGTGTATAATTGGTGATGCCATAATATTTGTGACCATTCCCTGACCTCATCTTTTAACATAAGAACTGATTTGCTTCACTTAATGTCCATCTTTGCATACAAACAGTCTGTCAATGAAATTGCATGTCCCCTTTAAGTGCAAAACATATAAATTGTTCCTCAAACGAGACCAATAACTTGCTAGAAGCTTGTGGAAATCACATTGTGCATAATTCTCCACTGTATAAAGATTTATTTCATTAGGAGATGGAATTTGTGTCCCTTTTTGGGAACAATGGCTTTGGTAAGTACATTTCTATTAGATTCCCATATGAGAAGATGGTAAAAGCCCCATATTATACGACATAATAGAGGGATCGGAGTAAAAGGGTCGAGACCTTCCCATTGCCGCTCCTAAATGCATTCCATTAGGAATTCTGTCCATATGATACTGAGTAATTATTGAATAATTTTAGGTGAAATTTCAAGTTCTTCGATGCATACTTTAACACTTCGTAGCAACTTCTCTCTCTCTCTCTCTCTCTCTCTCTCTCTCTCTCTCTCTCTCTCTCTCTCTCATACATGCTAAACTGTACCAATATATCAACTGTAACAAAATTATTAATATTTCCACATTTTGGTCGTTTTTGTTACCAAATAAATGCATTAAGGACGAGACCCTACCATACAGGAATTGTTCTTTTGATAACCAAATAATTACAGATTGGATGATGGATGAGGAAGGCGATGTTGACTTAATATACTGATAACGTACACATAGAATTTCCGGAAACATTTCTCATCTGCCGCCACAGGTCACATCCACCAGACAGTTATACCATTTCCAGTAATTTATCATTCCCCTGCTTTATGATATCATGTTCAACTTAATTGATTTATTATATAATATGCTGTGCAGGGACTATATCGGGAGAAAGGACATCTATAGTTCTAGTCATGTAAATATAACTGGGTTACAATTGAACATATTTCTGATAATATTTACTCCTCGGGGATAGTTCGTCCTTTGTCTACGTTCCCAGTACAAACGGATTCATCAAAGCGCAGGTCTCTAGCTGTGCACCAATCAGATCGGTCGTCACATTCATTATTCGCCGCTGTTACCAATCCATTCGGTAATTACCGGTACAGAGTGATAAAATCCCACTTCTATTGTCGTTTTCAATAAAACAAAATTTGATTGGTCGATAATAACTGCACTTCGTCCCATGGGCGATAGATATAGAAACAGTTAGAAAGAAAGCTTGCATAAACTTACGTGATGTTTGTTTAATGTACCGTTTGTTGCGTAGACTTAAAATAAATGAATTGCATGTAATTCTCATTGTGAGACTACATCAACAAATTGGTAGGAAAGTGGATCCCTGCGGTCGATTGATTTCCCTTACACTCAGTCATGCGTGCCAGGTCCGGACTCGGCCGCGGATTAATATAGAGTACCCATGAATCTTGCCTATTTATTGTCCCCGGAGATTTTCATTCTATACGTATACGAGCCAAGTAATAATGAATCATGTAAAAGGCAAATATCACACACAAAAATCATCTTCAGAGCATTACATCATCAGGGATTTTGACAGCATGGCTATACATTGAGAGTTTTAATGAGAAGATCTGGAAAGGAAGGGTTACTGCATCTATATTCTTCTTTGATTCAGTAACATCTTTATTTTCATTACTTTTCCGATTCTTACAAATGTAACAATATAAATTTAATACCGAAGTTTTCATTCACTCAAAATATTTTTGCTGAATGTATATAACTCCCTCTACTATAATATAGGTATATAATTTATTTATTTCCACATTGACTGTATAACGCATATACAAACACATGGAGCAAAATTTAGTCTATTTCCGTATCTAAAGACATTGTTCCTTCGATTAATACATAATCGGGGCCACACGTAAACACAACTACGGTTCGATCTGTTATGTGTAGATCTGTCTATCGAGTGATTGCTGACTGAATAAGAGGTCGGTTTTAAATTCAATAAAATAAAAAAAAATATCAAATCATTAGTTCTTTTCTCTTTTATTTCACGGTTTTCTTTACATACTATCTCTATTATTGATGGGACCGCTATCAGATCCCGATTCTGATTGGTTAACGTAAAATTAATGAGCGCAATTTTGATTTATCAATTTCTATTTAAATATTATCAAATAAAAGATGTCATCGTTCTTGAAAAAAAACTTATTTTGATATATACCTGTGATTAAATTATAAGTAAAAAATTTTCAGTCTATCGATGTATAGACCCTCTGCTGACTACTTATAACCGCCGTGTACATGTATTATATAGGTATAAGACCCTCTGCTGACTACCTATAACCGCCGTGTACATGTATTATATAGGTATAAGACCCTCTGCTGGCTACCTATAACCGCCATGTACATGTATTATATAGGTATAAGATCCTCTGCTGGCTACCTATAACCTCCATGTACATTATGATACAGGTATAAGATCCTCTGCTGGCTACCTATAACCGCCATGTACATGTATTATATAGCTATAAGACCTTCTCCTGACTAACTATAACAGCCGTGTACATGAATTATATAGGTATAAGACCTTCTGCTGACTAACTATAACCGCCATGTACATTATGATACAGGTATCAGATCCTCTGCTGGCTACCTATAACCGCCATGTACATGTATAATATAGGTATAAGACCTTCTGCTGACTAACTATAGCCGTCGTGTACATGTATGATATAGGTATAAGACCTTCTGCTGGCTACCTATAACCGCCGTGTACATGTATTATATAGGTATAAGATCCTTTGCTGGCTACTTATAACCGCCATGTACATGTATTATATAGGTATAAGACCTTCTGCTGGCTACCTATAACCGCAATGTACATGTATTATATAGGTATAAGATCCATTGCCGGCTACCTATAACCGCCATGGTCATGTATTATATAGGAATAAGATCCTCTGCTGGCTACCTATAACCGCCGTGTACATGTATAATATAGGTATAAGATCATCTGCTGGCTACCTATAACCGCCGTGTACATGTATAATATAGGTATAAGACCCTCTGCTGGCTACCTATAACCGCTGTGTACATGTATTATATAGGTATAAGATCCTCTGCTGGCTACCTATAACCGCCATGTACATGTATAATATAGGAATAAGATCCTCTGCTGGCTACCTATAACCGCCGTGTACATGTATAATATAGGTATAAGACCCTCTGCTGGCTACCTATAACCGCTGTGTACATGTATTATATAGGTATAAGATCCTCTGCTGGCTACCTATAACCGCCATGTACATGTATTATATAGGTATAAGATCCTCTGCTGGCTACCTATAACCACCATGTACATGTATAATATAGGTATAGAATCCTCTGCTGGCTACCTATAACCGCCATGTACATGTATAATATAGGTATAAGATCCTTTGCTGGCTACTTGTAACCGCCATGTACATGTATAATATAGGTATAAGATCCTTTGCTGGCTACCTGTAACCGCCGTATATATGCACGAAACTTCCTCTGCTGGCAAGCTATTCTCGCCATGTACACGTATGGTAAATACACAATATCCTCTGCTGGTTACCTATAACCACCTGTACATATATTAAACATATGTACATTTGTAACATGTATATGACATGGTTCTATCGTGAGAGAGATGGAGAAACACATAGACACAGTTAGCTTCTTTATGATCAAAGGAAAGAAATGTAAACTATTTAAGACGATTTAGTACTAGCATGGGAGTGACTTATAAACATCATTACTTTGTTTAAGATGGTATAGTGCTTTCATGGAAAACACACTGGTTAACTACTTTATGATTGTATAGTACTATAATAGGAGTGACATATAAACACCATTAGCTTGTTTATTGATTGATTGATTGATTGATTGATTGATTGATTGACTGATTTTTGTTTTACGTCACACCACGAATATTTCACGTATATGGTGACGGCATCTGCCTGATGCGGGGCATACAAATTTTGACCTTTGCAACGGACCCACCCGAAGCAGTGAGGGATCTTTAACGTGCCATGCATACCACGACACGGGGCCTCAGTTTTTACTGTCTCATCCGAAAGACAGGACACTGGCACTGGCGATCAGGAGTCCGACGCGATACCACTAGGCCACGCCGGCTTCATTAGTTTGTTTAAGATGATATAGTATTATAATGGGATAGACATATAGACACCATTAGTTTGTTGATAATAGTATGGTTGTAGATCATGGAAGAAACACATAGACACAAAGAAGCTACTTAAGATGATATTTTGCCGTAATAGGAGTGACATATAGACACCATTATCTTTTATAAGATGGTATAGTGCTATAATGGGAGAGGTATATAGACACCATTAGTTTGTTTGATATAGTATAGAGCCAGCCGCAAGTAGTGGCCCTATTACATATGAATGATAGGGCCACAATTCCTTACGTTGCGTAAACTTGCATTTTTGATAAACGGAATGGATGGCCTGCACGATTCTATGTATTTCGGCATCAAATGGAGCAAATATCTAACATATATAAACCGCCTCTATTGTGAGGTTTCTTTTAACGAGATCTCGCGAGACCGGATGGCTGACACAGAAACCGGCAATTTTGACACAGGCTGGGAAAAAATATGTGGAGAGCCTTCAGACGACAGATCGAGGATAAGTTTTTATTGCCAATCGTTTGCTTTATGTTTATATATGTTAGATATATGCTTCATTTGATGCCGAGATGCGTGGAATCGTGCCGGCAACTCCGTTTATCAAAAATGCAAGTTTACGCAACGTAAGGAATTGTGGCCCTATCATTCATATAGGGCCACTACTTGCGGCTAGTATAGCGCTATCATGTGAGGAACATTTAGACACCATCAGATTTTATAACATGGTATAGTGCTATAATAGGAGAGACATAAGGACACCATGACCTTGTTTAAGATGGTAGGTGCTATAATGGGAAAGACATGTAGACACCATTAGCTTACTTTAGATGGTATAATGCTTTCATGGGAGAGACATAGACACCATTACCGTCTTTAAGATGGTATAATGATGGCATTACATGTAGTCACCATTAGCTTATCTAAGAAGGTAAAGTGCTGTCACGAGCGAGACATGCAGACACAATAAACTGTTGTATGATGGTATAGCGCTATCATGGAAGAAACATGTAGACACCATTACCTGGTTTATGATAGTAAAGTGCTATCATGGAGGAGACATATATACACCATAAACTGGTTCACGATGGTATGGTGATATCATGGGAGAGACATATAGACTCTATAAGCTGGTTCAAGATGGTATGGTGATATCATGGGAGAGACATATAGACTCCATAAGCTGGTCTACGATGGTATGGTGATATCATGGGAGAGACATATAGACACCAAAAGCTGGTCTACGATGGTATGGTGATATCATGGGAGAGACATATAGACACCATAAGCTGATTTACGATGGTATGGTGATATCATGGGAGAGACATATAGACACTATAAGCTGGTCTACGATGGTATAGTGATATCATGGGAGAGACATATAGACACCATAAGCTGGTTCACGATGGTATAGTGATATCATGGGAGAGATATATAGACTTCATAAGCTGGTTCACGATGGTATGGTGATATCATGGGAGAGACATATAGACACCATAAACTGGTTCACGATGGTATAGTGATATCATGGGAGAGACATATAGACAACATAAGCTGGTTCACGATGGTATAGTGATATCATGGGAGAGGCATATAGACACCATAAGCTGGTTCACGATGGTATAGTGATATCATGGGAGAGACATATAGATACCATAAGGTGGTTCACGATGGTATAGTTTTATAATAGGAGAGACATATAGACACCTTAAGGTGGTTCACGATGGTATGATGATATCATAGGAGAGACATATAGATACCATAAGCTGGTTCACGATGGTATAGTGATATCATGGGAGAGACATATAGACACCATAAGCTGGTTCACGATGGTATGATGATATCATGGGAGAGACATATAGATACCATAAGCTGGTTCACGATGGTATAGTGATATCATGGGAGAGACATATAGACACCATAAGCTGGTTCACGATGGTATTGCGATATCATGGGAGAGACATATATACACCATAAGCTGGTTCACGATGGTATGGTGATATCATGGGTGAGACATATAGACACCATAAACTGGTTTACGATGGTATAGTGATATCATAGGAGAGAATTATAGACACCATAAACTGGTTCACGATGGTATAGTGATATCATGGGAGAGACATATAGACACTTTAAGCTGGTTTACGATGGTATAGTGATATCATGGGAGAGACATATAGACACCATAAACTGGTTCACGATGGTATAGTGATATCATGGGAGAGACATATAGACACCTTAAGCTGGTTTACGATGGTATAGTGATATCATAGGAGAGACATATAGACACCATAAGATGGTTTACGATGGTATAGTGATATCATGGGAGAGACATATAGACACCATAAGCTGGTCTACGATGGTATGATGATATCATGGGAGAGACATATAGACACCATAAACTGGTTCACGATGGTATAGTGATATCATGGGAAATACATATAGACACCTTAAGCTGGTTTACGATGGTATAGTGATATCATGGGAGAGACATATAGACACCATAAGCTGGTTTACGATGGTATAGTGATATCATGGGAGAGACATATAGACACCATAAGCTGGTCTACGATGGTATGGTGATATCATGGGAGAGACATATAGACTCGATAAGCTGGTTTACGATGGTATATCATGGGGACAACATCTGTAATTGAAAAATACATATAAAGAAAATAATTGACATCTATCTGGTCAAATTTAAAGATTAATTAATATAGGTAAGTTATAATGGAAATGTAATAGTTCACAGAATTTGTCTTTCTTGTTAGAGGAATATATAGCCTGAATGAACAAGTTTTGCAGATGTGCTAATTTCATGACACCGTGTGCAAAGATGAGAAAAGGATTGTAGAAATAACATTGCAAAATGTTTGCTAAACACAAAAAAATATCAAATAATTAACCCAAGTGTAATAGAAAGATAAACTATAGTCAAATAATGTAGATATACTTTAGTCAAATAATGTAGATAGACTATAGTCAAATAATGTAGATATACTATAGTCAAATAATGTAGATAGACTATAGTCAAATAATGTAGATAGACTATAGTCAAGTAATGTAGATAGACTATAGTCAAATAATGTAGATATACTTTAGTCAAATAATGTAGATAGACTATAGTCAAATAATGTAGATAGACTATAGTCAAATAATGTAGATAGACTATAGTCAAATAATATAGATAGACTATAGTCAAATAATGTACATAGACTATAGTCAAATAATGTACATAGACTATAGTCAAATAATGTAGATAAACTTTAGTCAAATAATGTAGATAGACTATAGTCAAATAATGTAGATAGACTATAGTCAAATAATGTACATAGACTATAGTCAAATAATGTACATAGACTATAGTCAAATAATGTAGATATACTTTAGTCAAATAATGTAGATAGACTATAGTCAAATAATGTAGATAGACTATAGTCAAATAATGTAGATAGACTTTAGTCAAATAATGTAGATAGACTATAGTCAAATAATGTAGATAGACTATAGTCAAATAATGTAGATAGACTATAGTCAAGTAATGTAGATAGACTATAGTCAAATAATGTAGATAGACTATGATCAAATAATGTACAGAGACTGTGATCAAATAATGTAGATAGACTATAGTTAAATAATGTAGATAAACTATAGTCAAATAATATAGATAGACTATGATCAAATAATGTAGATAGACTATAGTTAAATAATGTAGATATACTTTAGTCAAATAATGTAGATAGACTATGATCAAATAATGTAGATAGACTATATTCAAAAATGTAGATAGACTTTAGTCAAATAATGTAGATAGACTATGATCAAATAATGTAGATAGACTATATTCAAAAAAATGTAGATAGACTTTAGTCAAATAATGTAGATAGACTATAGTCAAAAAATGTAGATAGACTATAGTAAAAAAAAAAGTAGATAGACTTTAGTCAAATAATGTAGATAGACTATAGTCAAATAATGTAGATAGACTATGATCAGAAAATGTAGATAGACTATAGTCAAATAATGTAGATAGACTATAGTCAAATAATGTAGATAGACTATGATCAAATAATTTTACTTTTCGTATGATTTAGTATCTATTACAATATACCAAGGGGAATAATATTTCTCTATCTAACGTTTACCCAGTATGTACAATGATGAATATACGAGTAATTATTTACAATGAAAATGCCAGAGACAGCATAGTTATGGTGTTTTATTAACCGTAGGTCAACTCAAAAGATAATTATAAATCACTATCTCGTTCCTTTGATGGAAAAAATACATAGACGTAATTTTACAATACAAGAAGCTCTCATTCAACACAATTTATTATCAAAGATTGGCAACTCCATGTTTAGAAGTACCGCAAACGCAATGTCAGTTTTCATTATAATCAGTTATTGCCTTAGATTTATTTTTTATAGTCTAAACCATGAATGTGTTTAGTGCATGTGTTTTGGTCTAAGCCGTTAATGTCTTACATTTAAGACCCTTTTCGTCTTAACCGTTAGTATTTTAATTTAAAGCTTATTGTTTTAGTCTAAGCTGTTAATATCTTAGATTTTAGGCCTATTTGGGGGAGGGGGTGTCTAAACCGTTAATGTCTTAGATTTAAGGCCGTTTTGCATTAAATTAGGTGTTAATATCAGTTATCTGTAAGAATCAAAATTCAAAATCAGCTGGCCACGGCATGTCATAGATATTCTTGATTTTCTCTATAATTGGTATAATTTATGCACAGAAAAGGAGAAAATGAAGACTTTGGGGGTAATTCAATTTTGGTTGTCATGGTATCGAGGTCTGTCTTTTTGGCACTTTTTCGAGACTGTGAAATAAGCCTTTTCTTGACACCTTGTTGTCATGAAAACCATCATCAAAGCTTTCTGATGACAACACATTGTAGCTCCAAAAATATTCAAAGTTGTGATAGCTAAGGTTAGGTAACTGATCATATCGAGTCAAATATGAGCATAAAAATATAGTGAATTTACGGGGGGTTGTTTTTTGTTTTTTTGCTTTTGACAGTTTTCATGTTTAAATAAATATCTATAAAGGTAAAGTAGTAAAGATCATGGATTTTGTGCAAACAAAATAAATGTCTACATTTGAATTGAATTAAATAAAAATATTTTTGGAAAAATCAACAGCTTTTTTAACATTCATTAAAATCAAAATATCAAAAACGGCTAAAGCAACTTCTGATGTGAATGCTCTTTTATTACATATATTCAAATCAATTCATACCTACATTCAGTATGACTTACATTGTTGAATGTCTATGCAGGGACATGTATTGTATTACTCTTTGCCTGATAACCTCAAGATTTTTTTCAAGGTCATTGACTTCAAGGTATAGTCTTATATTAGACTCAAATGTCGGTGAAAATGGAGATGTTCTTGGATGTTTTACTTTGTTTGTAAATAGGCTTCCAACATTCAGAATTTCAAAGAAATGTAACGACTTTGCAGATTATCCATTCAAATTAAATCTGTATCTAATTGTTAATTGCATGATTTACTTCAATATGATTTGATTTCCTGAAAGTTTCATCTCTTTTTCATGAAAAATCCTAAACTATATCAAAATCAGTCAATTATATTTTGGTTACCATGAAATTTGGAAGAATGTCCTTGAAAATTTTTCAAGGTCATTATTTTGTTGATTTCTGTCTAATTAGATGTACTTATGAAGTTGTGCATTAATAGAATGTAAAGATAAATAAAAATGCACTGCCAACTCATCCTATTTTTTAAGAGTTTATGACAAGATTGCAACCATTTTAAATACTGTATTGTATAAAATATGTCAATTTCTCCATTTAATATAAATAATGTTTATAGGATGATACTTGTTAGTTGACAGATCTTATCTGTACCAAATTTGTCCTCAAACTGTGCTTCGGATATCTGCACCACTAATCTAATGAACACCTGACGTAACCAAGGGTCGAGCAGAATTCGAACCCAGGACCTTTGGATTATGGACTGCAAACTGGCCACACCAGGTTTACAATATTTTACGAATTTTGATCATTAATTCTCATACCAATACACAAGTTATACGGCATCTGATTGATTGATGAAAGAAAATTTCAGGTGCAAATAACCGTCAATGAAAAGATTAAATAAGGAATAAAGAGAGAATTTGAATTTGATACTATGCGTCGATGCTAAGTTAAAATAAAAATGAAGTCCGAGAACTTAGAGAAATATAAATTTGATTATGGCTGTTCATGATACACTACGTAACGTATTGGTTGTACTTCTGAGGCAGCGTAAGTAACGTACAGGACAGTGTATGTGACTTTGTAATATACACACACCAGACGACGTAACGTGTTGGTTGTACTTCTGAGGCAGCGTAAGTAACATACAGACCAGTGTATGTGGCTGTGTAATATACACACACCAGACGACGTAACGTGTTGGTTGTACTTCTAAGGCAGCGTAAGTAACGTACAGGACAGTGTATGTGGCTTTGTAATATACACACACCAGACGACGTAACGTATTGGTTGTACTTCTAAGGCAGCGTAAGTAACGTACAGGACAGTGTATGTGGCTTTGTAATATACACACACCAGACGACGTAAGGTATTGGTTGTACTTCTGAGGCAGCGTAAGTAACGTACAGGATAGTGTATGGGACTTTGTAATATACACACATCAGGCGACGTAACGTATTGGTTGTACTTCTGAGGCAGCGTAAGTAACGTACAGGACAATGTATCTGGCTTTGTAATATACACACACCAGACGACGTAACGTGTTGGTTGTACTTCTGAGGCAGCGAAAGTAACGTACAGGATAGTGTATGGGACTTTGTAATATACACACATCAGGCGACGTAACGTATTGGTTGTACTTCTGAGGCAGCGTAAGTAACGTACAGGACAGTGTATGTGACTTTGTAATATACACACACCAGACGACGTAACGTATTGGTTGTACTTCTGAGGCAGCGTAAGTAACGTACAAAACAGTGTATGTGACTTTGTAATATACACACACCTGACGACGTAACGTGTTGGTTGTACTTCTGAGGCAGCGAAAGTAACGTACAGGACAGTGTGTGTGGCTTTGTAACATACACAGACCAGGCTACGTAACGTATTGGTTGTACTTCTGAGGCAGCGTAAGTAACGTACAGGACAGTGTATGTGGCTTTGTAATATACACACACCAGGCGACGTAACGTGTTGATTGTACTTCTAAGGCAACGTAAGTAACATACAGGACAGTGTGTGTGGCTTTGTAATATACACACACCAGACGACGTAACGTGTTGGTTGTACTTCTGAGGCAGCGAAAGTAACGTACAGGATAGTGTATGGGACTTTGTAATATACACACATCAGGCGACGTAACGTATTGGTTGTACTTCTGAGGCAGCGTAAGTAACGTACAGGACAGTGTATGTGACTTTGTAATATACACACACCAGACGACGTAACGTATTGGTTGTACTTCTGAGGCAGCCTAAGTAACGTACAAAACAGTGTATGTGACTTTGTAATATACACACACCTGACGACGTAACGTGTTGGTTGTACTTCTGAGGCAGCGAAAGTAACGTACAGGACAGTGTGTGTGGCTTTGTAACATACACAGACCAGGCTACGTAACGTATTGGTTGTACTTCTGAGGCAGCGTAAGTAACGTACAGGACAGTGTATGTGGCTTTGTAATATACACACACCAGGCGACGTAACGTGTTGATTGTACTTCTAAGGCAACGTAAGTAACATACAGGACAGTGTGTGTGGCTTTGTAATATACACACACCAGACGACGTAACGTGTTGGTTGTACTTCTAAGGCAGCCTAAGTAACGTACAGGACAGTGTATGTGGCTTTGTAATATACACACACCAGACGACGTAACGTGTTGGTTGTACTTCTGAGGCAGTGTAAGTAACGTACAGGACAGTGTATGTGACTTTGTAATATACACACACCAGACGACGTAACGTATTGGTTGTACTTCTGAGGCAGCGTAAGTAACGTACAGGACAGTGTATGTGGCTTTGTAATATACACAGACCCCGACATAACATATTTTTGCAAAGAACAATCTCCAATACATGGCTTACTACAGAAAAGTTTTCAAGTAAACCATACAAAACATTAATGTTGCAGAGACAATATCTTAATGTAACTCTTAGCCAAACACTTTAATTTTTCGGGTTTATGATTGCATAATATTGTGACCGCTCGATTCCTCATTCATAACAAGAACTGTGTAGTTAATACAAGGCGGTATTTCAAAGAGAAAATCGACCTGTCCGGGCGCATAATGTTCGTATTGCATGTAGATCGACATTAGAAATCACAAGATGCTTAAGCGATAGTTCAATCAATGCCATTACTCAATTAGCCGATCCCCTATATATTAAAATGCTTTGTCATAATTTTGATTTTTATACCTTGTTTTCTTATAGTCTGCATGTCTGTTGTAAACGTGTACATTTCTTTGTCACTTTTTATGATTTGTTTCAAACGAGAGTCTAAATTATTTACTTTAATATTTGTATATACCTTGTGTATTGTTTAATAATGATATTTTAAGCTTTGTTATCTGTCATCACTCCGGTATGATTTTATGTATATAATGGTGGCAAACGTCACTATGTCGAGAAAACTAGAGTACACGGACGAATCATCGACTAACGGCCACAACAAACCGAATGTTGTAGTAAATGTTGCTTTACCTTTTTTTATTATTATTGATGAGCATGTATTTATGCCCACTTTACTAGTCCTTAAGAGCATTACAATAACATTTTATTAAATGCAATATTTCTTATGACACTATATGTCCCTAAAGCCTATACTCACATTGCTTTCGCGGTAAATTAGTGGACAGAGCTTGTACAATAATTCACGTCCTATGACGAAACCCTGCTTGTACTGGGATGAAACATGTTGTGACGTTCCGGTTCGGTATGTGTTTTATTCACTCTATGTTTGCTTTGCATTGCATGGCTAAGCTTATACAGTTGAATCAGTATGGGTTTGGTTCTTTTCTTCTTATTATTATTCTTTTTATTGCACATTTCGGATATACTTTTCATACGCTGCATCAAGAAAGAATTCATCAAGTACGATAAAAGAGAAACTGAGTAAATAGAAATGTAGCACGCCCATAGATAAAAGGTATTTAAAAAAAGAAATATAATGATAATCCAATATCTGTACAAGAAAATATAAAAATTACCAATGCTTACAGAAAACACAATCCGTAATTATCCATAAAGCAAACACACCTATTGCATAAAAAGAGCATATTTATAACTTCATGATTCAAAACTCGCAAAACCGAGAAGAAAACTCAAATAAAAAGAATCATATTTCACTTTCAAGCAATCAAATGCAGAATATTTCAAAAAATATTTCATTCATTGAACTAGATAAATGAACATGTGAAGAGCGACGAAAGTGTTTAGATTGATTGATTGATTTTTGTTTTACGTCACACCACGAATATTTCACGTATATGGTGACGGCATCTGCCTGATGCAGGGCATACAAATTTTGACCTTTGCAACGGACCCACCCTAAGCAATGAGGGATCTTTAACGTGCCATGCATACCACGACACGGGGCCTCGGTTTTTACTGTCTTATCCGAAAGACAAGACGCCGGCATGACCAGAGCGGGACTCGAACCCCGGCCTCCCGATCAGGAGGAGAGAGCGATACCACTAGGCCACGCCGGCTTCGAAAGTGTTTAGAAACGAAATTTAATCTATGAAATTGAGACAAACTTCTCTAAAAAGTCTAATTATACTTTTGGCACCTTGCTTCATACTTGTTGTGTACATTATAAGGGGTATCCTTCAATATTCACTTACATACATATATACAATTTCTAATAATTACATTTATACCGCGTAAGACGATATTGGGAAGATCAGATATGAAAGTAGTTTTCAAGAAACTTCACAATGTAAACATAAAACCAAATCATATTTCACATATATATTTCAATTTTCCCATAAGATGTGTTTGTTCTCTTGCAGTTAAGCATCGTGGACACTAGGGACTGGTCACAACAAGGTTTTAAAACTCAATAAGTTATCATTGTTCATTCAGCATTCCCTGAGACTTTGAAAACGAGGGTTTGAGAATGGGTCAATCTGGCGTCTGGTGGCAATATTCCGAGCAATATCCCGTAGTAATAGAATAAAGAGTAAAGTCCCTGCGATATGGCCCCTATCACTGACCGGATAAGCGGCCAGATCCCTGAGATGGATGACGTGGTATGACAAACGCCCATAAACTTGCCGTAGATACCGACGTAAACATCGTCCGAAATGGTCATAAAAGTGTTTATCATCACAAACAATGCGACATACTCACATTTCAAATTGCTTTTTCAATATTTTGATGGTCGATATGAGGAAGGAGCATATTGCTGGGCTTTATCAGGGAGAATTACACGAAACCGAATCCGACATCTAGCGTTATTGTTCTCCGTAGTGTACATAGTAAGAAACGATAATCGATTCATTTCTTTGTGATTTATTTTAAGGCTTCAAAGTTCATTCTGTGAACGTCTGAAAGCAAATGATTAGAACGTACAAGTAAGCTCGTGACGCTGGCCATATATTTAACAGATACACAATGCCATTTTTCGTAATTGATTACTATAAAAACGCATCTTTAAGAGATAATATCTCTGCAAAAGCAATCCGATTCTGCGATTTGGTGGGTATGTAGGGACTGTTCAGCTGACATAAGAATTATGTCACTGGCAGCGAAAAATAATTGCTATCAAGAATTTATGACGCAAGACAATATCATTATAAGAACACAGCAAGCCATTATAAAATGCCATTATAAGAATACAGCACATGTAAAACCATGAATTATAATTACGATTGTTATAATTATAGATTTTGCTAATATTATTATTATCATTTTATTATTATTATTATAATTATTATTATTATTATTGTTATTATCATCATCATCATCATCATCATCATCATCATCATCATCATTCTTATTATCATTATTATTATTATTATTATTATTATTATTATTATTATTATTTCTTTTCTTTTTTATCATGAATATATATACCCTTTCTTGATTAAAAAATCATTTGTTTATTTACACGTATACATACTGTATGAACAATTCAGAAAATTACAAGATGTATACATATCATTACTTATTTTTCATTGAATGCATTTATTTCCCCAAAACAAGGTAACGAAATTGATCTAGATTTACAAAAAAAACATTAATAAAATAACTAAAATAACATAGACCAAATAAGAAATAATAAAAAACGACAGAAATAGAAATCATTACTAGTCTATATGGTAATGCATATTTTATATTTAACGACTCAAAACTAAGTTTAAACAATATAACGATATATCCATCATACTCATATGAAAAAGATTGATATATCAACAGATAAATCAATTTTTATCAATTCCTGTCGAAATACAGTTATTCTTCCATATTTCAATTTTTAGTTTTATCGGACGCTACACCATTACAGATTATGTTGCCCTATACGTAAACAAGATTGTTATCTCAATGAGAGTCATTGACATTATAATAAGACAGCATGACCGTAACATAAACTACAGTAAGTTGCATTGACCACGTTCTTTGATTGATACCATTTACGGCGCATGCGTCGGGAAGATTTTTGTTTAGAGATGTATTGTTTAACTATTTCAGACGGATCATCCGTCAGGCTATCAGTGGGGTTAAATAAATGGCATTCTACGCAGATAGCACCAACCCTGTAATCTCTCTTAATCTAAATCAGATTCGCTAATCATCGCTTATAGTCCATGATCTCAGGGGGAAATCAAGGGCTTTGTTGGCTATTTTGTTTAGAAAAAGGTGATTGTACATACATGTATTTGTAGATAATTTGTATGATTCTTCACTTTGATCCTAATTTGTTGTCTATTATCAAAACTGTACTACTATGAATAGAATACACAGATCAATATACGGCATTTAGCGCTAAATTTGACTGCCAAGATGTCATTTCAAGTCAGACAAATCAGACATTTTGATTATTATGCCACAGGCATACTACTTTTTGTTCAAACTGAGATCAGTGTATTCACCTTCCACAAAACGCAATTCTTCATCGTAATGACATCATCAAAGGTCCCAAAAAACTCCGACAAATAAAGCATTTGTTTATGAAGGCATTACTAGAACAATTGAAAATAGCCAGAATGTGACGTTCTTTTACGAACCGTGATAGAGTAAATTGAATTTACTGATTGATTAATACACCGATCCACTTTCGTCGAATGTCAAGTGCAAAATACGACTTTGATGACATCACGCGTTCGGGAAGGTTGTAAAGTTGTACATTTAGGGGATAAACGTAGTGTTTGATTGTTTCCGACAGGTATACTGTGGTTATACCTTTGGAAACAGTTTTCCTGGCTGCGCTTGCGGATCAAACACAGTATATTTGTCCCTATTCTAATTCACTGTAACACAAATATCTTTTTTTCTCTCTGAAATTGCCCCAAATTCCTCGTTGTTAAGGGGATTGATAGCGCCATATTCAAAAATGAATTGAAATTTTTTGCATTGACATAAGAATTTTCTTTATTATCAAATTCTCAAAATTTAATAATTAAACTATTAGTCAAATATTGATTCACTCACGAGTGACTTGACATCGCATCGTAAACAACTGAACAGGCAGTTTTGCTGAATAAAATGAAATAAAGTATATAAAGGATGTTGCATGGTGGTAGGGCTTGTGCGTTGTAAGTTTTGCTGGTTCAACTTCATTGTAATAATTGTGCACGTGAATGGTAGAGTAAGAAATTGCAAATCGTCCTTGATACGAAACTTAAGATGGACGAAGAGAGCACTGGACGAAGTTGTTATAGACAGTATTTTTGATAGATGGATTCATAGCCGATGTGGACAAAGAGTGCGCACAATGTAGTAATACATTTGAGGATGGTATATCGTGGTTATACATGTCTGAACGTGTGGACCAGTCAGAATTGTTAAAACAGAACAAGTGAATTAGAATTAATTATGACGTCGTAAGTATAACAATCAAAAGTCCGCTAAACATTGCTTTCTATATATATGTAATACTGAGAAGTAGGATCTGTGAATGCCCAATGCCTTAACGATGATCAGTCATGATGTCTGCGCACTGCAAGCGGCGCAAGTGGAACAACTCTGTCTGTCATATGTTTTCTATGACATCATGTCTACAAGTATTGTGGCGTGGTGTAAACCCATGGGCAGTTTGCTCCTAACCAGATGCGATCTCAATGGAACATATTTGCTATAATGTGTTCTGGAAGTTCAAACTTCCGATTTATTTATGAGTTTTATGTTCTTGTAAAATCAACTTCGACACGTGAATCTGAACAATTTATGGTAAGCACAAATTAGTTTTTGTTTTTGTTTGTTTGATTATTGTTTTACGTCACTCCACGATTATTTCACGTATATGGTGACGGCATCTGCCTGATGCATTGCATACAAATTTAGACCTTTGCAACGGACCCACCCGAAGCAGTGAGGGATCTTTTACGTGACACGGGACCTCGGTTTTTACTGTCTCATCCGAAAGACAGAACACCGGTGTGCCCCGGGCGGGAGTCGAACCCGCGACCTCTTGATCACGAGCCGAGCACCTTATCCACTAAGCCACACCGGCTTAAGCGCAAATTAGTTCTACTGTCCGCGCCACTCACTTTGTAAACCGAAAAATCTGGATTTTCACTTATTTATCTTTTAAATAGTTTTACAAAATTAATATCAATCGACAGATCTTGTTGAGTCGTAACTTTTGGTGTATGTTATATGTTTCTACAAAGAAGCATTCGTATTTTATAGGGAAAAAATCATTTTAGATAGGGCGTTTTCTATGTTAATTTTGACGTGACGTCGCCGATGTTTAACATTGAGTTTATGGGAAACTTGGCGACGTCACGTCAAAATTTAACATGGAAATCGCCCTATCTAAAATTGATTTTTTCTATAAAACATGAACGCTTCTTCATACAAACATATAGCATACACCAAAAGTTACGACTAAACAAGATCTATTGAATGGTTATGCCTTTTTAAAATTATTCTGAAGAT
Source organism: Pteria penguin (assembly GCA_035048485.1). Taxonomy (NCBI): domain Eukaryota; kingdom Metazoa; phylum Mollusca; class Bivalvia; order Pterioida; family Pteriidae; genus Pteria; species Pteria penguin. The sequence continues at coordinate 87,188,403 of CM068580.1, forward strand.
GAATGACTGAAAATCCAGATTTTCCAGTCTCCAGAGTGAGTGGCGCGGACAGTAATTAATAGATAGATGTATGACTTTTATCTTAAATTCCTTTATCTTTGTAAAACATCTCACAAATCTCATATAAACCTAGGAGACGCACCTTTATAGACCTATAAGACGTACCTTTATAGACCTATAAGACGTACCTTTATAGACCTATGAGACGTACCTTTATAGACCTATAAGACGCACCTTTATAGACCTATGAGACGCACCTTTATAGACATATGAGACGCACCTTTATAGACCTATAAGACGTACCTTTATAGACCTATGAGACGTACCTTTATAGACCTATAAGACGCACCTTTATAAACCTAGGAGACGCACCTTTATAGACCTATAAGACGTACCTTTATAGACCTATAAGACGTACCTTTATAGACCTATGAGACGTACCTTTATAGACCTATAAGACGCACCTTTATAGACCTATGAGACGCACCTTTATAGACATATGAGACGCACCTTTATAGACCTATGAGACGTACCTTTATAGACCTATAAGACGCACCTTTATAGACCTATGAGACGCACCTTTATAGACCTATAAGACGCACCTTTATAGACCTATGAGACGCACCTTTATAGACCTATAAGACGTACCTTTATAGACCTATGAGACGTACCTTTATAGACCTATGAGACGTACCTTTATAAACCTATGAGACGCACCTTTATAGAGTTATGAGACGCACTTTTAAAGACCTATGAGACGCACCTTTATAGACCTATGATGCGTACCTTTATAAATCTATGAGACGCACCTTTATAGACCTATGAGACGTACCTTTATAGACCTATGAGGTGTACCTTTATAGACATATGAGGTGTACCTTTATAGACCTATAAGACGTACCTTTATAAACCTATGAGACGCACCTTTATAGACCTATGAGGTGTACCTTTATAGACATATGAGACGTACCTTTATAAACCTATCAGACGCACCTTTATAGACCTATGAGACGCATTTTATAGACCTATGAGGCGTACCTTTTTAGACCTATGAGGCGTGCCGTTTTAGACCTATGAGGTGTACCTTTATAGACATATGAGGCGTACCTTTATAGACCTATGAGGCATACAGGCGTACCTTTATAGACTTATGAGGCGTACCTAATAGACCTATGAGACGTACCTTTATAGATATATGAGACGCACCTTTTTAGAGCTATGAGGTGTACCATATAGACCTATGAGGCGTACCTTTATAGACCTATGCGGTGTACTATTTTAGACTTATGAGGCTTACCTTTTTAGACATATGAGGACTTTTTGTCAGACCTATGAGGCGTTCCATTTAAGACGTTTGAGGCGTACCTTTTTAGACCTATGAGGCATACCTTTTTAGACCTATGAGACGTTCTATTTAAGACGTTTTAGGCGAACGTATTTGACCTATGAGATGTACCTTTTTAGATCTATGAGGACTATTTTTATACCTATGAGGCGTTCCTTTAGAGACCTATGAGGCGTACCTTATTAGACCTATGAGGCATACCTTTTAAGACCTATGAGGAGTATTTTTATACCTATGATGCGTCCCTTTATAAACCTATGAGTTGTACCTTTTACCCCTATGAGTCGTACCTTTTTAGACCTATCAGGCATACCTTTTCAGATATTGAGACGTACCATTTAAGACGTATGACGCGTACCTATTGGACATATGAGATGTACCCTTTTAGACCTATGAGGCATCCCTTTATAGACCTATGAGGAGTATTTGAAGACTTATGAGGCGTCCCTTTATAGACCTATGAGGCGTCCCTTTATAGACCTATGAGGCGTCCCTTTATAGACCTATGAGGTGTACCGTTATAAACCTATGCCGCCTACCTTTCTAGACCTATGAGGTGCACCTTTTTAACCTATGAGGCGTAACTGCATAGACCTATGAGGCGTACCGTTTACCTGAGGCGCATCTTTTTAGACTTATGAGACGTATCTTATTAGACCTATCAGACGTACCATTTTAGACCTATGAGGCATACCTTTCTGTACCTATGAGGTGTACTTATATAGACCTATGAGGCGTACCTTTTTAGACCTACGAGATGCACCGTTTTAGACTATGAGGCGTACCGTTTTAGACCTAACTATGAGGCGTACCTTTTTAGACCTATGAGGCGTACCTTTTTAACCTATGAGACATGCCTTTTTAGACCTATGAGACGTACCTTTATAGACCCATGAGACGTACATTTACAAACCTATGAGACGTACATTTTTAGACCTATGAGACGTACCTTTATAGACATATGGGACGTACCCTTATAGACCTATGATGGGTACCTTTGTAGACCTAAGAGGCGTGGCACTGTATACTGTGAAATAGGAGTCGTCATTAATGCCATCACGATATACATATGTAATATACAATAGACCATATTCCGATTTTGATAATTGCTGTCTTTTTGTCCGAGCTAATACCTTTTGGCGTTGTTTTTCATAGTGACGTTATAATGAATCTATGCCATGCGTTATGACGTCAGTATGAAAAACAACGCCAAAATGTATCAGCTCGGACAAAAAGACAGCAATTATCAAAATCGGAATATGGTCTATTCATATCTGTCTATGAGGTCAGTATGGCAAATTGATGACCCAAGACCTTGCACTCGATGTGGTCTGACCTGACCGAGGCCGTAAGGCCGAGGTCATGTCAGACCAGCGAGAGTTCAAGGTCGAGGGTCATCCATTTGTTATATTGATCTCATAGGGTGTAATTACCGATAATTGTTTCATTATACCGAAATTTTATATATCTCGCCTGGTATTGTTGACGTACATGTAAACAATCAAGTTTTCACAGCAGCTATAGAAGTCCATTTCATATTTACAGATGAATTGTATTTATAGTCCGTATCTGATGGGTGCGACCGCCGCCATATCAGATTTCTACGTCTGTCATATTTGGCGGTCATTGATATTAATAACCCGGTCATTATTTCATTTTCCGTTCATCAGTTATCACGTGGTGTATTTTTGAGTCATAAGTCATTTTTAATGGTTCATAATCAACCGATCAGAATCCTAAAATCTTAATAGAGGTATAATAATGCAATATAACTGACGTCATCTAACATACATGATACAGATCTACTTCATAACGATTTCTAATAACATAATGAAGAGAAGACATGTCCTACTTGAAATGATATTTAGAAATGAACAAAACTTTAATCTGTAATCTATCATAAAACATATTTTATTAATAATTTTCAAAGTTCAAAGTTCAGAAACTGTATAGATCTGCCTGACATCCAATCAATTCAATATTAATCAGAAAATTCAATCATTCCGAATGATTATTTAATCAATGCATAGCTCTTGTTCAATGTCTGGAATTTCTTTTTATATACTTAGCAATGATTCGAGGTTCTCTTTATCAAGGTTTCTGTCTCGGATTCCAATGACATAAGTATTGTACTGTTTACGCAGGCGCGTACAGCAGCGCAAACATTCACTTGAGCAAAACTTACATATTTCGATCGCTCCTTCTGATGCCACTTGTCTCCAGAATTCAGAGAAACATTCCGGGCAACAAACATTGAAAGTGACCATTACCAGCAGCATAGTGGACAGAATGGCGGAACTGATCCAGAAAACCTCAATCCAGTCTGTCTTATCAGAAGGAACTTCGATCTTCTTAAACTTCTGCTTTTTAACCGATCCATCCAACAAAAAAGAATCCATGGGTATCATTTCCTTGAAAGGGTCATTCAAATAATATCGTTTTACTGCATCTGCTTTTTCTTTGTAAACAATGCTAGATAGTTCTGCAGCAAGCTTCGGACGGCCGATTTGTCGTAAACGTAATGGCAGATCATTAAATGTTTTATTCCTTCCTTCTGTCCTATCCCATCTCAGGAGAAGGTATATACACGACTTATTAGGCTCATGATTACCTGTAACATTCTTTTGCAAGAAAAATGTCTCCTCGTGCAAGGCCTCTGCAAGCCGTCTGCACTCCTGAACCGTCAAACTGTCAGCCACAAACTGAAGTTCATGAATGTTCAAGTCTGTAGTGCAGAAATATGAAGAGAATCCTGAAAGGAAGAACAGCAACAACGATCCAGCCATATTTTGTGATAAAATGACGTCACATATGACGATATAAGACGTCATTATCCCTTAAGGTCAATTACGTCATCGAAGAAAATAAACTTATTTCATTCATGAACATCTTTTTGATTGGTCAGAGCAAACCAGGTTAAAAACCATTGACATTGCCTCGGTCGTTAGAAATCATATAACGCGATGACGTCACTCAAAATGATGGTTGAGAATGTTGAACATTCAAATTGAGAATTTTGCGATAAATCGAATTATAAGGATTTATGTTACTATTTTTATCGTTATACGATAACTGAGTTTTCCGTAACACACATTACATTATGTATCTCTTAATTTAATTCATGTGTGTTGTATACAAAGTTCAAAAGAAAGATATCACTACAAAAGTTTTCGAATTAAACGTTTTTGCTACCTCTTGAACTTGCAATAGTACACTCTACAAAAACAAAGACTATGACTTTTAAAACTTATAAAAAAGCACATGCAGTTTCAGACAATATTAAGGTCATATCTTACATACTCAGTTTTAGGATAGATTTGCTCTCATAACTGAACATGTCTGATGTGGTGACCATATGAAAATCTGGAGTTTTTTTTCAACTTTCTTGATTGACTGATTCAAACATTTTTCATTCCCATGTATAGGCAAAAACAAAAATTACTCAAAATTTTCTTTTATGGCGGATATTTTCTCTTCATATTTGAAATAAAATATATTGGAAACATATAATCGCCTTGAATGAAGACAAGGAAATTGGTAATGCATAATTCCCTTGCTTTGTTTTGCTTAAACGCCAAGTCTGGGTTAATATACATACGAGTGTTATTAGCTTTACTCTAACAGAGAACAGGTGATCGTTAGGCCTCTGGGGGTGGCAAGTAAAAGATCCATCTCTGTTTCGAATGGGTCTGTTGCAATGGTTTAAATTTCTAAGTAATGCATTAGGCAGATGCTGTCACCATATACGTGAAATAATGATTGAGAGATGGAGAACAAAAATCAATTAACCTACCTATTAAGGAATGTAAAGAGTATTTTGACAAAAACCAATTTGTCAAGTATAAGGTCCCTCAAATCATGTAAAATATTAACTTCGGGTCACCTGAATTCTGCACATCTTTAAGTATCCCCGAGAGTTGTTTTAACTAACCTGAGCCAAAGGCTCAAGTGAGCAATTGTTATAGCGTGTCGTCCGGCGCCCGTAGTCCAGAGTCCGTCATAAACTTTTTCACATATTCGACTTCTTCTCTGCAACCGCTTTGCAGAATTTCACTAAACCTTACAGAAAGTAAGTACTTAAGATCCTCTACCAAGTTTTTACTTTTCGACCCAATCCGTAATCCAAGATGGTCGCCATTGGCTCTGATTGGTTGACATATTCTCGACTTCTTCCCCAGAACCGCTGCAAAGGATTTCACCAAAACTTACAGTATGTAAGTACTCAAGGTCCTCTACCAAGTTTGTGGTTTTGTACCCGATCTATAATCAAAGATGGGCACTAATTGGTTGACATTTTCGACTTCTTCTCCGCAACTTCTGCATAAAACTTCACCAGACACTACGAGAAATAAGTAATCAGGGTCCTCTTCCAAGTTTGTGTTTTTCGACCTGATCCGTAATCCAAGATGGCCTCCAGGGGCTCTGATTGGTTGACATATTTTCGACTTTTCCTCTGCAACCGCTTTACAGAATTTCACCAGACCTTACAGGAGGTAAGTACTCAAGGTCCTCTAAAAAGTTTGTGTTTTTCGACCCGATCCGTTATTCCAATATGGCTGTCATGGGCCCTGATTGGTTGACACATTTTCGACTTCTTCTCTACAACAGCTTCATTAAATTTCACCAAATATTACAAGCAGTAAGTAATCAAGCTCCTCTGTCGATTTTGTGCTTTTCGACCCGATCCGCAATCCAAAATGGTGTATCACCAAAGCGCACAGGAAGTTATCGAGGCCCCATAAATATTTTTCGACTTCTTTTCATTAACCACTTCACAGAATTTTACTAAATCTTATAGAAAGTAAGTACTGAAAGTACTCAAAGTCTTCTACCAAAATTGAGCTGTCATTCGTTTGTGAATAAGCAAATTGTGCTCAGGTAATATAGGTCCACTTTGGGTGCTTGTTTGGTTCTGGCTTTCGAGTCGGTTTTGAATACTTTATATTTCATAAAGCCATAGAAATACAATAATAGATATAAAAGCATGATTTTTAAAATATAGTTTCTCTAAGAAAATAAACCAGTGTATTTCAAGTTTTAAATGTGTATGAATGATTGAATGAATGAATCTGAGTGTTTGTAAACGGTTATCGAGAGTCATATAAATTGCGCCAATATATCATGGAACAACCCAATATATCATGGAACAACCCAGTATATCATGGAACAACCCAATAAATCATGGAACAACCCAATAAATCATGGAACAACCCAATAAACGCCTCGTATACAATACTAATTTGATTTTACTGCAAGTATATTAGCAACATGAATTGTGATTTTTTGATGAGAAGAAAATTGAAGTGTGCAGAAGATAATTATAATAAAGTTTAAACATAATAAATGTTTTAAACTTTAGTGAAACATAAATATCAGATTATATGTCAGAAATTTGAATTTGTGTGAATACGCGATACGGCTACCTGTACGTGTAGGCTACACCCTATAGCTGATGTTAAGAACACGCCGGGTCGAGCGCAAATGCTTGATTGATTGATTGATTTTTGTTCAACGTAACACCACGAATATTTCACGTATATGGTGACGGCATCTGCCATATACGGGGCATATATTGGTCTCATGTCACAGTAGATGAGGCACGTCAAATCTCCGTCGGGGCTTCGAGTTGGTCCCTTGTCACAGTAGATGAGGCACGTTAAAGCTCCCTTACGGTTTCGGATGGGTCTCATGTCGCAGTAGATGAGGCACGTTAAAGCTCCGTCGGGGCTTCGAGTTGGTCCTTGTCACAGTAGATGAGGCACGTTAAAGCTCCCTTACGGTTTCGGATGGGTCTTATGTCACAGTAGATGAGGAACGTTAAAGCTCCGTCGGGGCTTCGAGTTGGTCCCTTGTCACAGTAGATGAGGCACGTTAAAGCTCCCTTACGGTTTCGGATGGGTCTCATGTCACAGTAGATGAGGCACGTTAAAGCTCCGTCGGGGCTTCGTTTGGGTCCCTTGTCACAGTAGATGAGGCACGTTAAAGCTCCCTTACGGTTTCGGATGGGTCTCATGTCACAGTAGATGAGGCACGTTAAAGCTCCGTCGGGGCTTCGTTTGGGTCACTTGTCACAGTAGATGAGGCACATTAAAGCTCCCTTACGGTTTCGGATGGGTCTCATATCACAGTAGATGAGGCACGTCAAAGCTCCGTCGGGGCTTCGAGGTCTCATGTCACAGTAGATGAGGCACGTTAAAGCTCCCTTACGGTTTCGGATGGGTCTCATGTCACAGTAGATGAGGCCCGTTAAAACTCCGTCGGGGCTTCGAGTGGGTCCCTTGTCACAGTAGATGAGGCACGTTAAAGCTCCCTTACGGTTTCGGATGGGTCTCATGTCACAGTAGATGAGGCCCGTTAAAGCTCCGTTGGGGCTTTGAGTTGGTCCCTTGTCACAGTAGATGAGGCACGTTAAAGCTCCCTTACGGTTTCGGATGGGTCTCATGTCACAGTAGATGAGGCCCGTTAAAGCTCCGTCGTGGCTTCGAGTTGGTCCCTTGTCACAGTAGATGAGGCACGTTAAAGCTCCCTTACGGTTTCGGATGGGACTCATGTCACAGTAGATGAGGTCCGTTAAAGCTCCGTTGAGGCTTCGGGTGGGTCCCTTGTCACAGTAGATGAGGCACGCTAAAGCTCTGTTGAGGCTTCGGGTGGGTCTCTTGTCACAGTAGATGAGGCACGTTAAAGCTCCCTTACGGTTTCGGATGGGTCTCATGTCACAGTAGATGAGGCCCGTTAAAGCTCCGTCGGGGCTTCGTTTGGGTCCCTTGTCACAGTACATGAGGCACCTTAAAGCCCCCTTACGGTTTCGGATGGGTCTCATGTCACAGTAGATGAGGCACGTTAAAGCTCCGTCGGGGCTTCGAGTTGGTCCCTTGTCACAGTAGATGAGGCACGTTAAAGCTCCCTTACGGTTTCGGATGGGTCTCATGTCACAGTAGATGAGGCACGTTAAAGCTCCGTCGGGGCTTCGTTTGGGTCCCTTGTCACAGTAGATGAGGCACGTTAAAGCTCCCTTACGGTTTCGGATGGGTCTCATGTCACAGTAGATGAGGCACGTTAAAGCTCCGTCGGGGCTTCGTTTGGGTCACTTGTCACAGTAGATGAGGAACATTAAAGCTCCCTTACGGTTTCGGATGGGTCTCATATCACAGTAGATGAGGCACGTTAAAGCTCCGTCGGGGCTTCGAGGTCTCATGTCACAGTAGATGAGGCACGTTAAAGCTCCCTTACGGTTTCGGATGGGTCTCATGTCACAGTAGATGAGGCCCGTTAAAGCTCCGTCGGGGCTTCGAGTGGGTCCCTTGTCACAGTAGATGAGGCACGTTAAAGCTCCCTTACGGTTTCGGATGGGTCTCATGTCACAGTAGATGAGGCCCGTTAAAGCTCCGTCGTGGCTTCGAGTTGGTCCCTTGTCACAGTAGATGAGGCACGTTAAAGCTCCCTTACGGTTTCGGATGGGACTCATGTCACAGTAGATGAGGCCCGTTAAAGCTCCGTTGAGGCTTCGGGTGGGTCTCTTGTCACAGTAGATGAGGCACGTTAAAGCTCTGTTGAGGCTTCGGGTGGGTCTCTTGTCACAGTAGATGAGGCACGTTAAAGCTCCCTTACGGTTTCGGATGGGTCTCATGTCACAGTAGATGAGGCCCGTTAAAGCTCCGTCGGGGCTTCGTTTGGGTCCCTTGTCACAGTAGATGAGGCACGTTAAAGCTCCCTTACGGTTTCGGATGGGTCTCATGTCACAGCAGATGAGGCACGTTAAAGCTCCGTTGGGGCTTCGAGTTGGTCCCTTGTCACAGTAGATGAGGTACGTTAAAGCTCCCTTACGATTTCGGATGGGTCTCATGTCACAGTAGATGAGGCCCGTTAAAGTTCCGTCGGGGCTTCGTTTGGGTCCCTTGTCACAGTAGATGAGGCACGTTAAAGCTCCCTTACGGTTTCGGATGGGTCCCATGTCACAGCAGATGAGGCACGTTAAAGATCCGTTGGGGCTTCGAGTTGGTCCCTTGTCACAGTAGATGAGGCACGTTAAAGCTCCCTTACGGTTTCGGATGGGTCTCATGTCACAGTAGATGAGGCCCGTTAAAGCTCTGTCAGGGCTTCGAGTTGGTCCCTTGTCACAGTAGATGAGGCACGTTAAAGCTCCGTTGAGGCTTCGGGTGGGTCCCTTGTCACAGTACATGAGGCACGGTTAAAGCTCCCTTACGGTTTCGGATGGGTCTCATGTCACAGTAGATGAGGCCCGTTAAAGCTCCGTCGGGGCTTCGAGTTGGTCCCTTGTCACAGTAGATGAGGCACGTAAAAGCTCCCTTACGGTTTCGGATGAGTCTCATGTCACAGTAGATGAGGCACGTTAAAGCTCCGATGAATCTTCGGGTGGGTCCCTTGTCACAGTAGACGAGGCCCGTTAAAGCTCCGTTGAGGCTTCGGGTGGGTCCCTTGTCACAGTAGATGAGGCACGTTAAAGCTCCCTTACGGTTTTGGATGGGTCTCATGTCACAGTAGATGAGGCCCGTTAAATCTCCGTCGGGGCTTCGTTTGGGTCCCTTGTCACAGTAGATGAGGCATGTTAAAGCTCCCTCACTGCTTTGGATGCGTTCTGTGTTACAGTAGATGAGGCACGTTCAAGCTCCCTCACTGCTTTGGATGCGTTCTGTGTTACAGTAGATGAGGCACGTTAAAGCTCCCTTACGGTTTCGGATGGGTCTCATGTCACAGCAGATGAGGCACGTTAAAGCTCCGTTGGGGCTTCGAGTTGGTCCCTTGTCACAGTAGATGAGGCACGTTAAAGCTCCCTTACGGTTTCGGATGGGTCTCATGTCACAGTAGATGAGGCCCGTTAAAGCTCCGTCGGGGCTTCGTTTGGGTCCCTTGTCACAGTAGATGAGGCACCTTAAAGCTCCCTTACGGTTTCGGATGGGTCTCATGTCACAGTAGATGAGGCACGTTAAAGCTCCGTCGGGGCTTCGAGTTGGTCCCTTGTCACAGTAGATGAGGCACGTTAAAGCTCCCTTACGGTTTCGAATGGGTCTCATGTCACAGTAGATGAGGCACGTTAAAGCTCCGTCGGGGCTTCGTTTGGGTCCCTTGTCACAGTAGATGAGGCACGTTAAAGCTCCCTTACGGTTTCGGATGGGTCTCATGTCACAGTAGATGAGGCACGTTAAAGCTCCGTCGGGGCTTCGTTTCGGTCACTTCTCACAGTAGATGAGGAACATTAAAGCTCCCTTACGGTTTCGGATGGGTCTCATATCACAGTAGATGAGGCACGTTAAAGCCCCGTCGGGGCTTCGAGGTCTCATGTCACAGTAGATGAGGCACGTTAAAGCTCCCTTACCGTTTCGGATGGGACTCATGTCACAGTAGATGAGGCCCGTTAAAGCTCCGTTGAGGCTTCGGGTGGGTCTCTTGTCACAGTAGATGAGGCACGTTAAAGCTCTGTTGAGGCTTCGGGTGGGTCTCTTGTCACAGTAGATGAGGCACGTTAAAGCTCCCTTACGGTTTCGGATGGGTCTCATGTCACAGTAGATGAGGCCCGTTAAAGCTCCGTCGGGGCTTCGTTTGGGTCCCTTGTCACAGTAGATGAGGCACGTTAAAGCTCCCTTACGGTTTCGGATGGGTCTCATGTCACAGCAGATGAGGCACGTTAAAGCTCCGTTGGGGCTTCGAGTTGGTCCCTTGTCACAGTAGATGAGGCACGTATGGGTCTCATGTCACAGTAGATGAGGCCCGTTAAAGTTCCGTCGGGGCTTCGTTTGGGTCCCTTGTCACAGTAGATGAGGCACGTTAAAGCTCCCTTACGGTTTCGGATGGGTCCCATGTCACAGCAGATGAGGCACGTTAAAGATCCGTTGGGGCTTCGAGTTGATCCCTTGTCACAGTAGATGAGGCACGTTAAAGCTCCCTTACGGTTTCGGATGGGTCTCATGTCACAGTAGATGAGGCCCGTTAAAGCTCCGTCAGGGCTTCGAGTTGGTCCCTTGTCACAGTAGATGAGGCACGTTAAAGCTCCGTTGAGGCTTCGGGTGGGTCCCTTGTCACAGTACATGAGGCACGGTTAAAGCTCCCTTACGGTTTCGGATGGGTCTCATGTCACAGTAGATGAGGCCCGTTAAAGCTCCGTCGGGGCTTCGAGTTGGTCCCTTGTCACAGTAGATGAGGCACGTAAAAGCTCCCTTACGGTTTCGGATGAGTCTCATGTCACAGTAGATGAGGCAAGTTAAAGCTCCGATGAATCTTCGGGTGGGTCCCTTGTCACAGTAGACGAGGCCCGTTAAAGCTCCGTTGAGGCTTCGGGTGGGTCCCTTGTCACAGTAGATGAGGCACGTTAAAGCTCCCTTACGGTTTTGGATGGGTCTGCTGTCACAGTAGATGAGGCCCGTTAAATCTCCGTCGGGGCTTCGTTTGGGTCCCTTGTCACAGTAGATGAGGCATGTTAAAGCTCCCTCACTGCTTTGGATGCGTTCTGTGTTACAGTAGATGAGGCACGTTCAAGCTCCCTCACTGCTTTGGATGCGTTCTGTGTTACAGTAGATGAGGCACGTTAAAGCTCCCTTACGGTTTCGGATGGGTCTCATGTCACAGCAGATGAGGCACGTTAAAGCTCCGTTGGGGCTTCGAGTTGGTCCCTTGTCACAGTAGATGAGGCACGTTAAAGCTCCCTTACGGTTTCGGATGGGTCTCATGTCACAGTAGATGAGGCCCGTTAAAGCTCCGTCGGGGCTTCGAGTTGGTCCCTTGTCACAGTAGATGAGGCACGTTAAAGCTCCCTTACGGTTTCGGATGGGTCTCATTTCACAGTAGATGAGGCCCGTTAAAGCTCCGTTGAGGCTTCGGGTGGGTCCCTTGTCACAGTAGATGAGGCACGTTAAAGCTCCGTTGAGGCTTCGGATGGGTCCCTTGTCACAGTAGATGAGGCACGGTTAAAGCTCCCTTACGGTTTCGGATAGGTCTCATGTCACAGCAGATGAGGCACGTTAAAGCTCCGTCGGGGCTTCGAGTTGGTCCCTTGTCACAGTAGATGAGGCACGTTAAAGCTCCCTTACGGTTTCGGATGGGTCCCATGTCACAGCAGATGAGGCACGTTAAAGATCCGTTGGGGCTTCGAGTTGGTCCCTTGTCACAGTAGATGAGGCACGTTAAAGCTCCCTTACGGTTTCGGATGGGTCTCATGTCACAGTAGATGAGGCCCGTTAAAGCTCCGTCAGGGCTTCGAGTTGGTCCCTTGTCACAGTAGATGAGGCACGTTAAAGCTCCCTTACGGTTTCGGATGGGTCTCATGTCACAGTAGATTAGGCCCGTTAAAGCTCCGTCGGGGCTTCGTTTGGGTCCCTTGTCACAGTAGATGAGGCACGTTAAAGCTCCGTTGAGGCTTCGTTTGGGTCCCTTGTCACAAAGATGAGGCACGTTAAAGCTCCCTTACGGTTTCGGATGGGTCCCATGTCACAGCAGATGAGGCCCGTTAAAGATCCGTTGGGGCTTCGAGTTGGTCCCTTGTCACAGTAGATGAGGCACGTTAAAGCTCCCTTACGGTTTCGGATGGGTCTCATGTCACAGTAGATGAGGCCCGTTAAAGCTCCGTCAGGGCTTCGAGTTGGTCCCTTGTCACAGTACATGAGGCACGTTAAAGCTCCGTTGAGGCTTCGGGTGGGTCCCTTGTCACAGTACATGAGGCACGGTTAAAGCTCCCTTACGGTTTCGGATGGGTCTCATGTCACAGTAGATGAGGCCCGTTAAAGCTCCGTCGGGGCTTCGAGTTGGTCCCTTGTCACAGTAGATGAGGCACGTAAAAGCTCCCTTACGGTTTCGGATGAGTCTCATGTCACAGTAGATGAGGCACGTTAAAGCTCCGATGAATCTTCGGGTGGGTCCCTTGTCACAGTAGACGAGGCCCGTTAAAGCTCCGTTGAGGCTTCGGGTGGGTCCCTTGTCACAGTAGATGAGGCACGTTAAAGCTCCCTTACGGTTTTGGATGGGTCTCATGTCACAGTAGATGAGGCCCGTTAAATCTCCGTCGGGGCTTCGTTTGGGTCCCTTGTCACAGTAGATGAGGCATGTTAAAGCTCCCTCACTGCTTTGGATGCGTTCTGTGTTACAGTAGATGAGGCACGTTCAAGCTCCCTCACTGCTTTGGATGCGTTCTGTGTTACAGTAGATGAGGCACGTTACAGCTCCCTTACGGTTTCGGATGGGTCTCATGTCACAGTAGATGAGGCCCGTTAAAGCTCCGTCGGGGCTTCGAGTTGGTCCCTTGTCACAGTAGATGAGGCACGTTAAAGCTCCCTTACGGTTTCGGATGGGTCTCATGTCACAGTAGATGAGGCCCGTTAAAGCTCCGTCGGGGCTTCGAGTTGGTCCCTTGTCACAGTAGATGAGGCACGTTAAAGCTCCCTTACGGTTTCGGATGGGTCTCATGTCACAGTAGATGAGGCCCGTTAAAGCTCCGTTGAGGCTTCGGGTGGGTCCCTTGTCACAGTAGATGAGGCACGTTAAAGCTCCGTTGAGGCTTCGGATGGGTCCCTTGTCACAGTAGATGAGGCACGGTTAAAGCTCCCTTACGGTTTCGGATGGGTCTCATGTCACAGTAGATGAGGCACGTTAAAGCTCCGTCGGGGCTTCGAGTTGGTCCCTTGTCACAGTAGATGAGGCACGTTAAAGCTCCCTTACGGTTTCGGATGGGTCTCATGTCACAGTAGATGAGGCCCATTAAAGCTCCGTTGAGGCTTCGGGTGGGTCCCTTGTCACAGTAGATGAGGCACGTTAAAGCTCCGTTGAGGCTTCGGATGGGTCCCTTGTCACAGTAGATGAGGCACGGTTAAAGCTCCCTTACGGTTTCGGATGGGTCTCATGTCACAGTAGATGAGGCACGTTAAAGCTCCGTCGGGGCTTCGAGTTGGTCCCTTGTCACAGTAGATGAGGCACGTTAAAGCTCCCTTACGGTTTCGGATGGGTCTCATGTCACAGTAGATGAGGCCCGTTAAAGCTCCGTCGGGGCTTCGAGTTGGTCCCTTGTCACAGTAGATGAGGCACGTTAAAGCTCCCTTACGGTTTCGGATGGGTCTCATGTCACAGTAGATGAGGCCCGTTAAAGCTCCGTTGAGGCTTCGGGTGGGTCCCTTGTCACAGTAGATGAGGCACGTTAAAGCTCCCTTACGGTTTTGGATGGGTCTCATGTCACAGTAGATGAGGCCCGTTAAATCTCCGTCGGGGCTTCGTTTGGGTCCCTTGTCACAGTAGATGAGGCATGTTAAAGCTCCCTCACTGCTTTGGATGCGTTCTGTGTTACAGTAGATGAGGCACGTTCAAGCTCCCTCACTGCTTTGGCTGCGTTCCGGGTACATTGTAACAGTAGATGAGGCACGTTAAAGCTCCCTTACGGTTTCGGATGGGTCCCATGTCACAGCAGATGAGGCACGTTAAAGATCCGTTGGGGCTTCGAGTTGGTCCCTTGTCACAGTAGATGAGGCACGTTAAAGCTCCCTTACGGTTTCGGATGGGTCTCATGTCACAGTAGATGAGGCCCGTTAAAGCTCCGTCAGGGCTTCGAGTTGGTCCCTTGTCACAGTACATGAGGCACGTTAAAGCTCCGTTGAGGCTTCGGGTGGGTCCCTTGTCACAGTACATGAGGCACGGTTAAAGCTCCCTTACGGTTTCGGATGGGTCTCATGTCACAGTAGATGAGGCCCGTTAAAGCTCCGTCGGGGCTTCGAGTTGGTCCCTTGTCACAGTAGATGAGGCACGTAAAAGCTCCCTTACGGTTTCGGATGAGTCTCATGTCACAGTAGATGAGGCACGTTAAAGCTCCGATGAATCTTCGGGTGGGTCCCTTGTCACAGTAGACGAGGCCCGTTAAAGCTCCGTTGAGGCTTCGGGTGGGTCCCTTGTCACAGTAGATGAGGCACGTTAAAGCTCCCTTACGGTTTTGGATGGGTCTCATGTCACAGTAGATGAGGCCCGTTAAATCTCCGTCGGGGCTTCGTTTGGGTCCCTTGTCACAGTAGATGAGGCATGTTAAAGCTCCCTCACTGCTTTGGATGCGTTCTGTGTTACAGTAGATGAGGCACGTTCAAGCTCCCTCACTGCTTTGGATGCGTTCTGTGTCACAGTAGATGAGGCACGTTAAAGCTCCCTTACGGTTTTGGATGGGTCTCATGTCACAGTAGATGAGGCCCGTTAAATCTCCGTCGGGGCTTCGTTTGGGTCCCTTGTCACAGTAGATGAGGCACGTTAAAGCTCCCTTACGGTTTCGGATGGGTCTCATGTCACAGCAGATGAGGCACGTTAAAGCTCCGTTGGGGCTTCGAGTTGGTCCCTTGTCACAGTAGATGAGGCACGTTAAAGCTCCCTTACGGTTTCGGATGGGTCTCATGTCACAGTAGATGAGGCCCGTTAAAGCTCCGTCGGGGCTTCGTTTTGTGGGTCCCTTGTCACAGTAGATGAGGCACGTTAAAGCTCCGTCGGGGCTTCGTTTGGGTCCCTTGTCACAGTAGATGAGGCACGTTAAAGCTCCCTTACGGTTTTGGATGGGTCTCATGTCACAGCAGATGAGGCACGTTAAAGCTCCCTTACGGTTTCGGATGGGTCTCATGTCACAGTAGATGAGGCCCGTTAAAGCTCCGTCGGGGCTTCGTTTGGGTCCCTTGTCACAGTAGATGAGGCACGTAAAAGCTCCCTTACGGTTTCGGATGAGTCTCATGTCACAGTAGATGAGGCAAGTTAAAGCTCCGATGAATCTTCGGGTGGGTCCCTTGTCACAGTAGACGAGGCCCGTTAAAGCTCCGTTGAGGCTTCGGGTGGGTCCCTTGTCACAGTAGATGAGGCACGTTAAAGCTCCCTTACGGTTTTGGATGGGTCTGATGTCACAGTAGATGAGGCCCGTTAAATCTCCGTCGGGGCTTCGTTTGGGTCCCTTGTCACAGTAGATGAGGCATGTTAAAGCTCCCTCACTGCTTTGGATGCGTTCTGTGTTACAGTAGATGAGGCACGTTCAAGCTCCCTCACTGCTTTGGATGCGTTCTGTGTTACAGTAGATGAGGCACGTTAAAGCTCCCTTACGGTTTCGGATGGGTCTCATGTCACAGCAGATGAGGCACGTTAAAGCTCCGTTGGGGCTTCGAGTTGGTCCCTTGTCACAGTAGATGAGGCACGTTAAAGCTCCCTTACGGTTTCGGATGGGTCTCATGTCACAGTAGATGAGGCCCGTTAAAGCTCCGTCGGGGCTTCGAGTTGGTCCCTTGTCACAGTAGATGAGGCACGTTAAAGCTCCCTTACGGTTTCGGATGGGTCTCATTTCACAGTAGATGAGGCCCGTTAAAGCTCCGTTGAGGCTTCGGGTGGGTCCCTTGTCACAGTAGATGAGGCACGTTAAAGCTCCGTTGAGGCTTCGGATGGGTCCCTTGTCACAGTAGATGAGGCACGGTTAAAGCTCCCTTACGGTTTCGGATGGGTCTCATGTCACAGCAGATGAGGCACGTTAAAGCTCCGTCGGGGCTTCGAGTTGGTCCCTTGTCACAGTAGATGAGGCACGTTAAAGCTCCCTTACGGTTTCGGATGGGTCCCATGTCACAGCAGATGAGGCACGTTAAAGATCCGTTGGGGCTTCGAGTTGGTCCCTTGTCACAGTAGATGAGGCACGTTAAAGCTCCCTTACGGTTTCGGATGGGTCTCATGTCACAGTAGATGAGGCCCGTTAAAGCTCCGTCAGGGCTTCGAGTTGGTCCCTTGTCACAGTAGATGAGGCACGTTAAAGCTCCCTTACGGTTTCGGATGGGTCTCATGTCACAGTAGATTAGGCCCGTTAAAGCTCCGTCGGGGCTTCGTTTGGGTCCCTTGTCACAGTAGATGAGGCACGTTAAAGCTCCGTTGAGGCTTCGTTTGGGTCCCTTGTCACAGTAGATGAGGCACGTTAAAGCTCCCTTACGGTTTTGGATGGGTCTCATGTCACAGCAGATGAGGCACGTTAAAGCTCCCTTACGGTTTCGGATGGGTCTCATGTCACAGTAGATGAGGCCCGTTAAAGCTCCGTCGGGGCTTCGAGTTGGTCCCTTGTCACAGTAGATGAGGCACGTTAAAGCTCCGTTGAGGCTTCGGGTGGGTCCCTTGTCACAGTACATGAGGCACGGTTAAAGCTCCCTTACGGTTTCGGATGGGTCTCATGTCACAGTAGATGAGGCCCGTTAAAGCTCCGTCGGGGCTTCGAGTTGGTCCCTTGTCACAGTAGATGAGGCACGTAAAAGCTCCCTTACGGTTTCGGATGAGTCTCATGTCACAGTAGATGAGGCACGTTAAAGCTCCGATGAATCTTCGGGTGGGTCCCTTGTCACAGTAGACGAGGCCCGTTAAAGCTCCGTTGAGGCTTCGGGTGGGTCCCTTGTCACAGTAGATGAGGCACGTTAAAGCTCCCTTACGGTTTTGGATGGGTCTCATGTCACAGTAGATGAGGCCCGTTAAATCTCCGTCGGGGCTTCGTTTGGGTCCCTTGTCACAGTAGATGAGGCATGTTAAAGCTCCCTCACTGCTTTGGATGCGTTCTGTGTTACAGTAGATGAGGCACGTTCAAGCTCCCTCACTGCTTTGGATGCGTTCTGTGTTACAGTAGATGAGGCACGTTAAAGCTCCCTTACGGTTTCGGATGGGTCTCATGTCACAGCAGATGAGGCACGTTAAAGCTCCGTTGGGGCTTCGAGTTGGTCCCTTGTCACAGTAGATGAGGCACGTTAAAGCTCCCTTACGGTTTCGGATGGGTCTCATGTCACAGTAGATGAGGCCCGTTAAAGCTCCGTCGGGGCTCGAGTTGGTCCCTTGTCACAGTAGATGAGGCACGTTAAAGCTCCCTTACGGTTTCGGATGGGTCTCATTTCACAGTAGATGAGGCCCGTTAAAGCTCCGTTGAGGCTTCGGGTGGGTCCCTTGTTACAGTAGATTTGGCACTTTTAATCTAAGTTGAGGCTTCGGATGGGTCCCTTGTCACAGTAGATGAGGCACGGTTAAAGCTCCCTTACGGTTTCGGATGGGTCTCATGTCACAGTAGATGAGGCACGTTAAAGCTCCGTCGGGGCTTCGAGTTGGTCCCTTGTCACAGTAGATGAGGCACGTTAAAGCTCCCTTACGGTTTCGGATGGGTCTCATGTCACAGTAGATGAGGCCCGTTAAAGCTCCGTCAGGGCTTCGAGTTGGTCCCTTGTCACAGTAGATGAGGCACGTTAAAGCTCCCTTACGGTTTCGGATGGGTCTCATGTCACAGTAGATTAGGCCCGTTAAAGCTCCGTCGGGGCTTCGTTTGGGTCCCTTGTCACAGTAGATGAGGCACGTTAAAGCTCCGTTGAGGCTTCGTTTGGGTCCCTTGTCACAGTAGATGAGGCACGTTAAAGCTCCCTTACGGTTTCGGATGGGTCTCATGTCACAGTAGATGAGGCCAGTTAAAGCTCCGTTGAGGCTTCGGGTGGGTCCCTTGTCACAGTAGATGAGGCACGTTAAAGCTCCGTTGAGGCTTCGGGTGGGTCCCTTGTCACAGTACATGAGGCACGGTTAAAGCTCCCTTACGGTTTCGGATGGGTCTCATGTCACAGTAGATGAGGCCCGTTAAAGCTCCGTCGGGGCTTCGAGTTGGTCCCTTGTCACAGTAGATGAGGCACGTAAAAGCTCCCTTACGGTTTCGGATGAGTCTCATGTCACAGTAGATGAGGCACGTTAAAGCTCCGATGAATCTTCGGGTGGGTCCCTTGTCACAGTAGACGAGGCCCGTTAAAGCTCCGTTGAGGCTTCGGGTGGGTCCCTTGTCACAGTAGATGAGGCACGTTAAAGCTCCCTTACGGTTTTGGATGGGTCTCATGTCACAGTAGATGAGGCCCGTTAAATCTCCGTCGGGGCTTCGTTTGGGTCCCTTGTCACAGTAGATGAGGCATGTTAAAGCTCCCTCACTGCTTTGGATGCGTTCTGTGTTACAGTAGATGAGGCACGTTCAAGCTCCCTCACTGCTTTGGATGCGTTCTGTGTTACAGTAGATGAGGCACGTTAAAGCTCCCTTACGGTTTCGGATGGGTCTCATGTCACAGTAGATGAGGCACGTTAAAGCTCCGTCGGGGCTTCGAGTTGGTCCCTTGTCACAGTAGATGAGGCACGTTAAAGCTCCCTTACGGTTTCGGATGGGTCTCATGTCACAGTAGATGAGGCCCGTTAAAGCTCCGTCGGGGCTTCGAGTTGGTCCCTTGTCACAGTAGATGAGGCACGTTAAAGCTCCCTTACGGTTTCGGATGGGTCTCATGTCACAGTAGATGAGGCCCGTTAAAGCTCCGTTGAGGCTTCGGGTGGGTCCCTTGTCACAGTAGATGAGGCACGTTAAAGCTCCGTTGAGGCTTCGGATGGGTCCCTTGTCACAGTAGATGAGGCACGGTTAAAGCTCCCTTACGGTTTCGGATGGGTCTCATGTCACAGTAGATGAGGCACGTTAAAGCTCCGTCGGGGCTTCGAGTTGGTCCCTTGTCACAGTAGATGAGGCACGTTAAAGCTCCCTTACGGTTTCGGATGGGTCTCATGTCACAGTAGATGAGGCCCGTTAAAGCTCCGTTGAGGCTTCGGGTGGGTCCCTTGTCACAGTAGATGAGGCACGTTAAAGCTCCGTTGAGGCTTCGGATGGGTCCCTTGTCACAGTAGATGAGGCACGGTTAAAGCTCCCTTACGGTTTCGGATGGGTCTCATGTCACAGTAGATGAGGCACGTTAAAGCTCCGTCGGGGCTTCGAGTTGGTCCCTTGTCACAGTAGATGAGGCACGTTAAAGCTCCCTTACGGTTTCGGATGGGTCTCATGTCACAGTAGATGAGGCCCGTTAAAGCTCCGTCGGGGCTTCGAGTTGGTCCCTTGTCACAGTAGATGAGGCACGTTAAAGCTCCCTTACGGTTTCGGATGGGTCTCATGTCACAGTAGATGAGGCCCGTTAAAGCTCCGTTGAGGCTTCGGGTGGGTCCCTTGTCACAGTAGATGAGGCACGTTAAAGCTCCGTTGAGGCTTCGGGTGGGTCCCTTGTCACAGTAGATGAGGCACGGTTAAAGCTCCCTTACGGTTTCGGATGGGTCTCATGTCACAGTAGATGAGGCACGTTAAAGCTCCGTCGGGGCTTCGAGTTGGTCCCTTGTCACAGTAGATGAGGCACGTTAAAGCTCCCTTACGGTTTCGGATGGGTCTCATGTCACAGTAGATGAGGCCCGTTAAAGCTCCGTTGAGGCTTCGGGTGGGTCCCTTGTCACAGTAGATGAGGCCCGTTAAAGCTCCGTTGAGGCTTCGGGTGGGTCCTTTGTCACAGTAGATGAGGCACGTTAAAGCTCCCTTACGGTTTCGGATGGGTCTCATGTCACAGTAGATGAGGCACGTTAAAGCTCCGTCGGGGCTTCGTTTGGGTCCCTTGTCACAGTAGATGAGGCACGTTAAAGCTCCCTTACGGTTTTGGATGGGTCTCATGTCACAGTAGATGAGGCCCGTTAAAGCTCCGTCGGGGCTTCGAGTTGGTCCCTTGTCACAGTAGATGAGGCACGTAAAAGCTCCCTTACGGTTTCGGATGGGTCTCATGTCACAGTAGATGAGGCACGTTAAAGCTCCGTTGAGGCTTCGGGTGGGTCCCTTGTCACAGTAGATGAGGCCCGTTATAGCTCCGTTGAGGCTTCGGGTGGGTCCTTTGTCACAGTAGATGAGGCACGTTAAAGCTCCCTTACGGTTTTGGATGGGTCTCATGTCACAGTAGATGAGGCCCGTTAAAGCTCCGTCGGGGCTTCGTTTGGGTCCCTTGTCACAGTAGATGAGGCACGTTAAAGCTCCGTCGGGGCTTCGAGTTGGTACCTTGTCACAGTAAATGAGGCACGTTAAAGCTCCCTAACGGTTTCGGATGGGTCTCATGACACAGTAGATGAGGCCCGTTAACGGATTCGGATGTGTCTCTTGTCACAGTAGATGAGGCCCGTTAAAGCTGCGTCGGGGCTTCGAGTTGGTCCCATGTCACAGTAAATAACGCACGTGAAAGCACACGCACTGCTTTGGGTGGGTTTCTTGTCACAGTAGATGAGACACATTAAAGCTCCCTCACTGCCTCGGATGGGTCCCTTGTCACAGTAGATGAGGCACGTTAAAGCTCCGTCGGGGCTTCGAGTTGGTACCTTGTCACAGTAAAGCTCCCCAAAGCTTCGCGTGGACTCTATGTCACAGTAGATGAGGCACATTAAAGCTCCCTCATGGCTTTGGGTGGGTTTCTTGTCACAGAAGAAAAAGGCACGCAAAAGATGCCTCGTGCTTTTGGATGGGTCCCATGTCACAGTAAATAACGCACGTGAAAGCACACGCACTGCTTTGGGTGGGTTTCTTGTCACAGTAGATGAGACACATTAAAGCTCCCTCACTGCCTCGGATGGGTTTCTTGTTAGAGTAAATGAGACACGTTCAAGCTCCCTCACTGCTTTGGGTGGGTTCTGTGTTACAGTAGATGAGGCACGTTCAAGATCCCTCACTACTTTGGATGCGTTCTGTGTTACAGTAGATGAGGCACGTTCAAGCTCCCTCACTGCTTTGGGTGGGTTCTGTGTTACAGTAGATGAGGCACGTTCAAGCTCCCTAACTGCTTTGGGTGGGTTCTGTGTTACAGTAGATGAGGCACGTTCAAGCTCCCTAACTGCTTTGGGTGGGTTCTGTGTTACAGTAGATGAGGCACGTTCAAGCTCCCTCACTGCTTTGGGTGCGTTCTGTGTTACAGTAGATGAGGCACGTTCAAGCTCCCTCACTGCTTTGGGTGGGTTCTGTGTTACAGTAGATGAGGCACGTTCAAGATCCCTCACTACTTTGGATGCGTTCTGTGTTACAGTAGATGAGGCACGTAAAAGCTCCCTCACTGCTTTGGGTGGGTTATGTGTTACAGTAGATGAGGCACGTTCAAGCTCCCTAACTGCTTTGGGTGGGTTCTGTGTTACAGTAGATGAGGCACGTTCAAGATCCCTCACTACTTTGGATGCGTTCTGTGTTACAGTAGATGAGGCACGTTCAAGCTCCCTCACTGCTTTGGGTGGGTTATGTGTTACAGTAGATGAGGCACGTTCAAGCTCTCTAACTGCTTTGGGTGGGTTCTGTGTTACAGTAGATGAGGCACGTTCAAGCTCCCTCACTGCTTTGGGTGGGTTCTGTGTTACAGTAGATGAGGCACGTTCAAGCTCCCTCACTGCTTTGGGTGGGTTCTGTGTTACAGTAGATGAGGCACGTTCAAGCTCCCTAACTGCTTTGGGTGGGTTCTGTGTTACAGTAGATGAGGCACGTTCAAGCTCCCTAACTGCTTTGGATGCGTTCTGTGTTACAGTAGATGAGGCACGTTCAAGCTCCCTCACTGCTTTGGATGCGTTCTGTGTTACAGTAGATGAGGCACGTTCAAGCTCCCTCACTGCTTTGGGTGGGTTCTGTGTTACAGTAGATGAGGCACGTTCAAGCTCCCTAACTGCTTTGGATGCGTTCTGTGTTACAGTAGATGAGGCACGTTCAAGCTCCCTCACTGCTTTGGGCGGGTTCTGTGTTACAGTAGATGAGGCACGTTCAAGCTCCCTCACTACTTTGGATGCGTTCTGTGTTACAGTAGATGAGGCACGTTCAAGCTCCCTAACTGCTTTGGGTGCGTTCTGTGTTACAGTAGATGAGGCACGTTATAGCTCCCTAACTGCTTTGGGTGCGTTCTGTGTTACAGTAGATGAGGCACGTTATAGCTCCCTCACTGCTTTGGGTGGGTCCCTTGTCACAGTAGATGAGGCACGTTCAAGCTCCCTCAAGGCCTCGAGTGGTTTTTGTCACAGTGGAAGAGAAACATTAAATCTCCCTCACTGTCTCGGGTGGGTTTCTTGTCACAGTAGATGAGACACGTTCAAGCTTCCTCACTGCTTTGGGTGGGTCCCTTGTCACAGTAGATGAGGCACGTTCAAGCTCCCTCACGGCCTCGAGTGGTTTTTGTCACAGTGGAAGAGAAACATTAAATCTCCCTCACTGACTCGGGTGGGTTTCTTGTCACAGTAGATGAGGCACGTTCAAGCTTCCTCACTGATTTGGGTGGGTCCCTTGTCACAGTAGATGAGGCACGTTCAAGCTCCCTCACGGCCTCGAGTGGTTTTTGTCACAGTGGAAGAGAAACATTAAATCTCCCTCACTGCCTCGGGTGAGTTACTTGTCACAGTAGATGAGACACGTTAAAGCTCCCTCGCTGCTTTGGGTGGGTCCGTTGCGTGTTCGGTCTCGCACCTATGTCCTGCTTCTTTGATTCACGATTCCCTTTTGCCCGTGTACCGGCTTGGTGTAGTGTTTAGCGCTTGGCTTGCGGCGCCGACGATCCGGGTTCGATTACCTGGTTGTGCCACTATGTTTAAGAGGTTGGTTACCTCCTGCTTCCATGTCGCGATATAACTGAAAAATTGTTGAAAGCGACGTAAAACACCAATGAACCAACAACCAACCCTTTTGCCGTGTACATGTACTACATTGTGTGCAACAACAGTTATCTTTCTTCGATTAGTAAATTTAAACTACTTGAGACCTCATAGCTTGCAACATAATTTTATTATTCATTCATACATAATATTAAACCTCATTAACATTTGCTAAAAAATCAAGATATTGACACAATAATCATATGACTTGTGTATTCATTGTTGACGACTTCGTCTTGCACAATTTTCGCTAATCAATTAGAGTTATCCCTCTTTGTACATTCTACGTTTTCCGTCTCTTCCGAGATTCTCCTCGCCACTTCCCATGTTTTCGATGACGGTATCTTTGTGTTATATATCTATTACCAAATTTTGAACGGATTAAACCATACTTATTTTTCTTGGAATGTGAAGCGCTGCAACATTTTTTGAATTCAGTATTTTGCCTAAGGGCACACCGTCTGTATTCTCTACTCAGCGTGTCCTGTAGAGTCCATGACGACGGTGAGACGTCATCATCCATATGACTTCGTACTCTTTGACGTAACTTCATTAACGTCAGTTTTTGGACGTAGAATCCGGGATAACAAGAATGATGACTTTTTGCTGCTATTTTCCCGAGTTTGCAACACGAGTCTTTAAAATGACTCTCTGCAAAAAATATGTATATCCTCTATGATTTAAGAATTTTACATTTTAATCAACATTGAGGTACACTAGTTTGTACCTTAAATTTCTTAGATGGCACCGAAAAATAACACACAATAAAGCAATGAAATAACTCTATACTGAAATATCATATTTTATCATATTTTAAACTTCTATTGTCTGCATTTTATCTTTCTGTTAGATCTCTATTTTATGCATTTTATCTTTCTGTTAGATCTCTATCTTATTTACTTTGTTTATCTTACTGCTGTATCTTTCTTTTCATATTATTACTTTTTACTATACTGTTTTATCTCTATTGCCTGTAATTTATCGTACTGTTATATCTTTTTCTGTATTTTATCGTACTGTTATATATTTGTTTTCTGTATTTTATCATACTGTTATATCTTTGTTTTCTGTAATTTATCGTACTGTTATATCTTTGTTTTCTGTATTTTATCGTACTGTTATATCTTTGTTTTCTGTATTTTATCGCACTGTTATATCTTTGTTTTCTGTAATTTATCGTACTGTTATATCTTTGTTTTCTGTATTTTATCGTACGGTTATATTTTTGTTTTCTGTATTTTATCGTATTGTTATATCTTTGTTTTCTGTATTTTGTTTATTATACTGTTCTATCTCTATTGCCTGTAATTTATCGTACTGTTATATCTTTCTTTTCTGTATTTGTTTATTAAATCTCTATTTTCTGATAGTTTTTATTTGATATTCATATTTTCCTTAGCGGAGTCAGTTTAAACAACAGTCATGTGAATCTGGTCTGGTGATCATCTTCAATATGAATCACTTAATATATTATTCTTCTCCAGAATACGACTTTCTTTTCTTGAACAAATCAATTATTATACAAAAGCAACGAAAGTGTCAACTGTCTATATGTATTTTGGATGAAAAATATAGTTTTTTTATTTAAGTTATTAACACTCCCCCCCCCTTTTTTTTTTATTGTTGTTGTTTTGGGGGGTTTGAAGCGATGGACTTATTAGTTCTTTGAAATTAAATTGACTTAAAAGACATACAATTGTGATTTCTTATGAACTGCATGATAAAAGGAACCAAGACTGTACGGAAAAAATATCTACAAAATATCCTTTGAGATTAAACCGCTGCGATATGACTTATCTTTTAAGCATAGATTTCAGCTTTTGAAATTGTAATTACTGAGATTGTGACCCATAAAAATGTAATTACTGAGACTGTGACCCACCAAAATGTAATTACTGAGACTGTGACCCACCAAAATGTAATTACTGAGACTGTGACCCACCAAATTGTAATTACTGAGACTGTGACCCACCAAAATGTAATTACTGAGACTGTGACCCACCAAAATGTAGTCTACGTGATGTGATACGAGATCTGTTCTCTTAAAGGTAATGTAATCTCTGAGATTAATCTGATAGATACGTGTAAGATTGACTAATGTTTGTCGACGCAAAAAAGAACTATTAGTCGACAGTCTGAGCTTTGAAGTTTCTTCCGTTTTTAGTTTTGTAATCAGCAAACAGGACTTTTAATGCCTCAGAACAGATCTTGCCATTAACGTCGACTTGAAACTCATTGGTGACGTACCTATGAATATTTGAGGTGTATAGACATTGTCTTGCGTGGAACTTCCGTCACGCTGCATCCCCATACCGCTGCCGTCTGCCACCATGATATCCTCATCATCTGTCAGGAGAAGCGCCCTCCAGCGGGAATGAGATTTTTCCATATCACTATTAGACAAGAGGTATTCTGCAATGCATGTCATATCGTAATGTAAACATTGTGTAATGCTTAGAAATTGCAGTCTATAACAATAGTGTAGTGAGTTAGTCACGTGACTACTGTTGTCCCGGGTTAGAATTTTAATAAGTAAAATGAAGGATTACATTTCGTACAAAATATAATGACACCGCCATATGTAGAGTACTTTATATATGGGCATTATTAGACCGGCTTTCTAAATAATAATGATAATACATACTCTGACTGCGACATATCAGATTTCCGGATGTTTATTTACTCTGTTAGATCTTTATTCGAATGAAATTAGCTTCTAAAATTCCATTTATATAATATTTTATATAATGTAACATGCTTCTGAACACCCTGTCTATGGGAAGCTGCATGTATACGTGCCATATATAGCTATTTTTCGGCTTGCCCTGTCACTGGATTACAGTATGGTCATAATTCTATCAAGATTTGAACCCATCTTCTTCCGATTGAAATCCCAACTGTCGTACTTTAATCTCAGTCTATATAAAAAATCACGTTTATATCTTAATTTGGAAATGATTTGTGTAACGTATATAAAGTGTTTTAAACTATGTAATAGTTCTATAAGCGTGAAAGTTTATACTCGATAGAGGTAATGGCTTGAAATATGGAATGCAGTTTATTCCAGAGGAGATTGCGTTATAGCATTTTAACTTGTTTTTTCACAAAATCATACAATTACACAGAATTCGCCACATGACGCATTAAAAACTGTCATATCTGAAACTCGGTTTTAATAACAATATCGATGTCACATTTTGACAGTGGCTAACGGTATGTAAATAAAAGAAATATGAATGCAATAGTTGAAGACACATTTTAGATCATAGATATGAAATATGACCGCAAAACGGCCGAAACTTTTTATCTTGCATTATTAATTTATTAGTATTCAAAACATATCATAGCTATTGCTAGGACAATTGATTCAAATTAATTACTGAAACTATTCCAACGAAAAGGAATTTTGCACCTCTCTCTCTCTCTCTCTCTCTGGCCGAATCTTACCTGTGAACTGGTCATCGTCTGCGATGAGGGCAGGTCGAGATCCTAATACCATTTTCCATGTCACCAAAAGCATGACAATCCATATGTATGTCCCCACACATTGCATGGTAACACGAGGAATATCTTCCAATGACCTTCGTCATGACAATGTCATTTTTATTATATAACCAGTGGATACCTTAGAGTGTCTTGTACTATCCTTGCATATATTTTGATGAAATGGATTAAATAAATCGCCTGTTTGTGGTAGTATAGAAAATTAGATATCTAAAGAGTCTATCAATGAAAACTATTATCCACTAGAATGCTTCCACTAGTGATCAAAATTCAGTGAAGATCAGTGTCCGCGAGTCACTTTTGCCGGGTGCGGCTTCAGAAGCTTTATTTATATTAATCCGCAACGCCATTGAAGCGAACAGAGGAATGGTACGATGCCCGACACCCCATATCGCCTGATGATCCACCTGAGAATTATCGCGGGGGAGTATCCATTGTTGATAAAAGTGTAACATTGTCACAATAGAATGAACCTGTGATGGTGCGACGCATTTCGCACAGCATTAACCGTACTACATCACTGACGCCGCCGCTGCCTGCTTTCATTTATGCGGTTTCCTAACATCAAGGAAGTCACACTCCAAGCATTCCACGACAGCGTTCAGATTCCTGAGAAGTTCTTAAATATCATTGGATAGGGAGTCTCACGGGAATGGCATATTTCAATGAAAATAGCATGTAAAATAAATGTCATACTCAATGCCAAACAAAATAACATTTTGACACCCTTTATGCACGATTGTGAGACCATTGTGGGGGGATCCCCTCACTTCATTGTGTATATAGATATGACACTTCTTATGTGCTATATATTATGTAAATTTCGGTCAATGAAGGTGAATATAACATTCATATAATATAGCGCGCTCAGATGTCATTTGGTTTCCCGGGAGAGAGTTTTCACCAAAAGAGAATTCGAGCTAATATACAATGATCTGAAAAAGAATAAGTATTTACATTGCCCTTGTCTATATAGAAAACCACGAATACCTTTGTATTGTCTGTTTCACGTTATCGCACTTTAAGTTTGGCATGTCCTATTGCTCTCAGCGTGAATTTATAATAATATATGTCAACTGTCAGTTAGTCCTTAGTCCTTCTGCTTTTTTCTTTGTACATCACATATATAGATATGTCCTTTCACGATTTACTTTCTATTCTTTATGAACACATAACTGATGTCATTTTGAATTCAATTACCCTGAATTCCAATCGTTAGATGAATTCGTTACATCCCGTTTGTAGTTTATGGGTATATCGAGCAATTTATTATGAATTCAAATAGTGGAATCAGTGTTAATCTTTTGTTTTCACTACCAGAGATGTGTTTTGAGCTCACGTTCCACTGCACTGATACCCCTTATCCTCTCCCCGAATGATATACTCTTTATGTATGTGTGAAATAGATCTTGAAGTGAAACATCATTTTCCAAAGAAATCTGTATCGGTTCATAAGTGATTACATTATTACTTTACTAACATAAATTTGGAAATGGCATTCCATTCCGGTGTTATATAGTAATTTTCCCCCTAGCCATCCCCCCCCCCGGAAAAATTGCTCTATAGTAGTTTTCCCCCGGAAAAATGGCTATACAGTAGTTTTTCCCCCGGGGGAAATTTGACTATATAGCCATTTTTCCCCCTCTTATAGCCATTTTTCCCCGGGAAAAAATAATATATAGTAGATTTTCCCCTCAATGTGAAATTCCGGTTTTCTTTTCACACATACATGTAAGTAAATCCAGTTGTTACCTTGTTAACAATAAATAGATTTGTATTTAAAATAGAGATATCTCAACTTTTGATACTGAGATATATTCAATTAATTTAGAGATATCTCATTTTCTTAAGCAGAAATGTGTTAAATTTTAATCTCTTTTCAAAATACAAATGCATATATTTAGAACAGAGATTTGTCTACTAGGACTTCATTCGAGATATCTTTATTTAATCCGAGAAATCTCTACATATACAAATGGTAAAAAGAAAAGAATGAAATTCGGGGGCATCTAGTTTTTTACCTGTCTGTGACTCTTACCCTGTGGCAAAAGCCTTGACTATATCGTTTGTACCAAGAGGTACAAGGCTTTGAAACTCCACATATAGTTTTCTTGCGATTAGATCTTTTATTTGGGACCATGACTTTTGACCTAATGACCTTGACCTTGAAATGTGACCTACTTTTCAAAAACTTTAACCTTGGCTATATCTTCTACACAAAAGGGTGTAGAGCTTTGCAACTTAGCATAGTGATATTTTCAGATAAAACCTTTCAAACTGTGCGTAAGGGACAAGGAAATCACATTCTTGTGTTCATGATTTACAACATCTGCGACTAGGCAAGCTTTGTCGTAAATTGCAAATCTTGGACACCTGGGTGGAATTCCCTTCTGTTATTTTCATTGTGATATATATATGATGCATCAGTCTTAATTTATTTAGGAATTGAATGTTCAAGGAATTCTTGCACGTTCAATACTCATATTTATCATTGGAACATTTGATTGATAAATTCCTATTTTACATATGATGTATTACGAAAAGTTGCCCGAGATCGAATCTTGAGTCACAGCCTGGCGTCATGATTGACATCTATACGCAAGTAAACGACAATTTTTACAATGAAATAATAGAAGAAAATAGCATACTATGGTAAATATATAAAAAAAACTATGGTAAATATATAAAAAGAAAGACTTGACTTGTTAATAAATAAATAAAACAAAAAATAAATACACACACACACACCTACACACACACACACACACACACACACACAACACTTAACAGTATATAGAAACCCATTAACCACAACACCATCGGTTTGATCCACAGGCTATTACTATAGTACTACTACTTACTATATTACTATATTGTATTTCAAATGTTATCTGACTGATACAGGACGCGTATAATTTCCAAACCGTTACGTAATGGGGGAAAAACTACTATGGGGGAAAGACTACTATATAGTAGTTTTTCCGCCATGGGGGAAAACTACTATATAGCCATTTTTCCGGGGGAAAAACTACTATGGGGGAAACTACTATATAACTCCGGTCGTGAAATCCAAAACCATAACAGCCGGCATGCAATGGCAGTCATGACATCCTAATTCATGATACCCGGAATGGAATGCCGGAGTCATATAGTAAACTCCCCCTTTCCCCGAAGGTGTACTACATAGAGAAGATCACCCCAGATGGTTTACTATATAGAAAACCTTCTCCCCGGGACAAGCTTTACTATACAGAAACGTTTTCCCTTGCATAGAAAATCTTGGCCACGGAAAGTTGACT
This sequence comes from Pteria penguin, assembly GCA_035048485.1. Classification (NCBI taxonomy): domain Eukaryota; kingdom Metazoa; phylum Mollusca; class Bivalvia; order Pterioida; family Pteriidae; genus Pteria; species Pteria penguin. Next base: position 87,218,982 of record CM068580.1, read on the forward strand.
ACATGTATATGGTAAGCTTTCTCTCTCAATCCAGAATCGCATTCGGATAAGTTAAACCTAAACATTTAACATTTGCTATTTGTATGATATTATCGATATCAAGAATCCTTTGTTTCATTCGAGATTACCTGAAATTGAAGATAATGCAAATTATCATGTCATCATTTTGGATCATTATAAAAAATACTAAAAAGTTAATATTTGTGTGTTATGACAAGAGAGATAGAGTTTGAATGTGAAAATGTTTCATCATAATGTTATCATTTTAAGCCATGTGAAGAGGGCGAAGATCTCCATCATGGCAATAGGTCAACATCCCTGTGACTACACTCAAAACAAGATCATTCTTATAAGCAAACGTGTACTCTACCTGGATTTTGATTGAGCAACTCTCAAACTATGAGGCATGTTAATACTCGATTGTATGTCGCAGAATTGATTACGTAGCAACGCTTTGCATAGGAACGTATAAATTTTTTCATGTAACGTTATATATATAATTTAAACGTGTATTTGTTTTAGAATGGGAATAATATACCTGTGTTTTTGCAGCATGTATTCTGTAATTCACAGACGGAAAATTTTGGGGTTTCGCTAACATGTCGCCCAAACACTCGATTTGCCGTCTGTAAATAGACCATATTCCGGTTTTGATAAATGACGACTTTTTGTCCGAGCTAATACCTTTTGGCGTTGTTTTTCATAGTGACGTTATAATGAATCTATGCCATGCGTTATAACGTCACTATGAAAAACAACGCCAAAATGTATTAGCTCGGACAAAAAGACAGCAATTATCAAAACCGGAATATGGTCTATTACCGATTACATGCTAGAAATTCGAAAACACGGGTATCCCCTAGATGTTATTCAAATCTACATAAAAGACAACACATAAACAAATGAGACATGGAGCTACGGATCCGACTTTGGAAGGACATTCACAAAGTGGATGGTATAGTAAATGAAACATGGAGTCACTGAGCCGACTTTGGACGGACATTCACAAAGTGGATGGTATAGTAAATGAGACATGGAGTCACTGAGCCGACTTTGGACGGACATTCACAAAGTAGATGGTATAGTAAATGAAACATGGAGTCACTGAGCCGACTTTGGACGGACATTCACAAAGTGGATGGTATAGTAAATGAGACATGGAGTCACTGAGCCGACTTTGGACGGACATTCACAAAGTAGATGGTATAGTAAATGAAACATGGAGTCACTGAGCCGACTTTGGACGAACATTCACAAAGTGGATGGTATAGTAAATGAGACATGGAATCACTGAGCCGACTTTGGACGGATATTAACAAAGTAGATGGTATAGTAATTGAAACATGGAGTCACTGAGCCGACTTTGGACGAACATTCACAAGTGGATGGTATAGTAAATGAGACATGGAGTCACTGAGCAAACATTGTGGACGGACATTCACAAAGTAGATGGTGTAGTAATCTGGATTACCATGGAACTATCATACTTACCGTTAACGCGGATGTCTCACTTCATACTCAAAAGAGTACAGACAATGAGTACAGACAATGAGTACAGACAAAAAAGTACAGACAATGAGTACAGACAAAAGAGTACAGACAATGAGTACAGACAATGAGTACAGACAAAAGAGTGCAGACAATGAGTACAGACAAAAGAGTACAGACAATGAGTACAGACAATGAGTACAGACAAAAGAGTACAGACAATGAGTCTCTTCACTGTCAGACAATGACACAGACAAAGGGCCGTGTAAATCATTTTGTGAAAGCAAGTGAAAAAGAGATATTGACTTATTTATAAAAATCAGAAGAGTTTACATGGATCCAAACAAGACCATCGGGCACCATCACATATGGACATAACTCACAAATCACGGAATACAAGGTACCGCATAATCCTCTCACAGCAGCAGATAACTTAAATGACGTATTTCATTAATCTTTTAAAAATACATCGTGACCTTATTTTTGGAGTCGACTCGTGGACTACATATTGACCTTATTTTTGGAGTTGGAGTCGACTCGTGGACTACAATGTCCGATACCTCATCAATCAACCAAAGGAACATTATATTGTTGTTATACTAAAGTTTAAAACATTTATTTATTTAATCTTGATCATAACAAGATTGTTATAATCAAGTTAAGACATAATAATTGTTTTAAAATCTAGTGTAACATTATGACTAGTAATCATTCTATATACTTAATTATGATTTTCTGCCGTCATAGATCCATAACGACCTTGACCTTTTACATTTGATATTTCAAATCAATAAGATACATAAATTTCCGAAAGATTTCTAATATTTCGAATGCAATGGCGGTCGTGAGATCCAATTTCGTGATAGCCGGAATGCAATAGCGGTCGTAAGATCCAGATATCATGATAGCTACAATGGAATGGCGGTCGTGAGATCCAGATATCATGATAGCTACAGTGGAATGGCGGTCGTGAGATCCAGATATCATGATAGCTACAGTGGAATGGCAGTCGTGAGATCCAGATATCATGATAGTTACAGTGGAATGGCGGTCGTGAGATCCAGATATCATGATAGCTACAGTGGAATGGCGGTCGTGAGATCTAGAGTTTATGATAGCCATAGAGGTATGGCGGTCGTGAGATCCAAACTCATGATAGCCGGAATGCAATGGCGGTCGTGAAATCCACATTCATGATAGCCGAAATGGAATGGCGGTTGTTAGATCCAAACTCATGATAGCCGGAATGCAATGGCGGCCGTAAGATCCAAATTCATGATAGCCGGAATGCAATGGCGGTCGTGAGATTCAACCTCATGATAGCTGGAATGGGATGGCGGTCGTGAAATCCATACTCATAATAGCTGGAATGGAATGGCGGTTGTTAGATCCAAACTCATGATAGCCGGAATGCAATGCGGTTGTGAGATCCGATTTTCATGATAGCCGGAATGCAATGGCGGCCGTGAGATCCAAATTCATGATAGCCGGAATGGAATGGTGACCGTGAGATTCAACCTCATGATAGCTGGAATGGAATGGCGGTCGTGAGATCCATACTCATAATATCTTGAATGGAATGGCGGTTGTGAGATCCAAACTCATGATAACTAAAATGGTGGTCGTGAGGTAAAAAATCATGATAGCCGGTGTTATATAGTGGTTTTTCCCCCATAGTAGCCCCCCCCCCCCGGAAAAATAGCTATATAGTAGTTTTTCCACCATGGCGGAAAAACTACTACATGTATATAGTAGTCTTTCCCCCATAGTAGTTTTTCCCCTTACGTAACGGTTTGGAAATTTTACACGATCGTTCTGCATCAATCAGATAACATTTGAAATACAAATGTACTATAGTAATATATACTGTTAAGTGTTTTGTGTGTGTGTGTGTGTGTGTGTGTGTGTGTGTTTATTTTTTGTTTTATTCATTTATTTACAAGTCTTTCTTTTTATATATGTACCATAGTATGCTATTTTCTTCTATTATTTCATTGTAAAAATTGTCGTTTACTTGCCTATAGACCATAAGTAAAATAGGAATTTATCAATCAAAACCTTCCAATGATAAATATAAGAATTGAACGTGCAAGAAATCCTTGAACATTCAATTCCTAAATAAATTAAGACTGATGCATTTTATATCACAATATCGCTCATCATTTACAGAGTACATGATGAACATGAAAATAACAGATGGGAATTCCACCCAGGTGTCCACGATTTGCAATCTACGACAATGCTTGTCTCGTCGCAGATGTTGTAAATCATGATCACAAGAATGTGATTTCCTTGTCCCTTACGCAAAGTATGAAAGGTTTCATCTTAAAGTATCTATATTTTAAGTTTCAAAGCTCTACACCCTTTTGTGGAGAGGATATAGTCAAGGTTAAAGTTTTTGAAAAGTAGGTCACACTTCAAGGTCAAGATCATTAGATCAAAAGTCATGGTCCCAAATTAAAGATCTTATCGCAAATAATCTATATATGAAGTTCAAAACCCCTTCTTCTTTTGGTACAAATGATACAGCCAAAATTTAAGTTTTTGAAAACGTAGAGCGCCAAGGTCAAAGTCACTAGTTAAAAAATCATGGTCCCAAATAAAAGGTCTCATCACAAGAAAACTATATGTGGAGTTTCACAGCCTTGTACCTCTTGGTACAAACGATATAGTCAAGGTTTTTGCCACAGGGTAGGAGTCACAGGCAAATCAAAAACTAGATGCCCTCGAATTTTAATCCGGGGGCATAAAAACGAACTTGTTTTTCTTTTTATCATTTGTATATATATAGGGATTTCCCGGATTACATAAAGATATCTCGAATGAAACTCTATTAGATAAATCTCCGTTCTAAATATATGCATTTGTATTTGGAAAAGAGATTAAAATTGAAGACATCTCTACTTAAGAAATCAAACGTTGGGATATCTCTATTCTAAATAGAAATCTATTTATTGTTAACAAAGTAACAAGCTGGATTTACTTACATGTATGTGTGAAAAGAAAATCCGGAATTTCATATGGGGGTGGGGATCCACTATATAGTAGTTTTTCCCCCGGGGGGGAAATGGCTATAAGAGGGGGGGAATGGCTATATAGCCAAATTTCCCCCGGGGGAAAAACTACTATATAGCCATTTTTCCGTGGGGGGGGGGGGGGGGGGGGGGGGGGGCGGAACTACTATATAGCCATTTTTCCGGGGGGAAAATGACTAGGGTGAAAAACTACTATATAACAGGGGCACATGTGTATTAATCAAACTTTTCAACCATCTGGACTTTTATACTTTTACTAGTAAATGTTTGGCCAAAGGAGCGGGTCCCCCCCCCTATAAATCCGCCACTGATGATTTTGGATCTCACGCCTTGCTATTGCTCTTCTGGCTATCATAAATTTGGATCTCACGACCGCCATTGCATTTCGGCTATCATGATTTTGGATATTACGACTGCCATTACTTTCTGGCTATCATGATTTTTGGATTTCACGACTACTATTGCGTTCCGGCTATCATAATTTTTATCTCACGATTGCCATTCCCTCCAAGCTATCAGGATTTTATTCAAGTGATTGATAATCTTGTGTCTGCCAGTCTGTCTTGTTAGCCTCGCATCCGTGTCATGATACACTTTAGCACGTGGGCGCTTTGTCTCTGCTTCAGATTGGTCAGTTGCGAAAGCTAAAATTTTGGAACTATGTCCAAGGCAAGTATCTCTGGGATATAGGTGAAAAAACCCAGATCTGATTTAAAGGAATAAGAAAGGAAATGTAAGTAAAGCACTGGGTCATCGTTACAACGAGAATTCGAATATCAAAATACATACATATATATATATATATATATATATATATATATATATATATATATATATATATATATATATATATATATGTATATATATTTTATTTTTTTTTTTTTTCATTTTTATAGTTTACTCTCAATTATTAAAAACAGCACTTGTAGTGTTTAAATATATAATTAAATGACATAAATGTCGTCTGGCAACCTTATCGTCCGATCCTCAGGCGACTATCCTTCTACATTGTCCCGGATGATAGGGGTCACTGACCACGTTAACCGCAATGATAAATAAGTGAATTCGCAAAGTTAAGGAGTGACACAAATGGAATGTTCTAATCGTATCGTATCGTAAGATTTTATGATTTTATTAATAATGACTTATATTCTCTAGTGAACTGCATAAAATTACGCACGGGGGCAGTCGGTCATAACTAAGGTTAGAACTTTAACTAATGGGAAGGTGTAAAATGTCTATTTCTCTTAAAGTGGTAGCTATGAATAATTCATTAATAATTTACTTACTACATGATCTGCAAATACGTTCACATTAAAAATACAAACATAAGTAAACATTACTATCTTCCAGTAACTTGCAAATCTCGGCCCACTTTTCTTTTAGTACAAAAAGTATTCACCTTTAAGGAAAAAAATAAGACACAAAGACAGCACAAGCATAAAGTGTTTCATAAACCGTTGTTTCAATAGTACTTTAATTCGATAAAAAAGGGTCAGAATGGATCTATACCCTGCACATGAGAACAAAACAAAATAAAAAAAGCATTAAAACACTATTCTGAAACTCTCCGATGCACTTGATATGTCGATCTGTGCACTAAGTCTTACATTCTGGTACCTATGCCGTTCCGCCCGGGCTCCACCCTTGACGAAAGTTTCCTGAAGATCACTTCATCTGTGCTGGAACCGTTCCGCCCGGGCTCCACCCTTGACGAAAGTTTCCTGAAGATCACTTCATCTGTGCTGGATCCGTTCCGCCCGGGCTCCACCCTTGACGAAAGTTTCCTGAAGATCACTTCATCTGTGCTGGAACCGTTCCGCCCGGGCTCCACCCTTGACGAAAGTTTCCTGAAGATCACTTCATCTGTGCTGGATCCGTTCCGCCCGGGCTCCACCCTTGACGAATGTTTCCTGAAGATCACTTCATCTGTGCTGGAACCGTTCCGCCCGGGCTCCACCCTTGACGAAAGTTTCCTGAAGATCACTTCATCTGTGCTGGAACCGTTCCGCCCGGGCTCCACCCTTGACGAAAGTTTCCTGAAGATCACTTCATCTGTGCTGGATCCGTTCCGCCCGGGCTCCACCCTTGACGAATGTTTCCTGAAGATCACTTCATCTGTGCTGGAACCGTTCCGCCCGGGTTCCACCCTTGACGAAAGTTTCCTGAACATCACTTCATCTGTGCTGGAACCGTTCCGCCCGGGCTCCACCCTTGACGAAAGTTTCCTGAAGATCACTTCATCTGTGCTGAAACCGTTCCGCCCGGGTTCCACCCTTGACGAAAGTTTCCTGAACATCACTTCATCTGTGCTGGAACCGTTCCGCCCGGGCTCCACCCTTGACGAAAGTTTCCTGAAGATCACTTCATCTGTGCTGGAACCGTTCCGCCCGGGTTCCACCCTTGACGAAAGTTTCCTGAACATCACTTCATCTGTGCTGGAACCCGAAAATGTGAAGTTATCAAACATACGGAGGGACGACAAGCCCATCGCTATGACTTTGGCTAAGGTGAGCTAAATTCAGTCGTTACGACACGAGATGCACGTGTTGGTGATGAAATTCACCAAAACCTCAAGTTATTTACAACTATACGACTAATCTATCTTGTCTAGGCATACATTCTTTTGTGAAACTTAGTCCAGGGTTCAGCTTGATTTGGGAACTTCCAATTAGCATGAAATTTTGACAATTTTTAGTTTTATGTTGGTCAATTTTCAGAGATTAAGATGCTCTAGATTTCATTTGCGATTTTTAAATTTAAGGAGAATCATTGCATTTTGTTTGAATCAAAAGAAAAATGTGAAAAATTATAGTTATCCTTGTAACCAATAGAATGGTCAACTGTAAGGTATAAAAACAACCAGAGATGCTGTCCTTGTCAAAATTATTGACGTACAATTAAATATTTTCAGGTACAATACATAGATAAAGCAGTCTTATTAAAATTAAATCTCCCAGCTCGGTGATTGTGTTGCTCCGCGTGAGACGTGCTATTCAGATAAGCTGGGAGAGATTGCCAATAATGTCACTTTGCTTTCGGTTTTGTGTCGTGGAATACGATACTAAGTTCTTCTGTTCATATTAAAGAATTGGCTCATTGTATACATTACGTAACAATACATAACATCAGAGCGTTTATATTGTATAAAATGGTTGGCGGTTTATCTCAATACTCGCTACTATCTTATACAAATAAAAGAATTATTAAAGAATAAATCATCATAAACACAAAGGTCAAGGTCGCGTGACAAACAGTCTGTCAATTACATCGTCTAAAGCCAATCTGTATAAACACACGTGGTCTCAATATCGCACGTTCTACAGGTTTATATCTTTTACGTTGAAGAATTTTGTATCTATCACAAGTCTGGTTTATACCCAAAATCAAACACTTATTTTGCATTTATCCATAGATAGGGGTGAATCATGTTTATTTCCAGTGAGCTGATTTTTATCTAGAAACGCAGATTAACAGCAATATAGCGCATTTCGTTCGCTTCTAACAATTGCATGTGATGTCTGGGATATGATTTGTTGGGTGTAAAAGAAAGCTATCTCTATGCCATACATGACCACGCAACTTCCGCCTTCGGATTCACATAAGTAACGTTACAAATATATAAGACAAAACTTCTTAACTTCTATTATCTTTAAGAATGTTTCGGCGGTCGGAACTTTTGATAGTGAATCATCCGGCAGAGGGAGCTATAGTTCTACATAATTATGATTTATTCTGTTGAGATATTGAGTTCAATTGCCGGTGTTGCAAAAATCACTATGTCGATAGTGCATAACTAAATAATCAAACATCGAGTAGAGCAAGAAACATGGATACTGAAACAGTAATGTTTCATGGTTCAAGCAATTATTCGCTAAATGAATCAGAAACAAACACCGGCAAATTACTCATTTGTACAGTGATATTCTCTTGAATGCCTTTCAATGTTTGGTTTATTTTACTTTCTATACACGGGTCACACGCACCACATCTACATGCCCTTCGTTTAATTCAATACGCAAGTTACAAAGAATTGACAATATTTATCTCAACAAAAAGATCAGTGCAAATAATTATATACAAGCTCAAAAAATGAAATCAACATAACAGTCAAATGAGAAGTCACTTGGTCAGACAACGATCTTGGTAAAACAAGCAAAACGATGCAAAGAAAAGCGAATTTCATATGCACATGACGGAATTACACACGTAAACATGGAAATCCGCAACGGGCCAGCCCGTCAGTCACGAATGATTGGAATTCGTTGAAAGAAGTACAAAATCACAAGTTACCCGTCAATCCAACTGCTCGTCCGCGCTTGCGCGACCGTTAATTTTAAATCAGACGATTTTGTCGTAATTCACGAATATTTCTTCTTTAGAAGTTTCTTACATTTTCTCCTATCTCTTTTTCTTTTATGTTTTCGCTTGCAAAGTTTAAGTTGCTGGTAATAACTTTCCCTATATGTACAACACTTATAGAAAGTCTTGAAAAAGTCGCGTGCACATATTGCGATCCTTGTCTTCAGTTTTCTCGTTCTCTTCTCTGTTCTTGCTAATTTGCCTTGAACTTTAAGCTTAAACTGTATGCTTCTGTTAATAGTTCTTTGACCAGACGTGCTACAGGACATCTTCTTTTTCGCCGTTCGTTGCCCTATCCGACAACATTTCTGTGCCGTTGGCTTAAAAGGCTTCTTTTTGTTGTTGAGTTTTGCTCGTTCTTGTATAAAGGGTGGTATAACAGAATCCACTGCAGAAAAGAAAGTAACACAATGAATAAATTGGCAGAATAATTCCAGATGTACAGGAGTACATTGCAACATAGAATAATGACCTTGACCTCTGGCAAGCATCTCAAGGAGACAAGCATGGAAAGCGGCCAAGGTATTCCGTGGCAGATGAACCCAATTAAGCCCATTTACCATTAAAATCTTCTTGTTTACTTCGACGTTAAAACATATTATCGCTTTAGAATTAGCTAAAGAGATTTAAATTTGCCTGTGAGATGAAGTGCTTAAGATACATGAATAGAACAATCTGATAAGGCACTTAGATACGTGGTAACGACTTTTTGGCGGTTCACTTCATGCTTTGAGATGCTGTTCTCGGTCAAAGATAAATTGATATAGATAGTACCCGATGCTACACAATTAGCAACACCTATCATATGTAGATTTCAGTTTTACACATATCTACATTTACATAGGTGTGCGCTATTTTTTCGTTGATAATACAACAGAATCCCAAAAAGGTAATTTATGTAAGAATTTCTATGATAAAAATTTACAATAGTTTAAGAAAATGAATATGATAAAACCAAGAAACACTGATCTTAATCTACTGGAGAATTCCGTAGTAATTTTCTAGTATGTGTAAGTTGGTTACCTGAAGTAGCTAGCATACACGTAAAAACAAATCCAAACCACACTAAGGCACGTATATCCATTGTAAACACAAGCTATGTGATCTACTACGATGTTTTACTACGATCAGCTGATCTACTTCCTCTACTTATAGCAAGGGACGAAGAATGTAGGTAACACGCCATTCAGAACTAGGGTGGGCTTTAGCATGTCAATCAAGTTTTAGACCAATCATGTCCCCTCTTACATAACCACACTTTCAAAATGAGTTTAAATGGCTATGATAAAAGTGTATCTATTAAGGCAACGCATTATGCTACAATTCAATGTTATTCAATCAGAGGGCAAACCATTAAAATGGCAGTAAAAGCATACATAAAAATGGGTACCCCTGAAGTTAATAGCCACGTGGCCGCGTGACAATTTAGAACTTATTCTCTCCGGAAAAACAGTAAATATTTTTATTATGTCCAGAACGTAACCATTTTTCAATAATAGTATCATTTTTAAAATCCTCACGTTTATAGGGTGTTTTATGGTATGTTTTGATTGACATAGTTTTTTGTTGTTGTTTTTTTTTTTTTTTTTGTCAATGTGTAATTTAAATGTTATATCAGGTAAAGCTTTCTGTTTACTGCCATAACTAGGCGTTTAAATACCGATTTCAAAATCGCCACTTCTATACATTCAGTATATATTTATCACATCCAAAAGACATTTAGAAAAAAGTGTGTTTACTTGTTACTTGCTTCTAGTCTGCTTATTAATTTCTTAACGACTCCATGTTGACACACGAGTAGTTCATGTTAAACCTATATCCAAATGATATCTCTACCAATAATGACAGTGAAACACTATATGAGATATCTATGTATCATGTTGTCTTCATTTACCAAGATATCGGCATACATTGCCAGGTGATATCGGCATACATTGTCAGGTGGTATCGGCATACATTGTCAGGTGGTATGTTCCAAACACGCCCATGTTCCAAAATTTATGACGTCTTAACACGCCTTGACTCTAACTACGCAGGGACCCAAACACACAGGGGTCTGACACAGACATACATGATCTACTATTTCTTTCGTTCTTTTGATTTTAGCCAAGGTTTTCTAGGGTGTTCACACCGATTAGATTATCCCTACTGATACTGATGACTTTTTCTTCATCTCCACGCTCTGGCTCTGCTGTAATGTGTCGCCATATAAGCAGCTTGATTTTTGTAATGAAAATATATTGATCCGTAATCAAATTTAATTCACAGTGAATTATAAGGTACACTACACATCAGTACATGTCTTTAGTTTTTGTCTCAAATTACATGTATTTCGATCGATCTATATTTTAAAAAAATCAAGCAAAGTGCATTTTTAATTTAATTCTTAAAAGAAAATGCTCACCTAATAAGTCTAGCTAACGAATGTTTCAATAACTGAATGAATTTTTACAATCTACTTTTGCTTTCCAATTTCTAAAAGCAGACTAAAATACTAACCAAATAACATAAATGTTCATTTTTTATTATCTATTTATTTATTTATTCATCTTATTTCTTTTTCTTTTTTTTTTTTTTTTAGATTTAGATTCAAATAATGATGTAATAAAGAATGAATTGTCTTCTACAAGCCTTTGCTACATTCGGAACAACCTCGCCCTTTACTTGTACCTACGTAAAAAGACGCAGGAAAAGGTCGAGGATGTCCGAATGGCCTTTGCTAAATAGCACTGTGCATTGTATACGTGATGAACTTGTTTTAGCAAGAAGGAATCGACGTGCTCTATCAAAGCATACGTTATCGTATAATCCGTTTGTTCTTTCCGATCATGTGTTCCGGTGGCGCCAGGAGGTCAAAAGAGTCAACTAGCGCTCAGTGCCACAAACAGTAATACCACCTCATAATGCCATTCATGTCAACATCAGCCCATTCTATATATATATTTTGACACCTATTTTTGTACACGGGGATCAGCTTAATAGGTAAAATAGGTCAACATTGCAATGATATGTAAAATAGAAAAACGGGAACGGAGTTGGGGTTTTGACGCCTTAGTTTGGCGCTGTAATGGTACAGAATGATACAGTGTAGTCTGTAGAAAACTGTGGTCCACAATCCACACCCATATCGTGTTGAAATATAGTTCTCCTGTTCAATACTTCTGCGTAAATTTGTGATCGACTGATTTACGATCTCAGGCCCCCTAGCTATTTATGTTTAGCTAATGTTGGGTTGGTAAGTTTGTTGCGTTGAAATTCGTTGTAAGTCATCTCAGATCTGCATATGCTCGGTTCAAGTCCAAGTTTTGACCATGAGAAAAGGTGTCTTAGTGTTCCTGTCGAAAATTGACCACAATCATATAAACCTTTTGATTTATACCTAGCACGGAAAGTAGTAAGGCGTTACCAACCTCTAAAACATGGCTCGAGGAGTGTACTTAAATAACAGGCACTGCTAGGATGACGCTCTTAACCATTACGTCAACACCGTCTGGACGGCGGTGTAAAATTATCAAGGAAATAGGGCCAGTGTAGGTTAGTGGATTAGTTGCCCGCTCGTGATCGTAAGCTCCTGGGTTCGACTCCCGCCTTGAGCACACCGGTGTTTGTCTTTCGGATAAGACAGTAAAACCGAGGTCCCGTGTCACGGTAGGCGTGGCACGTAAAAGATCCGTCACTGCTTCGGATGGGTCCGTTGCAGAGGTACATGTATACATTCTATAAAATGCATCATGCAGATACCATTGCCATGTACGTGAAACAGTGGTGGATCGACATAAAACAATCAATCATGAAAAGGTGGTGGAGTGACATAAAACAATTAATCAATCATGAAAAGGTGGTGGAGTGACATAAAACAATCAATCATGAAACGGTGGTGGAGTGACATAAAACAATCAATCATGAAACAGTGGTGGTGTGACATAAAACAATCAATCAATCATGAAACAATGGTGGTGGAGTGACATAAAACAATCAATCATGAAACGGTGGTGGAGTGACATAAAACAATCAATCAATCATGAAAAGGTGGTGGAGTGACATAAAACAATCAATCATGAAACGGTGGTGGAGTGACATAAAACAATCAATCATGAAAAGGTGGTGGAGTGACATAAAACAATCAATCAATCATGAAACAGTGGTGGAGTGACATAAAGCAATCAATCAATCATGAAAAGGTGGTGGATCGACATAAAACAATCAATCATGAAAAGGTGGTGGAGTGACATAAAACAATCAATCAATCATGAAACAGTGGTGGAGTGACATAAAACAATCAATCATGAAACGCTGGTGGAGTGACATAAAACAATTAATCAATCATGAAAAGGTGGTGGAGTGACATAAAACAATCAAACAATCAATCAATCAATCATGAAACAGTGGTGGGGTGACATAAAAAAATCAATCAATCAATCATGAAACAGTGGTGGGGTGACATAAAAAAATCAATCAATCAATCATGAAACAGTGGTGGAGGGACATAAAACAATCAATCAATCATGAAACAGTGGTGGGGTGACATAAAAAATCAATCAATCAATCATGAAACAGTGGTGGAGGGACATAAAACAATCAATCAATCATGAAACAGGGGTGGAGGGACATAAAACAATCAATCAATCAATCAATCAATCATGTAACAATGGTGGATGGACATAAAAAAACAATCAATCAATCATGAAACAGTGGTGGAGTGACATAAAAAAACAATCAATTATGAAACAGTGGTGGAGGGACATAAAACAATTAATCAATCAATCATGAATACAATATAATTGTCTGCAGTTTTTTTTTTTTTTTATTAAATGAGGCGAGAAAAAGATGTAGATTTACATTTGTGATCTGTCTCTGGCTTAATTGATCATTCAATCGATCAATAGTATTGATCATTTGGTTATTGTTAAAATATCATCATTATAATCTGTCGTAACACAGTGTGTATAACCTTGATGTAACCAATACCCTAACCAACACCGATACGCATGATAAAGATGGGTAAAGGCTATGTAATCCACAACTGTAAAAAAAGTGTTAAAAAGAAGTGTAAAAGCTATCATCTAATCAATCTCTACCCAGAGTTCCGTGCGCTATTAAAGCCACTACATCTCTGTTAACGCTATTTTACAAGATTCTTGTAAAAGTTTTTAAAATCCATGGTGAGAATATAAAATTAAATATCCAAGCATGTGATGATATGCTTCATATAAAGTATGATTTAAATTCAGTGTAAATTATTTAAAATTAATGTTTAATTTCATTAAATTTAGAATTAGTTCGTGTGTTAGGCGTATGAAACTAGGTTGAAAATAAAGATAACCATGGAATTCATTGTAGATGAGACTTACAAAGAATGTGATAATTCTTTGAAAATAACAAATAGACAATTGAAAGTTTTATGATTCCTTTAACTTTGAAGATAAGCTTATAATTTTTGTCATGTGACACGGAACTATTTCTCAGGAGTTTACAGAGGTATAAGCGAGAGTAAGGAGCGATAACTCTGAGTAGAGAATGCAATACAATACACATTAATCAACAATATTTAAGATGGGCAAAACCTATATAACCAACATTGATTAACCTTAATTCTACTTGTAGCACGCATTTTAATTGGTTTAAAAATTAGGGATATAACTCTTCCACGAATTTTTCTCCCTGACGACGTATTTTCCCGCGTTTTGTAACTGTGACGTCAATATATTGACACCACTGCGACAGAAGTTTAGAGATGTTGAGAAATAGTGGGTACATAACATACCAATTTCTGATAATATTAAACTTGCTTGAAAATAATGGGGTTCGCCGCCATTTACTACAGTCCCATTCTAAAAACAGGAAATAACCCCCTCCCTCACCCAAAAAATAACGTCAAGAACAATACAGCGTTACTATGATGTTGACCTAAATGTTTTAAAAAGCTTAAATCAAATATCTTTATTTTTCAGATTTAGTTGTAATAATATAAAGCCCAATCTATTTCTTAACACTGGATGTAAAATGTGATTTCAAGTAAAATACCCAACAAAGGAAAATTTCATGATATATTATTCCATACGAAGAAACCTCTGATTTTCCCCAGTTTTAAATCATGATTATATGAATATGTTGTCCATGAAAATCTAACTATATTCTTTCCTTTTAACACAAGAAACAGTTAACACAAGAAAAGTTTGAATCATAACTTCAAGAAAGCAAATGTCAACTCTGCCATAACTAATATTTTGATATCAATATTCATACTAAAATCAAAATGATGTACAATATTAATATACCGTCGGTATCCATGGTAGATGCTGATTTATATACCGCCGGTATTCATGGTAGATGCTGATTTATATACCGCCGGTATTCATGGTAGATGCTGATTTATATACCGCCGGTATTCATGGTAGATGCTAAACGATATATTGATACAAATGTACTGTTGGTATTCGTAGTAGATGTTAATGATATACATGTACAATATCAAAGTGCCGTATGGTATTCATGAAAGATGTTAAATGATATATTTCACTATCAATGTACCACTAGTAATCATGGTAAATGTTACTGATAGAGAGTATCAATGTACCACTAGTAATCCTGGTAAATGTTAATGATAGAGAGTATCAATGTACCACAAGTAATCATGGTAAATGTCAATGATAGAGAGTATCAATGTACCACAAGTAATCATGGTAAATGTCAATGATAGAGAGTATTAATGTACCACTAGTAATCATGGTAAATGTTAATGATAGAGAGTATCAATGTACCACTAGTAATCATGGTAAATGTTAATGGCATAGAGTATCAATGTACCACAAGTAATCATGGTAAATGTTAATGATAGAGAGTATCAATGTACCACTAGTAATCATGGTAAATGTTAATGGCATAGAGTATCAATGCACCACCAGTAATCATGGTAAATGTTAATGATAGAGAGTATCAATGTACCACTAGTAATCATGGTAAATGTTAATGGCATACAGTATCAATGCACCACTAGTAATCATGGTAAATGTTAATGATAGAGAGTATCAATGTACCACTAGTAATCATGGTAAATGTTAATGATAGAGAGTATCAATGTACCACTAGTAATCATGGTAAATGTTAATGGCATAGAGTATCAATGTACCACTAGTAATCATGGTAAATGTTAATGATAGAGAGTATCAATGTACCACTAGTAATCATGGTAAATGTTAATGACATAGAGTATCAATGTACCACTAGTAATCATGGTAAATGTTAATGATAGGGAGTATCAATGTACCACTAGTAATCATGGTAAATGTTAATGACATAGAGTATCAATGTACCACTAGTAATCATGGTAAATGTTAATGATATAGAGTATCAATGTACCACTAGTAATCATGATAAATGTTAATGACAAAGAGTATCAATGTACCACTAGTAATCATGGTAAATGTTAATGGCATAGAGTATCAATGCACCACCAGTAATCATGGTAAATGTTAATGATAGAGAGTATCAATGTACCACTAGTAATCATGGTAAATGTTAATGATATAGAGTATCAATGTACCACTAGTAATCATGGTAAATGTTAATGATATAGAGTATCAATGTACCACTAGTAATCATGGTAAATGTTAATGACATAGAGTATCAATGTACCACTAGTAATCATGGTAAATGTTAATGGCATAGAGTATCAATGTACCACTAGTAATCATGGTAAATGTTAATGGCATAGAGTATCAATGTACCACTAGTAATCATGGTAAATGTTAATGATATAGAGTATCAATGTACCACTAGTAATCATGGTAAATGTTAATGATAGGGAGTATCAATGTACCACTAGTAATCATGGTAAATGTTAATGATAGAGAGTGTCAATGTACCACTAGTAATCATGGTAAATGTTAATGAAAGGCAGTATCAATGTACCACTTGTAATCATGGTAAATGTTAATGATATACAGTATCAATGTACCACTAGTAATCATGGTAAATGTTAATGGCATAGAGTATCAATGCACCACTAGTAATCTTGGTAAATGTTAATGGCAAAGAGTATCAATGTACCACTAGTAATCATAGTAAATGTTAATGGCATAGAGTATCAATGTACCACTAGTAATCATGGTAAATGTTAATGATAGAGAGTATCAACGTACCACTACTAATCATGGTAAATGTTAATGATGGAGAGTATCAATGTACCACTAGTAATTATGGTAAATGTTTATAATAGAGAGAATCAATGTACCACTAGTAATCATGGTAAATGTTAATGACATAGAGTATAAATGTACCACTAGTAATTATGGTAAATGTTAATGATAGAGAGTACCAATGTACCACTAGTAATCATGGTAAATGTTAATGGCATAGAGTATCAATGTACCACTAGTAATCATGGTAAATGTTAATGATGGAGAGTATCAATGAACCACTAGTAATCATGTTAAATGTTAATGATAGAGAGTATCAATGTACCACTAATAATCATGGTAAATGTTAATGATAGGGAGAATCAATGTACCACTAGTAATCATGGTAAATGTTAATGGCATAGAGTATCAATGTACCACTAGTAATCATGGTAAATGTTACTGATAGAGAGTATCAATGTACCACTAGTAATCATGGTAAATGTTACTGATAGAGAGTATCAATGTACCACTAGTAATCATGGTAAATGTTAATGGCATAGAGTATCAATGTGCCACTAGTAATCATGGTAAATGTTACTGATATAGAGTATCAATGTACCACTAGTAATCATGGTAAATGTTAATGCTATAGAGTATCAATGTACCACAAGTAATCATAGTAAATGTTAATGATAGAGAGTATCAATGTACCACTAGTAATCATGGTAAATGCTACTGATAGAGAGTATCAATATACCAATAGTAATCATGGTAAATGTTAATGGCATAGAGTATCAATGTACCACTAGTAATCATGGTAAATGTTAATGATAGGGAGTATCAATGTACCACTAGTAATCATGGTAAATGTTAATGGCATACAGTATCAATGTACCACTAGTAATCATGGTAAATGTTAATGATATAGAGTATCAATGTACCACTAGTTATCATGGTAAATGTTTATGATATAGACTATCAATGTACCACTAGTAATCATGGTAAATGTTAATGGCATAGAGTATCAATGTACCACTAGTAATCATGGTAAATGTTAATGATAGGGAGTATCAATGTACCACTAGTAATCATGGTAAATGTTAATGATAGGGAGTATCTATGTACCACTAGTAATCATGGTAAATGTTAATGATAGGGAGTATCAATGTACCACTAGTAATCATGGTAAATGTTAATGGCATAGAGTATCAATGTACCACTAGTAATCATGGTAAATGTTAATGATAGGGAGTATCAATGTACCACTAGTAATCATGGTAAATGTTAATGGCATAGAGTATCAATGTACCACTAGTAATCATGGTAAATGTTAATGATATACACTATTAATGTACCACTAGTAATTATGGTAAATGTTATTGGTATAGACTATCAATGTACCAATAGTAATCATGGGAAATGTTAATGGCATAGAGTATCAATGTACCACTAGTAATTATGGTAAATGTTAATGATAGAATCAATGTGCCACTAGTAATCATGGTAAATGTTAATGATAGAGAGTATCAATGTACCAATAGTAATCATGGTAAATGTTAATGACATAGAGTAGAAACCTAACAAAAAGAGGCGGAGCTGACAAAAACACGTGGTCATGGGGGCGTGGTCATTGTTATTTTTATGTCATTTCTCTGTTTACATTTTATTTATCGGCTAGTTACCGCATTTCTGGACATTTTAATTTAGTTTTCTTCTTCATAAATAGCTAGCCGATGAATAAAATGTAAACAGAGAAATGACATAAAAATTACAATTACCACGTGTCTTTCGTCAGCTCCGCCTCTTTTTGTGAGGTTTCTTTTAACGAGATCTCGCGAGACCGAATGGTTGAAACAGAAACCGGCAAATTTGAAACAGGTTGGGAAAAAATGTGTGTAGAGCCTTCAGACGACAGATCGGGGGTAAGATAACATTGCCGATCGTTTGCTTTATGTTTATATATGTTAGATATTTGTTCCATTTGATGCCGAAATGCGTAGAATCGTGCCGGCCATTCCGTTTATCAAAAATGCAAGTTTACGCAACGTAAGGAATTGTGGCCCTGTCATTCATTTAGGGCCACTACTTGCGGCTAGTATACATGGTAGATTTTAATAGTATATCAACATCAAAAAACAGCCGGTATTCAATGAAGATGCTAGATGATATACCATGAATATTGTCTATTTCAGTCAACGATACAAAAAATAACACCAGGAGCAGGAAGTAGACTGCAGTGTACATGCAGTATCCATAGAATCTTACTTTTTCATCGATTCCTAATTCGCACACGACAACTCTATAAGGAAAGCAGTAGAATCCTCCACGAAGTCATCTGCCCTTTACATTTACCTGTAGCAATATTTTATCAACAAATTCTTATAATTATTCCGTAAACTCTAGTCAAGAATTCCAGTATTTATTTTGTTCCTCCAACACCCTACTCCAAATCTCCCCGTAGAATCACACAAAATGTTACATTTCAGAACATAGTATTCATCGATTTTGTACTGCATTGAAGGAAATCATTAAGAGAGGATGGGAACGTATTACAAAAATAAATATATATCACACATATGCTCTGTGTGAAAATATTCAAGAAAAGACCTATTATTATTCTGTCTGTGACGTATAGATATAACACTAATGTATAATGTATAATACGTTTAAAGGATTTTACTGTCGTTTGTAAATCAGTTTTAAATCTATACATCTACAAATAGAAAAAAAATTACATTCACTTCTTACGATTTGATTATTAGGACAAACTGGTCAAATTTTAAATCTTATTTCAAAATATATAACTTCCAATCAACAAAACACCTTATACATTTATAGCGAGACTAGTATTTAGGTTGTCAAACGGTTAATTTTTGACGTCATGATAAAAGATCGATAGTTTCTGATGTCATTTTGCATGAACATTGATGATTTTGTTAACCAAAATATCGATCCCGCAGTAATCGTGAATAGGTCTACCATTGCGTTCTGGAAGCTTCTTAGAATTACAGCTTTGATGACGTGAGGTTATAATGACGACATGACACAAAAAAACTCGGAAGTTTATAATAAACAACTATAACTCCATTCAATTAGGAAATCAATTGACCCTTTCCCAATACACATATCTATCCATTTTCCTCCAGTCAGACCAGTGTCGATCTATTCGACTTACGCTCGTGTCACACTGTCCCGAAATTGGCACAAGATGGCAATAGCAATACGAATATGAAATTTTGAATTTTATGGGAAAATGTTCCCGACGTTGATGTTGAGCCAATCAACAGCAGAAGCAACTATGATACCAATAAAGGATCAAACAATGGTGCCCGAAACACACAAGAAAGCAACACGAGGATATGATTTTCTAATAGACAGGACATACGAAGGCTACACGAGGGCCTCACGACATCTTATTGAGAGTACGATGCATTTGAACAAGATCACGAAAGCGTCACGTGACCTATCAATGACGTAACTCTTCGGCCGATTGCGGTAAATTCGATTTATTTCTAGCAGGGTACAGTCATTGTAAATGAAGTATTTCAATTTTAACATACCACCCAGCAATTTTAACATCAGATGTTACAAGAAGGGTACAACTTATTAATTTAGAATAAAAAAATGATTATTCAAATAAATATTAAATGATTCAAATGTAACATGTAATTATGGATTGATTGATTGATTGAATATTGATTTACGTCAGTCCACGATTGTTTCACGTATATGGTGACGGTATCTGCCTGATGCATTGCATAGAAATGTATACCTTTGCAACGGACCCACCCGAAGCAGTGAGGATCTTTTACGTGCCACGCTTACCGTGACACGGGACCTCGGTTTTTACTGTTTATCCGAAAGACAGAGCATCGGTGTGCCCATGGTGGTAGTCGAAGCCGGGACCATTAGATCACGAGCCGAGCACCTTATCCACTGAGCCACACCGGCTAAGATGTAATTATAATATATTCAGTAAGGTATGGGGCCTCCTCGACATATCTTAATATAATACAATATAATATTATCATCATTATCTATTATAATCATAGTGACCGCGAGTGACTTCTAAATCAATCAAAGTGATAAGTTCATTCCTCGGATCTTAGAGACTCAGAGACCATTCATTTAATTGATTTAATAATAAATCAAATTAAACTTTTAAAATACTTGCTAGTGAAATCAGAAACCAGAATTTATCATTATCATTCTTGTCATGTCCTCGCTGACACTGTTGTCCCATCTCAATGTCATCGTTCCAAAATTCGATTCGTACACGACGGCAGTGCGAGGGTATCACGTAATCGTGTTGCCTTCCTAGCAATATCGGGGAGCTTTTTGTATCTTTTGTATTGTCTTCCACAGGCAAAAAGAGCCTGTGGGACCTATAGTCACACGACATTCAAACGAAGATGACAAGATGTCCTCTCGATGGCCATAAGATGACCAATATGGCCACACGAATTCAACACGAAAATGAACTTTGGCAATGCCCTTCGGTAATTTTTGGGGCATGTCAGAGATTGTGTCAATGGTCTTGAGGTTGGCGACGAAACCTGAAAATTTCAACCAGCAATGATACGATGGCTCAAAATTTCCTCATGAATGGGCCGATGCTAATATAATCAGATCCAAATTTGAATATTTCCTATATTGTGTATCCACGTGTTGTTCATTTCGGGACAACCTAACACGGGCATTAAAGGGGAATCACTCGTATGTATCAACAATTTCAAACTTAAAGTGCAGTTTTTGTAAATCACTTCAATTGTACATGGATTTAATGTAATTATTTCAAATTAGTATCGATGTTTTTAACCTGTATGCAAAAATGGAAAGGGATGTTTTCTTTTACTTCTGTTTTTAGAAACATTTTCACATTCAAAACATCTAGTCCGTTTTATAATGGGTGCTAAAAGTCGATAACCACTCAGAAAATGTTCTGAGATTTGAAAATAGGTCGACACTTGCATCAACCAAAGTCAATGTCATTGCATTAATGTATTAAAGAAAACTTACAGTGGTTAGATTCTATTTCGGATGAGAAGCGAATAGAATTAATTCCTGTGATATTTTAATTTTTAAAATCACATTTTATGAATAAAAAATGACATAAATGAGTACTAAACATTTTCTGCATTTCGCACCTGTATCAAGCAGGGTGATTACTCTTTCACTTGACGAATAAAACACACAGGTTGATAGAAAAGGGAGATAGAATCCCGAAAAGGAGCAGTCATCAAATGATTTGTCCAATGTTATCGGTCCTTAAAAGGATCGGGATTTAACTGACTCTGACAATGAAATGCTTTCATGGTGAGCTTGAGTCTTATAATTCAACAAAGTGACCCTTTATCATCTAGTTCATATCAAAACTTTCCAAAATAAGTTCTGAAACAGCCAAGATGAATCAAATGCAGACAATTGCGTTCACACGATAAATAAGTAAGACGCATTCAATTCGAATTCAAAGCGAATTCAATTCGCATTGCTCATTGTCCATGTGAACGAAATACGAATTGCGTTCTGGTGCGAGCGCATTTAATTATACAATTATTTCCATAGTGCAGTAAATCATGATTTGGTATCTGAGTATCTTTATTTGACTTGTTCACATTTATTTTGGAAACTGTATACATCGTTATCAAAAAGATCTACCGCTAGCGTCATCATGACGCCATTTAAAACTTTTTGCGCAAAACTCAACGACATCATCTTTCTCAAAGAGAACTTAAGTCAATCTTTCATTTTCTTCTTTTCAACAATGAATTGGTAACTGGGATTTGGATTTTTTTTTTTTTTTTTTTTTGGTTAGTATTACTCTGTCGATAAATACGATTAAACTACTCTGCATGACAATTTATTTGAACATTTCATTATGAAATAAATTAAAATGAAATAATTGACTTAAGTATTTTCTCTGTTTATGGCGCCGGACCCTAGTCATACAACATAAAATCAACCTCGCAACTGTTTTGATATATGCAAATAAGTTTGATCAAAAGAATAACTGCTGAGTGAATGAATTGAATTCACAGTAACTTTTGTCGTGTGAACGCAATGCGAGTTAAATTTAGATTGAATTCGAATTGAATTCTCACTGATCATTTGCCGTGTGAACGCAAAGCGAAATGAATTCAAATAAAATGGATGCGAATTCATTTCGAATTGAAATCGATCTCGTATGAACAAGGCATGAAATCCATCTTATTCGTAATAAAATTTAAAAAAAAAACTCGTCTTCAGAATAGTGATAGTCTTCGATTTTTCGAAGCCCTCGTAGCGTAGTTGGTAGTGTGCGTATCTCCAGGCTGAAATGTTCATGACACCACTCGCCGGTTTTCCAATTAGATATTTGATAATTTCTTGGGTTTGTTATGTTTAATCTAGAATTTAGGGAACACGTCAGATTCACGTATACCCATGATGTATGTATAAAATCAGAAAATGTAAAAGAACTATGTAACTAAGGAAAATATATAAAGCATGCTTTTATTATTAGAAAACACATTGTATAAGCTTCATCTTCATTATCAATTATTATCTCACTCTCTGACTATGTCTGATTTATATTATATTGCTGTTGTTATATATGTATTACATGTATATCTATGTGCAGAAATGCATACGATTAATAAACAATACAATGTATATAACTTTGAAGTTTGAACTTCCGGAACAAATTAGAGTAAATATATTCCTTAATTTGATTTATATTTGATCTAAAACGATGTGGACAATGGTACTCGCCCCTGGAATTACGCCTCGCCACAATTCCTGTAACATAAAACGGCATGTAGAAATTTTCCTCATGCGCTGCTTGCAATTCGCACACGACGATTGATCATTCTTAAAACTCAAGTCGGACATTTGATTATGACCTCTAAATGTAACTTTCTTTATTGAAAAATGGATCGGTGTATTTCAAAAATGCCAAGGACCTAATACCGGAGAAACTACTTTTTGCTGGAATTTCCAGTAGAAAGTAAGTACTCAAGGTTCTCTCTCTTTGTTTTGTTTTTTTTTTTTTCTACATATTAAATTTGATGCACTACTGGACGATTTCTATATGCATAATCAAGCGACAAAATTATATACAACGTTCATTTCGCTTCCGGTACAGGGACCATTAAGGGTATTGACCCCAAAAATTTAGAGTCAAAAACTGAGGTGAATAGCCTGACAATTATGATAAGGTGTATGTTTTACTTTTTGATTTTACTTGGATGGTAAATACCAAAGGTAAAAAAAAGCATATGACAGTCTTTACTAAGTAAATAAATTCTAATGATAAAATATAGCATAAGACTGATTACACTGTGTTAGTAAATACATGTACTTAAGTTAAACAAGGCATATATATGATTGATTTACTGGATTGCTATATACTGAAAATGAAACGTAGAAATTTATTCTGACAATAATGAGTGGAAACACAGCAAAAATAAATGTAAATACATCAACCAATCGGCAAAAGACAGTATATTAAAAACAAATCTTGAACTTAATGAATTCGAATGCTCTAAAACTACTGTATCAATGTACCGACTCGATTGATTGATTGATTTTTGTTTAACGTCACACCACGAATATTTCACGTATATGGTGACAGCATCTGCCTGATGCAGGGCATACAAATTTTGACCTTTGCAACGGACCCACCCGAAGCAGTGAGGGATCTTTAACGTGCCATGCATACCACGGTTTATACTGTCTCATCCGAAAGACAGGACACCGTCATGACCAGAGCGGGACTCGAACCCCGGCCTCCCGATCAGGAGACGAGCGCGATACCACTACGTAACGCCGGCTTTGTACTGACTCGAACACACACCAGTCTTTTCATACAACATGATACTACTTAGCATGTACCAGGAGATCCCTTTTAATCTAGTCAATCTTAAAAAAACGCTAACTAACTGCAACAGAAACGAATTCAGTTTTGATATTATTCATTCGAAATGACAGGCGGAGTCATCAAATTAGATATCAAATAGAAGAGAAATATGCATGTAACAAAAAATTGTAACGACAGCATGCTGTCGCGTCATACAATGAGTTTTTACGTACTTCTCATTCCTTAACTAGAAAAAAAAATTCTTAATAACAAAATAGGTATTAATTTGCCTTTTCCTCATTAAGGAAAAGTTTTGCCTTTGTTTACAAATATAGACAAAAATTTACTAGTTAAAATATCATTGAAGGACTTTTACCGGATAAAATAGTTCGCAGAAAAAGGATGAAACACACCCCCACCCCCCAAAATGGCCGCGTATTTGGTTAGAAAGAACATGGAATACACTCCGGAACAGAAAATCCACTTTAATTTGATGGATTGTTAAGGAATAGTTTGCTATACATGTATTATGTAATAGGTCCTTTTAAAAACTTGGGGTATACATTTAAAAACACTCTATTATATATCTGATTTTTTTATATTGTTATTTCTGTCGTCTTTGTATTTTATTCGTACTTTATTTTATTTATTTATTTATTTATTTATTTATTTATCTATTTATTTATTTATTGACTATCTATTATTTCATTTATTTATGTATAATTATATATTTTTTCTTGTTTTTGGTTGTTTGTTTTGGAGTTACTGTTGGGGGGTTTTTTTTCAATGTTTTTCTCTTTCTTCTTTTCGTTCTTTCTTTCTTCTTTCTTTCTTTGTTTATGTATGCATGTATTTATTTATTTATTCATTCATTTATTTATTCATTTTGTTTCATTTTTTAGCGGGGATTAGTTTTTTATAGTAATAATATGTTGAACAAACAAGAAAAAAAAAACAACAACCCCATATTACGTTAAAATGACTTGAAGACAAGCCTCTTCCTGCGCAGCATTTTCTAAACACGTTTTCCGTCATGAAGCCTCGTTTTCGACACATTAGGTGGCATCAAGTACTTCCGTGGCGTAACATATCGAATGGTTAATTGATGGAGGTCAAGTATATGGGACTTATAATGTAAGGGGACACCACTCTGATTACGCACGCCAAAGATCGAACTCGAGAAGGCACGGCATGTACTTCACAGGCAAAAAAAAAACACACCTTACGCTCTACATCATTATTGAAAATCTGTCTTCCTGTTTATACATTAATCATGTTCCGCTCTACGCTATAAAGTAGGCTTTTTACGACATTATGTCGTCTTTTACTAAGGGATCAGTATGGTCCAGGGGTACCGCGCCATTCTCTATCCGAAATAGCAGTAGCGGATTTAGGGGGAGCGGAGGGGGCGCCAGCCCCCCTTTAGCAGTGACCCAAAATTTTATTTTGCCCCATTTTCTATCTAACCGACGATATTTCCCATCGATACATATTAATATCTTTCTTAGCTCATACATTTTGAACGATTTAAAGTACTGCACTTCAATATAATACGTGAAATTTTGAAAAAAAGATATAAAAAGTAACTTTACATCTATCATTCTATCACAATATAAACACTTATAAAACAGCTCAAATAATGTACTTGTATATATATCATTAATTGTTATCGAACTGGATAGAAGTATTCAGCCCCTGGGTGTAAGAAACACGTTACTCTGAGTAAATATCACGTGGTTTTCCAACAGGAGAGTTTGATTACCGTATAACCGGAAATTTTCGCGATTATCAAATTTCGCGATTCAGTATCAGACAAGCTTATCTTTATTTTCGCGAATACATTTTTTTCCAAAATTCAAAAAAGAAAAAAGACAGCATGCTCTTCAACTATGAAATAAAAACGACTCTCGTTAAACAACTAGACATACGACAAGCTATACCCGCATCTCTGTGAATCAGTTTATCTATATGTATAACTGCACTTGTTTGCGCTTAAATTCACGGCTTGTAGCTTGTCGGTGCAATCGGCGGAATTGTTAAGTGAAGGAGACGCTTTGACTTGAATGGAAATTATCTGTAATTTGTTAACGAAAGCAGTCGAAAATGATGAGTTTTTTTTTATCAAGCGGCAGATAAAATTCCTCAATTTTATTCGACACATACGGGCATATAATTTTTTCAACATACTGAATCATTGTTTCCTCGTTTACGTAGTGATTTTCGGAATGAGTTATGTGGAATTCGGAGGGGAATCGGAATTTCGGATGGCATTTATCAGTCTTCCCGAGCATGGGAAGGAACACTCTGTCCATTGACCCAGTGAAAGTACCTTCAAACAATAAATAAATATGTAAACAAACTAATTAAGGGAATACGGACACGGACAATGGCTTTGATTACCATATGTTGTATTCATTCACGCGTTGATAATTGCTTGTTATCTATCGACAAATGTGTGAAACCACTGACATAACGAAATCATGGGCTTTATCAATTAGGGTTTTGAAATTGTACATACCCTTATATTTCGTTTGTCGTCGATCCCCTGGAGTTTTACTCGTTTTGCCCCCTAGACGTCCATGGTCCATTGAGAAACAGGATGATATTAATACCAGTTTGGTCCCCATTTTTTCGGAGTACAATTTTTCACGGTAACTTATTTTCGCGTGTTCAAATAACTCGTTAAAACAGCGAAAATTAGTATCTCGCGAAAATTTCCGGTTGTACGGGTATTTATTTTTGTCATGTAATAAACCTAGTTGCACACGATTTACAGTAAGATTTTTTTTACTATATTTAACTTTTAAAAACTTAAACGGAAACTGTTACATTTATTTATCCGATAACAACAAAAAACGAAGGTTAAATCCCCCATCCCACCCCAATAACACCGATCATCATAGTATCGCATGAATTGTAATACAGTAGTACACGAAGGTTAAATTTCTAACCCACACCCCAATAACACCGATCACCATAGTATCGCATGAATTGTAATACGGTAATACACGAAGGTTAAATCCCCCACCCCATCCCAATAACACCTATCATCATAGTATCGCATGAATTGAAATACAATAATACACGATGGTTAAATCCCCCACCCCAATAACACCGATCATCATAGTATCGCATGAATTGTAATACGGTAATACACGAAGGTTAAATTCCTAACCCACACCCCAATAACACGAATCATCACACTATCGCATGAATTGTTATACGGTATTACACGAAGGTTAAATCCCCCACCCCAATAATACCGATCATCATAGTATCGCATGAATTGTAATACGGTAATACACGAAGGTTAAATTCCTAACCCACACCCCAATAACACGAATCATCACACTATCGCATGAATTGTAATACGGTAATACACGAAGGTTAAATCCCCCACCCCAATAACAACGATCATCATAGTATCGCATGAATTGTAATACGGTAACACACGAAGGTTAAATCCCCCACCCCACTCCAATAACACCGATCATCACACTATCGCATGAATTGTAATACGGTAATACACGAAGGTTAAATCCCCCACCCCATCCCAGTAACACCGATCATCATAGTATCGCATGAATTGTAATACGGTAATACACGAAGGTTAAATCCCCCACCCCACTCCAATAACACCGATCATCACACTATCGCATGAATTGTAATACGGTAATACACGAAGGTTAAATCCCCCACCCCACTCCAATAACACCGATCATCATAGTATCGCATGAATTGAAATACAGTAATACACGAAGGTTAAATCCCCCACCTCACTCCAATAACAACGATCATCATAGTATCGCATGAATTGTAATACGGTAATACACGAAGGTTAAATTTCTAACCCACACCGCAATAACACCGATCACCATAGTATCGCATGAATTGTAATACGGTAATACACGGAGGTTAAATCCCCCACCCCACCCCAATAACACCGATCATCATAGTATCGCATGAATTGTAATACGGTAATACACGAAGGTTAAATCTCCCGTCCCACCCCAATAACACCGATCATCATGTATCGCATGAATTGTAATACAGTAATACACGAAGCTTAAATCCCCCACCCCAATAACACCGATTATCATAGTATCGCATGAATTGTAATACGGTAATACATGAAGGTTAAATCCCCCACCCCACCCAAATAACACCGATCATCATAGTATCGCATGAATTGTAATACTGTAATACACGAAGGTTAAATCTTCCGTCCCACCCCAATAACACCGATCATCATGTATCGCATGAATTGTAATACAGTAATACACGAAGCTTAAATCCCCCACCCCAATAACACCGATTATCATAGTATCGCATGAATTGTAATACGGTAATACATGAAGGTTAAATCCCTCACCCCACCCAAATAACACCGATCATCATAGTATCGCATGAATTGTAATACAGTAATACACGAAGGTTAAATCCCCCACCCCACCTCAATAACACCGATCATCATACAAGTAGTATCGCGTGAATTGTAATACAGTAATACACGAAGATTAAATCCCCCTACCCAACTCAATAACACCGATCATCATACAAGTAGTATCGCGTGAACTGTAATACGGTAATACACGAAGGTAAAAGCTAAAGCTGTGTCCTTTACCTTGTATGAAAGAAACAAAACTACAGAACAGAACAGAAGTGTTCAGCAAAATGCATGACCGATCATTCCTATACAGAATACTTTAACCAGGAAATTTTTATTTCCATGAATCATGCCCATGGTTCTATATAAATTTTTGCTTCTGTCATGATGTTTTACTGTCATATTTTCTATTTCTGTGAGTTAATGAAGGTGTCATGATTATCTGCAATGGAAAGCGTGGGCGTGTGGCACCCGAGGTCTTTTCCGTTTGAATCGAGGACTAATGACATGGCCGTCAGGCAGTATGTATTGTGGGAAAGTGCTGATAGAGATGACAATAATGTTTTACGAGCTACAGTTCCGCTGATTGATGAAATTATATGTAATTTTATCCTTTTATGTTAGAAAATCTCTCGATTCTTTCTCGGAGCCAAACTTTCGTATGATGTAACATTCCAAGTATCCGTATCTGATACCGGAATACCTGTTAACACGTCAAGACAAAGCGGTGAGGCGAAACATGACAAAGCGTGTTCCCACTGAAATCATTGTCAACATTGTCCATGAAATTGGTCATTTTTAAGCACCATCGTTAAATTGGTCAATTTCCAGTATTGATTACAAGACTTTTTTCTATCTGAGCTAACAATACACCATGTTGTAAATAAACACGAGAGCTTCGCACAACAAGCATGAAATATAGCTTGAAAGACTAACGATGGAGTCGTATCCTAGGAATGGCATTGTCAGTTTACCAGTAATGCAGAGATTAGCTCTCGGTGACATTGTCCATGTAGTGTGTGTGTGTGTGTGTGTGTGTGTGTGTGTGTGTGTGTGTGTGTGTGTGCGAGGAGGGCGATACTTTGTTGTACACGTCCATCTAAATTTTGAAGTTTGACGACTCACATCCGGTGTTTTCCCTAATTTTTAGTGCCCTCTGCACCCCCTTTCGGGGAGGCGAGGAAGGTCAGGTGCCCTCTGCGCATCGTTAGGAGGAGATAAGAGGGACACGTGCCCTCTGCATTCCCTTTGGGGGAGGTGAGAGAAAGGTCGCGTACCATGTACATCCCGTTGGGGAAGGTGAGAGGAAGGGCACGTGCCCCCTGCACCTCCTTCGAGGGAGGTGAGAGGAAGGACACGTGCCCTCTGCACCCCCTTTGAGGGAGGTGGGAGGAAGGGCACGTGTCGTCTGCATCCCCTTTGAGGGCGGTGAGAGGAAGGGCACGCTCCCTCTGCATCCCCTTTGAGGGAGGTGAGAGGAAGAGCACGTTCCCTCTGCACCCCCTTTGAGGGAGGTGAGAGGAAGGGCACGTGCCCTCTGCACCCCCTTTGGGAGAGATGAGAGGAAGGGCACGTGCCCTCTACATCCCCTTTGAGGGAGGTGAGAGGAAGAGTACGTTCCCTCTGCACCCCCTTTGAGGGAGGTGAGAGGAAGGGCACGTGCCCTCTGCAACCCCTTTGAGGGAGGTGAGAGGAAGGGCACGTGCCCTCTGCACCCCCTTTGGGAGAGATGAGAGGAAGGGCACGTACCCTCTGAACCCCCTTTGGTAGAGGTAAGAGGAAGGGAACGTGCTCTCTGCACCCCCTTTACAATGGAGCCGGTGGAGCGCAATCAGGTTTACTTTCTGCAAACTCTTTCTTTTCGTTAATTTTTCAAGTAAGATGATGTTTAATAAAACTCCAAAGTTCAGCTTACGTCTACGTTTACGGTTGAACTTATGATATAGAATGAAACAGCCGCTTCTGCAGGTGTCGTTCCTTGCGTTTGTTAAATCGCTTGAGATTGAGCAAAGGAGTGCAAGGAGCGGAACCTGGCTTGCTTGCTGGCTGAAGATGATCACAGTTGCCCCAATGCACTTTAAACAGCGGTTTCTCCCTCCCTGTCTTACTGAAATTCTTCGTATTTACCAACTCGAGTAAAGTGTAGCTCCTCCAACTCGTATCAGTATGTCGTATTTACCACCCTGATCCTAGCAAAGTGTAGCTCCTCCAACTCGTAACAGTATGACGTATTTACCACCCTGATCCTAGCAAAGTGTAGCTCCTCCAACTCGTAACAGTATGACGTATTTACCACCCTAATCCTAGGAAAGTGTAGGCCCTCCAAATCGTAACAGTATGACTTATTTACCACCCTGATCCTTGGACAGTGTAGCATCTACAACTCGTAACAGTATGACGTATTTACCACCCTGATCCTAGTAAACTGTAGGTCCTCCAACTCGTAGCAGTATGACGTATTTACCACCCTGATCCTAGCAAAGTGTAGCTCCTCGAAATCGTAACAATATGACGTATTTACCACCCTGATCCTAGGAGAGTGTAGCTTCTCCAACTCGTAACAGTATGACGTATTTACCACCCTGATCCTAGGAGAGTGTAGCTTCTCCAACTCGTAACAGTATGACGTATTTACCACCCTGATCCTAGGAGAGTGTAGCTTCTCCAACTCGTAACAGTATGACGTATTTACCACCCTGATCCAAGCAAAGTGTAGCTCCTCGAAATCGTAAAAATATGACGTATTTACCACCCTGATCCTAGGAGAGTGTAGCTTCTCCAACCCGTAACAGAATGACGTATTTACCACCCTGATCATAGGAGAGTGTATGCCCTCCAAACCGTAACAGTGTGACGTATTCACCACCCTGATCCTTGGAGAGTGTAGCTTCTCCAACTCGTAACAGTATGGCGTATTTACCACCCTGATCCAAGCAAAGTGTAGCTTCTCGAAATCGTAACAATATGACGTATTTACTACCCTGATCCTTGGAGAGTGTAGGCCCTCCAACTCGTAACAGAATGACGTATTTACCACCCTTATCCTAGCAAAGTGTAGCTCCTCGAAATCGTAACAGTATGACGTATTTATCACCCTGATCCTAGGAGAGTGTAGGCCCTCCAACTCGTAACAGAATGACGTATTTACCACCCTGATCCTAGCAAAGTGTAGCTTCTCGAATTCGTAACACTATGACGTATTTATCACCCTGATCCTAGGAGAGTGTAGGCCCTCCAACTCGTAACGATGTCACATGGCCTTTAAACTCGTAATATATGAAATACACTCGTATTTTATCCAATAGCATATGAAGTAGCTGAAATATTTCTGGTAAACCTTGGGCTGATTTAGCCATTCTAGCAATTGTAGCCCGAAAGTCCGGTGTCATATAGTAGCTTTTCCCCCATAGTAGTTTTTCTCCCCGGAAAAATGGCTATATAGTAGTTTTTCCCCATAGTAGTTTTCCCCCCTTACGTAACAGTTTGAAAATTATACACTTTCGTTCTTATTGTATCAATCAGATAACATTATAAATACAATTGTATTACCGTAATAGCCTGTGGATCAAACCGATGGTGTTATGGTTAAGAGGTTTCTATATACGTTAAGTGTTTTGTTGTAAATGTGTACAAGTCTTTCTTTTTATATATTTACCTTAGTGTGGTATTTTCTCCTATTATTTCATTGTAAAAAATTGTCGTCTATTTGTATGTAGATGTCATTTATGACGTCCTGCCATGACTCTTAATTTAAGTTTTTCGTAATACATTATATATAAATTAGGAATTTATTATTTTAAATGATCAAATGATAAACATAAGAATTGAACGTGCAAGAATTCGTTGCACAATCAATTCTTAAATAATTTAAGACTGGTGCATTTTTTATATCACAATATCACTCTTCATTTACAGAGTACATGATGAACATGAGAATAATGGAATGGAATCCCACCCAGGGGTCCACGATTTGCAATCTATGACGAGGCTTGCGTAGTCGCAGGTGTTGCAAATCATGAACACGAGAAGATCACAAATGAGAAGTCTCATTACAAGGAATCTATATGTGAAGTTTCAAAGCCCTACGCCTTTAATTACAAAAGATATAGTCAAGGTTAAAATTTTTGGAGAGTAGGTCAAACTCCCATGTCAAGGTCACTAGGTCAAAAGTCATGTGCCCAAATGAAAGGTCTCATAACAAGAAATCTATATGTGAAGTTTCAAAGCCTAACACCCTTTGATACAAACGATAATAGTCAATGTTTTCGCTCCCGAGTCAGAGTCACAGACAGGTCAAAACCTAGATGCCTCCTAATTTCATTCCGGTGATACAAAAACGAACTTGTGTTTCTTTTTTCAACTAGTATATAATTTCTAGAATGAAATAAAAATATATCGAATGAAATTCTAGAAGATGTATCTTTATTCAAAATATACATATTTGTATTTAGAAAAGAGATTAAAATTGAAGACATTTCTATTTAAGAAAATGAAATATCTCTAAATTCATTGGAGATATATCCCTATCAAAAGTTGAAATACCTCTATTTTAAATAGAAATCTCTCTTTTTATTGTTAACAAAGTAACAAGCTGGATTTACTTATGTGTGAAAATCCGGAATTTCACAATGGGGGGAAAGTTCACTATATAGTGAGGAGGAAAATGGCTATAAGAGGGGGAGGTGAAATGGCTATATAGCGAAATTTCCCCCAGGGGAAAGACTACTAAATAGCAATTTTTCCGCGGGGTGGGGAAAACTACTATATATAAAGATTTATAGTTTAAGACTATACTTCCCTGCTATATAACACCGGGTCGCTTTATACATATGACTGTGTGTGAGATAGTAATGGGAGAAATAATCAGGAAAGTGAGAGGTGAGAATTGAATGTTCAGACCTTATATATACATATTGAAAGCAGATGTGTTGTATGCACCGCCTGTAAATATCACAATTGGAAATATATATATGTAACCAATAAAGGAGACATTTTCATCCATCAAATATGTCAGGTCTCCTTTTTTAAGATTTCCGTGTAGACCACTTTTTGATATACGGCAGAGTAGATGTGTTACGGAAAAAATAAATTTATTTAACACACTATTTGTTGATACCAGATTAATTGGTTGGTTTATATAAAGTATCAATTCCAGTGACGTTCGAAACCCCCCCCCCCTTCCCCCACAAAACTCCAAAAAATAAACAAAGAAAAGAAAAGACCAGGAAAGAACAGAAACACCAGCTTCTGTAATTGTCTAAGTGACAGATAAGTGTGACTATGATAGTCGTACATCTACTCGACATCTCCGGGTCATTTTGGCTGGGATAAGGACTTCAACCTCAACCCCTCCCATTTCCTGACTTAAAATGTATCTTTTTTTCAAAATTGTCTGTCTATAGATGACTGTGTATTGCCCACGAGGAGTAATGTACGTGAGAGATGACAAGAGTCCGGCGAAGCAGTAGAGTCAGATCTGATTAAGCTACATGACAAAACCCACCACAAACACAACCAGAAAAAGACATAACATCGCAAAATGATTCGATTATCCGACACCTGATGTACTGACTCCGGAAGGTAGGACTGCGCGATCTTTGGGCCCTAAAACCATCGAATAACAGGAGCTTCTATGGGA
The DNA here is from genome assembly GCA_035048485.1 of Pteria penguin. Taxonomy (NCBI): domain Eukaryota; kingdom Metazoa; phylum Mollusca; class Bivalvia; order Pterioida; family Pteriidae; genus Pteria; species Pteria penguin. The sequence continues at coordinate 87,253,849 of CM068580.1, forward strand.
GGGGCTTCGTCCCCTTGATCCCAGACGAAGAATCCGTCCTGGACCACATCGTAACCACATAGATTCCAATACCCCTCGTCTGGGACTCCCCCCCCCCCCCCCCTTACCTTCAAAAAGGTGTATCCGCGCCTGAATCATGCAAATATCAACTTCTTTAAAAAATGGAGCAATCTCGCCCGCTGTTTGGTTTGTTGGTTAGTTGATTTGTGTTTACGTTAATATTTCAACTACACCGCGACAATTAAATGGAAGGGAACCTATCTTGAACAAAGTGTTGCAATTCGGAAATGAATATAAGTCCGAATTTGCGCTTAATCCTTTATCTATTATACAGAGAAAACTTCTCCTCGTGATACTACGATTTGTACTGCGTGCTCTTCTTCTCCTCGTGATACTACGATTTGTACTGCGTGCTCTTCTTCTCCTCGTGATACTACGATTTGTACTGCGTACTCTTCTTCTCCGCGTAATACTACGATTTGTACTGCGTGCTCTTCTTCTCCTCGTGATACTACGATTTGTACTGCGTGCTCTTCTTCTCCTCGTGATACTACGATTTGTACTGCGTGCTCTTCTTCTCCGCGTGATACTACGATTTGTACTGCGTGCTCTTCTTCTTGGGGCGGGGATCGTCACTAAACCTAAGCTCGGGTATCTCCTCATTTTCAATCGGATTGAAATGGAACGTAAGAGAAATGTTTGGTACATAGTAAAAATTGTACATGAGGTATTTTCCTCCCACTCATTTCTTTGCTTTTTGTCTATTTATGGACAAATAATCATTTCCTGTATATTTGTATTTTAAAAAAAAGGTTAAGATGTGCTAATTTATCTTGGCCACAATTGGTGTAACATTGTTTTCTTGCTATTGTTCTGATTTATGAAAATGTTTGCCTTCAAATAGTTTTATCATTTTGCACCGATTTTTTTACGCCGAAATAAATATAAATACAAGTATAATATGATTTAAATTTATGCAAACGACAGAGTTGATCATAGTAACACAATATGAAAAAAAATTATATTTGCCATTTAAAATCAGATACTGTTAGATAAACCGCTCATAGATAAAGAATTTTTTGTAAAAGATGTATTGTATTCAGGAAAAATTCTGAAATAGTATATCAGGACCTTTATTCTGTATACACAGGTTTTATATTATAAATCAATTCCTTAATAAGACATTGACATGAAAGCATAATGTAACTGAAAAAATGTATGAATTGAAGTGTGATTTACTGCCTGATTTATGTAACGTATGGATTTGTGTAACTCATTTCTGCCCAATGATATACATTGTATTACGTGTTTTGTATCAGGTTGTGACTTAACTTTACATATTTGTGTTTTGTTCCTTAGATTATTAATTCTGTTGCTGACCGTAACTATCGGAGAAGTACTTTCCTCTTTAATGACATATCGATAGAACAGACAGGGGCTCGAATCCGATTGGAACAATCTCGATCCTTAAGCGAAATTATACAATAACCACGAGGCAGTTACTATTCCTCATCGTGACCAGTAGAACCTAAGATGCATGGCTACATACATACTATTATTTTGACTAAAATATTTCAGAACAATAAATATATACATTTATAGGATTTAACATTCGTTTATTTTATATTTTATTTATCTATAGTTTTACGAAATTATTTTATAATGTTCTAAAATTTGCCATTTGCATTTGATAATTGACAATATTTCAATGTGCAGTCAATGAGTTAAAACACATTAAAATCAAATGAAATCTAGATAAATCTGTACATTATTCAATTATTCAATAGAAAACTCGCCCACCAAGGAAAGGAGTTTAACTCTTTATGCACAACTTATCTGTAATGACGTCAAGCTAATTATATGAGATCAATAGGGAAACACTGGTACCATACAATAGTTTGGAATTTGTTAAAAGTACTGTGGATCACGCCATAGTACATTTACTAGGTGAAGTAAAACCTCGTCCGATCTAACATAGCGTAAAAGGGATTTCTTCGTACCATATACATCCATTCATACTGTCTTTTTCTAACTTTAGTCATGTGCTCACTTTAAATCATAAAAATTTGAAGTTAGAAAAAGACAATACTAGTATATAAAAGACAGCAGATATACAGGCACGGATCCAATTTTTTCGGAAAAGGTAGCTGGGGGTTGTTTTTCGTCCCCACACTGACTGCAAATTTGACACGCAAAGAAAGAAAGGTTCATATCCGATTAAACATGAGAGACTTTTTATACTTGCATTGTTGTATATTGTTTGGTCCGGGGGTTTTATCAGAAAAATCTGTGAATTTTGTGTAAATAGCAACAATATCATTAATACCTTGAGAATCTGACACTTAAAAGCACCTTGTCGGACGGCTGCCTTGTTGAAATCTTGCAGGTGTATTGGGAACATTTCTAAGACATGATGCACAATTTGTGACGAGCGAAGCGAGAAAATAATAATAAAAAACCCAAACAAACAACCCCCCACCCCCAAACACACACACAGACACAAATCACACAAGGGTAATAAATGATAATAATAATAGGCAAAGGTCATGCCTTAAATAAAATTTAGACATTTCTAAAACGTTTGATTGTATAGTAAATGTTCCATATTCCATTGGCGGAGTTAGAGGTGGTTGCAGGGGTTGCAACCCCTCCATTTCGTCGGAAAATTTACCAAAAAATGTCACTAGTCATGGGAGGCTGCAACCCTTCCCTCCCCCTTTCAAACTTTCTAGATCCGCCTATGTATTCTACGCATGTGGTGGTATAAGGTCAACAACATTACAGTCCGCACTACAACCAGATACCGAGTTTAGGCGTGGAAAATGCTTATTTCATGAAACATTGAAAAAAATGCTTGTAATAACATTGAATATGATTATTAAATACGGCAAAAACGAAACTGATAATTTATTTGATAGCTTTGCTGTTTCTCTCCGATTTCTATACCACCAAAATGAAATCTGGGAAAGCGTATCTCGCAATCAAATTCAGCACGAGCACGATTACATATATTAAAGTTAAAAACTAAAACAGTTCTTAACCTACATTACTGTTTCAGGTGAATGTACATTTCTCCAGAAGTCGATATCCTGGTACATGCAGCATGAGGGTACTTGGTACAATGATTAATAAAACAGAGAGGTATCTTTTCACATTACTTGCAAGTATCAACATCATTAATTGGTTATGAAAACTTATATATCATGAGACACGCAGTTATCTATATAACTGACATAAATGCACCACAGATCCAATGTTTTGTATCAGATATCGAGAGCATATTCATGTTTACCGTTATGACGAATGATTGGTGATTCACGATTCAAAGGAAATCAAGAACGGAACTGAATCAGGGGAAATCCCCAGAGTTTCTATTAATCATTCAGAGAGAATTGCCTGATACACGATGACAAATTAAAGAAATATCGCGAACCGATGTGATTTCGAATAACAAAATCACATGGATAAAATTACATGATGGTGTAATCTTCATGGACTGATTCCCATTATCTATGTTAACCACTAACCCCCGCCCTTCCTTTATATATCGTCTCGCTCCCCTTTCCCCCAAGGTAAGAAACGACGGTCAGAATGCAGCCACTTCAACCAGTATTTCCTACAAGTTCCGATGATAATCAGAGGAAAGTAAAGTACCAACATGTAAAATAATGTCTATCCTTTCGATATCTGCCCTCAAAATTTCATTCAAGCATTTTAAAGGCACCAACAAACGCAAATTCGAACGGCACAGCTCGCGAACAGTTTGCTCGCCAATCGCCATGTTGATACAACATCGGCAGGGTGTAAAAACAAGATCGGTATAATGACAAGATTGTCAGGATCGTGAGAAAAAGGAATATTAAAGCCATAAAATGGAATAAAGACTTAATGTTAATGTTTTGTTTTAGCTATACATTGAACTACTGCTCTCTAGCGTGATTCAAGCAAACACGGTAAAGTCCTATTATGCAAATAAACCAGTAATAGATTGCTGGCGAGGAAACTGTCCGCGAGTTGTGTCGTTTGAATCTGCGTTTGTTGGCGCTTTTAAACATGCGTCAATGAAATTTTGAGGACAGATATCAAAGGGTTGGACATTATTTTACATGTTGGCACTTTATTTTCCTCTGATTATCATCGAAACTTGTAGGAAATACTGGTTGAAGCGGTTGCATTCTGACTGCCATTTCTTACCTTAGAGGAAAGGGGAACGAGACGATATATAACGGAGGGGGTTAGTTTTAAAAAGGCACTCTTCATGTAATACAGTGCCTGATATGGTCTCGGTAAATCGAAAACAAGGAACAATAAAATTTCTTATACATATACCTGCTAGTTATAGTTTTGCTTTTTCCCCGTCTATATATATCGGTTAGACATAAAATCCCAGATTAGACATTCCATTATGTGATCCTCTATAACGAGTCCGATTCGCTTACACCTCATAAGCGTAGGAACCGGAAAGGGGGGGGGGTGGCACTTTATTGTTATTGGCGATAATGTTCTAGTGAAAAATATTTATTTGAATTAAATAAATTTTTGAATTAAATAAATTTAAGTATGATCTGAAAATAATACTTAATAACTTATTGCGGGTAGATTCAATAGTTACTCCGAAAATAGGTCAACGCTGTGACCGACACCCCTAGGACCCGCTACCCCTCGACAATGCCGGTATAAAGTTGAAGAGTACGACTTTCTTTCCCTCCGCTATGCCGGTATAAAAATAATTAGTACTCTCTTTCCCTCGGCAATTGTCGGTATAAGGATAACAAGTCAGACTCGCTTACCACTCAAGTATTCCGGTATAAGGAAAACAAGACGGACTGGCTTACCACTCAACTATTCCGGTATAAGGATAACAAGTCGGACTGGCTAACTACTCAACTATTCTGGAATAGAAATTCAGAGTCCTACTCCTCACTCAAAAATGCCGGATAAGGATCACAAGTCCGACCTGTTTACCCGTCAGCTATGCCGTTGTAAAGAAAACGAGTCCAGCTCACTTAATACTCAGTAATGCTCAGTAAAAAGATTAAGAATGCAACTCGCTTACCCCTTAATAAGGCGTGTAGAAAGATGACTAGTCGGACTTACACTTCAACAATGCCGGTATGTAGAGTACAAGTACGAAAACGCTTACTCCTTTATAATGCTAGAATGAGGATTTCGAGTACGACTTGCTAACCACTCAGCAATTTCAGTATAAGGATTAGAAGTCGGACTCGTTTACCACTTAGTAATGCCAGTTTAAGGATTACGAGTCGAACTCGCTTATCACTCAGTAATGCCAATTTAAGGAGTATGAGTCTGAATCGCTTACCATTCACTAATGCCATTTTAAGGAGTATGAGTTTGACTCGCCTACCCCTCAGTAATGCCAATTTAAGGATAATGTGTCCGACTCGCTTACCACCCAGTAACGCCAGTCTAAAGATTACGAGTCGGACTTGCTTATCACTCAGTAATGTCAGTTTAAGGATTAGAAGTCGGACTCGTTTACCACTTAGTAATGCCAGTTTAAGGATTACGAGTCGAACTCGCTTATCACTCAGTAATGCCAATTTAAGGAGTATGAGTCTGAATCGCTTACCATTCACTAATGCCATTTTAAGGAGTATGAGTTTGACTCGCCTACCCTTCAGTAATGCCAATTTAAGGATAATGTGTCCGACTCGCTTACCACCCAGTAACGCCAGTCTAAAGATTACGAGTCGGACTTGCTTACCACTTAGTAAAAGCCGGCGTGTCAGTTTAAGGATTAGAAGTCGGACTCGTTTACACTTAGTAATGCCAGTTTAAGGATTACGAGTCGAACTCGCTTATCACTCAGTAATGCCAATTTAAGGAGTATGAGTCTGAATCGCTTACCATTCACTAATGCCATTTTAAGGAGTATGAGTTTGTATGCCTCCCTTCAGGTAATGCCGTCACCATATAAGGATAATGTGTCCGACTCGCTTACCACCCAGTAACGCCAGTCTAAAGATTACGAGTCGGACTTGCTTACCACTCAGTAATGCCAGTTTAAAGATTACGATTCGGACTCGCTTACCACCCAGTAATGACAGTTTAAGGGTTATGAATCCGACTCGTCTACTCCTCAGTAATACCAGTTTAAGGAATATGCAATGCCGTTACAAAGATTACAAATTCGACTGGCTTACCAGTTAGTGATACCAGCATAGGCCAATGGCGAATTTAGAGGGGCCCACCTCCTTTTTCGCCACATATTTCCAAGTAAAACTCCAGATTTGGTACCCAAAATGGGTGAGTAGTTCAGCTAATGCTTGACTTTCACATGTGCCCTTCCCTTTTTTCAGAAATCCTGGATCCGTCACTGTAAGGAGTATGAGTCCAACTTGCTTATTACTGAGCAATAATCGGGAATACAAGAGTACACAGACCAAGTGTGATTTCAGTGCACATGTCGTCTTACTTGCGAATGGAAACAACGACTGTTTTCAAGAATATTTGTTTTGGAAAAGATTGAAACGTCAATTAATGAGAACATGAATTTAAAATTGAAGGCCAGAAACTGATGGCACCCATCACACCCTTATACAAAGTCATTACGGTTTGTACACGCTGCCTAGAACATTTTCTATTTGCTTTGTGTTCTGTGTAACCATCTATATTCCACATCTACTTGATAACACTGCAGAGAAATTCTGACCTATGCCACCGGACCCAGCGCAGCAGTGAGAGATCTCCTGGACCCAGTCAAGCACTTAGGGATCTACCGCATCCAGCAAAGCAGTGAGGGATCTACCGGACGCTGCGAAGCAGTGAGGAATCTACTGGACACAGCAAAGCCAAAGCAGTTAGGGATCGACCGCACCAATCCAAGCAGTAAAAGATCTGCCTAGTCCAACACTGAGGGATCTATCGGATGCATCTAAGCAGTGGAGATCTACCGGACCTAGCCAAACAGTGAGGGATCTGCCGGACTCCGCTAAGCAGTTAGGGATCTACCGGACCCCAGCCAAGCAGTGAAGGATTTGCAGGACCAGCCAAGCAGTGAAGGATCTACCCGACCCAGCCAAACAGTGAGGGATCTGCCGAACCCAGCGAAGTAGTGAGGGATCTACTGAACTCAGCAAAATTGAGGTATCCACCGGACACAGCGAGGCAGTAAGGGATCTGCAGGACCCAGCGAAGCACTGAGGGATCTGTCGGACTCAGCGAAGCAGTGAAGAATCTTCCGAACCCAGCCAAGCAGTGAGGGATCTACCGGGCCCATTCAAATACTGAGGGATCTACCGGACCCAGCAAAGCAGTGACATATCTACCGGACACATCCAAACACTGAGGGATCTGCAGGACCCAGCCAAGCAGTGAAAGATCTGCTGGACCCAGCGAAGTAGTGAGGGATCTATGGGGCCCAGCCAAGCAGTGAAGGATCTACCGGACCCAGCCGAGCAGTGAAAGATCTGCCGGACCCAGTAAAGTAGTGAGGGATCTATGGGGCCCAGCCAAGCAGTGAAGGATCTGCCAGCCCAGCGATCAGTTAGGGATATATCGTGTGCCAACGCGTCCTGTGACACGGAATCTCAGTTTTAATGTCTCATACAAAAAGACACCGACAAATCTCCGGTGGGGTGGGGGCTCGAACGCGGGTCCTCTCATCCCGAAAACATGCATGCTCGCCAATGTGGTAGTACGCCTCAATGTTAATATTAAGGGTTTTTTTTCATTCTATAGTGGATAACTGAATGTGGTATTACAGTACAGATCTTTATCACTCTTACAGGCACTCCCTTCATGATAAGAAATCATTTCTACTAAAACAATACAAGACAAATTAACAATATATTTTATTTCAGTGTATAGTTAATGTACATTGCACAGTAAAATGAGTTTTGATTGTATACCTACACAATCAAGTATTACATATATAACGTGATCGTTGGTACTCTAAACCGACAATAACAAAATATTGTAGTGAACATGCAATATCAGTTCCCCTACGTGTTTATATATTTTACTAAAGATTTGAAAAAAAAAATGTATTACGACATTATGAAAATTCTTCTCAATATGATTCATCAAGTGTAGGTTCAAATAAGTATTGTAAATAAAACAGATTAGAATTATTTTTATCAAGTGGCATTGGCCTTGAAAAGATCAACTTGAATTATAACCAAACTTACAACTAATCATTTGTTAAAATAATATCTTAGTTCCAATATTTTAACTCATTCTTAATTTACAATGAAGAGTTACCTTTCTGCTCTTGGCAACAATGACTTTCAAGGTAAATTGGATTAATATTTAAAGGCAAAAATAACCTATCACTCTAATGAAGTAAGCATGTACATATAATTCAATATTTTGATAAACCTCTAAGCAAATCAACTATGTGAAATGAGAACTATTTTCACCTCTACAATATGGAACTCCCTAAAACACACTTGAATGTAAACCATATATGTTGAAATTTGGACGATTATGACCTTGTTTTTGATTTAAACGTAACAATGACATTGCTGAAAGTTGCAACCTTGTTACTTCGGTCAGATATATATTCATCTAGAAAATTTTCACGGTCTCGTATGGCCCGCCACTTGCTTAACCTGATGGCTGCTCCTATTGAAGAATATGTGGATATAAAGATGGGTTACATCTCGGTCAGTAACATACCTTGCATGCAATAACGATAAAGCATGCATCATAGAACTACGAGAGAAATTTACTTCAATGTGAATAAATGGTTGCTTACTGAGGAAATAATAATCTTAAACTAAAATATTCAAACTGGGCCATAAAGTTTTACTAAAAGTCATGTATCACATTATCACATCTAACTACACATCAATATCAGGTCAAAGGTCAAAATTCAGTATAAACTTGGAGTCGGCGGACAATATGGCTCCAGAGAAAAACGACGGAAACCAAAAAAGTGTAGTTTTAGTAACACGGAGGCTGAATCACAAAATCAAAAGTCCACACTTGTGCAAGTTTATTTGCCGTAAACAATTTGGCTTAATAGAAAAAAGACAGAAATAAAACATATACTTATGGCGGCAGTGACCCTGACCTTCAAGTTTTGGACCCCAACATCCATCGACTTCTTCTTAAAGGTCATTCTAATATGCACATTTTTATTAAACTTTATTACACTGTACTTTAAGTAACAGTGACCTCCATATTCAACTTTTCATAGGTCACCATCCTGAGCAAGTTTAGTGGCAGATGAACCGCTTACGAAGAGCTGACCGCCATAATCGAACCTAGGCTCCCAGATTTGAAGTTTAGCGCGATACTATTGGACCACCAAGGGCACGTCAGAAAGTGCAAATACAAGGTTTCTATGCGTATCTGATTCAGAATTAACCATATGCTGTCTTGAAAACATAGAAGATAAGCAAAAGGCTTTAAATCTTCTTTAAACAATGAAGAAAAGGATCATGGGAGGAATATCGTTTTCTACTTAGGTCGACCAAATTCCATGTGGCCTTATCGGCTTAACCAAAACTATGTTTTATGTTATTGTAAATGCAATCTATCAAGCGGAAACCGAAATGCAATGAACAGATAGTAAGACGAACAAATTGGTAAGGCAGAAGCCAAATAAACTTTCCACACTCTCTGAAAAGGTGGGGTATAAGCTGTTCCTCGTCATACACTACAAGAAAAATGGGTGGATGACGCATATACAATGACAACCTGCATATACAGGCATTCATTTCTTTTATTAAGGAACAGTAAAACTATCCTCCTGACAAATGGACCAGCATTATATTCTGAAGGTGATACGGGATATGCAATAGCTTCTATAGGAAGAGTTAGGCGTGGTAACTATCGTACTTAGCAAGGCAAATCCGCCAGCTTTCAATGAATTAACCTACTTCTTAAGTACACGGATATTTACATTCAAAACATGTAATTAAAATCATTTATATACGATATTTCCCTTAGCATTATGGTGAAAATAGTTCAGGCTTGCTCGCTGCACTACGCAGGGAAACAGAAAACCTCGGGTTATTGCGTGTCGAAAATTTAATACGACGTTAAAGGGCTGGTGCATATGCAATGATATAGATGAAAATCATGTGGATTGTTAGTATTCGTGATGTGAGGAGGATGTGTTGATTTATAAAGTTAGTTCTTATTTCGATGGGTATTAATCCATATATACAAAAATACTTTGATATTTTTGAATGCACTCTGTCGACATTTTGGGTTAATCTGATTTGAATAAATTTGCTTGGAAGATCACACCAAGACAGATAATATGGTGTTCATTTGCATGAACTAAAACAAAATAGAATTCTAAAATATTCCCTTTCTTAATATGAAAACACAAAATATAACAACCTGTTCAAACATGACGATAGTCTTAAGAATATAGTTCAAGTATATACATTGTAAATATCCACAACTTGCCATACTTCAAAACTGCTTCAACATCTATCATAACACATTTATATGAAAAAAATTTTGTCAACGATAATAATTCGTATATAAATGTACCTAACGAAAGTAGGTTCCATGAATTTTGTCCATCTTTAATATTTTTGATTATTTTCATACTAATTGCAATAATTCTAAACCTAAATTTAATGCAACTTTGGTACTTGTATCTATCTCCCTAAGCATAATTCATTGCATCAATCCGAAGGTATGTCTGTATAATGGTAACATCACAAACAATAAGCGACTGAGAGTCTATCACATACAATAATCATCGGTATATCATAAAGACAGTGCCAAATTCACGTGTATGGATATTGTCATAGGCTGATTATTAAGATGATGAAAGGAATTATTGCACATTCAGAAGCCATGCAGAGAGTGTGAGGATTTTAGATGTCCCAGCTGAACAGGTGATGTTTAACAAGCATATCCTTTACACCCTCGCGTAGCGGTTTATATGAGGTGGTGTTCGCCTGTATGGGAATTTCCCAGTCCCGAGAGAGATTGAAAGAGTACTGCGAAAGAAGTCTGAAAACAAATATATATCTAATATGGTCAATTCTTACATTCAACACCCAGTCATTTTTTTTTTCATTTTGAACATGCAATATGCTGGTGACCTAAATCGTCTGACGTTTATATTTACCCAGCATGCAATGTTAATATGATAGATCACCACGTAAAAACGACAAACTGTTGTTATGCACAATTTAAACAGCATGCAGGAAATAATCAACACTCTCTTGACCCAATGTGCAGTAGGGACCAATTAAGCCAGTCAGCATTGCAACAAAGACGAAATTCATTACCCTAACATGCAATTGAAGTTATGACAAAGCACTTATTCTTTTTATAAACAAGGAAGTCCCCACGTGCTCACTTCAATAATCGGGGCAAGGAATCATTAGAAGTCATTCAATATTACCGAGCAGTATAAGCTTCCAAAACAAATATCAAATTTGATTTTCAATTGTAAAGTTGTGCTATTTGCAAGCTGAAAAAAGTGCATAGGCAACAAAGCTCACATGAAAACTTTTTGCCAAATCAGACAAGAAATAAACACAGTTTACAAAGTTCTCTTATTGACTTCAAATTTCCTGGACGACAGTGGATAAAAACAAAGCCGATTTTTAAATACCATTCGTAAGGTACATTATTTATACTTTAATCAATCTAAATCTGAATGATCTAAATAGACCCAAATTATGATGGCCAAATAGCGGCCATAACTGTCATATTTACTGGCGTATTGGCCTTGCATAAAATATGCACGACAAAATCATGCCATAGTTATTTTCAATGACAAATGAATGGGATTACTTTATCTACAGAATGTCGCTGACTATACTTAATGTTCCGGATGTCACTAGCCTATAAAATAACGGTTTGGGGCCAAAATTGATGACATTATTTAAGTCAACATTTTTAAATCAGTTTCGATATTTATTTTTTTGGATAACCTGTCCTGATTGTCTCAGGTAATAAAGAGTACCTCAATCAATTTTAGGATTTAGCCATAACCTTACAAAATATATTTGTATCAAGTTTATTTTCTACAACATCTAGCAATATATGTCCACAATGGACATCTTAGATTTATAAATTTTGCACTAGATTCAGACTATGTACGACAGCGTTATTCTAAATGAAAGTGACACGAAAAGTTATGATACTTGTCGAAATAAAACTCTCTAGTCGTCCAGAAGAAAAAGTTTTAAAAGTCTCATTAAATCAACAGCTTCTATCGTGGACTTCCGGTCATGTAGATCAATACTGTTAATATTGATCCACAAAGCTCACGACACAAGAGCAAAATAAGCAAGCAAAACGCCCTCAATACATAATTATAAATGTGTTTCTACATTAGTCTATACATTTCAAATTTGCAATATGCAAATATGACGAAGATTACACTGTTATCCGACCACAGATCAGTACATCAGACCTCCCAACTAAACAAATGATGCTTAATGAGCATGTCTCGGACCCCTTGCTTTACGTCATCTTTTCTGCCGGGCTTCTTACGTGGAATCTCCCACTCACGTGACAGATTAAATGCGTATTGAGAGAGAATTCTGTAAGAAAGTGCATTGCTCATATTTATCAATATTGTTACAACATGCATATATACACATTACTATACACTATGAATAAGGAGGCACAAATAGAAGATATTAAAGTGCCGTGAGACTGAGATTTATAAATGTTCGGATTTTTTAGAGGACGGAATTAAAGGAAAATAAACATAATCTCACAGTAGCAACAAGTATAAATCAAATGTCCAATTGCTGGGTTAAACGAATTCCACAGTTATATTATATATATCATAAGGTTGGAAATTTTGTAGAACTAAGTATCTTTGTCAATTTTTTTACATTAATTGATAGTTTGACTTTTCTTTTTTATATGTATGTCAATATAACAGAAATGAAGAAGAAACCAATAACTATAAGTGGATGGACCTGATAGAAACAAAGTTCATATGAAAAGTATGAAAATAGATATAACATCAAATATTAAGGGTATTATCTTATTACATGGCTGTAAAATGTACAATATCAAATACATGAAAATATAAACAATACTAACGATAAACAAAAATAATATCATATCATAATAATAAAGAAACAATAATATAATAATAATCAATACAGAAACCATAATGTAAATGAGAAGAGACTACTAAGTAGCTACTGAAGTAAAAAAAAATCAGTGGAGGTAAAGCATAGGGATGCAACAGTAGGAGACCCTGCCTACCACATACATAATGACGTTTATCAGATATGTATAACAAAATGTAAAGCATTCAATGTATAATATTACACATTCAACTAATCATATCACGTAAAATATAACATTCGGATTTCGATTTAATATAATGCAAAATAAAATATTCAATGGATTAATATCAATTTTGAATACAACACAGTATGAATGGATTTTAGTAATTAATGAATATAGAAAAAAATATTCAATGGATTAATATTAATTGTAATGTCATTTTACACTTCCACTTGATTTAGATATGAATTTAACAAAACGTAATTCGAAATACATGTTCTTCATAAATACGTGATGTATATTTACAAATTATTTTGAAAAGCATTAATTTATTGATTTAATCAATAGATTTTGATTATGATTGAATGGAAACAGATTGAAATATTCAAACCATTTACTTTGAAGCTTAAAGTGTTCAGTATCAATGGATCAAACTGAATACAACATATTATAAAATGTTTAATTAATTATATAATGTACATGTAATAGATGCATTCCATGTCATGAAATTCAAAAGTTATGTAACAATGTACTATATTTTTAAATACAGCAAAATCTGAAAGATAGAATTCAAGTCTATACGAAGCAATTAACAATACATAGAGCTATAACAGATCCAACAAGATAACATGCTTTGTATTATTACACCAGCTATCAAACGGACATCATAACAACGCAGAAAGCGCCTGAAACGTCAGAAAAATATGCAAGTGCACTCTTAAGTACTGCATTAAATAAACATTGCATTAAATAAAGGAATGTAAGACGACCACAGAAAACTAACAAAAACAATTTCAATCATTATTAAATGAACATAAATTGCTGCGTTGGATTTGCAATTCAGTTTGATGAGATACGAAATTTGGCAAAGAATAGCTCCTTATAGCATGGGATAATCTGTAACATGCATTGTCTTTGGTCTTATAGGTGGATTTAACAGTAATATGCACTTCTGTCATGGATTATGATAAGATAAAACATCCCTGTTAGAACAAAATTCACTGGCACGTTATAGCTTCCAGCTGAAAAGATGATGTTTGATTAATATATCTTGAACTGATTCGGTGATTTCATTGGTCCTTTGTCTCCCTTCTTTCGCGGGAAGCTCCCAATCAGTATTCAAGTTGAAAGCGTACTGTGACAATAACCTGGAATTAAAGAACTCATTATTGCTAAATCTGTTTCACTACTACCTTTCTGCTGAGTTTTAATTGACAGTTGCTAATCAATGCCAAAAGCTAATCAAATCGGAGCCAAAATTCAAACGCATTCCTGACTTTTTAGAATGTAGATCAGAACTTCAGCTTTTAACGTTAGACAAATCTCTGTTTATATCTCATACACGTGTTAACAATAAATGCCAAATCTTATGCGTTTATTTATCACATTATCCATAGAACAAAGTTTCCTCATCGAGGCAATTTTCTATCAATAACATCAATTTCATTCCAGATTCTCTCAAATACTTGATCTTAATCACAAACAAGTTATTTACTTAAAGGAGCGCTCCCTCATTTCACCTTCCTTATCTTTACAACATTGATTATGTAAACACATGCACATATATCCATCATTAATGTTATTTTTCAGCATAAAGGTCATGGTCAATGTTTCAAGGGCTCTGATCTTTTTCTTCAGATGAAATGCTTTCAGTGGGAGTACTACGATTCAAAACCTTACAGTTCAAAATCGTGTTCAATATCAAATTAAACTGTATTCTGTGAATATTGTAATATCGCGGTTATGAATTTTCAAATAATTGATAATAAATCAATATACTTTCTACTCGTGATAAATGATAATACAATAAATTGCACATTATATTTAAGAGTTATTAACAATAAATGGTGTTTAAACCAAATGTTGTTAATGATGACATCATTTGCCTCTTTGGCGATATATAAATAAATAAACATTTAAATAAATATATATAGATATATATATATATATATATATATATATATATATATATATATATATATATATATATATAAAGCACTAAGACACTACAGCTAACAAGACACCCGTTATTTGACTTGTATTCGTTCCCCGTCTGGGACTCGAACCCACGACCTATGGTACCGAATCACCTAGCTGTCATGCATCCGACCCTAACTGAGGGTCGGATGCATGACAGCTAGGTGATTGAGGGTCGGATGCATGACAGCTAGGTGATTCGGTACCATAGGTCGTGGGTTCGAGTCCCAGACGGGGAACGAATATAAGTGAAATATAGGGTGCCTTGTTAACTGTAGTGTCTTTGTGCTTTATATGTTTGGGACTCGAACCCACGACCTATGGTACCGAATCACCTAGCTGCCATGCATCCGACCCTCTAACCGACTGAGGGTCGGATGCATGACAGCTAGGTGATTCGGTACCATAGGTCGTGGGTTCGAGTCCCAGACAGGGAACGAATATAAGTGAAATATAGGGTGCCTTGTTAGCTGAAGTGTCTTTGTGCTTTATATGTTTGTCTAATTTGTCTTTATTTTCTACAGGTATTTCTTCGGAGATTCAAGGTCCATAGTACTCCCAGGTGTTTCACTGATTCTATTTGTGCTTTATATATGTATATATATATATATATATGAAAAAAAAAAAAAACCCCAAAGGGTAATATTTCCTAAATTTTGCACAAAAAAGAGTTCTAGTTCTTGTGCACTGTGCTTCACATCAAGATTTATCCATTTATACAGTTTTATGTTGATATCTCTTATAGTTTTTGTGTTATGCTCCGGACAAAATTGAAGTATAGAAAATAACAAAGGGCAGTAACTCCTAAATTATTAAATATGCCAAAGAAAGTTATGGCTTTTGTACACTCCATTGTCTCCTTATCAAGACCTATCTACCTATGAAGTTTTTGTTGATACCTTTTATAGATTTTGTGTTTTGCTCTGGA
The DNA here is from genome assembly GCA_035048485.1 of Pteria penguin. NCBI lineage: Eukaryota > Metazoa > Mollusca > Bivalvia > Pterioida > Pteriidae > Pteria > Pteria penguin. The sequence goes on from CM068580.1 coordinate 87,269,954, forward strand.
CAAAATTTGAAGTATGAAACTAGAATTTTTATGTGTGGGTGCGACACAGATGCCCCTGCTGGCAGCTAAGGTAGTGAAATATAATTGCCAGAGAACTAATATTTGAAAACTTTAAAAATTTCTAATTTTCAAGGGAAATAACTCTGTCAAAAAGTACCGGAACACATTCATATTCCAACTTGACCTGCATTTTCCCTTGATACACCTATATACCCAATATTAATTTAATCCATCAGACCTTCACTGAGAAATTGAGGGGAAACTGTCATTTTAAAGAAATTTACTATGCTCAAGGGCAATAACTCCGTCGGTAATTACCGGACCACACCCATATTCAAACTTCACCTGCAATTTTCCTTGATACATCTATATACCCAATATCAATGTAATCCATCAAACCTTCAAAGAGAAAATGAGCGGAAACTGTCATTTTTAAGAAATTTTCTATGTTCAAGGGCAATAATTCAAAAATATTCGGATCACACCCATGTTCGAAATGACCTGCATCTTCTCTTGATACATCTGTAAACCCAATATCCATTTAATCCATCAAACCTTCAAAGAGAAAATGAGTGGAAACTGAATGATGACGGAATAACGGAACAGGGTAACACTATATGCCATCGGGGCGTAAAATTAACTAAGGGCAATAATTCCTTAATTATGCAAAAGAAAGTCATGGTTCTTGTGCAGTACACTCCTCCTCATTAAGGTATATCTACCAAGTTTATACTAATAACATTATTAGCTTTTGCGTTACGCTCCGGACAAAATAATGACGGACGGACAAAGCGGCGACTATGTTCTCTCAAATGATTTATATTCCGAAAAGTAGAAAATACTAGCGCATGTTTCATCTGATGTGACTTTGACCTTTGGAACCCAAAATCAATAAGCTCCTTCCTCTCTTGATAAGTAAGTATATATCCAAATATGGTTTTAATATGTTGAAAGGTACTTGAGTTATCATCCAGAAACCAATAATTAGTCTTTTTTCATCAGCTGTGACCCTGACCTTTGACCTTTTGACTCCAAAATCAATAGAGTTCTTCCTCTCTTGATAAGTAAGTATATATCCAAATTTGCTTTGAACTTGTTGAAAAGTACTTCAGTTATTCTGAAACCAACGTGTGACAGGAGGACGGACAAAGCAAACACTTATTGCCCCCTGCCATATCTGGCGGGGGTATAATAAGATACATTTACTTTAAAAACTGACGTTTTTCTATAACAGTGGCGTAGCTAGGCGTACGCACGGAAGCAAATGATTCCACATCAATTTTTTTATTCGCAGTTTAAAACTAGATCTTCTGCATTATAATAATCAGAATATTATAATTCAGAAGATTTAGCTTAAAACTAAATATATATTATGAATTTCTGATTTTCATACAATGATACTGATGTTCAGAACGTATTATAGCGTTTTCAGGTTTTTCCCCGTCAGTTTGGTTCTCGTTGATGAAAAAGTGGTAAATCACGCCACAACAAAATTCTGATCTTTTTGTTTAATTCTGGATGAGAGCAAGTAGTAATAAACTAAAAATCTCAGCAAGATCCATATCGAAATTTCTTCATTTATGCATATTTAATCAAATTAAACTGCATATATACACTTCTGACAAAACCAACAAAACTCCTCAAAATGCATTTAAGAGTTTGCTGAAATACTTTATCGTCCGAGTTGAGGTTGCCCCCTCCCCTTCCCAAGCCCTCTACCAGGGCTTTGTCCTGGACCCAATGGGGACACAAGCGGTCCACAGACTCATCGCCTTTTGTGCTTCCACATCATTTAGAGCCTAGCTACGCCCCTGTATAAAAACTTCAATCCAAGAGAGTAACCTAGATTTAGCCATTGCAATGGGATTCCCCCGCTGTAAAATTAAGTGAATAAACACCTTGTCAATGTAAAGATGATGGATAAATCCAAAGCACAAGTCCAAAAATCATACCTGACGTATGCCCATGAATATTTCTTCTTTCTGTATAAGGACAGGAATATGCACTAGCATATTTTGTTACAAAGTTCTTAAAAATGAGTAATTTTACATGCATGAGCTCGCAAATGCATATTTGCTATTTATATTTCCAATTTCCGCAATCATATAATTTTTACAACAGCTTGTCAATGAAACCGTGACGCGTATTTTATGTATTATATCTGTATTTTTGAAGTTAAGATTAAACAGTCTTGCAAAGACAGTAATTGTAGCATAAAGCGATGACCCCGTCTAAAAATAATGAAATTCGCTTAACATGTGTGATATGAACCCTAGCTTAAACATTCGAGGAACAGTAAAGCGTTCTCCGTTGTAATCTTGTAAATTCTGGTCAGTTTTTTTTTAAAGAACTGAATATTTGTCTGCACTGTGCCAACATACATGTGATATCATGTTTTGTGAAATCTTCTTCACACGGAGGGTAGGACTCTTGGCTTGTATGTAATACTCCGCTAATACAAACCCATATTGATTCCTTGCCCTATCAATATCCAGGACATACCATAATGTGAAGCAGTCTAGTAATCTGCATTCGCTGTAACAACTACCTCTCTTAACACTGACATGTTTTACTTATCTAATAGGTGTTTATTGTGGTTTATTGTATATTTTAACAAAAGACTTTAAATGACTAATTAATAGTCATGGAGGTTCCGTGCATCTGTTTCCGACTGTCTTTCTGTTTAATTGTAATATTACAATAATAGCAACGCAAGTACTCATGTTAGTTTCGGAGCAATTAGTAATCGTCCAAAGAATAATTCTAAGATCGCTGCAATCATCGATAAGCAACTTTCTACAAACCGAAAGTGCACAGAAGACTCCCAGCTGGCTGTTGCTGCCCCTGCTGTCAGCTATCGCCCAGTATTACCGATAATGGATAAGTTCTTCGTCGTAAGACCAGTATAAAAATGTATAGGGCACTTCAAACTTTTTAATATTTCTGATTTAGTCAAGCAATAATAATATATTTTTTATGTTTAAGATAACACATGTATTTTTATCTTCGAATAAAATCCATCGATCATGATCGAAGTCTGCATTTCAACTTGCACATAAAACCAAAAAGTGCTTTAAATGCCGTATTTTTTTCTTCAATTTTTATAAATTCATTGCATTGTATATTATTGTATCTATCTCTTTCTGCATATTACATGAAAATCTTTTAAATGTTTTTCCTTTAAGTATACAATTTACCTTATAAAGGAACTGTATAAAGATCACAAATGCGGTCCTTTGTTTGACTGTTCCAATTAATTACTCATATTAGTGTATACATGTATAAATCAATGACTAAGATTAACATATTTCCGATACTCAGCAGAAAATGCATGTGAAGAAATCGTGTGAGCATGCACGGTTATGTAGTGCAAGGACTGCTGTTAGTAAAAGCTAAAACCTGTTGCAAGTCTAAACGAAAAAATGTATGTGAATATAAACTTGTGAGAAGACACAAATACAAATTATGTTAACGATGAACCTATAAGAAATATAAAAAGTAGTATTTAGTCAAAGCTTCATATGTTAGCAATCAAAATTAGTAAGTTTAACACCTTTTAAGATATTCGCTCAAAGACTGAAAAAAAAACCCTTTTAGCAATTGCAATAATAAAAAAGCTGCTGTAAGTGAAAATCATAAGGTAGCTATTACAAACTAATATAACGAACAATTATATGTATGGACGACGTCCCTAAAGTAACCCTTCAACCACGTCAATAAGACTCAATTCACTAAGATAACTTAGTAATCACCGTAGACAAGTTTCATCAAAATCTATCCGACACATCGCAACGAGTTCTGATAACAGCCTAACGTACACAGACGAACGGAAAAACAACTGACAACACGGTACAATATAAATTCGACTGATTTCGTCAACATAGCAAGAAAACGAGTATGTTTCTCTTTTGAATGTTAGTGACACTCCGAGGCATATAATGCATATCACGCATGTAAGGTGTACAGGTATTTCTAGCTTAATGTCTAAATAAAATTTTATGTCCACTATTTTTCAGAGATACTTGAAACGATTTAAATAAAAAGTATTAAAACGGCACTTAATGAAAATCCTTGAGCGAACACCTTGAAGGGGTTAATCAGTGTATCTGAAATGAGGAAACAGTATTAGTATAAGCATACAGGTTAACAAAAATCCAAGTTCAAGGAACCGATGTTAGTGAAAGCTATAAAAAGTTCAAGAATACGGTTTATACATCAACTACAAAAAGCATATGCTAATAATCTGTTTCATTGCACATGTTAGAAGTTCAGGTTTCTGTAAAACTAGACATGTCAGTTCAGCTTTAATGTGCATGCTTTTCATCACTTCAACAAAACCTTTTATCTTACATCAACAATAAAACAATCAATGATGTATATCATAAAGATTTACATAAAGTGTTTGTGTATATTATTCTACCATTATAATACAGTGTAGCATTCGTAATGCTATGAAGTCTTAGGTACATAGAGATGTTGATGAAATCAAAATACCTTAACACTTCATGTACATTCTGCACGATTTTACCGCTAATTAAACATGTTTTATATCGCGTAATCAGCACTTCTATAATTGACATCATTGACTTTGTGCCATTTTATGATAGAATCACCTTTCCCTGTGCTCTCATTTCATTCCAAGAATCACATTTAGTATGGAAATACAAACATTCCAAGAGAAATTTACCTTCTTATCAAACATCATGTTACTACAAATATGAACAACCTTGACACTGCTTTAGGACACAAAATGTATTTCCTAGGTTTTCATCTTGACAATTAAAGAATACAGTTTGTGAACGCTGTAAGGTTTCATGATGTATATTTGATGCAAATTTTATGCATTGATTTTGAAAGTTCACTGCTATAGTTATATATATATATATATATATATATATATATATATATATATATATATATATATATATTTATATATTTTCTCCACAACTAAATTCAGATACTCATGTCATAAATGTCACCGTATACCCATAACGGAGATGCTTGATCCTTTAATCTTTTTAATATCCTAGTCTGCATAATGTTCTTCCATTCTCTTTCTCCGAGTCCCTCTATCGATCACTCTTACAAATTTATTTAAGATGTTTGCAACTTAATGCCAACGTCCGAAAAGATGGCGCATTGCAATTTTTTTTTCTCTGGCGCATTTATCTCATTGAGCATGTCCGAAAGACAACGTCTTTCCGAAAAGACAGCTCAATGTCATATTTGGAGAATTTAAGTGGACGCTTTTAGTTCCGACTAAATACCTTAATGCTGATAGACTTTCGATGTGTATAGGCTTTACGGTTTCCGCATACATTCAAAGGTATGTGAATATCTACAGAATATCATCAGAAATCTAAGACAACCCGTAAGGTTTCAGCGAGTTATAATGTGGAAGCTGTCGCAATAATTATTAGCTCCTACCCGTCACAGTGTGACAGGAGCTTAAAACACAATTCGTATATCGCTTTCAAATAACTTAGTATAAAGAATTATTTTTGAATGTAAAATCACTGACACTGACCATGACACATACCTATAAAAAATTCTTTTTTTGTCGTGATGTGTTCTGTACAATTTTGTCCTGATGTCTTCTGTACTATTTGTCGTGACGTCTTCTGTACTATTTTGTCGTGATGTCTTCTGTACTATTTTGTTGTGACGTCTTCTGTACAATTTTGTCGTGATGTCTTCTGTACTATTTTGTCCTGATGTCTTCTCTACTATTTTGTCCTGATGTCTTCTGTACTATTTGTCGTGACGTCTTCTGTACTATTTTGTCCTGATGTCTTCTGTACAATTTTGTCGTGATGTCTTCTGTACTATTTTGTCCTGATGTCTTCTGTACTATTTTGCCCTGACGTCTTCTGTACAATTTTGTCCTGATGTTTTCTGTACAATTTTGTCGTGATGTCTCCCGTCCTATTTTGTCCTGACGTCTTCTGTACAATTCTGTCCTGATGTTTTCTGTACAATTTTGTCGTGGTGTCTTCTGTACAATTTTGTGATATGTCTATACTATTTTGTCCTGTTGTCTTCTGTACTATTTTGTAGTGATGTCTTCTGTACAATTTTGTCGTGATGTCTTCTGTACAATTTTGTCCTGACGTCTTCTGTACTATTTTATCCTGATGCCTTCTGTACTATTTTGTCCTGATGTTTTCTGTACTATTTTGTCGTGATGTCTTCTGTACAATTTTGTCGTAATGTCTTCTGTACTATTTTGTCGTGATGTCTTCTGTACTATTTTGTCGTGATGTCTCCTGTACTATTTTGTCTAGATGTTTTCTGTACTATTTTGTCCTGATGTCTTCTGTACAATTTTGTCGTGATGTCATCTGTACAATTTTGTCCTGATGTCTTCTGTACTATTTTGTCCTGATGTTTTCTGTACAATTTTGTCCTGATGTCTTCTGTAATATTTTGTCCTGATGTTTTCTGTACTATTTTGTACTGATGTCTTCGGTATAATGTTGTCGTAACGTCTTCTGTACTATTTGAGGCCGGCGTGGCCTAGTGGTATCGCGCTGGACTCCTAATCGGGAGGCCAGGGTTCGATTCCCGCTCTGGTCATGCCGGTGTCCTGTCTTTCGGATGAGACAGTAAAAACCGAGGCACCGTGTCGTGGTATGCATGGCATGTTAAAGATCCCTCACTGCTTCGGGTGGGTCCGTTGCAAAGGTCAAATTTTGTACTGATGTCTTCTGTACTATTTTGTCGTGATGGCTTCTGTACAGTTTTGTCGTGATGTATTCTGTACTATTTTGTCGTGATATCTTCTGTACTATTTTTGTCGTGATGTCCTCTGTACAATTTTGTCCTGATATTTCTGTACTATTTTGTCCTGATGTCTTCTGTACTATTTTGTCCTGATGTCTTCTGTACTATTTTGTCCTGACGTCTTCTGTACAATTTTGTCCTGATGTTTTCTGTACAATTTTGTCGTGGTGTCTTCTGTACAATTTTGTCGTGATGTCTCCTATACTATTTTGTTCTGACGTCTTCTGTACTATTTTGTCTTGATGTTTTCTGTACTATTTTGTCGTGATGTCTTCTGTACAATTTTGTCCTGATGTCTTCTGTACTATTTTGTCCAGATGTTTTCTGCAATATTTTTCCTGATGTCTTCTGTACAATTTTGTCCTGGTGTCTACTGTATAATTTTGTCGTGATATGTCTGTACAATTTTGTCGTGATATGTCTGTACAATTTTGTCCTGATGTCTTCTGTACTATTTTGTCCTGATGTCTTCTGTACTATTTTGTCCTGAAATCTTCTGTACTATTTTGTCCTTATGTTTTCTGTACTATTTTGTCCTGACGTCTTCTGCACTATTTTGTCCTGATGTTTTCTGTACTATTTTGTACTGATGTCTTCGGTATAATGTTGTCGTGACGTCTTCTGTACTATTTGAAGCCGGCGTGGTCTAGTGGTATCGCGCTGGACTCCTAATCGGGAGGCCAGGGTTCGATTCCCGCTCTGGTCATGCCGGTGTCCTGTCTTTCGGATGAGACAGTAAAACCGAGGCCCTGTGTCGTGGTATGCATGGAAGTTAAAGATCTCTCGCTGCTTCGGGTGGATCCGTTGCAAAGGTCAAATTTTGTACTGATGTGTTCTGTACTATTTTGTCGTGATGTGTTCTGTACAGTTTTGTCGTGATGTCTTCTGTACTATTTTGTCGTGATGTCTTCTGTACTATTCTTGTCGTGATGTCCTCTGTACAATTTTGTCGTGATGTTTCTGTACTATTTTGTCCTGATGTCTTCTGTACAATTTTGTCCTGATGTCTTCTGTACAATTTTGTCCTGATGTTTTCTGGACTATTTTGTCGTGGTGTCTTCTGTACTATTTTGTTCTGTTGTCTTCTGTACAATTTTGTAGTGGTGTCTTCTGTACTATTTTGTCGTGATGTCTTCTCTACAAATTTGTAGTGATGTCTTCTGTACTATTTTGTCCTGATGTTTTCTGTACAATTTTGTCCTGATGTCTTCTGTACTATTTTGTCCTGACGTCTTCTGTACTATTTTGTCCTGATGTTTTCTGTTTTATTTTGTACTAATGTCTTCGGTATAATGTCGTGACGTCTTCTGTACTATTTGAAGCCGGCATGGCCTAGTGGTATCGCGCTGCACTCCTAATCGGGAAGACGGGGTTCGATTCCCGCTCTGGTCATGCTGGTGTCCTGTCTTTCGGATGATACAGTAAAAACCGAGGCCCTGTGTCGTGGTATGCATGGCATGTTAAAGATCCCTCACTGCTTCGGGTGGGTCCGTTGCAAAGGTCAAATTTTGTCCTGACGTCTTCTGTACTATTTTGTCGTGATGTCTTCCGTATAATGTCGTCGTGACGTCGCTGTACTATTTTGTCGTGATGTTTCTGTACTACTTTGTCCTGATGTCTTCTATATTATTTTGTCATGATGTCTTCTGTACTATTTTGTCGTGATGTCTTCTGTACTATTTTGTCGTGATGTCTTCTGTACTATTTTGTCGTGGTCCTTACCATGCTATGTCGTCGTTAGTTTCTTCTGATATACAATATTTTGTTGTGACGTCTTCTTTATCGTTTGTCAATGTATAATTTTCACTATTTAGTTCCGGCCTTTTCTATCTGATTTTAATAATCTTCTGAGCTATTTGAACCTATGCGTGATTTTCTTATTTCATAACGGCCGTCAGGTATCGATATATACTGCAGTGTGACCAGTCGACTGGAGATACTCATTCCGGCCGTCAGGTCTCGTCATTAACTGCGGTGTGACCTGTCGACAAGAGATATTCACCCTGGCCACCTCATCTCGTCATTAAGTGATGATCCACGTTTCCACTAGCCATATCTTAATTCCGAGTCGTGCAGCTAATTTTAAAAGAATTAATACTGCCATATATTCTTTTCCATTTTATTTTATATAAGCTTTCGATAAAGTATAGGGTGGTTAGACTGATAGGGTGATTCTAGTCGGTTTATTACAATAAAAATGCTTACATTCTTACAATATGCACTCTGCCTTGCAACTGTTACAAACATTATACGGCCCGAAACACGCGCGCTGATATGATTCAATGAATTACAAGATGCCCACGATATTCGATTGAAAATGACAGAAATATAAAATACAATTTAATTACTGTTTTCTGAGGCATGACATATATGCATGTACCCATGTTGATGAATTGCCATAACAGACTCGACAAAACCCATAGATCATAACAGGCGGGGGTGTGATAAAAAGATCACTGTCAAGTTCTCTTAATTCGCTAGGCAAACAAACCAGATGCAATGAAATGCAAATATCAAAGGTCTATTCCAATCCACTATTATCGGCGTTGTGTGATTAATAAATTCAGACTGATGACATCAGAAGACAGTGATGGTTCTAGGGGAGATGTTTGATAGAATCATTTTCCTTTGAAATTCATAGTAAACAATTCCAAAGGAAATCTACATAAAACTTAATGTTTCGGATTTTTCAGAAAAAAAAACTCCCCTCGTTGCCTTTTACCATAATGTACCAAATGGACAATTTCATTCAATTACACGAAAGCAAAATTTACACTATTACACTATTTTGAGGACCGCGAACATAGCCTTAACTAAAATTGTCCAAGATCACAATATACTTCTTACCAGGGATTACGTGACAAATATCCTTCCCATATAGGAAAGTCAAATCGTGGCCGTATGCGGAATCTGGTGTACGGAAAAACGATTTATACCTTAACCCGGAATTAATAAGATCTTACATATTCTTATTTACAGAATTGGAACATTTTCTTCTGACAAAACATTGACATTTCTGACTAGAATTTGAATCCAACAGGTGGTAATGAATAGAAATTCTGGATTGCTCTTTATTATTAAGTGATGAAATTCAATGTGCAAAATGACAGTTGTCATGGTCGCTATATAAATCACTGAATCTAGCCATGTAATAAAACACGAGGTACCATCAGCGTGATTATGCGCAGGTATGTTGGCGGAAAGCTAACAGAGTAGCACAGTGTCATAATAACTATGCTGAAAATGTGAGACTTATTGACATTTGGCAAACAACATCGTAAGGAATCTGAATTAGCCCTACTATCGCTGCAGTATCAATCCCTTAGGCTATTTCAAGTGCTGATATACTACATGTGTATTTTTTTCAAATCTACCGTGTATTAGGGTCTTTGTCTGATGTACTACAGGCAATCAGTATTCCTTTACTCTCTATCGTCAGAGACATATATACTTTCAAAGTATATATGTCTCTGCTATCGTGTATCAGAAATGATGTACTGCATGAATATTCCTTTACTCTCTACCGTGTATCAGGGTTTGGGGATTTATGTACTATATGTATATTACATTAATATCTACTGTGTATTAGGGTCTACGTATGACGTACTACATCATTATTCTTTCACTCTCTACCGTGTATCAGGGTCTAGGTATGACGTAATACATGTGTATTCCTTTACTCTCTACCGTGTATCAGGGTCTGGGTATGATGTGCTACATGAATATTCCTTTACTCTCTACTGTGTATCAGGGTCTGGGTATGATGTGCTACATGAATATTCCTTTACTCTCTACTGTGTATCAGGGTCTAGGTATGACGTAATACATGTGTATTCCTTTACTCTCTACCGTGTATCAGGGTCTGGGTATGATGTGCTACATGAATATTCCTGTACTCTCTACTGTGTATCAGGGTCTGGGTATGATGTGCTACATGAATATTCCTTTACTCTCTACTGTGTATCAGGGTCTGGGTATGATGTGCTACATGAATATTCATGTACTCTCTACTGTGTATCAGGGTCTGGGTATGATGTGCTACATGAATATTTCTTTACTCTCTACTGTGTATCAGTGTCTGGATATGATGTGCTACATGAATATTCCTGTACTCTCTACTATGTATCAGGGTCTGGGGTCTCATGTGCTACATGAATATTCCTTTATTCTCTACCGTGTATCAGGGTCTGGGTATGATATACCACATGAATATTCTTTATTATTTACCGTTTATCAGGGTGTGCGTATGATCTACTTCACGAATATGCGTTTACTCTCCACCGTTTATTATGGTCTGAGAAAAATGCAATAGCAAATGTACAGAAGAATTCCTTTCATCTCTACCATATAACTGGGTTTCTGTCTCATTGACTAAATATGCATTCCTTTACGTGTATCACGGTCTGTGTCTGATGCACTTCATGTATATTCCTATATTCAACACTGTGTATACGGCATACTTTTTATGATTTCATAACGATTACCAACCAGTAAGGCACAATCAGGTTATACAGAAACCTAGGGTATAAGCCATTAAGGCACAATCTAGTGGTAAAGATAAATGATTACAAACCATCATGGCACAATCTAGTGGTAAAGATAAATGATTAGAAACCATCATGGCAACAATTACTATCCAATAAGGCGCAATCTGCTGATACAGCAGCCAATAATTACTATCCAATAAGGCACAATCTGATGATATAGCAGCAAATAATTAATATCCAATTAGGCACAATCTGGGGATACTGCAACCAATAATTACTATCCAATAAGGCACAATCTGCTGATATAGCAACCAATAATTAATTTCCAATAAGGCACAATCTGGGGATACTGCAACCAATAATTACTATCAAATAAGGCACAATCTAGTGATATAGCAACCAATAATTACTATCAAATAAGGCTCAATCTGTTGATATAGCAACCAATAATTACTATCAAATAAGGCACAATCTAGTGATATAGCAGCCAATAATTACTATCAAATAAGGCATAATCTGCTGATATAGCAACCAATTATTACTATCAAATAAGGCACAATCTGGTGATATAGCAACCAATAATTACTATCCAATAAGGCACAATCTGCTGATATAGCAGCCAATAATTACTATTTCATAAGGCACAATCTAGTGATATAGCAGCCAAAAATTACTATTTCATAAGGCACAATCTAGTGATATAGCAGCCAATAATTACTATCAAATAAGGCACAATCTGGTGATATTGCAGCCAATAAATACTATCCAATAAGGCACAATCTACTGATATAGCAACCAATAATTACTATCCAATAAGGCAGAATCTGCTGATATAGCAACCAATCATTACTATCCAATAAGGCACAATCTGCTGATATAGCAACCAATAAAAGAAAAAAAGAGGAGTTACTGGTTCAGTTATGTGGCAGAAGTCACCATGGAGTCACCAATAGTTACTATCAAATAAGGCACAATCTGCTGATATCATTTACCGTTTATCAGGGTGTGCGTATGATCTACTTCATGAATATGCGTTTACTCTCCACCGTTTAATATGGTCTGAGAAAAATGCAATAGCAAATGTACAGAAGAATTCCTTTCATCTCTACCATATAACTGGGTTTCTGTCTCATTGACTAAATATGCATTCCTTTACGTGTATCACGGTCTGTGTCTGATGCACTTCATGTATATTCCTATATTCAACACTGTGTATACGGCATACTTTTTTTATGATTTCATAACGATTACCAACCAATAAGGCACAATCAGGTTATACAGAAACCAAGGGTATAAGCCATTAAGGCACAATCTAGCGATAACGATAAATGATTACAAACCATCATGGCACAATCTAGTGGTAAAGATAAATGATTACAAATCAACATGGCACAATCTAGTGATAAAGATAAATGATTACAAACCATCATGGCACAATCTAGTGATAAAGATAAATGATTACAAACCATCATGGCACAGTCTAGTGATAAAGATAAATGATTACAAACCATCATGGCACAATCTAGTGGTAAAGATAAATGATTACAAACCATCATGGCACAATCTAGTGGTAAAGATAAATGATTACAAATCATCATGGCACAATCTAGTGATAAAGATAAATGATTACAAACCATCATGGCACAATCTAGTGATAAAGATAAATGATTACAAACCATCATGGCACAGTCTAGTGATAAAGATAAATGATTACAAACCATCATGGCACAATCTAGTGATAAAGATAAATGATTACAAACCATCATGGCACAGTCTAGTGATAAAGATAAATGATTACAAACCATCATGGCACAATCTAGTGATAAAGATAAATGATTACAAACCATCATGGCACAATCTAGTGATAAAGATAAATGATTACAAACCATCATGGCACAGTCTAGTGATAAAGATAAATGATTACAAACCATCATGGCACAATCTAGTGATAAAGATAAATGATTACAAACCATCATGGCACAATCTAGTGGTAAAGATAAATGATTACAAACCATCATGGCACAATCTAGTGGTAAAGATAAATGATTACAAACCATCATGGCACAATCTAGTGGTAAAGATAAATGATTACAAACCATCATGGCACAAACTAGTAATAAACAATCTAACGTTAGTGATAAAGAAAGCGAATGCTAGAAACCATTATAGCACAATTTAGCGATAATTGAACAAAAGCTTAACGACCTTTATGACCACAGTCTGATGATAGAGAGGCCAAAGATTCCCAACCTTTACCTCAAAATCCAGTGATATGGAAACCAAACGTAGTCAACAATTTCGACAGAATTTGCTGATAAGGAAGCCAAATGTTACCAAACATTATGGCACAATTTGATGATATAGAAACCAAAGGTTACAAACCATTAAGGCATACCGGTAATCTAGTGATATAAGAAAAAAAATAGATACCAACCAATATGCCACCATATGGTAATAAAGGTAACAAAGATTATCAAAAATTATAGCACAATCTGATGATTCAAAAACAAAAGGTTCCTGACTATTGAGGCACACTCTGATGATATAGTAGCCAATAATTACTATCCAATAAGGCAGAATCTGCTGATATAGCAACCAATAATTAATATACAATAAGACACAATCTGCTGATATAGCAACCAATAATTACTATCAAATAAGGCACAATCTGCTAATATAGCAGCCAATAATTACTATCAAATAAGGCACAATCTGGTGATATAGCAACCAATAATTAATATCCAATAAGGCACATTCTGCTGATAAAGCAGCCAATAATTACTATCAAATAAGGCACAATCTGGTGATATTGCAGCCAATAATTACTATCAAATAAGGCACAATCTGCTGATATAGCAACCAGTAATTACTATTTCATAAGGCACAATCTAGTGATATAGCAGCCAATAATTACTATCAAATAAGGCACAATCTGGTGATATTGCGGCCAATAAATACTATTCAATAAGGCACAATCTGGGGATATAGCAGCCCATAAGTTAACAAGCAAATTCAGAGAATTGTGGTCCCCCGCTTTGGGGGTTCTATCAGTAAGGGTGCAGTGACCTGTGACATACAGTCATGGTTGTGCATGTCTACAGACACACAAATATGAAGGTCTACGTCTTACGGTTAAAAAGTTACATTGAAATAGGTCAAAAGTCACCGTCAAGGTCACATGATAAAAAATTCTGGTACCAACGGAAAGGTATTGCAATTAGGGTCACACATGCCAAATATGAAGGCCCTACGTCTTACGGTTAAAAAGTTACATAAAAGTAGGTCAACGGTCATGGTCAAGGTCACATGATAAAAATTTTTGTACCAAAGGAAAGGTACTGCAATTAGGGACACACATGCCATATATGAAGGCCCTACATCTAACGGTAAAAAAGTTATGACCAAGGTTTTTGTGACAGATGGGTAGACAGACGGACGGACGGACAGACAGATGAATGAGATTTAATGTCCCCACGCTTTCGCGAAAAACGGAAGACAATTACTATCCAATAAGACACAATCCGGTGATAAAGCAGCCCATAATTACTATCCAATAAGGCACAATCTGGTGATAGTTAACAGTCACCAGCCTTCTAGAAATCATTCCATAAACAATTTCTCATTACCCATGATCAGAAACAAGGATCAATTCAAGATGACCAATTTTAAAACTTTTAAAAAATATTGCTTTATGTAATAATCAAAATTAAAAAACAAGAGCAACGCCTATGTTGTATTTTATGCTCGTCGCTTAATTTCAGGTGTAGCAAATTTCTACATAGGGCAATAACTTTTTTTTTTCAAATTGGGTTACACAAGAAACCTGTATCCAAAATGGAAAAAAAGTCTTGAAAACTCTGTCATATCTTAGCCCTACATTAGGTCACAGTGCACCAATCCAGATGACATGTACGTGTGTTTCTCTGAGCCAAAAGTTGTGATTTATTTCAGAGCAATATCTGTATCCATGCTGAGAGGAATTCTTGAAAAGTGTGGCCTATTTTTAACCAAACAGATGGTGAAACCACTCCGGCTGAAATGCAAACTGAACTCGTATTTCTGAGGGGAAAGCTATGAGTAAGTTTCAGGGCAGTATCTGTATCCATAATGAACAAAAAATAATAATGAAAAAAGTCTGGAAATCTGTTCGATCTACTTTCAGCCCTTAAGTAGGTCATGGTTCACCATTTAAGCTGACATGTGAACTGAAACTGTATTTATCCCAGAGATTACAATTAAATTGTAGTGCAATATATGTATCCCTAATGACATGAAAAACTGTCTGATCTACTTTTATTCCTTAAATAGGCCGTGTGCACCAATCAAGCTAAAAAGCGAATTGAATTTGTAATTTGCTGGAGGAAGGTTTTTGACTACATACAAATTAATATCTGTATCTAAAACAAATGAAAATTCCAGTCCGGAAACCTATTTGACCTACTTTAAGCGCGCCGACTTGGATGCAGTTCAACCTGCTTTTATACTTTTTGAGAAAAACGTGATAAAATCTCAACACAGCAAATGCATCCCTTCAAAAAACCTGGAAAACATGGCCCTAAACGGAAAGACGCACGGACGGACAACACCATTACGTAAGTCCCGCTTTTACAACGGGCGAATAAAAATTAAATTTCTTTGTTTCATCAGTTTGACGTTATGCATTTTCGCATTTGTTTATACACGTATAGCATACCTCATCGTTTATTTTCTCCTTTCACATATATATACCGCTGATCAGAGCGTGTCAGACTACACGACATAACGCTCTTGAGCTGCCCTTCTGTTAACTAGTCTTCATCTCTGTAATCCTGATTTACCTTGACGTTGTATGTTATTATCATATACTAAACATACAAACTTTTCATGGTCTAAGTACGGTATAATCGAGATGACAAGTAAATTTTACCTCACAACAATATTCGGGTATCTACATAATGTAATTAGAGTTTGTCCGTAAACGGGACTAATACCCCTCGAGGGGAATAGAGATAGAATAAATGCATCATCAATAAAGACCTTAAGTAAAGTAATGTAATGGCTGGGTAATGATCAATGGGTTGCAACTTGTGATCTCACAAAAAACCGCTTTTTTATTTTTGTCCATGTTGAAATTGTGAAAGATCTATACCTCACACCTTAAAAATAGATAAAATTATAAAGCCAAGGTCAGTAGGTAAAAAGTCATGGCTATGGACATGTGAAATACGACTGCAAAATATCAAACCCCTTACTCTTACCATTATAAGATTTGATAAAGGTTTAGAAGTTTAAAAAGTTAAGATCAGAATCAAATGTAAAGGTCATTAGAAAAAAAACCCTTCTGACACAAAATGATAGTTATGGCATTAGGAATCTATGTGTGAGATATCAAACCGCTAACCCTTACCAGTAAAAAGATATGATGGAGGTGAAGAAGTTTAAATTTTAAGGTGAAATTTTTGGGTCAAGTTTACTTGGTCATAAATAATGGCGCCAATGGCTATCATTTATAATAAGCACCCTATGTTTGAAATATCAAAGCCCTATTTATATCAATACATCTATACTAAAGATATGAGCTTTTAAAACTTCTTAACCGGACGCACAGGGTGATTCCTATATAAACCCTATCCAACTCCGTTTGTGGAGTACAATAAAAAAAAAGGTGACATTACGCCGATAATACCAATTATGTATGGACCCCGTAAGTACATTATACTGCCCTTTGACTGCCTGAAAACAATTCATTTGAAGTCGGGTTTCCATATTGGTTATGAACAAAACAAAGATATGATTTTTTCACACTTACGCCAAGATCAGGCTTAGAGGTATGAATGTGTCAGCTTCATGATGTGTGTAAGAGGTTTGTGAATGTGACGTAGGTATAACAGGTTACGACCCAAATAACACATACCACATGTTGCACATAGCAAACACGGCTTAAAACTCAATACATATCATTATGTAAGAATTCAATACCCTATGACAAAGGTAATACATGAATGTCTTTCCCGTGTAATTGGCAACATCCGATGAAGTAGTGTTTATACGTTGAGTAAATCATTGGTGACAGGTGTAAAAGAGTCACACGGATTTAATAGTGCAAATGCTATTTCCTGCATCACTGAATATCCCCCGTGTGTTATGAATCACGTCCTGTAATGGCTTGTCAATAAATATTAAAACAGACGATTATGTAGCATGCAATGATAACGAGTGATGTGTCAGTGATGATACATGCTATAGTGATAGCATACAACAAATACCAAATCATAACAGCATGCAAGGGTCAACTAGGAAAGCATCAATTGGAGTGATAGGGAGACCGTGTAAATTTACCTCAGTTCACATTTGATCTGGACCCAGCCCGGACTGCGCATAAAGGACCAAGGATGGTACCACTTTTCAATGATCTCCACACAAGAACATAGTGTCTCCAACCATAAATGTATAACTTGTTCGCTAAAAATGAAAGCAAGGATTGCATATATAAAAATAGGTCCAAGTAGAAGAATACCTTAAACTTCAATGAGATTTCATTAAAATCGAAAGAAATTTCGAAAAAGACTTAAATGGGCTGAAGTTCAGCAAAATAAAAATCAAACAACTATTCAACCAGGTCAAAGAAGAGAATATTGATAGTCAATGATTGAATAGACTGCGTATTAATGCCTTCTATCTTATCTAATTTCATATCTTAAATGCATGTACTTACTTTAATCCACAGCAAATGAGTGACCTAAATTTCACGTCCATCTGAGCATGACAAGCATCATGAGATATATTGACAGCCTGAACAGCCTGTAAATTCCAGAAAAAGAATCATCTCCAAGCATCATGAAATATACTTACAGCTTGTAAGCATTGTAAGCCTGAACAACATGTCAAGTCAAGAAAGACTAGCATCAGGAGATACATGTATGAATGATAAACTAAACTGGCTGTAAAGTCCAAAAATTATATATACTCATCTATCATAAACATACCAGTTTGTATATATTTACAAATCATCAAACTCGAAAACTGGGAATAATGAATACACTAATCATAACAATGTAACAGATTTGAGCAAGTCTTTTTTACCCTATACAACACTTCCTCTGGAGTTAATACTTTTCCATCTTCATCTAACCTGTAATAAATTGAAACCAAGTATACTAAGTGTAAACAAAAGATCCAAATGAGCCTTTATCGCTCACCTGAACACCCTGAGTACATGATAAATGTAAAAAGTTTCAGAACACTCTCTAATGAAAGTATCCTTTTTTCAGAAATTTGATTTTAGAATTGACCCAAAACCAACACTATATCATTCTAAAACACTCTCATACATTCAGATTTTCATTCTATGTAACCCATCTAAATTTTCTTTACAAAAAGATGGTATCTTCCTGTAAGAACTTTGCCACATTAAGGAACAACCTGTAGACAGATCCAGCCAAAAGGGCAACTGTACTCGTAAGAGGCACTGTGTATTTCATTCATGATTATATCAAAATGTTTCCTATAGTTTAGAAAAAGAAGTCCATCAAAATTTTACACATGCATAACATACAATTTTGTGTCCCATTCATCTAACTTATCCTTTTAAGTATTTCTAAAATTATTTCACAAAAAGTAGGTAAAATACAGAAAATTAATAAATTATATGTAATATACAAATCAATTAAAAGGAACATGTAATGTCTCAGTATATTACCTATACGTCTTGCATAGAACCAATCGGGAATACACAGACTGGAAATCTTTTTCCACTTCTTTCGTGGCCGCCTAGAAACAATAAAAAGGAAATGTACTGCTTGTTTCTATGTTACGTTACAGTAAGATTATTTCACTATTATAAGGTGACCGCATCTGCCCAATGCAATGCACAGAAATCTGTATCTATCAAAAGGACCCACTAGAAGCAGTGAGGTATGTATTCCTCATGCCAACGTCTACCGTCTCGGTGTTTACTGCCTCGTCCGTAAGACAGTACTCTGACAAACTGTAGCAAAAAGTCGAACCAGTATCCCCTCAGTCACAAGAAAAACATACTACCGACTGCACAGGTTCCAAAATTTACATAAAGCTTGAAAGAGGCATGATAAGTGTACGACAAAAGAGTGGGAAATTTGATAAAAATACCAATACAGCTGACACAGACTAAGGGGAACTTCAGTGGTGAATAGTTTCAAACAACACCAACAAACAACGCTTTATAACCACTCGGACAACAGATACCGCACGAGCAAGGTTCAACCCGTAATTTCCGAGCAAGGCCATTGTGTGAATTGTTTAAATAAATGATTTGGATATATTACTAAAGAGTGTTAGTATATGAAGAATCTCTGAGGCAGTTGTTCGATGAATCATACCAAAGAATATTTTAATTCACGAAACACGTAAATATCGGTCAAAATGTTTGGATAGGTTAGGGAGCAGCTATTTTGATTTTTCACCAGATTTCGTACTAGATTTTTCTGGTCTGTATTTATTTGATGCTTTATTATTATTTTTTATCTTTATTTATTTATCTAATTTTGTCTGTTATTTGGAGTTCTTTTTCTTTCTTTTTTTAATATTAGATTTACAATACATACATTTGTAATCAAAAGTTAGTACATCCGTACTCGTGAGTACAACAAATGTTCTACAAAGGACTGTCAAACCAAAACCTTGTCAACTTTGTTGAAGATGGTAGTCAGTCGAAACCCTTGCTATTATCATTTACCACACACCAAAATATTCAGATGGATAGTTTTAAAAGTCTGTACCTTTGAATACACTTTGGAAAGTTGTGCCCGTAAAGGTGGTTAACTATATCAAACGTGGTATTCTGTGTAACCAAACGTATTGGTGATGCGCTAAGATTATTGTCTGGGACTATGGTTGTCATACAGTTAAATCAGTCTGTATCATTCATGTATGAAGTTTGTTCTGCTAAATACATGTAGTTCTGAATAAAATGAATAAAGACCAAGAATAATATCAGATTTATAATATGATATAGGTAGGGAAGCTGAACCTAAGAAAACAGACTAGTCATTATCCAAATTTTTTATCCAGGAAATTAGAGTTGGATTTTTTTTTTCATAATTCTTCCTGCCCCCTCCCTTCTAAAAATCAGATTGTCGCCCACTTACAAACTAACAAAGTGTTCTGGAAACAGTGCTACCTAATTATAAGGCGTTTTGCTTACACATCTGAAGGACTAATAAAATGTATTAAATAACTACTGTAAGACCAATACAGTTTGCTGATACACTGCTTGGAGATAAGTACACATCATCTGAATTCTTGCGAGATCAAACGTCAATTTACTTATGAACTTGATAGCGGTAACTCATTAAATGTGTTGTAAATTAAAATTTATGCAGAACACCTGGAACGCTTCAACCCCATATGGACAATTGGTACAGGTGAAGAAAGATATTGATCAAGTTCCAAGGCACCGCATTTAAGCACACTTTTTTCAACATGAACAAATACTTCACATTTTGATGTTTTAAGTTGGTGCAGTATATCAAAACATAACGTCGGGGCATTGATCTGTATATCGCAGAAATAAAACTTCCTTTCAAAAAGAAATTCTGACAATTTGTAAAACGTTTCAATCCTTTTGCAAACATGAAATACAAGAAAAGCATTTAGAAAGTACAAGAAATACCGAGGGACAACATGAGTATAATTCCACAAATCGAACAAACACCCGTCGACAAGGACTTCTATTTATAACTTTATACTTTTGCTCTCAAAATAAAGTCTATTGCATTTGACGTTCCCCATTCAAGCTACGCGTTTTGTTTACTTTTATATTTTACCTAAACAGTCAAATGTGTTCAAGAATAATTATTTCTAATTTACATACAATGAAGTCGTCGCATTCTTATGTCAGCGATACGAATTGAACATGAGTCGCGTGAGATACGACACAAGCCGAAATCACTTTCTCACTCTTCTTACACCACAAAGCGAGCCAACCCCGCCTGCACGCCTGCATGAACCGTCCTAACTTGAGACGTCCTAACGTGAACAATGCTCCTCTGCAACATTTCTTGTGACTTTGTCCTCAACACATATGGCCCTCTAGTAAAGGCCAGAATACATCCCTGTATTCTGGGGAACAATTTTGCAAATGAAGATCAAAGTAATCAAAATGTTTTATGGTTTGGGCAAGATTTAGGTTATAAGCTTATTGCAACCTTGACCTTGCATTCCGGTCAAGAACATGGCACAGTAACAGGTCAAAAAAGTATGAATACATGTTAACTGTCAAATTTTAGGTCATAAAATAATTTTCGTTATAGACTTGCCGTAACACTGTCCTAGGAGATTTCACTTTGAGTCAGTATTAAAGTACACTGTTGTCCACCAATGACAATTATGTGAAGTATCAACCTCAACAAAGCAAGTATAAAGATTTTACAGATCAAACAGGAGTTTCAGTAACACGCTGTGAGCTTGGTCTTCATGAAGGTTATGATATACCTATGAGCAACAATTCTGCAAAATATAATGCAGATTAAAGCAAGCAAGTTTAATAGACTATACAAAAATTTCATGCAATGTCTCCTTGTGACCTTGGGCTTGGAGGTATGCCCTTGAGTCATGGTCATCATAAACCTTTCTTTCATAGGTAACAATAATTGATAAAAGGAAGAAAATACGTTACATTAGTCAGACAAGGCAAAAGGGACGGATGCGAGTAACTACAAACGTATGGACGTATTCATACGGCTTTACTTTATCCCATCCGCAACTCCGTAATATAATAATAATTATTAAGTACATACAAACAAACAAGTATAACCCGGTAAACAAAACTAGAGTGTAGTGTTCCACAGAATACATGTATTGACTGTAGTACTACCAGAGAGGTGTTACAGCTGCATGGACTGTGGTCCGTAAATTTCGATATGCTTCAAAGGCGACATAAAGTCTAGAAAAAATAGAATTCGAATAAATGGGTAGTTATGATCCCATAGTAAAACTGTCCATGATATCCAGTAAAATGAAATGAATAGATGCTATGAGCCTTTAGTCAAGGTCAGTTAAATGAAGCACTAGAAAGTAAGATTATAACTAAAAGTGTTTATGGAACAGTGTATAAAATAGGTGTTGACCTTTTGTATACGAAAGTTATAAACAGAAAAATGTGTAATGGAAATGGTATACACGTCAATACTTGACCCAACCTTGACATGGGTAATATGCTTTGCTGAAACAAATGTAACTCGATCAAATTTAGTAAGCGTAAAACCTTCCCAAGGTTAAAAACTATTATTCCTCGAGAGTAGGGGTGGAATTACGGAATGGCCAAGTCTCGAACATTTTAAACATTTTTTCAATCTCTGGAAATGAATATTCTATACAAAGACATCTTTTTAGATATGCATCAGAGCTATGCAGATCTACTCGATGAGAACATTCTGCATTGTGTTTATTACATCTAACAGTGATTAAAAGTCGTTCTAAGTAAATTTTAGATTAAAGCATTAAATGTTAAGTGGGCTTATGAATGCCTGATTTCATACATTAACACCCTGGACATATCTATCACGGAACTTATCAAACCTGTACGTTTAATATTACTCGACTTTTATGTCATATTTACACCATAGTGAGTCCAACCATAAGTATATCTATATCAAATTTATCTAAAGTAAAAACAAAATGTAAACATTATCATAAGTTCCAAGAACTTGGGCCAGGTGTTACAACGTTTTACAGAATAGCGTGGAATGTCTGATATATCGATGAAGGTGGAGATAAAGCATATATAAATGTCAATGAGAGTGACATACGAAATAAAATTCTAAAAGAAACAATGGCTATGTATAGTAGATACAGGAAATCAACATGAGCCTTATGTCTGACATTTTGTCAGTTAAACACTTGATAATGGGAAAGCATTATGATGCATGATTTATATCTCTTTATTATCATAAATTATACACCATCTCTAAATACCCGTATGATCTTTTGCTCTCTTTCCCCACTTATTTTCTACTGCGTAGGATGTACCTAAACAAAAATGCAAAATTTTCGGAAAAATTATGAGAACTTCTTGCATACGTCAATATTATTTGAACTAGATGTGTCGGTGCGCCAGGAATTCCCCCACCGGCAGCAAAGTTTCAGTCCAAGGGCCATAACTCCTGTAAACTTTTGGACAGGATTATCCTTAAAATCTGCATATCTACATATTGTCATCTTCATTTGTACCAAGTTTTATTAAAATTCTACCAAGGGTTAAGGGGAAGTTGCAAAGACAAGTTGAATATACTATATATGCATAAAATATGTCCAAGGCCCATCACTTCTGTACAACTTTTTGGACAGCATTCGTTTTACAATATGCACATCTACATATGATCTCTGTTTGTAACAAGTTTCATTAAAAGGGTTTAGGTAAAGTTGCGAGGACAAAATGTATGACGGAATGATGCAATGCTATATGTTCTGCTCATATATGACGCGGGCATAAAATTACTGATACAAAATATATCAAGATATGACACAAACGATCGACTGATTTATTAATAAGACACGACAAGTTCCGTATGGAACTAGATACACGATGTATTAAAGGCAACCGATTCGCTTTTATTTGTAGTGACTCGGTTGCCTTTAATTCAAGGACGCTTATTCTAAAAAGTTGATCCGATAACTTGCACATTAAGGTGTAAAATATCTTGACCCTAGGTCAAGATTTGTTTTAGTCGTACGTATGTCCTGTCAGACGTATTTGTGTGAAATTCAAGCTTTGTTTATTGTATAGTACAGAAGTGAAGGTCAGATATTCTCTGGCGATTTAAGATTTGAACGCGTGACCCATATGTTAAGATGCTTTGACCATAGCATGTATGTATGAAGTATGATTGAAATCTGAATGAATTTAAGGTAAGGTAAGTATTAGATGTTTTTCTTCAAAACAATACGAGCAAATCAAAATATTAAAACACATAAGTTTTAAGCTACCACCCGCTTTATGCTACCCTTTATACATAACCCAACCTAGACATTTTCTCTCCAGACACGGTACACAATACGGACACTGATAAGCACATATTAAAACACCATAGGTTAGATAAAATATTTGACCCTGAGATATAGCTTCAATGTCAAATTCCATTTATGTCAGGAATACATAAATTTTGTAACAAGGTAAAATATGTCCCCCACCCTCATAAATGTAGTACAAGTTCAGAAGTAACGAACAGGTTTAGAGTACAGATTCAAAGTAATGTAATCAATGAAACAACAGAGGCAGGAAAGGCCATATCTGTCCGCAGGGAAAAGGACATGTACAAGACGAAGTCTCATGTATCGGAAAATTAAATGGTAATTTGATGCCATATATATGGTTAAATAGGTAGACAGATTCTCCCCTTATCCCCAAAAAGTGTGGCGAAAGACATGAAGGTGTATCTAAGACATATCTCTCTAATATTTATCTTGCATAAAAGGTTGTTCCCGATTATTTGTAGGAGAGCCATTGAGTAGTGAAAATATTATAAACAGCAATAGTGGGAAGGTAAGAATGGACGTTCCTCCCCTTGCTATGATCTAGACAATCTTGTACACTTTTCTGATTCGACAGCTGCCCATCTTAGAGAGAAAATGCCTTATTATTTTCCTGGATCAAACTCTTTCGGTTTATTTAAGATCATGACGAGTACAAAAAGTACGAATAAACTGATGTAAAAAGCACATGCATTTAAGGGACATTATCGTCATCACCGACGTCAATGACTACACAATATACGCTGTGCCAATATACATAGTAAATTCCTCTACTGCATGACATTTGACGGGTCAATGTGATACCTTAATCACTGCTGAATATTACGTCCGATCTTGAGAGATGTGACATGTAACGCTTCTATACCAAAATGTGTAGCAGAGCTGTACTGATGGGTATGCCGCATTGAATGCTCTTCTGCGTTACAAATCATTATAGTCATACAACATCAAGCGCTGGGATTAAGAAAAAATACATAGATCAACATAACTTCCATTGCAATGATCGGAATGCAAACACTTTAAACCAAAATCATCTTGATTCCTGATAAAAGGTACAATTTGCAATCAAGTAGTCAAGCCTGCCAACACCAAGCTCTGCTTTGTAAATCAGCAACGCAATTCAAGCGATGCTAAATATTTGGTGTTTTGCTCCATCATATGTAAGTGTTATGACATGGACTTAATTACTCTTACACATAGGCTTTCATAATTAATTTTCCATTTCTATTTTTATACGCCCCTACGTCTTCATTGCGGATATCTCGACATCTGCCACATCCAATAAATACACTATCCTAGCAAGGAATCAATTACATACATAGTTTCTGAAAATCATCAATTATTTCTGCGCATTAATTCCATCTCGGTCTCAATCTGAGCACGGCATGCCTATCTAATATATGAAAATCTCATCAAGGAATTGGCTAAGAAACAGTCTTCTCTTGGAACAAGAGCTGTCGTAAGACAATCAACCTCGCCGAGTCGGATTCTTTAGTTCCAAATCGAAATCTATGAAGGTATCTTCATCTATAACTACAATTGAAAGGGGTGGAATACAATACCTTTTAAAAGAAAACTGGAAAAATTCACATTGTCTAGAAGGGTCCCACTGCGCGACACTGACCTTTGAATAAAAACATCAGTACATATATACGTGTATACATTTGGTGCACCATATGTGTGCATTGATTTGGTGCACCATATGTGTGTATACATTTGGTGCGCCATATGTGTGTATTGATTTGGTGCACCATATGTTTGTATACATTTGGAGTACCATATGCGCATTTCGACAACTTGTGTCTTCTCGGTGATGCTCAAGGTCTAAACTGTGAAAATCGAAAGTATAAATATTTGAAGAGGAAACGCATAGCCAAAGAACCCATCTAAGGAAAGAGCTGAGCATAAAGGAGATGTTCCTTGTTTTACAATAATTTACATTTTTTTTTCAATGACAATGTAAATTTGAAGTACATATTTAAGGTCAGTACAGAGGTAGTAAAATGGGCTGAGGAATCTAAAACTACTTGAAAACTGACAAAGTCAGAAAGGCCCCGTAGGGTGCCTGTCATCACGACCTTGACCTTAATTTGATACCGTCAGAAAGGTCTTGTCATAAGGAACGCAGATGCCAAACATGAAAATCCTACTTCTAACGGTTCAATAGTGATGGTCAATATTAAAGTTTTTCAAATGCAGGTCAAAGGTCACCGTCAAGGTCAAATCATCAAAACTACCAACGGAAACGTTTTGTCATGTAACACCATTTACTTTCGTATTTTACATTAACGTCATATTATTCCCTTTGCAGTGTGGAGCTCGTAAAAAAAAAGTTCCCCGCGGAGGGTTTGACTTAGGTGTTATTATACACCCTTTTTTCTGATGTTGTGTGACTGTGGTACTTTCTACACGGTGTTTGTTCACATTCATGAATATATACAGTGCTGAATTATATCTGTTTCGTCTGTATTTAAAGGCATTCACGGCTGGTGTGGCTAGCCAAACAGGAGACGCCCCCTCTCCCCGGGCACCTGGTCTCACCTCTGAATTTCAAGGGTCCGTGATTGTCCACTGTGGTGCATTGTTGTTAGTGTCATGGTCATGTAACACCAGTTACTGTCGTATTTTACATTGTCAAAAGGAACACACATGCCAAATATGAAAGCTCTACCTAAGACAGTGTATTAGATATGACCAACGTTAAAGTTTTTGCTTACCGACAGACGAACAGACAGAGTGATTACTATAGGGCTTCCACCTTATGAAACTGGGCCCTAATCATCATTCCACATCTGAACATGAGATCAGAGACCTGTGGATTGAAAACCTTTTGAATTATCGAATCACAACCATAGTATTGACAGACGGACGGCGGACAAAGTGATTCCAATTGGGGGCATTTGCATCAATATGAGACCCCAACAACCTGAAGAGTATGAACATTCTACCCACAAATTCGCGGTAAGTATTTGCCGGCTGACACCGGCGATAAAATAAATCGTTATCAACACTGCATATATGGTCTCCCATCATCACTTTTCAACACACAACTTCAAAAAAATAATAATAATAATAAGTTTTCAATTTTAATTTTTTCAAACTTGTAACCCAATGTTAGAAGAAACAGACAAGCAAAATAGGAAACTCTACTGCATAGGAGTTCACTCAGCCCTCAAAGAGGATAGGCTGATCCATTAGCATCACACCGAATTTCAGATCCGATTTCCCCAGTTCCATCCCAAGTTGTCGGTTCAGACTTTTCTAAGGTGATCACACTCTATCACAGTTTACATGGGGACTTAAAATATCTCTCGCTGCTTTGGACGAATTTGTCACTGTGCAAAGGTAAAAGATCTCTCACTGCTTCAGATGGGTCTGTCACTCTGTGCATGGGTAAAAGATCTCTCGCTGCTTTAGATGGGCCTGTCACTGTGCATAAGTAAAAGATCTTTCACTGCTTCAGATGGGTCTGCCACTCTGTGCATAGGTATAATATCTCTCACTGCTTCTGATGGGCCTGTCACTCTGTGCATGACAAAAAAGATCTTTCACTGCTTCAGATGAGTCTGTCAATGTGCATAGGTAAAAGATCTTTCACTGCTATAGATGGTCCTGCCACTATGCATAAGTAAAAGATCTCTCACTGCTTCAGATGGGTCTGTCACTCTGTGCTTAGTAAAAGATCTCCTGCATCTTCAGATGGGTCTGACACACTATGCATAGGCAAATATCTCTCACTGCTTCAGATGGGCCTGTCACTGTGTGCTTAAGTAAAAGATCTCTCGCTGCTTTAGATGGATCTGTCATTCTGTGCATGGGTAAAAGATCTTTTGCTGCTTCAGATGGGTCTGACAAACTGTGCAAAGGCAAAATATCTCTCAGTTTCAGATGGGTCTGTCACTCTATGCATGAGTAAAAGATCTCTCACTGCTTCAGATGGGTCTGTCACTCTGTGCATGGGTAAAAGATCTCTCACTGCTTCGGATGTGACTGTCAATCTGTCCATGGGTAAAAGATCTCTCACTGCTTCAGATGGATCTGTCATTCTGTGCATGGGTAAAAGATCTTTTGCTGCTTCAGATGGGTCTGACAAACTGTGCAAAGGCAAAATATCTCTCAGTTTCAGATGGGTCTGTCACTCTATGCATGAGTAAAAGATCTCTCACTGCTTCAGATGGGTCTGTCACTCTGTGCATGGGTAAAAGATCTCTCACTGCTTCAGATGGGTCTGTCACTCTGTGCATGGGTAAAAGATCTTTCGCTGCTTCAGATGGGTCTGTCACTCTGTACAAGACTAAAAGATCTTTTACTGCTTCAAATGGGTCTGTCGCTCTGTGCAAAGGTAAAAGATCTTTCACTGCTTCAGATGGGTCTGTCACTCTGTGCATAGGTAAAGATCTCTCACTGCTTCAGATGGGTCTGTCACTCTGTGCATGGGTAAAAGATCTCTCACTGCTTCAGATGGGTCTGTCACTCTGTGCATGGGTAAAAGATCTCTCACTGCTTCAGATGTGACTGTCAATCTGTGCATGGGTAAAAAACCTCTCACTGCTTCAGATGGGTCTGTCACTCTGTGCATGGGTAAAAGATCTCTCACTGCTTCAGATGGGTCTGTCACTCTGTGCATGGGTAAAAGATCTCTCGCTGCTTTAGATGGGCCTGTCACTGTGCATAAGTAAAAGATCTTTCACTGCTTCAGATGGGTCTGCCACTCTGTGCGTAAAATATCTCTCACTGCTTTTGATGAGCCTGTCACTCTGTGCATGACAAAAAAGATCTTTCACTGCTTCAGATGGGTCTGTCAATGTGCATAGGTAAAAGATCTTTCACTGCTATAGATGGTCCTGCCACTATGCATAAGTAAAAGATCTCTCACTGCTTCAGATGGGTCTGTCACTCTGTGCTTAGTAAAAGATCTCCTGCAGCTTCAGATGGGTCTGACACACTGTGCATAGGCAAATATCTCTCACTGCTTCAGATGGGCCTGTCACTGTGTGCTTAAGTAAAAGATCTCTCACTGCTTTAGATGGATCTGCCATTCTGTGCATGGGTAAAAGATCTTTTGCTGCTTCAGATGGGTCTGACAAACTGTGCAAAGTCAAAATATCTCTCAGTTTCAGATGGGCCTGTCACTCTATGCATGGTTAAAAGATCTCCCACTGCTTCAGATGGGTCTGTCACTCTGTGCATGGTTAAAAGATCTTTCACTGCTTCAGATGGGTCTGTCACTCTGTGCATGGGTAAAAGATCTCTCACTGCTTCAGATGGGTCTGTCACTCTGTGTATAGATAAAAGATCTCTCCCTGCTTCAGCTGTGTATGTAACTCTGTGCATGGGTACAAGATCTCTCACTGCTTGCGATGGGCCTGTCACTCTGTGCATAGGTAATATCAGGCAAAGCACCAGGTATCTACCTGGTGCTTTGCCTGATATTACCTATACCTATTACAAAACAGGAATGACAATGCCCTTAGAAAAAACATGTGTGTTACTGGTACACCTACAACATTCTTGTAGCTGATTTAGGGAAATCTACATCATTTTCATGAAATACATCTGATATTTCTAAATAACAAGCCCTTTTAATCAGTTATACGGTATTATCTGTTCAAAACATTTCTTTCCCTGTCATGTTTGAAATTTTCACTGTTTTTGTTGTGTCAAGAGGTTACATGTATTATCACTTCTGTATAATCATTATCTAGAAAGGAGCAAACAGACAGACAGGACAAGAACAATATGCCCCCGATCTATGCGGGGGAATAAAAATTAAAAAAGTCACCATCTAAATGTACCTGTAAATTACTTTTCTAACACAACATAGGTAACTCTCATTGTGAAACAACAACACAGGATTCATAAAAGATTGAATGTTATTGTCTAACAGACATCCTAAAAACATTACCTCCTCTAAGAAAAGCCATGGATGACATGTTGTTCCTAATATAGAAGATCTCTTCAAGCCATGATCAAATATAGCTTTTAGAGCTGGACATAACCTATAATAAATACACAAATCTAAATCTAGTTTCATGTAAATAAAATCTTCTTTTACGTATATCAAAATATAGAATCCATATACATGCAATACAAAAATCTTAATCCATAGCAATGTAAATAAAATATATTATTTACATTTATTTAAACACACAATCCTATTATTATTCTAAACATGTGTGTATGCTATATTAACTCCAAAGTAAAGTCTAGCTTATTGAAGTATATTGGGCCATTTTAGATATTTACACCACTCCTGGTGGCATCAAAAACCAAAAAGTTATCTTTTGCGTGAAGGTCATTGTCAAGGTCATAAGGTCATCTACCTTCGTGTCATCTGAAAGGGCTTTATTAGTTGAGTAAAAATGTCAAATATGAAGTGGTATCCCTCATGGTTCAAAAGTTATAGTCAAAGTTAAAGTTGACAAGAGACAAACAGACAGGACAAAAACAGTATGCCCCCAAGTATTGATCTGGAGGCGTAAAAATTTATTTAACAACAGTGAATAAATATATTAGTTTATTACAAAGTCATACATCTCAGTGTTGAAATATTTTTGTGTCATCTGTATTTTATGAGTATTCATGGTGGGTGTGACAAGCCAATCAGGAGATATCTTCTCCCACTCTCATTTTTTTTTATTTGGGGTGGAGTGGGGTGGGGTGGGGGGTGGGGGTGTTCCAGGTGTACATAAATGTCTAAAGTAGTACTTTGTTGCGAGTTCCACAGGGACAAAGCATAAGTTACTTGTTTACATCTAAGTATTAAGCTTGTGTGTTTGTCAAGAAAATGCTAAAAAATGACAAGTTTTTTCCATTTTCTGACTCCACTGTAAATATATATTACAACAAGTGTACACCAGGAAGGTAAAAACAAGATATACATCTGAAATTTAATAGTAAAAATAAGATATAAATAAAAAATTTGAATAACATGATATACGTAAAACCTGTACATACGTTCCTCTGACAAGATCTGTAACAGCCTCTGTGACACTGTCATCACCAGCAGAGGAATAATGTTTACTCCTTTCATCAAGCAACTCTACAAACTTTGCTGGGAACCAGCCCCTCAAACCATTCAACTCACCCACCCAACAATGCTCATCCTTCTGTGATATTATCTGTTAAGTAAGCATAAAATGTGAGACTGATTATTTATTACTCTATGAAATCAAAACCTGATGTTTACTACAGTATTATTGATATAAATCAATTTATCGTCTTAAAATTGAAAGAAATATCAGTGCACTACTGTAAGACATATTTTAGACAGAATATCAAGTGTATAATCGTAAGAAATTACATGTACTTTAAAGATATCCATGTCTACGTATGATTTAACCTTATGCTTATGAAGTTGTGACTATAAAAGGCAGTGCCGATATTGCACAATATGCTGCTTATGATATTTTCACATTATATAATACTTATATTCAACATGTTAAACTACATCCTACAACATTTACATGGCATATGAATATAAAATAATGTATTAAGATAAATTTTATACATTTATTGTCCTATGACGCTCAATGTTCATAATGAATTCATTATTCTAATTAAAGTAACAATTTTGCTTATTTTCTGCATATTTTCTCTTTTACCTCTGTATCTCTAGAACTTACTGTGATAACATCATTCTTTCTAAATCCCAATTCATCATCATCATGACGTTCAAAGTCTAACAATGCCTTAGCTCTTCTTCGTTTGTTCCTAGCCACATTCACATAGTTTTCCAAGTCCTTTGCATGACTCTCCATACTGTAATCAGCTATCAAAATCTGAAAATATAAATCTTTATGTTCAGGAAAACCATATACCTTATTAAAATCACAACACTTTATAGCACATTTGTTTTTATTAGTTGGGGGATGGGTTCTCAGTCACCTTTACAGAGTCAAACTGAATCTAATCACATTGATAGATATGATACTGCTGTAGCTGTTGGGATGATTAGGAAGATAAGCTTTGATATCTGACATTACTAGGAAGCATAAAAGGTATCAAACAAATAAAAAAGTGACTGAAAAAGGGCAAGGATGGTCATCCTCTTCTCTGTTAGATGTCCATCAACTGTGAGACTGGTGTATGGAGTACATAAAATGCACAATGAGCTGACGACTTAATGACATTATGACTACTGGAAAGATATAGGACATAAAACACTTAATTAAAAAGGTCAACTAAGTATAAATGACTAACAATTAGAGAGTAAAACAATAAAAAAACAAAACATAATATGCTGAAGAAACATTCTTTGAATGTTTGAAAAATGTGTTCTTACCAATCACGACTGACAAAATGGGTACATGTGTTAATGAAATTTGGTACATTGGGATATTTTCAGGCAAAGTAAATGAAAAATGCCAGTACGTGGGAAATTTAGAAAAGGTGGCAAAGCTTAGAGCATGGAAAAAGGCTGTGAAGTTTTCTACTAGTGTCCCTGCCAGTAGCCAAGTCCAAAAATAGGAAGTACAAAAGACCAATCATGATTTACATGAAAACATCTTTAATCCAGATTCTCAAAGTCTTTACCATTCCAAGTTATTTGTCAGTTACATCCCTGTAATCTGTTTGGCCCTATAAAACACTATTCCATAAACATAACTCTCAAGTTTAAATGTATGTATTTTTCTTGTCAGTAATACTCCAATAAGTGTAAGGTCAGTGTCTAAAATAATTCTGGTTGATGTTCAGTTGTTAACCAGGGCCATATTACTAAACAACTTTATCATAAATATTTGATGACAAAATAAACATACATATTTGATGACAAACTAAAGATAAATATTTGATGACAAACTAAAGATAAATATTTGATGACAAACTAAACATAGATATTTGATGACAAACTAAAAATAAATATTTGACAACACAATAAACTTAGATATTTGACAACATACTAATCATAAATATTTGACGACATACTGAACATAGATATTTGCAAAAATGACAGATTTTCTGTCTCAGGTTTATTTCTGCTAGTGTTTTGAGAAAAATGATTTTATTTTAGAGTATATAAAGAAAACTTCTATCAATTCAAGAGTTTAAAATTTATAATTTGTTATGAGTTCTTTGGTAAAACAGGCCACAGGTTCTTTCTATCAGACTGAACAGACTCTGCCTGACGAGGACATTTTCTAAATAAGAATAGGATAAAAACAAAGATGGACACAAATTAAATCGATTAAGAATATGTTAATGTTTACAGGCAAGGTGGGTCATACACTACACAAAGCATATGAAATATAGTATATAACTTAATCAGTGAATGTCACTTAGTTAAAAAAAAATAATAGTGTTTAAGTATCATGTATTGCCTGCAAAACTTTTGGGATGACAAAGAGACAAAGTGCTCTCTATAAGTTCCTATCCTATGTATTAAAGGTGAAAGCATCACAAAATAATCTTCCTAATGAAGTAACAGTCATCCCATTTAAGTTGTTCTTTTATTTTTCATTATTTAAATCACTTTTCAACTGACTGACAGCAAATCAAGCTCTGACTCTGAGAAAGATCCAATTTTCTTTTCCAAATCATAATATTAAATTTACATTTCACTTATCTACTTTCCAAAGATATAAATTATAGAATTGGTGAAATTTAATCCATGATCTTTTAGGTCCAGTATCCAACCAAATGAGTAACACTAGTATTACTCTAAAATCACTTCAGACAACAGATGTCAAATAAAGAACTTACAGCTTTATTATTTTTAGGATCCAAAGATTGAAAATGACGAGCTAATTTTAGTATGGCTTCCCTCAAATCCACGAGAAGTTCTGTCTGTCGAATGTTCTTGGCTTTACCTACATCTTCATCCTCTAGATCACCCCATAGTAGTGTAGACACTAGTGATCTGGATCTTTTTAAATGTCTTTTGTTCAGTTGCTACAAGAAGACAACATCCATTACTACATCATTATCATACAAATAAATGAAACAATTTTATAGGCTACATATACTTTAACTGTGCCACTTTGTTATGTGTGAAAACAAAAGACCAATAGGGCATTAACAGTCATCTGAGTAAGCAAGCCATTCAGAAACTTCCAAGGGGATACTTTTTAGAACTTCATTCTTACTTAGTATAAACACTCATTTGTGCTATTTTGAAAAAGATATCTTTCACAGCTTTACTAAGTCCTTAACTGTAATCCCATCTCCCTTCTGTATATTTACTCAATATGTTAAAAAACATTGTTCAAAACTTAAAATGATAAATATTTTACTGTATACAGGAAAACCTGTCCTAATGGACATTCAAGATTAGCGGACACTCTCTTATAATGAACAGATTTTAATAGAACCGATTTTTTTCTTCATAAAGTCTTGAAAATATTTCTCTATATAATGGACACTGTCTACTACGGACAACGGACACTTTTTCCATACCAAATGCTAATAAATCACTTCAAAAACACCTGGTTTTAAGCCATTAAGGGACAGTGTGACAACCGTGCACATTTAATTTACATATATAAGCTAGTGATTATCCATTTAAGTTTTCTTGTACAATGTACACACAGCAACAATGTCAATATTAGCCGATAATTAGCCAATTAAGTTTTACCTGTACATATATACAGGTAGATAATGATTGTTTACTGATACGCATCGATCGATATCTGTTCACTGTAATATCAAACGGTGTTTATGCTCCGGGGCTGTTGAGAGTAGAAAATTTATTGAATAAATTACAGGTACATCTTACAATGAACATGTCAATCCTTCATCTGAAATCATGTACAAAGGTACATTATTCTGTGAACCTGGTTTATACGGACACCTGTTTATAACAGACAAACACTTTCAGTCCCATGAGTGTCCTTTATATACAGGTTTTCCTGTAGAGTAATAATAATAGTATCCATGGTACCAAGTCTTATCTCTCTCAGCTCAAAGTTTAACCATGTAACAGTTTTTGAAAACAGGTCAAAGTCCAAGGTCAAGGTGACCAGGTCAAGCCATGGTACCAAATGAATGCATTGATCCTAAAGATTTTATACCTTTAATATGAAAGCCTTATCTCAGAGGGTTAGTATTAAAAGTATGTCAACATCCAAAGTCAAGGTCAATAAATATAACCCACTTGTACCAAATGAAAGCTCTGATCTTGAGGAATGTATACTAAAAGATTAACCCAAGTTAGTTTCCGAAAAGTAGGTAAAAATCTAAGCTCAGTCGTTAAGTACCAAATGAAAACTGTGATGATGATAAATCTACAATCTACATGTTAAATATGAAAGCCATATCTCAAATGATATAGTCCAGGTTAAAGTTTTCTCTAGGCCATGGGACAGAGACAGCACAGCCAGTGACAATGTCAGAGTAAGAGATTAATTTTCTAGATTTTTGTCTAAGCCAAAAGGTAAAAAACACAAAAGATTTTGTTTCAGAATGGAAACCAAAAATACTATTTCTTCATACATCTTTCTAGAATTCTTAGAACTACTTAGTTTTTCAATTCTTGCAGCAAAGTATGATGAAAATTCTGGAAGAAATATACTCAATATGATTTATCGATTTCAACCCAGGATACATCTCTGAATGGAAAAATAACAATTGGAGTGAATCATCATATCTACAAAGTTTAATCAAAATCCTATAGATGGTTATGAATAGTTTATGAACTATGTATGATAGATGATCCACAATGCGCACAACAAACAAAGGTTAATCGTAATTAGTCACCTGAGCCAAAAGCTATAAACTGACAGAAATCTAAGATCATGTAATGCTATTCATTTGAAAATAACACCACAAAACTTTTCATAAATCCACAGACAATATGAATGTAAAACTTTTAACTGATTTTTGCTCATGCAGCCGATGCAAAATGGAACTGAACAATACTTGATTTCCCTTTCTCTAATACTTGTTGAAGTAGCACATGGTATGATTTGTCCCTCTGACTCACTTTCTCTATGACCTGTAGCACATGGTATGATTTGTCCCTCTGACTCACCTTTTCTATCAACTGTAACACATGGTGCGATTTGTCCTTCTAACTCACTTTCTCTATGACCTGAAGCACATGGTATGATTTGTCCCTCTAACTCACTTTCTCTATGACCTGTAAAACATGGTATGATTTGTCCCTCTCACTCACTTTCTCTATGACCTGTAGCACATGGTGTGATTTGTCCTTCTAACTCACTTTCTCTATGACCTGTAAAACATGGTATGATTTGTCCTTCTAACTCACTTTCTCTGTGACCTGTAACAAATGGTATGATTTGTCCCTCTAACTCACTTTCTCTATGACCTGAAGCACATGGTATGATTTGTCCCTCTAACTCACTTTATCTGTGACCTGTAGCACATGGTATGACTTGTCCCTCTAACTCACTTTCTCTATGACTTGTAAAACATGGTATGATTTGTCTCTCTAACTCACTTTCTCTATGACCTGAAGCACATGGTATGATTTGTCCCTCTAACTCACTTTCTCTATGACCTGTAGCACATGGTATGACTTGTCCCTCTAACTCACTTTCTCTATGACCTATGAAACATGGTATGATTTGTCCCTCTAACTCACTTTCTTTATGACTTGTAGCACATGGTATGATTTGTCCCTCTAACTCACTTTCTCTATGATCTGTAGCACATGGTATGATTTGTCCTTCTAACTCACTTTCTCTATTACCTGAAGCACATGGTATGATTTGTCCCTCTACCTCACTTTCTCTATGACTTGTAGCACATGGTATGACTTGTCCCTCTAACTCATTTCTCTGAGACCTGTAGCACATGGTATGACTTGTCCCTCTAACTCACTTTCTCTATGACCTGTAGCACATGGTATCATTGGTATGACTTGTCCCTCTACCTCACTTTCTCTATGACCTGTAGCACATGGTATGATTTGTCCTTCTACCTCACTTTCTCTATGACCTGTAGCACGTGGTATGACTTGTCCCTCTAACTCATTTCTCTGAGACCTGTAGCACATGGTATGACTTGTCCCTCTAACTCACTTTCTCTATGATCTGTAGCACATGGTATGATTTGTCCCTCTGACTCACTTTCTCTATGACCTGTAGCACATGGTATCATTGGTATTACTTGTCCCTCTAACTCACTTTCTCTATGACCTGTAACACATGGTATGATTTGTCTTTCTACATGTAACTCACTATCTCTATGACCTGTAACACATGGTATGATTTGTCCTTCTAACTCACTTTCTCTATGACCTGTAGCACATGGTATCATTGGTATGACTTGTCCCTCTAACTCACTTTCTCTATGACCTGTAACACATGGTATGATTTGTCTTTCTACATGTAACTCACTTTCTCTATGACCTGTAACACATGGTATGATTTGTCCCTCTAACTCACTTTCTCTATGACCTGTAGCACATGGTATCATTGGTATGACTTGTCCCTCTAACTCACTTTCTCTATGACCTGTAACACATGCTATGATTTGTCCCTCTAACTCACTTTCTCTATGACCTGAAGCACATGGTATGATTTGTCCCTCTAACTCACTTTCTCTATGACCTGTAAAACATGGTATGATTTGTCCCTCTCACTCACTTTCTCTATGACCTGTAGCACATGGTGTGATTTGTCCTTCTAACTCACTTTCTCTATGACCTGTAAAACATGGTATGATTTGCCCTTCTAACTCACTTTCTCTGTGACCTGTAACACATGGTATGATTTGTCCCTCTAACTCACTTTCTCTATGACCTGAAGCACATGGTATGATTTGTCCCTCTAACTCACTTTATCTGTGACCTGTAGCATATGGTATGACTTGTCCCTCTAACTCACTTTCTCTATAACTTGTAAAACATGGTATGATTTGTCTCTCTAACTCACTTTCTCTATGACCTGTAGCACATGGTATGACTTGTCCCTCTAACTCACTTTCTCTATGACCTATGAAACATGGTATGATTTGTCCTTCTAACTCACTTTCTCTATGACCTGAAGCACATGGTATGATTTGTTCCTCGAACTCACTTTCTCTATGACTTGTAGCACATGGTATGATTTGTCCCTCTAACTCACTTTCTCTATGATCTGTAGCACATGGTATGATTTGTCCTTCTAATTCACTTTCTCTATGACCTGGAGCACATGGTATGATTTGTCCCTCTACCTAACTTTCTCTATGACTTGTAGCACATGGTATGACTTGTCCCTCTAACTCATTTCTCTGAGACCTGTAGCACATGGTATGACTTGTCCCTCTAACTCACTTTCTCTATGACCTGTAGCACATGGTATCATTGGTATGACTTGTCCCTCTACCTCACTTTCTCTATGACCTGTAGCACATGGTATGATTTGTCCTTCTACCTCACTTTCTCTATGACCTGTAGCACGTGGTATGACTTGTCCCTCTAACTCATTTCTCTGAGACCTGTAGCACATGGTATGACTTGTCCCTCTAACTCTCTTTCTCTATGATCTGTAGCACATGGTATGATTTGTCCCTCTGACTCACTTTCTCTATGACCTGTAGCACATGGTATCATTGGTATTACTTGTCCCTCTAACTCACTTTCTCTATGACCTGTAACACATGGTATGATTTGTCTTTCTACATGTAACTCACTATCTCTATGACCTGTAACACATGGTATGATTTGTCCTTCTAACTCACTTTCTCTATGACCTGTAGCACATGGTATCATTGGTATGACTTGTCCCTCTAACTCACTTTCTCTATGACCTGTAACACATGGTATGATTTGTCCCTCTCACTCACTTTCTCTATGACCTGTAGCACATGGTATCATTGGTATGACTTGTCCCTCTAATCACTTTCTCTATGACCTGTAACACATGGTATGATTTGTCCTTCTACATGTAACTCACTTTCTCCATGACTTGTAGCACATGGTATGACTTGTCCCTCTGACTCACTTTCTCTATGACCTGTAAAACATGGTGTGATTTGTCCTTCTAACTCACTTTCTCTATGACCTGTAACCCATAGTAAGATTTGTCCCTCTAACTCACTTTCTCTATGACCTGTAAAACATGGTATGATTTGTCCCTCTCACTCACTTTCTCTATGACCTGTAGCACATGGTGTGATTTGTCCTTCTAACTCACTTTCTCTATGACCTGTAAAACATGGTATGATTTGCCCTTCTAACTCACTTTCTCTATGACCTGTAAAACATGATATGACTTGTCCCTCTAACTCACTTTCTCTATGACCTGTAAAACATGGTATAACTTGTCCCTCTAACTCACTTTCTCTGTGACCTGTAACACATGGTATGATTTGTCCCTCTAACTCACTTTACCTATGACCTGTAAAACATGGTATGATTTGTCCTTCTAACTCACTTTCTCTATGACCTGTAGCACATGGTATGATTTGTCCCTCTGACTCACTTTCTCTATGACCTGTAAAACATGGTGTGATTTGTCCTTCTAACTCACTTTCTCTATGACCTGTAAAACATGGTATGATTTGTCCTTCTAACTCACTTTCTCTATTACCTGTAGCACATGGTATGATTTGTCCCTCTAACTCACTTTCTCTATGACCTGTAGCACATGGTATGATTTGTCCCTCTAACTCACTTTCTCTATGACCTGAAGCACTTGGTATGTTTGTCCTTCTAACTCACTTTCTCTATGACCTGTAACACATGGTATGATTTGTCCCTCTAACTCACTTTCTCTATGACCTGAAGCACATGGTATGATTTGTCTTTCTAACTCACTTTCTCTATGACCTGTAACACATGGTATGATTTGTCCCTCTAACTTACTTTCTCTATGACCTGAAGCACCTGGTATGATTTGTCCCTCTAACTCGCTTTCTCTATGACCTGTAACACATGGTATGACTTGTCCCTCTAACTCACTTTTTCTATGACCTGTAATACATGGCATAATTGGTCCTTCTGACTCCAATTTTAATACACCACACTGGAACAAATGCTATTGTAATACCTTTTATTATATATCTCAAAGCTCACAAAACCCTACATACCTGCTTTGGTAAGTTTTTAGCCATATCAGGATTTACTATTGCTCCCTGATCAGCCATTAAATAGGCTAAATGTTTTCTTCTGTGAGATTCAATTACAACATCAGTAAGGGATCCTGCCACACGAAAGGAAATCTGTACAAAATTCAGAAGTAAAACTGAATGTGACTAGAACTGTATGCAAAGAAGGACTTATATACTCTGAAAGTAGCAGCAAAAGCAGATCAACAAACTTGATCTGTAACTTAAAAAATAAGATGTGACTAAGTTTCATTCTAGTATCTCAAGGGATGTGTGGAAAAGGAGAAGAGAACATCACCCTAAAGAGTGACAGATAGAGAGATAGACAAACAATCTGATTCCAGGATACGCCCCTCCTAATACTTGTGTACTTGAACTTACTCAATCTTTTTTCTACCAATGTATCAATGGTAAGAACAAGACATAGATAAAAGATTGAGTAAGTTCAAGTACACAAGTATACAAAAATATCAACTACATGATCAACCAAGGGAAACAATTCATTATAAACACTCATTTTAGAAAGAAAGAAATCTTCATATACTAGTAAATTGTAGAAAAAAGGACTTGCAGAAATGAATTCTTGATACTCTGATCTTCAAAATTATGTCTGCATTTTTATTAACATGATGAGTAAATTATCTACATTTACATGAAGATATGTTGATATTTTAGATCACACAAATAAATGTGTGAAATGAAGTCCACAACAGTTTTAAGAGAAAACCCACATGTGCTCTTTTTGCTAAAATTTTCTTTAGATACAGAAATTTTAAAGCATGGAACATTGAAAAAATGAGTCTGTTTAATATTTTTCCCTTGTTAGCCTTAGTGTGACATGAGCATCAGCATTGTCATTGTATGTTATATACATGAATATATTCAAGGAGTTAAAAATTACTATAGCTATAATGTAGTTAAACAATTGACACAGAAATGTATATCATTATTACAACTTTTCATTATGAGAACGGGAAACCAGGCCAGTATATATCATGGATTAAATCGCAGAATTTTAACTCAAGTGTAATTTCTATCAGACACAAAGTGATCCTTTTGTCACTTTACTTCATAGGGGACACAAATAAATCTCTTATAAAAACTACAGAAGTGTCAATATATACATGCAAAAAGAAAAAGAGATCTTCTGATTCAAAATACTTACTTCTGTCAGTTCATCTACATCTTGAACATCTCCTGGTACATCAGACAGGGAATTAAATATCTGAGCTGAATTGTCCAAAGCCTTTAACTCATTTTCCTTTGAAAATAAAAAGAATAAAAATCCTGATTTAAACTGAATTTTTCATATGACAGATTCCATTAAACTTGATAAAAGTATATAACTAGTATTAATTGAAAATGTTAAACATTTTATAATACATTTTAAATTTAGAAAACAAATTGGAAAAAATATTTGGAGATGAAATAATACAAAAAATTGGAAAAAAAAAGATCTTAAAAATTTCATAAGGTAAAAGGATACAGAAACAAACTTTT
This sequence comes from Pteria penguin, assembly GCA_035048485.1. Classification (NCBI taxonomy): domain Eukaryota; kingdom Metazoa; phylum Mollusca; class Bivalvia; order Pterioida; family Pteriidae; genus Pteria; species Pteria penguin. The sequence continues at coordinate 87,311,707 of CM068580.1, forward strand.
TTTACATTTAAGAGACAAACCTTCATTTTCAACATGCCCATTGTGATTTGGAACAAAATGGTAGATCCCTCATAGAAGAAAAGATCCCATATTCTCAATAATACTTTCATGTGGACAACACTAGCAAAAAGTGTTAGGAACCAATGTAAGCTGATCAATGATAGTTCTGTAAAGAAAAACAGTTATTGAAAGGAATGAATCAAATGTAAGGAGGACTTTATCCTAGAGTGGCTGTTACGATGTATTTGTGTACGGTCACTCATCTAAAATTGAAATAGTTTCTTTTGTAAAAATGGTAATGTACTAAACATTTAAAACCTTTTTCTTAAGATATACAAAAGAAAATTGCATTCTAAAAGAACTTGAGAGGGTTCAATCAACTGTTAATTTGTTGTTTAATTGAACATCTTTATTATTTGTCTTATATGACTGAATGTAGAACAAACTGGGATTATTTTTTTAAACCCAGAGAAAACCAGTTCACAGATTCTTTGTGAATACAATCCAGAACTGAGAGCCTTCAGTGCAGCACTGTCTTCCACTTGACTGTGAAAAATAATTCAAGGTTACTGTCATACCTATATCATGTTCCTTCAGTACTAGGTCAATATCAGGTAAATAACTAATAATAAGTTGTCTCATTACTCTCTGATCCGCCTGAAATGAATAAAATTCACTATAAACAGATAATACATCTAAATATACAAATTTCTGAAAAGGTTTCCAGATAGTAGTTAATGTTCATCACTAAAAGAAAAACTTTTCTGAACTATCTAACATTAAACTGGTATCCATTGTAAAAGTTCCAATGTTTAACCATTGCCCTATGGTAAGCTTTCAATTCACAATAAAGGACTTTGAAATGTACAAAATCTCAACCAAACAACATTTCATCATTATAACATAGTCTGCAATATGTGAGCCTATCACCTGCTGCACTAACTTCTGATGCAGTATTTAGCAGTCCATTAAGTGTTATATAGCCTATGTGTTAATTACCTTGTATACCTATAAGCTATGTGTTACTGACCTGTGTATCTATAAGTTATGTGTTACTGACTTGTATACCTATAAACTATGCTTTACTGACCTGTATACCTATTAACTATGTGTTACTGACCTGTATACCTATAAACTATGCGTAAATGGCCTGTATACCTTTAAGTTACGTGTTAATGACCTGTATACCAATAAGCCATGTGTTACTGACCTGTATACCTAAAAGCTATGTGTTACTGACCCGTATTCCTATAAGATATGCATTACTGACTTGTGTTACTGACCTGTATACCTAAAAGCTATGTGTTACTGACCTGTATTCCTATAAGATATGCATTACTGACCTGTGTTACTGACCTGTATTCCTATAAGATATGCATTACTGACCTGTTTACCTATAAGCTATGCTTTACTGACCTGTATACCTATAAGCCATGTGTTACTGACCTGTTTACCAATAAGCTATGTGTTACTGACCTGTTTACCAATAAGCCATGTGTTACTGACCTGTATACCTATAAATTATGTGTTACTGATTTATACACCTATAAACTATATGATACTGACCTGTATACCTATAAGCTATATGATACTGACCTGTATACCTATAAGCTATATGATACTGACCTGTATACCTATAAGCTATATGATACTGACCTGTATGCCTATAAGCTATATGATACTGACCTGTATACTTATAAGCTATATGATACTGACCTGTATACCTATAAGGGTACTTGAATAATAAGAAGCTGGAAGAAGATCCTCAATAATAGCACACATCATCCAGAAAGCATCCTCTTCTTCCATGAATAGTAGAAGTGATGCAGCAATCTGTTATAGAAAAAAGCACATAAGTTTTATACTTTAAACAAGAGGCCCAAGTGGGCCTATATCGCTCACCTGAGTACCTATATTATCAGTCATGCATGAAGGAAAAATTCATTTATTTTTGCATTAATGTGACTAAGTCAACACAGATGTTGAAAATATGTCAAATTTTATTTCAGGCTAGAATAAAAAAACAACACTTTTTTGCACATCCATTCAGGTGATTTTGATATTAAGCATTTCCTTTGTCTCTGCAAGAAGTCATTCAGGGCAACAAGTTAGTCATTTTCTTTAGGTGGGGCCTTTTGTTGACTGATTTCAAGTCTGGGTCATGAACAACAATTGTTTCAAATATTGTCCAGATCTAACTTAAAATTGCCTAATTTCATATGTTGAGTGTTGAGAAACATCTAAAAACTTATTTAGATGTGTAAAGAAATGAAAAAAAAATTTTGACCACAGCTGGATTTGAACCGCTACTCTCCATATTTCAATTACCAAGTGGTATATGTACTATTGTGAGAACTGCTTTTTAGACATGGTGGCATTATCTGTTAACCAATTTGGATGAAATTTACCAAATTGATAGAGGACTTTTAGTACTTCATGTATTCCATGTTTCATTAAAATCTTTCATGTGGTATAACAGCAGAAGTGAAAAATGTGATTGAATTGTTCCTATACACCCTCATTTGGAAGTCTTAAAAAATTCATAGAAAATCCAAAAATTGCGATATTGACAAAATTCTTTCAAAGTAACAATCCTTACCATAATTATGATCACAATAGTCCATAAGAAATCATCATTATCAATTAACTAGGAAATATGACACTTTTTTCTGCATTGAATCACCAAGTCCAAAGAAATGTCGAAAAAAATTCTAAAATTTGATTTTGGAAGGGAACCAAAATGACAATACATCTTCACTCATCCCTCTAGATCATTTCTATGCATTCTGTTTGTCTCTGTATACAGCCCGTATGAAAAAGAATATTGTTAAACGAGGGAACTCTTTTGTGACCTACTCTTGACTATGGTGGCGCCACCTGTGAAGAGGTCTGGACGAAAACAACAGAATTTGAAGAGGATCATAAGTGACTTATTTCTACCAAGATTTATTAAAATCCTTCAAACAGTTTTGTAGAAAAAGTTGAAAATGTGAAAAATGGCCAACCCCCCCTTTTTTTTTTGGAAGTCTTAAACGTAAAATTCCTAATTTCATATGTTGAGTGTTGAGAAACATCTAAAAACTTATTTAGATGTGTAAAAAAAAAAAAAAATTTTTTTGACCACAGCTGGATTTGAACCGCTACTCTCCATATTTCAATTACCAAGTGGTATATGTACCATTGTGAGACCTACTTTTAGACATGGTGGCATTATCTGTTAACCAATTTGGATGATCCGCACAAAAAACAAAACCTTTGAAAAGGACTATGAGTACTTGCATCCTACCCAGTTTTATCACAATCCTTCAAGTTGTTCTGTAGATCAAGTTGAAGATATGAAAAATTGTCCCCCCCCCCCCTTTTCTTGGAAGTCTTAAAAAATTCTTAAAAAATTCAAAAATCGAGATATTGAAAAAATTCCTTCACACCAGCATTCCTTACCATAAAAATGATTAAATGAAACCAAATGAATGCATCAATGTTTACTAAAAGAAAATAATAACTCTTTAATGCATTAAAATAACAAAGTCCAAAATAAAAATGAAAAAACGTCAAAAATTTGATTTCGGAATGGAACCAAAAATATCAACACTTCTTCCCATATGCCTCTATCTCATTCCTATGCAGTCGGTTTGTCGCTGTATGCACCCAATCTGAATAAGAAGTTTGTCAAAGGAGGGTACCCTCTGTGACCTACTTTTGTCTGTGGTGGTGCCACCTGTTCATGGATCCTGACAAAGATGACCACATTTGTCGGGGACCTTGAGTATTTGATGCATGCCAAGTTTCATTGAATTCCAGCAAGTGGTTCCGAAGAAAAAGTTCAAACTGTGAAATGTTTACACCAATTATCCCACCCCCCCTTTTTCTTGAAAGTCTTAAAAAATTCATAAAAAATCCAAAACATAAAATATTGAAAAATTTTCTTCGCAGTAGTATTTCTTACCATCAAAATGATCAAATTAAACCAAATTAATGCATCAATGTTTACTAAAAGAAAAAAATACCTCTTTTCTGCATTAAAATTACCAAGTACAAAAAAACGTCAAAAATTTGATTTCGGAATGGAACCAAAAATAACAACACTTCTTCACACATCCCTCTAGATCATTCCTATGCATTTGGTTTGTCTCTGTATGCCCCCGGTCTGAAGAAGAAGTTTGTCAAAGGAGGGTACCCTCTTTGACCTACTTTTGCCTGTGGTGGCGCCACCTGTTGATGAATCTGGACGAAAAACAACAACACTTGTAGGGGACCATGAGTACTACATGCTTATCAAGTTTCATCAAATTCTGTTCAGTGGTTCTGGAGAAGAAGTCGAAAATGTGAAAAGTTAACGACGGACGACGGACGGGTGATTGATCACAATAGCTCACTTGAGCCTTTGGCTCAGGTGAGCTAAAAAAGCTACAACTCCAGAAGTAAAGAGTTGTTAGAAAATAACAGAGTTTGCCGGTGGCAACCAAATTTAAATAGCACAAGTTTTTTTTGTAAGTAGGATAAACTTCAAAGTAAAGGTCACAAGGCCCAAAACTTTGGTACCCAATGAAAGGTCTGGTCACAACGAATACAAATATAAAATCTATCTTTTTCTGCTCACATGTTATGACCATGGTTAAAGTTTTTGTTTATGGACCACAGTGATGATGGAGGTATGACACCAGCTGTCCAGACTTTTGTTCCGGTAAACTAAAAATCATTCATTCAAACAAGAATTGTCAACAACAAAACTCACTGAAATGAGGTAAATCTACAAAGTTTTAATTATCAGATATTCCACAACTTGAACAAACATAAACCTGAAGGGTATTCTACATTTAGAGATTCTAGATGACATACTAAGTTAAAATAAAAATAGAATATACAATATAACAAAATAAACCATAGGTCAAATGTTAAGATTAATGCCACTGAATCAAGGATGCTAAATGTAAGCGATTGTCATTTTGAATGTATGGTATAAACGAGCTGAGTATGTGAAACACAAATGCCCCCAGCAGCAACAAAGTCCAAAAAGTTATTTTTAGCATGAATGTCACTGTCAAAAGGTCATCGACCTTGGTGTCATTTGAAAGGGCTTCATTAGTTGAGTATGCATGTGAAATATGAAGTCTATATCCCTCACGGTTCAAAAGTTATAGCCAAGGTTAAAGCTGACAACTTCAGACAGGACAACAGACAGGACAAAAAACAATATGCCCCTGATCTATAGATCTGGGGGCATAAAAGTATTAAGTTTATGAAAAGGTCAGAGTCCAAGGTTGGGGTCACTATGTCAAAAGCCATGGTTCCAAAGCTCTGATCTTGAGGAATCTCTATGTGAAATATGAAAGCCCTATTTCTTTTTGTTCTAAGGATACAGCCCAGGTCAAAGTATTTTGAAAAGTAGGTCAAAGTCAAAGTCAACGTCACTAGGTCAAAAGTCATAACTCTAAAAGAAAGCTCTGGTCATTAGGAATCTATTTGTAAAATATCAAAGCCCTGTCCCTTTTTTTGTTCAGAACATATATGCAAGATTAAAATTTTTGAAAAGTAGGTCAAAGCCCAATGCCAAGATCACTTGATGAAAAATGATAACCTTAAACGAAAGCTCTGGTTATGAAAATTAAAATGTGAAACATCAAAGACCCCTCCCTTGTAGTTCAAAAGTTTTGTCTATAGGCATGCTGAGGATGACATTGCCTGGAATATGACATTAGCTCTCCTGACTTTTGTCTTGAAGAGCTTAAACAAGAAATCAAAAGATCAATTATTATTTTTTGTGTTAAATTGAACAGTGGAATGATAATGGCTTTTAAAATTTATAAATTCACTTAAAACTGTTTGGAAAAGAGTTCAAAAAATTATACAAAGCTTTCAAAGAAGCTAGTAACCTCTCTCTCTTTCTAATAACATAATAACTACATTGAATCTAAATACAAAAAGAAAAAATGCATTTTAGTAAAACATCAGTGATCAAAACTGGCTGCATTATCAAGAAATAATTTGAAGTCAAAAGGTCAAGGTCATTAAATCACAAAAGTTTGGTACATGTACCAATAAAAATGTCTTGTAATAAGAAAAACATACAAAACAAAGTCCTGTATCTAACCATTCAAATGTTATGGTTACATAAGGCTACACTTTGTTTAATGAGTTGGTTTACAAATCTATTGTCTCGAATTTCACAGCTTTTAGAAAAAAATTATAATTTTGGACTTTTTTTATCCCACAGACCAAAAAAAATTCATCCCCCATAAATAAAATAAAAAAGTTTATTTTGCTGTGGTAAAACTCAGGTCGTATTCTAAATATAACCAGCCAAAAACAACATCAAAGAGCTATGTTTGATTTTTGAGAATAACATTTTTCAAAACTAAAGCATGTACATGTATACAACACATTTCATTTATTTTCATTTTGTCTCTTCTGTAACATTGAATGCAGCTGTTGTTGAAACAAACAGTTATCTTGACCCTCAAGTTTTTTTTCTTTTTTTTTAAACAACTAGATTCTCAGAAATATAAATCTGTAAACCAATAAATTAAAAAAAGTCTGGTCTAAGTAATGTAGACATATTACAAGCCAAAAATTGCCTCTATAGATATGTGTGTTTCTAAATTTAAAAATAATAAGTAAAACATGTAGATCATAATAACTTTCCCTTGAATATTATCTAACAACAAGGAGAAAAGTGAATCTCAAAATTGTTATGGACCAAAGTGTCCCCTTTAAAAAAACCTATGGACCAAAGTCTCCCCTTTAAAAAATCTATCTAATTAAGATCCATGTATAGTATTTGGGAATTTTGCCAGGCTTTCAGAACCTTTACATAAAATTACTGTCAATTAAGACTATCATCATGACAAACTTAACATACCCTGCACAGTGAAAGCTACTATTAATCAATCAATATTAAAAACTAACGGTAAATTGTTTTTAATTTGTTTAATTCAATTACTTAAAGTTCTTTATAATAAAATGCCATATTAACTTCCAAAAATTTGATGTACTACTTTCCACTTCAATACAGCAAATAAAACCATCACTTCCAGAAGAAAGATACTTTTATGTATGTTTTGCTTCTATAACTAATGCAATCAATACAAATATTAAACACTATATGTAGATTTTCTCACCACTCCAGTGCCTTGACAGTATCCAATATCTGGATAAAGCCAGGCGAGGCCTCTCAACACCCTCCTTAATCTTGGAATCCCTGTACCATGAATGTTGCAGAAACAAGCATTACTCGGCATTGTCCTCAATAGATCCTGAATGGAAAAGGATAAATGATTTTGTGTTTCAAAGGTATCTACATTGTTTACTGTATTGACACTACAAACACAGACATCATATGCAGGGCTCAAGATAATTTTCCAGTCCAAAGGGTATTTAACCCCTGATTTCAAGTTCAATGCTGATTTTCAAAATTTCAAGTGGCATTTTCAATCTCACTTTTTATCGCAATGCTGAAAAAGGGGTTACTGTTTCGGAGCAATTTGGTCATTATTGGTATTTTTGAAATATGGCTTTGGTTGTAATTTACTGTTGTTACTAGTAGTATTATATTACAAAGTTACAAAGAGATCTTCCAGTGCATTATATCAGTGATTTTTTTTTCTTCAAATAAGGTCCATTATAAGGATCCTTCCCAAAGGAAATATCATTCCTTTTTCCTGAAATTTGTTTAAATTTTTAACAAATATTGATTTGAATATTTTAGCATTACGTAAATGGGACAAAAAATTCCCAAATAAAAATTTTTAGGTAAAGACACCTTTGAATAAATAATAAAAAAAACCTGTACATTACACTAGACACACAACATGTTCTTGAAGACTTGGTATTATATTTCCAAAAGAAGACAAGAAAACAAAATGGGTGAATTTTGTCATTCAACTGAGTTGGACCTTTTTCCTGGTCCTTTATGATTACTTTTTTACAATATGTAGAATGATGTATACATCATTACATGTAGTTGACTCGTGCAGATGAGTCAAATCTCAAAATTTTAAACTGCTACTTTGTTGTACATTACTCCATTAACTTGATATCCCTTATACCTTTGCATAAATGTCTTTGATGAACTTTGTCGTACAGTCGAGTTAACTTGTGCTACTGATAAAGACATTGCCAAAACATTTTGCATTATTACACAGAAATGGAAGTAATCAAAGTGGCTCTTTCTTTGAAAATGTAGCTTAAGTTTATTTTTTCATTGCACAATTTCATAATAATACATTTATGAATTTTTGAAGTATTTCTATTTGAATCTGCCAGGCTTATTAGACGACACATTTTTGTGTTTTATTCGACAATGTCAATACATTTACACTTGCTGCTTGGGAATCAACACACTTGTATAGCGCATTTGTGTTGCAATAATACAAATTTAGTTTCTGTTTTGGTGTATGATGCCTTTTTCAAAAGTAGCTCCCTAATACCATGATGGCAGAGCTATTAATAAATGGTTCAAACCTGCTATAGAGGACCTTACCGGTAATTTTCTTGGCACTCATCAAGCCAATTCCTCGACATACTGACACAGGCTCTGGAGTGTCAAGTAATGAGAAGGTGGATATTATTCACAATTATAAAGAATTCTACACAGTAAATACCTTTTCAATTTGTTTTGAGGTCATCAAATGGTCATTGGAGCTTGCTTTAACTATATCTTTATATGTGAGGTCTGACTTCTGCTTCTTTTCTAGAGCACCTGAGAGTCTCATCCAGATGTGCGTGCGTAATGAATGTGGTATTCCCTGTTTAACCATGCTCCGTAACTTCTCTGATCTCACCATCCTGGGTTGAACCTGTAAATGGACCATGTAGTAAATTATAATACTCAAAACACAATAGGAAAATTACACAAAACACAGCGAGAATTCAGATGTCAATTTACCTGTGCTAGATCACATCTTTGTATAAAATCAAAGTTATTCTGTTAAGTTTTAAATTTTCACATAGATTAGGACCACTGTCTTTTGTATGAAAATTCTAAAACACCTGAACTGTACTGCATGTAAGATTAATGAGAGGACTGATAGTCCTCTACAACTGAATACCTTCTACACATAAATGTATAACTGAACTCAATTATATTTGGCTTCCAACAGAGTACATATCTACAGCCACAAAGACTTGTTTATTCAAACTTCTACTTTAATATTCCTCCACAGTTGCACACATTACCAAACTGCATAGCATTATCTGGGGCTAAACTTACAAAATGTAACAAATTTAGTAAAAACAGCAAAATATTCAAATATAGTATCAATTACTGCTTGCATGAGGAATCATTATTTTATCTGTTTTCAATCCCCTCCATTTTTTTTTCACAATATTTAAGATTAATAATTACCTCTTACATTTTTGAACAAACAAGATGTTGTATAATAAAACAATGAAGATCAAATACATGGAACAATGTAAAGATGTTCTTATTTCATCTAACCTGCTTATACAATTCCAACCTTGAAACCTGACTGAACATCGAACGTTACATAAAAATCATACATGAAATGATATAAAATTGAATTCTGGAGTTTTGGGGGCTTTTTTCATTATAAAAGTTTTAGATAAATATGTGGTGGTAGACTTGGCACAATGATTTATCGACTAGTTTGTAGTGCAAGCAATCCACTTTAATTCCCAGAATATGTTGATATCTTACTACTATCCTGTTGCGTTTATATACATACAATGTATATTTATATAAGTATTAAGTAAAGATACTCTCTTTATCAATAATGTTGTTCTTGATATCTGCTTTGATATATGATAATTTATATACAAACTTTATCCCATGTGAGGTCCCCAACTTCTGTGTTATGAGTGAATTCTAAGTACGCTGTCCATTTAAGTCTATGTTGCTGGTCCTCTATGAAGGGTGTACTTAATAGCTTACTGGAATTTTCCTCAGGACCATCTATAATAAATATAAAATATTATAAATCAACATACACGTACCTTACTGTCCATGTTTTATGTTTGATATTTAATGCCATACCAGGATGACCAACTTTTATGACAGCTACAATTATCTAGTGCTTGGAAAAACTGAGCACAGAAAACAGTTTGCACTAAAAATTGGTCCAAAGACTTAATACAGTGAGATTGGTAAAAATCTGTACCTCAAATAAGACAATATTACAGAAAAATTAATCTGAATTATCATTAAAATACATTCGTAAAATAAAAATTCCTACTAACGCAGTGAAAATAAGATAATTTTTCAACAGCACGTATTATCTTTTAACATCAAGATTATTACATAAATGCTGAATGATTGAAAGTGATGTGTAAAACTAATAAATATCCATCACATGCAGGTAGGATAGATACAAAAATCTAGTGTATGTCATTAACATGAAAATATTGTTAATTTGAATTATTTTGCATGCAAGTAAGGTAAATAAATGTGACTATAAATCTTGAATCCATCAAAGACATGAAAAAAATAGTTTGAACAAGAATTGCCTTCTTGCCATGGGGCAGACACAAATACACCCCCCCCCCCATCACCACCGGTAAAATCATTGAATACATCAATGAATACATCATTAATGTCCTGCATTTACTGCTGACATCGATACATAACATAAGTAAATATACTCATTTCACCATCAATTACTTCCTAAAGAAAGCACAAATGTTGAACTAGAGTTGTCAGAAGACAATATAACTTGCCGGCAGGACATTGTCAGAGGGAAAGCATGTTTTCATAGTAAAAAACTCCGGAACGACGAAACAGAATTTGCTCAAAATCAAAATGCGGCTTCCTCTACCTTGTCTTAGCATTCTGTATGAGTTTCATGAAAAACAACTGACGTTTATTTAAATTATCGCGTTCCATAGCATCTTTTCATAGTAAAAATTAAATCCAAGTCCCGTAACTCCAGAACGACAAAACGTAATTTCTTCAAAATCGAAAGGCGGCTTCCTCTACACTATTTAAGCATTCCATTTGAGTTTCATAAAATACAGCTGACGTTTACTCAAGTTATTGCATTCCATAGCGGACAGACAGACAGACAGACGGACATTGCCATACCATAATACGTCCCATCTTTCGATGGACGAATAAAAATTGTTAAATGGTAACCAAATTAAAACTTGACCTAGATATTCTTGTGATGTACCTGTGTGCCAAATTTCATTTCAACACGTGCATCTGTTGTGGAGATAATTAACGAAAACTATTCAGGTTACAGACCTACCGACCGACCTAACGACAACAGCAAAGTAATATGCCCTCTCTTCTTTGAAGAGAAGATAAAAATTATATTTTAAGAATAATTCTAAATCGTATTGTTAACCTCTGCTGATTTTCTGTGACTGTATGAAAAATGTTATAAATAACATTTCTTAAGGATGTTCACTAATGACGTCTAGGCATTGCAAACGGCGCAAGTGGAAAAAACTCTAAATGACGTTTCATGAATGATATTTTCTATGATGTCACAGTAACAACTCTTGTAACATGATGTAAACACAGGAGGGTGCTCATTAGAGTGAATTCAAGCTCCATGTTTCAGCTCACTCTGCCCAAATAAGATCCAAATAATGAAATATATCACAGAAATTTTCAATAAACCATACAAGTGTACACACATTGTAAGAAGTTTTTACCAGAAGGCTTCACTTCAGCCTGTGTTTTATATGAGCTGAAGAAGGAAAAGTAATATAAAATCATGACATTAACTTTGAAGAAAGGTGGCCCAGTTGGACAGCCTCAAAGAAATTATACCAGTTCAAATTCAAATCCAGGTGGTCCATTTTTACATTATGTAGCTGAAGTGATTCAAGTCCATATACTACAGTATTACTTGTTATAAGAGACTACGAAAGATTCAGTAATGTTTTAATAAGAAATAATCATAATAAATCTGTGGTAAATCATCACAGTATCAGGTAAAATAGCGACATTAGTTACTCATTACACTTCTGATTATCTGCAAATAACATCTAAATCTAAAACACTGCAATGGTCAGAAAATGCTGAAACAGCATCAATAATCAGATTTCATAAAAATTTCACAACATAAAATGGTATGATTGACAGCATTACGACACTGGTTTACTTTGATATAAAATATAAGAATATCATCTACTTATCATAGGACATGTTCAATTGTTTTTTTATTTCACGTAACTTTTTGAACTGTTATGGCATTCTGATGCACCATCACTTCCTTCACAAAGACCTATAATACTTCTCGCTATTCTTCAATACTAAATACTATTTAACTGGGAATCCTTCAACTGATAAACAGAAGTTTAATAATATTCACGATGAAATGATTCAGATATGAAAAAAATTGTATAAGCTAAACAGCAAGCCTGTCCCGTCAAGCTATCTATGGAAAGTTTTACTCATTCACTAACGATTTTCACTAGACAATTTTGTGCCTTAATGTCAAACCTATTCATTTCCATCTTAATAAATTCAGACTACTGCTGTTGCACTATATTTAATACTTGTACATGTAATAAGTCAATCTTCTAAAATTAAATTGTTCAAATTGAGTATGAAAGGAATTTAACTTACCTTCTTCTTCAACTTTAAATCCAAATTCATCATATCTATAATCTAATTGACCATTGGGATCTTCTGGCTGATAAAATACATGTAAAACACTACAATTTCAAGAAAACATAACTAGATCTTTGCCCCTAAATTGGACGAAAATAACCCCCGCAGCAAAATTCATTGAGATATGATGTTGGATCGTGTTGACCGATTGGCTGGTTAACATAGATGGAAATGACATCGATTGACAGTGGAAGATGTTATGGCACGAACAAGGTTTTACTTATTGTGTCTATTATGACCTTGATCTTGGTTCATTGACACACCCTTGGATCCTAAGTAAACATTCTGTGAAATATTATTGAAATCCATGCACAGAGTGAGAAGTTATGGCCCAGAGAAGGTTTAGTTGATGGACGGACAGACAGACAGATGGGCGGACGGACAGACAGAAAGATGGATAGACAGACAGACAGGGTGATTCCTATATACCCCCAAAACTTGTTTGTGGGGGGGTTACATAATAATTTATTTGTATTACAATTATTTCTTAAGGACATACTCGGCTTGCAAAACTTTTATATCTTTGTACTAAAGAGTTCGCCTTATCAAATGCAGTTGATGGAGAGAAAGATAACTCTAATTTAGTCATGAATATAACTCCAGGGTTGCCAGGAATGTTGTAAATACAGATTTTCTCTGTCTTTTCACTGGAAAGGTTTCAATTTCTTTACTTCATTTAAAGGATAGTGTATCCAATATACTTTATTTCAAATATGAAGAGAAACTGTCTGCCATAAAAGGAAATAATAAGTAATGTTTGTTTTTGCCTATATATTGCAAGCCAATGTGTCTCAGTGGATAAGGTGCTCAGTTTGTGATCAAGAGGTCCCCAACTCCCACCCTGTGTGAAGCTGTGTCCTGTCCTTCAGATGAGACAGTAAAAACCAAGGTCCTGTGTCATTTTAAAAGCTCCTTCACTTCCAGGTGGGTCTATTGCAGAGGTCCAAATTTCTATGTAATGCATCAGGCAGATGCCGTCACCATATGTGAAATAATTGTGGAGTGACATAAAACAATATTCAATCAATCAACCTATATGTGGCAATGAAAATTGAGTGAATCAGTCAATCAAGGAAATTGAAAAAACTCCAGACTTTCATTTGGTAACCACATCAGACAGTACTATGAGTCTCTATAATAGACCGTAAGAAGAAACTGGTTCAGTTTTTAAGCAAATGTATCCTAAAACTGAGTAAGTAAGATATGACCTTAATCATCAAAATTAACCCAGTTAAGGATAATTCATGTACCTTTACTTTAAGACTGATTGATTATTGTTTTACATCACTCCACAATTATTTCATGTATATGGTGACAACATCTGCCTGATGCATTATTGCATAGAAATTTATACCTTTGCAACAGACCCATCTGAAGCAGTGAGGGATATTTCATATGCCACGTCTGACGTATCATAGTATGTCAATTTTAACTGTCTCATCCGAAAGACCCCTTACTTGAAGAAATATTCTTTTAAGATATGTAACAGAATGTTAACAGGAAACAGAAGCCATCACATTTTAACCTCCTCACTCTTAGTATTGTAATACATATTCAATTAATTGTCATTATGCATTTCTGCAATATGAACATAATCTTACAGGATTTCCAAGTTTTGCCAACAAGTCCTCTGGCCACATGGATGGTGTGAGAGCAGAAAAAGGACCGCCAGGTGTTGGTGTAAAATCAGAGTTTGAATCTGTCAGATAATGACTTGATGAAACACTGACGCCTTCTGCACTAATATTGAATTCTTCATCTTCATCCTCTGAAAGTGTTTCCACTGGAAATACAACATTTTTAAACTGTAATAGAATTTAATTCCACAAAGTTTTTTCACTTTCTCTCATTTGAAAAACAATAACTCAAAAGCACAACAGTCTATTTTGAGAGATCATTTTCAATGTTTCAGCAGAAGTTACCAGTATAAACAAATAACATAAAATGAAAATTTAATCATTTTGAAATCCATGACATAATGGTAATGATATACTGAAGGCAGTTTACAACAGAAAGCACAGGCACTATGTTATATGAAGAGTGACTTTTTAAAACTAACCCCCTCCCTCTTATATATATCGTCTCGTCCCCCAGGGGAAAAGGGAACAAGATGATATATAAAGGAGCGGCTGGGGTTTGTTTTAAAAGGCACACTGTTAAAAGCTGGAAATCAATTACTCAAACATTGACTGTTACACATTTGAGTGATTGGCTCTCAAATTGAATGTTGACAGTTGACTCTGTAAATATCGCCCATAAACCTGTCCTGTATCGTTTGCATGCCCCTTTTGTTTGTGTTAATTGGAGATCTTAATTAACAACACCACGATACATACAAGGGAACTTGTGATTCTAATAAATTGTTGCAATTATTCTCAGGAGAGCTCTGGACTGAAACCAACATTTATCCTTCAGATGAAATGAGGTGTTTTAAGGTTATGCATGAATTCAATACTTACAAAACTGTATTTTATCGGCCTATTGTTTTTCAGCTTTTAGGACAAAATAGCCTAGAGTTTTGGGGACATTTGGGCCATATGTCCTTACATTTTCCATTTCAATCTGAAACACTGCTCACCCAAAATTATGAAGATAAGTTGAAGAGCTATCGGTCTCAAGTGGAATAATAACATATACAAGTACAGCCTAACCTAGTGACAACTTTTGCTTTTGACTCCACCAACCAACAATAAACTTCATTAATATTCTCTCTACATAAACACCATTCGCAAGTGATTAATGAATGTTTTGTGTGCATGTCCTTGGTGATTTGTGTCATACAGCTTTGTCAGATGTCTTCTGTTTTCTCTTCTTATATATGGAAAGTTAACAATGGAGAAATTAAAGTCATCATGTTTGTCATAAAGTGAAGTAGTAAGTCTACCATCTTCGTCAATATCAAGTAGAAGATCTAAATATGAAGCACATGAATTGGATTCTGAAGTGTCTTAATGTCTAGTTCATTGGGATATATTGCATGTATAAATGTATTGAAGTTTAAGTCAGTATGTGTTCAAAGATTAAGCACAAAAAACTGTCAATACACGTAATTGGAAATTTCCTAGGTCCAAGGGGCATAACACCTTCAAATATTATTCCACCGTCACCAATTAAAACTTTACCTATGTATTTTCATGAGGTATCAATATACCAAATTTCAAGTCAGTATGTGTATTCATTGCGGAGGGGCAGAGACAGAGCATGAAAACTGTTAATTATTGGAAATATTCTGAGTCCAAGAGGCATAACTCTGACAAAAATCATTCAACCATCACCAAATTAGAACTTGACTAGATATTCTCATGAGGTACCTATATACCAATTTCATGTCAATATGTGCATTCATTGCTGAGACAGAGAAACTGTTATTACTAGGAATTTTCTAAGTCCAAGAGCCATAACTCCATCAATAATTATTTGACCACAACTTGACCTAGATTATCTCGTGACATATCAGTATATCAAATTTTAATTCAATACCCCGGTATGTGCACCCATTGCATAGTTAGTGCACAAAAACGAAATGATGATGGATCGACGGAATGACAGAAATTGGTACATGTAACATTATTTGCCCCATCATTTTTAAGACTTATTGTATTTAACAGTATACAAATTTTGAGATTTAAACCTTTCCAATAATACCAAGGAGTTTTTAATATCCAAATCTGATTCACACCATTTTGAAAGAAATTTACATGGGAGTAAGTCTGAAGTTTCTCCTTCACTGCAGATAGTATTTTTGTAAGGAGGGCTGATTGAGGTTTTGTGGAGCATTTACTGGATCCTGCAATAAATCTTATATGGATCTTATATAGATCTTTGTGTAGTTTTGGAATCCAATATAAATAGGGTTACTCAAAATCACAATGTTTATTACATGTAGATATGTTAAAGGCACTCAAGTCTTATGATTATCAATGATTTCATCTACTGAAAGTGTAGAGCAAGTATAAAGTAGGATTAACAGTAGTTTTGTTAATACCAAGTTCCTCTAAAAGACAATTGATGTACAGTACAGTCCAGGTGTTCTGTAATTTTTCCACCCACCACAGTGGGCCACATCCAAGTATAAGTTCAAGAATTACACAATACACTGTATTTTACAAAAGTGTAAATTTTCACTTGGATCCCCATTGTGTTTTTCCCACTGTATTTTGTGCAGTTTTTCCAAAACACCTGAACTGTACTGTACTAAGCCTTGCAAATAAAAACTATACTGTATGAGGCTGTTAGGACCAGTTCCCAGCTAATTTGTTATTTCCGTTTTTGAAATGTGAATTTAAGATATCTTTTCATGTGACTGCATGTCTGCAATACAAAGGGCATCTACCATTTCATATGGAAATTTGGTAATCAGTATTGAATACATGTACTCCCAATAATGTAGTAACTGGTAACCACGTCTTTTAAGCTCAGGGAACTTTCCTTGACCATGCAGTATGCATTTTCATTTCCCATCAGTCACTCTGTCAATCTAGGCTGTTTGAGGCTATTGGTACACATATTCAGGAGTTAATTAAATGTCACAATTTGAGTATTATAAGTATCTGTAAAAGAGCCTTCGGTTTCTGTGGAGATTTAACACAATCACAAGCATTACTTACATTTTCCTCATGAAATCCCTATCTCATAATGAATATGGTATTTATACATAACACATGCATATTTCTACTACTTAAATGAAAGTAGATAAGAATGAAGAAAACAATGATGCAGGCTACCGGTACTTCACCAAACTAAAAGACTATGCAGGTCAAACTATGAGCCCTTACATTGGAAGTTGGCTTTAGTTATGAATTATGATTATGGTACTGTTAAGAGTTAACATTTTCACAATCCTTGGTATTTGCAGAACAGACTCTCAATACCATGGTTTGTGACAATGAACTGAAATTACAACCATTTGCAAACAAAATGAAATTAAAGAAATTATAACATTTATAAACAAAATTTGGCTTAAATGGGATATTATCTGCATATTGACAGTACTTTATGTTATTAGCACAGAAGTGGAGCCCAGGGAGTTAGAAGATTCAGAGCAGTCAAAAGGAGATGCAGACTATGAAATTGAACTATTTAGATTTCGGGCTTGAGTAACTTCTGTGACCACATTCTTTTACCTACATTTATAGTATCAGAGAAAATAATCATTAATTGAGCAAATTCATTTATAGAACAAAGTTTTAAAACATCTGAAAGATGCAAGAAAATGAACTTTCACCAAACCTCCATAACATAATAGCACTTGAAAAAATCATATAATTAACACAATATGCTGTCACTTTCCTGATCATTTTAATGCCTTTTTTCAGTGCCTGAAAGCCAACAAATTCTCAATGTTGGATTGTTCACATATTTGTTAGGGGATAATTCAAGTCTCCGGAGTTATCGTTGCTTTATATGGAGTAATTCTGATATTTTGAAATATGATTTCAAGCTACCTTCATATCAAATTTAAAGAGGAAAAGAGGGTCAATCTTATTAAGAATCCTCAATGATTTTTTACTTATTTAAAGACTCATATATATAGCTCTTGTGCTCAATATATGATTCAGCAAAGTTGCATTACAGCCTATGATAAACACAGAGTTCATCCCCTAGGCCATCCTCTGAATGTTACAGGTATTATCTTCATTCAGACCTTAATATGACAAGGATCAGGAAGGTTACAGGCCATGCGACATAGTCCCATTCATATTGAAAATGGCGCATTAAACCACATACTCGGTGCACCATATTGTGCATTCAAATTTCGAAGCAGCGAACATTGGTTCCACAATATGCATTTTCGGTTTTTGACACAAGTGCCTCGTAATATCTGGTTTGATACAGATGCATGATTCACAGAGATATGATCTTAACGGTACTCCCAAAAACGATCTCCAAAGTTTGTCCAAAGCACTTTACAAAGCTAAAACAGCTTCCAGTCAGTTATTACCCTTTAAATGGCACTAGCACTAGTGGTTGTTTGAGTGCAGTTGTATGTACTCCCCAGTCAGCTGATCTTGAAAAACAGCTGGACCAGTAGCTCGATTTACTATAAAAAGTAGACGTTAGACATAACCATAAATCAGGTATTTATGAGATCAACTATGAATTCTTACTTCATATAAACACCCTTTCACACTATAACGAATTGACTCAACGTACGCGTTTACACGAATTGTAAAAATTTGACTACATGTAAGTCTCTGTTCCCACAATTTCCCCAACGTATAGATTCTGTTGGGTGGAACGAAATAACTTGTGAATGCCTAACGTACCACTGACGTATGAGAAGCGTAAGCATAACTATCCGGTGCAAATATATAATATTTAATTTTGCGTGCGCTCTGCATATTGCTGGCATACACTCTGGGTACTGTTTGCGTACGCTCTTTGCATGACACTTGCATACGTTCTATGTATGATTTGGGTACGCTCTGCGTATGTTGTACAAATTGAAATACATCACCTGGCTTATTCATACATTACTCAATAACTATGTTTCTACATCTCCATAATTTCAGTCAAAGTTTCAGATCACATATCTGTATATACACATGCAAGGCAATTTCTTTCATGAAAAAATCATGTTGCAGAACTGCAAATAAGTGCTGTTCTTGCCATCTTTCTGTGCATTCCATGACTATTTCCACATCCATTCATAAAACTTTTATATAATTACCGATATTTCTGACTACAAGGTAAAAGCATAAAGACTAACAGCTATTATACAATCTGTGCGTTGACAGCGAGGTAAGCGTACGCTAAGTGCACGTTACACATTGGCATAGGCTGTTCATCGGCATACATCGAGAATTTTTGTGCATGCACAGGATTTTTTGATGTACAGAAGAAGCTGCGATGTACGACTACATACAATGACGAATTCAAAATGTTCGTGTAAAATTCTACCGACGTACTACCAACGTATGAAGCGTATGCCAAAATGTCGCCATACACAGGCATACTCATTTTCAATTTGTTATAGAGTGAAAGCCACATAATTTGGGTTTACGTTAATGATTTTCATGATGATCCGTTTAGACTACTTTTACAGAACAGGTTTACCAAATATTGTAAGTGAAACAGGCTACAGACACCGAAAGATAATGGTTCTAGTTTAAATAAAAGTGCTGGGTGCTGGATCTTTAGAATATCAAAATTTAGAATACCAAACTTCGCAATAGACTAAGTACTATAAATTGTGAGAAATTGCTCAGAGTCAGAATTGAAGGCTTCTTAATCACAACTTAATTTGTTAACTCATTGCAGAAATTTATAACAAAAACATATAATTCAATCAAACTGCATTTCCCTTCAATGTTCAACAAATTTGTTTATATTGTTGTCCTGATCCTGAATTACAGAATAGTTACATCTAATAAATAGAACACAAAATAGAACTTTGCAAAAATTGATCGATTTCATTTTCTAAATGGCCCCTTGAAATTGAAAATGGCCTACTGAAGCCTGAGCAAGGGGGGCCATAGTCCCATTATGATCCAGTTTGCCTTCCCGATCACTGAATATGAATTGCGATACCACATACTAAGATTTTTCGTACTGGGATCAATCGATCGTACCTCGTATTGGAAAAGTTTGTGCTTTTTAAAGTTGTAATACTATAAATTGCTTTATTTTCGTCAGTACCAATTTTCGTCAAATTGTAAAAAACGGCCATTTCGTCAGTACGTAAATTCATCATTTGAGGACCCCGAGAACGTAAATTCGTCAATGGAAACTCTCCTTTATAATGTATTTTTGACACTACAAATGTTGACAGAATTGATGACTGTTTGGCTATGATTGCTCATAATTAGACAATCAAACAAAACGCTTGATATATTACTAGTACAGGTAGGATATTTAGTTTGGCTTTAAAACCAAGCGTGATTACATGTAATGAATAGCAATTATCTCATTATAAACACACTGTTTATGTTCGATTGGTATTCAGTCAGTGCTTTGTATTACCCATGCAGTATCATAATGTTGCGTTGGCTTAAAACCGGCAAAATTCAATTGCAGCCTCTTAGCAAGGCAAGACAGAAGGCAGTGTACAAAGCTTACCGTGGTGAGCGTTCTCTTGAAAAACTCCATGACAACGGGATTATACCATTATATGTGCCTGCGTGCTGTATCGATATAGACTGCAGCCCTTGGACATTGCCGTCAATCACGAGTACAAAGAAATTTTGAAGTCGGGCTTTCACGACTGGTACTCCAAAGAGGTCATTGTGCAGTTGTGACATGGAGGATGAAGGGTGATGATCAGATTGACATTTCGCGGGTCAATGTTGATCTTAAAACTTCTTTTCTTAAACAAATTCATGCGAAATGGGTCATGTCTACACAATGTCAAGCAAATTGTCACTTATAGCGTCTGGATTTGCCAAAGCTGGAATTTTTGGTCAACGGAATTTATATTCGTCAGTACGTAAATTCGTCGTTGAGGGCACTGACGAAAATGGTGAAAATTGGTACATGACGAATAATAACCAATTTACAGTACATAAACTACACGTTATTTAACTTAAGTACAGCTGAATTCTACTTATGTAATGATAAAACATAAACTTACTCCTTTATATGTTATATCCTTATATGACTATATAATGGATTTCACTTAAGATTTTGATGTACATGTATTTTCATATGTTTATATTATATCGTTGTATAACTGGAATGGATTTCACCGAAGATTTTGATGCATTTCCATATATTTATACATTATATCGTTATATGACTGGAATGGATTTCACCTGAGATTTTGATGTATTTCCATAAGTTTATGTTATATCGTTATATGACTGGAATGGATTTCACCTGAGATTTTGATGTATTTCCTTAAGTTTATGTTATATCGTTATATGACTGGAATGGATTTCACCTGAGATTTTGATGTATTTCCTTAAGTTTATGTTATATCGTGATATGACTGGAATGGATTTCACCTGAGATTTTGATGTATTTCCTTAAGTTTATGTTATATCGTGATATGACTGGAATGGATTTCACCTGAGATTTTGATGTATTTCCATAAGTTTATGTTATATCGTTATATGACTGGAATGGATTTCACCTGAGATTTTGATGTATTTCCATAAGTTTATGTTATATCGTTATATGACTGGAATGGATTTCACCTAAGATTTTGATGTATTTCCATGTCTGTTTCTGTTATATCATTATATGACTGGAATGGATTTCATCTAAGATTTTAATGTAAATATTTCCATATGTTTATATGTTATATCGTTATATGACTCTAATGGATTTCACCTAAGATTTTAATGTATTTCCATATGTTTATATGTTATATCGTTATATGACTCTAATGGATTTCACCTAAGATTTTAATGTATTTCCATATGTTTATATGTTATATCGTTATATGACTGTAATGGATTTCACCTGAGATTTTGATGAACTTCCATATGTTTATTATGTAATATGTTGTTATATGACTGGAATGGATTTCACTTAAGATTTTTATGTATCTCTGTATCTTCACTTGATAAAGGCCAAGAGGAAGAAATTTGTAAAGAAGACTGTTCTTGTTATGTTTGTTTTCCGATGAACAGTAAAGTAACAAGTCAATACACATAAAAAGATCAGAAAGTTGCGCTGAAAAAATGATTAATTATCTGTGACAACTGCATGAAATTCATTCAAATCATTGTTTCTCATGGAAGTTATTTTATTCTCCAACAAACATGTGTTTATCTATCAAAACATCCATACTGTTTACAAGTTCAAATGATCACAGTTATAAGTACAAATGATCCCAATTACTGGTACGAAAAATCTTAGTACGAAATGGTATTGATACGAAAAAATCCAGATGCCCAAAGGCTTCGGGCATTCGGACATCCTCGACCTTTTCCTGCATAAAAAAGCTCGGACGTCACTCGTAGCCATTATTTGAAAATAGTTCCTGTAGTTATAGATGCTTGCATGTGTACCAGACAAATAGGTCACAGTGCTTGGCGTGTAATAACGACGGTAGAAGACTTTCACAATTCAACGCACTTAAATTAAACATTAATCCCGAACTGTTGCAGCTTTCATTACTTTCATTGACATGGATGACATAGATTGTGTACTGGATTACATTTTACATCGCTGATATATTACCGAGTACAATGCTGGAAACCGATTGATCCATGGAATCGATGTAAGTCATTCCGCCGAGTGACGTCCGAGTCTTTTTACGTAGGTACAAGTAAAGGGCGAGGTTGTTCCGAATAAGGCTTCGGGAATGCTTTACATTTCAAAAATATTCCGAGGGAGCATGCCTTCAGACCGCACCCTCTTAGAAGACCGCTCGAGTGTCGCCCTACTTTTTCCACTTTTACCTGCTACTTCTATACTTATATTCTGCAATTCTGTATGTACAGTACATGCAGTATTGCTTTAAACAGGTCGGGCACATGTTCAGAACGAGCTATAATAGCTCGATCTAGCTATTATAGCTCTATTGAGCTATAATTTCTCTTAAGTAAACAATCAAAATTTATGAATTTTCAAAAAATGTTTAAAAGTCGCATTAGTACTCTGAAAATAATGGAATTTATGCAAAAGAACCCTGGCAGCAATACGTACCAAATATGAGAAAACACACCTTAAAACTTTGCAAACTTCTTGGTGCCGTTTCTCTAATTTCTATTGAAACGGTCGGCTCATACCTTTCACTGGTGGTGAAGGTATGAGCCGACCGTTTCAATAGAAATTACCGTTTCTCCAATCTTTTACATCTTGCAGTGGAAGTTCTTTTACAAAAGTTATGACATTTACTGACTTCTAATGCGACTTGCAACCGTTTCTTTAAAATTCTGAAATTTTCATTTTTCAGATAAGAAAAATTATAGCTCATTCGAGCTATAATAGCTAGATCGAGCTATTATAGCTCGTTCCGAACATGTGCCCAACCTGTTAAAAATCAAATTTTTGTTGATGTGGCAGATGGATGTGCTTTAAAGCGATTTAAACAATAATTAAATGCTCTAAACCTCTAGTAGCCTTGCTGCTATAACCCTCTGAAGCCCTCGAACCAAAAACCGTTTTGGCAAGGTCCATTTGTGTTGTTTATCAAAAGATGGAATTCTTTCATGTGAATTTTCCGTCTGCTATTATTTTGGCATCCATCTTTATTGATTTATGCAAATGAGCCAGCGTATGAATTTATAACTTGTTATTCATTAATATAAAATGTATACCTTACAATCTTAATCAAAACAAAGTCCCTTAATTTAATCAATGTCTAAGCATCTAAAAGATATATAAAAAAACAATAAAATGCGTTTAATTATAGATCTATCGTGCCTATTAAACCGGACTCTATTTAGATGACCATTGACAATAGTCGTAAAAATATCATATATGTATTATCTTGATGCGTATCTATAATAATGTAACTATAAAATCTCCAGTATTATATAAAATAAATCGGTAGTTTAATTTTTTAAAGAAATATTATTTTGGATGAAAATAAGTTGGTTTGGGGTTACGTCCCTTTAGATTTAGGCGTAAGAATTTGTATTGTTCTTGGTAACCAAATACATTTATTTAAACATATCATTTAATTACTCAAAGTATTAATATTGTTATTGTAGCCTTAGATCAAACTTTTTAAAAATGACTGTTCCAGCAATGATTATAATTAAAGTTCTGCAGTAATCTTTTTCTAAAATATATACCCGCACTATTTTTAAGAGGTTCCCGCATGGAGTGATACTGTGTACATGCAATGCGTTAAGCGGTTGTGTCAGCAACAGTTTAGAGAATGTTACATTACGTTGGATTTATCTAAAGTGATTTCAAAATGTCATCTGAAGCAGTGATAAAATCCGTAGCCAAGAAGCTGTAAGTGCAGTCGTTATTTGATTGATAAACTCACAATAAATACATAAAATCTCTACATTTAAAGAATAAGGGGGAAGGGGGGATGTTGATTCCTCAACAAAAATACAACATATGATGGTCTTTCTATGATAGATATATATTTTCTGTGTTAACAGTCTCAGATAATAAAGGTCTTGACATATTTTATTATGAATCAGTTCAGAAAAAATCTTTAAATTCTGTCTATTACACCTGCTGACATTGAAATAGGTGAAAGAAATTAAAATTGTACATGTTTATAGTTGTTTATTACTTGTTTTAAATTACTCATTGACATTGAAATAGATAGTTTTTGAATGCATGAAATTTAATTGGAGTTACTCTTCTTCCAATACAAAGTGTACTCAAAAGTTGCGTGTTATACTTCATGTGGCAGTCAAGATAAAAGTCTTACAAGGCACATACCACCCCTTTCTGCTTTTTTGGAGGTGAAGCTGGAGTTTTTGCTTCATATTCATACCTAATTTATTGAATGTTTGTGAGAAAGTTATTTATATTTTCATTCCTCCGAAAGCATTTTAACATTGTACAATGGCTTTATTATTGCATAACAATTGCAAACATTCCAGAAGCATCCTTCATTTGGAGAAATCCCTTACATAATATGGTTAATTTATGCACAAATATTCGGCCATATACCTCCAAGATGGCAGAAAAAGGGAAGTAACTCCAGTTAGATTTTATGCATTCAAAAACTATCAATACCAAATCAATCAATAGTGTACAATGTGGTCGATACATCTTGTTGGAGAGAACCTCTGATTTTTGATAAGTAAACAAGTACAGAATTTTGATTAATTTGTCTTCAAGCAGCACATCTTTATAATATACTTAAAATAATTTACAGAAGAAATTGACCTTTTTAACTTCTTCGACTTTTAATACAAAGTGTACTCAAAAGTTGAATGTTAAAGTTACAGTTTCGAAGTTTATAGCTGTATCAGTGTTGTGTAGTAAGCTTAAAAGTCAGGTTTTATTCGCAGACTATATGATATATCTGATATATACTATAAAGATGTGCCTTATTGAATTCTAAACTTTAATTTTTTAGTACATTTACTTGATAAATTTGTGAAATTAATCACTGACAACAGAGAATGTCACAGATATGAATGATTGTCTTTCAATGAGAGGTTATCACCTAGCCTATTCATTTGTAATATTAAAAATGTACCAGTATAAAATTTATACATAGTTGCATAGTAATTTAAATTTCCTAAGATATCATCAATTAAAAAGAAAAACAAAACACACACACAAACATCAAATGTAGGAAAATGGGTAATTTTTGGAGTTAGCAGCAATTTCTTCAGATATTAGTGAATTTCTATGTCCTTTTCAGTAAATATTACTTTGATGTAAAAAGACTTGAAGATGGATTTGACTTATCAGGAGTTAACTGTCCACAGCTAGACCACCCTCCCCTTAAATCGGTAAATATTGATTGTGTATATTAAACTTTGCTATTAACATGTATTGAATTGATTTTGTTTTATTTTGTCCACTTCAAATGTCTTTATAAATGCATTTTTGTCAAAGTTTGTAAGCAATTTTGATAAGGCTGGGAGAAAGAAAGGGGTCATGAAATGAATAATTTTCAAGGAGCAGACTGTGTTTGAATTTTATCAAGTGTCTAAATATAACAGGATAATATGTATTGTCTATGTATGAATAACTCCTGTTGCTAAGCCTAAGGTTCATATATCACTCGCAAGGATTTTCGGCAGGAATCCTAGCTGACCAATACGGTTAAAGGATATATGGAAAATTGACCAATGCATTTCCACCACACATATATATTAGGGGTGTAACAATACATCGAACTATCGATGTATTGCGACAGTGTTCTCCCGATAGCAATACATCGATAGAGATTGTCCTCTGCGATAACTATTGCCGATAACATGTCCAACTATCGACTAGTTTCGATAGTTATGAAATACTTAAAAAATGTTCAATATACATCATTCATTATGTTTTCTCTTCTTAAAATAACTCACTCGCAATCCTGCAAGTGTCCACCGACCGCTGTATTTGTTCTGTTGTGAGGGATACATAGATGCGTAAATCCGGTGTACAGTCCGTCTTTTATACTTACTTCCCTTTACACATGCATCTTAGCAACGGAAATATGGCGGCCGCTTTTGAACTTGTAAAAAATAAAAATGCAAAAGCTTCTGTTTGGCAACAAATTTTTTGATTTATCAAAGACGACAAAGTGGTGGACAAAAAAAGAGTTGGTTGTCGATTTTGTGTGGCAGTTTTAAAATATAGTGGGAACACTTTAAATTTAATGGATCATGAGGCGAAAACACGCTGGTATTCTCGGTACCGGTCAATTTTACTTCAGTGAAATATTTAGGTTTACATTATTACTAGTTGTGTTCAGACAAAAAATGTCTTTATCATTGCAATTGTTGTTTGTTTCTTTTTTTAATCATAGATACTCAAAGATATTTTGTTAATGTTAAAGAATAAAATCATTAATTTTATCATCTTTGTCTTTTTTTAACTTTTGTACACCTTTTTATAAATGTCAATAGTATTGCAATAGTATTGCAATAGTAATATCATAATAGTAATAGTATTGCAATAGTATTTTTTGCAATAGTAATAGTATTGCAATAGTGATTTTTCCCTCAATAGTCACCCCTAATATATATTTAGGTAAAGGTATATAGCCTTAAGCTATGTAATGCAACTTGGTATAATTAAAATTGAAACTTGGAAATACAGATTTAATTGTGTTTTATTAGCAGTTACATGCACATTATATGTTAGAAATACATGTATATAAATAGATCGTATAAATCATATAGAATAAATATTTTAAAATATCTCACTATCACATAACTACATGTATGTTGCTAACAAACATACTGTACCACAGGTCCACTCTTTATCATGTACATGTATCTCCTTATAACCATGGCTTAACTGTGCCTTGAAAAGTGGGAGGTCACAACTTCATGGAAATTATATATATAGACATGTATATACACATGTACAAAATGTATGTACTTGTATATGTAATAATGTATTCGGATGCAAGATTAATTTTGAAGCAAGGGACCTGAAAGCTTCAGGGGTATCACAGACAAGGTGCTTCACTTATACTGAAGGACAGAAACATACTTGTGAGTGTCCCCTCCCCCCTTTTTTTCTTAAGAGGGCATGTACCCCTCTTCCTCCTCTCTTTCTCCTACACCCTTGTATTGTTAAACTATTTTAAGATGCTGTGCAAATTAGAGATACCAGTTAGCTATTAAATACATCATATCATTGCCTTGTTGATTTATTCATAGGGACTTGTGATCTCCATACATCTTGCTCTACTTTTATATTGATTTTACCTAGAGTTCCTTTAATAATTCACATGCTTCATGCATTTGCTACAATTAACAGTTACATTTATATTATTCTTCAAGAAAGCTGTTTTATTACTGTATTTGTAAAAAGATGTAAGACAATTTAAGTGTTACAGCATGTATTATTATTTTGCAAAGCGAGCAACATTACAGTATGATGGCTTACATGACCGGGCACTGAAGCACTACTTTAGTTTGCCAGAGGTCAAAGTTCGACTCACACAGATGGGACCTGTAAGTATAGATTTATTATTTATAAATGATTTGATATGCTGTGATGATTGATTCAAAGAAAAGGTAATCAATCCATAACTTATATTGCACTTTTTAGATCTCAGTAGTTACAACTTTTATATACATGTATATATATGTATTTTGCATTATTTTGTCGCATCATACAAAATAAGACCTTTTAAAGAAAGGATTTTTTGAAAATAATGTTATTTCACCGAATAGGGATAGGAAAATTTTTATTGAACATTATGGAAATTACTATATTTTGTTCATATTTTTTCACAAAAGACAAAATTTTGGATAAACTCACAGTTAAAAGTTTTGTAATATTGTAATTTATCAATATTCATAAACAAAAACGAAATTCACCGTTCAGTATTTCTGCACTTTAGGTTTTTTATATTAATAACTAGGGGAGATAGCTCCTTTAAGGGAATTCACATTGTACAATCCTAAACTTTAAGGTCACAAACATCAAGATCATCTAAGGTGACATGCATTTTTCTTTAAAAAATAGCCATAACAAAAATTATTTTTGTTGATGTCTTATTTTGTCATTTGAAGCTTGGTATGGATGGATTACCTTTGTTCAAAGTAAAGTAGTTTTAAGATGAAGGGAGAGCAAAGGCATATGAACGTTAAAAAAAAAGAAAATAAGGAGGAGAGTTTAATAACTTCTAACAGTTGTGTATAAAAAAGCCAGACTGAAAAATTTCTCTTTACTATGCAGTTATGTATTCTCATGAAAGATTTGCCTGCCCTGTTTAGTTTCATTAGCTTATCTAAGCTGAAAGCTGAAATACATGTAAACCTGAATAACACTGCTTCATTTATCATCTGAATCAATCACCTTAACAGTACCAGTGGCATAACAGATTTAATTTGATACCTTGTGAACAAAATAGTTAAGATGTTAGGCACTGAATTCCAATATGGGAACCAGCAGAATATGTGTAGTGTACATGTACATGTACATGTAGGTTGAATTTATGTTACATGTAATTTCCTATGTTCAATACCCATATAAATTAATGAAAAGTTTTTGAATTCCAGCATGTATTTACATACATGTGAGTTTTAATTAATGTGATGCCATAAGTAGTAACAGATCCATTTTATGAGGACAGGTGATTCAGGAGATTTACAAAGTCCCTTCCTCTCGTTTCTGTCATTTAATCATTCAGTCTACCTATATTCTTCTAATAAGAGTTTGTATACAATCTGCCATCATCTCCAATCTTATACATCCTACTTTTATAGTAAAAAAGAGATGGAATATATTAAACTTCCTTCTGCCATTTGTTGAAAACAGTAACTTGTCATCAAGTTAACCAGTGGATAAACTTCATCCTGACATTTCACTATAAAGAAAAACTTTGAGCTATGTTTTTTATTCTTATTTGTAGCATATGTCAACAGTGAATTGATGTAATTTTAATATTTTGACACTTACTTTGTAAACATGACAAATTCAACTTATTGTCAGAGAAATATAAGGCACTGGATAGCAGAATCAGTGGTTCAAGTTTTAAACAGCTGGGCCCAGAGCTATGTGTAATGGATCAGCATTTACTTTATTGTATAACAGAGTATATAAATCTCTGTGATTGCTTATAATTAATGAGATCCAGAGGACGCAGGATTGAATTGTAAAGTTCTTAAAACAAAGTGACCTGTGTAATCCCTATTTACAATGTGTATATATAATGGATCCAACTTGTAAATGAATTCTCTTCAGATACATGTTATTCTAGGAAACAAGTGCTTGTTTCAGAATATTGTGGTGTGTCAGTAATGTAGAAAGGGCAAATTACAAAAAAAACCCCGAGAACATGCAATCCACAGAAATGTGTTTGGGTCGTGGGTTTTAGATCTGTAGAGAAAAAGTAGGGCGATTGTTCCAGTTTTTTTTAAGTGAGCGCAGTGTAATTTTGCTTTATTTCTGTGAAGTGTTAATTATACCACTATACTTGGAAATTTAGTGGGAGTATTGGTTCACACCTTTCCTCAAGGACATGTCAGCTATTATCAACAGCAATATCCCTCACACTTTGCATTTCCAGGGTTGATCATGAGTGTTGGATACCATTAATAATACCTTTATTTTGCCTACAGCTTGTATGCCTATTTATCATGTACAGAAATCACCTCCACTAAGTCATGTAACTGTATAAAATATCAATAAATGTCTTCATTTTCTCCTTCTATCAACCTTTTGTTCATTAATATTGAATATCACTATGTAAACATAATCATGAAAACTAAGCCAGATTACTAATATAAATAAATCGATCCATTCCCAGTAACACTAAATCAAAATATTGACTGTTTGTTTACAGATCCATTCACAACAACATGGACATAGTGAGGTAGATGATTTTCTCGCGATGTGCATGGCCGCTTATTCAATGCTTTATGGATTTAAACTTAACAACTCTTCAAACTGGGCTATTAAGCTATTTATTTAAAAGAATGCACATGATTTTCTGTAATTTACAAAACCTGAAGAAATTCTATGCTACTTTTTAATTATACTCACTGATTGCATGACATTGGCTTTCATACTAACAATTACATGTATACAGTGTGGTATGCACAGTGGAAAAGGCAGTCAAGATATGTACGATTTATTATAACTTCCACCACATCGGAGGTGATCCTCGGGATTGTTCTCGGAAACTCTTACGGAAACCTCAGTAAATTGTTAAATAAGCTATAGTATACAATAGCTTTGATTAGTACCAGGGGTTAACATTATTTTTATTGTGCCTGATGATTGAATTTTCTTATTTTCAAATGCTGGTGGTGTAGCATAGACTTACCCCGGTCCTGCATAGCTTTTTCCACCTGGAATATTGGGACTAGCATAAACCCCCTCCCCTTTCCAGGAAAAACGGACCCAGCATAGAGTTTCCCCCTAGAAAAAAGTATACTGGTCCTCCAGAAATTCGCCTCTAGTATACTAGAATCCCTCCCTCCTCCCAAACCACAGTACCATTTTCCCTCCCCCTTTTCCTAGAAATTAACAGTTTTCGGTTTAATTTTTATAATATTTGATACGTATATTATTAAACTGGTGCAAGCGTCAACTTTAGCTACTTTCATAAACATTATAAATAAGGGCAATGTAAAAAAGTTGTTTTGATGTTGTTTTATTTCCAAAGATAATTTAAACTTTATTCATTTTAGCTTAAATATCTTATTATCTTCAATTATTTTCTACAAGCTTTGGATTGATGCAGCGACGCACACTGGCTGTTAGCGGAGATATGCAAATATATAAGTTTTCGTTCCGCAGTTTATTAAGGATACCCGATACATCCCATGTTGACACTCTAGTGGTCGAACTTCAAATGTGATGCCTGCTTGCAAATTCTGGTAGAGTGAAATCCGGATAATGTAAGGGGGGGATTCTATACTAGGCGCATTTTCTCCCGGGGAGAAAACTACGCTGTACCTTATGTCGGAATATTACATGTACTTACTGAAGACCATCCCGTCCTTTTTATGCATATTCAATTTTGAATTATCAGTCATCAATTATCAATTCCTTTTGATGCTTGTTCGTCAATAGGTTCTGTACTGCAGTTTGTATATTCGCAAAATGAATATATCAACTAGATCTTGGTGCTATCGGCAACTCGAGGTGGGTCTTAAAACTGTTTGCAACCGAATTTAGTTTCATGTCTTAATAAATGTTTGTCTTCTAGACGTACAAGACATCAATAATAACACAACGTTTGTAAGTCGATAATACAGGAATTACGATAAGGAAAGGTATTATTCATTGTGTTACGCCACCGTAAGACGATATTCTGTTTAGATTGTGCGTCGGCAATATCTAGTACATAATGTACTAGGTATTGTTGTCATAGCATGAATACTTTGGACGTACACCACCCGTCAGATGTACAGAGGACATCCATAACCGCCTTGGTATTGTGTATTGGATGATAGAGGACAGGATTACCTTTCCTTTACAGTGGTAGTCAATGATTAGTAGTCACTGAGAACACTTTCGATCATTTTCATGCACGTGTGTTCTGGGATACCTTCCGACCTGTCTGTCCCAGGGATCAAACCCATGTTTAACAAAAGAGCTACTGTTACATGACTGCAGTGTATGTAGATCCTTTAGTTCCCAACACCCTGTGTTTAGAGTTTTGGTTCGAGTCCCACTGTGACTGATATTTCATACAGTAAGAACTTGACTTGGAAGGCACCCGGTTCGGGGCAAGATTGTCGTGACGTTACAGAATCTTTATTTAATTACAAATACCCACTGTAAGTAATATTTATTACAATATCTGCATCGATTCATGCGACTAATATCCGTTGCCGCCCAAGATAATTTAAGGTGGACATCTAAAAAATTTATTATGTACATTTCTTCGTGTCGCGTTTATTAAACAATCCATGTGCGCAAACATTATGCAGTCAGCCTTGTTTGAGAAAGGTTTATTCTATTTTGGTTACCATTTTGTATAGGACCCAATCATGCATACCTCTAAGGGTTACACAATACGAGGGCATTGTGTATGGATGTTAAAGGTGTTCACTGTTCTATTCTAATTCTCTTTGCAAAATACATATGTTCATAAATTTAAATGAAGGCTTAATAAGTCGCTATAGATATAGTTTGAAAACAAATTAAAGTATCTCCCTTTTGAACAGACTTGACAAAGTATTTGAAAAGGGTAGGGGATAGGCTCGTATTGCATAAAATGCTAGTGGCCCAGGTTCAAATCTATGACTGCGTCACTACACATATTGTATGTTTTAGAGGTCCATTACTTCTTGCTTCCATGTTCCAATACTACTAAAAATTGCTGAACACGAGATTATCAGGGTCTTCTTTATTTTCCTTTATTGTTTTACGTCATTCCATGGCGCCACCTGTCTGGTGCATTGCTTTATAACTTGCCCTGTTACGGAGCCACCCGAAGCAGTTCGGGATCTGTAATGTGCCACCATATTCTGTGATGCAGATCCTCTATTTTTAATATGTCCCAAGGACAGATATGGAGGCATGCAGAGGATGATAAACTACCCAAGACGTCCGAAATTAAATACAGTTTCTTAGACCTGAAGTCGAGTGCGATAGTACTGAAACAATCCCCCCCCCCCCCCAATCCGAACTTCTTTTCAACTAATGATATGCTAATCATATGTTAAGATGAGCACCAGTGAATTCTCCGTACAGGCGATCTATCTTAGACTCCGAAATTGACCCAATTTTGCGGAATTTTATTGAATTTAGTGACGTCGCAATACATTTTCAATGTTTGTCCGAGGTATGACCGATGTGTAAAGTATTGTGACGTCTTCTGATTTAACCATTTTTCGCGCATAAATGGAAGGGTCAATTGCGTCACTTTTCTTTAAAAATGAACGTCTGTTTTAATGTCGCGATATCACTGAAAATATTGTTAAAAGCGACGGAAAATAGAAACCAAACCTGAAGGTATATGTAACGCATCTTGTGTCTAATATCAGTGTAATTTGTATATATCTTTCAAATTTTATGAAAGGATTGATAGATTCGGAGGTAAGACCACGCCCCGTTGTTTGATTTCTTGTTTGCGTCTGAAATGTTCTTCAAAACATTTTATTTTTTGTCCCAAGCTGCTGCTCTTGTAACAGAAAAGTTCACCTTTTTTAGCTGATAAAGCACTCCACTCAACTAAGCTTGTTAGATTTTCCTTTAGAAAATTGTAAAACGACTGTCCAATACCGCGAATTAGATAAATGACACGCGTTTAGTAGGCAAATCAGAAAGGAAAAATGCATGTCATTCAAGTTTTCTAATATTGACAATAAAGCAAATACACTGCGATAAATGGATTTAAATCTAAATCTATCAGCCTTTAAACATTTCAAATACTTTACACAGGAATTAAGATTAAAGTAGTATATAAAATATATTGTACATGTTTGACGTAAAGTATTTTCATCATTAATGCTTACTATGCGTGCTTACATTATCCGATCGAGTAAATTCGTTATGGTCGCATGTAATTCAAAGTAAAGCATATTTCAACAGATTTTTTGTACGAATTCAGTGGCTGATGACGTGTACATTTAAATCCTATATCGTGTTATGATTTTCCTTACCTTTTTTCTTTCTTGTTTTTCAATTTTTATACGCCCGTCGAAAGACGGGACGTATTATGGTACGGCGATGTCCGTCTGTCCGTGCGTCCGCTTTGGAACGCAGTAACTTTAGTAAACGTCAGCTGTATTTCATGAAACTCATGCGGAATGCTTAAATAGTGTAAAGGAAGCCGCCTTTCGATTTTGAGCATATTCCGTATTGTCGTTCCGGAATTATGTGACTCGGATTTATTTTTTTACTATGAAAAGATGCTATGGAACGCGTTAACTTAAATAAGAATTAGTTGTTTTTCATAAAACTCATACAGAATGTTTAGATAATATAGAGGAAGCCGCCTTTCGATTTCAAGCAAATTCCGTTTTGTCGTTCCGGAGTTATGGGGCTTGGATTATATTTTTACTATGAAAAGATGCAATGGAACGCAACAACTTAAGTAAACGTCAGTTGTTTTTCATGAAACTCATACAGAATGCAATGTAGGGGAAGTCCCCTTTCGATTTTGAGCAAATTCCGTTTTGTGGTTCCGGAGTTATGGGACTTGGATTTTATTTTTGCTATAGTAAGATGATATGGAACGCAATAATTTTAGTAAATGTCAGCTGTTTGTCATGAAACTAAAACAGAATGCTTAAATAGGGTAGAGGAAGCGGTCTATAGATTTTGACCAAATTCTGTTTTGTCGTTACGGGGTTATGGAACTTGGATTTTTACTATGATAAGCTAGATGCTATGGAGATGCGATGTAACGCGATAACTTAAGTAAACGTCAGTTGTTTTTCATGAAACTTATACAGAGTGTAGGGGAAGCCACCTTTTGGATTTCAATATTTCATAAAAGTATTACCAAAAAGACCCAAGTTTGGGGTAATAAAACCATTCGTTCACATTGATGCCGTCCAATGTAATTGTAAGCGACCGGCGTATTAAGCCACGCTAGGCGTTGCTCATGTTTAAATTGAGTATATTCATATCGCCAGGAATATTTCACCCATACGGCGCAAATGAGCACGACACCTTTTGCTTCTAAATCAGAGAGACAGTGAAGGGGGTACAGAACACCTTGTTAGATAGCATATCAGAGAGACAATGAAAGGGGGGGACACCCCGTTAGATAGCATATCAGAGAGACAGTGAAGGGGTACAGAACACCTTGTTAGATAGCATATCAGAGAGACAATGAAAGGGGGGGGGGAGAACACCCCGTTAGATAGCATATCAGAGGGACAATGAAAGGGGGCAGAACACTTCGTTAGATAGCATATCAAAGAGACAATGAAGGGGTGCAGTACACCCTGTTAGATTGCATATCAGAGAGACAATGAAAGGGGAGGGGGAAACACCCCGTTAGATAGCATATCAGATAGACAGTGAAGGGGTACAGAACACAGCAGTGGTTCAGTGAGATGATGAAGGGATTAGAACATCCCTTAAGAAAGCATATCTCAAAAGTCGTAAAGGGATACTGAACGCTCCTTTAGATAATGGATTAGAGAGATGGATAGTGAAGAATGGCAGAACATCCCTTACGATAGTAGATCAGAGGGA
Source organism: Pteria penguin (assembly GCA_035048485.1). NCBI lineage: Eukaryota > Metazoa > Mollusca > Bivalvia > Pterioida > Pteriidae > Pteria > Pteria penguin. The sequence continues at coordinate 87,347,438 of CM068580.1, forward strand.
TAGTGAAGGGGTACAGAACACCCCTTTAGATAGCATATCAGAGAGACAGTGAAGGGGTACAGAACACCCCTTTAGATAGCATATCAGAGAGACAGTGAAGGGGTACAGAACACCCCGTTAGATAGCATATCAGAGAGACAGTGAAGAAGTACAGAACACTCCTTTAGATAGCATATCAGAGAGACAGTGAAGGGGTACAGAACACCCCGTTAGATAGCTACACCCTTTTAGATAGCATATCAGAGAGACGGTGAAGGGGTACAGAACACCCCGTTAGATAGCAACACCCTTTTAGATAGCATATCAGAGAGACAGTGAAGGGGTGCAGAACACCTCTTTTGATACTATCGCCGTAACGGGTCAGAGATGATGAAGAGGTGCTAGGGATATTGAATGGGTGCAGAACACCTGTTTAGATAGTGAATTAAAAAGGTGACGAAGAGATGCAGAAATCCCCTAGATAGTGGATCAGAGAGATGGTGAACGGGGGCAGAACACCCTTTAGATATGGGAACAGAGAAATGGTGAAGGGGTACAGAGCATTCCTATAGATAGTGAATCAGAGAGATGGTAAATAGGGGAGAATTCCCCTTTTGGCTTTAGATGGCAAATCAGAGAGATGGTGAAAGGGGTGTAGAACACAGTGTAGTAAATCAGAAAGACTGGAAAGGTTGCTGAAAACTCCTAGAGATATTTTTTTCCCCCTCTTCGAAGCAAGTGTAGCTCAGTTGGTAACGTGTAAGAGGTCAAGAGGTCTGTGCCAATTTTTCTTGCAGCTGGGGTCCTTATCATAGGTCATGTTAATTGAGGTTAAATAGATCAACCAGTTATCTTGCCTATGTCCTATTTTCTGGATGATTGTTAATTTGCTGTGGTAGTTGTTGCTTGTAACCAAAAGATTCAAGCCAGTTATCTCGCCAGTGTCTTGTTTTCTGGATGACATAGTGAGAGCTGAGATACATGTTGCTTGTAACCGAGAGGTTTGTACCAGTTGTCTCACCAGTGTCTTGTTTTCTGGATGACATAATGAGAACTGAGATACACGTTGCTTGTAACTGAGAGGTTTGAGCCACATATCTCGCCAGTGTCTTGTTTTCTGGATGACATAGTGAGAGCTGAGATACATGTTCCTTGTAACCGAAAGGTTTGAGCCATGTATATAATGCTGGTGTCTTGTGTTTTGAATGGTAAAGTAATAGCCCAGGTCCCATATCATTTCAGACTTGGCACATAACGGATCCCTCACTTTTTCAGATGTGTACCTCTACTGGAGGTAATTTTGATGTGACATAAAGACAGAATAAACAAATTAAGGAAGTTAACATTTTGTGAATTTGTAAAATATTTTAATTTTTATACGCCCGTCATAGACAGGATCTATTATGTTATAGCGTTGTCCGTCTGTCTGTCCGAGGTCATGTTTTCCAGACTTTTTTTCTGCAGTCTTTCAAGGTGTTCGATTGAAACTTGGTATATAACTTTATATGAATGAGGGTAAGTACAACTTCCCATTTTGTTATGATTGACTTGGTTTTGCCAGAGTTATGGCCCTAATGGCAGTTTCTTTGGAAGTAATCATGAATGGATTTTCTTAAAACTTATACAGAATACTCTTATGAAATAAAAGAATATGCTTTTCAGTTTCAAAAATATCCTCTTTGTCAGTACAGATTTCTGTGTCTTTAATTTTTATTATTTTTGAAAAATTAAAAAAAATCGTTAAAAATTTACTTCTCACTCAATCTCTTTCAAATTTAAATTTGTGCGAGAATTAAATATGTGAACTTTAATATAAATATATTACTGGTTTTTATTTCTTCTGTATTCTTACATTTTTGAAATAGAAAATAAAGTGGGGTGTTAAATTTTTCTCTTGGCCATAACTTCTTATTGCCTATAGTTTTCAGTAATATTACACAGAGTTGTTGCCCTGGGCCAAAGCATGTATTATCTTGAGTCCTGAATAATTGGGGAAGGGGATTCTCCACACTTTAAAACTTTTTCCCGTCAAACTGAGTGACCGCCATATTATGCCACAGTAGGTGTTGCTCTTGTTAACTATGTACTGTAATAATTTCTGAACATAATCATGTGAAAATAGACGGATAGGTATAAGATGCAAAGTAGGCATTTCTTCTTGTCTTCAACAAAATATACATGCAGTTATAAATATCTTTTTCCATTATACTTACTGCACATTTATGTCAAGGTCAACAAAAGATTTGATTTAAAATTCCCTTTCACTCTACAATTTTCAAATGAAAGGATTTCTGTGATACACATCTTATACAAATTAAGGTAATACTTTAATCAATGAAAATGAGTAAGTTCGCTATATAGATATAATGAAGCATATGATGTGTTTGAAGTATTACCACAGGTGTAGTTCTATAGATGATACTCAGCTTTACACATAATCATCGGTAGACCAAGATAGAGAGAGGGGGAGTCTTTGAATCTGGATTGTCGAAAACTTTACAAAGACATTGTCACCCCTTCCCTTTTGCAATAAGACATTAAAGTAGTGAATAAAAATTCACACTCTTATGTTTTGATACTCATTTCCAAATAGCAAAATTAATTCAACATCCAGTACTCCAATTACGTAACAGTATTGTCTTTGATTAGATGTTTAAGTTTAGTATTAATGAATAATGCAATCACTGCTTTATGTGCAGGGTAAAGAAGAGATTAGGGAACACACAGTTAAGAGGAAATTGAAAACTACAATGAAGAGGCACAACTATCTGGTAAGTCACTAGGTACATTATAAGGTACATCACAGTATCTGATGATAGTTATTACAGTAATATAATGTGGAATGTCCCTGGTACATAACTGTACAGTACATTATGGTTATATTGTAACATCTCAGAATTCCTTGGAGTGAAGCTGTATTTGACGGTTGTATTGTAATGAAGTAAATCCTGGTACACAGTTATACCTGATGAGTTACATATGAATTATGATATATGTAATGTATAATATGTAAGAAGTCCTTTGTATATAGCAGCTAGCTGTACCTGATTTTCATATTATAACATGTAGGAAGTCCTTGGTACATTATATAACATGTAGGAAGTCCTTGGTATATAACAGCTAGCTGTACCTGATGATAATATGTGTAGAATGTCCCTGGTACATAACTTTACCTGATGGTGATTAATTTTATAACGCTACAGGTTAGAAGTTCGATGCTGGGTGTGATTGTGATATTATAACATGTAGGGAGCCCTTGGTACTTATCATTTTGCTGGATGTGATTGTAATATTATAACATGTAGGGAGCCCTTGATACTTATCATTTTGCTGGATGTGATTGTAATACAGTGCAAGCCGCTTAATTGAATAACCTATTTGTCAGGATTTATTATTCAAATAAACGAATATTCAATTACACGGCATGACGAACGAATGCAGTTTCAAAGACCAGATGATCGACAGATTTTGCAAGAATTGCATACGTGTTTAACTTTCGCCGTATCTGTAATGAAATCAGTGTACATGTATCTATATATAGATACACTAGAGTTACCTCTCTTAGATCCCTTTATTGTTTGCTCGAGCTACATTAATCTCAACAGACCACATTTTCTATAATTTTGCAACTGTCTTTTTAAGTACAGTGACCAAATGTTATTAAATAACTACATTACACATGCTCAACTGACCGTAAAGATAAAACCGTCGTCTATTGAAATTGCACGTAATGTATCTCAGTCGTGTAACCAGGGTGGTCAGAGACATAAGACAGGTTAAACAATTTGTTTTAACAAAGGCAAATTAAAAGGCATATTCAAGCGTGTGAGAAATTTCAATTTTCCATCTGATAGAACAGGCTGAAGGTGTCGCTTTGATTTCCTCAAGGAATCGTCGTATTGTGGCCATTGCGTCTGTACATTCGCCGTGCGCTACTCGTGCCGTTTATTCAGCCTCCTCGTCGTCGCTGGCAACGCATAGTCTAGGCTCGTCTTTGTGGAAATTCGCGAATATTTTCTCGTCAGTCCGGACAGCTTATTTCTCCAGGTTGCCATCGTTTGTGATGAAGGTATCGAACGTCTAGCTATCAACATCCTCTGGCGGCCGGACATCGTCAGTTTCGCTTGTGTCGTTGTCTGACGAGGCAAAGCCAACCTTTCGGAAGCAGTTGGCAATGGTTGTTGGCTTGACGGTGCGACAGGCCTTACGGAGTAAGTGGACGGCATCTAGTAGGGTCAGTCTTCACGCAATGCCGTTGGCTGACAGCGTCATCTTGTCGATGTTTCCGATGATCTTGTGTACGGCATGGCTTCGGCAGTTGGTAATTAATTAATCCTTTCATTCCTACCGCCGCGGCCTATTAGACAATTAACGTGAGATTCGGTCAACAACTGTTACCTAGACAGTAATCTCTTTTGAGATTACCTGGAGAGGTGTGAAACCCTTTATCTCTAATAGATAGGTCGCCTGCACCGTAGTAAATAACATGACCTCGGGCGTGATACATTGGTATGCTTGGTAGAATAATCGCGCTATTCAAATAAACGAAGTCGCTTCTTTATTCTAGTGTAATAAGTGGCGGATTTTGAATAGATTTGATAGAAAATGGTTTTGGATTTCAGGATCTTATTCAATAAAACGAAATATTCAATGATGCGACATTCAATTAAGTGGCGGGCACTGTATTATAACATGTAGGGAGCCCTTGATACTTATCATTTTGCTGGATGTGATTGTAATATTATAACATGTAGGGAGCCCTTGATACTTATCATTTTGCTGGATGTGATTGTAATATTATAACATGTAGGGAGCCCTTGATACTTATCATTTTGCTGGATGTGATTGTAATATTATAAGATGTAGGGAGCCCTTGGTACTTATCATTTTGCTGGATGTGATTGTGATATTATAACATGTAGGGAGCCCTTGATACTTATCATTTTGCTGGATGTGATTGTAATATTATAACATGTAGGGAGCCCTTGATACTTATCATTTTGCTGGATGTGATTGTAATATTATAACATGTAGGAAGTCCTTGGTACTTATCATTTTGCTGGATGTGATTGCAATATTATAAGATGTAGGGAGCCCTTGGTACTTATCATTTTGCTGGATGTGATTGTAATATTATAACATGTAGGGAGCCCTTGATACTTATCATTTTGCTGGATGGGATTGTAATATTATAACATGTAGGGAGCCCTTGGTACTGATCATTTTGCTGGATGTGATTGTAATGTTATAACATGTAGGGAGCCCTTGGTACTGATCATTTTGCTGGATGTGATTGTAATGTTATAAGATGTAGGGAGCCCTTGATACTTATCATTTTACTGGATGTGATTGTAATATTATAAGATGTAGGGAGCCCTTGGTACTTATCATTTTGCTGGATGTGATTGTAATATTATAACATGTAGGGAGCCCTTGGTACTTATCATTTTGCTGGATGTGATTGTAATATTATAACATGTAGGGAGCCCTTGGTACTTATCATTTTGCTGGATGTGATTGTAATGTTATAAGATGTAGGGAGCCCTTGGTACTTATCATTTTGCTGGATGTGATTGTAATATTATAACATGTAGGGAGCCCTTGGTACTGATCATTTTGCTGGATGTGATTGTAATATTATAACATGTAGGGAGCCCTTGATACTGATCATTTTGCTGGATGTGATTGTAATATTATAACATGTAGGGAGCCCTTGATACTGATCATTTTGCTGGATGTGATTGTAATGTTATAACATGTAGGGAGCCCTTGGTACTGATCATTTTGCTGGGTGTGATTGTAATATTATAACATGTAGGGAGCCCTTGGTACTGATCATTTTGCTGGGTGGGATTGTAATATTATAACATGTAGGGAGCCCTTGATACTGATCATTTTGCTGGATGTGATTGTAATATTATAACATGTAGGGAGCCCTTGGTACTGATCATTTTGCTGGATGTGATTGTAATATTATAACATGTAGGGAGCCCTTGATACTGATCATTTTGCTGGATGTGATTGTAATATTATAACATGTAGGGAGCCCTTGATACTGATCATTTTGCTGGATGTGATTGTAATATTATAACATGTGGGGAGCCCTTGGTACTTATCATTTTGCTGGATGTGATTGTAATATTATAACATGTAGGGAGCCCTTGATACTGATCATTTTGCTGGATGTGATTGTAATGTTATAACATGTAGGGAGCCCTTGATACTGATCATTTTGCTGGATGTGATTGTAATATTATAACATGTAGGGAGCCCTTGATACTGATCATTTTGCTGGGTGTGATTGTAATATTATAACATGTAGGGAGCCCTTGATACTTATCATTTTGCTGGATGTGATTGTAATATTATAACATGTAGGGAGCCCTTGGTACTTATCATTTTGCTGGATGTGATTGTAATATTATAACATGTAGGGAGCCCTTGATACTTATCATTTTGCTGGGTGTGATTGTAATATTATAACATGTAGGGAGCCCTTGATACTTATCATTTTGCTGGGTGTGATTGTAATATTATAAGATGTAGGGAGCCCTTGGTACTTATCATTTTGCTGGATGTGATTGTAATATTATAAGATGTAGGGAGCCCTTGGTACTTATCATTTTGCTGGATGTGATTGTAATATTATAAGATGTAGGGAGCCCTTGGTACTTATCATTTTGCTGGGTGTGATTGTAATATTATAACATGTAGGGTGCCCTTGGTACTTATCATTTTGCTGGATGTGATTGTAATATTATAACATGTAGGGAGCCCTTGATACTTATCATTTTGCTGGATGTGATTGTAATATTATAACATGTAGGGAGTCCTTGGTACTTATCATTTTGCTGGATGTGATTGTAATATTATAACATGTAGGGAGCCCTTGATACTTATCATTTTGCTGGATGTGATTGTAATATTATAACATGTAGGGAGTCCTTGGTACTTATCATTTTGCTGGATGTGATTGTAATATTATAACATGTAGGGAGTCCTTGGTACTTATCATTTTGCTGGATGTGATTGTAATATTATAACATGTAGGGAGCCCTTGGTACTTATCATTTTGCTGGATGTGATTGTAATATTATAACATGTAGGGAGCCCTTGATACTTATCATTTTGCTGGATGTGATTGTAATATTATAACATGTAGGGAGTCCTTGGTACTTATCATTTTGCTAGGTGTGATTGTAATATTATAACATGTAGGAAGTCCTAGATACATGGCAGTTAGCTGTATGTGATTGTAATGTTATAGTGCATTGAAGATCATGAAACTTTAAAGGGATAAAGTATTCAAGGTCCCCTACAGGTGTTATTTTTTTGCAGGACCCATCAAGTGGTGGATCCAGGTTGGGGGGACAACATGGGGTCTTCAGAACTTTGTTGAATTTGAATTCTGAAGGTCTCTTACACATTTTGTTGTATGTTGGGTTTTAATCAGGGTATAGGTCCAGGTGGGGCAAAGAAGATCAATGAGGGTACGCTCTTTTTTTATGAGTATCCACACTACAGAATTAAAATCTAAATGCATCACAGTATGCAGTGTTGTTAAGGGGTACTAGACAGTGATGTGAAGCTTTCACTTTAAAATACTCCGTAATGGGAACGGCAATGTTCCATTTTAATGAATTAAATCCTTTTTAAATAAACCCGAATTCTTTTGGATAATAAAAGCTGAGGTAAATAAACTTACGATAATATTTTATTTAAATACAGTAATTATAGTGTCAAATAATACGAATTAAATCTACATCTCCACTTAATACATAAACACAACTCATACAAGCAGTTGGCCAAGCGTACAAGGAACATAGACCAATCTGATTGGCTATCTACTAGCCAATCACAACCCCAATTCAAATCGAACACTTTATTTAGCCTCAATACTAATCGAACACTCTGTTTAGCTCCAATATCAATGGAACACTCTGTTTAGATAAATTCATTACAATTTAACAAAGAACAATTAACTTAAAAAAAAAAATAAAAAAATAAAATAAAAAAAAAGTGAATACTGAGTTAATTGTTCTTTGTTTTATGACACTTCCCTTCGGAGGACTATTAAGGCATTACAATATAGACAATATTTTCCCGCTAATCTAAGAAATGTGGAAAAATGTATTTCTCAACACATCTTTATAATAACACGCAATAATTTAACACAATAAAGGCAATACCTGTCAACACAGGTTTTTATGTCTATACACCTGAAGCTCCTCTAATGAACTGTCCTTTGTTTTTAAAATTTCCCCATTACAAATAGATTATTTACAAAATAATGTAGTAACTCTTTTGGGGCCCTGCGTGACATACCGGAAGTGGCCCTGGTAGGAGGTGATTTGTGCATACACTATTCAAACCCATTACATACTCCAATAGTCTCTTATTTTAATCAGTAGAGTGATATAAACCCACTTGGGTCTCTTGTTTGTATATTTAGACCCCATATACCTGTGTTTTTAAGTTGTATTGTCTGATTGTATAAACAGTACACACACACAGTCACGCTTACTGCAGAATATTGCACACACATACACACACATTCATATTATTCAGTATATATATGAATATCATAAGCTATTCAAATATAAATAATGTAACTACTTTATTAATAAATTGGTAAATGAAACATTTACTTTTGTATGTTAGATCTACAACACCAAAGCAAGTCTATTACATTCCCACCATTCACATAATAAACAAGTACCTGCTACAGTATGTTTCAGAGGTACAGAATAAAACAGGCATTTAAATTACAATGTTTATATATTTACTGTTTACCTAAATCTGAATTATATACTTTTAAATAGCTTGGATATACAAATATTTTTAAACAGATTTTAATCTTTTTAAGTCATGTCCAAAATATTGTTTGTCAAAACTGAGCAGTGAAGTTTTCCTAAAATAATAGATTTATTACTTAAATCAATGTTCTGACTTTGGTATACACTGCCACTTGTTCTTTGAAAAAATTTGGTGTAACCATCATCATTTTGAATATCATTGAAATGCTGTCAATGGTTAATTATTTAATCTATTTTTGGTTTTGTTTAATGAATGTTTTCCCCTTTAATTGGTTAAGAGTAATCTAAAACCACACCTTATAAAACTGTTTGCTCTATCAGAAATTCAGTAATATTTTCAACAGAATATCTAGGTAATTACTATTGAATGTGTACTTACTTGGTACAACAAAATTTGAAAGCAAAAGGCTGAAAACAGGGGTTTCTTTATATTACCATAGTTATCAATTAGTATGATTCGCTCTTGATCCTCATAGATTTCAAGGCATCTATATGAACATAATCATGAATTAACATGACTTGCTTCTGATCTTCATAGATTTCAAGGTATCTATTTGAGCATAGTCATGAATTGATGTAACTTGCTCCTGATCCTCAAAGATTTCATGGCATCTTTATGAAAATACTGGTAATCATTAATTAACATGACTTGCTCCTGATTTTTATAGATTTCTAGGCAACTGTATAATCATAATCATGAATTAGTTAATTCCTCTTAAATATATATCCCACTTAGTACAATTATTTAAGAAAACAAAGTGGCATATGTATGTAAAACTTTTTTTCAGTCTTTCAGATATTGTTCTAATAATACTACTTACCTAACTTAAGCTCCAGGAATCTTGAGTTTACATACAAAGGCAGCATTATCTTTGTGACGACATGACCTTCAGATTACAAGAATTCATAACTAATTGTTAAATATCCCCAAAATAAGTCAATCATATTAACTTTGACAAAGCTGTGATAGTGAGAAGTTTACACTTTGTACATATGCTGTTCCCATATTGATTAATCTAGGTAGTCATTAAGCCAAAGAATATGTCACAAAATTCAACCACCTTTGTAGGACATCTGTATATAGGGATATGTACAATAACAAGATGTTCCCGTATTGATTACACTGTATTTGTCGATTTTCTGTACAATTTATTATAATGTTTTACAATATTTCCATTTTTATTTTCCAATCCAAATGAAAAACATCTGGGGCATGTAAAGTTTGGCTTGTCATTACATTTCTGTGTTCACCATACATCATTTTTATTTATTTGTTTCATTTTGATGAATTTTGCCTAATTTAGTCAAAGTTTTACCACTAGGGGTATTCATGTACCACAAACAAAACATTTTATTCATGTATTTTTTTTTAACTTATAGGAGGTTTTTATGCATAAAAAGAAAAAAAATGATTTGCATGTTTCTCCACGACACAGTGTTGTGAATTGCAGGTCAAGTTTTATTCTGCTAGTATTATATTAACTTTACATATTTTAGTTTTGTCTTAGATTGAGTATACATGTAATTCATAATTTCCATGATCGTGGTATCACACACCAGGGACATGGAAAATTACCTCTTTCAAACCTTGTAATTATGTTTGTATTCATGTTTGCACTATGTCTGAAGTTTTATGCAGAAATATGTATTCATGTATTATCATTTCAAGCTAACCCGTCCGGAGGATTTGCCTCTATATTTGTATGACACACCCAAGACAGGTGCCAGATCGAAATCGGTAAAACACTTACGTACCATCCTGTAAACTAATGCACTTTATACTTGTTTGTGATCATGGATATTTCACTATTGGATGAAGTACACTTTCCCCTCTGTCATTTTCACTTGTATGACTGCATGTGTCAATATCTATAACCTCTATCCTTAAGCTTTATATAAGCCTTTATTGTTCACACTGTACATAAAATGAGTAACATATGGGTGGCTACCAATGCTTCACCAGTTTGTTTAGAGTAAGTAATGTATTTGCACGACATAACATTTAAGATGGGTTAATTGCTGGATGCACTTTTTAAAGTATATAAAACTCATTGCTTGGAGTGTGGAAAACAGCAAATTTATTGAGGGATGTAGCCAGTTTATACATGGATCTGCTTGAATGTTTTCACTATACATGTATGCATGTCTTTTTCTACTGTGTGATGTATGTAATCTTTTATTTTCAGCATTACTTTGTATTCTTTAGATTGTCCTATATTGTTAGTCAACTTATGGACAATCACTGGTTGGATACTGTGGTTATTGAATTTAGTTTTATCTTACCTTGACAAAGTGTAGAGTAACTTATGTTATACCCTGGCATTCCCGTTGTTGTCAAAGTCTGGTTAAGTTATTTGGGGTTACTCAGTTTTGGACATAATGTGAGTGTTAAGTTATCAAAGTGACATCGGTGGTTCATTTTGAGATGCTGAGTTCAGTTCATGCATTGGATGCCGCATCTGATTTACTGGTTCTGCTTGAGTGACTCTTTAAAGTTATGTGGGGTAACTCAGTTTTTGACAAACTTTCATCAGTTTTTGGTTTTTTATGCACATATTTTGAATATAGCATCTGTCCTACATGTTGAGTCTTGGATATTTGGTTGAATATTAACCGCAAGTAGTGGCCCTATTATTCATGTAGGGCCACTACTTGCGGCTACTTGAATATATGCTTCTAGTTGTATCATTGACCTCCAGTGTTTCTGCAATATCGATAGTTTTATTGGTTGAAATCTACATATGTGTATGAATACTCACTTCTTTGGAATAGTGTTCACATTTCATACGCTTATTCATATTATGACTATTGTTTTCATTTGAGACCTTTTAAAATATTTACATTGTGACCTTAAACAAGCCTTATTATCTCTTTGATTGAGATTTTTGTGTTTGATAAATATCCTATGGAGGTGAGCTTGACAATCTTTAATTATGCAATGTTTATTATCCAATTAAAAAACCATTGCTGGATGTGTGTCATGTATGTACTATACAAATGTCAGATTTTGCCCAGTTTAAATGCTTAAATTAGCACATATATTTCGTTTTTGTAAGGGGTTAAACTTGATTGGCTATATAGCCAAACATTTTGAAGATCAAGGTCTCTGCAAAATTCTTAAACTATTTTATCTAAAATTTTATATTTTAGTTCATAGACATCATTACTTCTCTTTGTTTTAGCTATTAATTTATATACTTGCCCCTTTTTTTCAAGAGAAACATTGCACTTACTTAAAAAATTTTTGCATAATCAACAGTGTTATATCAAAACGAGTTCAATCTTGCTGAAACTTGCATACAAAGTGTTTCACACTCAAAAAAGATGTTCATTGGTATACATAGGGATAGATTTTAGATTTATCTCCCTTTAAGTGATACAAAATTGTGAAACCAAGTAATTCTTTTAAAAATTATTTTAAGATATCTTATGATTGAGTAAACTATGTCCATATTTAATGGATTTAAAAAGAAAAGAGATACTATGAAATCATAATTATACATCATGATGTCTTATGTGGACTATTTTCCATTCTATAGCCAGGATCGGTAAGAAGAATTTATTTTGTTTTGTGAGGATTCACTTAACATACATTAGTTTTGTTGTGTTCATAAAAATGGATTTATTGTGCTATTAAGGGAATAAAAGATGTGTATTCTAAAACAAATCTTACAACTCATTTCTACCCTGTGTATGATCTGCAATTGTAACAGAGTGAGTTTGTTTTTCCTCTTTGAGTATCTAAACAGTTTATTATTATGTAATTGTAAGTGTTGTCTACCAAAATATCAAAATATAAATCTAGAGCATGCACCTTATAATTTGAAAAGTAATAAATACATAAAGATTCTGTATTACATATTAAAGAAAATCAGGTCATTTATGTAGTGTTTGTATCTATTGTAATCAATAAATTAATTAGTCTCTATTTAATTAAATTCAAAATTGCAAAGTACATTGTAATCTCAATGCAACAGGGTGATTAGCAAGCTTGATTCATAAACTCAAGGTTATGTGTTCAATTGTGATTGAATACATTGTCATATTGATTGTACATTCAAGGACTGGAATGTGATGCCACATCCTTTGCCAATGACTAGGCATATTGAATTAAGATTTCTCTCTGTCCATGGTGAAGGTGTTCAGGGGCAGGATATGATATGAACAATGCACAAGGAAGTACTGCTAAGGTGTATTTTAGATAGCATTATATAACATGACAAAAAAGATACGAATCAGATCACTCTGCTTTCAGCCAAGTCCTTTGCCTGACTATGTATATACTGAGACTCGCCAAGGGAGACGACTACGTAAAGACATGACAGGATTCGGTGTACATATGCGTTCACACCGACATAAGTATGTAGCCCTCTGGTTTTACTGATTATACTTATTTTTTAATGTTCAGACTATTGTGCAATTAATAGATAAGCATACATTTGTAAAATGCAAAATTGGTATGTCAAATAATTGTTTTGAATAAGAGTTTACTGATTTCATACATTGTAAAATGGTTTCAATATACTACATTGATCCAAATAACCACCTGCATCAGATGGTTTACATTGTAACGTGGTTTGAGTACACTACGCTGGTCCAAATAACCAGCTGGATCAGATGGTTTACATTGTAACATGGTTTGAGTACACTACGCTGATCCAAATAACCACCTGGATCAGATGGTTTACATTGTAACTTTGTTTGAGTACACTACGCTGATCAAAATAACCAGCTGGATCAGATGGTTTACATTGTAACGTAGTTTGAGTACACTACGCTGATCCAAATAACCACCTGGATCAGATGGTTTACATTGTAACGTGGTTTGAATACACAACGCTGATCCAAATAACCACCTGGATCAGATGGTTTACATTTACTTTTTTTTTTTTTCTACATTCTTGTTTTAAATTTTCAAAAGTGGTACTTTAGCTTTTCCTCACTTTACACGAATCTGAAGTTCATCTCTCAAAATGTGTAAGACCTGGAATAACTGAACATGATAGTTAAGCATTTTCATAAGTGCTTTTTACATTCAGTCTTGGTTATACTTTGTCTAAGATGTTTAAATCAATATGTCATTAAAAAGTTCATGATTGTCTGCTTTACTGTAATCCTATAATTGTAGACATTAAAGTCATAAAACAATTATATATTTCAGAGCCTTGAAAGGAGGTTGGCCTTTATTACGCAGTGTACCAAATCATTCTATATCCAAAGTAGAGGCACAGAGACTTGTCAATGTAGCTACTAAATTATTAGTGGCAACGGTAAGGAAAAATGTGTAAAAATTTGGTTTTTTTCTTTCAAATCTACAAATCTCCTGAACCTTTGGAAGGATTTCATTGAAACTTGGTACAACCAAAGATCACAATATGTAGATGTGCATGTTGTAAGGAGAATGCTGTTCAAAATTTTTACAAGAGTTATCATGGCCGTTGAACTACCTGTGCTGTTCAAAAAATGTCATATTCTACTTTTACTGCTGATGGGCACATGGCATATCATCATATCTAGTTATACCCCCGCTATGAAGTACGGGGGTATACGTGAATCACCTTGTCCGTCGTCGGTTAGCCAAATTGGTTTTCCAGACTTTTTTCTCATGTGCTTTGAAATATTGAACTGAAACTTGATAAATAACTTTTGGTATGATGATCTACAGATTGAGTTTTACTTTTGTCGCAATTGACCCACTTTACCAAGAGTTATTGCCCTTTGACCAAAATTTATTTTCTGCAGTTTTCTCATGTGCTTTGATATGTTGAACTGAAACTTGGTATATAATTTCAGTGTGATGATTTACAGATCAAGTTTTACTTTTGTTGCAATTGACCCACTTTTCCAAGAGTTATTGCTCTTTGATTGAAATTTGTTTTCAATACTTTTCTCTCATGTGCTTTGACATACTGAACTGAAACTTGATATATGACTTCAATATGATGATCTATAGATCGAGTTTTACCTTTTGTTTAAATTTCTTGTGACAAGACCCTTTAATAAGCACCAAATGTTCAGCTTCCTATCGAGCTATGTTGACTACTCATCTTTTTTGTCTAAAGGGAAGACTTATTGCATGTTTCATTTGATTGCCACGGGGGGTATTTGTTCTGTTAGGATAGCTTTTGTTTCTTTTTTTTATTATTTGTAATCCATCTTAAAACCTATTCCATTTGACTGATATGCAATGATCAAATAGTGCATAAGGTACACAGTGTCATAGATATGTAGAATAAGACAAAAGTTTAAGGATGGAACATGATAATGATAGTATTAACAATTATAATAATGTCAAAGAAGGTAACTTGAGTAGCCAAAGCTATTCTTCCCTAAGGCCTTCTATACTAAACATCAGTACCAGCATATAGTGTGTAGATACAAAAAAAAATCATAATGTACCCACTGATCTTTAAACTTGTAATTACTATTGTAATTATCCACAATCTTATTATAACTTTATAGAGAAATGTTACCTCTGCTATATTTCCTGTGATCATTATTTCCTGTGACCATTCATTTACAGTAAAATTTCTATAACTTGAATGAAGTGACTGTTAAAAGAACTTCAAATGTCACAGTTGATAATGCTGTCAGAAAGTGAAATTCCTACAAATGGAAAGTGAGGGCTGAACTTGACATTTAAGTCATTACAGGTTCATATGTTATCAGTACCTGAGTTATCAAAGATCAGCTGTATATATACAGGATATTGTATGGTAGCTTTCGCTTTGCACGAAGAGTAATCATATCACATCATGCCCATATCTGATTGGGCTGAATGGAATAGTATTAATGAAGCTTTATTTTCAATGCTAACTTTTTGTTGTAGGAGACAGTTGAATTTATACAACCTGCTGAACATCGGCGACCACAGTCTGCACCTAAACCCTTTGAGGTACATGTTGTAACATCCTCATCATACCAAGTAACATCGTAATCACTTTAATGTACAATTACTATAAGGGGAAGGTATATTTATTATACATTATTTATGGTTCTGTGGTTTGGTTCTTGTATAAATGGCACTCAGTATTTATTTAAGAATATCGGTAATACATCTCCATATATGTGTGTTTGAGTTGCTTATATTTTTTAGTTTTTTAATATATATAGTTTACTAGGGAAAATGTCACTTGTGACTGATATCACTAATATCTATTGCCTATTATTATGCATTCTTGGAAAGCTTTTCTGAAATCATTTGACATAATTCTAAAGTTCTTATTATGAATAAAAGTGCTGATACAATCAAGTGTAAACTTCATCTAAATGGCCCTTATTAAATGCCCATCTGGCCCTTATGATGCCCATCAAGTGTTTTCACCCTTTGCCTTATTTCTTATTCTAATATTTAAGCTTAACTCTGATTTTCTGATATATTTATTACATATATCAATGAATAACTGCAACTCATTACTGAAACTTGGTAGAATAAGATTAACTGTAAGAGGTTCCCACAGAACATTTTGGGGATTTGCCTTATAAAAAATCCATGATTTCCCCTTTAGCCTTAAAATCTTCAAGACCTTTTGGTGTTGAATATTTGATTTTGATGTTGAATATTGTTGATTTTGGTGTTGAATATTGTTGATTTTCTTTATGAAAACAATAGAGACAGCTCACTCAAATGTAAATACAAATAGCTTTGAGATTTTAAGTATGTCTTAGTAAATTGTATATGAATGTGAATTAAAAAATGACTGCCTTCTTTCATAGACATTATATATGTCAACACCAGTTAGAGGGTTTTTGAGTATTATAACTTCAAGTAGATCTGATGTTAAAGCTGAAGGAAAATTGCTTGATATATTTTTTTAATACGAGTTTGATGTCCTGTAAAAAGCACTGGTTCATATTATGTAAACAAACTGCTTTGTACAAAGTATTAATTTTTTTTTCTGCATTTATTGCATCACATTTTGCTTTTTTGTGTCACATTGTTGCAATTAGCTTGAGATCACTCCATATGTCACTATTGTAGACTGACAAAGTTTTACCTGAAATGTCTCAGGAAGATAGAGGGCAGCACCAGGTATTATTTAATGTGTGTTGTCCTGTTACAAGCTACTAGCTTTGCTCCCTGTTCTCTTGGCAGTTTAAGTATATAAGTTCAGTTTTATGCATGAGTGTCCTTTAATCTCAGATATTAATGATGTGTATCTTCCTTCATTATTTTCTCATTCATATCTTAACCGTCAGCTTACAGTACATACAGTATAATTTTAGGCCATTAATTTAGTGTTAAATTCCACGACAAACAATTCAGCATAACCATGCATCTGAACCTGAGGTCTTGACATGAAATTTAACATGAAACTAGATTTTTGTTAATGACCTTTCCGCTCCAAAAGAAGCACTCTGGATCATCCACCCCAATATAAATCAAACAAATCATAACATATTAAAGATTTCTTTGGCCAAATTTAGAGTTAAATATTTGTTATAAAAATAGTCAAAGTAAAAAAAACCAATTCATATTTTTTCATAAAAAAAATACCAAAATACAAACATGATTACATTGTATCTTTAAGTAAAAAAATCTTATTATGTCTTTCAAATACAATCAGTAAGAAATTCTACTTTATTTTAAAGTTTTTGTAATCAGAATAGAAAACATGGATATTCAAAAATTACTCATTGTAAAGAAAATTTCATCACATATGCCCAATTAAAAAGATGTGAATGGCTTTAACAAGTTAAAAAAAACTGTAGGTAATCAAACAATGCAGGTTAAAAATTGACTTGATGTACTCAGAGGTACTTGTTAGTAAGTAACCATGGATTCTTAGGAAATACAGTGTACAAGTGAGCACCTGAAGAAGGTGAGCACCTGCAGAAGGTGAGCACCTGCAGAAGGTGAGCTTCTGAAGAATCCTTAATTACTGCAGAAATCTACAGAGTGCCTCACTCACTGATCATCATGGCCTTATGTTTGTGTCAGAGCTTAGGTTTGAGTGTGCTAGATTTGTTTATTTGTGTATTGCAGACCATTATAGTACCACATGGTAGTTATGAGAAATGCAGAATTAAAGATACTGGGGAAGAGGTATTTACATAGGGAGGGATAGGGTTTTGCTCTAAGCATGTGAACTCTAGATTTGAATCTTTCTCCTTGGACATGGGACTCTTTGATTGCATATGTTCTGTTTCTAGGATTTAACTTTCAACATTAGTCAGAGAAAGAACTAATTCTAACATTTAATATTGTTTGATTCATTTATCTAATGTACTGGACACAAACGTAACAACATAACACACCATTACATAGATCAGAAAAAAATACTAACACTTACGAGGTATGTTCTAATAAATCATTATTAATTATCTTAAATAAATGTTGTCACAATGTGCACCTACTACTGATACAATTACCATAAATTACAAATCAATGATATTCCCAGTAAAAATATGGTGAATTCATGTACATTTCCACATAATGAAAGGTTATTAATTTTTTATTTATACATGTACAGTCAAACCTGTTTATTAAGGTCAGCTAAGGGAATAGTCAAAAGTGACCTTTATAGACAGATGGCCTTTATACAGAGGTCTATTATCTAGGAAAACATAGAATTTGGGAATTTAAAATGTGAAATTTAAAGACAGGTGACAAATTATCACTTAACATATACACAGAAAAAAAAACATAATTTGAAGCAGCTTTTTTTAATAAAAATATTCATCAATCAGATTTCTTGCATGCACATTTTTTTCCAACTTCATTAGTAATCTTTACATTCATATTCCATTAATCACTGTTTGTTACATGTATTTAGTTTTATTCATTAGCTGTGTTCTTAATAACTGTACTATGAAAAATTTATTTGGAATAAATGCTTGCACAACTTGCACATACAACTGATACAATTACCATAATTTGCACCTACAACTGATACAATTACCATAATTTACAAATCAACTGAACCACAGGAAAATGATGAATCATTGATATCTTCACAGAAGCAGCAAAGTAATGCCAAGTATTCCTGGGATATTCATGGCAGGCGACACAGGAATGTAAAGGTATTGTATTAAGTGTAATTTAGTAGGTTACTTCAAGTGCTTTAGAGATAAGTTACAGTTTGTGTTCACGTTATATACAATGATATAAGAAATAATTCTATCCATACCCTCAACCTTACTTACAGCATGCAAATGCTACTGGGGCATTGACCTTCTTGGCAACAAAACAAGGAAATCTTTTAAAAAGTGCATAAATTCATATTCTATTGATTTTTACTATTGCTGAGCATAATCCCTTACAGGTATATCATGTCTTTCACCAGTTACATGTCTATTAAATCTCAAGAATTGAAATACCCTATGACTGTTGTGGTACAATGCTGATCTTTCATCTTCTTCATGGTCTTATTCCTATATTACTTAGATTCAGACTTGAATATATTTGTTCCTGTCATTGTTAGGACTATTGTTCCTAACTTCATCTCTCTGTCTCACTTTCCTTACCTTTATCTTCCGTTTATGTTTTGAGGTCTGACCCCAGTTATGTCCCATACATGGCAAACCTGAAGGCATTACCTCAGTTAAGTCCAAGACAAAACCAGTTGGATTGTGTTGCCCTCATTAAGTCCTTGACATGGCAAACTTGAAGGTTTCACCTCAGTAAAGTCCCAGACAAGGTCAATTGAAAGGTGTCACCTCAGTAATTTCCCAGACAGGGTCAATTGGAAGGTGTCACCTCAGTAAAGTCTCAGACAAGGTCAGTTGGAAAGTTCACCTCAGTACAGTCCCAGACAAGGTCAGTTGAAAGGTGTCACCTCGGTAATTTCCCAGATATGGTCAGTTGGAAGGTGTCACCTCAATAAAGTCCAAGACGAGGTCATTTGGAAGGTGTCACCTCAGTAAAGTCTCAGACAAGGTCAGTTGGAAGGTGTCACCTCAGTAAAGTCTCAGACAAGGTCAGTCGGAAGGTGTCACCTCAGTAAAGTCTTGGACAAGGTCATTTGGAAGGTGTCATCTGGATAAAGTCTCGGACAAGGTAAATTGGAAGGTGCCATCTCAGTAAATTCCTAGACAAGGTCAGTTGGAAGGTGTCACCTCAGTAAATTCCCAGGCAAGGTCAATGGGAAGGTGTCACCTCATTAAAGTCTGAGACAAGGCCAAATGGAAGGTGCTACCTCAGTAAAGTCCCAGGTAAGACCAATAAAGTCCCAAAAATGGTAAATGGAAAGATGTCATCTCTGTTAAGTCCCAGCCATTGCAGTTGTGAATGTCTCGCATCTGTGAACTCCCGCAAACATTGTGAGCACAAAACCCCGCAGATATCCTTTCAAAGGTTTTTTCCAACAGCAAATACTTGACACTGCAATATATCTATAAAAATGATTTTGATGTGGTGTCAAGGAACAATCATCCATGTACAAACTATGAAATCTGTATCATGAAAACATTTACTAATTCTACATGATTGATTTGATCATTGATCAGTTAATATTCTTATTACTATAAATTTACTTTTTAACTTGAATTTTTTTTTTCCAGAATAAAAAATATGATGATCCTGTTGACAGTGTTTATACCACTCGCAGTGGATCAGGGTCATCTCTTGAATATAGGTAATACTTTTACCTTTCCTCGTCTTGTCATCGAAATACTTAATATGGAAATGCTATCATCTCTCAAACACATGTGATGTTTTGGAATTTTTTTTACTTGTACCAGTCAGTTGAATATATTTGTAACATTGAGGAATCTACATTATGTTCACTCTTTAAAGATGAAAAAAATAATCTTTTATCTTCAATACTTATGATAATGTAAAATTATACAACCTTTTAAGTTATGTATTCATGGTATTAGTCAAACTGATGAATAGAATTTCTGAAAATGTGTTAATTTTGAGTATAAACGTATTTAAATTATTAACAGATAACATAATTTAGTTGAATGATGAAGTCAAGAAGAAGGATTCATAGTGATAATGTTCAATGAAACCAGGACAGTTATTGGAAGATGAGAGGAAGAAGCAGAAATTTTACTATTCACAGTATTACATTAAAAAAATTAAGATTAATAAATGGTAAATTCTGTTTTGAAGGAGGAAACGAGGTCATGGATCACACAGCTCTCCCTCTAGGACACGAGAGTCTCCCTCTAGAACAAGAGAATCACCTCCACCTCCTCAAGTTGTTGAACCAAAGACTCAAATGCAGACATTGGAGAGACCACCAGAACCTCCCAAGACCCGACCATTGTCAGCCAAACGAAGGACAAGACAGAAAACAGTAATACAAGTCAGCAATGCAGAGGTGGGAGAAGATGTGGCTGTCCATTCAGGAACTCAAACGTATGATAATGGTAACCAGACAGACAGACAGTTGCTCAACCAATACAACTACGTAGGTCTTATTCATCAACACATATACATGCATGAAAATTCATCTTTCAAATCTTTATATTTGGAAGGTTGAAAAAAATACTTGTATTTTAATGAATACAGTATTCTTTGAAAATGAATGCTACTTTTATGGTCACCTGAGTTACTGAGGTAAACTTTTGCATTTGGTCTGCAAATTTAATTTCTAATAGCAGTTGAACATTTGATTCCTTCTTGAGAGAGACAAAGCCTATTTGTAACCCTGTTTATTGTGAAGCAGCTACAGGGTAAGAGGAAAATTAGAAATTTGATTATCCCAGAATCCCCAGGGCCTTAGGGACTGGGCTAAAGACAAAAATAGCTACATATTCAAAAATCTACTGTACTTTGTTACTTGTGGGAAAAAAATGTATGTATGTTGGAAATTGCAAAAGGCAGTCTCCTTGAATTGTGAAATTCATTACTTCTTGGACAGGGTTACAGGCTCTTTGATATAATGGTGCCATATAGCAGTACATAGTGTAAATGTATTTACAATGTAATCTTTGCCCTCTGCCTTATGTTGATTAAAGGTGTCAATGATTATAAAAAGCAGAAAATGTTTTACCAAACTTTTGAAATTCATGACCCCTAGACTGGGGGTTCAGACTCTGTGGTTAAGCTATACCTTGTTAAGATGTATTTAATCTTAGAAAATCTTCCTAACTCCTGTGCGTTTTGTTGAGAAACAATTGTTTATGAAGACAAAAGAGAGGTTATATATTGAAAATATTTTTAATCTTAAGCCTATGTGATACTCAGATGAGCAGTAAGGCCTGTTGGCCTCTTGTTCATTAATTAATGAATGGCATACATTGATAAAAACAGTCAAGATCTTTAGCGGCCAACTGAACTTAAAGCAATGTGGCATTAAGCAATAACAATGGTTACTGTCATACAGGTGTAACGCTCACAGTGTAGCATTAAGCAATAATGGTCACTGTCATACAGGTGTAACACTCACAGTGTGGCATTAAGCAATAACAATGGTTACTGTCATACAGGTGTAACACTCACAGTGTAGCATTAAGCAATAACAATGGTTACTGTCATACAGGTGTAACGCTCACAGTGTAGCATTAAGCAATAACAATGGTTACTGTCATACAGGTGTAACACTCACAGTGTAGCATTAAGCAATAACAATGGTTACTGTCATACAGGTGTAACACTCACAGTGTAGCATTAAGCAATAACAATGGTTACTGTCATACAGGTGTAACACTCACAGTGTAGCATTAAGCAATAATGGTCATTGTCATACAGGTGTAACACTCACAGTGTGGCATTAAGCAATAACAATGGTTACTGTCATACAGGTGTAACACTCACAGTGTAGCATTAAGCAATAATGGTTACTGTCATACAGGTGTAACACTCACAGTGTGGCATTAAGCAATAACAATGGTTACTGTCATACAGGTGTAACACTCACAGTGTAGCATTAAGCAATAACAATGGTTACTGTCATACAGGTGTAACACTCACAGTGTGGCATTATGCAATAACAATGGTTACTGTCATACAGGTGTAACGCTCACAGTGTAGCATTAAGCAATAACAATGGTTACTGTCATACAGGTGTAACACTCACAGTGTAGCATTAAGCAATAACAGTGGTTACTGTCATACAGGTGTAACACTCACAGTGTAGCATTAAGCAATAACAATGGTTACTGTCATACAGGTGTAACACTCACAGTGTAGCATTAAGCAATAACAATGGTTACTGTCATACAGGTGTAACACTCACAGTGTAGCATTAAGCAATAACAATGGTTACTGTCATACAGGTGTAACACTCACAGTGTGGCATTAAGCAATAACAATGGTTACTGTCATACAGGTGTAACACTCACAGTGTAGCATTAAGCAATAACAATGGTTACTGTCATACAGGTGTAACACTCACAGTGTGGCATTAAGCAATAACAATGGTTACTGTCATACAGGTGTAACACTCACAGTGTAGCATTAAGCAATAACAATGGTTACTGTCATACAGGTGTAACACTCACAGTGTGGCATTAAGCAATAACAATGGTTACTGTCATACAGGTGTAACACTCACAGTGTGGCATTAAGCAATAACAATGGTTACTGTCATACAGGTGTAACACTCACAGTGTAGCATTAAGCAATGACAGTTTTTACTGTCATACAGGTGTAACACTCCAAGTGTAGCAGTAAACAGTAACAATGGCCACTGTCATACAGACATAACACTCCCATTGTCAAGCGATTGCAGTGGCCACTGTCATACAGTTGTAACACTACCACTGTGGTATGAAGCAGTAACAACAATTACTGTCATACAGGTGTAGCACTCCCAGTGTTAAACAATAACAACGGTTCACTGTCATACAGATATAACACTCCCAGTTTTGATTTTTTCTAGAGAGATGAGGTGGTAGAGGATGGTGACTGGGCTGAGTACCAAATCTATGTACGAACTGGTAACAGGATTGGTGCTAGTACCAAAGCAGATGTCAAGATTACACTGTATGGAGATAAAGGCAGGACCAAGGAATTCCCACTGGACAAGTCCAAACGCCATAAAGTGTGTTTCCAGAAAGGAAAAGTATGCAGATTTAATGCAGTATTGTACTTTTATCATCCACTTTGTTTAAATATTTATGCAAAGTTTTCTAAGTGCAATATGTAATGATAGATTTATTTTCAGAATTTAATGACTTATTTATCGTTTGATGTGATTATTTTGTAGGAAGATTTGTTTATAGTCCCTCAGCATCATATAGGAAAATTACTTAAGATTAAAATTGGGCATGACAGAACAGAATTGAGTAAGTATAGTATTGGTTGTGGCATTATTATTGATTTTAGTATGTATCAAACAGCTCAGATTTATGTATTTGCATCTATTAAACAGACTCCAACTTTGGTATCTGTATCTATTTAAGTTTCATTACCATTTATCTGACTCCGCTTTGATATATGTATCTCTAAAACTGACTTTTTAAAGTACTTGTACCTACTTAACGGACTGAAATTTAAGTACTTGTATCTGTTTAAATGACTTATATTTAAGTACTTTATTTGTTTAACAGACTTACAAGTAGATTTACATATTTGTTACTATTTGACAGGCTGAGATTTAAGTTCTAGTATCTGTTTTACAGGCTCAGATTTTATGACAAGCCATGATCCTGGCTATGTAATCTTTATTCTCTGACAAGCCATGATCCTGAACATGTAATCTTTAACCTTTGACAAGCCATGAACCTGGATATGTAATCTTTAACCTCTGACAGGCCATGATCCTGGCTATGTAATCTTTAACCTCTGACAGGCCATGATCCTGGCTATGTAATCTTTAACCTCTGACAGGCCATGATCCTGGCTATGTAATCTTTATTCTCTAACAAGCCATGATCCTGAACATGTAATCTTTAACCTTTGACAAGCCATGAACCTGGATATGTAATCTTTAACCTCTGACAAGCCATGATCCTGAACATGTAATCTTTAACCTGTGACAGGCCATGATCCTGGCTATGTAATCTTTAACCTCTGACAGGCCATGATCCTGGATATGTAATCTTTAACCTCTGACAGGCCATGAACCTGGCTGTGTAATCTTTAATCTCTGACAGGCCATGATCCTGAACATGTAATCTTTAACCTGTGACAAGCCATGAACCTGGATATGTAATCTTTAACCTCTGACAAGCCATGATCCTGGCTATGTAATCTTTAACCTCTGACAGGCCATGATCCTGGCTATGTAATCTTTAACCTCTGACAGGCCATGAACCTGGCTATGTAATCTTTAACCTCTGACAGGCCATGATCCTGGCTATGTAATCTTTAAGCTCTGACAGACCATCAACCTGGCAATGTAATCTTTAACCTCTGACAGGCCATGATCCTGGCTATGTAATCTTTAACCTCTGACAGGCCATGATCCTGGACATGTTATCTTTAACCTCTGACAGGCCATGATCCTGGATATGTTATCTTTAACTTCTGACAGGCCATGATCCTGAACATGTAATCTTTAATCTCTGACAGGCCATGATCCTGGCTATGTAATCTTTAATCTCTGACAGGCCATGATCCTGGCTATGTAATCTTTAACCTCTGACAGGCCATGATCCTGGATATGTTATCTTTAACCTCTGACAAGCCATGATCCTGGCTATGTAATCTTTAACCTCTGACAGGCCATGATCCTGGCTATGTAATCTTTAACCTCTGACAGGCCATGATCCTGAACATGTAATTTTTAACCTCTGACAGACCATGATCCTGGCTATGTAATCTTTAACCTCTGACAGGCCATGATCCTGGATATGTAATCTTTAACCTCTGACAGGCCATGATCCTGGATATGTTATCTTTAACCTCTGACAGGCCATGATCCTGGCTATGTAATCTTTAACCTCTGACAGGCCATGATCCTGGCTATGCAGAAGTGGTTCTCAGTTTATGGATGGATAGTTATAGATTATCCTTCAACTTTGTTAATCACTAAATCCTCACTGGCTGCCATCATACAGGAGTAGTGTTAAACAGTTTGAATAATAAAGCTTTGAAAATTCTTTTATAATGTAGCAAAACATATATGTTTCTCTTTGAACAGGTAATGCTTGGTACCTTGAAAGTGTCACAGTATATGACATGCATGATAAGCGTATCTATGATTTTGTTTGTGAGCAATGGTTGTCTGGAGCAGACGGAGACAAGAAGACATACCGAGAATTAGCAGTGGACAGGGAACGTGGCTTTGTACAAGGTGTGGAGGACATTACTAATCTTACTGATGAAGAACTTGTTCACTTTATCTGTTACCCAGACTCGGACTAAGTAGACTCCTGGTGATGGATAACTATCATGTAGAATAATACTTCAGCTCTCACTTCATCATTTTGTTTTGCATGAATGATCTGTTATGAAACCAGATTGCTTCTTTTTTCATCAATGCTTTGTTATTAATTGCTATATAAAGCTACTTTAGGCTTATGAATCATATGAATGTCACTTTCATTGGAACTCCTTTTTTTGTGGGCAAAAATGTCAGTGACAACTATATGAATATTTTATTGGCTGAATATGTTTTTTAATTTCTGTAATATCTTTGTAAATGTAATAACTTTGTAGATACTTCATACTAAATATTTATTCTAGGTCTTGTTTAAACATTATTGCATGCTACCTTTTATATCCTTGAAGATCCTGAAGGTGATGGTGGGGGAGATTATTGTTTAGATCTTGGGTCTAGGTTTGTAATAGTTGTTTAGGGATTAGGGTACTCTCACCAAAGTTGAACCTAGAATCTTTTACTTTTAAAAAATACCAATTTGACCCCAAAAGTGAATGAGATCAAATATGGAGATTAATGTTTCATATTTAGAAGTGCATGTTCCAAGAACCAAGAGCATTATAAAGCACAAATATAATACATATGACTCCATTCATTTCCTTCATTTGATGACCATAATTTTCTCTAACAAATGTTTGATTTCTGCATAACTTTAAACATATGCTACTTTTAAGCAAATGTGAGGCCGGTTTTCAAACAGTCTTTGTTATTTAGCAACGAAAATTAGGCATGTTCAAAACTTTACATTTTCTCCTGATATTGTTGTTTTGTAAAATTCTGCCATTGTTATGTGAGAAATCAAACTTTGTTATGCATGTGTAATGTATATTGATTTGCTATATTTTGTTGCTTGTTTTGGCAAATAAATTTTGAACTTTTAGCCACATCTTGTAGTAATCATTGTTCTGCTTTGAGTTTATGCTTTGCTAGTGGGCAACAGTAAAATTTCAGCAAAGTTTGTTTCTCACATATTCTGGCATGAGGTAATATTTTTCTTTACTCACACTCGTCTTTATTCCGTATTCAACTCATGAATATTCAATCTTAACAATGTGAAACAGAACTAGTATTTAAGATAAAAACCAAACAGAATTTCTGTTTAAATATAAGAATATGCAATAATTAATATCAATAAAATGATACTTAAATGAAAGTATTTATCATGAAATTTTCTTGTTCATATCTGTTTTAAATATATTCTTGATATTCTAGTATGAGTTCACAATTTAATAAATGTGATACAGGACATCAGGTGACATACTCTGTAAATCATGTCGTAATACTACTTGCGATTTGTGTAGTATATATTTTCTTCCTTCAGCTTTAGAGGAGGAGAGCACGGATGAGGTATACCGCAGTGACCATGAATATCAACGGTCATCATCTAGAGAATCACTATCCAGGGGTCGAGACAGTGTCAGAGTTCATGGCAGTGTCAAAACTAAATCCACAAAGACAAGTACGCGACGAAGATCAAAATCCTACAGCAGCGAATCTGAAAGTGATTCTGACACTTCCAGTTCAACAGGATCGTACACCACAACTACGACCAATACAACTGGGGCTCCACTTAGAGACTATAAAGTGGAGAGGGAGGAGCACCACACAAAAACAGGGCCTAATTTCACGTTCAAAGAGATTAAACCTGGATCAGATTCCAGTAGTAAAAATGTAACAGTGGAAGAGTCCTCAACAGATGGGCAGGAATTCCTCCATGGATATAAGGTAGGGAAACATCAAAGACTATTTGAAAACAAAAATTTTCTTTTTTTCACTGTGAAATTATAATATTTGTTGAAAATCTTCATACATGCATGATAATAGAAATACCATAATTTTTATCAAAGGTGAAAAAGGAGTATTATTCTCAGTAGATAAAAACCAAGTTAAAGGGTCTTATGTGTAGTGAGAAGGACTGTATTTAACAAACTACAATACAGAGTATTAAGTCATAAATAATGTAAAAACTAAGCTTTCTCATAATACATTTGATGATAAATATAGAGGTCAAATACTGAGTTAAACACCTAAAGCTAAAAGAGTTACCACTCTTGGAACAAAATAAAAAATCACAGTAACATTTAGCTGAAAATAAATCAAGATCTCATGACCATGTGAGATTAATCAAATTCTTATGACCATGCAGTCAAATTTTCAAGATGAAATTCCAATATTAGATTGTGAAATAGCTTATATCTGTTTTACTTGCATGTAATTAAAGGTTTTCATTTGGACCAAATAACTCCTTTTCCATGATTAAAAAGACAGAATAATCTGATAGATGGTGTGTGTATACTTGGGAACTTAAATATGAATGGTATATTATGTGAAATTACATGAGTATGAATGTCAGAATGAGAGCTTGTCCCATATTAGGTGTTCATATATTGAATATTTTTTCAGGCTGGATTAGAAGCAGTACAAGAAGAAAAACGGAAGCAAAAGGATGAAGAAAATGAGGAGATGCGAAAGATATTACGTGGTCAGACTATTCATGAAGCAGCAGAAAAGGGAAATTTAGCTAGAGTGCAGGAACTCTTGAATCATTTTCCAGATATGCTAGAGTAAGTATAAGGATGAAAGTTCATTATAAGACTCATATATATTTGAAATTTATAATCAGTACTTTGAAGAATTTGGCTTGTAGTGCTGGTAGCTGTGCCACTGCTGTTAAAAGTAACCTCCCAGGTTCATTTAGCTGAAGCCGGTGTAGCCTAGTGGTTTGCACTTGCCTCCTGATCGAAAGGTAGGGGTTTTAGTCCTACTCTGGTCATGCTGGTGTCCTGTCTTTTGTATGAGACAGTAAAAACCGAGGCCCTGTGTCGTGGTATACATGGCACGTTAAAGATCTCTCACTGCTTCAGGTGGATTGGTTGCAAAGGGCAAAATTTGTATGCCCCGCATCAGACAGATGCCGTCACCATATATGTGAAATATTCGTGGTGTGACGTTAAACAAAAATCAATCAATCAATCCATTTAGCTGTGTGACTGAAAATTGTTGATGGCAATGTTAAAGCTCCAATAAGCAAATCAGCAACACAGGATATAAATGAAAACTTTTTTAAGACCCTCAGATTGTGGAACATTGTAATTGACATAGATATTTTTTTTCAGACAAACCAATGAACAGAGCTACACCCCTCTTCATTTAGCTGCTAAGTATGGACAAGCAGATGTAGTGAAATGGCTTGCTGTCCATAATGTCAGTCTCAATAAAGAAACAGCAACAGGCTATACAGCCATACATCTAGCAGCCATGAGTGGTCATGTTAATTGTTTAATGGTATGTTATTTCATTCAAGAAACATAAAATATTCAAAGTCTTATTCTATTCTAGTGAGTTTTATGTCCTAACAAACAGAAAAATGCTTCACTGAGCCATTAGTATTGTGTTTTCTATCGGTTTCAAAGTTGAATAATTCTGTTTGTCTTGTGGTACTTGTATCTCAAAAATATTTCATTATTAGGTGTGAAATAAACAAAGTGTGTGCATATATATGATTTTTTGTTACAAATTTAATCATAATGTGTAAAGATTTTGTATTACCTTTCCATTTAATTGTTTTTGATTTCTAGATTTTGGCTGCAATGGGAGCTGCTATAACTTGTAGATCTACTGATAAGAAGACACCACTATACCTGGCTGCAAGAGAGTAAGTACACTTGAAACTGTGCTCTCAGGTTGCTGTTAAAAAGAATTCCAAATAAAGAAACAAAAACAATCGCTATAGAAATAGATTACTGTACAGAATTTTTACCTGGATTTTTCAGGGGTCACCTGGAATGTGTGAAGTGGTTGGTTGCCAATCGTTCTCGTCTGGACGTGAAGGATGATATGGGTCGAAGTCCTCGTGATGTAGCCGAAGAATTTAGACATGAGGAAGTGGCCAAGTTTTTGAAAGCTTGCGAAGAGGAAATGAGTGACCCAAAAAGTGGCTTCTCTCAAATGAGAACAGGGAGAGAAGGGTATGATCATTTTGATTTATCTTGTTCTTCCTGGTAAGGTACTAACCTCTGACAAGTATTTTCATACGTATGATATATCATTTGTGTTATAAATATGATGATTATTCAGTGCAATGTAAAGAAGCCTGTCTTAAGTTAATCGGCAACAAAAAGGGAAAAAGTCATTTGATGTAAGTGGCATCTTGCAAATTCTTGATTTGTATGTACATAAGGATCACAAACAGGTGTTTGCTTTGTAGATGTATGCTTGCTTAATACAGGGGGGATATTTTGACAGGTTTGACTGTATATCTGTATTTCAAAATAAAATGCATGTCTTGAATCAAAATATAATAATAATATAAATATACATAATAAATGTAGATATAATAAATGTACTCCTATCATGAAAGTGTTTCATCTCATGTAATAAGTTGGTTCAACATTTAGAATGAAATTAATCTTGTGGATTGATAAGTGTAATGTATATACGTGTATTCATTTTCATTTACATATATTTTGTAAACTGTCACATAAGACAAGGAAAATATAAGAGTCATTGCCGAGAGAAGTTTGAAGGTCTTTTGGTATAACTCACATAAATCTTGAATGCCATGATTCGTCTTACAGGTCCAGAGATCTAGCACCCATCAGTGAGGATGCCAGTACTACTGGGGATGAGAAGCCAGTATGGCTTGATGATGCAGAGGTCAGTTTACTTTAGTGTGAAAAAAGTTTACTTAAACTTGGATCAGTGATCATGCATATAGAACCATCTTCTGAAATTTACTAATGCATGAAGCTACAAACAGCTTGAGACCTTGGCTGATCACATTTCATGTCAACTGAGAAAATTTGGACTATATACAAATTAAAAATGAATAGAAATGAGATGGTGTTATAATTATACACATCTACATATTGTAATATTATATGTCATATTATATTATAGTCAGAGTCTGTGAGAGCTAATGCAGGAAGTGAAATAGGCACACCTCACACTAAATCAACTAGTCACAACAAAGAGGTAATTATTGAGTTAATGACATAAGATGAAGAATATCTTTGTGTAAATTGTATGCAAAACTTTTCTTAATTTAATAGTGGTATATTCAACCTGTATAGCTACCTGTATGTTGTTTCTTACTCATGCTGTATCTTAAATCTTCAATCATTAAATATGCATTAACAATGTAATGAATTAAAATTTAATTTAGCTTATGGGATGTTTAAGAAAAGTTTAAAATTATAAAATCCTAGTGTACGTTTTTATTATCCATTGTCTAATGTAATCTTGAAATCATTCAATACAAGTATTTTTAAGTAAGGTGATATTTGTGTATACACTTGGTTGATTAGTGGAATCAGATTAAATTAATTTTCAGCACTGTTGTTTATAAGTTGCTTCTGTCTAAGTCATAACATTTCATTTTCATGCGAGCTATTTGTTTTGTTCATTTTATAAGCTAATGGAGGTAATGTTTTATTTATATTTTGTTTTTGCACCACATTATTTCTAATATTAGTTGAATTTTTTATTCTTGGAATATCTGATCTATGCAGCATAATAACATGCATTTAAGTTATCCCTTCTCCTAACATGGTAGTTCAACTAGACGACAGTATACTTAATGATGTTTGTATGTGTATAATCAGCCATAGCAAAGCCTCATGCACTGTACATATAATTGAAATCACATACACCAGTATGTTAAATGATGTTTATATAAATGACACAGTCATATTAACTACAGAGCTGAGATGAAAATTCTGAAATCTGTGTAATGATGAAAGTGCTTGATACTCCTACAAATTACTATGGTTAATCATGAAATAAATGTGACATTTAAATTACTAAATTAGTTGCCTTGACATTATTTCCAGTCAAATCTTAAATTGTAATTGTCATTCAAAAGTTTTGCTCTGCAGTTGATATGGGAGAGTTCACTATCATTATATGCTATAGAATTTAAAAGTAATTGGGGGTCTGGTTTGTTTACGTTGCTTAAGTTTACTGATATATAATTATCTGGGCACTTAGTATTTTTCAAATTTATTAAATTTCAAATTTATTAAATTTTCATTAACTCTGAAATGATTTCACTAGCAACACCTTAATAGTGTCACAAATATCTGTTCCCTTCACATATTTGCTTAATGATAAAACAGAAACAGTAGTCCTTGGAGCTGCATGTATTATCTTATACACAAGGAAACAAATCTCTCTCTTACTAATACTGTCTTAATTAAATCAAAACATATCACAAGAAAAACGTAAAAAGCATGCCAACAATATAAAAACACACATTTCATAGACCACCAGCACTCTCCTACAATCTCTCCTACTGCCTCAGTCTAGGATGTAGGTTTCTCTGTCTCATACTCCTTCAGTGTAGGTTTAACATTTCTCTTACATTCTCTCCTACTGCCTCAGTCTAGGATGTAGGTTTCTCTGTCCAATACTCCTTCAGTGTAGGTTTAACATTTCTCTTTACATTCTCTCCTACTGCCTCAGTCTAGGATGTAGGTTTCTCTGTCTCATACTCCTTCAGTGTAGGTTTAACATTTCTCTTACATTCTCTCCTACTGCCTCAGTCTAGGATGTAGGTTTCTCTGTCTCATACTCCTTCAGTGTAGGTTTAACGTTTCTCTTTACATTCTCTCCTACTGCCTCAGTCTAGGATGTAGGTTTCTCTGCCTCATACTCCTTCAGTGTAGGTTTAACGTTTCTCTTTACATTCTCTCCTACTGCCTCAGTCTAGGATGTAGGTTACTCTGTCTCATACTCCTTCAGTGTAGGTTTAACATTTCTCTTTACATTCTCTCCTACTGCCTCAGTCTAGGGGGTAGGTTTCTCTGTCTCATACTCCTTCAGTGTAGGTTTAACGTTTCTCTTTACATTCTCTCCTACTGCCTCAGTCTAGGATGTAGGCTTCTCTGTCTCATACTCCTTCAGTGTAGGTTTAACGTTTCTCTTTACATTCTCTCCTACTGCCTCAGTCTAGGATGTAGGTTACTCTCTCTCATACTCCTTCAGTGTAGGTTTAACGTTTCTCTATACATTCTCTCCTACTGCCTCAGTCTAGGATGTAGGTTTCTCTGTCTCATACTCCTTCAGTGTAGGTTTAACGTTTCTCTTTACATTCTCTCCTACTGCCTCAGTCTAGGATGTAGGTTAGTCTGTCTCATACTCCTTCAGTGTAGGTTTAACGTTTCTCTTTACATTCTCTCCTACTGCCTCAGTCTAGGATGTAGGTTTCTCTGTCTCATACTCCTTCAGTGTAGGTTTAACGTTTCTCTTTACATTCTCTCCTACTGCCTCAGTCTAGGATGTAGGTTTCTCTGTCTCATACTCCTTCAGTGTAGGTTTAACGTTTCTCTTTACATTCTCTCCTACTGCCTCAGTCTAGGATGTAGGGTTTCTCTGTCTCATGCTCCTTCAGTGTAGGTTTAACGTTTCTCTTTACATTCTCTCCTACTGCCTCAGTCTAGGATGTAGGTTTCTCTGTCTCATACTCCTTCAGTGTAGGTTTAACGTTTCTCTTTACATTCTCTCTTACTGCCTCAGTCTAGGATGTAGGTTTCTCTGTCTCATACTCCTTCAGTGTAGGTTTAACGTTTCTCTTTACATTCTCTCCTACTGCCTCAGTCTAGGATGTAGGTTTCTCTGCCTCATACTCCTTCAGTGTAGGTTTAACATTTCTCTTTACATTCTTTCCTACTGCCTCAGTCTAAGATGTAGGTTTCTCTGTCTCATACTCCTTCAGTGTAGGTTTAACGTTTCTCTTTACATTCTCTCCTACTGCCTCAGTCTAGGATGTAGGTTTCTCTGTCTCATACTCCTTCAGTGTAGGTTTAACGTTTCTCTTTACATTCTCTCTTACTGCCTCAGTTCAGGATGTAGGTTTCTCTGTCTCATACTCCCTCAGACTCACATTTAGGTTACTATTTACATAAAATCTGACCTCAATTTCATAAATACATTTTACAGTTTAGTACACGTAAGTTTGGGTATCTGTATACTTGGTGTCATATATGTATATACATATCAAAACACATCCTCAGCATAGATAACAACAATTGAGATATCTTTAAAAAGTCCATAAAT
Source organism: Pteria penguin (assembly GCA_035048485.1). Classification (NCBI taxonomy): domain Eukaryota; kingdom Metazoa; phylum Mollusca; class Bivalvia; order Pterioida; family Pteriidae; genus Pteria; species Pteria penguin. Next base: position 87,381,507 of record CM068580.1, read on the forward strand.
ATCTTCAATAAAGATAACCAGAATTGAGATAACTATGAGTGGAAATATCTTTATACATGTCTGTACACATCCTTAGTGTAGGTAACAATGATTGAGATATCTTTATACATGTCTGTACACATCCTTAGCATAGGTAACAATGATTGAGATATCTTTATACATGTCTGTACACATCCTTAGCATAGGTAACAATGATTGAGATATCTTTATACATGTCTGTACACATCCTTAGCATAGGTAACAATGATTGAGATATCTTTATACATGTCTGTACACATCCTTAGCATAGGTAACAATGATTGAGATATCTTTATACATGTCTGTACACATCCTCAGCATAGGTAACAATGATTGAGATATTTTTATACATGTCTGTACACATCCTCAGCATAGGTAACAATGATTGAGATATCTTTATACATGTCTGTACACATCCTCAGCATAGGTAACAATGATTGAGATATCTTTATACATGTCTGTACACATCCTCAGCATAGGTAAAATGACTGAGATATTTGTACACATGTCTGTACACAGTCCTAGTATAGATAAGTAGGATTGAGGTATCTTTATATTTGTTTGTACACATCCTCAGTATTGATAACAGTGATTGAGATATCTTTATAGAATCAAAATTCATGTCAGTACACATCCTCAGGTTAGATAATGATTGAGATATCTTTATGCAGTCATGTCTATACATATTCATAGTATAGATAAATAGGATTGAGATATCTTTATACTTATACATAAACATCCCCAGTTTAGATTGCTTGAAATCAAGTTTCTCTTATGATAGCGTGATTCTTTTTAGTGACCCATTCTTCAAGCAGTTAGGTAATATAAAGTAGCTTTTGATCTGTGTACCATTATTTCTGTCACATGTGTACACATACATGCATTAACTCTGTATAAGTCATTCATGCGAGACATTTCAGTTCTGCTCATTGTCTGTATCAGATTCAACAGTTTGCTTATAAAGTATTTTTTTTTTTCTTTAATATTTGTGTTGCTCTGTAAGGATGCTTAAATGTTCATGAATAGAATGAACCATCTACCTGTAAGCTCTCCTATTTTCTGATACTTTACGTAGTTTAGTTGAATCCTATCATCTATGGATTCAAAACGTTACATTCCAGTCAGTGTGAATGAGGAAAACTTAGATTAGTTGAATGTGCTTCAGCATTACTGATTCCTAGTCAGAATTCTGTGCTTCAGGAAAGAAATTAAATATAAGACTTTTATTTGTACTGGTCCATTGTAATGAGTCAGTTTGGACTTTCATTATGTTTGAACAAAATCTCCACTTCTGTTTAAACCCCACTCAAGCAAGAAAACAGAATATCTACATAGAAGTTTGTGACAGTTTCTAGTACTTCATTACAAAGCAATTTTATTTCAAGCCTATTTGTTACTACAAAAAATGACTTTCTGGTGTGATAGACCTAAAATATATGTATGTGGAGTCTTGTATGGTAGCAGAGTACATAGAGAAATGTATGTGGAGTCTTGTATGGTAGTGGAGTACATAGAGTAATGTATGTGGAGTCTTGTATGGTAGTAGAGTACATAGAGTAATGTATGTTGAGTCTTGTATGGTAGTAGAGTACATAGAGTAATGTATGTTGAGTCTTGTATGGTAGTAGAGTACATAGAGAAATGTATGTGGAGTCTTGTATGGTAGTAGAGTACATAGAGAAATGTATGTGGAGTCTTGTATGGTAGTAGAGTACATAGAGTAATGTATGTGGAGTCTTGTATGGTAGTGGAGTACATAGAGAAATGTATGTTGAGTTTTGTATGGTAGTAGAGTACATAGAGTAATGTATGTTGAGTCTTGTATGGTAGTGGAGTACATAGAGTAATGTATGTGGAGTCTTGTATGGTAGTAGAGTACATAGAGTAATGTATGTTGAGTCTTGTATGGTAGCAGAGTACATAGAGAAATGTATGTGGAGTCTTGTATGGTAGTGGAGTACATAGAGTAATGTATGTGGAGCCTTATATGGTAGTGGAGTACATAGAGTAATGTATGTTGAGTCTTGTATGGTAGTAGAGTACATAGAGTAATGTATGTGGAGTCTTGTATGGTAGTGGAGTACATAGAGAAATGCATGTGGAGTCTTGTATGGTAGTAGAGTACATAGAGTAATGTATGTTGAGTCTTGTATGGTAGTAGAGTACATAGAGTAATGTATGTGGAGTCTAGTATGGTAGTAGAGTACATAGAGTAATGTATGTTGAGTCTTGTATGGTAATAGAGTACATAGAGAAATGTATGTGGAGCTTTGTATGGTAATAGAGTACATAGAGTAATGTATGTTGAGTCTTGTATGGTAGTAGGGTACATAGAGTAATGTATGTGGAGTCTTGTATGGTAGCAGAGTACATAGAGTAATGTATGTGGAGTCTTGTATGGTAGAGTACATAGAGTAATGTATGTGGAGTCTTGTATGGTAGCAGAGTACATAGAGAAATGTATGTGGAGTCTTGTATGGTAGTAGAGTACATAGAGTAATGTATGTTGAGTCTTGTATGGTAGTGGAGTACATAGAGAAATGCATGTGGAGTCTTGTATGGTAGTAGAGTACATAGAGTAATGTATGTGGAGTCTTGTATGGTAGTGGAGTACATAGAGAAATGTATGTGGAGTCTTGTATGGTAGCAGAGTACATAGAGTAATGTATGTGGAGTCTTGTATAGTAGTAGAGTACATAGAGTAATGTATGTTGAGTCTTGTATGGTAGTAGAGTACATAGAGAAATGTATGTGGAGCTTTGTATGGTAGCAGAGTACATAGAGTAATGTATGTTGAGTCTTGTATGGTAGTAGAGTACATAGAGTAATGTATGTGGAGTCTTGTATGGTAGTAGAGTACATAGAGTAATGTATGTTGAGTCTTGTATGGTAATAGAGTACATAGAGTAATGTATGTGGAGTCTTGTATGGTAGTAGAGTACATAGAGAAATGCATGTGGAGTCTTGTATGGTAGTAGAGTACATAGAGTAATGTATGTGGAGTCTTGTATGGTAGTAGAGTACATAGAGTAATGTATGTTAAGTCTTGTATGTTAGTAGAGTACATAGAGTAATGGATGTGGAGTCTTGTATGGTAGTGGAGTACATAGAGAAATGCATGTTGAGTCTTGTATGGTAGTAGAGTACATAGAGTAATGTATGTGGAGTCTTGTATGGTAGTGGAGTACATAGAGAAATGTATGTGGAGTCTTGTATGGTAGCAGAGTACATAGAGTAATGTATGTGGAGTCTTGTATGGTAGTGGAGTACATAGAGTAATGTATGTTGAGTCTTGTATGGTAGTAGAGTACATAGAGAAATGTATGTGGAGCTTTGTATGGTAGCAGAGTACATAGAGTAATGTATGTTGAGTCTTGTATGGTAGTAGAGTACATAGAGTAATGTATGTTGAGTCTTGTATGGTAGTAGAGTACATAGAGTAATGTATGTTGAGTCTTGTATGGTAGTAGAGTACATAGAGTAATGTATGTTGAGTCTTGTATGGTAGTACAGTATATAGAGTAATGTATGTTGAGTCTTGTATGGTAGTAGAGTACATAGAGAAATGTATGTTGAGTCTTGTATGGTAGTAGAGTACATAGAGAAATGTATGTGGAGCTTTGTATGGTAGCAGAGTATATAGAGTAATGTATGTTGAGTCTTGTATGGTAGTAGAGTACATAGAGTAATGTATGTTGAGTCTTGTATGGTAGTAGAGTACATAGAGTAATGTATGTTGAGTCTTATATGGTAGTAGAGTACATAGAGTAATGTATGTGGAGTCTTGTATGGTAGTAGAGTACATAGAGTAATGTATGTGGAGTCTTGTATGGTAGTAGAGTACATAGAGTAATGTATGTTGAGTCTTGTATGGTAGTAGAGTACATAGAGTAATGTATGTGGAGTCTTGTATGGTAGTGGAGTACATAGAGAAATGCATGTGGAGTCTTGTATGGTAGTAGAGTACATAGAGTAATGTATGTGGAGTCCTGTATGGTAGTGGAGTACATAGAGAAATGTATGTGGAGTTTTGTATGGTAGCAGAGTACATAGAGTAATGTATGTGGAGTCTTGTATGGTAGTAGAGTACATAGAGTAATGTATGTTGAGTCTTGTATGGTAGTAGAGTACATAGAGAAATGTATGTGGAGCTTTGTATGGTAGCAGAGTACATAGAGTAATGTATGTTGAGTCTTGTATGGTAGTAGAGTACATAGAGTAATGTATGTGGAGTCTTGTATGGTAGTAGAGTACATAGAGTAATGTATGTTGAGTCTTGTATGGTAGTAGAGTACATAGAGTAATGTATGTGGAGTCTTGTATGGTAGTGGAGTACATAGAGAAATGCATGTGGAGTCTTGTATGGTAGTAGAGTACATAGAGTAATGTATGTGGAGTCTTGTATGGTAGTAGAGTACATAGAGTAATGGATGTGGAGTCTTGTATGGTAGTGGAGTACATAGAGAAATGCATGTGGAGTCTTGTATGGTAGTAGAGTACATAGAGTAATGTATGTGGAGTCTTGTATGGTAGTGGAGTACATAGAGTAATGTATGTGGAGTCTTGTATGGTAGTAGAGTACATAGAGTAATGTATGTGGAGTCTTGTATGGTAGTAGAGTACATAGAGTAATGTATGTTGAGTCTTGTATGGTAGTAGAGTACATAGAGAAATGTATGTGGAGCTTTGTATGGTAGCAGAGTACATAGAGTAATGTATGTGGAGCTTTGTATGGTAGTAGAGTACATAGAGTAATGTATGTTGAGTCTTGTATGGTAGTAGGGTACATAGAGTAATGTATGTTGAGTCTTGTATGGTAGTACAGTATATAGAGTAATGTATGTTGAGTCTTGTATGGTAGTAGAGTACATAGAGAAATGTATGTTGAGTCTTGTATGGTAGTAGAGTACATAGAGAAATGTATGTGGAGCTTTGTATGGTAGCAGAGTACATAGAGTAATGTATGTTGAGTCTTGTATGGTAGTAGAGTACATAGAGTAATGTATGTTGAGTCTTGTATGGTAGTAGAGTACATAGAGTAATGTATGTTGAGTCTTGTATGGTAGTAGAGTACATAGAGTAATGTATGTTGAGTCTTATATGGTAGTAGAGTACATAGAGTAATGTATGTTGAATCTTGTATGGTAGTAGAGTACATAGAGAAATGTATGTGGAGCTTTGTATGGTAGCAGAGTACATAGAGTAATGTATGTTGAGTCTTGTATGGTAGTAGAGTACATAGAGTAATGTATGTGGAGTCTTGTATGGTAGTAGAGTACATAGAGTAATGTATGTTGAGTCTTGTATGGTAGTAGAGTACATAGAGAAATGTATGTGGAGCTTTGTATGGTAGCAGAGTACATAGAGTAATGTATGTTGAGTCTTGTATGGTAGTAGAGTACATAGAGTAATGTATGTGGAGTCTTGTATGGTAGCAGAGTACATAGAGTAATGTATGTGGAGTCTTGTATGGTAGTAGAGTACATAGAGTAATGTATGTTGAGTCTTGTATGGTAGTAGAGTACATAGAGAAATGTATGTGGAGCTTTGTATGGTAGCAGAGTACATAGAGTAATGTATGTTGAGTCTTGTATGGTAGTAGAGTACATAGAGTAATGTATGTGGAGTCTTGTATGGTAGTGGAGTACATAGAGAAATGTATGTGGAGTCTTGTATGGTAGCAGAGTACATAGAGTAATGTATGTGGAGTCTTGTATGGTAGTGGAGTACATAGAGTAATGTATGTTGAGTCTTGTATGGTAGTAGAGTACATAGAGAAATGTATGTGGAGCTTTGTATGGTAGCAGAGTACATAGAGTAATGTATGTTGAGTCTTGTATGGTAGTAGAGTACATAGAGTAATGTATGTTGAGTCTTGTATGGTAGTAGAGTACATAGAGTAATGTATGTTGAGTCTTGTATGGTAGTAGAGTACATAGAGTAATGTATGTTGAGTCTTGTATGGTAGTACAGTATATAGAGTAATGTATGTTGAGTCTTGTATGGTAGTAGAGTACATAGAGAAATGTATGTTGAGTCTTGTATGGTAGTAGAGTACATAGAGTAATGTATGTTGAGTCTTGTATGGTAGTACAGTATATAGAGTAATGTATGTTGAGTCTTGTATGGTAGTAGAGTACATAGAGAAATGTATGTTGAGTCTTGTATGGTAGTAGAGTACATAGAGAAATGTATGTGGAGCTTTGTATGGTAGCAGAGTACATAGAGTAATGTATGTTGAGTCTTGTATGGTAGTAGAGTACATAGAGTAATGTATGTTGAGTCTTGTATGGTAGTAGAGTACATAGAGTAATGTATGTTGAGTCTTGTATGGTAGTAGAGTACATAGAGTAATGTATGTTGAGTCTTATATGGTAGTAGAGTACATAGAGTAATGTATGTTGAATCTTGTATGGTAGTAGAGTACATAGAGAAATGTATGTGGAGCTTTGTATGGTAGCAGAGTACATAGAGTAATGTATGTTGAGTCTTGTATGGTAGTAGAGTACATAGAGTAATGTATGTGGAGTCTTGTATGGTAGTAGAGTACATAGAGTAATGTATGTTGAGTCTTGTATGGTAGTAGAGTACATAGAGAAATGTATGTGGAGCTTTGTATGGTAGCAGAGTACATAGAGTAATGTATGTTGAGTCTTGTATGGTAGTAGAGTACATAGAGTAATGTATGTGGAGTCTTGTATGGTAGCAGAGTACATAGAGTAATGTATGTGGAGTCTTGTATGGTAGTAGAGTACATAGAGTAATGTATGTTGAGTCTTGTATGGTAGTAGAGTACATAGAGAAATGTATGTGGAGCTTTGTATGGTAGCAGAGTACATAGAGTAATGTATGTTGAGTCTTGTATGGTAGTAGAGTACATAGAGTAATGTATGTGGAGTCTTGTATGGTAGTAGAGTACATAGAGTAATGTATGTTGAGTCTTGTATGGTAGTAGAGTACATAGAGTAATGTATGTGGAGTCTTGTATGGTAGTGGAGTACATAGAGAAATGCATGTGGAGTCTTGTATGGTAGTAGAGTACATAGAGTAATGTATGTGGAGTCTTGTATGGTAGTAGAGTACATAGAGTAATGTATGTGGAGTCTTGTATGGTAGTAGAGTACATAGAGTAATGGATGTGGAGTCTTGTATGGTAGTGGAGTACATAGAGAAATGCATGTGGAGTCTTGTATGGTAGTAGAGTACATAGAGTAATGTATGTGGAGTCTTGTATGGTAGTGGAGTACATAGAGTAATGTATGTGGAGTCTTGTATGGTAGCAGAGTACATAGAGTAATGTATGTGGAGTCTTGTATGGTAGTAGAGTACATAGAGTAATGTATGTTGAGTCTTGTATGGTAGTAGAGTACATAGAGAAATGTATGTGGAGCTTTGTATGGTAGCAGAGTACATAGAGTAATGTATGTGGAGCTTTGTATGGTAGTAGAGTACATAGAGTAATGTATGTTGAGTCTTGTATGGTAGTAGAGTACATAGAGTAATGTATGTTGAGTCTTGTATGGTAGTACAGTATATAGAGTAATGTATGTTGAGTCTTGTATGGTAGTAGAGTACATAGAGAAATGTATGTTGAGTCTTGTATGGTAGTAGAGTACATAGAGAAATGTATGTGGAGCTTTGTATGGTAGCAGAGTACATAGAGTAATGTATGTTGAGTCTTGTATGGTAGTAGAGTACATAGAGTAATGTATGTTGAGTCTTGTATGGTAGTAGAGTACATAGAGTAATGTATGTTGAGTCTTGTATGGTAGTAGAGTACATAGAGTAATGTATGTTGAGTCTTATATGGTAGTAGAGTACATAGAGTAATGTATGTTGAATCTTGTATGGTAGTAGAGTACATAGAGAAATGTATGTGGAGCTTTGTATGGTAGCAGAGTACATAGAGTAATGTATGTTGAGTCTTGTATGGTAGTACAGTATATAGAGTAATGTATGTTGAGTCTTGTATGGTAGTAGAGTACATAGAGAAATGTATGTTGAGTCTTGTATGGTAGTAGAGTACATAGAGAAATGTATGTGGAGCTTTGTATGGTAGCAGAGTATATAGAGTAATGTATGTTGAGTCTTGTATGGTAGTAGAGTACATAGAGTAATGTATGTTGAGTCTTGTATGGTAGTAGAGTACATAGAGTAATGTATGTTGAGTCTTATATGGTAGTAGAGTACATAGAGTAATGTATGTGGAGTCTTGTATGGTAGTAGAGTACATAGAGTAATGTATGTGGAGTCTTGTATGGTAGTAGAGTACATAGAGTAATGTATGTTGAGTCTTGTATGGTAGTAGAGTACATAGAGTAATGTATGTGGAGTCTTGTATGGTAGTGGAGTACATAGAGAAATGCATGTGGAGTCTTGTATGGTAGTAGAGTACATAGAGTAATGTATGTGGAGTCCTGTATGGTAGTGGAGTACATAGAGAAATGTATGTGGAGCTTTGTATGGTAGCAGAGTACATAGAGTAATGTATGTTGAGTCTTGTATGGTAGTAGAGTACATAGAGTAATGTATGTGGAGTCTTGTATGGTAGTGGAGTACATAGAGAAATGCATGTGGAGTCTTGTATGGTAGTAGAGTACATAGAGTAATGTATGTGGAGTCTTGTATGGTAGTAGAGTACATAGAGTAATGTATGTTGAGTCTTGTATGGTAGTAGAGTACATAGAGTAATGTATGTTGAGTCTTGTATGGTAGTACAGTATATAGAGTAATGTATGTTGAGTCTTGTATGGTAGTAGAGTACATAGAGAAATGTATGTTGAGTCTTGTATGGTAGTAGAGTACATAGAGAAATGTATGTGGAGCTTTGTATGGTAGCAGAGTACATAGAGTAATGTATGTTGAGTCTTGTATGGTAGTAGAGTACATAGAGTAATGTATGTTGAGTCTTGTATGGTAGTAGAGTACATAGAGTAATGTATGTTGAGTCTTGTATGGTAGTAGAGTACATAGAGTAATGTATGTTGAGTCTTATATGGTAGTAGAGTACATAGAGTAATGTATGTTGAATCTTGTATGGTAGTAGAGTACATAGAGAAATGTATGTGGAGCTTTGTATGGTAGCAGAGTACATAGAGTAATGTATGTTGAGTCTTGTATGGTAGTACAGTATATAGAGTAATGTATGTTGAGTCTTGTATGGTAGTAGAGTACATAGAGAAATGTATGTTGAGTCTTGTATGGTAGTAGAGTACATAGAGAAATGTATGTGGAGCTTTGTATGGTAGCAGAGTATATAGAGTAATGTATGTTGAGTCTTGTATGGTAGTAGAGTACATAGAGTAATGTATGTTGAGTCTTGTATGGTAGTAGAGTACATAGAGTAATGTATGTTGAGTCTTATATGGTAGTAGAGTACATAGAGTAATGTATGTGGAGTCTTGTATGGTAGTAGAGTACATAGAGTAATGTATGTGGAGTCTTGTATGGTAGTAGAGTACATAGAGTAATGTATGTTGAGTCTTGTATGGTAGTAGAGTACATAGAGTAATGTATGTGGAGTCTTGTATGGTAGTGGAGTACATAGAGAAATGCATGTGGAGTCTTGTATGGTAGTAGAGTACATAGAGTAATGTATGTGGAGTCCTGTATGGTAGTGGAGTACATAGAGAAATGTATGTAGAGTCTTGTATGGTAGCAGAGTACATAGAGTAATGTATGTGGAGTCTTGTATGGTAGTAGAGTACATAGAGTAATGTATGTTGAGTCTTGTATGGTAGTAGAGTACATAGAGAAATGTATGTGGAGCTTTGTATGGTAGCAGAGTACATAGAGTAATGTATGTTGAGTCTTGTATGGTAGTAGAGTACATAGAGTAATGTATGTGGAGTCTTGTATGGTAGTAGAGTACATAGAGTAATGTATGTTGAGTCTTGTATGGTAGTAGAGTACATAGAGTAATGTATGTGGAGTCTTGTATGGTAGTGGAGTACATAGAGAAATGCATGTGGAGTCTTGTATGGTAGTAGAGTACATAGAGTAATGTATGTGGAGTCTTGTATGGTAGTATAGTACATAGAGTAATGTATGTGGAGTCTTGTATGGTAGTAGAGTACATAGAGTAATGGATGTGGAGTCTTGTATGGTAGTGGAGTACATAGAGAAATGCATGTGGAGTCTTGTATGGTAGTAGAGTACATAGAGTAATGTATGTGGAGTCTTGTATGGTAGTGGAGTACATAGAGTAATGTATGTGGAGTCTTGTATGGTAGTAGAGTACATAGAGTAATGTATGTGGAGTCTTGTATGGTAGTAGAGTACATAGAGTAATGTATGTTGAGTCTTGTATGGTAGTAGAGTACATAGAGAAATGTATGTGGAGCTTTGTATGGTAGCAGAGTACATAGAGTAATGTATGTGGAGCTTTGTATGGTAGTAGAGTACATAGAGTAATGTATGTTGAGTCTTGTATGGTAGTAGAGTACATAGAGTAATGTATGTTGAGTCTTGTATGGTAGTACAGTATATAGAGTAATGTATGTTGAGTCTTGTATGGTAGTAGAGTACATAGAGAAATGTATGTTGAGTCTTGTATGGTAGTAGAGTACATAGAGAAATGTATGTGGAGCTTTGTATGGTAGCAGAGTACATAGAGTAATGTATGTTGAGTCTTGTATGGTAGTAGAGTACATAGAGTAATGTATGTTGAGTCTTGTATGGTAGTAGAGTACATAGAGTAATGTATGTTGAGTCTTGTATGGTAGTAGAGTACATAGAGTAATGTATGTGGAGTCTTATATGGTAGTAGAGTACATAGAGTAATGTATGTTGAATCTTGTATGGTAGTAGAGTACATAGAGAAATGTATGTGGAGCTTTGTATGGTAGCAGAGTACATAGAGTAATGTATGTTGAGTCTTGTATGGTAGTAGAGTACATAGAGTAATGTATGTGGAGTCTTGTATGGTAGTAGAGTACATAGAGTAATGTATGTTGAGTCTTGTATGGTAGTAGAGTACATAGAGAAATGTATGTGGAGCTTTGTATGGTAGCAGAGTACATAGAGTAATGTATGTTGAGTCTTGTATGGTAGTAGAGTACATAGAGTAATGTATGTGGAGTCTTGTATGGTAGCAGAGTACATAGAGTAATGTATGTGGAGTCTTGTATGGTAGTAGAGTACATAGAGTAATGTATGTTGAGTCTTGTATGGTAGTAGAGTACATAGAGAAATGTATGTGGAGCTTTGTATGGTAGCAGAGTACATAGAGTAATGTATGTTGAGTCTTGTATGGTAGTAGAGTACATAGAGTAATGTATGTGGAGTCTTGTATGGTAGTGGAGTACATAGAGAAATGTATGTGGAGTCTTGTATGGTAGCAGAGTACATAGAGTAATGTATGTGGAGTCTTGTATGGTAGTGGAGTACATAGAGTAATGTATGTTGAGTCTTGTATGGTAGTAGAGTACATAGAGAAATGTATGTGGAGCTTTGTATGGTAGCAGAGTACATAGAGTAATGTATGTTGAGTCTTGTATGGTAGTAGAGTACATAGAGTAATGTATGTTGAGTCTTGTATGGTAGTAGAGTACATAGAGTAATGTATGTTGAGTCTTGTATGGTAGTAGAGTACATAGAGTAATGTATGTTGAGTCTTGTATGGTAGTACAGTATATAGAGTAATGTATGTTGAGTCTTGTATGGTAGTAGAGTACATAGAGAAATGTATGTTGAGTCTTGTATGGTAGTAGAGTACATAAAGAAATGTATGTGGAGCTTTGTATGGTAGCAGAGTATATAGAGTAATGTATGTTGAGTCTTGTATGGTAGTAGAGTACATAGAGTAATGTATGTTGAGTCTTGTATGGTAGTAGAGTACATAGAGTAATGTATGTTGAGTCTTGTATGGTAGTAGAGTACATAGAGTAATGTATGTGGAGTCTTGTATGGTAGTAGAGTACATAGAGTAATGTATGTGGAGTCTTGTATGGTAGTAGAGTACATAGAGTAATGTATGTTGAGTCTTGTATGGTAGTAGAGTACATAGAGTAATGTATGTGGAGTCTTGTATGGTAGTGGAGTACATAGAGAAATGCATGTGGAGTCTTGTATGGTAGTAGAGTACATAGAGTAATGTATGTGGAGTCCTGTATGGTAGTGGAGTACATAGAGAAATGTATGTGGAGTCTTGTATGGTAGCAGAGTACATAGAGTAATGTATGTGGAGTCTTGTATGGTAGTAGAGTACATAGAGTAATGTATGTTGAGTCTTGTATGGTAGTAGAGTACATAGAGAAATGTATGTGGAGCTTTGTATGGTAGCAGAGTACATAGAGTAATGTATGTTGAGTCTTGTATGGTAGTAGAGTACATAGAGTAATGTATGTGGAGTCTTGTATGGTAGTAGAGTACATAGAGTAATGTATGTTGAGTCTTGTATGGTAGTAGAGTACATAGAGTAATGTATGTGGAGTCTTGTATGGTAGTGGAGTACATAGAGAAATGCATGTGGAGTCTTGTATGGTAGTAGAGTACATAGAGTAATGTATGTGGAGTCTTGTATGGTAGTAGAGTACATAGAGTAATGTATGTGGAGTCTTGTATGGTAGTAGAGTACATAGAGTAATGGATGTGGAGTCTTGTATGGTAGTAGAGTACATAGAGAAATGCATGTGGAGTCTTGTATGGTAGTAGAGTACATAGAGTAATGTATGTGGAGTCTTGTATGGTAGTGGAGTACATAGAGTAATGTATGTGGAGTCTTGTATGGTAGTAGAGTACATAGAGTAATGTATGTGGAGTCTTGTATGGTAGTAGAGTACATAGAGTAATGTATGTTGAGTCTTGTATGGTAGTAGAGTACATAGAGAAATGTATGTGGAGCTTTGTATGGTAGCAGAGTACATAGAGTAATGTATGTTGAGTCTTGTATGGTAGTAGAGTACATAGAGTAATGTATGTTGAGTCTTGTATGGTAGTAGAGTACATAGAGTAATGTATGTTGAGTCTTGTATGGTAGTAGAGTACATAGAGTAATGTATGTTGAGTCTTATATGGTAGTAGAGTACATAGAGTAATGTATGTTGAATCTTGTATGGTAGTAGAGTACATAGAGAAATGTATGTGGAGCTTTGTATGGTAGCAGAGTACATAGAGTAATGTATGTTGAGTCTTGTATGGTAGTAGAGTACATAGAGTAATGTATGTGGAGTCTTGTATGGTAGTAGAGTACATAGAGTAATGTATGTTGAGTCTTGTATGGTAGTAGAGTACATAGAGAAATGTATGTGGAGCTTTGTATGGTAGCAGAGTACATAGAGTAATGTATGTTGAGTCTTGTATGGTAGTAGAGTACATAGAGTAATGTATGTGGAGTCTTGTATGGTAGCAGAGTACATAGAGTAATGTATGTGGAGTCTTGTATGGTAGTAGAGTACATAGAGTAATGTATGTTGAGTCTTGTATGGTAGTAGAGTACATAGAGAAATGTATGTGGAGCTTTGTATGGTAGCAGAGTACATAGAGTAATGTATGTTGAGTCTTGTATGGTAGTAGAGTACATAGAGTAATGTATGTGGAGTCTTGTATGGTAGTAGAGTACATAGAGTAATGTATGTTGAGTCTTGTATGGTAGTAGAGTACATAGAGTAATGTATGTGGAGTCTTGTATGGTAGTGGAGTACATAGAGAAATGCATGTGGAGTCTTGTATGGTAGTAGAGTACATAGAGTAATGTATGTGGAGTCTTGTATGGTAGTAGAGTACATAGAGTAATGTATGTGGAGTCTTGTATGGTAGTAGAGTACATAGAGTAATGGATGTGGAGTCTTGTATGGTAGTGGAGTACATAGAGAAATGCATGTGGAGTCTTGTATGGTAGTAGAGTACATAGAGTAATGTATGTGGAGTCTTGTATGGTAGTGGAGTACATAGAGTAATGTATGTGGAGTCTTGTATGGTAGCAGAGTACATAGAGTAATGTATGTGGAGTCTTGTATGGTAGTAGAGTACATAGAGTAATGTATGTTGAGTCTTGTATGGTAGTAGAGTACATAGAGAAATGTATGTGGAGCTTTGTAAGGTAGCAGAGTACATAGAGTAATGTATGTGGAGCTTTGTATGGTAGTAGAGTACATAGAGTAATGTATGTTGAGTCTTGTATGGTAGTAGAGTACATAGAGTAATGTATGTTGAGTCTTGTATGGTAGTACAGTATATAGAGTAATGTATGTTGAGTCTTGTATGGTAGTAAAGTACATAGAGAAATGTATGTTGAGTCTTGTATGGTAGTAGAGTACATAGAGAAATGTATGTGGAGCTTTGTATGGTAGCAGAGTACATAGAGTAATGTATGTTGAGTCTTGTATGGTAGTAGAGTACATAGAGAAATGTATGTTGAGTTTTGTATGGTAGTAGAGTACATAGAGTAATGTATGTTGAGTCTTGTATGGTAGTAGAGTACATAGAGTAATGTATGTTGAGTCTTGTATGGTAGTAGAGTACATAGAGTAATGTATGTTGAGTCTTGTATGGTAGTAGAGTACATAGAGTAATGTATGTTGAGTCTTATATGGTAGTAGAGTACATAGAGTAATGTATGTTGAATCTTGTATGGTAGTAGAGTACATAGAGAAATGTATGTGGAGCTTTGTATGGTAGCAGAGTACATAGAGTAATGTATGTTGAGTCTTGTATGGTAGTAGAGTACATAGAGTAATGTATGTGGAGTCTTGTATGGTAGTAGAGTACATAGAGTAATGTATGTTGAGTCTTGTATGGTAGTAGAGTACATAGAGAAATGTATGTGGAGCTTTGTATGGTAGCAGAGTACATAGAGTAATGTATGTTGAGTCTTGTATGGTAGTAGAGTACATAGAGTAATGTATGTGGAGTTTTGTATGGTAGCAGAGTACATAGAGTAATGTATGTGGAGTCTTGTATGGTAGTAGAGTACATAGAGTAATGTATGTTGAGTCTTGTATGGTAGTAGAGTACATAGAGAAATGTATGTGGAGCTTTGTATGGTAGCAGAGTACATAGAGTAATGTATGTTGAGTCTTGTATGGTAGTAGAGTACATAGAGTAATGTATGTGGAGTCTTGTATGGTAGTAGAGTACATAGAGTAATGTATGTTGAGTCTTGTATGGTAGTAGAGTACATAGAGTAATGTATGTGGAGTCTTGTATGGTAGTGGAGTACATAGAGAAATGCATGTGGAGTCTTGTATGGTAGTAGAGTACATAGAGTAATGTATGTGGAGTCTTGTATGGTAGTAGAGTACATAGAGTAATGTATGTGGAGTCTTGTATGGTAGTAGAGTACATAGAGTAATGGATGTGGAGTCTTGTATGGTAGTGGAGTACATAGAGAAATGCATGTGGAGTCTTGTATGGTAGTAGAGTACATAGAGTAATGTATGTGGAGTCTTGTATGGTAGTGGAGTACATAGAGTAATGTATGTGGAGTCTTGTATGGTAGCAGAGTACATAGAGTAATGTATGTGGAGTCTTGTATGGTAGTAGAGTACATAGAGTAATGTATGTTGAGTCTTGTATGGTAGTAGAGTACATAGAGAAATGTATGTGGAGCTTTGTAAGGTAGCAGAGTACATAGAGTAATGTATGTGGAGCTTTGTATGGTAGTAGAGTACATAGAGTAATGTATGTTGAGTCTTGTATGGTAGTAGAGTACATAGAGTAATGTATGTTGAGTCTTGTATGGTAGTACAGTATATAGAGTAATGTATGTTGAGTCTTGTATGGTAGTAGAGTACATAGAGAAATGTATGTTGAGTCTTGTATGGTAGTAGAGTACATAGAGAAATGTATGTGGAGCTTTGTATGGTAGCAGAGTACATAGAGTAATGTATGTTGAGTCTTGTATGGTAGTAGAGTACATAGAGTAATGTATGTTGAGTCTTGTATGGTAGTAGAGTACATAGAGTAATGTATGTTGAGTCTTGTATGGTAGTAGAGTACATAGAGTAATGTATGTTGAGTCTTATATGGTAGTAGAGTACATAGAGTAATGTATGTTGAATCTTATATGGTAGTAGAGTACATAGAGAAATGTATGTGGAGCTTTGTATGGTAGCAGAGTACATAGAGTAATGTATGTTGAGTCTTGTATGGTAGTAGAGTACATAGAGTAATGTATGTTGAGTCTTGTATAGTAGTAGAGTACATAGAGAAATGTATGTTGAGTCTTGTATGGTAGTAGAGTACATAGAGAAATGTATGTTGAGTCTTGTATGGTAGTAGAGTACATAGAGTAATGTATGTTGAGTCTTGTATGGTAGTAGAGTACATAGAGTAATGTATGTTGAGTCTTGTATGGTAGTAGAGTACAGAGAGAAATGTATGTGGAGCTTTGTATGGTAGCAGAGTACATAGAGTAATGTATGTTGAGCTTTGTATGGTAGTAGAGTACATAGAGTAATGTATGTTGAGTCTTGTATGGTAGTAGAGTACATAGAGTAATGTATGTTGAGTCTTGTATGGTAGTAGAGTACATAGAGTAATGTATGTTGAGTCTTGTATGGTAGTAGAGTACATAGAGTAATGTATGTTGAGTCTTGTATGGTAGTAGAGTACATAGAGTAATGTATGTGGAGTCTTGTATGGTAGTAGAGTACATAGAGTAATGTATGTTGAGTCTTGTATGGTAGTAGAGTACATAGAGAAATGTATGTTGAGTCTTGTATGGTAGTAGAGTACATAGAGTAATGTATGTTGAGTCTTGTATGGTAGTAGAGTACATAGAGAAATGTATGTTGAGTCTTGTATGGTAGTAGAGTACATAGAGTAATGTATGTTGAGTCTTGTATGGTAGTAGAGTACATAGAGTAATGTATGTTGAGTCTTGTATGGTAGTAGAGTACATAGAGTAATGTATGTTGAGTCTTGTATGGTAGTAGAGTACATAGAGTAGTGTATGTAGAGTCTTGTATGGTAGTAGAGTACATAGAGAAATGTATGTTGAGTCTATGTGGAACCTTGTATGCTACTTGGGTAAATAGAGAAATGTATGTGGAGCTTTGTATGGCAGTAGAGTACATAGAGAAATGTTTGTGGAGCTTTGTATGGCAGTACAGTACACATAGACATGTATATGGAGCTTTGTATGGTACTAGGGTAAATAGAGAAATGTTTGTGGAGCTTTGTATGGCAGTACAGTACACGTAGACATGTATATGGAGCTTTGTATGGTACTAGGGTAAATAGAGAAATATTAGTGGAGCTTTGTATGGTACTTGGGTAAATAGAGAAATGTATGTGGAGCTTTGTATGGTAGAAGACAACATGTGACCTGTCCTAATCATGTCATCAGTTACATCCATACCAGAAAGGGTTTAATTGACTTCTGGTTGATCATTTTAATTCTCCGTGTTTTACCGGAGTTTACATAAAGACCATACATGCTGCTAACCTGTTTTGAAAGACATTTCTGTGTGAAAAATAGCAGATGAAGAATTAAAGCGTGTGAAATCTTTATCGTTTATGTTTTTAATAACTTGTTCATGCACATTCATCTACATATATATTCTACTTCTATTTTTAAGCTGTTTTTCCTACAAAATTTGTTTTATGATGTTACTCAATTTAACATATCAAAAAAAAATCATACTGGGTTCTGTATAAATCTAAAATGTTGGATATATTTGTATTTACAATTAATCTGTATATTATATTAACTTCACATTCCTTTTAAAATGTTGGATCTATAATGAATAGTTATATCAATGAAACTGCATGATATTTTAAAATCACTGTTAGAAGTTAAGTCAATTTTCCATTTCAATATCGCTTCCCATTTTTAAGGAAAAAAAGCAGATGTTTGAAAAACAGCAGAGGAAGATGGAAGAGACTGGGGACAGTTTTCTGGATGCAATACGTCATGAGTTGGAAGGAGGTCCAGAACCATAATGCTTCAATACTGCTGTGCTTTATACGTTTTGAATATTTTAAAATCAAATCCTCAAATGCAATGTTAGGGGTATGAACTTTGAAAACTGCCGTTTTAATTCTTTTAGCTTGTCACCTTAAAGAAAATTTGCTTCTTGAGTGCTAATTTATTTGAGCTACAAATCATTCATTGGCCATCCATTCCAAAGTTTTCATTGCATATGTAATTTGTTATAGATTTGTCATGGGAATGTAATAAATTGTACCATTTTTACTTACATAACTATCTGTAACAATATGATTTTTCTAAATAATTTCATAAAAGTTTTCATTAACACAAGTAAAGATTTTCATACCTGTGGTGAAAATGATTCAGTATTTACAGCAGCTGTCAATCAGTCACAACTTCAGGAATTTGGTCTTATTAGATGAATGTTACATTTGGTGTACGTATGTTACTCCAACTCATTATGCTCAGTTCTAAGATTCACAAGCAGGTGTGTTTAAAGTGAGCATCAGGAAAAGAATTCCATTGATCATCAACTCTCGGGGCAATTTCATATGAAATATCTGTCCACACTTATGTGAACATTTATGGCATGTAAAAATGATTGGTATATGGTCAAATACAGATGCATGTTTTTGGTTAAGGTCTTGAATTCAGATGGTATAAAGTGAAATCTGGAATGCATAGACCTGTAGTATGGTTTACAGATTTATTGTTAAATGCTAGATTTTGACATTGGAAGATTTTCTATTCGAAGAGTCAGTTTTACTAAAGATTCTAAATGTAACCTTAAACTGCTAGATAAGATCCAAGTGTGTAGTAATACTGCATGGTGTAAGTCCTCTGGTAAACATAGCTGTAGGCATAATGTTAGATGGATGTTATGATTGGAACTCTTCATCAGAAAAATGAAGAAACAGAAAAGTTTATTATTTATTTCACTGTATAATTTATTAAGATCCAAGTGTACAATGTGAATCTTGATGGATAGTTGGATTTAAGCTCTTCACCAGATATTATTTTCAAGGGCATTTTCTCATTTTCTGTTATTTTTGTTACAAAATTATTACCCCATATTTGTTTGGAAATAGAGTGACCTCTAAGTTGTCAAAGATTTTAAGTGTTCATCTTCACCATTGATAATTCTAATTATGGTATAATAGGGAAATGATGTGTAGATACAAGTTGTTGGTCATCATGGTCATCCATAGGCTATCTTCTCTCCCAGATTATTCTTTTTCAATATAAACTGTACCAGTACTTTGTCTTTGGATATGATACAAAACAGCAAGTTTACACATATATCTGCCCATAAATGGAAGGAAAACAAAATGTAGTAAAGTGCAAGATAGTCATCTATGTTTATGACCTTTAACTGGCTTTCCAGGTCTTTTATCATACTGTTATTTAATACATCCAAATATATTACACCTCCGTCCCTAGTGTTGTATCCACTTAGATTCAAACCATGACTGGTCTTGAGTATTAGAATGTTTACATAACAATTAATACTGGAAAAGGAATTGCCATATGATTTATATTTAACCTGTGTAATGTTTAACTATGATACAATGTATATGTAGTTTATAATCAAAAGAAAACTTTGAAATATTGTGACACAATTCAGGTTCTAAAAATAGCAGGACATTCCATTGAAAATTAGCTAGTGTATAGAGTGGTGGATATAGAAATCCATATATGGAGATGTGTTGGGTTTTTCCGTTTGTGGAATTTTATTGTATCCAAGTTTTGATGATTTTCATTGCAAATATGCTGATTAATGTGCTAATATTTAACTTTTGAGGTATTTTAGTACTATTTGAGGTGGGTTTTTCTATCCACCCCCTTATTCTTCCTGGATACACCACTTCATATTATAAATATTTATTTACACAAGCTTATATTGATTGACATTCTGGTGATTCTGTCTATGCTAGGTTCATGTAATGATATCCAAACTTATCTTTCTTTTTTATGTCAGGTCTTCATTGTATTTCTGGAGGCTTGTTGTGATATTTAGTCATAAGAAATGCTGTGATAATATAGATATTAAATTTAGACATTGTTGCCATGGAATTTTCATATTTACACAATTTTTCACTACCTCTGTCATACAAATTTAGAATTATGAATCTCCACATTTTATGGTGTGTTTTATATCAATCTGAGGAATTTCAGTTTAAAATTTGTTATATCACATTAAAATATATGCTTCAGTTGTATAAAAAATGGTGTAAATAAGTGGAAAATCATGTTGGCCTAAGTATGTGTTTATTTAACATTCAGTTATTGAAAAATATAAGAGGGTTTAATTTTTGTTATTGGATATTCAAGCTAGAAGCTTGTCACAGAAAAATGATGCTTATGTTTGAAAAAAATGATTGGTGTCCTCTTTATTTTGTTGTTGATGTCATAACTGTGGAGAAATATCATGTTTTATAATACTTTGTTAGAATATATTTGAAGTAAGGTTTAATACAAACATACTTTATGTAGATGCTTGATTGCCGGAAAGTATAGAAATAAAAAGAAATTCGGAAGCTTAGAGATTCGAGTGTAAATTTTATCAAATTGAATGTAGAGCCCTTGCTGGCATGGTGATTTGTAAAGTCCTTGCTGGCATTGTGAATTGTAGAGCCCTTACTGGCATAGAAATTTGTAGAGTCCTTGCTGACATAGTAATTTGTAGAGTCCTTGCTGGCATTGTGAATTGTAGAGCCCTTACTGGCATAGTAATTTGTAGAACCCTTGCAGACAGTAATCTGTAGAGCCCTTGCTAGCATCGTGAATTGTAGAGCCCTTGCTGACATAGTAATTTGTAGAGCCCTTGCTGACATAGTAATTTGTAGAGCCCTTACTGGCATTGTGAATTGTAGAGCCCTTACTGGCATAGTAATTTGTAGAGCCCTTGCTGGCATGGTGATTTGTAAAGTCCTTGCTAGCATTGTGAATTGTAGAGCCCTTATTGGCATAGTAATTTGTAGAGCCCTTGCTAGCATCGTGAATTGTAGAGCCCTTACTGGCATAGTAATTTGTAGAGCCCTTGCTGGCATTGTGAATTGTAAAGCCCTTACTGACATAGTAATTTGTAGAGCCCTTGCTGACAGTAATTTGTAGAGCTCTTGCTGGCATTGTGAATTGTAAAGCCCTTACTAGCATAATAATTTGTAGAGCCCTTGCTGAAATAGTAATTTGTAGAGCCATTGCTGGCATTGTGAATTGTAGAGCCCTTGCTAGCATTGTTAATTGTAGAGCCCTTACTAGCATAGTAATCTGTAGAGCCTTTGCTGGCATATTGGTTTGTAAGTAATTATTGGGGCCCTACTTCATAAGCAAGTGCCGTATAGTAATGTTTGTCTATCAGCAAAAGCTTTAACATTGGCCATATCTAATACAATGTCACAGGTAGAGCTTTCATATTTGGCATGTATGTTCCTTCTGACAAGACTTTTCCGTTAGTACCATAATTTTCTTATCATGTGGCCTTGACAGTGACCTTTGACCTGTATTTGCAAAACTTTAACATTGACCATAACTATCGAACTCTAAGAAGTGGGACTTTCATATTTGGTATCTGCATTTCTTATGACAAGACCTTCCTGCTGGTACCAAAAGATTTGATCATATGATCTTGACAGTAACCTTTGAACTATTTTTGAGAAACTTTATCATTGACCATAACTATTGAACAGTAAGAAGTAGGGCTTTCATATTAAATTATCCTTATGACAAGACCTTTCTGCTAGTACCAAAAATTTTAATCATGTGACTTTTAACCTACTTTATTTGGCATGTGCATTCCTAATGACAAGATTTTTCCACATGAACAAAATTGTTGGTCATGTTCCTCGACAGTGATCTTTGACCTGCATTTGAAATACTTTAACATTGACCATATGTTGAACCATTAGAAGTAGGGCTTTCATATTTGGCATCTGTGTTCCTTATGACAAGACCTTTCTGCTGGTGCTAAATTAAGGTCAAGGACATGGTGACAGACATCCTGCGGGGCCCATCTGACTTTATCAGTTTTCTAGTTAGGATACAATTCCTATTCCCAGATAGTAAGGTCAAAGGTCACTAGGTCAAAAGTCACATTACCAATTAAAAGCCCTGGCTACGAGGAATCCGTGTGTGAAATATCAAAGCTATACCTTTAAAGGATAAAGCCAAAGTTTTCAAGCAGTAGGTCAAAGTCCAAGGTCACCAAGTCAAAATTCATGGCACAAATTGAAAACCCTAGTCACAAGGAATCCATATATGGAATATCAAAGCTGTATCTTTTTCCAGTTTAAAAGATATAGTCAAAGTTTTGGAAAAGCAAGACAAGGTCCCTGGGTCAAAAGTCATGGTACCAATTGAAAGCCATGGTCAAGAGGAATCCATATGTGCTATATCAAAGTTGTACCTATTCCAGTTCAAAAGATATCACCCATGTTAAAGTTTTGTCTATGGACACTGCGAGCGACAGCACCAGGGGTATGATATTAACTCTTCGGACCATTGAGCTAAAAATGTAGTGAAGTGTCAGCATTCTGAGTAAAAAATCGTTTTAGAAATAGATATAGAATAAGATATATATTCCTATAACTAAACTAGGAATTAATATATTTACATGTATCACATTATAACATAATCTTGAGTGTCAACATATCTAAATATGATAACATTGTGGGGAAGAAAAAGACTGCTGTCAATATGATCAACACAGAAGATGCTGCAGTAGTTATTGCTACCAGGTGGTCTAGATTCTATAGTTAAGACTTGAAATGTACAATGGAAATCAACACTCTATTTGGAAAGTATTTTAAAGAGAAGAAGAAATTGTCAAAAACTGTTTACAATCTGTTTACTGTCGATAAATATATCAAATAAATGATCACAACATACATGAATAAATATGGAATGTAAATGCTGACCTGCAAATAATGATTTAAAGAGAACAAAGTCATTTACCACAGTCTGATTTGGAGAAATATAGTTATACAATATAGAATCCAATCAAACTCTACAAAAGACCATTTATATCTTCTATGGAACACCATGGTCAATATTGTACTTGTAGATAGAGAATATACACTACCCTCCATAAATAAGTACACACTCTTCTATTTTTTATATTTTTGGAATTAATTTGACAAAAATGAAAGAAATAGAAATAATTCAGGTATTTTGCTGTTTATATTAGATGAAAGAACATGTTTTATAATGAAAAAGTGAAGTTTGACAAAACATTTTTTAAAAATCATATACAAATGCAATACTGATCTGTAATGCACTTTTCAGTCTAATTTTTGTGTACTCTCCTCTTGCCTCTCATCACAGCATGAAACATTCAGGTAGACTTTTAACAAGTGTTCTGCATCTTCTGGCAGACAAATTGCCCCAACATCCTAGCAGTTAAAATCTAACAACCTAAAATATTGACTTATTATTTGTTGTCTTTATATAGAAAATTCCTGGGGTGGGTACTTACTTATGGAGGGTAGTGTATATAAGACTATGAACAAAAATGTGAAATTCTAGATATAACCATTAACACAATGTGAATACAGAATTTTCTGAATGGGAATATTTGGCATGGAAGGGCTGGGTTATGAAACGTATGACCCAAAGACTTAGTTGATTCTGAGGCACTTCTTGTCCAGTCACTGCAGCACTTCTGGTCTAGTCACTGCAGGAAACAGTGTAAAGATCACCTTTCTATCATTTTCAAAATAAAGTTTTCAATGAAATATACCATGACTTTCGGCTTACATCACTTCAGTTCTGGTTTTCACTTTACTCAAAGAGCCAAATTAGTGAAAATCAAAGAAGCTAAAATATTCACAAAAGGTTTATATGTCAAAAGGTCAAACTTTTTAACAGCTAAATTTTCTCCCTCTATTCAGCAACCACTATATTTAAATCAGTGGACTAAAAGGTATAAGGGAATGAATTTGCATATATAATTTCTATTCTAGTTTTAAAATCAATCACAAGTAGATCATTCATGTAAATTTTCATCACAATAGCTACCATACTGTTAGAGAACATACAGTTCATATATTTTAAAGATGACATTCATGTCACCAATATCAGATTAAGTAACTATTTTTCATATATTTTTGTTAAGTATATTCCTTCAAAGTTTCATAAAAAACCACTACAGAAATGAGAGATACAACTTTCATGACAACTGCTACAGCACTGCATTCAAGTCCAGAATATAGGTTAACAGTTCAGGCACACTTTAGATATTACGTTGATGATAATAAATGAAAAACAGGTTTGAATATTATTTCAAATGTGATGCATTAATCACCAAAACAGATCTGTTCAACTTTCAATGGCTTTCAGCATCTAAATATACCTCCATTTCTACATTAGTATCATGAGTGACATCTCAGTTTCCATCATGTATCATTGACATATACTATCATGAGTGACATCTCAGTTTCCATCATGTATCATTGACATCACAGGTATTTGAAGCTCTGAAAGTTCACAACAAACATCTGTTATGCCCCTACAGGGGTATACACCAAAGAAAAAAAGAAAATAATCACTTGAAATACCTTTCTTTTTTCTTTGGTGTATACCCCTGTAGGGGCATAATAGATGTTTGTTGTTAACTTACAGAGCTTATAATACCTGTGATTGACAGATACATTCATTTAGATTTATTAGATATTGTCCCATAGCTGAGACTCAAACTATATAATATAGGAACTAAAATTTCAGACTCTATCATCATGGAAAATTAGAGGCATGTTGTTAATCTACATTATAGGCAGAATACTTCAGAGATGAAACATATTCAGATCTAATAAAATTTTTACACTGGTACTATTTAATTTAAGTTCAAAATAAAATGGAAATGAAGATTCTGAAAAACACTGGTACACAAATGATGCAGTAATACAATATTATACACTTTATATCATACACTGTATTTTATTATTATTATTAAACCAATTTACAGAAATGATTTTATAGAGCCAAACTATTTCACACGAATTGTATATGAAGCAGAATTAAAACTCAAAGCAAACAAACTGAGTCTAGGAATATGAAGTGTAATAAGATTCATTCAGCTCTGACCTTCTCCAAACCTTGACCTTTAATTGCATTTTATCAAGAACAACATAAAAAGAATATAGATTTTGATTTCTTCAACAACTGATACATAATGTATATCTGTGACAAATGTACTGGTTGTACAGTACTAAAAGCTGGTGGATGTAGAAAGTTTGGGGGAAAAAATTAAATGTACTTTACAAATTTTCCCCCAAATTTGTAAAATAACACATAAATGATACAGACAAAATAAAATTGCATTTTGTTTGCTATTTTGCACCAACTTCTTAGTTTCAAGTTATATTCTGGGACCAAATACCTCACAGCATAATCATCTATACAACAGGTCTTCTGAAAACAATGAGAGTGTCTGAATGAGTCAATGTTTCTAATGACCTTGGAGCAAAAATAACTGGTTCAATATGAAGTAATGGTGTGAGTGGGATTTGAATCTGGAACTGTAGTATTAATTCCAAGATTTCAGACATATTGTACAAATGTACTACAACTTACATCTGCACAATGCAGATCAAAACATCATCAAAAAATTCTGTACTATTTCAAATGCATAGAGAAGAAAGTGTATATATAAATAATGCATTTTATAGCTTGTAGAAGGTCGTTGAGCGAGTAACTATTTACATGTCGGAGAACATTGCCTTCATTAAGCTATCATAATCACAACCACATTACTGACTATAAACAAAATACCATATACATGTATAGTCTTATTATCACATCTTGCTAATGTAACTTGTAATGAGATTAAAAATTTGTAGAAAACAATAACATGATCACAGTATTACTAATTTAAATGATGATCAGGACATTGGTGATCAATATTAAAGTAAGATTTTGAAATAAAAATGTTACAATTAGATAGCAGTAATTACAAACAGTCAAACTTTGACACAATGAAATTATGTCAAGTTATCTGGAAGTTAAATTGATCAATTTTAATGGAATCCATCTTTGAGAATTATAATTTTTCATGTTAAGAGCTTTATTTTCCGGAAGATACAAAAAGTAGTATGTACATGCTATCAATGTCAGTATGTACATGCTATTAGTGTCAGTATGTACATGCTATCAGTGTCAGTATGCCTTTCCAATCAAATTTTATGAGGAATAATTACTTAGCAGGAAAAAAAATAATGATAAAAGGTCCAAACTAAGGAACAAATTATAAAAGGCCCAAATTAAGGAACCAAATTATAAAAAGTCTAAACTAAGGAACCAAATTAAAATAACTATTGTATCTTTATCCTTAATATCATTTCATATTCTAAGATCACTTTAATTTCAGTCTGTGTTTTTCTATTCCGTACTTAATGCATTTACTGCAAAATTATGACACTGTTTAATATGGAATATAAACATTTACATGTATTCTGAATGTTATTATGCAGATTTCAACGATCTTACAGCAAATATATAAATAAATATCTTAATACATGTCATTCCATTTATTTCTTTAAATCCATTGCATACCAAGTATCTGAATTTGTATTTCAAATATGAAATATTGTAAAAATAAATATTTTTTAAAATAATCATTAAAGTAAAATTCATGAAGTTATAACGATTAATGATCTGGCCACACTAGAATCATAGACAATGCTTTTCAATACATTATATAAAATATACATGGAAGCACTTATGTTAAGTCATGCCTGGGACTAACAAAGACAAAGTTTGACAAAAATGAAGATCTAAACTGGAACAGTACTCAGTACTGTCTGGCGCCAAGACAACAATGTAATCTTTCCCATCAATTGAGCCTTGCATAATACGTATGTGTTTCAGTGAGGGGCTGCACCTATCCCACCATTCTGGTTGGCACGGCGACGTGATCTTGGAGAATCCTTGTACATATCAGGACCTGATGCTGCAGCTTGTGCAAGGGTTCTTGCAAAGTGACGACCCCCTACAATGATTAAGATACATGTCAGAAAAATACAATCTTGCTACAAATGTATTAAGAAACTGCCTGTGTGCATTTATAAGAAATTATGTGAAGATCAAAGTTATTTGGTCGAGATATTACATGTTTATTTATCATTACAAATATAAAAGATCAATGTTAGTCTAGATAAATATGGAGGAAATCATTCTAAATTCTTTTTTTGCAACAAACTTGGTAATTCTTAATCGTGTACATATATAAAACATAAAATACTAAATACTTAATGTTATAGATGTATATGGCATAATTCACAGTGTTATTTGTGCATAACGTCCTAAATTTTAGATACTTTTTGATATCTGATACACTCAATACAATGAATAACGCAAAATGATTACTAAATCACACATATCATAAATGTGTCATATATCATAAATGTATTATATATCACAAATGTATTACAAGTTAACAAATACAATGAAATTCGATTCAAGTATCATGCAGAAAAATGGCTTATACTGTAAGAAACACATTTAATATGCAAGGCAATAACAGCATACAAACTACAAATATGATAAATGTAAAGCCATTTCAGTATAAACATTTCAATATGGAAGTAAGCATATTCAATAATAAATCATACAAAGGTGCAGAAGCTGGCAAATACTTCAAATTCTCTCAATTAAAATCAGTTTTTCCCTAAGGGTATTTCAGATTTAGTGATTTGTTTTACTCTTAGTGGAAGGTAATTATTGCTAAAACCAAAACAGAGAAAAAGTTTTTAAAAATATATTTGGAAGGCATACTGTGTTTATAGCTGAAAACATTTGAAATGCCTTGAATTATTTTGCCATATGAACACATGCAAGGACCCTACCAGAGTTATATACAGGTACAACTTTACCAGTGATATCTATTTTACTCATCACTTCATACTTACACCAACACATCAGTAAGTACACAACATGTCAGATATTCTGGTCAATATCAGGTAACACTATGTATGTCAAATATGACACCACATCTGGCCTTACCGCCAGTGTTTAAATCAGATATATCTGATAACTTTGGAATAATTTATCTCTGTTGTCTTATCTTAGTCTGCATTCAATATCACAAGCTAGACATCATCACAGAGTCGATCAGAAGCTGATAACCTTTCTATAATACTGATAACTACAGCTAGACATTGTCACAGAGTCAATCATAAGCTGATAACCTTTCTATAATACTGATAACTACAGCTAGACATTGTCACAGAGTCAATCATAAGCTGATAACCTTTCTATAATACTGATCACAGAGTCGATCAGAAGCTGATAACCTTTCTATAATACTGATAACCACATACTTCACACTACAGTACAGTGGCACATACTTCACACTACAGTGGCACATACTTCACACTACAGTGGCACATGCTTTTATTTCTCAGTTTACACTTGATTCTGGTACAAAATTTCAATAAAATTGGGCTTTTGATTTTAAAACATATATAGATTATCTAAAACATACATTTATACAATGTACGGTAAAGAGAAACAAGAGAATACTTGTAGTTTTTAACATGCATATCTTATTCTTAATCATAATGAAAGTAAAGAAAAAAGAACATCATGAAAGATAACATTGAGAGAAATTCTTAAATCATAATACTTTATTGCGTGTTCCTCTTCTTGGATGGTCCTTATCAGACAAAAAAAAAATGAAAATATAGAAGAAATATAAAGTAAAACTTTCAGCAGATGTGAACACTTCTGTGAAATAAAATTTGTAAATAAACTATACATGTGTTTGGGAAGTGATCTAATCATAGAAGTGTAGAGAATGGTGTGTAAAGCAGCATACACGTTTTTCTCACACATACTTTTCATTTTTATGTATAATGTTATTATTAGAGTCTTTTGACATCTTGAAATTACATTTAACAATAGCACTGAATAGGGTCATAACAAATTACATCTATACCTACATTGAATATGGTCATATCAAGTTGCTGAATGTTAAGTACCCTGAGATACCTACAATTTGACCTCAGTTTCACTTTTTTTACAACATTTGTACGCCAGTCTAGTAACATCTTTAAAATCTGTTTAAATCAGATAACATATTTTATCACTCATTTATACTTTTGATTTTCTAATTCATTGTTCTTGATGGTTTCTGTGACTGACAAATAAAAAAAGAAGAATAAAACACACAACTATAAACGAATATGTATGGTCTATCCTTACATGTTTCATGAAGTCCCACCTACAAAAACATGTCAAAATTTCAAACCCATTTATGCAAGATTTTATGATATACTGTCTTTGAGAAAATGTCTTTTTATCTTTTCACTGCATCATTTACATCTACCTTAATGTGTCTGGTTTCAGATTATGGATTGTGTAACAAGTCAGTATATGAAATATTTTGTCTTGTGTGCTTGAAGCTGTAAACAATTTTGATTATAGATAATGTGTGTGTGCTACAGTGAACTAGAGTGCAGGTATTTTCTTAAATGATACCAAAGCAATACTAGACATGAGGTTTCTACATCTAAGCATGATTTAAATAAAAGTTGTACTGTATAATCTTTTATACTCAATAGATGAGTCAATGTACCTGTATAATCTGAAAATAAAACAAATTACATCAGCTTTACATAGTCTGTTAGTTGTAATAAATATATAAAATTTCTGCACACTGAGACAGCCACAACAAATACCACAGTCTCCTCCCCTTACATCAATGACATGCATATCAACATCCCATACAAAGCCTGAAACTTCCATAGGAACCAATATTGTGTCACACCTGCTATAATAAATCGCTAAGGAATCCAACATCTACTCTTCATGCACTAAGCCAATAAACCTACATTCTCACTGTAATTTTAACAACTTTTGTGTCGACTCTTTTACGGTAACTTCTGAGCCTTATCATTAGATGGCTGATAATGAACATAATCCTTATATGTGTAGAAAAATTCGTCAAATAAAAAAGGTTATCAGTAGCAGACCCAAAAGGTCATATAAAGAGTTTTATACTAAAGGTGAGATTTTCATCATTTCAGAGTGAGGAAATATAAATGAGTAAAATATATGCTAAAGTGGAAGAATTGACCATCGCCAAACGTCAAACATCACATTTGTGGGCACACTTTTCATTATGAAAGCACATATAAATGGCCCAACAAATGCTAACTTAACAGTTATATGAATTATGTGGTGTGTTTAAAAGTAACTCTCAGTTCCCCACCATTTAATGTTCATATTTGCCTCTTAATACACAGCTCTGTAGTTAACGTGAAAAAGTATACTGCAACTACTAAATAAAATGTACTTGAAACCAAAGGCAGTCATAGATGACCTACTACAGGGGTAGCTAACTTGACCAATCAGTAACGATAATATCTGGAATTAGTCCAGTTCTTGTAGACCCTGCAAAGGCTCCTGTGCAAAAGTCAGAGTAGAAAAGATCAAGAAATTACAAAACAAGAAGAAACCAAAGTCAGAAAAGTTTTCTGTAGAACTAATCTTTTATAAAATAAAACTAACAGATTTGAGCAATATTTGCTATTGAACATAATTCATTAACAAAAAATGTGGCATCTATAAACAAGTATCATTTGTGAATATCTAGTTCATGCATTTTAAGCATTCAAAGTATGTCAAATAATAAATCATCAATTCATTTTAAACATATTTAATATATATTGCTTGTTACCACATATGGCTTGGTTTGCATTTTCACAGTACCTTATATAGCATGACTCTAGTTCATGTACAAGACTAGTTGTCTTGAACAGAAATTGGTCAGCCTTAAAGCATTATGTTATCAATTTAAGGAACACAAAATCAAAATTCCTAATAAAAAAATTCATAGACTTCAAATGATCAATACTTTAAGAAAAAAAAAAGATTATTAGAAAATGACTATTAAATCTACAAGTCTTTTAGATTTATTTCTACTGTAATTGCCAATGCCACAATATATAACATATCTATTTTCACTCTAATAAGTGTCTTTGTCTAGATTTTTTAAAGATTATTCCTTATATATTATCTAACATAATAAAATCAAATCAAGGACAAAGTTACTACAACAAACTATGTCTTAATGAAAATATGGAACAAGCTACCTCAGTTGAAGGTGGCGACAACTAGCACAATTTTCCTCACAATTAGCTAATTGAGGTGCATTGAGAATTTTTAAGTACTGATATATATATATTGATTACCTGGGGATGGATTTAAATTTGGTGTTGAGGGTGCCTGTGGTGCAAGTTTACGGTTGAGATTGGAAGGTTTTAATTTCTCCTTCTTTTTCTTACTGACATCTTGTAACATCCTAAGAAGGTATGCTTTATCACGCCCTTCCTGAAAAAATGATGAAGATACCTCATCAGATAAAATACAACATCTCTCATTTATTTGGCTTCAACATACTTTGAAATGTAACAAAATATACAACATTTATCAATAATAATTAAAAAGGAACATCTTCTTTTTTTCATGACTACATAAGCATGTGACATAATACTCAGTGATGCTCTACAGGAGTGAAATTTTTAACACAAAAATTATCTACAGATGGTTATATGGTAGGTAACACAAAATGTATCTACGGATGGTTATATGGTAACACAAAATGTATCTACAGATGGTTATATGGTAACACAAAATGTATCTACAGATGGTTATATGGTAACACAAAATGTATCTACAGATGGTTATATGGTAGGTAACACAAAATGTATCTACAGATGGTTATATGGTAGGTAACACAAAATGTATCTACAGATGGTTATATGGTTGGTAACACAAAATGTATCTACAGATGATTATATGCTTGGTAACACAAAATGTATCTACAGATGGTTATATGGTAACACAAAATGTATCTACAGATGGTTATATGGTAGGTAACACAAAATGTATCTACAGATGGTTATATGGTAACACAAAATGTATCTACAGATGGTTATATGGTAACACAAAATGTATCTACAGATGGTTATATGGTAACGCAAAATGTATCTACAGATGGTTATATGGTATGTAACACAAAATGTATCTACAGATGGTTATATGGTAACACAAAATGTATCTACAGATGGTTATATGCTTGGTAACACAAAATGTATCTACAGATGGTTATATGGTAGGTAACACAAAATGTATCTACAGATGGTTATATGGTAGGTAACACAAAATGTATCTACCGATGGTTATATGGTAGGTAACACAAAATGTATCTACAGATGGTTATATGGTAACACAAAATGTATCTACAGATGGTTATATGGTAGGTAACACAAAATGTATCTACAGATGGTTATATGGTAACACAAAATGTATCTACAGATGGTTATATGGTAGGTAACACAAAATGTATCTACAGATGGTTATATGGTAACACAAAATGTATCTTCAGATGGTTATATGGTAACACAAAATGTATCTACAGATGGTTATATGGTAGGTAACACAAAATGTATCTACAGATGGTTATATGGTAGGTAACACAAAATGTATCTACAGATGGTTATATGGTAGGTAACACAAAATGTATCTACAGATGTTTATATGGTAGGTAACACAAAATGTATCTACAAATGTTTATATGGTAGGTAACACAAAATGTATCTACAGATGTTTATATGGTAGGTAACATAAAATGTATCTACAGATGTTTATATGGTAGGTAACACAAAATGTATCTACAAATGTTTATATGGTAGGTAACACAAAATGTATCTACAGATGGTTATATGGTAACACAAAACGTATCTACAGATGGTTATATGGTAGGTAACACAAAATGTATCTACAGATGTTTATATGGTAGGTAACACAAAATGTATCTACAGATGGTTATATAGTAACACAAAATGTATCTACAGATGGTTATATGGTAGGTAAAACAAAATGTATCTACAGATGGTTATATGGTAACACAAAATGTATCTACAGATGGTTATATGGTAGGTAACACAAAATGTATCTACAGATGGTTATATGGTTGGTAACACAAAATGTATCTACAGATGGTTATATGGTAGGTAACACAAAATGTATCTACCGATGGTTATATGCTTGGTAACACAAAATGTATCTACAGATGGTTATAGGCTTGGTAACACAAAATGTATCTACAGATGGTTATATGGTAGGTAACACAAAATGTATCTACAGATGGTTATATGGTAACACAAAATGTATCTACAGATGGTTATATGGTAGGTAACACAAAATGTATCTACAGATGGTTATATGGTAGGTAACACAAAAAGTATCTACAGATGGTTATATGGTTGGTAAAACAAAATGTATCTACAGATGGTTATATGGTAACACAAAATGTATCTACAGATGGTTATATGGTAGGTAACACAAAATGTATCTACAGATGGTTATATGGTTGGTAAACAGGTGGTCATCAATGACAGAGGTCAAACATAACAGCTTCTACTGTCATCTCTATAGACTATTTTCAAACAAATATTATTTTCAAATAAAAACCATTTCAATAAAATATTTATATTTCTTTTTCTTAAATGAATGTAATGTGATATGAAATCATGCTTTACATGCATAGATGTTTGAATTCTGTGATCATACCATGGCTAATTGTTGTCTGAGCAGGGTGACCATCTCTCTGTGTCCAATCATCACAATCCTCATGTAGTATGTGCCCACACTACAACAGAAATAATATCTAACAAATAATATAACATACCAAACCATACAGATAATACTAAAACAAGAGGCCTAAGCTGGACTATATCACTCACCTGAGCACAAGAGAAAGAAAAAAAAACTACTTATCAGAAATAAATTAAAAACACCACCACATCATAATAAAACACTCCCATACATTTAATTTATCATTCTATGTAACCCATTTTAAATTTCTGTTTACAAAAGATTGTACCTCCATGGACCTACTGATCCATCAAAACTTCAGACATGTACTAAACACTGTTTTGTACTCTTACCCTCCCCACTCTTCTCCCTCTTCCATTTCAAATCTTTAAATGAAAGGATTTATATGTCATATACCGGGTAAAATTAGGATTTGCATATTTTCTAGCCTCTACAGTTTTTCAAAATTGTACACCTCACATGATGACAAATCATTATTTTTAAACCTCTCTATTCGCCTGTTTTTGAATAACAACTTGTGTACAAATCATATATAGCAATTTAAAAAGTGAAATACTGTATATAAACAGAAAATAAAAATGTGTTTAAATTTTCCAGCTTGAATCAAAGTTGCATAAATCTTGCATATACTGCTGTGGATTACAAATTTCCACTAACTTCTTTGTACATGTATGTAGTACTAAAAATTATACATCCAGAAGGATGTGACCACTCTAATACTGTTTTGTGAATTTTCAATCACTGGGCGATATTATATGACACAAATAATCCAAAAACTATTTCAATATCTCTTTCTTGTGACTTAAATGTATGTAATGGCTATAGATTTCTATGAATAAGCACCACTATAAATAGCTTTGCACACATCATCTTGAATTCATGCACATAACAATGTTGCTACCTTTCAATGTACCCTTTTCATATCTGAACATTTGTTTTTTTCTCTAATAGTCCTAATGAGTGATCTCTATGCTGATCAGAACCATATTTTGTTTTTATCATTGTTACATCAGAGACCTGATATGTATTATAGGTCTCTGGTTACATTAATGTACAATCGACTCTCGATTGCTCGAACACCGATACTCAAATTTCTCATTAACTCAAACTGATCTCAAAGTCTTAATTTTATCCTCTAAATTTTAAAGTATTTTTACTCCCAATAATCTGAATTCAGGTAAATCGAATTTTCTATAACTCATACTAATCTTAATGTCCCATTTTTTATAATCATTCATATTTTTCTCTTGATAACTTGATCTCACACTTGATCACACAGAGGTAAACATCAAACAAAGTATACAATGTCTTGAGATATATGTTAAGTAAACAAAGTAATTAAATCTGCAGTGAAGGTGTACACTGACTATTACATCAGCACGAGAGATTACCGGTATGTAACCAAAGGAGTGCTACAGATATCTCATTACCTTCCTTACCTTTGATTGCAATTATTCAATACGTTGGTAAAATAATTAATGAAATATGTTGATAATAGAGACATGTGTACTGTGGATTGCTGAACTGAAATCCAATTAACATAATCATTCCCATACACAATGCAGCCATATCTCGAAATTTCTGATGTTGATTTAGTAAAGCACAATATGCATAGGATAAAAAAATATTATTTTTTTTCTCCAACAAAACAATATCCACATAAGAATGTCCATCGAAATGTGATTGGTGAATTTCCTGTAAGTGCTTTGATGACAAGGAAGTTAAGGACATGTGAAAAAAAATATATCAAAGGAATTACTTGAAAATACAGGAAAATGACATTATAATAAAAAAGCACCAAAAGTTTTTATCATGGAACATAAATCTCCAACACTTCTTAAGACAACCTTCTACTGTCTGGGTGCAGTCCCGCCCATCAACAAATTTTTTAATATTTCAACAAATGAAACAAAGATAAAATCGGAGAGGAAAATCACAAAAAAGATTCAAATTTTGATTAAATCAATTATGCAGAGGTTGTGCAAAGAAGTCAGGGAGCGGGCAATAGGGATGCTGCAAGCTGGAATGACACAGATAGACAATGCAGGTGCAGTAAACCACAGTCAAAAAACTGTTAGTATGTTATGGAGAAGATTTCAACAAATTGGAACAATCGGCCAAGAGGCAGGAGACCACATGTCATCATGCCGAATGAGGACCGATACGTCCAAGTGATCCATCTTCGAAATCAATTTGTGACTGCTACAGACACTGCCGTGTATGTCATTCGACATCGAATCAACACCCAGACAGAATTGCCTAAAAGTGCCGTAATAAGAGCTCGCCGTCCATAAAAGGGAACAGAATTGACAGCACGCCATCGATTAAATCGACGTAATTGGGCACAATGTCACATCCAGTTCTGTCTAATGGATTGGTCTCGAGTGTTTTTTAGCGATGAGTGTCGATTTTCGCAGACGGAAGGACCAGAGTATGGAGACGACGGGGTGAACGCTATCCCAGATGATGTATAATGGAAAAGGATCGATTTGGAGGTGGCAATGTTATGGAGTGGGGAGGTATCTGTAGTGTGCAGCAAACACAGCTTGTTATTATCAATACTCAACCATATATATATGGACGAAATTCTGGCTCCTGTTACTGTTCTGTTTCTCAGATACAATGGCCTGGGTCTAATAATCCAGATAACGCAACAGCACACACAGTGAAAATAATAACAACACGTCTTAATCAGAACAATGTTAACGCGTAGAACTGGTTGTCAAAATCCCCTGATCTGTCTCCGACTGAACATGTTTGGGACGAGTTCGGTAGAAGGGTAATAAACCGCCGCCCAAAGCCAAGAACATGTCAGAAACTCACTGCAGCCCTGTAGATTGAGTGGAACAACATTCCTGGAAACGTTATCAGGCATTACTCATCATCCATGTGCTGCACATGTTTTTCCGTTCTAAACGTCAGAGGACATACTTGGTATTAAGTTGTGTACTTTTAAATTTGACCCCTATGCACTTTATTGTTTCACATTTCATGGTTAATGGATCATGGCAATTTGTTATAATCTTAAAAAGGAACAATAATCATTGATAAATCAAAATTTGGAAACATTTTATTTGTACTCAAAACATTAATGAAATTATTAAATGTTGAAATTGATATACATTTCTTTTTTTGTTCTGTATATTTAAATGAGAGAATTCAATGATAGGAGGGACCAAACCTAGACAGTAGATCATTCTGATGGATTCAGTTTGATGATCTATGTAGCTGCTGTGAAGAAGTAGTTTGTCAAAGGACTGTACCATCTTGGGCTTATGTGTCCACACCCTGGATTCACCCCTTATAACATTTATCACAAAATAATACATGTAGTATATTCCCTCTCTTTTTAATCATAAAACTCCCAGAAATTATTTCTGTATTTCATTATTCCAATTAAATCTATTACACTAAAATCAGTTCAAACACTTAAAATCCATGCATTACAGGCAGCCTACAAGGTGAAGCTCTGAGATATTACTCAAAAATAGGCAAAAATGACCAATATTTATAAAACATCAAACAAACAGAACAAACTTGTATCTTACATCCATCTAGAACACTCAGATTCCATTAATTTTTAAATCCATGCATTCATTTCTGAAAAAAAAGATTTCAAAGGAGGGTACGCTCTTGATCATACTTTTTCTATGATGCACTATCAATTTAGGAGTCAAAATGTTTAAGATTACGTATGGACAAACAAATCCAGAGGATGACAGATGCAAGGCTTTGACAACAGCTCTATTGAGCCTTTGACTAGGTGAGCTAAAAATTGAAACATTATGGCAACATAATGTTTTATCTTACCAAAGAGCAACCAAAACTATGGTAATAAAAGCTGCAGAAGAAATAATGCGGATGATTTGTCGAATGGCCTCTCCTTTCAAATTATCGATCAACTCTTTGATGATGGTGTAAGCATAGTAATGTTCATCATCGGTTTTCACATGACGGTATGGACCACAGATGTGGCTGGAATCAATGCTGTAAGAGAGTTATTAGATCAGTAGTGATGTGACACAGATGATACATTGAGCTTACTTGTAAATATCTTGCCCTATTATGACACATGTTTCTTTAGAGTTACATCAATATCAAAGACGAACAGGCTGATAAACCCGAGGGTCAGAATTCTGTGTACATATAAATGTAAAGAGTACATGTTTACAGTAATAAAACAAAAATGGGAAAATAAAGATGTGGAATGTACTAGAGACTTGTATATTTAAACTTCTATCTCAAAGTTCCTCCATAGATATACATATTGTCAAACTGCTTAGTATTATCAGGGGCTAAACTTACCAGATGTGGTAACAGATTTAGTAAACATAGTAACATTTGACAAATAGCACTATTACATGCACGACGAATCATCACCTTGTTGGGTTTCAATCCTCCCCATTTTTTTTTGAGAATAAGAATTTGTTCTAACATTTGTAAACAAACAAGATACAGTATACTAAAAAGTGAAAATCAAATACATGGAAGAAACTAAGATGTGCTTAATATTCATAATTGTTCTTGCTTTTGTATTGCAAAATTCCTTTGATTTTTATACATGTTTAATTCTTTGCCAAGATTTTAGAATTACTTCTTGTATACGTTAAAGTTCGTATAAATAACAGTCATAAAAGATAGGGAGCCATTACCAGTAACTGTTTATATAGACATAATTATGGCAAAAAACATCATCATCTATTTATGCAAGTCAATACTGTTGTAACCTTTAAAACTATTTTTTTCTTATCTGACAAAATTTAATCTAAATTGTTTCTAATTGAATACTATTTTGACTTATTAATAAATAGTTGTGTATACGTACGAAGGGTTACTGCATGATAATCGTATGTTAATGCGGTTCAAAAGCTTGTTAAACATCACAGTATCTCTTTTTATCTGATCAAATTTAATCTGAATCAACTATTAAAGTTACTATGAGATAATGAACACAATTGTATGATGTCTTTATTAACACTAGTGTTCTATTTCCAAACCAAAGAAAACTGGAGTACAGCTCAAAATTATGCTTTTCCAGGGAATTTTCCAAAATTTCTCTCAGCTTACCACACCTATAAGTTTCATAAATTCCAACCCAAAAATCACTACAGTGTTTAGTACAAAGTTACACAAGTCATATGGACAAAATGATAACTAAATTTCCCAAATGGTTACATGTGGCACAAACTATGTTATCAATATGATATCACATTAACACTTTTTAAAAATATTTCATTTAGCAAGAACTTTTTATCTATAAAAGAATGATTTTAGTTCAAATAGAATGACATAATTTTCAAGAAATTTCTTTATTCTGAATGCGCAAGTCCTGTCAATGTATTCACTGTTTCAGTACCTGAAAATTCCTATAGCAACAGCTATAGTAGCCATGAGGAAGAAAAAGAATAGAATGGCCATAAAGATAGTATGTGTGCGAGCAGCTTGCCAAGGACGTAGAGATGGTCGACAGTTCATCAAAACACTAACCTTAAAAAAAAAAAGTGTTCAATTAACTCTATTTTCCTTAAACTTTATATGTAGTGATCTTATTGTAGACAGAGTATAGAGCATTTCAGGAATTAAGGATACTTAATTCATACTAGTTTGTGCTTACCAATCAAGAGGGTAACTTTTTACCTATTTTCAAACACTTACTAGAAAACAAATACTTTTTTCTTATTCATGATAAGGAAGACAATGAGCATATTTGATCTTTCCACAATTTTGTTTGACATTTCTGATTTTAAACTTACAATTAAATATTGACATCTATACTTACTCTTTTGACATAGAAGATGGCAAGACATTTATACTTACAGTTTTGACACAGAAGATGGCAAGACATTTATACTTACTCTTTTGACATAGAAGATGGCAAGACATTTATACTAACTCTTTTGACACAGAAGATGGCAACACATTTATACTTACTCTTTTGACACAGAAGATGGCAACACATTTATACTATCTCTTTTGACATAGAAGATGGCAAGACATTTATACTTACCGTTTTGACATAGAAGATGGCATGACATTTATACTTACTCTTTTGACATAGAAAATGGCAAGACATTTATACTTACTCTTTTGACATAGTAGATGGCAAGACATTTATACTTACTGTTTTTACATTGTAGATGGCAAGACATTTATACTCACTCTTTTTACATAGAAGATGATGATCAGTTTGACAATCATTATGAATGACAGCAGTGGGGAATAAAAAGTACCAAGCCTGTAAATTATGAACTAACTGAATTACATGAACTTTTTATAAGCTACATTCAAGCACATTCACTTATATATAATGGAGGAAAATATAGTAAAGGAAGAAATGAAATAACTGCAATTGATCAAGATATTGAAAAGG
Source organism: Pteria penguin (assembly GCA_035048485.1). NCBI lineage: Eukaryota > Metazoa > Mollusca > Bivalvia > Pterioida > Pteriidae > Pteria > Pteria penguin. Next base: position 87,421,385 of record CM068580.1, read on the forward strand.
GTCTGTGATAACAACAAAGTGAAGAATCCCTTTGGTAACCATATCTTTTTCAAGACTAACCTTGGACCTCTGACCTTGAAAATCTATACTACCCGCATCACAACAAAATCAAAGGACTCATAAGTCCTGAGAGTCGGCTTTGCTGATTTTAAGTATGTAATCATTTTACCATTTTAGTGGCAGATTCAGGATTTCAGGAAAATGGGGGCTGCAAAAATTAGGTCTTTGTTGCAACTACATCGTCATTATCCCTATGTACAAAATGCTAATAAAATTTGCTCTCTTCATACTATCTTACGGCAAAGAGTTTGCAATTGCTTGTATCCGAAATGAACGTGCAATCGACAACTTCATGGCAACAAGTTTTACTGCATTGTTGTCACGAGTCGAAGCTGAGCCAAGAAACGACATTCCTTCAAGTGGGACATTAAATAACCATCTTATTCACGATTCTCATAATGTTTTAACATCATTTATATTTAGAAACATACAACATTTACCTAAATATTTATATTGAATTTTCATTATCAGAGGAAATGCGGGAAGATCTATCTTTAAATTTGTCATATATGTGAAAAAGAACTAAAGTTCCAGAACATGTTGGGGAAAACTTTAATTGAAATATCTTGCTAAAAACAAGCGATACAAGATCAAGACAAATGCCTTGTCCGGAGAATTACACAATCGAGTACATCCGACTGTGTCGGTGGTAATCACATCGTAAAGTATAGTCACAACTACATATTATTACGCGAAATTTGAAAACCTTATTGCAACTACTTTTTCGAGTTATTGAAACTAGTTTATGTTTAGCTTAAGTTAACTGAGCTAAAGGTGCATTGTGCTGATCAAGAATTTTTAAGACAACATCAGTAATTTTTTGGCACTTTATTTTACAGCGGTGTAGTAAGCTCTATATCGGTAGTGAAAGTTATAACCCCTGAAAAGAAAGTGATTGCAATGAGTGCAGCTTCACCGAAGCCGACTCAAAAAATAAGAACACTAAATTTGATGAACCTTTGACTTAATATAGGTCTTCTAGAGTGTCCACAAGGTAATACATGTACACTTTAATTTGATTCTCAGTACAGTGGAATTAATTTTATCATTGTGCATTAACTCATAAGTATGGTTATATATCTATATTCAATGACACAAAGACGGGCAATCACAGGTCCATCTAACTCATCACAGTGCTAAATTATCATAAAATTATACTCTCAACATTTTGTGTAAATTTGATTGTTTTAAATAAGAATACTAACAGTATGCAGGACAGACATACGGGTGAACTAACAAATGGACAGATACACTAACAGTATGCAGAAAAGACGTTAGAATGACTTACAAATGGACAGACACACTAGCAGTATACAGAAAAAATGTTAGGATGAACTAAAAAATGGACAGATACACTAACAGTATGCAGAAAAGACTTTAGGATGAACTAACAAATGGACAGATACAATAACAGTATACAGAAAAGATGTTAGGATGAAGTAACAAATGTACAGATACACTAGCAGTATGCAGGAAAGACATTAGGATGAACTAACAAATGGACAGATACACTAACAGTATGCAGAAAAGATGTTAGGATGAACTAACAAATGGACAGATACAATAACAGTATACAGAAAAGATGTTAGGATGAAGTAACAAATGTACAGATACACTAACAGTATGCAGAAAAGATGTTAGGATGAACTAACAAATGGACAGATACACTGACAGTATGCAGAAAAGATGTTAGGATGAACTAACAAATGTACAGATACACTAACAGTATGCAGAAAAGATGTTAGGATGAACTAACAACTGGACAGATACACTGACAGTATGCAGAAAAGATGTTAGGATGAACTAACAATTGGACAGATACAATAACACTATGCAAAAAAGATGTTAGAATGAACTAACAAATGGACAGATACATTAAAAGTATACAGAAAAGACATTAAGATGAACTAACAAATGGACAGATACAACAACAGTATGTAGAAAGATGTTAGGATGAACTAACAAATGGACAGACACACCACAAAACTGGAGATGATTAAAACATCCTCAATACTACTTACCAACACAATGCCTGAGAATAGATCAAATCAAGTGTATTTCTACTGATATCAAACTCAGGAGATAGATTCTGTCCTTTGCAACAATATGTAGCAAACACTCTGAAAAAAGTTAAAAGTTGTAGACATGTAGATTGATGTCACAAGTCTTCAATCACATCAATAAGATAACAATGCTCAGCTTATATGTACAGCAAGTGTTACATGTTTGGCAAGTGTTACATGTATGGCAGGTGTTACATGTACGGCAGGTGTTACATGTACATGACACTGCCTTTTAATTTCAGTCAGTTAAAAAAACTCTGCTTTGTGCCACCTTGAAGAATTTTCATCTATAATATGACAGTCAATCACCATAAATAGTGTAGAAACAAAGTATTTGGAGCACACAGTATAGCAACATCTTTCCAACACTGCCATAAGCAACGGAATCCAATCACATGTCATCTGAGATGGACAGCTACAATGACCTCTAACACTCTCTAATTGCCAAGGCATGATATTATAACTGAATGCATTCAAACCTGTGATACATAGATTGTAATCTCCTTTATGAGAGTATCGAGTTCCTACAAGCTAAATCCATATAACATACACAAAGAGTATAATGCAGAACAATATACACAGCAGTATGTTTACAAACATGACTGTTCACAAATACTTATAAATGTATTCCCAAAAAGAAACAAATTTACTCAAAACAAACTTCTACATCATCAAACAGGTATGTTGCTGTAATTGTTGTGAATAGATAACATATATTTCAGTCCATACCTTCTCAGGAATTCCATACAGAAAGTGTATCCAAGGGTGAAGATAAAATCCACAATGACCAATCTATAAATCTCTTGCCCTACCAAATTTTCCCAACACTACAAATTAAATAGGAGAGTACACAGTAAATCATTACATTTCGTGTAACTTTAATTACATGAGAATCTTACTTCAGATTTATTTGTGAGAAATAATTTTTTACAAGCCATTTATATTTCATGTATTAACAGTACAAAGTCAAACTGGTTTAGAATTTATTCCAGCATGGAGTGATAATCACAAATATAAGTCGAATTAAAGTTAAAGTCCTTGCAAATAAACAGTGAGTTAAAGAACATACATTTAGTAAAAAAATTTAATTATCGTCAGTCCTGTAAAACAATGCGTATTGTTTCACATTAATGCTGTGTGTTTGCTGACACTGTAAGTATTGCTGCCTTCTTAAATTATTCTATCTAGATATCTTCAATTTCCATACATCTACCTAGTCACAGACTGATTGATTGATTATTGTTTTACATCTACCTAGTCACAGACTGATTGTTGATTATTGTTTTACATCTACATAGTCACAGACTGATTGATTGATTATTGTTTTACATCTACCTAGTCACAGACTGATTGATTGATTATTGTTTTACATCTACCTAGTCACAGACTGATTGATTGATTATTGTTTTACATCTACCTAGTCACAGACTGATTGATTGATTATTGTTTTACATCTACCTAGTCACAGACTGATTGATTGATTATTGTTTTACATCTACCTAGTCACAGACTGATTGATTGATTATTGTTTTACATCTACGTAGTCACAGACTGATTGATTGATTATTGTTTTACATCTACCTAGTCACAGACTGATTGATTGATTATTGTTTTACATCTACCTAGTCACAGACTGATTGATTGATTATTGTTTTACATCTACCTAGCCGCAGACTGGTTGATTGATTATTGTTTTACATCTACCTAGTCACAGACTGATTGATTGATTATTGTTTTACATCTACCTAGTCACAGACTGATTGATTGATTATTGTTTTACATCTACCTAGTCACAGACTGATTGATTGATTATTGTTTTAAATCTACCCAGTCACAGACTGATTGATTGATTATTGTTTTACATCTACCTAGTCACAGACTGATTGATTGATTATTGTTTTACATCTACGTAGTCACAGACTGATTGATTGATTATTGTTTTCCATCTACGTAGTCACAGACTGATTGATTGATTATTGTTTTACATCTACTTAGCCACAGACTGATTGATTGATTATTGTTTTACATCCACAAGTATTTCAAGTATATGGTAAGCTGGTGTGGCCTAGTAGATAAGGTGCTCAGCTTGTGACCTAGAGGTCCTGGGTTTGATTCCCCCCTGGGCACACTGGTGTTCTGTCTTTTGGATGTGATGGTAAAAACTGAGGTCCTGTGTCATGGTAGGCATGGAACTAAAAAATCCCTCACTGCCCTGGGTGGGTCCATTGCAAAGGTCTAAATCTGTATGCAATGCATCAAGCATATGTTGTCACCATATACGTGAAAGCATAGTAGAGTGACGTAAAACACTAATCAATCAATCATGTATATGGTGACAGAATCTACCTGATGCATTGAATGGAAATTTATAACTGTACTTTGGACCTACTCAAAGCAGTGAGGGATCTCTTACATGCCACACCTACTATGACACGGGACCTTAGTTTTTATTGTCTCATTCAAAACACTGAACACTACTGTGCAGTCAAACACAGGACCTCTTGGTCACAAGCTGAACACCTCATCCACAGAGACACGCTGACTTACCTGGTCACAGAACATCTACACAGAACATCTACACAGAACATCTATACCTGAATTATTCATCAACAACAGGCAAACCATTTTTAAATTGCCATTCTTTTAATTTACATTTTTTCCTTTTTTAGTTAATCTAAAACTGGGTATTAAAGAAAGAATTATGAATGGTTACTATTTGTTTGTTGCTTTCAAATTTCAAGTTACATCAAAATTATTCTATAAGGTACATGTATTTATATCAAAATGGAATTTGTTTTATACAACACCTTAATATCATAAGAAATATTCCAGACCTTTGACATGCCAATATCTATGAATACATATCATAACATGGGACTTCAGTTTACACTGCCTTAACAGAAGTATTAGGGACCTTTAACATGCCAATATCTATGAATATATATCATAACATGGGACTTCAGTTTACACTGCCTTAACAGAAAGACAGAGAACCATCAAGTCACCGATGTTGCTTGAACTGAACACCTATTAGTGCCAAAAGCTGGGTGTATTACCAAATTAGCTATAATAGTTCTGGACAGCTGCTCACATAATTTGATCCTTAAGATGACAAAGCTTTTAAATTATCATGATCAGTCCTAAAGCTGATACATGTACAGCTTTTGATGTTCCATTATGCTGTTAAACCAATGAGGTGAATATGATTCTGAAAGAGAAGTTTTAAAATTGTTTGATGATTTATACATGTACACATGTATCAGAATTAATAATGATGAAGCACATCTTTACCTCTCCTTCCTTTCCCTTCTCTGCAGTCTTTGTGAACCAAAAGAAAACCAGCACAACCAAAATGGAACACTTTAAGAGCATAGTTCTACAAATAGAAGGCAAAATGATATATATTGTACATTTCTAAATGACATTATTTCCAACATATGTAGGTGACTATTGTCAAAACGTAATAAGTTATCTTACATATATTAGATATTTAAAACTCAAATACAGTGCACGAAAGAAGTCTTGACATAGTAGAGAAGATGTCGATTCACTAAACACCGAGTTATACTTGTTATTCATTACCAGCATGCACTATAAAACTTTAACATTTTGCATGACTTTATTTACCAACAGATTTTACTTCAGATTTATTAATGAGCCTAATTTTTCCATGAAAACCACAAAACATTAATATTTCAAAAGTAAAATGAAGGATGATTTGTAAAATCAAGGATGAATTGTTGCCAACTCCAAATTTGTGAAATTAAAGTTCTCATGAATAACAGTGCTCTCTAGTATTGCAGTAACCTACCTGAACATGTTCATGTATAACTCATTTTTAGGTTGTTCATAGCGTTCGAGTTTTGCAATAAATGTGAATATAACAGGTACAATCAGTATGATGCCCGACACACAGAGGGGTAAAGCCATCTCAGATAACACTGGGATGTTGTTCTGGAAAGTACAGAGAAAACTTATGTCATTTATAATATCTTAAATGTCACTACACATGTATATATTATAGGAAAAACCTTGGTATTAATATTCTTCATAAGCAATAGAACAACTCAAATAGTTTTTGATAGCACTTGAAGTCCCATGTATCAATTTCTTCAGAAATTTTGAATCTCCTGAATTTTGATATGCATGTATTACCAAGTATAATCTATAAAAAACATGTGTTATTTTGATTTCTCCAGTCAGTATTATACTAGCTGTCTTCCATGGACTAAGATGATGAGGAGACAGGTTACAACTGACTGACTCAGATTAAAACTGTTAATGAATATAACTACTGGAGTTTTCAGAATACATTTATTATAATGAAATTAGAGTGAAGGAACACATGTACTGCCTGCTATCCTACCACATGGTCAGACAGTTAGATGAATGAACTGAGATTCAGGCATGGGTCACAGGTGACACAATCAAAATGTAATATAATGTTTATACCTCTAACAAAGAAAACTATAATTACTATCATGTAGGTAATATCAAAGGTAATGGGAGGTACCGTCCGTTAGGCGGCATTTGTGTACTATCAGTTAGTGACATCAATTGGAGTTAGCAACCTTATGACGTCACTATAACGTGCCATTGTTCTTTACGTCATTTTTGTGGGAATATGTTTTATTTCCTCCCTTAATATTAGGACCACAGTTAATGGCGGTATCTCCCATTGAACAAGCAAAGAAAGGGCAATCAAACAGCATCATCATTATCAAAGTACAGAATAGAATGGTATACCATTCATCAGAGTTTTCCTTATACATGTAAAAGTTATACCTATGTATATATAATTCAAAATGCAAGAAGGCATGAAAGATCTAAACAAATCCTTTCCCATTTACAGTAATATTATGATTGATATCAAAATAGTTTAACATAGCCTAAAATTGATCTGTAACTATTATACAATTATAATAAATTTCATTTGCATATTGTAAATGTTGGCAAGAAAATAAATTATAACTTTAAGGAGCACAGAAGTAATAAAGTTTGCATACCACAATTGCTACAAATATCCAAACCAGCAATGAGCATGCCAAGAACTGAACCAGTGATAAACATACCAACAACCGAATCAGTAAAATTTGGTTCTGGTAATAAAACCAAGTTTGTGAAAATATTCCTCATCTTGAACACTGAATGGATTCTTTCATCATAATAATTATAAATTCTTTTTTACCCCACCAAAAAGTAAATATACAAATTACTCTTATTCAAGTAACCTCCTTAACATTTAACATTAATGTATCAATTGCCAATTCATATCATTCCCATATCATTTTCATCTCATTCTATTAGGAAATCTCTTTACTCCTTCTGTAGCAAATTGTGTCCAAAGGTTACATGTATTTCTACATTTCCATTTTTTATGATTATTTCCCAAAAATAAAAATACAGAAGCAATTCAGTGCTCTTGTTGCCCATACCAAAGCAGTGGAGTTGATAGTCTTCAAACCAAAATTATGACCATGATGCAATATAGAAACTTGATGAATAGGAGTTGTAACAATTACATTTAGACATTTAGAATCTATCTGATATGTTACTAAAGGTCTGATAAAGAAATGTAAGCTTCAAAAATATTGTTTCACAATCCTTACCAAATGTGTCCAATGTTCATTCTGTACATATCAAAAGGAAAAGATGATTCATAAGATGTACAAATTACAGAAGTGGAATCATTCATAATATATATATACATGACAATATAGGGTAATCCTAACATGAACCAGTGATGCAGATAGGGACATTTTGGCACGAGTACTTTATCCAATACTGAGCTAGCCTAAACTTCTTAACCGAATCACTCAAGCAGAAAAAGTATGTCACATGCATCTGATGCATGAGTTTATCTTGGTATCCTAAGATGAATCACTGATGGAAGTTTGGTCACTCTGGCATAAGTATTATATTAAATACTGGGCTACAGCAAACTTATTAACTAAGTCACTCAAACAGAAATAGTCGGTCCGCTGTCGCATCTGATGTATGGGTACATCTCAATATCTTAAGATGAAGCACTGATTCAAGTCTAGTCAATCTGGTATTAGTTCTTTGTCCAATATTAAGCTACCCCAAACATCTTAACAGAGTTATTAGAGTGGGAAAAAAAAGTCAGACATGGTATCTGATGTATGGGTCAATCTTGGTATCTTAAGATGAACCTCTGATGCAAGATGGGTCACACTGGCCTAAGAACTTCATCCAATACTGAGCTACCCCAAACGGTGAACATGGAGACCCAGGGGTATAAGCATAAGCTCATCTCAACTTGGCTGAAGTGAGCTAAAAATGAATACTGATATCCATTACTTACAAATTTACAATGAAATACATTTATAGCCTGTAAAATTAAACATTTCATGTAAGAAAAATAAATACAGAAAGTACAATTCCTGACACTAGAAAAGTTACACTTTCTGATATTACAACCTGAATATGAAAGGTATTACATTCCATACCTTGATTTTATCAGAGATCAAATAAATTCCCCACACAAGACCAACAATGGATCCAAGAACAAACAAATTGGTGGCCACTCGAATAAAGAACCACTTGCATTTCTCTTCAAATTTCTTCTTGTCATCTGTTGTTTTCTTCTTCCCTGCTAAAAACTCCTACAAAAATTAATGAACAAACTCTTTTTCTTAACTGAAATCAAAATCACTCACATGCAATTTTGTCTGTTTATGATTATTCTAAAATATCTATTTACATGTATTTTCCTTCTGATGCCAAAACAGTAATTTTTTTACAATAAACAGAAAAACTGTTTCTTTTTTTAAATATGCATTTCAAGAATTTTTTATTTACATGTATGGTAATTAAATCTTTTGGGGTTCTTTTTGGGGTTTGGGGGGCTGCTTTAAGACCAAAAGTCAGTCCAGAGTGAAGCCGTGATAAGGGCCAAGGTGGCATAGCCCTCAGTTCATGAGTTTTCAAGCATTTTGATAACGAAATCTGGTGAAGTCAATCATATTTTTAGTGCACATGAAAGCTTTATATTCAGTGGAAACACTCAGTTGCAAAGATATACCACAAATAAAACATATAGCATAACAATGTACAAAGACCTCATTAACTGTAATAAAAACAAGGTAAGATCCATTGAGATTAATTACCCAAAGATTTTTATTCTCAACTCAAAGAATTTTATTCCCCTCTGACTGTTAGTTGGGACTCCTACAGATCTAGGGTTTTAGCTCGCTTTCAGACTGGCAGAGCACAGTATATCATGTTGATGTCGCATATATTTTTATACCATTATGTGTTTTACAATACCTTATGTGTTTATATTTTTATGACCTCTCAATATGTGATACCTGTTGACCCTTGTTCTTTACATGGAGGATTATTTATAAATTTTTAAATGTACGTCCTTTGATTGTTCTGCTGTTACGGTGAGTGGGAAGGTGGGCCCGTAAACCGGTTAACCACACCATTTGTTTGGCTTTTGTCAAATTAAATGACCGTCCAAAGTCGGTATCGTAATTGCACTACAATCAAATATTTTTGTAATGTGTTATATGTTCTAGTATATTATTTATATTCATGTATTGTATAGCTCCATGGTGACTTCTGCCACATAACTGAGCCAGTAACTCCTCTTTTTTCTTTCAAAAAGAACACATGAATACATTAATTACATTAAACTTTGACAATTTTAGGGAGGTGTACCCCCAACACCCCCTCCCCCCCCTAAACAGTGCTGAGATTTTGTGGGTGAGTTTGCCAAACAATAAAGCTTTGTACGGGACTTTTAGAACTTAATCCCTACCAAGTTTCATCCAAATCCCTTTGGTGGTTTTGGAGAAGAATTTGAAAGTGTGAAAAGTTTATGCTAAACAGATGACGGAAAGAGAACAGACAGACAATAAACAACATGAAATAACAATAGCATGCTCTAGCATGCTTCAAAATTGAAAAAACTAAACGTGTCGAAACACCAGAAATGCCCCACTGACAGCAAAAGTGAAATATGACATTTATTAAACAGCACATGTAGTCCAAGGACCATACCTCCTGTAAGAATTTTGAAAAGCATTCCCCATGCAATATGCACATCTACATATTGTGATATTTGGTTGTACCAAGTATCATTGAAATTGTCCTAGGGGTTAAGGAGGAGTTCTGAAAACTACGTGAATTTACTATAATATATATTATATGCAGAGACATCAAAGTCCTTGGGGCATAACTTTGTAAAATATTATTTGACTGGCACCAAATTTACACTTGACCTAGATATAATCAGGATGTATCTGTATACCAAATTTCAAGTCAATATGTGCCTTCATTTTAGAGATGTCTAAGTCCAAGGGGCATAACTCCATCAAACATAACTCGATCATCACCAAATTAAAATTTGATCTATCCTTGTCCCCTCTGACTGTTATACGGGACTCCTATTGATCGAGGATCTGAGCTCACTTACAGATGGGCAGAGCACAGTTTACTTATGTGGATGTTTCCTTACATATTTTTGATAGCAACATATTACAGTAACTCTATAAACGTTTCTTGTGTATTTAAATTTTTATGACATCTCTTCTTGAGAAACCTCTTGATCCTTGTTCTCTATATGGAGAATTATTTATAAATTTTTAAATTTGTGTCCTTTGACTGTGCTGCTTTTGCTGTGAGTGGGAAGGTGGGAGCCCGTAAACTGGTAACGTTTGTTACTTCAATTGACCGTCCCAAGTCGGTATTGTAACTGCAGCACAATCGAATATTTCTGTAATGTCCTTTTTCCATGTATATTCTACTATTATCATGTTTGGTGTGCATGTCCTTGGTGATTGATGCCATACAGCTTTGTCAGATGTCTTCTGTTTCTTCTTTTATATATTCTTATGGGGTATTCATATACTAAATTTAAGTCAATATGTGCATTCTTTGCAGAGAAAGAGCATGGAAACTGTTAATTATTGAAAATTTTCTAAGTCCAAGGGCGTAACTCCATCGAAAATTATTTGACCAAAACCAAATCAGAACTTGACCGAGATTATTTATCTCGTGATGTATCAGTATACCAAATGTCAATTCAATATGTGCACCCTTTGCAGATTTAGAGCAAGAAGATGAAATGATGAATGAATGATAGAAGAATGGAAAGGAGTAACACTGTATGCCTTGACCATTTTCGATGGTGGGGCATAAAAATTCATTTATGCTGGACAATGGACAAGCACAGGCAGACAACAAATGATGGACAAATAAAAGCCCATTGGAGCCTTGGCTCTGGAGAGCTCAATAAAAACTTAGCCCAGCTTTGCCTTTCTTTTGTTTGATTGTAAAACCCTAATTAACCTTGTATTATAATTTCATTCCAAGATAAAACTCTGGTTAAGCACCCATGTTACCTTCATTTCATTGTAGAAACTTTTGTGTCTGAGATGGGCAGCATCGCAGTTGACAATGTTATAGTCCCAGCTGCAGAGTACTCGGCTTACAATGTAAAAAGTCTGCGTGTCACTACCCTCAATGTAATTCTTTTTGTAGGAGCGTGATATACTGAAAGAAAAAAGATAATATACAAAATCATTTTATAAAGACTGTTCCAGAGATGTAAATATCCATAAACAGTTTCCTTACAGTCAAAGATAAAGACAGTATGAATTGTACTAAGATGGATAAACTGACATGTTAACATGCATGATCAAACTGTATGTCTCATGATCCGTCAAGAGACCCACAAAGTTGAACGATATTAACAACTAGAGACTGAGGATACCAATTCCTCCTTATCCCTGAAATAGGTCATATGACCTTGATTCACCTTTATGTGAAGTTTGGCCAACCCCTTGAAATAGATCACATAACTGGGTCAAGGGTACATGTATGACACACCTTTCCGTTGAGAGGAATATTTGTGTAAAGTTTAGTAATTTCTTGACAAAGTGACTGAATTATCAGTGTTTTTTTTCTTCTAATCAGATCTATAATAAAGATCCTTCTCAATGGAAATTTCATTGATTTTTCCAAAATTTGTCTAAATTTTTCCCAAACATTGATTTTTTAGCATTATGCAAATACGACAAAAAATTCCCAAATGAGAAGGCACATGCACCCTTGAAAAAATAAAAGAAAAACGACACTGATTATATCCCAAAACTTATAAGATTTAATTAATTACATGTTAAGATAGGTCACATTACCTTGGGCCAAGGTTGCATCACACCATTTGGTTCTGAAGAATATTTGTTTGAAGTCTGGTCAAGATCTATCACAGTGACTGACTTATTGCCCAGTGAGATCTGAGGAGGAGTAACCAATAACAAGCAGAGCAATGGACATACATTTAGCACAGACAAGGTGAATCATATATACCCAATCTTTATAAAGCCACTCCTGTCAGCCGTTACCCTGTAGTGTTATATTGGCAAACTCCTCCCTTGTCTCCAGCGGACACAGACCCATAAACATGTCTCCAGGGACACAGACCCATAAACATGTCTCCAGCGGACACAGACCCATAAACATGTCTCCAGGGACACAGACCCATAAACATGTCTCAAGCGGACACAGACCCATAAACATGTTTCAAGCGGACACAGACACATAAAACATCAGAAGTGACAGCCAAATGCTTTAGTCTACTAAGGCACCGAGATACTGAGGCCTACATTTTGTCATGGTGAGTACATCTATGATATTTAATGCCTCTATATAAAAATGATAACTATTGTAGCATTATATACTTACCCTCTAGCCAAGATAAAAAGGCACAAGAAAAAATATCCACCACAAGTGAATAAATAGGCATATTTCATTTGATAATCTCCAACAGTGCCAATATTTACTGCCTGATTAGTATAAAACCCATAATACATCTCTGTATTGTTGAACCATTTCTGAAACATAGTAATATAACAATAATTTGAGTTGTTTTCTTTATTTTTATGTTGTTTCTATGGTATTAAGTCTTAAATAGCACTGTGAATGACTATAAATAATCAAAGTTCACATTCAATGAATTGAATTTAAACAAGAGTATCAGTAAAACTGATAGATACTCGCCAAACCGCAGTTATAATGCAGGAAATTAATTACTCAATTCATATACAAAAAACAAAAAGTAAAACTGATGGATGCTTCAAGAAGCACAGTAATAATGAAGGAAATGAAGGACTCAATATATAAAAAATCATTGTATTAATTGAAGATGATTTCAAATCTCAATGGATCATATGGATATAAAATTGAGTCAACTATAGAACAACAAGTGATCACAGTATCTTAAACTAAAATAAGTAAGCTTGACCTTGATTAGTTGTAAAATAAAACTGTTTATCGTGAACATTACCTTTCAGAAATGACCTTGAATGACCTTTTCCAAAAGCTTTTCACCTAAATAGCATTTTTGGTGAAGTGATATCAAATTATGATGAAAGATGTAATAGATATAAGTACTTCATGGTATTTTCAGTGATATTTAATAAATGACCTTGACCTTTCAGAAATGACCTTGAGTGAACTTTGTCCAAAGCCCTTAACTTAAATAACATTTTAGTGAAGTATGATCAAATTCTACTGAAAGGTGTAAGAGATATACTTACTTCATGGTATTTTAAGTAATAGTTAATAAGTGACCTTGACTTTTCAGAAATGACCTTGAGTGACCTTTTCCCACAGGGCTTTAACCTAAAGAACATTTCGGTGAAGTATGATAAAATTCTGAAGAAATGTATAGGAGATATAAGTACTTCATATTACTTTGAGTCATAGTTAATAAGTGACTTTCTCCTTACAGGAATGACCTAGAGTGACCTTTCTCCAAAATCCCTTAACCTTAATAATATTTTGGTGAAGTATGATAAAATTCTGATAAAAGGTGTAGGAGATATACTTACTTCATGGTATTTTAAGTAATAGTTAATAAGTGACCTTACCCTTTCAGAAATGACCTTGAGTGACCTTTGTCCAAAATTCCTCAACCTGAAGGACATTTTGGTGAAGTATGATAAAATTCTGATGAAAGGTGTAGGAGATATACATACTTCATGTTACTTTAAGTCAGAGTTAAAAAGTGACCTTGACCTTTCAGAAATGTCCTTGTGCAACCTTTGTCAAAAAGCCCTTAACCTAAATGACATTTTGGTGAAGTATAATCAAATTCTGATGAAAGGTGTAGGAGATATACGTACTACATGGTATTATAGTTAATAAGTGACCTTGACCTTTCAGAAATTACCTTGAGTGACCTTTGTCCAAAAGCCCTTAACCTAAAGAACATTTTGGTGAAGTATGATCAAATTCTGATGAAAGGTGTAGGAGATATGAGCTCGGACGGAAAATTGGACAGAAGGACCAACGGCACGACAGACACACGAACACGACAGTGACTATAAGCTCCCCCGAAAGTTTTCAGGGAGCATAAAAAAACAAATGATATAATACAACTCTTGATTACGTAGAAGACAGATATCTTTAAATTGGGGTTAGTACAAAAGTTACTTCTACATTTATTAATCAGGTGTTCCCAAGTCTCATCAATCTATTTCTGTTGAGTTTATACTTAACCCAGATGTGAATCATTCATGACTTTATCACTTACTGCCCCTGTAAGCAGTTCCACTCCTGTAAAAGTTTCTTTCGTTTCATTCCCTGCAGTCGCGTATCCTCGTGGTACTTTTTGATAATAGCGATATATGACTTGTGGGATGATGACAAAACCCAAAGTCAGGAAGAACACAGGTATGTTCAGTAAGAAGATCCATTTCAAGAACAGGAAATAGGAAGTGACTCCTGTCCCAAAATGACCTTCTATCTTCTTCATATGACTCTTCCATAATTCTAGAGAGTATGCAAACTCTGCCATACGATGCTTAAAATGCATCCAGCTCTATAATTAAAAGATTAATTATTTAGAACTCATAATAGTGTTACATTTTTCAAACACTAAGAAAACCTAAATTTCTTGGTCATCAGTATTTTTAATATTACTGTTTTATGAAATTTCAGCCCACTCCCTCCAACTTAATTAAAATTTCATACATGCAAGACTTAATTCAATCATACAAAAGTTTTAATAGATACAATTTAGTAACTTATGTTAAGAGGCAAGATATAAAAATAAACAAAAATAGACTAAAAGTGCAAAAAATGATATTTCAGTCTTAAGAATATGACATTGATACAAGAAACAGTCGATCATTTAGATAATTTTATCTGAGTGTTTGAATGGTCTTCAAAAAAAAAAAAAAAACGTAAAGTACATGTCCTTCAAAAGAAGTAGATTAATTGACTGATTATTGTTTTACATCACTCACTTATATGGTGACAGCATCTGCCTGATGCATCCCATAGAAATTTATACGCAACTAAAGCAGTGAGGGATCGTTTAAGTGCCATGCCTACCATGACCAGGCCCTTGGTTTTTACTGTCTTATCTGAAACCAGAACACCAGTATGCACCAACAGGAATCGAACCCAACAACTTTTGATCATGAGTTGAACACTTCATACACTGAGCCACTCTGGCTTTAAAAGAAACAGAAAACTGACAGACTCATGAAAGGTCCTGCTGTGTGACCTTTACCTCTTACCCAAAATCTATAGGTATTCTGATCTGTATCTGGCATTTTAAAGCTGAAGGTTGACCAAAGTGTTAAAGGACAAACAGATATATGGGGAGACAGATATGATAACTATAGGACGTCTACATTACAATGCAGAATCCTATAGAAGGTAAAAAGTCTAGCGAAAGAAAGATCTCTTGCCTGCCAAATACATGTACAAAGAAAACACATAAATAATGTTTCAGAAAAATTTACCATGCCTATACTGTACTTGGTGCGTTTAAACCAGCCTATCTGTTTGGGTTGATAGCCACGTTTAAGAGTTTTCTGCCTCCGAATCTCTGAAGCATCTTTTCTATAATGAAATATAATAGAATGTCAGCTACTTTTCCTTTTACGATATTTTTTCTTTTTTGAGTCAAAAAAAAAAATCAGAATCACTAGGATAAGGGAGCAGACTGGGTGAAACAGATAGACACTCCACACTTGATACCCTGGTTGTTCTTCCATGAATAAGTCACGAGTATAAGGGGGCAGACTGCATGTAGCAGATAGACACACCAGACTTCATACCCTGGTTGGTCTACCATGATTAAGTCACTAGTATAAGGGGGCAGTCTGGGTGTAGCAGATAGATACTCCAGACTTGATACTCTGGTTGTTCTACCATCATTAAGTCACTAGTATCAGGGGGCAGTCTGGGTGTAACAGATAGACACTCCAGACTTGATACTCTGGTTGTTCTATCATGATTAAGTCACTAATATAAGGGGGCAGTCTGGGTGTAGCAGATAGACACTCCAGACTTCATACTTTGATTGTTCTATCATGATTAAGTCACTAGTATAAAGGGGCAGTTTGGGTGAAGAAAATAGACACATCTGCCTTGATATTCTAGTTGTTCTACCATCATTTAGTCACTAGTATAAGGGGGCAGTCTGGGTGTAACAGATAGACACACTAGACTTGGTACTCTGGTTGTTCTACCATCATTAAGTCACTAGTATAAGGGAGGAGATTGGGTGTAGCAGATAGACACTCCAGACTTGATACTCGGGTTGTTCTATCATCATTAAGTCACTAGTATAAGGGGGCAGTCTGGATGTAGCAGATAGACACTCCAGACTTGATACTCGGGTTGTTCTATCATCATTAAGTCACTAGTATAAGGGGGCAGTCTGGATGTAGCAGATAGACACTCCAGACTTGATACTCTGGTTGTTCTATCATCATTAAGTCACTAGTGTATGGGGGCAGTCTGGGTGTAGCAGATAGACACTCCAGACTTGATACTCTGGTTGTTCTATCATCATTAAGTCACTAGTATAAGGGGGCAGTCTGGGTGTAGCAGATAGACACTCCAGACTTGATACTCTGGTTGTTCTACCATCATTAAGTCACTAGTATCAGGGGGCAGTCTGGATGTAGCAGATAGACACTCCAGACTTGATACTCTGGTTCTTCTATCATGATTAAGTCACTAGTATATGGGGGCAGTCTGGGTGTAGCAGATAGACACTCCAGACTTCATACTTTGATTGTTCTATCATGATTAAGTCACTAGTATAAAGGGGCAGTTTGGGTGAAGAAAATAGACACATCTGCCTTGATATTCTAGTTGTTCTACCATCATTTAGTCACTAGTATAAGGGGGCAGTCTGGGTGTAACAGATAGACACACTAGACTTGGTACTCTGGTTGTTCTACCATCATTAAGTCACTAGTATCAGGGGGCAGTCTGGATGTAGCAGATAGACACTCCAGACTTGATACTCTGGTTCTTCTATCATGATTAAGTCACTAGTATATGGGGGCAGTCTGGGTGTAGCAGATAGACACTCCAGACTTGATACTCTGGTTGTTCTATCATCATTAAGTCACTAGTATAAGGGGGCAGTCTGGGTGTAGCAGATAGATACTCCAGAATTCATACTCTGGTTCTTCTATCATGATTAAGTCACTAGTATATGGGGGCAGTCTGGGTGTAACAGATAGACACTCCAGACTTGATACTCTGGTTGTTCTATCATGATTAAGTCACTAATATAAGTGGGCAGTCTGGGTGTAGCAGATAGACACTCCAGACTTCATACTCTGATTGTTCTATCATGATTAAGTCACTAGTATAAAGGGGCAGTTTGGGTGTAGAAAATAGACACATCTGCCTTGATATTCTAGTTGTTCTACCATCATTTAGTCACTAGTATAAGGGGGCAGTCTGGGTGTAACAGATAGACACACTAGACTTGGTACTCTGGCTGTTCTACCATCATTAAGTCACTAGTATAAGGGAGGAGATTGGGTGTAGCAGACAGACACTCCAGACTTGATACTCGGGTTGTTCTATCATGATTAAGTCACTAGTATAAGGGGGCTGTCTGGATGTAGCAGACAGACACTCCAGACTTGATACTCTGGTTGTTCTATCATCATTAAGTCACTAGTATAAGGGGGCAGTCTGGATGTAGCAGATAGACACTCCAGACATGATACTCTGGTTGTTCTATCATGATTAAGTCACTAGTATATGGGGGCAATCTGGGTGTAGCAGATGGACACTCTAGACTTGATACTCTGGTTGTTCTATCATCATTAAGTCACTAGTATAAGGGGGCAGTCTGGGTGTAGCAGATAGACACTCCAGAATTCATACTCTGGTTCTTCTATCATGATTAAGTCACTAGTATATGGGGGCAGTCTGGGTGTAGCAGAGAGACACTCCAGACATGACACTCTGGTTCTTCTATCATGATTAAGTCACTAGTATATGGGGGCAGTCTGGGTGTAGCAGATGGACACTCCAGACTTGATACTCTGGTTGTTCTATCATCATTAAGTCACTAGTATAAGGGGGCAGTCTGGGTGTAGCAGATAGACACTCCAGAATTCATACTCTGGTTCTTCTATCATGATTAAGTCACTAGTATATGGGGGCAGTCTGGGTGTAGCAGATAGACACTCCAGACATGATACTCTGGTTCTTCTATCATGATTAAGTTACTAGTATATGGGGGCAGTCTGGGTGTAGCAGATAGACACTCCAGACTTGATACTCTGGTTGTCCTACCATGATTTAGTCACTAGTATAAAGGGGCAGTCTGGGTGTCGCAGACAGACACTCCAGACTTGATACTCTGGTAGTTCTATCATGATTAAATCACAGGGAGCCTGTGGTGTAGCAGATAGACACTCCAGACTTGATACTCGGGTTGTTCTATCATCATTAAGTCACTAGTATAAGGGGGCAGTCTGGATGTAGCAGATAGACACTCCAGACTTGATACTCTGGTTGTTCTATCATCATTAAGTCACTAGTATAAGGGGGCAGTCTGGATGTAGCAGATAGACACTCCAGACTTGATACTCTGGTTGTTCTATCATCATTAAGTCACTAGTATATGGGGGCAGTCTGGGTGTAGCAGATAGACACTCCAGACTTGATACTCTGGTTGTTCTATCATCATTAAGTCACTAGTATAAGGGGGCAGTCTGGGTGTAGCAGATAGACACTCCAGAATTCATACTCTGGTTCTTCTATCATGATTAAGTCACTAGTATATGGGGGCAGTCTGGGTGTAGCAGAGAGACACTCCAGACATGGCACTCTGGTTGTTCTATCATGATTAAGTCACTAGTATATGGGGGCAGTCTGGGTGTAGCAGAGAGACACTCCAGACTTGATACTCTGGTTGTTCTATCATGATTAAGTCACTAGTATAAGGGGGCAGATTGGGTGTAGCAGATAGACACTCCAGACTTCATACTCTGGTTCTTCTATCATGATTAAGTCACTAGTATCAGGGGGCAGACTGGGTGTATCAGATAGACACTCCAGACTTGATACTCTGGTTGTTCTATCATGATTAAGTCACTAGTATAAGAAGGCAGTCTGGGTGTAGCAGATAGACACTCCAGACTTGATACTCTGGTTGTTCTACCATGATTAAGTCACTAGTATAAGGGAGGAGATTGGGTGTAGCAGATAGACACTCCAGACTTGATACTCTGGTTGTTCTATCATCATTAAGTCACTAGTATAAGGGGGCAGTCTGGATGTAGCAGATAGACACTCCAGACTTGATACTCTAGTTGTTCTACCATCATTAAGTCACTAGTATAAAGGGGCAGTCCAGGTATAGCAGATAGACACTCCAGACTTGATACTCTGGTTGTGCTACTATCATTAAGTCACTAGTATAAGGGGGCAGCCTGGATGTAGCAGATAGACACTCCAGACTTGATACTCTAGTTGTTCTATCATGATTAAGTCACAGGCAGCCTGTGGTGTAGCAGACAGAGACTCCAGACTTGATACTCTGGTTGTCCTACCATGATTAAGTCACCAGTATAAAGGGGCAGTCTGGGTGTAGCAGACAGACACTCCAGACTTGATACTCTGGTTGTTCTATCATGATTAAGTCACAGGGAGCCTGTGGTGTAGCAGATAGACACTCCAGACTTGATACTCTGGTTGTTCTATCATGATTAAGTCACTAGTATCAGGGGGCAGACTGGGTGTAGCAGATAGACACTCCAGACTTCATACTCTGGTTGTTTTATCATGATTAAGTCACTAGTATAAGAGGGCAGTCTGGGTGTAGCAGATAGACACTCCAGACTTGATACTCTGGTTGTTCTACCATCATTAAGTCACTAGTATAAGGGAGGAGATTGGGTGTAGCAGATAGACACTCCAGACTTGATACTCTGGTTGTTCTATCATCATTAAGTCACTAGTATAAGGGGGCAGTCTGGATGTAGCAGATAGACACTCCAGACTTGATACTCTGGTTGTTCTATCATGATTAAGTCACTAGTATATGGGAGCAGTCTGGGTATAGCAGATAAACACTCCAGACTTGATACTCTGGGTGTTCTATCATGATTAAGTCACAAATATAAGGGGGCAGTCTGGGTATAGCAGATAAACACTCCAGACTTGATACTCTGGTTGTTCTATCATGATTAAGTCAATAGTATAAGGGGGCAGACTGGGTGTAGCAGATAGACACTCCAGACTTCATACTCTAGTTGTTCTACCATCATTAAGTCACCAGTATAAAGGGGCAGTCTGGGTGTAGCAGACAGACACTCCAGACTTGATACTCTGGTTGTGCTACTATCATTAAGTCACTAGTATAAGGGGGCAGCCTGGATGTAGCAGATAGACACTCCAGACTTGATACTCTAGTTGTTCTATCATGATTAAGTCACAGGCAGCCTGTGGTGTAGCAGACAGAGACTCCAGACTTGATACTCTGGTTGTCCTACCATGATTAAGTCACCAGTATAAAGGGGCAGTCTGGGTGTAGCAGACAGACACTCCAGACTTGATACTCTGGTTGTTCTATCATCATTAAGTCACAGGGAGCCTGTGGTGTAGCAGATAGACACTCCAGACTTGATACTCTGGTTGTTCTATCATGATTAAATCACTAGTATCAGGGGGCAGACTGGGTGTAGCAGATAGACACTCCAGACTTGATACTCTGGTTGTTCTATCATGATTAAGTCACTAGTATAAGAGGGCAGTCTGGGTGTAGCAGATAGACACTCCAGACTTGATACTCTGGTTGTTCTACCATGATTAAGTCACTAGTATAAGGGAGGAGATTGGGTGTAGCAGATAGACACTCCAGACTTGATACTCTGGTTGTTCTATCATCATTAAGTCACTAGTATAAGGGGGCAGTCTGGATGTAGCAGATAGACACTCCAGACTTGATACTCTGGTTGTTCTATCATGATTAAGTCACTAGTATATGGGAGCAGTCTGGGTATAGCAGATAAACACTCCAGACTTGATACTCTGGGTGTTCTATCATGATTAAGTCACAAATATAAGGGGGCAGTCTGGGTATAGCAGATAAACACTCCAGACTTGATACTCTGGTTGTTCTATCATGATTAAGTCAATAGTATAAGGGGGCAGACTGGGTGTAGCAGATAGACACTCCAGACTTCATACTCTAGTTGTTCTACCATCATTAAGTCACTAGTATAAGGGGGCAGTCCAGGTATAGCAGATAGACACTCCAGAATTCATACTCTGGTTCTTCTATCATGATTAAGTCACTAGTATATGGGGGCAGTCTGGGTGTAGCAGAGAGACACTCCAGACTTGATACTCTGGTTGTGCTACTATCATTAAGTCACTAGTATAAATGGGCAGCCTGGATGTAGCAGATAGACACTCCAGACTTGATACTCTGGTTGTTCTACCATGATTAAGTCACTAGTATAAGGGGGCAGTCTGGGTATAGCAGTTAGACACTCCAGACTTGATACTCTGGTTGTTCTATCATGATTAAGTCACAGGCAGCCTGTGGTGTAGCAGACAGAGACTGCAGACTTGATACTCTGGTTGTCCTACCATGATTAAGTCACCAGTATAAAGGGGCAGTCTGGATGTAGCAGACAGACACTCCAGACTTGATACTCTTGTTGTTCTATCATGATTAAGTCACAGGCAGCCTGTGGTGTAGCAGATAGACACTCCAGACTTGATACTCTGGTTGTTCTATCATGATTAAGTCACAAGTATAAGGGGGCAGTCTGGGTATAGCAGATAAACACTCCAGACTTGATACTCTGGTTCTTCTATCATGATTAAGTCAATAGTATAATGGGGCAGACTGGGTGTAGCGGATAGACACTCCAGACTTGATACTCTGGTTGTTCTATCATGATTAAGTCACTAGTATAAGGGGGCAGCATGGGTGTAGCAGATAGACACTCCAGACTTCATACTCTGGTTCTTCTATCATGATTAAGTCACTAGTATAATGGGGCAGACTGGGTGTATGAGATAGACACTCCAGACTTGATATTTGAAATACATGATATTAAAAATTGTAAACACACCAGTGTGTATTGGTTTTGATTGGTATCCTTTGTATAATTTAATCTATTGTATCTATAGAAATTAACATCTTAAATCAATTTTACAAAGAAGTTTTCTATTTAACATTTTACATATGTATTTGTATAAATTTATTCCCTATAAGTGGTTGGCTCGTTGATTGGGTTTTCATGTTGGGAATGCTATAGAATCAAGATGGTGTCTTAATTTTACACATTAAAAAGAATCTACAATAAATCTAACTTGATTGCTCTCTTATGATGAAGGGGTAACTGCATGTCTCGTATAGTTTCAGTCATTCGTTGATCTCCATCTAGCTCATCCATATAGTTATCATTCCTCGTTAAAGTGTGAACAATATGGTCAGGATCATGACTCCTGACTGCACGCAGTGTTCCTGAGTGAAAACTACTTCTTTTCTTGGAGCTTTTACGTTGCCTGAGAGATGAGTGTTGAGAGGAGCCATTATCAGCTATTTGCTCTACAGGAAAAACAAGAAATTTCGAGAGTAATACTCACACTCTTTGAGGTCTTTGATCTTCATCGTCACTAGATGATTCCACAAGAAGATAATATGGCGTATCCATATCACAGATTTTCATACAACTAATGATATGTTAATGAGGTGTTGGTTTAGTGTATAACGTCTTATTTGCCTTCAGCTGAGCTGGATATTCAATAATGTACTGGGACATAAAGCAGTACAAGCTGTGAAGGTGATGAATTAGCTATTATACTGCCAAGCCATATGTGACACTGTGTAGGACTTAATAAGCAGGTGACAAAGTCACATAATTATCCAAGCTATAAAAGGAAAACATCTAAAAACTCAAACATGTACACAAAGTGAGGAAAAGCAACATTCAGTTCTCAGTAACATAACAGTATTTCATCAGTAGTGTATTCAATCAATGATGGATCAAGGGAAGTGTGGCATTAGATACTCCCTTTACCAACATGAAATTTGAAAGTAATTGTTTTGTTATAATATACTACCTCTTTCAAAACTTTTGAAATCTGCAAATGATAATTTTACCTAGTTGACGACTTGGAAGAGCATCAATCATTTCCTGAACATCTCTCCTATCCTCTGTGGCAGCCCACCGGCGACTACTATTTCTGTGCTGAGGTTCCAGTTCCACAGATGAGTTGGAATCTCTCCTTTCGTCTAGACCAATTCTCGGAGTTAGGTCAATGACAGTTGGTCGGTCATGGGGCAAACTATCATCTTGATAGGTTTGATTATCTGACACAGAAATTTTTGATTGACAATTAAAATGAGGGAAATTGACATTTTATTTAGTATCAATGTGTATACATGGATATAATATACTGAGTATTATGCACAGTATTAAATTACAGTGCCTACTTATCTCTTTTCACCACATTGACAGATAGTCAATGCTATACATCCCTGCAGGTCTACAAGAGCTGTAACATGTGTGATGAGTTTTATACTAGTCTTGTAAGATACACATTTTGTAAATGTATTAATTCAATCATATTATAGACAGTGAATGTATTAAAAAGTCTTTCTGCACATGGTATAGAAGTAGAGAAGAAGATGTTCAATGAGTACGTACATTGTTAGTATGTTTGTTTTGGCCCCTCCCTTGATGCAGCCTTTGCGGGCTTTCTAGTAATATACTTTTTCTGGACAATGCACAGGAGTCAAGATTTTCATACACTGAGTACATTATCACTATCTGCTCATTCTGGCCATGCCACAATGTTGTCATGAATTTCAAAATATATATTAAGGGCTTTATGCTTCTTCTAACAAAGTACATATTGTATTTAGTTTGAGTTTTACTTGACAATGTAGAGCTGTAGAGAGGAAGAGTTTCTAAGACTGAGCGTAATTTCATTATGTGACAGTATTGGCCCAGTCCTAGGGGCTGAAGTTTTGCTTTGGGGTCATGAGTTTCGTAATATTAAAGGGTTTTATGCTCCTTTAGACCATGTATTCAGGTGTTCTTTACAATGCACAGAAGTAAAGAAGACTTTCAAAAAAACTTGTGCCTAATTAACTTATTCTCAATAAGCATATATGGCATAGTAATGGATTTTACATAGCTCTCTATTTACATGTTACTTGTATATCGTTCTGATCATTTGAAACCAAAATTTGTGATATTGAGTGTTTCTGTTTTTATTAAAACTGTTTAAACTGCATGAGATACGAATATGTTCTGTTTACAGATTAATGGTGTCTGAGGTATATTTTTGTCTGATAATGAGGTCATCATGGAGGATTGATTGATTGATTGATTTTTGTTTAACGTCACACCACGAATATTTCACATATATGGTGACAGCATCTGCCTGATGCGGGGCATACAAATTCTGACATTTGCAACGGACCCACCTGAAACAGTGAGGGATCTTTAACGTGCCATGCATACCACGACACAGACCTTGGTTTTTAATGTCTCATCCCAAAGACAGGACACCAGCATGACCAAAGCAGGACTCGAATCCTGGCTTCCCAATCAGGAGGCAAGCGCAATACCACTAGGCCATGCCGGCTTCATCATGGAGGAAACCTCAGCTACTCTATTATAGAAATGATGAAGTATATACAATAAAACTCAGTTGTAGAAATGGCAACAACTTTGTGCTCTCCTGCAATTAGCAAATGACTGGTATAGGTAAATTGGCGCTGTCTATATGTACCATCAGTACTCTGACTTGTTCAACTGACAGGAAGAATCATCTTGAAATTTTCGCCTCATTAAGCATATGGGTTATCATAATCATATGCATGTATTTCCTTTGAAAAATAAAGCTCCAATATCAGGAAATATTGTATTTCATTATAAAGATCCATTTTATCAGATGAACACATAAAACATAAAATTACAGCAAGCAGAGATTGTGACTTGATCATGATAAGAAACATTGAGTATTATGAATTAAATTCTTTTCTACTCAGAGTGTAGTGATAAGTAACAAGAAATCGTTATTCCTGGCGTGGCCTTAAGTGGTATCGCGTCTGACTCCTGATCGGGAGGCTCAGGTTCGAGTCCCGCTCTGGTCATGCCGGTGTCCTGTCTTTCAGATGGGACAGTAAAAAACCGAGGCCCCATGTCGTGGTATGCATGGCACGTTAAAGATCCCTCACTGCTTCGGGTGGGTCCGTTGCAAAGGTCAAAATCTGTATGTCCCGCATCAGGCAGATGCCGTCACCATGTACGAGAAATATTTGTGGTGTGACGTAAAACAAAAATCAATCAATCAATCGTTATTCCTTTGATGTAATTGGGTTTAACAGTTAAAAAAATAGTACTATATTGTCTACCTATATATCCAAAACTCACTCCTACCTTACTGCAACATAACCATCAAAGTTACCCAAATAGTATTCCATCAATATTCAAACAAAAAAATTCCTTATATATCTTACATAATACAAATCTGAATGAACTTATAATGTGATAATTAATATATATTTACATAATATCATTATGAAGCATTATTGTAAACGTACATATAATGTGATCCTTATATTTTACATAATGTGAAGCATTATTGAACATGTACTTACAATGTGTTTGGTTCGTCATTGGAATGTCCTCCGCTGGATACCCATTGCCATGATAGGCCATTGTCGTTCTTCTTTTGTTATTTCACTTTATGTCATTCTCCAAATCGTACTTTCAGTCACTAGGTCTATACATGTAAAAGAAACATCTCGTAGTCCAGTGTTGTATTGATAGCTAGTGTACTATTAAATTTGATGTTAGTACTGAGAGAGTCTGATCGAGGATAATAGTTGTGAGTAGAAAAAAAACTTTCGTGTTCAACAATCGACAAAGTTTGAAGTGTTTACTTTTAATACTGAGATAATAAAATCTACAAAACTCCCCAACCCTTTTCGTGAATTTCCACGTCCCCTTTCTACTTCCACCTTTAATACCAATCCACATAATTTCCAGTGGGAGATCCAGGATTTCTGAAAAGGGGGGCCCACATGTGCATTAGCCAAACGATACAGCCATTTTTGGTGCCAAATCTGTAGTAAATATGTGACGAAAAGGGGGACCCGAGCCCGTGGCCTCTTTAAATCCGCCACCAATTTCATACTGCCGTTGACTAAAATGAACTTTAATATCAATGTACGTGTATATCAGTCGACGAAGTTCCCTTAATCCCAGCCGGGATATACTTTATAAAAAATGCATCTTGTACATTACTTACATTCTCCATATAGTAGGTAATTCAATCCCCGTTACATAATACAATTTTTGTCAACTCATATCAAGAAAGTGACTCCACAGTCACAGTACACAGTCGATATTGTACAATGCAGTTAAGCACTAAGGTAATTACTTCCTGTTTGATTTTCGTTACAAGATATACTCTCGATATACCTAGGTGATTAGGTAATATGAAATCGTGACCCGATAGGAAACGTGCATGGGTGCTGAGTAAACTAACACATACGTGACTGAGGAACAATAAGCTGTCAGTGAGACATGTATCATCTCCGTGTGCTACTAATAGTACTACTACACACGTGACTGAGTGACAATAACATATCAAAACATGTATCATCCTCGTACAAATACCACGCCTACTAACAGTACTACTACATATGTGACTGAGTGACAATAACATATCAAAACATGTATCATCCTCGTACAAATACCACGCCTACTAACAGTACTACTACATACGTGACTGAGTGACAATAATCTGTCAAGACATGTATCATCCTCGTACAAATACCACGCCTACTAATAGTACTACTACACACGTGACTGAGTGACAATAAGATGTCAAGACATGTATCATCCTCGTACAAATATCACTCCTACTAATAGTACTACTGCATACGTGACTGAGTGACAATAATCTGTCAAGACATGTCGATCCTCGTACAAATACCACGCCTACTAATAGTACTACTACATACGTGGCAATAAGATGTCAATACATGTATCATCCTCGTACAAATATCACTCCTACTAATAGTACTACTACATATGTGACTGAGTGACAATAGTCTGTCAAGACATTATCATCCTCGTATAAATACCACACCTACT
This sequence comes from Pteria penguin, assembly GCA_035048485.1. Taxonomy (NCBI): domain Eukaryota; kingdom Metazoa; phylum Mollusca; class Bivalvia; order Pterioida; family Pteriidae; genus Pteria; species Pteria penguin. The sequence goes on from CM068580.1 coordinate 87,448,950, forward strand.
AATAGTACTACTACATATGTGACTGAGTGACAATAAGATGTCAAGACATGTATCATCCTCGTACAAATATCACTCCTACTAATAGTACTACTACACACGTGACTGAATGACAATAGTCTGTCAAGACATGTATCATCCTCGTACAAATACCACGCCTACTAATAGTACTACTACACACGTGACTGAGTGACAATAGGCTGTCAAGACATGTATCATCCTCGTACAAATACCACGCCTACTAATAGTACTACTAAACACGTGACCGAGTGACAATAGTCGGTCAATACATGTATTATCCTCGTACAAATAACACGCCTACTAATAGTACTACTACACACATTACTGAGTGACAATACGCTGTCAAGACATGCATCATTCTCGTACAAATACCACGCCTACTAATAGTACTACTACATACGTGACTGAATGACAATAGTCTGTCAAGACATGCATCATCCTCGTACAAATACCACGCCTACTAACAGTACTACTACATACATGACTGAGAGACAATAGTCTGTCAAGACATATACCATCCTCGAACAAATACCACGCCTACTAACAGTACTACTACACACGTGACTGAGTGACAGTAGTCTGTCAAGACATATACCATCCTCGTACAAATACCACGCCTACATGTATTAATACTAATGATCGTTAGTAGGGCGGGAACCCGACAAAATAGTTCTTATGATGATACTAGCAACAAACTTGGCATGATACTTCTTTAGTATGTACTTGTTCATATTAGACCGTGTGCCACGCAAATTTTGGTATTTTCAAGATGGCCGCCAAATTCTAAAAATGGCGGCGAATGTTCGCTTGCCTGTATATATAGTATGGTCTAATGGTTATATTGAAACATAGCTGGAACGGTGAGGGGTTAAGATCTGATGAAAATCAACCTGTAAATACTTTAAACTACATTTGGAGTAAATTATGGACTGCGCATGCGCAAGCTTTGCATTTAATTACTTATTTTGACAGTTTATAAACTCAAAGCCTGTCACAAGTACAACTACAAAGTGCTGTGCATGGTAAACCTGATTTATAGCACTTGCAGTTCCCAGAACAATTCTTTTTTCATCCGCATTTTGCAAGTTCTTGACAGGATGCCGCTGTAGGTTGCAAGCTAGTCCAATACGGTATCCATACACCATCCTTTTTTACCCAAACCCATGCATCTGGTGATGGCAATTTCATCATCCGATTAAGGCACTGACCCCAAATATGGCCTGCTTGCAGAACAGCTCGTTTTACATGTTCAACTAAAGCTGCCCGGGATGGTGGTATGGCATTGTATGGTTTTTGTTTTCGCGCGAACAAATCAAGTCTTGCTTCGTCAAGTTTGTTAGTTGAACTTGACCGATCATACATCACAATAACAAATTTTTCAATGATCGTCATGTTTTCAGAGGATATTTTTTCTATAGGGACGCTTAACATACTAAAAACCTCCGTTGCCTCCTGATATACATTCCAAGCCTGTCAACATGATTTCTTCCCTTTACCGACAAATGCAGAGACTGTATCACAACCGGAAAAAGCGTGAAAAAATGGCAGTGATCTAGTTCTTGGTCCAAGAGAGTTTGATATGTCGTGTAAAGGGATCCATCTTAGGTCCTTCCCTTTGCCAAATGTAACCCAGAATCTGTCAATATTTAATTGATCAAACATTGAGACACCTAGGACAACAACATCTGTCTCCGAACTCACCAACATAACACTCTCACTTCCTTTATCCGCTGCATATTTTGCATGGAGAAACATTCTGGTGTCTGCTTCTTCGTGATTACACGGTGATCAGTATCGTTGTTTGTTACAACATGGTCCTCTCGAGTCGCAACTATGTCTGTTTCACACTTCAGACCAAACAGTTTTTCAGCAAGGAAACGAAAAAATTCACTTTTATTTTCATCACATCTTAAGAATGTGTTCCAAGACTTTGGTAGTCTATTGTTGGAAGTTACTTTACTTCTTTCACCCGATCCTCGTTTGCGTCTAGTTTCGCCTTTCAAACTATCGTCATGGTATTCGTCAAAAACAATATCTATCCTCCGGTGATGATGTCCACAGTGTTCTACATAAGGCAAAATCACATCATTGGCATACTCATAAAATGTTTTACATACTCCTGGTTGCTTCGAGTAAACCAAAGCAGCTCCATCGATTATGAGAGTGTCTGCAGGTGGTGCAGCTACGGGAATTTGTACATTACTTTCTAATATTGGCATAAGTTGTGACTTTGTACCAAAATTCAGATTTCCATTCTGTGATATTGATGGTGGAAACTTCTGATTTTCGTGTCTGAAGAAGTCTTCCAAATCACATTGTCTACTTTGGCAAGAAATGAATAATCTTGAGAACAAGCTGCATTCATCTTTCAAACTAGCTACCTTTGTCTTTGTGGCAATAGAGTTAACTTCGATTTGGAACCAAACAAAGGAAATATATTCTTCGTGATGGGGTCATGGAATCCAGACATTTCAGTATCGTTAATACGTTTTATGAAAAGATCATACTGGTGTAGACCAACATCTAATAATTTCTGAAGCGACTCGGAAACATTGCGCTCTGCAACATCTTTGGAATCAAAAGCATACAGATCTTTTGACTCTTCATCAAATGCATTTCCCATTTCCTCAAATACTGCCACAAGCTTACGGACTTTTTCAAAGAATTGTTTTTGAGCAGAATGAGTTTCTTCATGGTGCTTTAAATGTCTCACTTTTACATTACCATTTGCTTTTGAAAACTCTTCAACCAATCTGCTGATCTCTGGTCCAGCTATCATCCACCTCCTGAAAGCTGAAGCATCTGAAGATGTCTGGCCACTGCCATTGTATCTGTTTTGCAAGAACAAACAATGGTTGGTCTGCTGTCATAACTGGAGTTTGAGTGGGATTTAGGAAATTAGTGACCTCTCGTATTTTATCCATGGCATGTTTAATTGTCGACACAGAGTGTGCCTGATCCTGCAACAAAGGAAGTAATGATGTTGTGCTGGCTTTAACATGAGGACCCCTACCTCGCGAAGAATGGCATGATGACCATGATACTGTCTCTATATTTAAGACTTCTTGTGTCAAACTAACAAACTGAAGCCAGTCAAACTCACTTGAGGTTATGTAACAAGTAATCTTGGTTCTGAAGTTTAATAGGTGTTTGCACTATTGGAGGTGATGGCTTTGTTTTTTGAAAAGCAGGTGGTACATTTATGTACGTATCAGGGAGATTTGATACTTTTTTCGAAGTTAGTTTATGTTTAATAATCGGAAATTCACGTCTCTCTGTATTATCACGAATAGAAGGGTGTTGAAAAATAGATATTCCTGTTCCATGAAATGATGTCATTGCCGTTGTAGAAGAAGGATTGTGATCAATATTATCGACAGCTGAGGTAGTGAATACACCCTTGTGTAAACCTGGTGGACAGACAACACCTTCTTCTAAATATTTCTGAAGTACACTATCACCAAGCATTGTAGAGATTTCCAGCACACGGTCATACGAAATACAAATATCGTGTTGAAATAGAATATATATTAGATTGCGTTTTCGTGTCTTTGCAAACAAACCTTGAAAAGAATCCCTCCATAAATTGCAAACGGAGGTTCACGATCTGAAGAGTGTCTCTGGTGAATACTAGTACCTTTAGTTGCTTTTTTATGGTAATTAAAAAGCAACAACTGAGCAATGGCAAGATCAGAATCAGTGATCCCGTTTTCAAGTTGGGATTCGATATCAGGCCCATGCTCTAACGACGGATACGTAAATTCGCGACTTCGTTTTTCGTATAACAAGCTAAGATCAGCAAGTTTGAAAACAATACCTCCCGGATTAGCTTTTTGTGATTCTACTATGTGTGTAATCAGTTCTGCAAATGCAAGTTCATCACCATACTCGCAGTTTCCTTTTTCCACTGACATTTCATGGTCCCGTAGTGCCTTTCTTTCTCTGTTATACAGTGCTGTCAAACATTTTGGATGATATTTAAACTCTTGTGCTACAACATCACCTGAACTGCAAGCAGTTTTTCATCTTGTAATGTTATTGCGCATCGGTTTAGTCTTTCGTTCAGCTGCATGGTCACTGCCTCTCTCATGTCTGATATGTTACCTTCGTCTTCACATAAAAAGCACTTTGCAATAAGTGGCTTCTCCATCTGCTTTGAACTCATTTTTCTGATGAAATTTGATGAACCACTTTCGACCTTAATCTCAACAGATCTCCTTTTTCTCGCCCTTTGTAGTTTTGTATTGCTATACATTATTCTGTAAGAATGATGGTACTTTGCATTATTTATTACTAAAGTTGCATCAATGCCCTGGCCATCATCAATGCGTCGAATGTCTACATGGATTGGCATTTCATTCAAGAATTTGAACTCGGGTATATTCTTTGCAAGCAGGGTATAACCCGATTTGCTTTGGTCCAAAGGATCGGAGGGTGACATCAGTGCTTCATCTTTGTCTATCTGACATAAAAAGCATTTAGACCAATCGGTTTCCCTTTCGTCGTCGGGAGATGTTGACAAACGAATTCTTTTTGACATTTCAATTTAGAATTGAAAACAATCAATTATTTTATTATTCAACCAATATTTGCACGTACGGCTATTAATCGGAACTGCAAAGCAGACAGACTGGTGGGTTATCCACTTGTAATTACAGTCCATACACGTGTGCACGTGTTACGCTTAAACACAAAAATCTCTGACAGAGGGCGCCACTTTCGTTTTCTGATGATAATTTTGGAATTACTATGTATTTGACAAACAGAAAGAGGAAGAAAGGTGCCACAAAGCTGACACCATGCCAAGTTTTGAGGCAAGAATATTGCATGAGTTTGTCCAAGTATTGTAAACAACTAACTCATGAATTATGAATTAATTTTTCGTATTTAGACCAATGGACATGAGTAACAGGCCAGAAACAATTGTTATTTAAAAGTTTAAATGTTAAGCAGCCTCACGGAAGAAATTTCATAAATGATTCAGACTAAAATCGCAAAATAACCCTTAGTTAACCATGCATCCAACATACAATTTTGAACATAAATCCTATTCAGCCGCCATTTTGAATTTTGGCCGCATCTTGAAATGGTAGGAAAATCCAGTTGGTACACAATCTATATTAATAATATACTATCAGAAGATTATTCCTACAAATTTTCATGCTTGTGTCACAAAAAGAACTATTTTGGTGGAATTTAAGCATAAGCCGCCCCACTAAGTATTCAACGAGTGTCTTTTACTATGATTTTTCATACGTTGACCAGTTTCATAATGAGCGCATAGTAGTCATATTCTAGAGAAATACACAAGCATACAAGTTACAACCGCAATTTACCACTTGAAATCCTGACGTGGCCGGATGGTTAGCAAGTTCGTGGGGTCATGCATTCGAACCTCATTAGATCCATGGTTATAACTAGTCTAAAGACCTAGCTTATGTACGGCAGTGATCGGTCTTTTTTCTAAACATCAGCAAGACTGCTATACCTGAGGTCACAATCAGAACTATGCACTATTGCGATATACTTGTAAGTGAATAATTCTTGAAAGTGGTGCCATTCTCTGACTTTTACCATTTCTCTACTATTTATCAAAGGCGAAGAAGTCGTGTAACCATTTAAATTATCGAGAACTGGAAGGAACTGACAGTATTATATTACAACACACAAAATTAAGATTTTATTGATAAGAATTTGTACTGTAATGCGTTTACTTATTTTATTGCCTCAAAGAACCAGACAATGGACCAGTGAAAAACACGTTTACAAAATAAATTAACTTTTTATACGTCTTCAATTGTTACAATTTGTTATGATTTACGATTATTTCTACGAAGCGATACATGGGTTTGGATTGTAGCAGGGTTTATGGTCCACGAAGTTTGTGTCTAAAAATATTCTCCTTTTTGCCTGTCGTAAAATGAAAGGGCGGACACGGTGAGAGGGAAGGGAGAGGGCGGACGTGGTGAGAGGGAAGGGAGAGGGCAGACATGGTGAGAGCGAAGGTAGAGAAGGAAAGGAGAGGGCGGACGTAATGAGGGGGAAGGGAGATGGCAGGCATGGTGAGGGGGAAGGGAGAGGGCGGACATGGTGAGAGGGAGAAAGAGAGGGAAGGGAGAGGGCGGACATGGTGAGAGGGAAGGAAGAGGGGAAAGGGAGTGGGCGGACATGGTGAAGGGGAAGGGAGAGGACGGACATGGTGAGAGGGAAGGGAGAGAGGAAATTGAGAGGGAGGACATTGTGAGAGGGAAAGGAGAGGGCGGATATAATGAGGGGGAAGGGAGAGGGCGGACATGGTGATAGGGAAGGGAGAGGGCGGATATGGTGAGAGGGAAGGGAGAGGGCGGACATGGTGAGAGGGAAGGGAGAGGGCGGACGTGATGAGGGGGAAGGGAGAGGGCGGACATCGTGAAGGGGAAGGGAGAGGGCGAACATGGTGAGAGGGGAGAGGGCCGACATGGTGAGAGGGAAGGGAGACGGCGGACATGGTGAGAGGGAAGGAAGAGGGAGGACGTGATGAGGGGGAAGGGAGAGGACGGACATGGTGAAGGGGAAGGGAGAGGACGGACATGGTGAGAGGGAAGAGAGTGAGGAAAGTGAGAGGGAGGACATGGTGAGAGGGAAGGGAGAGGGCGGACATAATGAGGGGAAGGGAAAAGGGCGGACATGGTGAGAGGGAAGGGAGAGGGCAGACATGGTGAGAGGGAAGGGAGAGGGCGGACGTGATGAGGGGGAAGGGAGAGGGCGGACATGGTAATACACCAGTATGGTGACGGTCAGTGTTCAATACACAAGTATGTTGACAGTCAGTGTTTAATACAACCGTACGGTGACAGTCAGTATTTAATATACCTGTATGGTGGCAGTCAGAGTGTAATACACCTGTATGGTGACAGTCAGTATTTAATATAACTGTATGGTGACAGTCAGTATTTAATATACCTGTATGGTGACAGTCAGTATTTAATACACCTGCATGGTGACAGTCAGTGTTTAATACACCTGTATGGTGGCAGTCAGTATTTGATAGACCTGTATGGTGACAATCAGTATTTAATATACCTGCATGGTGATAATCAGTGTTTAATAATACACCTGTATGGTTTACTGTTTACTGTTTATTTATTGGCAAAAAACCGCATGGTTTATATGCATAAACAAATACATTACAGAGCGTTTATATATAAAGTGATCATTCAGATGAATCAGAACATATGGAGGAAAGACAAATTATATGAAAGATACAAAGCATTGAGGTATATGCACAGTATTATATCAGAATCAGATAATTTAACATAGATCCAACTATACATAAAGTACAATATATACAATAAGTAATACATTTCAATACATACTGGTGAGATATTCGTGACAAGCGGCTGAAAAGTGTAATAAAAAAAAAATTATTAAGGAATTGCAGCTTTTAAAACAGAGGCGTCTCTGAGGAACTTCCCAAGGTTACTCAATTGCTTTTTATTTTCAGTTGAGAAAAGTTGTACTAATTTAAACATTGAAGGGCGAATCCAAAAGTATGGTTTGATAAAAGAACGGCGAATTTCATTATAAAAAGGACACACTAGGACAAAATGGAACTCATCTTCGACTTGTCTATTATTACAACACTGACATAACCTATTATGTCTTTCAACATTATAGTAGCGACCTTGTTCAATACGCAACGTATGCGAAGATAATCTGAACTTGGAAAGGAAAGTAACAAGAGAAGCTGGAATAGACTTTCGTAAATAATATTGAAGTGAAAACGAATCGATCAAGTATCTATACAGTACACACTTTGGCGAAGCATTAATAAAAGCATCCCTCTCTTGTATAAATATGTCTATAAGCCGCTGTTTTAAACAAAATAAAAATGCTTTTTCGTTCCAAACACATTGATTATCCCACACATCTCTAAAACCTGAATTACATAAAATATCACGCACATTTGATAACCATGTATTATGTACCGGAATAAGTGAGAACATTTCATGATACAAGTAGTGTAATATACAATTTTCAGTATTTAGAAGTTTCAGCCAATATTTGATTATTCGAATTTTACGTATAATATGCAAAGGGAGTCTCCCTAGTTCAGAATAAACCATAAAATTCGGAGTAGTGCGTTTGACATTCAAAATTCGCTTACAAAAATGCATATGAACCTTTTCTACATCGATTCCACTGTGAAATCCCCATATTTCACAACCATAATTTAAAACACATGATACATAAGTATCAAACACATTAAGTTTAGTATTAACATTTAAAAAATTTTCATTACAGATTTTTAAAATTTTAAACATGCATTTCCGACCTTGCATAGCAATGACGTTTTGCGTTTTGTTAAATTTCCCATTGCTATTAAGTGTCACACCCAAATAATTAAAAGAGGAGACAACTTCTACAGGCGAACCATCATACCACCAATCATCCAGGTTACTCAATCTCCCGCCATTTCTAAAAACAACAATTTTTGTTTTTTCAATATTTACAGAAATGTCCCATTCCGTACTGTACGTCTTAAGCTGATTTAATTGCTGCTGTAAAGCATCACGTGTTTCAGAAAGTAATACAGTATCATCTGCATACATTAATAAAAACAAAGAGAGATCACGTAAGACAACAGGTTCACATGAGCTATTGATCAAATGCATTTCTAGATCATTTACATACATTGAAAATAGAAATGGCGACAAGGCCTCACCTTGCATTAGGCCGTTTGTACAGGTAAACAATTCTGAAAGTGTAGATTTATAACGAACACAGGCTTTAACATCAGTATACAGCTTTTTAACAATAGTAAGAAATTTCCCAGTTATTCCACTTCTTGCAAGTTTGTAAAACAATTTGAATCGATTGACAGAATCAAAGGCTTTGCGATAATCGACAAAACAGCAGTACAACTTTTTCTTTGAATTTAAAAACAATGAAACTAAAGAATGCAAAGCAAATATAGCATCTGTAGTACTGTATCCAGGTCGAAAACCAAACTGAGCGTCCGTTATAATAAGATTTTCTGTGGACCACTTCAATAATCTATTATTCAAGACAGATGTAAAAATTTTAGCCAAATTACTAACCAGAGTAATCCCCCTGTAATTATGAGTGTTATTTGGGTCACCTTTCTTGTGCAGGGGTACTACAATACCTTCGGACCACGCAGATGGAAATGCTCCATTATCAAAAATATAGTTGAAAAGTTTACATAAAACAGGGCATAATAAATCTTTAAATTTAATGAAGTATTCGTTCATAAGTTGATCTATTCCAGTGGCTTTACCTGAATTCAAATTCTTAATGACTCTAAAAATCTCGTCTTCACAAATATTAACATTCAGTTCATTAAAACCATAATCCACATCGTCATTTACATCAATACTATCACCTTGATCTACATTACAAATATCTTTAAAATGCGAATAAAAATCATCAGCTGACAAAGAACTCTGCACATTTTTCTTCTTATTAAAAATTTTATAAAACTCTTTTGGATTGTTTGATCTTACATAGCTGAGTCTATTTCCCTCAAACCTCAAGTACTGCTTCCGTTTCTTATTACAGTACACCTTGTATGCTTTTCTACATTCTATAAGGTTGGTACGGTTAAAATAATTTCTATCCCCATTAAAAATGCGCAATGCGCTTCTGTAATCTGCACGTAGAGCTTTACATCTGTTATCAAACCACGGTTTATTTTTTGATGGTTTCCTTTTACCATGGGAGGTGAGGGGTTTCATGCAATATTTATCAAACACGCCATTCAGAGTGACAACAAATTTGTCCACACCGTCATTGATATTTAAAGTTGACAATTGTAACTCATCAATGATACTATGTAGATCATGCAACTTTTCATTCAGATCAACTCTCATACTCTCCATCTCACTTTCATTCCACCTGTACTGAACATTCTCCACAGAACTTTCGACACTAACATTCACGGGATGCACACCCACACATGAAGTCAAGGTAAATTCTACTAAGGCATGGTCTGACCACTCATTAAAATCATTCACAGACATATCACTCACTATATCCATCCTATCCTTTTTCGCCAACACATAATCAATCACACTCGTGCCGATATGATTAAAAAAAACGTAAATTTACCTGTCCTATCACCCTCCTTTCTCCCATTACACACTCTCATACCAGAAGATTTACAAAACTCTAGCAGACGACGACCAAACGTATTAATGACAGTATCCTCAGAATGTCTATTATCTAAAACAGAATCATTAATATATGCAAATGCAGATGAAACATGCTCACATAGTTGGTCAGGAAGGTCATCAAATTCAATAAAATCACTCCCTAAACCAATACGACTGTTTAGGTCACCTGCAATCACAATAGGCCCTTTATCACTATATTCAGCTACATCGTTGAGAAGACAATCATACAGGTCGAGGTCATAAACATTGTAATATACATTATGCTCATGGGGGATATATGCAAAACATAAATATACATCTTGATCACGTACGTTGGTTATTTTAAACCATAAAATACTGTCACCAACACATTTAACAAACGATAAGATATTAGTTAAATGATGTCTATACAATACAACGAGGCCACCACCTTTACCTTTTTGTCTAGGGAAAGATAAACAAGAAAAATCATTAAAAGTAGAACAAATATCAACTTGTTCATCTGATTGCCAACATTCAGATAAAAATATTATGTCATACTTAGCTAAGGCGCTACAAAAGTCAGGGTCCTGAAGTTTCCGAGCTAAGCCGTGATTTATGTTCCAACTACATACACGTAACGGTACACATGGAGCGGGCTGTCTAACCCCCGAAATGTCCTACACTCTACCCTGGTTACGATGCTGCATAGGAGCGTCACGGTGCGGAGAATACAGAACGTTGTTGATGTACAGTTTGTTATATACAAGGCGCACGTTATTACCCTTCCTCCGCTCCTCCTTCATGACACGAATTAGACCGCGACGTTGCTCGTTGATTTCAGCCGGGAAGTGTTCGTTGATATAAAACCGGGTACCACGGAGCTCCCTGGATCGCTGCCTGACATCCTGCCGCTGCTTGTACTCGTTGAATTTGGCCACAATGTCCCTTGGGGAACTCGGACCATTCATGCGATGCACTCGGTCGAATTTGACACCGCTCACGTCCTCAGGTGACATACGGAGCTGATCCCGGAGAAAATTCCGCAGAATACTCTCTGTCGCTGCTGGGGTCTCGCCTGGAGTCTCGGCTATTCCGGAGAACAGCAAGTTGTCGCGCATTGACCTGGCCTTGCCGTCCACAATGTCCATTTTCATGGCCCTGTTCTGCTCCTCCAAGTCGATTATCCTATCATTTAGGTTTTTCAAGTCAAATTCCAGTGCTTCTGTCTTATCCCGCATAACTTCCACAATATCTTTCGTTCTTTTAACATTATCCGCCAACTCCTTTTGGAAACTGCTAGAGTCTTTTTCAAACTTCGAAATTTTGGTATCCAGCTTACTCACTTTTGTTTCTAATCCCTCAAGCCGTTCAAGTTTATTTGTTACTTCACCCAGTTTCACGTCCATAAATGTTTGTAATGCTGTGAATTTTCGGAGCAGGTCACAAACCCATACAGGGGCATCCTGGCCGGGATCAATGCTGGTCGCTTGGATTGACTTCGGTGCAGGTGCACTGGGCCTGCTGGTCGCTTGGGCTGGCTTCGGAGTAGATGTACTCGGGTTAGAGTCTACAGTGTTACCATATAAAACTGTGTTTGTATCATTTAAAAGTTTACTTACAGACACTTCATTAGCACTGCTTTCATCCGAAGAGGGGGTCTCTTTCCGTTTTTTACTATGTTTCCCCATGGTTTAAGTTTCCAAATTACACTATATAAATGTTGTTCATAAATTGTCGAGGATACACTTCACCAGAATATTTAGTTAATCATCAGGTTATTAGGATCCATATTTCCTTTGTTTAAATTCCGCTTTCCCGGAGCTACTACAAAACACGTCCGTCCACCTGAGCGGTCACTCACTCTCCCCAATGACGGTCAGTGTTTAATACACCTGTATGGTGGCAGTCAGTATTTAATACACCTGTATGGTGGCAGTCAGAGTTTAAAACACCTGAATGGGGTCGTAGGTATCTAAAACACCTGTATGGGGTTGTCAGTATTTAATAAACCTGCATGTTGGCAGTTAGTATTTAATACACCTGTATGGTGACAGTCAGTGTTTAATACACCTGTATGGTGACGGTCAGTGTTTAATACATCTGTATGGTGACAGTCAGTATTTAATATAACTGTATGGTGGCAGCCAGTATTTAATACATCTGTATGGTGGCAGTCAGTATTTAATACACCTGTATGCTGGCAATCAGTATTTAATACACCTGTATGGTGGCAGTCAGTGTTTGATACACCTGTATGGTGGCAGTCAGTGTTTAATACACCATATGGTAGTCAGTATTTACACACCTGTATGGTGACAGTGTTTAATACACCTGTATGGTAGTAGTCAGTATTTAATACACCTGTATGGTAGTTGTCAGTATTTAATGCACCTGTATGGTAGTAGTCAGTATTTAAAGAAAAAAGAGGAGTTGCCGGCTCAGTTATGCGGCAGAAGTCACCATGGAGCTATACAATACATGGATATAAATAATATACTAGCACATATAACACATTACAAAAATATTTGATTGTAGTGCAATTACGATACCGACTTAGGACTGTCATTTAATTGAAGTGCAATTACGATATCGACTTAGGACGGTCATTTAATGAACCTGTATGGCAGTAGTTAGTAATTAATACACCTGTAGGTGACAGTCCGTGTTTAATACACTTGTATGGTGGCAGTCAGTATTTAATACACCTGTATGCTGGCCATCAGTGTTTAATACACCTCTACAGTGGCAGTCTGGGTTTAATACACCTGTGTGGTGGCAGTCAGGAAGCGTTTATTTTACTCAGGATATTTTTATACATCTATCAGAGAAATACTGAAGCAGAAGGAGCAGTTTTTTTTTTTAATTTTATGATAATTCAATTAGAATTTTAAGAAAATGCAAAATACCCCAGGATTCTAATAGCACTTTAAGCCCATTTACAATTTTCAGTTTTACAGTTTTTTTTTTCCTCATTGACATTGATACACTTCATTATAGTATGTAGTTTAGTTTAAATAGTATTTATTATTAGAGTGCATTAGAAATATTTACAAACAACAAAAGATCAGGATTTGGCAAGAAGAAAATTCTTATATAAAGCCCTTTCCTTATGTGGGTTTATTACATATTAAAGTAACAGATCATGTTCTAGTTGTGTCACAGTTGACCTATTTTCATTATTTCCATTCAAGCCACTGTGAAACTGGCATCCTTTAAAAATGATAATTTTCTATAAATTGATATTCAGGGTCAATAGGTTATAAAACTTGAAATTTTACTCAAAATATCTGATTTGGACACACTGATTAAGTTTAAGTATGTAGCAAACAATCTACATGTACTTTGTCTGTACAAATTACAAACATGGCTAAATGTGATCATATGTTAGTAAATCTAAATTACTAACACATTTGTATTGTTAAATTAAAGAATCAAGTATCCTGTACTTCCTTCCAGTTCTTTTTATTTCTATGTAACTTCATTTACTTCCACATTTCCATAAGGTTATTTTCATGCAGTCACAATGCATGTAGTAGAAATACTCATATCTTAACATACAACTGTGTGAACAGAATTTACTACAACAGTCAACTAACCATAGAGTAACGCCACTCTGATTCTTTTTGATGAAAAATTGCAGGACTTTGCAAGATCTATTAAAGACAACTGCCAAGGTCACAATTGCCAAGGTCACAATGTACAGTATTATCATTTCTTATAATGAATTCATTATGATTATAATACTTATAAAGAGCCATACTTAACATTCACTTCACCATTGTAAATACAGTAATTGTATTACATGTATTTGTGTTAGCGTCTCCTATTTTTAGTCATCCAAGGGCCAAAATATCCAGGGGTATGGTCGTTCTGGCCCCAATAACCATCCGGCTGCAGTTGATCCTGCCCCAGGTTGATCCGGCCCCATTTTATATATGAATTTACACATTAACTGCCTACATACCTCTAATGATCCCTTCTTTCCTTATTTTTTTTGTCCACTCTTTATTTATTTCTCTTTTTCGTATTTTTTCTATCTTTTTTCTTTATGTCTCTCCATTTTTGGGGTTTTTTTTTCTTTTTTAAATATAATTAAAGAGAGCTCAGCTTGACCCAAGCTGATGAAATTTTTGTATACTGTTCATACATTATAAGTAGACTAGTTGTTTCATGCTTTGTTTCATGCTTTTTTTTACATTTACCCTTCTTATTAATCTTCTTTGATTTAATTTGTAATTAGATTCTGAAAAACTCACTGCAGATGGTAAACAGCCAAATTGGTTGAATAAAAATGATGAAATGGGCATTCAAATATTTCAAATAAAGAATTAATTGTTTTAAAGCATCTACTATTTGCAGTAAGCTCTGGCAACAGCTGAATGGTATAGGACAGAGAAATATGAAATAAGTGTAATAAAACACTAATTACACCTAATTACAGGTGATCGTTTCTGTTATTACCAACATCAAAAGGTCACTAGTATAATAGTTCGATTTGAAGAAATTGAGTTACTTCATTCAGATCGACAGGAAGAAGATTTCGATAAAAAAAAATATATGTTTGAAAACTGGAAACACTGTAATCTTGGTGAGGACTGGAAACTTGGGAAAATATCATAAGATGTCTTTCATTACTCGAAATCTTAAAGTGGGGCCGGATCGACTTGGGGTCGAAACGACCTATTACTGCTGAAGACACTAAGTTGGAGCGGTGTACCTAATTGAAGACCTACAGGAAATTGAAGACCTATGGAAGACCTACATTTATCTAGACATTATTATTAAAAACTGTTATTAGAAATGTGTTCCTTATTATTAAAAAAGACAATATAGATATTTAGTTCTGTATTAGTGATTATTTATACTGCATTTTTGACCAAAATGTTTTGTAGGTCTTCTTTCGATCGAAATGGTTGCCATTACTATTGTATGGAGTAATTAAAAATTCATTGCCATTTTTGAAATGTGGTATCGTAGAGGAGCGGATATTTTTGCTTTAATATATAAAGAAATAAGATCAGATATGTTCTGATTACTGTGTTGTATGTTTAAAGTACACTTGAGTATACAGCTGTAATGGTGGTCATTTTGATCCACAGAAGACTTACACATTTAATATCTGATTTATAACATGCTATAAAAACACAAAGTTATATAATTTTTTGTGAAATATACACTTTTATAGCATGATAAACATGTTTATTAAATTGTTTTTTAATAATAATGTCTAGATAAATGCAAGGCTTCCGTAGGTCTTCAATTACCCGTAGGTCTTCAATTAGGTACGCCCGGTTGGAGTGGGGTTTTTTTTGGTAAATCAGATTTTTTGGTGGTGGGGGGGGGGGGGGGTTACAAAAGGAAATCTGTCATTTTCTCCTTTACCCTTTACCTATCTGTATCAGAATGAGAATAATAATAATATACAACAAATCCCCCCCCCCCTTTTTTTTCTTCCTTATTTTTATAGATCTAATCAGAATATATCACTGTCATTAAATTTTTCATCAACAGAGGGTTATTTCATACTAAAAAGTACACACCTTTTCGTCTGTTGTTGTTTGTCAACTTCCTTGAAAGGGGAATAATTCGAAAGAGGGCGCCTTTCGCGCATTTCCTGTTTCTTGTCAGAACATCTCGCAGGTAAACATAATGCATAATCGAATTATATACAAATACTCTTATTCATTTCTGAATTAAGATTTGCTGTAATTCATTTTTACGTCAACACAACTAATGCGATATATTTTATTCGGTTATTATCTCATTTTTCGTATACATACAAAATGTACAGTTGCTTGAATTTCCTCAGTCGTAAATAAGATCGGATTTCATTAATTTAACGATTTACTGGGGTTGCTAGACACTTCGGCCTTTTTCACTTCGGCCCGGAGATATTTCAGCCTGAACAGGGACGTATATAACGCATATATACGTCCCTGGCCTGAACACTTCAGCCTTATTCCACTTCGGCCTCGAGACACTCCCCCTTTTTTCACTTCAGTCTAACTGAAATATTTGTCATAAATCATGACCAGGGACGTATATATCTAAAGGGATATGCAACTACCCCCCTGCCCTATCGTAGCCTCGTTTTAAATGTGTTGAAAAAGTTGCGCATGCGCATTTAATTATTCTGCTATTTCGGACATTAAACAATCCAACAAAATGACAATTCACACCAGTACAATGCAATATAACGTATCTATTCTAAAATTATGCAATAAAATCTTACTTATTAATTATGTCATTTATGAGTATTTAAAATAACCACTTAAAACTATATGTTTACTTCATAAAGCGGTGTTAAATGGGACGTATAGAACTATCCCTAGTGTTAATTAATATATGACGACATTACGTAACGGCTTTGATTGGTTTGTTGTTTTAACGATTACATTTAATACCCAGGTGAATATCTGGGGAAGTTATTGTTATTCCTATTGTTATATCGTATATGGCGTACGTTCATAACAGAATTATTAGTAGAGCGAGAGCATGCAAGATGTCCGATTGCCTTCACTGGTAATTATATGCCTTTTTGTTTGTTTGTTTGTTTTTTTTATTTATTTATTTTATTTTTTTTTTTTTTTTGGGAGGGGGCTTGTTTTGTTTTTGTTGTATTTTTTTTTCACTTTTTTTGGCCCCTATACATGTATATCTGGTTTCCGACACAACAAAGCAGTATAAGCAGAAGAATAGAAAGTCTTTATAAATTCTGATTAATTTTTAATTTCTCCCTCCCTCTTTCGTTCTTTTTATTTTTTTAACTTCTGCTTTGTTTCATCTTACTTTTCCGGGGTTCGAGTTTGGGGGCATCATTGTGAGAAACATGACCAACGATCATTGTCCCGGGAGATATTTTAGGTTTTATTTCGGTTGTCACATCCGTATGTAACATTTCATCCATATTAACAATAATATAATCTACCATCTGATGAAATACTTTCTGATAATAAGTGTCTCCAGAACCCCAAATATATAAAATCTAAGTCAAATAATGAGAAAAATTATTTTCGAAAATATTTTATTTCATAAATTTGCCTATTTAGTGAGTTAAATACTATATTTTATTGAATGTGCACTTTTGTACATAATTGGAAAATAATAAAACTTTAATGTCACAATCCATGATCTACTGCCCGGAATCCACTGTCCACAGAAAACCTGCAAATATATATATAAAAAATCAGTAATATAATTATTTTAATATCCATTTTCACACCTTATTTCATTTTAATAACTTTTTTGTTTACAATGGGACAATAATCATTAATAATGACCCCTTTTATTTGATTTAATGGACTAAACACTATATTTCCTCTGTACTTGAAATCATTACCGAGCCCGTCTTGGACGTACATATTTACGTGCCCTAATCCATTTAATGAAAATATAGATCGAAAAACCATGACCCGATCGGTGTTTAGTATGATAATATAAATCAGAAAAACATCACATGAAAAAAAGTTATCGACGCGTTAGGGAGGAGTTTCATGTAAAAGTCGGGCTATTGATACAACAACAGAAACGGGTAGACCCATACCTTTGTTATATATTATCGTTATAGTAATCGCATGCAGCATAAGCATTTCGAAATATTATTTTTTTCTAAGTCACAATACTTTCGTTTTCATTGTGTTGTATTCACATTCACGTTTACAAGGGTTTATGTCACTTATTTTCGGTTGCCGTTATGCTGCTTATTTTTAACATGTACTCCACGACCGGCACGAGAGGCTCGTAGAGAGGTTGCTTTGAACACTAAAAACAATGGTTCATTTTAACTTTACAAGAAGTGAACAATTTCAAACATTAAACTCACCTTAATTTAAGGATACGGCATTAACGATCTCTTCTGAATATTGTTCTATGAAGACAACAACTTTCTCAGGCGACGAATAAGGAAAAATATGGCGGACATTTCTTATCGCGCATGCGCAACTTTTTCAACACATTTAAAACGAGGCTATGCTAGGATAGCGGGGTAGTTGCATATCCCTTTAGATATATACGTCCCTGTCATGACTTTGTAACCCAGAAATAAAGTCTCTGTACAATCAATGAGCATTTAGGCATTGTGTTGGCATCAGTAATCACAGGTTCAATTCTTGCCATCGGTTTAAATGAAGACTTTGGAAATACATATGACTTGATGTTGCATGTACATGTATATAAATGTTATGTAGTCAATGCAAGATGATAAATGAATGTCTATATCAATTAAATTTTGGCTCCAAAATTCACTGTAGCCCTCTCAGTGCAGGGATCAAGTTATCCCTTACAAATGTGTCACATATTGCAATATTTTGTTCAAAAATGCAACATAATATTTAAAAATGTCACATACCCCATACAACAATTTTAAAAACTGGCATCTCTTGTACATTTTTTACACTAAGTTTGAAAATAGTATATATATTTTTTGCACAATTCAGTGTGAACCCTTCAATGTTTACATGTACATTTTGATGTAAATGTATACATGTATGACAGTATTATTCGTTTGAAACATATCCTGTTTTACAGTACAGAAGAGATGCAATGGGTATATATGATGAGTGATTTTTCATAGTAATTTGTATTCCAAATTAATTGCAGTACAGATGCTCAATTTTTGCTAGCACATTTCTGTCATATTTCATAATTTTCATATTAATTGATCACTTACACCTGATACAAAATATTTCTCAAGCACTAGACCAGTAGTCATGTAATTAGAATATTTAGTCTAAACGAACTGGGAGTAATAGTTAAAATGAACTTTCCATTTAAACTACATATAAGATACATATTTGGAATTTGGTTAAATCTTCTTTTATCTATTGTTTAGCTATTGCAGTAAATCATTCTTTCACAAATCTTTGAATTGTATTACATGTACTGAATTTATTTTTTATATTGAATATGAATTTTGTAATAATGCAATTAAAAACTGTATATCATTTTTATGCATATTCACGTGTGACATGTTCACTTTAGGCACAAGGGTATCAATTTGGTTCTTGTGTAATATATAAAAGTTTAATATGGAATGAAAAGGACAAAGACAGGTGTGAACTATTGTTGATAGTTTTACAGGGACAATTTTTTTTACAATAATCTACTTTAAGTATCTATTCTAAAAGTATTTATTATTTTACACATCAAAGAAGAAGAGGAAATTTATATTTCAAGAATACAAATAGAATACATCAAAGATAAGATAGAAATTTAATGATACCGTATTTACTGGAATATAATACGCACCCCCCAAAATGACCTCGAAAATCATGAAAAAACGTCTGACTATATAATACGCAGGGGAAAAATCCAAAACAAGATGTCAATTTCGTGTTGAAACAGCAAGACCACGAGCTGAATTTTTTATTATCAAAAGCGGCACAGAACGACAGTCTTTATTCATCGTGTGATATCAACGCTTTTCTCTCTTTCATTTCATTTACAATCAAACTCGCATAGACTTAAAATGTTTTAACTAGTACCCTCTTCCCAAAAGATCGCTTTATTTTTTCTCTCTCGTTAGAATGAACATGCGTGTCTACTATACTATCAGGGACGTAGATATATACGTCCTTGATACTATGCGAACTTTACGCGGAGATAGCAAATATTTGTAAAGACAAAATATATAAAAAAAACTAATGAATGAATGTTATCCAAACTGTCGATGCCTGTGTCGTTACGGTCAAGTAGTTTCACCTGTTGTGTAATTATTGATTAACCAATTAAGGATAAATCATTATATCACCCGTACAATCTGCTAATCAGAAACCATTGCTAAATAACACGGCGCAAGTATTCTGCCACATTGTAGACTTTACTCCTTTTATCGCCTTGGGCATATACTACGGGAAGCAGACAGTATACAGACAATAGATATATCTCATGCCTCGAGGGTTTGATTGACAGCTTTAGATACTTTAACGCACACACGCACACCTCTAAATCCGCCACTGAAGCTTAAAAGCGTGGAAAAAAAGTTCCAGATTTCTAACCCTATGTATAATACGCAGTGAGAAAATGAGGGGTCAAACTGGCGAAAAAAAGTGCGAATTATATTCGAGTAAATACGGTATATGTAGTGATGTATGCAAAATTGACTTGAATTTTATTATTTTGTATGGAATTACACAATTACATGTATAAATTTTCTGTTTTCTTTATCACAGATCACAGAGATGCCTCTTGCACTGTTTGGAAACAAATTTTCTCCCAAGAAGACCCCTCCACGTCGGGCTCAGTCCCTATCTAACCTTCACCTTGATGCTTCACAAACGAAAGAGGAGTTTGGTCCAGATTTAGGACCAGTCAAACTTAAATTAGGCGGCAGTGAGATAGCCTTTGATAATGGCATGTGGGTACCAGGTAAGATGATTGGTTTAGTTAACATGGTTGCTAATTCATATGTTTGTTTGTATGGATACAAGGGGACCAGAATCTGTATTCATCTTCAAAGTGATTGAAGAAAGAAGTACTTATTGAATAAAAATTGATTGATTAATAGAATCTTTTATGACTTTATTTTTCTAGCAAGTAATTTGCTTATCAAATTTTTTATGACTTAACTGTTAAGGCATATAACGCAACTTTCAATTCTAAAAATCATTCTGTAATTATCGCATAAATATAATATATGAAATCTCCACATAAAATATGTAACAGTTGTAATTAATAAGCAATGGAAATACATTTATAACTTGATACAGATGAAAGAGGATTGTAGAAAGTTGTCTATCATAATACATGAGGTGATTTCACATTCTTCAAATATGGGAATGGGCTGATTTAATAGTGTTGTGTTTGGGAAACAAGGAAATACTCTCATTGTTAAAAATACATCGCTGTCTAACTGATAATGATGGACTACTGTTATGTACATATATCTAACTAACTGATAGCTGGATCGTGCAAAAAATTATTGGTGATATTTTATGTTTGTATTGCTATGTACTTTATTACCTTTTTTTAGCTCACCTGAGCCAAAGGCTCAAGTGAGCTATTGGCATCACTCTTCGTCCGTCGTCTGTCGTCCGTCCGTAAACTTTTCACATTTTCAACTTCTTCTTCAGAACCGCTTAAAGGATTTGCATGAAACTTGGTGTGGATGAAGTACTAGGGGTCCTCTACCAAGTTTGTTCATTTCATATAAATCCCTCAATAGGTGGCGCCACCATTGCTAAAAATAGATCTCAGAGGGTACCCCTCTTTGAAAATCTTCTTCTCCAGAACCAGTGTATGGACTATAAAACTAATGGCATCTGAGTGATCTAGAAGGAATTATGTCTAAAGTTTTTTCATATCGTTGAAATCCGATAAATAATTTTTGACGTTTTTTTTACGTTTTTTTGGACTTTGTAATTTTAATGCAGAAAAGAAGTATTTTTGTCTTTTAGTAAACATTGATGCATTAATTTGGTTTAATTTGATCATTTTTATGATGAGAAATACTACTGCGAAGAAATTTTTTCAATATTTCATTTTTTGGATTTTTTATGAATTTTCTAAGACTTTCAAGAAAAAGGGGGGTGGGACAATTGGTGTAAACATTTCACAGTTTGAACTTTTTCTTCAGAACCACTTGCTGGAATTCAATGAAACTTGGCATGCATCAAGTACTCAAGGTCCCCGACAAATGTGGTCATCTTTGTCAGGATCCATCAATAGGTGGCGCCACCACAGGCAAAAGTAGGTCAAAGAGGGTACCCTACTTTGACAAACTTCTTCTTCAGACCGGGGGCATACAGAGACTAACCGAATGCATAGGAATGATCTAGAGGGATGTGTGAAGAAGTGTTGTTATTTTTGGTTCCATTCCGAAATCAAATTTTTGACGTTTTTTCATTTTTATTTTGGACTTTGTTATTTTAATGCATTAAAGAGTTATTATTTTCTTTTAGTAAACATTGATGCATTCATTTGGTTTCATTTAATCATTTCTATGGTAAGGAATGCTGGTGTGAAGGAATTTTTTCAATATCTCGATTTTTGAATTTTTTATGAATTTTTTAAGACTTCCAAGAAAAGGGGGGGGGGGACAATTTTTCATATCTTCAACTTGATCTACAGAACAACTTGAAGGATTGTGATAAAACTGGGTAGGATGCAAGTACTCATAGTCCTTTTCAAAGGTTTTGTTTTTTGTGCGGATCATCCAAATTGGTTAACAGATAATGCCACCATGTCTAAAAGTAGGTCTCACAATGGTACATATACCACTAGGT
Source organism: Pteria penguin (assembly GCA_035048485.1). Classification (NCBI taxonomy): domain Eukaryota; kingdom Metazoa; phylum Mollusca; class Bivalvia; order Pterioida; family Pteriidae; genus Pteria; species Pteria penguin. The sequence continues at coordinate 87,471,325 of CM068580.1, forward strand.
AATTGAAATATGGAGAGTAGCGGTTCAAATCCAGCTGTGGTCAAAAAATTTTTTTTTTTTTTTACACATCTAAATAAGTTTTTAGATGTTTCTCAACACTCAACATATGAAATTAGGAATTTTACGTTTAAGACTTCCAAAAAAAAAAGGGGGGGGGGGGGTTGGCCATTTTTCACATTTTCAACTTTTTCTACAAAACTGTTTGAAGGATTTTAATAAATCTTGGTAGAAATAAGTCACTTATGATCCTCTTCAAATTCTGTTGTTTTCGTCCAGACCTCTTTACAGGTGGCGCCACCATAGTCAAGAGTAGGTCACAAAAGAGTTCCCTCGTTTAACAATATTCTTTTTCATACGGGCTGTATACAGAGACAAACAGAATGCATAGAAATGATCTAGAGGGATGAGTGAAGATGTATTGTCATTTTGGTTCCCTTCCAAAATCAAATTTTAGAATTTTTTTCGACATTTCTTTGGACTTGGTGATTCAATGCAGAAAAAAGTGTCTTATTTCCTAGTTAATTGATAATGATGATTTCTTATGGACTATTGTGATCATAATTATGGTAAGGATAGTTACTTTGAAAGAATTTTGTCAATATCGCAATTTTTGGATTTTCTATGAATTTTTTAAGACTTCCAAATGAGGGTGTATAGGAACAATTCAATCACATTTTTCACTTCTGCTGTTATACCACATGAAAGATTTTAATGAAACATGGAGTACATGAAGTACTAAAAGTCCTCTATCAATTTGGTAAATTTCATCCAAATTGGTTAACAGATAATGCCACCATGTCTAAAAAGCAGTTCTCACAATAGTACATATACCACTTGGTAATTGAAATATGGAGAGTAGCGGTTCAAATCCAGCTGTGGTCAAATTTTTTTTTCATTTCTTTACACATCTAAATAAGTTTTTAGATGTTTCTCAACACTCAACATATGAAATTAGGCAATTTTAAGTTAGATCTGGACAATATTTGAAACAATTGTTGTTCATGACCCAGACTTGAAATCAGTCAACAAAAGGCCCCACCTAAAGAAAATGACTAACTTGTTGCCCTGAATGACTTCTTGCAGAGACAAAGGAAATGCTTAATATCAAAATCACCTGAATGGATGTGCAAAAAAGTGTTGTTTTTTATTCTAGCCTGAAATAAAATTTGACATATTTTCAACATCTGTGTTGACTTGGTCACATTAATGCAAAAATAAATGAATTTTTCCTTCATGCATGACTGATAATATAGGTACTCAGGTGAGCGATATAGGCCCACTTGGGCCTCTTGTTTTACATATTATAAAACAAGAGACTGCAGACTTTGAAACTTGTGTAGTATATAACTCAGTTCTTCCTATGATTTTGACCAGATTGCAAAACAAGTCCAGTCTATAAATTAGCAAAGTCTTTGTGTCCATCCAGCCTTCACAATTTGCATTACGCTTGATTTCACTGATGAGTTCTTCCCGACTTATGCAAAATTTGGTAACCTACATCTCAATGTCATGTTTTAGTGAACCCAGTGATTTTCATTTAGCTTGATTTCTTGCATACCATTAAATTAAATGATACCTACATCAAACGTGGTAGGTTTGTAAATATTCTTCTTTACTGATGAAAAAATTTTGTGACCTTAACCTTGATGTCACACTTTGCATTTAGCTTGTATATCTTGCTTACCATTAATGATACCTACATGTTCTTATATGTTAAACATATGTTGCAATCTTTCCAGTGTAGGTCAGTGTATACTGTTTAGATAGATTTCTTTGCAATAGGGTCATACAGTCTTTAACGGTTTCTTGTACATGTTTAAAGTTGTTCCATTTTCCTGTGTCAGTAACACAGTGAATATGACATTGTGAAACATTTTACAGGACATTCGGTCTGATAATCTAGGGCAATTCACCAGACCGAAAACAAAATATACAGTTCTAGAAAGATGGTCATAAAAGTCATACAAGGACTGCTCACTTTAATTTTCATTGGTTTATTGAGAATCTCTGGCAAGTAAAAACACATCTCTTCAGCTGTCTTCTTTAACAAAACGAATACAATAATTATCATTGTCAACATAGTTTGGGGCAGGCGTGGTGTAGTGGTTAAGTGCTTGGCTTGTGGCGCCGATGATCAGGGTTTGTTTCCCGAGTTGCGCCACTACATTTAAGAGGTTGGTTACCTCCTGCTCCCATGTCGCGATATAATTGAAATATTGTTGAAAGCGATGTAAAACACCAATCAACCAACAACAGTTAACATATTTTCCCCATATAAATGAAAGAGCCTTTAAATCCTTTGTTTCTGTTTTAGCTTTTGTTCATCTTCATTGAACAATTGTTCTGGAAATTTAAGGTTATTTACAGGACCGACGGTATTATTACCGGACTTGTCTGTCGATCCGACGATATTTCATTTTCACTGGTAACATTGTATCATAACTAAAGATTGTTTTTGTACATTTATCAATTTCATGTAGATTTTTGTATACCTCATGGAATTACAGTCGTATCTATGACTATGTATTGTGAATGTAAGGCAGAAGAAGCTATTTTAGGGCAAGACTATGTTGCTTGGTTTTAATAAATTCAAATTTTATTTATCAGTGAAATAATCAAGTTCAGATATGTCTGTTATCAAAGGTTTTATGCATACACAATACAAGTAGACTTGTATGACCTCAAAATATGTCAGATGTAAGCAAAACCAGATTCTTGATCCACTTTGTTTGACTTTGTAATCATTTCTAAAAGTGTCATGTAGGGATGCAAAATGTTCCAGACAGAATTAAGGTTTACTAATTAAACTATGGATAGCCCTCACATACCTATTACCTGGAGGTAACAAAAGTTGACCAAGGTCTGATTGGGGAATTTTCTACTCAAAACTTTATCAATTTCATTTATCGAGAAAACCTCGATAATGTATAAATTTCTGAAAAAATCTTTTTGAGATGGTTATTTTAAGATTTGTTTGAATAAAATCGGAAAGTAATTAACGAAGAGAACTTTGATGTCCAAAAATTTGTAATTTTGTATGATTTAATTTCTTAGATTTTAGTTTGAGTATTTTAGTTATGCTTGATATTGATTGACTCAGAATGAAATACTGAAAGTAAAAATGGAAAGAAAATGCCAAAAGATACTGAAAAAAAGAAGCTGAATTTTCAGATAAGTTTATTGGCACATAAAAGTCTTGACGAATGTTGCCGAATATGTGTATAGCATTAGCATATCATTATATGTCAGCACACACCCTCATTTTGAGCAAAGTAGAGAGTTGAGGTGGGAATACCTTAAGTTATTAACCATGCACAGTTTGATATGGAATAATTTTGGACATGCTTTTCAGTAGTATTTCTTTGTCTCAGATGCAAGAATATTGTTTACAGCATTCCATGATTATTTCATGTATATGGTGGTGATACCTGCCTGATGCATAGCTTAGAAGTTTACATCTGTGCAACAGATCTTATCAAAGCAATGACTGAATGAGGGATCTTTTATGTGCCATGTTCACTATGACACAAACCTCAGTGGTGGAAATCAAACGGGGGACTTTTTGGTCAGGAGTCCAGCACCATCCACTGAGTTACACCGACTCAGATTGAATCAAGACTTGATTTTGTCAATTACAGTCATTAGCTAGTACAGAATATAAAAGAGACAGTGCAAAGGAGGGTAATCTGGGACATATTTCATTTATTATACCCCCCGCAAACAAAGATTGGGGGGGGGGGGGGCGGTTTATATAGGAATCACCCTGTCTGTCTGTCCACCAAACATTGTCCAGACCATAACTTCTCACCCTGTGCATGGATTTCAATAATATTTCATAGAATTGTTGCTTAGGATTAAAGGATGTGTCATGACTTTGAACCAAGGTCAAAAGTCAAAGGTCAAGGTCATAATAGACACAATAAGTAAAACTTTGTCTGGGCCATAACTTCTGAATCTGTGCACAGATAGGTTTCAACAATATTTCACAGAATTGTTGCATAGAATCCAAGGGTGTGTCATGACCTTGAACCAAGGTCAAAGGTCAAGGTCACAATAGACACAATTCGTATCAACTTGTCGGGCCACAACTTCTTCCCCTGTGCACGGATTTCAATAATATTTCACAGAATTGTTGCTGAGGATCCAAGGGTGTGTCATGACCTTGAACAAGGTCAAAGGACAAGGTCACAATAGACACAATTGGTATAACCTTGTCTGGGCCATAACTTCTTCCCCTATGGACGGATTTCAATAATATTTCACAGAATTGTTGCATAGGATCCAAGGGTGTGTCATGACTTTGAACCAAGGTCATACGTCGGAAGTCAAGATCACAATAGACACAATGGGTAAAACCTTGTTATACATGATTTGGACGCCTCATGGGTTGTCATAAGGGGATGAATTAATGCATGTCTCCACTTGGTTGCCGCGGGAGGTATTTGTCCTTGTAGGACAGTTGTAGTTTGATAGTTTGTTCTAAAGCTTTGAATTTTAAAAGGTGAAAATACCCTTGCTTCTCCACTAAAGCAAAAGCAAATGTGTAAGGATATTTTTTAACATTTGAAAAGACTTGTATTGTAGTTAAACTAATTCTTACTTCACTTTTTTCAACATCAATTGATATACTTGCAGAAAGTGGTGCTGGTGGTGCTAGTCACAAGGAAGTAATGAAACTCAGGAAACAAAACCAACTATTGTCAGAGGAAAACAATCTTCTCAAACTTAAAATTGATGTGCTCCTTGATATGGTAGGTACTCATTTGTCCTTACAATATTTTACAGAGATCCAGTAGCCATGGTAAGGTCCAAACAAGATATCAGCTAACTTTACATCAGTAAGAATACCATTATTATACTTTTTCCTATTGTGTTTGATATATGTGCTCCAAACAATATTTTGTATGGCATATCCTTATGATTTTTTAGAATGTCCAGAAGAGATGTCATGCCTCTATATCCTTGGTCAGGTGGTATAGACACCCAGGTTAAAGGGGTTTTCTACATGTAGCTCAACTGAGCCAAAGGCTCACATGAATTATTTTCGTAGCGTGTCGTTCGTCATACACTTTTCACATTTTCGACTTCTTCAGAAGGATTTTGATGAAACTTGGTATGCATGATGTACTCATGGTCCCCTACAAGCGTTGTTGTTTTTTGTCCAGATCCATCAATAGGTGGCACCACCACAGAGGGTACCTTCCTTTGACAAACTTCTTCTTCAAATCGGCTGCTTACAGAGACAGACCAAATGCATAGGAATGATCTAGAGGGATGTTTAAAGAAAAGTTGTTGTTTTTTGTTTTATTCTGAAATCAAATTTTTGATGTTTTTCAACATTTTTTGGGCTTAGTGATTTCAATGCAGAAAAGTGCAATTTTTCTTACTTAGGTAATAATGATGCTTGAATTTGGTATCCTTTTATCATAATTATAGTAAAGAATGTTACTGTGAAAGAAATATGTCAATATGTCAATTTTTAAAATTTGTTATGATTTTTTAGCTCTACTGGTCTCGACCAGTCGAGCTCATGCGATGGTCCTTCGTCCGTTGTCCGGCCGTCCGGACGTCCGTCCGTAAACAATTTTTTGTTCCCTCTTCTCCTCTGAAGGTATATACCCCAGAGACCTTATTATGGGTTCTTCTTGTTGGGTAGGTGGTCTAGTTGTGCATGTGCAATTTTGGTCCAGTTCCGACCCCTTGGGGGCCCACAAAAGGGCATGGTCCCAAAATCTTGTTCCCTCTTCTTCTCTGATTGTATATATCCCAGAGACCTAATTATGGTCTCATCATGTTTTGTAGCTGGTCTAGTTGTGCATGTGCAATTTTGGTCCGGTCCGGACCCCCTGGGGCCCCTACAAAAGGGGCGTGGTCCCAAAATCTTGTTCCCTTTTCATTTCTGAAGGTATATATCATAGAGACCTAATTATGGTCTCATTTTGTTTGATAGGTGGTGTAGTTGTGCATGTGCAATTTGGTACGGTCCGGCCCCCTGGGACCCCACAAAGGGGCGTGGTCCCAAAATCTTGTTCCCTCTTCTATTCTTAAGGTATATGTCCCAGAGACCTAATTATGGTCTCATCATGTTTGGTATGTGATCTAGTTGTGCATTTATTATTTTGGCCTGGTCCGCCCCCCCCCCCCTGGGGTCCCACAAAAGGGTGTGGTCCCAAATTCTTGTTCCCTCTTCTATCCTTAAGGTATATGTCCCAGAGACCTAATTATGGTCTCATTTTGTTGGATAGGTGGTCTAGTTGTGCATGTGCAATTTTGGTTTAGTCCGGACCCCCTGGGACCCCACAAAGGGGCGTGGTCACAAAATATTGTTCCCTCTTCTTTTCTGAAGGTATATGTCCCAGAGACCTAATTATGGTCTCATCAAGTTTGGTATGTGATGTAGTTGTGCATGTATAATTTTGGTCTGGTCCGGACCCCCTGGGGTCCCAAAAAGGGGCGTGGTCCCAAAATCTTGTTCCCTCATTTTCTCTTAAGGTATATATCCTAGAGACCTAATTATGGTCTCATTTTGTTGGATAGGTGGTGTAGTTGTGCATGTGCAATTTTGGTCTGGTCCAGACCCCCTGGGACCCCACAAAGGGGCATGGTCCCAAAATCTTGTTCCCTCTTCTTTTCTTAAGGTATATGTCCCAGAGACCTAATTATGGTCTAATCATGTTTGGTATGTGATCTAGTTGTGCATGTGCAATTTTGGACCAGTTTGGACCTCCTTGGGCCCCACAGGGGCGTGGTCCCAAAATCTTGTTCCCTCTTCTTTTCTGAAGGTATATGTCCCAGAGACCTAATTATAGTCTCATCATGATTGATATGTGATGTAGTTGTGCATGTATAAGTTTGGTCCAGTCCGGACCCCCTTGGGTCCCACAAAGGGGTGTGGTCCCAAAATCTTGTTCCCTCTTTTTCTTTGAAAGTATATAGCCTAGAGACCTAATTATGGTCTCCTTTTGTTGGATAGGTGGTGTAATTGTGCATGTGCAATTTTGGACCAGTTCGGACCCCCTGGGGCCCCACAAAGGGGCGTGGTCCCAAAATCTTGTTCCCACTTCTTCTCTTATTGTATATGTCTGTGAGATTTAATTATGATCTCATCATGTTTGGTAGGTGGTCTAGTTGTGCATGTGCAATACAAAACATACATGTGTGGTCCAAATATATTTTTACCCCTTCTTCTCTGAAGGTAAATCGTTGTTTGAGTAGAGGATAACAGTAGAGCTCCAGTCTCGACAGAGACTTCTGGTTTTAATAAGAGTGCCAAAAAAGAAGGGGGGGGGGTTGTTTAGTCTTTCACATTTTCAACTTCTTGAGAACCAATTGAATGAATTTTATAAAACTTGGTAAGAATGAAGTACTCATGATCTCTTGCAAGTGTTCATGTTTTTCATCCAGATCCATGTACAGGTTTCTGAGCATTCATTTTCTGTATATTATCATAAATTAAAGGGTTATGAATGTTACTTTGGTCTGCACAAACCATTGCTTAATGTTGATGATGATTCAAATTTTACATGCAGTTTTCAGTACAAAATGTAGTTACAACACAATAAACATTAGGAAATATATATATTTATCTGCAAAGTTTTCAAGCTGTCAGTTTAATAAACAAATTAAGGTCCGGTTTTAATCATAGTTTCTACACTACATAAGGAAGAGTGTTCATATTTAATACACACATTATTCGGAAGATCTTATTGGTACAGAAATTTGATTTCGATTTGCAGGCATATTGGAGCCAATTTTCAAACTTAAACATGGGTCACATTTCAAAATAATTTCTTTATGTCTAGCAGATATGTTGATTTTTGTTAGAACTTTCTTACCATATTTAAATACTTTATGACCAACTTTTAGAGTTAAAAAAATAACACAGTAAAAGATGGGCCTTCCATATTAGGATATATATCCCTTGAAACTAAAGGTATAGATTGATGTCAGTTAATTGCTTTATTATGTTGACGTATGAGCAAGTTATAAGTAGATTCTTTTGATCAGAATGAGATAAAGAATTAATATTTGAAAAATACATCTTCAAAATGCTTCATATCTTTGATAATATCCCTTCTACCCATAATATCTCACCGGGCAAATTCTGTTGCCCTTGAAGGTTCTTGTCGCTGGAATAATATCCAATTTACAAAAAAATGTAGTTGATTTAAAATTCTGATTCCCTCATTTATTTTCTTGTATTTTTTCCAGCTTGCTGAGGCCACTGCAGTATCACACTATCATGAAAATGAACTGAAACAACTCAAATCACAAGTTGGTAAAAGAAGGTGAAGATGAAAAAAATTATAGTTCTTGGAGCTAGTGGGGAAGAATGTACAAATATAGCCATGATCTGTGATATATTCCTCAAATTCATGTTATCATGCCCTTTATTATCCGCATTTGAAAATACAAGACCTATAGTTTGCAAATATATTCTATTAAAGGTTTTTATTTTCAGTGTATACATTAAATACAAAAATTTGCAATATAAAATTGCTTAAAGGAATTTCTTAGAAAATAAGTAGGAATACTTGAGAATGTTTTCGCTTGGAAAGTAAATTTAGGTATCCAAATCAATTGTATTTAAGAATGTTTTAATGTCACAACTTTATCATAATTTTCAAATACTTCATCAAGGTTAATTGTCTTTCATAGATTTAATCAAATTCAGAACCTTGTACATAAAATTCAAATGTTTATCAAGATGTTCAGTGTATACCTAAACATTCTGTGCCAAGTAACTAGAAGTTAGGCTAGGGACATGTTATTCAGCTATGTAGCAATTATAAGCTTTAATATTGAATATTTGACATAATTTCAGTACACAGTCTGTGACACTGAGTTTTATGTGTACGTTTTGAAGAATATGTAGTAGTGTCCGTCCTGTACATGTATATGTATATAATGTATTTTAGAACCTTTTCATTTTTACAAATATTGTAAATATTATTTATGAATAAATATTTTTATCTATGACTGAGATTTACCATTATATTTTATTATAAAGGTAAAAGATTATGCTCTGTTTTAGCTTTAGTGAGCTTTTCCAATTACACTTGTCTGTCTGTCATTTTTGGCTTCTCCTTCACTACCTGACAGATCTTGATTAAACTTGGTATACTTGTAGTACAGGTAGCGTCTAAATAAACAAAACCATGCTCAAGATGATACCATATTTTGAAAATCTGTAGAAGGGATGCATGGATTTAAAAACTAATGGCATCTAGGATTCCTAGAAGGATGCTTGAATCAAGTATGTTAATTTTGTTCAAATCTTAGATTTACTCACAGGGTCTGGAGACAACCTCTGACCCTATATACACCATCTTACACTCTATATATTAGGTCAGGGGTTTTCTCTAGACTCTGTGGATTTACTCTGTGTAGATTGCTTATAATGCATTGAATTTATGTATTGTAACTGATTTTATTGTAATAAATGTAACTGGGAAGAACTGGTATACAGAAATAATTTTCAGGATTTTTTTGCAGTTCTTCCAAGATTGAAAAAGAAGAGGATGGGGGGTGGGTGAAAAAGATACACTATTACATAGTATTGGTATGTAATAATAAGTGTTGATATAAATGATCTTTCACAACTGAATGAAATATTTCATGAAACTTGGTGTGTATGAGGAACTCAAGATCCCCTAAGAAATCCGTTTTTCAGTCAGATCCGTTAAGGAGTGGATCCAGGGCAGAGCGACATAAGTCCCTGATTTTTTGACCAATGTCTTTAGACAGGCTGCATAAATCAGTAAACTGAATGAGCTAGAGTGATTAAGGAGGGTGTCTAAATAAGTGTTGTTTTAGATTTCATTCTGCAATCAAATGTTTGACACTTTTTTAAGTCTGTTTTCTGAGTTCAACATTTCCACACTTTTTTGCATTTGTTTTCATTGTTTATTCAATATAGAAAAGCAATAAAGCCTTTATTTGCAAGCTTCTCCTAGGAGGTATCTATTTTAAAGGTTATTTAAAAGTACTGTAAAAATTCAGCTATCCTTATTTTTTATAATTTTTTTCTCCTATATTTGATAAAGGACAGTTTTAGCATGCTGAAGGGTAGCAGTTCAAACCCAAATGGAAGCAATTTTTTTTCAATTTCATTTTACTCCATAACAAATTTGATAATGAATTGCAGCACTCAATATGTTAAAGGGAAAAAATATTGAAAAAAAAAAGAATTCTGACTTAATGATTTGCATACATTTTGTGTCTTTGTATTGATTTATTCAATGTAGAGAAGCAAGTTTCCAGTTATTTGTCAAAAACACAATAAAGAAGATTATATATGAATCTGCAAATCAAAATTTGTGAATGAACAAATTGTGCTCAGGTGAGCGAGGCGAAAAGAAACCCATTTGGGCCTCATGTTTTATTTTTTCTGGATTTCCAACCAATTTCAACATGGAGAATGTTCATCTCAACCTTTGTGATCATCCATAGTACTTTTAATGACATTTGCCTACTTACACCTTCAAATTCAGTCATTAAAGTCTTCCTTTGATGAAATTTTCTTGTCAATCTGGTTATGTTTTTGGCATACCTGAATAGTTACAATTCGTATTTGGTAGATCCAGCCGTGTGTCATTTACTTTTACCTAATGTCACTCTTTAGTGACATCATTATAATGTGCCAAGGTATTTATAAAATGGTGTCCTTGACCTTGATAAAGATTATACATTCAAATAAAATATTCAAGTAAAATATTGAATTAAGGTAACTGATTGCTTTGAAGGCAGAAACTTAGCAGTACTTTGAATAACTAAGATTGAAGTACATTACCTACATATCTGAGGGTCAGTGTAGTACAAATGTCCAATGTTTTGGCTCGTAACTGAGAGTTCCAGTCTAGCAAGTGGATTCTTAGTGTGCTGTCTTTCAGATGAGACAATAATGATCCCATGTCCCAGTAGAAATGTCATACAAAAGATTTTTCACTACCTTTGGGCAAGTCCATTGCCAAGTCTGAATTTCTATGCATTGCATCAAGCAAATCATTTAAGTGTAACAATCATTGCTTGAGGTTTAACAAGAATCAAACACACACAAAAATACTTATGTATGCCATGATCTAGATTCAAGAATATTTTCAGGCCTTAACAGCTGTCTGAACCCCCAAAATAAAGCAACAAAAGTGATCTAATGCCATATACAATGAAACTAGCCTCTGATCCATCAGAGGGATGCAGCTTCTGATCAATAAAGAGTAACATATCATCTGCTCAATCCGAGGGATGCAGCTTCTGGTTAATTAATAGTAACATGGCATCCGCTCAACCGGAGGGATGCAGCTTCTGATTAATAAAGAGTAACACAGCATTCGCTCATTCAGAAGGATGCAACTTCTGATCAATAAAGAGTAACACAGCATCTGCTCAATCAGAGGGATGCAGCTTCTGAGCATCCGCTCAATCAGAGGGATGCAACTTCTGATCAATAAAGAGTAACACAGCATCTGCTCAATCAGAGGGATGCAGCTTCTGAGCATCCGCTCAATCAGAGGGATGCAACTTCTGATCAATAAAGAGTAACACAGCATCCGCACAATCGGAGGGATGCAGCTTTTGATTAATAAAAAGTAACACAGCATCTGCTCAATCAGAGGGATGCAGCTTCTGATCAACAAAGAGTAACACAGCATCTACTCAATCAGAGGGATGCAACTTCTGATCAATAAAGAGTAACACAGCATCCGCTCAATCGGAGGGATGCAACTTTTGATTAATAAAAAGTAACACAGCATCCGCTCAATCAGAGGGATGCAACTTCTGATCAAAGATTAATCAAGTGGCAGTACAGCTTCTGATCTATCAAGTGGCAATACAGCTTCTGATCAATTAAGTGGCAATACAACTTTTGATCAATCAAGTGGCAATACAGCTTCTAATCATTCAAGTGGCAATACAACTTCTAATCAATCAAGTGGCAATACAGCTTCAGATCAATCAAGTGGCAATACAACTTCTGATCAATTACAGGGAAACGCAGCTCCTTATCAATTATGAGGAAACATGGATTCTGATGGATAAAAGGAAACACCAATCTTATCAAAACCATATCTTTAACTGGCTTTTCTATTTGTCCCATTACAGATAAAGATATGGTGAAACCCTGTAAGGGGTCATGTTCTGGTGAACTCTGATTGTCAGCCAATTAGTGGATCGGCTACAAATTCCTAGGAATGAAATTAACATCCCCAGTGTGCGTGACCTGCAAGGTAGTTACTGAACAGTGTTTGTTACATATTGCATCATTTGCACGTGCCTAACTAAGTCATCGATTGGCTATGGGAAATAACTGTTTCGGTGACTAAAACATCATCAGGGTTCACCAGAACATGACCCTTTACCGGGTTTTGCCAGATCTTTATCTGTAATGGGACAAACAGAGAAGCAGAATTAAGATTTGGTTTTAATAAGACTGAGGAAACACATGTATCTTTATTGATTATATTCCAAACAGGGCTATTTCACCAACACAGTGGCAGCCTCCAGCTTTCAGTGGTGAAGAAAATCAATATACATAGAGAAGCTATCAACCCTCAGCATAAACACTGGCAGATTTTCTCATCTTCCTCACCCTGAATCAAAACAAGACAAATGGGATGCTGCAGGGTGTTTTAATAAATTATAGCATACTCTACCATCCAAGTTCCCTTCCACTATTTAAATATACAGAGGGGATTTTCAACAATCCAAAACATATAAATTCAAATACTTCAGATGAAAGTTATGAATTTTATTTCTATAATCCTTTAACAACATACTCAAAATACCACTTCAAACAAGGTCTAAAATCGTTTTAAAAAAGAAGTATTGCACTAATTCATTTGTGGGGACAACTCCTTTTGGTGTGACCTATAAAAGAAGTAAATAAATGTTACAAATAACATGGAATGAAGAAAATTAAAGTATTTCATCAAAATTTTTGTATACTTTGATATTTACAAAGCATATCAACCTTTAAGGATAACTCTCATCTCTTAATAATCATTACATGCGATACATATGTTCCATGGAACACTATTTGTTATTACCTTCTTCCCCACAGAGTCCACATTTGCGAGCAGCCCTTTTTGTAGATGGTCCTACAGTATGATCAGAGTTGGCTGAGCGTTTTTTGCTTCCTCCACCTCCATATTGCTTCCCTGCATGTATAGAAAAACAAAATACTGAATTTATCAAAAATACATCTTGTTGTATTTGTAAAAGTGTTTAAAGTTATATGGATTTCACAATTTAAAAAAGACTTTGAAGAATATCTGGTTATAACCTGTGTAGGAAGTAGTATTTTCTTCATCTGCCCATTGAAAGAAATTGCAGCCCTCTCCTCTAGGCTTGGGACATGCATAAAATGGTCTACCTTTGTTTGGACCTTCCTTCTGTACAGTGAGACTGAAATTGTAGTTAATAATGAAAGTACAGCACCAATCTTCCTATATGTGTACTCTAACATTTATGATATCATTAAGGAATTCACTGCAAGTAGTAAAATGGTACATGCCAGTTACAGCTATAACTTCATTATAAACACCAATTTTATACATGAAATACACTAATCCAAAAAAAGTGGCAAGTATAATACCTTTTAGCTGTTGAACCACAACCACATGAGGGAATGTCTCCACTGCTAGTTTCTCTCGACTGAAAACTCCCCGTATTATTTCCTGAATTTCCTCTGTAGTTTCCACTACTTATATTACCTCTGTAAATCAATAAATGTTGTTTATAAAACAAATTCCCAACTGGATATAAAATAAAAGCTGGAAAGACAAATAAATAGTTTGCACAGCAAGATGAATTTATTTACAAGATACGTTTGTCAAACACTTCAGCCACTGGCAACAAAATTCTCAGACAGAACATTTTGTAGAACTACACTGTCAAGGTCATAAATTATGGTATCAATGGGAAAAGGAACACACATTCGAAATAGAAAAGCTCTATCTCCTATGGTTGAAAAGTGAGGGTCAAAGTAAAAGGTTTGTGTACAAGTCAGTCAAATGTAGGTCAAGCTTGACTGTCAAGGTAGAAAATTATGCTATCAATGGAGAGGTCTTGCCGTAAGAAAGACAAATGAAGTATGAAAAGCTTACCTCCTATGGTTGAAAAGTTACTGTCAAAGACAGGGTTTTTTTTATTAACATACCTCAAACGTGAAAGTCAAGGTAAAAAAATTATAGTATTAATAGAAAGGCCTAGCGACAAGGGAGGAAAATATTAATCTAAGCATTGGCTGGTATAGTTGAAAAGTTTTGTCCAATATTAAAATTATCAACAAACAAACCAGACAGGACAATAACAATATGCCCCCAATCAATTGATCCAGGGGTTTAAAAACATCTGAAACAATCAAATTCAGAGAATTGTGGTCCCCCGCTTTTGGGGTTTTATCAGAAAGGAGGCAGTGATCTGTGACATACTGTCATGGTTATGCATGTCTACAGACACACATACCAAATATGAAGACCCTACATCTTACGGTAAATGGTTACATTGAAGTAGGTCAAAGGTCACAATCAAGGTCACATGATTTAAAAATTCTGGTTACAACAGAGGTATTATAATAAGGGACACACATGCCAAATATGAAGGTCCTACGTCTTACGGTTAAAAAATTATGACCAAGGCTAAAGTTTTGTGACAGGCGGATGGACAAACAGATGGACAGACGAATGAGATTTAATGTCCCCACGCTTTTGCAGGGGACAAAATGGATATTAGAAATATTGCTAACTTAATAACTTTGTTAATATCATACCTATAATTTCTATTTTCATATTGACCTCCTCCTCCTCCCCTATTCCCAACTCCTCCTCCTTCCGCTTCATCAGCCCACAAAAAGAAATTGCACTGAGAGCTTCCACACTTGTAAAACTGTCGCCCTAAAAATATGTTATTATAGACATGTCATAATCTGTACCTCATTTTGTTTTTATTTTCCACAATAAATGGTTGTTTACAAACAGTAGGGTTTTGAAAGGTCTGGACTGTATTGAGATGGCACTTACTTCAGTATAACAATGTTTTAATAAAAGACTTCAAATACAGCTTCATGAAATGAGTCCAAGAGAAAGTTTCGATATCATCCTTGTTTGAGTGAATGAGATAAACTACATCTTAACTCTATATGATACCAATTTAGATGAAAATATTCTCAACACTTGATGACAAAAACATTTCTTAAAATGAATTCTACACAACTGGTAATGAATATCTATGTTTGCTCACCTGTATTTGGACCTTCCTTACGTACAGTCAATATAATAGCATCACCTCCACAGTTACAAACCACAGTTTTATTCTGATCTCTCTGTGCATCATTCTGTCCATTCACATTAAAAGGCTGAACAGACACCAATGGTGTTCGTGCATTTCCAGTAGGGCTGGAGTTTCCCTTTCTAAAGCTGGAGTTATTGCCCTTTGCAGACAAGTTGGTTCCTAGGTATCCTGGTCTATTACCAGGGTGCATTGCTTGGGAGGATTGGGTATGATATGATCGTGAACTTCCTGACTGTGTGAAGCCACTACTACTATATCCACTATCATTGGCACTAAATTGTGTATTGGTACCCTGTCGTGACTTCTGAACACCGGATTGGGAATTGGTATTAGTTTGTGTCCTTGGACTAAACACTAAATAAAAGAAAATATTCCATTTACACTACCTTCCATAAGTAAGTACCCACCCCAGGAATTTTCTATATAAAGACACAATTTGTCTGCCAGAAGATGCAGAACACTTGTTTAAAATATTCAAGTTGTAATAAGGGCAAGAGGAGGGTACACAAAATATTTGTACATGATTTTTTAAAAATGTTTTGTTAAACTTCAGTTTTTCATTATAAAACATGTTCTTTCATTGAATAGAAACAGCATTATACATGAATTATTTGTATTTCTTTTATTCTCATCTATAATATAATTACCACAGTGATGGCCATAAATTACCTCAGTGATGGACATAAATAACTGCAAAGATTGACATAAATTACCTCAGTAATTGCCATAAAAATTTACCTCAGTAATGGCTATAAATTTCTTCAGTGATGACCATAAATTACCTCAGTGATGGACATAAATTACCTCAATGATGAACTAAAATAACTGCAGTGTACATAAATTACCTCAGTAATGACCATAAATTACCTCAGCAATAGCCATAAATTACCTCAGTGACAGACTAGAATTACTGCAGTGATGTATATAAATTACCTCCTCAGCAATAACATAAGTTACTTCAGTGATGGCCATAAATTTCCTCAGAGATGGATATAAATTACCTCAGTGATGGACATACTTACCTCAATGATGGTCATATATTACCTCAATGATGGACATAAATAACTGCAGTGATGGTCATAAATTACCTCAGTAATAGCATACATTACCTCAGTGATAGCTATAAATACCTCAGTGATGGCAATAAATTACCTCAGTGATGGACATAAATTATATCAGTATTAACATAACCTACCTCAATGATTGACAAATTATCTAAGTGATGGATATAAATTACCTCTGGTGGACATAGATTACCTCAGTAATAGACATAAATTACATCAGCAATGGACATAAAATACCTCAGTTATAACAAAATATACCTCAGTGATGGCTATAAACTACCTCGGTGTTGGCCATAAATTACCTCAGTGATGGTCATAAATTACTGATGTGATGGACATAAATTACCTTAATGATAGATATAGTTACCTCAGTGATGGCCATAAATTACCTCAGTGATTGACATAAATTACCTCAGTGACAGACATACATCACATTTATAGATATAAATTATCTCAGTGATGGCCATGAAAATCTGATCACCACATTTTAGCAATATAGTCAGGGTATTCAACAGACATTTCAGAACTCTTTTACTAAAAATTAAATGGCAAATGGTGATACATGCATGCATGATTTGCCTATAATGGAGAATTATTTGCCAGAATTTGTGGCGATTTACAAGCGACACTCTAGGATAGTTCAGGAAAGAACTGTTTATACGTATGTCCACAATACATTGAAACGATGATAAGAGGAGCAGAATGAGAGATACACTTCAAAAATTTAAAATACAGAAATGAGACAGTTTTTGAATTCCACCATTCATGGTGTTTTAAGCAAATTCATATGCTTTGAATCTCCTTGCTTTATGATTTGTCTTACCTTTGTTGCGTATTCCCAACACTTCTGTTAATGTCTGATCACATCCCCCTACACATCCAACATACCTGATGCCAAAAAAAAAACCCCAAAAAGAAGTGATGAATATAAAATTAAACAACAGGATGAAAGATTTTTTGTCAGGAACAAATAGGTATATTAACTGAGAAACCTGTTGCTGACGGGCAACAACATTTAATGTAAGGGTCTATAATTACTAGAATTGATACAGATTACATATTGCATGATCTTGAAAACTAGAATTTGTCTGTAAAAGGAATTAATATTCCCGCAGCAACAAGTTGGAATAGAATCCGTATGAAGGTTGTGATCACTAGGTAAAAAGTCATGATCTAAAAATGAAAGCTACGGTCATGGGGTATCTATTTTAAATATTAAACCTCTAACCCCTATCATTAAAAAAAATACACTTAAGAAGTTTTGGAAATTAAGATTAAACTTAATGTCAAGGTCACAAGCTCAAAAGTTACTGCACCAAATGAAAGCTATCATCATGAGGAATCTGTGTATGAAATAGCAAACCCCTAACACTTTCCAGTAAAAAAAAAATGATAACGGTTAAGAAGTTTTAAATATCAAGGTGAAATTACAATGTCAGCGTCACTTGGGCAAACATCAAGGGGAAAATGGATAGCACTTATCATTAAGCATTCTATCGATATCTATACTTAAGATATGAGCTTTAAAACTTCTTAATCAGATAGACAAGATGATTCCTATATACCCCCTTCCCCCCTCCTTTGCAAAATGAATCGTCTAGAGTTTTCATAATCTTCGCAATATGAATATACAAAAGCATTTCTATGTCTCCTTAGAAACAAGTCGCACTACAGAATAATTAGTAAATTATCGCTCTTACTCTGTTGTCATCACTGGTGGAACAGATCCTTTCTTGAACTTGAAATTCACCTTCCTGGCTTGGCACTACAATAATTAATTTATAATACAAGGAAATCACAAAACTGATCAAACTGCATCAAACCCATGGGTGGTTCTATCAGATAAGAAACCCTTAATGCTCCCAAATTATTAGGAAGCAAAAATTGTTGGGCCTGCATGCATCCTTAATATGAAGCATGACCATATGCTGGTGTAAATTTCCAATAGGTAAACCCTTTTTTTTTTGGGGGGGGGGATTTTAAGGTATTCAATCCATAATGAAAACTAGATAGTTATCTCTAAATTAATATTTCAGGAATTTTAAAAATTATGTTATTCCATCCAAATAGGGATAATTAGAGTTTGTATTGAACCTTATGGGAATTACCTATGTTTTGTAGATATTTTTTTACAGAAAAATATATATATGATATATCCCAAGCATCTCAAATTAACATTTGTACAAAGTACCATCATTGCCTGCCTGTTCAAAATTCAAAAACATATTAACCCTTTTTTTTGGCATTTTAAGCTCTATATTCTGATTGATCTTGACCTTTCAAAAATGACCTTGATTGACCTTTGTTTAAAAGTTCAAATTCTAAGTGACAATTTTGTGGAGTACGATTAAACACATTAATTTCAAGTTTCCGATTACAGGTTTAACTTCTTAATTATCACCTTAAAAAGCATGTAACTACTGACAAATATTTAAGGTTCAATAATAAAATTTCCATCATTATAAATTAAACGGTAAATCTATAATGTTGTGTTTGAGTAGATATTGCTGTTCTTCTTTATGACTTGTCCACTGGTAAATCTTTTGTATAAATTAAACCTTAAAGAATTCTGTTCAAATCATGTTAAAGAGAAAACTGAAGACATCTGACAAAGCTGTATGACAAAAGTCACCAAGGACCTGCACACAAAACACGATAATAATAGAATATACACTGAAAAACAACATCACAAAAACATTCGATTGTGCTGCGGTTACGATACCAACTTAGGACAGTCAATTGAAGTAACAAACGTCATTCAATTGATGTGGTTAACCGGTTTACGGGCGCCCAACTTCCCACTCAACGCAAAAGTAGTACAATCAAAGGACACACATTTGAAAATGTATAAATAATCCTCCATATAGAAAACAAGGATCAACAGGTTTCTCAAAAGGAGAGGTCATAAAAATTTTATTACACAAGAAAAGTTTATAGAATAATATGTTGCTATTAAAAATGTGTAAGGCTACATCAACATAAGTAAACCGTGCTCTGCCCATCTGTAAATCTAGATCAGATCCTTGATCAACAGGAGTCCCGACTAACAGTCAGAGGGGACGAGGATCGGCACCTTGTGTCCTCTGAAAAGGTTTGGACAAGACCTGTCATAGAGTCCTTACCGCCCCGTTAGTTAGCATGCACCGCTCAAGCAAAAGTCTGCACTGGGTTGTGGAGGGACCCAATACAAGACCTATGGTCTACGTGATGATCACGTGGTCATACTGTCGATGTCAAAGGCGTTTTATAGTTTTAGAACCTGCCGATATGAAATTATTGGAACCTTTGACCCTTCTTAGTTTGTACACTAAATCACCATAGAAATTGGGATGGATCATTCCACTGTATGCGTAATGTTGAAAAGTTATACTTCCAAATTTAGATAAAATGTCTGAATAAAATCTGTAAAATATACAAAAAGTTTTTCTAAGTTTATGATATCTGTAACCCTGAGTAAGAATTCAAGGTTAAACTAGAAAAGAAACCAAATTTGGCAATGGTCTATCCTGATGACCAGTGAAGAAAATATGAGTTTGTACAAATACAAGGAGGCAGACTGACTGAAGCTACTAAAGTAACTATATGTACCCCAGAAAATTATCAGGGGAGCATAGAAATCAGCATTGCATATCTACAATTTAAATGAATAAAGGTTGTGCAGCAACTGTTTGTTAAGATTATGGTGTTTATGTAAAATTCACTCTTTATATCAATGGACTCCATTATCAATCCTTTTCTGATATCTTTCCTGATATCTTGATTATTGTCAATTAACTAATTATATTTACACTAAATTTTATGTTTTTATTTCTCAACATGAAATGCTTATATCCATATATACATACAATTTACTGTATGTCTACTTATTCTAGCTGAATTCACAATGGAGTTAGTAGGTCTATTGTGCACTAAGTCATTACTACACTTACATAGTGGTGTTAGTAGGTCTATTGTGCACTAAGTCATTACTACACTTACATAGTGGAGTTAGTAGGTATATTGTGCACTAAGTCATTACTACACTTACATAGTGGAGTTAGTAGGTCTATTATGCACTAAGTCATTACTCCACTTACATAATGGAGTTAGTAGGTCTATTGTGCACTAAGTCATTACTACACTTACATAATGGAGTTAGTAGGTCTATTGTGCACTAAGTCATTACTCCACTTACATAGTGGAGTTAGCAGGCCTATTGTGCACTAAGTCATTACTCCACTTACATAGTGGAGTTAGTAGGTCTATTGTGCACTAAGTCATTGACTCATTACTCCACTTACATTATGGAGTTAGTAGGTCTATTGTGCACTAAGTCATTACTCCACTTACATAATGGAGTTAGCAGGCCTATTGTGCACTAAGTCATTACTATACTTACATAGTGGAGTTAGCAGGCCTATTGTGCACTAAGTCATTACTACACTTACATAGTGGAGTTAGTAGGTCTATTGTGCACTAAGTCATTACTCCACTTACATAGTGGAGTTAGTAGGTCTATTGTGCACTAAGTCATTACTCCACTTACATAGTGGAGTTAGTAGGTCTATTGTGCATTAAGTCATTACTCCACTTACATAGTGGAGTTAGTAGGTCTATTGTGCACTAAGTCATTACTACACTTACATAATGGAGTTAGTAGGTCTATTATGCACTAAGTCATTACTACACTTACTTAGTAGAGTTAGCAGGCCTATTGTGCACTAAGTCATTACTACACTTACATACCACAAACCTCTTAACTTCTCACATTTTGCACTAACATTTGGTTGTGCTAGAATTGTTGCACATACAGTACACATACAAGTATCATTCTGTATTTTGACCACCTATCTCTGTCTATCAATAGATATCTCATCACCTGAGAACAAACTTCTTCTGAGACTTGTGCTTCTATTACAAAGTCCGGGAACCAAACAGCATTCTTGCAATCTGGATATCCCATACAGCCTATGTAGTAACTGAAAAACAAACACTTGATAATGGAACAACCAAAGATCATAAAAACAAACACTTGATAATGGAACAACCAAAGATCATAAAAACAAACACTTGATAATGGAACAACCAAAGATCATAAAAACAAACACTTGATAATGGAACAACCAAAGATCATAAAACAAACACTTAATAATGGAACAACCAAAAATCATAAAAACAAACACTTGATAATGGAACAACCAAAGATCATAAAACAAACACTTAATGATGGAACAACCAAAGATCATAAAAACAAACACTTGATAATGGAACAACCAAAAATCATAAAAACAAACACTTGATAATGGAACAACTAAAGATCATAAAAACAAACACTTGATAATGGAACAACTAAAGATCATAAAAACAAACACTTGATAATGGAACAACCAAAAATCATAAAAACAAACACTTGATAATGGAACAACCAAAAATCATAAAAACAAACACTTGATAATGGAACAACCAAAGATCATAAAAACAAACACTTGATAATGGAACAACTAAAGATCATAAAACAAACACTTAATAATTGAACAACCAAAGATCATAAAAACAAACACTTGATAATGGAACAACCAAAAATCATAAAACTAACACTTGATAATGGAACAAACAAAGATCATAAAAACAAACACTTGATAATGGAAAACTAAAGATCATAAAAACAAACACTTGATAATGGAACAACCAAAAATCATAAAAACAAACACTTGATAATGGAACAACCAAAGATCATAAAACAAACACTTGATAATGGAACAACCAAAAATCATAAAAACAAACACTTGATAATGGAACAACTAAAGATCATAAAAACAAACACTTGATAATGGAACAACTAAAGATCATAAAAACAAACACTTGATAATGGAACAACCAAAGATAATAAAAACAAACACTTGATAATGGAACAACCAAAGATCATAAAACAACCACTTAATAATGGAACAACTAAAGATCATAAAACAAACACTTAATAATGGAACAACCAAAGATCATAAAAACAAACACTTGATAATGGAACAACCAAAGATCATAAAAACAAACACTTGATAATGGAACAACTAAAGATCATAAAAACAAACACATGATAATGGAACAACCAAAGATCATAAAAACAAACACTTGATAATGGAAAACTAAAGATCATAAAAACAAACACTTGATAATGGAACAACCAAAAATCATAAAAACAAACACTTGATAATGGAACAACCAAAGATCATAAAACAAACACTTGATAATGGAACAACCAAAAATCATAAAAACAAACACTTGATAATGGAACAACCAAAGATCATAAAAACAAACACTTGATAATGGAACAACCAAAGATCATAAAAACAAACACTTGATAATGGAACAACCAAAGATCATAAAAACAAACACTTGATAATGGAACAACTAAAGATCATAAAAACAAACACTTGATAATGGAACAACCAAAGATCATAAAAACAAACACTTGATAATGGTACAACTAAAGATCATAAAAACAAACACTTGATAATGGAACAACCAAAGATCATAAAAATGCATTCAAACAAAGAAATAAGTAGCCCTCATTGAAAATCACAAATATACAGACATCATAATAGGGCACGTATGGTATATCTTATAAATTCATCCATACCCTACAGACGGAAAGATGGAGACAGATATATTCAATAACCATACAGAATACTATACATAAAACACATTTCACAACTGAAATTACTATTCAAAATTTAGATTTAAACTTTATTTATTTCATAACGATTAAGAAACAAGTTAACAACTTGCACACATCTTGCTCGTTGGCACGGATCTTGGTGTAAGGGTGTTGTTTGTGTGGGAGGAAACCGGAGTATCCGGAGAAAACCCACGCAGCCAGGTTGGTGACAGCCTTACCATCTCATGTACCACACCGGGAATCGGACCCGGGTCGTATTGGTGAGAAGCGAGCTTGCTACTGACTGTGCTACCTCGCCCCCTTGAAATTACTACATGTATTGCATTAGTATGTATCTCTGGGTATGAAATAATCAATCCATGAAGCCAACTAGTTGCAACAAATGTCAAACTTACGCACCTTTAAACTTGACCAAGATTAGTTTAAGAATACTTAATTGTAAAATATATCTATGAAAACCAATAAAGCAGCAACCATTAATGATGGAAGATCGAAGAGATATTAAATGATCCTCATTTAATCAACATAGAGGGCACTAAAAAAAACCTTCCTACCCTTTGCCATCTTTCTTGGTTTTGAGCAGCATATCTTGTCTACAGTTAGGGCATTTCTTGACAGGAATGGACGCCATCTGTTCCAATACTGAAGCAAACAAATAATTTCACAAAACTTAACTGATATTCATAAATTTACCCAGCATCAGGGATAAAAGTATACATTTGTACAAGGAACTGTAAATTAAAACAAGAAACATTAATGCTCCTAGAAGGCAGCCAGTGTTTAAGGGTTTTTTAAGTAGATTAAAGGTCATAGTCAAAGTTAAAGTAAAAAATTTGGTTTCAATAAAAAATTGTTATCTAAAAGGATACACATGTGAAATATCAAAGTCCTATCTCATACTGATCACAGGTAATGACTAATGTAAAAAGGTTTTTTAGCTATAAACAGAAAATGCCAAAAGTTGCAAGTCCCCAAAACAAATTATCATTAAGATTTATAAATAAAGTTGAGGATGAATTCTTCAATATATGCATAAAACTGAATGAATGAAAAAAATGGTAAAATGTGACCAAAAACTCACTCTGTTCCATTGGTAAATCTTTTGCTTCTCCCAGATACTGAGACAGGGCCTGATCAATTTTGATAGCTTGACGGCATGCTTCAATAAACACTTCTTTGTATTTTTTTATCTGCTCTCGTAAAACAACTGAGTAAAGTAATATAAAGATTATTATAAAAATATATAAATAGTACATAAGTACTTAAGACTCAAAAGCACTTTAAGTGACTTGAGTTTATGAATAAAACATTTTGTTTTAATTGTTATGCCAGATCACAAAAAATGGATGGTAAATATATACACGAACACTGCCATGCTAATATTTCATAATACATAAAATTTTTCAACAAGCAACTCACCATTTTTATCCTTTTTTCCTTCACATATTCTGAAAATAAAAATGTTCATCAGATCTTCTTAACTTCTTCATTTTTAAAACTCAAAATCAAAAATATTTTGTACAAAGCATTTTTTTCTTTTATGTATTCACTATCAATTCTGAAAGCTTAAGAGAATAATTCATTAAACAAACATTTAATATCAATCTCATAAACAAGATAATGCTGTGGTTTTAATGTTACATTTACTAAAACTTGTTTGTTTGTAATTGTATAACTCTTTTGAGTCTGAAACTCTAATTAGTCTAGTCACTTAAAGATGATCATTTTATCACTTTTTAAACTGACATTTTGCTCTTAACTAATTTAAAAGAAAAACGCAATGGAAAAAAATTTGTGTGTAGAAATTACAAGTATAATTTCTAGCGGTATTCCAGCACTGACATCATAATAAATTTACCGGTATTTATAAATAGCAGTCAGTGGGTAGGTGTAATAAATCCCTCCATCTATCCATCATTTATACACAATATCATCAAAACTGCTCTGAATATGAGAGAGAAATTCAGTTCTCAGGTTTTAATTCAGTTCTCAGATTTTCAAGATGACTGCAAAGGTAGCCATATAAGATAACATAGCGTAATATAATTTCAAATATGTCTGTCAAATACCTTGAGTGGGTATTCTAATATGACTAAGAGGGAGAAACTTCATAGATTTTCTATATAAATGCTAAGTCAACAATATAATCAGTGTAATATGACTTTGTTTATGTTTGTCAAGTTTGAATTTTCTTATGTAGTTTCATCAAATTTGGAATGAAAAAAGGGTGAAACAAAAGTCCAAGTAAACAAATAAAGACTTTACCTTTTAAGGTCAGCCTCTAGCTCTGCCCGTAAATAAGGTTTAGACATCTCGTAACCCATGGCATCATAACCCTCAACAAGACCCATGCCAAGCTGTCCTGGTACAAATCGACCGTCAGGTTTAACACCAACATACATCCTGTTCTTTATGGTTTCTATATGTTCAGCGTGTGTTGCATCCGTTCCTGGAGAGAAATATTGTAGGAGTATATAATATAATGATAATGTCCACTGGAAAACTTTTCTGATACTGTATGAGTAGAAATATATGCTTGTAATTTTTTTTCGAGGATTTTAAGATGCAAATGTCTCCACATGTATTAACATTTGCAGATCTGCCCCTTTTTCTTTATAACTTGCAAAAGTAAAAGAATGGATTGCCAAAATTTCATTACAATTGACCTGTTAATGCAGACAAACACAACACACCCGTAGCACATTAATTAACTAATGATGCCATGCTGTTTAATGTCAAGTCTCACTTTTTGATTGTTTAATAAGTCAACACTGCATTTATCACCTGCTGATGAGAATCAAACATGTCACATCTTTGCCATGAAAAACTGGCTGCAAGTTAAACTTCAATAATCCTTTTTAAGGATTGCCCTTTCCAATATTCACTGAATTTTTATCACAGTATTAGAAAACGTTTTATTAAACTGATGGGATTAGTATTGCATGAGACGACTGTCAACAGTACAGAAGACAAGAGGACACTAACTTGGACAATTCAAAGAGGTTTATAAGTTTCAGTAATAAAACTGCTATTGAAGATGGTATTTAATTATACTGGTATTTAGTGTTTGGTGAGAGACGACCAAATAAATAGTGTTGAGTAGTGCACAGTGAAAATTTATACTTTATACAGTCAGATAATTCAGTTCTTTTACAACACTGTTGAGATTTTTTTTTTCAACTTGTTAACTTAAATAATTAAATTAGTAATATTCATCCACATTTGCTTATGTCTTTAATGCTTTGCACTACGGATGTTTTTACTCAGATCATGGTTACCTCATCAGTTAAGAGCTCTTATTTGAACCTTCTATGTACCCAAATCATGGTTACCCCATCAGCTGAGAGCTGCTAACTGGACCTTCTATGTACTCAGATCAAGGTTACCCCATCTGCTGAGAGCTGTTAATTGGACCTTCTATGTATTCAAATCATTGTTAACCCATCAGCTGAGAGCTGTTAATTGGACCTTCTATGTATTCAGATCATGGTTACCCCATCAGTTGAGAGCTGTTAACTAGACCTTCTATGTACTCAGATCATGATTAACCCATCAACTGAAAGCTGTTATTTGAACCTTATGTACTTAGATCATGGTTAACTAATCAGCTGAGAGCTGTTAATTGGACCTTCTATGTACTCAGATCATGGTTACCCCATCAGTTGAGAGCTGCTAATTGGACCTTTTATGTACTGAGATCATGATTAATGTATCAACTGAAAGCTATTATTTGAACCTTATGTACTCAGATCATGTTTACCCCATCAGCTGAGAGCTGCTAATTGGACCTTCTATGTACTGAGATCATGGTTAACCAATCAGTTGAGAGCTGTTTTTTGGACCTTCTATGTACTCAGATCATGGTTAACCCATCAATTAAGGGCTGTTATTTGGACCTTCTATGTACACAGATCATGGCTGCACCATTAGTTAAAAGCTGTCAATTGGACCTTCTATGTTATCACTATGGCATTAGTTGAGAGCTGTTATTTGGACCTTCTATGTTATCACTATAGCATTAGTTGAGAGCTGTTATTTGGACCTTCTATGTTATCACTATGGCATTAGTTGAGAGCTGTTATTTGGACCTTCTATGTTATCACTATGGCATTAGTTGAGAGCTGTTATTTGGACCTTCTATGACTATGTTATCACTATGGCATTAGTTGAGAATTGTTATTTGGACCTTCTATGTTATCACTATGGCATTAGTTGAGAGCTGTCAATTGGGCCTTCTATGTTATCACTATGGCATTAGTTGAGAGCTGTTATTTGGACCTTCTATGTTATCACTATGGCATTAGTTGACAGCTGTTATTTGGACCTTCTATGTTATCACTATGGCATTAGTTGACAGCTGTTATTTGGACCTTCTATGTTATCACTATGGCATTAGTTGAGAGCTGTTATTTGGACCTTCTATGTTATCACTATGGCATTTACCATGTCTGTCCTTATCATCCAGTTTTTTACAACATGACTAAGGGTCTTACAGAATTAGTACATGCAGTCTACTAAATACCATCCAAACCTTGCTAATACTACTAGTATCAGGCTTTAACAATATACATCTATACATAATCAGAAAACAAACTCTACTGAGATTTTAAGCACTGCTTTCAGTAAATGACTAACCACAACTGACATAAAGAGTCCATAAAATATTTATATAAGATCTGTACACACCTATTCCATGTTTTTCCATAAGTGAGATAAGGTCCGCTTCAGACAAAAGACTTGGAGCCTGTGTTTCTCCGGCTGCCATCTATAACAAATGATCAAATAAAACTACAGTTTGTATATGAATGGGACTCATACCCTGACAGCAACAATAGTTGGAATAAAATTATTTCATCTAATGTAAAATATTTTGAATAAGTCATGGTCAATAGGTCAAAAATTGTCATCTCAAATAAAGTTCTTGTCATATTGTAGCATTGAATCTATGTTTAAAATTTGAAAGATCTAAATTTTACAGTTCTTTACTTAAAAGTAGGTCAAATGTCAAAGTCAAGCAGTCAAAAGTCATTTCAAATGAAAGTCCTACTCATAATCATGTCAAGGTCAAGGTCAATACACTAAAAGCCACAGTACCAAATGAAAGCAAAGATCATGGGGAGAGTATGTGTGAAATATCAAACCCCTAACCTTTACCACATCAAAGATATGATAAAGGTCAAGAAGTTTTAAAAATCAAGGTCAAACTCCAAAGTCCATATCACCAGATCAAACATCATGGTGTCTGTGCACTTCTCATAAGCATATGTTTAAAATGTCATAGCCCTATTTATATCTATACTTAAGATATAAGCTATTAGAATTCCTTAACCACACAGACAAATGGGTGAATACTGTATATGCCCCCTCCTCCCCCATCCCATACCAAACTCTGTTTGAGGGGTATATATTGACTCCTTTACATGAAAGCATTTTCTTGCAATGCAATGGGCATCCTACCCAAAAGTAATAATGACCAAAGCAAAAAAAAACCCCACTTATCTTTTATTTGGATGATCAAAACTGCTATTCAAAAATTGAAATTAACAAGATAGAAGATTTTTTGTATGTGTTTTGATCTGTTTGGATTTGGCCAAATACTTCATTACATCTATTTTGCCTATAGGCCTATGGCGATATCAGTGTAAAGCAGTGGAAAATAAAAGAGTTACATGATATATCAAAATAAATTCAGTAGGTACACTGGCAGACCTTCATCCCTCACCATGTACACTGGCACACCTTCATCCCTCACCATGTATACTGGCTGGACTTCACCCATCACCATGTACACTGGCAGACCTTCACACCTCACCATGTACACTGGCACACCTTCATCCTTACCATGTACACTAACTAACTTCACACCTTACCATGTACACTGGCACACCTTCATCCTTACTATGTACACTAACTAACTTCACACCTCACCATGTACACTGGCACACCTTCGCACCTCACCATGTATACTGGCTGGACTTCACCCATCACCATGTACACTGGCAGACCTTCACACCTCACCATGTACACTGGCAAACCTTCATCCTTACCATGTACACTAACTGACTTCACACCTCACCATGTACACTGGTACACTTCCATCCCTCACCACTGACACCGGTACATCTTACGATGTACACTGATACACCTTTATCTCTCACCATGTACACTGACGAACCTTCACTTTTCACCATGTACACTGGCAGACCTTCACCTCTGACCATGTAAACTGGCAAACCTTCACCCCTCACCATGTACACTGGCACACCTTCATTCCTCACCAAGTACACTAGCAGACCTTCACGTCCAACCATGTACACTAGCAGACCTTCAAATCACACTATATACACTGGCAGACCTTCATCCCACACAATACTCTTCACTATTCAAAACTATAAATAAAAGGTTACACTGAATCTTAGAGGTGCATTTAAGCAGAGAGACCCCTCACAATTTGTTTAGGTACTAACCTGAATGGTGTTTGGAGTAAATACATCACCTTCTTTGTACAAAGGTATAGTCTGAAATAAAACAATGCACTGATTACAGTGTTCAGTTAATCAATTTTTGTACCTGTGTTGCAGTAAGCCTAAACTATGGCTACATATTTCATCTTTTAGATATAGATTGGTTGATTGATTGATTTTTGTTTTACGTCACACCATGAATATTTCACGTATATGGTGACGGCATCTGCCTGATGCGCGGCATACAAATTTTGACCTTTGCAACGGACCCACCCGAAGCAGTGAGGGATCTTTAACGTGCCATGCATACCACCACACAGGGCCTCGGTTTTTACTGTCTCATCCGAAAGACAGGACACCGGCATGACCAGAGCGGGACTCGAACCCCGGCCTCCCGATCAGGAGTCCGACGCAATACCACTAGGCCACGCCGGCTTTTTAGATATAGAAGTAAGGAAATCTTTTGAGGGGATAATACAAGTACACTATGTAACTGTACCTAAAAGTAAAATAGAAAAATATGTTTCAAACTGGAGTATGTTTGTAATACATATGCCCTGCTGAGGGCTTATTTCATAGCAACAACAAAGCCTTCCTACCTAACGCTTTCATTGTAAGTTTCATGGTCCATAATTCCTACAAATATTACCAGTAGTGACCTTGCCTTTTGACATACTGACCCTCAAATCTATAGGCATTCTTCCTTTTGATAAGATTTGAAATTACCTCTATTCAAAAGTACCTGAATGGTAAAATATGTTAAATATGATCAAATTCTGATGAGCAGTAAATGATATATGATAATAAATGGAAATCACTTGGAAACCAATAATTTCAAACTTTTCTAACAGCCATGACCTTGATATTTGACTTTTTTACCCAAAAATCAGTAAGGTTCTTTCTCTTTTGATTAGTAAGTATAGATCGAAATTTGGTTTGAATATGATGAAAGGTACTTGAGCAATCATCCAGAAGCCAATAATTACAGTTTATTTTCGTCAGCAGTGACCTTGATCGTTGAACTTTTGATCCCAAAAATCAATAGGGTTCTTCCTCTCTTGATAAACAAACATATATCCTTATATGATTTGAATATGATAAAGGTACTCAAGTTAACCAGAAACCAATAACTGCAGTCTATATTCATCAGCTGTGACCTTCACCTTTGACCTTTTGACACAAAATGAATAGGGTTCTTCCTCTTTTGATAAGTGAACATATATACAAATTTGGTTTGAATCTGATGAAACATACTACAGTTATCATCCAGAACCCAAATGCAGAAGGATGGACAGACAAACGATGGACAAAGCAAGCATTTAATGCCCCATGCCATACTCGGCAGGAGCATAAAGATTTATTTAACAAAATATTCAAAGTCAAAACCAGCAAAAGTTCACTCAATCAAATATTTCAAATAAAAGAAAATTAGTTTTGTTTTACTACTGCTTGAGGCAAATGAATGTAAACATAAATTCTTGGGCTGATCGAAAGACAAAGTTCATAACCTGTTAGTCAGCAGTTACCCAATTCACACCTTACAACTGAGATAGGTCATCATTGCTAATATTCACCCACTAATAACTAGTGGGTATTGTTTTTGGAACAAAAAACACATGTCTCCCCTCCCTTATGGATGTGTTTCAGAAGGGGCCATTACAAATGAAAGAATCTGACTAGGATTTTAAAACATTATAGGAATATAATCAAAGATACCGATACTCTGTAGAAATGAATGTACAGTAAAACATGCTTATAACAAAGTGCCAGGGATGACCAATTTTGATTTATTATAAATGAATTTTGTTACAACCGTTGCATTTATAATACATTTTCTGACAAGGGGTACTAAAACTGACTTAAGTTAAGTTCAGGGTACAGTGTTATTATATGCTTTAAAATTAAAGTCCTTAAGTCAAACAATTTACAAATTAAAATTTGGAATATTTTTTTAAATGACCTTGAAACAGTAAGTTTTTTTTTTAAATTTGGCCGTGAGATTGTAAATGTAGGTCAAGGTTAGAAATTTTTTATGCCGTGCACCATGCCTCACTGTCACTTTCTATGTTCCAAGTTTCAAGTTCTTACCCCAAAGGGTATTCAAGTTACAGCCTGGACATATCATTTTTTTAATTTGACCTTGAGATTGTAAATGAAGGTCAAGGTAAAACTTTTTTATGCAGTGCACTTTGCCTCACTGTCGCCTTTCTATGTTCCAAGTTTCAAGTTCTTACCCCAAAGGGTATTCAAGTTACAGCCTGGACATATCATTTTTTTAATTTGACCTTGAGATTGTAAATATACGTCAAGGTCAAAAATTTTATGCCGTGCACCTTGCCTCACTGTCACCTTTCTATGTTCCAAGTTTCAAGTTCTTACCTCAAAGGGTATTCAAGTAACGGTCTGGACAATCTTTTTATAAAATTTGACCTTGAGATTGCAAATGTAAGTCAAGGTCAAAAATTTTTAGACTGTGCACCTTTCCTCAATGTAACCTTTCTATGTTCCAAGTTTCAAGTTCTTACCTTAAAGGGTATTCAAGTTATGGCCTGGACAAAATTTGGATGAAGAAGAAGAAGAAGAAGAAGAAAATTGACAAAAACAATATGTCTCCCCTTTGAAGGGGAGACATAAATGTAAGAAAAGGCAGACAAACAGTCAGCATACACCTTCAAAACATTGCTGGCAAGGATAAAATAAGGAATGATACATACCTTAGCATTCCAAGTTTCATAAGGATAGACCTCCAAATAATTTCTGGCAATGATCATAAGACCTTGAGCTGTAAACTACAATCAATACAAATAATACAATAATACTTGTAAGTAAACTAAAATGCATCTTTACACTAAATACTGTTTCAACCAATCAATACAAACTAGAACTGTCCTAACAGGAAAAATACCCCCCACCCCCGGCGGCATCAAAATTCAAAATAGGGCATAGACCAAGGACAAAAGTAGTGGTTTAAAATGAAAGATCTGTTCATGAGGAATCTCATGTGCATATAAAAGATATCTACTATTTACAATTTAAAGCAGAAACATCAGATACATGGTAAAGTTTCAATTCACAAATATATCAGGGGCAGCAATCTTGCGAAGATAGTCTCTTTTGGTTCAAAAGTTATGGCTAAGGTTAAAGTTTTTAAAAGTAGGTCAAATGTCAAGGCCAAGGTCACAAGGTCAAAAATTTTGGTACCAAAAGAAAGATCTTGCCACAAAGAATATACATGTGAAGTATGAAGGCCCAATCTCTTTTCTTTCAAAAGTTATGGCTAAGGTTAGAGTTTTTAAAAAGTAGGCCAAACATCGAAACTAAGGTCACAAGGTCAAAAATGTTGGTATCAACAAAAAGGTCTTGCCACAAGGAATACACATGTGTAATATGAAGGTCTCATCTCTTTTCTTTCAAAAGTTATGGCTAAGGTTAAAGTTTTTAAAAAGTAGGTCAAATGTCAAGGCCAAGATCACAAGGTCAAAAACTTTGGTACCAAAAGAAAGGTTTTGCCACAAGGAATATACATCTGTAGTATGAATACCCAGTCTCTTTTGGTTCAAAAGTTATGGCTAAGGTTAAAGTTTTTAAAAAGTAGGTTAAATGTCATTTTGGCACCAAAAGAAAGGTTTTGCCACAAGGAATATACATGTGTAGTATGAATACCCAGTCTCTTTTGGTTCAAAAGTTATAGCTAAGGTTAAAGTTTTTTAAAAGTAGATCAAAAGTCAAGGCCAAGGTCACAAGGTCAAAAATTTTGGTACCAAAAGAGAGATCTTGCCACAAAGAATATACATGTGTAGTATGAATACCCAGTCTCTTTTGGTTCAAAAGTGACAGCTAAGGTTAAAGTTTTTAAAAAGCATGTCAAATGTCAAGGTCACAAGGTCAAAATGTTTGGTACCAAAAGAAAGGTCTTGCCACAAGGAATATACATGTGAAGTATGAATACACAGTCTCTTTTGGTTCAAAAGTTATGCTCAAGGTTAAAGTTTTCTGGGCAGACAGACAGACAGACAGACGGACAAGGTGATTCCTATATACTCCCCAAACTTTGTTTGTGGGGGGTATAATAATTTGTAGCGATGATCATTAGACCTTGAGCTGTAAATTACAACAAGTATAAATAATTTCTGGCAGTCATCATCACACCTTGAGCTGCTAACAATAATTAATTCAAATATCTTTTTTTCTTCATATAGTATAAATTGTATGGATATGAAATAATCTACCTAGTTAAATCCCTATATGAAGCAAATTCCTATATTCATTAAATTATATGGAGTCAAACTTCACTATCTTGCACACTGATATCTCTTATACCTAGGCTACCTCCAAGTAAAACGCCGATTCTTTATCTTAATAACACGATTAAATGTACTTTGGATGTGTCAAACAGCATTATGTCGAATAGTATTCTTATCTCAATACAGTATCAGGTCATAAAGCTCTGATTTACCTGATTTATCTGGAAGTTGGCTTCTTACTGACATTTTATGATGTTTTCCCTCTATTTGTTAGATGGTACGCATACAAAGATTACATGACCGAGTCAGAACTTACAGCAGGACCTGCATAATGCCATTCCATTTTTTGCATACTTTGATATTTGTAATAATTATAATAATATTGCTTATATTATATTAAATTATAATATTATTAATGAACATAATTTTATATTAACATACATGGCAAGTTACCAATGTTACTGGTAAATCCAATATGAAGTTAAATGATAAACAATAAGATTAGAATAGTGCTTCACAAAAAATATTTCCTAGCTATCATCACACTTCAATATAAAATTTCTGAAATTATTCTATAAGAAATAGATGTTTTCGAAAAGTGTTCATTCGAGATAAGCAATGCCAACGACATCATCTGTCCCTGCATTTTAATCTCAGTGTGGCTGTGACATTATACATTGTTAGTCCTGATGTTGTACGGCTGTGACATTATACATTGTTAGTCCTGATGTTGTACGGCTGTGACATTATACATTGTTAGTACTGATGTTGTGTGGCTGTGACATTATACATTGTTAGTCCTGATGTTGTATGGCTGTGACATTATACATTGTTAGTACTGATGTTGTATGGCTGTGACATTATACATTGTTAGTCCTCATGTTGTATGGCTGTGACATTATACATTGTTAGTCCTCATGTTGTACGGCTGTGACATTATACATTGTTAGTACTGATGTTGTGTGGCTGTGACATTATACATTGTTAGTCCTGATGTTGTATGGCTGTGACATTATACATTGTTAGTACTGATGTTGTATGGCTGTGACATTATACATTGTTAGTCCTGATGTTGTATGGCTGTGACATTATACATTGTTAGTCCTCATGTTGTATGGCTGTGACATTATATATTGTTAGTACTGTTGTATGGCTGTGACATTATACATTGTTAGTACTGTTGTATGGCTGTGACATTATACATTGTTAGTCCTGATGTTGTGTGGCTGTGACATTATACATTGTTAGTACTGATGTTGTATGGCTGTGACATTATACATTGTTAGTCCTGATGTTGTGTGGCTGTGACATTATACATTGTTAGTCCTGATGTTGTATGGCTGTGACATTATACATTGTTAGTCCTGATGTTGTGTGGCTGTGACATTATACATTGTTAGTCCTCATGTTGTACGGCTGTGACATTATACATTGTTAGTACTGATGTTGTGTGGCTGTGACATTATACATTGTTAGTCCTGATGTTGTATGGCTGTGACATTATACATTGTTAGTACTGATGTTGTATGGCTGTGACATTATACATTGTTAGTCCTGATGTTGTGTGGCTGTGACATTATACATTGTTAGTCCTCATGTTGTACGGCTGTGACATTATACATTGTTAGTACTGATGTTGTGTGGCTGTGACATTATACATTGTTAGTACTGTTGTATGGCTGTGACATTATACATTGTTAGTCCTGATGTTGTGTGGCTGTGACATTATACATTGTTAGTCCTCATGTTGTACGGCTGTGACATTATACATTGTTAGTCCTGATGTTGTATGGCTGTGACATTATACATTGTTAGTCCTCATGTTGTATGGCTGTGACATTATACATTGTTAGTCCTGATGTTGTGTGGCTGTGACATTATATATTATTAGTCCTGATATTGTGTGGCTGTGACATTATACATTGTTAGTACTGATGTTGTGTGGCTGTGACATTATACATTGTTAGTACTGTTGTATGGCTGTGACATTATACATTGTTAGTCCTGATGTTGTGTGGCTGTGACATTATACATTGTTAGTCCTCATGTTGTACGGCTGTGACATTATACATTGTTAGTACTGATGTTGTGTGGCTGTGACATTATACATTGTTAGTCCTCATGTTGTATGGCTGTGACATTATACATTGTTAGTCCTGATGTTGTGTGGCTGTGACATTATATATTATTAGTCCTGATATTGTGTGGCTGTGACATTATACATTGTTAGTCCTGATGTTGTGTGGCTGTGACATTATACATTGTTAGTCCTGATGTTGTGTGGCTGTGACATTATATATTATTAGTCCTGATGTTGTGTGGCTGTGACATTATACATTGTTAGTCCTCATGTTGTGTGGCTGGGACATTATATATTGTTAGTACTGATGTTGTATGGCTGTGACATTATACATTGTTAGTCCTGATGTTGTGTGGCTGTGACATTATACATTGTTAGTCCTCATGTTGTATGGCTGTGACATTATACATTGTTAGTCGTGATTTTGTGTGGCTGTGATTTCTTCTGGCTGTGATAATATACCTTATAAGTCCGTATTTATCTGATTTGTACAATGCAAAAAATATTTTGGGTATGTGAAATGTGGCTAGCCAGTCAGAAGATCACTTCTTTCCAGGTACATGTACTTGATCTCACATTGACGGGGATACATGACTGTTCTTGCCATCATGACTGCCACAATGACATAGCATAGTTACCTTCATACATTACAATTATACACAACATTATCCATACACATGAATCCTAATTTACCTTCTCTTCTGCCACTTCTATTTCTATCACAGTCTCTTGTCCCTGTGCGTCTTGTGAACAACAAGCTAAAAAATGGCGCACAATGAATTCATAGAGTCTAGCATCATTTCCCTGCAAAATATAATGATATGACAAGGATATTGATACAGCATAATATGTCACACCAGGATTACATCTCTGATATGGTGGAATCAATGCTTAGTGGTGCAGGATATTACCACATCAGGATTATATCTCTGATGCGGTGGCAGCCAGTGTTTAGTGGTGCAGGATATTACCACACCACGATTATATCTCTGATGCGGTGGCAGCCAGTGTTTAGTGGTGCAGGATATTACCACACCACGATTATATCTCTGATGCGGTGGCAGCCAGTGTTTAGTGGTGGAGGACATTACCACACCACGATTATATCTCTGATGTGGTGACAGCCAGTGTTAAATGGTGCAAGATTTTACCTTGCCAGGAATATATCCCTGATGTGGTGGCAGCCAGTGTTAAATGGTGCGGGATATTCCCTTGTCAGGAATATATCCCTGATGTGGTGGCAGCTACTGTTAAATGGTGCAGGATATTACCTTGCCAGTATTATATCTCTGATATGGTGGAACCAATGTTTAGTGGTGCAGGAAATTACCATTCTAGAATTATATCTCTGATGTGGTGCCAGCCAGTGTTTAGTGGTGCAGGATATTACCATTCTAGAATTATATCTCTGATGCGGTGGCAGCCAGTGTTTAGTGGTGGAGGACATTACCACACCACAATTATATATCTAATGTGGTGGCAGCCAGTGTTTAGCGGTGGAGGACAATACCACACCACGATTATATCTCTGATGCGGTGGCAGCCAGCATTTAGTGGTGCAGGATATTACCACACCAGAATTATATCTCTGATGCGGTGGCAGACAGTGTTTAGTGGTGCAAGATATAACCACACCAGAATTATACATGTATCTCTGAAGCAGTGGCCGCATTCTAGAATTATATCTCTGATGTGGTGGCAGCCAGCATTTAGTGGTGGAGGACATTACCACACCACGATTATATCTCTGATGAGGTGGCAGCCAGTGTTTAGTGGTGGAGGACATTACCACACCACGATTATATCTCTGATGTGGTGGCAGCCAGTGTTTAGTGGTGCAGGATATTACCACACCACGATTATATCTCTGATGTGGTGGCAGCCAGTTTTTAGTGGTGCAGGATATTACCATACTAGAATTATATCTCTGATATGGTGCAGTCAGTGTTCAGTGGTGGAGGTACCCAGAGAAAACAATGAACTTTTGAGAAGTGTACTGTTTGACCTTTCCATATGCTCTGAATGGGATGTAAGGACTTGAAAAAGATTTCAACATGGCAATCTAGTCCATTTGGGTCCCATCTGTAGATTAGTGAATCATACTGCATTACAAGGTGATATTTTTGTATTGTTAGAGATCAATGTATCTTTCTTACATGAACGATATATGTATCAGCTGTACCTGCAATGAATCTGTATATTTGGTGGGATGTATTGGGGGATGGGCTTGGTCAGTCTTTTTACCATTTCTTGGATTTGGCCCATGCTGTAGTATTCTAGAGGCAAACTCTGAAATAACATAATTCAATAATAATGTAATCCCAAATTTCTCATATCCTGTAAAAGCAATAAGAAATAGTTTCAATTTAATCAAATCATACACATAATAGTAAATCTTTCCTTCATGTATTTTAAACAAAGGTTTCACTCCTTATGTTGAACTTCATGGAACCAAAACAGAGAATAACTAATTGGTATTGTTTTTTGAACAAAAAACACATGTGTTCGCTTCCTTATGGATGTGTTTCAGAATGGGCCATTGCAAGTGGAAGAATCTGACTAGGATTTTAAAACATTATAGGAATATAATCTAAGATACCAGTACTCTGTAGAAATGAATGTACAGTAAAACATACTCATAACGAAGTGCCAGGGACGACCAATTTTGATTCATTACAAATGTATTTTGTTACAAAAGTTGCATTAATAAATTTTCTGACTTGAGTTTGGGTCACTCCTTATGAGAGAATAACTAGTGGGTATTGTTTTTTGAACAAAAAACACATGTGTTCACTTCCTTATGGATGTGTTTCAGAATGGGCCATTACAAGTGGAAGAATCTGACTAGGATTTTAAAACATTATAGGAATATAATCTAAGATACCGGTACTCTGTAGAAATGAATGTACAGTAAAACATACTCATAATGAAGTGCCAGGGACAACCAATTTTGATTCATTATAAATTTGCTGACTTGAGTTTGGGTCAAAACTTTTGACACAGTTCATATACAGTATATTATATGCTATAAAATTAAAGTCCATAAGTCAAACAATTTACAAATTACAATTTAGAATCTTCTTTTAAATGACCTTGAAATGGTAAGTTTTTTTTAAATTAGACCTTGAGATTTGTAATTGTAGGTCAAGGTCAAAATTTTATGCCGTGCACCTTGCCTCACTGTCACCTTTCAATGTTCCAAGTTTCAAGTTCTTACCTCGAAGGGTATTCAAGTTATGGCCTGGTCAATTTTTACTTTTTAGTTTGACCTTGAGATTGTAAATGTAGGTCAAGGTCAAAAAATTTTATGCCATGCACAGAGACATAGACTACTTTTAGAGACTGGAAACTAGCCACTACTTCCAGAAACATGCTGCACACTCTTTTGTTATGCAAATTAGGTTTCGCCGCGCTTAGTGGTCATAATACTCTTTGAATTGACTGCGCAGATAGCCGAGTGGTTAAGGCGCAAGCCTGTATATCACAACAATTAATAAGGTCAAACTGCCCCATACTTAAGAAATTTTATCATTTTTTAATTAATTATTACTATTCTTAGCATTTTACCTATTCAAAGTAAAATTCTTTTGAACATGTTTCTTTTCATTACATCAAAGACAGAAACCAGCTTTAGTTAAGATCAATTCAGGTAAATTGGCTTTGGTTAACACCTCTTATTGCCAGGTGTTACTATAGACAGCAATTAACCATAGATTAGAAGCAGTCAAGAAATCGTCCAACCTTAATAAGTGTTTATTTAACAATTAAGATCGGTAAATAACAAAATGAAAAAAAATTGCCGTCATTTGCACAGCCAGTGTGGTCCGATGATGTCAAACGTTTTACATTAGGACAATGATCATCAGTTTGATCAGATCATTCAAGAGGTAAAAAACTTAACTGCTAAGATTCTTTTGACCTTTTTTAAATTAATTTATTTATACTATTATTATTAATTTCTTCTTTTGCAATTAGATTATGGCAATATGCCATACATTTCAAACGATTCTCTCAAAGAGGATTGCCGATGTAACCCTCCTTTATTTACTATGGTTTAGGAATAAATACCCCAAACAGGTTCCTTATGTTGCATTGAATTTAAAAAAAAACAGTATTATTAAAGAAGTATAAGATATATATATAAGATAAATAACATGCCAGATGTGCCACATCCTATAATAATTTTACTATAAGCAGAAGAGAATCAGGCAATTTGACCAATGAAAATGCACCTAAAAAGGTGTTAAATAATAATTTACTGCTTTGTTTTTTTCCAAGTGACACCACATGCTTGCATTCCCTCATCAATTACTGAAACTATTTCAAATGGTGAAAACTAAAATAGCTCTTCAGAAAAATATAAAAAAGTTGGGAAATATAAGAATATCACATTTCTTATAAAAAGCGGAAATCACAACTCGTATGAAATTAAAGATTATAAACATTCATTCATATACCGCATATTATACTTATAATGACAAAAAAGCAAATATCAATAACCTACATACCATATAAGCATACGACTGTACTTACTTATTGAATTATTCTGTGTTGTTTTAATACCTATTTGTACAAGGTCAATGTCAGTGACTCCGATCAGAAAAATAAAATGTCGCCGATATACCCGTTTTACTAAGTGTGTAGTGCAGTATTTACAACAAGCTGATCAATAAAAAATACACAAAATCTTTTACTGAATATCTTTAACCCTGCAAACAAAATATTGTCGAGTGAATTACGATAAGTCAGCAGAAAATGTTGTGACAATGACGCTTTCGAGTGTCTGTTTGTATACCACACGCCGTGGAAATGGCGTCTTATTATGGGAGGTCATTTGCTATTAAAAGTAACAGTGGACCAAGGATTTCAAGCGTCAGATAATATTTTTTCAACGTAATTGTTTTATCTAAGACTTCTTCTTCAGTCAATTCTTTCAAACATTGCGATATTATGGCTATATTGTCTCCAAGCGGAGATTCATGTAGAACAATATGGCGGACAGCCGTTATTTACATCCGAGCTACTCAGAGAGGTAGCACACGCCAGTATTTTGTTAAGAGCAGAGAGGGAGTTTCCAGTCTCTGAAAGTAGTCTATGTCTCTGGCCATGCACCTTGCCTCACTGTCACCT
Organism: Pteria penguin; assembly: GCA_035048485.1. Classification (NCBI taxonomy): domain Eukaryota; kingdom Metazoa; phylum Mollusca; class Bivalvia; order Pterioida; family Pteriidae; genus Pteria; species Pteria penguin. The sequence goes on from CM068580.1 coordinate 87,512,250, forward strand.
TTTTAAGTTCCAAGTTTCAAGTTCTTACCTCAAAGGGCATTCAAGTAATGGCCTGGACAATTTGAAAAAAATCATACATTACCTCCCCAGTTTTGATCCCTACTTTGTTGATCTATTAATCCATATAAATCCAACTCTTTGGGAAAAATGTTTGTCTCTGTACGTGGATAACTGATGAAACCCTTTGTGTACAGACTTTCTGCTATCTTCATAGTCTCTTTGGCATTAATTCTCAATTTCCTGGATGCTAATTTTTCCAATTCCTGAAGAAAAGGAACAAACACATTTATATATATATATATATATATATATATATATATATATATATATATATATACACACATATAAATATATGTATACACTATAGACTATAGAAACAGACAATAATTGAATTACTATTATTAGAAAAGAATATTGATTTATTAAATTGTGCAAATATATATATACACATGTATATATACATGTATATATATGTATATTTTTATATATATATATACACACACACATATAAATATATATATACACTATAGACTATAGAAACAGACAATAATTGAAATTACTATAATTGGAATAATAATTCATTAAAATTGCATGATACAGTAAGTGTCATGAAATGCAAAAGACTGATTTAAAATAATACATAAAGAATATATAGCACTGAATATCACTTACAGGGACTTTAAAAGGTAATTTTCATCATTTGATTGTGACATTCATCATTTGATTGTGACATTCATCAGATCAGAATGATGCCACTGATTGCTTAAGCACAAAATATTACATACCACTGTATCAAGTGCCTGGGGTCTCCATTTACTTTTAGATTTGCATCGAATGTCTACTACATTAGCTGTTGGATTCTACAGATAAACAATGTAAATATAGCTAATATACTATAATTTATTAACGATGATGCTACATTAATCCCTAAAATTCACTTCTCTAAACAAACCCTCAGTAATGAATTTACCCAATGGCATTTTGCACCAATAATCTGGAATAATGTTCCCCATCTGGAGGAAAATTCAGGGACCAGAATTCCAAAACTACATTAACATCAACCAGTAAATCTAGACAAATTTATTACTTCCCTAACATAACTGTAGAAAATTACCCTTTTTATTAAATTGGTGAAGCCATGTTGTTTAATACCACAATTCACCTGTTTGTTTACACATCAAAACCTGCATTTATCTCGTCCTGTTTATCTCACTATAAATAGCCTAAGGTAATCTCATGTTAGATGTCAATGACGAGATTATAGTTACTTGCCAATTTCACTGCTTACACTGTTCAATTTATGCCAAAGTATTAAAATAGCAATCAAAAATTCAAAACTAAAGTGAAATTTGCTTCATTATTTCTTTTTTATGTCCTTTATGCCCAGATAACTTCATTTATCTGGTGACAGAATCAGAGCATGCATTATATGGAAATTTTGATTTATTGAACCAAACCATAGAAAAATCTTTTTTGTGTTGAGGTTAACCAAAACGCCAAACCTCTCTTTTCACTGTCTCATCCAAAATTCAGGATACTGACAAAATGATGAAGAGAATCAAACAGGGGAACATTGGATAAATGAAATATTACCAGTACTTTAAAATTAAATTCTAATTCTTAATTGTAGGCTTGTACTTTATGATATTTTTGTATTTTGTTTTATCAATCAACATAAGTTACACTAGTCTTGGCATTTTATATACAACTGTCAACATTTTAGGATAAGTGAACAGTAATTTGGACAATTTACAACAGGATTTACTAATTTTGAAGAAAAAAAAATGCTTCAGAAAAATATTTATTTTTACAAGTGTGATGCATTACACAAATAAGAAATTAATCAAACATGTATATAAGGCACATATCTTTTCCTACACATGAATATACATATGCCCCTCACTATACTATAAACATTCATACATACACTAACTCTAATGTATCCTCAGGCATTAAAATTCCTGAGAAATAAATGTATATAATCCGGGAAGCCGGTGTGGCCTAGTGGATAAGGTGCTCGGCTCGTGATCGAGAGGTCGCGGGTTCGACTCCCGTCCGGGGCACACCGGTGTTCTGTCTTTCGGATGAGACAGTAAAAACCGAGGTCCCGTGTCACGGTAGGCGTGGCACGTAAAAGATCCCTCACTGCTTCGGGTGGGTCCGTTGCAAAGGTCAAAATTTGTATGCCCCGCATCAGGCAGATGCCGTCACCATATACGTGAAATATTCGTGGTGTGACGTTAAACAAAAATCAATCAATCAATCAATATAATCCGGGCGGTCCAGAAAATATGTTTCTCTTAAAATTTGGGCACAGTACTACCAGACTTTGTGAAGTGGTCAAGTGCTTTGTCATTAACATAAAACAACAATCAACCAACCAATTCTAACGTTGATATTCTTTGTTAAGAATATATGACAGTATCATGTTCATGGTATAATTATATAAGTACATACTTTCTTTTTTTCATAAGAGGAGGCCCCCTACGTTGCATTAGCAACAGGTAAGCTCTAGTGTATCTTCTGCTCCTTTGAGATTCAGTTTCTTTCTGATTAACATAAGCTTTTGATTTCTTTACACATTTTTTTTCACATGATGAGCATGATCAGTAGCATTTACCAAGCCGATAAAAATTTCAAGCAGCTGATACAAAATTATGATCTATGTATGATTTAGTGTATGACTAGATGACTACACAAGATTTTAAATGCAGCTCAGTCAAATATCTTACTCTTCTTTCAATTATTTACAAACAAATCAGTTACTCCTAGAATTCATAGCTTTAAGTAAAGTAGAGTGTCGTTTTGAGAAGTTTTTAACATCAAAATTACAAGTTATGGAAGTTAAATTGTATTAATTACTAAAATAATACTTTCCATTTTGAAATCAAACAGTCACAAAGAACTCTGACATTCAAACTTGACCTTTCATTCTGTTTCTTCATTTTATGTGAAATATGATTAACTAGGTTGAAAACCTTTTGAGTTATTGTATCACATCCAAAGTGTTGATGGACAGACGGAAGGACAGAAAGAAAGGAAGATTCCTATGGAGAACTGTAACATTTCAGAGTCCTAAATATCATATAGATCTTAACATCTCAAGAACATTTTACAAACCTCAATACATTGTTCATATAGCGCTAAGCATGCCAGGTAGTCAAACAAGCGATACCTGTAAAAGTCAACAACAGAATTCTTTAAAACAAATTTCATATATTATCCATAAACAAATGGACATAAAACTTAAGTGCAATTAACTGAAGCATCATAAAAGCTCCCTACTTCTCGTTTCAACACATTACATTATATTTTTAATTCTGATTTAGGGATACCATTGTTCTTAGAATATAACAAGAGTATCGGTAAAAGTGATGGATGCTCCCCAAACGGCAGTTATACTTATAATGCAGGAAATTGATGACTCAATTCATACACAAAAAATTAGTAAAACTGATGGACGCTACAAGAAGCACAGCAATAATGAAGGAAATGAATGACTCAGTATATAAGAAATCATTGCATCAATTGATGAAGATTTCAAATCTCAATATATCATATGGATATCTATTTGAGTCAACTGAAGAACAACAAGTGATCATAACCTTGAGTGACCTTTGTCTAAAAGCCCTTAACCTAAATATCATTGATGGATGCTCCAAGAAGCACAGCAATAACGAAGGAAATGAATGACTCAGTATATAGGAAATCACTGTATTAATTGATGACGATTTCAAATCTCTATGTATCATATGGACATCTAACTGAGTCAACTGTAGAACGACAAGTGATCATATCATCTTAAAGTCAAATGAGTAAGATTGACCTTGATTAGTTATGAAATAAAACTTTTTATCATGAACTTGGCCTTTCAGAAATGACCGTGAGTGGCCTTTGTCCAAAAGCCCTTAACCTAAATAGCATTCTGGTGAAGTATGATAAAATTCTGAAGAAAGGTGTAGGAGATATAAGTACTTCATGGTACTTTTAGTCATAGTTAATAAGTGACCTTGACTTTTCAGATATCACCTTGAGTAACTTTTGTCCAAAAGCCCTTAAACTAAATAATATTTTATTGAATTATGATCAGATTTTTATGAAAGGTATAGGAGATATACATACTTCATGGTATTTTAATTCATTGTTAATAAAAGACCTTGACCTTTTAGAAATGACCTTGAGTTATTTTTATCCAAAAGCCCTTAACCTATATAACATTTTGATGAAGTATGATCAAATTCTAATGAAAGGTAAAGGAAATATGAGCTTGGACAGACGGACACTACGCCAGTCACACAAACATGACAGCGACTATATGCTCCCCCAAAATTTTTCGAGAAGCATAAAAAGTTACAACCTGGCAAAATGTGAACTGGTACCTACCCACAATGATATAAAGTTATATGCCAAGTTTCAATCCAATACCTTGAAAGACTGCAGAAAAAAGTCTGGAAAACTGTAAAATTCTTGAAGGGAAATAACTTCGGCAAAACCAAGTCAATCATACCAAAATGTGAACTGTACTTACTTTCATTGATTTAAAGTTATAAGCCAAGTTTCAATTCAATACTTTGAAAGACTGCAGAAACAAGAGGCCCAAGTGGGCCTATATCGCTCACCTGAGTACCTAGATGATCAGTCATGCATGAAGGAAGAATTCATTTATTTTTGCATTAATGTGACTAAGTCAACACAAATGTTGAAAATATGTCAAATTTTATTTCAAACCAGAATAAAAAACAACACTTTTTTGCACATCCATTCAGGTGATTTTCATATTAAGCATTTCCTTTGTCTCTGCAAGATGTCATTCAGGGCAACAAGTTAGTCATTTTCTTTAGGTGTGGCCTTTTGTTGACTGATTTTAAGTCTGGGTCATGAACAACAATTGTTTCAAATATTGTCCAGATCTAACTTAAAATTGCCTAATTTCATATGTTGAGTGTTGAGAAACATCTAAAACCTTATTTAGATGTGTAAAGAAATGAAAAAAATTTTTTTACCCCAGTGGGATTTAAACTGCTACTCTCCATATTTTCATTACCAAGTGGTATATGTACCATTGTGAGACCCATTTTTTAGACATGGTGGCACCATCTGTTGACCAATTTGGATGAAATGTAAAAACTGATAGAGGAAATTTACCAAATTGATAGAGGACCTTTAGTACTTCATGCATTCCATGTTTCATTAAAATCTTTCATGTGGTTTTGTAGAAAAAGTTGAAAATGTGAAAAATGGCCAACCCCCCCCCCTTTTTTTGGGGGGAAGTCTTAAAAAATTCATAAAAAAAATCCAAAAATTGAGATAATGACAAAATTCTTTCACAATAATATTCCTTACCACAATTATGATCAAAATAGTCATTAAGAAATCATCAATATCAATTAACTGAAAAACATGACACATTTCAGCATTGAAATGACTAAGTCCAAAAACACGTCAAAAAAGCGTAAATTTCTATTTGACGGATCTTAACCCCGAACACAACTTTTAATAACCCATCTTTATGGATTGTTGAAATGCAAATAGTTTCCCCATATATGTACTGGTTCTGGGGAAGAAGATGTTTGAAGAGGGGTACCATTTTGGGCACTTTTGGCCCCGCCCTGGATCCACCCCTGATGGAATCTGGATCCCGAACACAATTTTAGTAGGGGACCTTGAGTACATCATTTACAGAAAGTTTGATCCAAATCTGCAATGTAGTTCCAGAATAGAAGTCGAAAATGTGAAAAAGTTAACGATGGACGGACGGACGACGACGACAGATGACGGACGGCGCACTATGACTATAGCTCACTTGAGCCTTTGGCTCAGGTGAGCTAAAAAAGTCAGGAGAGCATGACCTCAGGCGGACCGATGGACAATGCCATAATATAATATGTCTCTTCTATAACAGGCGTATACAAAATTAGTAAAGGACCTTGAAAACTTGTTTGCTGCCAAGTTTCAATGAAATCTCCTCAGTCGTTACAGCGGAGAAGTTGATTATGTGAAAAGTTTACAATGACACCAACAACAATACTGACAACAAAGCCTGTCAAAAGACAAATTCTGATCAGAAAAATTTTAATCCATTAAGAATGTTCCTAAGTATGTTTACCTTTTCCATGCAAACTCACAGCTTGTTTCATCATATGTGTGAGAAACTGAAAAAAAGTATAGATATTTCTTTTTACTATCATAAAACATTGTACAGATAGAGTATTACAAATAATTCATTCCTTTCTGTTAACTTAATACAACAACATTTTTTTCTTAACTACAGGCACATTTCTATCACACAACACATGCATTTCACATTTTTCACATTAAAGGCACATTTTTATCACACTACAGGCACATTTTTTACATTCAGCCATATTTTTCAGAGTACAGGCACATTTTTTCACGCTATAGGCACTTTGTAACAAACGAAAGGCATAATTTCAACACACTACAGACATTTTTCACACTACTGGCACATTTTTCAATACTACTCAGCAGAGACAGCAATGTGATAGATATTTCACACATTCACATTAAGATTGTACATTATAATCTCCATTCATAAACTCACATTTTCCCTAAACAAAAATCAAAAACACTTTTTCAATCCCTCAATATATTAATGTATCTATACTTGAAATATGAAAGTAATTAAATTTAACATTTTGATGTACTGTAGGTCAAATGTCAAGGTCAAGGTCGATACATCAAAAGTCACAGTACCAAATGAAAACTACAGCCATGTAAAATGGAAGTGTGAAATATCATATCTCTAACCCTGATCATTGATAAGATAATCATCATAAAGGTTAAAAGATTATCTTATCAAGAGTTTTTTAAAGTTAAAATCAGACTAAAATGTCAAGGTTACTAAGTCAAACGCTGTGATATCGCACTAAATCTATGCTCATGATGAATCTATGTGTGAAATATCAAATCCCTAACCCATACCAGTAAACAAGAGGCCCAAATGGGCCTATATCACTCATCTCAGTACCTAGATGTGCAAGATGTGATTTAGGGCAACAAGTTAGTCATTTTCTTTAGGTGGGGCCTTTTCTTGACTGATTTCAAGTCTGGGTCATGAACAACAATTCTTTCAAATGTTGTCCAGATCCAACTTAAAATGGCCTAATTTCATTTGTTGAGTGTTGAGAAGCATCTAAAAACTTATTTAGATGTGTAAAGAAATTAAAAAAAACAGTTTGTCCACAGCTGGATTTGAACCGCTACTCTCTATATTTTAATTACCAAATGGTATATGTACCATTGTGAGACCTATTTTTTAGACATGGTGTCACAATCTGTTGACCAGTTTGGATGAAATGTACAAAATTGATAGAGGACCTATAGCACTTCATGTATACCATGTTTCATTAAAATCTTTCCTGTATAACAGCAGAATTTAAAAAGTGAAGAACTGTCCCTATACACCCTCATTTGGAAGTCTTATAAAATTCATAAAAAATCCAAAAATTGAGATATGGACAAAATTCTTTCAAAATAACATTCCTTACCATAATTATGATCACAATAGTCCATAGGAAATCATCATTATCAATTAACTAGGAAATATGACACTTTTCTGTATTGAAATCACCAAGTCCAAAAAAATGTTGAAATAATTTCTAAAACTTGATTTTGGAAGGGAACCAAAATGACAACAAGACTTCTTCACTCATCCCTCTAGATATTTTCTATGCATTCTGTTTGTCTCTGTGTACAGCCAGTATGAAGAAGAAGATTGTCAAAGGAGGGTACTCTTTTGTGACCTACTTTTGACTATGCAGACGCCACCTTTAGAAAGGTTTGGACGAAAACAACAGAATTTGAAGGAGATCATAAGTGATTTATTTCTACCAAGATTTATTAAAATCCTTCCAACAGTTTTGCATAAAAAGTTGAAAATGTGAAAAATAGCCAAACTCCCCCCCCCCTTTTATTTTTGGAAATCTTAAAAAAATTCATAAAAAATCCAAAAATTGAGATATTGACAAAATTCTTTCAAAATAATATTCCTTACCGTAATTATGATCAAAATAGTCCATAAGAAATCATCATTATCAATTAACTGCTGACGGATCTGGACGAAAATCAACAACACTTGTAGGGGACCAGGAGTACTTCATGTGTACAAAGTTTCATTAAATTCAGTCGGATTCGCAAAAATATTTTTCCTAAAATTAAATAAACTGTAAAAAAAATCTAGATCCACCAATGATAACATAAGCTGGAATCGCAGACGCTGTCGAGTACTGTAAATACTCAAATATAACACACACATTTTAAAGCTAATTTATCTTATCAGGTTTTGCCTGCGTATTACATATAGGATTAGAAATCTGTAACTATTTTTCCACGCTCTCATCGACTTTGTGTTAACTATGATTTAACTGCTATTCGTCATCGGCAGACCCCTCACTCATTTTTCAATGACCATGTAAACTTTGATCTCTCAACATCCCCTCATTAAATATTTAACTATTTTATAAATGACAAAGTAGCCTATGTCTCTGTTTATCACAACAACGTTTTCTTGATAGTTACACAATAGGCGAAATTACACGAGCATCGACAACATGACCTACTAGTATTATCATGAGAATGTTAGATTAAAAAAAATAGTACTGGTACTTGAATTGGACTAGATCTCTATTCATTCATTTTTTCTTCATAATTTCTTCACAAACATGGGCCATCCTCACGTTAAGTTCACATAATTTATGTGGACACACACATTCATTCTAACGAGAAAAAATTTGAAGCGGTCGTTTGGGATGAGGGTTAAACTACTAGTACAGCTGCAATAGTTAAATTTGAAGACTAGGCGAGTTTGATTGTAAATGAAATGAACGAGAGAATGAATGAAAAGGGTTGGTATCACAGGATAAATAAAGGCTGGTCGTTCCATTCTGCTTTTGATGATAATACATGTAACGCAATCACATTGTAAAAGGTATACGGCAAAGCAAATTCAATTGACAGCATCAATGATGAAATGACAATTCAATTGAGGAGGTACACAAAAGGCGAATAACTAAACATAAAAACAAAATCATATATATGTGCTGAAAAATCTCGAATGCATATTGCAGTGTTGCTGTTTCGACATGAAATTGACATTATTTTTTTTTTATTTTTCCCTGCATTTTTTCATGACTTTCGAGGTCAGTTTTAGGTGCACATTATACTCAGGTGCGTATTAAAAATTTGCAAAAGTAAGAAACACAAAAATAAACCTATAAGCATTTTGTTTAAATTCCCAAAAGTAAATCAACACAAAAATATCCAGATTTATAGTAGGGTTTGATTGATGAGGAACTTGTGTGTAAAGATTCTTGACCATAGGTGTAAAGCAAATGCTGTCATGGTTCAGAAATCATTCTCATATCTCAACTTTGAATATAGATATCACAGAATTACCTTTTAGTTTCCAGAAAGGCTCAGGAACAAATGCTTGAACTTGTTTGTATCTTTCCACAACAAAGCCAAGAGTGGGAAACTGGCAACTTCCATAACTAATTAACTGATCAGAGAGCACTTCAGGAAAGATCTTCTGAAGACGTAATGTTTGAAATCTGGTAAAAGCAGCACCTGTAAGAAATTGAAATGAGTAATATTATTAAAAAAGGTAAAAAGAACATGACAGGTTTGTATACCAGAGGTGCCACAATAACTGGATGCACACCTGCTTTGGCAAAACTCTCAATGTCCTACATTTTGAACCCACCCCAACCCCCAAGGGTGTGTGATGTAAGTCAAGTGTGAGAAACTCTTAGGTGACCCAACAGTCCATCCAAGTTTGGTAACTGTATCTCCATCTAAACTTTTAAAAAGCAAAAATTTCAATGTCCTACTTTTTTACCCTGCCCCACCACCCGGGCTTGTGGTGCAGTCAAGTGTGAGAAACCCTAGGTGAACTAAAAGTCCAAGTTTAGTTACTGTATCTCCATTTAATCATGAATGTTGTGAGAGAGATTAGGCTACACACAAAATCATTATGATGACTGAAGCATGAAATGAAGGTCACGGTATAGTCAGAAAGAACTTATCAATGTCTTCAAACCCACCAAGTTTAATATAATTATCATTAATGGTACTCAAAAAACCAAGCTAAACGAAAAGTAGGCACCATACAGATGGACCAGCGGACAGAAAAAGGGAAAAATGGACGGACCAGACTTGCTTTGCAATGCGGACAACAAGAGTATAAAGAGAAAAGCAAAAACATTGATATTTCAACATCTTAAAATTTGCCTTATCATTTCATTATAGCTAATGGCCCCACCCAGGGCTAAATCAAGGAAGCAAGGAGGGTGTAATGATATGGGACATGGGTAGATATTGTAATTCATTATTAGTTTTCATTCACAAAACAAAAATTAAAAAAAAAAACACACAATTTACACAAAAGCATTGAAATTTCAACATCTTAAAAAAAAACACACACACACACAAGAGCACTGAAATTTCAACATCTTAACATTTGCATTATCATTTCATTATAGTCAATGGCCCCTGCCCCCAGGGCTAAATCAAGGAGGGTGTAATGATATGGGGTATGGGTGGATTTGTAATTCATTATGAGATTTCAATCGCATTACAAAAGTATAAAAAGAAACACAAAAACATTGAAGTTTGAACACCTTAACAGTTTTCCTATCATTTCATTAGATCACATGAGTACCCCCCCCCCCCTCATCACAAGAGGATGCAGAAATTCACTCAGAATAGTTCATAGGAATATATTAGCAGAATGCATTAAGTTAAATTACCAAAAGAAATCAATAAGAATGAAATTCCAAGACTTTAACATTTGCCCTATCATTCTGTATGTGGACACTGACACTGGAGCCAATGTTGATGCCAGGGATATTGCAATAGCTCTTCTGCACTTAAGTGCAGGCACACTAAAAATGAATGTCCACATCTAGAAAACTTAAAAGTTAAGAACACTAATAGTATATTCCCCCTTTTTAAATTTTAAAAATTGCAGAAACATCCTGCATGATTCTTGCTTTATTACCATAAAATTAGTTGTTAAAATACTCAAAATCAACACATTATAACCAATAGACACTCTTGGAAATTACCTTAAAGTAGGCAAAAATGAAAAAGTACCCCCCAAAAATGAGGACAATGACCTGTGTATTTGAAAGGGTTTTATTAGTGGAGTATGCATGCTAGGTATGAAGTATCTATTTTTCATAGTTCAAAAGTTTTGGGCAAAAATTCCCAACCTTGGTGTAATTTGAAACTGGTTTAAAAGGTGGAGTATATGTAAAATATGATATCTCTATATCATACAGTTAATAAGTTATGGCGAAGATTAAAGTTGACAACAAACCAGCAAACAAACAAACACACAGACAGATCAAAAACAATATGCCCCAATCTATCGATCCCGCGACATAAAAAAAAAATATCAAAATCAAAAAATTTATTTCAGAATGGAACCACTAACAACTCTTTCTAGACGTCCTTGTTTAACAGTGTGATTCTTTGTGTTTGATGATCTATGCAGCTGGTCTGAAGAAAACTGTACCCTTTAGGACCTATTTTGCCCCGCCCTGGATCCATCCTTTGACTGATCTGGCCAGAAAGTAACAAAATTTATCGGAGACCTTGAGCATTTTTTTTCTACCATGTTTTATCAAAATTCCTTCAGTGGTTTTTTAAAAAAAAGTTTAACAGGTAAAAAGTGAACAGATTGATAGACAGATTTTGGAAATATTTAGTATGACAATAAATCACATAGCCTTAGGCTCAGGTGAACTAAAAATATAACACCCCCAAATATCTACTCCCCTGACCAAAAAAATAAATGATAGTACTGGTAAATAACATTCACCTATACGGAGATCAAGCTCTGATCTCACGTCTACAGCATCACTAACATTCTTATCTGGAGCAATTAAATTTCTGCAAGCTCTCTGAACAGCTCTGAAAGAAAAATAGGTGAAAAACATACAGAAAGTTGATAAATGATGAGATTGAGAGTAAATTAGAGTAAAAACCAGTTTTGCATTTTGGCACTTTACCAGAAAAGATGCAAAAGCTTTGCCTGGCTGAATAGTGAATGAGTCTGGCTTGTAAGCATAAGGAAGAAATTATACATCTCGCCATGTGCACATGACTGGGAGATAATAGGTTATACATCTCACCAGAGTTATGGTCATGTTGTATGTACATGGCTAGGAGATAATAGGTTATACATCTCACTAGACTTATGGTCATGTATGTACACGGCTAGGAGATAATAGGTTATACATCTCACCAGATGTATGGTTATGTTGTATGTACATGGCTAGGAGATAATAGGTTATACATCTCACCAGAGGTATGGTTATGTTGTATGTACATGGCTAGGAGATAATAGGTTATACATCTCACCAGGTGTATGGTCATGTATGTACACGGCTAGGAGATAATAGGTTATACATCTCGCCAGGTGTATGGTCATGTATGTACACGGCTAGGAGATAATAGGTAATACATCTCACCAGATGTATGGTCATGTTGTGTGTACATGGCTAGGAGATAATAGGTTATACATCTCACCAGAGGTATGGTCATGTTGTGTGTACAGTGCTAGGAGATAATAGGTTATACATCTCACCAGAGGTATGGTTATGTTGTGTGTACAGTGCTAGGAAATAATAGGTTATACATCTCACCAGGTGTATGGTCATGTATGTACAGGGCTAGGAGATAATAGGTTATACATCTCGCCAGATGTATGGTCATGTATGTACACGGCTAGGAGATAATAGGTAATACATCTCACCAGATGTATGGTCATGTTGTGTATACATGGCTAGGAGATAATAGGTTATACATCTCACCAGAGGTATGGTCATGTTGTGTGTACAGTGCTAGGAGATAATAGGTTATACATCTCACCAGGTGTATGGTCATGTATGTACAGGGCTAGGAGATAATAGGTTATACATCTTGCCAGAAGTATGGTCATGTTGTATGTACATGGCTGGGAGATAATAGGTTATACATCTTGCCAATCTTATTGAAACGCAACTTGTACTTCGTTCCTCTACGCTACTCTCTATGTACAAGATCTTACAACTGCCAATTCGAGGTCATCTCAGGATGACCTTTCAGTACAACCAGTCAGACTTTGAGTCGGAGATCTTTCGGTATTGTTTGTATGTAATATAACACCAAAAGATCTCTAACTCCAATTCTGATTGGCTGTTCTGAAAGGTCATCCTGAGATGACCTCAAATCGGCAGTTGTAAGATCTTGTACATGGAGAGTATCATAGGGAAGCGAAATACAAGTCGCGTTTTAATAAGATTGTACATCTTGCCAGAATTATGGTCATGTTGTATGTACAGGGCTAGGAGATAATAGGTTATACATCTCACCAGATGTATGGTAATTTTATATGTACATGGCTTAGAACATAGAAAACGCTTAAAAGAAGAGGCTCAACACATCTGTAGCTCTCACCGTTACTCCCTGCCCTCTAAAACCATTGATCAGCAAATAGCTGAAGTTTTTTTAAATATTTCATGAAAATAAAGACTTAAGATGAACATTTTGAGAAATAATATTCACTGTCCCTATACAACTAGATACAAGATACTATAAGCTATTTAAAAATACACTTACTGAGGTGTAATTTCTGAGAACTTGGCTCTGTATACAGGAATATTTGGCTTCACTGAAATTAAAAAAACATCTCTATCCTCATCTCAAAGCTTAATAACTAGTTTGATTATTCTGAGTTTTACATCACATTCAACTAAAAGCTGGCGTTTACCAACCTTTGAAACATTCTGGCTCGATCTGAAGATCTTGTAGAATCATTATTGAAAGTATCAATAGTTATATCCTTTATACAAATTTCTATTGCAACCATTTATAATGCTTTAAAAAATAAGATTTCCACTGCAGCTTACCTGCTTTGCAAACTTGTATAACTTCAAAACCTATGTTTTCCCCTTCACGATCGCAATCTGTCCAAATAATGAGTGACTGACATCCTCTTACTTCTCGTTCCAATGTTCTCTAAAAAAATGAAACTAAATGGTAAACTTCTGGTCCTTACTTCTTTGAGAAAACAATACATAATTATAAATATCCATTTTCATTTGAAATTTCTTTAGTAAACGATAAGAATACCTTAAAAATTAATGCTCTGTTTCCCCTTCTATTGCTGAAGAAAATAATGTATGTTTGTAAGGTATGAATGTATTTTAAGCAGACTTATACTTGGTCTGAAAACAGTAATACTTATGTATAATATAAAAGGTTTAGGGTTAACACAATGCAAATTAATAGTTGTTGTCATCGCCCTTTTCTCATACTCACTGATAATGAAGCAAACAATTACCAGATACTTCAGAATCTGATTTTTCAATTTTTATCTTTAAATTAATCATTCACTACCCTATCTAATGGCAGTATATGATGTCACCAAATTCATCTCCACTTTCCCACCCGCCCTCTCTCTTCCTCTTATTCTGAAGCTGGTGTAGCTCAGTGGGGAGGTGCTGGGCTCATGATGGAGAGGTCCCGATTTCGACTCTCATCTTGGACACACTGGCATCCTGTCTTTCAGATGAGACAGTAAAAACCGAGGGTCCATATCAAGGTAGGCCTGGCACATAAAACATCGTTCACTGCTACGAGTGGGTTTATTGCAAAGGTATAAATTTCTATGCAATGCTTAGGTGCTACCACTGTATAGGTGAAATAATCGTAAACTGAGGTAAAACAACGCAGTTCAACACAGGACATCAACACAGAACACATTGAATTTTGATCCCCCCCCTCCAACCACCCATTTAGAACCTGTTTCTGCCTTGAGTTTTTTTTATATTTTATGCTTATTTGACTATCAACAAACTTAAAGCATTGGAACCACCTCAAATCTGAAAGACTCATAAGCAGATATTTAGAACTGTATTGCCTGAAGTGTAATCACATGCCATCTGAATGAATTTTCATAAATGCATATCTGTGCTAAGTGGATGGTGTATTATCAACAAATTATACACACTTGGAGTTTTACAACAAACCTCTTACATCTTCTATACTATAGCTTTCAAGGTCACAAAATTTTGTGTTGGTCAGAAAGAACTCATCAATGTCTACAAACTGACCAAGTTCGTTGTTGGTATCATTAATGGTATGCAAGAGATCAAGCTAAACACAAAATCAGACAGTGTTCACTGAAGTGTAAAATCGAGGTCAAGGTCATCAAATTTTGTGTTGGTTGAGAAGAATTCATCAATGTCTACAAACTGACCAAGTTTGAAGTTGGTATCATTAACGGTATGCTAGAGATCAAAGGCTTGAAGAGCCACAAAGGCGTCGAGCTAAATTTAATTTAAAGCTGTCAAAAGTAGCAGAAATTGACCAGTCCTGTTCATCTTTTTCGTTGAATTCCAATAATTTTTGGAAAAGAGTAAAAATAAAAGCGTAAGGACCAACGGCCATATATCATATAAGATATCATCATAACATTTTATTGTTCTTTACGTCATTCTTGCAAAAATATGTCAAATGTCTTATCATAAAGAATGTACATGTGAAATCAATCGAACACCATTGCCATTTTTTTACAAAGATAGAAATGGACGAGTTGTTACCACTGCCTGTAAAATATGGAAGCCTTATGCTTAAATTGTTTTAAGATATGGTCAACTCTCGGTTACAGTTTTTGTCTATGCTACGCTACTAACACTGACACTAGGGCCAACAGCTTGTATATGTAGTCCAAACACACTAGTTATTATTCGGTCGTTTATTGTATGTGCACGTGTAAGGGCTACAACGCCATGCTGTTCGCCGTAATGACGCAAGCCAATTGTGCATCACAATCGCACTTTATCGGTTGATTTGGAATAAAACCTTCACATTAAAATTCTACGTTATTTATTTTTCATGCATTCAATCTAAAATTCTGTCTTAATCCAAGCTATCATCCTTTACATCCGCATTAAATTTTGAAGGCGATTTTGAAACTTTCTCAGCTGCCATTTTTTTATGCCCTCGTGGGAACTTTTCCAGATATGTTGAAGACCATGTGATATATACACATGCTACTTCCCTAATAAGGAAAAAATGAGGCGTGGCTTTAGAAATTTTAGCGGGAAAATACACAACTACGCAAAAACAAGTAATTCCTACATATATAAAGCTATTTGGCGTTGTGACCAACATCTTGATCATTTAATGCTATTCCGATTGCAACCTAATCTTTTTAAAAAGCTATGATTGTTCAATATAGACTGGAGTTACCTGCTCTTGCTTGCTATCGCTAGCGCGAAGAGACAAGTGACCACCGCCATTTTGTAGAGGCTATTCCCAGTCCAGCAAGTGTTATTTATAGCACAGGCGGTAAGGGCAAATAAGAAGCTGTACACACTGCGTGTAGATATTTTTAAAATTCGTTTGCAGTAGCATACGCAGCATAGGTATACAGTACCTGATGTAATTTACGAGAGGCTCGTGATGTTTAGCCTTGAAGATGTAATTAATTTTGTCGATATTTGTTGATTCTAGGTTAAATGAATGAAACAAAACAAAATTCAGTAAGATAAAAATAACCGATAACGCGTCACTTGAACCTAGGTCAGTCTCGTTATGAATTAGTGGTCACCTGTCTATATATTGCCAGTCTATATTTAGGATTCTATGAAATATTTTATTTGTTCTTTTTTAGACTGAAATTAATATCTAAATATATCATTATATATATTTCGAAGATCGCGCGATCGGTTTCCATATTGGCGCTTATATATCAAATTAGGCCCTGATCGCATGTGTTACAAGCGTTCTACTACGATTTCTCCAAATAAGGCAGTATGTTACGTGGTCTTCCCCATATTTGGAAAAATTCCCATGAAGTGCGATTGTAATTCATAATCGGCCTGCGTCATTACGGTGAATGAATATTTTAACACACACAATAAGCGACAAAATAATAAGTGTTTAAGGGCAATATATTGATAATTTAAGTTAAGCAGACCTATACTTAAACCTATTTCTGTGCAATGAAATTTCAAAAACAAGGATAACAAAGCCGGTTTTGCGAGAAGTTTTACTACTTTAAGTACTTTAAAGAAGGTACTACTTTGTTACGTGAATTAAAAAGACAGTGCAGAGGTAAAATTTATACGATCGCTAGAAGACTGTCGAGCAAATGCTCGACGCCTTAATAGAACTAAACACAAATTGTTGACCCCAGGCAGACAGATGTACAGATATGTAATCGGACAGACATATTTCACCAATTCATAGACCAAACTTACTTTGCAATCCAGTCAAAAAATTTCAAATTTCTAAAGGAGGCACAATAGGCAGTGTTCAACAAAATCTAAGATGTGATCTCTGAATCAGCTGGTCCCCATGACTCTGTTTTCATATTTAGGATGACTGTGTTTTACATCTATAAATACTGACTACGGCATAAATTACCTTAATATCCTGATAATCCTTGGGGCAATGTTTCTCTACTTCAATGTCAAACAAAGCTACAGGACTACAACTATACCTAAAATAAAATATCATTAAAACAATAAGAAATTCAAATCAAAGACATTTACTCTAAGATAAAAGTAGAAGGTAAAAGGACACAAATTTTGACTTGGTACCAAGCACACTCATCAAAAGTAGCTGGGAATCTTGAAGTGTTTGGTCTGTTCTGGACATTTACTCCTGTTTTACATACAAGCCATACAGTAGGGTTGGAAAGTCTCATCACGTGACATGCGGGATTTCTTGAGAAAAGCTGATACCAGGCAGTTCTATGAATTGCTTTGACGCACAAACAAGGTCATATATCAATGCCTGGGAAATGCTTAAACATATAAATTCAATTTTATTTCATAAAAATGAAACATGGCTATCCACATTGAAGTTAAGATGGGATTCACAAAAAAATCTGAAGTACTTACTTGTATGGTGATTGACCGATATGCATTTGAACACATTTCCAGAGGAGTCAACGTGTTTCATACTTGTTAAAATACTAAACAATTTAACTTTTAATCACTTATTGAGTTAAAAATCAAAAATTTAAAAGAAATTTTACACAGTATCGAGCAACTTCTTACTACCCATAAAGAATAAAATTGATTGACTAAATGAGGAACCATGACAGATTTTTGTGCGAGACTTGCCGACCCTATTAGACTCCATAAACAAAAAAATCTCAGAGATTTAACCCACAGACTAAAGGCTAAATTTCTTTATCCCTTTGCTATGTTAGGCATAACACACGAGAAGTTTCACAATAAATTATAGTTTTCATAAAGTACTTACCGGTATTATAGTAAGAGATTTGCATCACAGATGCAATGTGCCGAGTTGCAAAACTTGCACCTTAGAGTGAATAACGTCTTGCTTCACTGTTTTAAAACAGATTAGAGTCCCCTAATTTAATATGGGAACCATGGCTATATTAAAGGACTGCAAGAAACAAAAGAATATAAAACAGAAACAAGAGGCCCTCACCTGAGTACCTAGATTATCAGTCATGCAGGAAGGCAGAAGTTATTTATTTTTGCACTATTGTGACTAAGTCAACACAAATGTTGAAAATATGTCAAATTTTATTTCAGACCAGAAGAAACTAGAACTGTCCTAACAGACAAATACCCCACGCGGCACCAAAATTCAAAATAGGGCATAGACCAAGGACAAAAGTAATGGTTTCAAATGAAAGCTCCGTTCATGAGGAATCTCATGTGCAATACAAAAGATTTACTATTTACAATTCAAAGCAGAAACATCAGATACATGGTAAAGTTTCAATTCACAAATATATCAGGGGCAGCAATCTCACGAAGACAAAGTCTCATGAATAGCTGCAGATTTACAGAACATGGGTCAAAAGTGTAATTCATAATGAGACTACAAGAATATATAAATGATACATGGAAATCCTATTTCTCCCTGTTGACAATATATGACCAATATTTATGTTTTTGAGAAGAAGGTGAAGGTCAAGGGGGTTGAGTAAATTCTTCTTGTATCAGTTTACAGGACTTGTCATACAGAATACACACATCTAAAATGGACTTCCTATCTCTCTATGACTATACTTTACCATCAAAGTTAAAGTTTTTCAAAAAAAAGGTCAAATGTCAAAGCCAAAGTCACAAGGTCAAAATGCTGGTACTGACTGAAAGGTCTTGCCAAAAGGAATACACATATGTAGTATGAAGGTCCCATCTCTTTTCTTTCAAAAGTTATGGCTAAGATTCAAGTTTCTAAAAAGTAGGTCAAAGATCAAGACCAAGGTCACAAGGTCAAAAATGTTGATATCAACAGAAAGGTCTTGCCACATGGAATACACATGTGTAGTATGAAGGCCCAATCTCTTTTCTTTCAAAAGTTACGGCTAAGGTTAAAGTTTTTAAAAAGTAAGTCAAATGTCAAGACCAAGGTCACAAGATCAAAAATTTTGGTACCAAAAGAAAGTCCTTGTCACAAGGAATATCCATGTGTAGTATGAATACCCAGTCTCTTTCTGTTCAAAAGTTATGGTTAAGATTAAAGTTTTTAAAAAGTAAGTCAAATGTCAAGGCCAAGGTCACAAGGTCAAAACATTGGTACCGAAAAAAATGTCTTGCCACAAGGAATATACATGTGTAGTGTGAATACCCAGTCTCATTTGGTTCAAAAGTTACGGCTAAGGTTAAAGTTTTTTTTAAAGTAGGTCAAATGTCAAGGCCAAGTTCACAAGGTCAAAACATTTGGTACCAAATGAAAGGACTTGCCACAAGGAATATCTATGTGTAGTATGAATACCCAGTCTCTTTTGGTTCAAAAGTTATAGCTAAAGTTAAAGTTTTTTAAAAGTATGTCAAATGTCAAGGCCACGGTCACAAGGTCAAAAATTTTGGTACCAAAAGAAAGGTTTTGCCACAAGGAATATATGTGTGTAGTACGTATACCCAGTCTCTATTGGTTCAAAAGTTATGGTGAAGGTTAAAGTTTTCTGGACAGACAGACAGACAGACAATGTGATTCTTGTCTTCCAACAGTTTTGCATAAAAAGTTGAAAATGTGAAAAATGGCCAAACCCTCCCCCCTCCCCCTTTTTTTTTTTGGAAGTCTTAAAAAATTCATAAAAAATCCAAAATTTGAGATTTTGACAATACTCTTTCACAATAATATTCCTTACCATAATTATGATCAAAAGTGTCCATTAGAAATCATCATTATCAATTAACTGAGAAACATTACTAAGTCCAAAAAATGTTTTAAAAAACATTTGATTTCAGAACAGAACCAAAAATAACAACACTCCTTTACACATCCCTCTAGATCATTCCTATGTGTTCGGATTGTCTCTGTTTGCCCCTCGTCTGAAAAAGAAGTTTGTTAAAGGAGGGTACCCTCTGTGGCTTACTTTTGCCTGTGGTGGCGCCACCTGTTGACAGATCTGGACAAAAAATAACAACACTTGTAAGAGACCATGAGTACTTCATGCATACCAAGTTTCATCAAATTCTGTTCAGCTGTTCTGAAGAAGTCGAAAATGTGAAAAGTTAACGACGGATGGACTGACAATGGATGACGGACGACAGACCATAATTGATGACAATAGTTCACTTGAGCCTTCAGCTCAGGTGAGCTAAAAACAGAAAAGGATTTAAAGTTTTAATATCCCACTCCTATGACCTTGACCTTTTAACCCCAGAAACAATAGGGCACATCTTCCACTCATGGTCAGTAAGCGTAAGCATTGCAATAGCACTAAAGTATTGGACTTATGGTCTGAAAACCAATTTTTCATACTCCACTCCTATGACCTTGACCTTTGACCTTCTGACCCCAAAAAAATTAAGACACATCTTCCAATCATGGTGAGTAAGTGTGTGAAGTTTCATTGCAATAGCACTTAAGATATTGGACTTATGGTCTGGAAACCAATTTTTTTATATTCAACTCCCATAACCTTGACCTTTTGACCCCAGAAACAATAGGACACATCTTCAACTCATGGTGAGTAGATGTATGATGTCTCATTGCAATAGCACTAAATATATTGGACTTATTGTCCAGAACCCAATTTTTGATACCCCACTCCTATGACCTTGAACTTTGAGCTTTTGACCCAGAAACAATAAGGCACATCTTCCACTCATGGTGAGTGAGTGAGTGTATGAAGTTTCACTGCAATAGCACTTAACATATTGGACTTATGATCTGGAAATCAACTGTTGACAGATACTCTCCTCCCCTCCCTCCCCTCAGATCAAATAAAGGGCCAAGTTTTGCAATTCGGCTAAAACAGATTACAGTATTATGATAATTATGCCAAAAAGGAAAATATGTCTGTCTAGGGTCTCAGACCCCAAAAAATTAGGGTCAGTCGGATTTTTTTTTTTCATTTTTTTTTTTTTTAGAGATTAGGCTGTTACATTATTATTGTGGCTGAAGGGCCAAAATTTGAAGGTCAACAGGCTTGTCATGTTGCATCCTGGTGCTTACAATGTCTTCTAACCATATTTATCAGTTAAGCATTTGATGGGACATACTTTTACTCTAAACACTCTAGTAACATTAATCATCCAAAACTAATTTAAAAGCGAAGACATTTTGATTTTTGGATTTTTTAGCTCTGATACCATAAAATAATTTAGGATTGGAGGGTAAAAATAGAGTCGGTAGTGGGGATCCTAAACAGACATATTTTTTCTTGGCCTTACCTACCATTTTTTATACTGGCCAATAAAGTCAAGACCAAGAAGATGGCCAGAGACAGAAGTCATTGTCATGGTACAGTTCTGATTCATTATGTTGGTCTCAAATTCATATATCTTGTTAAATTTGGAAAATCCTTCTCTCTGTTAAATAAAGAAATAAGTTCATAAACAAAACAGCATTCCACTACTGTGCCTACAATAATGGTGAAATGTTTAACAAGAGCACCACATATCGCTTAGCTTGAAGGGGATCAATTTAAATGAATATAAAGTTTTAAATCCAGTGTCTTGAGGAAACTGCTGGCAAAAGTCCATGAAATATGGCGTCACATGGATAGGAAAATTGAATACTATGGATATTTAAATTATCTCGAAACAAAGGAAGATAACTCATATAACAAGGAACATAACTCTGGCAGTCCCAAAGCAATTATATGGAAATGCTGGTACTGGTACTGGCCCTAATTGATATAAATATATATGCTAAATTTCAATCCAATACCTTGAAACACTGCAGAAAGAAATCCGGAAAATTGTAACATCCTTGAAAATTTCTAAGTTCAAGGGGCATAACTCTGGTAAATCAAAAGCAATTACACCCAAATGTGAATCATTACTGACCGTCATTGATATAAAGCAATAAGCCAAGTTCTAATCCAACACCTTTAAAAACTACGGAAAAAAGTTTGGAAAACTGTAAAATCCTTTAAAATTTCTAAGTTCAAGGGGCATAACTCTGGTAAATCAAAAGCAATTACACCCAAATGTGAATCATTACTGACCGTCATTGATATAAAGTAATAAGCCAAGTTTTAATCCAACACCTTTAAAGACTACGGAAAAAAGTTTGGAAAGCTGTAAAATCCTTGAAAATTTCTAAGTTTAGGGATAGTAGCTTTGGTAAAACCAAAGCAATCATGCCCAAATGCGAACTGGTACTGACCCTTGTTGACATAAAGTTATATGCTAAGTTTCAATCCAATACTTTGAAAGACTGCAGAATAAAGTCCGGAAAACATGACCTCAGACGGACGGACGGACAACTCCATAACATAATATGTCCCGTCTTATGACAGACTATAAAAAAAAATATCAAAGGAGTGTTTGTAAAGCATATGCTGACAGTGCTGGAAAATTTTTACTTTTGCAGTTCACTCATTTTCTGCCTCATTTCAAGAGTTATGTCCTTGACCTTTAACAGATTGACCTCAACTCATAATTTAAATTAACTTTGTTAAAAGGTACCTGAGTTGTCCAGAAACCTTAAATTTCCCTTATTCTAAGCCTAAATTCTGGAGTTGTAACCTTGACTTTTGACCAATTTATCTCAAAATAAATAGGCTTCTTTGTTTAATATAGTAACATAAGTTACATATCTAAAATTGGTTTGAATATACTCGAGTATTCATTCAAAAGCCATGTATGAGACAGTATGACAGAACAAATAAACACTTCATTCATTCATTCACATAATGTCATGGTTATTTCATGGCAGGAACAAAAAACTCGTGTATTTACAAGTCTGACTTGCAACTTTCATTTTTCAGCATTTGAAAAATCATGAAAATTATCTTTCAAAACAGAGGTTGTTTTACATTTGAGAGACTATCCTTCAAAAAAAATGATAGGGTGTGCCTAGACTGAATAATTTAGCCTTGGCTTTGAAGTGAAAGTTATAGGATGAAAGCATTCTTTTAAAATACAATTTCTCTTGACACATAAAGCAAAAAATATGAAGCATACTGATAATGGACAACAACAGCACAATCAAGTCATATGTGAAATTTTTTCTCATTTTTTGGCAGACAATTGGCAGACTTCAATACACAACTGTACATACTGGATTCAGTCTCTGGTATTAAGACACAGGTGAACATAGAGGAACCAGAGGCTGGAGTATTCAGGGTGTGCCTAACCTGTTTAATGTATACAATTCTTTCCATAACATTTTTCCTATAATGTATAGCAAGTATTACAGAAAATATGCACAGATAGATTAAAGAAGTAGGGAGTATAGGTGGGTACATAGAGCCACTAGTGCTATTCCAAATACCAAACAATAAATCTAAATCTAATTTTACTCAAATACATGATTTTGTAAATTTTTAATTCTTATTAGCAAAATTTAGAAATACTGAACTTCTGGATACTAGATCTAAATTTATTATCAATATTATCCTGTATCTTTCCAGCATTCTTAAATTAAGAATACTGAACCCACCAGTATTTTCATGGATTGACAGTATTAAAAATATTTCAAAAATATTTTATCACAATCCTGATAATAAATCAATAAATACTTAAGTTTGTGCCATTTCTATCAAAATTTGTGTATCAAACTTAAATTGAAATACTGTCATATAAGATTTGTTTGTTAGCGTATGTACAAATATAGTACATGTAATACATGTAGTTTCATTATCTGTTTTAAAAATCTTTACTAGTGTATATACCTATTTGGAACATATGTCTATAAAGTTAAGAACTGTTGCTATAGCAATGGCTTCTTTTCAAACAGTATGCAAGTGTGATCATTATTCTTCATTATATAATGCCATACTTTCTATTTAAGTCATACACACAATATAAGTTGTATGTTTCACAGCATTACATGTAGGCTTTCAGTTGACACCTACTACATGTACAACAAAGTTTTATACATGTTTGGTAACTTCAATTTATGTTTAATGATATGAATAATAACTTTAATTTCTACAAGAATTTTGGAAAAACCAATCTTTGTTTTCAGTGATTGATTTCGAGAACTAATAAAAATAAAAATTGGGAAATTTGATTTGGAATTTAAAAGGGTTCCTCTTTATAACATATTGAATACAGTTTACAAAACAAGCTGAGAATTTTAATTTGGAAGTGACTCCCCCTACAAACCCTTTGTATGGCTATCCTTTGGGTTTCACATACAAACTAATAAATGACAAACTCATAATGGTATGACAGATCTGAAAAACTATATCACACAGTTCAGTGTTGACTGTTGTTTGTTCAAAGTCAAGTAAATAAAGATATGTATCACATGTTTTGCTGTTTATGCAGTGAAATATCGCTATGTCATAAATTAATCTATGGCATAGGTGACATCATAGTGTGGAAAAGAATTGTGTCAAGCCGGTGTTTGATGAAATAAACATCTTTAAACTGAGTGTAAAGTGATAACAAGAATCTGAAATGAATTTTCCCCAAGGCTCGGGGATATAAAACAAACAACTCGTTTCATAAGTACTGTATGAAATGAAAATTCATTTTAGATCCTATATATTTTTCTGATTAATTGAGAAATACCCAGAACATCTGCTCATTGATACAACTTACAAACTGAACAATCATCGGCTAACCCTACTCGTCTTGGTGTCTGTGGCAATGGTGCCAGTAAGATCAATTGTTTTTGGATTGTATCATATGAGAGTCTACAAATGATATAATCTATAATACAAATATCCAAAATCCAAAATGATTAACTGTATTATGCAGGGCTCGACATTTTTTCCCTTTATGTCCTTTTTTGACAAGAAGCCATGAAATTTCCTTGTCCAAAGTAAATTTTACTTACTTGTGTTAAGGTACATGTATTTTAATAATGTATATTATAGAGCTCCTAATAAAGGTAAGAGGGTATTTACCAATTGCAAAATTAGAAAATAACAGAAAAATAACAACCAAATTGTCCAACAAGTGAACTTCAATTCTTTAGCAACTTAAATAAATCTTGCTCGTTGGCATGGATTCTGGTGCAAGGGTGTCGTTTGTGTGGGAAGAAACTGGAGTATACGGAGAAAACCCACAAATCTAGGTTAGTGACAGCCTCACCATCTCACGTACCACACCGCGAATCAAACCCGGGCTGCATTGGTGAGAAGCACGCATGCTGCCAACTGCGCTACCTGGCCCCCAATTTTAAAGTTGCCAACCTCGTTTTGAGAAGAAACTTCCTGATCGTTATATATTCTCTCACTGCTTTCAACTTTAAATTTCAATAAAATACATTACAATTCTGTTTCTTTTTTTAAATTTAACACTTCTTTAAAAAAAATCACTTTTCCAATCAGACAAGTACTTAGCAAGATTAACTTGTCCGTGAAAAACTTTCACTGATACTGGACTAACAGACAAGTGTTAATGTCGAGCCCTGGTATGGCAGATCAAAACATGAAAGAGAGACAAGTTCTGAAGACATTCCTGATTCATCTCTACCTATCTGTCTTTTTCCTGTTTTGCACACTTTTAAGAGTGAAGTTACCTTCAAAAACTTAGGTGACTGGTCACAGCAGATTCTCTTGTAATAAATTACATGTCATGAATGTGAAGTCATTTTTTGAATCAGTGCTTAATACCATCACAAGTTTGTCATTTAATAGTTTATATGTATAACTCAAAGAATAGCTGTACAGTTTGTACCGGTAGTCACTGCCTTTTAATTACCAATTTGGAGTTTATAACCGCAACATTTGTGCAGCTGTAAATTCCAAAATGGTAAGTTGAAAAGGTCAACTTTTTTTGTAACCTATATACAATATGTTATAAAAATGTGCTCTATGAAGTCTGAAGTCAAACTTCTAAAATTCTTATTTTCAGTACTTACTGTATTTACCCGAATAGAATATGCATCCGAGTATAATATGCACCTAAAAAATTACCTCGAAAATCATGAAAAAAGGTCTAAATCCGTGTATAATATGCAGGGGAAAAATCCAAAACATAATGTCAACTTCGTGCTGAAACAGCAAGACCACGAGACACAATCGAGATTTTCAGCACATATATATGACATGGATGATGTTGTTAACTAAATTTGCTTTGCTGTATACCTTTTACAATGTAATCCCATAATGTGTATTATTATCAAAAGCAACAAAGAACGACCAGCCTTTATTCAATGTGTGATCTCAACACTTTTTTCTCTTTCATTTCATTTACAATCAAACTCGCATAGACTTCAAATGTCTTTAACTAGTACCCTTGTGCCAAACGATCGCTCTGATTTTTTTTTTCTCATTAGAATGAACATGCATGTCTACTATATTACATGAACTTCACAAGCAGATCTACAATGTTTGTGAAGACAAAATAAAGAAAGAATCAATGAGTGTTATCCAAACTGTTGATGCTCGTGCCGTCACGGTCAAGTAGTTTTACCTGTTGTGTAACTATCAATTAACTAATTGTATCACCCGTAAAATGTGCTAATCAGAAACCATTGCTAAATAGAACAGCGCAAGACATTACTCCTGTAATCAGCAGATAGTATACAGACAACAGACGTATCCCAAGCCTCATGGGTTTGATTGACGGCTTTAGA
The DNA here is from genome assembly GCA_035048485.1 of Pteria penguin. Taxonomy (NCBI): domain Eukaryota; kingdom Metazoa; phylum Mollusca; class Bivalvia; order Pterioida; family Pteriidae; genus Pteria; species Pteria penguin. The sequence goes on from CM068580.1 coordinate 87,539,244, forward strand.
TACTTTAATGACACACGCAACCCTCTAAATCCATTTCTGAAGCTTCCAGATTTCTAACCCTATGTATAATACGCAGTGAAAAAATGATGAGTCAAATTGGCCAAAAACAGTGTGTGTTATATTCAAGTAAATATGGTATTCACTGCTGCTCAATCATTGAAACTGATTAATGAAAACAGGTTTTTATTCATTTGAGTGATTATCTCTCAAATGAAAGGTTGTCCCCTGCCTGATATAGGTTGTTTATTTCTTATGAGTTGTTCATCCAAACTCCCTACTCATGCTACCAGCATGAGGCCTAAGCATGGTCTGGCTCATACTTTAACCAACCGTTTCAATTTTCAAAGTCGAATTGGTCACATAACTCAATGTGCCATATTTGTTGGGAGGACAAGTCTTTAAATTTATAGGGTTTTTTTAGCTTCTAAAGCCAGGGGCTGGGGCGGTTCAAATTGGGAATAAAAGGGGGATATGTAAAATTTTATCTTTTTTCAATGTTTAACAAGGCTATAGTTTCAATATTATTGTTTTTCTTCTTCTTCCAATACAAAGTGTACTCAAAAGTTAAGTGTTATATGTCATGTGGCAGTTATAGGGGATTTCGTGGTCGAATTTCCTCTGATTTTGAAGTTTATAGTTCAGAGACAGAGATATCATTTGCATAAGTTTTATATTCAGTCACACAAAAGTACTTTGACATTATTACCATTTTAAATGAAAGAACAAAACTACTAGTGATCTCTAGATTGGTATTCTCTATCATACAAACGTTTGGCTTCCATAAACTATAAGGGTAAAAATGAAACCAAACGTCTGCATGACATAGACCATTAGATCAGATGTGATCTAATCTTAGACTGAGTGTGTTCATGTAGATATGGATATACACTTATACTTATTGTTGGTTGATAGATATCCTATGAATTCACTTTTTATGCCCACCGATCAATAGATCTGGGACATATTGATTTTGTAATCTCTGTCTGACTCTTTGTCTGTCTGTTTGATTGTCTATCTGTTTGTCTGTCTGTTTATTTGTCTGTTGTCAACTTTAATCTTGGCCGTAACTTTTGATCCTTGAAAAATAGAGACTTCATATTTCACATGCATTCTCAACAAATGAAGCCCTTTCAGATGACACCATGGTCGATGACCTTTTGACCTTGACCTTCTTGCTAAAAATAACTTTTTGGGCTTTGTTGCCACCGGTGGCATTAGTGTTTCACAAACACAGCTTTTCATTAATACGTCATGCAAATATGTTGAGTTGAAGGTCAATGAAAATGCCGAAAACACCAGGTAATTACAGAAAACACCATAAATTGTACCGAAAATACCAATGGACTTTAAATTTCCATTCTTGAAGTCGGATTGGTCACATGACCTAATTTACATCACATTTGTTGGAGGATAACTCTCGGGATTTACCATCGCTCTCTATGAAGAATCTGATATTTTGAAATCTAATTTCTGCAATCTGCAGTCATACAGAAACAAAGAAGGAAAGAGAGTCATTCCTCATGGGATTCCTCAATGAATTTCAAAATTTTAAGAGTCATTTAGCTCTTGTGCTCTAAATATAATTCAACAAAGTTGCATTACGGTCTATGATAAACGCCAAGTTTATCCCCCATGTTATCCTCAGAATGTTTCGGGAATTAGCTTCATTTAGATTTTAGTGTGATGTCACGCCAACTTCGAGAATGGACTGTTGAGTTGAAGTAGGGAATAATAAAATGGAAATTTTTTAGTCTGAAATTCCAAAAAAAGCAGCACATTTTGGTGATGGGAATGGGGCCGAATTTTGGTCCTTTAAAGACCAAAAAACACCCTAATTTATCTTTGCTTTATACATAAAAAGTCCGATATTTTGAAATCTCATCTCTTCAAATAGCAGTTATATGAATTTTTGAAAAGAAATGAGGGTTAATATTCGTAAGATTCCTAAATGAATTTTAAGTTATAACATTTATAGCTCTTGTGCTCAAAATATAATTCATTAAAGTTGCATTACGGTCTATGAAAAACACTGAGTTTAACCCCTACATCATTTGACAATAATTTGACAATATTGACAGGAAAACCCTCACGTACTTTTCGAGCACTTCCCCTTGACATCACTTCGGCAATGGACTTTGCAGCATCATTTTTCTCGGCAACATTCAATATTCTAACCATGTCACTGGCTTGACGTGTACAATAACACCTAGTTATGCGAAAAAGTTGAAAAATCATCTAATGTTTTCTTTTTTATCTCATTCGGCCGCCTTTCTGCTATTCGATTAGACGCTTGAATTGTATTCCTAAAACTACTGTATAACTAAAGAGTATTGAAAACTCGGATCAAAAGATAGAGCTTATCGAAGCAAATTCGTCTTGATGTCAATTCGCTTATAACATGAAATACCATATCCTTTTGCGAAAATGACTGCTGATAAGCATAAAGTTGTTTGGGGGTTTTTTTTCAGACCGACATATGAAGATTGATTTGTAGAAGAACCCATAATTTTATCAGGTAGCAGGCATATTCCTAAATTGAATTTATATCTACAAAGAGACTGGCGACTCGCCGCATTGTCCGGACAGAGACATATACATGTATAAGATGCACGTCCTTTCGTTATGATGACCGCGCTCTATAAAACACCGATTTTGATTTTAATCCGTCGGACGTATAGCGCAGTTGGTTTTTTCCTGTCGACGTATCTTGGTTCTAATTGTACAGTCACCCATTACTTTTTTTCTTTACCAAGGACTTATAAAGTCAATTCATACTAAAATGCCAACTTTAATTTCTTTAATGTTTATAAAATGACTTCTTCTTCCTTTTAAGTGCAGGACTACAGCTGTATCTTCCAATATAAAACAAATAATATATCGACAGGTAATAATAAAACGAAAAATGATCACATGTGCCTCCACACTGTGTAAATTATTTAACCTCAACTGGGTGAATGTTTTCACAGGGCTATCGTAACCAAATATCTTCTGATTGGGGTTATGATTTCACGTTGAATGGACCATAAATGAAATGTTTAATCAGAGACATATATACACATATGTGTATATATGTCTCTGGTTTAATGATTTAAATGGTTTGTATATTCTTGAAGTTGGACTGGTCACATGACCTAATTTGCATCATATTTGTTGGAGGATAACTCTCGGAATTTATCATCGCTCTCTACGAAGAATCCGAAATTTTAAAATCCAATTTCTCTAATGGGGCTGTTTCACTGTACGTATCCGTTTTGAGTTTTACATATTGCAGCATTCTTTTATGAGTAAAGACAGGAGAGATTCCGAATGCATGAGGGGGTATGACTTTGGTTTTATCCTAGGCCATAATGCAATTTTTCAGTAATTTTTTACAAATCCTGTTATAAATATTTTGAAATCCACATTTGAATTCAATGAAGAAGTATAAATACATTATATATATTTCATTATTTTCTCATTTAAGATAATAATCATGGTAAAACAAAAGATTAAAAAATAAGATTTTACTTAGAAATTGAAGATAAATCCCGAGGAGTATACCTCATAACAAATCACGAATCTGGATCACCTAAGCGTTTGTGAAAATTCCCCATTTCTGCAAACTGCGGTCACTATCGCGTTATACACGGACGCGGCCATCTTTAGATCACGTGACTATCCGCCATTAAGGCACTGCATATGTCTATCTTCAGCCTAGTCCCGTATCATCAGTTAAAGAACTTTTAAACAAGTTTACAAGTCCTTGCATCAGCTGATACTACCTACTGGGGGGTTTTTTTTGGGGGGGGGGGGTTTTGTTTTTTGTGGTTTTTTTATTAAGTTGTTTTTGCGGTTTTGACTAATAATAACTGAAATACAGATTATTTGCCATGGGTTTCCTTAGTAACATTACTTTACAAAACCTAAAGCAAACGGAGATAGATTCAATCTTATCGCTGATAATGCGAGTTTTTATGAATAATTGACTGTTTAGTACTGATCTATTAAAATCAAATTATTTTAGAAACATAAGTCTCTGATTATTCCCATGATTGTTACTTCGATCTATGTCCCAATGTCGAGTTGTAGCTTGTACTAATAGAAAATGGATTATGTAACAGGTGTAAAACCAGGTTGTCACCTATGGTCAGTAATATCTCAGCATAGGTATCCTTCGCAAAAGTGAAAGCGACATTCCAGAAACTGTCGTCCATATTACGCAATAAACTTACTGGATTCATGTCGGCTGTTTAATCCCATCTTCCGTAAAACTGGTATTGACTGACACACTTGTATATTGATTGAAGCAAATTAATAAATACTGCATACACGAGGGAAGTAATGCAGTGAACTGATGTCCGTTTTTTATCCAATGGCGCATCCAGCTCCTCCTTTGCGGGTGAGGGGGGGGGGGGGGGGGTCGAGGGGCGAGTTTTGTAAATTTTAACAGAAAATGGACCAAAATACAGGGCTCTGGTAAAATTTTGGGTCACTGCCAGGGGTGGGGCGAGCAACCCCTCCGCTCCCCCTAACTGTTTATATAAATTATTTTTGACAAGTTGATTTCGGTACTTGCGAAGTATCGGCTTTGTAGAGTTGTGTTCAATTTTCTTAAAACTGCAGGCCATGTTCCAAAAGATCATTTACGATTTTTTAGGGATTTTCCGAAACTTTAAAACCCAGATTTTGCACATACGGATAGCCTGAATTTGGAAATAGTTAAGTAGATGATATTTCTCATCCCCTTACTGATAATCAATCCGAGTAAAAGTTACGAAAAATCTTCGTTTGTGAAATGGTCTAGGGTCCGGCGCCATAAACTGAGAATATGCTTAAGTCAAATATTTCATTTTAATGCATTCCATTGTCAAACATTCAAATAAATTCTCATGCAGAATGGTTTAATTCTATTTATCAATATAATAAAACTAAATAAAATCCAAATCCCAGTTATAAATTCATTAATGAACAGGAGAATATGAAATTTTGACTTAAGTACATTCTTAGTTTATGGCGCCGGACCTAGGTGTTGATATTGATATATGCCGAAACATAGACTATGTTTGAAAGTGGTCTATGTCTCTGATATGTATTTAATAAGTTTTATTATTATATAATAATTATCTAATTTAAATTCCCAAATACGCAAATACATCATTCATTACAATAATTAAATAACTTAGCTTGGTGACCAACTTTTTTGTAAGGCCGGAGAAAGGTTCTTTTTCTTTTTCTGTTTTTCATATCTAAATTTTAAACTTAAAATCTTGCTTTTGGAATGTTGTTATTTATATAATGATTAATGATTCAAGTTTGTCTCGATTTTGTTAGGAAGAAACAGCTAGAAGAATATTATTTCTACATATCGATAAAATTAAAATAAAAGATAAAAGAAAAAAAAAGTTATATGTGATTGTTTGAACTTAGGTGCGTCGACAGGACTAGACCACTATACGTCTCCGCGCGATATCCGACGGGTTAAAATCGGTGTACTGTAGGCAGAGACATATATAATTTACTTGTGTATATATGTCCCTGACTGTAGGCCTAGAGCGCGCTCACCTACTTAGGGAGCAACCATTTGATTTGGGGGGGGGGACTTTGCAAAAAAAGTCCGGCTCAAATTTTTTGAAAAAAAATAACAATAAATAAAGAATAAAATAATCCGGCTCTGAAATTGAGCAAAAAATTATCCAGGCCGGTGAAAGTCTTCGAATCCTGCCCCCCCCCCCCTCCCCCCCTAAAAATCAAATGGTTGCTCCCTTAACCAAAGAACGTGCATCATATTCCGAACGAAGTGGCGAGTTTCCAGTCTCTGTGTATATATTTATCTGATTGTACATAAATATTATCTAGCAAAAAGTGATGGCATTACCAACCTTGGACTTAAAAATAAGTTGTTTATACGTCCCTGGCATTACATAACTGAGTACAAGTCCAATATTTATAATTATAATATTGTTTATTTCAATGTTTGAGAAAAATCCCGATGTAACTAAAATACTCTCTCTCTCTCTCTCTCTCTCTCTCTCTCTCTTTTAAAGAAGAGTTCATTATTGTAATGAAATGTCGTGATATTGAGATGTCTAAGACACTCTAGTTTGGGTCTCCGTTGTGTTTACAGTAATAGTACTGTAAGGAATTGAACCCAAAGTTTGTTATTGACAAAGATCGCAAGTCGAGTTAAGTTACGAAATGTTGTCTAGAAATTTTCTCCGTTCAACCTTACAGGAAATTGTCAGAGGAAAATCCTCATTAGATTATATATCGACAAACAGGTGATGGAATATTCTTCATTATGAATTGAAGGTTTTCTTTTTCCTGTACAATATAGATGTCAGCACCCCCTTTATTAATTTCTATCCATAGACCAGGTTGGGGGCAACCTCTCATTTGAGAGATAATCACTCAAATGAGTAACTATCTCTGTTTTCAGTAATCAGTTTATAGCAATGAACAGAAGTAAACAAGTACTAAAAATGAAATTTTGGTATTATGATATGAAATTCAAAAGGGCACATGTTTACAACAATCTGAATATAGTATAGACTATAGTTTACAGAACAAGTTGACATTTTTAACTTACCATGTGGAGAAATTTTGCGAAACACCATAAGGGGTTATGTTCTGGTGCTCTCTGATGACGCTTCAGTCACCAAAATCGTTATTTCCCAAAGCCAATCAATGACTCGGCTAGGCACGTGATAGTGATGCAATATACAACAAACACTGTTCAAAAACTACGCTGTGGATGTAAATTTCATTCCTAAGAATTTGTAGGCGATCCACTGAATGGCTAAAACCAAATCTTTTTTCGCTTATCTACTTGTCCCATTGCGGATAAAGATCTGGTGAAACCCTGTAAGGGGTCATGCTCTGGTGAACTAGGATGACGTTCCAGTCACTGAAACTGTTATTTCCCATAGCCAATCAATGACTCAGCTTGGCATGTGCAAGTGATGCAATATTTAACAAACACTGTTTAAAAATTACCTTGTAGGTCGCACACACTGGGGATGTTCATTTCATTCCTAGGAATTTGTAGCCAATTCACTGATTGGCTGAAAATCAGAGTTCACCAGAACATGATCCCTTACGGAGATTCGCCAGATCTTTATCCGCAATGGGACAAATGGAGATGCAGAATAAAGTTATTGTTTTAATCAGATTGCAGATTTCTCAATGTATCAGTCCACCAGACTTACAAAAATTTGTATGAGCATAAAAAACACTCTCATACTTACTGGAAACTCCAAACAAAATTTATAGTAACATTCATGAAAAAGCATAAGGTAGGTCATCGAGTCTAAGTCACTGATGCGTTTATACAGAGATCAGTATGGAGCATTTTGATGGTGCTTCAGTGTGATGTTGATGTGCTTTTGGATGTTCGGCAAAATACTGCCGCTTCAATAGACAGGAAGCCGACGTGGCCCAGTGAATGAGGTCCTTGGCTTGTGACCAAAAGATCCCGGGTTGACCCCTGCCATGGACACACAGGTGTTCTGTCCTTCAGATGAGACAGTTAAATCGAGATCCCTTGTCATGGTAGGTCCTTGGCTTGTGACCAAAAGATCCCGGGTTGACCCCTGCCATGGACACACAGGTGTTCTGTCCTTCAGATGAGACAGTTAAATCGAGGTCCCTTGTCATGGTAGGTGTGGCACGTAAAAGATCCCTCACTGCTTCGGATGGGTCCCTGCAGAGGTCTTAATTTCCATGCAATGCATCAGGCAGATGCCATCATCATATATTTAGAATAATCGTTGAGTGACATAAAACAATATTCATTCAATTCATGGGACTTGGAGTTTCTTAGATGCTGTCCAAAAATATTTACAGAAGTTATGACCCTTGGACTTAGATTTTTCTATGCAAAATACCTTGCCTTTGCAACTTCTAAACCCTTTTGTATATTTTAATGAAACACGGTACAAAGAAAGAACATTATATGAGGATGTGCATATTGGAAGGGGAATGGTGTCCAAAAATATTTACAAGAGTTATGATCCTTGGACTTGGATGTTTCTATGCAAAATTTCTTGTCTTTTCAACTCCTCCTAAACCCTGAAATGAGTCTTGATGAAACTTGTGGAAAGACCACATTATGAAGATGTGCATACTGAACAGGAATTTTCACATCTCTTCAATATTTAATACCATTGTGGTTGGTGTATTAATGAAAGGAGGGGGTGTCAACATGAGAAATGATGGATGTGCGAAAAAGATCAATTAACCAACAAACAATTGAAGAAGAAAACAGAACTATTTCATCAGTATCAAAGGTTATCTACATTTACCACAGTTAGATTAGATATTTAGTTCTAGTTTGTACGACACCTAGAATGATAAAGTGCAAGCGTATTATGTGTCATTCAACAGTGCCCTATTTTATAAGTAGCTCTCTATTTATAATAAGTGTATTTTATAACATACAGAAGCGATTAAATTGTAGGATCTCTCCGAAAAAGTGCATGCAGTCCTAAATTTTTATGCTGTCTGACATATTTCGGATGATGATAAAGGTTTCCCATCTGATAGACTTACCCATTGGTTTGATGCAGTTCAGGGAGCATCCATTAGTTTTACTGATTTCATATTTAAGCAAATATGTAAAGTGAATATACTTTGAGAACAGAGGATATAACCATGTGATCATTTGTGAGTTTTTTGATGCAAGACTCCCAGATAATGCTCATTATTCCACATTACTTAACCATATCCCACTGTAATGCATTTACTGTCAACTAAATGCTAATTAATCAGAAGACTTTCACGATTTTAATTAGTGAAGTAATAATGTATAAGATCTGTTTTGCATCATAGTCCTTCCCTTACTATTGATGACTAATATTGGATATAATACTTTACAGGCATATTTCTCGTATGCTCAGCTGTTCAGGAACTATCTATAGCGATGATAAACAGAATGACAAGACCTCAAAGCCTAAACAATCGGAGAACAAAAATGATGCAAAAGAGGTGTTAGAGGAACCCATTAAATTTTCTACAAGTTCAGCCAGAAATTTCTCTTCAAGAGACTACTACTTTGTTGGAACTCCACCTCCTAGATACCAACCATTTGTTATTGTATGCAGTTTAACTTGTTTCTTGTTGTATTGTTATTTTAGAGATGAAAATGACCTTGACCTTATGCTTGATGGAGCATTTGTTTTATTCATTGAAGAAAGTAGGTTAAAAAAAGAGATATTAATTGCGGAGGCAAACAATGAAGATCTATCAGAATTAAAGGATGAACTCAATAAAGTGCTGCTAAAAGAAGAAGAAATTGAACAAGACAGAAGAGTCAAATATAGACATTTAGCTCGTATCTATTTGCAATGATTCTTTCTTTACCTACTTATTTACAAATATTGTGAATTTATTTGGTCATTTCAACATAAATAAAGAGTTATGTGGTTTCTGAAATTCAGTAGCATATCAAAATTTGATCCCGTAGAATTGCTTATGTATTTATTGATATACTGGGTCCAGGGCCATAAACTGAGTAAATACTTGAGTCATATTTTCAAATTTGTGTATTTTACAATCACTGGGATTTTTGTTTTATTGAATTTTATCTCATTCATAGATAGAATTAAGCCATCATGCATAACAATTTATTTGAACAGTTGACAATGAAATATGTACTTAAAAATAAAAATAATTGACTTAAATAGTTTCTCAGTTTATGGCCCTGGACATGGTAAGGTATGAGATGGAACCATTTTCCAATAAGATTTGAAAAAATAATGTGATATATCACATAATACCATCCAGACGCTGTGTTATATATACATGTCCTTAGCATGATCTTCAACCTTCTAATAATGAAAATACGGAAATACCAAATGAATTACATATTATATTCTTCTCTCCGAATTTTATCCGGGACATCCAGTTATTGGTCTTTCAGTCTGTGACAAAAAACTTTAAGCTTCGTTATAACTTTTTAATCATTACAGACAGGACTTTGATCTCGTGCATGTGCATCCTTGTGACGAGTCCTTTACGTTGCTACCACAGTTTTTGACCATGATATTTTCCTCCATTTCAAAATTTGCCTTATTTGGACTTTGTTGCCGTTAGGGGCATACGTGTTTCAGAAACACATCTTCGTTTTTCTGGGTTTTTTTAAGGCGTCGAGCATTTACTCGACAGTCTTCTAGCGATCGTAAAAATGTTACCTCTGCACCGCCTTTTTAATTCACGTAACAAAGTAGTACCTTCTTTAAAGTACTTAAAGTAGTAAAACTTCTTGCAAAACCGGCTTTGTTATCCTTGTTACTGAAATTTCATTGCACAGATATAGGTTTAAGCATAGGCCTGCTTAACTTAAATTATCAATATATTGACCTAAAACACGTATTATTCTGTCGCTTATTGTCTGTGTTAAAATATTCATTCGCCGTAATGACGCAAGCCGATTATGAATCGTAGTAGAACACTTGTAACACCTGCGATCAAGGCCTAATTTGACTAAAAGCGCCAATATGGAATTAAACCGATCGCGCGATCTTCGAAATATATATAATAATATAAATAATGTAATAATAATATATTTAAATATAAATATCAGTTGATAAACGAACAAATAAAATATTTCATAGAATCCTAAATATAGACTGGCAATGTGTGTCACAAAGATCTTATAGTATCTAGACAGGTGACCACTTTCATTCATTTAACCTAGAATCAACAAATATCGACAAAATTAATTACATTCTCAAAGCTTAACATCACGAGCCTCTCGTAAATTACATCAGGTCAGGCGCAGATCCAGCCGGGGGGGGGGGGGGGGGGGGCACGTGCCCCCCCCCCCAGCAGTGCCGGCCGAAGGGGGCACCATAGTCTATTTTAGAGCCTATTTTACTGCATTTCTGTCTTAATTTTCCAAATTTCGCTGGCTCGCTTCGCTCGCCAGTTATTCTCTCATATTTCTTTAAATTTGCAGTTGAAAAAAAATTCGTTGACTCGCTTCACTCACGATCAGTTTCATGCTAAATCCCCGTTTATGATCCATAATATCTTCCAGAGGGAAGTGAAATATATTTGCAATCCAAATTAATATCCAGCGCAGAAATGTTCGGCCAATTGGCCTTAGGCGAGTAAAATCGTATGGCTCCTTGTACATCGTGTAGCAAATGTTTGAAGCTACGCGCTGTACAAGATGGATTTTACTTATCCATACAATTTTACTCAAATACGTCTTGTACATCGTGTAGCTTCAATACAAATTTTTGAAACGCTTGTACTGAAGCTACACGATGTACAAGATGGATTTCACTTATAGCCATTTCTAGAACAGTTTATTTTCACAATGATTTTGTATCTCCAAAAGTCTCAAATACAGGAGCTTCCGTGGAGGGGAACTTTGCACCTTGTTCCCCCTACCAAGGATCTACCCTGCATCCACCGGGGACCTATAGGCAGTCCCTAGACCCTGCGCCCAGTTTTACGCCTCCTCCAACTGAAAATCTGGATCCATGTCTGATAAAATTTCTGTGAATTAGAACAAAAGGGGCCTAATATGGCACACACGATTTTGCAAGATTTCTGGCGTATCTTCTCGGGGAAACCCCATCCCCACCTATGGGAGGGAGGGGTGAATATGATAATTTTCGACCTAAAATATTAGGACAGTTTTCTTCCGATTTTAGAGTTTTTGCGGAATATTTGAAGTCAAGAAAATGTTGATGAATAATGCAAAAAAAGAGCATCAGATTGCACCATTTTGCCTCATTTTTTCCAAAATTTTCTCGAGATAGGCCTCTCCGAACCCCCACCTATGGAAGGGGCGGACCCCTACCATACCCTCCCCATTCGGCTCTTCAGGCCTCAACTAGGGTCCCCCCCCCGAGGGGCACATGAAGTTCTTGATCTGCGCCTGCACCAGTATTCCTATGCTGTATATGCTACTGCAGACGAATTTTAAAAATATCTACACGCAATGTATACAACTTCTTATCTGCCCTTACCGCCTGTGCTATAAATAACACTTGCTGGGCAGGGAATAGCCGGTGGTTACTTGTCTCTTCGCGCAGCGATAGCAAGCAAGAGCAAGTAACTCCAGTCTATCTTAAATAAGCATAGCTTCATAGGTTTCAGTAGCATGAAATTTTATTGAGTTACTTCTCTTGAGATAAGTTGTCCGCCATCTTTGAGGTATAGAACTGAATATCTGTTCATAAATCAACCAAATTATGTAGGTAAATTCTCTAAACTATGAATAAATCCCGTGTTTTTGCAATGCTTATGCAAAATTTGAGGTGTTAGACAAGGTAAAAAATTTTCTAAATAAGTGTGTATATTAACAACTTGCTAAAAAAAACTTTATTAAACTTAGTATGAATATGAGGCAAAATCTCTTGCTTGACCACAGACATGGCCGACAACGGGAGGTAACTCTAACTAAATTATTGCTAATGAAACCTGTCTGTAAACGACTGAATAATAACTAGTGTGTTAGGACGATATATGAAAGCTGTTGGCCCTAGTGTCAGTGTTAGTTGCGTAGACAAAAACTGTAACTTAGACCATTTATTAAAACAAATAAAGCATAAGGCTTCCATATTTACAGGCAATTGTAACAACTCGTCCATTTCTATCTTTGTAAAAAAATGGCAATGGCGTTCGATTATTTTCACATGTACATTCTTTGTGATAAGACATTTGACATATATCTGCAAAAATGACGTAAAGAACAATAAAATGTTATGATGACGTCATAATTAATACCACATACAAACCCTTGACTTTCCTCATGATAACGGACACCATCAAGAAACTGTTTACCATACATCTTACTTTATGACAAAGCCCCACTGGAGAGCTATGTTGCCCACTGACAACTTTCATTCACATTTTGATATTATATGATATATGGCTGTTGGTCCTTCAGCTTTTATTTTTACTTTATTCCAAAAATTATCGGAATTCAACAAAAAATCATACAACTGGTCAATTTCTGCTACTTTTGACAGCTTTAAGATCAAATTTAGCTCGAAGCCTTTGTGGCTCTTCAAGCCTTTGATTTTTCTACCGTTAGAGAGACTATTTTCAGACCAGTTGCACAAACCAATTTGCCCTTCCATACGTGAGAACAAGTGCCTCTCGATCTGTGACTTCGATCTTCAATATTCCTGCAGATTTTGCCAATATCAAATTTTGGTGATGAATCTGCAGATTTAGCAGCTTTGAGCACCTCATTCTCGGATAACGGTAAGTTATCCCGGGACGCGAATGGGATGTTCCACAGTTTGAACCACTTTTCAGCATAAAAAGGAATATTTAATAGCGTACTTTGATTATTATATTTATGACGTTATGTAATCAAATAGCCGACTTGTCAAACCTTCCGTAACGTCATCAAAGTCGGATTTTGCGCCAATGTGCTTCACGTTCGACGAAAGTGGATCGGTGTATAGACCATTCTACAGTTACTCAATAGTTATCTGCCCTTTACCGATAGGTGTCGCGATCGTATCCGCCATTAAGGTACTGAGAATATTATTCGAGATAGTGAAATTGACGTATGAGCGTAGTGGTTAAAACAATATTTGTGTTTATTTAAGTTTAATTGTATGGTCTGATCGGTGAATATGACTGAAAATTAATAAACGCATTTGTTTTTATAGTCTATGAATTTCAGTTTAGAATTTAAATATGAAAAACAGAAAAAGAAAAGGAACCTTTCTCCGGCCTTACAAAAATGTTGGTCACCAAGCTAAGTTATTTATTCAGTAATAAATGATGTATTTATGTATTATAGATTAATTAGATAATTATTAAATAAAAATAAAACTTAATAAATACATATCAGAGGCATAGACTACTTTCAAAACATAGTCTATGTTTCGGCAGGGACGAATATACGTCCCTGATTTCGGCAAATATCAATATCAACACCTAGACCATTTCACAAACGAAGATTTTTCGTAACTTTTACTCAGATATGATTATCACTAAATTTCAGTATGCAGATGAATTGTTGTATTCGGAGATGAGAAATATCATCTACTTAACTATTTCCAAATTCAGGCTATCCGTATTTGCAAAACCTGGGATTGAACGTTTCGGAAAATCCCTAAATTCGTATATGATCTTTTTGAACATGACCTACAGTTCTATGAAAATTGAATACAACTCTACATGTACAGAGACGATACTTCGCAAGTACCGAAATCAACTTGTTAAAAATAACTTGGATAAACAGTGGCGGATTTAGGGGAAGCAGAGGGGTCGCTCGCCCCACCCCCGGCAGTGACCCAAAATTTTACCAATACCCTGTATTTTGGCCCATTTTCTGTCAAAATTGACAAAATTCGCCTTTTGGCCCCCGCAAAGGAGGCACAGGATCCGCCATTGGATAAAAAAAAACGAACATCAATTTACTGCATTACCCTCGTGTATGCAATGTTAATTAATTTACTTCAATCAACATACACGTGTATCAATAATAGTCTTAAGGATGCTTGGGTTTAAACAGCCGACATAAATCCAGTAAGTTTATTGCATAATACGGACGACAGTTTCTGGAATGTCGCTTTCACTTTTGCCAAGGATACCTGGACTGAGATATCACTGACCAGAGGTGATAACCTGGTTTTACACCTGTTACATAATCCATTTTCTGTTAGTACAAGCTACCATTCGACATAGGGACATGGATCGAAGTAATAATCATGGGAATAATCAGAGATTTATGTCTCTGAAATAATTCAATTTTAGTAGATCAGTACTAAACAGTCAATTACTCATAAAAACTCGCATTATAAGCGATAAGATTGAATCTATCTCCACTTGCTTTAGATTTTGTAAAGTAATGTTTCAAAGGCAACCCATGGCAAGTAGTCTGTATTTCAGTTATAATCACTGTCAAAACCGCAAAAACAACTTAATAAAACAAACTCCCCCCCCCCAAAAAAAAACAGTACCTTTTGTTATACCCTTTACTATTTTACCCTTAATAATCTATATGAAAACAGAGTCCAATAAATCGACTGTTAAAAACACCCGGTCCAAACGAGTTGTAAAATCGACTGTTGGACCGGTCACGTGACAAACTGTTGACCGACGAGATCTAGAATGCCGTTATGGTAACAAGTTGTTTTTTGGTTTTTTTTTAAATTTGAGTTTATTTTATCAATTCCCTCTGTTAGATGCTGAATATTGGTAAATTTAATCGTATTCAGCGATGAAATTTATTTTATCTGAATTTTTTAAGCATTGAATACTCATTACAGAAAATACAGTGACGTAAATAAGAGGGTCTACTCTAAAATCACTAAAAACCATAACGTCGTACGACATTTTCTAAAATATTGTTATGTGCGTGTCTGCGTGTTCTTTTTTAAGTTTTTGTGCAAAATTAATTCCGAAAAAGAAAAGCATGGAAAGGATTAAAACTACTTTGTTCATTGAAGTATGAATTAGACAAAGAAACTTTACCAATTATGTACTTTCCATATATTTGACCACTTTTGGAATATGGGGATGTTATCTGGGATAACTGTTCACAATATGGGGATGTATTGTGGGATAACTGTACACAATATGGGGATGTTATCTGGGATAACTGTACACAATATGGGGATGTTATCTGGGATAATTGTACACAATATGGGGATGTCATGTGGGATAACTGTATACAATATGGAGATGTTATCTGGGATAACTGTACACAATGTGGGGATGTTATCTGCGATAATTGTACACAATATGGGGATGTCTTGTGGGATAACTGTATACAATATGGGGATGTTATCTGGGATAATTGTACACAATATGGGGATGTTATCTGGGATAACTGTTCACAATATGGGGATGTCATGTGGGATAACTGTACACAATATGGGGATGTTATCTGGGATAACTGTACACAATATGGGGATGTTATCTGGGATAACTGTACACAATATGGGGATGTTATCTGGAATAATTGTACACAATATGGGGATGTTATCTGGGATAATTGTACACAATATGGGGATGTCATGTGGGATAACTGTACACAATATGGGGATGTTATCTGGGATAATTGTACACAATATGGAGATGTTATCTGGAATAACTGTACACAATGTGGGGATGTTATCTGGGATAATTGTTCACAATATGGGGATGTTATCTGGGATAATTGTACACAATATGGGGATGTTATCTGGGATAATTGTACACAATATAGGGATGTTATCTGGGATAATTGTACACAGTATGGGGATGTTATCTGGGATAACTGTACACAATATGGGGATGTTATCTGGGATAATTGTACACAATATGGAGATGTTATCTGGGATAACTGTACACAATATGGGGATGTTATCTGGGATAACTGTACACAATGTGGGGATGTTATCTGGGATAACTGTACACAATGGTGGGATGTTATCTGGGATAACTGTACACAGTATGGGGATGTTATCTGGGATAACTGTACACAATATGGGGATGTTATCTGAGATAATTGTTCACAATATGAAATTTCAGAAATTAAAAGAGAATCCAAGTAGAGGCGGGTAGAATTATTTCAGGAGCAACTAGATCATGTTCACATTCAGTTATCTTGCCGGGCAGAATTAGGATGGGAAACCCTACCCTAGAAGATACGAACATAGATCGATAATAAATCAAGAAACACCTACTTACCTGCAGACACCCATACCCGCAAATATTAATCAAGCGACACAACTCACAGAACAGGAAGTCATATACAAATCGCACCAACAACCGCCAAAATCCATTTCTTAAAAAAATATACGTGACTGGAATTCACTACCAGAAGACATCAAATCTTTATATATATATATATGTGTGTGTGTGTGTGTGTGTGTGTGTGTGTGTGTGTGTGTGTGTGTGTGTGTGTGTGTGTGTGTGTGTTTCTCATTTAGAGCTTATCTAGATAGGGATAAGCCATCAGTCCCAAAATATTTCATTGTTGGTGAAGAGAAAATATCAGATCGTTGACACACGCCTTATAAATTGGTGCAGCTCTCTGAACTCTGACCTGTTCAAATATCATCTTTCAGACACGCTCTTATGGGGTTTTTGTGGGGTTTTTTTGGGGGGGTCCTCTTATTTTTTTTCTTTTTTTTTTTTTTTTTTTTTTTGACTTGACCTCGCTCTTCTGTCAAAAGTCTTTTTTTTCACCGTAGCATATATTATAATTTATGATAATAATAATAATAAGAAGAAGAAGACCCTGTCACAACATAATTTATGGTCTAAATGCCAGCAATTTCATTCATCAGGAGCGTAATATAAGTTCTCCTCGTTGCTCAATCATAAATCTTTTTGTATGTGCTATAAAATCTGATATAATTTCCTGGATAAATATTGTTTAAACTAACGTAGCAATCAGGGAATCGAACCCGGATCGCCGACGTCGCAAGGCTACACAAAGTCTGCCCCTCACAGTCTAGTAAGCCCATGTTTAATAACCGTTCGAGAAAAGGTAAGTTCGAACAGAAAAGAATAGACTAGAATAAATTCTGTTTCCAATTATGAACCCAGTGGTGTGCATAAATGTAATAATCACAAAACAATAGCCTCTCCCCTTTTAATCTTTGATCTTTGATAATAATTCACGCACTGAAAGAACTCATAACTCACTGAGAGATAATAGAGAAAGAGATCCGATAGATAGATGATATGTAGTAGATCTATAAAGGTGATATGCATATACCATGTAGTGTAAAGTTGATCAGTATATACCATCTGTATAAAGGTGATACATGTATTAACCCACCTCTGACTAGATTGTTGTGAAATTGTGTACACTGATTGGCTTAGAGCTGTCACATGTCGACGGTGGATGTCTTATACACGGTTACTAAAATCATCAGCATTCACGTCAATTACGTCAAGTAGCTGAATAGATCTCACGAAGAATATCATTGGTCACTCAATTCGATGACGTCATTGACTGAAGGGTGACGTCACAGGTTACCTTTCATAAACTAACACGACCATCAAAGGTAACAATGGGGTTCACCGCCTGTTATCATCCGTTAGGCGGCGCCTCCGTTAGGCGGCGCCTGTGTACTATGAGTTAAAAACGTCGACTTGAGTTGGCACAGTAACGTACCATTGTTCTTTGCGTCAATTTTTGCGGGAATATGTTGTATTTCCTCCCTAAACATCAGGACCGCAGTTAATGGCGGCGAACCCCATTCACCATTCCACCCACACACACACAAAAACTTTCATTGTGATGACGTCATCTGAAGTTTGACAAAATCAAAATTCCGACAAAAACACATTTGTTCATAACGTCATAGATAGAACTATTAAAAATAGACTGAATGTCACGTTCCTTTACGAACCGTGGAAGGGTGAATACCGGCATAGTAATAACAACACATAATGAAGAAAACTGTGACAATTTTGCAGTTTATTGAAATATAATATGTTTTGAGGCGGTGCACACTTTATAATCCGCGATATACATATCACCTTCATAGAGTCACCTAGGGGCGTGTTATAGTTTGGGATGATACATGGTCAGTAAATGTTATACCTGGTTCGGCTCAGCCTCATCCCATACCCAGTTACCGAATGACTATGTAACTAATAATACTATGCAGTGTAAAATTAAGATGATATGTATATACCTTGTGGTATAAAGATGAAATGCATATACCATGTGATACAAAAGTGATATGCATACATCTGGTAGTATGAGGGTGATATGTATATACCATGTGGTATAAAGGTGATATGTGTATACCATATGGTATAAAGGTGATATGTGTATACCATGTAGTATAAAGATGATATACCCATACCATGTGGTATAAAGGTGATATGTATACAATGTGTAGTATGAAGGTAATATGTATATACCATCTGGTATAAGGGTGATATATACATACTGATACTATATAGTACAAAGGTGATATGTATACACCATTTAGTATGAAGGTGACATGTATATATCATCTGGTATAAGGGTGATTTATACATACTATATAATATAAAGGTGATATGTATACACCATGTAGTATGAAGGTGATATGTATACAATATGTGGTATGAAGGTGATAATATATGTATTATGCAATATGTAATATGAAGGTGATATGTACCGGTATACAATATGTAGTATGAAGGTGATATGTATACACCATGTAATATAACGGTAAAGTGCATATTCCATGATGATGATATGTATATACTATGTGGTATAAAGGTGTATGTATATACAAAATGTAGTGTAAAGGTGATATGTATACACCATGTAATATAAATGCGATGTGCATATGCCATGTTGTACAAAGGTGATATGCATATACCATGTGGTATAAAGGTGATATGTAAATACCATCTGGTATAAAGGTGATATGTAAATACCATCTAGTATAAAGGTGATATGTTTACACCATGTAATATAAAGTTATGTGCATACACTATATAGTAAAAACATTATATCCACATATACTTTGTGGTTTAAAGATGATATGTATATACCATGTACTATAAAGGTGATATGAATATACCATGTGGTATAAAGTGATTTGTATTCACCGTGTAATATACAAAGGTAATTTGCATATACCGTGTAGTATAAAGATTATATCTTTATACCATGTGATATAAAGGTGATAAGTATATATCATGCAGTATAAAGGTAATATCTATACATTATGTGGTATGAAGGTGATATGCATACAACATGAACTATAAAAGCGACATATATACCACATGTAGTATAATTTAATTATCATAGATATAAGGTCATTAGTTCCCCTGGCCTATCCGCAAAAATTTGAATTTAAACAATTGCGCTCAGTAGTCATTAAAAGAGGTTTTTTTCACTTATTGACAGGATCCCGAAATGTCTACCCTCCTCTTCCTTATCACCCAGGTGGTGGGCTTTGATAATGTGATGAGTAAACTCCGGGCCTCTCGTATATACCCGAAAACCTCCCCAGCTGAAGGACTAGCACTGTTTCTTTAGACCAGTTACATAAATCAAAATACATGTACTAAATGCATCAGAATATTTAGAAGAATATGTGAAAAGTGTTGTTTCTTTAGAATAAAACACTTCAGCCTTCAAAGTTGGTTTTATAACTACACACAAAACCTTCACACTGAAGTCTTAAGTTTCAAACTGTTCCAGTACTGGCCCCGATTAAACAAATTTCTGTAACATTCCAGTATCTCTCTCTGTCTATCTCTCTCTATCATTATATATATGTATATAATTTCTGTCTTCGGTATTACCTTTGTATACCCATCAATCCTTATTATCAAAAACTTATGCAAAATTCTGAATGTCTTCTCATGATTTATTTATTGAGCGTGCCGGTACATGTCACAATATTAACAGGGACGTATATATCGTATATATTTAGATATATACGTCCCTGATATTAATAATATTAATAGACGCCAACGTATATGTCCTTTTGTAATACTAACGGTATCGAGGATGAATTACACTTTATATTAAAATGCCCATTTCATCTTGATATCAGAGTTGAATATTAAAAGATATTATTTCATAAAACCGTGGGTATTCAAACATGTGCAACTCCTGCTGAAATGGTATAATTGAGGGGGGGGGGGACCAACGAGCCGAAAGCCCTGTGGCATCACAATATTTGTACTAATTCACTCTCTGCTGAATACCCTGTATGAATTTGTATATACTATCAATATATATCTTATGTGTCTTTGACATAAAGAAATAAATGAATTGAATTAATTTTATCTGTCTCGTTATTATTTATTTATTTATCTATTTATTTATTTACAGTGGCGATTTTAGAGGGGGGGGGGGGAGCCGCATATTTACATGTAAAAATCCAGATTTGGCACCAAAACTGATCGATTAGTTTGGCTAATACACTTGTGGCCCCCTTTTCGAAAATTCTGGATCCGCCACTGATTCATTTGATTGATTGGATTTTTATTTATTTATTTATTTATTTATTTATTAATGCGATGTAGGCAATTTTGGCTTTTTTTTCAATCTATTCATTTTCACGGAGAGACATTTTAGAAATGGATTATTCTCATCAGTCGTATGTGGTCGGTCGCTTTTAAGATATAATTGCCTATCTGTAGGGCTTATATTTGTAAAACTTAATTGGCATATCCCGAAGCAACTAAATTAAAGTGTCAAAACGAACAATTATTGATAGTTTTCACACTACAAAGTGGCATCGTTTCTAAAGAAAAAGGCTGTCTGATCTGCCATTTATTGATACCTTCGGGCAGAATACCCTAATTAAAAAAATGGGCATTCGATGACACGCAACAAGTATGTATAAAGAGTGTTAATACAGCATACCCATGGTTATGCTATATACAGGCCACCGTGTGACAGTATATATATAGTAAATTTCAACTAGATCTATTAACTTTGAGAAAAAATAAAAAGGTAAGTTAAAAACATAATGTTTAGACAACATATAGTACTATAGCAATCATTTAAATGAAAATTAATTTGAACAAATTATTGGTCTTATTTCCTTAAAACACCAGAATATAAATCATTTCTTTTCGATATTCATGCGCGACAGACAAAATTCGAGCTAAATCATTGACGACTGAAAAGGATTGAAACTTGCAATTGTTGTTGTCCAATAAGATCAAGGATATTTTATCCAATCGGCATCTTTCTAGTAATGAAATGGCTCCAATGAGCGATCTTGTAAGATTAACCAATGAGAATATCGGATTTGTGTGACGTTTACGCATATTATACATGACGAATAAACAGTTCACATAATTAGATATTCAACCAGAATTCGTAGCAAAATTTGCGGTAAATTGTAAATCGTCTACCTCGTAAGGTAAGAACAGGGTAATGGGACTGTGAATAACGTCAGACAATGTTTGAATGATTAATTGAAACACATTTTTATGCAAAAAACATCATTTTAACTTTCTATTAACTTGTAACTAGTGTTTTATCAGGAAAAAAGCATGATGTGTATTCACCGCCCGCCATGTTTGTTTTGATGTTGGGTCAGTTCGAATTCGAGTCCACATCAAGTTAAACATTCTGAAAACTACCAATATAAACCATATATTACCATTTCTATAATTATTGTCCATTGTAATAAATCTGGCAAAGCTCTGGCTGTTTGCATGTTTATTTCAAGTCTTTCTTCCCAGAGTTCAGGGAATTTTCTTTGTTCTAAAAATAGAATAGCTTTACGCGGTCGGTTGGTGCAATGTTCATTTTACCCGCCAATTACGAAACATTTTTCTATCTCATGTAATATATTGATGGAGGGCTTGGAAAGAATACTTAAGGATACTGGTATTCCAGTATTCTTAATTAAAGAATTCTGGAAGAATACTGGAATGTATTTAAATCTAGTATTCTTAAGAATACTGGTATAAACAGTATCCGTACCGGAAAGTACAGTATTTCCTATTTGATGTTTCCAGATTTGCTGTTTTAGCAGAAGTATAAATAAGAGGAATGTGCTGGCATTAGTGAAAGTGCTCTGAAATTCTGGGAGACTTTCCATTTTCATAAAATCCTTATTATATTATTGTTATGTTATTTAGCTCCTTCTACTTTATTACCCTGAGAGATATCTGTAACAAAAAATACCAATTGACTTGAATTTATGGAAAAAGCAAAGTAAAATAAAGGTTTATAGCAATCTGATTAAAACCATATCTTTATTCCGTCTATACTGTATTTGTCACATTACGGACAAAGTTCTGACGAAATTTCATAAGGGGTCATGTTCCGTTGAACTCTTGGCCGGTTCTACTAATTACCTGGGATTACCGAAATGACTCGATAAGTTACCTAAATGACCTGTTTTTCATTCTTATTTGACCCGATATGGATGGAAGGGTGATAGTTACGTTTAATAGATGACTTTTCATGCAAATACCACTTTGTAATAGATAATACCGATGGCTAGAATTTTCTCTATTGCATCCAATACGCAAAGAGCGCTAACTCCAAGTTCTGTGATTGGATGAACGGCCAGTTACCACTAAATAACTTTTTAAATATATAATATGCATGTCAATTTAATAAACATGCAATGGCAGATTTATCACTAAAAACTGATTTGGCACCAGAAATGGCAGAGTCATAATACAGATGTGCCCCCTCCCCATCCTTTTCGGAAAAACCTGGATCCGCCACTGGCATTTTCTCATGAAATTTAATTCATTGAAATTGCACATAAGATCAGTTTTTAAACCCCATTTTAAAAATTCATAATAAGATACCATCAAAGAACTTGGGGTTATCGCTCTTTACGTATTGGGCGCAACAGAGGAAATTCTATAATTGTGATGTAAGTTGCCCACACAAAAGAGCCCATATTGCGAATAATACATTTGGTAAGTTACTAAATGCAAACCGTGACGGATTTTAGTAGTTGCCATACTCCGTATTGTTACTAAAAATAGGTAACAGGATTTCCAGAAAAATAAGTTTTCAGTCATCATTTGCAGAGCGGGTGAGAGGATTTGAGTGGGTATCACGGAGTTTTCATTAGTCTGTCGGACTTATACAATGAGAAATCTGTTAGTCCGTGGCATAATTTATTAGTAACGGACTTACGGACATACATTAATTTCGAGCCCTGAATTGCAGGAAATATGGTCACAGGTAAATAATTCAGTTAGCATACATTGTTTAAAGTGTAAACTTTCGAAGTGATTCTCGAAATCGGCATGACATCACACAAAAATCTAAATGAAGACAATCTCCGAAACATTCTGAGGATGACCTGGGGGATAAACTCGGTGTTTACCATGATGCAAGTTTGCTGAACTATATTTTGAGAACGAGAGCTAAATGAATCTTGAAACTTTTGAAATTCATTGAAGAATCTCACGACGATTGACTTTCTTTCCTTCTTCGAATTTTATATGATAGCAGTTTTCAAAAATAAGATTTCAAACTATCGGATTCTTCGTAGACAGCGATGATAAATCCCAAGACTTATCCCCCAACAGATATGATGCAAATAAGGTCATGTGACCAGTCCAACTTCAAGATTTTGAAAACTTGCCTGGCGACCATTTGAAATGACATCATCGGGATAAAAAGGTTACGATGTCACTTGGTTTCCTCATTTAGGATGAATTTCCTTTTATGGAAAATCTTAGTAACATAATAAGGCTTTTGTAACACATTGATAAGGCTATATCTTGACCTTTTAGCACCAAAAATTGGCAAAAATGGACATTGAAAGGGTGGTTCAAGAAGCATTAACCCAACTCCAAATTGAATATCAATATGTTCTATTGTAATGTTTACTACGATTTTCCATAAAAGGAAATTGATCGCAAATGAGGAAAACATGTGAAATCGTCACTCATTTATCCCCACGACGTCATTGCAAATGGCCACCAGGTAAAGATTTCAATTCACTTCGAAAGTTTACATGTGAAATAATGTATGTTAACTGGATGTTTAACAAGAAAGTTTGCAGTTTTTAATTAAAATAAGGTATATATTATTTTCCTGTGACCTTATTTCCTGCAATTGTACAAAATATACCAACTGTGTTTCACAATCGGCCCTGCGCTGAAGCCGGCATAGTCATAGCATTGAAGCCCTACCAAACAAAATAAAAAGCCGATAATAAATAACATGGTGTGGCAAAAAATTCAAACTAGTGAACTCTAATTTGAAGTATGCACAGGAATGCACACGATTAAAAAGCTGAAGCGACTAAATCGATCAGAATGCTTGCAAAATTATCGTTCTTTGTTTATAGTTTGTATCAAAAATGATTGTTTTTAGTTGTTTCAACTTTTACAGCAGGTAATTCATCTCGGCAAAATACATTATATATAGCCCATATATTCTAATATATTCATGCAACAATATAGTGTTTGATGCATTGCTTCTTAAAGAAGTATGCAGAGTAGTTATTTCTTAAGTATAACTATAATGAAGACTATACATTCTTTGTACTGGAGGGAGTCAGGATGATTTCAAAATGCCTCTCATAATTGCTCATTAAGTTAATCCCCTTTTATCACAAAGTCTTAAAATACATGACCTTTTATATTCTTTTATTTTATAAAAAATATTGCAATCTAATGATGGCTATCTTTGAAAACGAGTATCAGATGCACTTTGGAGTAGGAAAACACGGTTGGAGCAAAATAATTGCTATTTCAAATTTTAGGTGTGAATGCTAGATAATGGTTTAGGTGACTGAAATGTCATCAGAGCTCACCAGAACATGACCTCTCACGGGGTTTCGACAGGTCTTTATCCACAATGGGAGAAACAGTGAAGGGTAATAAAGATATGGTTTTAATCAGATTGGGTTTATAGTGGCTTGGTTGCCAGACATTTCGGCTGACAGTCACTTTGGACTACAGGGCTTGAAATTCCTGCTCGCCCTTTTGCCAATGGTGAGTGAAAATACCCCCAGACAAGTAGTTTTTAGTCTGAACTTGCCCATTTGGCGAGTAAAATAAGAAAAGAAAATATCATGTTTGGAATGAAGTATTTTTCAAAATCTTGATCGCTTCAGTGTTTGATTTTATAAAGCATAAGTTTGATCGTGATCGGCATCATAAAAATGGCAGTAACGGATCGTATATAGGTTTGTGTATATCTATGCAAAAGCATGGCCTTTCCTCAGTTATGCCAAGAAAGGTGATATCATTTCTGTCCATGTATGGTAAACTTTTTGGGGGTAACTTGTGAACATGCTATAAGTGCTACAGCTACCAAATTGCACCAATGGTTCATTGGGTGATGTCAGTTTGAGTGCATGTTTCAGATGTTGCATCTGACCTAGATTTTCTGCTTGAGTGATTTGGTCAATTTTTTTTAGGTATCTTGTTCTGGATCAATTATAAGTGGTACAAGTACCAAACTTAATCAGTGGTGCATCTTCGTTGGTACAAGTACTAAACTTAATAAGTGGTGCATCTTCTTTATCTTTGATTACAGTATGTTTTTGGCTTTTTTTAGCTCACCTGAGCCAAAGGCTCAAGTGAGCTATTGTGATCAATCACCGTCCGTCGTCCGTCGTCCGTCCGTCGTCCGTCGTTAACTTTTCACATTTTCGACTTCTTCTCCAGAACCACTGAACAGAATTTGATGAAACTTGATAAGCATGTAGTACTCATGGTCCCCTACAAGTGTTGTTGTTTTTTGTCCGGATTCATCAACAGGTGGCGCCACCACAGGCAAAAGTAGGTCAAAGAGGGTACCCTCCTTTGACAAACTTCTTCTTCAGACCGGGGGCATACAGAGACAAACCGAATGCATAGGAATGTTCTAGAGGGATGTGTGAAGAAGTGTTGTTATTTTTGGTTCCGTTCCGAAATCAAATTTTTGACGTTTTTTTGACGTTTTTTTTTGTACTTGGTAGTTTTAATGCAGAAAAGAGGTATTTTTTTCTTTTAGTAAACATTGATGCATTAATTTGGTTTAATTTGATCATTTTGATGGTAAGAAATACTACTGCAAAGAAAATTTTTCAATATTTTATGTTTTGGATTTTTTATGAATTTTTTAAGACTTTCAAGAAAAAGGGGGGTGGGATAATTGGTGTAAACATTTCACAGTTTGAACTTTTTCTTCGGAACCACTTGCAGGAATTCAATGAAACTTGGCATGCATCAAATACTCAAGGTCCCCGACAAATGTGGTCATCTTTGTCAGGATCCATGAACAGGTGGCACCACCACAGACAAAAGTAGGTCACAGAGGGTACCCTCCTTTGACAAACTTCTTATTCAGATCGGGTGCATACAGCGACAAACCGACTGCATAGGAATGATTTAGAGGCATATGGGAAGAAGTGTTGATATTTTTGGTTCCATTCCGAAATCAAATTTTTGACGTTTTTTTCATTTTTATTTTGGACTTTGTTATTTTAATGCATTAAAGAGTTATTATTTTCTTTTAGTAAACATTGATGCATTCATTTGGTTTCATTTAATCATTTCTATGGTAAGGAATGCTGGTGCGAAGGAATTTTTTCAATATCTCGATTTTTGAATTTTTTATGAATTTTTTAAGACTTCCAAGAAAAGGGGGGGGGGGGGGGCACAATTTTTCATATCTTCAACTTGATCTACAGAACAACTTGAAGGATTGTGATAAAACTGGGTAGGATGCAAGTACTCATAGTCCTTTTCAAAGGTTTTGTTTTTTGTGCGGATCATCCAAATTGGTTAACAGATAATGCCACCATGTCTAAAAGTAGGTCTCACAATGGTACATATACCACTTGGTAATTGAAATATGGAGAGTAGCGGTTCAAATCCAGCTGTGGTCAAAAAAATTTTTTTTTTTTTTTTTACACATCTAAATAAGTTTTTAGATGTTTCTCAACACTCAACATATGAAATTAGGAATTTTACGTTTAAGACTTCCAAAAAGAAAGGGGGGGGGGGGGGTGGTGTTTTGGCCATTTTTCACATTTTCAACTTTTTCTACAAAACTGTTTGAAGGATTTTAATAAATCTTGGTAGAAATAAGTCACTTATGATCCTCTTCAAATTCTGTTGTTTTCGTCCAGACCTCTTTACAGGTGGCGCCACCATAGTCAAGAGTAGGTCACAAAAGAGTTCCCTCGTTTAACAATATTCTTTTTCATACGGGCTGTATACAGAGACAAACAGAATGCATAGAAATGATCTAGAGGGATGAGTGAAGATGTATTGTCATTTTGGTTACCTTCCAAAATCAAATTTTAGAATTTTTTTCGACATTTCTTTGGACTTGGTGATTCAATGCAGAAAAAAGTGTCATATTTCCTAGTTAATTGATAATGATGATTTCTTATGGACTATTGTGATCATAATTATGGTAAGGATTGTTACTTTGAAAGAATTTTGTCAATATCTCAATTTTTGGATTTTCTATGAATTTTTTAAGACTTCCAAATGAGGGTGTATAGGAACGATTCAATCACATTTTTTCACTTCTGCTGTTATACCACATGAAAGATTTTAATGAAACATGGAATACATGAAGTACTAAAAGTCCTCTATCAATTTGGTAAATTTCATCCAAATTGGTTAACAGATAATGCCACCATGTCTAAAAAGCAGTTCTCACAATAGTACATATACCACTTGGTAATTGAAATATGGAGAGTAGCGGTTCAAATCCAGCTGTGGTCAAAATTTTTTTTTCATTTCTTTACACATCTAAATAAGTTTTTAGATGTTTCTCAACACTCAACATATGAAATTAGGCAATTTTAAGTTAGATCTGGACAATATTTGAAACAATTGTTGTTCATGACCCAGACTTGAAATCAGTCAACAAAAGGCCCCACCTAAAGAAAATGACTAACTTGTTGCCCTGAATGACTTCTTGCAGAGACAAAGGAAATGCTTAATATCAAAATCACCTGAATGGATGTGCAAAAAAGTGTTGTTTTTTATTCTAGCCTGAAATAAAATTTGACATATTTTCCACATCTGTGTTGACTTAGTCACATTAATGCAAAAATAAATGAATTCTTCCTTCATGCATGACTGATAATCTAGGTACTCAGGTGAGCGATATAGGCCCACTTGGGCCTCTTGTTTTGTTTTGTTTTTTTTTTTCTTTTTCTTTTTTCTTTTTTCTTTTTTCTTTTTTCTTTAAAACACCTTTGAAAATTACGGGCTCGTTGATTTTGTTACTGGCTCCTTAAAAATTTCTCTGAATTTCAAGCCCTGTAGATACTTTGACTGAAAAGCATTTTGGCCATTAATTGGTCAATAATTTGAAATAAAGAAGTTATTTTGAAAAGAACAAGGTTGAAAATACGTTTAATTCTGTCAAAATTACAAAAAACATCATCGATTTTTTTTTTTTTTTTTTTTTTTCAAAGGTGAGGTGTCGGACGCTTGATTCACAGCCAATTAACATTTCTGTTGTCAAAACACTTTTTGAAAGTTCAGTGATAATATTTAAGGGGACGATAACATTAATTACATTAGCATCTTTTTATCATGACCCCAAAGACATAATATTGAAAATTTCTAACTTTCAATAATCTCATTCATATTTCGTACATTATTTGTATGTGCTTTCAAAATCTAAAGGTAAAACAAATGTCCAGTTATACAAGTAATCCTATGACATGATACTGCACCACCTCTCCCAATCACATGGTCTTGTGAATTGAGCTTTAAGTTTGACCTACCTTTAACACCTTTGGCTATTAAATTAGGTTGCCACCAGTGAGCTCTGTTGTCTTCTAATGATTGTTATTGTTGTGTGTTGGAAAAGACTACATTATATGTGGAACAAATACTGAAAATAAGTCTTGCATATTCCAATTGATTTTGAAAATCATAATTTGAGAGTTTTATTTATAATTCTAGCCATGGCACGTACAAAGCAGACTGCTCGTAAATCTACTGGAGGAAAAGCTCCAAGGAAACAGTTGGCTACCAAAGCAGCCAGGAAGAGTGCTCCATCCACAGGAGGTGTAAAGAAGCCCCATCGTTACAGGCCTGGAACAGTCGCTCTCAGAGAAATCAGAAGATATCAGAAATCCACCGAATTGCTCATTAGGAAACTACCTTTCCAGAGATTAGTCAGGGAAATTGCACAGGACTTCAAAACAGATCTCAGATTCCAAAGTGCAGCTATTGGAGCCCTTCAGGTTTGTAATGACAATTGAATTTTAAAGATGTCATGGGGGAGGGGCTATAAATGCGAAGTCATCAAATTGCATAAATTTACAAAAGAAAGGAAGTCCAAGCTTGTTATGAGGTGCTTTATGTAAAGCAAACTCTTTTCTTTAATTTATTTCTAAATTCTTGTATTGTTTGCTTTCTTCTAAGGGATTTCCCAAGAATAATCCTTTTAACATTTGATCATACACTACAGTTTCCTCCCGCAGACCCTGAATATAAAGAGAGCTGTGATACATGTACTATTATTAGTGACTTGACCAAGCATTGTGTTAAAAACAGTTGAAAAAATAATAGAAATGATACTAAAGCTTTTGTTATACCGGTATGTCTGAGTGTCATGAAGCTGAATCTGATGCTTGAATACAGTACTTCAAGACCAGAGAACAAGTTCATACCCAAAGGAGTCAAAATATGTATTATTGATAGATACCTGCAGTTTTCTCTGCAAAAGAAAAAAAAATGACAGTTCTTATATGATACACAACATGATTTTCAGGGAAAAAGGCTATTGGGTTTCTTGATTTATAAACGGAGGAGGAAAGGCTGTAGTCTTTGGTCATCTCAGCTTCCTCATGTTTCACCTTCATGAATATCATCTATTAGAAATCATAATTTCTCTTCAAGCTTTCTAATGACATTATATTGGTGTTGGATAATATGCTATATAATGTTTTACAGCAGAAGGGATTTTTTTAAGCGATGTGCTTGAAATGATGTTATGTAGGCAACATGCCTTAAGCTTACTTTTCCTGGAGAAATGATAATTATATCCATTTTGTATTTCAATTCTTGCAGGAAGCCAGTGAAGCCTACTTGGTTGGTTTATTTGAAGATACCAACTTGTGTGCTATTCATGCTAAACGTGTGACCATTATGCCCAAAGACATTCAGTTGGCCAGACGAATTCGTGGTGAACGTGCTTAAACGAGTTTTTATTCATTTGTGCAACTGTGGGAGATTATTAATGGCATTCGGTTGATTCCATCTTGGTTTGTGTAATGTATGTAACAATAGGACAAGTCTTGTACAAAGAACTTCATCACTTCACTCACGTTGTGAATTTTAATATAAATGTTTTTATTTGTATACAAATATTGCAGCATAAATACAAATTTTTATACACATCGAGAAAAGAATCAATTTTAAATTATTTGTAATCATGTACATCTAATCTTCTTTCTGTGTTTGACTACATTGAAAACAAAAACTTCATAATTTCATAATCATTTGGTCTTGAACCATTGATATCATTTTCATATTTCAAACAGAATAAAGGACCTTCTACCTAAAGAATTCCATTTATAGTTTTGATTTGAACAGCAGCATGTATACTGTTTCTCTATCTTAGAGCTGGATTCTCTTTCTTTATCTTTTCTTTCGTGTTGTCTTGCTGTCTAATAAATAAATAGAAACTGTCTTACACTTTTATTTCTTTAGACTGCACATTGTCAAACTCGATGCAAGTGTTTGTGATACTTCCGCAATGCTACTACATGCAGTATTCAAGTGGAGACTGATCTTTGATGGTACTGAAAATAGCAATAACTAAAACGCAATAGCTTAATTTTGAGATTGGTTTGGAAAATAACATTCATTCAAAATCATTGGTTGTGGTAATGAATGGCTTTTACTGTTTTTAGGCATCGAGCATGCAAAGCATGATCGAGAGCCTATAGGGATCGTAAAAATTTTACCTCTTCGCCGCATTTCCTGGCCAAATCTCATTCGCGAAACAAAATAGTACTTTCTTTTGAAACTTTTAGACTCTAGAGATGCAATTATACTTCCTGATTGTCTTCTATTGCCTTGAAACATTTATTTGTAGAAATGTTTAATATGCAATGTGACGTAAATGACATACGTAAACGTTGTGATTCATGATTAAATTATGCGAAGGTATATACAAGATTTGACCTCAACCAAGGGTCAGATTCGACATTTATGCTTTCGGATATCCTCGACCTTTTTCTTGTGAAAGGCAAGATTGTTCCGAATGTTGTTTATAAACTTAGATATTGGGGCGTAAGGATACATGATGTTTTTTTTTTCATTAAAGAACGATTTGTGAACTGTGGGCGTAGTTATGAGTATGCGACTGTAGATACAGCAGTGAATTGAATTTTGAAAGTTTGAACTGCATTTGCATTATTTGTTTTTAATAAACCTCAATGGTATATACAGTCCACTCTCGTTACAACGTCACTCGAGATAACTGCATATTCAGAAATCTGCCCGTAATAAAAGTACATGTTCTTATTTGTGTTCTTTATACCGGCATATTCCTATATAGGAATAACTCTGTCTGTGCATCCTGATTCATGTCTGCTTGATAACTTATGTACCACAGGACTCAGGATGATCAAACTTGGTATGGGAATGGGATGTGTCATGTACACAAATTTGGTCACTGTGACCTTGACTTTGGCTTAAGACCTCTTTGATAGTAAGTCCTAGGCCACTTTGTGTCTGGAGCATAACTTTTTATTTAGTTAATAGATTTGGATAATATTTCACAGGATTGTTGCCCATGACCTAAGGATGTGTCATTACCTTAACCCAAGGTCAAGGTCAGTGTGGACTTGGTTGTTAAAATCCTGTCCGAACCATATCTTTTTACTGGATGAATGGATTTAGTGTTGCCCTTTGCCTAAGGATGTGTCATGACCTTGACCAAAGGTCAAAGGTGGATGTTACTGTGTACTTGGTTGTTAAAGTACTATCCGGGCCATATCTATATATGGGGTTTATGGATTTAGATAATATTTCACAGGATTGTTGCCCATCGCCCAAGGATGTGTCATGGCCTTGGCCCAAGTTTATAGGTCAAGTTCAATGTTGACTTGGTTATTGAAATCGTGTCCGGGTCGTATCTTTTTTTTTTAAGTCGGCGCTCTCATAGAGCGCTAGACTCAATGACATCGCTTTTCAAATTCTCGCTTTTCAGGGGTTATAACTTTTACTACCGATATAGAGCTTACTACGTCGCTGAAAAATAAAGTGCCGAAAAAATACTGATGGTGTCTTAAAAATTATTGATCAGCACAATGTACCTTTAGCTCAGTTAATTTAAGCTAAACATAAACTAGTTTTAATAACTCGAAAAAGGAGTTGCAATAATGTTTTCAAATTTCGCGTAATAATATGTAGTTGAGACTACTTTACGATGTGTTTACCACCGACACCGTCGGATGTACTCGACTGTGTAATTCTTCGGACAAAGCATTTGTCTTGATCTTGTATCGCTTGTTTTTATCGAGATATTTCAATTAAAGTTTTCCTCAACATGTTCTGGAATTTTAGTTCTTTTTCACATATATGACAAATTTAAAGATCGATCTTCCCGCATTTCCTCTGATAATGAAAATGCATTATAAATATTTAGGTAAATGTTGTATGTTTCTAAATATAAATGATGTTAAAACATTATGAGAATCGTGATTAAGATGGTTATTTAATGTCCCACTTGAAGGAATGTCGTTCCTTGGCTCGGCTTCGACTCGTGACAACACTGCAGTAAAACTTGCTGCCATGAAGTTGTCGATTGCACGTTCCTTTCGGATACAAGCAATTGCAAACGCTTTGCCGTAAGATAGTACGAAGAGAGCAAATAATGACGATGTAGTTGCAACAAAGACCTTATCCTGAAATACTGAATCCGCCCCTAAATTGGTAAAATGATTACATACTTAAAATCAGCAAAGCCGACTCTCAGGACTTTTTGAGTCCTTTGATTTGGTCAATAGATTTGAATAATATCTCAGGATTATTGCCCATGACAAAAGGGTGTGTCATGACCTTGACCGAAGGTCAACAATCAAGGTCACGGTGTACTTGGTGTTAAAGATCCTGTCCAGGCAATATCTTGTTAATGGGTTAATAGGTTTGGATAATATTTCACAGGATTGTTGTCCATGACCTATTGATTGATTAATTGATTGAGTTTTGTTTTACGTCACACCACGAATATTTCACGTATATGGTGACGGCATCTGCCTGATGCGGGGCATACAAATTTTGACCTTTGCAACGGACCCACCCGAAGCAGTGAGGGATCTTTAACGTGCCATGCATACCACGACACGGGGCCTCGGTTTTAACTGTCTCATCCTAAAGACATGACACCGGCATGACCAGAGCGGGACTCGAACCCCGGCCTCCCGATCAGGAGTCCGACGCGATACCACTAAGTCACGCCGGCTTTGTCCATGACCAAAGGGTGTGGCATAGTTCAAGGTCGCTGTTTCTTTGTTGACTAAACTTTGATTGGATTTTGGCAAGACTAAATGTTCAGCTTCCTGAATTATTGCATGTTCAACTTTTTTGCCGCGTGGGGTATTTGTCCCGTTAGGACAGCTCTAGTGTTTAGCTTGCCAGGACAAATGTCCGGAGACCTACTATCTTACCCTTGTGGTCACATGTATCCAGTCATAGTTAATTTAAAGAAATTAATCAACATAGTTGCTCATTGTCCCACTTGCACTTTAAACGGCTTAATAATCAATCCTGCTCTATGCCTTTATGGCCTTTCAGGCCTTTGATTTAATGTATATGGATAATAGTGTTGACATCTGGATTGTATCCTCCCTTACAAAATGAAATATACTCAAAAGTGGAGTGTTATACTGCATAGAAATTAATACCTTTGCAATGAACCCAACCGAGGCATTGAGGAACCTTTTACATTACACAGGATCTGGGTTTTCATTCCACCATTGTCTTGTCCAAAAGACAAAACACTGGAGTGAGTCAATTTTTAAGTACTGAAAGTGAACGAAGAGTTGTTTCCTAAGGGTTTTTGGTCGGAATTGCGTAAGCAATTCCAGACCCTAGTCGTTAAAATAAGCTGTGGGGAACGCTGAAAATACCTCCTCGTGTATAAATAGTGCTTCGATATTTAGAAAAAGCGTCATTAGATTTACTTTTAGTACTTATAATTCTTATTGTACGAGTCAATGCAAGATAAGTTTGATCAGATGAGAAAATAGATATGCCGTTATTCCATCGATTTACACGAGTTATATTCATACGCTGGAGGACATGCAGTCTTTTTGAATACTCGACGGAAAGTCCCGAAAAAGTACGATTGACATTATAGGGTCGGTAAGTCTCGCGCGGATTTGGTTTTCTCTTTACCGTCAGTTCTTGATTTCCGGGTACATCGGTTTAAGGTCAAAGAAAGGTAATTAACGAGAGCCGTGATTGGCTGATTTGGTGTAGGGAGAGAGGGACTACTATTTCAATGTATTAGGAGCTGTGATTGGATGAAA
This sequence comes from Pteria penguin, assembly GCA_035048485.1. Lineage (NCBI taxonomy): Eukaryota > Metazoa > Mollusca > Bivalvia > Pterioida > Pteriidae > Pteria > Pteria penguin. The sequence goes on from CM068580.1 coordinate 87,574,106, forward strand.
TTAGTTGATCTATGTATAAATAAAGATTGATTCTGCTGTAAAATCATGAATTTTTATCTCATTTCGCTAGTGTAAAAATTTAATGCCCTAAAAAGGGGTGGTTGTTTACATTTGAATTTTGGCCAATTTTTGGGGGTATCCCCCTTCCAGCATGATTTTCTCGAAATTAAGGTGGATAACCTATGGTAAACTGTTAAAATTCTGATAGAGGAGGGTCTGACAAACATTTTGATATGTGGATTATATATAGCTAAAATGTAGGATGTTGTGTAAATCTTGCTGGAAATTCGGTAATTTAACATGGGACCCTATGGGAAATGGAATTACTATGCTTTGACCTTAACGCGTCATTAGAAACTCATTGCTTGATAAAGATGGTCTATTGTTTCGCGTATGGCTGCACTCATTGAAATTGGAGGAATAAACACTTGTAGCTTGTTTCGATTTCCAGTGAATCTGAAGGAGAGACGCCAGTGTAATCAAAGGTGTAGGTAGGTAAATATAAAAAATATTAATACATGTAGACCTACAGTATGTTACTGTTACTAACAGTGTTAGTTGTGAAAACTAAACCGGCCAGGAATGACGGAATGTAACGACTAAACTTATTATTTGAAGTTTATCTCCCCCCCCCCCCCACTTCTAAGTTGAACTTTTTAAAAGGCAATGGATATACTACTATGCAATATATCACTTTCTTACCCATTATTGCTGTATGATTCATACATATATATTGCCGTGTAGAGCATATATCACATTTTACCCATCAGCTATTCCTCTTCTGACTGACCACTCAAACAAAACTACCTACTGAAACTAGGTCTCGTACATTACACAAACAACAAGTAGATTTACAGGTGAACTATCATGATTCAGGTAACTAGACTAGATCTGTGATGGCGTGAATAATCTAATCACTTCAATACTATATAAATTAATACATGTAGTAGCTCAGATAAGATTCGATAGGATTGCTTGTATATTAGCATTCATCCTAACTGCATGGCAAATGCTAAATGATACATTTTGACATGATTCAAAAACAAAAATCAAACAAATGATTTTATATATATATATATATATATATATCATTTGTTTGATATATATATATATATATATATATATATATATATATATATATATATATATATATATATATATATATATATATATATATATTCAACTATTAAGTAGGAATGTACATTTTTTTTTATTTTGTGACTCATCTTTAAGAGAGCAGACAGGCATTATACTCATAATGATCAGCTTTGTAGTTGCTATTTTAAAGACGGGAATAATGATAATGGCCGACCATCTTCTGATATTCTAAAGCAGTAGATTTCACTGAAGTGTACACCCCAAGAGGTAAATTACCTTTCAAAAGCATTTAGTAAAAATGTATTTTTTTATATAAGGTTATGTTTGTGATTACATGTATATGATTTACTTTGAACCATGCTTTTAGTTTTTTGGAAATACCTCATTGTCCTAGAGACTTCTAGAATGCATATACAATGATAAATGAAGATATATTTTCATTTTTTATCTAATCTGATGTGTATACCTAGTATATATGTATTTATCTTTTTATACTAGAATCCTAGAATCTTTTATTTATGATTATATATAACAAATATAGTGAATACAAATTACAATGGAGTCTGCAAGGGTAATGATGCAAGGTGCTTGGTTTATAATTGAAGGGTCATTGATTCTAACTCTGTAGATACCATGATGATCAGATGAAACAGAATAAACTGAGGCTCCATATCATGGTAGATGAGGATTGACATACATCACAAACAAAGAAGTAAAGGCACAAACTAATATTATAAACATATAAATTATAATGATATTAATTAATGTTTTTCTATAAAAGATGTAGGATCAAACCAGAGGAAACAGTTTCCTCTCAAATGAGGGAACTCTACCAGATGAGAATGAAATTGGAGCCATGGGAGGAGATATTAGTATGTATCATCTTTCATCAAAGTGTGATGACCATAGATACCAAAATGCATGCTCCTCAGGTGGTTGTAATGACTATACAAAGAAACTTATGGTAAGTGAAACATGAAAGTCATTTGTTTTATATAATCTAATCCAATGAAATATGGTTCTACCTTAAAGATACTATTAATTAATTTAAAAAAACTTACATAGTAGATAATGATGTGATATCTGATTCATTCACTATAAGGTCATAATTAGGTAAAAAAAAAATACTAGAACAAAAAAAAAAGTGGTAACTGTATTTTACAAAGTTAATTTAGGATAAATATTTTAAGATATATAAAAATGAAATTATCAAAAGAAGATAAGTAATTTTTCCTTTGAACAGTTTTTTAAATTATTTAAAAAGACATTTCATAATACATGTATTAATTATTAATTCTTATTCTCTCCTTGTCCCTCTCTTTTTTTCAGAAAAATTTCATTCCATTGATGTAAGGAATTTGCCAAAATAAAAGTCCAACATAGCAAATATGTTGATCCACCAGGATGGATCTTTCTAGACTCTCATGATTTGTATGTCCTTTAGGGTCAAACTACTAAGTCACAACACTGACTTCTTGTAGATAAAGCTGACCCTGAATCTGTTGCTACATGTAATAATCATGTGAACTTTTTAATATTATGTGTCCATCTCTGTCACTAACTGAAATTGAAAATGTATAAAATTTCTGCTCTCATTTACATATACATTAAAATAAAAAAATATGATGAAATGAAATCTGATGAAAATTATGGGAAACAAAAAGATTAAAATAATGCTTTTATAATGAAATATATGACTTCACAATAACCATGACGTCAGATACCTGCACAAATGGGAAATAACTCTGTATTGCAAAAACACCAAATTAGGATATAAATTTGCAACTAATCTAAAATGTATTATCAAAATATTTTTAAAAAATTACTTGATTTGAAGTAAATTGATTAACAAATATTCTCGAATTTGAAATAATACAGAGGGATGAAATGTCTGTAGATGAATATATTTGTTTTTAAGTTTATGATCCTTACAAGTTACTTGTACATGCATTAGTTAATACAGTATTATTTTGATGCATTGATTGTATGATGAATATACACACACTGTGTTTGTGTCCAATAGAATTTAAAAGATAACCATAATATATATTTATAATATCCTGCTCATAACCCAACACATACCCATACAATAATGCTGCAGCTACATGTACATGATGGCATTTACCGGTACATTTCCCCATGGGACATTCACATGATGAACTCTGAATTACCCCATACATCTATTTGTGTACAATTTTATGAAAGAAATGAAATCAATCCCTCAACATGAAACCAATGGTAGGAATCGAACCTACTTTACTAATGTAATGCCCATATGCACATTGGTGTGTTAAAGAGGGATTGCTAGTTCTTAATTAAGAATGTCTGAAATATTATAGATGTATGCATGTAATATTTTATTATAACCTGTTCATTCATACTTTATTTATCTTTAGTTGAATATTCTGTTATAATATTGATAATGCCAACATGTATGGTTTATGTCAATAAAATCTTGAATCTTAATTAAACATTAATATTGTTCTCAATGGTAAACTGCATTGGAAAGTGATGATAAAAGCTAACTATCCCTCACTGTTGCCCTGTAACTACCCTTAACAATGCATCCCACCCCTACATGATACGCACAATAGATCTACATGTACATGTACTTGATTCATGAACAATGTTTATTAATCTGTATTGTAGCTATATATCTATTTATGTCTGGACTATTTATATATGTTAAATAGTCAATTTTTACATCTTATTGATAGACCAATCGGTTCTACGAATTACCGAAAACACTGATATTTACCGAAAACATGGGACGAAGTATCAAAAACATGCATGTACAAATGTATGCACCAAAAACACATTTTGGTTGGCACTACATGCATATACCTTTAGATCCAAAGATCAAAAAGAGCTGAAAGTCGTGTTTTGAAGAGTACAATCTTGCCTTAAACATAATAATTATGAATGGAGACAGCACACAGCACGAAACTGCCCTGAACACTTGCAAAATGGACTGGATATTTTTTCTGTCTCTGCCATAACAAATTTTATCTATCATATAATGTTAACTTTCATTTCTTTTCTAACTTTTAATATAGTAATGCAGTTGATTACATTTAATGTTGACAAGAGATCATCTGAGCTTGAACTGAGCCATACAGTGATGGCTTGTTACTGCAGGTGTTAATTATTATTGCCATTTGTAGCAAAAAGGAAAAAAATACAAGTTAAACACTGGTTAGAAAATGTTTATATAAATCAACAGCATATCACAATGCATGTTTTCCGTACATACAAGCGTGTCTTCGGTACTTTGCCCCATGTTTTAGGTAACTGTCTGTGTTTTCGGTAATTCGTAGTACCCAGACCAATTAATATTGTGAATGATTTGATGATCATGTATATTGCATACATTATGTTTGTTTTTAGGTAGATAGATCTTTGTGTTACTTGATGTACATGCATATATTATTTATCACGCAACAGTGGCTTTCGCCATTATTTTGGCTCTACGGCCGAGTCGGATATCTTTAAGCTTCCTTGGCCTTGCTAATACTATAATAACTAATAAGGAATAGAATTATTGTACATAGATTATACATTTAAATATACTTTTCTACGTCATTACTACTTGATAATAAAAAATACAGAATCTTGTTATCCTCTCTCTCTCTCTCCCTGCACACACACACACAAACACATGTACACACACCTACAGTAACCTCTAAGTCTTACGACTTTACGTTACTGCACTGACGGTACCCTGCACTGACATACCTGCACTTTGTATGATTTAACCCCGCATTGACGCTTGGATATTTGCATTTATAACTCTTATTCTTCTAAGTATGGTGAATCGCTGTACACGGCCACATCTACAGGTACTTCACTTTTACGAGACGGCTTAGATTGTTTGTTCATGTAGTTCGCCCCGTACTGCAGTGATAGAGCCATTTTCTACGATGTACCCGGAAGTGATAAATCTCGTAAAGTCTCGGAGGTCACATGACGAGACTTACCGACCCTATTGTGTAGCTGTGCCGTAATAAGAACAAGCTTAGCTTTTAAAAAAGCTTAGAATGCAAACCCTGTAGCATTTTTAATTGCGAGGAAAATGGTACTTGTGGGTCAGTTTAAAATGAAGACCCTTTCGTATGATGTTAGCTAGGTTGTTGTCTAAATAATAGTTAATACCTCCTTTCTAATGTTCATTTATGTTTAGACTTGGGTTGGGAAAGCTGACCATATTCGTCGGGATGACATTTCGTACAGTTAGACATGGAAGAAATCATACAAAGTACGCAGTACTTGCTCCACCAACTTCAACACCTAAAGAACACGAACTCCCCGTCGAGGCCTCTTGTGTCTAAATAATCGCCGGGGAAGTTTGCATAAGTACAAAGAATGTTACAAACTGCGCAGTAATTGCTACACCAATTAAACTGCTAGAAATCCTTGATACTCCGCCTTCATTTACTCGGAACTTTTCGAGATTTTCTATAGCCAGATAATGTACATACGCTAAAAGGTACGAACATCTAAATAGTATTACGCGGGAAAATTCTGTTGGATTATTCCACTGCTGCCGTGGGAAAAGTTACACGAATGTTGATTTCCAAAATATGAATATCCTTCATATTTATACATGTTTATGTGGCATCCACTAATTTATCTAGAAATAAGTATTTTAAAGTATTTTTTTTATTTTTAGAATACATTGCATGTAAGATTTATTTATCATTTATATGCATTCACTAAAGAAAATCACCCCAAGTCATAATGTCTATCCTATTAAAATCTCTATCCTCATATACTCCTCTCTGCGTTTGAAAGTACGGTAAATACTAATCGTGTGGAACGCTTAACTGTAACATTGATCTATTATTGAGCATTGCCTTTGAAAGCAAGGGTATTCTTCTTCATTCCTTTTCCTTTTAAGCGCAATAGAAATATCGATGTCATGGACAATACAAAACTTATACTATCTGACCTCGTAAAGTAAAGCAACTACTTTTTGGAGGCTATGTTTTCCCAGCATGCAGCATAATCATGTCGCACATGCGCATTTCCAGATTAGATATCAACGTAATATGCAAACCCCCGACGGGGTTTGCAAATACACTACTAGTCTGTACTAGTATCCGTTGTATTATAATTAATAAAACTTGAGAATATCGCTTCTTTTTATAGAAGTGGAATTCGAAGTACTCTACAACCTTCTCGTCACAACGACGCGTCTTGGTAGTTGTTGATGTGTAATGCTACTAAAAATAGCCAGTTATTTATACATGTGTAGACGTCATTTCCCCCAAATGTACATGTACAGCGGGAGACGTTGTCCAGATTGCTAATTTCACACTACTATCAAGGTCAAAAGTGATAAGAGAAAATGATAGCGGATTTGTTTGACAAAATCGACATACGAAAAGGCGAATGACTTTGATTTGCGATTTCAGACAAAAAATTCAAGTCAAATATGCTTTAAACATGACATGTATAGTTCATTCGTCTGTTGCATTTCCAAAATGGACCGTCTTTCCCATACGATCGGATGCTTAGCTTTTGGTGTCATACATTAATTCTTTATGTGTGAATGGGCGAAAGCCCGAAGGCGATGCATCAAGTCCTTCATTGTTTTTGTTTGTTCTGTTCAACGCAGACTGTGTTTTTGTCCATACTGATTCTAAACATTACACGCTTGGTGTGTGATCTCTTGGTGGATCACGACTTTATTACTTTGATATACTTGACCGTGCAATTCCGACCTTGAGGACTTTCAAGTCCTTTCATTTTTTGGTCGGAATTGCGTAGCAATTCCAGACCCTAGTCGTTACAATATGCTGTGTGGAACGCAGAAAATACCTCCTCGTGTATAAATAGTGCGTCGATATTTAGAAAAAGCGTCATTAGATTAACTTTTAGTACTTATAATTCATATTGTACGAGTCAATACAAGATAAGTTTGATCAGATGAGAAATTAGATATGCCGTTATTCCATCGATTTACACGAGTTATATTCATACGCTGGAGGACATGCAGTCTTTTTGAATACTCGACGGAAAGTCCCGAAAAAGTACGATTGACATTATTGTGTAGCTGTGCCGTAATAAGAAGTACACTACTAGTCTGTACTAGTATCCGTTGTATTATAATTAATAAAACTTGAGAATATCGCTTCTTTTTATAGAAGTGGAATTCGAAGTACTCTACAACCTTCTCGTCACAACGACGCGTCTTGGTAGTTGTTGATGTGTAATTCTACTAAAAATAGCCAGTTATTTATACATGTGTAGACGTCATTTCCCCCAAATGTACATGTACAGCGGGAGACGTTGTCCAGATTGCTAATTTCACACTACTATCAAGGTCAAAAGTGATAAGAGAAAATGATAGCGGATTTGTTTGACAAAATCGACATACGAAAAGGCGAATGACTTTGATTTGCGATTTCAGACAAAAAATTCAAGTCAAATATGCTTTAAACATGACATGTATAGTTCATTCGTCTGTTGCATTTCCAAAATGGACCGTCTTTCCCATACGATCGGATGCTTAGCTTTTGGTGTCATACATTAATTCTTTATGTGTGAATGGGCGAAAACCCGAAGGCGATGCATCAAGTCCTTCATTGTTTTTGTTTGTTCTGTTCAACGCAGACTGTGTTTTTGTCCATACTGATTCTAAACATTACACGCTTGGTGTGTGATCTCTTGGTGGATCACGACTTTATTACTTTGATATACTTGACCGTGCAATTCCGACCTTGAGGACTTTCAAGTCCTTTCATTTTTTGGTCGGAATTGCGTAGCAATTCCAGACCCTAGTCGTTACAATATGCTGTGTGGAACGCAGAAAATACCTCCTCGTGTATAAATAGTGCGTCGATATTTAGAAAAAGCGTCATTAGATTAACTTTTAGTACTTATAATTCATATTGTACGAGTCAATACAAGATAAGTTTGATCAGATGAGAAATTAGATATGCCGTTATTCCATCGATTTACACGAGTTATATTCATACGCTGGAGGACATGCAGTCTTTTTGAATACTCGACGGAAAGTCCCGAAAAAGTACGATTGACATTATTGTGTAGCTGTGCCGTAATAAGAAGTACACTACTAGTCTGTACTAGTATCCGTTGTATTATAATTAATAAAACTTGAGAATATCGCTTCTTTTTATAGAAGTGGAATTCGAAGTACTCTACAACCTTCTCGTCACAACGACGCGTCTTGGTAGTTGTTGATGTGTAATGCTACTAAAAATAGCCAGTTATTTATACATGTGTAGACGTCATTTCCCCCAAATGTACATGTACAGCGGGAGACGTTGTCCAGATTGCTAATTTCACACTACTATCAAGGTCAAAAGTGATAAGAGAAAATGATAGCGGATTTGTTTGACAAAATCGACATACGAAAAGGCGAATGACTTTGATTTGCGATTTCAGACAAAAAATTCAAGTCAAATATGCTTTAAACATGACATGTATAGTTCATTCGTCTGTTGCATTTCCAAAATGGACCGTCTTTCCCATACGATCGGATGCTTAGCTTTTGGTGTCATACATTAATTCTTTATGTGTGAATGGGCGAAAACCCGAAGGCGATGCATCAAGTCCTTCATTGTTTTTGTTTGTTCTGTTCAACGCAGACTGTGTTTTTGTCCATACTGATTCTAAACATTACACGCTTGGTGTGTGATCTCTTGGTGGATCACGACTTTATTACTTTGATATACTTGACCGTGCAATTCCGACCTTGAGGACTTTCAAGTCCTTTCATTTTTTGGTCGGAATTGCGTAGCAATTCCAGACCCTAGTCGTTACAATATGCTGTGTGGAACGCAGAAAATACCTCCTCGTGTATAAATAGTGCGTCGATATTTAGAAAAAGCGTCATTAGATTAACTTTTAGTACTTATAATTCATATTGTACGAGTCAATACAAGATAAGTTTGATCAGATGAGAAATTAGATATGCCGTTATTCCATCGATTTACACGAGTTATATTCATGCGCTGGAGGTCATGCAGTCTTTTCGAATACTCGACGGAAAGTCCCGAAAAAGTACGATTGACATTATTGTGTAGCTGTGCCGTAATAAGAAGTACACTACTAGTCCGTACTAGTATCCGTTGTATTATAATCAATAAAACTTGAGAATATCGCTTCTTTTTATAGCAGTGGAATTCGAAGTACTCTACAATCTTTTCGTCACAACGACAAACAAACGTCTTGGTAGTTGTTGATGTGTAATGCTACTAAAATAGTCAGTTATTTCAGAGACATATGAAAGTATATATGTCTCTGGTTATTTATAGATCTACGTGTGTAGTCGTAGTTTTCCCCAAATGTACATGTACAGCGGGAGACTTTGTTCAGATTGCTAATTTCATACTACTGTCAAGGTCAAAAGTGACAAGAGAGAATGATAGCGGATTTGTTTGACAAAATCGACAAATGAAAGGGCGAATGACTTTGATTTGCGATTTCAGACAAAGAATTCAAGTCAAATATGCTTTAAACATAACATATATATATATATAGTTCATTCGTCTATTGCATTTCCAAAATGGACCGTCTTTCCCTATACGATCGGATGCTTAGCTGGGTCCATGACCATGCGGATTTGACTTCGTATATCTCGGGAAGTGCTCGGAGTTTTTTTAATGAAATTTGGTGTCATTGTACATTAATTCTTTATGTGTGAATGGGCGAAAGCCCGAAGGCGATGTATCAAGTCCTTCATAGTTTTTGTTTGTTCTGTTCAACGCAGACCGATTTTGTCAATACTGATCCTAAACATCACATGCTTGGTGTGTGATCTCTTGGTGGACCACGACTTTATTACCTTTGATGTACTTGACCATGCAATTCCGACCTTGAGGACTTTCAAGTCCTTTCATTTTTTGTTTATAACCCATTAAATCCTAACGCGAACATGAGGAGATGGCTTGTTAATAATCCGTCTGTGAAAGTGCTGAACTGTTTTTAATAAAATCAAAGATTTTCCCCAATTTTAAAGAAAAGGGAGAGTATTTAAATTTCGTTATTACAGATATCAATGTTGAGATCACTACAAGCATTTCGATATATAACCCTGATATACTTTGGTTAAATTTCGATTTATAGATGGTTTGATCTTTCACTTCATTTAAACTTTAGCATTACGTTAAGACTATTCACATTTTCGATCACTTTCTGATCATTTGAAAATATAAGGGGGATAGGTCTAATTATTGACCAGTTTGTCTGTGGCAAAAACTTCTAACATTGCTTTTAACTTTCAACTGTATGAGATGCAGCAGTCAAAACAGCTGGTAGGGAATGTCAAAGACCGGTAACTCCATTCACCGGAACTTGTGATATTCGATGACAGCAATCTCCAAAGCAGAATTACGGTCCTTGCACTCCCTTTGTGTGGAGTGTAAAGGAACGACAGCTCTGCTTTGGAGATTGCGATGATAGAATAAAAGTCCATCTTCGTTAGCGAAGGTCTCGATTCGCTTCTCTCTTTGAGGCATTAGCTAGCAAAGATGATAAAAGTCATTCAGAAGACACAGTTGAACTTAACACACCTTTCATGTTCACGTGTAAATATGGGCTCAAATAAAGCCGGCGTCGCCTAGTGGTATCGCGCTCGCCTCCTGACCGGGAAGCCGGGTTCGAGTCCCGCTCTGGTCATGCCGGTGTTCTGTCTTTCGGATGAGACAGTAAAACCGAGGCAGCGTGTCGTGGTATGCATGGCACGTTAAAGATCCCTCACTGCTTCGGATGGGTCCGTTGCAAAGGTCAAAATTTGTATGCCCCGCATCAGGCAGATGCCGTCACCATATATGTAGAATATTCGTAGTGTGACGTTAAACAAAAACCAATCAATCAATAAACTCCCCCCCCCCCCCCCCCCAATAATATGACGAGAAAGGGAGATAACTCAAATTATATTTTATGCATTCGAAAACTAAATATAAACCCTTTCACAATAACTGCGGTATGACATTTTGCGGGGCGAAGAAATGATCACTGTTCTCGAAAAATGACGCACAATCGGTATCTGATAACATTTGGCGGTATGACGCTTCAAATCTGTATGGGAAACATACCAATTCTTCCCCAAAAAGGTTAGTACCACAGATATTACCACAGATATCGTGAAATAGTCAGCCATGTATATTTATTCAGCTTTTTAAAACCAAAATTTAGAAATAAATCAAACAACTCTTCGCTTCACATTTTAAGGCTTTGCCTTAGTTCATATTAGCACTTTATATTTTAAACTGAAATTCATAATGGACTATAAAAACAAACACGTTTATTAATTTTCAATCCTAGTCACCGATCAGACCATACAATTAAACGTTAATAAACACAAATATTGTTTTAACCACTACGCTCATATGTCATTTTACTATCTCGATAGTAACTGCCCAATAGAATGGTCTATATAGTTCGTTTCAAAGATATTTTTTAGTTGCTTCAACTTTTACAACATTTAATTCATCTCAGTAAAATACATAATATATAGCCATATATTCTAAATATTCATGGAACGATACACTGTTTCGATACATCGCTTCTTAAAGAAGTATGCGGAGTAAGACGTGACACGTGATGTGAAGGTAAACGGTTGGAAGAATGTGCTCTCCGTGAAATATAGTGTTTTAAGGACTTTATCGAAAACTGCAAGTCGTCATTTATAATTACAATATTTTTACTATATTCAAGAAACACCATGAAAGGGGAAAACTTCAAGAAATCCAGCATTAAAGACATTTAGAGAAAATAAAAAATCTCGTGCAGAGTGTTCGAAATCACTCGATCAGAACAGAGTAAACTTCAATACACGCCGGATACAGGGTGTTGCAAAAGTGACTTCATGAATAAAGAAAAGAGAAAACGTGAGAAAGCGAACAAGCCAGTTAAATCGACAAATAGTGGTACATGTGATAATGAAAATGTGAATAAAGATCCTCACTTAAATTTAACCCCTGATGATAAGAAACAGAGAAACAGAAGTGAGAGTCAAGAGCAATCCCTTAGTGGTATTATTGCGCAAGCTAGGTCAGGCGCCATAAACTGAGAATAAACTGAAGTCATAATTTCATATTCTTCTGTTCATCAATGAATTATTAACTGGGATTTGGATTTTATTTAGTTTTATTCTGTTGATAAATAGAATTAACCCATTCCTCATGAGAATTTATTTGAACGTTTGATAATGGAATGAATTAAAATGAAATAATTGACTTAAGTATATTCTTAGTTTATGGCGCCGGACCCTAATCAATCTATTTACACAGAATACGCCATCCCAATGGCAATAAACGGACAGCAATTCCCACCCACAGCGTAGCGAATAGTCCAGTACAAGGTCAGCATGGTGCATACATCCATCCTCAACCCCCTCCCCCACCCTGGGTTTCTGATATATGTAAGCAACTACAAGAAATTGACAATAAACTGAAAAAGCTAGATACATTAGAAGAAAAAATACTACTGGTTCAGAGCGATGTCAGCGGTATTAAAAAAGAAGTTGCTGTGGTCAGGGAAGCAAGTAAAGAGCTGAAAGATAGAACAGAAGGGTTAGAATTTAATGTAGCTGAAGTAGAAGATAACATTGCGTTAATCCAAAAACAAAACAAAGAGCTACAAGAACAAATTACGGATCTAAAGGCACGATCGATGCGGGATAACTTAGTATTCCTGAATATAAACGAGGAAAAGGGGAAACAAACAGAGGAGGTCTTGAAATCATTTGTGGAGCAAAAGTTAAAGATGGCGAAAGAGTTTGTGGAATCTATACAGTTTAAGAGGGTTCATAGATCAGGAGCGTAGGGAGTCAGGCCCAGAAAGATAGTAGCCAAGTTTTCAAGGTTCAAGGACAAGGAGGAGGTGAAATCGTACTCAAAACAATTACAAGGAACAAACTACTTTGTTGCGAATCAATTCCCACCGGAGATCATGGAACAATCTCTATAACTGCATGGATCGTTTGATAAAAATCAAAATGAAAACAGTTTTCTCGAAATAATTGGAAAAAATTATATTGTTTTTCTTTCGGAATTTTCTACGAATGACGAAAACATTTCTCATAACAATTTTGATACTTATGCAAACAAAAGGCAGAAAGGAAAAGGAGATGGAATAGCGGTCCTTATCAATAAAAAAATTACACGGTTTAGTGCACATCTTAAAATCAGTAGATGATACATTAGTTTGGCTGAAAGTCGATAAAAGTTTATCCGTAGATCGTAAAGATATGTATATATGTGTTTGCTATATACCACCGGAGGGTAGTACGTACTATAGATACTACGATACAGATCTATTTCAGAAGATTGAAGACGCAATTTGTGAGTATTCCGAAAAAGGAAATATTCTTATGATGGGAGATTTCAACTCGAGGGTTTTTCTGCTACCAGATTACAACAATCAAGATGTACTTTATCCGGCTCTATTTTTTCTGTATGAAAATGTCGGCAACTACGAGGTGGATGCTGTCTTAGCGAGATCATCTGAAGATGAGACAGTTAACAACTATGGACGTCGACTAATTACGCTATGCAAGTCGACAAATTAAAAATGCGAATTCTAAACGGACGTAGTGAATATGACATAAAGGGTAAAATTACCTTCTACAACCATAACGTTGCTTCAGTGATCGATTATGCATTAGTAAACGAGTCTGCGATGGGTTTTATCGATCATTTTGAAGTCGAAAAATTCAACCAGTTTTCAGACCATGCACCTATTTATGTTAAATTTCCTGCAACCGTGCCAGTTAAGTTTAGTTTAAACATATTTTATTTCCATAAGAGAAATTGGAATTGGGCACAAGTTGTCAAACTTATGAAACGCCCTTTCCATACAAAGCTAAACAAACATGATGGCAAAGTTGATATGACATTTCATATATAAATAATCATATAACATTCAAGAAATAAATAAGAGAGAGAGAGAGGGAGATTTAGTCGAATCTCTTAGAGTGTTTTATGTACGAGTACACTGCATTCATGAGACGCTCGTTTTCCTGCTCTGGACGTGTCAAGTCTCCAAATAAGACTGTTTCTATAGTTAGGGGAAGGAAATTTGCTAGTGATACGTAAAGTAAAACTCTTTGTTGATTATACAACGTGCATTCGAAAAAGAAATGAAAAGAATTTTCATTTGGATTACCACATCGACAGGAAGGGGAGTTTATTAGATTAACGTGATAGAGGTCAGCGTTTAAAATACTACAGGATGATCGCAATCTTGTATGAATGATATTTAGTTTTCGTTCGCCGTTTAGAAGATAATCAGGTAAACAAAACGAATCACTTTCAGACTTAAGACATGTTTTAAATTGGTCATATGATGGAATGTTCCTGATACCAGGGTGTAGATTGTTCCAGCTATTAATTACTGAAGGAAAGAAAGAGTTGCGAGTCGACTGTAGTCTATAGTTAAGTAGATAAATGTCTGTTTCACTGCGTAAGTTGTATCTGTTATGTCTTCTATATGTGTCAAGTATGTCGGTCAAATAGTCAGGTGCTTTATTATAGTATATTTTATGAAACATATTAAGTTTTCTTCGTATGCGGCGTTCAGAAAGCTTTTCCCATCCGGTTTCAAAATATAAAGATTCTCTTGATGAAAATAAAGGTAAGCCCGTAACCAATCTGGCAGCTTCTAACTGTACCCTCTCCAGCCTGTCTTCATCAGATTTTAAACATCCATCCCATACTTCACACCCATATTCCAAAATTGGCAAGATAAACGAATTATAAATTTTGCTTAGTGTTTTTCTGGTTAAAGTATACTATAACCTTTTCAAAACATTTATTCTGGCAAGTGCAGATTTACAAATTATTTAAATATGACTTGACCATTTTAAGTTACTGTCGAACGTTGTGCCTAGATGTTTATGGCTATTGACAGGTTTCACTGCTACATTGTCAAAATTGATTACAAAATTATCAGGACAGTTGCCAAAATAAAGAATTTCCGTTTTACCTGGATTAAAATTTACTTTCCAGACATTTGACCATTCACTGATTTCCCTTAAATCATTTTCGAGATTTATTCTGCAGGGTTGTTTGATGAAGCTGACAGGGATGTATCATCAGCAAATAATCTAGATATATTTATAAGGTTATCTGAAATGTCATTAACAAAAATTAGAAACATCAGAGGTCCAAGGACTGAGCCCTGGGGTACGCCAGCGTTTATGGATTTTATGGGTGATAAAGCTTTATTTATAAACACAGATTGTTTCCTGTCGCAAAGATAGTTTTCAAAAAAATTTAGAAGTTCGCCTTTAATGCCATGAGATTTCATTTTTTCAATTAGACCTTTATGCCAAACTCTATCAAATGCTTTAGAAATGTCACAAAAAATAAAACATGTCATTTTTTTATTTTCCATGTCCATCAAAATGGAATGATTAATTTCTAAAAGTTGATAGACAGTAGAGTTATTTGCTAAAAACCCACTTTGATACTTGTAAAACAGTTTATTATCAAGCAAAAAATTATAAATGTGTTTGTGAATTACACGTTCAAAGAGCTTACCAACGGTACTGAGAAGAGAGATAGGTCGATAGTTTGACGGTAGATTGGGGTCCACCTTTTTATAGATGGGCATAACGCGCGCCTGTTTCCACATAGATGGGAACTTACATAATCTTAGGGACATTTGAAACAAATAGAGAAGAGGCTTCGCTACTGTAATAGCTGTTGATTTTAGCATATTGTGACTGATTTCATCATGTCCTGAAGCTTTATTTAATTTCAAGGATTGGATTGCGTCAACTATGTCTTTTTCAGTTATATTTATGGATTGAATTGCGTTATCTGTTCTGAGTGGGATGGTTGGGACAAAATCATCGGGGTCATCAATTGTAGAAATATTTGCAAAATAATTATTAAGTAGAATAGCCTTTTCTGTATCTTTTCTGTACCTATTTATGTTAAATTTCCTGCAACCGTGCCAGTTAAGTCTACCAACATAAACGAATAAACTGTGAGAACAAAATACAAATTTGATATCGACAAACGTCATGAAATCAACGAAAAATTAGAACAACAACGAAACACGCTTAATGAAATACTAAATCAAGACATCGATGAATATTCACAAGCTACAATAGATAACATCGTATTCAGTGGCGGATTTAGAGGGGGGCCGGACCCCCTCTTTTGGCCACATATTTACTAGAAAAAAATCCAGATTTAGCACCAAAAATGGCTAAGTCGTTTGGCTAATACATATGTGCCCCCCCCCCCTTTTCGGAAATCCTGGATCCGCCACTGGTATTGAGCTTTTCGAATTCCCTGGCCTACATTTTTAGCCGTACTGTAAATAACTGCGAGCAGTCCGCACGATATAAAGAAACGGACTATAAACCATGGTTCACAGACGAATGTATCACGGCGCATAGACATTATATAAGAGCTCTAGAAAAGTTTAATGCGGGTAGAAGCTTTCAGAACAGATTGACTTTATGTTTTCGCAAGCACAGATACAAAAATCTAGAAAGGAAGTTAAAAGCGAAATTTAAAAGGCAGGAGAGAAACATGATAGACACACTTCGTAAAACTAACCCCAAACAATAATTAACAATTTTAAGGAAAAACAATCACATCAAAAAGCTGATGTTAATGTTCATGACTTTTACGATCATTTTAAGGGTATGTCAATAAGTGTTATTGATTTTGTCGATGACTCGGAGATTCATGAATGTGTATTTGATGAGTTGGAGTTGCTGTTTTCTTCCCTTATTTTGTAAATTGTTTAATGATATATTTAACAGAGGTATTTTTCCTTCCTCGTGGGCTAAAGGAATTATTATTCCAATTCACAAGAAAGGTAATATAAATGATACAAATAACTGCCGAGGTATTACTCTTGTAAGTAATCTTGGTAAAATTTTTATATCAGTTTTGAACAACACACTATATGCGTCATGCGCGGATACAGAGGGGGGGGGGGGTTTAGGGGGGTCTGGACCTCCCTGGAATCCGAAAATTTTACCAAAAAGGTAATATTTGGGCATTTTTGGGGTTGGACCCCCCTCGTCTAAGAGAAAAATTTAACTTTTTTGGTTGGACCCCCTCTGACAAAAAATTCTGGATACGCGCATGTGCGTGAAGTACAAAACAGACGCTCAGTTCGGCGTTCGAAAAAGATTTGGTACAGTAGATGCTATTTACGCATTGCATTGAATTGTAAATGAATTTCTTTCCAAACGGAACCGGTGTGGCCTAGTGGATAAGGTGCTCGGCTCGTGATCGAGAGGTCGCGGGTTCGACTCCCGCCCGGGGCACACCGGTGTTCTGTCTTTCGGATGAGACAGTAAAAACCGAGGTCCCGTGTCACGGTAGGCGTGGCACGTAAAAGATCCCTCACTGCTTCGGGTGGGTCCGTTGCAAAGGTCCAAATTTGTATGCAATGCATCAGGCAGATGCCGTCACCATATACGTGTAATATATTTGTGGAGTGACGTAAAACAATAATCAAACATTCCAAACGTAAACGCATTTACTGTTGTTTTATTGATTATCAAAGAAGCCTTTGGCAGCATTAGCAGAACAAAACTGTGGTTAAAACTTCAAAAACAAAATATTCAGAGTAAAATGCTACGTATTATTAAAGCATTGTATAGTAATGTTAAAACACGTGTAAGATTTAATGAGCAGCGTTCTGAATTTTTCGACAACATGCTCGGCCTTTTTTAGGGCGAGCCCCTTTCACCGATACTTTATTCTCTATATGTGAATGATATGGAAATGGAATTATTGAAAACATGTGATTCGATTTTACTACGCGATTTATCACTTTTGCTCTTGACGACACTGTTATTTTTTCTGACTCTGTACAAGGTCTTCAAAACATGTTAAATAGCCTAGAAAGGTATTGTAATGACTGGAAACTGCAAGTTAATATTAATAAAACAAAAGTTGTTGTTTTTAGAAATGGTGGAAATTTAAAGCAAAATGAGCTTTGGTGTTATAAAAATGTAGATATATAGAAATTGTTGATTCATTTGTTTATTTAGGCATTGTGTTTGCACAAAAAAAAAATGGTAAATTCACTGTTACCCAAAAACAGTTAGCTACACAGGGCAGAAAGGCATTATATTCTTTGAAAACGTATTTTATGAAATGCCATTTCAATATTTCTACAAAATTATCAATATTTGATACATGTATTTCTGGTATTTTTAAATTATGCATTTGAAATTTGGGGATTTCATTCTTGTAAAGATATAGATAAAATTTACACAGATTTTTGTAAAAGGATACTTCATACACCAAAAAGAACATCAAATATCGCTGTACATGCAGAACTTGGAAGTTATCCTTTGTATATCACAAGAAGAGTGCGTGCATTAAAATATTGGTTGAAATTATTAGAAACTGATAATTGTATTTTATCAAATATATATCAGCAACAACTTCATATATGTATTAATAACCCTACAAAGGGAGTTAACTGGGTTGGTTATATTATGCATGAATTGCTTTCTTCTGGTTTTGGAGACGTTTGGTTAGCCAAAAGAGTTATTAATAAAGATTTATTTATTCAAAAATATATCAGAATTAAGGTTGCAAGACATCTTTATTCAAGGAATACATGCTACATTTAATTCATCCAATAAATATCTTTTATATAAACCTATTGTAAATATTTTTGAAGCCGGCGTGGCCTAGTGGTATCGCGCTGGACTCCTGATCGGGAGGCCGGGGTTCGATTCCCGCTCTGGTCATGCCGGTGTCCTGTCTTTCGGATGAGACGGTAATAACCGAGGCCCCATGTCGTGGTATGCATGGCACGTTAAAGATCCCTCACTTCTGACATACAATTTTACCTTAAAAATCACTGCCAGTTAATTTTCAAAATTTTTTAACGAAATATAGATTATCTTTTCATGATTTAGGACTTGAAACTGGCAGGCATAGAAATATCGAACGTTCGCAGAGGAAATGTAGTCTTTGCAATACAAATGATTTGGAAGATGAATTTCATTTTATTTTAAAGTGTCCAGTGTACTGCGAAATTCGACGTTTGTATATAAAGCCATATTATTTCAGACACCCATCCATGTTGAAATTAGTAGAGCTTTTTGCCCAAGAAAATTATACACAAATTATTAAATTATGTAAATATTTAAAATCTGCTGAAAGTTTGAGAAACTCACTTTTATATATATATAAAAAAAACTCTGGGTTATTAGACTTACATTTATTTATCTATTTATTTATTTATTGTATATTTTAAAATGAATAATGTTGCCTTTTTCCAATGTTTACCTTTATGTTGTATTAGTTATACACCTTATATATAAATATGCTTTGTGTGACCATTGATAACATATATGTGTTGTACCTTGGATCTTTAATAATAAACACATAAACAATAATAATATACATTCTTTGTACTGGCGGGAGTCAGGATGATTTCAAAATGCGTCTCATAATTGATTATTGAGTTAATCCCCTTTTATCACAAATTTTAAAATAGTACATTAATTTTAGTCTTTTATTTTGTAAAAGATATCGCAATCTAATGATGGTTATCTTTGAAAACGAGTTTCGGATGTACTTCGGAGAAGAAAAATCAGAAAGTAAAAACCACGGTTAGAGTAAAATAATTGACTGGAGTTACCTGCTCTTGCTTGCTATCGCTACGAGATATTTTAAGATCTACACAGGCATTGCCAGTCTAAGTTAAATAATTGCTATTTCAAATTTTAGCTGTGAATGCTATGAGATGGAGCTTTTATGATTCACATGCATATTCATTGTGACTATACCTTTCGATGGGTACAATTTATGATCTCATTACCATGAGGGTGCCATTTTGCCTACATCTCAGAGATCTTAACATTGAGTAGATCTTTTAAATGGTAAGGCATCGTCCACTTGATAATCGGTGGGGAGGGGCTTAGGTTTTTCATCCCGGCCAGATTATTTTTTCTCTCAAGCTTGGGGCATGGGATTTCTTTCTTTTTTTCAGTAGAGCCAGAGCAATATTTTTTTCATCAATATTGTTGTAAAATAATACAAATTTGGTATTCCAACAAGACTTGAGAATTTCCCCTATATGTCCCATAGAGTTTCACCGTGCTTTATTCTCCGATATATTCACGGTCAGAATCACCACGCCTACTAAGCAGTCATGAGTTTGAAAGCCCGGCCCTACCCATCGGTGTTATTGATTTTGACAATGTGAATAAAATCAATTTCTAGAAAACCGATTTAGGTCATGCTGTTTAGGTTTTCTGAAAATCAAATTATTGATTTTTACGTAACATCCACTTTCAATACAGAAAACTGTCGTCTGCATCCACTTTCTATACACATAAAGTACATGCACAATGGATAAAGCGTATATGACCTAAATTTATTGTTGTTGAAATAAAATATTAATTTTAAAGTACCTGTTTTCATACTTGTTTCTACAGTTCTTGTCAGAATAGGAATAATGACGTCCTAATCGTTATCTAATGTCCAATAACCGCCCCTCGTCGCATTAACCAATCAAATTATCACCTCGCCGCTTTATCTAAACGGACACTGTCCCTCGGCATATAATGTGGGTTTTAAAAATGTGTACTGTATTTAACTCTCTATATAGGTCAGTTAGATATTTATTAGAAAGCATACGAAAAAACTTTTTTAAAAAAATACACATATTAATCGAGTTACGGTCGTCAATATATCGCTTTTATTTTCTCGTAATCCATGCCTTTTCAATGATATGCATGACGTGTCAATCATGTGACCGCACCTAAACAATGATGGAGAGCGAGGTAAGAGCAGGTTGTTTAGCGTTTTGACAACAGAGTCTGTTAAATGTTTCTTTCTTCCTCTTTTTCTTGGCCCTTGCATCGAAAACTCCTCGAAAAACATGGTCTTTTGTTTATATAAAACTGCGCATGTGCAAATGGGCGGATTTGAATTCCATTAAAGGGCAGTTAATTCTAATAAATTCCTTTTAAATTACCGCATCTTTGTTGATTTTAAGTTTAAAATGTTATATTTAACGGAAATTCTATAACTTTAACAAGCCTAGAAAAATAGCGTATTGCCTAAATTTATTATTCTAATGCCATAAAACGTGGTTGAGGAATAATGTCCCGCGGAGGGTTTGACTTAAGTGTTATTATACCTTTTTCCTGATGTTATGTGACTTTGACACTTTCTATACAGTGTTTGTTCACATTCATTTCTATATACAGTGTTGAATTATTGTTGTTTCGTCTGTGTGTAAGGACATTCGCGGCAGGTGTGGCTAGCCAAACAGGGGACGCTCACTCCTCCCGGGCACCTGGTCTCACCTCTGAATTTCAGGGGTCCGTGAATGTCCACTGTGGTACATTGTTGTTAGTGCCATAGTCATGTGACACCAGTTACTTTCGTATTTTGCTTTAAAGTCGGCATGCCAATAACAACACAATACAACATAACATAACAATACAACAGGAAAACATAAGCTCATATGAGATTTTAGACCGACATAAACATATGTACATGTAACAATGAGCTATAACAATATTTACATATCATCAAATTTGATTAAGAGTCCATATCATCCTTTATCATGTATATAATTTCGTTCAGGTGAGCACAGTAGATTCATTTTCACATGTAAGTTAAAAGAATGTGAATTTTGCTATTTGTAATAAAGTAACACTGTTATAAATATGTATATCACAGATACTAGATATAGATAAATCACAGAGCAAAACAAATTACAATTATGGCATCAAGACAAGGACAGTAGTAGCTATGAAGACTAAATTTGGCATAAGCATTAAGATAAACGCTAGGAACAAGCGTCGTAAAAGCAATATAAGCACAAGGCAAACTAAAAAGAAGCTAACAGACACAGCTCAAAAGACAATTATGGCATCAAGACCAAAGACAATAGTAGCTATGAAGACTAAATCTGGCACAAGCAATAAGATAAGCATTATAAACAAGCATAGTAAAAGCAATATAAGCACATGGCAAACTAAAAAGAAGCTAACAAACACATATCAAAGGAATAATCAAATTAAAATATAAAACATAAAGAAATCTCAACCTAGACGTGGAAACAAAACACAAAGCACATTTAAAACAAAATGAACATGCTTCTCAGGTATGCAGCAGTTTATTTTCTACACATATTGCACTTACATATGTCCACATTCCAATGGCTAATAAGTGCCTTAAAATGATTAAAATTGGATCACTCTCTAAAACTGTCGTGGAAAGCTGTTACAGAGGACTGCTGCCGCATACCTGAAAGAGTTCTTACCATAAGTTGTTGTCTTGATGGATGGTACCTGTAAAATATTGGAATATCTGAAATTATAGCTATTCTCTCTTAATGTAATAATATTGCTCAGACATGGTAGAGCAATGTCATTTAAGATTTTAAAATTTTCTAATGCCATTGTTCTTATTCCTCTTATTTGTAGAGTTGGGATTTTTGCTCTTTCTAAAAGATCTTCATAACATGTGGCATAATCATTATATACAAAATGTAAAGCTCTCTCTTGTATTTTTTCTACTTTCTTCGTGTTGGCTTCTGAACACAAATGCCATGACAGAGGACAAAAGTTAAAATTTGATAAAACAAAAGAGTGAAAAACTGACAACCTATTCAATTTATTAAGATGTTTACCCAGGCGTTTCATGATGTTTACCTGTTGCGCAGCCTTTCTACACAGATTAGAGATGTGTTCATTAAAACGTAATTTAAAATCAAAATCAACACCTAAAAGTTTAACAAAATCATCACATTTAATATTGATACCTCCTATTTTAAGAACTGGCTACTTTTCATGTGTCTCCCGCAGCTAAAGCCTGGAATTTTTCTGGGTTTGCCTGCATACTATTAAAATGAAACCACTGAATCAAAGATTTGCTATCATCAACAAGAGAATTAATTAATACATTAAAATCAGGACATGACATTGAAAGGGTATTGTCATCAGCATAGTTGTAAAGCTGACCATGTCGTATAAATAAGAAAAGATCATTTATAAAAAAAAAAATTGAACAATATTGGCCCAAGAACAGACCCCTGAGGCACACCTTTGTTGAAATCTCCCCAGCTACTGATTATTTGACCTATTTTAATTTGTTGTTTCCTGTTGGATAAATAACTATTAAAAAGTGACACTGCTTCCTTTGACAGTCCATAAGCTAAAAGTTTCTCAAATAAAATATTATGCGGTAAACAGTCAAAAGCTTTGGACAAATCCATTTAAATAGCAGCTATGTACAAGTTGTTGTCCAGTGCTTTTCTGCAATCTTCTAAAATTCGTAATAAAACAGTTTGACATCCATGCCCTTTTCTAAATGCATATAAAAAGTTGTTAAAGATGCTTTTAAAATGCAGGCAAACTTGATTACATATAACCCTCTCAAACACCTTTGATATATTGTTTAATACACTAACTGGACGATAATTCTTCTTGTCCAGCGGGTAATTTTTTTTTTAAACAATGGTGTTACCTGTGCCTCTTTCAGGCGATAGGGAAAAACAGCAGTGTTTAAGGTGCTATTTACAAGAGACGTTAATAGAGAAGTAAAAGACTCTCTGCCTGCTTTTAAAAGTTTCGCAGATATTTTGTCGGCACCAACTGCCTTCTTTGAACTTAAACTCTTAATAAGTTTTTCTACTGTTTTATCCTCAATAGGTTTAAAATTTAAAGTATCTACATTTTCATAATTTTCTGTAATTTTTAAAATACTTGGATGTGATTCTGGAATAAAAACAAAATCTTTACCAATATTGTCCGGAACATGAGTAAAAAAGTCATTAAAATTTCTGTTACCTTTGATGTTTCTGTCACTAATGACCCTTCTTCATTTAAAACAATTTTACACTTATTATCTACAACCTTTTTTGAAAAATAAGGTTTGATAGTTGTCCAAAAATCTGTGGACTTGGACCCGCCAATACACCTTTCTGCATAGTATACATTTTCTGACTTTTTCTTCATTTTGGTAACAAAATTTCGTTGTTTTCTGTATAGTTCCCACGTTTTGTTACAATTGTTTTTCACATATTTATTGTACAACATATGTTTCTTGTAGATGGCTTTTCTTAACTCCTTGTTCATAAAAGGACATTCATGTTTTCTATAGTATCGTTCTTTCATAGGAGCATTATTGCTATTGCTATTGCATAGGAGCTTATTGATGACATCACTAACCTATTTCTCAAAATCAACATATGCATCATTCACTATATTTCGTATCTTTGTACCTTCCGAGTCTTCTGGGAGAAGCAAAAGTTTAATCTGACTTATATCACTTGAAAAAACAAGTTCGTTAAAATTTCTAAAACTTCTACATGTACATTTGGTCTTTTTATCTGATGGGACATTGCTGTTGACACAGATAGAAATAAAATTGTGACAATCACTAATACCAGTAGAGAAATTTGGTGGTTTAAAACAGAGATTTTTCGAGGAGCCTGTTAAAATAACGTCAACTAGGGACGGTGTACAACCCTTCATGAAACATGTTGGTGATAAAATACAATTTTCAAGGTTAAAAATTTCCATGAAATCCAGCAAAGCTCTACCTTTAGTACCATTTGACAGATCCAGGTTTAGATCACCTAGGATCAAGATGTGGTCACTTTTGTCTACGGCTGTTGATAAGAGATCAGTGAATAAGCTTTCAGACATTGATGGTGGTCTATAAGCACACATGCATATCCATTTACGTTTGTTCAGTATTACCTCACATGCAATGCTCTCGATTCCTTCTATTTCCAGGTCTTTCCTTCTTCTTGCCGGAAGATCTATCCTGACATAGGCCGCAATACCTCCACCGCGTTGGTTTCTGTCCCGTCTCTCTAGTCTTGATTGGTTAATGCGACTCGTGGCTGTTACCGGACATTTGATAACGACTAGGACGTACAAAGTCAATTTTTGACAAAATTCTGTTTTATTCACCACTTTATACATTTTTAAAATATATATAGCAGTATTCTGCCTGAATCCTGACGTGGGAAGTGGTCCATTCTTTTGCACAGTCAGCCCGTCCCAGCTGTCTTATACACATTTAGACCATCATATTGATGCCATATACTCTGTATTTCCGCCGAAGATGTGAAATGAGAGTGAGATAAAGAGCGGGAGGGGGATGTGAAGGAAAGCCCCCGTCCCTCTTAAACTGTTTTTGACATATATCCGATAGAAACATTACAGTACTCGAAGGAAAAGATAAAAGCATCTGACTAAAGGGACGACCATTTGATTTTCAGGGGGGGGGGGAGGCTGGCAAATTTGGTCGAATTAGGTTATTTATTTTCAGATCTTTAAATGATAGAATATTTATTTTCTTGATATCCTGGGACAGATTATTTAGTTTTCTTGACTTTTTGTCACCAATAAATACTTGTTTGAATTGCATTGTAATATATGCCATTAAAACACATCCTGTAATTATATTTTGTTAACAAAACACATTCTGATATAAGTTAAACTCAATATGTGATATGCAAACTACTAGTTTCTATAGTGAAGTGTATAGTCTCTCTCAGTCTCTGGTATCCAGAGGGGGGGGGAGAATGTGTGAGGAAATATTGCTGTTTTGGCTTTCTGTCTGACTGATAACATTTTATTTGTTTTTGACTTGCTTAGAACTATGTTATTTTAGTGCAAAAAAAGCATTTCATAAATATTTTTGATATATTGATTCACATTTTTAACTTTGTCTTCACTACTTCTAGATTAAATTTGAGAAAGCTTAGTAGATATTACGCAAAGATGTTCCTCAGGTACAATTTTATATGTTTTAAAAGTTTTAAATAAACTAAAGACTTATGGCCATATACAATCATTCTTCAATATCATTGTGCAATGTTTTCTATGTCTCGGGTGAGCAATATAGGCCCATTTGAGACTCTTTTTACTTTTGTGACCATGTATGTTAAGTGAAGATACACATTTTTGTTGGTTTTACTTTTGTTCTCATTTTAAAGTTATTTTTATGTTTATTTTACATTTAAAATGTGTTAAAATCATTTGACGAATGTCCTATTCCACTAATTTGAATGAAACTTAAAAGGAATAAAACACTGTCAACAAATATGGCCACCATAAATTTAGAAATGCACATGATTTAATTTAAACATCAATTTGCATATGTGCTCTGGTGAGAGATGAGACATTCAATTAAGAGCCCTTTTGGCCAGTCGATTAACGTTGAAATATCGGTGTGCCTGGCATATAAATAAGGGGCGGACAACACAAGGAGTAGATGGTAGAGCCTTTGTCCCCTGTCCAGAGCTTTAATATTTAATTTCATTTCAGTCAAAGCTTGATTTTTTTTTATTTCCAACATTTTCAGGGTCATAATATTTATTTCAAAAAAAATGCCAGCCCCTCCCCCCCCCCTTTCAGAATAAAATGGTCGTCCTCTAAGCCGTATGACAGAAGTCACCACGGAATGCACTGTTAATAATTTTGGGGAAAACATATAAGAACATCTGTATTTAAGTGCAGTTGCAATACCGACTTAGGGCAGTCAATTGATACGACAGTAGTCAATCAATTGGTGTGGTTAAACGGTTTACGGGCCTTCCTTCCCACTTACCACAAAAACAGTATAATCAAAGGACATACATTTAAAACTATAAATAATCCTTCATACAGAGAGCAAGGAAAAAAACTAAGATCATCATGAGTAAAACCTTGCTGTGCCGATCAGGAAGCGAGCTCAGACCCTTGTTGTGTTATGCATAACTCTGGCGAAGGAATGTCGTCAGGAAAAATGAGTTTTAACACCCAAATTTTCCCCAAGCATGATTTTAGATTACACTTGTCTAATGGAAGCATATATTACTTTGTCACTGGGCAAGGATATTTTTAGTCAAAATCTGGACAACAATTTTTTTTCCTCAAAAAAAAAAAAAATCCCAGGCCCCATCCCAGGCAGAATATCAAATGGATGGTGCCTAAGTGATAGGGTTTTCATATTTCACATATGTATTCCTTGCGACAAGACCTCTTCGTCAGTACCAACATTGTGACCTTTTGACCTTGACCTTGGATTTCTTCTTCCAATACGAAGTGTACTCAAAAGTTGAGCGTTATACTTCATGATTTTGACCAAGTGATAGGATAACAGCTCATTAGCTCACCTGAGCTGAAAGCTCCAGTGAGCTTTTCTGACCACTTATTTGTCTGTCGCATGTCTGTCTTTGAGCTTAAAACATTTTCAACTTCTTCAGAACTGCTTGAGGGATTTGATGAAACTTGTTGTACTTAAAATGCTATAGGTTCAAGTTTATTTCATCCCAGTCTGTTGATAGGTGGTGCCATCATGGCTAAAAATAGGTTTTCATAGGGTACCCCTCTTTGAAAATCTTCTCCTGAACTACTGTGTGGATAAAAAGATTCATGATGGCATCTAAGTGATCTAGGAGGATGTATAATTCAGGTTTGTTCATTTCGTCGCTACATTTTTAAATTTTACTGAATGGATTTTGATAAAATTTGATAGAAATGAAGAACCATAAGTTCCCAACAAGTACAATTGTTTATAGCCCCACCATAGCTGAAAGTAAGTCCTAGTACTAAGAACCACACACAGAGAATAAAATGAATGATAAAGAAGGACATAGAAGTGATGCTGTTTTGGAATCCAGTCTGAATAATGATATTTTAATCGTTTTGGACAACATTTATGTGTCATTGGTTGATTTTTTTTTTGTGCAGTTAATTGCTGTATTACAGCCAGAATGGATTAAAGGAATGCGTTTGTCAAAGAATTCATTCAATTATTTAAGATTGAAAAAGGAAGGGGGGGGGGGTTTATGCCCGGAATCGATAGATCGGGTCATATTGTTTTTGTCCTGTCTGCATGTTTGTTTGTTTGTTCTGCTGTTACGGTGAGTGGGAAGGTGGGCCCGTAAACCGGTTAACCACACCATTTGTTTGGCTTTTGTCAAATTAAATGACCGTCCTAAGTCGGTATCGTAATTGCACTACAATCAAATATTTTTGTAATGTGATATATGTTCTAGTATATTATTTATATTCATGTATTGTATAGCTCCATGGTGACTTCTGTCACATAACTGAGCCAGTAACTCCTCTTTTTTCTTTTATGTCTGTTTAACCTTGGCTATAACTTTTGAACCTCTCTCTCTCGGGGAAAGGATGAGAGGTCTGAACTGATCAACTGGATATATCTGATTAATTTTTTTCTAACAAAGTCCCAAAATGATGCTCCTTACTCCAACATGGCTACTGTGACATTTTCGCATCCTGAAAATAAATGCTATACATCTTTATTTCAATGGTTAAATCCAGTGGTCGTATACACAAAAAGTCCTAAGTGTAAGATTACTCTTACGACCGATCTTAGGATTAAGAGCATATTCTCAAAAAATCCTATGAAAAACTTACGAGCCATTTTAATCGTAAGTTTACGAGTGCCTCAACCCACTCTTAAGTTTACGAGTTACTCTTAAGTGTCACTTTCAGCGCTGTCGTAAGTCAATTTTAATCGTGAGTATGGCTACTGCTATGAACCAAGATGTATACTTTGTTTGCAAATCGACATTGTAGAAAGATCTTATTTTTCGGGACCTTTTGAATTTCTTGAATCATCGTACTCTATACCTCCGAATAATCATCATTAAGTAAATGACGGAGTTATTCAGATGTAAAGGTTCCCTAGTCATGATCTATGTCAGTTCCTGTAACCAGGGGCGGATCCAACTTTTGATTTTAGGGCTGATACCAGGCGAGGGGTCTAGAGACCGCATGGAGGAGGGGAAGGGGAAGCATATTAGCTGCCGAGCTAATCGATGCATTGTGTTATTTGATTGTACCTGTGGTGGATTTTGCCATACGGCTCAACCATATCTGATTTTCGAATATATCTGACTCGATCATCTGCATTGCACACCATGATCTCTTGCCTTCTCAGTCTCATTTATATTACTTATGGTGAACAGTTCTCTAACATACTTGAAACATCCACAGGCAGGGATTTAAAAAATAATATACATTTTACAATACGATTTTCAGTCAGGAAAGGGAAGAGGTTGGGGTTAAACCTATAAACTTTGTTGCTGGCCTTAGTTAAGTTTAGGGGACCGTGGCTATAAAACCTAAAAATAAAGATTTTTGGACCGGTTTTTTTTAAATGTGTGGCGAGATGTTTTAACTGCAATTTTCCCCAACTCTTCTAACCCCAGCCTCTTTGACATCGGCCTGCGGCGCAAAACACTCGAATATATATTGCTAGCAAATAAGGTACAGTAAAATTTCTTTGATATGTACAATATTTTAGCCTATATAGCCCCGGTCCCCTAAACTTAAGTAAGGCCATTAAAATGACCCGGGGAGTCGAATAGATGTACGATTATTGGATTCATACTAGTCTGCCGCATAGACAATTTAGTCTTTTAACAGTAATCCTAAGATTAAAACTTACTAGTTTTTGTGAACACGACCACAGAGACCTGAAAACACAATCATTTCCCTTTTTGTCAATTTTGCATGATGTAAGGGGCAATACCGGACAAATACAAAATACATGTAGACCATATTCCGGTTTTGATAAATGACGACTTTTAGTCCGAGCTAGTACCTTTTGGCGTTGTTTTTCATAGTGACGTTATAATGAATCTATGTCATGCATTATGATGTCACTGTGAAAAACAACGCCAAAATGTCTTAGCTCGGACATAAAGACAGCAATTATCAAAACCGGAATATGGTCTATTGCCACTTAGATTTGCGTCATATTACTGTGACGTCACATTCCAAGCGTTAACGTAATAGTGAAAATTCAGGCCAAAAATTGGTTTGTCCGGTGTAAGACCCCTTACATCATTTAAAACTGGGAAAAGCTTTTATACAGATGGGGTTTATCCCTCGGGTTTTATTATTTTATTTTTTTCGCGGAAATGTTGATAAAGCGATATAGAAAAAAAATCTCGTAATAATCTCATATTTCATTCCATGCAAGACATACGATGATTTGCCGTAAAAAAATGCGTCATATGGATAAATTCGGTCCATTTTGCTAATCTGCATAGCGGCCATAAGCCGGCGTGGCCTAGTGGTATCGCGCTGGACTCCTGATCGGGAGGCCGGTGTCCTGTCTTTCGGATGAGACAGTAAAAATCGAGGCCCCGTGTCGTGATATGCATGACACGTTAAAGATCCCTCACTGCTTCGGGTGGGTTCGTTGCAAACGTCAAAATTTGTATGCCCCGCATCAGGCAAATGCCGTCACCATATACGTGAAATATCCGTGGTGTGACGTTAAACAAAAATCAATCAATCAATCATAGCGGCCATATTGGATATGGACCAGCCATCGTAGCGTGTATAGCTTATATTGGGAAACAATTGATCTGTATATTTTATTTTCTCCGGTAGTCCTAGCCATAACAGCAACACGAAGATCATCTTTATCATGGTTCGCAAAATGTTTCATAATTGGTTTTTCTCTTTGGTACTTTATATCGCGTCTATGTTCTTCTATTCTTTCTTTTAACGATCTTTCTGTTTCTCCTACACAGTTTGTTTACATTTATTGCAGATTAGCGTATAGATCAAATTCCTGTCTGTGCACTTCGCGTCTTTCATTGTTTTGAAGGATTTCTTTCTCTTAAAATAAAAAATATCACCATTTTAAATTATCCTACATATTTTACATGTACATGATGTTTCATCCTGTTTTATAGAATTTTCGGTTTTCTTATGCACTAGTGTATCACATAAATTTTTATCGCGTCGAAAAGCCAAAATTGGTGGGTCGGTTAAAACATTGCGCATTCTCTCTGATTTATACAGTGTCCACTGATGTTTTTAAGAATATTCCTTATGAAAACAGTTTCCACCATCTGGATCGCGTATTCTGTATGTATGAGTGGATCAGTCCTAGTCTCAAATGCCTCTTTACACGTTTCCAATCCTTCCTTTCTAGGGACAGAAGGATAAAGTTTACAGACGTCAAAACAAAATAAAATCGCGTCACTGGGGATAGAAGAGTCCATGTTTTAAGCTTATAAATAAAACGGTAGTATCTCTTTTATATGAAGGGGAGCTGGTAATAAAATTATCTACCTCTTATTCCAGCACCTCAGCTATCTTCTCCGTAGGTGTATACCGCTAACAATCGTCTTAAGTGATGTGTCTTTTTTATGAATTGGATAAGAGATTTGGAAACGCGCAGGCCAACTGGATGCAATATTAAAACTAACTAACATGTGATTGTATAACTAATTCATGAACTATTTATTTCTTGAGGTGATTTAATGCTTAGTTTTCTTTTTATGCAACCCCCCCCCT
This sequence comes from Pteria penguin, assembly GCA_035048485.1. NCBI lineage: Eukaryota > Metazoa > Mollusca > Bivalvia > Pterioida > Pteriidae > Pteria > Pteria penguin. The sequence goes on from CM068580.1 coordinate 87,605,478, forward strand.
TTCGGAAATGAGGGGGTATTACTTTGCCGCTGTCGCCCGGTCGGTCTGTCGTAAGGTCGGTTGGTCGATCAGATTGTCGGTCGATCAGTTCAGCGGTTGGTCTGTCGATGCGGTTTTTATATTTGTACTAGTATTATTATTTAAGTTTAGTCAATTTTAATGCCATACTTACGCGCGTAATAATGACGTTATGATGTCAACGTTTATCCGAGTTTAGAAGCTAGTTTATATTAGACGTGTAAAGATGGATGTTACGTAGATCTACCGTACTATTCTAACTATTGCTTGATAAAGGCCAGGAGGCTGGAAATTTGCGGCAAAGAGTGTTTGTGTTATTTCTTTTTGTTGAAACTCAAATCTAACAGCGTTTATCTTCTTTTACGGGGCGGAAAGCATATTAGGACATGCCCTGGACCTTCACACTATTTATACGATTTCATGTGGGCACACTTAGTTTCAAAAGAGTTGGGGCATAAACTTTGACTTACGTGATTTTTTCGAATGAATATGCATGATTGTACATCACGTGGTACGCAGTTCGTGAATAAAATGGCCTGATTTTCTCCATATGTCATTTTACTCTGACGTCACTTTGCTACATATTAACGTCATAATGAAAATCCCGGCAAAAAGTAGTATGACTGGAATGGGAAAACGTCTATTGACTCCGATATCGAAAAGTAGTTAATTTAAGATAATCCAAATAAAGCTACCCCCGTAGCTCGATACAATCTTAAAAGCTTAGAGATGTTTTTTTTTCCGTATCATTGGTTTCCGGGATCGATTTTAAATTTCCTTGCTATTGACCAACTCCTAAATGAGCAACAAGAGACATTCATGTCAAGTTTTATCAAAATCATCATTCATTTCGTTCTGAAGAAGAATCCTAAGTATAATATACGATTCTTCACATTCTCACATACTCTCGTGGAATTTCTGAAACTTAGAAAGCTATTGACCCAAATGGACCTATATGCTCACCTGAGAAGAATTTGCCCACTATCAAACAAGTGAGTGTTCGAAGAAATTCCCAGATAAATATACAGGTATTTGTTTGCTTATTGTGTTTTTGCCAACTGACAACGGACTAAACTTACTTCTCTACATTGAATAAAACAAGACAGAGACACGAAAATATGTGGAAAAGATCAAGTCAGCCGATATTTCCTTTTCCCAGTCTAGTGGTGTAGCTGGGTAAAGAAACGTATAGTAAAGGGGCACAACAAAATGTTTGTTTGCACAACTCACCTTTGTCAGAACCTTGACAGTTTACCATAGGTTTTCCACCTTAATTTCGAGAAAATCATGTTGGAAGGGAGTCACACCTCCCCCCCCCCCCCAAAAAAAAAAAAAAATTTGCCAAAATTCAAATGTAAACAACAACTCCGTTTTAGGTCATAGAATTTTCACATTAGCGAAATGAGATAAAAATTCCTGATTTTACAGCAGAATCTTTATTCATAGATTGAACAAATAACTTCATCAAATCACCGCTCCTGATACATTGAAATAGTAGTCCCTCTCTCCCTACATCACATCAGCTAATCACGACTCTCGTTAGTTACTGTTCTTTGACCTATAGAGGCATTTAACTACTTTAACAAGCTAGGAACGCCCTATCAAACAAAAGTGTGTTAATTTCTGAAGAAAATGACACACATTTCATGAAAATCCATTCAGTATTCCTTAAGCAATGCTACTTTAAAGATGCCTACCCCCATCTGGAGTGTACTGCAAATGGGCACATACTTGGATTAGGGGTCAGGTCTAAGGGGCCTGTAAATTGATAACGTATTATGACGTTTACCTTGTTTAGCCTTTCAGTTTTGTTCATTATACATTGAATAAGCACGTTCAAATCAAATTTTAATCAAATTTTGAGTTATATTGATGTTTGAATAATACTTTTGAAAGCTATATATGCCATTTTCTGTACAAAAATACAGACATTTCATGATGTTATTATTTCCTGTAGAACTTTGGAGGTAAATGATTTTATACACATTTCGGCTTAATTCAGTGTGTTTTTGACTTGTACGGGGGAAATCGTATGATAATTTTCATCGAAAATCAAACAAACTTTTACAGCGAATTGCGTACTTTTACAAATTCAAGTTTCACAGTTCACAATGTAAAAAGTTCACGAAATAAACAAAAACAAGACAAAAAACAAAAACAAAAACAAAAACAAAAAACAAAAAAAACAAAACAAAAAACAAACCAAAATGGGGTAAAGTTCTGTTAATACTCTTTCAAATGTCTTGGATATCCAATACGATGGGAACAAATCAGTCATGCAAAATACACAAAATTAATTTGTTAAAATTTTGCAAATTTAAACCACTCCTTTTTTTCTAGAAGTGTCAATATTGAAAATTCTAGGCACTTTGAATCAAAGTTTGGGGCAAATTTGATACATGTATGTCTATAGGTGAAATGGACTGCATGAACAAGACAATGAGGTCAAACTGCATTTTTTGAGAAATTTAGTATTTGGCCTATAGGTCAAAGCCTAGTAATTCTATTTCCCATAGAGTCCCATGTTAAATTACCAAAATTCCAGCAAGATTTACACAACTTTCTACATTTTAGCTATATATAATCCATATATCAAAATGTTTGTCAGGCCCTCCTCTATCAGAACTTTAACAGTTTACCATTGGTTATCTACCTTAATTTTGAGAAAATCACGCTGGAAGGGGGTCATCCCCCCTCCACCCCCAATTGGCCGAAATTCAAATGTAAACAACAATCCATTCTTGGGTCATAAAATTTTTATATTAGCGAAATGAGATAAAAATTCATGATTTTACAGCAGAATCAATCTTTATAGGTTCATCAAATAAACTCATCCAATCACAGCTCCTAAAATAGTAGTCCCTCTCTCCCTACATTACATCAGCCAATCACGACTCTTGTTAATTACTTTTCTTTGACCAAGATCAAGGCATAGCAATTGCTTTTCCCATAGGGTCCCATGATAAATTACCAAAGCAAGACTTACACTACTTTCTGCATCCTAGCTTTGTATAATCCATATATCAAAACCGTTTCGCAGACCCTCCTCTATCAGAATTTTAACAGTTTACTATAGATGATCGACCTTGATTTCGAGACAAAGAATCTTGCTGGAAAGGGGTCAAGAACCCCAAGAACCACCCCCCCCCCCCACACACACACACACAAAACAGAACAAATTGCCAAATTTTATATGTAAAGAACTGTTTTAGGTCATAAAATCTTTATATTAGTGAAATGTTGTTAAAATGTGTGATTTTACCGCACAGTCTTTATTTATAGATTGATCACGAGTAATTTTATCCAATCAGAGGTCCTGGTACATTGAAACAATAATCCCTCTTTCCCTACTGCAGATCAGCAAATCACACGTCTCATTAATAACCATTCTTTGACCTATGCAAGAGCATAGACTGTAGGGTTTTTTTTATCCCCTCGCAACAGCGCCGCAGTGGAGATTGTTGCAGTGATAACGTCGTGGATGGGTGCTTGGGTGTATATGTCTGAAATAAAAACTCGTAGACACCCTGGACGCAACAGTTTTGGCCCCAGTGGGATGATACTTCACGTATGACTTAAATATACTGAGAGAACGATCACATTGATATTGGGGTTAAAAGGTCAAAGGTTACGGTCACTAAAGGTAGTCATAGAAAAACAATGTAGACACTCTAGAAGTCACAGTTTTGGCCCTGTTGGGTTCATACTTCACATATGGCTTAGGGAACATCCCTATTTACCTGGGAATCAACAGGTCAAAGGTCAGGGTCAGTGTAGTACCATGAATGTTGCTGATGTATGAAGGGATGTCGCGCTTGGCGTTGATCTGGCTCCTGTTGTTTCCTTCGTAGATTAAAAACTCAATGCCAAAATCCCATTGCCAATCCGCTTACGCTTGTCTTTTTTTCTGAGATCTATGTATGTTGTTATATTACATAAGAGCTGTCATTTATCCTTCTGCAGTAAAAATTGCATACGTTAAACTCATAATATCAATCAATACTTATCTTTACCCCTGTGACCTCACTCTTTTACTTTTTACTGATTGTTTCCAGAAATTCATGATTTTCCATTAACAAGAGCAACACCAACATAGCATAATATGTCGATAATGTATTGTTTCAAACGCAACAAATATCTAAATATATATATCTTAAAAGATCTGATCAATCAAATGCACTGTGACCTTGACCTTGGAGGTGTGACTTTCGTCAAGGTCATGTCACAACATTAAGGCATCGGCACTAATTCTGCGATATACATGTATTATTAGAATCGATGAAGGCTGTAAAAAGTTATGGACCAGACAAGTTCTACCCATCTAATATATTATTACCTTGACCTTGGAGGTATAGCCTTAGCTCAAGGTCACAACACACCGTCTTCCCATATTGACAATTTCTACCAACTATGAAGTTAATCCAACAGGGTATATAGAAACCATGCCTAAGACAAAGTGTTGCCTTGGTTAGGTTGCAAAGATCTCTGATTTTTCATCCAAATTCAAACTTTTGTCCTCAGATTTATAAAATATGAGAAATAAAGCATGAAAACTTCCTCAAATACTTAAATTCAACATTTTCTATCAGAAAAACAACGAAAACCTTGTTTTCAACGTGAGGCAAAATTAAGCCTTACTGACCTTAGTTACCAGCAGAAAGATCTTATCACAAGGCACATTGCCTAGTGGCGGGGCCCTAATAAATCATGGCAATTAAGCAGTGCAGCGGGGTTGTGACATCAGCTCAGCTGTAACCATTACAGTTGCACAACGTATGTTGTCTGCAGGTACATTGATGGTAAAGTGTGGCTACAACCAAAATATTATTTCCAGGCAGAACGACGGGTAGAGGGTATGTCGTTTAATAGAAAAGTTATACACGTAACCATTATGTGAAAGTGAGACTGAGAGACACCGGGAAAGTGATCCCTTTGTTCGTAGGCAACACAAAACTATATCTCCCTACCCCTACCCTCAAAGTCAAGGTCACAAATGAAAGTTTTCAATGGCTAAAACCCATCAAGGTCTATCTACATGTGAAGTTTGAAAGAGTTTTTGTCTATGATCTCTCAATTAAATGCAGTTATGCATTTGACCTTGAAACTGGGAATTCTCAAGGTCCAGCTCACAAACAAAGGTTTCAATGAATAGAGTTCATCAATTTTCATTCATTTTTCTTTTAAATCATTAAAATCATATTTAAATACACAAACGAAACTGAATAGTATATTGCGGGGGTAGACAGGCTAGCCTCCCCCTTGTTTCCCCCTACACCCTTTTTGTCTCCCCTCCCACTCCTATCTCCCCTCGCTCACCCTGTCCGCGCCCTCTATCGGTATATCAGGATTGTTTTTGTTTTCTTTGCTTGGTGGTCGAATCTATTAGATACATAACGTTTGCACGTTATGCCAGGCTATCTCCTTAAAATGATTGAATTAATATCCACTTTACAACCGATCACATCCACCCCATTCTTCTCTGGATCCGCCAACAATCAATCTGCACAAGTCGAACCTGCATGTATCCTTCACCTCTCAGAATGTTGGTTGAGCAATCCTCCCCCCCCCCCCCCCCACTTTGGAGATCTGTACACGGTTAGTCTTACGGCTGTCGACTCTCCGACATTATCATCACACATACATGACAGAAGCCTTTCAGTTTTTATAAGCCCGTCTCTGACGTGTCATGCTATGGCGTTGTCCGTCTGTCCGACGTTGTGGGCAGAATACGGACTAAACCGTTCGGCAAAGGTCAAGGTCGTAGTACTAATTGGTAAGAACGACTTTGTAGGCAGGATACAGACCAAACCGTTGGGGCTAGGACTGTCAAACTTGGTATCTTTACTTATGCGAAGACAAAAATACCTAATGCCTTTCAAGATCAGAGGTCAAAAGTCAAGGTCTTAGTACTGCCTGGACAGAACGACCTTGTAGGCAGAATACTGACCAAACAGGTGGGTAAGACTCTTGAACTTGGTACCTTTACTTCTTATGCCAAGACAAAGATACCTATTGTTTTTCAAGATCAAAGGTCAAGGTCGTAGTACTACTTAGAATGAAACCCCTGTAAGCAGGATACAGATCAGTTTGCTGGGGCTAGGACCGTCAAACATGGTACACTTACTCCACATACCAAGACAAAGCCGCCAATTGTTTTTCAAGGTCAGAGGTCAAAGGTCAAGGTCGCACTACTACTTTGTAAGAAACCACTGTAGATAGGATATAGCCAAAAACGTTGGGGCTAGGACTGTCAAACTTGGAACACTTACTTCTCATGCCAAAACAAAGTCGCCTATTGTTGTTCAAGGTCAGAGATCAAAGGCCAGGTTCGAAGTACTACTCGGTAGGAATCCCTTGTAGACAGGATACAGATTAAACCTTTGGGGCTAGGAATATCAAACACGGTACACTTCCTCCTCATGCAAAGACAAAAATGCTTATTGTTTTTCAAGGTAAGAGATCAAAGGCCAAGATCGTAGTACTAGTTGGTAAGAAACCTTTGTAAACAGGATAAATGTCAAACTGTTGGGGTTAGGACTGTCAAACTTGGTACATGTACTCCTCATGCCAAGACAAAAACGCTTAATGTTTTTCAAGGTCAGTGGCCAAAGGTCAAGGTTATAGAACTACTTGGTAAGAAACCACTGTAGACAAGATAGAGCCCAGACCGTTGGTGCTACGATTGTCGAACTTGGAGCACGTACTCCTCATGCCAAGACAAAGACGCCTATTTTTTTCAAGGTCAGAGATTAAAGGCCAAGGTCGTAGCACTAATTGGTAGAAAACCTTTGTAAACAGGATACAGATCAAACCGTTGGGGCTAGGACTGTCAAACTCGGTACACGTACCCCTCATGCCAAGACAAAGACGCATATTTTTTTCAAGGGCAGATGTCAATGGTCAAGGTTGTAGTACTACTTGGTAGAAGCGACCTTGTATGCAGGATACAGGTCAAGTAGTTGGGCTATGACCGCCATACTTGGTACGCTTACTCCTCATGCCAAGACAAAGACGCCTATTGTTTTTCAAGGTCAGAAGTCAACGGTCAAGGTCGTAGTACTACTTAGTAGGAAACACCTGTAAGCAGGATACAGGTCAAGTGGTTGGGGCTATGACCATCACACTTGGTACGCTTACTCCTCATGCCAAAACAAAGACGCCTATTTTTTCTTCAAGATCAGGGGTCAAAGGTCAAGGTCCTAGTGCTACTTGGTAGGAGCAACCTTGTAGGCAGGATACATACTAAACTGTTGGGTCTAGACTCACAAACTTGGTACCTTTACTCCTTATGCCAAGACAAATATACCTATTGTTTTTCAAGGTCAAAAGTCCCAGTGGTATCGCGTCGGACTCCTGATCGGGAGGCCGGGGTTCGAGTCCCGCTCTGGTCATGCCGGTGTCATGTCTTTCGGATGAGACAGTAAAAACCGAGGCCCCGTGTCGTGGTATGCATGGCACGTTAAAGATCCCTCACTGCTTCAGGTGGGTCCGTTGCAAAGGTCAAAATTTGTATGCCCCGCATCAGGCAGATGCCGTCACCATATACGTGAAATATCCGTGGTGTGACGTAAAACAAAAATCAATCAAGGTCAAAGGTCAAGGTCGTAGTACTACTTAGTAGGAAACACTTGTAAGCAGGATACAGGTCAAGTAGTTGTGGCTATGACCATCACACTTGGTACACTTACTCCTCATACCAAGACAAAGACGCCTATTTCAAGGTCAGAGGTCAAGGTCGTAGTACTGCTTGATAGGAAACCTTTGTAGACAGGATACAGCACAACCGATTGGATTAGGACTGTCAAACATGGTACACTTACTCCTCATGCCAAACCAAAAACGCTTATTGTATTTCAAGGTCAAGACGAAGGTTGTAGTACTACTTCGTCAGAGAACCTTGTAGGCAGGATACAGAATGGATTATTGGGGATGGAACAATTTAAGGGGGATGTTTCCATACTTTCAAAACCCTCCCCTTCAAACTAAGAAACAGGCGTATTTTGCCACGCTAGGCGTTGCTTTTGTTAGATGAAGTATACCTTTGTTACCATGGATGTGCGAATTCAGTATCACATTATCATGTTTATAAACGCATGCATGGCACGTAACGCTATCTAGTAGTCGAATAGGTACGGATTTCAGGAATACAAGAAACTCATGATCAAACTTAATCATGACTTCTGCTAAACATACAATTTAGGTATTTTGCATTTTTATTTAGTTTTAAATTTTTTATTTATTGATTGATTTGTTTTTGCAGCTGTGAGAAAAAAAAATTACGTCAAAAAGGGCGAGGGCACAAACCCACTTGTGCCCCTTCACTTGCAACAGGACGCCCTTGCAGTTTTTGAAATTTGTCCCAAATGTCGAGGGGCTAATCGTTCAGTCTGAAACGTCCTAGTCCGATTTGGTTATTCCAATATTTGGTTATAACACGTAACTTTCGTAAATCATAAATGCTCTAAAATAACGTATTAACACTTATTCAAATTCATTGTCCATTTTTCTCATTAAGCCATCTCTGGCTCTCGGATAACCCCGTAATTCCAACCGTAAATGATATAAGTGCCTACTTGCTATGGGCTGGCGCTCTTGTAAACCGAGTTTAATACAGTGCACTACGGTCAACTGACACATTTTCCACCAAATGTTAAAACTAAAACTCTTCCATAATATCAATAGATGTTGCGAGAGTTCTCACATTTTAGCGTAGCGGGACCATGACGATATCAAAGCCGAGCACCACGACCTTTGAACTGTGATTTTTTTGTCATTTCCTAGCTTTGTTGTAAGCTACTACCGAGTACTAGTACTGACCTGTAGTACAGAAAATGCTATCCATCAATTCTCTTCAACTTTATATACTCAAAGAAATGTATTTACAATATCAGCCTCTTATGTGTGCGTTGTAAAATTTATCGGGGATGGCAGGGAACATGTTAAGCTTTAGCAGTACCCTCAGAATGTCTGTTCTTCATAATATGACCGATTTTCAATTACTATATGGGATCTTCTAACAGTAGATTCGCCACATGTTTAAGAGCTTAGTTACCTGCTCCCGTTTGGCAAAAAAAAAAAAAAAAAAAGATGTAATCCTCCTCCCTCATTCTTGTAAATCTAACGGTCATAAAACTCGGGCTGTCAAACAGGCCATGTTTATCCTCTCCCTATTTGTAATTGACTCTCTTCGTTGAAGTCTCTGAGTAGTAGCAATCACACTATTTTATGTAGCTGTGTCCAAGAAAGTGACAATGTCCCTTCTGTAGACCCCATGGTCAGACTAGAACCAAACTTGCATTTGCATAACTAAGACAACATGGCCGACAAAACACGACTGAGCAACTGTGTTGAAGTCTCCGAGAAACTATTTGAAACCAGTATCACGAATGACAATTAATGCTTGTATGAAGTATAATCAATGACTGTTAAAACTGTCTGAAAATATAAACTCTTGTTTTTTTTCTGAGCGACCTTGACATTTCATAAATGATCCGAAGCGTCCTTCTGAAAGCCAATATTTCAAGTTACTTATGTGAATTATGATCACGACGACAGACTTACAAGATAAGAAACTGTACCAACGAATGAATAGACAGACATGGGGAACATAGAAAATGGGGTTGCACGCATCAATAATATGGAGTTTGAATAAGTTGGTAGAATTTGCAAAGATACAAGCCTGTTTTTTTGTTTCTTTTATTTTAAGTTTTACTTACCAAAACCTCGACCTTTCTACAACTGTAAAAGTATAGGCAAATCCTGGTGAATGAGTTTGGAGATAATAAATTGAGCTCAGATAGACATGACAGTGACTATAGGCTCCCCCAGAATTTTTTCAAAGCATAAAAATTGATAAGCAGATTGATGGACAACAGACAAATGAGTGATCACAATAGCTCACTTCATCTTTAAGTAAAAATAACAACAGTATTTACGACTTTGTATAATTTATATTCCATGAGAAGGAATAATCAACAGATCAGAGTGGTGACTTGCACATTGCCTATGGCAACAGATTTTTAGGCATGACTCATTTAAAGGATTCTTGAAAAGCAACCTTTCACAGATTAATATCAAATCATTTAAAACTATGAGAAAAGCAAAATCACAGAGAAAGATTTGTTAATTGAAAGTAAATAAGACAAAACAGGAGATTTATAATCTTACAATACTATGTGTAATAAATATGCTGTATACACACAATTTTAAAACGCTTAATCTTCGAAATTGTGACACATTTTTGGAATTTATTTTACTCTTAAGATGAATGAAGAAAATGAAAATAATTTTACATCTTTACTATGTAAACAATTTGAAAAGAATAATCTAAGGAAATAATTTGCTACATCTAGTATTTTCTAAGATAGGATTTAAAAATGATTGGTAATAACAAAACTGCATTGCCACCTAGTCTGAGTTTTACAACTAGCAGTATTATATAACAACAAAAGGTACTTATAATTTTTGAGAAAATGACTATTTCTTATATAGCACAAAATAATCTAAGAGTAACACAATAATTACATAATTATCTAGCTGTCAAATATGACAAAGATAAAATACAGAACTTGTGTGTAGCATCTGAACAGAATTACTGACAAAAAATTTTCACTGTGGGGGTAAGTGACCAAAATTGTTAGGTGTTATTATCAAGTCTTATATATCAACATGACATGATTCTTCCGAATGAAGTTAAATGACAATTGAATGATTATATTCAAACCTGATCAATACATACCGAAATCTAATGTAAGTCAAAAATGAAAAGTGTTTCGTGACTTGACTTTTTTTCCCCCTTGAATTATGATTAAAAACACAAGACTTTGTGACATTTAACAGAAAACTTGTCTGATGTCTATTATAAGAGTAAGTAAAGCTATGAGACAACACTCACCCTGAGACACCACCTTCTCTGTGGTATGTATAGTCATTATCGTTCATTAAATTTCACAAAATTTTTCTTGAGATAATGAGTCATGTTTGATATCTACAGATTGTCAACACTCTAAATGCGTTGAGAGTAGATAAGTAGAGATACAGCCCAGAGCAGGTCGTGCATGGGTACAACCATCAAGTATAATCAAACTGCGCAAACAATGATTACCCAGACCAACCAGCAGTCAATGGTTTACATTGTATCAATAAAATCTTTGCATAAAATAATTCCTGAAAATATAATACACTGTGAATATATATATGTACAAATAATTTTTTTCATGATTCTGATGTGAAGTTACGGCTTCAATACCTTGATTTAAATAATTCAACAAAAACAAAAGTAAAATATATTACTGTAGTACTAGATGACTGTAGTTAACTATTATAAATGCAAAACCAAACCTCTGAAATAAGGTGATGTAAAAGATTTCAAAAAGTATTTGGTAACCAAGTACATGTCAAGCAATAAAAATCATTATAAAGAAGATGACATTTGAAAAAATACTTTAATTATAGTACATATATAAACAATTTCCTACATTGTGTGGCATTGTTATAAACTTTATGAAAGGTCGCTACTGATGTTCAAGCAAACAACAATTTAAACAATATTTACAATTGCAACCATGAGTGTCTTTTATCAATGTCATTCTATATACCCAAAAATATCTAAAAATACAAATGAACAGGCAACATGGTGCATGAAATAATACAGATTTTTAATAAATGATTTAGTAAGTATCATCTAGTTATCATATTAAAACATGGGAAATTCAGAATCAAATTTTTCTGAAAAATTTAGTCTAAGAAGTTTTGATGTACTGTAAAAATGAAACAAATACAAAAAGGACACTGATCTTCAATACATGTACAAAATATTCAAATAGGTCTACAAAATTTTCCAAAAAGCTGGATTAAAACCATGGAAACTTCTCACAGAATATAAGGATCAAAGAAAATCTGAAAATCCTGGACCTCAGTAGTGACCATTCTTAAGTTACAAAGAACTACCTTTTACTGTTGTGGATAATTCATCACAAATTCAATGTTTTAAATATTCAAAGCATGTTAAGAAAACAATTATAAAATAAAATAAAGCTTACTGTTTTGTATCAACTTCCAAATCAAATGTTTCAGTAATCTTACTAAAATAAAGGCAAAGAAAATGAAAAAGAAAAAAGAAGAAACAATGTAAGGTAGAGAAACATAATATATGATGACATATCAAGTGTACATAAGGATTTCCACAATAAGAGCAGGTGCCCCTGTGCAAAATATTCTGTAGAAGTAGGTTAACATATGCATATATGATCACAGACACAATTCAGGTATGTTACAATCACAAATCTAGAACAAAACTAAAATAAAACAAAATATTTCCCTTTGCATCTCCAGGCTTCTCTGATTCAGCTGACTGTTCAAAAATCAATGCTGTACATACAATATTAATTATTAAATGATGATGAAATATTTTCTATCAAAATACTCTATCATTTCTGCCCTTATTAAATCTTACTAGAGATATAGGTGACTCTCCATGTAGTAGTTACCAATGTGCTACAAAAATGTATCATGAACAATACAGAAATGGAATCTGGTATACATAATGTGCTAGCACTAAATATATCAAAAAGATTAGTAAATGACCTTTACATTTTCATATTTTGAAAAATTTGAATTACCTTTTTTTAATGAAATATATACAACTTGATCTCAAGAAAATTAAACCCAAAAACTCAACAATGAAGAACTAATTCAGTGCTGTTTATATACATAAATAAATAAACGAAAAATATGACCCAGTCCTTATTATATGCATATTGTCAACAACACTGGAAAGCCAGCTACATCAGAGACCATTCACAGAATTAGCACTTGTTTTGTTCAATCCTCAATTTAAAGATCCTAAATGTATGTTATATTACAACCTGTGGCCCACATTATTCCTATGAAGCTGTTGATGGCAGGTTGGACAGTCTGTGGCATTTATTGCACACTGATCACACATCACTCTATGATTGCACGGTAAACATGAAATATTACGATTTCTTTCCAGACAAACTATACACTTTACTGTCTGTTGATAGGCTATAAGCTGTAAAGTAAAAGGATAGACGTTAAACATGAAAAACATCTGTTAAGAATATTAGACTTTAAAATGAAAGTATAACAATCCAACACAAATACTTTTTAATACACTATAAGCTGTATTGTGAGTAAGTAGTAGTCAAATACAGTGTAAAGTGTCCAAACCAGAATCCTATGAAAAGAGGACAGATTTCTCAGTGCACAACTCTTTGAATACCTTGCACCATTTACTCTAGACACTAAGACATGATCTATTGTCAGCATTTTATACAATTCCTTACTTATAACTGACAATACCAGACACTTTCATCACAAAGTGGCTATTATGCTTAACTGCTTGGATGTCAAAATAACAACTGTTTATTTTTAATTAACTCTTAGTAAATATGGATGATTAATGCATAAAAAACTAGAGCTGTCCTAACCTGGATCGTCGGCGCTGTAAGCCATGCGCTTAACCACCACACCAAGCCTGCCCCACAGAGCAGGTATAATAATCCTAGGTGCTATTTACTATCATAGAGGTCAAAGGTCATAACACACCCTTGGATCCTAAGCAACAATTCTGTGTAATATTATTGAAATCTGTGCATAGGGTAAGAAGTTATGGCCCGGACAAGGTTTTACTTATGATGTCTATTATGACCTTGACCTTTGACCTTGGTTTCAAGTCATGACACACCCTTGGATCCTAAGCAACAATTTTGTGAAATATTATTGAAATCTGTGCAAAAGGGAAGTAGTTATGGCCCAGAAAAAGGTTTTACTTATTGTGTCTATTATGACCTTGACCTATGACCTTGGTTAAAGGTCATGACACACCCTTGGTTCATAAGCAAACATTCTGTGAAATATCACTGAAACCCGTGCACAGAGGAAGAAGTCATGACCTGGATAAGGTTTTACTTATTGTGTCTATCATGACCTTGACCTTAGACTTTGGTTCAAGGTCCTGACACACCCTTGGATCCTAGCAAGAATTCTATGAAATATTATTGAAATCAGTGCCCAGACAAGGTTGGTGGACAGACGGACAGACAGGGTGATTCCTATATACCCCCCAAACTTTGTTTGCGGGGGGTGGGGGTGGGGGTTAAGTGTGACAATAATGCTAATTATATGAAGCCATTGTACATAGTAAACTGAGGTATGCAAAAAGATTTTAAAGCCAATCTGTGAGGGTTTTTTTGTTTCAAAATTTTACGAAATTCAAGAAACCATTTAAGATGGTATAGATGGAGTGCAGAGCAAATTTGAAACAAGGTCAAGAACACAAGGTCAAAAGTCATGGTATCAAATGAAAACTCTGGTCATTAAGAACCTACTGGTATGCATTCAAAACAGAAAGGCAAAATCAAATTTTTTAAAAGTAGGTTGAAGTCAGAGGTCAAGCTCTAATTGGACCAGGAAACATGAGCACTGTGACTTTGACTTTGTTGATAAGACCTAGGCTCAATATCATGACATTCCCTCCAGTCCTGGGAAACAATTCTGTAAAATATTATTTAAATCCATACATGTAATGAAAAGTTATGGCCCAGACAAGACTGACTCATCACATTGTGACTTTGACTTTGTAGATATGACATTGGTTCAAGGTCATGACACCCTTAGATCCTGGGCAACAATTCTGTTAAATATTCATACCCATACAAGGGGTAGAAAGTTAAAGCCCAGAGGGAATATAATGGACAAAGGCACAACAACCACCAATACATAATATACCTATCTGAAGAACTTCACTGTTTTACCCTCTAAAATTCCCAAATCTGTCAATACCATTCTTTACTTGGTTTCTTACTTTGTCTAGTTCCTCCATGTCTAGCCTAAGTTGATTCCTAATTTGCCGAAGCTGGGAAACAGATAAGTTCTCAATCTCATTCACCCGATGAAGGAATCGTGTTGTGGCGCCTCTGGTGATATTCTCAAAATCTCTTTGTAACTTAACTGTTTGTGATAAAGCCTGCAATATGTAAACAATTGTATGAAATTTGTAAAATTTGGGAAAAATTTATGTACAGTGAAAGAATCAAATCTAATAAACTTAAAATGATCATTCACACATGAGACAACAACAACAATTACTTCATTCAAATAGGATATCATTTATTTAAATACTGGGGGAAGATTTGCAAGCTTAAAATGACAGACTCAAAGGAAATGTTTGAAGAGATAAATTGGACCACATTACTTAAAAAATAGTGATAGCAGAAGGACAAACAGCAGCTGATGTACTATGCAGTATTCAATGTATCAAAGTTTAAACTTTTGATGTATTTTGATAATCTCAAATGTAAATGACAGACATGGACAGAGAGACAGACAGATGAATGGGCCAGACAATAAACCTCCCTACCCTTAATCACTCGGACTAGTAGCACAAAAACCATCTAATCTTCAATTATCAAGCATGGTAAATCAGACTTCAAATGAATGTATAACAACCCTTTTAATGTACAGCATTTCCAATTTTCAAGAGAACTTGATATTGACCAGGATTCCAATTGTAAGTTCACATTTTTATGTTAGAATTATCTAATATTTTACCTCATCTCTTTGTTTTATTGCTTGCATTTTCTCTTCCTCTGAGCTTTTCACCTTTTTAATAGATTCTTCTGCCTCTTTTTTCCAAGCTTCACAAGCCTAAAAGGAAAGAAAGAGAAAAAATGAATGAAAGAATGCACTAGTCTTCAGGTGCATCACATTTTCAATGGCCTTCTTCACTCCCTTCAGACTTCTATTACCTAAAATACAGTAGTTTCAACAGTAACCTTAAGGAAGGACATCATATTGGGTAAAAATCAGAGATGCCTTTCTGAAAATTCATTTAGTAACTGATCTAAGCTAAGATGAGATCCATTTACAAGTGGCAGAGATATAGTCTGGCACAATTTCAAGCCAAATTTTCTTCGACTCGAAGAATGAAAACATGGGTCATGTCATGGGTCACGCTGAGTATGTATGTAATTTGATCAAGATCCATTCATAAACACAAGAGATATAGCCCTGAAACAATCTCAAACCAACTTTCAATTGTGACCTAGAGAATGCACACACAACCTTGTGATCCTATATCTGTATATTCATTTGTGTACTGCATAATGTGAAGTAGGAATTTTTCTAGGTATGGCTATGAAACTAGGCCTAGACGTCCTCTGTCATCTCAGGAAGTATATTTACATGTATATACCATAATATGGAAGTTGAGTATGAAATTGTGAGACAGCACTCATACTCCTTATGTCCAAGACCACACTAATAAATAGAGAAAAAGATGCATGTGATCAATGCCAAATTTCTCAAGTACAAAAAGTATATGGACTGCGAGACTATCATAATTAGTAATAAATAACAAGTGCTCCGCAACGGGACCACTTGAATCTGATAAATCTAATTGAGCCTGTGACACAAAATAGATCAGGTTCCTCCTCTCATCATCGACTGATATGTGAAGTTTGAGAGTGATCAGATTAAAACAGTAGTGTGTATCATGCCCACAAGGTTTCGCAGACAGTTTGCCAATGTTGACCTTGACCTCTGACCCTGTGACCTCAAAATCAATAGGGTTCTCCCTCTCATCAACAATGGGTTCTTCCTCTCATCAACAAGTAACATGTGAAATTTGAAAGTGATACTACAGAGGGTATTACACCCACAAGGTTTCAAGGACAGTATACCATTGCTGACCTTGACCTTTGACCTCGATATCAATAGTATTCTTACTCTCATCAACAACTGACACATGAGGATTTCAAGTAATTGGGCAAAAACTGTGGTCTGTATTGAGCCCACAAGGTTCACAGACAGTTTGCCAGTGTTGATCTTGACCTGTGAGTCTGTGACCTCAAAATCAACAGGGTTCTTCCTCGCCTTAACTATGGGTTCTTCCTCTCATCAACAAGTAACATGTGAAATTTGAAAGTAATTGGGCAAACCTGTAGAGTGTATTATACCCACAAGGGTTCAAAGACAGTATGCCAATGTTGACCTTGACCTTTGACCTCGAAATAAATAAGATTCTTCCTCTCATCAAAAACAATTTACATGCGAAGTTTGAAAGTGATTGGGCAAAAACTGTAGAGTGTATCACATCCACAAGGTTTCACAGACAGTTTGCCTATATTGACCTTGACCTTTGGCTTTGACTCATGAAACGAAATCAATATGGTTTTCCTCTCATCTTCAACAAGTAACATCTTAAGTTTTAAAGTGATCTGGCAGAAACTGTAGTGTGTATTGTGCCCACAAGGTGAAGTGTAACAGACTCGTGCACATTCGCACACACACATTCCCATCCACCTACTTACTTAACCACACACAAACAGCTGCATGACTATATCCCCTCTAAAGCTGTTGCATGGATATATTAAAATAAAGTCTCTTATCTCTATTACAAAAAATTAAAATTCAACTAGAAGTATACACACACATTGCATTTTCACAATAGACAACTGTGTGAAGTTTGTCTGTTTGAAGTATTACAGAGAGCAGTCCTAAGATACAACTTGATATGTAAAACGCTGGCTAAAATTTGTCGAATAAAGACCCACAATTTCAGAAAATAATATCAAAATTAACCAAAAAGCATACAGATGGTTATGCTATCAAAAAAAAAAATGAAAGGACTTGAAAGTCCTCAAGGTCGGAATTGCATGGTCAAGTACATCAAGGGTAATAAAGTCGTGATCCACCAAGAGATCACACACCAAGCGTGTAGTGTTTAGGATCAGTATTGACAAAAACACGGTCTGCGCACAGGTGCTCGTTTTCATATAAACAACGGCTCCGCCCCTGTACACCCCTGTACGTCTCCGTCTCGTTCTATATAGTTATCTCATTCTCTCATCACTTTTGATATTGACAGTAGTGTGAAATTAACAATCTGGACAGTCTCCCGCTGTACATGTACATTTGGGGAAAACCACTTTTACACGTGGAGATCTATAATTAACTGGCTATTTTTAGTAGCATTACACATGTACATATCAACAACTACCGAGACGTTTGTTTATCGTTGTGACGAGAAGATTGTAGAGTACTTCTAATTCCACTACTATAAAAAGAAGCGATAGTGTTATTAATCATAATACAAGGGATACTAGTACGGACTAGTAGTGTACTTTTTAAATTACGGCACAGCTACACAATAATGTCAATCGTACTTTTTTGGGACTTTCCGTCGAGTATTCGGAAAGACTGCATGTCCTCCAGCGCATGAATATAACTCGTCTAAATCGATGGAATAACGGCACATCTATTTTCTCATCTGATCAAACTTATCTTGTATTGACTCGTACAATATGAATTATAAGTACTGAAAGTAAATCTAATCACGCTTTTTCTAAATATCGACGCACTATTTATACACGAGGAGGTATTTTCTGCATTCCACGCATTCTCCACAGCTTATTGTAATAACTAGGGTCTGGAATTGCTATGCAATTCCGACCAAAAATCAACTGTAAGAAGTTTAAAGTGAATCACAACAACCAATTCCAAGATACAACATGATATGTTCACTAGATGTGTTGATATGCAATAAATGTCCAACTGACAGAAAAGTCAAATATGACATTATTTGAACAGCACATGTAATCCAAGGGCAGTAACTCCTGTAAAAATTTTGAACAGCATTCCCCTTAAAATATGCACATCTGCATATTGTGATCTTTGATTGTATGAAGTTTCATTGGTATCCTCCGGAGGGTTAAGGAAAAGTTGCGAAGACAGGGTGAATTTACTATATATGCACAGATATCAAAGTACAGGGGTATAACTCTGTCGGACATTATTTGACTTGCACCAAATTAACACTTGACCTAAATATTCTCATGATGTATCTATATAACAAATTTCAAGTCAATATGTGCATTCATTGCAGAAAGAACACAAACTGTTAATAAAAGGATATTTTCTAAGTCCAAGGAGCATAACTGTTAATGAAAGGACTCATAGTCCTCAAGGTCTGAATTGCATATTTAAATACATATATTACACCGGTAAATTGTATGTCTTCCAGTGCAATATTCCTCTAAATCATTATTTTCAAACCTCCCCATTCCCCTTTTTTGAACGAGTTTCATGTAGCATTGGGATGGAAACCATATATAACTATCTAGAAAGTGAAATACATAAACTGAAAATAAATTTTCCAGCTTTCACGTTCCATTAACATTGCATGGAGGAAGGATTGTGGTTTGTACAAAATTCCAGAATTCCCGTAATTGTGTTAGGCTTACTGTGCTCAAGGATAAAGCTAGATTTAAATCTTTCTACTTTTTCTCTATTTCATCCTACAATATGATTTCTAGGCATTTTCATATTCTCTGGCTTTTCCATCTAACTAGCTATTCTTAGTAATATTACATAAAGAAATTAATGCACAACTTTCCATACTTATGTGCTGTGTAAATACTAGATTTCATTGTTTCTATATTTTCTCCATTTCATAATCAAAGCCATGATCATAGGCAATATTGCTGAAAAATATGATGTCATCACCTTTTATTGATTACATTATGAAGGATACCATCGATAACTTTTCATTATGATATGACTAGACAATTGCACATTTCCAGGCCTTTCCGTCGTACATTTGGAAAAACGACATCTATAAATAACTAGCTTAGTAACATTACATATCAACAACAAACCAGCGCTTGAATACTACGCATGTTTATCATTTGTACTAATGATGCATCTATTTTTTATCTGATCAGAATCATCCTATATTAATCACAAAACATGAGTTATAAGTTTACTGAGCAGATCTGGATGTCCTTTTTTGATATATTGATGCACTATTTCTACATGAAGAAGATTTCAGTGTACTTCGAATTTCACTGAGATGGCCGAGTGATGATTAAGGTAGGAATTGCTTAATATGCAGTTCCAAGCAAAAATTATTCAATCAAACCCAAATCAGAACTTGACCTAGATTATCTCATGATGTATCAGTAAACAAAATCTCAATTCAATATGTGCATCTCTTGTAAAGTTAGAGCACAGAAATGAAACGATGATGGAATGACAGAAGGAAGGAAAAGGGTAACACTGTATCCCCAAACCATTTTCAATGGTGGGGCATAATAACATGGCTTAGATGAGGAAATTCCTTTGAGGTCTAATGACCTTGAAAGCCAAGAGACACTGGGTCTAGGTCATGACACACCACCTTGTAACTTGCAAGGACACACCTTTGCAAAATCAACATGGGGCCAACTGGGCTCCTAACTTTTGAAATTTAGAAGCCCAGAACAAAAATGGAGTTCCAATAAAAAACTAGAGCTGTCCTAACGGGACAAATACCCCCTGCAGCAACAAAGTGGAGACATGCAATAATTCATCCCATTATGACAACCCATGAGGCATCCACAGAGCAGGTATAATAATCCTAGGTGCTATTTACTATTATAGAGGTTCAAAGCCAAGGTTAAGGCTAATGTTGGTACATGACAAATCCCCTTACCATGATGCATCCACATTTGTTTTGTCATGAGGAATGACGGGGGAAGGGGAGGATGACCCTGGGGATCCCCAACTTATGCTATACAACTCTTCTTGTCATGAGGAGTCAGAAAATATATACTTTAGGGGTGGGAATCTGAACTATGTTTGAGATAAACAAGGTTTTACCATAACGAAGGTCAAAGGTCAATCAAGGTCACAGTGACCTAATTTTGGTACATAACACACTGCCCTCCCATTATTCATCCATAGAACAGGTATTACAAGGTTATACCAATTCTGTCTATTGTGACCTTGACCTTGGTTCAAGGTTATGACACACCCTTGGATCGTAAGCAACAATCCTGAGAAATATTATTGTAATCCGTGCACAGGGGAAGAAGATATGGGCCGGACAAGGTTTTACTTATTGTGTCTATTATAATCTTGACTTTTGACCTATGACCTTGGTTCAAGATCATGACACACCCTTGGATCCTAAGCAACGATTCTGTGAAATATTATTGAAACCCATGCACAGGGGAAGAAGTTATGGCCTGGACAAGGTTTTACTTATTGCGTCTATTATGACCTTGACTTTGATTCAAGGTCAAGACACACCTCTGGATCCTAAGCAACAATTCTGTGAAATATGGAAATCCATGCGCAGGGTGAGAAGTTATGGCCCGGACAAGCTTTGGCAGACAGGGTGATTCCTATATACCCTCGCCCCCAAACTTTGTTTGCGGGGAGTATAAAAAATACATATAAAATTAAGTTGTGAAAGACTGATTTTATCTATTCCTACTTCAGATTCAAACAATTGTTTGTACACAGTATTTTTCTCTGACTCAGACTTACTGTCCCTCTCCTCATCCTCTCTCTCTACTTCTTTCCTTTCACTCACAGTTTTCTCTCCATCATCTTCCCCCTCTCACTGCCTGCTATGCACTATGATGTCCTCTTCTTTCACTTGCTCTTCCTTTGCCTGCTCAACATCTTTCATTCTCTCCACACACATTCTTGACTCACTCACAGCATTTTCGATTTTCTTTTCACATCAACAAATGGTCTTCTTGGTCTTAATGATAATAATATCTCATATGAGCAACATTTTTTTGCAATTATTGCAACATCAACAGCCTCGGATATGGGTTGAAAATGTGTTTAGATTTATATTTAATAACAATTAGATTTTAATGAGTTTTGCTCCAGTAAGGGACATTTATGCCAAGTATGTAGCTGCAAAACTAAAGCATGGCTCAGACAAGCAGACAGACACTGCACTACCATAATCAATGCCATGTTTAAAGACAGGCGTATGAAAACAAAAATGATAATGGAAATGGGAAGTCATTATCAACAACTGAATACTTGAGATAACTGTTTCATCACAATCTGTGTATGATTTAAACTTTGATCCTTTACCATGCATCTTCACAACCTTAAAAATGCCTGACCTTTTCCTTGCTCTGAACTTGGCAAAAATTTCTAGATGTAAAAATACTGTGGTATCCATACATGTAAACAAAGACCCAGCAAGATTCAAAAACAGCATTCCACCTACATCAACGATCCAGTCAATTTAAACCAGTGATCTTGCTTTATAATACATGTAGTCAACGTCTGTTTAATTTTCTTCTTGACTGCAAATTCAAGTCTAAAAACTGATGTTTGTCTGTCAACATTCATATTGAATTTCTTACTGAAACAAAATTACAGAACTTGCGAAGACCACAGACTGGTACCTTGCATACGAGATGACTTTGATATCAACTTTTGATTTCAGATGAAATTAAGTCGGTATAATCTTCATGGTTGAATAGTTTTTCTAAAATTGTCAGCATTTCAATCTTGCCAAACTATCTTTAGCCATACTATCTTGGATTACACTTACAGAGGCCTGAGTCAAACGGCGAGGGAAAAGTCTTGGACTACATTTACAGAGGCAGGCCAGTGTTGAATGTAGAAGGAGGTTTTGTACCATATTAAAAGCAGCCAGTTGCTGAAGGACGAATCTTGCACAACACTGACAGAGACCAGTGTTAAACAAAGACTGTAGTACTCATATTGATTCCTTTGACAAATTGAAATGGAATCATCAAGTTTGATCCTTTGACAGTTTGAAATGAAATCATTTAACAAAGACTTGAACTCTAACTCAAAACATAAAACTTCAGTAAATATGGCTTTGTAATATCAAGTTATAAACATAAAAAAAGCATCCACACATGTAAAGTATTCTAGAGGGAAATGAAATTTACAATTTGTAGTATTAAAATGGACTTTATTTACTGGTAGCTTAAACTTTAACAATGTTTCACTTGATAGCCAAAATTTGGAAATCTATTTGTAATAGAATTTTTCAGTATTGAAAATTATCCTGTTTCTTTTAAACCTGTTTATATATAGCTAATATACAAAAACACTGCATATAGTGTTACTTACACATTTGGCTTGCATATAAGCTTGTTCCCAATGCTCTAGTCTTGATTTACCATGCAAAAGTTCTTCTTTTAAACGGTTTATATCCCCTGACTGAGAGCTATTTGACAGATTAGAGGAAGAATACAAGGGGGAGTGAGGGCCACAAGGACCACTGCGGGGCGACATCGAGTTCGTATCCGAGAATTTGGTATGGTTAGGATTACTAAGGAGAGACATATTCTGAAAATAAATACATGTATATGTTGATGATTATAAATTAAGATCCACTTAAAAACTAATCTTGCATATAAATATCTGAGAAATACATCCACTACTGTACTAGGCTTGATATTATCAATTGTCTAGTTGACAAAAACAACCTAAAATCTCTTTAAGCAACCTAAAGTTTCAGTAAATTTTCCAAATTTTCTTTAAATTTGCAAATTTGACCTCAAATTTTTTCAATTTCAAGCCCTGCTGTATGTAGCACTTCACAAAAGGTTACCTTGAGGATCACTTTGCCAAAATAATATACTATCAATTTGATTTTGATATTACCACGAATCTTTCTTTGGATTTATTTAAAGTTTTTAATACATAACATCCATATTTATTACATATTTAAAGATTAACTCATGAATGACTTGTTAGCAAGCCATAATCACAAATTAACTTCATACATTCACTCAGTCACTGTCATACACAAATATCAGTATTGTTTACCATAAATGACTGATAACGTTCCTTAGAATTATCTCCTTTACCGAAACAGTACATGAAGCTTATGCAACACATATCATATACAGACTTACTTGATCTCCGGACTCATGTTTGTTTTGCAGAGTTAACAGAGTGTGAGGGAAACTTCCATAAGGGGAGGGGGGAGATTGTGAGAGACTTCCTATACTGCCACGTGGCAAACCTCCAGGGATTCCTATTGGAACAGATTGTGCACAACCAAAACCTAAAAGCAAAGAGAGAAAATATTTTAGATTTCACATTAAACACAATCAAACTGTTTTAATCCCAATGGAGTAATGGTATTGTCACACCATGTGTAAACGTGTAATATAGTATATTGTTAACACACCCTAATCAAACACAGAAAATTCTCTGTTGTTAAAATAAAATGAATGAACAATTGTCAGAACCGCATAGTATCTTTCCAGGGATTTTTAAGTTTGACTTTTAAACTATTGAAGTGTAACTGTATATCTAATATTCAGTTACATGGTTTTTCCTATTATAGTTTATTTTCATTTTTTCTCATATTTTTTCAAAGGCGCCTCTTCAATTGGGAACAAGAGCAACACCTAGCTTGGCTTAATACGCCCGTCTCTTACTTTGGACGAGATCAATGTGAATGTATGGTTTTATTACCAACAAACATGGGTCTCTTTGGTAATACTTTTATGAAATATTGAAATCCAAAAAGAGGGATCCAAGTCCCAGAACTCTGTAAAAACAAAATGGAAATTGCTCAAAATTGAAAAGTGGCTTCCCCTGCACTATTTAGGTGTTCTGTATAAGTTTCATGTACAACAACTGACGTTTACTTAAGTTATCGCATTAGGCCCCACCAAATTAATTATTAGTTCTTCAGACATACTTGATAATTTTATGAGGCGAGCAGGCGCAAAAATAAATTAAATAAATCTTTAAAATGAAGTTGAAATTACAAAGGTTTGACAAAATAAGGGCCTATAGAGTTATGGAAGTTATGAAATATTTATAAGATCTGTCTCAATTTGAAAATATTGAAGTCTTAAGCAATAAAAATGACTCCATTTGAAGCCTTTAAATGCAAATCATCATCAATTTGCTTATATATTGTGTGCACTGTGACCTTGACCTTGGAGATATCATCTGAGTCAAGGTCATGATGACACACTCTTGGGTTACAGACAATAACTGTGTAAAATATTATCCAGATCCAACCTGGTATGACGTAAAGAAGTTAAGACACGTACAAGGATTTCGGCTATGTGTGCACTGTGACCTTGACCTTGAAAATATGTCTTTTGGTCGAGGTCATGACACACCCTTGGTCATGGACAACAAGCGTGAAATGTTATCCAGAACCAACATAGAAGTAAGGAGTTATGGCGCGGACAAGGATTTTGACCATGCATGCACTTTGAACTTGAGCTTGGAGATATGATCTTGAGTCAGGTCATGACACACCCTTGGATCATGGACAACAACTGTGTGAATCATAATCTTGGATATTAATCCAACTTGGCAGTAAGGAGTTATGGTCTGGACAAATATTTTGGTCATGTGTGCACTGTGACCTTGACCTTAGGGATATGACCTTTGGTCTAAGTCATGGCACACCCTTGGATCATGGGCAACAAGTGTGTGAAATATTATCCAGATTAAACTTGGCAGTAAGAAATTATGGTCTGGACAAGGAGTTTTGCTATGTGTGCACTTTGATCTTGGCGATATTACCAGGGTCAAGGTCATGACGCACCCTTGGGTCATGTACAACAATTGAGTGAATTATTATCCAGATTTTGACAAGGAGGTAAGAAGTTATGGCCTGGACAAATTTGAATAAATGGACAAGCAGACAGGGTTATTTATACATAACCCCCCCTCCCAACTTTGTTTGCAGGGGATAAATCAAAGGCTTGAAGAGCCACAAAGGCGTCGAGCTAAATTTGATTTAAAGCTGTCAAAAGTAGCAAAAATTGACCAGTCGTGTTCATCTTTTTGTTGAATTCCGATAATTTTTGGAATTGAGTAAAAATGAAAGCTTAAGGACCAACAGCCATATATCATATAATACATCATCATAACATTTTATTGTTCTTTACGTCATTCTTGCAAATATATGTCAAATGTCTTATCACAAAGAATGTACATGTGAAATCAATCGAACACCATTGCCTTTTTTTTTCTTTACAAAGAAAGAAATGGACGAGTTGTTACCATTGCCTGTAAAATATGGAAGCCTTATGCTTAATTTGTTTTAAGATATGGTCTAGGTCACTGTTTTTGTCTACGCTACTAACACTGACACTAGGGCCAACAGCTTCTATATATCGTCCAAACACACTAGTTATTATTCGGTCGTTTATTGTATGTGCACGTGTAAGTGCTACCACGCCATGCCGTTCGCCGTAATGACGCAAGCCAATTGTGCATCACAATCGCACTTTATCGGTTGATTTGGAATAAAAACTTCACATGTAAGTTCTACGTAATTTATTTTTCATGCATTCAATCTAAAATTCTGTCTTAATCCATGCTATCATCCTTTACATCCGGGACATCCGCATTAAATTTTGTAGGCGATTTGAAAACTTTCTCGGCTGCCAACTTTTATGCCCTCGTGGGAACTTTTCCAGATATGTAAGACCATGTGATATATACACATGCTACTTCCCTAATAAGGAAAAAATGAGGCGTGGCTTTAGAAATTTTAGCGGGAAAATTCACAACTGCGCAAAACAAGTAATTCCCATTAACATAGAGCTATTTGACTTTGTGGCCAGCATTTTGATCATTTAATGCTATTCCGATTGCAACTTAAACTTTTTAAAAAGCTATGCTTGTTTAAGATAGACTGGAGTTACCTGCTCTTGCTTGCTATCGCTGCGCGAAGAGACAAGACTAGTGACCACCGCCATTTTGTAGAGGCTATTCCCTGTCCAGCATGTGTTATTTATAGCACACACTGTAAGGGCAGATAAGAAGCTGTACACACTGCGTGTAGATATTTTAAAAATTCGTTTGCAGTAGCATACACAGCATAGGTATACAGTACCTGATGTAATTTACGAGAGGCTTGTGATGTTTAGCCTTGAGGATGTAATTAATTTTGTCGATATTTGTTGATTCTGGTTAAATGAATGAAATAAAGCGAAACCCAGTGAGATAAAAGTAACCGATAACGCGTCACTTGAACCTAGGTCAGCCTCGTTATGAATTAGTGGTCACCTGTCTAGATATCTTTGTGATACGCATTGCCAGTCTATATTTAGGATTCTATGAAATATTTTATTTGTTCTTTTTCAAACTGAAATTTATATCTACAGATATTATTATTATATTATTATATATATTTCGAAGATTGCGTGATCGGTTTTCATATTGGCGCTTAATGTCAAATTAGGCCTTGATCGCGTGTGTTACAAGCGTTCTACTACAATTTCTCCAAATAAGGCAATATGTCACGTGGTCTTCCCCTTATTTGGAAAAATTCCCATGAAGTACGATTGTAATTCATAATCAGCTTGTGTCATTACGGCGAATAAATGTTTTAACACACATAAGCGGCAGAATGTGTTAGGGCAATATATTGATAATTTAAGTTAGGCAGACCTATGCTTAAACCTATTTCTGTGCAATGAAATTTCAATAACAAGGATAAGATAGCTGTTTTTGCAAGAACTTTTACTGCTTTAAATACTTTAAAGAAGGTACTACTCTGTTACGCGAATTAAAAAGGTGGCGCAGAGGTAAAATTTTTACGATCGTTAGCAGAGTGTCGAGCAAATGCTCGACGCCTTAAAAAAATTAAAGTACTTACAGTAATGGTAGCCGGGCTTTTAGTAACTGGTCAAGTAGCAAAAGATTAAATTGGAGTTAAAATATAGTTGATAACAAATTCAGGGAAAGAGGAATTTACATATTTCATTATAGAAGAACAATTCTTAAGTAATAGTGAAATGAAGTTTATCATTGGTTAACTTTGATCTACCCTTGATCATGATGAAAACCATAGATTCATTACTGTTTTAAAAGTTACACTGCCCCTGTCATGCTTTATTCTCTTGAACATAAAAGATATATTTGTCATCTCCTATCGCCATAGAGAGCAGAATTATGACCTTTTTTCCTGATAGGTGTATAGTCAAAACTGCAAAAAAATAAAACAGCCCACACGAAAATAGGAATAATTGTATGCTAAAGGCAATTTATCAAAAAGTCAAATTATTTGCCCTCTTGTTAAATGTATGAAGTATATTTTAAACACTACGTGAAAAAAAATCTACTGGTAATTTGAAATCAGTTGATATCCATTGTCAAAATATTGCAAAGTTCGGCTGGTGTGGTAAAAAAGTGGGCCATTCTAGTGTGGACCATTTTTTCTTGGGCCATTTTGACTATAACTCTCTAGATTAATTGTTTTAGTACACTTTCACTTGCATTGACAATCCATGGCCATTAAACCTACTCTGTTTAGCAGGATATTCTATTTATCCTTGAAGAGTATTAAACCTACTCTCTTTAGCAGGATATTTTATTTATCCTTGAAAAGTTCAACAGATCTACCATAGAAATTCAGCATATCTTGATGGTAGTCGACGCTTCAAAGAGTAATGCATAAAAAAATTTAAAATTGCAAAAATTTAGATGTTACGGAACAAATCTGAGAGAAAACGTGAAATTATACTTGGTTTATTCATCTACATTCATGAACCAGCCACATTAGAATAAACTACATCTTGATTACTACTTTGCTGGAAATGATTTCGATCTGAGAATAACGTCAGACATGCTAATCAGCACAGGGAACAATACATGTATCCGTTTTCTTTCTGCCAAGCTATAAGGCAATGCGCAATACACAGCGCTATACCAATGTTTATATATAAAGCTTGAATTTTAAACATGCTTCAATCGGCAAAAATAAACATAGGAATACCCTTCACATACACATGTACACAAATATTAGACCAGTTGTCAATGCCATGCCTGTCTAGATCTTAAAATATCTAGACAGTGACCATAACAAGACTGACTGAGGTTCAAGTAATGTGAAACGGTTATTTTTATATCACTGGAATTTGTTTTGTTTTATTCATTTAGCCTAGAATCAACAAATATTGACAATTAATTTCATCCTCCATGCCAGGGGTGTATATATCTAAACATCACGCACATCTTATAAATTACATTAAATACTGTATAATAATTCTGTGTATGCTATTATACACTTATTATTAACACTGGCTGGAGTAGAAGTCTCTCCAGAATGGTGGTGGTCACCTGTCTTTTCATGCAGTGATATCAAGCAAGAGCAGGTAACTTCTGTCTACACGAATATACACATGTATATCTCTATTTGCAATGTTACATGTAATTAATGATCCAATAAAGATTCAATACGTTCTGAATATTATAATGCTAGAAATTACATCAGTGAGTATGTTTTGAAGCGCAAGAACACATTGAGTGAGAAAGAGGGCTTTCGAACATAATTAGACTGCCTCGTTTTGAGAATCGTGCTTGGTTGGCTATAGCCTTGACTTATGTCTTCAGCAATAAGCCCAGCTAAAAATCAAGGTTCCATAACTCCACAATGACAAAATGGATTCTTTTTTCCAAAATTGAAAGTGCTCCTCCTCTCTGTTATTTAAGCATTCTGTACAAGTTTCATGAAAATTCACTGACGTTTACTAAAGTCATCACATGCCATAGTGGACAGATAGACAGACAGACATCGCCACACTATGCCCCTCAATGACAGACGTATAAAAATGTGTTTTCACAAATCCAATTTCTTTTTCTTAGTCCTTTGATGAACAAGTCAACCATTTTCTCTTTCTTATATAAAGAGTTCCTGTTAGTCATTGTAGGTCTCTCAAG
The DNA here is from genome assembly GCA_035048485.1 of Pteria penguin. Classification (NCBI taxonomy): domain Eukaryota; kingdom Metazoa; phylum Mollusca; class Bivalvia; order Pterioida; family Pteriidae; genus Pteria; species Pteria penguin. Next base: position 87,634,998 of record CM068580.1, read on the forward strand.
TACTTGTTCATGCACAGAACAGTGTTCATGCTTTGAAAGTAATGGAGTCAGACGCTCTTCCTTCCTTTGAAATGTCTTATATGGATCCCTTGAACCCCAATACAGATTTCATCAGTACTTACACATGAACCCTGCAGGGTTATGACTAATACAACCATTTATACATTTTTTTTGTATTTGAGTTTGAATTAAATTTTTTTTTCTAGTATTGTCAAAATAAATATGATTTCCAAATTAAATTAAGTTTATTAAATGACATAAGCATTCGATATTTGTTTTATCTTTACAACTCTGTTCATGTGTAGCAAAGGTATGGGTCACACATTCTTATCATAAAAATATTTACTCACAACTTACTCAGATGACTTTTGTCTATATGATGGTGATGAGGGACTATACAAATGGATATCAAAGACAGATAATAGAGAAAGCATCTCTCACTTACCTGTATGATTATAAAATACATAAAGAATCAGAAAAAGACATCCTCACCATTGTATTTACCTGCTGGCAAACCAGCACTAAGAGAACTGCTGAGGGAATTTGTATCATCTTTATCCAGTTCTTTGTCTATATTATTGATATCTATATCATCCAAGTTTAACTCATCCAATGCATGACCTGAAAGACATTGTTGAAATCTTGTATTCATATGCATCTGAGCGAAAGAATTGTTGATGAGTAACCTCTGAGACATAATTTGGTTAAAAACAATAACAGTACAAGATGTGGGAATCATTGCTACCCTACAACCTCTTCCCACCCCTTGGAATCTGATGCAAGGAATGCAAAATATCAAATATCGTTGAAATATCAAGTTTAATGTAGTTGACTGAGATGTTTGCTAAATTACATAATTTCTAACCTGTGCTTTTTTGCCTCTGAGAGTACATGTACCACATATGCATTTACCTATGTTACAAGTTTGCCCACTGACATTTACAAGCTTATAAGAAAAACTGAAATAATAGTATAATACATATCAATTTTTTACTTATTAATAAGATGCTATGCAACTGTAGCACTGAAAGCATTTTATAACAGCAAATAGAACAGTCCTCATGGATCAAATATCCCCACTGCAGAAAAGATTAATAGAATCTATCACCACTATCAATGGTGGACAAGGATATCCTAACCCAAGTGTCAAATAGTTCGTTTGTCCCCAACGAGGCTTGCTAAGTTCGGGGACAAATGAACTATTCGACACGAAGGTTAGGATATCCTTGTCCACCATTGATAGTGGTGATAGATTCTTTTTTTCCCACGCCAATTTTATCATATATTGGCGATGAAGTTCCTTTGTAATCCTAGTTGTAGTAGGGTATAAAAAATCGAGTGATTATCAATGAAGCCAATTTACTATATCAGCCACTGCCTCGCATTCCAATCGCCACATTGTAAAATAACACCAAAAGTTGATAAAAGTTGCATGAATATATTACTGATTATGACAATTCTATGAATGAACAAATAATGACATATCAATTTTCAAAAATGAATTAATGCATACATAAAGCTTTAATGTGTTTTAAAATGTTGATAGGATGACGTCATAGTTCTGCCACATCGTGAAATGACATGTCACATGTTCAATACACATCCTCGAGATGCTAACAGTAATGCACACAACATGCACCATTTAGATTTACTTTGAACAATAAGTCATGCTTTATATCAAAAGCGCCGCCATTGATAGTTGCTCCAGAAAATATGGAGTGAACAGTATTATTTGAATGTGCGCTCATGGAAAAGTTATGTTCAGGAGAAATAGTAGCTGTTTAGCAGGTAGGTTTCTTGTTGTTGACATTACCTTTAGATAGCATAGTAGAAATGTTGTCTTGTTGTTTATTATTTAGCACTCTATAATTATTAAGGGACTGTGTGTTTTTGTGTCCAGTAATATGAACAGCTTGGGTGTCGGGTACACCGTTTCCGATGAGTTTTTGACGAAGAAATTTCCATGCACTAGTATTAGTGATACGTTTTTCTGTATTTGGTAGACATGCAGACTTTGCCATAACCTTCATTTGCCAGTTTGTGTTTACCCATTGGTGCATGAAGATACCACTGCTCCTCTTCACAGGGTGCATTACTGAGTGACCACAAAGAGATAAAACGGGTCATTTGGGTTGGAGAAATTTTCTAGTCGCTTTGCCATGTACTTCTTAAAGGCAGCCACAGGGCATCGGCCATCGCATGTTTCGTACATCCTTGGTTTCATGCGAATATTATCTATGTTTTCTCCAGTTCTTGTTTTGCTTTGACGATTATTGTACTCAATATACTCTTTATTTAGTTCTGAACCATATGACAGGGTGAGGTCTCCTAGGCAAAGTTGATGATGCTCTTCGCCTCTCCCTGGTATGCCGAAATGTACAGTATTTTGGAACCACAACATATTTATAAGAGAAATTGGTGTTGTATAGCCCATCGTTCTCTTTGTATAGAAATTATCGATGCATTTTAGGCTTTTTATTTTGATTTTAAAGTGTCTATGGTTGTTGTAAATTCATTGCCTGTTATAATACTTGTACCATATCTATGTAGTTTTAGATATCTTTCAAAAGAACCTATAATGCCTTGCAAGTAACTTCGCTGGTACTCTTCTACAAATTTTGACAGGTGTTGATCCAGCTCTTTGCAGGGTATTTGAAAAATTTCTCATTCGTCCCCTTGTGTATTTAAAAACGATTGAATTAGTTGTATATGGCCAAGTGTTTCCTTTGTAGTATTTTCATTCTCATTTTCGTATATAAAAGTCTGCACATCCTCGTTATCAATAGCTACAAAACACCTGGTGACAAAGCTAGTTGAACTGACGACATTTTTGGTAGCATTTTGCATAGGACTTTGTACACAATTGTTTAGTGTTTGATTATTTATGGTTATATCTTATTTCATTTCGGCATCAAACAAAGACAACAAGTCGCAGTCAAATTGGGGCAGAACTTCTTCTAGATCTAAAGTATTGTTACTGATATCATTATCAATTTGCATTTCGGACGCCTCAAACTTCACAAGCTGATGTTTTGCCAGGGTACTGATACTTCCATCATGCAAAGATCACCATTACTGTAATCCTGGCCATGTTTCTTTACAAGCAGACAAAAATAGAAACAAGAGGCCCAAGTGGGCCTATATCGCTCACCTGAGTACCTAGATGATCAGTCATGCATGAAGGAAGAATTCATTTATTTTTGCATTAATGTGACTAAGTCAACACAAATGTTGAAAATATGTCAAATTTTATTTCAAACTAGAATAAAAAACAACTTTTTTGCACATCCATTCAGGTGATTTTGATATTAAGCATTTCCTTTGTCTCTGCAAGATGTCATTCAGGGCAACAAAGTTAGTCATTTTCTTTAGGTGGGGCCTTTTGTTGACTGATTTCAAGTCTGGGTCATGAACAACAATTGTTTCAAATATTGTCCATATCCAACTTAAAATTGCCTAATTTCATATGTTGAGTGTTGAAAAACATCTAAAAACTTATTTAGATGTGTAAAGAAATGAAAAAAAAAATTCTGACCACAGCTGGATTTGAACCGCTACTCTCCATATTTCAATTACCAAGTGGTATATGTACCATTGTGAGACCTACTTTTTAGACATGGTGGCATTATCTGTTAACCAATTTGGATGAAATTTACCAAATTGATAGAGGACCTTTAGTACTTCATGTATTTTATGTTTCATTAAAATCTTTGGTGTGGTTTTGTAGAAAAAGTTGAAAATGTGAAAAATGGCCAACCCCCCCCCCCCCTTTTTTTTGGAAGTCTTCAAAAATTCATAAAAAATCCAAAAATTGAGATAATGACAAAATTCTTTCACAATAATATTCCTTACCACAATTATGATCACAATAGTCATTAAGAAATCATCAATATCAATTAACTGAAAAACATGACACATTTCTGCATTGAAATGACTAAGTCCAAAAACACGTCAAAAAAAGCGTAAATTTTTATTTGATGGATCTTAACCCCGAACACAATTTTTAATAACCCATCTTTATAGATTGTTGAAATGCAATTAGTATCCCCATATATGTACTGGTTCTGGAGAAGAAGATGTTTGAAGAGGGGTACCGTTTTGGGCACTTTTGGCCCCGCCCTGGATCCACCCCTGAGGGAATCTGGATCCCGAACACAATTTTAGTAGGGGACCTTGAATACATCATTTACACAAAGTTTGATCCAAATCTGCAATGTAGTTCCAGAGAAGAAGTCAAAAATGTGAAAAAGTTAACGACGGACGGACGCCGCCGCCGCACTATGACTATAGCTCACTTGAGCCTTTGGCTCAGGTGAGCTAAAAATGGCTGAGTAGTTTGACTAATAAACATGCCCCCCCCCCCGTTTTTTGGGAAATGCTGGATCTGTCACTGCATGGAGTGTCCATCTTTTCCAGTTAGGTGTTTTTAATTTTTATTTATACAGATTTCTATATTTAAAGGCTAGATTGGTTATTCATATTATGCAATGAGACTGATGAACTAAAAGCAACAGTGTTCCATGCAACACATTATCCCTTTAGTGAAGGCTGCATGCTGGGTTAAGATGTTTCCACATACGTCCTTAATTCTCAGTAACGACAGTGTATTGCAATGAAAATAGTCAGAGATTCTCTGCTCTTCTCCCACTTTTGATACCGGCGGTTTGCGGAAATTCCAACGTTTGATGAACAGTCTCTCTGACCCTCTCTCACAAACCACTGATATCAAGTGGGAGAAGAGCAGAGAATCTCTGACTACAATAAAAACTGTAAAGTAGTTCCTAGACTAGTCAATTTGACTGTAGTTCGGGTAAAATAGAATGTACGAATAAAAAGTCCTTTCATAAAACACATTGTTATACATTTGTAGTTTGAAATGTTTTATCTTTATTATTATATGAAATGTGCGAAAAACATTTCAAAATGTGAAAATTAAGAGAAAGGAAAGACAAGGAAGTCAGCAATTACATGTACGAATGTATTCAGATATTCTCAACCTTTACGTAGGTACAACTAAAGGACGAGAATGTTCCGAATGGATCAACACGAGTGTTGATCGTGAACATAAATTCATATACTGTTGTTTTCGCCTTGGCAGGGGAGGGGACGTTTTCTAAAGGAATTTGCATGATTGTCGTCAAAACTTATCTCTAAGAAAAGACTCTTACAATGAATCGATTAAATCATCACAGCTGTCCTCGCTAGAATAGACAAAAATTGACACAGACATTGCACTATTTCTTCAAAGGTTGTAGTTGGGTGGACATAAATCTGACCTTTGAACTTTGATCACGATAACAGTAAGATACCCCCTGATAAGGAGTATCTTATAAAGTAAGAAGTTGTGTCCTGGAGAAGAATTCTGGCTATGTATGCACTGTGACCTTGTAGATATGACCTTGGTTCAAGGTCATGAGCAACAATTGTGTAAAATATAATCTCCCTCCAAACTAAAAGAAATAAGTTATGGCTCGGAAAATTTCAAGGGCAAAAAGACAGATGGACAGACACAGACAGACAACACACTCTGTTCAATGTGATACACATCTTTGGATCATGGAAAACGTTGGTGTGAAATATTATCCAGATTCTACATAGCAGTAAGGACCTATGACCCTTACAAGAACCATTAGTGTACTGTGACCTTTACCTTGGAGATAATGATCTTGAGTAAAGGTCATGACACACCCTTGGGTCATTGACAACAATTGTGTGATATATTATACAACTCTAAATTTTCAGTAAGAAGTTATGGCCCAGACAAGGATTTTGGCAATGTGTGCACTGTGACCTTGACGATAGGACCTTGGGCGAGGTCATGACACACCCATGGTCAAGGACACCAATTTCCTGAAATGTTACCCAGATCCTACATAGCACTAAGGATCTATGACCCGTCCAAGGATTTTCACCATTTGTGTACTGTGACCTTGACTTTGGAGATACACTACCCTCCATAAGTAAGTACCCACCACAGGTATTTTCTATGAAGACAACAAATAATAAATCAATATTTTAGGTTGTTAGATTTTAACTGATAGAATGTTGGAACAATTTGTCTGTCAGTAGATGCAGTACACTTGTTAAAAGCATGCCTAAACGTATTCAAGCTGTGACAAAGGCAAGAGGAGGGTACACAACATATCAGAATGAAATGTGGATTACAGATTAGTATTGCATTTATATACGATTTTTAAAAAAAGTTTTGTTACACTTCACTTTTTCATTATAAACATGATCTTTGAATATAAACAGCAAAACACCTGAATTATTTCTATTTCTTTCATTTTTGTCAGATTAATTCCAAAAATATGAAAAATATAAGAGTGTGTACTTATTTATGTAGGGTAAAGTATGATCTTGAGTAATGGTCATGACACATTCTTGGGTCATTGACAACCATTGTGCGATATTATAGATATATATTATTATATATATTATATATATATATATATTATAAAACTCAAACTTTTCAGTAAGAAGTTGTGGCCCAGACAAGGATTTTGGCTATGTGTGCACTGTGACCTTGACCTTGAAGATATGACCTTGGGTCGAGGTCATGGCACACCTTTAGTCAAGAATCTAAATTTCTAAAATGCTCTCCAGATCCAACATAGCAGTAAGGAGTTGTGGCCCAGACAATGATTTCTACCATGCATGCACTGTGACTTTGATCTTGAGTCAAGGTCTTGAAAAACCCCTGGGTCATGGACAACAATTGTGCGAAATATTATCTTGGATAATAATCCAATTTGGCAGTAAGGAGTTATGGGCCGGAAAAAGATTTTGGCTAGGTATGCCTTATGACCTTAATTTTGAAGATATGACTTTGGTTCAAGGTCAAGTACAACAATTGTGTGAAATATTATCCAGATCCGACAAGGGGGTTAGAAGTATGGCCCAGACTAATGTGAACAGACGGACAGGATGATTCCTATATACCCCACAAAACTTTGTTGTGTGTGTGTTTGGGGGGGGGGGGGGGGGTTTGTTTATAAAGATATAGATGTAACTTAATCTACATTAAATTTTTGCATAATCTTTAAAATCTTACCAATTGTAAGTAATGTGTACTTACCAATGACAGATCCTACAGTATCACTAGGTGGATAGAAAGCAGGGGCTAGAGGGGACATACTAGATAAAGACGTAGGTGCAACTCCTCCTACAGGACTAGATGTAGAGTTTCCACTGTTGCTAAATGTCATATTATGCAACATAAGAAGATTTTGTTTCCTTTTTGCTTTCTCTACTGGGTCAATAGAGGGATCGCTATCTATAGAAGCAAGCTGTTGATGTAGTTTCAACTGAAAATAAAGTAAAAATGATGAATATGCCACATACATGAGGTCTAGGAGAAACAATGCTCCTAAATAGACATTATAGGATTCATATCTTCAAAAACAAAGAATTCAAACATTAAAAGCAATTTTTTTGTTTTTTATAGAGATTCAATGACTGGATAATTGAGCTATTATTTACTGCGAGTCACCTTTCTTTACTTACACTAACCATATGAGAGTCTTCTCTTTCAGATCCTGGTGCTCGAGGATAAAAACCAGAGTCAGAATTAATACTGCTAGATGTACTGTTAGATCGGCCTTTTCCAATTGGTTCAGGCAAAGGACTGCTATGGTTGTTTTGCACCAAGAAACTTTGGAAACTGTTACTCTGAAAATGATTATACGAAAGTGTTATAAATAACTTCTTCCATTCTAAATATTGTACATGTACATAAATACAATCCATCATTAATGAGGAATAAAGTTCCTTTACTTTAGCCTGAATACATGACAGAATTGACTGGTTATTGTTGTACATCACACGATTTTTTTTAGTGTACGAGGCAACGGCATCTACCTGATGCATTGTGTAGAAATAAACAATCTTTCAAGGGATCCATCCAATAAACTGAGGGATCCTTTACATCCTACCATGACTACGGACGTTAGTTTTCACCGTCTTATCCCAGAGACAAGACACCAGTGTGTTCACAGTGGGAGTAGAATCCTTAACATTGCAGTCATAAGCCCAGCACCTCATCCAATGAGCTTCACTGGCTCTACATACAGATTGGTTGGTTGATAAGTGTTTTACGTCGCTTTCAACAATTTTTCAGTTGTAGTGTGAAAAAGAAGTAGGATGTAACCAACCTCTTAAACAAAGTGGCACAACCCCAGAATCAAACCCAGATCATCACCTAGTGCTTAACCACTGCACCAAGCTTGCCCCCTACTTACAGAAACTAAGTTTTATGTTGTATAACTTTTTAGACTTTTGAGTAAATAATGATATCCCATATTCTATTCAAATGACATTTTTATTTCTAAGAATCTTTATACTGCTAAGAGCATGGAATTTAAATACCAGTACAAAGAAAAGTAGAAAAGGAATGTGTATAACACTTCTTAAACTCTATGAGAAAGACAAGCAAGTAGAACATACAATGGAATAAGGAACACTTGAACTGTTAGATCGCTCTTTTCCAATAGGATCTGGTAGCTTGTATGGATAGGCAGAACCATTTTGATCCTGTAAAATCAAGACATACCAAACATGAAAAATCTTCAAAATGATTAAGAAATGGTAACTAAAATTGTAAATTCTCTTGGAAAGCAACAAATCAAACTACAGACCATTACAAAAAGAAGTTAGTGTCTCAATCTGTCGGTAACTTCATATTAAGAAGCAATCAATGTTCGAGATTTAAACATCATTTTTAAGGAATGTGGTTTCTACTATAAATTCTATCATTTTCTTTACAGTTAACAGACTGTATACCTTTCATAGTTATCATTAACATGTGGATTGAGGAAAAGACTTCTCTGTCTTATTGACAACTTAAGATTATGAAAAAAAATTTCAGGATTACAAGATACAACAAGCAGTGTTTGTAAAACACTAATGCCCCCGGTGGCACAAAAGTCCAAGAAGTTATTTTTAGCATGAAGGTCATTGTCAAGGTCAAAAGGTCATCGATCCTTGGAGTCATTTGAAAGGGCTTCATTACTTGAGTATGCATGTGAAATATGAAGTCTTTTTCCCTCACGGTTCAAAAGTTATAGCCAAGGTTAAAGTTGACAGCAGACAGACAAACCAACAAACTGACAGGACAAAAACAGATTCAGATTTTACCATAGGTCATCCACCTTAATTTCGAGAAAATCTTGCTGGAAGGGGGTCACCCCCTAAAATTTGATAAAAATCCAAATGTACACAACAATCCCTTTCTTGGTCATAAAATCTTTACATAAGGAAAATGAGATTAAAATTCATGATTTTATGGCAGAATTAATCTTTATTTATAGACCGACAAAGTACTTCCATCCAATCAAAGCCCCATACACTGAAATAGTAGTCTCTACATCAGATCAGCCAATCACAACTCTTGTTAACTACCAAACTTCGACCTGTTTGATCCGTAACAAGAGATACCTAATTGAACTATTGTATAAAACTAATTCGGATTTGAAATTCCATTTTCATTAAAAAATTTTATCAATGAAAATTGGAGGAAGAAACAAAGTGCATAATGTACCTAGATCAATAATGGCTGTATCGACTTCAAAATATTTCACTTGCCATGTAGGCGAGGAAAAATGCATTTTCAGTCGCCCACAGAAAAATTTACTCGTCTTCAGTGAGTAGGCGAGTGTTAAGTTTATTCCCTGGCAGTCTTGCGAAGATGGCAAGTTGGTAACTTTAAAATGTCTGTTGGAGTCTGTGATTAATTCACTGTGGAGTCCCCAATCTGAACAATATGTTAGATCTGGAATCCTTAATCTGAGCAATATTTTAAATTCAGTGTAGCAACTCTAGATTTTATCAAGGAAACACCTAACTTGTGAGCCTTTTTTCACACTTCAGCATTAGAACCGCTGTGATTTCAGGAATTTAATGAATCACATGCAACATCTTCATCAGTGACAGAATCATTATTGCCCGAGGCTCATCATCTAACACTATTATGTTCACCCAAAGTTTGGTCTATGTCAGTGACAACTTTATAACAGCTTCCCTTTTATAATGCAAAAGTTGCAAGGCAGATCATCATGGGCGTCAAGAATGTGCTGATGTTGGCTTGGTAATATTACAGTCTTTCACAAACTTCTATTGTTGAACACACAAGAAACAATCTTACAGTTAGTGTTGCAAGCAATACTGGTACCCTGCCACAACCTGTACCTTCGAAGTGACTAATACCTTATTAGCAACATGAAACAGTAATGTAAACTTGGTAACCTTTTGCATGATTTAACAAGAGGCCCAAGTGGGCCTATATCGCTCACCTGAGTACCTAGATTATCAGTCGTGCAGAAAGGAGGAAGTTATTTATTTTTGCATTACTGTGATTAAGTCAACACAAATGTTGAAAATATGTCAAATTTTATTTCAGACCAGAATAAAAAACAACAGTTTTTTGCACATCCATTCAGGTGATTTTGATATTAAGCACTTGCTTTGTCTCTGCAAGATGTGATTCAGGGCAACAAGTTAGTCATTTTATTTAGGTGGGGACTTTTGTTAACTGATTTCAAGTCTGGTTCATGAACAACAGTTGTTTCAAAAATTGTCCAGATCCAACTTAAAATGGCCTTATTTCATATGCTGAATGTTGAGAAATATCTAAAAACTCTGTAAACATCTGTATTTGAACCTATTCTCCATATTTTAATTACCAAGTGGTATATGTACCACTGTTAGACCTAGTTTTTAGACATGGTGGCACCATTTGTTGACCAATTTGGATAAAATGTAAAAATTGATAGAGGACCTATAGTACTTCAGTTTTGCAGAAAAAGTTGAAAATGTGAAATATGTCCCCTCATCCCCCCCCCCCCCTTTTTTTTTTAAAAGTCTTAAAAAATTCATAAAAAATCGAAAAATTGAGATATTTACAAAATTCTTTCACAATAATATTCCTTACCATAATTATGATCAGATTAGGCCATAAAAAGTCATCATTATCAATTAACTGAAAAACATGACTCTTTTCTGCATTGAAATTACTAAGTCCAATAAATGTCGAAAAAACGTCAACAAATTTTTTTCGGAACGGAACCAAAAATTACAACTTTCTTCAGGCATCCCTCTAGATCATTCCTATGTATTCGATTTGTCTCTGTATGCCCCTGGTCTGAAGAAGAAGTTTGTTAAAGGAGGGTACACATTGTGACCTACTTTTGCCTGCGTTAGCACCACCTGTTGACGGATCTGGACAAAAAACAACAACACTTATGGGGGACCATGAGTACTTCATGCATACCAAGTTTCATCAAATTTGGTTCAGCAGTTCTGAAGAAAAAGTTGAAAATGTGGAAAGTTAACGACAGACAGACAACGGATGGACTGACGATGGACTACGATTGATTACAATAGCTCACTTGAGACTTCGGCTCAGGTGAGCTAAAAATGATTAAATCTGGTGAATTTGAGTAGTATCTTTTATTTTTAAAAAAATAAGCAACAAGCGAACATGAAATGAGATTCTAAAATGGGAAAAATAAGGTAAACTGTGAACGGAACATTTAGTGTAGAGGCACATGATCTGCGCAATCCCAACCCTCGTGTCGAAATTTTCCCCAATATCCTTATAAGATTGATTGATAGGAACAGAGTTAATTATTTTCGCTTGATCTTCAAGCACAAATCCCTCAAAATCACTTTCATCGTGATCAAAATATTCAGCGAAATACGGGAAAGTCTAAAGTTTTCAAAAACTCCGGGGGATGCGGCCATGTTTGATTATTGTGAACATTACGTAGTATTTAGGATATACATCCTTGACCTTACATAGAATTTTATACTATGAATCATGGGTAATTATCACCAGTATATATTTATATTTAGCCTTGGAAATCCCCCAGAAATGAAAGTACACCCATCAATTACAACTGGTGCGGAAACAACAATTGTCGCGATTAGCAGTGAACGGCAATATTTTCAGAACGACTTATGTCGCAATTAGTTTGATAAGGGTTAAAGCTCTATCATCTATTATTCAAAAGTTATAGCATAAGGTTTTTTCCCCCCTAAATATAGGTCAATTTTCAGAAGGTCAAATATTATTGTACAAAAAGAAAGATCTTGTAGATAGAAATACACAAGTGAAATATGAAAGCCGATTATCTACTTTTACAATGTTATGCCCCTTTTACTGAAAGAGAAACAGACTGGACGGAGTGACAGACAGACAGATGACAACTCAAACACTATATGCTCCCCCCCCCCTCCTAGTTTACAAGACTGGGGCACAAAATCCCTGATAATCACAGTATTCCCAAAAGGTTTGACAATAACTTATGGGATTCAATCATAAGATCATGGTTAGATTTTGCAACATTTTAGTGTTCCTTATGGTAGTAGTCACAAGCTGTGTCCATTGATCTGAAATCCTATTGTGGTCAATGAAATTGTAAATGCTGATGCATAAATGCAAGAACATGGACAAACCGAAGGCATTACTGATACTGATACTTGCGTCAAAGATTTGAAAATATTAAGACATAAAGCTAAAGATTTTTTAAACTTGTGGGATTTCAAAACTATTTAATTCTAAAACACTCACAGAGCAAATAATTTGGAGTGATCTCCTGTCAACTGACATATGTACCGAACCATTATTCCAAGTGGACCAATAAGTTTTACATTAATTTAGTCAACAGATAGCTAGTCTGGACTAGGCATCAAACCCTGATTCTATATAATCTTACCATCTTTTGATTAAGCTGAATTTCACTCAGATTACTAGCAGTTGTAGTGACTGTTGTTTCTATAATAGAGGCTGGTAAAACCGTGGACATAAAAGCTGCCAATGAATTTTCGCTAGTTGACAATACATCCCTTTGCGTTGTTATCTCCTCTAAAATATCATCATTACAATGTTAAAATAATTTTACTGCAAATTGTATCATAGCTAACATATACATGTATATTTTGTCTGTTCCTGTTTAATATAACACCAATATAATTTCACTTATAACATAATGACCCATGCTTGAGGCATCACACAGAAATTAACAACTATGCAAAAGAACCCACCAAAAACAATGACTGAATGAGGGATCTTATGTGCTAGGTCTACCATGACTCAGAAATGTAGTTTCATTGAACAGATAGGACATTGACAAGCCACCAAGGACACTTGAACAACAGGACTTTCAGTCATGAAAGATGCACTTTACCAACTGAAATATGCCCTTTCTATACAAGTGTACAGAGTAGATATGCCCTCTCCTATACAAGTATACAGAGTAGATATGCCCTCTCCTATACAAGTATACAGAGTAGATATGTCATCTCCTCTACAAGTATACAGAGTAGATATGCCCTCTCCTATACAAGTATACAGAGTAGATATGTCATCTCCTCTACAAGTATACAGAGTAGATATGCCCTCTCCTATACAAGTATACAGATTAGATATGCCCTCTCCTATACAAGTATACAAAGTAGGTATGTCATCTCCTATACAAGTATACAGAGCAGATATGCCCTTTCCTAAACCAGTGTACAGAGTAGATATACCCTCTCCCAATTGGAACATCAGTGCCATTTTTTACAAAAATAGATTCTAAAGCCCCAAGGCGCAGGGATATATACCAAATTGCTTCAATTCTTCGGCTTTCTTCGTAGCAGCACAATGCAAAATGAGGCGAAAAAAAGTTCATAGGATTAATTTGTAATTTAGGATATGAGAAGTTCAGTATGAAATGTAATACCAGTTTTGATGAATATTATACAAATGTAATGACAATTCTGTAATCATAGCGAATTTAAAAATTTTTTTTAAATGTTAGAGCATTGGAAACCAATCAGAGGAAACTCGAAGTGACATTTAACCAGTGCACGTGCGTAGACTCCGCCATGAAAAAAAAACATAGTTCTAGTTCACCCATGCAGAGAGAAACAAATATAGACAAAAGCAGGCAATGAGTATAATTGCCTATTTTCGTGCAAACATCACAGGCATGCTGATCATGGCCATGCGTGTTTACATAACAACTGGAAATATTCCCAATGGCTGACTGCATAGTACGTACGAGTCATATTTGCATACCGATATGGATGAGTTGTTACGATTGGCCCTCTCCTATACAAGTATACAGAGTAGGTATGTCATCTTCTATGCAAGTATACAGAGTAGATATACCCTCTCCTATAAAAGTATGCAGAGTAGATATGTCATATCCTATACAAGTATACAGAGTAGATATACCTCTCCTATAAAAGTATACAGAGTAGATATGTCATATACTATACAAGTATACAGAGTAGATATATCCTCTCCTATACAAGTATACAGAGTAGATATGCCTTCTCCTATACAAGTATAGGGGGCAGACTTGGTGTAGTGACTAAGGGCTTGGCTTGCAACGCCGATGATCCAGGTTCAATTCCCGGGCTGCGTCACTATGTTTAAGAGGTTGGTAACCTCCTGCTTCCATGTCGCGATATAACTGAAATATTGTTGAAAGCGACGTAAAACACCAATCAACCAACCAACCTATACAAGTATACAGAGTAGATATACCCTTTCCTATACAAGAACACAGAGTAGATATATCCTCTCCTATACAAGTATACAGAGTAGTCATCTCCTATACAAGTATACAGAGTAGGTATGCCCTCTCCTATACAAGTATACAGAGTAGATGTCATCTCCTATACAATTATTCAGAGTAGATATGTCATCTCTTATACAAGTATACAGAGTAGTAGTCCAAGATTCTCTGCCCTTCTCCCACTTTTGACATCAGTGGTTTGTGGGAGAGGGTCAGAGAGACTTTGTTTATCAAAAGTTGGAATTTTAGCGATACCAGCCAGTATCAGGATGAACAAGCCTTTGGTGACAAATAAACGCTTGCCCTGCCAACTTGCAACCTATGATCCAATAAAAAGAACATTTAACTTACTTGATCATAGCAATATTCTTTCCAAATAAGATCTATAACTTTTACTAGCCGCTGTTTTATCTGAAAACACGATAGGATTCTCCATTCTGTCATTTGTGTATACAGTATGACGTCAATCTTGCCGAACGCGACTCTGCTCATTCGTGGCGAGGTTGTAACATGTTTTTCTTTACAAAAAGGTGTCAGCTGCAGAAGTGTCACGAGTGCAAAGTCACGTTCTGGGAGATCTGATGTCATACTGTATACACAAATGGCAAAATGAGGGTATTTTTGTGTTTGCCCATAAAACGGCAGCTAGATGAAGTAATAGACCTTATATGGAAAAGATATCGCTATGACCAAGCAAGTTAAATATTCATTTATTGGATTATAGGTTGCAAGTTCGCTGGGCAAGCGTTTATTGTACATCCCGATACTGGCTGGTATCGCTAAATTTCCAACTTTTGATGAACAAAGTCTCTCTGATCCTCTCCCACAAAGCGCTGATATCAAAAGTGGGAGAAGGGCAGAGAATCTCGGACTAACAGAGTAGATATACCCTCTCCTATACGAGTATACAAAGTAGAAATGCTCTCTCCCATTAAAGTATACAGAATAGATATATCATCTCTTTTACAGGTATTCAGAGTAAACATGCTGTCTCCAATAAAAGTGTACAGAGTAGATATATCATCTCCTGTACAAGCAGGGGGGAAACTTTCCACTCGCCCACTCGCATTGGCGACCAGTTCTTGGGTGTGGGCTCGTGAAATCTCAAAAGAAATCGCCCACTTGGCGAATGTAATTTTCGTAAGACATCGAGAGGTTTTTGCTCATCGCAGCATGACAGTTTATGTGCGAAGTTCCTGTAACACTCAATAAAATGTCATTTGTATAACTTTGACCTTTTCCTACGTAATAAGTTTGGAGTAAAGTGCGAGATAGTTCCGAATGATTAAAGCGTCGATGGATACATAAAGTCGTCTCGCTCATTTTCCTTTTCGATCATAGACGTTTTATCGATTTATGCGTAAGGTTTAATAAAATCTATCAGGAAGGGCAGGATTCCTTTTTTCTGTAGAAAATATTGTACAGATAAGGTAGTTCTATCAATAAAATATATCCCTAGTAGATTATTTGACTACTATGATTAAATGCAATTGGTCAATTTCAAAACGATCAAGAATGAAGTGGCAACCAAACGAACTCACATCGGCCATTTCGTTTAGTTGCCCTTTCATCCTTGAATAAATTGAATAAATTTGAATTTGAATAAATTGTGTATTTTGAATAAACTGAAATCTCTTATACAAAACATGCATTCATTATTCTTGAATTCCATCTGTATAACTGAACAAGTACATTGAATTTGAAAAGATGTGGGCCCGTGAAAATTTTAGTGGGCTCCTTAATCTTAAAAGTTAGGGGCCCACTTGGCCCCTAAGATTTTCTTACAAAGTTTCCCCCCTGACAAGTATACAGAGTAGATATGTCATCTCCTAAACAAGTGTACAGAGTAGATATATATGTCATCTCCTATACAAATTTACAGAGTAGATATGTCATCTATACAAGTATACAGAGTAGATATGTCATCTCCTGTACAAGTATGCAGAGTAGATATACCCTCTCCTATACAAGTATACAAAGTAGATATGTCATCTATACAAGTATACAGAGTAGATATTTCTTCTCCTATACAAGTATACAGAGCAGATATCACAGAACATGTTTGATCCCAACATCTAAAGAAATTTTTTGTTAAGAAACAGAAGAACAGTCACTCTTCAGATTCTATTTCAGACTTGTATTTCTATCTAATAAATCATAAATTTATGATGCTCTGTATCCCTGGAGAGGTTAAGGACAGCATATTTCAATTTCAAGACGGAATGAATAATCTGTTCATACTACAAATAAAATGAGAATCTGAAATAGGAATGCATCCTTTAATAAATGCTTGGCTACTTGTGAAGAGACATTTCTCTAATTTTAAAGAAGTACCTTTTCGTGATTTCAACATGGAAAAAGTACCACATACCAGCAAATTTTGAAATCTCTTCCAGTAGACAAATGGAGTAACATAATTAAACTGATCAAACATAAACTCAGAATTTTACCTTTAATGGATTCCTAAAATTACCTTTAATGGATTCCAAGAAGTGTACAACATACAACTTACGCTCAACATGTGCAAAGGCACAAAATGCTCCTCTGGGACAGAATCCAGTCTGTACCATATCATTGCATTTCGTGGACTTGTAAATCTATAAAAAAAAATAAAAATAGCATGATATATAACATTTGAAAAATGTCATCACTAGGTACTAATCTGTTCACTGGCAATACAGTGATGCTCCGTTTGTCTGGAAAAACTACTTAACTGGCCAAAAAGTATGTGAAAAGATTTCCTCAGTGTTATTTTGCACAGATAATCTAGAAATATGCATTTATAAAGAAAATTTAGGAAACAGATTTTTGAATAATTGTTGAAATCGACTCTTTTCCAAGCACAACTCAAGATGTTAACTCTTTCAAATAAATTGATAAAGCCAGGCTGCTTACCACCTTGTCTTACTTTCAATTGTATAATATGTATTCATTTATCTTGTCACCCAAGTATGGTATAATATTAACCTGTCCTTTTTACTATGAACAGCTTGGGGTCTAATCAAATTTCACATTAGCTGTCACTGATGATTATTGTTCAATAGGTCAGTACAGCTGTTATACAGGAGATAAATGTAACTTGTTGATCTCAGTACTTAACACATTGATCAATCTATGCTATTGTTTTAAACAAGTCAAAAATTTAAAAGTAAAATCAAACTTAATTGCTTATTTCTGTCTTCTTTACGTCACTTCAAGTTTATATTATTTATTTCATGAGGGTATGTACTTTCGGCTAAAACACAGTATTTGTCTAGTTTTAAAATCTATGATGTTATATACAGTTTAGAAATAATTTTTAGCATTTACAGTTAATTTCTTTTATTTAAACTATGTAATAGTGATCACTCCCAATGGCCACCAAATTTCAGGTTGATTCATAACTTTGTTTTTAAGTTATGAAAATATAAATGCCCTCAAAATAGCCATTTTTGGGCGTTATGCTGTCTCACTTCAATATTTTATAATTTCGAACTAAATTTAATATATTATCTATGGATTGTTTTCTAATTACATTAACAGAACTTTATAGAGCATTTCCTATCATAAATTTTGGTGGTTGCTTCATAAAAATAGGCCAAATATTAAGAAAGTTATGAATGAATAACAAAAACATGTGCTTTTGTCAAATTCTTAAAAACAGAGCAGACATGTTGTGTTATATGCCTGAAAAAAACAGAAAACATACTAATTTGCAAATGTTTGTTATTTTTTAAGATTCATGTTTGATCATTGTTTGAAATATTGGCATATATCGCCTTTCATAAGTTGCGTCTTTAAAAAATTGGGCATTAAAAAGCTTAAAAGTGAAAAATGACTTATATGTAGTGTCTGTAACCATGGGCTTTTACCTGAGGATACACTTACAATAAAAATGGAATATTCAAGAATATTATAGTTCTCAGTTTGCAAGTTTCTAATACAAAAATATTTGTATTGATTTGAACTTGAAACTCTATTTTTTCACGTTATAATGGTTACGGACACTACATAATTTTTCCCCAAAAATTGCAATTAAATTTCACCTTTTTATGATAGGCTTTCATTTTTACTTTATTGCTTACACAAACACATTCTTTATAATACAATATTATGCCAATATTCATACATCTTTTAATGGTATATTGTGGCTGATACAATAATTGTATGATGCAAAACGATTGCATTATCCAAATGAGTAGTTTTGAAAAACAAAAGTACACATTACCATTACGGTAATTGAAGAATAGCTGATGCTCAGTATTGAGTTGTAGGTGATTTCAAAGAAGCAAGAAACCCTGATAAATGGAGTCAAATGAAGATTTAAGCTCAAGTAATGACCAAGGTTTGTATAAACGTACATTAAAGTGGTATTTATTATATTATGTAGTGTCCGTAACCTAAAATATGCTGCCCTGTATGCACCCATTTCCCACATGTGCTTACTAAACTCTGATGCTTGTTTTGTTGTTTTATTGAGGCCAAGCATAAAACATGGAGAATTAAACCTTTACTTTGTTTCCTCGGAGAATGTAGATGACATTCAATCCACAATCTGATCTCCTGTTTGCACTGGGAAATCCTTTTATGAGGCAAATATTGACAGAAATTGTTTCAAACAAAGCTGTATGCAATTAACTGCTATTAATGCAGAATATTTACATAGTACATGCCTATATAATGCAGTGTTTTTAGGCTTCAGATATATTTTATGGTGCTGTCTGTAAAGTTACGGACACTACAGAATACAACAATTTTCACAAGACAAATATATTATTATAATATTATTATTATGTCATACACAAATTTTGTGTCCATACTCAATCAATTATACCAATATAAGATATTGATAGCCCATATGGATGGATTTTATCCAGAAGAATTGCTGTAACATGAGCTTTAGAAAAATGGACTTAATAATTGGGGGGAAAGCATAAATGATTGTGATTTTCAGACAGCAAAATAGCTATATCTATGTTTTCTTTCTAATTTACAGAAAAGGACAGAAAACCTTCACTGCGACCCAGAAAACCAGAAAAGGTTGCTGAGGATAAAGTGGTTGAAGACAAGGTAAAAAAGCAAAAAGAGAAAAACAGACTAAAAGTTACGGCATGGAGAAATTGTCAGAAAACAGAAAACCCTACAAATTATGATGCTTTGAAGAAGGCAGACGAGGAAAGAAAAAAGAAGGAAAGAATAAAAGTTAAACAGATGGCTAACTCGGATCCTGAATTAAAGGCTTTGCTAAGAAAGAAAGACATGTCTCAAGAGCGCAAAGAAAATATCCTTGCAAAACTGGAAAACCCTCTACTTGTTAATGAAAGGGGCCATTCTAAATTCAAAACAGATGAATTGCATGCCATTAACGTTGATGTTATGAAAATACACAATCATACATGTTTCAAGTAGAAAACATGAAAGTGGAGCATGGCTAGCTTACAGGTGTAGTGTCCGTAACCAAAGTGACAAACCATTATCCTGTTAGCTTTAAACAGCTAAAAGTGGTTGAGTGACTTGAACTTCTATGAATAGTCTTCATGCTAGTCAGTGTGTTTTTAACAAGGAGTTATGAGGAAGAAAAGTCTTCTACATGATTATTGTTGAAGAAAAGAGAGTTAAAATTTATATCTGTGAGAAAATGCTAATTTTGTTTGTTTGAAATACTGTCTCAGGAAGAGTGTATTGTTATTATGTTGTTTGAATTCCATTTTTCACATTTCAGTGCAAATGTAAATAGAAAAGTCTTCTTTTCATTAAAATATTAGTATAATATGGCTGTTATAGAATGTGTAGTGTCTGTAACCAAAGTGACATAATTTCTGTTGTGTACAAATTGACTGAAAAATTGTATACCGTCCACAGTATCCACTTCAAAGTTGAAAAACTTCTGAGAATAGTGTTTATATTTGTCACTAAATGTCTTTTCCACATTGAGCAATGTTGGATTCTTTTACTATGATTGAAGTTTATTGGTAAAATTGTTTAAATTTTTTTGTGTTTTGGTAAATGACCCAAAAAATGTGCAAATTTTTTTCTTTAGGGAGAGTATGTGGTTTAATAATGTTGTTTGTATTACACTTTTGACATTTCTTAGTAAATCTGAATAAAAGAGTCCTGCTTTCAATAAAATATTACTTGTTATATACCTGCTGTAGTGTCCGTAACCGAAAGGTGACCTGTTCTTAGAAAGCTTAGAAAAAAAAAATTGTAACAGCTGCTGAAGTGAAACGCATATCAATTTGAATGACTTAGGTGTTAAACTTTTGATACTTAGAATGTTAAGGCACTGCAAGAAAGTTGATTTTTTTACCCTGATGAGACACTTTTGTCCATGAATACTGTGTTTTAGCCGTTAATGTATTGCAAGGAAATTTTTACCAATGACAGACCTATCAAACATCGCGGGACTTCCTTCATGCTGTACTTTACCCAGACACAAAGCCTCTATTTTCTATGTCTCAGGCCAAAAGAAAAAGTGTGTTTCCGGTTACCAGACCGACCCTGTTTTACCCCTCTGACCCTACTACTTTTTATCGTATAAAAATTCTGAACTTAAGTTTTGTTTTTGATTTTATATGTAGACGATGAAACATCCAAAATGATTAGACTTGCATTGGTCAGAGGAAATTCCAATATGCAAGATCGCAAAAACTCATTCTCTTCATGTTTTTTTATATATAGTCACCTACCACCTATCTTTTGTTCTAAACTTCAAAAGAATAATACGTATAAAACCATAAGTCAAAACACTTAATATATAATCACTATCTTGTGTATTACACCAAGAAAAGCATTCACACATAAATAGAATTTGGATTTTAATTTTGCTTCAGTACACTGACATTCATGTTTCACAAATACATCTTGTTTTTTAAGCCCCCCATCTGTCAGACTACCGACATGGGCATATAGCATTTTGGTCACTCGTCTGTCTGGATGCATAGATGTCATTCCGTCTCAGTTTCAATCAAAGATGCATAACATTTACATTGTTTGGACTTTCATTCATCACATGTGCATTTCTTGTGGAAGACCTTTCTACACATACCGAAGTATGTGACCTTTTGACTATAGATTTAATGTACTACATGTATTAGGAAAAATATTTTATGAGATAAATTTTGAACAGTAATTGATCAGTCTTTCATATTTTACATATGTACACCTTTCTATGGTTGGTAGAGTTAAAAAAGTAGGTCATTAGGATTTTTCCTTAATGCAAACTTAGTGTTTGCCAACTTACATACCCTAATTTTTAGGGGCATGTCACTGGAAACACACATTTTTTTGGGGCTTCATCTAGACTACAGGACAATGACAACAAATGGGAATCAAACATGGGACCTTTTCTGCACAACATGCAGGTACAAAATTTAATTTTAATCTCACATAGATGGTGTTTTCCCATTGTTTTTTATTATTTCTTTTTTATCAAACAGTTTAAGATATATGCAGGACTCGACATTAACACTTGATTGGTAAAAGTGAAAATTTTTCATGGACAAGTGAATCATGCCAAGTACTTGCCCGATTGTACAAGTGAATATTCTGTTAAGAAGTTTCAAAATTTTAAAAACAGAAACTAAACTGTAGTCCTTTTTATCAAAATTTAAAGTTGAAAGCAGTGAGAGAACAACGATCAGGAAGTTGACAAGTAAAATGTACATTCAGACGAGTAAATTCCATGGCTACTTGTCCAAGTGGACAAGTAGGGAAAAATGTTAATGTCAAGCCCTGATATGCTCTTTTATATTATTCTGATAAATGTTGGAATAACTATGCATTAAATGATTCCAACCTAACATATCTCTCACTACTTTTATCCGTCAAGCACCAGTGAGTGTTTTTTGATTTTTCAAAAGTGCCTGTACCTTTTCATTTGGGAATTTTTTGTCCTATTTGCATAATGTAAAATAAAAGATCAATGTTTGGGAAAAATTTAGACAAATTTTGGGGAAAATCAATCAAATTTCCATTGAGATGGATCCTTATAACGGACCTAATTTGAAGAAGGAAAAAAAAAAAACCCACTGCCATTCCCCGATTTTAATTCAATAATGTCAACTTTATGCTGTTACCTCAGGGTGAAATTGTTGTTCAGTTCTAGTGTGACAATATGCACAGCTGTCACCATTTTCACACTGTATTGGATCACCCCAATCATCTCCATGTTTGACATTTGGACAAGGTGTTGACCTACAAGAGAAACATGTACATATTACAAAGCACATTCACTATAAAACAGGTTATATGACATCTGGTTTTTGTCAAAAAGTTTTTATGTATTTTGAGATAATAATATCAAAAGAGATGAGATACACTACTTTGTAGACAGTAATTCATAAAATTCTGAAATAAATTAAATAAACGTAACTCGATTAAAAAAATAAAAGGACTATATTGTCATGAGGTCAGTGCTACAAGTGAAACTTGGTTTTTAGTCGCTCAACTTTTAAGTACACTTCATACTGGAAAAAGAAGAAGAAGAAATATGGAGTCTATCTTCATAGTCATCTTTTCAAAAATCTAGCCATCATATAAGATCAAATTTAGTCATCATAGTTTAAGATGTCAACGAGATTTGTTTGTGCAACACTATGCCCCCGGTGGCAAATCTGTTTGGGTATTTATAAATGTTGGAGAAACTGACAGCATTCATTCTAAACTGAAAAAATTAAATGAAATCCACCAAAGAGTTTAGAAGGAGTTGCGATGACAATGTATTTTGCATAGATAAATCTAAGAAACTTAAAGCCGAAGTGTCGTAACTCCTGTAAATGTTTTTGGACAGCATCCCCATTCCAATATGCATATCTGCCGGAACATATAGTGTTCTTTCTTTGCATAAAGTTTCATAAAAATCCCCCCAAGGGTTTAGGAGATGTGAAGACAAGATTGTTCAAACTGATGGACAACAGCAATAAAGCATATACACCCACATTCTTATGCAGCCATATGAAAACAAAAGGGGTTTTACATAGATCTTATCGAATGTGCTATAATATCATGATGTTTTCAGACAAACTTGAAATATCAGGAGACAAAAGTGCTGAAAGAAAACCTATTTTTGACATAAAAGTCATAGTGTCAGCATAGTCATTGATCTCCGTGTCATTTACAGGGCTCCTTTAGTAGCGTACACTTGCAAAATATGAAGCCTGAATCTTTCATGGCCAAGAGGTTATGAACAAGGTTAAAGTAAAATTACATTAGTGGAGGACACATGCCAGATATGAAGCATGTATCTTTTTCATCTCAAAAGTTATGGGTAAGGTTAAAGTAAAAATTAATGAAATATAGACAAACAGAAATACAAAAGTAACAGGAGTTAAGTGATTATGGCACTAACAACAATGTACCGTAGCACATTCACAGACCCCTGAAGTTCAGAAGTGAAACCAGGTCCTGGTATGAGTAAGTGTCTCCTATATGGCTAGCCACTCACTATGAATGCCCTTACATACAGAAGAAACAGATGTAACTCAGCACTTTACAAATAAATGAATGTAATCCGATACAGATTAGAAAGTGTCATTGCCACATAACATCACAAAACAAGAGCAACGCCTAGCGTGGCATAATACGCCCGCCGTTTACTTTGGACGGGATCAATGTGAACGTATGGTTTTATTACCCCCAAACATGGGTCTCTTTGGTCTTTTATGAAATACTGAAATCCAAAAAGAGGGATCAAAGTCTCATAACTCTGTAACAACAAAATGGAATTTGCTCAAAACTGAAAAGTGGCTTCCCCTACACTATTCAAGCATTGTGTACAAGTTTCATGAAAAACAACAGAGGTTTACTTGAATTATAGTGTTACATAGCATCTCCATAGCATCTTATCACAGTAACAAAGTTTTATTCACTTTGCATGATGTGACCTTAACCTTTGACCTATGACCTTGGGTCAAGGTCATGACACCCTTGGGTCCTAAGTAACAATTCTGTGAAATATTATTGAAATCCATGCAGAGGGGAAGAACTTATGGCCCGAACAAGGTTTTATTCACTTTGCATGTTATAACCTTGACCTTTGACTGTCAAGGTCATAACACATCCTTGAGTGCTAGGTAACAATTCTGTGAAATATTATTCAAATCTATGCACAGGGAAGAAGTTATCCCGAACAAGGTTTTACTCACTTTGCATGTTGTGACCTTGACCTTTGACCTATGACCTGGGGTCAAGTGTAACAATTTTGTGAAATATTATTGAAATCCATGCACAGGGGAAGAAGCTTTGGCTAGAACAGTGTTTCACTCATTTTGCATGTTGTGACCTTGACCTTTGACCTATGACCTTGGGTCAAGATCATGACACACCTGTGGGTCCTAAGTAACAATTCCGTGAAATATTATTGAAATCCATGCACAGGGCAAGAAGTAATGGCCTGTACAAGGTTTTACTCACTCTGTATGTTGTGACCTTGACCTTTAAACTATGACATTTAGTCAAGGTCATGACACACCCTTGGGTCAAAGGAACAATTCTGTGAAATATTATTGTAATCCATGCACAGGGGAAGAAATTATGGCCCAGACAAGGTTATACTCACTTTACATGTTGTGACCTTGACCTTTGACCTATAACCTTGGGTCAAGGTCATGAAACACCCTTAGATCTTAAGCAACAATTCTGTGAAATATTATTGAAATCCATGCACAGGGGAAGGAGTAATAGCACGGAGAAGTTTTTACTCACTTTGCATGGTTTGACCTTGACCTTTGACCTCAAGTCAACATCATGACACACCCTTGGGTCCTAAGTTACAATTCTGAGTAATATTATTGAAATCCATGCACACGGCAAGAAGTAATAGCCCAGACAAGGTTGTACTCAATATGCATGTTGTGAACCTTGACCTTTGACCTATGAATTTTGGTCAAGGTCATGTCACACTCTTGGGCCCTAAGTAAAAATTCTGTGAAATATTATTGAACTCATGCACAGGGGAAGAAGTTATGGCCTGCACAAGGTTTTACTCACTTTGCATGGTGTGACCTTGACCAAAGGTCAAGGTCATGACACATCCTTGGGTCTAAAGTAACAATTCTGTGATATGTTATTGAAATCCATGTACAGGGGAAGAAGGTATGGCCCACACAAGGTTTTACTCACTTTTCACGTTGTGACCTTGACCTTTGACTTTGAGTCAAGGTCATGACACCCTTGGGACCTAAGTAACAATTCTGTGAAATATTATTGAAATCCATGCACAGGGGAAGAAGTTATGGACGCTGGACGGACAATGCCATAACATAATACACCCCATCTTAGGACCGGCGTATAAACACTTAAGTCAAACCCTCCATGGGGAATTTTTCTACGAGCTCCATGTTACTAAAGGAACAAGTATGACAATAATGCAAAATACGAAAGTAACTGGCGTCAAAAGAATATGGTACTAACAACAATGTACCACAGCAGACATTCAAGGACCCCTGAAATTCAGGTGAGACCAGGTGTCTGGGAGGAGTAAACATCTCCTAAATGGCTAGAAGTACAGAATGATGCAAGCACTAGCTAATGTGGTTATCTATTTCATGAACCCATCAACCCTATAGGAAGAGTAAAAACTGTTGCCTTCTGTGGTGTTTCCAAATAAATATATAAGTCTATGTAAAAACTGTTGCCCACGAGATAGAGCTAAATACTGCAACAAGTCTTCCCCTAAAGAAACTTGATATATGGCTGATTCACAATAAATGTACAGCATATCATAATTAAACTATATATCAAATAACAATAATAATGGGGGCCTGGTAGCGCAGTCTGTAGCACACTTGCTTCTCACCAATGCGACCCGGGTTGGATTCCCGGTGTGGTGCGTGAGATGGTAAGGCTGTAACCAACCTAGCTTCATGGGTTTTCTCCAGGTACTCTGGTTTCCTCCCACATACAAACAACACCCTTATGTCAAGATCCATGCCAAAGAGCAAGATTTATATAAGTTGTTAACTTGTTTCTTAATCGTTGTAAAACAAATAGTGTAAATTTAAATAATAATAGGTATCATTAATGGTATGCTAGAGATCAAGCCAAATGCAAATTGTTGACGCCAGCCAGACAGACGGAGGTACAGACATGACTTCACCAATTCATAGATTGGACTTACTTTGCAGTCTGGTCATTCCTAACTAAAGTTATCATCTGGAAACCGAAATATGATGATAAATGCCCATTTCAGTAACAGTAACAATTTGAGTTGACCTTTTGACTCCAAAATCAATCCCACATTAGATCTTTATATAAGCTAACATTGTATGGAGTTTGAAGTAAATTGGTCATTCCTTACTGAAGTTGTCTGGAAACCAACCCGACAGACAGACGGACAATGAAAATGCTGTAGTCCCCTCAAGTTTCACTGGCAGGGAACTAATATGTTAACTATGGCATGAGGTTCTTGAGAAAGAAAAGGTTAAGACATTTCCTATTTAAGCCAAAGTAAAAACTGTCAGCTCCTGAGGTAGATCAAATATTGCCAAACTACCTTCACTTAACTAAACTTGATACTAAATGTAACAAGGATACTGAATAATAAATATGAAGTCATTGCGGCAAATGCAGTGTCCGCGAAATTCATCGGACCGTCGGACCGAACAGACAAAAGTGCGATCAGTCCGATTTGCGCGTTTTCTAGCCGGACCGGTTTGTCCGATGTTGCTTCCAACATAATGTATACCGCGGAATGACGGAGTCTTGTAAGCACTTATACTATTTAATAACGACCTTTATATTTTGAGTGTTCCTGAGTGTACATGAATGTCTTTTCTAGCGAAATTAAAATATGTGGAGGGGGCAATCCCCGGAAAACCACTAAACAAAAGAAAATTGACATCGACGGACGCCGACAAAAAGGCGATGTTAAATACCCCATTGAAAATTCTTCAATTTTCTTTTTTGGTCAGACAGAAATGATTTCGGTCCTATGAAATATGTCTTCCAATAGGACCGAATGTCCTGTAGAGTTCAACAAAGTTTCGCGGACACTGCAAATGGTTCTTAACTAAGATTTTTAAAGAGATTAGCTAATCGTAAGACTATATAAAACTATCTGCCTCTCAAGCAGGACCAAGGATTGCAGCAGAGACGTCCCTCAAACAACTTGATACTTTCAGTAAAAAAGAAACATTATCAGACCGATGGACTGTCCGGTAATAATGCCGTCAGTCCTGTAAATAGCCTTACATTTCTGGACCAATTGTCCACTGAGGGTGAACAAAAACTAAATGAAATCAAAGGCTTGAAGAGCCACAAAGGCGTCGAGCTAAATTTGATTTAAATCTGTCAAAAGTAGCAGAAATTACCAGTTGTGTTCATCTTTTTTGTTGAATTCCGATAATTTTTTGAATGGAGTAAAAATAAAAGCTTAAGGACGAACAGTCATACTGCAGTATATCATATAATATATCATCATAACATTTTATTGTTCTTTACATCATTCTTGCAGAAATATGTCAAATGTCACAAAGGATGTACATGTGAAATCAATCGAACACCATTGCCATTTTTATTTTTACAAAGAAATTGACGAGTTGTTACCATTGCCTGTAAAATATGGAAGCCTTATGCTTAATTTGTTTTAAGATATGGTCTAGATTTCTGTTTTTGTCTACGCTACTAACACTGACACTAGGGCCAACAGCTTCTATATATCGTCCAAAAACACTACTTATTCGGTCGTTTATTGTATGTGCACGTGTAAGGGCTACAACGTTCGCCGTAATGACGCAAGCCGATTGTGCATCACAATCGCACTTTATCGGTTGATTTGGAATAAAATCTTCACATGTAAGTTCTACGTAATTTATTTTTCATGCATTCAATCTAAAATTCTGTCTTAATCCATGCTATCATCCTTTACATCCGCATTAAATTTTGTAGGCAATTTGAAAACTTTCTCGGCTGCCAATTTTTATGCCGTTGTGGGAACTTTTCCAGATATGTGAAAGACCATGTGATATATACACATGCTACTTCCCTAATAAGGAAAAAATGAGGCGTGGCTTCAGAAACTTTAGCGGGAAAATTCACAACTGCGCAAAAACAAGCAAGTAATTGCCATTAACATAAAGCTATTTGGCTTTGTGACCAACATCGTGATCATTTAATGCTATTCCGATTACAACTTAAACTTTTTAAAAAGCTATGCTTGTTTAAGATAGACTGGAGTTACCTGCTCTTGCTTGTTATTGCTGCGCGAAGAGAATAGTGACCACCGCCATTTTGTAAAGGCTATTCCCTGTCAGGCAAGTGTTATTTGTAGCACAGATGGTAAGGGCAGATAAGAAGCTGTACACTTTGCGTGTAGTTATTTTTAAAATTCGTCTGCAGTAGCATACACAGCATGTTACGTGGATTAAAAAGGCGGTGTAGAGGTAAAATTTTTAAGATCGCTAGAAGACTGTCGAGCAAATGCTCGATGCCTTAAAAATCAAAGGCTTGAAGAGCCACAAAGGCGTCAAGCTAAATTTGATTTAAAGCTGTCAAAAGTAGCAGAAATTACCAGTTGTGTTCATCTCTTTTTGCTGAATTCCAGTAATTTTTAGAATAGAGTAAAAATAAAAGCTTAAGGACCAACAGCCATACTGCAGTATATCATAGAATATTATATCATCATAGCATTTTATCGTTCTTCACGTCATTCTTGCAGAAATTTGTCAAATATTTTTTCACAAAGAATGTACATGGGAAATCAAACGAACACCATTGCCATTTTTTTGTTTACAAAGAAATGGACAAGTTGTTACCATTGCCTGTAAAATATGGAGGCCTTACGCTTAATTTGTTTTAAGATATGGTCTAGGTTTCTGTTTTTGTCTGCGCTAACACTGACACTAGGGCCAACAGCTTCTATATATCGTACAAAAACACTACTTATTCGGTCGTTTATTGTATGTGCACGTGTAAGGCTACAACACCATGCCATTCGTCGTAATGACGCAAGCTGATTGTGCATCACAATCGCACTTTATCGGTTGATTTTGAATAAAATCTTCACATGTAAGTTCTACATAATTTATTTTTCATGCATTCAATCTAAAATTCTGTCTTAATCCATGCCATCATCCTTTACATCCGCATTAAATTTTGTAGGCGATTTGAAAACTTTCTCGGCTGCCAATTTTTATGCCGTCGTGGGAACTTCCAGATATGTGAAAGACCATGTGATATATACACATGCTACTTCCCTAATAAGGAAAAAATGAGGCATGGCTTTAGAAATTTTAGCGGGAAAATTCACAACTGCACAAAAACAAGCAAGTAATTGCCATTAACATAAAGCTATTTGGCTTTGTGACCAATTACAACTTAAACTTTTTAAAATGCTATGCTTGTTTAAGATAGACTAGAGTTACCTGCTCTTGCTTGCTATTGCTGCGCGAAGAGACAAGTGACCACAGCCATTTAGTAAAGGCTATTCCCTGTCCAGCAAGTGTTATTTATAGCACAGACGGTAAGGGCAGATAAGAAGCTATACACACTGCGTGTAGGTATTTTAAAAATTCGTCTGCAGTAGCATACACAGCATAGGTATACAGTACCTGATGTAATTTACAAGAGGCTCGTGATGTTTAGCCTTGAGGATGTAATGAATTTTGTCAATATTTGTTGATTCTAGGTTAAATGAATGAAACACAGACATATATACACTGTATATATGTCTCCGAATGAAACAAAGCGAAATCCAGTGAGATAAAAATAACCGATAACGCGTCACTTGAACCTAGGTCAGCCTCGTTATGAATTAGTGGTCACCTGTCTAGATATCTTCGTGATACGCATTGCCAGTCTATATTTAGGATTCTATGAAATATTTTATTTGTTCTTTTTTAAACTGAAATTTATATCTACAGATATTATTATTATATTATTATATATATTTCGAAGATTGTGCGATCGGTTTCCATATTGGCGCTTAATGTCAAATAGGCCTTGATCGCGTGTGTTACAAGCGTTCTACTACGATTTCTTGAAATAAGGCAATATGTCACATGGTCTTCCCCATATTTGGAAAAATTCCCATGAAGTGCGATTGTAATTCATAATCGGCTTGCGTCATCACGGCGAATGAATATTTTAACACACACAATAAGCGACAGAATAATACGTGTTTTAGGGCAATATATTGATAATTTAAGTTAAGCAGACCTATGCTTAAACCTATTTCTGTGCAATGAAATTTCAATAACAAGGATAACAAAGCCGGTTTTGCAAGAACTTTAACTACGTTTAGTACTTTAAAGAAGGTACTACTTTGTTACGTGGATTAAAAAGGCGGTGTAGAGGTAAAGTTTTTACGATCACTAGAAGACTGTCGAGCAAATGCTCGACGCCTTAAAAAAGGTTTAAAGGCCCTTTCATTTATATAGGGAAAAGATGTTTACAATGATGACTATTATATTGATTTTGTTGAAGAAGAAGACAACCGAAATAGGTACTTCAAAAAGTATAGAACACAAAGAAAATGATCTCTAAACTACTTTTTCTTGTACTATTAAGATTTCTGTTTCTTTCTTTTGATAACATATACATGTACTTCATATAAATCGTTCAACAGGAAAGAAAAGAAAATTACCTGTATTTGAACTTTTTGGGACTCCTACGTCTGTCTCTAGTGTTATGAAAAGATGGACATGCATAACCCTGCCTACACAATCTAGGTGGACGCTTGCATGGCTCTGTCTTGTAATTAGCCAACACAAAGTTGGTATCTGTAATGAAAAATACACAATTGTTTTGAACTGCTCACAACAGCATCTAATAAGTATTAGTACAATATTTGTGGTGGCTAAAATTGGAGATTGGTATAATATACCAAATGCTGTTTCTAACATTATTCACAATTTATACTGCTACTCTTTACAATACTTACATACTGGAATACTATAAAGAATAAAATTTCCATATACTAAAATGGAGATGTTTATACTATGCAGGTGATAAAAATAGTTGGACAACCTACAATTACTAGATTTAGACATATCTAGTATAATTCCAAGAGAAAAAGGCCAAAGGGCACAATCAATTAAAAAGCCCATGGGCCGCAGTGCTCAACTAGGTTGTAAATATAACTGATCTCATTGACAGTCATGCTTAGTTTTATTTCAATGTGTCAAAAGCGAAAATTCACAGTATACTAATTGTTATCAATAGGTAATAACTCTTGTACAATGGGGTCAATTGCAAAAACAGCTAAACTTCATCTGCAGTTGATTGGCCGATTGGAGATTTGCTTCACTTTCAACAATTTTTCAGTTACATCACGACATAAAAGCAGGAGGTAACAAATCTCTTGAACATAGTGGCACAATCCAGGAATTGAACCAGATTGTCGGCTGCATGCAAAGGGCTTAACCACTACAAAAATCCTGTCCCAACTTCATATGTTTATACTAACTAGAAATTTTATGTGTCAGTGCAACACAAATGCCCCCACTGGCAGCTAAGCTAGTGAAATACAATTGCCAGAGAACTAACATTTTCAAGAAATTTTAATGTTCAAGGGCAATAACTCTGTCAAAAATTACTGGACCACACCCATATTTGAATTTGACCTGTATTTTCTTTGATACATCTAATCTTTATACCCAATATCAATAAAATCCACTCTACCATTACACAAAGCCGGCTCTTAGTTTTCATTGCAATTCAGTGGCCCACAAATTGTCAGTCGTTTATACAACAATTAAAAATTAAAATGAAAATTGAAATAAAAGAATTTCAAGATAGCTGCCATGGCACCTATAATTAGATTACAATCAACATTTTTATATATTTTAGATAAGTATCATGAATACATCATTTTTGTATTGTTCTCCAAACATAAAGGAGAAAAACATGTTCCAAGACTTTCAAGACTGTCATTATACTAGGGTTCAAATTCACAGTGTATGTATAAGCTAATATGCCATAGTTTAGCAAATACATATATTTACTAGCACATACATAACAGTCTTGTATGTACAGCTGAAGACCATATTGAAATTCTGCAAAACATTGACTTCTCTTAGGAAAGCAGACTATCCTGGACATCCTTGCACAGGTCTGTAACTAGTGCAAGATACTATTAATTTATTATATGAAGTCAGACTCTCAGAGTTCTAAAAGGAGCTGCTTTGAAACAGTTCCCAATATTCTGCAACTCAAACTGACTACAGGTACTTTGTAAAGTTTTGCTTCTCTGTATGTTTTATATATATTTATTTCAGGGCAATCAAATTTTAGAGCAGGTTTTGTATGATACATATAATTGTAGCACCAATTAATGTGGCAGAGGATTATTTTTTTTCACTTCATGTTGAATATGTCAGTGTTCGCGAGAAGTTTTTTTCATTACAAGCCCAGGTAACAGACAAAATTCAGAAGCCCTACAAAAATTTCACAAGCCCGAACTTTTTTATATATACTTTTACTTTTAGATAATAAGGGAGAAGACAAAAGACATCAAACAGTAACTGTTCTCTTTCAATTTCTTTCTCAGTCTTTGGGCAGATCAGAATTTTATGACTAGTTTGTTATAGTCAGCTTTTTTAAGCAGGTGTAGACACATGCTTGTCTCACTAAGACCGGGAAGAATAAAAGCAGAATCATTGTTTCCTACAACATCACTTGGAGTACGAGATTTATTTTGGTACATAGTATTTGTGCCATTTTGACCCTTAATTTCATAGTCCTTCACAAAGGTCAACCTAAAGTGGTCCCTGTCCGTGACAAACTTACAATTCTTCACATTCTCTGCCCTGCACCATTACAAAACATTTTACCCAACTAGGTGTCGAATTCCAGCCAATGTGGCTGGAATTTCCTCTGTCACGATTTTTCTTAATGTGACGGCCGTTCGTCTTGCGAGAAGGATCTGCCCCCTTTATACTTCAGGAAAGGAATCATGACCCATTTTTATGCCCTGTTCACCTTTCAAAATTTTACAAGCCCAATCTGGCCTACGATCCCGAAATTTTACCCACCCGATCCAAATTTTTTTTGTCTTGGACATCAGGCTTGTGCTATCTATCGAAGACTGATATGTTTGTATTAGTATAGTCAACAATTAGTGCATAAGGAATAGCAATAACTCCACTAAAATATAAATTCTACAAACATTAATATACATACAGTAGTAAAATTAGTACAACCAAACATGAAAATCTATCTACAAGTTAGAACAAAATACATATATAAAAAGAGGATATATTTTACCATTCCATTTGGGATCCTCAGCCAAAATCTTATCTTTTTCCAGACTTCCAGGAGTACTTTGTGGAGTGGACCCTAAAGAACTTTTTAGTTCTGGTGCTTCCATGGCTTGTAGCTCCCGAATGTCGTACA
The DNA here is from genome assembly GCA_035048485.1 of Pteria penguin. NCBI lineage: Eukaryota > Metazoa > Mollusca > Bivalvia > Pterioida > Pteriidae > Pteria > Pteria penguin. Next base: position 87,668,873 of record CM068580.1, read on the forward strand.
GAGGAGGCCTAAGATCTTGTGCTCCATGAGCAAATGCACAATGGGGTCCATTCTTAACACAGTGGCCTTTAGAGTCTGTCTCATACACACATGTACCAGTTTTGTAGTATCTTAGATGATACCTTCTTTCAGTATCACCTGCAGTTCGGTGCAGAAATGGGCATCTGCAATACAAAAAAATACCACCTTCTCTATTAACCTTTTAGGCAAGTTATCTAGATGCTATAAACAAAGTGTGATTTACACAACATATTCTCTAGACACTCCTAATAATATAGATGAATTTGTTATGGCGAAGTTAGAGGACTAGAGTAAATACCATTACTTAAAGTGCCATCTACGTACACAAGTCGCTGACAAAAAAATTTGCGTCTGCGCGACTCAGGATGCAAGATATATACAATAATCCATGAAATGCTCAATGAATTTTTTCATCCATTAATCTCTGTAATACATGATCAGAAGTTGTGCAAATGCCACTTTTCTCAGGGTTTTAATTATGACATTAATAACTAAATTGTGACAACACAGTAAAATGATGTTAAAAGTTGAACAGAGCTGTAAACCTTTACTTTACTTGAGTTTTCCTGCAAAGAATTGGGCAAATAGGTATTTTTAGATATCTCTCAAAGAAATACTGAAGCAGAAGAAGCAGTAATTTTTATAAAATTTAAAATAATTCAATTAGGATTTTACGAAAATGAAAAACTCCCCGGCATTCCAACAAACTTTCACCAGAATTTAAGATAAACACAAGTTCTATCCATTTGACTATATTATATTATATTACATTCCAGGTGTTTTGGAGAAAATATAAAATACATAGTGGAAAATTAAGATAGTGAGACTTGAAGTGTAAAGTGGAAAATTAACACACAGTGAGACTTCAAGTGTATATTTACCTGTACTAGTTCACACCTTTGCTCAAAATCAGTATTTTGTGCAATCTTTAAAATTAATTTTTATGAGGCTCTTTGTGTTTTGTGTAAATACATGTATTAGAAAATACCAGGACAACACTGTGACTATCTGTTTATTTTGACAAATTCTTATGGTTCAAAAGTTTAACATTAAAGAAAGAGAGGACAAGATACAACCAAAATTGGTATGGCCGATTGCAAAGCAAATTCAAAACAATGTCAAGGTTACAAGGTCACAAGTCATGGCATCAACTGAAATCTCTGGTCATAAAGAACCTACATGTGAAGTATCAAAGCCCTATTGATTCAAAAGATATACCCAAAATCAAAGTTTTTTAAATGTATGTCAAAGTCCAAGGTCAAGATCACTAGATCAAAAGTGATGGCATAATTTTAAAACTTTGGTCATAAGGCACCTTTAAATCAGGTATGTTTACACTCCTCTTAATTGCTGAGATTCTGCTTTAACCAGAAACTTAATCAAAATGTTGATGAACAGATATCCAGATCGACGGAATGACTGATGGATATCACCAATCTGTAGACCCGAATTGCATTGCAATCAGACCAAAAACTGTTACACCAATGATCATTCAATCTGGAGACATAATAATTTTCCCTTTTTTAATTTTGTGAATGATTGCCAAAATGAAAATACTTAACGACAGTAAGCACAAGATAATACATAATTGCAAAACGTATATAAATTCTAAAAACATTGTAATTTATCATTTCATTCTATGCATTACAAATTTGCATCTAATTATTTTAAATTATCAAATATTGTCACTATGATTGTCGCTCTGTGACATCACTTGACATGCTAATACTTCAAAAACATGAACTTCTCATTAAAAATACTGCACAACATAAATATTTCAGTTCGCAACTCTATTACTTCTTCCATCAAAATCTGCAATTACACTGTTAGCTTGTATGTATTATAGAGTAGCCTGATCTTCCTGGTTGCAATAAAAGTATATTGTACAAATGTATATTTAGTGCAAATATAATTAAACGCTAAAGTTTATGCCAATGCAACATGGAAGGTCTTCCTCTCAACAGAGAAAGAAGAAAGAAACAAGAGGCCCAAGTGGGCCTATATCGCTCACCTGAGTACCTAGATGATCAGTCATGTATGAAGGAAGAATTCATTTATTTTTGCATTACTGTGACTAAGTCAACACATATGTGGAAAATATGTCAAATTTCATTTCAGACTAGAATAAAAAATGAAAGGACTTGAAAGTCCTCAAGGTCGGAATTGCATGGTCAAGTACATCAAATGTAATAAAGTCGTGATCCACCAAGAGATCACACACCAAGCGTGTAGTGTTTAGGATCAGTATTGACAAAAACACGGTCTGCACACAGGTGCTCGTTTTCATATAAACAATGGCTCCGCCCATGTACACCCCTGTACGTCTCCGTCTCGTACTATATAGTTATCTCATTCTCTCATCACTTTTGATATTGACAGTAGTATGAAATTAACAATCTGGACAGTCTCCCGCTGTACATGTACATTTGGGGAAAACCACGTTTACACGTGGAGATCTATAAATAACTGGCTACATATCAACAACTACCGAGACGTTTGTTTATCGTTGTGACGAGAAGATTGTAGAGTACTTCAAATTCCACTGCTATAAAAAGAAGCGATAGTTTTATTAATTATAATACAACGGATACTAGTACGGACTAGTAGTGTACTTCTTAAATTACGGCACAGCTACACAATAATGCCAATCGTACTTTTTCGGGACTGCATGTCCTCCAGCGCATGAATATAACTCGTCTAAATCGATGGAATAACGGCACATCTATTTTCTCATTTGATCAAACTTATCTTGTATTGACTCGTACAATATGAATTATAAGTACTGAAAGTAAATCTAATCATGCTTTTTCTAAATATCGACGCATTCTCCACAGCTTATTGTAACGACTAGGGTCTGGAATTGCTACGCAATTCCGACCAACAACACTTTTTTGCACATCCATTCAGGTGATTCTGATATTAAGCATTTCCTTTGTCTCTGCAAGATGTCATTCAGGGCAACAAGTTAGTCATTTTCTTTAGGTGGGGCCTTTTGTTGACTGATTTCAAGTCTGGGTCATGAACAACAATTGTTTCAAATATTGTCCAGATCTAACTTAAAATTGCCTAATTTCATATGCTGAGTGTTGAGAAACATCTAAAAACTTATTCAAATGTGTAAAGAAATGAAAAAAAATTTCTGACCACAGCTGGATTTGAACCGCTACTCTCCATATTTCAATTACCAAGTGGTATATGTACCACTGTGAGACCTACTTTTTAGACATGGTGGCATTATCTGTTAACCAATTTGGATGAAATTTACCAAATTAATAGAGGACCTTTAGTACTTCATGTATTCCATGTTTCATTAAAATCTTTCATGTGGTATAACAGCAGAAGTGAAAAATGTGATTGAATTGTTTGGAAGCAATATAATCGTACTGTCAACAATCTTTAGTCACCACTTGGGTGATCAAGTAGGAGGATTTCAGGGGCCCAAGAGCAAAAGTGGTGGTCTCAGGTGACCGCTAATCTTAGTCCCTGATTAGACCTGATTTAAAGGTCAAGGTCACAAAGGTTTCAATGGATAGAGCTCATCAAGGTTTTATTTACATGTGGAGTTTGAAAGACATAACTCTCATGGTCTTTCTGTTATTTAGCTAAAGTTGATTACATGTTTGACCCTGAAACTGGGAACCTTCAAGGTCAAGGTCACAAAGGTTTCAATGAACAGAGCTCATCAATGTCTATCCAAATGAGAAGTTTGAGAGAGTTATTGTCAATGGTCTTTTTGCAATAAACTTAAACCCAAGAGCTAAACTAAATTTTTGACACCGACAAACAAAAAGACAGATGGACATCACTAATTCAAAGACCGGATTCTGCTTTGCAATCCAGCCAGAAATAGGGCACCGCTAAATGGGTGTGTCATATGCCGGCATGTTGACATTATTCCCTACCTCAGGAGCAAGAACAAAGTTCACACAACTTCAAGTTAGTCCATTGCATACAATACGATCCAATCATATGCAGAAGTTATTTACCTTTCAGTGAAAAGGAGAAGAATCACAGAGGTTTCTTTTGTTACCACGACCTCAGGTTTCTCATTTACTTTCGACAGAAATAGTAAACAGATAAAGCGTAAACATTTAGACTAATAATGATTCCAAAGTTGAAATATTTCGAAGGGGCCATTCCCTTGAAAATAAGAAAAGCCGATACTTCTGCTGAGGGGGGAGAGGGGTTTAAGAGGAATCACCACAGAGGGTTATCAGACAGGGGGAAGGTGCAGAGGCAGGATGATGATAAATTTTGCAATGACTTTATGAATGAAGAAACTGTATGGTGTAATGTATTGATGTTTGCCAAAGAATAAGGTACAAACAAGAGGCCCAAATGGGCCTATATCGTTCACCTGAGCACAAATTGCTTATTTACAATAAAATGACAGCTCATTTCAGTAGAAAATTTTACTTTTTTTCCACAAGACTTTCTATAAGGTTTGGTGATATTTTGTGCAGTCGTTTTGAAGTGTCCAAAATGTGTCAACCAATCAGAGCCAATGGCGGCCATCTTGGATTACAGATCGGCACGAACAACACAAACTTGGTAGAGGACCTCGAGTACTTACTTTCTATGAGGTTTGGTGAAATTCTGTGTAGCACTTCTGGAGAAGAAGTCCAAAATGTGTCAACCAATCAAAGCCAATGGCGGCCATCTTGGATTATGGATCGGCAAGAAAAACACAAACTTTGTAGAGGACCTCAAGTAGTTACTTCCTATGAGGTTTGGTGAAATTCTGTGCAGCGCTTCTGGAGAAGATGTCCAAAATGGGTCAACCAATCAGAGCCAATGGCGGCCATCTTGGATTTATGGATCGGCAAGAAAAACACAAACTTGGTAGAGGACCTCGAGTCCTTAGTTCCTATGAGGTTTGGTGAATTTCTGTGCAGCGCTTCTGGAGAAGACGTCCAAAATGTGTCAACCAATCAAAGCCAATCGCGGCCATCTTGGATTATGGATCGGCACGAAAAACACAAACTTGGTAAAGGACTTTGAGTACTTACTTCCTATGAGGTTTGGTGAAATTCTGTGTAGCGCTTCTGTAGAAGTCCAAAATGTCTCAACCAATCATAGCCAATGGTGGCCATCTTGGATTACAGATCGGCAGGAAAAACACAAACTTGGTAGAGGACTTTGAGTACTTACTTCCTATGAGGTTTGGTGGAATTCTGTGAAGCACTTCTGGAGAAAAAGTCCAAAATGTGTCAACCCATCAGAGCCAATGACGGCCATCTTGGATTACGGATCGGCAAGAAAAACACAAACTTTGTAGAGGACCTCAAGTAGTTACTTCCTTTGAGGTTTGGTGAAATTCTGTGCAGCGGTTCTGGAGAAGTCCAAAATGTGTCAACCAATCAGAGCCAATGGCGGCCATCTTGGATTACAGATCGGCATGAAAAACACAAACTTGGTAGAGGACCTTGAGTACTAACTTCCTATGAGGTTTGGTGAAATTCTGTACAGCGGTTCTGGAGAAGAAGTCCAAAATGTAGAAAAGCTAACGACGGACGGTGATTGATCACAATAGCTCACTTGAGCCTTCAGCTCAGGTGAGCTAAAAATGAATCAAGAAGACTCATTTTGCTTTTATTTGTTGTCATTTTGCCAAAAGAGAAAATTCAACAAAAGTTTCTCAGTCTGGTAAATTTCTGTTCGGTCCAGTGAAATACTGCTCTTCATCAGACCAAATGTCCTGTCAAATATTTCTGTTTCACGAAGTCTGACCCCCAGTTTAAAACCTGTGAGCACAACTTCAAGTCATACCCTTTCATATACAACCATTAAATCATCTGCATTTGTTCCTGTCATGGTTAAAAAGAAGGGCAGACAAGATAGTGGGGATGAGCGGACAGATGGACAGACGACAGGGGTGTAGCATGCTGGCTTATTAAAATTGTTGAAAGCAACCAATCAACCATTACAATTGTCCATTGAGTAAGTTTAAAATATTCCATGTATGTAGCATCTTTTACATTTTGATGTTGAAAGGTAGTAAATCGCAATTAGATCACAGGCATGAAGTCCTGTATTGCCATGGCACTGAACAAAGTAAACATGATAAATTGATCTTTAAGTAATCCATGCACTCTGAGAACAGCTCTCCATAGCTTTGGTCCACAATTACTGGTTGCGAGCAAATATTCTAGAAATTTTTACTTTTAAGAATTTCAATGTTAACCCCTCTCAAGTGTTGACAGTGTCCCCATTCACGCAGAATTGCAAGTGAACCAAGTTACATAGTTAGATATAATTCACACTAAAAATTTAATGTATCTATGTGTTTTTACGTGACTGATATATACAGAATATAATGTATATATCAGAAGTTCCCTCATAAATAGCAGAAAACGAAGTCATTTACAAGCTTTAGTCAGTATTGTTTATCGAGTAGATGGTGAAAAAATTATAGGCTAGGATGCGGATACCGGGCTAACAGACTTTGTGCATAATTTGTAGTGCTAAATCATAGGTATCCGCTATGGCATATACATTTTATACCAACCCATTTCTAATTATATAATAAACAACCAGGCTTCACAGATTTTTCTTAAGTACTCAGATTTTTCTCTAGTGCTACTCTACACAATCTGAGTCTGCCAAACAAATGCACCTGTTGATGAAGAGAATTCTGCATTTTATTGTTTAACATATTAATCCAGGGTTTTTAAATTGATAAATCCAGTAGTTCTTACTTTAACCTTCAGAACTGGTGGCCATACCCCCAATTTCCCATACATGGGTGTATAAAAACCCCCACTTCAATATTTCATTCCGCACACTGTCTCTCTGAGATTTATATCCTGGAACTGATAGCACATGACTTTGTTTATACAGGTTGCTATGGTAACAACTGCATTACAAATTAATCACAAGTTTTTAATTTTTAATTATACTCTGTATTACATTGTATAACACTGATACAAACATTTATACTTCAACTACCATAATGGTACAACAACAGTCAGCGCCAAACGTTATCATGATTATGGTGTATAACCATAATCTGAATATTTGATGTAGACAGATTGAATGACAAACAAAGCAAATACCTGAGAAATCATCAATTAAGTGTAAAATTCACATTAACCTTTATAAAAATGATAACTGTGAATTTGGGAATTTCACTTTGCTGGGGTGAGAAGAGCATTGAAAACTACTTTTCCCAACAGAAAATTAACTTAGTGTGGGTGACAGAAGATTTAATCCTAGAAAACAGCTCAGAGGTTGTTATCCTTTGGCCATTTAAATGGACGGGCTATATCAAATAATGATGTGAGCGACAATCTGAAATCGATTAGCTTATGATTTTGAAACCTCAGCACAATTTGATATTTAAAATATAGTTAATGTTTCATGTCCGTCTTGTCTTTTGTTATTTCAAGATAATTTTCATTGAATGTATGTACAGATATGTTAGAATTTCTTTAAAAGTTAAATTCAGCTGACTGACAATTTTCTTCGCAGACTGAAAGATTTTGTGTTTTACCAGTCCAGCTTGACTGGTGACAGCACAATTGAATTCGCAAAAACTTTTTTTAACAACTACCCCTGACAAATTTTACTAGCCCAATGTATACATGTTCCGGAAACTTTCCAAAAATCTTCTTACCGACGGGTAAGTAACTAACTGAAATTCACTTACCCTGGGTAAAAATGTACTTACCCAAAGTAAAAAAGCATATTCAAAACTTAATTCTGGTAACATAAAATCAGTAAATTTTGCATATTAAAACACGTCAAAACATGTACAGTAAGAGTACGACATAGATCTGCAGTTTGTAGGACTGAAACCATATACCTCCCTCATGATATGCTTAAATGTATTCTATTCTAAAATATAAATAGAAACTTGTAGAACACATTTCATTAACATGACTACCAGTAAATCATTAGATGCTAACTTGTTCATGCATTAAAGATAATTTATCTGGCATCAGTCGGAGTCATATAAAAAGAAAGTTTGTAATGATATGCTTTGATTTCAAGTTTTAAAGTTCCATTTACATTTCTGAAGGATCGTTTTCTTTTTGTACTCAGAACTTCCACTGATAAAATCAAAATGTTTCAAATAATACAAATATGCCATCACTGAAGAATTGTTAAAGAAATTAAACTTATTAAAGATATTTCTTTATTTTAAACTGTATTTAAAGGAGATAGATGAAAATTACTAAACAGTAAAGATTATAAAATGAAATCATTGTAAGTTGATCGTATAGCCGAATCAAGGACGTAAAGACCATTGTTTATATGTCCTTGGCCGAATTGAATCAAAATTCAGACAAATATATCGATCATGACGGAATTGAAAGAAAATATTGAGTCGAATCTAAATCGTGACTAGTCATCTCAGCCCTAGCAGTTTGTCATCTTTTGATCTCAAGACATCAATATCTTTTATTAGCCAGTCAAACTATTTCAAAATCAAATTTTAGTACATCTATTACAAAATTTTGGTAGCTTCAAGCGCCAGGTTAGTGAGTTTTCGCAAATGCTGTGTCCCCAGCCAAGATCGACACAGAAAACTTAAGATTGTTAAATAATATCAAAACTAGTACTGGTAACTTTAATTTCAATTCCGCTACTTCCGGATGTGCTTTTATCGTCTTTTCTTTAGCAAAGTTTAAAATTTGATGGGACTGAAATTACTCAGAATTTACTTACCACCGGGTAAGAGGATTAAAACATTTTTTAAGTTACCTGATCTGGTATTTCACTTACCACGGGTAATGGGATTTCTAGAACACTGTTTTCAAGCCATGTTATCTTAGGTAGCGTAGATAAATGATTATAACTGAGAATTTCTGTAATCACAATGTCGCCAAGTCATCAATGTCTACATTATTCTACGTAGATATGCATATTTTGGTTATGAGGTTTGCAGTAAAACTCAGGGTTTTATCATAAGTTACAATACAACTTTAAGCTCTTCTGTATCATTTCTATAGGATCATACTTTTGAATATTGTACATAATCATTTCTTTTGTACAAAACTTGATCCAGGAACTGGAATTGTTCTCTATCATCTATGATGAAATCTGATGCTTACGGCAAACGTTCCAAATGCCTGTTTTCAAATACCTGGATGTCAAACTTCAAGAATAATACTGTTAGTCGTGGTATACCACTAAAAATAACTCAGGAAAGCTCCAACTTTAAACACATGGCAATTATATACAGGGCAAAAGGAGTATACTAGAGATTCCAATATCAAGTCAAGATTTTTTCATTACATTTTCTGAATGTTACTGTATTATTAGCATAAATGTATGGAGAGGTCTCTTTAATGAATTAATTTTACTTCTCAAAATATGCTTGTGTGATACTAGATTGCCTATGATTTTCATGAAGAAATATACTGGCCAAGGACCAATCCCCCCCCCCCTAAGACCAGTTACCTGCTACTATGTTATTGGGGTATTCAAAACGTTGACCCCCCCAAGTTCTTATCTTAAAATAAATAATAAGAGATTATCAGAGTGTGTTTATTCTACTCATATTTTTATGGCAAGTTATGGCTTTTGTAAGGATATTCATCTGCCATATTCTCTCTATTCCTATTCATGTAAGTAGTTGTGTATTGATATTAACAAGGTGAAGGCCAACATCTGACCTACTAAACCCGTTTACCATTAGAACGAAAAACAGCTGATTCAGGTGTTAACCGCAAATGTATAAATTTTCGTGTGTGAAATGAATGGAGATAGTACGAATAACAGTTTATGCGGGTCAATATAGATACTACACGACAAAATTAATGTTTATAAGCCTGATAAGCACCACTCATTGCAAAATATTGCCGAGTCTCGTTTGTAAACAAAGGCTGTCAAACAATGAAAAGTTAATAACGGTCACTTATCCTTTCAAAACAAATACATAAATAATTAAATGGAGTAATATTAATCATATTCTAAACAATTTATTGAATGACATGACCTTATTTTAAGGAAAACTGCATTAAATGCGTAGAATAGTTAACTACATAATCAAAATGGCGGCCGCAAACCGATTTGTTTACAAGATGTCAGACGAATTCTTTCAACATTTAAGTAGCTCATATTCGAACAATTTGACTAGAATACAATGTAATTACACAAAGATATCATTTATCTAGCATATTATCGAACTGTCATTGAATAAGACATCAAGAAGTGTCAGAATTAGGCATATATCAGGTAATACATCAGTACTTTTCCCACCAAAATTTGAATGGCGGCTTGAAAAAAATATTTACTTACTCGTCTCCGTCGACACAGATACCGTTTGTCTCGTCATACTTCGTGCAATATACATCTGGGCTATAGTTGAAGGTTCCATCACGTTTCCGAATTGGTCTGCGTCTTCTCTGATTCATAAAATGCCAATGAAAGCAAGTGAAAGGCCTGTGTTGCGTACATTTATGTTGTTGGAAAAGTGTACATTGCTGCGTCCGAAATTCTTTCAAATACCTAAAAACGAAATTGTAAAATGAAGGAAAAATAAACTGTAAAATAACTTCTTTTACTCAAACAACAATTAATGACATATTATCACACTTACAGGTAATGTTGAGGCTTTTCCGTTTGGGCAGGAACTGCTGGAGCTTCCGACGGCATTTTGTTGTCAAATTTACCTGACTCGGCGCAGAGCCCTCGCGCATATGAGGAAATGTCATTTAGTTGATTGGATTTTCTGTGTCATGTGACTAAGTTCGTGAACTTTCAGCTTGTCAAAATAAAAACCATGTGTATTGCCACTCCAAAAAAAAGGGGGATCCTTATATAAATATACCTACAAGATTGAACAGCGATGTTTTATTTTATGAAATAATAAAGGTTTCATTCATTTGCAATAACGTCAACATCATGTTTAAATGTCAAAAGTCTTCCCCTCACACTTCCAATGCGTTCGCGCCCTCTAGCAGCAGTAGCTAGTACATACGATGAAACCATAACCTGCAGGCTAGGCCCGTATGCAGATGTAAAGAATTGCCATCGACTGCAGGGGTCTCTGCAAGAAATATAGCAGACTATACAAAGTACAGATGAATCATGCGACTAAATTGGTATTAGTGAATAGGTCTAGTATATCAGTAAAGGAAAGACTACAGAAATACAGACTGAACTTTAGCTAACCAGGGGCAGATCCAGGTTTTGGAGTTAGGGGTGAAGTCAGGCGAGGGGGCTTGGAGACCGCCTACGTCGCCAGCGAGTCCAGGGCGGAGCCCTGGTGGGGGACCAGGAGGACGAAGCCTCCCGGAAGCTCCCACAAGTTTGGCCATAACATAATTATTCAACTGACACTTCTCAATCGGCACCGTGACCGCAGCTGCTGTTAGGCGTAAACGAAGGGGTTTTTTTTGTGATGTTATTCATGTCTTGTCCATACTATATTTGTGGTGAATTTTGTCATAGAGCTGAGTCGGGTATGCACGTATGATCCTCAAAAATATGAATAAATAGATAGATAGATAGATAGATAAAAATCTGATTCAGCTATATCGCAAAATTCACCATTATCAATTAAGGCCTACACAAAACCGAACTGAGCATCTTTTAGGAATGTTTAAGGAGGGTTCGCGACTTGCAATGAATGCTTTACAGACAGGAAAGGGTGGGGTTGGGGTTGAAGCTTTTAACCTAGCAAAATGACCTTTGTTGGGCAAAATTATTCGACCTAAGGGGTCACTGCAACCTTACACTGAACAAAATTGGCAACGAACTTTACTCCAAGAGATTTGTGACGTGATCATTTTCTGCTGTATATCCTAAAAATGGACCCTACACCAACAATGAGGGGACACACACGTCAGATAGGGGTCGTTTCTTTCTCCACCCTCCATGAATGGCGCGCGCTTCCCAAATGCAGTTGTCCTTCCGGAGAAGTCACCTAAACGTATGATAGTATGCCGCGTCTCCCTATTCGCTCTCTTTCCTTTTTTATGTCCCCGGATTGATAGATCGGGGGCATTTTGTTTTTGTCCTGTCTGTTTGTTTGTTTGTTTGTTTGTCTGTTGTCAACTTTAACCTTTTGCCATACCTTTTGAACCATAAGGGATTGAGACCTCATATTTGACATGCGTACTTAATTAATGAAGCCCTTTCAAATGACACCAAGGTCGATTATCTTTTGGCCTTGACAATGACCTTCACACTAAAAATAACTTTTGTGTGTGTGTTTTTGTTTTTGTTTTTATTGGGGGTGGGGGTGTTCTGTTTTGTTTTGGAAAACAAAACGAAAATAAACACAGACACAAAAACAAGGCAAAACTAAACAAAGTCACAAGAACTTTCGATTAAATTGTAAGTGTAGGTGTAAGTGTAGGTCAACTAAATGACGGTAGTCAGTCAATTGGTGTGGTAGAACGGTTTACGGGCCCACCTCCCCGCACACCACAAAAGCATTGTAATCGAAGCAGAAACCTGTAATATATTGCTATAAATATCTAGTTAAAAAAAACACATTTGAACATCTATAAATAATAGTCCATATAAAGAGCAAGGATCAATAAGCTTCTCAAGTTGAGAGGCATTAAAATATAAATACGTGTAGTAATGCAGAGTAAGACCAAGATATCAAAAAGCAATAATTTGACATCGACACGAGTAAACCGTGCTTTGCAAATCGAGCTCAAACCCTTGATCTGAAGGAATCTTGACTAATGTTCAGAGGGGTCGAGGTTCAGGACCATGTCTCCTCTGAAAAGGGTTTCTACAAGCCCCATGATAATCATAGCCCCGATGTCCTATTAGTCAGCTTGCAACATCCAAGTAATGGTCTGTATAGTGCTGTAGAAGGGCCCGATGCAAGACTTATTGTCTTTCTGATGATTTCCATGTCATATTGTCGATGATGAAATCGTTATTTCAAAACTTGTCGAGAAGAAATTATCGGAACCTTTGACCCTCCTAATTCTGCTATTAAACTGCAATTGCACATAAATATTATCCATAAAAATCGAATTTTACGCGCTCCTCGAGACAGAGGTGGTGCATGTTTACATCCGTCTCTGCATAAAGTTAGTGACTAACTCTGTTTAAACGTAATTAAATCGACAAATACACGAAAATAATGAAGGATAACAATTTTGAATATTCAAATAGATTAAAAAAAAACCAATAAAAACCGAGAACTATTGGTTTCATGCCTCCATACTTCACGTCAGCAATGCTCAACAAATTAGTGTTGGTAGTCTCACTGAAAAATTCTTTATAATTCACTACTATCGAGATATCCTTTTCGGCTCAAGAAGCACACAAAAACCGAAAGCTGACGCGCCGGACAAGACCCTTTCACGGTTACTGCGGCACTAACATTTTGGTTGGTAAATGATAACGTTTTTGACGTCATAATAATAATCAAAAATGATTGTCTCTGACGCCATTTTGCTGGAACATTCATCATTTTATATTCCTATAATATTATTGAAATCCATGCAAGGAGTAAAAACTTATGGTCCGGACAAACTATACCGGATGGACAACGCCATAACAGAATGCGTCCCGTCTGAAGACGGGCGTATAAAATTCCAATGTAGAGACTCTAGCAGCTTGGGTATGTCGTAAAAGGAGTTTCTCCATAATGTCCCCAGAGTTTTGATAGACTAAACGTAACTGATGTTGCTATTGTGAAATGCAACATTAAAGTATTCAATAAGATGATCTATGATTGCTGTTAGAGAAGACCTAATATGCATAGAAAGTACAGTAATCAAACAATAAATAGAATTAGATATAAAACTTGATTTAAATGAAATTCATGTAATATATGGAGTCAATACATGTTCATATTTATCAATGCGAGTACTCTAATGTCTACAGTAAGTTTGTAACTCTTCGTATAAAATGTATCGGTGAACATGGATCATTGATTGATGATTATTTTTTTACGTCACTCCATGATTATTTCAAGTATATGGTGACGACGTCTGTCTGATGCATTGCATACAAATTTAGACCTTTGCAACGGACCCACCCGGGACTTCTCGAACACGAGCCGAGCACCTTATCCACTAGGCCACACCGGCTTTATATCAGTGAACACAATAATGAATTAAATCTAGCACTTAACGATCCCTAATGCCGTCTTCGTTAGAACTAATGCAACTTGAAAATATGACGAAAATTTGCTTGGATGAAGTACTCGAGGTCTGTTGCTTGGAAGTACTGTAGCCTTTACCGGGTGTAAACAGTGGCGGATTTAGAGGGGGGGCGCCCCCTCCGTTTTCGCCACATATTTACATGTAAAAACCCAGATTTGGCACCAAAAATAAAAAAGACAGAGTAGTTTGGCTAAGACACATGTGCCCCCCCCCCTTTTTCAAAAATTCTGGAACCGCCACTGGCAAAGTAGATCATCGGATGTAGCCTAAACGGCCATAACTACAAAGAGGAACATTGATCTATCTGGCCATAGAGTAAAACTTGACAAATTGAATGATTGATCAGTAATGAAATATCTTAATAACGGATACCATGGGCGGATCCAGATTTATTCAGGAAGTGTCCATTCCATCCAGTGCACGGGAGGGAGGAGGGGGTTAGGGGTTTGTCAAGCTTATCAGTGATTTTCGGCAAACAATTTGAGTAAAATGAGAAAAAAAGCATGATTAGTATTTCTATTATTTTTTTTTTTTTGCCGCACGAATTTCAATGGGGAGAGGGGGGGGGGGCTGGACTCCCCTCCCCCCCCCCCCCACACACACACAGAAACCCGTGTGATCCGCACATGGATACCTAATTTGTCTAGTGCTTAAAGAATTCAGGTGAGCAATATTGGCCGAGGTCACTGTCACAGTCTTATTCACTGTTCAGTGATTTGATTCAATGTGCTATTGTCGGCATTATTGTGACCGGTTACACTCCGTTACTCCGAAGGTACGATATTCCGAAGGCCCGTTACTTCGAAGGCCCTTTACTCCGAAGGCCCGATATTCCGAAGACCCGGTTCTCCGAAAATTGTATTTATTTCTCGACAAAAACAAGGATTTGCTATGTAATTAGAGCACTCAATGTTCTTAGAAACGGTAAACGTTCTACCATTTCATCAGACGTGCCCCCATTTCTGCACTTCCCCCAGTCTACAGTCTATTTTATTTTGCAAGACTATATATTTTACAGACTTATAATATTTACCGTTTCTATACTTATATTTCTGGAAACGTAGGAACCTAGAAAGGTTCTAAAATCTTCGGACTTGCATGTATAGATAAAGCAATTCAAAATGCAAGTTTAAGAAAACTTTAATGAATTTCATGTAAAAGGACTGATAAATAATGCAAGAATGGGAAGGAGGTTTAGACTTTTTATCAGCACTGAGTTTAAACATCAATCAGAAGTCTTGGATTATTTCTACCTAGAATTTCAACAAAACACTACCCGATTTCCAATTATTAGACTGAGAAGAAAAAAAAAAGTGATTTCTATTATGATACACATGTCTGTGACTAAAGAACTTGGTTTAGTTGATTATTCATGATAACAGAATAGAGGATTGTGCAAAAATGACGAGTAAAAACTTTGAGGGCGAGCGTGAGTATTAAAGGGGTACATTTTTATATCTTCATGAATATATAAACACTTCAATTGATCTGATTCTTCGATGGTCAAGGAAGGGGGACCATACCCCATTTTAGGGTTTCATGCTTATGTTCCCATCCATCTCTTATCCAACCCAAGTTTATATCCTTGATATGCGGAAACCTCTCACGATGGTAAGTGGGTTTATTAACTTGGTAGCCTGTCCTTTATAAAATGCATGTTTTGTTTAATTTATATTTTGTTTTCTAGCAAACTTTTGATTTTGAAGAAAAGGGGAGGGCAGCGGCCAGGGAGACTATGCAAAAAATGAAAGAAAATGAAAAACAAATGCCGGACCCGAAGGGGCGGGATCGGCAAAAAATATATATTTTGAATAGCAATATCGGCGAAAAATCCCAGCTCTTAGTACTGCTACGAAGGGATTCAATAATCTATTACAAGATGGTTGCCCAGCAGCTAGGGGTGTGTGATGCGCGGATCCAGAAATTTTTGTCAAAGGGGGTGGGTGGGGTGGTTCCAACCAAAGAAGGTAATTTTTTCTCTTATACGAACCGGGGGGGGGATGCCAAAACATTTTTTTTCGGATTCCAGGGGAAGTCCAGACCCCCGGTAGCCCCCTCTGTATCCGAGCATGTGTGTCATGATCTTGAACCAAGTTCAATTCTCCAATATGGTACTCTGCAAAATAAAAGTCTCCGATCTGCGCGAGGGTATATGCTCCGCTTTGCGATGCTCTTGTTTTACTACTTGACATGGTATGGTTATGGGGTGCACTAAATGTCCGAGTAGCTAATGTGATTTTCACTGTTTTTTTTTTTCCTTCGAAATAATTCATTTTTATGGTATGGTAATTGATTCAAATTCCATTGTCCAACATAAGACAGAATGTAAGGCAGACGCTTTCCCTTCTTGATATGCGCAAGTCAATACAGACATAAACCTTCAGGAGGAGTATGAAATGGCTACATATATTTTTCAAACGAGATGAGGGATTTCAACATTTTTCTTGAACCATTTCCCATGCAAAACACTAAGATTTATTGGGAGGCGTCATTGTTTTCTCTCTCAGAGTACATAAAAAGGTAAATATGATATACCGGTACTTAGATAACTGTTTTATCTATATTGTCCCACGGGGCTTCTGAGGTACGGCCATCTGATACGTATCTGAAAATACCCAGACAACAAGTAAATTGGGTTTTTTGGAGTACCGGGCCTTCGGAGTATCGGACCTTCGAAGAAGCGGGCCCTCGGAATATCGGGCCTTCGGGTAAGTGGGCTGTCCCCATTGTGACCATGGGATAAATGTGAATAAAATAATATAAACATGGAATGATAGATGCCTTCTCTGTGTAATTTTTCTCATCCGAAACTAGATAAAGGGGACGAAAGGGGAGGATAGCTGAATGTGAAAAAAGGGGAAAATGATAAATTAGAATCGGGATCAACTTTGTTCTTATTAGTTTTACTTTCACTTTGACTGACTATCCCACAGAATGAAGTGGAAGTAGTGGAAGTCATGTCATTGTATTGTTGATACACTCATCATTGTAATATTTGTAATCCTGTAAAATAGGATACAAGAACTATCTCTTTTGGAACATAAGAGATCAGGTATGATAAGAATAATAATAAAGAATGACTGAAACAAGTAATATTAATCAGTTAATCAGCAGTGAGCAGACAACATATGACATAAACAGGTGGGGCACATCCCTCTAAAGAGAGATATTCCCTGTTTAGAGACATATTTCATTAGCATTTAAATATTTGTCTCTCTAAAGAGGGATTTTTTCCAGCTTAATGCATGAGTTCCTTAATACTTAATTTCTATTGAAACGGTCGGCTCATACTAGTATCCTTACAGGAATACTGGAATGAATTTAAATCTAGTATTCTCAAGAATACTGGTATAACCAGTATCTGTGCCGGAAAGTACAGTATTTCCAATTACTTAATACTAAAAATCAAAATTTTGAAGTTTTAATTTGAAAATTAATAGTGCACATCTTTAGACTTTACAATGTCCTTAACAATATTTGTAAAGAATGTTTGGAATTTCTAACATTCCATTTTTGTGTTATATAGTTGCATAAATTTAACATCAGCAAACTCAAAAATGGTACTTCCTACAGGTCAACATCTTTTACAAACATTGTTCAGTATGTACTGTAGATGTGCGATTTTAAGTTTCAAGTCAAAAATTATAAATTTTGATTTTTTAGTTCTTGGGAACTGGTGCATGAAGGTTGAAAACATCCCTCTTTAAAGAGACATTTTCATAAATGCTAGCAAAATGTCTCTCTAAACAGGGGATGTCTCTCTTTAGAGGGATGTGCCCAACCTGATAAACAAAAGACGATCAACCTGATCTCATGTGATATGTGCATATGAATCAAGACATTCAGTAAAGGGGTCGACTTCTCTGAGCTTGGAATTGTGTTTATAAAAAAACCTTTTAATGACCTATGCAAAACCGGTGCTATTATTCTGTGTAGCAGACTGTGCTCAGCTGGTACCAGTGCTCGATCAATTGATCTTCAAGATAACAGCTAGCGGATACCAAAACTACCCTCCTCCAGTTTACATATATATAAGAGGGTGGTGGATTTAGAGTGGGGGCCCAAGGCTAAAAGCTAATAAACAATACAATACAATGTGATGGAAGTTCTACTGGTATTTGTTGAACTTTAAAATCATTACAGTTATACTGAAATATTGGATTTAAAAATGTGTTTTGGCTGAGCAGTATTACATAGACTCTAATAAAAAATCTTTTTTTCATGCAGAATTTTGAGAATTTTGAGTTTCTGTGCTTTTTGAAAATAGGTTCACTCAAGAGACATTTCACTCAGATATGTGACAATCAAGGAGTGATTGTCTTATTGTTGATATTCATGGAAAATGAACACATCATGTCGTGTCATCTGAACCACTTCACACTCATTCCTGATATTTCTGTAACAAAGTATAATTTCACAAATATGTTGTGATCTACAAATCAATTTTTCTTTCCTTAAATGCTTCCATTCCTATAATAAACCTGATTTGTAAGCTGACAATTTCTTAAATTCTCCTAACCTCATTTTCAAAGCTCTACCCATTACTTATGTCAATTTGACCACGTGCCATTCTCCGTATAGTTCATCTAGAGAAATATGTTGAAATTTGAAATAGTCTTTGTTGCAGAAATCAGTTTCAGAGACTGGGGAGAAGTAAATCATTAAGTACTAAATTAAGACTTTAGAAATTTGATATCAAACTTAAAAGGGTACATCTTTATAACATGATGAATATAGTTGATTAAGAAGTTTATCATTTTTATTTACTGTTTGGATCTAAATTTTACGCCTATCATAAACTCTAACACGGTAAGTTACACATATGTTACACTAATTAAAAACTCTAACATGGTAAGTTACTTAAAAGTTACACCTATTACAAACTCTAACATGGTAAGTTACACAAATGCCTGATCAGGAGAAAATGAAGTATGACTTTGTTAAACAATCAAAAAGATTTTTTTTATACAAAAATACTTGTGCTTGCACTTTAAAAATGCAATTTTAGATGCAAAGGAATGTATTTCCTACTCTTTCAATGCTGAAATTTAAGTTTAGTAAACAGAAAGTTACAAAATTTTGACATCTGTTTCCTCAGTTTTGGTTAAAGATGCAACAAGAAATTTATTTCTCATCAGTTGTATATTTTGATGTATTACAAATGTGACCTGAAATCATTTTTTTTCAAATGTTTCAAACTTTTGAATTTTTGTGAAGAAAATGGAGTTTCTGTGTGAAAGTTAAAGAAATTATGTCATGTCATGCTATAGAAATTAACTGTGTCTTGAATAACATTACAAGAAAAATATTATTTACATTATATGTGATATACTTATTATTCTTATTTGTTTATTGACAGTACTAATTTTAGGTTCATTTGAAGATTCTTGCAATGGACAAAATACAGTTTGGTAGCGATGAAAAGGTAGACTTTAAAGAAATTGTCTTATTTTTTAGCACATCATGTTTTCAGTTTATTTTTTAACTTATTCTAAAATGATCTAGTAACACAACTGTATTAGATATTTCAGATTCAATAATTTTTTTTTTCAAAATTGCTATAGTCTTTTGTATGTGGTAAAATGCTGTATGGAGTTCTACTTCCTTATTTATATTATTTGTATTATATTCTACAGCTATCTTTTAAGTGAGTTATATTGAATATGTATCATCAAGTGACTCAGATACAAGATTTAATGAACTTTGTATTGCATTATTTGGTCTTTTTGTTACACAGAGTTACTTCCCATTTGGGACGATCACTGATATATAGTAATAGTTATGTCATCAAATTGCATGGAATCTAGTTTGACTCAGGGAAATGATAGTCCACAAATAACATTTTCATTTTAAATTTATGATTTCATAATTGTTTTATGTCAGATACCATCCCAAATGGGAAATAACTCTGTATAGCGAAAAGACTCAATATGTAGGTCTGTGTATCACAACTCCGAAAATGCATCATGATAATCGTGTTATTGGAAAATGTATCGCAAGATATAACAATATTGAAATTAAGCATTTTCTAGTGATTTATATCTGAAGTAAATGGTCAAAAGTACAATGTCAACTGTGTATGGGTGTACATGTTGGCAATTTGTCAGGCATTTAATGTACTAATAAGTGATTAAGCTATTTTACATGTACAGTGTAATTATATCAGATGTATCTGTATAGTTACATAACCTTAATTTAACATAAAGAGAATATGAAACTTAAACCTGTTTTTCCAAAAAAGATTGTCACATATTGGAAGTGAAGATATTGCAATAGCCTGGTTAACTGGTAATATGCCACAGCCTTTATAATACATACATATTATTTTTCAAAGGTTCTGTTGGAGCCATATACATATATTTGTCAGGTGCCAGGGAAGAATATTCGCACAAAACTAGCTGCTGTAAGTATAGAATGTTGTGACTTTTTTCTTTTGGTATGTTTTGCATGATAAGTTCTTATTACATTTATAAATATGTTTTTATCTCCTCAAACGTCTATGTTGTGTAGACTATAAAATCCATGTCTCTATATTCTTGCTTTGATCAAGTTGATGCATCATACAATTGATACCCATGAGATAAGGGTGTCGCAACTCAAGGTCATACCTCCCAAATCAAGGCCACTAGGTGTCATTGCATGAATTCTTGTCCAATCCATATAACCTACATATAACTTTGAACTGTTTCATACTTTGTAGAATTATTACAGTTGTACTCATGAGAAAGGGCATGTCGTGGTCTTGACCCAATTTCATATCTCCAGGCAAAGGTCACAATGAGCTAATTAGTAAAATAATTAGTCAATAACACCTTTACGCTTGTTCAGGTTGATTCTTAATACAATTGTTATGTAGGAGACAAGGGTATTTCTTGACCTTGATCAAAGGTCATGCCTCCAACAGCAAAACCATAACGAACCATTGACTAAAACTCTTGTCTTATACATAAAACCTATCCGCTTGTTTCAGTCTGGTTCATACTTTGCAATATTGTTACCTGTGAGACAAAGGTATAACAACATCTTCATCCCAGGTAGGGTCACACCTAATAAATGAAACACATGCTTTGATCAAGTAGACTCTTTACACTTGCTATCCTGAGGCAGGGTTGGGTCATAACCTAGGCTAAGGACACAATGAGCGTATAAAGATTATTGTCTGGTACAGAAATGAATCTAAGTCCTTAGCATTAGTATTAATCTGCTTCATAATTCTTAAGACCTGGGGTCTTATTCACAAAGAAACTTAAGTCTAAGACTTGAGACTTATATGGTAGCATGTGTCTTAATACTTAGAATTAATAAAAAGTTTCTGTAAACAGTATATCTGACAAATTATTGACAGGCAAACTTTCTATAAAATCTTAGAATAATTACACATGATATTTTAGGTCTCAATTCTTAGACTTAGACTTAAGTTTCTTTGTGAATAAGACCCCTGTCATGATGCAAAAGTGTGTCACATTCTTGTCACATTCTTGACCCAATGTCATACATGCAATCATAGTTAGACTTGGACCAAAGTCTTGGTCTGTCCATAAAATTTTTCTAATGTTTTTGATCTTCTTCATTTGTACCTTTTAAGGTTAAAATCACA
Organism: Pteria penguin; assembly: GCA_035048485.1. Classification (NCBI taxonomy): domain Eukaryota; kingdom Metazoa; phylum Mollusca; class Bivalvia; order Pterioida; family Pteriidae; genus Pteria; species Pteria penguin. The sequence goes on from CM068580.1 coordinate 87,690,578, forward strand.
AGAAATATGGCAAAAGGGATTGTGTGTGTTTTGTTAGCTTTAATTAGAGCATTTGATATGTGAGGGGAAGGTCGCTTTTGGATTCTCATGTTGTTGATTGAAACAGTTTTGTATTAGAATGATTCATACATTTTTTTTTCAGGCTTTTAATTGTTGGTTGAAAATTCCAGAACAGAAACTACATGCTATAGGAGAAATTACTCAGATGTTACATAATGCGAGTCTGTTGTGAGTATATAATACAGGAACTCAGGTATTCATGTTTTGTAGCTCAGACTTTATTTAGTATTACTTTACTAACCATGAGGTAGGATGGGTTCCAACAACTCTCTTCACTTATTATAGATTTCTTGTCCAAATTCATATTTTGCATTGTTTGAATGCAAATTTACCTCAGGACACCATTCACTTATGACATTGTACTCATCTAACAGTGCATTCTTATATTATGAGTCCTACAATCAATATTTTATACATATTTTAAAACATGTGTAAACAAAGAATTTGCCAGGAATTTAGATATAGTAGTTCTATGTTGCTCTTCCACACACTGTAGATGCTGAACATAAGTTCTTTAAATACAAAGTTAACATTGAACTGGATATAGAGCTGAAAATAAACCGGCACTTAAAAATGTGGATATCTTAGGTTTCCAATATTATAGAGCTTAAAATATCAAATATTTACGTTATTCTTTTTTATTCATTTCAGAATTGATGATATAGAAGATAATTCAACGTTACGAAGGGGAAATCCTGGTAAATTTGTATCATAATTAAAGAAAGAGTTTGCTTTGATTATTATCTCATTGAACAATGTCATATTTAAATTTAATAGTTGAATGAAGAAAAGTTGAGATGTAGAAAAAGTCTTTGATATTGTTGAATATCAAGTTATGTTAAGATATTACTGCAGTGCAGAGATCCTTTATATTGATAATTGTACATGATAAAGATATCTTCAGAGGTCCTTTATATTGATCATTGTTTTGGATCCTTTATATTGATACACAGGTAATTGTTTTGGATATAAACATATTCAGAGGTCCTTTTTATTGATCATCGTTTTGCATATAGACATGTGCAGATGTCCTTAGGATATAACCTGAACAGAAATCCTTTATATTGATGATATGGTTTCCTTCACTGTGTAATAATCCCGGTTTTGCATTAATATACCTTAATGTATCATAGTAAAACTGCATAGGTTTAATGATTTTTTTCTGACCACAATCTGTTATTTATTTAGTGGGTGTTTTTTGTGTGTTTGTGTATCAAACTATGCATATAACTTTGTTCTATCATGGTATTTGATTATGTATATAACTTTGTTCTGTCATGGTATTTGATTATGTATATAACTTTGTTCTGTCATGGTATTTGATTATGTATATAACTTTGTTCTGTCATGGTATTTGATTATGTATATAACTTTGTTCTATCATGGTATTTGATTATGTATATAACTTTGTTCTATCATGGTATTTGATTATGTGTGAATATTTTCAGTTGCTCACAATATATATGGAGTTGCTCACACAATCAATTCAGCAAATTACGTGTACTTCTTGGGATTGGATAAAGTACTAGCGTTAGATCATCCTTCTGCTACCAGAGTTTTCACAGGTATCAAAGACTTAATAGCTCATTCGTAGTTTTGATAAAAAAATTCAAAATATTTTGGAGTTGCAATACACTACAGGGTTTTCATGTGATCATTTTGGTTTGATGTCCAGTCTCTTTGTACAGGAAGGTCTGCCAGGGTTCCAACTGAAGTTTGATATTCATCCACTTCTTAATATTGGTTGGTCACAAAAGTTAAATAATCCAAAACAAGAAGGCAAAACATTCACTTCGTATTTTTAACTTATTGTGCAGGAAGCAGTTCTTAGCATTTACTTTTTACATGTTTTGATGAGGTAGTATGATAGATTAGAGGGAACATTATAGACTTTGATGACATGAAAGGTACTTGATGGGTTATTTTTGTACTTAATACCTTTCAAAGTTGTGAAAATTCTTGGATTATATCAACTTTGAAATTAATAACTTTTTAAATACATTTCATTTATTTTCCTTGACTAAAATATTCAGTATTACACTGGCTGGTCACATAAAAGAATCTTAAATGACCGGAATGAATTGAGATGGCTCAGTCAGTAGCATGTCTACCTCAGGACTACGTAGTTACGGTACCACTGGTAACTCATGAGATTCCGGTTTTTTATCTCACCTAAACCAAGGGCTTAAATGAGCTATTGTTGTAGTGCGCAGTCTGTCATTTGTCCATCTGTGGTCCTCTACTCTTAGACTGCCTGGCACATTACCAGTATTCATTAAATCTGATATACTTATCATAGTAATAGACCTCTTCAAAGTTTTATGGGTTTTATTCAAATCTGTCAACAGGTGGTACCACCATAGACAAAAGTATTCCCAAGATAGTACCCTCTTTTGACAATCTTTTTCAAAAGTGATGCATGGATTAAAAATCTAATGGCAGTGTGTCCAAAACCCACCTGACAGTTCTGGTAAAAATTGGCTTGCAAATGTCCAATAAATCATAAGAAAGTTTCACACACACTGCAGTGGTATCAGATTGGTCTAAAGGGATGTGTTATTGGTTTGTAATAATCAGCTTTGATAGTTGTTTTCTTCAGAACTGAAGAGTAGATGTTGATCACACTTGGTAGGTCCCCTACAGTTGTTGCTGTTTTCAACCAGATCAGTCAAGAGGTGGATCCAGGGTGGGGCAACATATGCTCAAGAGTGTACCCTCATTTATAAAATTCTCCTTGAAACGAGCTAAAAGTACCTATTTGATGGGATATTTGAAAGTTTTATGTCGAGGTTCCGTACCAGTTCTAGCATGTCGAAAGGAAGCAGTACTAACCCCAATAAAGGCAAAACATGTTTTTACCGATACCGGTAGTTCATTTTAGACCAAAACAAGATTTAAATATTATATATGAAAAACCAAAATGGAAAAAGAATTCTGACTTAATCTTAATCTGTTGTTTGGAAGTGAGGAAATTGTTGTCAAATGAGCAATATAGGCAATGGGTCCTCCTAAATGAAGAACTCTAAAGAACACTAAAGAACACTAAAGAAATCTCAGGTTAATTTCGATATGGATGGGTAAAATGGAAAAATAAAATGATATTTAGGTGTATTATGATCATACAAACATAAATATATAAGGTTTGTTGGGGTTTAGTGAAAGGAAAGTGTCATAACTGTGAATCGAATATGGCTGGGTTTACGAATCGCGTTGCGCGTAAAACGCCATATTGAAAAGTTATTTAAAGTTGGACGTTGCGATCGGTTTTTGAATGATATTCGATTTTTTTTGTTTGGTTTTTTTTATTTTTTATATATTTATTTATTTTTTAAAGCAAGTCCGCTTAAATGTAGAACTAGAAACTAGATATACTGTTAACAAAAGAAATATAGGTTTTATTTCGATATGTGTGGTCAAAGTTTACAATTATAATTTGATATTTTGACAGAGGGAGATCATACAATTTTAAAAATGTATAGTTTGTAAGGGTTTAGTGTTAGAAAGTAGTTTTTTATATTTGAAAAATTAATTATTTATGTGCTAGCTATGCAACATGTACCATATTGGAAATACTTGTAATTGTTATTACTTAAACATAATAATTGGCATATTTATTCAAGCTATCAATAAGGGGGGGGAGCAGACAGGGTAAGAGGGAGGTGGGAGGTAAGGGGGGAGGGGATGGTAAGGGGTTGGGGGGAGGGAGGTGATGTCTACCCCTCATTTATTGTAGTATTTTTGTTCAGATACTACAATACATGAATAAATGTTTTATTCGAATAATAAATTTATTCATGTATTCATCTTACATTTGAGGCGACACAAACCTTACCATATATTAAATATGTTTTTAAAACCTTTGGAAATAAATTGTATCAATTATATGTCGTAACTTGTAAGGTCATACATTATCACTTAGGAAAGAGGAAGCAAGTAATATATATGTATATGATTTTATTTCAATATGAAAAGTATTACAGAGAAATAATAAGTAAAACATAACTTTAAAAAGTTGTAGATCTAAAACTAAAAGATAATGTCCATGAAAAAAATGCATCCATTCTTTGTTGCTTTTAAAACAGTGCCTTTTATGCTTTTTCCATTCTGCTTCGCTAACAAATAAAGGATGAATAATTAATATATAATCAATAATAATTATCATTCAAAAACACTTCAACAAAAAGTCACCAGCGATCGCAATAACTTTCCAATATGGCGTTTTACGCGCAACGCGCTTTGTAAACCCAGCTATATTCAATTAACAATTAAGACACTTTCCTTTCATCTAAACCCTAACAAACCTTATATATTTAAGTTTGTATGATCATAATACACCTAAATATCAATTTATTTTTCCGTTTTACCCATCCATATCGAAATTAACCTGAGAGTTCTTCAGTGTTCTTTAGAGTTCTTTAGAGTTCTTCATTTAGGAGGACTGGGCCCATTTGGGGCTCTTGTGTAATAAGACAGTAAAACCTGAGTTCACGTATTATCACAGTACATATATACAGTACTAAATCAAAGATTCTTCACTGCTACATGTGATCTATTGCATAAGTACAAATTTGTGGCCATTCATCAATCCCCCCCACCATGTCGATGGTTGGATTAATCTACAGCTGATCTTGCCTGCTCAAATAGTGTCATGAACAGTATAATTCGGTATTTCATATAAAGTTGATATACATTTCAGAACAGCTGCTTGAGTTACATAGAGGTCAGGGTATGGACATCTACTGGAGAGATACTGTCACATGCCCCTCAGAAGAGGAGTATTGCACCATGGTCATTAGGAGTAAGTGCTGGTGCATTTTGTTTTTTTAACTTTATCTCAATAAATCTCCAACTCCGCTATATCTGAAATGCAGTGTACTGTGTTCTATTCCTTATAATAGTGGTTCAGAATCAGAATATACTGAGTGATGATCAAGTATTGCCATCATTTTGGCTGTCTGTTAGTACATTTTGGCTGTCTGTTAGTACATTTGTTTTTGCCTCATGTTTACCTTGTGGTCAATTTAGAGGATATATTTTGCAGGAGAGGTTCATTATGGTGTACTCATTCTTTGTATTGTGAGGAAGGACCCTATCCATGTAGAGTCAAAGGTCAAATGTCATGGTCATGCAAAGGGGATGCTGTGCTGTGCTGTGCAGTTCTCTTGCTTGTCACTGTTTTTTCATGTCGTAATATATGGTTATCACCTTAGAAATTTTGCTCATACAGATTAATAAATTGAATATTGAATGGAATAGAATTAGCTTTGATGATGAAGAGAGGATAAAGATGATGTGCTCATGGTTATTGCTACACAGTAACATTATTATTGAATGTAATAAACAAAACAGAATCAGTTTATAGTCAAATGAAATTGAGGAATGGTCCAAACTGAAATTCTGATAATATTGTTTTTACTTAGTCTTTATGATTAGAGACCGTGTATAGTAAATAAGCATAATTGGGTGTTAGCAATTTGTATTGCCTATTGTTTGTCCATTAGCATTTGCTTTTTTTCTGAAGCATAATAATGCCTTTCTGGTGAAATTAATCTCAAAAAATAAATTTTGGCCATATTAATAAGTGTTGTTATAAAACTTGCAATGGTCCAGATGGGACAAACAATATCCCATTTTTTTAGATCTCAGAAAATGTGTCCCAACAGGACAAGCCAAATCCTGATTTTTCATAGTTACTCCTGATATTTTATATAGCTACCATTTTGTTCATAAACATGTGATTTCCGTTGGATAGTTAAAACAGCCGATAAATGATTATATATGCATGATGTGTTAATTTGTTGTTTAGAAGTCTGGATGACTCTATTATATACACATGATGTGCTAATTTGTTGTTTAGCAGTCTGGATGACTTTATTATATACACGTGATGTGCTAATTTGTTGTAAGCAGTCTGGATGACTTTATTATATACGCATGATGTGCTAATTTGTTGTAAGCAGTCTGGATGACTTTATTATATACACGTGATGTGCTAATTTGTTGTAAGCAGTCTGGATGACTTTATTATATATGCATGATGTGCTAATTTGTTGTTTAGCAGTCTGGATGACTTTATTATATTTGCATGATGTGCTAATTTGTTGTTAGCAGTCTGGATGACTTTATTATATATGCATGATGTGCTAATTTGTTGTAAGCAGTCTGGATGACTTTATTATATATGCATTATGTGCTTATTTGTTTTTTGCAGTCTGGATGACTTTATTATATTAGCATGATGTGCTAATTTGTTGTTTAGCAGTCTGGATGACTTTATTATATATGCATTATGTGCTTATTTGGTTTTTTTGCAGTCTGGATGACTTTATTATATTAGCATGATGTGCTAATTTGTTGTTTAGCAGTCTGGATGACTGTTGTTGTGACAGTGATAAGTTCCTAGTAGATATATTTAATGAGAGATTGCATGTCCAACTACTAAATAAACAAATATTATATTCTTATAAAGAGTAAACACTCGTATATTTTAGCATTGTTAGAAATGCTAAAATGGAAACATGTACATCAAGTGGTTGGTTGATTGGTGTTTTACGTCATTTTCAACAGTTTTTCAGTTATATTGCGACATGGAAGCAAGAGGTTATCAACCTCTTAAGCATAGTGGTGGAATCCAGGAATCCCAGATCATTTGCACCATAAGCCAAGCGCTTAACCATTACACCAAACCTGCCCTTGTAACATCAAGTGGTGTAAGGGTTTATTGTGCATACTGTAAATTGTGTAAATTCAGATTTTTATATCAGACATGGGGGAAAAATGTGTTATAAATCATGGAAGATGGCTTACTTATACAGCTTGGGATAAATGAAAATAAATCCATTCCCAGTGTTGTTAATCCTCTTTAAATAAAAATTGGAAAGATAGAGCAACTAATGCTAGGGTCATGTTTTCTAATTCTATTGCATAACATATTTGGCTGTATACTATTGAAGCAATGGATTATGTCTTGTACAGTGACAATGACCTACCAGTACTCCATGAGGTCAGTGATCCTATTCAGTTCAGGGTTGCCATGGCTAAAGTCAAACTTCCCAATGAGAGTTCACTTTTAATTATTTAAATTTACCAAAGTTTAATAGTTCTGGATATGTTTCGTATTGCCCACTCAAATGCAGACTGTGAGAGAAAATTCAGCCTTCTTAGAAAAATACAAACTGGAGAGTGGAAGGATGCAGAAAGACACATTGTGTTGCAAATTGAACATTTATTCAGAGTATTATGAATACATTGCACTTACTGTACTGAAGCAAAATGCTCAAATAATCAAGAAAACACATAATATATTTAATATGCATGCAAAAAATATTGTTGTTTAGTGAATAAAAATCATCCATCTCAATGTCTGTCTGACAGTATATTTGTTTGTCTCTGCAAGGCTTTCTTTCTCTTAATGTCCCTTTTAGCAATGATGAGTGATTGAAAAATTGTGGCAGGTAAGTGTTATACATGTTCAAACATATAAGATTGATTTGGATGGAACTTACTCGGAATATTTACTCAGTGGTCTTGTTGATCATAACAAATAATGATGATGTTTAGTACCCAGATGCCACACCTGTATATGTTGATAAGGCATTTTATTCCAAATGTGTAAAATGCAATCATAGATTTTAATGAGAACAGCACTGATTACCATAATACCATCATAGATTTTAATGAAAACAGCACTGATTACCATAATGCCATCATAGATTTTAATGTGAACAGCACTGATTACCGTAATACCATCATAGATTTTAATGAGAACAACACTGATTACCGTAATACCATCATAGATTTTAATGAAAACAACACTGATTACTGTAATGCCATCATAGATTTTAATGAGAACAGCACTGATTACCATAATGCCATCATAGATTTTAATGAGAACAGCACTGATTACTGTAATGCCATCATAGATTTTAATGAGAACAGCACTGATTACTGTAATGTCATCATGGATTTTAAGGAGAACAACACTGATTACCGTAATGCCATCATAGATTTTAATGAGAACAGCACTGATTACCATAATACCATCATAGATTTTAATGAGAACAGCACTGATTACTGTAATGCCATCATAGATTTTAATGAGAACAGCACTGATTACTGTAATGCCATCATGGATTTTAATGAGAACAGCACTGATTACCATAATGCCATCATAGATTTTAATGAGAACAGCACTGATTACCATAATACCATCATGGATTTTAATGAGAACAGCACTGATTACTGTAATGCCATCATAGATTTTAATGAGAACAGCACTGATTACCATAATGCCATCATAGATTTTAATGAGAACAGCACTGATTACTGTAATGCCATCATAGATTTTAAGGAAAACAACACTGATTACTGTAATGCCATCATGGATTTTAAAGAGAACAGCACTGATTACCGTAATCAGTATATAGACATGTTTTTTATTCGTTAATAATTAGAAAAGAAATGAAGTGAAAATAAAAAATGTAAATGAATACATAGCAATTTTATTTTTGCAGAAACTGGTGGATTATTCGGATTGGCTGTAAGGTTGATGCAGCTCTTCAGTACAAATGAACAGTAAGTGGATGAGCACATTGCATAGCCCAATACTAAAAGTTACACAGTATGTGCATGATGATAGTTGAGTCCTGAAATTTTTTAAGATATTAACATAAGATCACAATCTTGTCCTTAAAAACAATGGTTTGAAGTTATCTTTATATGCAGTATGAAAACTTCAAGATAATGTAAAGTACACATTTAGTAAACAGGAATAAAGTTTATTTTTACCTGCTTGATCAACCTCTCTGAAAAATCAACTTGACTTAGGATTTCCCTTCAAGTATATTTAGCGTAATGGTAAAATATATGACTTTTCAACAAAGACAGGTAGCACATAATGTTGTTACTATCAAATGCAAAGTATTTTAGTAGCTTAATGATTAGTTACATGTATATCAAGTTATGTGTCACTAATTTCTTGGATGTCTAACAGAGATTTTAAGCCACTTCTGGATGCCCTAGGACTTTATTTCCAAGTTAGAGATGATTATGCCAATTTGAAATCTAAAGAGGTAAGTTTGATCACTCCATGCTAATTTCAGTATATTTTCTATTTAGTGAAGCAACTATAAATTGAACAAAAAAATCAGGTGTTTTTTAAACACTGACACCTATGCAGGGTACCGTTTTCACTCGTGTATAATACGTACCACTTTTTTTCATTAAATCTGACTTTGATTTTGAAGGTGCGTATTATACATGAGATCTAAATCAAGAATCTTTTTTCCAGATGTAAGAATTCATATTTCCGCAGCGATATAGCCGTAAATGTCTGCTGACAACGATCACAACATGACCATTAAACTTTGGGAACCCTTACTTGACCAATGAAATGGATTTTAGACCCTTGATAAAGAGATTATCATTACAGTTTTACCTCCTTGGTAAAATTTTTGTATAAACCTTGACACTTTGAGACAACGATTGTAAAATATATAGAAAATGACGTCTTTGTTTCATTATCGATATTTTATCAGGAATATTAATTACAGTGGCTTATAGTTACATCTTTAGTTTTCTTTCTACCAGAGACATAGATACTTTCTTCTATGTCTCTGTTTCTACCAACCATGTTTGAATCAAAAATTAATTTTATTACGGCAGTTGGATTTATCCCATTCATTGAATATCCTAAGGTGCAGGCACATAACCAATTGTGTTTTCCGTAAAATAAAATCTGTAATACAGAGATTTTTTAAAGTAAACTTATGGTTCTTGATTACTTGCTTATGCGGCAGTTTCACCTGTGTATTGTACACGAGATGTAGACTTTTTCTCCAATTATTTTCCAAAAGTTGGGGGTGCATATTATACACGGATGCATACTATACACGAGTGAATATGGTAGTTTCATTTTTAATGTTTGATGGACTACTTTATTATGATGTAATGATAGCCAAGTTTCCCAGTGGACTTTATGTTGTAATGATAGCGCAGTTTCCCAGTGGACTTTATGTTGTAATGATAGCGAAGTTTCCCAGTGGACTTTTTGTTGTAATGATAGCGCAGTTTCCCAGTGGACTGTATGTTGTAATGATAGTCAAGTTTCCCAGTGGATTTATGTTGTAATGATAGCCATGTTTCCCAGTGGACTTTTTTTTGTAATGATAGTCAAGTTTCCCAGTGGATTTATGTTGTAATGATAACCATGTTTCCCAGTGGACTTTATGTGGTAATAATAGCCATATTTCCCAGTGGATTTATGTTGTTATGATAGCCAAGTTTCCCAGTGGACTTTATGTGGTAATGATAGCCATGTTTCCCAGTAGACTTTATGTTGTACTGATGGCCAAGTTACCCTGTGGACTTTATGTGGTAATAATAGCCAAGTTTCCCAGGGGCCTTTATGTTGTAATGATAGCCAAGTTTCCCAGTAGACTTTATGTTGTAATGATGGCCAAGTTTCCCTGTGGTTTTATTGTTGTAATGATAGCCAAGTTTCCCAGTGGACCTTATGTTGTAATGATAGCGAAATTTTTCCCCATGAACTTTATGACATTAGACTGTTAATGAGACAAAGCATTGATGTAATGAAAGTTTAATGCTGAATAATTTTACAGTATGAAAACAATAAGAGCTACTGTGAAGACCTGACAGAGGGAAAATTCTCTTTTCCACTTATCCATGCCATTCTCCAAAGTTCTGAGAGCAGACAAGTATTGAGTATCCTTTTATATTCCTCGGCAATGTTGTACTAAAACATGTATAATGGCTTTGTTTGATTGAAATGATATAATGGATTTGCAGTGATAATAGGTGAAGTTTATGAATTGTTTAATTGTATGTAAAAGTCTGGTTGCACATTTCTGTAAGGGCCAAAGTAAGGAAAGGAATATTACAGCAAACTGTGTGGTTAGGTACAACATTTCTGTAAGGGCCAAAGTAAGGAAAGAAATATAACAGCAAACTATATGGTTAGGTACAACATTTCTGTAAGGGCCAAAGTAAGGAAAGGAATATAACAGCAAACTGTGGTTAGGTACAACATTTCTGTAAGGGCCAAAGTAAGGAAAGGAATATAACAGCAAACTGTGTGGTTAGGTACAACATTTCTGTAAGGGCCAAAGTAAGGAAAGAAATATAACAGCAAACTGTGGTTAGGTACAACATTTCTGTAAGGGCCAAAGTAAGGAAAGGAATATAACAGCAAACTATGTGGTTAGGTACAACATTTCTGTAAGGGCCAAAGTAAGGAAAGGAATATAACAGCAAACTATGTGGTTAGGTACAACATTTCTGTAAGGGCCAAAGTAAGGAAAGGAATATAACAGCAAACTGTGGTTAGGTACAACATTTCTGGAAGGGCCAAAGTAAGGAAAGGAATATAACAGCAAACTATGTGGTAAGGTACAACATTTCGGTAAGGGCCAAAGTAAGGAAAGGAATATAACAGCAAACTATGTGGTTAGGTACAACATTTCTGTAAGGGCCAAAGTAAGGAAAGGAATATAACAGCAAACTGTGTGGTTAGGTACATCATTTCGGTAAGGGCCAAAGTAAGGAAAGGAATATAACAGCAAACTATGTGGTTAGGTACAACATTTCTGTAAGGGCCAAAGTAAGGAAAGGAATATAACAGCAAACTGTGGTTAGGTACAACATTTCTGTAAGGGCCAAAGTAAGGAAAGGAATATAACAGCAAACTATGTGGTTAGGTACAACATTACGGAGGATAACAGTTCCTCGTTTCTGTGGTATGTGACTGGAAAATTATTGAAAGAAACCAAATAATCCATGGAAGGTTAAATAAGAGTTTAAAACATATTCTATGCTATTATGTGGGTGTTATGTGGTCAATGAGGTCTGGCTTCAGCTTCGAGGTTCAGCATGGACTAGTATGCCATACAGATTGGTGGGGGGAGAGTCTGACCTTTTACTGCCAGATAAAGCTATGAGAAGAATGTTGCCCTTGATAAAAGGTCACATTGTCTTCTACATTGGACATATCCCAACAGATTCTTTCGCATTAATCGCAGAACTGCTAGGACACAATGTCATAAAATAAGAAGAATTTCTTACAAACAATTTCTACTCTTTATCGTTATATTCAAATTATCAAATTTCCTTGACATCATGAGGTATTTTAAGACAAAGAACAAAAGATGTGGATGTAAAGAAGTATTGTGTGGATTGTCTCGAGAAAGCAGGATCATTTAATTACACCAAGTCTTACCTCATTAATCTAGAAGAAAGGTAAGAATATTTCTGCACAGATAGAGTCAAAATATGTGGAATAACTCAGATCTTTGGAGACATCTAGTTCAATTGGTAGTGTACTTAGCTGAGGACTGAGAGATTCTTAAGTGTCTCTGGCAAGTGATTGGTGTACTTAATTTGGATGAGACAGTAAAACCTAGGTCCTATGAAAGGCATTTGCAAGTAAGAGATCCCTTACTTCATGTGATGGCAACTGTTGTGTTGCAAGATAACAAATTAAACACAAGGTGAAATCTCATTAAAGTGAGATTTTTTAGCTCACCTGAGCCAAAGGCTCAAGTGAGCTATAATCATAGCGTGCCGTCCATTGTCCATCCGTCCGTCATAAACTTTTCACATGTTCGACTTAAGAACTGCTGAACAGATTTCTGTGAAACTTGATTGGAATAAAATACACATGGTCCCATACAAGTGTCGTTGTTTTTTGTCCCAATCCATCAACAGGTGGCGCCACCAGTCAAAAGTAAGTCACAAAAGAGTGCCCTCTTTAGACAATCTTCTTCTTCATACGGGCTATATATAGAGACAAACAAAATGCATAGAAATGTTCTAGAGGGATGAGTGAAGGAGTATTGTCATTTTGGTTCGCTTCCAAAATCAAATTTTAGGAGTTTTTTTGACATTTTTTTGGACTTGATGATTTTAATGCAGAAAAGTGTCATGTTTCCTAGTTAATTGATAATGATAATTTCTTATGGACTATTTTGATCATAATTATGGTAAGGAATGTTATTTTGAAAGAATTTTGTCAATATCTCAATTTTTTTTATTTTCTGTGATTTTTTAAGACTTCCAAATGAGGCTGTATAGGGATAATTCTTCACATTTTTAACTTCTGCTGTTATACGACATGAAAGATTTTAATGAAACATGGTATACATGAAGTACTATAGGTCCTCTATCAATTTTGTACATTTTATCCAAGTTGGTCAACAGATAGTGCCACCATGTCTAAAAAATAGGTCTCACAATGGTACATATACCACTTGGTAATTAAAATATGGAGAGTAGCGGTTCACATCCAGCTGTGGTCATTTTTTTTTTTCATTTTTTATGCATCTAAAAAAGTTTTTAGACGTTTCACAACACTCAGCATATGAAATTAGGCCATTTTAAGTCGGATCTGAACAATATTTGAAACAATTGTTGTTCATGACCCAGACTTGAAATCTGTCAACAAAAGGCCCTACTTAAAGAAAATGACTAACTTGTTACCCTGAATCACATCTTGCAGAGACAAAGCATATGCCTAATATCAAAATCACCTGGATGTGAAAAAGCGTTGTTGTTTTTTATTCTGGTCTGAAATAAAATTTTACATATTTTCAACATCTGTGTTGATTTAGTCACAACAATGCAGAAATAAATGACTTCTTCCTTCCTGTATGACTGATCATCTAGGTACTCAGGTGAGTGATATAAGTGGGCCTCTTGTTTAAATTTTCTGCCCTGTATAAAGTAGATTTCAGATATTTTATGATAACCATGCAATGATATTCCGTTATTCTCAGTTACATCCTTGTGTGTTCATTTTTCCCAATTTTGAGATGCAGGATGATATTCAAAATGTAATATACTAGAGCAGTGTTGATGCGATGAATGTTTCCTCACAGCAAAATGTAATATACTAGAGCAGTGTTGATGGGATGAATGTTTCCTCACAGCAAAATGTAATATACTAGAGCAGTGTTGATGCGATGAATGTTTCCTCACAGCAAAATGTAATATACTAGAGCAGTGTTGATGCGATGAATGCTTCCTCACAGCAAAATGCAATATACTAGAGCAGTGTTGATGCGATGAATGTTTCCTCACAGCAAAATGTAATATACTAGAGCAGTGTTGATGCGATGAATGCTTCCTCACAGCTAAATGCAATATACTAGAGCAGTGTTGATGCGATGAATGCTTCCTCACAGCAAAATGTAATATACTAGAGCAGTATTGATGTGATGAATACTTCCTCACAGCAAAATGTAATACAGTAGAGCAGTGATGATGTGATGAATACTTCCTTGCAGCAAAATGGTACAGTACTACTTCACAGAGCAATATACAATTCCATTTCCATAGGTTTACTAACATGGAGCTTGAAGGCACAAAATTAGAAGCAAGGTCATGACACACTCTTGTGTTATAATTCAGTTTATGCCTAATTTTGTCTAAGCCAATTTATAGTTGTCTTTTAAAAAACTTTAAACCAGATAACTCATGCAGATAATACCAATGAATGTATGTTCATCTGGAATAAACATCATCACAAGAATGGATGAGATGCTGGTGTTTTCATTTTTATCATCGTGTGAAACCCATAGGGTAGATCGTACCTCACAGGTACGATCTACCCTGAGGGTTTCACACGATGCATTTTTATACGATATTTGCTTGATAGTGTATTTCTTAGTGGTAACACATTTACCAGTAGGTATGATAGGGAGATCACCTAGTGCAAGTGTTCATTCCATATCTTTGTCCATTAATTTTTCATTATTCTATGTCCACATTTTGACCGAGATATTTTATGATTGACTAACATCGAGAGGGAATCTCTATCCTGAAATATGTTATGACCATATTACCTTGTATGGTTACAGAAACCATTTATCAACTGTACTTGTTAATATACAGGAAGACTTAGTATTTCTTTGATTTTTATTTCAAATGATAGATACTAGTATTAATCTTTGCTTCTTTTCTAGAATATACAAACTTATAGAGGACAATGGAGGTAACCCTATATTAAAGGGTCTGGTGGATGAATTAAGGAAATTATATAGGAATGGCAGTTAACGGCAGTGTTGCCCTAGAAACAGATCTTCTTTGTGCGCACCTTTTTAAGTACACTAAAAGATTAAACATGACTTCAAGTTGTATTACAGTATAATCTGTCTATTCCAGCTTAACAGAGGATTGACTAAAATAGCTTGGTCTCACAAGATCTAGAATACAAGCTGTGAAAATTGTCAAAACAGGGTAGTAACCACCAAAGTTGCTTTGTCCACTTTGGACAGGTCTCCTGTATTCAGAAACTATGAAAAAAAAGTGGGGGATGAGGGAGGGGCATTAATGCGATTAAGAGAGAATTATAAGAGAATGGTCAGTATATTTATGATTGATGTGTCCAGTACTGGCAGTTCAAATAAAAGGAGTAAAAAGAAAAGTGGACCAGAAATTGTATTTTGTGTCCAGAGTAAACATTGTCAGATATTTTGAAAGTTTAAATGCAATGAAAAAAAGCAAGTGAAAATTACATTTTAAAAAATGTCAGTTTTTTAGGATTCTTCTTTGAACAGTGTCTGCTCTGGATAGTTTTCACTGTATAGTTACAGTTGACTTTGAAACATTGATATCCATGTATATGTGTAAAGATAGCTTAACTTGCTAAGAACAGTTATTTATCACAGGAATAAATGTTTCTGTTTTTAACTAATATGTTAAATACTTCTGTATATGTTGCACACTTTGATTGGATGAACTGTTATCACTTTGGATATTTTATCCTTTATTTATTGTATTTAGTGCATCATTGACAATTCAAAAAATAAGTTGACACAGCATGTGATCATCTATCAACATATATTTATTCTGATGAGCAAATAACAAGCAAAAAGAACCCCAATTTTACATTCAGCAAGAATTACATACACAATTTGATACATCTTTGAAGTCATAATCACCCCTGAGAACTTACACCACAGTTAGTTTATTTGAACAATAAACCTGTTCAATGCTGCATTAAATTATTGCAGTGCAGACTATCCCTGGTTTGTTTGTATGATCTGTGTACACAAGGCAGTTACCCTATTATTTGATCAATAGAAATCAAAAGACTGGACAGCAATTCACAACAGACAAGATCCATTATACACATGTATTTTATTATTATTTATATTAAGTGAAAAATTGGGACCACACTCTTGTGCTGTATAACTTAAGAATATGTAATACTCAAGATCCAGAGTAGACAGATTGTATGTTAATTTAAACACCAGTGTAGACAGATTTGTATGGTAATTTAAACGCTGGAGTATGCAGATTGTTCTCCAATTTTATTTGCTACAGTAGGCAGATTGTACTGTAATTTGAATTCCAGAGGACACAGATTGTGCAGTAATTTAAATGTTGAGGTGTGTATATTTGGTTCTAAGATTATGGATGTAGAATACGAGAACTTTATTATTTTCATTTAAATATGTATGTAGTATAAAGTCATTTAAACTCTATTCATTTGGATAATAGTAAAAGAAGCTCACGTAAAGCGTTTGTTTGATGAAGTTCTATGTACTGTATTGTTATTGTGTGAATATGTATGAAATAATGGGAACATGGCAAAATTTAGTGGTAATATATGACCAAGTTTAAGATTTGTTGTTTACAGTTAGACTCTGTTAATAAAATGTCTTTCTGTCTTATTCTATTTAGATCTTCTGACTTCATCCTACTTAGTTCCTGCTCTTCTGTGTTTGTTAATACATGTACATATTTCAGGCTTTCATGTCACCTCTTAAAAATCTAGCAACTTTGTCCAGAATTTACATTCCAGTGAGATTTACCTTTTTAGCTCAACTGAGCTGAAGCTCAAGTGAAGCTATTTTGATCACTTTGTATGGCATTGATCTGTTCAACTGTCTATGTAGTGTAAACTTTTCATACTTTCGACTTCATCAGAATTGCTTTAGGGAATTGGATTAATCTTAGTAAAGATGAAGTATTCAATGTCACAAAGAAGTTTTGTTACTTTTTGGTTAGATCTGTTAATGAATCTGATCGAGTGTAAAGTGTTTGGTAGCACTCAATATGTGAACCAAGTTTTGTTTTGTTTAATTCAATCTAGAGAGGCAAACAGTTATTTGTCAAAAGCTCAATAAGCAAGAAAATACATGTATATGTAAATATTTTTAAGCATCCAGTGGTTTACGGATGAGCAAATTGTACTCAAGGAAGTGATATAAACCCATTTGGGTCTGTTTGAATTTTTTCCTTCCATTCAAAGTGAAGTGGTTTACGTTTAGTTTGGGATGCAATATAATTATGCAAGTCCAATTGTTAGATTTCAATAATTCGTTTGTAATGTTGGCATCCTCCTATTTTAAAGTGGTGTGAAATGTTAGTAGAACACATTGTTCAGCTGAATTATGAAAAGAATAATTACAATAAACATCACATAATACTCACATAGATCATTTCTGTGAATTCAGTCATTATATGAAATGCTCTTGAAAGATGCTCTGAATTGTCATAATTAACAATACAAAAATAGTGTCATCAAATTCTGTTATTGTAATAGATATGTTTATAATACATGTATACATTGTACTTGGAATAAATTCCTAGATCACAACATTGATTATTGTTATCATTAACCTTAACCAAAATCCCATTTTATTTTTATGAAATGATATTATATATCCTCTATAATTATATATAATGAAATGAGACCATTTTATTGGAAATTTAGGTAGGAGCATAGTTTGCAGTAAATTATATTTGCCAGAAAGTCATTTAATACACATGCTGATGTATTTCTACACTTTTCCTTAATCTTAGGAAGAATCTGATGATAATATTTGACAGTACATGGCCAGAACTTGTGCACCTGGGTTCTAAAGTGGGGGTAAGGACCCTGGGGTGGTGTTCAAGGGTGTGGTAAAACAATCTTGTCATGCTTTTCCTTTCAAACCAGGAGGCCTAGAAAGAATGTGATGGTGGCATATGATGGTACATTGCCAGAAGTTGTGGACCTGGGTTCTAAAGTAGGGATCTTCCCTTAGAGGTGGGGCTGATGGGTGTGTCCAACATATCTTTAAATTTCCAAGAGGGAATGAGAGTTGTGGATGAAGTGCCAAAATCTTATCTCTTTAACTCTGAGGCCTAGGAAGAATCTGGAGGTGACATGTCATAGTTCATGACTTGAAGTTGTTTAAAAAGATACACTTCTTCTAAACCATAATAGATATTGCTGATATAATTATGTATATAAAAAGGTTTGATTTGTAGATTTGTACCTGGAGTGTGGCCCCTGGGGGCCAAGGTGTAGGCATAAAATGCATTTCTTATACTTTGGAGTTTTGAAAATTGGGTATAAATTGCTGTTTTTATTCTTTGGATTCTTGAAAATTGCTGAAGTGATTTTGATAACTGATTCATAACTGCCTGTATTATCCTTTCCTTTACAAGATCATTACACCTCCCCTGCCAACAAAGTTTGGGGGTATATAGGAATTGAGTCAAGGTCATGTGTGGGGCATAACTTCTTACTGTCGGGTTGGATCTGGATAATATTTCACAAAATTGTTGTCCATGACCCAAAGGTGTGTCATGACCTTGACTCAAGATCACATCTCCAAGGTCAAAGTCCCAGTGCACACATGGTCAGAATCCTTGTACAGGTCATAGCTCATTATTGCTATGTAGGATCTTGAAAATATTTCACACCATCGTTTTCCATGATCCAAAGATGTATGGATTGTGTTGCCTGTCTGTCTGTTTGTCCATGAAACTTGTCTGGGCTATAACTTTTTCCTTTTTCTTTGTTGTTCATAACCCAAGGGTGTGACATGATCTTGGACCAAGGAAATATCTACAAGGTCAAGGTCACAGTGCATACATAGCCAGAATTCTTTTCTGATGTCGTAACTTCTTCCTTTTAATTTGGAGGGAGATAACATTTTGCGCAATTGTTGTCCATGACCTAAGGGTGAGACATGACCTTGAATCAAAGTGATATTTACAAGGTCAAGGTCACAGTGCACACATAGCCAGAATTCTTGTCTGGGCCATAACTTCTACCTGTTACGTTGCAGGAATATTATATTTTACACAATTGTTGTCCATGACCCAAGAATTTGTAATGACCTTAAACCAAGGTCATATCTACAAGGTCAAGGTCAGAACACACACAAACCAGATTGTTTTTATTGATTATGCCTCAAAATGTACAAGAGGGGCATACATTACTTTATACCAGTGATGTATCTTGGGATGAATTATTGCATGTTTCAACGTGTTGCCGCGCGGGTATTTGTTCTGTTAGGACAGCCTTAGTTTGTTCTTGTAATGGTACGAGGAATAGCCTGGACATATTAATGTGGACAGACGAACAACACCAGCACCATACCATATGTCCCTTATTATATACAAGTGTATAAGCATTACAAAGCTGTTGCAATAAACGAATAGCAACCTGCAAGCATGTCTAGCAATGTTAGAATTTTAATCATGAACGATAACTCTTGCTAGCATAAGAAATTGATCAGTTAAACATGTTAAAATAGCGAATAACAAATCTTGATTGATTAAAGCTACAAGAAATCTCAACTTCAAACACATGGTTTATGCGATATTATAATGATACAGTCGTTTTTGTCAGAATGTTCCGATAAATCTTAATAATGTAATCTTTTTCATTGTTAATTTTATACCCCCGGAATCAAAGATTCGGGGCATCTAGTTTTTGGCCTGTCTGATTGTCTGTGGCAAAGAGAAAATTTGAACATTCCACATAACTTTTCAACTGTTGTTTGTGTATGTAAGGGCAATCAGTTTTTCAGGCAAAGTTAAGCTGGTGTGGCATAATGGATAAGGTGCTCGGCTCCTGATCGAGAGGTACCGGTTCGACTCCTGTTCTAGGCACGCCGGTGTTCTGTCTTTCGAACGAAACAGCAAAACCGATGTAGGTGTAGCACGTAAAAATCCGTCACTGCTTCGGGTGGATCCGTTGTAAAGGTTTAAATTTGTATGCAATGCTCAGGCAGATGCCGTCACCATATACGCGAAATAATCGTGGAGTGACGTAAAACAACATTTAATCAATTCAATTCAAGTAAAGTCCAATCACTGACCTCCAGTAAACGCAATGGCTGAACATGCATTGCTAGAATTGAGTATTAAATTATACAGCTGTCAGAGTTAATCCACGGTTTCGAACATTTACAGGGAATTGCACTAAACCTTGATCGGCCACAGATGAATCATACCAAGGGACTGGCAATGACATCATGCTGTATTTGTAAAAATCGTCATATTTCATTTTGAACAGTCTTAATGACAGTCACCATCATTAACAAACTATACAATCAGGAGCCCATTAATTTGTTGTCTATACACTGGACACTATCAGCATTCTGAATGAGAATTACAGCTCAAAACAGTAGGGATATTTAATCATGCACTCAGCTACCAAGTGGTTTTAAGAAAGACTTGAGTGAATAAAAGCTTCAATTTTAAGAAAAGGTGAATCTTAACCAATGTAAACCATATCTTTATACGCCCGCATTTAAAAATGTGGGCGTATTATGCTAGACCGCTGTCGTCCGTCCGTCCATCCATCCTTGTCCGGGCTTCTCCTCCTTAACTTAAAGGGGGAACAGAACTTTTGATGGTGTCATATGAAAGAGTGTGGCTTGTAGTTGTGCATGTGGGTTTCAAAGTTAGGGTCAGGTCCCTGGGGTGGGGGAAAATGGGTGGGGTCGGAATGGTTTTCCGGGCTTCTACTCTGTAACTAAAGGGGGAACAAAACTTTTGATGGTGTCATATGAAAGAATGTGGCTTGTAGTTGTGCATGTGGTTTCAAAGTTGGGGTCAGGCCCCTGGGGTGGGGGAAAATGGGCACGGTCAGAATGGTTTTCCGGGCTTCTACTCCGTAACTAAAGGGGGAACAAAACTTTTGATGGTGTCATATGAAAGGATGTGGCTTGTAGTTGTGCATGTGGGTTTCAAAGTTGGGGTCAGGCCCCTGGGGTGGGGGAAAATGGGGATGGGGGTCAGAAAAGCTTGTCCTGGCATCTCCTCCTTAACTAAAGGGGGAACAAAAGTTTTGATGGTGTCATATGAAAGGATGTGGCTTGTAGTTGTGCATGTGGGTTTCAAAAATGAGGTCAGGCCCCTGGGGTGGGGGAAAATGGGTGGGGTCGGAAAAGCTTCTCCTCCTTAACTAAAAGGGGAACAAAACTTTTGATGGTGTCATATGAAAGGATGTGGCTTGTAGACCACATTTAAACATGATGCGGGCGTATCATGCACCTGTTGGCAGTGCCCTATTTTTGCATATCTTTTTTGTATGAGGATTTAGGATGTTATTTGTTGTGTACCCTTCAGACAGGCCAAAAAAGTTAAGCAAATTTTTCAACTGAAGTACAATGCACTTCCTGCTTTTGAGACACTTCCTCTTCAAAACTGTTAAGTATCAATATCATTTCTTCACATACACACACACACATCAATGTGGGACAACCCCAGATAAATATAGATGTACAGTTCAGATACGTTTGATATAAGCATGAACATTACATCCAGATATTTTATGTTTTACTTTTGCATGTAAATATTTCATTTGCTAAGGATAGATATTATTTCTTCCAGATTTATGCTACAATCAAAATCTGAAGAGCTTTAAGTATCATGTCAGCTAATTATCTAAATGTAGGTAAAGATGACACTTACACTAGTGAGAATTTTCAAGTTTGATACCAAACCAAGATTAAGCCTATGGCTTGTTGTCACACTGTTTTGTAAGGGGTGTTAACTGGTAATGAAAAATGCTGCTTCAGGATCATATCAGTAAAGATTTATAAGCAGTCAGTCATTATTATTATTTTGTTTTATTCTGTGTAACCATGGAGTTATGTGTTTTACACCACATCAGGATTTGACCTTTATACAGATGGGGTGTAAAGTGGTGAATTACCTGTAGACCACCACCACCCATTGGCAAGTAAACTGGATGATCTTAACCTTGTCTAACTGGGATTCACACCTAGAACTGACAGGCATGAGAAGCTACACTGAGTTCCAGTACTGGAACATCACAAGATTTTGCCATATTGCTATCAATGCAAAATCAAACCATAATACAAATGATACCTAGTTAATGGCTCATGTAAGTGAAGAGAACTTAACACTTTCACAGAAGTAAAAATTTTATTACAATCTACATTTCATATTTCCTGCATTGCTCGAGATGTGTTTGTGAACTGTACCAATTCATTTATTGTATTAAGTTCATACTTAAATCAAGGTAATAAAAGTCACAGGCATTACTGGGGTTATAATAATGGTAAAGATTTTATCAGTAAATTTCCAGTCAAGTACTTATTCATATGCAGATGAAAAAACACAAAGAGAGAGAGAAGGACAAGGAAAAAACTGGAAAGTATGCTAAGATGTTTCAATACAGGTATATAAAATTATAAAACAAGTGATTCTTCCATTGCTCATAGTCTAATTACTTAAGACTATGAAGTAAATGTACATGAACACATAAACTGGTGAGTATGTTTCAGGTTTGACCCATCAGAATTCCGGCAGCTTGCCTTCATTGTCAATATGGTATATAATGTCTGCCACTGCGTATTCCACCATCGTCTGGGAGGCTGCTTCTGATATCTACAAGCACAACAATAATGACAGATGATGCATTTATCTACTTCCTTTCAAAACCATGATGTATATCCAATGAATTAAATTTATACCTCCGTTATAATCTCACAACATGAGCAACGCCTAGCGTGGCATAATACGGCCGTCGCTTACTTTGGACGGGATCAATGTGAATGTATGGTTTTATTACCCGTTTGGTAATACTTTTATGAAATAAAGAAATCCAAAAAGAGGGATCCAAGTCCCATAACTCTGTAACAACGAAATGGAATTTGCTCAAAACTGAAAAGTGGCTTCCCCTACACTATTTAAGCATTCTGTATAAGTTTCATGAAAAACAACTGAGGTTTACTTGAGTTATCACGTTACATAGCATCTCCATTGCATCTTATCATAGTAACAAAGTTTTATTCACTTTGCATGATGTGACCTTGACCTATGACCTTGGGTCAAGGTCATGACACACCCTTGAATCCTGAGTAACAATTCTGTGAAATATTATTGAAATCCATGCACAGGGGAAGAAGTTATGGCCCGAAGAAGGTTTTGTTCACTTTGCATGTTGCGACCTTGACCTTTGACGGTCAGGTCATAAATCACGCTTGGGTGCTAAGTAACAATTCTGTAAAATATTATTGAAATCTATGCACAGGGGAAGAAGTTATGGCCTGAAGAAGGTTTTACTCACTTTGCATGTTGTGACCTTGACTTTTGACTTATGACCTTTGGTCAAGGTCATGACATACCCTTGGGTCCTAAGTAATATTTCTGTGAAATATTATTGAAATCCATGCACAGGGGAAGAAGTTCTTGCCCGAACAAGGTTTTATTCACTTTGCATGTTGTGACCTTGACCTTTGACGGTCAAGGTCATGACACACTCTTTGGTCCTAAGTTACAATTCTGTGAGATATTATTGAAATCCATGCACAGGGGAAGAAGATATGGCCCGGACAAGGTTTTACTCATTTTGCATGTTGTGACCTTGACCTTTGACATTTGACCTTGGGTCAAGGTCATGACACACCCTTTGGTACTAGATAACAATTCTGTGAAAGATTATTGAAATCCATGCACAAGGGAAGAAGTTATGGCCCGGACAAAGTTTTACTCACTTTGCATGGTGTGACCTTGACCTTTGACCTATAACCTTGGGTCAAGGTCATGACACACCCTCGGGTCCTAAGTAACAATTCTGTGAAATATTATTGAAATCCATGCACGGGGGAGGAAGGTATGGCCCGGACAAGGTTTTACTCTTTTTGCATGTTGTGACCTTGACCTTTGAGCTATGACCTTGGGTCAAGGTCATGACACATCCTTGGGTCTTAAGTAACAATTCTGTGAAATATCATTGAAACCCATGCACAGGGGAAGAAGTTATGGCCCGAACAAGCTTATCCCGGACGCCAGACAGACAACGCCATAACATAATACGCCCCTCTTAAGACGGCCGTATAAAAAGCAGCTGATTGAAAAGCAGTATTATATGCAGAGTTCCTATTTTCCTTGTCTTTCACATGTTATTAGCATTACCAATTTCCAAGTGAACATTTACAGAGATAAGGTCTTACAAGTATATTTTACAGTGTTGTTCTCTTCATGTTTATACACTTAAGAACATATTATGGAATAATTTGTGCTTCACCAAGTCATTGGAATCAAATATGTAACATATACATACTGGTTTGTAGCCTTTAAGGCCCTCTGGTGGGCATTTGAAATCTGGTCCAAAGTTCAGAGTTACCTATAAAACAGTAACCAAATCAGTGGTTAGTTTTTAAATGTAAGAAAGATGAGAAAATCACAAATAATTTCCTACTCATACAATGTCTAAAGGCATTACAAAATTCAAGATTGAAAGGTCAGTAATGTCTTAATGTCTGTGACAAAAACAAATTGCCATGTGATTTAACATGTATATCTGTTAACGGTGATGAATCTCTTGTTAAATGGCATTAAATACAAATAATTTAGAGAGATATATATATATATATATATATATATATATATATATATATATATATATTCATTTATATATATAAATAATATAATAATAATATTATAATATCTCTCTCTCTCTATATATATATATATCTATTGTCAGTAATGAACCTTGTTACTTATTTAAAGGAATTTTAATTTAAAATCTAAGAAATATTCCACTATCATATGTAACACCATACCTTGGCATTCTTATACAGTGAGACTGCAGGATAATAGATTCCTTCAAACATATCTTCATATGCTACACCTTGCGATTTACCATTTTTGTACATTATCATCTGAAAATGAAGAATATTACAGATTCATGATCGACTGCAAGGCTAACCTTACAGAACCCCAATGTTATCTACTCCTCAAACAGTGAAATAATCACAATAATGCTTAATCACTATATTAAAACTATTCCTTAATTAAGAGGGACACCAATGATAAAAGACACAGCAAGGGGCTAAGAATATCTAAACTTTGTATCAATAATAGTATCACCAGAGCTGCCTATGTATGGCAAAAATGATAGTTTAACCATAGCAGAAACATCAATTATGGTTCAATAATGTCTTTGATTATTCTGATAAAAATTACAGGTTTTCACTCCATAAACTGGCAAATTAATAAACATTAATTGTTTATATCAATTAAAATGATCATTTATAATAAGCCTCACACACTTATTACTTTAGAAATCCAATCATGCTAAACATGTGGGAACTGCAGGGCTTTTCCTATTTTCACCTTTTTCTTTTTTCAAATTGACAGTTTTCACCCAAAACTCCTAACTGTAAATGTGCTTATATGGTATATTTTCTACACTGTCTCATAAGACTTCAGAAAAATTACAAACTTTACAAATTTTCCTTGGTTAAACAAAGGTTTATTGTCGACAAAGGTGTATATTAAGTTTTTTTTTCCAACTTTCAGTGACTTTGGTGAAAAATAATAAATTTTTGCCTCGAAAACTGTAAACCAGATGGATAAAATGTATTAGGGTTCTTATTATTGATTGTTTATGATGTCAGTCATACATGTATGGGTGTAAAATCCAAAACAATAGACCCTTTCATTATTACTGTGGGACTAAATTTTGGTAAATGATAACATATCCTGTAAACTTTAAAAGTTCTAGCATAAACACTGTGGTCTGTACCTTAATTGCAATGCATTCAATGCAATTTGCTATTTTTGCCCCCAAAATGATCTTGATATTGAAAATCAATACAGTTCATCCTCATGCCATAAGAAATGTATCATGATAACAAGGTGAGGAAAGACCCACAGACCCACGGACTCGTAGATCCACATCCGTTTATGACATGCGTATAAAAACTGATTGTTTCTAAAATTGATTGTCTCTGATGTCATTTTGTGGGAAAGTTATGATTTGCCAACCAAAACGTCAGTCCAACAGTAACAGTGAAAGTGTCTATAAATATACGAGTTATGGAGTTTTTCAAATTTTCTGCTTTTTTTTTTTTTCAAAAATTGATGGCTATTCCCCAATCTCCAAAATGGCCAAAGTGCTAAAATGGCTGTTTTTGTTGCATTTTTAATGAGCTTTCTATCAATCGTATCCTTCAAACTCCTCCCCCTTGGGGTAGAAGGACAAACATACATCTTATAGAATACTGACTTTAAGTTATATGTAGGAATGTGATTTTAATACCTTGTACCCCCACAATCTGGCTTCAATTCTTTCACTTTTGAAAGTGGAGACTAGTGTTTAAGTGGTAAAGGTGGCCAGAGAACCTGAGTAAACCCTATCTTCAACCGGTACACAAGTAGAACCTGAAGAAACCCTATCTTCAATATGTAGACATGTAAAACCTGAAGAAACCCTATCTTCAAGTACACATGAAGAAATTTTTGCTTACCCAGACTATGTATTCAAATCCTTGTAATGACAAGGCCTCTGAGACTCTTCAATAGAGAGGAAGAACATGAAAATTTTGTAAATGAAATGATACCTGTGAGCCTCTGGCAGGACGTAAACCCTTCTCTGCTTCTGATACACGATCCTTCTCCTCATAATATAGATGACTCTTAAACTTTACCAGGGGCTAAAATGAGACATCATATACAGGGATAGAAAAATAATCAATGAATATTAAGAAAGTAGATCTCTTTTAAAAGTCCATATACCAACCATCCAGCAGATAGTTCCTCACGTGCAATGTATATTTGTACATTTATAAAGTTATATATCTATATATTCTTATTTCTTTAGATCTTTTCCATACTCATTTTTTTTTTTAAATCCCTCTTTAAGATCATGTTTAATCATCTCATTAATCCGACTGTCAATTCATTTTCTTCACCTCATATGAAGTACTAGTAACAAAGTAACGTTACACATTCGGTTATTGTACTGCACTGTGTCTCATGTATACAAGTGGGTTGCGTTTGTTTATTCAATAGGTTTACGACACAACAAGCTGATTTCACCTATAATGTGAACAGCATCTAACTGATGCATCAAACAAACAAGAGGCCCAAGTGGGCCTATATCGCTCACATTTCATGTTGAAAATATGTCAAATTTTATTTCAAACCAGAATAAAAAACAACACTTTTTTGCACTTCCATTCAGGCGAATTTAATATTAAGCATTAGCTTTGTCTCTGCAAGATGTGATTCAGGGCAACAAGTTAGTCATTTTCTTTGGGTGGGGCCTTTTGTTGACTGATTTCAAGTCTGGGTCATGAGCAACAATGTTTCAAATATTGTCCATATCCAACTTAAAATGGCCTAATTTCATATGTTGAGAAACATCTAAAAACTAATTTAGATGTGTAAAGAGATGAAAAAAAAATTTGACCACAGCTAAATTTAAACCGCTACTCTCCATATTTTAATTACCAAGAGGTATATGTACCATTGTGAGACCTAGTTTTTATACATGGTGGCATTATCTGTTGACCAGTTTGGATGAAATGAACAAAATTGATAGGGGACCTGTAGTACTTCATGTATACCATGTTTCATTAAAATCTGTCATGTGGTATAACAGCAGAAGTTCAAAATGTGAAGAATTGTCACTATACACCCTCATTTGGAAGTCTTGAAAAATTCATAGAAAATCCAAAAATTGAGATATTGACAAAATTCTTTCAAATTAACATTCCTTACCATAATTATGATCACAATAGTCTATAAGAAATCATCATTATCAATTAACTAGGAAATATGACACTTTTCTGCATTGAAATCACAAAGTCCAAAGGACAATCCTAAAAGCAGGTCAGTCTTCGAGGTCAAGGTCATAGGTCACAAGAGTTGTCATAAGGAATTAATATGAATTATTAATTGAAAATCAAAAATTATGGACAAGGTTGAATTTCTTAAAAGTAAGTAAAACTCCAAGGTTTGTTTTTTAATCCGGAATTTACGGAACTTTTTTATTAACCATTTCCGTTTCGTTGCATATATTAATATTACCCTCGATCTCGACTATTTGTATGTTTGCAATGAAAGACTGAATTTACCTGTTGTCAACCGTTTTAAGACCCATTTACTGCGTGGTGTGGTTTTAAACGAAGAACCCCCCCACCCACACACACACACACACACACATATATACAGTTTCTCGACATAGAGTGACCAAAAATTTTGCAGCCTCTCTTTGCTCAGCATAACTTTCTGTTTTTAAATTCTGAAGATTGGCTAGTCTGGAAAGGTATTGTCATAAGGAATACTCATGTGAAATATTAAAGCCGTATCATCTGTCATTTGAAAATTATGGCCAAACTCCAAGGTCAAGGTTACAAAGTTTGGTGTCAGCTAAAAGGTTTTTGTTTCTTACCATATTAAATAAAAATATAGCCAATAATGTGAAAGTGACTATCAGGCAGACGGACAGTGATCCCCATGTACCGCTATACTACACAGGCGATACAATAATGATACTGTAGTGTATGTCGCCCTCAGTAATGATACTGTAGTGTATATCGCCCTCAGTAATGATACTGTAGTGTATGTCGCCCTCAGTAATTATACTGTAGTGTATATCGCCCTCAGTAATGATACTGTAGTGTATATCGCCCTCAGTAATGATGCTGTAGTGTATATCGCCCTCAGTAATGATACTGTAGTGTATATCGCCCTCAGTAATGATACTGTAGTGTATATCGCCCTCAGTAATGATGCTGTAGTGTATATCGCCCTCAGTAATGATACTGTAGTGTATATCACCCTCAGTAATGATACTGTAGTGTATATCGTGTCACCCTCAGTAATGATACTGTAGTGTGTATCGTGTCACTCTCAGTAATGATACTGTAGTGTATATCGTGTCGCCCTCAGTAATGATACTGTAGTGTGTATCGTATCACCCTCAGTAATGATACTGTAGTGTATATCGTGTCGCCCTCAGTAATGATACTGTAGTGTATATCGCCCTCATTAATGATACTGTAATGTGTATCGTGTCACCCTCAGTAATGATACTGTAGTGTGTGTCGTATTGCCTCAGTAGTGATACTGTAGTGTATATCGTATCACCCTCAGTAATGATACTGTAATGTATATCAAATCACCGTCAGTAATGATTATGTGGTGTGTATCGTATGGACCCTAGTAATGATACTGTAGTGTATATCGTGTCACCCTCAGTAATGATACTGTAGTGCATATCAAATCACCGTAAGTAATGATTATGTGGTGTGTATCAAATCACTGTCAGTAATGGTTATGTGGTGTGTATCCTATGGACCCTAGTAATGATACTGTAGTGTGTATCGTGTCACCCTCTGTAATGATACTGTAGTGTATATCGTGTCACCCTCAGTAATGATACTGTAATGTGTATCGTGTCACCCTCAGTAATGATGCTGTAGTGTGTATGAAATCACCCTCAGTAATGATTATGTAGTATGTATCGTGTGGACCCTAGTAATGATACTGTAGTGTGTATCGTGTCGCCCTCAGTTATGATACTGTAATGTGTATCGTATCACCCTCAGTAATGATACTGTAATGTGTATCGTGTCACCCTAAGTAATGATACTGTAATGTGTATGAAATCACCCTCAGTAATGATTATGTAGTATGTATCGTGTGGACCCTAGTAATGATACTGTAGTGTGTATCGTGTCGCCCTCAGTAATGATTATGTAGTATGTATTGTGTGGACCCTAGTAATGATACTGTAGTGTGTATCGTGTCGCCCTCAGTAATGATACTGTAGTATCAAATCGCTCTCAGTAATGATGGTGTAGTGTGTGTCATGTCGCCATAAAAATGATACATTAGTGTGTATCGTGTTGCCCCTAGTAATGATACTGTAGTGTGTATCGTGTCGCCCTCAGTAATGATACTTACCATATTTTTAAAAAATAACAAACTTATAGCCAATAATGTGAAAATGAGTATCGGGCAGATGGACAGTGATCCCTAAGTGCCGCTATACTTCGCTGACGACACAATAATTTAGTGTGTATCGAGTCATCCCCAGTAATGATATTGTAGTGTGTGTCGTGACGCCTTAGTAGTGAAAGTGTATTATTATACCTCATATAATTTATATGACAAGGAAACACGATTGGTCTAAAGAAGTCACGTGGGAGGGAGACAAAACGTCGTGTCTCACGGTTCAACGTCGTGTGTAACCCCCACCCCATTCGGAACCCCAATTCTACGTCGAGTAAGAGTTGCCTCTCTTGTTACGATAACTGCCGAGATTGGCGGCCGAGTGGCGTGTTGCAACTTGCAGACAAAACTGAACAGTAAACAAAAATAGCTGATCCCAGCAGCATTCAGCTTTTGGTATAATAAACAATTTATTGCCCAGTTGGGAGGGAGACATGAAGATTTGTTCAACCAAGAAAAACCATGTCGCCCAAGGGCGAAATCATGTCGCCTTCGGGCGACATGATTTTTCTGGATTGAACAAATCTTCATGTCTCCCTCCCAACTGGGCAATAAATGTATAGTGTATATCGTATCGCCCTCAGTAATGATACTGTAATGTGTATGAAATCACCCTCAGTAATGATTATGTAGTATGTATCGTGTCGCCCTCAGTAATGATACTGTAGTGTGTATCGTGTAGTCCTCAGTAATGATACTGTAATGTGTATCGTGCTGTCCCTAGTAATGAGACTTCAGTAATGATCCAGTAGTGTGTATCGTGTCGTCCTTGGTACCGACACTTTGGTGTGTATCGTATCGTAAGTGTAAAGTATACTGTGTCGTTTTCAGTAATGATGTATTGTATGGGCACAGATTGTAGTATTGAGTAATACTGTATCGGTAATCATACAGTCTAAATACCTTGAAAACAGGAAGTACACGTGTGAACGTCCGCAATGATCAGGATGCACGTATAAACATTTACTGGCAACCTGAGGATAATTACAGCCCGAGGGACGCTTTCAGACTACGAACACCTGTATGTGTCACAACCATACAAAAAGGTAAAACTACAACATTATTTCTTGACATACTGGTAAAGTCGCAAATATATTTGTATGTTATTAGCTTACGTCATATTAAGGACTTTTTCACCTCCCACTGCGATGATACTCGAGCCTATATGTGTACAGCATATTCTCAATAGATAGCTTGGCTTTTTGATCGGCAGTATATCCTCTATTGATAGCTAGGTATTTTTGATGGGCAGTATGGTTCACTATAGATAAGTAGGATTTTTTGATGGACAGTACCTTCTCTATAGCTAGGTATTTTTGATTGGCAGCCTATTTTCTATAGGTATTTTTGATGTACACTTGTCTATCCGTTTGGTTGGCTTCGGTAAAACAATGGACGAAATTCCTGGAATGACGGAGTTCGACGAGGATTAAGTCCGCGATTCCTTCACAAACAAGCCAAACTCACCGACCCCTGGGTCACACCAATCCATAGATCAAAAACATGTGGTCGGCATATACTATATCTATATTGGAAGTTCGTATATTGTATATGATAGGTTTTGATACTCTATAGCCTTGGTAGAGGTCATATACTGAATAGATGTTCAATAATACTTCCGCGACATTTAAAGCAAAAGATCATAGGTGGACAGTGAACATTAAAACACTATTAAAATCGCTTCAAATGATGGAATACTAAAAACAGAATTGTTTTGCAAAACATGCAATGGGGAAAACTTGTCATACTTGCTGCAATTCAAAGAATGCATTATATTTGGCTCATTTCTTGCACGCATATCACACTTCAGGGAGGCAATAAAACACATTTCTTCGAGATCTTCATTATGTCTCCGAGTTCACGCTACTTGATCGAAATAGTTTGAACTTACCGATATATTATATGTAGAGACATACTGCATTACATGATTGTACATTTGTACATGTAAACACAAAGTAAATGAAACTAATGATATACATGTAGTATATGTAAACACAGTTTTCCTTTCATACGTATCCGCGAAAATGTAATTTACTTTTTATTCGAATGTTAACACCTATCTAGTTTTAATAATGCTATCAAACCCCTCTAAAGTCCTATATGTTTTATACAAAGTGATGTACATTCATACATACTTATATAACATCAATCTAATAATGAAAACGTAGACAAGTATTTCTCGATAATCTAGTGTAGTTTTCTCGGTAAGCATGTACATGTAATTGATTTTCAAGGTGAACCAATAGATTGGTTTTTAAAATGTTTTCGCTCGTTTCTGGTACGACAGGTTTTGACAAGATAAAGAGTAAGATCAGGAAAACTTTAACGTTCAGGAGAATAATTATGTTCTACTTACTCCAACATAATTTACAAATATGCATCTGGCTTTAGAGTTACCTGTCTACGAGTACAAGTTGATATACCCTCGTACCCTCGTCACGGACTGTTTTTGGGATCAACATACAGCCGGTCAAATGATGGTTTTCAGCAAGTGAAATGAGCGTCTCCAAAGACTAGTTAAAAGCATACAGGTGAAAATATAGTGAATGCAACCATGTGCATGTCCCCCTATTGCCCACTTAATCTATATTTACGTTATGCGATTCAAATGTTGATTCGCACACGTCTGTATGCTAAATATACCGTGAAAAGATCCCAATTACTCCCCTCTCCGACTGTACACTTAATATACCGTAAATGTTATCGATTACTTCCCTCTCCGACTGTACACTAAATATACCGTGAATGTTATCGATTACTTCCCTCTCCGACTGTACACTAAATATACCGTGAAAAGGATCCCAAATACTCCCCTCTTCGACTGTACACTAAATATACCGTAAATGTTATCGATTACTTCCCTCTCCGACTGTACACTAAATATACCGTAAATGTTATCGATTACTTCCCTCTCCGACTGTACACTAAATATACCGTGAAAAGGATCCCAAATATTCCCCTCTCCGACTGTACACTAAATATACCGTAAAAGTTACCGATTATTTTCCCTCTCCGACTGCACACTAAATATACCGTAGAAATTACCGATTACTTCCCTCTCCGACTGTACACTAATTATACCATTAAAAGTTACTGATTACTTCCCTCTCCGACCGTACACTAAATATACCGTAAATGTTATCGATTACTTCCCTCTCCGACCGTACACTAAATATACCGTAAATGTTACTGATTACTTCCCTCTCCGACCGTACACTAATTATACCGTAAATGTTATCGATTACTTCCCTCTCCGACCGTACACTAAATATACCGTAAAATTTACCGATTAATTCCCTCTCCGACTGTACACTGAATATTTACACAACACGGTTGTCCATTGATCAAATCCGGATCGTGAGCTTTCAAGCATAAAGAAGTACATGTTTCGTGATTTACATATGACAGATTCTCGACTTTGACAGCGTCCACAATATAATCATATTACACGTGCATCAGAGAACGAGAAATTTCTCATCATAAATCAATATCAGTTACGAGACAAAGACAGCAATCAAAAATGCATGTCCTCTGTTAAAATGCCCGATATTAACGGAAAAGCGCCCTTTAAGGTATAGTATAAAGACAAATACTCCCACATAAATTGAAAAATTGGCTTAACGATTATAACTGTTATCATCAATGTACATTCATGTGATCATGTAGAAAACACATGCTATCCTATGCTATTTCAGTGCAAGGAATGAGTCAGCTCGTAGCAGGTCGTCGTGAGAGGCTAGTGTCGCAGGCAGTATAACCAGCAATCAGGCTTCATTACAAATTCTGGAGCAAATCACAAAAGATCACACGCGGTTTATTTAAGAGTGCCTGGGATTTGATTGTTAATGTATTAGAATATTATCTATTCAAAGTGAATATCATAGAAGGATATATTTACCGGAAGATTACAAAGGTGTTTTACTAATCTAGTCCGAAGAGAGATATATAACGAGTATTCAGTGAGGTATCCGTAACAATGATTGGTTACTCTTCCTCCAAGGAATCGTCTGGTTGATTACTGACAAGACTTTGGGGTCGTCATCATTTCTTAACAAGGATCCGGATAATGGTAAAACCCCTACTGTCGAGTAGTACTGGCCCAATTCCTAATGGAATGTGGTAATATCCGAGTACACCGTGTTAGTATTCCGATCCCCGAGAGGTTCGCGACCTTGTCGTCAGGTGCCCGTCTCTCATTCATACTTAATGCACATTTTATGCCTTGTCGATGATCCGAGTTCCACTTGAACGTGATATATTGGCACTTACAAATGCTCCACTATGGATTGAATGCTCTACCTCGTATACTATTGCAGGATTTGGCAGGTAGGAATGCGGTCTTCCTTTCATTGATCTCACCGAGTGCTACTGCTGCGGTTTACCTCACAGGTCAGTGCTCGTAACTTTTTTTTCTATCTGTAGAAGATGACTAACTAGCGAACTTTAAGCTATACTTCGCCGATTCGCATTGTCGGGGAAATATTATAAGCCAAATAAATATCTTTCAAACAAACGTTCAAATAATTCTATTCATTTGTCCGAAAATCCTATCTGAATAGAGGTTTACTTAAATGCTACTGGTACATTGCATGTCAACATGTACACACTAAATGTGAGAGCATTTAAAACGTAATATGTCAGTGTCTATTCATTACGAAACAGACGAATTACGATTGAACAAAGACTGATTCTCTTTAACAGGTACCGGAGGCTTGTAACGACCACACTCGCCCCCTCAGGCCGGCTCTGTTAACACGCATCTACCAGCATGACAGAACTGCAGCTAGGTAGATGATCCCATCTGCAGAGGGGAAGGTGAGAATGTGATAAGTAACGTCACACTCAGTGGGAAAAATCATGTGAGGATACCTACTTCATCATGCCGATCCGTCATGCCAGATTTATTGCCCACAAGGGCAGGATATTCGTGTTTATATGTTTATATTTATATATCACACTCGTATCGGGACTGCCCTATCGAAAGTATCTGGGGCAGGATAAAATACAGCGTGATAGGAGAGGTCTACAGCGCAGGAATTTCGTGTACACACAGAATATTCAGCGATACCTTGATAGAAATACTCGCGTGTCGAGTCATACACTTCAAGGGAGTGAGGAGAACGCGGAGTACGAACAGGCCGGGAAAATAATACAGGAAGTAAAACTTGTTCATAAACTCGACTATATAGGAAACCCGACGTCATATCGTCACACAACGAAGAAATTTCGTACATATCATGTATTCCATGCGTTCTCTCAGAATGGGAGAGCTTTAAGTAAGGATATTAGTGATTCTGTGAAATTTACTACTGAATCCCCTGGAGGGGAAATAGCTTTTGCTCAACAAATATCTGCCCGGGACACTGATGTGGAATCTGATAGTAACTCCTCGCCCAACATGGTGGTAACAATCGCCAGTGTGCTTGTAGGCCTGTTCAGTATGTCTGTGCTAGTGGCGATATTCCAGTGCTGCTGCAAAAAGCAGAACCAGGACGATTCGACAGAGCAGAAAGGAGTGAAAGAGAAAACAACAAATGACAAAAGCGTCGATAAACAAGATGCTGAGCCAGAAAAAGACACAGAAGAAGAAGAAAAAACGAAAGAGGAGGAAATTAAACAGTGAGTAACTCGATTTTCTGGCTCATTACAATGTAGGAAAAACCGCGATACCATGTACTAGACACTGATGCATAATTCAGAAACAATCTATCATTCCTTTGATGCTATATCGCTTACTCAAACAACATTATTCAATTTCTGAAGAAGATTTAAGATATACTTGTATTGAAAGTTACTTTGCCACAAGGCACAAAAGGAGGGAATGGGGTAGGGTGGAATGAGTTGTGTTATGATTCTAACGGTACAAATCCAATAATAAACTTTTTTATAACAATGAAACAGTGAAAACATTACATCTCATTTCACTCCCTCCCCGTTAACACACACACGGCCCTGTAATCTGAACCCTACCAATTACTACCGAAACAAACACAACCCGTGTCTGATCTTCATTTGGGGTTACAGCGTTCAAGTGCTCCTAAAAAGCGAATGAAATGCCTTAATTCGAAAAGTACCATCTGTTACCTTAGCAACAAACTCAATATTTACATTCAACAGTGAGTATATCCTCTGCGTGTTATTGCGATCAGTATCTACTGCATGCGAAACAGAGAGAGGGAGAGAGAGCAAGTTCAAACATTTCAACTCTGTTGACATAGATACATGGTGAAATCTACAGAGGGCTCAACTACAAAATAGACATCAAGTGGTATCACTTTGCTGAGATCCCAAATGGACATACAAACTATATATCATCATGTTAAATTCACATTCTGATAAAGTTCTATATTCAGATACTCATTCTAATGAAAATAAATTATCATATCAAATTTTGAACAAAAGTTTTTGATAACAATTTACAATCATCAGAGTAATGGGTATCTGATAAAAGAATTTTATCAGAATGTGAATTTAACATGATGATAGGCTATATACATAATAAAAATGAGTTTTATCAGATTCCAGAATTACCTGCGTTACAAAGAGCACATGGAACCTATGACTGCATGTGGGGTATCCGATACAAGAACATCTCCAGTTCATCTATTATAAATAAAATTAACCAACCCACTTGGAGATATGAAGATTACTCGGGTTTTCATTGTACATATACTGCCGAGTCAGCTTTGTTTGATTCCACAATGTTTATCCACGGTGTACTACAGCGACTTTTTGCCCTCCACAAATGGGACAGACTTCCTGATACGCAATATTAATTATTTAATACAAAACATTTGAATAAATTCGCCTTCCCTGATCGCATAAGAAACAGATGGACTTGACGTCAACATTTTATAATGTATGTACTTGATATTACGGTTTCTTTTTCATTTGTGAGCCCTTGTGTAAAATCGTTAATCATCATAGCCGATGAGAGATTTATAGCCAAAACATTGCACAGAGCATTTCGTTATTAGTCAAACTTTGGAATGTCCATTACATTTGTTTATATTAGTAGCATACTCCCAATTTGTATTTGGATTCGATCAAATAGGAAATTTAGTATCAGGCAGATTGTTTGTTTCAGCAATTAATCTATCCAGTTTGCTGTATTAAATTTAATTCTTTCCTTTCTTTAGAAGAGAGTCGGTGGTAGAGGACCCAGTGTCATTCAGAAATCGTATCAAAGCTTTCGAGAAAACCAAAACCCCTGAACCCCCTCCCGTGACCAAGGGACCTACTCCAAAGAAACGCCCCCAGAGTGAAGCATTTAAAGCGTTCGAAAACAAAGGCATTCTGATTGGCATGGTAAGTTCTTCAATAACAGCATCAGGTACGAGAGAATAGCCTAACTGTAGCTCTATAATCAACTTTTCATGTACGTAAAAAAGAAGGGAATACTTATTCTATGTGATATGACGAACACCTTATTTCTGGATATTGAATAAACATCAAGTATGAGACGATAGAAAATACGTACGGTGTATACTTAACTAGATCATAGCCTCTCCATGATCGCCATAAATGAGGAAAGGATGATTAATATGTTTTTATCTCGCACCGTAGTGTGCTGCGGGTCACATTATAGGTGTACTACTAGTGTAGTAGGATCTATGCACTAAGTTGTAGGGGTCCGG
This sequence comes from Pteria penguin, assembly GCA_035048485.1. Lineage (NCBI taxonomy): Eukaryota > Metazoa > Mollusca > Bivalvia > Pterioida > Pteriidae > Pteria > Pteria penguin. The sequence continues at coordinate 87,728,296 of CM068580.1, forward strand.
CACAACACATAAACTATGCCATAAGTTATACGGCCCTGGCATAACGGGGGACTTTACACGTAAGTGATTATAATAGCGGCCCGGGCATAACATTGAACTATGCATGAAGTTAAAGGGGTTAACACGTATCACGGGAAATTATGCATGAAATAAAAGGGTCCTGGCATAACTGGGAACTACGTGTGAAGTTATAGGGGTCCTCTCAAAACAGGGAACTCCACACGAATAGGGGACCTGGCATAACAGAGAACTGCTAACGAAGTAATACGGATCCAGACAACAAGGAACTACATGTATGCACTAAGTTAAAATGGTTCTTGCATAACGGGGAATAATAAATAAAGATACCTGGCAATGGGCAAAGGGAGATATGCACAAAGTTATAGACATCCCGACATACCAAGGAACTATGCACGAAATCATTGGGGTCCTGGCAGCATGGTTAGTTATGTACAAAGTTACATGGGTCCGACATAACAGGGAACTATAATGCAGGAAGTTTAGGGCTTCTGGTATAGCAGAAAACTATGCATGAAGTTTTAGGGGTTCTGTTGTAACAGGGAACTGTGCAGGAGGTTTTAAGGGTCCTACAGTAATTTATGCACGTTATCATAAGGGTCCAGGGACAGCAGGGAACTATGCACGAAGTTATTGAGGTCCAGACAGAACAGGGAACCACGCGCACCGTTATAAAGTTCAATGGGCAATATTGTAGAAATATAAATATTACAAAAGTTACAGCTACGAATATATTATAAGAAAATGTATAATTCTGAAATGAATACATAATTAAACAGATACAATTACATACATAATATAAAACCGTGATCATCGTTACTTCGATATTTAATAATTAAATATTCCATTTCCCGCCCTGTAGTTCCTTGTATTATTTATGATTACATATGGCTTGAATAAGTTTGTAGGTAATCAATGATAATACGGGAAATGTTATCATCCTACTAGATAAATAGGAGACTATTGCCGTTATAGAGATGTTATCATCCTACTAGATTAATAGGAGACTACTGCCGTTATAGAGATGTTATCATCCTACTAGATAAATGTTATCATCCTACTAGATTAATAGGAGACTATTGCCGTTATAGAGGTGTTATCATCCTACTAGATTAATAGGAGACTATTGCCGTTATAGAGATGTTATCATCCTACTAGATTAATAGGAGACTATTGCCGTTATAGAGATGTTATCATCCTACTAGATTAATAGGAGACTATTGCCGTTATAGAGATGTTATCATCCTACTAGATTAATAGGAGACTATTGCCGTTATAGAGATGTTATCATCCTACTAGATTAATAGGAGACTATTGCCGTTATAGAGATGTTATCATCCTACTAGATTAATGCTATCATCCTACTAGATTAATAGGAGACTATTGCTGTTATAGAGGTGTTATCATCCTACTAGATTAATGTTATCATCCTACTAGATTAATAGGAGACTATTGCCGTTATAGAGATGTTATCATCCTACTAGATTAATGCTATCATCCTACTAGATTAATAGGAGACTATTGCCGTTAAAGAGATGTTATCATCCTACTAGATTAATGCTACCATACTACTAGATAAAAAGGAGACTTGACGTTATAGAGGTGTTATCATCCTACTAGATAGATGTTATCATCCTACTAGATTAATAGGAGACTATTGCCGTTATAGAGATGTTATCATCCTACTAGATTAATGCTATCATCCTACTATATTAAAAGGAGACTATTGCCGTTATAGAGATGCTACCGCATACACAAAATTAGTTAAAAATAAAATTAAAATTTATTCATTTTGTTTTTCGTTTCTTTTTTAAATTACATTGTTACGTATTCGATTACTCTTTGGACTACTGTCGCAACTTCCAGAAAACTGACTACTACAGACAGACTGTCAGACAGCGCGTTTTTGAACAGTAAAATTACCGACTGAGTATTCGGGTCAATGTTCAGGATATAAGTCGACAACATTTCCTACAATCCTCTTACTTTCTCAATAAGATATAGATAACAGAGTGACACTTGTATAACAGAAAACTGTGAAGAAAATTCTTGGGTTTCTTTCTTGTGTTACGTCACACAAAGATTGTTTCAGTCCTATTGTGACGTCATCTGCTTGATGCATTGCACAGAAATTGGGACCCAGTTGAAACATCTTCAGAGGTCGTATTAGAACGGAGTACTTAAAAACTAAAATGATTATACTAGTGTAATAAGAAATAGCAGACAATGTAACAGGTATGCTAATTGATATAGGGATAGTGTAAAAGGCATTCCAAGGCACAGAGGTGATACTGTAAAAGAGCGATACAGAGATGTTAGTGAACTAGGGGACAACAGGCATCCCTAGGCACAGACATAGAGATGTTAGTGTACTAGGGGACAACAGACATCCCTAGGCACAGACATAGAGATGTTAGTGTACTAGGGGACAACAAACATCCCTAGGCATAGACATAGAGATGTTTGTGTACTAGGGGACAACAGACATCTCTAGGCACAGACATAGAGATGTTAGTGTACTAGGGGACAACAGACATCCCTAGGCACAGACATAGAGATGTTTGTGTTCTAGGGGACAACAGACATCCCTAGGCACAGACCTAGAGATGTTAGTGTACTAGGGGACAACAGACATCTTAAGGCACAGACATAGAGATGTTAGTGTACTAGGAGACAACAGGCATCCCTAGGCACAGAGATGATACTGTACTAGGAGACAACATGTATCCCTAGGCACAGACATAGAGATGTTAGTGTACTAGGGGACAACAAACAATCCCTAGGCACAGACATAGAGATGTTAGCGTACTAGGGGACAACAGACATCTCTAGGCACAGACATAGAGATGTTAGTGTACTAGGGGACAACAGACATCCCTTGGTACAGACATAGAGATATTAGTGTACTAGGGGACAACAGGCATCGCTAGGCACAGAGATGTTACTGTACTAGGAGACAACAGGCATCCCTAGGCACAGACATAGAGATGTTAGTGTACTAGGGGACAACAGACATCTCTAGGCACAGAGATGTTACTGTACTAGGAGACAACATGCATCCCTAGGCACAGACATAGAGATGTTAGTGTACTAGGGGACAACAGACATCTCTAGGCACAGACATAGAGATGTTAGTGTACTAGGGGACAACAGACATCCCTAGGCACAGACATAGAGATGTTAGTGTACTAGGGGACAACAGGCATCCCTAGGCACAGAGATGTTACTGTACTAGGAGACAACAGGCATCCCTAGGCACAGACATAGAGATGTTAGTGTACTAGGGGACAACAGACATCTCTAGGCACAGAGATGTTACTGTACTAGGAGACAACATGCATCCCTAGGCACAGAAATGCAGGTGTAACAAGTAACCACAGGCATATTTAGGCAAAGAGACGCTAGTGTTATAGAGAATGAAAGGCATTCCTAGATAAAGAAATACTAGCACAATAGGGCAACCTAGACATCCCTTGACATAGGGATGTTAGTGTTATAAGAAAAGGATGCTAGTATAATAAGGAATCCCAGGCATCCCTAGCCATAGACTGATAGAGATACTGATGTTTTAGGCAATATGAACACCATAAGTATCAGGGGTTTATACACAATACTACAGGGGTGTTATTGATTTAGACAGTAAATCCTATCGTGAGGTATCATTCTACTAGTGCACTGCTTCATGATGTATTGACGTTATAGGTCTGCTAGTACAATGTACATGAAACACTTCTTTAATATTTAGCAATGTATAGCATATTATTATGTAAACCATAACAATATACTGATATAAAAAGGTACAATAGCGTTCAAATCAGTGTTCTGTGGCATGTAAGTTGGGTTTTGCTGGCCATGAAATATCAGTCATACTGCTACCTGGAAGCAGAGGGTAAGTAACCTCTCCAACATTATGCAATCTGAACCACCTACACAGCAAGCCAAGTGCTTGTTCACTACACTCAGTCTGCCCTTCAGTGTCATAGGAGCATCCCTTGTGTGTTGTAAGTTCCCATATGCCATGCCTAGATGATATTGCACCTGTATACACCAGTACTGACCCTCTCTATTGTAAACATGCAGTACACCTGTTTAACGTGGTTTGAAATGATATCTGATTTCAACATCACTTCCTCAATTATACATGTGGTATTTCACTGACAGCACAGGCCCTGTTTTTACTTTTTACTTGTGGTATAGAGTGCCATGTGATATCTGCACTTGATTTATAAAGTAGTTCTTTTTATCTTTTATTAACAAGAACTACTTTTTACCTTGAATACAAAATAGATTCTTCAATGAAAATATCACTTCATTGCTTATGGTATACAAGGTATAGAATGTGATGTCACATAACACATGACTTTTTCTTCTTTGCGGTTGATTGATTACTGTTTAACACCAGGAATATTTTACCAATATAATTGTGGTATCTGTCTGCTGCACTCCTCAATAAAGTTTGTCCTGTTATTGAAAGTGAGAGGTTCCTGGTAAAAATCTCTGAATAAAATGTAATGCCAATAATTCAACACTGGACATTTAACACTCAAGTCGTGTTGCAGAATGCTTTACCACACTTGTTGAGGGCGAGATTCTTAACTAGATTGAAATATCTATGCAAAAGAGTGCTCCACAGCAGGTACTGCCAGAGTATTAACAAAAGTCATTAAAATAGCAGAAAAAAAACAGTAGTGCATTTTGCATAAACCTTCTCTAGAAAAGAGCACATTTTAAAATGCGGTATACTTGATGTGTCTGTACGACACAAATGACCTCCCCTTTCTATTACTAGATTGTTTCTGGTTTCTATATGATATAATCAGCTCTTAGTACATGTATTACAATGTTATATCAGAAACATTTCAATTTATACAATCTTGTTATATAGGGAAGAAGTCCCCTCTTACCAAGGAAAAAGTTGGGAAATGAGGATGAAAACAGTAATGAGACCCCTGTTGTTACCCCAATTAAATCTGAAGGAGGGGAGACCACTGACAAAAAGGCAACAGAAAACAAGGAATCCAAACAAGAGAGTAAGGACGACATGGCAGGGTAAGTAGATGTAGAGACTGAAGCAACTTTAAATAAACATTTTAATATTTGCTGTTTTAGCACATCTACATTATGTTTAATTGTCTAACAACAATGCATTGACAGCTACAATATTCTATCTGCTGCTTGATATCCTTTCTTAGCTACAGACAGCAAAGTCACTTCTAGATATACCAGTGCATATTCTTCAAAAAGTTTTCTCTGACAGTTTGAAAGAGTATAAGGTTACTATATAAATTATTTACATGTGTAGTTTATTTTGTAAATAAAACATACCATTTTTTTTATCATAAGGTATGTTCAGCCAGAAAATCCAGATGTGGTGATAGCAGATGTGGATGAAGATGATACGGAATTTGGAGCAATCAAGCGAGAAACTGAGGTCTTAAGATCAGTAAGTAATGAATTGTATTTCTACCACAAATTAAGAATTGTCATCACCATGACTGCAAAAAGAGAATTATAGGAGACTGAAATTTCACTGGTTAAATTTTTCACTTCAAGCTATTAAGATTTTTAGAATTTTCTACGTAAACTTGTTTATAAATCAAGTAAGATGAGCTAGAAGAAAAAATATTGATATTAAGAAATCCATAATGGAGTAATAAATCAACTGTAACTATGAAGAGCTTTTAATGAGTTTATATTTTTATTTCTTAGTACCGCAAAGCACCTCCTCCTAAGAATAGAAACCGATCATCGGCAGCATTTCGTCGTAAGAAAGCTCAGGAGAGCATGGCAGACCTGGTAAGTTTGCCACACATGTCCATATCATAGCATGGTAGACCTGGTGAGTTTACCAGACGTCCATATCATACTAGTATATGGTAAGTTTACCACACATGTCCATATCATACCAGTATATGGTAAGTTTACCTGACATGTTCATATCATAGTAGTACAATGTACATGGTAAGTTTACCACACATGTCCATATCATACCAGTATATAGTAAGTTTGCCACACATGTCCATATCATACCAGTATATGGTAAGTTTACCACACATGTCCATATCATACCAGTATATGGTAAGTTTGCTACACATGTCCATATCATACCAGTATATGGTAAGTTTACCACACATGTCCATATCATACCAGTATATGGTAAGTTTACCACACATGTCCATATCATACCAGTATATGGTAAGTTTGCCACACATGTCCATATCATACCAGTATATGGTAAGTTTGCCACACATGTCCATATCATACCAGTATATGGTAAGTTTGCCACACATGTCCATATCATACCAGTATATGGTAAGTTTGCCACACATGTCCATATCATACCAGTATATGGTAAGTTTACCACACATGTCCATATCATACCAGTATATGGTAACAAACATTATTAATACATGTAGAACAAACTAAGTTATATCTAAGGCAGTTTGAAAATGAATGAAATAAATTGAAATTTTGCCAATAATCTGAATTTTGTACTTCCTTCTCACAGTTAATTCCTGAGAATTTAGATGAAGTAAGTACAAAGGCATGACATCTGTATGAAAGCAGCATGATCTTTCTCTCAATGATAATGCTTATGGTAAACTCAATGTCTTGTTGCATAAAAGTGATCTATTCTCTTTTTATAAAGTGCTACTTATATATTGTGTAATATTGCTTTACTGCCAACAGACATCAATTTTCATTACTTACGTACATGTGCATCAGTTTCTACTATATGTTTTCTACTTTTATCTCTTATGTTATTTCATACAACTCCTTAATCTAAACTTTGGAGTTGTAACAACATTGAACTCCAGATACTTTCATTAACCAATACGCCAAGCAGCGAATGAATGTTGTGCTCTAGCAGTCCAAGTAGATGGCTGCTATTCATATTTTTCTGCTATTTCCTTATGTTATTCTGTCAATTGTGAAATGAGAGCATGATGTGTATTTTCTTATAGATTAATGAAGGAAAAGAATTATCTTTTCGTGTTACAACGGAAACTGAAAAATCCGAAGCAAAATCACTGGAAAAGAAAAGTGAAGAAAAAAGTACTGAACTAAATTCAAATGCTGCTTCTAAAGACTCTACTCAAAGTGAAAATACATGTGCCAAACCTTATGAAAAAGACAAGTCGCCATTTAGAAAATCGCCAGAGAAAACTGTGATAAAAAATATCAGTCCGGAGAAAGATTCTAAATCAAAGTCAGATATCACAGACAGTATTAATAAAGTGGAAGACCTTAGTGCTAAAAGTGACAAAACAAACTCTGAATCTCTGTTTGTGCCAGGAGGAAATATATTTTTACAAATTGATCCTACAGTACAAAAGAAATCCCTAACACCAAAACCTTTATCTCCTCATGGTGGCAGCCATCCAGGTATATTTAGATCTAATCTAGAGGGTGGAGAAATGATTCATTACCTTCTTGATCTCACTTTGTATCACAAAATCTATCCTATTGGCTGTAACATATAAGCTTATCTTTAACCAAAAAATTATTGGCCTGATTTTGACCAGGTTTTCAACATTCTATGATTAAATACGACCTCAATGAAAAAAAAAATTTCAACCTAATTCATGATTAAGTGTAAAACTTTAAATATTACTTGTGTCAGATTTCAACACATGAATTGAACTCTATTTGTCAAGGAAGTTTTTCCAATTGATATCGTTGCAAGTTTATTTATAGATATCCGAATCGGAGCTAGATCTGATGATGATATAAGAAGCACATCCCCAGTGACACCTGATGGAAGATTAGTGCAAGGTAAATCAATTCCTGATTACTAAATTGCCTGATCCTCCATATCTGAATATTTAAAATAGTCAACAGAAAGGCTTGCCAAAAACAAATCCTTACTGAAAAGAGAACAACACTGGAAAGTTAAACAAATGATCTACCTTGATATCATTTGATGTAGTTAACCCCTCTGTCAGGATAAAACAAGCCATGGAACAAGATGTTTCAACTGAGCATTTTACAATTAAAGTAAGATAGTGTCACCTGCTGTCCAAGACTCCTTACCGGAAGGAAAGGCACAGATAGCTGGACATCAGACAAAAAGGACCTAATATGTAATATTTCCATAATGTCTAGAGATTTCTTTATATTTTTTTTTCACTTTTTCAGCTCTAACAGAAAAGCTGAAGACTCAAAAAGGAGTATGTATTTAGTTTCAGCTATGTTATTATTATGTTATTATTATGTTATTATTCAGGTTGATTCAGTATTACACCAAATCTATACAAGGTATTGCATTGAGTATGAACACCTCTAGAGGAAATAAATTTAAAGGCTTTTAGATTCAAACCTTAACTAAATATCTACATTAAAAATTAAACATAGTTTCTTTAAAGATAATATTACAATCCTGATTATTTTCTTTCATTTTAGAATTCAGATCTGAAGCAGAATAAATTATACAACAGACGTTCTCTCAACACAGATTTATGATGCCATCTACATGTGGATTTAGTGTCGAGTGTGTTATCTACATTCTCTCAACACAGATTTATGATGCCATCTACATGTGAATTTAGTGTCGAGTGTGTTATCTATATTCTCTCAAAAGTGATTCATCATGCCATTTGTATATGTGGATTAATGTCAACTGACAACTTGTATTTCCTCTATGCATATTTATGATGATATCTACAGAAGTGGATGTAATGTTAATTTATACCCTTTTCTGTGAAAATTTATGCCGACATTAAAATGAGGATTTGTTTCAATAATACAACTAATAATTATTGAGCATTGTCTAAATCTATCATTGACATTTGTGGATTTAACTTCGTTAGAACAATTTCTGTTCCTTTTGCAGATTTATTTTGCATATGTGGATTATCATCAACAGTACAACTTGTGTTCTCTCAGGCTTAGAATATCATTTACATACAGGATTAGGGTTGAACTCACACTTCATCAAGTCATATTAAGGCGCCATATACTGCAACTAATGCAAAGAATACCCTTTGTTAACTACACTACTCCTTTAAAGCAGATTCATTATTTAATCTATTCATGCAACCAGTAGTTGCATACATATTGGTACACTCTCTCCACAAAGACTTAATGACATCAACCATTATAGTGATACAGTATTAAACATTAACCCATGCGTATAAAATGTCCATTTGGTGTAAAAATAATACCTGAAAATTTTATTTTTACTAACAAAAAAGTCATCTAGATAAAAAAATACAATGCATTATCTATAGAATATAGCCCTTCTGTAGGAAATTTTTTTCTAATATTCAATTGTCAATAACTTTCCTTCATTTCATGCTTCGTTACAGCAAAGATGTAATTCTATTCATTATATACCAGATTTTTTGTGTTCATGTCAAGTCCATGTTGTCCAAATTTTCAATCTGTGGTATTTTTTCTGTGTTTTTGTTTTCCCAATATTCTATACATGTATATCAAAATCAAATTTGGATTCATATGACAGAAGCATCCGAGTGTTATGAGATTTTGGTGATAATGCTGAATGATTCTTAGCCAAATGATATGAGGCAATTGCAAAGTTTAAAGAGACTTTCAGACTGTTTAAAAGGCAGAACATTCCGGAGCAATGCAAACTGTTATATGTTAAAACAGAAAAAAATTAAGCTAAGCTTTCTGGATAATTGACCCTTCCATTAACGCAAAAAAAAAACCCTGTTAAATTAGATGACTTCACAATACTCTACAACTCGGTCATACCTTGGACTAACATTGAAAATGTATTGTGACGTCATGAAATTCAATAAATGTACTGCAAAAGTGATGGGTCACTTTTGCCATTTAAGTGTACCTTTTATTAGTTTCACAGAAAGAATAGCTCATTATTCTCTACAAAGTATAGATATATACCTTGGTGAAAGCCTGTTCAACTTATCATTATTAGTCTTTATGTTAGAGCTTTTTATAAGATGCTTCCTTAACATAATATCATTTTCGTGAATTCTAATTTGTCATATCAAGTATGGATATTTGTTCCAACTTTTGATGTCTTTAACAATATAATTATACTATCAATTTTGTACTTAAAATTGCTATGCAAATATTTTACTTGCTTTTATACTAAAAAACATGATTCAATTGTTTTTAACATTGCTTCAATCATGATTTATATAAGAAAGTTTTATATTTATTAGAAAATTAAAATATCAATGCTGAAATTCTGTTTTTGTTTAATGATCTTTGACAGCAACAGAGATTTGATCTATGAAAGCAACTGAGGTTTTATAAGATGTAGATATTAATGCTACTAAGCATTTAACCTCTTCACTCACAATCTTCAGGACTGAACTGCATGTGCTGATCTACCAGAGCTCTTATCAACTATTAATTTACAGTTCTAACTACTTGAAATTATCCACAACAAATGCAGACATCACTTGAATGTTTTCACATTGTTAAACCTGTTATCATCTGAATTTATACTCAACAATTAGCAGGCTGAACGTATCATTTATTACTTATACCAAATAGCTTTATATTTCGAATGCAATTAAATTAATTGAATTTGTCAGATGAAAAATGGTAAATAGAAAATCTGATAAACTATAAACTCAAAGTCATAATGAAATTTTATATAAAGACAGATTCCAATAAATCCCAGAGTAGCTTATTACTAATGTCGGAAATGGTTTATAATAGAAACAGTAAGAAGAGGCTCAAACATGAAGATTTGCTGTTGGTCAGAGAGACAAAGCAAGATTATCTACAGATTTTGTTAACTCAGTTCTGTAGTCCATTTTTATAGAATAAGATACGAGTTGACATTTTTAGAGTACATTTTGCTGAGTCACAATTCTATTTTCATAATAAATGTGGTACTACTGACCCGGTCTTTGTAAGTCTCTGGCAACAATTTTCCTCGATCATCTGGTTCAGGAAGATGGATGAAGAAGCCTAGTACATCTCCCTCCTTGTATCCACCATCACAGTAATGTTTCCCACGACTCTGGTGAAATATTGTGCCTTTCCTAGATCTCCACGAATAACTGAACTTATCATAGCCACATGGTGCCTGAAGATTACCTGTGAACATTTACTGCTTATCAGTTGGTGGCAATGATAAAAGGGTAGACAAAACTTTCCTGATGTGATTATTTATCAGTTACACCTCTGATTAAGCATTTAAGACTACAACACATACAGGTGTTGCTAAAGTACCCATAGATTTGTTTAATTCTAATTAATTCTGAGATTTCTGATGGATCTATAAGTAAAATTAGAAAGAAAAGGAGATGAATAAACATAATACACATCCATTTGCTGTAAAATATCAAGTATTTGAAGCTCCATAAAATTTTTATTAAATATTTTTATTCAAAAATTTCAAGTAAAACTTGCAGAAAATACTTCTAGGAATCATAAATTTGTGTCTTATGGTATATCAGGGTAAAACAAAATATTACACCAATCTTTACAACAACTGATTTTACTAATCTTGATGGCTTGAAAGTAAAATGGGGAGGGGGAAGTTTTCATAATGTCATTAAAATCAGAAATGGTTGAACTTCTCTCAAAAAGTGTATTAATTAAGCTAAATGAATATAATCTTCTTTCATCATGTTGAAAAAATGGGCAAAGTCTATGATCAAGGAACAAGTTTCTAGTTTAAGTACATCAGAGTAATGTGAACTAGAACTGTCCTAATGTGACAAATACCCCCTGCAGCAACAAAATTTGAAGTAGAGTAAAGACAAAGGTAAAGGTCATGAGTTCAAAAATTTTGGTACCAACCGACAGGTCTTGCTACAAGGAATAAACGTGTGGTATGAGGACCCCATCTCTTGGTTCAAAAGTTATGGCCAAGGTTAAAGTTTTTCAAAAGTAGGTCAAATGTCAAGGTCATGGTGTCAAAAATTTTGCTACTGACAGACAGGTCTGCCACAAGAAATAGACATGTGTAGTTGAGGGCCCCTGTTTTGGTTCAAAAGTTATGTCTAAGGTAAAGTTTTGCAAAAATAGGTCAAACATCAAGGTCACAAGGTCAAAAACTTTCGTACCGACACACAGATCTTGCCACAAGGAATACACATGTGCAGTATGAAGCCCCCATCTCTTTTGACTCAAAATTTAAGACTGCAGTTAATATTTTTCAAAAGTAGGTTAAACGTCAAAGTCACAGGGTAAAAAATTTTGGTACTGACTTAAAGGTTTTGCTACAAGGTTAAAGTTTTTCAAAAGTAGCTCAAATGTCAAGGTCAAGGTCACTAGGTCAAAACCTTTTGGTACTGACATAAAGGTCTTGCCACAAGGAATACACATCTGTAGTATGAAGGCCCCATCTCTTTTGGTTCAAAAGTTATGGCCAAGGTTAAAGTTTTCTGGACAGACGCACAGACAGACAGATGTACAAGGTGATTGTTTGTCAAACAAAAGAGAGTTGTAGGAAGATCTATAGCATATTTTTATCTTGAATCTTGAACTCATGCAGAAAATGTAGGTCAGATGCATCACAGGATGCATGTGTTTAAATAAGTATCCCAAGATGAACCTATGGTGCAAGTTTGGTAACTGTAGCACCTATACTTTCTCCAATACTGAATTACCCAAAACAACTTAACCGAGATGCTCATGTGGAAAATGTAGGTCAGATGCATCATCAATAAAACTTAAACTTCCATTTTGATTAATATGAAAGCTGGCGTGGCGTAGTGGTATCACGCTCGCTTCCTGATCGGGAGGCCGGGTTCGAGTCCCACTCTGGTCATGCTGGTGTCCTGTCTTTCAGATGAGTCAGTAAAAACTGAGGCCCCATGTCATGGTATGCATGGCACGTTAAAGATCCCTCACTGCTTTGGGTGGGTCCGTTGCAAAGGTCCAAATTTGTATGCCCCGCATCAGGCAGATGCTGTTACCATATACGAGAAATATTCGTGGTGTGACGTTAAACAAAAATCAATCAATCAATGATTCATATGAATATGGTATACAATTTAATGAACAAAGTATGGCAAAGATTCATTTTGTCCAAATGGTATGTGCCCTTAAATCATTGATACAACTTTTGACCTTGTATCCTTTACTTCATATACAATTTTAATTTTGCATCCACTATTGTGACCTGAGTAAAAAACAGTAAAGAACCATCACTGAGGATATAATTTCATATGCAGATAACAGTATCCCCTGCTACAGAAGACCACTGCCGTCCACGACCACCTGTCTTTCACGGCAAAAACAGCACTGCACAAATGCATTTCATGTTAGAATGCACCTGTCGTCTGCGAACACCTGTAAAACACGACCAGCGACCATGATTTTCTGTAAAAGTCCAAATCCCTATTTTGCAAGACCATTACTATCAAAAATTCGAAGACAGCAATCACAATTTTGCTTGAAAAACAGCACACTTACGTGATCATTATTATTTTTTTCGTTTTAAATTCATGTAATATTGGATCTATTGTGTATCTGTATATGGGAAATATCACTATATTATTGTTTGCATTAATTGACTCCCTGCCTTATATGACTGTACTTTTGACTGCCAGATGCCATTTACTATTCAACCTGTCTGTAATAAGCGACTCCCTGTCTTACATGATAAGTGTGTTTCTACAGTCCCAGGTGAATTAAAAAGCCTGTATTAAACGGCTTTGATGTTTCACCTAATCCTTCTCCAACACTGATAAAAAGAATAATACCATTAATTGCGGCCCCCAATAATCAATACCTTTCTTTCGATTAAGTTTCTAGACCTAAAACTCAGAAACCCGTACCTAAACTAAAGGTCGTAAAGAAAAAGTTAGATCCTTTAAAAAACATAAAAACTTTGGGAAGGTTAGCAAATCTGTGGTAGTAAATAAGGAGATTTGGAATACAATATATGAAAAATTCAATGATGGATAGATTCCAACTGTGTTAATGACTACCTGTATTATTTGACCTTTTTATCTAGGTCCCTTGAAAAGTAATGTAAGACAATTGCCTGTACTTTCTTTTGGCAGACGACCTGTTTTTGACTTGCAGCAGGGGTGGTTTCGCATAGCAGGTTTTACTGAACACAGTAAAATCATTGTTACAAATTACATTTCCTATAGAAATTTGTCTTTCTCCAAGAAGCTATCCTTTTTTTTTTATCTCCAACAAGCTTCGAAAAAAACTCCTAAATAATTTGTTACAACAAAATGAAAGTAAGTGAAAACACCACGATCATGTTGTTTTATTTCATGAAAATATTAAAATAAAATGAAATATTCCATGACAAGAGGCAGGACTGATGCACAGTAATGACATCATCCTTACAGTGACTTGAATTGTAACCTAGTGAAGAAGTACCTAAAGACTCGGACCATCCAATCCGTGTAGCTGTCTGATCAGGCATCTCATCAACAGCGACCTCATAGAACCAAGCTCCTCGACGTACACCTGTAATTATGTATGTATAATGTACAATGGAAAAAAATCTCTACCATACTTCAGGCCACCAATAAAATAATGAGAGTCTGGTGATTTGTCAAGAAGTTTTTCTTTCAGATTTCTACAAATGGCAACCAACACATACTTTGGGGTTACCATGTGAGTGTTTTACAAAAACTGACAGGGTATCGGTGAATACCCTTTCAGAAATTGAGTTTCACTGCGAGGTGTTAGCCAAGCTGTGAAACGGAAATTTCTGACAGGGTATTCGCCGATACCTTGTCAGTTTTTGTAAAACACAAGCATGGTAACCCCATTCTAATGCATTTGACAAAATAATTACAACTAGAAGCACAGAGTGGTTTTCTAAGCCAATTCGCTAATCACAGTCTTATCAAAAACTGCAGAGTATCGTGACGTCACAAATCAGAAACTGCAGGGTATTGTGACGTCATATCAAAAACTGCAGGGGTATTGTGAATACCCTTGCAGTTTTTAAATCCGACAGCCAATGAGATCGCGTGTTACAAACAAAGTGCATAAGAATAAAATGTAACGACAAATAAATATATAAATCAAAGACTTGAAGAGCCACAAAGGTGTTGAGCTAAATTTGATTTAATGCTGTCAAAAGTAGCAGAAATTGACCAGTTGTGTTCATCTTTTTTGTTGAATTCCGATAATTTTTGGTATACAGTAAAAATGAAAGCTTATGGACCAACAGCCGTATATAAATGTGAATGAAAGTTGTCAGTGGGCAATGTAGCTCTCCGGCGGGGCTTTGTCATAAAGTAAGATGCATAGTAAACAGTTTCTTGATGGGGTCCATTGTCATGAGGAAGTCAAGGGTTATAAGTGGTACTGATTATGACATCATAATAACATTTTATTGTTTTTTAATTACGTCACTCTTGCAGAAATATCTCAAATGTCTTATCACAAAGAAAGTACATGTGAAATCAATCGAACACCATTGCCTTCTTTTTTTTACAAAGACAGAAATTGATAAGTTGTTACCATTGTTAATTTGTTTGAAGATATGGTCTAGGTTACAGTTTTTGTCTATGCTTCTAACACTGACACTACGGCTAACAGCTTCTATATATCAACCAAACACACTAGTTATTATTCAGTCGTTTATTGTATGTGCAAGTGTAAGGGCTACAACGCCATGCCGATTGTGAATCACAATTGCAGTTTATTGTTTAATTTGGAATAAAATAAATAAAATAAAATAAAATCTTCACATGTAAGTTCCACTTAATTTATTTTTCATGCATTCAATCTTAAATTCTGTCTTTATCCATGCTATCATCCTTTACATCCGCATTAAATTTTGTGGGCGATTTGAAAACTTTCTCGGCTACCATTTCTTATGCCATCATGGGAACTTATCCAAATATGGGGAAGACCATATGATATATACACATCATCTTTAAGATAGATTGGAGTTACCTGCTCTTGTTTGCTATGACAAGTGATCACCGCCACTCTGTAAAGCCTATACCCTGTCCAGCAAGTGTTATTTATAGCACAGGCGGTAAGGGCAGATAAGAAGCTGTACACACTGCATGTAGATATTTTTAAAATTCGTCTGCAGTAGCATACACAGCATAGGTATACAGTACCTGACGTAATTTACGAGAGGCTCGTGATGTTTAGTCTTGAGGATGTAATTAATTTTGTCAATATTTGTTGATTCTAGATTAAATGAATGAAACAAAACGAAAACCAGTGAGATAAAAATAACCGATAACGCGTAACTTGAATCTAGGTCAGCCTCGTTATGAATTAGTGGTCACCTATCCAGATATTTTAAGATCTTTGTGACACGCATTGCCAGTCTATATATAAGATTCTATGAAATATTTTTTTAGTTCTTTTTTAAACTAAACTTTATATCTAAATATATTATTATTATTATTATATTATTTATATTATTATATTATCGTGCGATCGGTTTCCATATTGGTGCTTATATGTCAAATTAGGCATTGATTGCTTGTGTTACAAGTGTTCTACTACGATTTCTCCAAAGAAGGCAGTATGTCACATGGTCTTCCCCATATTTGGAAAAATTCCCATGAAGTGTGATTGTAATTCATAATTGGCTTGTGTCATTACTACGAATGAATATTTTTACACACACAATAAACGACAGAATATTAAATGTTTTAGGGCAATATATTGATAGTTTACGTTAAGAAGTTAACATCAGTAGTATCAAGTTTAGCGGTCCTACTCCAGATTATTTGGTTTGCATCATGTTTATGAATTTTATTAAATTAAATTAATAATGAAAAGGTATGTATGTTCTATATTTATCAATAACGTTCAGCATGCGACTTTGACCTTTAGCTTTGAAAAGAATAGACATCATCCTCTTTTCACAGTAAGTACATGTACTAAGCTTGACTGTCATAGCCAACATGGTTCCATCTGTGTCTTGTTTACAAGTTTATCTACACAGTTTTTTGTATGTAACCTGGACCTTTGTTCCCTAAACTTGAAAAACTCCACGTATCATTCTCTCAGCATCAGCAGTACGAAACAAAGTTGATAGCTCTATTCCAAACAAATTGTCCTGAATCATATTAACAACTTTTATCGACAATGCTTAGTATAACCTTGATCTTTGACC
The DNA here is from genome assembly GCA_035048485.1 of Pteria penguin. Lineage (NCBI taxonomy): Eukaryota > Metazoa > Mollusca > Bivalvia > Pterioida > Pteriidae > Pteria > Pteria penguin. The sequence goes on from CM068580.1 coordinate 87,745,328, forward strand.
TCTAACTTTGAAGAACTCAGGGTGTCCTCCTCCTGTCATAAGAAGTACAAGTACTAAGTTTGATAGTCCTAGACCAAATGGAATCTGGTTACAAGCTTTATAAACAATGTTAAGCATGTGACCTTGACCACTGTTAGATACAACATATATCATAATATGTCTGTCTCTGACGAGCACATAAGCTGGTGTAGCCTAGTGGAAAAGGTGCTTGGCTCCTGACCGAGAGGTCCTGGGTTCGACTCCTGCCCTGGGTGTTCTGTCTTTCGTATGAGGTTCCGTGTCACGGCAGACGTGGCATGTAAAAGATCCCTCACTGCTTCGAGTGGGTCTGTTGCAAAGGTCTAAATTTGTATGCAATGCATCAGGCAGATGATTTTTTTTCAGAGTCAATTCCATTTCAAAATGTAAAACACTGTTCCTACCATGTGTAGCCCTGACCATACTATAGCCTTTTTCCCCAGTTACGGACAATCTGTCATCAGATATTTTCAATTGTGGGGCTGAAAAAATAATTGTTAATGCATTTAACTTCATTTTAAATGTGTTCAATTAAACTATACAGTTTAAACTGGAAAACTTTGGTAAATATATGCAAAGAGTTCAGAAGGTTGAACTCTTTTTTTTTTGAAAAGGTAAATCGACATTTTAATCCATACACCACCCACCTTTGTATTCTATGAAATGCATCCATTCAAAAAAATAATTCACAGTACAGGAAATAACAAATGCATCTACTAATCTAGTATAAATTATTGAAATATTATCAATGCATATTGTCTTTAGATATAGTGTGACATTCAATACAAATCAAAGAACATATCAAGCATATGCACAATGTACTACTAAAGTTGTACCTCTGTCATTTAGTGCCAACAGAACTTCGGCTCCCAGGTATGTTCTGTAGAGATAACCAGGTATTGGTTTTCCTGCCCAGTCCAGACTTTCGTCAAAGGCTTGTCGGTTTGGTGCATGGGGGTCAGACTCTGCCAGAATATACCGGTATCCATCCTTGTTGAAAGGATGTTCTAGAGGATAACCATGTGGTGCTAACTTAGTGGTAGGTCCAAGGTCACTAGGAAAGATATATTGGAGAATTAATCTTAAATATTATTTTGTGAAGGCCAATACCATGTACGCAACAAAGAGAATCACCTGAATTAATTCTCGATTATGATACTTAATATAATACACAGATTTATCTATAACAAAGTCATTATACAATTTTAGATTCTGAGGAATATTTGTGTGAAGTGTGGTCAAGACAAAGTTACGCCCAGACAACAAATGAGGCAATGTCTCTGCAGTAACCTTAAAATACATCACATGACCTTGAGTCAATGTCATAACACACCTTTAGGATCTTTGTGAAATTGTTCAAGATATATAACGAAGTACATGTAAAAGACTTATAGCCAAGATTTTAAGGAATATCTTTACAGTAATTGAAATTGATGATCAAGAATGTTAACAAATGACTGAAATATAGCCAATGTCTTTGGAGCAACATTGAAATAAGTCACATGACCTTCAGTCAAAGTTATGATACACCATTAGGTCTTGAGGAAGCCAGTGTGGTCTAGTGGATGAAGTGCTCCGCTTGTGACCTAGATGTTCCGGATTTGATTCCCGCTCTGGGCACAACGGATGAGACAGTAAAAACCGAGGTTTTGTTTCTCGGTTGGTGTAGCATGTTAAAGATCCCTCACTGCTTCAGGTGGGTCTGTTGCAAAGGCAGAAATTTCTATGCAATGCATCAGGTAGATGCCATCACAAAATATTTGAAACAACCGTGGAGTGATGTAAAAACAATAATCAATCAATCAATTAGGTTCTGAGGTATATTTGTAAGAAGTATTGTCAAGAATGTTGACAAAATGACTGACTTTTAACCCAGACAAAGATTTAAAAATGTCTCTGCAGCGATCTTGAAATACCAGTAGGTCACATGGCATGGGTCAAGGTTATAATACAGTTTAAGGTTCTGAGAAATATTTGGGTAAAGATTGGTCAAGATCTATTAAAAAGTGAGCAAGCGATAACCTGGACAAGATATGATGGGATGAACAATGAAGGGACACACACTTTGCCTGAATAGAGTGAATCCTATATACTCTGTCACTAGAAAGGCAAGGGTACAAAAAAGCATCACAGTCCTAATGACATTCACAAAGAACCTTACAATTTCTCTAATAATCACTGAAAACACAATCACATTGCAAGTGACATTTACACAAAACCTGATCTTGCAAGCAAATTTTGGCTGGAAGTCAAGCAAACTTTGGCATAAGTAGAAAGGATTCTCAAATGAGTCACGATAGTATATTTTGAGATTTCTAACTAAAATAGAAACAATGCATGTTTTCTTTAGAGCTCCCTTTCAAAAAATACAAAAAGAAAGAAAGAAAGAAAAAAAAACCAAACACCCCCCCTCAAAGTGTTATACACTTTTCAATTACCCTTTTCTCTGTTTGACACCTGGAGCTAGCACAGCATCAGGAGCTTTTCGCTTGTAGCCTCTACTTTTACCTGCAAGAAAATTAAATTGATTGGTTATTGTTTTACAGTCAAACCAGGGACCTTTTTGTCATGAGCCGAGCACCTTATCCACTATGTCACATCAGCTTGCAAAAAATTAGAATACAAAATATGAACAATAATAATAATATGTACTAAGATTTTAGAGACATGAACTTCTTATCTTATATTGTTTATGCTAGGATATTCTTTACCAAAACATAACATTTCTCTGTTGCCTTTTAGTGTTTGATATATACAAAGAGAAGATAACTGACCCGAGTCCGCAACCACTCCTGTCTTGTTACCGGTCTGCGATATTATAGCTTGTAATAGCACCTTGTTATGTGGACCAGCCTTGTACAAATCCTACAGAATCATTATAAAGGACTTTCAATCCAATGCCATCTTAGGAAATAACAGACATACATTTCTGATTTGAGTTACTTATTTACAACAATACACAGAATGTTATATTACAGCATGCAACTTTAACAATAGATTCTTCATTAGATACTTGCTTAACTATATACATGATGATTCAGTCTTTATGATTGTAGCCAATATAGATGGAGGAAATCCGTGTACACACTCAATCCTTGAGTTACACTGACATCTTTATTATTCTAGGATCACATGCTGACTTGTAAGAACATTGTAGAAAGCTAGATTCAGTACAGGACCTTAGTTACTGGGACAAAAACATCCAAGATTTATATACTTACATGTTTCCTTATTGAACTTATATGGAAAAAAGCTTACTGTTTCTGTCAAGCCAAAATGAGGATCACCCAAGGTTTCTTCACAGTAAGAAAATAGATCAGACTCTTTGGACTGGAAATTAATGCATATGGAAAGTTAAGCTATAATATTCATGGTATGTAACAATGCTAATCAACCATGAATATAAAGAATTAGTTCACCAAGTTTTATGAACTCCTTTGGAAAACATTGTTTCCTAGACTGTCTGCTAAAAGGGCAGAAAGAATACACTTAAAACACTACAATATTTCTGTATCCTCTTAGCAACAAATTGCATGTGATGATTATACAGTGCAAGCCGCTTAATTGAATAGGCTATTTGTCAGGACTTTATTATTCAAATAAACAAATATTCAATTACATGGCATGACGAACGAATGCAGTTTCAAAGACCAGATGATCGCAGATTTTGCAAGAATTGCATACGTGCATAACTTTTGCTGTATCTGTAATGAAATCAGTGTACATGTATCTATATATAGACACACTATAGTTACCTCTCTTAGATCCCTTTATTGTTTGCTTCAGCTACATTAAAGTCAACCGACCACACTTTCGATAATTTTGTAACTGTCTTTTTAAGTACAGTGACCAAATGTTATTAAATAGCTACATTACACATGCTCAACTGACCGTAAAGATAAAACCGTCATCTACTGAAATACACGTAATTGTATCTCAGTCGTGTAACCAGGGTGATCAAAGGCATAAGACAGGTTCAACAATTTGTTTTACCAAAGGCAAATTAAAAGGCATATTCAAACGAGTGAGAAATTTCAATTTTCCATCTGATAGAACAGGCTGAAATTGTTGCTTTGCTTTTCCTCAGCCTCCTGGTCGTCACTGGCGTCACATGGTCGGGGCTTGTCTTCATGGAAACTCGCGAATATTTTCTCGTCAGTCCCAACAGCGGCCGGACATCGTCAGTTTCGCTTGCGTCGTTGTCTGACAAGGCAAAGCCAACATTTCGGAAGCAGCTGGCGATGGCTGTGGGCTTGACGGTGCGCCAGCCTTACTGAGTAAGTGGATGGCATCTAGCAGGGTCAGTCTTCACACAATGCCGTTGGCTGACCAGCGTCATCTTGTCAATGTTTCCAATGATCTTGTGTACGACATGGCTTTGGCAGTTGGTAATTAATTTTAAACCCTTTCAGTCCTACCGCCGCGGCCTATTAGACAATTAACGTGTGATTTAGTCAACAACTATTAAATGGACAGGAATCTCTTTTGCGATTATCTGAACAGGTGTGAAATCATTTATCTCTAATCGATAGGTCGCTCGCACCATAGTAGACAACATGACCTCGGGCGTTATCCATTGAAGTTTTAACAAAGGTATGCTTGGTAGAATAATCGCGCTATTCAAATAAACAAAGTCGTTTCTTTATTCTGTAATAAGTGGCGGATTTTCAATAGATTAAAATTGATAGAAAATAGTTTTGGATTTCAAGATCTTATTCAATAGAACGAAATATCTAATAATGCGATACTCAATTCAGTGGCGGGCACTGTATTTATCAATTAAATTTACACTTTCAACATTAAAATATACAACTGTTTGTTAATTTATCATCAATTGTTTAACCTGAATACTGAACAAAAGCCCCGAGTGGGCCTATATTGCTCATCTGAGTACCTAGATTATCAGTCATGCTGGAAGGAAGAAGTTATTTATTTTTGCATTACTGTGACTAAGTCAACACAAATGTTGAAAACATGTCAAATTTTATTTCAGATTAGAATAATCAAAGGACTCAAAAGTCCTGAGAGTCGGCTTTGCTGATTTTAAGTATGTAATCATTTTACCATTTTAGTGGCGGATTCAGGATTTCAGAAAAATAAAATTTGCTCTCTTCATACTATCTTACAGCAAAGAGTTTGCAATTGCTTGTATCGGAAATGAATGTGCAATCGACAACTTCATGGCAACAAGTTTTACTGCAATTGTTGTCACGAGTCGAAGCTGAGCCAAGGAACGACATTTCTTCAAGTGGGACATTAAATAACCATCTTATTCAGGATTCTCATAATGTTTTAACATCATTTATATTTAGAAACATACAACATTTACCTAAATATTTATAATGCATTTTCATTATCAGATGAAATGCGGGAAGATCGATCTTTAAATTTGTCATATATGTAATAAAGAACTAAAGTTCCAGAACATGTTGGGGAAAACTTTAATTGAAATATCTCGATAAAAACAAGCGATACAAGATCAAGACAAATGCTTTGTCCGGAGAATTACACAATCGAGTACATCTGACGGTGTCAGTGGTAAACACATCGTAAAGTAGTCACAACTACATATTATTACGCGAAATTTGAAAACATTATTGCAACTCCTTTTTCGAGTTATTGAAACTAGTTTATGTTTATCTTAAATTAACTGAGCTAAAGGTACATTGTGCTGATCAAGAATTTTTAAAACAACATCAGTAATTTTTTGGCACTTTATTTTTCAGTGGCGTAGTAAGCTCTATATCAGTAGTGAAAGTTATAACCCCTGAAAAGCGAGAATTTGAAAAGCGATGCCATTGAGTCTAGCGCTCTATGAGAGCGCCGACTCAAAAGACAACAACAGTTTTTTGCACATCCATTCAGGTGATTTTGATATTAAGCATTTGCTTTGTCTCTTGTGATTCAGGGCAACAAGTTTGTCATTTTCTTTAAATGGGGCCTTTTGTTGACTAATCTCAAGTCTGGGTCATGAACAACAATTGTTTCAAATATTGTCCAGATCCAACTTTAAATGACCTACTTTCATATCTTGAGTGTTGAGAAACATCTAAAAACTTAATTAGATGTGTAAAGAAATGAAGGAAAAATTTTGATCATAGCTGGATTTGAACTGCTATTCTCCATATTTTAATTACCAAATGGTATATGTACCATTGTGAAACCATGGTGACACCATCTGTTGACCAATTTGGATGAAATGTACAAAACTGATAGAGGACCTTTAATACTTCATGTATACCATGTTTCATTAAAATCTTTCAAATGGTATAACACAGAAGTTAAAAATGTGAAGAATTGTCTCTATATACTCTTATTTGTCGTAAGTCGTAAAAATTTCATAGAAAATCCATAAATTGAGATATTGTCAAAATTCTTTCAAAATAACATTCCTTACCATAATTATGATCAAAATAGTCCATAAGAAATCATCATTATCAATTAACTAGGAAATATGACACTTTTTTGCTTTGAAATCACCAAGTCCAAAAAAATGTTGAAAAAATTTCTAAAATTTGATTTTGGAAGGAAACCAAAATGACAAGACTTCTTCACTCATCCCTCTAGATCATTTCTATGCATTCTCTTTGTCTCTCTATATAGCAAATATGAAGAAGAAGATTGTCAAAGGAAGTTACTCTTTTGTGAACTACTTTTGACTGTGGTGGCGTCACCTGTAAAGAGGTCTGGACGAAAATGACAGAACTTGAAGGGGATCACTAGTGATTCATTTCTACCAAGACCATGAGTACTTCATGCATACGAAGTTTCATCAAATTCTGTTCAGCGGTTCTAAAGAAGAAGTCGAAAATGTGAAAAGTTAACAATGGATGACGGATGGATGGACAGACGGAAGGACGACGAACAACGATTGATCACAATAGCTCACTTGAGTCTTCGGCTCAGGTGAGCTAAAAACCAAATGCAATTGGAAAGTGAAATATATCCACTTACAAGGGTACGACAAACAGTTGTATGCCATGTTGATTTGGTACGTCTGGATATGGTAGTCATGTTTTCCCATTGTTTCTCTATATATGGTATTATTTCCTGCAAAAGATCAGCATATAAACAATGCATAATGAAAATATAAAGTTGTAACAAGAGCAACGCCAATGTAGCATATGTCCCCATCCCCCTCCCCTCAGTTATTTTTTTCACGTGGGCATAAAGCACTGACACTCCTTTCAATTTTTCTATACCGATGATTTTTCATTATAGGGAACTGAATTGGAATCAGAAAATGATCCAAATCAGCATATTTTCAGTGATCAACAATCAATCATCAGCGATAATTATTTCATCACTGTGCATAATAAAACTTGACCTAGATATCTTCTTGATGTATCTTTATACCAAACATCAATTCAACATCTTTATCCATTCCTGGGATAATGAGCTGAAATTGCATATTTTAAGAAATTTTCAAAGTCCAAAGGGGATAACTCTGACAAAAATAATTGAACAATATCTAAATTAAAACTTATTAACTTGAACTAGATATCCTTAAGATGTATCTGCATACCAAATATCAATTCAAAATATCTAACTGTTCCTGAGTTAATGAACTGAAACTGCTGAGAAATTTTCAAAGTCAAAGGGGGATAACTCTCTCAAAAATTATTGAACCATGACCAAATTAGTACCTGACCTAAATATCCTTTAGATGTATCAGTATATCAAATATAAATTCAATATCTTAATTGTTTCTAGAGATAATGTGCGGAAACTGCTAGTTTTAAGAAATTTCCTAAGTCTAAGGGGAATAACTCTGACAAAAATTATTGAACCATAACTAAATTTAAATTTGACCTAGATATACTTAAGATGTATATGTATGCAAAATATCAATTCAATATCTCTATCCGTTCCTGAGATAACGAGCGGAAACTGCAAATTTTAAGAAATTTCCTAAGTCCAAGGGGGATAACTATGACATAAATTAATGAACAATAACCAAATTTGAAATTGACCTAGATATCCTTGAGATGTATCTGTATACGAAATGTCAATTCAATATCTTTATTGGTTCCAGAGATGAGCAGAAACTGTAAATGGTGTGACCAACAGTAGCAAACAGGTGGGGCACATCCCTCTAAAGAGAGATATTCCCTGTTTAGAGAGATATTTCATTAGCATTTAAAAAACTGCCTCTCTAAAGAGGGATTTTTTCCAACTTAATGCATGACTTCCTTAATACTAAAAATCAAAATTTTGGAATTTGAAAATTAAAAGCACACATCTTTACAATGTCCTGAACAATATTTGTAAAGAATGTTTGGAATTTCTATCAACCTTTTTGGTGTTTATTGCTGCAGAAAATTTACATCATCAAATTCGAAAATAGTACCTCCTACAGGTCAACATCTTTTACAAACATTGTTCAGTATGTACTATAGATGTGCATTTTTAAGTTTCAGGTCAAAATTATAAATTTAATTTTTTAGTTCTTGGGAACTCATGCATTAAGATTGAAATCATCCCTCTTTAGAGAGACATTTTTATAAATGCCAGCAAAATGTCTTCCTAAACAGGGAATGTCTCTCTTTAGAGGGATGTGCCAAACCTGGCAAAACAATATGCCCCTATTTCTTCGAAGGGGGGCATAAATATAAACTACATATTCCTTATCTTATGTCTATAAGAATACCGTAAACTGACTTTAAGTCTCATGTATCTTTTTATTCCACGTTCTATCACAATAATTCTCTCTCAAAAGTAAAATCAAAATCCCAGATAAGGTATTGCCCAGTACTTTAAATAAAATTGAAATCCTGGAACAACTTTTCGCTGATAGAAAATGCAAAGAATTAGTTGCAAATATCAAAGGTGTAAAATTGACCTTTTAATGAAGATTACCTTGTCTCTGGAGAACAATGACCTTTCCTGTCCCTTAAGGCCTGCCTGCCACTGAAGGTTACATATAGCAGTGTAGCACATCTGGACAAAACCTATGACAAATAAAATTTAAAATTTAAGAAAAATAGAATTAATTATTCAAAAGAATGTGTTTTCCCTGTAAGGATATTCACAATGGTATGGTACATAGAGAAACAAACAGTGATTCTTATAAAAAGTAAAAAATGATTCGAAGTGTTGCTATTTCTAATAGGAAACAAAATAACTGACAAACAAAACATCAAAAACAAAATAAAACAAATAAATACTGGATCTGGTGCTTATTTCATGATACACATATTATTGTAAGCATGTTAGTTTCACATGTTGATAGTTTTTTTATTTTCTGACACTTGTCAATCATAATATATTTCTCTAGGTAAGAAGAAATAAAAATGGATTAAAGGGGAAAATGAAACGAGGATGTGTAAGCATGCCCCATGTAACAACATACCGGCTTATAAATTCTAATACAGTCAAACTTCGATATCTCGAACAATGATATCTCGAATACCCGGGATATCTCGAAGTCGAACGTTGGTCCCGAAAAAATCCTTCATATTATGATTAAATTCACCCCGGATGTGTCGAACACTGATATGTCGAATACCATGCTTATCTTGAATACATTTTCAAGTCCCGAAGTTCTTATTTACACGGTTTATCTCGAAGTTGGCTTCTTATTGACAATATTTCCCGCGGCGTTTACCCTAAATGACAGGTTGCTCGCGTGGTGTGATCAATTGACCGTGTCGGTGTACAAAGCCGCAGTAATTACATAATCGATCGCGTCCGTGCGTAGCCTGTTATTTATACCAAATATTAATAAATGATGATAGCTTATTAAACTCGACACAAAATTAGATAATTAACATTAACTGTAATTAATGCTTTTTCATACCTGCGTTTAAAGAAATTTCTTTACACTGTTCATTAAGTATTACTATTTCCGATCCATGTGTATGTCTGTATTTTTATGCAAAAGTAATAGTAATTAAATCAAATTATGACGTGTATCTTTATCTTGTCTTACGTGTTAGTCCGTCCTCGGTTTTAGGTATAGTATAAGACAGTTATATCCAGTATTGGATTTAAATTACGATGTTACTGAAAAGAAAACATGACGATTTTAGTTTTGGAGTATATTCTCTATATATTCATAAAATATAAAAGGTATGATGAGATTTAGATTAATTATTTATGAAAAATACAATATGCACATCTTCATGCGTATTTATTGATAAAGACATGTATATCTCATACATCTACTATAATAATCACAAATGTCAAATGAATCGGCGGATATCTCGAAGTATTTTCCACGGTCCCTCCGACTTCGAGATAACGAAGTTGGACTGTAATTTAATTTCAGAGGCAAACGCCGTATAAAGTCTTTTTAACCGTATATAAGAAAATTTTGTTTATATCTCGATGGAAGTAAAAAATGTCATGTGATAATTGGCCATGCCTATCGTTAGACGTTCTATGATAAACCGTTGATTTTGATTGGTTGGCGTGGCTATCAATGCGCTAAATTAAAAAACTCCTTATTTACAATAAATATTTCAAATTTCATCAAAATGTTTGTTTATATTAATGGAAATAATTAAATTATAAGGAATGAAATTAATAATTTATTTTTCTATGGAGGTACAGAAGAAAACTGATTTACAAACTTTGTATAATCCGCTTTGCGAATTATACAGTTTGTAAATCGGTTTTACGTCTATACCTCCATACAAAAATAAATTATTAATTTCATTCCTTACAGAAACAAATGACACAATAAATAATAAAGATGATACAGGATTATAGGAACATAGAGTACATACTTGCTTGTTTCCTGTTGAAGTTTTCTTGACCTCCAGGACTACATGTCTTACATCCATACACATAATTTGTAATAAAAGGAATTGTTGAGCTGAAAAGCATACAGACAAATGAAAATTAAACTCTGAACAAGGGTGTCAAACCCAGACAACCAAAATCTGTATGCCCCAAGATGGAGACCAAAACATGGCATTTAAGAAAATAAAAGAACATCATGGTAAGTTACTTGATCACGGTGACTAAGTAATGATCAAATTCACATAAAAAAAAGCAGAATTTTCTCTGACAATCATCTGAATGAATATGGACATTTACTTTGATCTCACAGTAGAAAATTGATTTATCTAACAATTCTCTCTATATAAAACTTGATACAATGCCAAAAAGTTCTAACTTGTACAATTATTGCTATGCCAAAGACATTACATTTCAAAGACAGCATGACAGCCCAGTGTGGATGATAAACTGAGAAAATGTAACATAAGACAGTATGACAGCCTGGTGTGGGTGATAAATGCAGAAAATGTCACATAAGACAGTATGTCAGGCCCGTGTGGGTGATAAGCGGAGAAAATGTCACATGAGACAGTATGTCAGTCCGATGTGGGTGAAAAACTAAAAAAATGTCACATAAGACTGTATGTCAGCCCGGTGTGGGTGATAAACAGAGAAAATGTCACATAAGACAGTATGACAGCCTGGTGTGGGTGATAAATGCAGAAAATGTCACATAAGACAGTATGTCAGCCCGGTGTGGGTGATAAACAGAGAAAATGTCACATAAGACAGTATGACAGCCTGGTGTGGGTGATGAATGCAGAAAATGTCACATAATACAGTATGACAGCCTGGTGTGGGTGATAAATGGAGAAAATATCACATAAGACAGTATGACAGTCCAGTGTGGGTGATAAACAGAGAAAATGTCACATAAGACAGTATGTCAGCCCGTTGTGGGTGGTAAATGGAGAAAATGCCACATAAGACAGTATGTCAGCCCGGTGTGGGTGATAAATGGAGAAAATGTCACATAAGACAGTATGACAGCCTGGTGTGGGTGATAAATGCAGAAAATGTCACATAAGACAGTATGACAACCTGGTGTGGGTGATAAATGCAGAAAATATCACATAAGACAGTATGACAGTCCAGTGTGGGTGATAAACAGAAAAAATGTCACATAAGACAGTATGACAGCCTGGTGTGGGTGATAAACAGAGAAAATGTCACATAAGACAGTACAACATTCCAGTGTGGGTGATAAACGGAGAAAATGTCACATAAGACAGTATGTCAGCCCATTGTGGGTGGTAAATGGAGAAAATGCCGCATAAGACAGTATGTCAGCCCAGTGTGGGTGATAAACTGATGCGGTTTGTCATTAGTAATACTCCCGACTACACTAATGAGGCTTGTCATTAGTAGGACTCCCCATTAGACTAATGACGTTTGTCATTAGTATGACTCCCCATTAGACTAATGAGGTTTGTCATGAGTAGGACTCCCCATTAGACTAATGAGGATTGTCATTAGTATGACTCCCCATTACATTAATGAGGTTTGTCATTAGTAGGACTCCCCATTAGACTAATGAGGTTTGTCATTAGTAAGACTCCCCAATAGACTAATGAGGTTTGTCATTAGTAGGACTCCCCATTAGACTAATGAAGTTTGTCATTAGTAGGACTCCCCATTAGACTAATGAGGTTTGTCATTAGTATGACTCCCCATTAGACTAATGAGGTTTGTCATTAGTCGGACTCCCCATTAGACTAATGAGGTTTGTCATTAGTAGGACTCCCCATTAGACTAATGAGGTTTGTCATTAGTATGACTCCCCATGATACTAATGAGGCTTGTCATTAGTAGGACTCCCCATTAGACTAATGAGGTTTGTCATGAGTAGGACTCCCCATTAGACTAATGAGGTTTGTCATGAGTAGGACTCCCCATTAGACTAATGAGGTTTGTCATTAGTAGGACTCCCCATTAGACTAATGAGGTTTGTCATGAGTAGGACTCCCCATTAGACTAATGAGGTTTGTCAGGAGTAGGACTCCCCATTAGACTAATGAGGTTTGTCATTAGTAGGACTCCCCATTAGACTAATGAGGATTGTCATTAGTATGACTTCCCATTATACTAATGAGGTTTGTCATTAGTAGGACTCCCCATTAGACTAATGAGGATTGTCATTAGTATGCTTCCCATTATGCTAATGAGGTTTGTCATTAGTAGGACTCCCCATTAGACTAATGAGGTTTGTCATGAGTAGGACTCCCCATTATACTAATGAGGTTTGTCATTAGTAGGACTCCTCATTAGACTAATGAGGCTTGTCATTAGTAGGACTCCTCATTAGACTAATGAGGCTTGTCATTAGTAGGACTCCCCATTAGACTAATGAGGTTTGTCATTAGTAGGACTCCCCATTAGACTAATGAGGTTTGTCATGAGTAGGACTCCCCATTAGACTAATGAGGTTTGTCATGAGTAGGACTCCCCATTAGACTAATGAAGTTTGTCATTAGTAGGACTCCCCATTAGACTAATGAGGATTGTCATTAGTAGGACTCCCTATTAGACTAATGAGGCTTGTCATTAGTAAGACTCCCCAATAGACTAATGACGTTTGTCATTAGTATGACTCACCATTAGACTAATGAGGATTGTCATTAGTAGGACTCCCCATTAGACTAATAAGGCTTGTCGTTACATCATGTATTAGGACTCACCATTAGACTAATGAGGTTTGTCATGAGTAGGACTCCCCATTAGGTTAATGAGGTTTGTAGTTACATGTATTAGGACTCCCCATTAGACTAATGAGGTTTGTCATGAGTAGGACTCCCCATTAGACTAATGAGGATTGTCATTAGTAGGACTCCCCATTAGACTAATGAGGTTTGTCATGAGTAGGACTCCCCATTAGACTAATGAGGTTTGTCATGAGTAGGACTCCCCATTAGAATAATGAGGTTTGTCATTAGTAGGACTCCCCATTAGACTAATGAGGCTTGTCATTAGTAGGACTCCCCATTAGACTAATGAGGTTTGTCATGAGTAGGACTCCCCATTAGACTAATGAGGTTTGTCATGAGTAGGACTCCCAGTTAGACTAATGAAGTTTGTCATTAATAGGACTCCCCATTAGACTAATGAAGTTTGTCATTAGTATGACTCCCCATTAGACTAATGAGGATTGTCATTAGTAGGACTCCCCATTAGACTAATGAGGCTTGTCATTAGTAAGACTCCCCAATAGACTAATGATGTTTGTCATTAGTATGACTCACCATTAGACTAATGAGGATTGTCATTAGTAGACTCCCCATTAGACTAATAAGGTTTGTCATTAGTAAGACTCCCCATTAGACTAATGAGGTTTGTCATGAGTAGGACTCCCCATTAGGTTAATGAGGCTTGTCATTTCATAATCCTAGTAAGAACCGAACATTAATTAATGAATTATTGTATTTTTAACAGCACAATGTGAACAAATTCATAAATCTACTTTACCCCATGTAACATCCAATACATTCCTGATGAAACCATTTCATACAAAGAGCACACTGGAACTCTACTGCTCCAAGCGTTCTTCCTTTTCCACTATGAAAGAGAAATTAAATACAATCTTAAACAAGATGCCTGTATTGCTAATCTGAGCACAATTTGTTCACTAACAAACAAATGACTACTTGTAGAATTTCACAGATACATATATTCCCTTGCTTATTGTGATTTTGACAATTGAGAAGTGACTATAAACTTGCTTCTCCACATTGAATAAATAGAGACGATGACATCAATCTATGCATAAAGCAGTAACATTCAGAATCGTGCATAAATAAAAAAAACTCTTTCAGGGAGCATAAAAAGTATGCAATAAACAGGGGTAATCAAAGTATTTACAATCCCATCCCTGATTTCAAAAGAGTTGAAAGTAAATATAAACAGGCAGATTCAGGAAAGATTAAAATGGGGATGGAAAAGTAAAACTTCTTCAGAAAAAGACAAAAACCATTCATTTTGTGTGATGATCCATGTATAATGCGCACTTTTTTTCAAAATATCTGATGTCAATTTTCGTGGGTATGTATTATACATAGGAACCCAAATATAACAATTTTTTTTCCGAGTATTTATACATGATGTGGATCTGAATATCACCACTAAAATGTCAGCATATACTAAAATTACACCAGGAAGTCAATTTTCCATGGAATGGATTCACAGTCCTTCATTCTCATATGTCTGATAATTCTGATGATCTATGTATTGATATATTTACTAGAGTTTTACATACTCAACTATAAGTTACACAGAACATGGCTTCGATTTTAATAAGATGGTGATGAAATTAACGGTAAATAGCCCTTTCCCATTCACAGTTAAATACCCATTGTGCTGGGTTTAGATGTCAACTTCTAACAGTACCTGGTCAACTGACCATTAAGTGTTGTACACACACTAACCTGATTAGCAAATAACAAGAACATCTAGTATAATGCCCATGAAGATAAAGAGCGTATATTTGTAACTTTAATTGATATAAAATCAAGTTCTTACCAAGCTGCAGTAACCATATTACATGTACTATAATTATGAGTACCTGTAACCACAGTAATATATCCAAATGGACAAATTTTGTCAGGTACATACATATATACACACACACACACACACACACACACACACACACACACACACACACACACACACACACACACACACACACACACATATATATATATATATATATATATATATATATATATATATATATATATATATATATATGTATATATATATATATATATATATATATATATATATATATATTTACATATATATACACACTTCCCTGAATTTTGTCCAGTTTTTATTAATTGCTGTGTGAAAAACATTGTAAAGTGCCGGATAATTCACACTACTGTACATTAACAACAGGAATGTTAGCATCACGGCCGTTCACTATTTATTCAATTTTTACCTGCACATTAAACATGGGAAGGAGGCTTTTTCTGGATTTTTTTCCTTGATTTTTGGGGTGCCCATTATACACAAGTGCGTATTATAAACAGGTTATTACAGTACTAACATCATTTCAACATAAAACTGACCTGCAATTCTTAATAGGACTTAAGAAGGTATCTAGATGCATTACTATCATCACAACACCATATGTTTGTTGTTCAAAACTACAGATTCTACTTTTCTTTGCAAAAATTAATTTTACTTACAACTTGTATAAGTAATAATTTAAAATAACATAAAAATCAGAAAGTAAAATTAATCAATGATTTACTTACCAATAGCAAGTATCTTGTGCATCACAACCTATATATATATATATATATAAAAAAAAGTCATCATTGGAGCAAAAAGATTCTAAAGATCAGAAATAAGACAACCATTTTATTGAAAGTTAAATCCAAATGCTGACCCATAATGTAAGAGGACGGTTAATGAATAAAAATAATTAAATGAAGTTACAATACTTGCTTTGAGATAGTACAATATCATACTGAATACACATCTTATAAGAACTGTAGTGCTGCAATATTGGTTAGCAAATAAATTAACGTTCACTTTAAAGGTAACAAGTCTAATGTATTTGATGTCATTCTGAATGATTTGAAAAGAATGTTATTCATTTTGTCATCTAAGTTTAAGGCTCTGCAGTTAACCTCTAATATTATCATTCTCTATGTAAAAACTGATTACATCTAAAAAAAAAAAGTCAATTTTATAAACCTTCATCAGCAGTGGACTCCCCTCCTGTATCTATATCCATCTCACTGACTCTGAAATTATACATTACACAAGACAATAAGCTTATCGTAATGATATACTTCTTATCAAAATTGAAAACTGTATCCTTCCCAAAAAGCTGCACCAATGTTGCATCTATATAGCTCCAAAACAGTATGTTAGAAAAAAAAAAGGGGGGTCATCTTCATTTGTTACCTGGTATGTTATAAAGATGTTCCCTTTTTGAATATTATATCAAAACTCCGAAACTTATTTTTTCGTTATATTACAGTGGATTCCGTTTAATCTGATAGTCTATTTGCGTGAATAAAATATCAGATAAAGCGGGCTATCAGATTAGACGAAATTGCGAAAGTTGATGCTTTATGTGGTGTAACATGTTATAGATGTCAACTCATATGAAGGTTTGATAGCGGTTGTTTTCATTTAGAGATATACGACCGCTTATATGGTGTTAAAGTACCTAATGCCATCAATCAAACCTATGAGGTGTGAGATATGTCTAATGTCTGTATACTGTCTGCTTCCCGTAGTAAATGACCAAGGCGATAACAGAAGTAATGTCTACAGAGTGCTATTCAAAAAGAATACAATAGATGACTTGTGCTGTGTTTATTTAGCAATGATTTCTGATTAGCAAAGTGTACGGGTGATATAGTGATCTAACCATAATTGGTTAATTGATAGTTACGCAACAGGTGAAATTACTTGACCATAACAGCACGATCATCGACAGTGTGGCTTACTATCATAAGAATGTTGGATTAATTTAAGAAATGTATTCAATTGAACTGTCTGCGTATATCACTCGATTCATCCATTCTTTCTTCACCAACATGGCCGATACCTGCGTACAGTTCGTGTAATTTATGTGGACACGCACGTTCAATCTAACGTGAAAAAATAAAATGAAGCGGTTGTTTGGGACGAGGGTTTAATACTAGTACGGTCGTAATAGTTACGAAATTTGAAGTTTATGCGAGTTTGATCGTAAATGAAGTGAATGAGAGAAAAGCGCTGATATCGCACGATGAATAAAGACTGGTCATTCCGTGCCGCTTTTGATGATAATTTACGTAACGCAATCTCATTGTAATAGAAATACGGCAACGCAAATTAAATTGACAACATCAACGATTAGATGACAGGAGATATACAAAAGACGAATCACTAAACATCAAAACAAAATCATATACAGATGCTAAGAAACATCGATTGCGTCTCGCGGTCTTGCTGTTTCATTATGAAATTGACATTATTCTTTTGATTTTTTCCCTGCATATTATACACGGAGTTAGAAGTTTTTTTCGTGATTTTTTAGGTAATTTTTTAGGTGCGTATTATACTCCGGTGCGTATTATATCCGATTATTTACGGTAAATCTACTCAATTTTGGTCATCAACATATTTCATTAATTACGAATGACGCGACAGCGATCACTAATTAAACCTGTACAAGTACTTAAATGAGATGTCAATAGTTGTGTACACAAACAATCAATTATTATTCCTTAGTCGTCGTCGTATTGCCGTAGGTGTTGTTATATGCCTATGTTGTCACGGCTGGGTGGTTTCACAACAATGTCTGGGCTTAAAATAGACTAAATTCGGGGTGAAATATTTTTTCAACGGTGAATTTGCTATCAGATAATCCGAAACTTGGACTTTTCACTATCAGATAAAAAAGACAAATTATTACAGAAATACATAGAAACGGTTTGGTGTTTTAATATCATATCAGATAAAACGAAATATCAGATAATACGATATCAGATAAAATGGAGTCCACTGTATTAATTAATGCTTGAAATTAATCAATGGAAACTGAGATTGGTATCTATTTAGGTGATTTTCTCTAGGACAGTCATGGCACGACAGACATGCTGTTTTAGTGTCCTTACAACAACAGATAATCAGTTTGGTAATGACTATGGCACTAAAAAAAAAAGTCCAAATATGATTAAATGTGTGAGGACGAAGAAAAGAAATATTTATCACTGTCATGGCAGCAGTACATCATCCTGGGGTTGAATTTCACTGTTTCAACCTGGTGGCCCATAGGGCCAGTGGAAAGTGAATTCAAGTGGCCCGACCGGACTTTCAGTAGCCTGTAGTATGAAATATGCAAAAGAAAGAAAATATTTGGAAATTCATTGGTATTTATTCACTTTGATATGAATATCTAACACACATTATTCACATATTAGATACTACATTAACCTAAGACAGTTTATCTACATAATCTGGAACAAATTGATCTTCCACATCGTCCCTTATAAAATAAACAATCATTCAAACAATGTATACTATATGCTTCATGAATAAATTCGAAAGAGTAACCCACCCTTTACAAACGCTGCTGCATCTTCGTTGCTTAGTAATGGGGGTATTTCATTTGCTAAATCTATCGAGATGCAAATGAATAAAGCTGCAAGGTCAAAGATATTCTGGGGGTTTTCCCTCCGAGTATTAATTGGTATAGAATAGGAGTTTCCAAATTTTCTACAAGCCGACTGGATTTCTGGAAAACGCATTTTACTGGCCTCACTGAAATTCCACTCACCACTGCTAATTTCGACCCCTGTCAGCACTGTATGAAGTAGTTGCCTGATGACCATGTGGATAAACAAGGCTATATGCACAACAGGACATTACCTTGCAGGGTTCATCTGTCATGTGAATAGTGATTTCAACTCATAACACTTTTGTATGGGTACCTGTTGTGGATACGAATGTCGTGCCAAAAGTCACCCTTTTCCTTAGGCTACGTTTTTAATATGCATTGTTCAGTGAGTTACAAAGACTTGCACTTTAATGCTTTACTGGTGCTGTAACAGTTCCTGGACGTTTTGCTGGTTTGAGCATAATGGGCAAGAAAATATCCAAAATTTTATACAAAATAAATTATATTGAAAGGAGAATAAAAATATTTTGGTGAAAATTTTTATTTATGCATTCTATATTATTTTATTTATCACATACTGATCTACTTTCAATATCCACAGCCAGGGGAAAGGTGCTCTCGATCAATGAACCTAAAATCAGTTTTTAAGGTTGAATAATGCTATATTTTCATAACAAGCATTTTTATAAGAGATTGACCTTTGACTTTATCAAATGTCATGTCTTTTTATCCACTTACAATATCAGTAGACTTGATCGTCCGGGAACTATTACAGTGAAGGTAGTAAACATGGCCAAACAGGAGAGTTGTAAAAATGCATAAAATATTTGGTTAATGCAAGAGTTTTGTTGTAAGTAAGACATTGTTCTATTCATAATAGGTAAACCATGAATTATACCAAACTTCATGTATTTTGGTCTACTGTAGCAGAAGTTGTTTGCCAAAAACCTCCAAAATTGTCCAGGAACTGCTACTGGAATAGTACACCTAATATATAGGTTGTAATATTTTTGAACTCAAAAAACACTAGCAGATTATAGTATCTGAAAAGGCTGAAAATGTGACCCTCATATTGCTTAGAAGTGAGACCATCCCTCTCTTTTGAGATTCTTGACCATGACTGTGGATTTGTGTTGTTGTTTTCACCTGAAAATTTTGCATGAGCATGAAGGAAAATATGTCTGGATATTATCCGTGTCCTGCATTCAACAAGAAACAAGGTCTGTACAGCATATTTGAGCGTTAATACAGAGGTGGTGTAAAATCATAAAAACCTGAATAAGGTGAAAAAGGGTTGATAAGAGATTCAGGTGTGTGGCAACGGAAAACAACAACATAATATACGACGATGTATAAGAATCTCAAAAGAGATTAAAGTAGAAGGGATCCAACCTTATTATTACAAAAGGCCTCATCTACGAGTTTAACTACAAAGTATTATACATATCGCTGTGTTTATAATGAAACTTGTAGTTGCATATAATTATGTCAATTAAAAATTACATTTTATTATGGTACTGTTTATAAAATGAAAGTACATTTGTGAAAATGAAAGTACGAAGGTAATGTTTCAATCATAACATTTCTTAGATTACATACATAAATTAAGATTTGGATATCTGAAGCAATAGGCTCTCATAAATATCTATCTCAAAGTTTATTTGACATATATTTTGAAACCTTTGTCCTCCAAAATTAGCCATTATTTGCCTTTCTAATGTTCCTACAGCAGCATTGTCAGCCATACTAGTCAATGAATGCAAATCTCGACCTTCGCGAGATATTACAAAATAAAGAATTTTACTGGCTTGAAATTTCATTCTGTTCATAAGATGCATTTGTTTTACGTCTGCTTTGTGCAAAAAGCTTGAGAAAAGGAATGATAGTCAAAATATTACATGCCCACAATTACTTACATGTTTCCAAAAAATCAATACACACAGTCACGTGATTGTAAGGACGAGAGTTCCTCCATATTTTGGGAACAGGTGCGAAATAAATCGTCTGATTCATCAATATGAAATGACAACATCGTTCATTTTAACAACATTAAATCACCAGTTTGTTTATTTACTACTATACTTTATAAGGACACTGTGACATAAACTTTGAAGGTATCATCACTCGGTGTAATGACTTGACATTTCTGTTGTTGAGCAACAGTTTGCTAAAAATGAAGAAATTATTTCCGTTCAAAATAGATTCATCTGGATCACAGAATCCACATATTGGGAAAGTATTCACAGTAGGAAGATTCACCGTCACTGTTGATGATGTTATAGCAGAAGGTATGTCAGTTTGGCAAGCGAAATTATGCAGATCGTCAGGGGGGCGTGTCAAAAGCAATTCAAAATTAAAATGGGGTACATGGTGGTTTGATCTAAATGGAATGAACACTGGAGTGTAAGTATCAATGACTTAAATGTCAACATTTGATCATTTTAGAGTAATTGTTCAGTTGTAGTTTAAATTCCTTTTTTTATTTTTATTTTCAGCCGTAATTTCTATTGAAACAGTCAGGCTCAACGCCAACGGTCTCATTAGAAAGTAATCCAACTGTAGAAACTCCACTTTTAAACATCTGCAACATATTATTATAGGTTGCCATTATAAATGACAGATTTGCAATGATTCAGTGGAAATATGCAATTAAATTCATCAATGATACATTCTATTTCTAGATAGTTAATGCACTGCATGATTGCTGCTAACTGAAGTTTTAAAGTATTGATTGACTCCAACAATTTTCAAAAATGTATTTGATATGTTCAGCGATGGTATGGCTTGCTTTAATTTTACTGAATAGCCCTTCCCTCATTTTCGTGAATCTGAATTTCTAAGGCTCAGTACATAAGTTATAACAGGTGCTCCTAAACTCTGAACACTACCAAACTCTACCAAACACTACCAAACTTTTATGCTTTTTGAGTCGGCTTCGGTGAAGCCGTACTCATTGCAATCACTTCCTTTTCAGGGGTTATAACTTTCACTACCGATATAGAGCTTACTACGCCGCTGAAAAATAAAGTGCTGAAAAATTACTGATGTTGTCTTAAAAATTCTTGATCAGCACAATGTACCTTTAGCTCAGTTAATTTAAACTAAACATAAACTAGTTTCAATAACTCGAAAAAGGAGTTGCAATAATGTTTTCAAATTTCGCGTAATAATATGTAGTTGTGACTACTTTACGAAGTGTTTACCACCGACACCGTCGGATGTACTCGATTGTGTAATTCTCCGGACAAAGCATTTGTCTAGATCTTGTATCGCTTGTTTTTATCGAGATATTTCATTTCAAATTTTCCCCAGCAAGTTCTGGAACTTTAGTTCTTTTTCACATATATGACAAATTTAAAGATCGATCTTCCCGCATTTCTTCTGATGATGAAAATGTAATATAAATATTTAGGTAAATGTTGTATGTTTCTAAATATAAATGATGTTAAAACATTATGAGAATCGTGAATAAGATGGTTATTTAATGTCCCACTTGAAGAAATGTCGTTCCTTGGCTCAGCTTCGACTCATGACAACAATGCAGTAAAACTTGTTGCCACGAAGTTGTCGATTGCACGTTCATTTTGGATACAAGCAATCGCAAACTCTTTGCCGTAAGATAGTATGAAGAGAGCAAATTTTATTAGCATTTTGTACATAGGTATAATGACAATGTAGTTGCAACAAAGACCTAATTTTTGCCCCCCCCCCCATTTTCCTGAAATCCTGAATCTGCCACTAAAATGGTAAAATGATTACATACTTAAAATCAGCAAAGCCGACTCTCAGGACTTTTGAGTCCTTTGATTTCTTTATTTGGACTCTTGTAATGTGATTGATGACCATCATGTAAATTTCATATCCTTATTACGATAACTGTTAAATGATTTTGAAGCGTTTAGTTGAAAGTAAAAAATATCTGCTAAGTCATGAGTTTGTATGACATCACATGGTCTTGTGCCTGACTGAGTCATGGTTTTATCCTGTTTGTCTTGTGGTATACAAACAAATACAAATATATATATGGGTACTTAATCACAAGTACATTCTCTGCCTTCACATTGACAAGTATGTATGTTGATGTGCAATAACAATGAAAATCTTGTTCAAGGAGAGTCAAGCACCTCTTACTAATGTGCTTACCTATGCTTTATATTGAATTTGATAAAATCTGATGCTAGTTAAGCATCATAAAATGTGGTTTAATAGGTGTTGTCACTTCTCATTCATGACTTTATGATCTCATTGGTTACTTATTACACTTCATTGATGAACATGATTAATGGCTGGTTTTCTGTGGATTTTGCTTACTGCTAGTGTCTGTTTAATAATGTGATTAGTAGAGGGCCATATAATGGTATTCAAGGATAGCCCTTATAATGCTATGAGTAGACTGCCTTTATAATGATATTTGCACAAGGCTTTCAGGAAATTAAATGATAATGTACATTTGTCGACTGGTAATTAACAGATATATTGCTTTTGTCTGTGTTCTCTTCAGAGTTTTACATTGGAGTTTGAACTTGATCATTTTATATATTATAATCTATATTGACAGTATTCATTTTCAAGTCAATTTGGGTCCGTTACCTGAACTCAATTTTTTTTTCCCAATTTGAAGTGTAAAAATTCCCAATCAACTAACCTTATTGACAGGGCATCTGACAAAAATCATGACCTTGATTTTGAGTCTCTCTTGAAGAAACCAAACAGATACACAGAGTAAGTGATTTTTTTTTATAGGGATGAGAGATAAATCTCTGCATTTTCTTCAAATCATTTATAGTTTACAGTACACTACTTGTATTCATACTTATGCATCAGGTGGTAACAAAGCTCATCAGGTCTTGTCCCTACTGCAAAGCCAGCCTTGCCCACGGTCAGTGAAGGACTTGTGTATAAGTTAGAGCACATGACATAGTGCGTCATTGTTACTTGTTTACCTCGATACCACAGAATGCTTTGATTTCTCTACACAAACACTACTTAGTTACAGTATATGATTATAGGGGAGACGCTTGGTGTAGTGGTTAAGCGCTTGGCTTGCGGCACTGATGATCAGGGTTCGATTACGGGGTTACGCCACTATGTATAAAAGGTTACTTCCTGCTTCCATGTTGCGATATAACTGAAAATTGTTGAAAGCGACTTAAAACACCAATCAACCAACAAAAATATATGATTATAAGAAATTGAATAGGTAATCATTCAATTGTTGTGCTTTCTTATTTGTACAATGATTATGTTCCTTGTTTTACTATGAATTTATCATTATGCAAGGCAAACTTTGTCATATGGGTATAGCAAACTACCCTTATGACAAACATTTTAGTTTTTACATACATTGACAGAAATTCCTTATAAATGAGTATTACTGTCACAGCCTTTGATGTACCGTTATTTGTGCATGGGAGTGATTCAGTATTTTTGACATTGGCTCTGAAACAATGAATCAATGAAAGAAATTCCAGCAAGTTAGTGGTCACTGATGATGAAAGTGTAATTAATGCAGATTTCTGGACATTAATCTTCTCTAGTGTTCCTGGGAGAGGCCAGCTAAATGTCATCCACTGGATGATCAATACTTGAAGACTGCTTTGTGTTTTCATCACAGCCACCAGCACATAAATTCTCTCAAATTTTCATTTCATTCATTTCTTATGATTTGAAGGAAAAGTGCATAGCACTAAATTTAAAAGAATCTTGTAAAGGTCATGAACTATGTTGATACCACAACTTACTGATTCAACCGTACTTAAATTCTCACCAATATCCAACCTGATGGGCTACTTCCATCCTGATCCTGTCTCACTTGATTTAAGTAGGTACTGTTAATTGATGCATTTATGGTAAAAAGTGTTACAAAGGAAGTAAAAGTCATCATTTGTTGGAATTCCATTTTAATTTCTCATCAAACGATACTTAAGTCAATACAAAATATAGTAGATGTGGGAAAACACATGCTTTCATGTTCTCATTGTAAAGTATATCACTACATGAAAATTCTTCTGTGGGTTTTTGGTGACCCAGAGTACAATTGAAGATTAAATTAAGAGTATTTAGTATTACCATTGCTATTGATGTAGCAAATATAATAGTGCTTTTGTCTGTATTATTATATTCAAGGCCACATGCTAAATATGAATGACAGTTTTCCTACTCTATTTCACACGTTTTCCCTGATAAGAATCGGCTTGATGTGATTGTTGATGATCCCATTAATGTACTAGATCTGTAAACTAAGCGACATAATCAACATTTTTATGCATCTGGTGTCTGTCTCCACACTTGTAGTGAGCAAGAAACAAATATCTATGGTAATTCTTATTGATTTTCTATTGGATTATCAGCAAATAGGATACCTAAAGTATATGTCTCGCTCAGACAAGCTACATACCTTAATTAACATTCTCAAGTTTGATTTAAAGCTTGACATTTGATGTAGTGATGAAGGAACCTGTAGATCTTATTTCCATTCGTTCTTGGGTTGGGTGACTATGTTTAAGAGGTTGGTTACCTCCAGCTGCCATGTCGTGATATAACTGAAAAATTGTTGAAAGCAACGTAAAACACCAATCAACCAACCAACTGTTATTCGTGTTTTTACCACTCTGAATGTTTACCACGCTGTGTTTACTATTCTGTGTTTACCATTCAATGTGTTTACCATTCTGTATTTTCACTGTACAGTGTTATTTGGTTTGTTTGTACATCTACTATTGAATGTACTGTATACTGTGAGTTTACAAAAATTGCCTCCATTATAATTGTTCCTATCCATTATACATGTATTCAATTATCCCAATAATCATTACTTCAGAAAAATATTGTATGTACTAAATTGGTTATGAGGCAAAATTGGTTTAGTTTTTTTTCAATATTAAGTCCTGTAAGCCACTTGTTCAGAGGATTTAATATCAATTTTTGTGTAAATACAGTATATATCAGAAAATTTTGTTATTTAATCTTAGTGCTTGATATTAGTGCTTTTCATCTTGTCTAAAATTCTATTAGAAATTATTTGGAAACGAAATAGTGTAATAGGAGATCACCAACTAGTGTATTAGCAGATCACCAAATAGTGTAATAGCAGATCACCAAATAGTGTAATAGCAGATCACCAAATGGTGTCATAGCAGATCACCAAATGGTGTAATAGCAAATCACCAAATAGTGTAATGGCAGATCACCAAATGGT
Organism: Pteria penguin; assembly: GCA_035048485.1. Taxonomy (NCBI): domain Eukaryota; kingdom Metazoa; phylum Mollusca; class Bivalvia; order Pterioida; family Pteriidae; genus Pteria; species Pteria penguin. The sequence continues at coordinate 87,771,451 of CM068580.1, forward strand.
GTAATAGCAGATAACCAAATGGTGTAATAGCAGATCACCAAATGGTGTTGATACAGATTACTACAGAATGTTACTGGGTTTTAGTACATCATTCGGATTGGATTTCCTTTCACCTACAGTAGTACAGTTTCAAAATTTCTTCTGTAAAACATTTTTCTGTATTATATATTTATTTATAGATATAAATATAAGAGCATTTATATTAAAAAGAAATATATAAGGTTAAATTCCAAAAACCTATCGGTGATAAGAACCAAAGAAAATAGAAAACAAAGACTGTAACCTAAGCGAACTGCTTATCCTTGTATAGTGATAATACCATGTAAAAAGCATTTAAAACTCCAAAAGCAAACTGTATAATACATGTAGCCATAGCCTGAACTTTACATACAATTATAACTGTGGACTGGTGATGGCTGCCATGGCAACATCTGTTTCTTCAGTTATCAGTAATGTTTGTACAGCTAAAGACAACTTTGAATGTGTTCTTTTTCTAGGGATATTGACCTCACAAATGATACTGTTTCAGCAAAACTGGGTCATTGTTGCTATTTATATAACACATCTTTAAATTTTATAAAAATTGATTGGATGACTTGTTGGATGTCAGTATATTATAGAACTGAATAATAATTTAATTTGATAAGGGAGAATGGTAAGTTAATGCATGTATTAATTATAATGTCATCACATTTATTTGGTGACCATGTTTTGTGTAATGATGGTCATGCCATGATTTATGAGTTATGTATTAAGAGGTATATTTGTGTAATGATGGTCATGCCATGATTTATGAGTTATGTATTAAGAGGTATATTTGTGTAATGATGGTCATGCTATGATTTATGAGTTATGTATTTAGAGGTATATTCATGTAATGATGGTCATGCCATGATTTATGAGTTATGTATTAAGAGGTATATTCATGTAATGATGGTCATGCCATGATTTATAAGTTATGTATTAAGAGGTATATTCTTGTAATGATGGTCATGCCATGATTTATGAGTTATGTATTAAGAGGTATATTCATGTAATGATGGTCATGCCATGATTTATGAGTTATGTATTAAGAGGTATACAGTCAAACCTGTCTTAAAGAGACCCTCTTAATAACGACCTCCTGCTTTATACGACTTTTTTGCCTCCTCCAGAGAGTTTTTCCTTTATATTGAACCTCTATATAACGACACACTGCGTAACGCGACCAAAGACCGTAATTTTCCCGTCCCGTACCGGATTCCGAACCTGTATATACCGACTTTTAGTGACCGCCCAAAATTAGAGTTATCTTTCTTTGTCATGTGACGCGTATCTTAGCGACAGTGAAAATAGACAAAATGGCGGCGGCGACGCCAAAGAGAAACATTGGATTCAAACTGTGTCTTAATATTTTTAGTTGTTACACTACAAGCATATGTTTTAAACTTGGAATTTGTGTATTCAACATGGCATGAAATCTTTTAATACCTATAGCTATCCTTTAACACTGCATCTTTTGTATTATCCTTTAACACTGCATCTTTTGTATACATGTACATTGTATTTTTAAAAATATGACTGACAGTATTTACATTGAACATGTATTTTACTCAGGAATATATAAAATGTTGTTTAATTTTATTCGACTAGAACATGCATGTGATATTTCATATGTGCAATATGGTGAGTACTGCTACATGTATTTTATGTTTAAATGATGTAACTTAATTTGGTGCAATTGTTTGATTACATTTGTGCAGTATGATACATGTACATGATTTTATTATCAATAATAAATATTGTTATGACACTTTGGATCATTGTTTCTGTATACATGTATAGTAATAGACACGGAAAATAATGGCAGAATTCAACAAAGGCGCTTCTTTGTCTGATCAAGTTTGAACCTGTATTCAGAGACCACCTGTCTTAAGTGACCTTATTCCTTTCATCCCTTGCAAAGTCACATAAGACAGGTTTGACTGTATTCATGTAATGCACTTAGGTTCATGGCAGTGTTCTAACATGCATAATAAAACTGCATTTGACTGATATTTCATCTATTTGTTTTTATTTTCAGGGGGTTTTGCTATCGTGTATTTAGTAAAAGCACAGAATGGTAATCATTATGCCTTGAAGAGATGGTTTGTAAATAATGACCATGATCTGTCAGTGTGCAAGCGAGAGATTCACATAGCAGTAAGTATTATCTTAAGACAGACTGTTAATTCTATGTTAATCTTGATTCTTAATCAATAAAACGTGTATAAAATTTGGTATGCCTCCATTGATTTTCACCATGTAACTCTACATAATGGTATCTATATGCACATAATTCTATTTATCTGATGAAAATAATCCATCTAGAGACTTGTCATTTCTGGTGGAAACAGCATCGATTGACAGTTATTGATGCATTCTTGGCAACAACACAAAAATGCCCCTCAAGGAAAGTATTACATACATTGTATATTATAAATTAAATGCCGAAAGTATTAGACTGTATTAATTTAAATGATGTATAGGACTGTTATTTTATGTTAATGTTTGGGCCATGAAGAAATTTATATCATATTGTCAGATTGATTTATTGTAATATCAGTGCTATTGATTGATCAACATATCCATCTAACACAAAGGCTCTTTAGCATTAGATGCCTAAATTTTTCATCAAATATTTCTATTATTTCTTTAAGATGTTAATCATCAGTCATTGTACCAGCTGTCTTAAGCTGTGTGAATTGTTTGTTTATGTTACATTGACGTATTTGTTATTGAATTACATCAGACAAGCCGTCTAGTCATCTGATGATAGATCTTTCATTTCGAATTTAATAAACATCCAGTTACATGTCTTGGAACAGATCTTTTATAGAAAATGGATCACATGTACGACTGTGATACTTGAGATGTTTTAGTACACATCTGCTACTGTGATACTTGAGATGTTTCAGAACACATGTACTACTGTGATACTTGAGATGTTTCATTTCAATTCTGTTGTGGATCACATGTACTACAGTGATACTTGAGATGTTTCAGTTCTAGTCTCTTATAGATCACATGTACTACTGAGATATTTGCAGTGTTTCAGTTCACATGCACAACAGTGATACTTTAGATGTTTCAGTTCTAGTCTCATAGATCACATGACTACCGAGATATTTGCAGTGTTTCAGTTCACATGTACTACAGTGAGACTTGAGTTGTTTCAGTTCCGGTTATTGTGGATCACATGTACTGCAGTGATACTTTAGATGTTTCACTTCTAGTCTCATAGATCACATGACTACCGAGATATTTGCAGTGTTTCACTTCACATGTACTACAGTGAGACTTGAGATGTTTCAGTTCCAGTTTTATTGTGGATCACATGTACTACTGTGATACTTGAGATGTTTCACTTCCAGTCTAACTCTAATATGGATCACATGTTCCTCTGTGATATTAAAGATGTTTCAGTTCCAGTCTGTTATGGATCACATGTACTATTGTGATACTTGAGATGTTTCAGTCCCAGTCTATTATGTATCACATGTACTACTGTTATACTTGAGATATTTCAGTTCCAGCTTATTATTTCAGAGAACACTGACTGGCCATAAGAACTTGATTAAATATGTAGACTCGAGTATCTCAATGGCTCCCAACAAGGTGTATGAGGTCATGTTACTCATGCAGTACTGTAGAGGTATGCAGTCTTTATGTCATATATTCATTTATATCTTATTGACATATGTTTTTGTTTTAGAACTCTAGTGGCAAAACCAATTGAGCTTATACACTTCCCTGTCTTTCATCCATTTATCAATCTGATTCTCTGATAACTTTTTCTTATTTTTCATTTTTCCTTCCAAGGAATAAGATGAATTTAGACAAAAGTAGTCTAGAATTCTGTTTGAAGTCCTTGTTGGTTCAGCCATCAGGAGCCTTATAAAGAGTTCCACCTGTAAGTTATTACTTCTTCCAAAGCAGAGAAGTAAACTTGCTGAGGTTGGTTCTTTAGCAGTTTTGTTGATTCTGAGTGAATTTCTTGCAAGTTGTATCATAGGAGCTCTGTAATACACGATCCACTTTACAGCATAGAAAGCGATACTTGGCGGACTTTTGATTGTTATGGTTATGACGTCACAATCAAATATCCGACTTGTCCAACCTTGCGTGACGTCATCATAGTCGTATTTTGCGCTAAAGTACGTAACACTTGACAAAAGTGGATCGGTGTATTGGTCACATCCAAAATTATTTATCATTTCATCATCTACAAATACAGATTTAGATGAAACTTAAGCAGAGTTATCTTTAATTGGTCTTCTTGGTGTATAGAAAATTTAGTTTTGGTTCTTCCTCTTAGTTTTCTGTAAAAAACTAGTGCAAGTGAACTTTACCATTTTGATTTTGTTATGGCATGAAAACTGATGAACTTGCATAATATAAAGAATTTCATTTGGGTTTGACCACAAAGTCCAATTAGTACTAAATTTATATTACTTTGCCAGGAGAGCAATCATAACAACTTGTCCATTTCGGTATGCAAATAAAAAATGGTGATGGTGTGCTGATTTCTAGGAGAGTGTTCCTGGTAAATTCACAAACCTGCAACTAAATTACATAGTAATATTCATTAAAATATCATGTGGCAAGATTTTACCTAAGAATAAAGTTTTTATCATATATGAATTGGCGGATATATTGCAATATGATAGAAATTGTTGAAACCAATATTAATCCATAAGCAAATCCTGAAAACAACCTCAAATTTAGTGCTTATTTTCTGTGTACATATGATTTGACTTACATTGTACTTCTTAATGGCAGGCCATGTAATACAGTTAATGAACGACAAGATAAATGAGGGGTTTTCCCAGAGCCTTGTGATCAGGGTATTTTGTGATGTATGTGAAGCTGTTGCGCGTCTTCATCACTGTCAAACGCCTATATTACACAGAGATCTTAAGGTATCCGTAAACTGTTTTCTTCTTTTGTATAATAGTTCAATTACTTTCTGAATACCTTCTCCAAATATTCCAAACATTTTCATATCAACATATCTATGATTCTTAGTCAGTTTCACAAGTATTCACCTAGTTTTCTCGAAGCAGTCCTATTGCACAGACAGTTGTCATTGATTTTAATGGGTTTATAAAAGTTAATTTGAAGTTTAGGTTTTACATTGACCATCAGTAGTAGTTTTCATGATGCTACTTATTTGTTGGTCTAAGAATAACACACACATAGTTTATAAAGTCCTTTTGAAAATTTCCTAACTCTGAGTCAAACTGAATTTGGAATAAATTTTATCATATGATATTGATATTTCCTTCAGGTAGAAAATATATCTTATTATATATGTTGTTGGTATTTTTTCAGGTTGAAAATATATTGGTATCGGATAGTGGGCATTATATTTTGTGTGATTTTGGAAGTGCTACTGCTAAAGTGTTGGACCCTTCCAAGCAAAGTGTACAACAAGTGGAGGAAGAAATCAAGAAGTGAGCTGAGTTCTTATAATTAAAGCTGACCTATAACTAGTATCTTAATCTAAATTGGATCTTAATGAAAGTTTGTTGCTTTGTTTCTGTCCGTCGTTTCATTAGTACATTGTCCAAATATGTTTAGGAATTTAGCATCATTGTCATTTTCATTTTTGATAGTTTTCAATAGGCCAGAATCTGTTGGAGTTACATCACATTGTTGGCCATCTTGTGTGTCAAACTATATTTTTTATTTAGATTCTTACCATTTTCAAACAGCTTATTTTAGACAAGCATTCATAATTTCAGATTTAAGATGCTGTGATAATATTTTTAGATAAATGATGTAGTCTGAAACCATCTTGAAAAACAATAAAGTTTGGTTGAATTATGAATGCAAATACAGAATGTGACACAAAAGATGGCTGTCAACAGGAGGTAACTCCCATCAATTCTGGCTTGTTGCAAACTATATATTTTCACTTTTTTGAAATGTTTAGCTTTTTGACTTGTAAAAAGAATATTTATAAACTGTACAGTACTCATTATACCCTCTGCAAACTAAGTTTAGGAGGGGTATATTGGAATCACCTTGTCTGTCTGTACATCTATCTGTCCAGAAAACTTTAACCTTGGCCATAACTTTTGAACCAAAAGAGATGGGCCTTCATACTACAAATGTGTATTGCTTGTTGCAAGACGTTTTTAGGTACCAAAAGTTTTGACCTCCTGACCTAGACCTTTATGTTATACTTACTTTTGAAAAACTTTAATCTTTGCCATAACTTTTGAACCAAAACCAGTGGGGTCTGCACATGCATATTCCTTGTGGCAAGACCTTCCATTAGTACCATAATTTTTACCCGATGACCTTGATCTCCTCCACCATTTAGTCATTGTGAGGTGAGTGAGCGGGAGTGTCAGCCCTGGGGATTGGTGGTTCTCTGTGAGTACTTCAGTTTCCTCCACCATTTAGTCATTGTGAGGTGAGTGAGTCGGAGTGTCAGCCCTGGGGATTGGTGGTTCTCTGTGAGTACTTCAGTTTCCTCCACCATTTAGTCATTGTGAGGTGAGTGAGTCGGAGTGTCAGCCCTGGGGATTGCTGGTTCTCTGTGAGTACTTCAGTGTCCTCCACCATTTAGTCATTGTGAGGTGAGTGAGTCGGAGTGTCAGCCCTGGGGATTGGTGGTTCTCTGTGAGTACTTCAGTGTCCTCCACCATTTAGTCATTGTGAGGTGAGTGAGTCGGAGTGTCAGCCCTGGGGATTGGTGGTTCTCTGTGAGTACTTCAGTGTCCTCCACCATTTAGTCATTGTGAGGTGAGTGAGTCGGAGTGTCAGCCCTGGGGATTGGTGGTTCTCTGTGAGTACTTCAGTGTCCTCCACCATTTAGTCATTGTGAGGTGAGTGAGTCGGAGTGTCAGCCCTGGGGATTGCTGGTTTTCTGTGAGTACTTCAGTGTCCTCCACCATTTAGTCATTGTGAGGTGAGTGAGTCGGAGTGTCAGCCCTGGGGATTGCTGGTTCTCTGTGAGTACTTCAGTGTCCTCCACCATTTAGTCATTGTGAGGTGAGTGAGTCGGAGTGTCAGCCCTGGGGATTGGTGGTTCTCTGTGAGTACTTCAGTGTCCTCCACCATTTAGTCATTGTGAGGTGAGTGAGTCGGAGTGTCAATCCTAGGGATTGGTGGTTCTCTGTGAGTACTTCAGTGTCCTCCACCATTTAGTCATTGTGAGGTGAGTGAGTCGGAGTGTCAGCCCTGGGGATTGGTGGTTCTCTGTGAGTACTTCAGTTTCCTCCACCATTTAGTCATTGTGAGGTGAGTGAGTCGGAGTGTCAGCCCTGGGGATTGGTGGTTCTCTGTGAGTACTTCAGTGTCCTCCACCATTTAGTCATTGTGAGGTGAGTGAGTCGGAGTGTCAGCCCTGGGGATTGGTGGTTCTCTGTGAGTACTTCAGTGTCCTCCACCATTTAGTCATTGTGAGGTGAGTGAGTCGGAGTGTCAGCCCTGGTGATTGGTGGCTCTCTGTGAGTACTTCAGTGTCCTCCACCATTTAGTCATTGTGAGGTGAGTGAGTCGGAGTGTCAGCCCTGGTGATTGTTGGTTCTCTGTGAGTACTTCAGTGTCCTCCACCATTTAGTCATTGTGAGGTGAGTGAGTCGGAGTGTCAGCCCTGGTGATTGGTGGTTCTCTGTGAGTACTTCAGTGTCCTCCACCATTTAGTCATTGTGAAGTGAGTGAGCTGGAGTGATTGGTGGTTCTCTGTGAGTACTTCAGTGTCCTCCACCGTTTAGTCATTGTGAGGTGAGTCAGCGGAAGTGTCAATCCTGGGGATTGATGTTCTCTGTGAGTACTTCAGTGTCCTCCACCATTAAACCAAAGCAGTAACTAAATAGTTGATGCATATTGGGATATTTTTTTTTTTTAAAGATATACAAGTAGTTCAATAGGTGATGCATTTGTTTTTTGTAGATACACCACTTTGTCGTATCGTGCACCAGAGATGGTAGATTTGTATAACAGTAAACCTATCACTACTAAAGCTGATATATGGGTGAGTCATTGTCTTAGACATTTTGATGACCTAGGGAATAGTGAAAAAGAATCACTAATCGTGAGATCTTGATGGGTGTCTGCTTATTTTGGGTACTATAATGATGTGCTGCAGCTGATTAGCTGGTGGTGAAAAGTTTTGGAGTTGATACAGATAGCAAAGGATCAAATGACACTCCACATTCTTTTAGTTATAGTAAAAAAAAATCATAGATGTGTATTAGAGTGTAGTATTTGATAATGATTCTTTTGTGTATCACAAGACGTACCCTGGGAACTCTTTGAGAATAGTTTTGTGATATTTTTACAACTTGATAATTTTTGGTAGTGAAATTCATGGCAATGTATTTATTTTTGAGATACTCCTTATCAAGGAGTATCTTACTGTTATCGTGCTAAAGGTTCAAAGGTCAGATTTATGTACACCCAACTACAACCTTTGAAGAAATATTGTGATGTCCATGTCAATGTTTGTCTATTCTAGCGAGGACAGCTGTGATGATTTAATCGATTCATTGTAAGAGTCTTTTCTTAAAGATAAGTTTTGACCACAATCATATGAATTCTTTTCGAAAATGTTCCCTCCCCCGCTAGGTGAAAACAACGGTGTATGAATTTATGTTGTTGACCAATTCGGAACAACCTCACCCTTTACTTGTACCTACGTAAAGTTCGAGGATGTCCGAATGGTGTTGACCAACATTCATACGTGTAATTGCCGACTTCCTCTTCTCTTTTCTCTTAATTTTCACATTTTGAAATGTTTTTTCGCACATCTCATAAAATAATAAAGGTAACACATTTCAAACTACAAATGTCATAACAATATGTTTTATGAAATCATTTTTTTCGTACTTTCTTTTACCCGAACTACGGTCAAATTGCCTTGTCTAAGGACTACTTTACAGTTTTTATTGTAGTCAGAGATTCTATGCTCTTCTCCCACTTGATATCAGTGGTTTGTGAGAGAGGGTCAGAGAGACTTTGTTCATCAAACGTTGGAATTTCCACAAACCACCGGTATCAAAAGTGGGAGAAGAGCAGAGAATCTCGGACTATTTTCATTGCAATACACTGTCGTTACTGAGAATTAAGGACGTATTTGGAAACATCATAACCCAGCATGCAGCCTTCACTAAAGGGGTAAAGTGTTGCATGGAACACTGTTGCTTTTAGTTCATAATCTCACCGCATAATTTAAATAACCAATCTAGCCTTTAAATATATAAATCAGTATAAATAAGAATTAAAAACACCCAAATGGAAAAGATGGACACTTCATGCAGTGACAGATCCAGGTTTTCCAAGAAGGGGGAGGGGGGGGACATGTGTGTTAGTCAAACTACTCAGCCATTTCTGGTGCCAAATCTGGAATTTTACTTTTAAATATGTGACAAAAGGGGGAAGAGCGCCCCCAACTGAACCCACCACTGCCATTGAATCACACATGATATGGGATAACCTTATGAGCAGGTTTCTATGTGCACTACTGTATTTTCATTAACATATCTCATTTCGATCAACTACATACAAAATCAGGTCAGGGTGTCCTTTAAGTGTGACACATATAGATCTCTACTCACAACAAGATGTGAGTAAGAGTATCTTTCAGGACCTTCATGTCCTTTGATTTTCTTCTGTATGGCTGTTACTTGTTTATTCAAGTAAAGATTTGCATGTAAATGTCTTCAGTTTATTGAGTTATAAGATAATATTTACAATATTGCTAGCCCTAATTGTCTTATTTTACAGGCTCTTGGATGTTTGTTGTATAAGTTATGTTTCTTCACACTTCCTTTCGGAGAAAGCACTTTAGCAATTCAGAGTGGAAATTTCACGATTCCAGACAACTCACGATATTCTAGTCAAGTTCATTCTCTCATAGGTAAGTGCAAGTAGGATTGTTTCTTATAGTCTCTTGTGTCATGCAGGGAGTCACACTTTCTTGGAAGAATAGTACCCATACCCTTTGAGGGAGGAATTTTTACGACATTCTCCTGCCATGGAGATTTTCATGAGCGAATATCAGAAGAAAACAAACAAATTTTCCACTACCTCAAACATTGTTCCATTTAGTACTGTACATGTACATGTACATGTAAATCATAATAGCACAAACATAATTTAGCGCAAAATGGTAACCAAAAGGGTTTGGCAAATTATTAGTGCTATCATAATTTAGCCCCATCTAGCTATTCTTGTTAGGGTTCTGATGTGTTTTATTTTCGTTCCAGTTAAAAAATTCAGTATCAGTGTAGTCATGAGTTAGCATATTTGGAGCAGCGCTAATAGCGTTAAAATGTGAACACCGTTAAAATAAGTACACATACAGTATTTATCAAAAATAATTCATTCTCAAAACCATGCCATCTACTTTGTAAGTTTCAAGTGCTCTTTAGGATCATAGAATTTAGAAAATGTTATCTGAAAGTCACCAGTTAGTGAAATTTGCATCTGGTAATCCAATGTTCATGGATTCATTGAAGAACTCAGTGGTGTACAGATAGTGTTTATGACAGAAAATTCATGTACTTGCTTAACACACACATTCATCTTCAGTTACGACCCCAGCACTCTTACTTGGATTGTCATACATTCAATCTCTGTACTACATGTACTGCTTGGCTTTTGTTAAAATATCAGTTTTCTTAGTCTGTGGTCACTATTAGAAGATATAATTGGATCGAAAATGAAAGTGCAATTTGTACTTAAACTGAAATCAATTGTACTAAAACTAAAACCATTGAAGATTTTCCGTGTTCACATGAGCACTTGATTGATACCATTCTATTATACATTGCAAGCTAAGTGTTTTTTAAGACATGGTTTTCATTTCTATAACAATGGCATGCATTTTTCATAAAATATTGTTTTTTGTTGAGGATTTTATTGGTCCACAAAGGGGGAACTTTCCATCAATTTATGATGAAAACTTTACTTCTTTTTGATGGGGGGGAATAGGACTGAATTTCTGTGCCATTTTAGTCAGTCGGGTGCCCTGCTATGTATTCACTGGAGGCTCTGAAAGATTTCTTGAAACATAATTTTGCTAGCTATAAATAGCATTTAAGATACCAAATGTGTTATTCAATGTGTTTCATGTTTGTTCTATTAGATATATGTGGTTTTAATGATAAACTTTGTATAACTTTAATTGACTTTTTGTGTTACCAATAGTGATCACTTTGTTTGATGTCTGTGTGGTATTCTGCCCTTAGAATTATTCAAATTGAATTTAGCTTAGATTCATAGACAACATCTGTCATGTTTCCATTAATGTTTATTTCAGTTGTGGCTTAGTTGCTTAAATTTTCTAGACAAGTTTTCATGAATACCCGTTATGTCGTCAGAAATGCCATGAAACTTCAATGACTTGGAAGTGTAAGGACTGTGGAAATCCCTTGAAGTTTTGTTAGATGCAAGGTTTTGAAGTGTTACGTATTGTTTAAATCAGATTAAAGATAAAGGAGATGAGGTGTTTTATTACTTATAGATTTTACTTAGCAGAGAAATTAACATGGATTATTTCACTTGATAAGGTCAAGTGTCTGAAAATTTGTGAAAAGAGTGTCTTTTAATCATGTTATGATTGACTTCCCTCTGGAAGATTTTACTTCCTTGGTTTCTATCACTGTTTTGAATGTAATAAGGAGAATTATATAATTTTGCAAGTTATTTATAGAACATTACATATTGTAAATTACATTAATTGTTGAATTGGTCATTATTGTCCAGCATTTAAATATTAAAGCCATACGTGTAAGCATACATACATTGCAGTAAAAATAGAATGAAATTAAAGAGTCGGAAGCATGTGCTGCCTACTTCTCTAATATTAAATATGCTAATAACTACTAATTCTATACTTTCACATGAAAGTTCTTTCTTGACAATTGTGTACAACACTTGGCTATGACTTCACATCACTGATCTTACACACATGGTGTATGATGTTGTTAAAGATGTCTTTCTTTTGAAAATGTACAAGAGTAGCATACTAGCATAGGTTGGTTTTCAGGGTTGGGCATCTTAGAGTTTCTCATTTTATGACATGCACATGGATGCACACCAACTAACATGTATGATTATTGTGCAATCAATTGAATTACTTCCTAAATTTCATTTGAAATTTTGCTGTGTTATATACAGTACAGTTTCCAGTAGGTTTTGAATTTTGGACATCCAAGTCATTGAGGTTCATCTATATCCAAATTATCAGGATTTTTCAGGCTCACATGAATAGTGGCAAGGACATTAACTCATGTTAAAAAATGAAAGGAGGTTTACATTCTGTTGAATATGAAATGTAGCATCAGATGTCATTAGTGTTTAATACATGCAGTATGTTGACTTTCTAATTTCAGCCTACATGTTGGAAGTTGATCCAGAAAAGCGACCAGATATCTTCCAGGTTTCGCATGTTATATTCAGAATTGCTAGACGAGATAATCCAGTGCCAAATATGAATGTGAGATCCTACTTTTATTATAAGATTACAGTTTTAAGGGTTTTGAAAACTTGTGTGAAACTTTGTCTCTTTGACAACAGTACAAGCATGGCTGAAACCAGGAACATCAAATTATATACTGTTCCTTAGGAGGTCTGTTTCATCACCCACAAGAAAAGTTTGAAGACATATAGTAATCACTCTATCTGTCTGCCTATCCAGTTTATCTGTCCATTCATACAATTTGAGTCTTATGTTCTGTCTACTTACAATTGATGCTTAGACAAGCTGGAAAATCACATTCTAAGACATATACTAGTACATACACTACCCTCCATTAATAAGTACACGCTCTTATATCTTCCTATTTTTGGGAAAAAATTATGACGAAAATGAAAGAAATAGAAATAATTCTGGTATTTTGCTGTTTATATTCAATGAAAGAACATATTTTATAATGAAAAAGTGAAGTTTAAAAAAATATTTTTTTAAAAATCATATACAAATGCAATACTAATCTATAATGCACATTTCAGTGTAATATTTTGGGTACCCTTCTCTTGCCCTTATCACAGCTTGAATATGTTTAGGCATGCTTTTAACAAGTGTTCTGCATCTTCAGGTAGACAAACTGTCCCAACATTCAATCAGTTAAAATCTAACAACCTAGAATATTGACTTATTACTAGTTGTCTTTAAAGGAAATTCCTGGGGTGAATAGTTACTTATGGAGGGTAGTGTATAATTGAATTATTTCCACATTGACCGTATAATGCATATACAAACACACAGAGCAAAATTTAGTCTATTTCTGTGTAGACAATATCCCTTCGAGTAATACATAATTGGGCCATATGTAAACACAATGCCGCTTTGATCGAGTGATTTCTGACTGAATAAGAGGTCTGTTTTAAGTTTAATATAACAAAAAAAATGTAAAATCATTAGTGCTTTTCTTTCATCATTTTCTTTCTATCTCTATTATTGATGGGGCCACCATGCAATCCATGGTTTCTTACTAACAAAAAAAGGTTAGTGCTTTTTCTTTCATTTCGTGGTTTTCTTACTTTCTCTATTATTGATGGGGCCGCCATCAGATTGCGATTCAAATAAGCTAACACGAAATGAATGCATGAAATTTTGATATATCAATTTTGAATAAAAGATGTTATTGTTCTTGAAAAAAAAGGTTTTATTTTGATATACCCGTATATAGCCCCCTGCCAGTGAAACCGGAGGGGACTATAGTGTTTGTCGTTGTCCCTCCGTCTGTCTGTCTGTCTGGGGATGGTTTCCAGACAATAACTTTAGTGAGGAATGAGCAATTTGATTCAAACTTCGTACAGTGTTAGCTTATATAAAGATCTAATGTGGGATTGATTTTGGGGTCAAAAGGTCAACTCTAAAGGTCACTGTTACTAAAAATAGACATTTATCATTGTATTTCCATTTCTAGATGATAACTTGAGTTAGGAATGAATGATTTCTTTCAAACTTCTTGTAAGGCTAGCTCATGTAAAGGTATAAGGTGATATTGATTTTGGGGTCAAAAGGTCAATTCTAAGGATCACTGTTACTAAAATAGACATTTATCACTGCATTTCAGTAGCCAGATAATAACTTGAGTGAAGAGTTACTGATTTCTATTAAATGTCATACATTGCTAGCTTATGTATAGGTCTAGTGTGGGATAGATTTGGGGTCAAAAAGTCAACTATAAGGGTCGCTGTTACTAAAAATAGACATCAGCATAGCTCAGTTGTAGACTTATCACTGAAAATAGTGATTTATCTCTGTTTCAGTTTCCAGATGATCACTATAGATACTGATGCCATATATGAAAAAAACGAAGCTATATTTTTGCTGTCAGTTTCACTAGAACTTAATATAAACTTCACAGAGTTCAATGTTATTTCTTATTAAATCATGCAAAAGGTTACCAAGTTCACATTACTGTTTCATGTTGCTATTAAGGTATTGGTCACTTCGAAGGTACAGGTTGTGGCAGGGGATGATTGTTGCATGCAACACTGACTGTATGCTTGCTTAATTAAGAAAAAAATTAAAGTCATTTCTTAAATATATCTAACTTTGTAAAAGTTACTTGTGATCTTTAAGTGAGATATCTTAATGCACTGACTGGTAGAATGGTTGACTGATATGCAATTCATGGATATTTCAAGGGGTATAGATGTATCTTAGGGATGCTCTGACAGGTAGAATGGTTGACTGATATACATTTCATTAATATTTCAAGGGTATAGATGTATCTTATGGATGCTCTGACTGGTAGGATAGTTGACTGATGTACATTTCAGGAGTATTTTAAGATGTACTGACTGGTAGGATGGTTGATTAATGTATAATTCAGAGATATTTAAAGGACTGTAGATCTGTCTTTAGGATGCATTAATTGGTAGGATAGTTGACTGGTGTACATTTCAGGGATATTTTAAGGTGTATAGGTGTATCTTAGGGATGCTCTGACAAGTAGGATGGTTGACTGACATTCATTTCAGGATCTTTTTAGGACTTAAGATGTGTCTTAGGGATGCTCTGGCAGGTAGGATGTTTTAAGGACTATAGATATGTATTAGGGATGCTGTGACAGGCAGGATGGTTGACTGACATACATTTCAAGGATATTTTTTAAAAGGACTATTGATGTGTCTTCAGGATGTACATTTCAGGGATATTTTAAGGGGTATAGGTGTATCTTAGAGATGATCTGACAGATAGGATGGTTGACTGACATACATCTCAGGGATGTTTTAAGGACTATAGATGTGTCTTAGGGATGCTCTGATAGGTAGGGTGGTTGACTGACATACATTTCAGGGATGTTTTAAGGACTATAGATGTGTCTTGGAGAAGAGATGTAAGCAGTACAATAGTATTTGGTCATTTAAAAGAAGAACTATAGGAAATAAGTCAACTTATTCCAATGTAAAAGATGAGATCAGTTGAGCTGGTGATATATCAGTAGTAAATGAATGAAACTAACTATAAAAGAATTGAAAGTGTTACTTGACCATAAGTCTTACGGTACTTAACCATAAGGTCACCCAGTGGTGTTTATGATTTAGCATCAAGGTCAACTAATGGCATTCATATTTTGGCAATAAAATTTATATTTTTGCCATAAGATCATACAATAGTATTTATATTTTGAGTTTGTCCATTCACTGCTGTTTGCATACATGTGTTTAGGGGTAATAGAAGGCTTTGATTTATCCATGAAAATCTAACGTGATATTATTACAGTATTTGAAAGAGGAATTAATTATAAAGCAAGAAAGACTGTGTGGATCACTTTTATTATGTTGACAGGGAGTCCCAGTTCCTGACCTGAGTAAACTGCCAGTGCCCTTGCTAGAATCTGAAGCAAAGCAAGTTAAAACTTCTTCATATAAGTAAGTATGGGCCACTTGTAACATAAATCTTATTTTGTCAATTTATTCTTAGATTGATTTGACATAGTGTTCAAAATTATAACATAGCATAAATATAATTCCTCTCTTAACTTTGCATGTCCTTTTATAAACTAATGATTTTAGAGGTAGAAGTGATCATTTCATTATTTTTCAGTAGTGTAATGAGATGTCGATTTTATACAGACCTACATGACATGTCTTGATCAAAATTTTCTCTTAATCCAGCACATTGGGAAGAAAACTGTATGCATAGTTTAGTACCTAGGATGGAACCAGAAAGAACAAAGTAAAAATAAAGATATTTTAACCCAACAAAATGTACTCATGATATCTTGACAATTGTATATTTATACAGGAATTTAAGCACACCTGCAATAGAAAGTACAACAGTAACTCCAAGGTCAAGACCTAAAGGTCAAGCATTACCTCCTGGCAGCCAATTAGGACTGCCTCTCCAAACTTCTGTTGTACCTCGGAAACGACCTACTGCATCAGTATCTGTTTCGGGTAAGTTATTGAATACACTGTAAATGGTTAAAACAACATATTATTGAAAAATAAAGAAATGGGCAACAGGAAAAAAGGTAAATAAATGAGATGTCAAGGCACATAATCATCGATAATTGTATGTGATAGAATATATCCTAAAAGACTAGTACCAGTTTAATTGATTAAATTGTGGTCTAGCAGTTTATGTTTATAAATACGGTACAGTGAAACTTAGACATCGTAGGGACCAATAAAAATATGTCAAGATATCATTAGGTCAAGATATCAAAACTGAGTATAAAAATAGAGAATTGTTACGTGTTGAAGTTGTTTTTGGTAATCGCTGGTTAGAATATAAATATTGCCACATAATAGCGTAGCAATAACAAAGACATAAGACGGATTACTGTTTATGATTGTTTTATTCACATGTGATAATAAATTTACGATGTGTTATATCACAACTAATAAGATACTTCATCTCAATAGAATGAACTGAGAGTTTTCGTTTTACCTGACCATTTAGGGGTTACCATGTTAGTGTTTTACACAATTTGACAGGGTATCCATGAATACCCTGTCAGGAATATTCCTAACAGAGTATTCACGGATACCCTGTCAAATTGTGTATAACACTAATGTGGTAACCCTATTCTAATGCATTTGACAAAAATAATTACAACTAGAGGCACAGATTTATGGTTTTCTAAGCCAAGTCGCTAATCACAGTCATATAAAAAATGTAGGGTATCGTGACGTCACAAATCAGAAACTGCAGAGTATCATGAATATGTTTGTGACGTAATTTTATAACCTGCGGGTATTGCCTACGGGTATCGTGGAATACCTGCATGTCAACAACCAATCAAAATACAGGATTTTATATTATGGGCTTTAGAATTTAAATTTACCTGGCCGTTGGGGTAGGGATTGCCTAAATACGAGAGGATAGGAGAAACTGTCTGATGGTTTTGATGACAAATTGAGAATGAACATCCTTTTAAATTTTTTTTAAGATTTATAAAAGTATTTCAATATATATGTATTCACCAATTTTATCATTAAATGAACATTTCATCGATTGTTATCTGCAAACATCATTCAATTTTATCATTAAGGTAAATTAAATTTAACTGCTTACACACTCATGAATATAAGCCAAGCTGTCGATGTGCTGGTCGTTAGGGTCAAGTAATTACACGTGTCACATAACGATTAATTAATCAATTAAGCCTAGATCACTGATATTTTCATTCTGCGCCCGATTTAGAAAAAAATCATTTGGATTTTTGCAAGAGCATTTTGGGAGTAAAGAGATCAACACCAAATGCGGTAGTTTATTGTGAATTAGGCAGATTACCTTTATTGTATATGAGAAAAGTGAAAATAATTAAATACTGGTTGAAGCTGCATTTTAACAGCTTCATTGAATTTTTTATGTAATGAATTAAATGAAACATCAAAAGTTAATAACTGGGTTGAAAATGTTTATAATATTTTATCAGAGAGTGGATTGAGAGATATATGGTTTAGTCATACTAATCTAGACTGTGAGCATATTTTAGCTTTAGTTAAGCATCGATTAACAGATATTTGTTATCAGTCTATCATGTCAGAAATAAATACATCATC
The DNA here is from genome assembly GCA_035048485.1 of Pteria penguin. Lineage (NCBI taxonomy): Eukaryota > Metazoa > Mollusca > Bivalvia > Pterioida > Pteriidae > Pteria > Pteria penguin. Next base: position 87,789,460 of record CM068580.1, read on the forward strand.
AAAATGTCATATATATAAACACTTAGTTGACCATGTTACTTTGCAGTCGTATTTGTCAAAACCAATCTATAATCAATACAAGAAGCTTATATGTAAACTCCGTCTTTCATCTCATTGTTTGTGTATCGAAACTGGTCGTTATAAAAATGTACCTTTAGAAAGACGTATATGTCCGCTATGTAAATTGGACATAGAAGATGAATTTCATTTTATGTTAAAATGTCCCGCTTATTATAACTTAAGAATTAAATTTTTGAAACCTTACTATTTTCGAAAACCCTCCGTCTTTAAATTAGTTCAGTTATTAAGCTCTGAAAAAGTGACAGAATTGTGCAATATTGGAAAATACATCAAACAAGCTTTTAATGTAAGACAAAATGTATAACTCTGTTTTATATTTGATTATGTAATTTGTAACTTATATTTGTTATTGTGTAAACCATTCATATACTTGACCTTGTTATATATTATTTATGTATACTTGTCAATTGTATATCTGTAAGCAGTATTGCTTTTGATAATAAACTATATATATGTTATTAACCGCTAATAAGAAGCCATTGTCAAGATAAACCAGGTAAATTTTGCTAATGGGACTGCAAAATGAAGTCGAGATAAACATTGTAGTCAACATAGGGGATGTTGAGATATCCAGGCTAAATTGAATCTGATTATTAAGGAAAAAAGTATAAAAAATTATTGTTTTTTTTTAAGTAAGACTTTGTTTCACATGTAAAGTCAAGCAACACTTGATTCTATATGTGTGTGTATTATCATTTCTTTTAGATTGTTCCCATATTTGTAATTTATGTTTCAATTATAGATATATTTTGACAGAAAGACGCTTTGATTTTTCTAATCCAAAAAGTATTGTTATTCTTTTCAGAACGTCAAGCTTCAGCACCTGTGATATCTCAGAACCAAGGCTCGATGGGTCTTAATGCACAACAGCAACAACAACACAACCAGTTCCAAACACCACACTCAAATCAGTATAACCCTTCTAGTCAACACCAGTATACTAACCAACATCAGCCATTTCAACAACAGCATTATCTTGCTCAACAACCCCAGATGCATCAGCAACCAGTTTATTCTCAGAACCAGCAACAACAGTTATTGCTTCAACAGCAATATTATATGCAACAACAGCAACAGCAACAACAAGTACCAAATGCTGTTAAACAGACTGTTAGTCATCAGCCCCAGTATCTGGGTGTATCCCAGGGTGATGTGATGTCAAATTCTTATCATGGACAGACAGGTGTTCCTCACCCCAAGATGGGTCATTATAACATTCCTACCCAACCCTCAGGCAGTCAGAGTATGGAAAATTTAATGCATGCCTCCAGTTACCCTGGTCATAACCAGGGAATGCAGAGCAACAATGCTACTGCCAAGTCCAAAGGACAGTTTGGTCACCTTCAGGACACTACTAAAGTTCAGCATAATCAGAATAATGTGATGGGTAATAAGAATGAGCAACTTCGGAAAGCCCCGCTTCAACATTCCAAACCAAAATGTGATGCAAAAGAAAATGTAAGTGGATAATGTTTTCTTGTTCTCATGTAGGTTTTACATGTCTACTATATTTTGGAAATATGTACCAGCCAAACATGTCTGGTTTTCTTAGGTATTTTTCATCATTGAACACTGCCAGCTACCATCAAAATGAATAATAGATGAATGAAAAGTTAAAACTCTAGGAGTTAAAGCCTTGTGAGACAGCAAGATGATATCTTGACAAGTGATATACATCTAATGGATCAACACTGAGTCATTTCTACAACATTTATGAAAGCAGCAATTCAGACATTTTGTTTATGAACATTTAATGGATATAAACAAATTCAAATCAGATCAGTGGTTTGTGTAAGTTACTTGTTGAAAGATATTGCCTTTCATGTGGCACTTAATTGTATAATTAATCTTATATCCAACTTATTGTATAGAGTGATATATACATAGTTGTCTTTATACAGACGGATTCACAACCACTCATTTCTATCACACCTCCTGCTTCACCAAAAGTTATCCATCGTACTCATCGTCGAAATGTCAGTGACACGTCATACCTCACCATGGGTGGAAAGGGCAGTGCTTTCAGGTAACACCTATATCATTTATTTGTAATGATAATGATGATTGACAAAGAGGGAGTGCTATATCTCTGGGAACTTTGATATCTCAAACTTCATGAAGTATACTCCAGGTTCATTTAAAAATGATTTATATTAAACTCATTATAGTTCTCATGGTTCCTGGAGCTTTCATCTATAGTGAGTGAATCGTATAGGATTCCCATTTGACTTGACAACAGTTTTCCACATGCTATATTATGAATTTTGCTTACTGAATATCAGGTATGATAATGAATCATAATCCTTTCAATGATATTTGGATCAAGATTGTTTTCAGGTATTTCTGTAAGAAATTGGAAGTTGGATCAGACTTTGTTAAAGAATGACGGTGCCAACAGTCTAGTTTTTATCCTTAGATTATGCCACTGTGTTGGGAATTTCTTACTTCAGTGTCACAGTATAACTCATAATCGACTGCAATAGGCATACAGTATAAACAGCAGAATGAGATGTTAGTTTTCTGTCTTTTCAGAGCATACCATGGAGTTGGAGGATTACTGACTGCACCACAAAATTCCAAATCCAAATCAGCTTCCACCACACCAATACATTCACCCCCACAGTGAGTCATAATCTTTAGGATGAGTATGAAACTCATTGTAGACTCTGATCTGTGTCAAAACTGGGTTTGAATACAGATCAGGGTAGATGGGATGATGTTTCCCAAGGTACTCAGGGGTCCCTTACCACCAAATACTACCTCCCATCAATAGCTGAAAATTGTGATGTACTTTAAACATTGAACAAACAAATTCACTTTTCTACAAGTAAATTTTTAAGATACTCCTTATCAAGGAGTATCTTACTGCTATCGTGTTCAAAGGTCAGATTTATGTCCACCCAGCTACAGCCTTTAAAGAAAAAGTATGATGTTTGTGTCAATGTTAGTCTATTTTAGCAAGGACAGCTGTGATGATTTAGTCGATTCAAGTTTTGACCACAATTGTGTGAATTCTCTTACATAATGTCCCCTCCCCCACCAAGGCGAAAGCGACGGTGTATGAATTTATGTTCATCAGCCTATTCGCACGATCCACATTTATGGTGGCCAATATTCCTACATGTAACCTTTCTCTTCTCTTCTTTTTTCTCTTAATTTTCAAACTTTGAAAATGAAATTTTTTTTTCGCACATTTCATGTAATACTTAAGATAAAACATTTCAAACTACAAATGTATGACAGTGTGTTTTATGAAATGGTATTTTTATTTGTACTTTCTTTTACCCGAACTATGGTCAAATTGAGTTGTCTAGGGATTTCTTTACAGTTTTCTTGTAGTCTGTGATTCTCTGCCCTTCTCCAACTGTTGATAACGGCGGGTTGTGGGAGAGGGTTCATCATAAATTGGAACTTCCACATACCGCTGTTATCAAAAGTGGGAGAAGGGCAGAGAATCTCGGACTATTTTCATTGCAATACACTGTCATGTCGTTACTGAGAATAAAGGATGTATGTGGAAAACATCATAACCCAGCATGTAACCTTCACTAATGGGATAATGTGTTGCGTGAAACAGTGTTGCTTTTAGTTCATCAATCTCATCACATAATTTGAATTACCATTCTAGCCTTTAAATACATGTATACCAAACAATATACAAAAAAAAATAAAAACACCTAACTGAAAAAGATGGACACTCCATGCAGTGGCAGATCCAGGATTTCCAAAAGGGGGGCCCACATGTGTATTAGCCAAAGTACTCGTCCATTTTTGGTACCAGATCTGGATTTTTACTGGTAAATATTTGACGGAAGCCCGCCCTGAATCCGCCACTGCCATTGAATTACATGATGAGATAATCTTATGAGCAGGTTCTCTGTGCACTACCTTATTTTGATTAATTTGTAATAACATAACTCATTTCAAACAACTTCATATAAAATGAGGTCGAGGTGTCCTTAGTGCGATACGTATAGATCTCTACTCACAACAAGATGTGAGTAGGAGTATCTTTCAGGATCTCAGGTCCTTTGATTTTATACTACAATGGTGTTTCTGTAACTTTGTCACTACTGTTGTTTCAAAGAAGTTAGTCATTGGTTTTGCAAATCAGCGTAGCAAATAAAATTGGCAAGGATGATAGTAAAATGTATTGATAAAAATACAATCCATTTTGAAGACAATATTTCAAATAAGTAAAATAATTACCATAATATAGCTGATTTGCAGCAATTTTTGGATAATTTAAAAATATCACCAGATGCGGTGACCAGAATTTTCTCTTTTAAACACTGTACCAACTTGAATTATGGGGGTTTTTTTTGTTGATAAAGTCAGTAGATAAAGTTTGAAGATGAATTGTTGTTGATCAGGTCACCAGCTGGTATGACAAGAGCTGTGTCTGCTGATATAGCTGATTGGAATCCCTTTGATGATAATTTTGGAGGAGACACAGAAGAGGAAATGTTTGGAAAGGAATTTGATAAATTACGACGTGGTTCAAATAGCAGTAAGTATTACTTTCTGAATTTGAGTTTCACATGATACAGACTGTAACTGTTTTAGATTTATGCTATCTTTTTCATATGCCATATGCTGTCTGACCGTCTACCTATCCGTCAACATTTTAGTTAAGTTTCTGGTTGAAGCATAGTAGTAAGGTTTCTGTTTTAAGCATACTTTCCTTATGACGAGAGCTTTCAAATTATGCCATGATTTTTGACCTAGTGACCTTGACCTTGGACTTTGACCTTCTATTAAAACACTTTAATTTTAGCTATATCTGTTGAATCAATAGGGGTAAGCTTTGATACTTCACACATTGGTTTTTATGACCAGAACTATCAATTGATATCATGGCTTTTGAACTTGTATCCTTGACCTTATTTCAAAATTGCTTTGCAATGCGGCCATACTATCTTTAGCAGTTTCTTGTTTTTTATATCAAATTAATGTATATTAAGTGAAGAAAACCAGAAGCAGTGACTAAATCACCGATATTGATGCATTTGGTTGCAGAATCTCTTTTAAGAGACTCAATATGGTCCTTTGTGACCGTTTGCAGCATAGAGTGATTTCGTAGGCATCTTTGCTGAAGACATTTCCATAACTGTTTATTACTTAGACATTCATCTATGAATGTTTGACTTAAGCACATCTGCAAAATTTTAAGATTGTCTAATGTGTATCAAGGTTGTCTGACTGCAACAACCATATGTGCTTCCAACATCTTGGATATATACAAAGGGAAATCCAGGTTTTATAAAAAAAAAAAAAATCAGAATTTTGTTTCCCTGAAAGTGGATGAGACTTGAGAAATAAATTATTTGTTCTGAATGTCCTTAAAATATGCCTTTCCAGAAGTGTAAAAATTTATTTATATCATAGTCATTACTCTTTGACGAAAAAGCTTTGTACAGGGGTAATCAGGCACCTGTAAGTGTTGGGATTTTAAATGCTATGGAGGCAATAAAACTGTCAAGATAAGGTGGATTACCACATGGGGGTAGGGAGGATGTAAAAGAGGAAGCTAGGGTGAATGAAATAGTGTCCAGAGCTACTTTATTTGATTTATTTAACATCTTTGTGTATCTGATACATTTTATGTTTATTAAGTATTATCAAAGAAAGATAAATGAAGAAATAGTAATGTCAATAGAATATCAATTATAAAACCCAGGAAACAAAAGTTCTGAACATGCCAAATATAGTCTGCTTATGTGAAAAATAAGAACTAGCTGTTCTTGAAAAGACATTATTTAACAATGTCTTAACAATTGAGACTTACCCTTAATTTCTGAACATGGATAATCTGCCGGTCCCTTCTTATCATTTTATGCAGCTGAGATCACTCTTACTTTATCCAAACTACCAGGGTCATAGCACATGAAAGGTTATTCTATAACCAGTTGTTTAAGATGTGAATTATACTGCCCTTAGAATAGAATAGAATTTCATAAGGTGTTAGATGGAGAAGATGAGCCCCTTTTACACGTTTCGCTAGTTAGAAGACTCTTAATAGAATGTTAGGTATTGATAGGAAGGTTTTTAATGTTAGATAAGAGGGGAGCCCCTTTTCGCGTTACGCTAGTTAGAAGACTCCTGTTTGAGACAGTGGTACATGAGTGAGGTACATGTAGTTTTGTGTGTGCTCGTGTTTATTAGGTTTCTGGGTTTGGACCCCTTTTCGCATTGTGCTAGTTAGATGGTCCGGTTAGTTGTGTGGAATGTTCACTAACAAGTTTCAGTTGTCTTTCTTGTAATGCAGGTATATCAAATGTAAAGAGCAGAGAAGACCTAGTCATGTCAGGGTCAGATTCATCTGATCCTTTTGGCAATGCTCCATTTAAAAAGCCTGGTAAGTTGTAAATATTTCTGATTCATTCTCCACATAGATCTGACATTAAATATGCATGACAAAAGTCTATATTTTGTTTTAAATATGAAACACTTTCTTTCGTTATACCATTAGTTTGATACACCTATTAATTTTTTCACAATGCTTCTGTGCAATTTACATAATATGGATTTATAACTAAAAAATATGGTGTGGATGTTTTATATAGAATTTTGAATTAGTTTCATGAAATTTATGTACAGTAAAAAAAAAAGAACAAACCATGTTTTGCTGCAGCTGCTAGGTAGCCCCGATTTTTATGTTTAAAAGATTGATAACATCATGTTTCCAGGTCAATCTGTTTGAGGAAGTGACCCCATCTATTAATTGGATGGTTGATTGAAATTTTACATCACTTTCAGCTTTCTCATGACATGGGAGCATAAGTTAACAACCTCTTAAACATGGAAACGCAATGTTGGAATCGAACCAAGATTACCTGCACTGTAAGCCAAGTGCCAAACCACAATACTGTGTCTTCCCCTCATCATCTGTTAAGCTTACATTTTATTTCTATCGTTATTTCAAAATAAACTAAATGAAACAAGAATGCATCCTTTGTGGCATACTCATTTGTGAGTAATTAATGAGATAAAGGTTTGAACCCTTCCAGAATTTGGTCATTTCATATGTATATATCCATTGGCTAAAATATAAAATTGAAATCTGTTTTAAAGATGCTGTTTGAGTTTTTAAATTCTTAGTTGCTCATAGCCCTAGTGCAAAGTGATTTTCAGGCTTTTATCAGGTGATTGATGCTGGCATATGTGATCTTTATATTTGAAATCTTACTTAATGAGATAACAAAAAAATCAAATACATGTATATACATTGTCAATTAAGGAGACTAGTAAAGTTGATAAATCAGTTAATTTTTTTTACAATTTATTGATGTTACAAAACCTATACAATATATACATATATATATATATATATATATATATATATATATATATATATATATATATATATATATATATATATATATATTGTATTGAGAACATGGTATTGGTTCAATATCAACTCTATAAATCAGAATATCTGTAAGATCTTTATTCATTGGATGATCAGATATTGCCTTCACTAGCTTCTAATAAGTAATATCTTTATCTACATGTTTCATCTGGATAAATATGCGTCCAAGAGTTATCTTGCATTTATCTTACTTCTAGTTAACACTTTCTGTTCCTTGTAGCTGTTGGCTTTATATAATCAACATATTTGTTTGTTTACTTACTTATGCATGATGTAGCTTATGATACCTTATGTTTCTCTTTCATGAAGAATTGCATGGTTTACTTTTGTTAAATGTTAAGGCAAGCTATTAAACACAATGTTTATTTTTTATTCATAAGTTTTTGTCCAAGTTTGCAACTTCAGAACATTTTATAATGCTTTCCTTCATTTAACACTATGCATTTTATTATCAGATATATATATATAGGTATAACAGTAGTATCTACCTTACAATATGCATGTATAAGATTCTAATTTATCATATATTTATTTGGTGTTCGTTATGGTAACACTCATAAGGTATCATGGGCTACATTTTGATAAACTTTTTGTATGATTCCATTTAAGATACAATGTGTTTTCAGTATCCATTCTTCATGTTGACCTTAAGGTGTTATAATGAGCTACATTTTGATATACCCTTTGTACACTTCTTTCAAAGGATCAGTAGGTTTTGATTTCTCCCTTTGTTTTGTGGTTCCTGCATGATATGCATGGTTGCTGAATGATTTTTCCTTTTGCTCCAGGTCCCTTGGCTAATGGTAGCAGCTCCGATAGTGATCATATCCTTCACCGTAAAAGTGCTAGCAGCTCTTGCTCAAGCTCTGGAGGTAATAGACGATGACACCAATGACCTTGACATGGGTTAGCTTAAAAGAAATGAGGTGAAGGGAAACTTATAGTTCCCTAGCATTAGAATCCCATTTCTTTTCTCTTGTTTATGATTTATCTTGCTGATAATGAAGTATGACAAGTGTGATTTTCCTACCCTATTCCAGATTCTGGACACAAAAGACGCTTCTCATTACCATGGCAACCCAGTGGTGTGTGCAAAGCACCTCTATGGGAGGAGGTGTAAGAACGGGAGGAAGGTTAATTTCAGTGTCTCAACCATATGATATTGGTATTCTGTGATGTAAATGTAGATGATCTGTGTTTTGAGAGTTGTCATTGAAGTGATAAAGTGGTCACAATTACTGTTATATCATCATTGTGAGTAGATGGATGTATATATGTTCCCAAAATTAGATGACTATGTAGATGAAATGTATTGGCATCTGGGAATATAGATTGAATAAATCTATTTAGTAATATTTATGAAAGGAAAGACAAGCTTTCATAGTTATTCATGACGTCTGTGTGCAAAAATATTTTTATGCATAATTTTCATTATCTTATTCTCTTAGTTTGTATTTGTATCTTGTAAAAGATACCATTTATTTGTTAAGTTTTGGCATGAGTGATACTTGTTCAGTTAGTCAAAAGATGAAAAGTGTTGAATGCAACTTCTCTCTATATATGACTTTGAAATCCTTTTTTATTTCCCAAAATGGTGCTTAGTCTTATTTATCCCTTTCTTCCCATCCCTTCTGCCAAAGACCTATAAAATTATCCAGACTTATTACAATAGTAATTTTATTACCTTAATTGCTATTTAGATGCTTTGATTATGCAGATTGATAATGTTTTAACAATTCAGATTCTTCATATGCAGTCAAGCTGAAAAATTCTTGTTTTTGAGTACTGTAAACTTGAGCCCTGTGAAGACTCAGAAATTAAACATTCATGAAGATTACTCCTGGTTTGGACAGTTAAGGTTAAGCCATCAAGTCTGGTGCTTCAGTTGTTTACATGAATATATATATATATATATATATATGAATAAGTCTTTTCCAATGCCATATTGAGTCAATACATATTGATTAAGTTGATTTTGAAATATGACTGAATTTCATTCAGATGCCATGTATTTTTCCTAGAAATGAATAGTATTGGAGAAATCATGAATATTTTTACAAAATTTGCACATAGATTGTAGTCATTTATAGCATGATATTCACTCCTTTTGGTCCTTTTATTTGTTGGTAGATAAGTAACACATGACTACCACAAATAAATTTGTTTATAGTCCCCTGAATATTGCATCAGTTTTTGAGGTGATGAAGTTTTTGTTCTTTTTCATGTTGTACAATTTGGTTGTTTGACTTTTAGATTTTCGTTTTTACAATTTTCCTGTTCTAAATGTCTCATTTGGTATTCTATTATTTTGTTATGTTCACCACAGGCATGACATTATATAACATGGTTTTATCTGATCATTGAAGTACTGTTTGTTGATTACAGCACTTTTTAACACTGTAAATGATAAATTAGCATGACCAAATATTAAGTGAGTTTAACCTGTGTAGAAGGTTTCTAGTTCCTACGTTTATTGGATCCTTGGTCAAGTAGAACGTCTGTTAGATGGCTTGGAGTTAAAACTGGGATTTGTCTCAAAATAGGTCTGACAGGTAAAAAATCTCTAAGTGTCCATAGGGAGATGGAATCAAGTCAAAATACTAATAATACTTTAGCAGTGCACCAAGAGAAATGAAGCGTGTGTTGTGGTATAAGATTTTCATACCTGCAAACTATCAAAGTGCTTAATATGGATACTTTAAATTGAAATTGGTATGAAGATTCAAAGCAATGGAAAAAATGGGAGGCCAATTTTTGCAAATAATTGTCAGTGGCTTCAAAAAGAATTAATGACAACATCTCTTTCAGTTTGAGTACTATGTTAATGCAGTATGATGTTGCTCATGTTGACTTGCTTTACCTTCACAAACTATTTAGAAATCTCATTTTCTATTGTCCATTCTATTATGTGCACATGGCATTGATTAATGTTATAATGGTGTGGGAGTTCGTGTTTCAAAAGGCGATATGCCAACTGGGAGGGATTGTCATGAATTACTGCCAGACCTTTGACTCATGAAGGTGCATCTTAAAGTGAAACAGATGTTTCATATGTTGTCTGTTGCTAAGGATAGTATTTCATCTCTGACAACAAGCATTCAGAATTCTGAACGGGCTATTTAAGTCAAAAGTTTCTTTCAAAGGTTTTTCTCTAAAAGAAAAGTTTAAGAAAGTGTAGATATTGGCACCTCAATTGTTCAAATAATGGATCTAATTGATGAGAGTTGAGTTCAGGAAGTATGGAATGTATGGTATATGGTATTGACCCTTTTCGTGTAAAATAGGATTTTACTATGACCTAAATTCATTTCATTTACATGTGAGATGAAGTGCATGTTTCAGTAATTCAGAGGTGTCTGGATATACATGTATATTCTTATTATCAGTTTTTGTCTTTATGTCATTCTAAATGAGTAAGATCTTTTGGAAAAGCATTTTTGTGTTTGAAACATGAACATAAATGTCTTGAGTTTAGTTCTTCGTCTAAGCAAAGCGCCTCCAGGCCCATCTTTGTTTCGTCTCGTGTGAATTTTCTTGCAAAGAAAAAGCTAAGAAATGTTGAAGATTTATAATTTTTTTTATTTCAACTTTCTCTATGTTGTAAATATACGTAAGTTGGAGAAAGCCTTGTTTCAAAAATGTTTTGAGAATTTTGAAACCATGTCACTGTGATATATTTTCAAAACCAAATAGATCCTGTCATTTTGAAAAATATACATATAATTTAATCCAAAGTTTAATGCATGGAAATCTGTTAGAAGTATGTAAGATGTCCTTACTGGAAGTCGGCAGTTTTGAAACAAGGTATAAGTGATATGCCAAATCATTGTTCTTTATATAAAATGTATTGAGTATTTTTGTGCAATAGATTTAGACATTGTTATTGATACTTTTGTAATTGTTTCTTGTTAAGAAAGGACACAATTTTAACTACTTTACTTTAACATTTTCTTGCCACCTTTTGATGTGATTTAAAGTGATATATTTGCAAAGCCTTGATTACAAATAAAATGTCTAAAACATTAAAAAAATTCTATTTTTGTGTTACAAAATTGCTGACTTCTACTGGGACAGTGTTTAGTATAATATTTCTTATAACAATGATGACGTTGCCTTAGGTCATTGGAATAATTTGTCTATCTTTGTAGCATTGAGTTATACAACCTGTTTCTGGTATCATTGGATTTAGTTTGGTTTCTTTATCCCCAGTAGTAGCAATATTTTTGGAGAAGCTGAAGTTGATTAAACAGATAATACTTAGACTTCAGCTGAATTTGTGATAAAATTGCATTCCCTCAATGGTTTTATTGAGTGTTATACACAGTAGTATTACATTGATGTGAAATTTTTAGCTCTACGCACGTTTTCTATCAGGTCATGTCTAGGAGAGGAAATAGAAAATAGGCTAGTGCAGATCTTATGACCATCTTATCAGAAGTCCAGGGGTATGCCATTCTGTGAAACATACAAGAGGTACCAAACTTCTGACACTCAGTGGCATATTTTGGGGATCTCAACTGTGTTCCTTGTTCAAAGGACATAACCACTTCCTCAGCTTTATGCCTCTTTGATACCTAAAACAGCTTATGTTGTGCATCTAGAATTCAGTAAAATTTGAAATGTGTTTCAAGTTACAACAAAGTTATTCTCAGGGCTATTGCAGCTGCTGAAAAAAACCCTTCAAATATTTCATTGAGCCCAAGTGGATGTCTGAATTATTCTTTGTTTTGATGAACTTGGAAAGTTGCAAGATTTTTTTTAATGTGTCTTTCCAAATAATTCCCTTTTGATGATATTGATCACAGTTTGATTGGCTATTTCTCTATGACATCACAATGAAAAATGAGCCAAAGCCAAAGTGTGATGTCATATATTTGGTGATTGCTCAGTTAGGTTATTTTCATTCAGTGTTGAAATCTTTAAATGCATTTCCTTGTGGTATTCTTAATTGGAGCAGAGAAATGAATTCAGTTGACACAAATAAAGACTGCAAATATAATTTGCCATGCGTCTTAAATTTGGCATCAACAATTTAGATTCAAAGATCAGTTCCAAAGTTTTTAGGAAAGTTTGGCTAAACTGAGCTGAACTGCTACTGAGCTGTCATGGGATGGATTCAGGACATGGAGACCCAAGCTCAAAAGGTTTCCATCTTTTATTGATCTTCTGTAGACTGGCTGCATAAACTGACGAATGAATGTTAAAGACTAATATAGAGAGGTGTCTCAAGAAGTGATGTTGTTTTTTATTACATTCTGAAATAAAATTTTTGTTATGTTTAAAACATCTTTTTGGACTGTAATTTATGTACATTTTCAAGTTATTATTTTGGTTTTCTCATTGTAGAATGCTCATAATAAATTAATTATGTGTGTTTTTCCTCATTTTAAGGAAAGAAACTGTTACTGTTAAAAAATTGGAATGTTAAAGTTATTCAAGATTTTTAAAAATTTTGTTCAAATTCATAGAGTAAGGGGTGCACTTTTTGTATATTACATATGTATTAACATTTAACAGACTTCGGAACTCTTTGAAGCACTTTGTCTAACTTGGCATTGAGTACTTCAAGTCTGTTTTTTTGCCTGATCTGTCATTGGGGGATCCAAGTCAGAACAGCATAGGCTTTGGAGAGAAAAGCATCCTTTCACAAAGGTTTTCTTCATACCAGATACATAAATTTGGCTGTTTCTATGATTTTTATGCTCCCACCATGAAATAGCCAGGGGCATATAGTGTTACCCTGTTCTGTCTTCATTGAATTTCCGCTCATTTTTTCTTCGAGTTTGATGGATTAAAATGATACAGGGTTTGCAGATGTGTCTAGGGAAGATAAAGATCAAGTTCGAATATGGGTGTGTTCCGGTAATTTTTAACAGAGTTGTTGCCCTTCAACAGAGAAAAGTTCTTAAAAGTGAATTTTGCCACTGTCGGGGCAGCCGTGTTGACAGACAGAATCTACTAGTCTCACTTCAGATTGCTTATAATGCACTTTAGTCATATTTTTTTCTAAGTTGAAAAAAGGAAGGAGGTGTTCAGTATTATATGTTGTATCAATATAAGTTGTGACTGATTCAAATAGTAAAAGAAATTTGATGAAAATTGGCAGGAATGGTGTACCCAAGGTCTGTTTCATGCACTGTTGCTATATTGGCAGGAATGGTGTACCCACGGTCTGTTTCATGCACTATTGCTATATTGGCAGGAATGGTGTACCCACGGTCTGTTTCATGCACTATTGCTATATTGGCAGGAATGGTGTACCCAAGGTCTGTTTCATGCACTGTTGCTATATTGGCAGGAATGGTATACCCACAGTCTGTTTCATGCACTGTTGCTATATTGGCAGGAATGGTGTACCCACAGTCTGTTTCATGCACTGTTGCTATATTGGCAGGAATGGTATACCCAAGGTCTGTTTCATGCACTGTTGCTATAATGGGAGGAATGGTGTACCCATGGTCTGTTTCATGCACTGATGCTATATTGGCAGGTAAGGTATATCCAAGGTCTGTTTCATGCACTGTTGCTATATTGGCAGGAATGGTGTACCCAAGGTCTGTTTCATGCACTGATGCTATATTGGCAGGTAAGGTATGTCCAAGGTCTGTTTCATGCACTGTTGCTATATTGGCAGGAATGGTGTACCCAAGGTCTGTTTCATGCACTGTTGCTATATTGGCAGGAATGGTATACCCAAGGTCTTTCATGCACTGATGCTATATTGCTTGGATCTTTTGAAAGGGAGGAAATCAAGGTGTGAATGTAAGATGGAAGATACTCTATATATTTCAAAAAAATGTAGCTGGATTAAACCAAAGAAAGTGGTGTTGTTTTGGGTTTATTGTGAAATCTGATGAAGGATAAACTCTGATACTTTGTATGTTATTTGTGTGCTCAGGTGAGCAATATAGCCCATTTCAGCATTTTGTTCAATGTCACTTTATTAAACATTTGGTTTGGTTTGGACTGACTGGCTGTGATGGATTTAAGTTTACTTTTCATTTAATTGATAAAGAAGGTTCTGAATATTATCCACATAGGGATCACCAGGACTTTACCAAACACTGAAAGAATTCATAAACTATGCCTTAAAGTTTGGATAACTAAATTATGACATTATGATAAAATTATAGGTCGTTTAACTTATATCCATGCATAAGATAGCATCAACCTCTTCTTCACATATTTACATGTTTAAATATTTGTCACAATAATGTTGGCAAACTATGCTTCAAATCCAAAATCATACTGGTAAATTATTTGGGACTTAAAATTCTTTCTTTTCTTCGACAGGGTATATTGTACAGGGCTACCTTACTGATTCCAAATGGGATCATCTCTTTAGGAAATACTTGTTTATAATATAAATGTTGACTGTGCCATCTAGCAAAAATCTATCAAACTAGAGATTTATTGAATGCTTATATCATTAAATGTAAAATAAAACCCCCAAAATTTCAAAATTCTATCAATTTTCACGAGGCAAACAAATATGCTTCTGTTTTACAAAGGAAGCGTCCATAAACTTGTTAAATGTATTGTATTAGTAGTATCTTTTTTCTTAGGTTTCAGAATTTCGTTTTAAATCATACTTATTTGCTTTTGTTTACTTTTAGATAATGAAGAACAGAAGGAGAACAAAGTGCCTGGAAAATACGAAACGGTAGAAAGTAATACTGATTCTTATGAATTTTTTGGAACCACTCTAGTGAAAGCAGCTTTAAGCTTCACATCCAGATATCAAAAGTTTGTTGATGTCGAGGAGTTGCCTGAAGAAGAAAAGTCTTCCAAATATCATAAATTTGTTGACATAGATGATGATATTAAAGAGGATATAAAAATTCCAGTGAAAACAGTAGCACCTGACGCTGTCAGTGCAATAAGTAGCATAAGTAATACTAGTAAAGGTAAAGAACATGAGTCTAGTTCATCATATGCTGAGGATGATAATCTCGGAATAAACGGTGAAGGAGAGAAGAAAGACTTTAATTATCAAGAACTAGATGACGAGTATGGAAGCAGACCTGTACCAGTATCATCAATGACCAAAAGAAGCCAGAATGAAAGAAAGAGTCAGGAGTATGAAAAAAAGCATGTTCCAAGTGAAGAAATTGTCACGCCAGATGACGAACCTCGTAAACTCCCTTCAGACCGCATTATGGGACACGAGTATGGTGTGCGACCTCTTCTTGATGACGATGAACTTGAAGATGATTTTAAGCCTCCTCATTTCCATGGTAGTGCTGAGATTGGTTTCTCACATGATCACCATAGCGATTGTGAGGATAACCACGATAGTTGCAGTAACAGTACTATGTCACCGCAGACTGGACTCAGTCCAGCTATGTCACCCTCTACAGTAGATAAAAGTAACACGGACCCATTTTCATCAGCCCCCTTCCGCAGAAAACCTAAAAAGAAAAGACCAGTTAGTGCTGTGATATCAAGTGTCAAACCTACAGCTGTACTAACAAATACTAAAACTACTAAACCTTCAACAACACTATCTACTGTTTCTTTAAATTCGAAACCTTTGACTGAACAGGATCCATTTGCTAAGGCTCCTTTTCGGCCAAAATTTCTTACAAAGTCTAAAACGCATCAAACAATTAGTGGACAAGGAAGTCCATTATTACCGACAGAAGAAGATCGTCATGTAAAAGACAATGATATATTTGGAAGTATTCCCTTTGCTACCTTACCACGTAGATCTAAATCAGGATCAGTGTCTAGTTCATTATCCACTATTGTATCTCCAGTAGAGGAGTCTCAGTCTGCTTCAAAATCCATCGTTACTGATCTTCATTCCTCTGTTGCGCAAATACCTTCAAACACAAAGAACTTCATAGTGCCAACGGTGACTAACAAAACTCCTGCTCCCTCTAAAGCTAGCTTTCAATACCAGTCTCTTGATAGTGACCCATTCAATGAGGTACCACTTAATATGAAAGTAAACAAATCTCATATCCATACTGCTCCTAGTTCTCAGCTTGTAAAAGGTATGTCTAAATCACAATCGTTTGGTTCAACGACCACTAGTACACCTGTAAAACCGAAGTCAAATAAAGTACCGAGTGGAGATAGACGCTACAAACAGTTCAGTAATGATGCTGATTATGAAATGGAGAAAGTGAGAAGACAATCTCCTCAAAGACAACATTCAGAAGATCACCTACTTCACTTTACGGATGAAGATGAGGGAGACGGCGATGACCTGAATCTCAGTGGACGAAAATCCAGTCGCAGCCCTCAGATTTATACCAATACTGCTTTCTCCAATATGAGTTTTAATGATAGTGATGAAGACGCAAATCAACAAGTTTTGTCAGAAACCCATCCTGGCTTAGGAATAAGTCCCATTAAACCTACACAAACTAGTAATTTACATGTTTCTAGTATCCGCCATCCAGCTTACAGCAAGAGCAATAACTCTGTTTCAAACGCTTCCTCGGAGGCTTTGAAGGTCAGTTCAGGGGGATATGATACATTCACGTGGCCAAGGAAACCGCGGAAAATTCCAACATTCTCAATGGCAACAAATGAACCTTTCAGTTCTAAAAAGAAAGAAATTGATGCTATGAATTAGTGTATACGGTTATTTTGAAAGCTACAGTCGGTTGGTTGGATTTTATTGCTAATGATACAGGTAGTAACTTTTTAGTTTCAGAATAACATTATTTATGATTATTTAGATAGAAATATATAGAACAGCATTTTGAAGCCGTATACAGGTACTTTACACTTCCGGATATGTGCTTTTCATGTATCTGTATAAACTATTTTCATACTAGGTTGTGTACAGAGGAGCAGCTGCTAGAAATATTACAGGTATAATGTCTGAACTTTGTACTGTCCGATACTTTTGTCGTGGATTTTTTCATTAGTTTTTATAACTGTTGCTGCTTATTTGAAATATATTCGAATGACAGCAAGCTCCTAGTGGCATTTGCTGTTGTACTCCAGGGTGTTCTGGAGTTTGTTGGTACGAAACTTGGAGGGGTGATTTTTGGCGCAGCGAAAATGGTGATTACTTGAAGCATGTGTAAAACAAGTGTTTAACTCGAAACGTTTTGAAATGATCCAAAAAGCTTTGCGATGTGAAACTTCCATGGTCGCCCATGCTTCTGTAAAACGTCTTCGTTAATCATTATACCATACGAATTTTCCGGTAATGTAAGAGGAATCTGAAAGTCTACTTTATTTCTTTAATTCGTTTTCTGTTTTAAATTTCCAGGGTTGCTTTCCAGTAGTATGTCTTTTTTTGTCTCAGCCATGTTGTAGTCCAATATTTTGCGATATACAATGTACTGATTATTTATTACCATGTTATAGATGTTGTGTGTATATATAATTAATAATGTACAAGGATACTTTGCTATGCAGATAATTTATAATTGTTTTTCGAAACGCCTCTGTTATAATTGTCTTTTTATAACTTTTTAACCTGATGATCAAAAGTGATCACATTGACTTACAGTGATCACGATCATCAATATCAAAAGTTATAAAAATACATAATGAAAATAAACAATGATTACCTTTGTAAAGTTCATTGTAGGACACCTTTCAATCATTTCTGTTTCATACCCTTTCACATGTCCCCAGTGGTCTGTGACGTTTCAATAGTTGTTAGTAAGTCAATGTAGACTGCATAGATAGATTAGTGTAGGTCAAAGACGTTCTTTCCAGGGCAAAATAAATCCACGTGGTGTTTGAAGACGAAAAGTGTGTCGGTACTTATCATATTCATATTAACTGCTTTTGCCTGTTATCACTTTTGATCAGTGCCATAGCCTCCGTAGAACGAGTAACCCTTCAGTGACCACTGCAATTCCCAACGTGATCTTTGTGTACGGACACCCGATTCCTATGGAAATATTGTATGGATGGTCTGTAATATTCACCAGTTGTAAACTTACTATAGTTTGAAAACCTTGCAGTACCCTCAATGCAGATTTTAGTACCCACCCTGCTTGATCCTGTTAAACTCGTCTTTGACACCACCCGTAATCATCAAACTGTCCTGTAAGATATTGCATTTAATGTGGGATGTAATTGAAATATTCATTTACACATATGTGGATCCTGCATTCCCTACGATGTTTTATTAGACATGACTACCATTAATTATCAAGACAATAGACCATATTCCGGTTTTGATAAATGACGACTTTTTGTCCGAGCTAATACCTTTTGGCGTTGTTTTTCATAGTGACGTTATAATGAATGTATGTCATGCGTTATGACGTCACCATGAAAAACACGCCAAAATGTATTAGCTCGGACAAAAAGACAGCAATTATCAAAACCGGAATATGGTCTATTATAACTTTACAATTTGCTGCACTGCAGCGGTCCGTGTTTTTGATACTGGCGAATCTGCGTGATGGCAATAGTCAGGTTTCATGGTTCATACAGACCTTCCATGATTGAATTTAGGGCCTTTTTAGGGCTTTTTTAGGGCCAAGTGGTCAATTTTTAGGGCCTCTTTTTCACCATTTATTTATGATACAAGGACATAATCATGTGTTAAAGTCCCTTTATTTATTCAATTATATTTGTTTTAATTCTTCTTTTTTCAATTCCAATTTCTCTTCCAATTGTTGACACAGTTTTGTTTTTTGTTTTGCAGTTTCCCTAAGGGAATTTGATTTTGCAATGTGTGAAAGGTTTCTTTCATTCTCGGCTTTCACTGCAAATTCATCTGCAGATTTCTTCAGACTCTCAATATCTAGTCTTGCTTGTTTACACTGACATTCAAGTTCCTTTATTGCATCTGTCACTTGTTTCCTTTTCCTTGATTGTTCATCTGAATGTTTTTTTGTCCTCTGTTCATCTAAATAGTTTTCATATTTCCTCCTTGAAGCTGCTGCATATTGTAACAGTTCCTTTGTTATTGGGACATTGAGAACACCACCTACTTTATTCACATAGTCACAAATTAATCTTTGTGCAATCAATGACTGGTTCTGCAGATTTTCTACTACTATCTCCTTATTTACCGAAAACCCTCTCTCTACAGCAGCCTGGCCATGAGAGAGAACTAGACATATTTTTATTATGTCCATTAATTTTTCATACTGGCCACTAGACAAATGGGAGCACAGAAATTCATCAAGTCTGTCCTCATAAGGTTTGAACCCTGAAAACTTTTCTGAGCCAAGAATTGGAATTTGTGTCTCTAGAAAGCATTCATATTGTCTTATAATCTCATCACATTCCCTTTCTACAACTCTGTTACAGTTAACTAAATAGGCAAGAACTCTTTTGAACTTTGCCTTGCATTGCTTTTTATTTGACACCATTTCCTGTGGGTTGAGCATTGACAAATTTCTCACAAAGGAGTAAGTAGCTGGGCACTTCTCGAGTAATTTGCCTACCAACTTCAAAATGAATGTTCGGCACTCTATTTGAAATTCCATCACTTGCTTCTCACTACATTTGATTTTTTTATCTTTAACAACAGTCTTGAGTGTTTTATCTGCTGAAAAACCTATGTCTACTTTTGAGGGAGGCAGAAATGATGTTTTGTCTGCAAGATCCAGAGAAAATAACTTTGATCCTTCTGCTGCATTTATGACGTCTGGTTTTATTGCTTTCTGAAGAAGTGTTTGAATTATATTGCTTAAGTCTGACACAAGGAATGGCACCATTGGTTTGTCAGTTTGAAAATTTTTTAGAAATGGTTGCAACTGCACAGCAACATATCGGAAAAATTCTAGTTTTGCCTTGATCAAAGGGTCTCTTGTTTTTGATAACACATCTTCATATGATTTACAAGATGGTTTATTGACTTTCTTTTCCTGAACTCTTTGGATGTAGACCATAACATGATCTAGAATGTCTAAGGCCCTCTCACAGGCAGGAACATTTTCCATCCACCTATGGGAGACGAATTTCAATGGCATAATGTTTGAACCTGCAACACAAAGATAGTATATTTTACTTACATGTTTTAGGATTGACATAATGTGAACGTTATGTATTAGTAGCATAACGTATAAACACTGACTTCACTTTCCACATACATGTATACATATATCAACATCATGTCCATCGATCTCAATATATAACAATGGTATTGATGCATGATTACGTCCCAGTTCTAAATTCACTTTTATGTAATGTTTCAATTATTATTTAAGTTATTGATCAGTAAATACATGCATGTGAAAATCAAATACCTGTCATTTTTTGATAGTCCTCTCTTCTTGCTGGACTGTCCTTGAATAGGTAATAAAGACTGGATAGGAGAGAAGATAATCCCCATTCTGTGGATTGGCAGCCCAGTTTGAATGCATTATGCATGGTATGAAGTCCACAGGTTCCAATATTTATCAATGTAACACCAAAGTCTTTCTGGATTTGAGTTTTCATGAGTTCAAAAAACTTCAAATTTACATTAGGCCCATCCATAGATATTTGCACCATGTTTTTGGCATTGGATTTGAGTTCATTAATCCCTTCATTAAAGTGATGAATAAGGTCATTTGCACTTCCATGGCCCATGAAAACAGAGCCAAGATAACGATTCACTACTTGGTCTTTTACCCAGTATCGGACATGAATGTCCATTTGTTTGGTCTGTGCCTTTTTGTTCAAACTTTCATCAAACAGGACTGAATAATATCCCTGTACTTCTTTCATGATTTCAGATCGTATATATTCAGCAATACCAAAGACTGTCAAATAGGCTGTTTTCCTTTCTCCACATTGGAATTTTTCAGCAAATTTGCTGTCGGGAAACATTACTTTAAATAATTCACCCACATTTTCATTTGACTTGTAGGAACTATGGGTTACAATTGTGTGAATTGTCCAAAGAATTTCTGATTTTAAAACATCTTTTTTTATTACAAAGTCGGAAATATTACTAGAACTAATGTTAGATCTGGTAGATGTACTCGATTCAGAAACGCCACTTGCACAGGGCAATGATGACTGTGTATTGTCGGTGCTGCTTACAGATGACGTGGCCGACTGGGGTGCCTTTTTAAAAGCAACAAACGCATCATGTTGCATTGATAAATACGTTTTAGAAGACTCTTTGTGATTTCCACTTTTTTCGTGGGAGCGCAATGCTCCTTCTGCCATTTTTCCAAGGTCTATCGTCTTATTACACCATTTACAGACTGCTTTGTGTTTATCGTCATGTTTCTGTACCCACGCATAGCTTGTCAGCCATTTTGTTTGAAATACGGTCTTTCCCATAATGATTGATAGGTCTCGCTCTACTTGAACCGCTCTAGTTTATGACTCATCACCTCCGACCATGCCGTTCGATGCAATTTACATTGTACTTTCGATATTAAAAATTCGGAACTCCTCTGTTTGGTACATTCAATGCAGTGTCAAAGAAAAGGAAGGTAACTCTTATGAACATCAAGTAATGTTGTGTATTGCAAAGGTTAAAAATCGATGTCGATTGTTTTAAAGAAATTATGAAAACGAGATGACATGTTTTAAACTGAGCTTTTTTAATCATCAGAAATGTATTTTTTAGGGTTTTTGCAGTGAATTCAAGGCCACTGAAAGGCAGTACCAAAGAATTTAGGGCCTTTTTAAGGCTACATCAATTTTAAGGGCCTTTTCAAGGCTGCCCTTCAAATTTAGGGCCTTTTTAGGGCTGTGCGAACCCTGGGTTTAACTGTTAACTATATATCCTGCTGTAAACAGATTGTCTGATCTTTGCAGATTTAAACACATCTGTGTGGTCTTTTTATTATTATTATAATTATTAATATTATTACTGATTATTGTAAATTCAATTGTTATTTTAAAAGGATGATTTCTTAAGCTGTTGCAACGGAAAACAAAAGAAAATGTGTTATGCAAATTGTGTTGTTGACGAGATAGCTGCTCTCGACTGCTCTCAGGATTTCCTCGACTTTATTTATGCATGTTATTTATTTGGGTTTTTTTCACTCATGGTAGGAATTGTCTAGTAGCAATACAGTTTATCAACATCTTACATTCCGTATCCATGTTTCATGTTCTGTCTTCGGGGTTAAGACTGATCTGTAGATATTATTCTATGTTAGAGGTTTGGTGAGATCTGTCGACTCTTCGTGACAGCGCCATTGTTATTATTAAATAATAAAATAAAATCAAAGATGTTGTTGTTTTGTGGTGAAAAGAAATCACTGGGTTCGTTTGTGGATTTACTTGTAATCGAAATGCCGCTTCAGGTTGAAATTTCAATGACGAAGTGGGCTAAAGCGCTCCACAGGATACTAGGTGTCTGGATTCGGAATTGGAATTTCGATGCCATTGCAGGCGGAGATTCGCCAGTGTACCTGTCGAAGATCGGGTTCTCTCTTTGTACTCAAGTTTCATCCAACACTCAACACTAGCTTCCACCATAGAAGTGAAATAATCCTACTGTGCCAAACACTACCTCCTACCGTAGAAGTGAAGTAATCCTGTTGTGACAAACACTAGGTCCTACCGTAGAAGTGAAATAATCCTTTTGTGACCGGCAGACTAATCCCCTCCGTAGAAGTGAAATAATCCTACTGGCATATACAAGCTCCTACCGTAGAAGCGAAATAATCCTCCTGGCATACACAAGCTCCTACCGTAGACGTGAAATAATCCTTTTGTGACCGGCAGACTAATCCCCTCCGTAGAAGTGAAATAATCCTACTGGCATATACAAGCTCCTACCGTAGAAGCGAAATAATCCTCCTGGCATACACAAGCTCCTACCGTAGACGTGAAATAATCCTGTTGTGACCGGCAGACTAATCCCCTCCGTAGAAGTGAAATAATCCTACTGGCATATACAAGCTCGCTCCTATCGTAGAAGTGAAATAATTCTACTGACATACACAAGGTCGTACCGTAGACGTGAAATAATCATGTTGTGACAAACCCTAGCTCCTATCGTAGAAGTGAAATCATCCTACGGTATCAAACACTGACTCCTGCCATAGAAGTGAAATAATCCTGTTGTGACCGGCAAACTAATCCCCTCCGTAAAAGTGAAATAATCCTACTGTGGCATACGCTAGCTCTTACCGTAGAAATGAAATAATCCTACTGTGACCGGCAAACCAAACCCCGCCGTAGAAGTGAAATAACCCTACTGTGACATACGCTAGATCCTACCGTCGTAGAAGTGAAATTATCCTACTGTGACATACGCTAGATCCTACCGTCGTAGAAGTGAAATAATCCTACTGTGATCAGCAAACCAATCCCCGCCGTAGAAAAGAAATAATCCTACTGTGACAAGCTCTAGTCTCCATCGTAGAAATGTGGTAATCTTGCTGTCACATTAACAACAGGTTCTATGCTAGAAGTGAACGAATCCTGTTTGACATAACACTGGATCCGGCGCCATAAACTGAGAAAATACTTCAGTCATAATTTCAAACTCTTCGAACTGTTCAACAATGAATTAATAATTGTGATTTAGATTTGATTGAGTTTCTTTCTGCACGACAATTTATTTAAACATTTGACAATGGAATAAATTAAAATGAAATAATTTACTTAAGTATTTTCTCAGCTTATGGCGCCGGGCACTGGTGTCCTCTTTAGTAAAGGAGAACAAATTACTGTCCGCGCCACTCACTTTGTAAACCGAAAAATCTGGATTTTCACTTATTTATCTTTATAATAGTTTTACAAAATTAATATCAATAGACAGATCTTGTTAAGTCGTAACTTTTGGTGTATGTTATATATATATTTCTACTACGAAGCATTCGTATTTTATATGGAAAAATCATTATAGATAGGGCGTTTTCTATGTTAATTTTGACGTGACGTCGCCGATGTTTAACATTGAGTCTATGGGAAACTTGGCGACGTCACGTCAAAATTTAACATGGAAATCGCCCTATCTAAAATTGATTTTTTTCTATGAAATATGAACGCTTCTTCATACAAACATATAGCATACACCAAAAAGTTACGACTAAACAAGATCTATCGAATGATTTTGCCTTTTTGAAATTATTCTGAAGATGAATGACTGAAAATCCAGTTTTTCCAGTTTCTAGAGTGAGTGGCGCGGACAGTAGACCCTCGCTGACATTAAAATTCTAATCCTGCTCTGACATACACACTAGCCCAAATGTAGAAGTGAGATAATCCTACTGTGGCGTAGATATATATATATATACACACACACACATCAAAATATAAATAAATACTATATACATGTACATTATATCGGAGGGTTGACTCTTTCGGTAATCGTATGAATTATATCATCTTAAACGTAAATTTTCATTTTTTGTAGCAAATAAGTTATCAAATTTGACAACCGTACGTAGGTGTAAAGCAGAACATGTCTGATATATAATTTTGTCTAATATCATTCAAAGCATCATGACATATATAATAAGAACATCATGCATTTCGTCGCCAATATTAGTGTTACAACGGTTGCATTTCCTTTTATCTCGAACAATATTTAGCCACCTTCCGGTTTATACGGGCAGTTTATGATTTGTTGTTCTAAATCTGGCTAAAATGCGTTGTTTATAGATTGAGATATTTGATAATGTATATTCTTGACATGTTGAATTAGTAAAAAGTCTGTAAGTTGTGCCTTTAGAGGATTCGTAACATGTAGATACCCATTCTTGAATAAACTGATCTTTCAAGTTTTGTTTAACATAACAGATAATTCAATTACAATTCAAGTTGTTACAATCGTACAATATATCTGACATGCCACATTCATCTAATATTTTCTTTACATTTAAAAACCACTTGGGATGATATCTGTTGTAAAATCTATAAACAAGAAATTTATATAACATATAACAATATTTTTCAGTTTTCCGATGCCTCATTCGACAACAAAAGCTCACAATTCTCGATTTTATAAGTAAGTATAATGGTGGCCTACCTGGCTTACCGTAGAGCATATAACTAGGAGTAGATGATTTAGCATGTAATAATAATTTACAAAACTTCATATGCACCTTTTCAATATTTTCATTGTTTCCAAAACCCCACATTTCGTATCCATATAAAAGGTTAGGAACAACAATTTTTCAAGTAAAGGTAGATCTTCTATTTAAATATTAAGATCGCGACTTATGGCTTTGCTTAATATTTGATTATAAGACCTTATTGGCTCTATTGGATACATATTTTTTCATATCTGTAAAAGAACCAGTTTTTGACAAAAAAGGGTCGCCCAACTATTTGAAATGGTTCACAATTTCAACATTGTTTCCGTCAAAATAAAAGTTTTCACTAACCGAGTGACCTTTGGAAGAAAATAATAATGTTAGTTTATCAGTATTTACCTGGTGTCCATTTATTACAGTATAGTAAAAAGCTATCATAATACCTTTGTAATTCTTTTTTTTTTGGGGGGGGGGGATTCAGCAACAAGTACCGTGTCGTCAACATACTTTAGATCTATAACAAGTATTTTCATGAATAAATTCAATTCGTTTTCCTTTTTCATCTGCAGTGTATGGAAGCCCCTTGGCGTCATGTAGAGAAAGAAAATTCCTCTAAATATTTAGAAATAATGCAAAAATAACAGATGTAAAAGGTTTTCACCCTGTCGCACACTAATATTACATGCAAAAAAAAAGTTTGAACACATATTATTAGATCTGATACGAGATTTGCTTTCATTATGCATATTAGAGATAAAATTGAAAGATTTCTCTGTAATACCACGTTTTAACATTTTCTTCCACAATCCAACTCGCCATTCTTTGTCAAATGCTACTTTAAAATCTACAGAAGCGCAATAAAGTTTCTTTCCCCCATTTGATATAGATCTATTAAACAATGTAAAGTGAAAATGTAATCAAGAGTAGAATATTATGCCCTAAACTTAGCTTGATTTTCAGATAGAACTTAATACATATCAGAAAAGGCATACTTTCTTTTCGAGATAATTGATGTAAATATTTTCCCAAGACAATTCAATAAAGTAACGGGTCTGTAATTAGAAGGACAGGTATCAAGACCTTTATTTGTATAAATTGGTACAATAGTGCACTTCTGTAACGTAAACACTAGCTAGCTCCCACCATAGAAGTGAACTAATCCTGCTGTGATAAATGCTAGCCACTACCGCAAATGAAAATTAAAATTCCCCTGTGACATAAACGCTTATTAACTTTGAGGTAAATAATGTCTGTATCATTAACACTAGCCCCACCGAAGAATATAGCTGTGACAAACACTAGTCTCTACCGTAGAAGTGAAATAACCCAGCTGTGACAAGCACTAGCCTCTATCGAAGAAGTAACCCGCCTGTGACATAAATACTCGCCCCCGCTCTTGAAGAGAAATAACCCAGCTGTGACAAACACTAGCCTCTTGAAGGGAAATAATCCTGCTGTGACAGACACTTGCCCTCTCCCCCCCCCCCTTTTTTTGGCTGTTGTTGAAGGGAAATAATCCTGCTGTGACATAATCACTAGCTCTCGCTACAGACGTGCTATGGTTTAGTTAGCCTCCATCTTGGGAGTAAAATTTAATCATACTATGGCGTAAACAATGGACAAACGAATGTCCTCTCTCGCCAGACTTAATATCGTAAACAATGGACAAACGAATTTCCTCTCTCGTCAGACCTGATATGGTAAACAATGAACAAACGAATGTCCAATCTCGCCTCACCTAATATCGTAAACAATGGACAAACGAATGTCCTCTCTCGCCAGACCTGATATGGTAAACAATGGACAAACGAATGTCCAATATCGCAAGACCTAATATCGTAAACAATGGACAAACAAATGTCCAATCTCGCCAGACCTGATAG
The DNA here is from genome assembly GCA_035048485.1 of Pteria penguin. Classification (NCBI taxonomy): domain Eukaryota; kingdom Metazoa; phylum Mollusca; class Bivalvia; order Pterioida; family Pteriidae; genus Pteria; species Pteria penguin. The sequence goes on from CM068580.1 coordinate 87,816,669, forward strand.
TGTAAACAATGGACAAACGAATGTCCTCTCTCGCCAGACCTGATAGTGTAAACAATGGACAAACGAATGTCCTCTCTCGCCAGATTTCATATCGTAATCGGTGTACATCTGGCTAGACTACATGTTATTGCTTTAATTAAACATTTACTGGTAGTGCTTTCGCGATATTCGTAAGTGGAAACTTCTTGGAAGAAAGAAACGAATGTGTTTCAAAATAAGATCCCGGTGATCTCTTGCTGTTGATAGAAAAGGTACTCTCACACACACCCTCACATATCTAACGATCGATCGATTTCACTATCTCTCCATATATATATATATATATATATATATATATATATATATATATATCGATTGATCGATCGATTTCTCCCCCCCCTCTCTCTCTCTCTCTCTCTCTCTCTCTCTCTCTCTCTCTCTCTATATATATATATATATATATATATATATATATATATATATATATATATATATATATATATATATATTTAATATGTATGTGTATGTATCCGTACATGTTTTATAAAACAAGTGCTGGTAACAATAATAATGTGTATGTGTGTGTAGATACATACATAAATAAGCATCCCCCGCCAACCGGTCACACTCGCCGTGATGCCATAAGTGTATGTGAATTAGTATTGTTTTAATCACAGAAGGAGGAAAGTAGAAGTAGCACGGCCGTAGTTACATTATCAGTACAAATAATTCAGTATTGATAGTGCAGACGGTCTAGTTACATTGAAAGAAGGAAGTCAACACCCCACACAACGATCTATGAACAAATATTTATTTCAAATCATGAATACTCATGAATGTTGTGATTTAAATTTACCCCGCTCACATCGAGACATTGCAGTGTATCAGTAAGTGTAAACAGTGTTTGTGTAGGCAATGACAACAAAACCTACCATTCTATTTATAACACGAAATGGAAATAAAAACTGACTTACTGTAATGTTCTTTTGACTTCATGTGAGTAAGTTTCACATAAAACAATGCTAAAGTAATACAGCGTATCGAATGTGTTATACAAAGCAGTACTGGTAGTTCATAGTCTGACTTGTCGGATTCAAGGGCGTATCCAGGTTTTGAATAGAAAAAGAGGAGAGGGCGAATGGTTCAGGTCACTGCAGGTCCAAGGCGGAGTCCTGTTGTGGGGACCTAAGGTAAGGTCTCCCTTAAGCTCCTGCAGTTTGGCACAAAACGTGCGCAATTCTACTGAAATCAACCGTTCGAGGTCAGTACCGCAGCAGCTGTTCAATTGAAGCTTTTTGTCATGATTTCTATATGTCCTTTCGATTCCATATCTTGTTATTCTTGTGTGTGTGTGTGAGAGTAAATAGGAAAAGCTGTCCGAAGACTCAAACATAAGCATAATATTACCTCTAAATATCTTTAACTTATGGAACAATGGAATTCCACACTATGAGAGGAAATTGTTGATATAATCTACATTTTCCTATATTTACCCATTTTCTCAACACTTCGACAAAGTTGCTGAAATCGACAGATTTTCATGACGTTGAAAAGTTTTTGCTTAATTACTTTTAAAGTTGATTAATACATTTCACATTGATAATATGACCAATACTTGATAAAATCGACATCTTTTTCATACATATCAAGCGGTTGCCGTTTTAAAGCAATATTCATTGATTTGCATAATTCCGTATGTGTTCCGAAAAGGGGTGGTTATGAAGATTTTGAGGAGGTCACTTTTTTATCTGCTGTATTATACGTTAAGGAAAGATTTCAAGTTAAAGATAAAACACGATGAAACATTTCATTAAACATTCTGTATAGATTTTTGAAAATTTTATTTTACAGCTAACAAGTAAATGATTCGCAAAAATGCGCATAAAAGCCAAAATGAAATCCATTTAAGCTATATAAAGTCATTGACATTTAAAGCCGGTAGTTTCTTCCAAACTCAGATTCCCATCACCTGCTAGAACGACACAGTACTGGAAAAAAGATTCACGCATGACACCATTTAAAGGAAAATCTCCAAAGAGACTCATGTGCTTACAAGTGTGGTTGATGCCTTATCATAATCACCTTTTCTACATGACATTCGGAACAACCTCGCCCTTTATTTATACCTTACGCAGGAAAAGGTCGAGGATGTCCGAATGTTCTACATGACTGTTTAGAGTTATCCCCCCGATATAACTCTTCAGTATGGAGTTAAGGAAATGTTTCCTGTGTTAGTAACAGAACGAACGCTTTTTGCCAAACACATTGGTGTCTAGTAAAATAGGATAAAATTATTTGTTTATGATTATTTGATAGACTTAAACCTGCATAACACTGAAGTTATCAAAGTCAATAGCACTGGATATCTCGTGAAAAAGACCCTTACGTCGTCATCGGAATAGTACGGAATACATAAAATATATGCAGGACACGACACATCAGGGGCGGATTCTTGCATGTTATTATTGATAGTGTAGTGTCGACGAGATAGCGGTATGATGGGGCGTCTTGGTAGCACAGAAAACATCAAAAATAGACAGTCAAATTCTAGATCATACCATGTATTAGATATTGAAATCGACCATGGTATTGAAAACTGTAATACCAGCATTTGCGATATATCCGACAAGGAAATACCACTGTATAAATATACAGAAATTCCTGATTTCTTACAAGGGAATCCCTATGTGGTAAATGGGTATAGGGTGTCTCTGCCATTCAGCCTTTGCATAAAGAGGTGAGATTTTTTATGCGCATAATAATTAACATAAAATAAAGTCAGTGTAAGTGAAGTACGAGATTCTCTAGTGGGACTGCCCCAAGACAATTTTTGGTTTTGAACAGGACATCATAAATAAAAAAAAAATCAACTTGGTCAGAATTGTCTGACGAGTTTCTCTGACAATAAACCTGTTTTTTTTTTAAATCATTGTTGTATGGGTTTTGTGAGATCAAATTCACAAAAATGTGGCAATTTCGGATACTGCCAAGGAGTTGCTGTTTAGCAGCTTCTGAAAATGTCATTAAACGCTAGCACAACAAATTTATGACATTTCAATGAAGTGATTATTGACCTACCTGATAGTTTCAATCATTTTCCAAGTGGACAAAAATGATAAAGAGAAAATTTTATTTTATCTTACACCTAGATATCCATACAAATTGCTTGAATTTAATGTTTTACATGATAAAAGGTGCCTAGCAATCGAAGTGTTGCCAGCATTTTCAGTGGACATTAATGCTTGGATTATTGCGCTCCAATAGAATGACACAACTTTGGATGACAAAACACCATGTGTTGTGCATTTAATGAAAAATGAGATTAATATGAAAAAATCTTTATTGCATACATTCACTTTTTTCTATCAAAGACCAGTTTATTAAATTGTATAGTCATGGCAATGTGTATCTACAGTGCCTAGATACTTATTTGTTGCATACTGTTCCATTTCTTTATTTTCATCTTACATGTGCTGTATGGTTATGTTTGTTTCAAGCTTGTAAACTCCTTATTTCACCTGAGCCAAAGACTTAAATGTGTGACCTTCATTGTCAGTATAAACTTTTTTTATATACATACATGTATGTGTATATATGGTAATGGTAAATGCAATTCACATGAACTGTGTTTACACTTTAAAAAGATCACTTTTAAACATTGTGAGATAGTTGTGTTCAATATGCTACTTTATAGTGGTTTATTAAATGCCAATTGATATATATCATAACAAACTTTGGATGAAAAAGGGCAGCCCTACCCCTGTAAATCCATACCTGTTAATGGAGAATGTGATAGAGGAAATAGTTTAAATCAAGGTAGCCACTTTTCTTCCAGAATCTGTGAGGTGGTTACTAATGTAACAACTAACAAACAAATGTCATGTAATGAATAACTTATGATCTGTTGGGAGTTAATATTTTAGCTTCCACACGGCACAAGAGTGCAATGTACCATAACATAAAGGAGATGCATCTAGATGATACAATTTTTCTTTAAGATTAGTATAACTCAATCATATAATATAAACAATTATTCTATAGAAATTCAAATTGTAAAACATGAAATAGAAAATATTTATAATTCCATATGAATCTTACACACAAAACATAGATATGAAAATTATTTTCATAACTTCTACATCTTGCAGCCTTTTCCAATGGAATAATGAAACCGTCAATATCTGGTCACATCTTGGAGGATTTATGCTGTTTGGACTCCTCATGGTTTATGCCAATTTGTCACTTCTTCCTTCCAGTTCTAGTTCATTTACAGATCATATAATTGTTACCCTTGGTTTACTTTGTTATCAGGTATTTTGAAAATTCTAACTTAATTCCATCTTGCATATAAAGAATGTATTCTGGTCAAATGATCATAGATTTGTCAAGATACCCACAATGATTCAGTAAAAAGCAACATATCTGAATGTTCTGATTTTTTGTTATTAATCATACACTTGTGATGTAAAATTCACTGCCATTTAATCATCATTGAGAAATAAATGAAATATGTCACATAGAATGACATAGTATAAATTATATGAAAAAGTGGCATGATCGCAAAAATTATATTTGAAACAATACTAAGTCAATATCTACAGGTATATATATATATATATATCTATTTACCATTCAACTGTATAAAGAATGAGTACATGTATCCATGTAGAGAGATGTAGCTTCAAGAATTCTGTGTTTCTGTGGTTTCAGTTTTGTATGTTGTGTTCAGCTGGGTTTCACATGTTTGCTTGCCATTCTGAACGGGCCAGTAAAAGATGGTTAGCAGTGGATCTCACTGGAATATCAGTGGGTGTGATAGGCTGTTACCTTCCAGCTGTTCATTATGCATTCTATTGTTTGTCTGTAAGTTAAAGTATTTATACTATACATCTAACACTAGTATTTGCACATGTTATTAACACAAATAAAGTATTCTCAAATTTTGAATTTAGATTATTTACTTTAATTATATAAAACTATAAATGAGTGTCTTGTTGAGATTGAGATTTTAAGTCTAAGCATACAATCTCAGAATCTCATTTAGTTTATAGAATTCATTATCATGAAACTGAATTTGTTTTTTACTAACCTCAAAATCAATTCTCTACGTTTCCTATGTAACTTTGACCCTTAATTGAGAACCTAAAAACCCCTGAATTATCCTCGCCACGGGATTTGAGTCTGTTCACCTTCCCTTCATATGGATTACATTTTTTATGTGCATGTATTATACATAGGTATGGCGAGATTTATGACATGCATTATATATTATACATAGGTGTGGTAAGACTTATGAGGTTTTATGTATTATAGATAGGTATGGTACAACTGATATGAACATGTTTTATGTGTTATACATAGGTATGGCGAGACTTATATTTCATCATTATTACCCTGCTGACATTCTTCACCATAGTTGTGCAGCTACATCCACGCTTCTTTAGTCATGGTTGGTTCAAGTATCGAATTCTCATTTACGTTTTCCTAGTGGGTTATGGAGTCATTCCAACAATACACTGGATTTATTTGAATGGAGGGTTCTCTGCAGAAATAGTCCAGGTGAGTGATAGGTACTATACTTGACAGCATCATTGTTATACTTTTTTTTCACATTTGTTTATCAGGTAACAATCCTGTCGAGCTTTGTTTGATTATAAATATATATTTTGATATAATGTTTGAAAACACATTCTTTGTCATTGTCTGTGAATGTCAGATTCTAAATAATAGAAAAGACCATATAATTGACGATTTCAAAAAGTAAAACCAAATTAGCAGTTTGTTTAAATTTAAAGAATAATAACAAAACATTCTTTCTCCACAATTATTTCTCTCACGTGGAAACAAATACAATGAAGAAATCTACATGAAATCCATTACTGCTGGAAATTTGGCTTAGCGCAAATAAATATAGTATACGGCATGATGTCTAGTGGATAATGTGCTAATATAAATAGTATGTAACGCTGTAATATGTATGAAAATAGTACAGTATTATTAACAATAATAATAACGATATATAATATATATGTATAAATCTCTACTTTTCAAAACATTTAACCTGGGCTTTATCTTTTGAACCAATAGGGGTAGGGCTTTGACACTTCAAACATTGGTCCCTTGTGTCAAGAGCTTTCATTTGATACCATGACCCTTGACTTTGCACTTTGACCTACTTTTCAAAAGTGTTAACCTGTTCTTTATCTTTTGAACCTATAGTGGTAGGGCTTTGATTCTTCATACTGGTCCATCATGTCAAGAGCTGCCATTTGATTTCATGAATTTTGACATTGTGACATTGACCCAGAAATATGACCTACTTCTCAAAAACTTTTACGTGGGGTTTTCTTTTGAAATATTAGAGGTAGGGATCCATTGTGACCAAAGCTTTCTTGTGATTAACTTTTACCTTGGACTTGACTTTGACCTTGAATTGAAATAACATTGAAAATACATGCCTTCCCTCTGACAGTGCCCCGACAGTGAGCTATGCTATTATCTACAAATCTTGTTTATTGTTACACAATTCCCAAGGGAAACCTTTAGCAATACAAAAAACATTCAGCATTTATAAAATTTCCAAGAAATGAAATGTTTAATGTATTAGGCAGTTAAATACATTACAAATAAATTTGTAAAATTTGTTTTAATTGATAAAAATCCCTTACTACAATACTTTTTTCAAACAGCTATTTGTTCCAAAAGTGGTGGTGATGTATAGTTTTGGGATGGCAGCTCTGATGTTTTACATGTCAAAATTTCCAGAAAGAGTCTTCCCTGGTAAGAAAAATATTTGTAAACTGAACTCATATTTTGTTGTACCAACTTTCAGTCATTTGATAGATTACTAAATTGTCTATATATTTTATATCACTGAATTTGATTTTCATTATAATTTTTTCAACTTTTTTATGGAACGAGTTAAAATTAAAATCCTTCTTTTTGCTCTTTCATTTTAAATATCAATAAAATAAATTAACACTTATATTATTGATATTTAAGGCTACCCTAAAGCAAAGGATGCTTCAGGATAGCCTTTGAGCATACTTTGCTTGGTGTCAAGAGGTACCAGATTCAAGCCCCACCTTTGACTTTTTGTTTGGTTTCTTTGACAAGATGGTAAAAACAAAGGCATATATATATATACATGTATTTGCTTTGGGTCTGTCTATTGCATATGTAGTGTAGTCATCAGATAGATGATGTCATATGTAGCGTAGTTATCAGGCAGATGCTGTCATATGTAGCTTAGTCATCAGACAGATGCTGTCATATGTAGCATAGTCATCAGGCTGATGCTGTCATATGTAGCATAGTCATTAGGCTGATGCTGTCATATGTAGCATAGTCATCAGGCAGATGCTGTCATATGTAGCATAGTGATCAGGCAGATGCTGTCATATTTAGTGTAGTCATCAGGCAGATGCTGTCATATGTAGCATAGTCATCAGGCAGATGCTGTCATATTTAGTGTAGTCATCAGGCAGATGCTGTCATATGTAGTGTAGTCATCAGGCTGATGCTGTCATATGTAGCATAGTTATCAGGCTGATGCTGTCATATGTAGCATAGTCATCAGACAGATGCTGTCATATATAGTGTAGTCATCAGGCAGATGCTGTCATATGTAGTGTAGTCATCGGGCAGATGATGTCATATGTAGCGTAGTCATCAGACAGATGATGTCATATGTAGCATAGTCATCAGGCAGATGCTGTCATATGTAGCATAGTCATCAGGCAGATGCTGTCATATGTAGTGTAGTTATCAGGCAGATGCTGTCATATGTAGCATAGTCATCAGGCAGATGCTGTCATATGTAGCATAGTCATCAGATAGATGCTGTCATATGTAGCATAGTGATCAGGCAGATGCTGTCATATGTAGTGTAGTCATCAGACAGATGTTGTCATATGTAGCATAGTCATCAGGCAGATGCTGTCATATGTAGCATAGTCATCAGGCTGATGCTGTCATATGTAGTGTAGTCATCAGACAGATGTTGTCATATGTAGCATAGTCATCAGGCTGATGCTGTCATATGTACGGTAGCATAGTCATCAGGCAGATGCTGTCATATATAGCATAGTGATCAGGCTGATGCTGTCATATGTAGTGTAGTTATCAGACAGATGCTAACATATGTAGGATAGTCATCAGGCAGATGCTGTCATATGTAGCATAGTCATCAGGCAGATGCTGTCATATGTAGCATAGTTATCAGGCAGATGCTGTCATATGTAGTGTAGTCATCAGGCAGATGGAGGTGACGTAAAACAAAGAACAACTTATTGTACTGTATTATATGATAAAGAACAACTTATTGTACTGTATTATATAATAAAGAACAACTTATTGTACTGTATTATATGTTAAAGAACAACTTATTGTACTGTATTATATGATAAAGAAAAACTTATTGTACTGTATTATATAATAAAGAACAACTTATTGTACTGTATTATATGTTAAAGAACAACTTATTGTACTGTATTATATGATAACAACTTATTGTACTGTATTATATGAGAAAGAAATACAAACAACGAGATATGTAAGCATCATATCATTATAGGTAACTATATAATGGTAATACCATTTGTATTTGCAGGTTCATTTGACTTCATAGGCTCCAGTCATCAGTGGTGGCATGTGATAGTTGTAGCAGCCTTTGTCTATTGGTATTTTGCTGGTCAAGAAATTCAGGCATACAGATATAAAAATCAATGTATATAGACCAATTTGTTTTAGAAAATTATAGCATAATTTGGTTTTATAAAAGTCTATTAAATACCTCAGTGTTTTCCTCTTTTTTTCGAAATTTAATCATGGCATAACTAAGAGTGCCTAACAAATCCCAGGCAGAATGGCATAACTAAGAGTGCCTAACAAATCCCAGGCAGAATGGCATAACTAAGAGTGCCTAACAAATCCCAGGCAGAATGTAATACACAAACTTATCTCATGTGACCTTTTAAGGGATGAAAGATAAAAGGTCACCTTAGACGGATGGTCTGTGAATACAGGTTCTGGTCTGATATAAGTCACCTTCTTTGACAAAAGTTACTAATTATTTTCTGCATTTGAAAATTGCAGTGAGACAATGACCCTTAATTACTGTGATTACAAAATTTATTTGATCTGTTGCTCATTCTTAAGAGGGTCATTTTAATTGAAACAGGTTTGACTGTATCTTACATAAATTTTGTTATCACAATGGACAAGGTGTTTTCCTCTAGACCAAAGGCATCTTCACAGCGACTTTTGAATAGCGATATTTGTCGAGGGTTGTAGTCAAGAGCAGTGTTTTGAAGATGGACTGAAGAGTACCAGGTTTGACTGTTGGCAAAGGCACACTGCTTTCCTGTCTTTCATTTGAGACAGTGAAAATGGAGGTCCCATTTCGTATTAAAGATCCCCAACTGCTTCCTGTGGGTCTGCTGCAGTGCATTAGACTGATGCTGTTGCCATGTACATGACAATCCTAGTAACAAAAAACAATGATCAATCAATCTGTAACACTAAATGCTCCTGATTTGTTATATTTATGGTACAGATAGTCAAAAAAAGTTATAACAAGAGACCCAGGTGGGCCTATATCGCTCACCTAAGTACCTAGATGATCAGTCATGCAGGAAGGAAGAAGTTATTTATTTTTGCATTACTATGTCTAAGTCAACACAAATGTTGAAATATGTCAAATTTTATTTCAGACCAGAATAAAAAGCAACAACAGTTTTTTGCACATTCATTCAGGTGATTTTGATATTAAGCATTTGCTTTGTCTCTGCAAGATGTGATTCAGGGCAACAAGTTAGTCATTTTCTTTAGGTGGGGCCTTTCGTTGACTGCTTTCAAGTCTGGGTCATGAACAACGATTGTTTCAAATATTGTCCAGATCCAACTTAAAATGGCCTAATTTCATATGTTGAGTGTTGAAAAATATCTAAAAATTTATTTAGATGTGTAAAGAAATGAAAAAAAAGTTTTGACCACAGCTGGATTTGAACCGCTACTCTCCATATTTTAATTACCAAGTGGTATATGTACCATTGTGTGACCTATCTGGATAAAATGTACTAAACTGATAAAGGGCCTATGGCACTTTATGTATACCATGTTTCATTAAAATCTTTCATGTGGTATAACAGCAGAAGTTAAAAATGCAAAGAATTGTCCCTATACACCCTCATTTGGAAGTCTTAAAAAATTCACAGAAAATCCAAAAATTGAGATACATGTATTGACAAAATTCTTTCAAAATAACATTCCTTACCATAATTATGATCAAAATAGTCCATAAGAAATCATCATTTTCAATTAACTAGGAAATATGACACTTTTCTGCATTGAAATCACCAAGCCAAAAGAATTTCGATAAAAATTTTTAAAATTTGATTTTGGAAGGGACCCAAAAAAGACAGAGTTCTTCACTCATCCCTTTAGATCATTTCTATGCATTCTGTTTGTCTCTGTATACAGCCAGTATGAAGAAGAAGATTGCCAAAGGAGGGCACTCTTTTCTGATCTACTTTTGACTGTGGTGACGCCACCTGTAAAGAGGTCTGAACAAAAACAAGAGCATTTAAAGGGGATCATAAGTGATTTATTTCTACCATGATTTATTAAAATCCTTTGAACAGTTTGCAGAAAAAGTTGAAAAATGGCCAACCCTCCCCCTCCCTTTTTTTTTTTGAAAGTCTTAAAAAATTCATAAATAATCCAAAAATTGAGATATTGACAAAATTCTCTCACAATAATATCCTTTACTATAATTATGATCAAAATAGTCCATAAGAAATCATAATTATCAAATAACTGAAAAACATGACACTTTTCTGCATTGAAATTACTAAGTCCAAACAAGAGGCCCAAGTGGGCCTATATCGCTCACCTGAGTACCTAGATTATCAGTCATGCATGAAGGAAGAATTCATTTATTTTTGAATTAATGTGACTAAGTCAACACAGATGTTGAAAATATGTCAAATTTTATTTCAGGCTAGAATAAAAAACAACACTTTTTTGCACATCCATTCAGGTGATTTTGATATTAAGCATTTCCTTTGTCTCTGCAAGAAGTCATTCAGGGCAACAAGTTAGTCATTTTCTTTAGGTGGGGCCTTTTGTTGACTGATTTCAAGTCTGGGTCATGAACAACAATTGTTTCAAATATTGTCCAGATCTAACTTAAAATGGCCTAATTTCATATGTTGAGTGTTGAGAAACATCTAAAAAGTTATTTAGATATGTAAAGAAATGAAAAAAAAATTTTGACCACAGCTGGATTTGAACGGCTACTCTCCATATTTCAGTTACCAAGTGGTATATGTACTATTGTGAGAACTGCTTTTTAGACATGGTGGCATTATCTGTTAACCAATTTGGATGAAATTTACCAAATTGATAGAGGACTTTTAGTACTTCATGTATTCCATGTTTCATTAAAATCTCTCATGTGGTATAACAACAGAAGTGAAAAATGTGATTGAATTGTTCCTATACACCCTCATTTGGAAGTCTTAAAAAATTCATAGAAAATCCAAAAATTGAGATATTGACAAAATTCTTTCAAAGTAACAATCCTTACCATAATTATGATCACAATAGTCCATAAGAAATCATCATTATCAATTAACTAGGAAATATGACACTTTTTTTCTGCATTGAATCACCAAGTCCAAAGAAATGTCGAAAAAAATTCTAAAATTTGATTTTGGAAGGGAACCAAAATGACAATACATCTTCACTCATCCCTCTAGATCATTTCTATGCATTCTGTTTGTCTCTGTATACAGCCCGTATGAAAAAGAATATTGTTAAACGAGGGAACTCTTTTGTGACCTACTCTTGACTATGGTGGCGCCACCTGTAAAGAGGTCTGGATGAAAACAACAGAATTTGAAGAGGATCATAAGTGACTTATTTCTACCAAGATTTATTAAAATCCTTCAAACAGTTTTGTAGAAAAAGTTGAAAATGTGAAAAATGGCTAACCCCCCCCACTCCCCCCCTTTTTTTTTTGGAAGTCTAAACGTAAAATTCCTAATTTCATATGTTGAGTGTTGAGAAATATCTAAAAACTTATTTAGATGTGTAAAAAAAAAAAATTTTTTTGACCACAGCTGGATTTGAACCGCTACTCTCCATATTTCAATTACCAAGTGGTATATGTACCATTGTGAGACCTACTTTTAGACATGGTGGCATTATCTGTTAACCAATTTGGATGATCCGCACAAAAAACAAAGCCTTTGAAAAGGACTATGAGTACTTGCATCCTACCCAGTTTTATCGCAATCCTTCAAGTTGTTCTGTAGATCAAGTTGAAGATATGAAAAATTGTCCCCCCCCCCCCCCCCCCTTTTCTTGGAAGTCTTAAAAAATTCATAAAAAATTCAAAAATCGAGATATTGAAAAAATTCCTTCGCACCAGCATTCCTTACCATAGAAATGATTAAATGAAACCAAATGAATGCATCAATGTTTACTAAAAGAAAATAATAACTCTTTAATGCATTAAAATAACAAAGTCCAAAATAAAAATGAAAAAACGTCAAAAATTTGATTTTCGGAATGGAACCAAAAATATCAACACTTCTTCCCATATGCCTCTAAATCATTCCTATGCAGTCGGTTTGTCGCTGTATGCACCCGATCTGAATAAGAAGTTTGTCAAAAGAGGGTACCCTCTGTGACCTACTTTTGTCTGTGGTGGTGCCACCTGTTCATGGATCCTGACAAAGATGACCACATTTGTCGGGGACCTTGAGTATTTGATGCATGCCAAGTTTCATTGAATTCCAGCAAGTGGTTCCGAAGAAAAAGTTCAAACTGTGAAATGTTTACACCAATTATCCCACCCCCCTTTTTCTTGAAAGTCTTAAAAAATTCATAAAAAATCCAAAACATAAAATATTGAAAAATTTTCTTCGCAGTAGTATTTCTTACCATCAAAATGATCAAATTAAACCAAATTAATGCATCAATGTTTACTAAAAGAAAAAAATACCTCTTTTCTGCATTAAAACTACCAAGTACAAATAAACGTCAAAAATTTGATTTCGGAACGGAACCAAAAATAACAACACTTCTTCACACATCCCTCTAGATCATTCCTATGCATTCGGTTTGTCTCTGTATGCCCCCGGTCTGAAGAAGAAGTTTGTCAAAGGAGGGTACCCTCTTTGACCTACTTTTGCCTGTGGTGGCGTCACCTGTTGATGAATCCGGACGAAAAACAACAACACTTGTAGGGGACCATGAGTACTACATGCTTATGAAGTTTCATCAAATTCTGTTCAGTGGTTCTGGAGAAGAAGTCGAAAATGTGAAAAGTTAACGACGAACGACAGACCACAGACGACGGACGGTGATTGATCACAATAGCTCACTTGAGCCTTTGGCTCAGGTGAGCTAAAAAGTCTTTCATGGATGGGACAAAACACATCAACAACACCTTTTTTTCAACAAACTTGGTACTACAAATCATATTCTGCTGGTACAAAACATGCATCTTTTGCCATGACAGGCAAAAGTAGGTCACAGAGCGTATCTTCCTTTGACTAATTTCTTCTTCTGACTGGTTGTGTACGGAGACAAACTGAATGCATAGGAATGATCTAGAAGGATGTTTTCCGAAATCAAATATCTCAATTTTCGGATTCTCTATGAATGTTTAAAGAGTTCCAAATGAAGGTGTATATGGACAGTTCTTCATATTTTAACTTCTGCTGTTATACCACATGAAAAAGTGTAATGAAACATGGTATACAGGAAGTACTATAGGTCCTCTATCAATTTTGTACATTTCATCCAAATTGGTGAACAGGTGGTGCCACCATTGCAAAAAAATAGGTCTGACAATAGTATGACATGGTAATTAAAATATGGAGAGTAGTGGTTCAAATCCAGCTGTGATCAGAATTTTTGTTAATTTCTTTATTCATTTAAATAAGTTTTTAGATGTTTCACAACACTCAGCATATGAAATTAGGCCATTTTAAAAGAAACAAATCTGATAAAATTCTCATTTTTCTAATTCTTTTTTCATTGATAACATAATGGCAGTTTCCATGTGATTTAATAACTTCGGTAATCATGAAAGGATTTTCATAAAACTTGTACAGAATACTCTGATAAAATAAAAGAATATACTTTTCGATTGGAGAATATCCCCCTTTTCAATACAGAGTTATGGGTCTTTGATTTTTTTTAAATAAAAACAAAATTTAGAAAATCATTGAAAAATAATTTCTTACTCAATTGCTTTCAAATTTAAATTTGTGCTAGAACTATACATGAACTTAAATATAAATATATATTACTGGTTTTTGTTTCATCTGTATTCTTACACTCTGCCTTTATGGATTTCAATAATATTACACACAGGGTTGTTGCCCAGGGCCAAAGCATGTGTGATTTAAGGGTTAAGAATATATATTTTCATCTGCAAATTTGTCAAGCTGTCGGTTGAATAAACAAATTAAGGTCAGGTGAGCAATATAGGCACACTTGGACCTTTTGTTTATTTCCACCATTTAACTTCCTTTGTATTTCATAATGGTTGTTATATTAAAATCTTTTTATAACCATCTTGGGGAATGCAAATAAAACCATTTATTCCTTGACCTACATAAAAGTGATTAAAAATCCACTACTAGTATATACAAATTATGAATGTTCAATACATTAAATTAAATCAGCAAATTTATATGCAATTTTATTAAATTTTAATTATATTTAAATTGTTGTAATTTGAAATATGTTTTAATACACATACATTTCATACATTTAACTTTCATTTTGAAATATATGTAACAGAAACTGGATACGGTCATTATCAAACGCATAAGTCAATATGATGAGAAAACATGGCGTCACATGACAACTGCACTAGGAAACAGAGTCGGTAGAAAACAAGGGTAGAGTATACTTGATACAAAGTTCATTTTGACGTGTGAAGTGATTTTGTTTAGTGTGTGATGGACAGGTATCAGCCCAGAAAGCTCAATGGTGAGAGCGTCCACATTGATGGCGGAAGGTCGGGATTCAATTCCTGGGTCCAGCCACATCGTTTTCTCCTGTCTGTTACATTTGACGTTATGGTCAGTCATCATGAATTGCATGCGCACTGTGAGGATACAATCTTTGAGTTGTTGCATGTTTTGGTTTCTAAGGTTGGAAACCTCTGGCATGTGAGGAGTGTGACAGACGGGTATCGAGCCAGATAGCTCAATGGTGAGTGTGTCCACCTTAATAGCGCAAGGTTCTGGGTTTGATTTCCAGGGCCGGCCACAATTTTTCACCCTGCCTATTACAGATTTGGTGCCATGAAAGTGACCCTCATGTGAGGGAGAACCAGGGCACTTTCTGTTGGGTTTCCAGGTTTGGAAACCTCTGGCAAGGGGGAAGTGTGACAGATGCCGGTATCGACCGGATAGCTCAATAGTGAAAGCATCTGTCTCGAAAGTGGAAGGTTCTGGGTTCGATCCTGGGTCCAGCCACAATTATTCACCCTGCCCGTAACAGATTTGGTGTGATGAAAGTAGATGTCTACAAGTAAAAGGAATAGATACTCGGATAAATTAACAGATGAACCGATTCACAATGGTGTTATTAAATAACTCAGTAGCAAAAGTCCAATTGATAGCATACAAAACTCAGACCAACACTAAGTTTGTTTTCAAATTTTTAATTTATTCATATTTGTACACAGTTGAATATATCAATCTTCAAGGTTTTCACCCAAGTCACTGCAGTAGAAACTGAAACAGACATAGGCCTTCTGTTTGATCCATTGAGTTCTACAACCGTTTATTTTTCACCAAGTGGAGGAGGCACCTTCTTGACTATTTTCCAGAATCTGTATGGAACCCTTACATTGTATTTAAAATCAAAATAATCCCTGTTTATAGATGCGTGGTAAGGGAAATGATGCATTCTGTTCATGGAGTTGGGGAAATAGTAGTAATCCTTCTGAACGCTCCAAACATCCCACGATGGCAACATCTTGATACCTTCCAGCTGAAATTATTAAATATCTGAGTTAGTGAAAAAATGATGTTTTCCTTTAACAAGAGGCCAAGTGGGCCTATATCACTCACCTGAGTACCTAGATTATCAGTCATGCAGGAAGGAAAAAGTTATTTATTTTTGCATTACTGTGACTAAGTCAACACAAATGTTGAAAATATGTCAAATTTTATTTCAGACCAGAATAAAAAATAACAACAGTTTTTTGCACATCCATTCAGGTGATTTTGATATTAAGCATTTGTTTTGTCTCTGCAAGATGTGATTCAGGGCAACAAGTTTGTCATTTTCTTTAGGTGGGGCCTTTTGTTTTCTGGATCTGGGTCATGAACAACAATTGTTTCAAATATTGTCCAGATCCAACTTAAAATGGCCTAATTTCAAATGTTGAGTGTTGAGAAATATCTAAAAATTTATTTAGATGTGTAAAGAAATAAAAAAAAAGTTTTGACCACAGCTGGATTTGAACCGCTACTCTCCATATTTTAATAACCAAGTGGTATGTGTACCATTGTGGTTGGTTGGTTGGTTGAATGGTGTTTTACATCGCTTTCAATAATATTTCAGTTATATCGCGACATGGAAGCAGGAGGTTACCAACCTCTTAAACATAGTGGCGCAACCCGGGAATCGAACCCGGATCGTCGGCGCCGCAAGCCAAGCGCTTAACCACTACACCACGCCTGCCCCTGTACCATTGTGAGACCTATTTTTTAGACATGGTGGCACCATCTGTTGACCAATTTGGATGAAATGTAAAAATTGATAGAGGACCTATAGTATTTTATGTATACCATGTTTCATTAAAATCTTTCATGTGGTATAACAATACACCCTCATTTGGAAGTCTTTAAAAAATTCAAAGAAAATCAAAAAATTGAAATATTGACAAAATTCTTTCAGAATAATATTCCTTACCATAATTATGATCAAAATAGTCCATAAGAAATCATCATTATCAATTAACTAGGATATATGACACTTTTCTGCATTGAAATCACAAGTCCAAAAAAATGTCGAAAATTTGATTTTGGAAGGGAACCAAAATGACAAGACTTTTTCACTCATCCCTCTAGATCATTTCTATGCAATCTTTTGCCTCTGTATACAGCCAGTATGAATAAGAAGATTGTCAAAGGAGGGACTCTTTTGTGACCTACTTTTGACTGTAGTGGTGCCATCTGTAAAGAAGTCTGGACGAAAATGACAGAATTTGAAGGGGATCATAAGTGATTTATTTCTACCAAGATTTATTAAAATTATTTGAACAGTTTCGTAGAAAAAGTTTAAAATGTGAAAAATGGCCAACATCCCCCCTCCCTCCCCCCACCTTTTCTTTTAGGAAGTCTTGAAAAATTCATAAAAAATCCAAAAATTGAGATATTGACAAAATTCTTTCACAATAATATTCCTAACCATAATTATGATCAAAATATTCCATAAGAAATCATCATAATCAATTAACTGCAAAACATGACACTTTTCTGCATTGAAATTACTAAGTCCAAAAAAATGTTGAAAAAAACGTCAAAAATTTGATTTCGGAACGGAACCAAAAATAACAACACTTCTTCACACATCTGTCTAGATTATTCCTATATGCATTCAGTCTGTCTATGTATGCCCCCGGTTTGAAGAAGAATTTGTTAAAGGAGGGTACCCTCTGTGACCTACTTTTGCCTGTGGTGGTGCCACCTGTTGATGGATCTGGACAAAAAACAACACTTGTAGGGGACCATGAGTATTTCATGCATACCAAGTTTCATCAAATTCTGTTCAGCTGTTCTGAAGAAGAAGTTCAAAATGTGAAAAGTTAACGATGGATGACAGATGATGGACTACAATTGATCACAATAGCTCACTTGAGCCTTTAGCTCAGGTGAGCTTAAAAACCAAATTTTGACAGAATTTTATTTTAAAGTAAATGAAACATTTTTACAATGTAATGGCAGTACAAGGTCAACTTCTGAACAAGAAATATGTTATTTTTTAAGCAGACAAACCTTAAAATATTTAAGCTTTTACTATCAAAATTTGTTGTTTCAATCACTTCATAATTATGGCCCTTCATATTAGGTATCCTTGATCATTACCAGAAAACAATTTTCTTTTTATCTAAATTTTGCTTTTAACCACCATAATTAAATCAAAAGATACATTGTTGAAAATGCATGTGTATCTTCCAACCTAGTATATGATTTTATGACACGATTAGAAAATCCAGGAAAAATTGATATAACAAGCAAATTCAGAGAATTGTGGTCCTCCGCTTTCGGGGTTCAATCAGTAAGGGTGCAGTGATCTGTGACATATTGTCATAGCTGTGCATGTCTACATGTATCTGCAGCACCATTAGTGACAAACAAGCCAAATATGAAGGCCCCATGTCTTATGGTTTAAAAGTTGCATTGAAGGTCACAGTCAAGGTCACATGATAAAGTGTTGGTACCAACGGAAAGGTATTGTAATTAGGGGCAAACATGCCAAATATGAAGGCCCTACGTCTTACGGTTAAAAAGTTATGACCAGGTTAAAGTTTTTGTAACAGATGGACAGACAGAAGGACAAATGAATAAGATTAATGTCCCCACGCTTTTGCGAAAAGCAGGGGACAACAAGCACTGGATGTCCAAATTTAACAAGATGATGCTCATCTCCCGACTGTTATGTGCAGTAACATTGTATTTCTAGTTGTACAATAATCTTTTGTCAACCAAAAATAGCATAGTTATATATTTTCAAATTTTGTTCTTCATATCATTAAAGCAGCAATAAGTGTGAGAAGTCGACAACAAAAGTTTGATTTTGTGGATGGTATTTTCTTTATGTTCATAGAGAATTTGTGATCGTGACCAACATGAATTGTCTGGGGTGGGTGAAAATGATTTCCAACTTGCTTTCAATTCGATGTTCCTGTATATATATATATATGATGAATGAAGTTTTCTTATTAGAAGTATATTGATCAACAATTTATGCATTTAGTTTTTAAAAGTATGTTTATAATGTTTTCAAAGTAGGAGATTAGAAATTACTGGGAGTCAGGGTATGAAGTTTAATATCCACTGATGTGAAGGGAATTTAGTTACACCGTAGTCCAATTAGCAATGTTCTGTGACCTTTACCTCTGACTTTTTTTACCTGAAAATCAGTTGGGCATATTCTTGACTGACATGAAGTCACATCAATATGTGTAAAAAGAATTCAGATATGGTCTGGAAACTGTATTTGGTGATCTATACTCTATATCCTTGACCTTTGACCTCCAAATCAGCAGGGAACATCCTTGATGGATGGGGAGTCTATTTGTAGGTTTGAAGGGAAGAGCTGATAGTTAAATGTTTATGACCACACAAACAACAAATGACTGCATATGACTGGAGCTTCACTGGCATTGAAAAATGAGGCTAAGACAGAGATATTTTAAATGCAAACAAATAATTTCTGTTGATATAACTTACCATTTTTTCTTGAACTACCTTGAAAGCTTGAGCTCCATCCAAGATATCCTTCAAATATTCAACCTGCAAAACAAATAAAAATGGTAAATGTTGCTCCTTTAACAGAAATCAGTATTTAAACAACAGTAAACTAGGGTGATTATGACACTTGTAGAGGACCATGAGTACTTCAATGCTGCTACGTTTCATAAAAATTATTCAGATGGTTCCAAAGAAGTTGAAAATATGGAAAAAAGCTCACCCCATCCCTCTTTATTTTGCAGTCTTAAAAAAGCCATAAAAGATCCAAAAATAGGGATATTGACAAAATTCTTTCACAGTAATTTCTTAGCATAGTCATGATTAAAAGAAACCAAATTAAAGCAACACTGTCCACTCAAACAGAAAAATTTCATTTTTCTACATACATGTATTGAAATCACTGAATCATTGTAGTCCAAAAAAATGTTGACAAAATGTCAAAACTTTGATTTCATTATGGAACCAAAATCACCACTCTTTTTCGCACATCCCTGCAGATCATTCCTTTGCATTCAGTTTGTCTTTGTATGCAGCTGGTCTGAATAAGAAGTCTGTCAAAGGAGGGCACCTGTTTGTGACCTACTTTTACCTGTGGTGGTGCCATCTGTTAACAGATCTGGATGAAAAACAACAACGCTTTTTGGGGACCATGAGCACCTCCTTCTTACCAAATTTCATTGAAAATATAAAATAATAAACCCTTCACCCTTTGTTTGGACATTCGTAAAAAATTCATAAAATCCAAATATTGACATATTGACAAAATTCTTTCACAGTAACATTCTTTACCATAATTATGATTAAAAGAAACTAAATATTATGCATCACTATCACCTCAAGAAAAAATTGCACTTTACTGCACTGAAATCACCAAGTCAGAAATAAAAATGTCAAAAAATTGATTTTGGAATAGAATGACAACACTTCTTCACACATCCCTGTAGATCATTCCTATGCAATAAGTTTGTCTCTGTAAGCAGTTTGTCTGAAGAAGTTTGTCAAAGGAGGGTATCCTCTGTGACCTACATTTGTTTGTAATAGCACTACTTTAGATGGATCCATACAAAAAATAACAACACTTGTAGGGGACCATGAGTACTTCATTCTTACAAAGCTTCATCAAAATTCTTCCAATGGTTCTAAAGAAATCGAAAATGTGAAAAGTTTACAATGCCTCACCCAACACCATGACAATAGCTCACTTGAACCTTTGTCTAACAACCTCCAAAAAGCATCTTTGGTATTAGATTTTAATGAAAACACAAATTTTATCTTTTAGATTACTCTGTTGCATTTATTTCTTATTTTATGTGGCCCATTTGAAGAAGAAACCTCTCAAAGGGTGGTACCCTAATTGACATCGTTTGCCCCAACCCTGGACCAAAGTTAAGAATACAAAATAAAGAGTACTTCCTTGCTGTCAAGTGTCAATGAAACTCCTCAGCTATTAAGGTCATATCCTACTTATTCAGTTCTAGGATAGATTTGCTTCAAAACTGAATCAGTTTCTTCTTATGGTTTCTCATAGAGACTCATAGTACTGTCTGATGTGGTCAACAATTGAAAACTTGACTGACTGATTCAAACATTTTTCTTTGCCATGTATGGGAAAAATTAACAAATTACTCAATATCTCCTTTTCTGGTTGATATTTCCTCTTCATATTTGAAATAAAATATATTAGATACATAATAAGCTGAATAAAGCAAAGAAACTGACACCTATCCATAAACCTTACTGTGAAAAGACAAAGAAAATCTATATTTACAACATCCCTGGCAATTAGGCAGCTTTACTCATAACTAAATTAGAGCATAGAAATCATCAATGGTAAAAAAAAGAGATCAAGTTAAATGCAAAAATGTTGATGTTGGACAGAAGGACAGGAGGAAATCGCCAATTCATTAACAATGCAATTAGTTCTGTGCTAAATACCTGCACTGACCATTCAATCCACACGAAAGTTTACAATTTAATGATGGAATCAAGGCGGAGTATAATAGAAACTTGAAACAAGGTCAATGTCACTAGGTGAAAAGTCATGAAAAAAATTGAAGCGGTGTCAAAAAGAACGAGATAAAGTTTTTTAAAGTAGGTCAATGACAATAGGTCAGAAGTCATAGCATAATCTACTGACAATATATATGTTGTGTTCGGTGACCAGGTCTTCCAACAAACTATAGGAATCCCTATGGGAACTACCTGTGCTCCTTTACTAGCCAATTTGTTCCTTTCGTCGTACAAAATTGACTTCATACAAAATCTTGTAAGTCAAAATAAGAAGCAATTGGCATTGTCCTTTAATTTTACATTCAGATATATTGATGATGTACTATCTATAAATAACAGAAACTTTGATAAATATGTACATACAAAATTAAGGAAACTACAATATCCAATTCATGTGCTTCATATTTAGATCTGCTCATTGATATCGACCGAGATGGTAAACTTACTACTTCAATTTATGACAAACGTGATGACTTTAGTTTCACCATTGTTAACTTTCCATATACCAGTAGCCACATTCCTTTATCACCTGCGTACGGTGTTTATGTATCCCAATTGATTCGATATGCGTGAGCTTGATCTCAGTATTGCTCTTTCATTTATTGAAGTCAATTACTAGGAGAAAAGTTACTCAAACAAGGATATGAGATATCACGACTTATGTCCACATTCCGCAAATTTTACGGTGGTTATTAAGACCTTATTTGCTCACATGATGTATTGTTGTCTGACATGTTGACTTCCTTATTTCACTTTAACTAAACCATCCGTATTACCTATACTATACAGCAGTATTCTTACCACTTATGACATATACCTATTTTGACTACGCCTGTGCTGTTTCCTAATTCTGTGACAGCGAATAATACTTTCTCCCTTATACTTATGGCATCATGACCGGTGTGACCGATCAGCAGGGGATGCTTACTCCTCTATGGCACCTGGCCTGTGTCCCACGTATGAGATTTTTCTCAAGCTCAAACTCAAATAATTTTGCTCAACTGAGATTTGTGAAAAAATGCGTCCCATGAAACAACTTTGAGCTCTTCTCAACTGAGCTGAAAAGCTGAGCAAATTGTCATTGCTGTAAGCGGCCTTACCTACTTTCGTTTTCCATGAGGATAAGTAAAGAAATAAAGTTTGGACATCATTTCCATGCCTTTATTGTTTATTTACCAATGTGTCTTATTCAAACACATCATAACGTGATCGTGACGTAACAAATTACGTCACAATGACGTTAAGTCGCGTCATCGGAAATGTTCAATGAATATAAAATCCACTGTGACATCCTTCAGTTGATTCTAGCCTTACTGTAGGGCTTATTTACTTTGACTGCTTATACTTCGTTTTAAAACTGTTTTGTAAGAATAAAACTTCATATACAAAAATATGACAGTGCTAAGTTACCTCCAAAGAAGGACTGACTGTAATATACAGAATATGGACAGACGGACGATCCAAACAAATACTTTCTATCACTTTGATCATTTAAAAAATTCAGACGGACAAGCAAAGTGTCTAACGGTGATTTTTAGTGTACGGTTTGAAATAATCAAAACATAGGTAATCAGTATCGGGTATTTGGTACATGTATTTAGTGACAAATTAACACTGACAAGTAATCACATCTTACCTAGAGAGTAAGTCAATGTATGGATTGTATTTAAAATTCTACCGTGAGGGATTATTTATATTGATTGATTTATCAATCGATTAATTGATTATTGTTATATATCACCTCAAGGTTACTTCACGAATATCACTGATGAAAACATCTGCCTGATGCACTGCATAGACATTTTTATACCTTTGCAACGGACAGCAGTGAGGAATCTATTACGCGCCACTCCCACTGTGACACAGAACCTTGGCTATTAATGTCTCATCAGAAGGACAGAAAACCAGGAGTCGAACCCAGGCCTCCTGATCACGAGCCGAGCATCTCATTCACTGCGCTGCATTGGCTTTTGTTAACATTTAACACCAACACACAAAACGGCATTTCTGATTAATATTTTATTGACATAGAAGATCCCAATACCGCGAAAATTACCCCCATGTGAAATGTCAAAATGGTATTTTTTCAAATTATTCACCAGTAAAAATAACCACGTTTACAGAACTTCACGTCACCTTATTTGTAAGATGAATTCCATTTGTATTGATGCCGGTCCGGTAAATAATCTTAAATTTGTGGTTGATTGTCTAGTGTTTTCCAGAAGCGATTTCTGTTTCAAACTTATTTCTAATGTCATCCAAATGTCCTGTAAATATTTTTACAATTTCATATTCACTATAATAGTGAATTAGACCTCAGATGCAGTAAATGATTTGGACTTTTTGACATTTTTCGCAGAAGTCTCCTATTTCTATTTTTGCCTTCGTCGACACGAAAAAAGCGGTTAACCCCATTGCTTTTGCCATATTTGATGACGTCATAACCTGACGTCATTTTATGTATCAACGCCAACGTTACAACGTAGATCTAGATCTTCATCATAAAGGTTTTTAAAAGTTATGACCACATTCATCATTAAACATGACTGTATGAATAATGATATTATTTTCAATGCTTTATGTTACAACAGGATAAAGTTGCGAATTGTGTGAACTATATAACTACATTTACAACTACTGTATACATCAATGACTTATAACCAAACTTGTTTATAAGTCCTAAAATAACATTACAATAGATTTAGTATGCAAAATTACGTCTATTTTGCTTGCAATATCACATAAAACAACACATTTACGTGACATCTTTGTGTTTGAGACTGGTAGGGAGCAGTCTCAATTAAATCTGAGTTTTTCTCAACTTTCTGACTCACTTGAGCTGGAAAAATGTTCGTGGGACGCAAATTTGAGCTGGAACTCAATTTGAGATCGGACTCAAACTTCGATCTCAAACTGAGACGGAAATGTTTTCGTGGGACGTACTTTTGAGTTTTTGCTCAAATTTGAGATTTTTCTCAGATTTGAGCAAAATCTCAGTCTCAAACTCATACGTGGGACGCAGGCCTGATCCCACCTCTGCTTTGACAGAGGTTCGTGATTGCTTATATTTTATTTACATATGTATTGTTGTGTTTCTGCGACTTTGAGTTGTGGATATCGGATCAATATCTTTGATTTGTACCTAAAAGCTCCGGTCAAAAGGAAGATATGTGTAAAGTATTATGTTTATACCCTCCTTAGTTGCTGAGATTTTGCTTCAACCATAAACTTTAACCAAAATGCTAAGGACAGACAGATGGACAGACAGACGGACATGGCTAATGTATAGACCAGAATTGCTTAGCAATGGGGGTCAATTAAGAGAGAGATTTATGATAAAATTAGATGAATCTGAGCAAAGTTTAGAAGACTGACATACTTCAAACGGATGTCCAGCATAGGTGTTGGAGGGGGGGGGGGTTAAAATAAAATCTAAATGACATTTTTTGTGATCAAATTCCAATATGATTGAGCTGATATATCCAACGAAAGCCTGTTTTCCTAAATATTGAAAAAATATGTTCTCTAAATGGATGTACTGACATAATTCATATTATGTTTTGATTGATCCATAAGACGTCATGCGGTCATTTCACATCCAGACTCAGAACCTACAAGACTTGGTTATAGGAGAAAATTAAGTTCCAATTCCAACAAGAAATGTTTCAGGGAAGCGCTCCCTCTGCCCTCTTTAAATCTGCCACAGATTGGGATACAGAAGTGAATTACAATGTAATAATCTGATGTTTTGTAATGATATTCATCATTCTTTGGCAATTGGTTTTATGACTTTATGATAGCCTAATTTTCCACAATAAGATATACATAACTGAGTGCAATGTTGTTGACAGTCCATTGAACCAAGGTTAAAACAAAACCGTAACTGCAAGTTTTAAAATAAACTATTTGTTTTTGAGAGTTTTAAAACACTGTTATGTCAAAATAATGTGAAAATGGGAAAAACAGAATACACAAAAACTGAAAACAGAATTCAGCTGAATTTGAAACGGAAAATCATTGGCCCTAATTTACTGAAAACTATTTCATGTCTGTCTTCATGCTTTTTTAAATTGGTCCAAAGTTAGAAAATGATACCTCTTCCTTCCAAGCATCTTCTATCTTCACCGACACTCCATCTACATCTTTTGGATAAGGGACTTCAACAGAGTTATACTAGAAGTGGAAAAATGAAAGGAGTGAATAGTTCTGAGGGTTGGTATTGCAGGTACATATAAATGAAATTAATTATATCTGTCGTCAAAAAGTGTTCATGTTTAAAGCTATAATGCAATAAATGAGAAAATAAGATCAAGTAGGTGATGCTACAAAGTGACACACAAGAAAATAAAGATGTGATAATCAAAATATGTGTGTACTATAAATAGTTTTATAAATCAATACTTCATTCATATTGAAATAAAGTCTCTAATGACTATTAATGATTGTAACAAATAACAAAAAATAAAACATAGACATGTATAATCTCAGGGTTCGAAATTAGCAGTCACCTGGTCGTCAAAAACAATCTAAAATCTCTTTGGGCAACCTGAAATTTCAGTACCTAAATATAATAGAGGTCATCCAAATTTTCTTTAAAATTGTCAATTTGACAACCAAATATTTTTGCCAATTTGAAGCCCTGTAATCTGCTTCACTGTTTAATACCTAATTCATGTCTGTACTTAAAAAAAAAAAACCTGCTATAAATAGCAGTTTTTATTTACACTTTTACAAATAAATGTGTACCAAATACAAAATTTCTGCACAGTATTCACAACTTATATGTTAATGCAATTCCATTTTGCAACCTTTAAATGTGTATTTTTATTTTGTGTCCAAATTTAATCTTTGTTTAGGAGACTTATATTTATATGTTTCCTCCTACAAATACTTATACAATACTCTTACAAGAGAAAAACCTGAAGATATACTCAAAATTCCACTTGTCCTTGGGAATTTCCAAACTTTTCTTGCCTTACAATCAACATACCCAGTAGGTCTCAAAATGTTTATGCAATCCCTCCCCTCTATTGGAATAAAACCAAAATAATGAATAAATAAGTTTTAGATGCATATAATTTAAATAAATGTTTATAATATGAGTAACAACCCTTTTCTGCCATCTTGGAGGTACATGTATATGCCTGAACATTTGTGCTCAAGTCAGCTAAATTATATCAGAGATTTCTCCGACTAAGGATTTTTCTAGAGACAACTGGCCTTCCCGAAGAAAACCATAAGTTAATACTCTAGCAGACTTTCTCATGTGCCTTCACCGGGAGTCTAACCCAGACTAACAGGGCTCGACGTTAATGCTTGTCCAGTAGCAGTGAAAATTTTTCACAGACAAGTGAATCTTGCTATACATGTAAGTATTTGTCTGATTGGACAAGTGATTTTTCTGTAAAGAAGTTTTAAACTAAAAAAAGAAACTGAATTGTAAACTTTTTAATCGAAATTTAAAGTCAAAAGCAGTGAGAAAACAACGACCAGGGAGTTTATTCTCAAAGTGAGGTCGGCAACTTTAAAACTGGGATTGAAGTTCACTTGTTGGACAATTTGGTTGTTATTTTATAATTTTACAGTTGGTAAATACCCTCTTACCCTTATTAGGAGCTCTGTATATTCGTTAATAAAATACCTTAACACAATGAGTAAATTGTTTAAATTTTATTTTATTCATTACAGTAGTTATAGAAATTCAGTACTGACAAATTGATGGATAAGTAAAATTTATATTTGGACAAGTAAATTTCATGGCTACTTGTCCAAATGGACAAGTAGGGAAAAATTTTTAATGTTGAACCCTGATTAAAGATGAGAGGATGAAGTTACTTACAGCTCAGCGTGTTAGCCAACTTGGCAAACGAGCACATCTTATCATTCCCACGACTGGGAATGTTACAACACTGCTTACAAGCAAGATATTTCCTACACATTTTCTCCTCAACTGGCTTTGCCATGAATACTTCATTATTAAATGCTTTAATGCTACAAATTTCTACTCACCTGCTGTTCCAGCATGTCCACAAACTTGGTATTGGAGAGATTCTTTCGGTAATAGTCGAAATCAATTGGGGGCTTGGTATCCGGTTTAGAACCAACACTTTAAAACAAAATTACATCATTAAACATGAAAATAACATCACATTGCTTTGGGGAATAAGATGACCTGCCGATTTCTTGGTTAATTATATGCATGTTTACAACATGCTTACCAGTTTTATAAGATTAAGCATGACAATCAAATTAAGGTTCTTATCTATACTTAATACATGATAATCACATACATGGACTATAAAACGCAATAGTTATTCTGCACGATTTAATTTGGGTGTCTAACCCTGATCAGAGGGGAAAGTGTAATGCTACTTCTAGCTCAGCATGTTAGCAAACAAATGGGGTGCTCTTGTGCTATATCTGCAACAGGAAATATTAATACAAAAAGAAAATCAACCATTAAAGTAGTGCATGTTTGTAAAACATATGCCTCCACTGAGGCAGAGTTCTAGGTCAGTAGGATTTATTTTGAAAATGACCTACCAATGGTTAAGTGACTGCACAAAATTCACTTACCCAGAAGAAAAATTCACATACCAGAAAGATTTTCTTTTTTTTTTTCCTCCAGAACCAAAAAAGATTTCAAACTTAATACTATCATTCTATTAAATTCTTCTCATATGATAATAAATAGCTGTCACCAAATGCACTAGTTCTGATAAAATTTGCTTTCAGAAATATTTCCATATTATTTTGAATAGAGAAAGAATCAAAGGACAGAAGGTCCTGAGTGACACTCCTATAAGGACGAAGAAGAATTAGTGTTACCAATAGTATTCATTCAGGACTAGTTTCGTTTTAGAATTAACAGCACAAATGCAAAATGACTCTTGAATCAATTATGGGCTATTTTAAAAAAAAAACATGGGCATAGGCTCAAGGCTACCATGTGACAAAAGGAACAAAAGCTGCACCTGGTATTAACAGATCAAATGTAATGAGTATAGAGACTAAATTATCCAAAGTACTGGAGTTTGAAGAATGGAGGTGCCACTTGACTTCTGTTCTCGATTGGATCCACCACTAAAAGATGAGTGATCAAGAAAATTGCAAATAATCTAATGACTACAATTAAGACACATAACATTGTGAATGACAGACGATCTTTACTTGTTGTGCAACTTATCTTGCAGGGGAACATCAGACACAATGAGAAAAACCTTTCATTTCAATGTGTTTTGCATTCAGTTTAATTTTTTTCTGACTGATTTTATTTATTTTATGTGATACAAATTTCTAAGAAACTTGACAGAAAGCAAGAATTCAATTTCAAGGTTGTCCAACGCTTTTGTATTTTTCGACCTAATCATTCGCAAACATTGCCACCATGATCTCTAATTGGTGAACATATTTTCAACTGTTCCTCTACTACGGATGCATGAATTTCGATGAAATCTGACAGGCGGCAAGCACTATAGGTCAATAGTAGCACTGTGAGAATCATTCTGAATCTGATTAGTCAACAAATATGGCCTCAGTCAGTGGTTTTTTTGTTTTGTCTTCAAATCAGGTCCGTTACAAGGACCCTTCCCAATCAGAATTTCATTGATTTTTCCCAAAATTTGTCCAAATTTTTCCCAAAGATTGATCTTTTAGCATTATGCAAATGGGACAAAAAATTGGAAATCACTGTGACAGTTTGACAGACACATTTACACATCGCCTTTCTTAATTCATGATAGAATATATGTGCTGAATGATGGTGCTCAGTGCACAAATGTCAAAGTATAACCCTCTTGTTTTTTCTCTTCTTCTTCCTTGTGTAGTGCAGGGCCCATGGGGCACTGTAACACTGTTTAATTTATTGATCGTCGGACTAATGATAGTGATAGATCTTCAGACTACTGGTGTGGGAGTAGTTCCTGGTCAACATTCAGGGTTTTTAGTCAGTAACTTTCCTTCTAAGCCACATACATGTACATTCATGAAAATTGGCAGATATATAGATGAGTTATCTAGCTACTTTAATATGTAAAACAAAATTGAAAATCGATTTTCCTATGCCATAAAGAGGGGTACTTTTGACTAGGGGCTCCAAAGCCATTTTGGGGAGTTTCCGGCCACAAAGTCAGACGGCATTGTTGAGGCTCAAGACAGGGTATTTTTTAACGTTGTCAGTGAATTTTCAAGGAACTAGAGTAATTAATTGATCTTATCAATTATTGCTCCTCGTAAGTGGATTTTAGGTGTTTTATGCTCCCGTCACTTCCCCAGCGCCAGAGATGACAACAATAGACAATAGAGACAGAAAGTAAGGCTGAAATCATCTTTAATGATCAAGAAAGATTCTGTGTTTTTGTATGTGGTTTTCACTATTGGTGGTCTTGATAGACTGATAAGCTCATATGGAATAAATTCTGGACTAAAGCAATTTCTGGTTATCTCGTTATTTGAGACACTTCCAACAACTTCTTTTGCCTTATTGTCATGAAGTATAATGCTCAACTTTTGAGTACACTTCATATTAGAAGAAGAAGAAATGGCTCTAAATGCCCGAAATGGCGAAGTAACCGGGAACTGCTTCTGAGTGGGAACTACTCCCACACCAGTAGTAAACCCTCAGACTAAAAGACCTTCAGATTGGTGGGCATTTGGAATAGTAAACATTCCGACTAGTGAACCTTCGGACTACTGGTGCTGTAGCAGTTTCCGGACTAAAGCAGTTTCTGGTCGTCTCGTTATTTGAGGCACTTCCAACAACTTTTTTTGCCTATTGTTCACCATATCATCAAAATTGTTCATATTCATAATCGTATGCAAAAGTTCAGCTCGATTTTGAAGAAATAAATATAATTTCCACATTACTTTCTGTTTCTGTATCGTGTTGTTGCTATTTCTTGCGCTGGGGAAGTGAGGTCATCCTACTGGAAAGCAAATCTAATGGGCTTCACCGCCATTAACTGTGGTCCTAATGTTAAGGGAGGAAATAAAATGTATTCCCGCAAAGATGATGTAAAAAACAATGCAGCATTATGATGTCATAAGGTTGCTAACGTTCAATGTTGTTTCTAACTTATAGTACACAAGCACTGCCTGAAGGATGATAACGGACGGCAAAGCTCATTATTAGGCAAGTCTTTGCAACGTTTATTAAAATTCCTGTGACTGTTGATTTGCTATAATATTTACCTTTTATTAATGCGTGTCTATTTAACATTGAGGTTAACATACCGTACTGAAAGTATAACACTCAACTTCTGAGTACACTTCATATTGGAAGAAGATGAAGGAGCCCCAATACTGCATAAACCGTCAAAACCGTAAACTGCTACAGTAAACAAAGAAAAGTGATGTCGAAACCTTGTGTAGAAATGAGGCTGGTTTGGACAAAAAGACCAAAAATTGGAAAAATGTTTGATTTTGTTTTACATTTTTAATTATCTCAATAGTCAACCATAATTATTGCCAGATATCAAATATTTTCGGGGTGCACCTATATTTTCGTAATGTAAAAAAATAGTTATCAACCAAAAAACCCCCAAAACGTCAGGAAACTGCTACAGCCTACAGCACCAGTAGTGGACTGTGACTGTTCTTTTCTGTAACTCCTATACTATTCAGAAGGGTTTTTACTTTAGTACTAGTACTAGATCTATTATACAATTTATGGATTGCACATTTCGATTTTTTATGGTTTATTACACATGACCTGTGATAAACAGTTATCAATATTGATAGCCCACCTGTTTTTAATCTCTGTGTATCAGTATAACTATTATACAGTTATAATTAGTGTATTAGCAATACTGCTATTAGTATTGATATTACATGTATTAATAAGGTAGGGGACAACCTCTCATTTGAGGATAAGGCCACTATTAAAAAAATGTTTGTTTCCCCTTCCCCGACCCTACTTGAAAAAGTTGGGTAGGTAGGTAGGCATTTTATTTTTTTTTTTCAAAGATAACTTGAAACACAAATAGGTATAAAAATAACCTTTAATTATTGAAGAAATGTGTCAAAAAATAAACACAAAACAACATCAACAAAAACTTAACATTTTTCTAATGCTATGAAACAAAACAAAATATGACTAGATTTCATGGATATTTGGCATTATTTGCAATACATATATGTCAAAACTTATATAACACTTCAACGGGTTCAACCATGTTCGGATAGTAAACATCGGCCGTGTTGGTCTTCGAGCAAATACTCAAAGTCACAGAGTCATTTTCCTTGTTGATGCTCTGGTTTGCACATTTTAGAACATTATGTAACACATGGGTGCAGGTCAAAACGTACCCATGCCAAAACGTACCCAACCAAAACGTACCCAACTTTGGTCAAAACGTACCCACCTTTTGGTCAAAACGTACCCAAAGTGTTAGTCAAAACGTACCCATATATCTTTTGGGTGTTTAAAACAACTTTTACACATTTTTTCAACAAATTTCTTCGATTTGGTATCATAAGGCAACAATCTATCATTTGAATGTATGAATTCATCGAAACATACGTAGATTAATAATAAATAACTTTACATATGTATATAAATGGATGGCTTCCTTTTAATAGGTGCATTTACTAGTGGTGAAAAGAAAATATTTGATTGACATTTTTCGAAATTACATGTGTTGTGTTCAATCTTATTAAAACGCGACTTGTACTCCGTTCCTCTACGATACTCTCCGTGTACACGGAAAGTATCGTAGAGGAACGGAGTACAAGTCGCGTTTTAATAAGATTGGTGTTGTGTTGAATGTGAATTTATGCTTATCACATTTCTACAGAATATAAACAGTACTGTCATGGTATTGTGTATGTATACGACTTAATAAAATATAAAACACGTCCTTCTAATACTACATTTATTTCGGAACTAAACCAATTCATTATACCTTTCATTATATATTTCAATCTGTGAGAAAGTGTTACTTAATACGCCTATATCTTCCATTGTTCTTTTTAATCAACAAATATACTGCTGTAGAGAGTCAGATGTTAACTATGACAAATGTGTTTCTGTGGCGCGGCTCCAATCGTAACAACTCGTCCATTTCCGTACGCAAATCTAATTTTGTAAAAAATGGCGACGGTGTTCCGATTGGCGCGGCTCATGTCTTATCTAAACACTATATTTCCTACGCACTAAAACTTTGACATAATGAATTACATTTCACAAATAAAAATAAGCAGTAAATTGTGAGGATTATTGTGCCTCATTTACAATATTACATAAAAGCACTTTAACACTCTTCAATCAATCGGTTCGGCTTGTTTCTGCTCCTGATTGTATTTCTTATGTTGACGGGTACATCGTCAATGTTAGATTCATCTTGATTGTCTAAAGTTTCACTTATAGATACCCGTTCTGCACTTTTGTATGAGACTTCGGTTTGTTTCGGAGAGTCGATATTATCGCGGCATTGGTCGACATGCTTTCTCCATCGTTTTCCGTCTCTGGTTTCTACCTCGTACAGTAGCGGACCTAGCTTTTCTCGGGCGGTGCCGCGTACCCACTTGTCGCCTTCCCGGTAATTTCGGACTATGATATCCTGGCCGACCTCAAAATTTCTTGTTTTAGTGTTACTTGTGAATGTTTGTTTCGAATGTTGGTGATTAACACTGTTTTTTACGTGCGGTCTAATTAAATCCAAACATGTTCGCAAATTTCTTCCTAAGAATAGTTTTGCCGGTGTTTCATTAGTTGTCACGTGTGGCGTATTTCTATAAGCTAGCAGAAAATTCGCAAGCTTTACGTTGAGTGGTAGGTTTGAATGTGACATCGCCCGGAGACTTTGTTTCATTGTTTGAATAAATCGCTCAGCCAATCCATTGGTCGCAGGATGGTACGGAGCACTCTTGAAGTGTTTAATGCCGTTAGAGTTCATAAATGTTTTGAATTCATCCGATGTGAATTGAGAACCGTTGTCCGATACCAATTGTCGCGGTAATCCGTTTCGCGCAAAAATTATATTCAGAAAAAAGTGAAAAATATACTGGGTACGTTTTGACCAATACTTTGGGTACGATCTATTTGATGCTTCGCGGCAAGCGTTGTCAGCGCTTCGAATCAAGTGTATAAGTGACGTATAAAGTTCGAGTTCGTATATTTTTCGGCGCGATTTTAAAAAAAGATACGGAACGAAAATAAAAAAAAATATTTTGAGAATTTCAAGGAAAAAAAGTTTTGAGTCGGCGGGATTTTTATGGGTCGGTCGGGGAAGGGGAAACAAACAATATTTTTATATTGGCCTAATCACTCATTTGTTACTACCACAGTTTTCAGTAATCAATAGACCAATCTACTTTTCAGCATAGAAAGCGTTGTTTGGCGGACTTTTGATTGTTATACTTATGACGTCATAGTCAAATGTTCGACTTGTCCAACCTTGCCTGACATCATCATAGTCATATTTTTCACTAAAATGCTTAACATTGGATGAAAGTGGATCTGTGTAATTCAAGGAATGAACAGAAGTAAACAAGTACTAAAATATTAAGGTTTCAAAATTTTGACTAAACTTAAAAGGGCACATTTTTATAATATACTGAACATAAAACACAAAAGAAGTTGACCTTTTCAACTTACCAATTTGGAGTTTATAGCTGCAACATTTGATTTGTGCAGCTATAAATTCCAAAACAGAAACTGATAAGAATTTATCGATATACCGCGGTATAAAAGCCACGGATCGGTTCACGGTATGATCTGGACACATATCACGGTATTGTCAAATCCATTTCCGTATAAAATCGACTACTCTCTTTTGTTTTTTTTTTAATTCGGGCTTGCTTATCACAACAATGGCTGCGCCCATGTTAGCCGATTCGTGTCAAAAATGAAGTTCAAAATTATAGAATGGACTCTCTTTTGTCTTTGGATTCCAATCCTTCGGTGTGGTGGAGGGGCAGCGAGGAGAAATACCCGTTAATTTGAAATATTTGAGTATTCAGGGAACTTCGGTTCCAAGTGAGTGTGTGTTTTCCACAGCAGGAGACATTGTAACTTCACAACGATCCTTACTAGACCCTGATTCTGTGGACAAACTTATCTTTCTTAAGAAAAATATGAATTGAATAGACAAATCCAATTAACTGTTTGAGAGTTGAGACAGTATTAATTTATTTAAGAATGGCCTGCGAAGCAAAGCGACACTTAAGAATCACTTCGTCTGTTGTCCCTTTGTCTGTCTGTCTGCCTGTCCATCACACTTCTTTGTAAGAAGTGATCCTTAAGAGTCGCAATGTTTCACAGGCGACACATGCATTCCTTGCCATTCTAGTTTTATACAATATTTCTCTTGGTTATTTTAATGTATCACGATACGTATTGTATCATGGGGTTGTATCACGATACATATTGTATCGTGAGGCAAGCGTATCGTTACATCCCTAGTAACTGAGTAAGTTAAAAATGTTAACTTATTTAGTTAACTATATTCAGTATGCTGTAAACATGTGTCCTTTTGAATTTCAGATCACAATTCCAAAATTTCATTTTTTAGTATTTGATATTGATTACTGTAAAGAGAGATATTTACTCATTTGTGTGCTTATCTCTCAAATGAGAGGTTGCCCCCAACCTGTTAAAATAGCGAAGGTCGACTTACGATGTAGCAAGTGCCTGACTTTTTGAAATAAAGTCTCTATATTCCGCCTTCAATGATTCAGGCAGATTCTTTTGGAACACTGCCCAATTGATCCTTGATTTTGTCACCCTCTCCGCAGCCTGGTATAATACAGCTGAACGCCTCATGACTATACCTTTCGGTCGACCTTTCTTTAAACGAAAATGGTTGTGACCGGCTGTTTAGCCTTATTGATGTGTAGACATTTCCGTATTTACATTTTCTCTATGAATGTAATGCTTATCAAAGTATTGATATTAAATATCTTTAATATAACTTAAATCAGTTTTACGCAATAAAGACATGGACAGAAAAAGTTAAACATGTTTTACTTGGGGGACGACCATTTGATTCGGGGTACAAGGGCTCTACTATCTGCTTTCTGAGAGATTTTCTCTTTAGATTCTCGTTCGGAATGGTGTCATTCGCATCCCCTTGCCGCCAATTTCCAATCCCTTTCCTCAGCTTCAACTCGTGTTGTCCACTCCTCATTTATATGCCAGATACACCATTATTTCAATGTTAAAACGAGTGGCATAAAGGGGTCTTAATTGAATTTGTCTCATTTCTCACCTGAGCACATATGCATAGTAGGTGTTTAAATTAAATCATGTGCATTTCAAAATTTATGGTGGCCATATTTGTTGACAGTGTTTCATTCCTTTTCAGTTTCATTCACATCAATGCAACAGGACATTTGTCAAATGATTTTAATACATTTATTCAAATCTAAAATAAACACAAACATAACTTGAAAATGAGAACAAAAGTAAAACTAACAAAAATGCGTATCTTCACTTAACATACTGATAACAAAAGTAAAAAGAGTCTCAGATGGCCTATATTGTTCGACCTAGACGTAGAAAACATTGCACAATAATATTGAACAATGATTGTTAATGGCCAAAAGTCTTTAGTTTCTTTAAAACTTTTAAAACATGTAAAATTGTAACGTTACATGAAAGAAAAAAGAGGAGTTACTGGCTCAGTTATGTGGCAGAAGTCACCATGGAGGAACATCTTGAAGTTTGCTTGATATCTACCAAGCATTCACAAATTTAATCTAGAAGTAGTGAAGACAAGTTAGAAATGTGAAAAATCAATATATCAAAAATATTTATGAAATGCTTCTTTGCATTAAAATACCATAGTTCAAAGTAAGTCAGAAACAAATAAAATGTTATCATTCGGGCAGAAAGCCGAACCAGCAACACTTCCTCCACACGTCCTTCTATAGTGATAAATGGAAATTCTCCCTCTGGATACCAGAGACTGAGAGAGATTATACACTTCACTATAGAAACTAGTAGTATACAAACCTATGCAATTAAAGTAGTGTTTGCATATTATTTGATGAATTTACCTTATATTAGAATGCTTTTATTAACAAAATATAATTATAGAAGAATGTGTGTTAATGGCATATGTTATGTGCAATGCAATTCTAACAAATATTTATTGGCGGCCAAAAAAAGTCAAGAAAATAAATAATCGGTCTTAGGATATTAAGGAAACAATCTAATTAAAATGCAGATCTTGTTCTCTCGTTGGAGAAACGTTTCTCCATCGAGAGAACAAGATTTGTGTTTTAATTAGATTGTTAAGGAAATAAATATTCTATCCTTCAAAGATCTGAAAATAAATATACTAAAAATCTGAAAATAAACTGACTCGACCAAATTTGCCAGCCCCCCTCTCAGAATCAAATGGTCGTCCCCTTGGTAACTGATGAAAATTCGTACATTGTTGCGAGCTCCGTTTTCCTGTATTAAACGATGACAGCTTCACTCAATAATTTGATTGAAATAGACATCAAGCTTTACATTTCCAAAAATTAATAGAATTTTTGCATAATGACACGAATTTCATGGGGCAAATGTCAAAGAAATCTCGTAAGTTGTTTAGTAAATCGGGCACCAGAATACCAGAATTATTTGAAATGCAATAAGAAGGATCCAATGAGTCTCCATAAAATAATACTAAGACAGGACCAATGTTATTTTCGCTTTTTAAATCAAGGAATTAAAGATACGAAATTATTCATATTGAGATTAGTACTATGGGTCTTCTCGTTATACAGAGTTACTTCCCATTTGAGACGGTATGTGTATATATCAAGCACAAGACACTACAGTTAACAAGGCACCCTATATTTCACTTATATTCGTTCCCCGTCTGGGACTCGAACCCACGACCTATGGTACCGAGTCACCTAGCTGTCATGCATCCAACCTTTAACCGACAGAGCTACCCGAGCTCCACAAAAAAATAGAGCTTTAATAGCCAATCATTAGCTAATCGCATGCATGCCAACGCGGCCGCGGAAATTTAAAGTGAAGGGATTTACTCGACGTAAACGCAGGCGGATCTTCTGAAAGAATACAATCACTGAAAGAGAAATAAACATATAAAGCGTAAATAGAATCAATGAAACACCTGGGAGTACTATGGACCTTGGATCTCCGAAGAAGTACCTGTAGAAAATAAAGACAAATTAGACAAACATATAAAGCACAAAGACACTACAGCTAACAAGGCACCCTATATTTCACTTATACATGTATTTGTTCCCCGTCTGGGACTCGAACCCACGACCTATGGAACTGAATCACCTAGCCGTCATGCACCCGACCGTCTAACCGACTGAGCTACCCGAGCTCCACAAAAAAGAGCTTTAATAGCCAATCATTAGCTAATCGTATGCATGACAACACAGCCGCGGAAAGTGAAGGGATTTACCCGACGTAAACGCAGGCGGATCCTCTGAAAGAATACAACCACTCATATCAAGCACAAATAGAATCAGTGAAACACCTGGGAGTACAATGGACCTTGGATCTCCGAAGAAATACCTGTAGAAAATAAAGACAAATTAGACAAACATATAAAGCACAAAGACACTACAGCTAACAAGGCAACCTATATTTCACTTATATTCGGTCCCCGTCTGGGACTCGAACCCACGACCTATGGTACCGAGTCACCTAGCTGTCATGCATCCGACCCTCTAACTGACTGAGCTACCTGAGCTCCACAAAAACATAGAGCTTTAATAGCCAATCATTAGTTAAATTTATTTATTTATACTTAGAAGTAACTATGAAAATATCACATTTTGCGTTGGTATATGCTGTGAGCGCTCGTATGGCTCTTCAGAGAGAATATTGTAATTTAATTTAATCGGCGTGACATCACACTAAGATCTAAATGAAGATAATCCCCGAAACATTCCGTGGATGACCTGGGGGATAAACTTGGTGTTTATCATAGACCGTAATGCAGCTTTCGAAATTCGTTAGTGAATCTCATGACTATTGACTCTCTTTTCTTTTTCGAATTTTATATGACTGCACTTTGCAAAAATAAGATTTCAAAATATCGGATTCTTCGTAAACAGCGATGATAAATCCCGATACTTACCCCAACAAATATGATGCAAATAAGGTCATGTGACCAGTCCGACATCAAGGATGAAATGCGTGGATATCGCGTACACTAACCCGTTTGCCATCCAAAATAAAAAGTTTTCGCTGTCGTATTTGATGTACTAAACAGAATACTTTACAAACTGCACATTTTAGGAGAGAGAGAGAGAGAGAGAGAGATGTCCTCCTCTGCATTTGATGAAAATCAGTACATTTGCGATTTTCTTTGACTCTTTTGAAAATAAAGGGTCTGGATAATATATCTATCCTTCTTTTAAACCGAAGAATCGGTTTGCTTCCGGGAGCTTCGCCGTGGGCCCCCATCAATGGCTTCGCCCTGGACCCATTATATATTTCTACAATGAATGTTTCTGTCAGTGTAACTTACATTAAATAACTTTTAGAATATATATATACATGTACTTTTTAAGGTTGTGACCCAGATGCGTATTTCGACAACTTATGTCTCTTCAGTGATGATCGTTGTCGAATGATAAGAAATCTAATAAAAGATAAATATTTGAAAAGCCGAATTAAAACAAAATCGGCTAAAAAAAATAAAAACAAAAGAGCCAAAGAATCGACATAAGGACAGCGCTATGCATACATACCTCCCTGGCGTGAGGGAGATAGTCCTTAGTTTTGGAGTGTTTCACAAAATTACAAGCGAGAAAATTTGAAGTGATATTTTTGCGTAAAGGACGCTACGCCACTGATATAAATTATAATGATATATAAGATATACGTATACCAAAGTCTGTCTGGCTATATCCATGTTAAATACTGTGTATTTACTGATAAACACACATAACCACAAAGTCTTTACTGGTCAATCAAAACAGCTACTGTAAGAGCAGTGTAAAATGAGAACGTGTCTTTTGGATCGAATAAGACGAAAGACGAAACTGTTGCTAAATGCAGTTCCCCGAAACGTTTAGGAAACCAAAGCGTGCAAGCCGCATTGATTTCATCTGATTTTCGATTTTTGTGTTGAACGAGGCATAAAGGAGCCAAACAATGTTGACTTAAGCAAAAACATCAAATGATCAGCGAATGTATCCAAAGTATGCTTCTCTAAAGTGATTGCGCAGGGAAGGGTTTTATACATAAATACGATTCATGTTTATATCGCGACATGGCATCGGAAAAGCCAGGAACCACGAAGACAAAACAAGAATGCTCAGCATGCAAAGAAACATCGAATAGTAAAAAGAGTTGGGTGAAATTGAATGTTGGTG
This sequence comes from Pteria penguin, assembly GCA_035048485.1. NCBI lineage: Eukaryota > Metazoa > Mollusca > Bivalvia > Pterioida > Pteriidae > Pteria > Pteria penguin. Next base: position 87,856,472 of record CM068580.1, read on the forward strand.
GAACTGTTTTTATGTCAACAAGAACAACTTTGTGCAGGGATCCAAAGTCATTTTTATATCGACTTATTCAAGAAGAGCCAGATTTGAATTCAGATAAGGTACATGTACATCAAATGTTGTCCAGTTTGGGTGGGACTAAAGGCCGAACCTAAAGAACGTGTCGAACCTTGTTGAACCTAAGCTTTATTTAAGCTATTTTTGAATATATTTAATTGATTTTTATGTTTATTGATGTGATGAGGTCATATCTAATCATTTCGACACCCAAAAATAGAAAACATGTCATATTAATTGAAATGTAGCTTTATCACTTGTCGAACACAATGATCGGACATGCCGAGTCAAACAGGGTACCGTGTCGAACCTGAGTTTTATATAAGCCATTTCTGAATATATTTCATTTTAATGTTACTTTATGTAATAAGTGCATATCTAACCAACTTGACACCGCAAAATAAATTATATAAAATATTAACCGAAATATTCCTTTGACCCTTGTCGAACATGATAGAGTACACGTCGGTCGACGCCATCTCAGAATTAAGAAAAGTGTTGACGGTCATTTACCAAACATTTCTTCCAATATATCTTATATATTATAAATTTCGTTCAGATCATATATTTAAAAATTATTGGAAAGAAAAAAGCAAATTTGGATATTTGTTAGATAAAATCATGAATTAATTCAAGATAGATCTTTTGTAAATTCATTCACATGGCGCATCTTTTGTAAATTCATTCACATGGCGCGAGAATTTAATCAGTTTTGTTTGACAACCCAGGCCTACTAATCAAAAAGCGAAAATTTAAAATAATAATGGTGAATAATAATTGCGACATAAGACATGATAAAATTTTCCTGGCTACCTCATTATTCCCAGAGTAATTTTTGTTACGCATACCAGTGAATTATACTTATTTTAGAATTTTAAAAGAACTTTATAAATGAATAAATGCAGTTTAAATGTTTTTTTTAAAAAGGACTGAATATTCAAAGCAGTATGTTAAAAAGATTAAGGAATACTTATTTATAAGCAACGATAGTTGACGAGTAAATGGATAGAATAGATGATTTCTCTTTTTCCTGAAGCCATATTAAATTTAATCTGACACATTCGACGTCTCCCAAAAATCCAGACAAATAGGCACCTTAACCTTTTGGTATTGAAGCCAGTATGTACGCAGTAATTGTGTGCATGTTAGATATATTATGGCCCTGGTGGAATTTAATTTGCCTACTGGTTACAGTGGGCACATTTCAGAGTAGACATTTAAAAAGTCTTCTGAACGCCGTAAGTCGCACAATCAGAACCTTAAGGGCCCACTAGTCACCGTGTTTCATTTGCATGGAATTTTCTTTTGATGCGCCGATCACTTCACAAGACATCGCAATTATTTTTCATCAATATCATTTCAAATTTTCGATTTTTAATGAATAGGCCTTCTGTGTTGTCTAACAAAATCGTTCAAATCTCGCGCCGCATGTGTAAGTTTCAGAAAGGTCTATCTCGAATCAAGGACTTATAAAGAAGTGTTTATAAGTCCTTGCTACAATTAATTCATGATTTTATTCAATAAATATTTTTGTATATAACCATTTCCTTACAATATTCTAAGAATTAACAATGAGAATAAAATTCTTATTAGATCTAATATATTAATAGATGACTGTCAGCACTCTTCTTTATTCCAAGATGGCACCGACCGACATGTACTCCCCTATGAGGCTATGTTCAAAAAGTGATAAATGTATATTTCAGTAGATATTGTATATATATATTTTATTTTGTGGTGTAGAATTGGTTAAATATGCCCTTATTACACAAAGTAACATTAAAATTAATTAAATATATTCAGAAATAGCTTAAATAAAGCTTAGGTTCAACACGGTACCCAGTAACCTTATTACATCCATATACATAAAAACCAATTAAATACAGTCAAACCTCATTATCTCGAAGTTGGAGGGACCATGGAAAATACTTCGAGATATCCATAGTTCGAGATATCCAAATTTTGAGTTTAGGATCACAAATGTTACAGTTGTTAATGTACGCCGATTCTTTTGACATTTGTGATTATTATAGTTGATGTATGAGATATACATGTATTTATCAATAAATACGCATGAAGATGTGCATATTGTATTTTTCCTAAATAATTAATCTAAATCTCATCATACCTTTTATGTTTTATGAATATATAGAGAATATACTCCAAAATTGAAAACGTCATGTTTCCTCTTCAGTAACATCGTAATTTAAATCCAATACTGGATATAACTGTCTTATACTATACCCAAAACCGAGGATGGGCTAACACTTAAGACAAGATAAAGACACACGTCATAATTTGATTTAATTACTTTTACTTTGCATAAAGATACATAGACATACACACGGATTGGAAATAGTAATAATTACTGAACAGTGTAAAGAAATTTCTTTAAACACAGGTATGAAAAAGCATTAATTACAGTTAATGTTAATTATCTAATTTTGTGTCGAGTTTAATAAGCTATCATCATTTATTAATATTTGGTATAAATAACAGGGTACGCACGGACGAGATTTTTTTCACCTGGGCCCAGAGATATTTTGGCCCAATCTGTTTTGAGATTCTTACACATAGCCGTTTTGTTATGCTGTCGTTTACGATTGCCACTCGCCAGAATCTCATGTCAGCTCTTCCTTGCGTTATTCGGGTTTTCGTGATTTGATACCCCCACCTTTGTACTAACGATCAAAAACACCATACAAATCTTTGTTTCCAGCAGAATGCAGGTCACAAACAATATCAAGACATATATGTTTCAAAACTAAACATGTGTCTGACGTAAGCATAAACAGTTATAGTCTGTTCTCAAAAAGCGGGAAATTCAAACTGTATTAAAGGAAAACTTATTTTTCAAAAACACCATACAAATCTTTGTTTCCAGCAGAATGCAGGTCACAAACAATATCAAGACATATATGTTTCAAAACTAAACATGTGTCTGACGTAAGCATAAACAGTTATAGTCTGTTCTCAAAAAGCGGGAAATTCAAACTGTATTAAAGGAAAACTTATTTTTTTATTAGTTTTATTCCATGATTTTTGGTCGGAATTGCGTAGCAATTCCAGACCCTAGTCGTTACAATATGCTGTGGTGAACGCGTGGAATGCAGAAAATACCTCTATAGATAGTGGTCGATATTTAGAAAAAACATGATTAGATTTACTTTTTGTACTTATAGTTCATATTGTACGAGTCAATACAAGATAAGTTTGATCAGATGAGAAAATAGATGTGCCGTTATTCCATCGATTTAGACGAGTTTAATATATTCATGCGCTGGAGGACATGCAGTCTTTCCGAATACTCGATGGAAAGTCCCAAAAAAGTACGATTGACATTATTGTGTAGCTGTGCCGTAATTTAAGAAGTACACTACTAGTCCGTACTAGTATCCGTTGTATTATAATTAATAAAACTTGAGAATATCGCTTCTTTATATAGCAGTGGAATTCAAAGTACTCTACAGTCTTCTCGTCACAATGATAAACAAACGTCTTGGTAGTTGTTGTGTAATGCTACTAAAAATAGCCAGTCATTTAGAGATCTACATGTGTAGACGTGGTTTTGCCCAAATGTACATGTACAGCGGGAGACTGTCCAGATTGCTAATTTCACACTACTGTCAAGATCAAAAGTGTAGGGGAGAGAATGAGATAACTATATAGTACGAGACGGTGATGTACAGGGGTATACAGGGCGGAGCTGTTGTTTATATGAAAACGAGCACCTGTGCACAGACCGTGTTTTTGTCAATACTGATCCTAAACATTACACGCTTGGTGTGTGATCTCTTGATGGATCACGACTTTATTACCTTTGATGTACTTGACCATGCAATTCCGACCTTGAGGACTTTCAAGTCCTTTCATTATAAAACTAACGAAAGTAAACAGTTTTAGTACAAAGAATAGTACTACAGAATTAATAATGGTTTCATATATTTAATCTTCCTGTTCAATCATAAATGAATTTGTAAACGTCCTATAAGTCACATGACTAGATCATTCTGATAGTAATATGGCTGCGATCAAAGAGGGGATTTGTGTTATTGTTTTCACCTGGATATTTATTGTGTTGTAAAGGGTATATAATGGAAAATTTTGCATGACAATGCAGGAAAATATGTGTGGATATTATCTGTGACCTGCATTCTGCAGGAAACAAAGGTTTGTAACAAAGAAGGGCTGACAAGAGATACTGGCGAGTGGTAGTAGTAAACGACAGCATAATAAAACAGACATGTGGAAGAATCTCAAAAGAGATTAATTTCGGGCCTAGACACTTAAGCCTTTTTCCAATTTGGCTTCGAGACACCTTGACATTTTTCCACTTCTGCTTTTATCAGAAAAAAAATAATGAAAAATTAGCATTAAATATATCAAAGACCGGAAATGGTGTCGGGCCTGTGAATTTGGGAAAGTATACGATGTTTTGAAGGATTTGGGGAATTTTCAGTCTGATTAAAACCATATCTTTATTCCACTTCTCTCTTTGTCCCATTACGGATAAAGATCTGGTGAAACTCAGTAAGGGGTCATGTTCTGGTGAACTTTGATTTCCAGCCAATCAGTGGATTACCTACAAATTCTTTGGAATGAAATTAACATCCACAGCGTACGTGACCCACAAGGTAGTTTTTGAACAGTGTTTGTTACATATTGCGTCACTATCACATGCTTAGCCAAGTCATTGATTGGCTATGGGAAATAACGGTTTTGGTGACTGAAACCTCATCAGAGTTCATTAGAAAATGACCTCTTACGGGGTTTCGCCAGATCTTTATCTGCAATGGGACAAATAGAGAAACAGAATTAAGATATGGTTTTAATCAGATTAGGGAATTTTCAAATAAAGATTTTGTATAATATATCAAGAGAAAAACTTCTTCCTGTTTTAAAAGAATGTACATAAAAATACACATTTTGGTTTTGTTTTTTTTTTTCAAATGGTGAATTCTGCACATGAATCATCATTACTAATTACTCTCAAAACCAAAGTTGGAGGTTTCAGTACTGTGACCAGCAATTTTCTTTGTTGATATTGAACTTGAGAATTGGAGGCCTGGGCTACAAGGTATTGACATTGGAATGATTGGATTCGGAACAAGAGATGGACATAGTCTTAAGGTTATTAGTTAAAGAGAATTGACTATCTCATCTACGTGTATTATGAGATTGTAAAAGAGCTTGTCGGAAAAAAAATATTGATTTTTGTCCAACTGCATATTGTCTAAATGTCTATTTTCTTTTCATATTACCGGGTATGCGACATTTTCTTTTACGACACGATGCTTAAAAGTGGTATGTTGTATTGTTCTTATACAAAAGTTTAAAAGAATCGGATTCTGTCAGGTCGATGCCAACTTTTTATCTTTACTTTCATTTTGATAAAAAAAAACTGTTTAAAGATCAAATGAGACTTCACATCCTCAGAAATTTAACGTCTCCAGATTGGGAATTTGGGGAAAAAAGGCACTTTTTCTGCTTGGGAATAGGGCAGAATCACTGCCCCAAAAGTTCCCCCAAAAATCCCTGAAAATATTCAGTACAATTGGTATGAATATGAAGGGAAAACTCCAGCTTTAAATCCAAAATGGCAGAAAAGGGAAGTAATTCCAATTAAATTTTATGCATTCAAAAACTATCTATTTAGGCTGAAAAGTCGGGATTGAAATGGAAAAAGGCCGAAGTACAATATATTAGTGGGGGAGCAAATGGAAAAAGGTGAAGTGTTTGACAACCTACCAAAGGGGCATTTACAGTAATAGTTTTGTGAGGTTTAATACTTTATTCATGAATTATTTATAATATTATAATATGTTTCACTTATTTTTCTTGATTTTTAAGTTTCAAATGTTTCACAAATGGAAATATTACATTTAAGCGGTTCACGTGATTTGTTTGTTTCTCACCCAAGTTCATTCCCCATGAACCTAGAAAAAAAAGACAGTCATTCCTTATATTTACAATGCATTTTAAAAGGTTTTTTTTTAAAAAACAAAATATCAAATTTCCCATTATCAAACTGGCAAGGACCGAATTTTTCCTGAAGTGGAAACCACTTCTGCCACGCAGTATAGTGCGTGTCTAAGATGCTAAAAAAAAATACTCTATCTGTCCAGGTAATTTCTTTAATTGCTCAAAATTAACAGATGCATTAATTTCGTTATTACAATTCTTATTGTAGCAGGAAGGTTGAAAAATCATTGGCCAGACCGGGACTCGAACCCAGGACCTTCCGCTAACAAGGCGGATGCTCTACCAACTGAGCTATCTGGGCCGATGTCCCAGTCTGCCACACACCTCCCCTGCCAATTTGAGGTTTCCCCGAAACCTCACACCAAGTCCTCCTCTCACAGTGGCATACAACCTCTGCCAACTGATGAGAGTTGGTGGAACCTCCAAACTGTAGCAGGAAGGTTGAAAAATCATTGGCCAGACCGGGACTCGAACCCAGGACCTTCCGCTAACAAGGCGGATGCTCTACCAACTGAGCTATCTGGGCCGATGTCCCAGTCTGCCACATTATATTTAATTAAGTAAGCCCCGCCTCTTTTTATATTACTACACATGTGATATGCCATGCACCTGGTACTACTTCCATGACCCAAATTCATGGGCTGATGAACCGAGTCTGTTTAGCATGGTTCATCGAAGGAATTAGACTAGCATTGTAAATATTGTAGATTACCTCAGTTGTGTGTCACAGACAGTGCAAACCATATTGTTTACCACATTACAAACTTCTATTTGTAAAATCTGTGAAATATTTCTTGTAGCAGGGTAACACAACCCTTTTTAAAAAATAAAAATTGCGAATTCATGTCTGAAATGTGAACATAATGAAGGCAATCCTTATCAGAGGAAATACGAATTACTATCAAATCCTACATGCAAGAACACAATGTATGAACATGAATTGTGCTGAAATCACTCATGGTTAGCAAGATGTGCATGGAAACACTACTATTAAGTATTTATCACAATGATGAACCATTTTGGTAATTCTAGTTACCAACCCCAGTAGACTTTATATTTCATTTATACAATACAGTTCTTTTCCTTTTAACTTTTTAAGTAAAATTTCAGTGGATTTCTCCTTCAGAAGTTCTAACTTATATTATAAATATAAATTACCCGGTAGAAGTATTTGTACATGTGTTTATATTTCATATAGTGTACCGTACTAATATTATTAGATGTTCATCAGGTTGGGATCAACCTCTTAATTTATAGACGGTCACTCTAATTCATAATAAGCTCTGTTTTCAGTAATCATTTTCAAGTATTACTATTGATCAAACACTAAAACATAAAATTTTTTGGAATTTTGTTTTGAAATACATCTTTATGACATCAACTTCTTTCGTATATTATAGTTTTCCTGTGAAATGTCACACTGCTAGCATTACATTGTAGCCACCATATTGAATTACAACTCTCAGATTTTTCCATTACTATCATGTAAAGTTCATTAAATTTTTGAGAAATGTTCAAATCATCAGTGCAGTATTTGTGACCTCAGTCTCAATTACTCAATAAATATAACCAATCACCACTTGAAAATTTTCAATAAAACATTTAGATATATACAATTTAATTATATTACAAATTGAAGTTAAGTAAAGTAGTTCTGTATGGGCAGTGATTGGTTAAAGTCCAAGAGTTGTACTCCAATGAGGAGGAGAACTCTAACCAATTTAAGGCAAACAAGGTGGAATGAGAACCATCTGTATGTAATAAAAATGTGTCCTTAAAGCTGTTTAGTCTGAATTCACAATTTTTGTTTTTAGTTCTTGCTTATTTCTGCCAAATCATAGCGATTGATTACTAAGAATAGAGATAGTTACACATTTGATTTTGAGTGATTATCTCTCAAACGAGATCCCAACCTACTCATTTGTTTGTAGCTCGAGTAAAACTTACCTGCAAAGTAAACAGGTCTAGAACACAATAGTCAGTTCATTGTTATTTCATGATTCTCTCTTGCTCAGATGATATTTCATTTTCACTGTATATTTGTGATTATTTTCATTTTTGTAACATTTTGAATACAAGTAATGGTTTACCAGAAAACATGTAAAACAATTACCTCTTGATGTTAGTCGGTGCCAAATGCTCTTTAATAAAGGGTTATGGTCACAACAAACCCATGCCAGAATGTACCCAAATTTCATAAAAATGTACCAACAGCTTTGGCCAAAATGTGCTCCGCCTAACTGGAACTTACCAAACACATTTTGTAGTCTAATAATTTGATGATTTGTAACAATGAGATTATAGTTAAGATATGTATATATACTAATATAGATTTGGTACAGATCTTCACCAGTGAATGTGCAAACATGTACCGGGTATACAGAGATTTAAAAAAAATCCCCATCAATAAAAAAAAAACAGCAATTACCATGTTACTGGACACTTTCACTGCGCTCGCATGATCCTAATTATTGTCAGTGATCAGTGTGCATCAGTTCTTATTCCTTTTCTATAGAGGGCTCTGGATGACCATCACTTTTGTCATATATACTGTATTTTGTTTTGTTTAGTAGTAATAATTTCCAATTTCCAAAAATGCAACACACACAAAATGTATATACATTAATGTAGTAAAATTGAGGAAGTCATTGTACACATTCTTGATTATTACTATACATAGAGGCTATTATGCTCTGTATTTATAATAAAACAGAAAAAGTAAACAAATTCACAATTTCCTATCTTTTGATGGCCTATCTATATATATGTATGAGATATTTGATGGAATTTGACCTTTTGTGGGTAAATAACTTCCTTGCTTACTACAGAACAGTTCGGGTGGAACTTAATTTGCCCACCGGTCACAGTGGCCATTTTTAGAGTGGGCATTAAAAATGTCCACTGGACAAAGTGGACATTCTTGCAAGAGTCAGTAAGAATTAACATGCAGGTAAATGGACAGCTTGATAGCTCAGGTAAATGTCCACTCCTAATGCCCACTGAAATTTCAGGTGGACTGCCGACTGTGGACAGTGAGCATTCAAAGTTCCACATGGACTATACTGTAGATCTGAAATGTACTGAAGCTGAATTTAATGTCTGTCTTGCATAGAGAGCTTACAAAATGCATTATGTATGTTGTGTGAACAGTAATCTGTTGTGTGAACAGTAAGCTTAACATTGAAATTAAAGCATTTTATGCTAGTATATGTGTGTATGTGATTTTTAAGTGTAAGTGAATACCCGGTATGTTTTGGATTTTTCCCCTGCGTATTATATGCAGAGTTGGATGTTTTTTCATGATTTTCGAGGTCATTTTTAGGTGCGTATTATACTCGGGTGTGTATTATATTTGAGTAAATACAGTAGTTGTATGCTGTGAATGGCCTATTTCCAACTTGTGTTGGACTTTTCATAGGTTTCATGGCTTCTATTCTTGTTACAGCCATCTTACATCTTGGGTTTCCAGATAATTACAGTCAAACAACATTTGGATTCCTCTCATATAGTGTATTTTGTATATATATATATTCTGATATTTATGACAGGTAAGTGATGATTGATGTGAAGGGTATCAATAATTATCAATCTCCACACGTAGAAATCATTTCTCTTATTTGGCTATTACATTTGTTGTCTATATTGAACTGAACTGTAACATGTCCAATGTGTCCTTAGTGTACTCTTGACATGATCGATGGCTTTATTTCCCAACCAAAAGACATAAATGCAATGTAACATTTAGAAGTTGAACCTGTTTTGTATCTCTCCATGCAATTCTTACTTATGCACTATAAATTTGGACCTTACAGAGTATGAATTTGTGAGATGAATCCTCCCTTCACATGTAGAAGAGATGATGATCGAAGGTTCATTGTTACTATCTCTGTAATTAACTGAGTGATGTAATTTTTTTTTTGTCATATTTTGTAGGATTGCAATGGTGCCTACCTGATAGACCGAGACCCCACCTACTTTGGGCCTGTTCTAAACTACCTAAGACATGGCAAACTTGTTATGAATAAAGACCTTGCTGAAGAGGGTATGTTAAGATAACAAGTTCCTCTTAATACATATTACAACTTACATGAAATTAAGCAAAATCAATAATACTACTATTTGAAAAGAACACGAAATTAAGTCAAATAAATAATAGTGCTACTTGAAAAGAAATGACTATGCATTTTACTATAAAACTTTCTGTTGTGTCATTATTTGCCTGTCATCGCACACTATCCTTCTCATATGATTTTGTTTCTTCGATTCTCACATTTTGTCACACCAAGATCATTGCACTTATAGTGTATATGGTTACATCATCTGCTTAATGCAATACACAGAAATTTAGACCTTTGACCTTGATTTGGGAAGGGAGAGGGGGGGGGGGGAGATAAACTGGAGTTGTTTGTCTGACCATCTGAACATTAAGATGATAAGGTAAATGGCAATGTTTCTATTGTTTCTTAATTTTGAACCACTAAGCTATGGGCCAGGACCCCAGGGGTATGGCTCTTTTAATGTGTAGTGAAATGATCCATACATCAATGTTAATATGATAAGATAAAAATTAAGATTTACATCTCGTCTACCCTTGTATTTATATCCATTATACTTAAATGTGGGGTTGTCACATCACCAAAGTCAAGGTCACTGGCAAGTGAATTTGGAAAAGTCGACATGTTTCTCCATATAGGCGTTTAGATGCATTAGAATATTTCTATTTTTAGTTATTTTGATTTTGATATCTGCATCATGTTGACAGGTGTTTTGATTCCTAAATCTTAATTCTATAATATTTGTGAAATGATAGAAGTCATAACTTAGAAATCAAAAGTTAAAATGACTTTTTAATTGTTTCACAGGTGTTTTAGAGGAAGCAGAATTTTACAATATCACTGATTTGATTAAATTAGTAAAGGCCAAAATCAAGGATCGTGATGACCGGCACAATCAGGTAGGACTTTTTATACCTTTCAACAAAATATAGCTTTGATATGAACTCAGTTCTTGCACTTTAAGTTTTGTTTTTGGTCTAAATGGAGAATTTACTTCTTGACTGTTTATTACTGAACTAGAAAGAATCAGCATTTCAATCCAAAGTTTTATGTCATTTAAACTAAAACACATTATGTGTTCAGTATATTCACTAGAAGTTGGTAACTGGAGGAATTTAGTTTGTACTTGAATGTGTTTATTGCTGTTACAAAAAATATTAAGAATAAATATTGTCATACTTTAGACTTTGTTCCTAATGCTGTGGGATTGTAATCACGTGCTTCCATAATTTACAGTACTGAAAACATTGCATGTTCTTTTCAAGATGTAAAGGCATAGTGAGGTTAATGAGTTGAAGGTCGTAGTGGTCAAGTTCATTGCTTTGGACAGTACTGAAGTCTCGTATATCTGACAGAGTTTTGGTTACCCTGAATCTCTCCACTGGTTTGAAGATGAAAGGATGTCAGCCCTTGATATTTTCTTTGCTTACCCTGAATCTCTCCACTGGTTTGAAGATGATGGGGTACCAGCCTTTGATGATTTTGTCAGGTTACCCTGAATCTCTCCGCTGGTTTGAAGATGACAGGGTACAAGTCTTTGATGATTTTGTCTGGCTACCCTGAACCTCTCCACTGGTTTAAAGATGATGGGTTACCAGCCTTCGATGATTTTGTCAGGTTACCCTGAATAAATTTTTGTAATGTTCTGGTAGATTTATAATGTTACAAGTATTACAATAACCAGATAAGTATCATCAAAATTTACATCATTGATGTATATATGACCACGAGATGTTTGTTAATCTTGATGCCACCTGTATTGTCTACCTAATTGTGGATGTTATTACTGGAAGGATTGGTCTTGGGTATATTGATCTGTAAATTGAAATCTAGTATTGTGTTTGGCAAGAACATGCTTTAAGGCAAGAACTTGTTTAAGTCTTTGATGAAATTACATTAATTCTATTTCAGAGGTAATTAATGTGGCCTATACAATCTTTAATTTTGTCTTTTATCTTCTTTGATTTTCTTATTCCTATTTGTAATGCAGTGTACTGTGCTTTGAGAAGTAATGATTATTTCCCAGTCCTGTCATTCATACAGAAAAATTAATCCATCACATCTCTTTTAATTGAGTATAGAAAAACATGTTGGATTTTCCTGATTCTAGAACAGAATTTGAGGTGGTTGAAGTAGTGTGGATGTGTAGATCAGTGTAGATCAGTTTATAATACTGAGCCAGAGGGTTGTATGGCTGCAAGATTGAATCCTCTGAGTGTTGGTGTCCTTTCAGCGACGTGAGAGTTTCGCTTAGGTTCAACATCATTATAAGATTTAACGGAATGAATTATATTACTGTTAAATCTCCGCTTCAGCCTGGCCTCTCTGCCATTAAACTTCTAGCTCAGTAGAGCGTGTGGCGTCCTTACTTCTGTTGATGTACAGGCATGGCCCCTGTCCCGAACGCGCAGTGCCATTAACGATAAAAGCATTGACATACATGACAAATATTTTGATAAGCACGGACTATGATAAAGATGTTGTACAGGTTCATCAATAATTGATTACGGCGACAATCAGTATCAGTTTATCGAAGCAGGAGGGAGCCAACTAGAGTTTGGTAGAAGAGAATCAATTAATCACTCGTCACCGAGGCGGTCACTGGTGTCGGGGTAATGCCGCATCATTTGCACGGGATAAGACATGATTTATGTGCTTTCACTTTTTCGACTCGCCAGCTTATGGATAATTTAAATCCCAATACAGCAATTGTCAGAATTTGTGATCTTCGGTCTGAAACATGGAGCGGTCTAGATTGTTATCTTTATGGTGTAGACACCAAGCATAGCATACGGTCTACTGTATAGGGCCATCATCGACCTCGCTTCTCTGCGTGAAGGTGATGGCTATCCAACTTAATTATTATGGCACAAAGCAAAACTGCATCAGTAGTAGCCCACGCAAAGAACTATGAATTTGGCTTTTATGAACGCTGTTTAGTTCCTTAGAACATAGTCTTGAAATCAACGGATCATCTTGACAGTTTGTATTTACTGTTGATTTTGCATGAGCCATTCATCTGTTTGAGCAAAATATAACTACTCGATATTTGATTTTATTTCTATGTAACATAAAGATTTAAAAGCGACATAGAATCACAGTGTACATATAGACATGAAAGCGACTTAGAATCGCAATGTACATATGGACCTGAAAGCGATCTAAATCAGTGTACATATAGTCATGTAAGCGACTAAGAATCACAGTGTACATATAGACCTGCAAGCGACCCAGAACCACAATATACATATAGACCTAAAAGCGACCTAGAATCACAGTGTACATATAGACCTGATAGCGACCTAGAATCACAGTGTACGTATAGACCTGAAAACGACCCAGAACCACAGTGTACATAAAGACATGAAAACGACCTAAAATCTCAGTGTATATATAGACCTGACAGCGACCTAGAATCATAGTGTACATATTGCCCTGAAAGCGACCTAGACCACAGTGTACATTATAGACCTGAAAGCGACCTAGAGTCACAGTGTACTTACAGATCTGAAAGCGATCTAGAATCAGTGTACACATAGACCTGAAAGCGACCCAGAACCACAATGTACATGAAGACTTGAGAGCGATCTAGAATCAGTGTACATCCAGACCTGAAAGCAACCTAGAATCACAGTGTACATATAGAACTAAGAGCAACCTAGAATCACAGTGTACACATATAGGCCTGAAAGCGACCTAGAAAGCCAATGTACACATATAGGCCTGAAAGCGACCTAGAAAGCCAGTGTATATATAGGCCTGAAAGCGACCTAAAAAGCCAGTGTATATATAGAGCTGAAAGCGACCTAGAAAGCCAGTGTATATATAGGCCTGGAAGCGACCTAGAAAGCCAGTGTATATATAGGCCTGAAAGCGACCTATATAGTCCTGTAAGCGACCTAGAAAGCCAGTGTATATATAGAGCTGAAAGCGACCTAGAAAGCCAGTGTATATATAGGTCTGAAAGCGACCTAGAAAGCCAGTGTATATATAGACCTAAAAGCGACCTAGAAAGCCAGTGTATATATAGGCCTGAAAGCGACCTAGAAAGCCAGTGTATATATAGGCCTGAAAGCGACCTAGAAAGCCAGTGTATATATAGGCCTGAAAGCGACCTAGAAAGTCATTGTACATGTAGGAGTCGGTCTTGTGATCTGCTTAATTTAATTTTGTCCCTTGGCATATCTGAGTATTAAACTTCACTAATGACCGAGAGATCATGGGTTCGAACATCACTAGATACTCGTCGATTTTTAGCCATTGAATTAGACTGTTAAAACCGCGAAACTTGTGCATTTCGTTTAGTTTAATTCTTGATCATGTTGCCTTAAAAGGATTGAACATACTTACCTAGGACATATTTGGAAATTTTAACATTAATGAATTAATTACAAATATGTAGTAGGACAACACCAATGATTTGTTTTCATCGCTTACATAATTTATATGAATCATTTAGACTGACATATAAACCTCTCAGTTTGTGTGAGTCTTTCGTTGTTTTGTACATTATATATGTAGGCCTAACTCATGGTTTGGCATGTTGGATGTTTTTAGGAGTTTACGTCATTTCGAACAAGTTTATGTCATATTGCGTCAAGGAAGCAGGAGGTAACCTCATAAATTACATAGTGGTACAAATCTAGAATGGAACCCGGATGGTTTCCACCCTCAAGCTACGGGCTTTATTACTACAGCAAATCTGTCCTCATGCATAAACGTCCCTATACGTAAGCCACGGGCCTATCATTACATCAAATCTATCCCTATACGTAAACATTCCTATACGTAAGTCACGGGCAATAGAACTACATCAAGTATATCCCTATACATAAACGTCCCTACACGTTACCATCCCTATGCGTAAGCCGCTTGCTTTATCACCACATCAGATCTGTTCCTACACATAAACGTCCCAAACATTCCTGTACGAAAGCCACGGGGTTTATCACTACATCAAATCTGTCCCTATACGTAAACGTCGCTATACGTAAGCCATGGACTTTATCACTATATCATATCTATCCCTATACGTAAACGTCCCTATACATAAACATCCCTATACGTAAGCCAGGGGCTTATCACTAAATCAGATTTGTCCATATACATAAACGTCCCTATACGTAAGCCACGCGCTTGATCACTACATCAAATCTATCTCTATACGCAAACGTCCCTATACGTAAACATCCCTATACGTAAGCCACATACTTATCACTACATCAGATCTATCTACCCCTATATGTACACATCCCTATTCGTAGACCACGGGCTTATTACAACATTAGATCCATCTATCCCTATACGTAAACATCCCTATACGTAAGGCGCGGGCTTTCTCACTACATCAGATTTGTGCATATACATAAACGTCCCTGTACGTAAGCCAAGGGCTTTGTCACTACATCAAATCTGTCCCTTATATGTAAATATCCCCATGCGTAAGCCACGGACTTTATCACTTCATCAAATCTGTCCTTTTACGTAAACGCGAGAACCAATGTAAGTGAAACGTGTTTAGTATACGCGTCTGCAGTCCATCTACTCGATTTGCCATAATTTTATTAAAGCAATGAATAAAACCAAAAATGTACATAAAATCCTTGTATACAATACACAGTTTTCAAACGAGTGGATTTAGAGGGAAAGGGCTGAAACCACGACCGAGAACTTTATCACAAAATCTTGATTTCCCAGATGAATCAACATATCGCGACATTTAGGTATTAATCTGTTGTGACATAAGGCGGGCTCTTCTTCCCGCTATAGAGTGTTATATTATACACGTCTGTGTGTACGAAGTGTGTTCATTGACATATGAATACCTCAATTTTTGAACTGGGTGATCATGAAGTCACAAGAAATGCTTTTGACTGGAAACAAGTAATTGTTTTGGGTTGGGTTTTTTTTTTCGCCAATTTGTTGAGTACGTGGGAACATTGATGTGTATGGGTGAAGGAAAGAAGACATATATTATTAAATTTATTCAATTACTGCTGCAGGGTTTCGGATACAGAGACTTTTCTGAGTTGATTTTTATTTTGAGACTATTTCTGGTATGCTTATTATGACGGTGTCAGGTGGTTTACAGATCTCTAAGTTGATTTATCTTGAGACTATTTCTGCTCCGCTCATGATAATGTCAAGTGGAACACAAGTATATAGAGCTCTAGATTGACTTTTATCTTGAGACTATTTCCGCTCCGCATATCATGATAGTGCCAGGTTGTATACTTCTCTCTAGGTAGATATTTATCTTGAGACTATTTCCACTCCGCTTAGTGTGAGAGTGTCAGGTTGTATATGTCTCTCTAGGTAGATATTTATCTTGAGACTATTTCCACTTCGCTTAGTGTGAGAGTATTAGGTTATATACGGATCTCTTGGTTGGTTTTTATCTTTAGACTACATCTGCTCCGCTTATTATGATAGCATTAGGTTGTATACGGATCTCTAGGTTGATTTTTATCTTTAGACTATATCTGCTCCGCTTATTATGATAGCATCAGGTTGTATACGGATCTCTTGGTTGATTTTCATCTTCAGACTATATCTGCTCCGCTTATTATGATAGTGTCAGGTTGTATACGGATCTCTTGGTTGATTTTCATCTTCAGACTATATCTGCTCCGCTTATTATGATAGGGTCAGATTGTATACGGATCTCTTGGTTAATTTTTCTCTATAAACTATATCTGCTCCGCTTATTATGATAGTGTCAGGTTGTATGCGGATCTCTTGGTTGATTTTCATCTTCAGACTATATCTTCTCCGCTTATCATGATAGTGTCAGGTTGTATACGGATCTCTTGGTTGATTTTCATCTTCAGACTATATCTGCTCCGCTTATTATGATAGTGTCAGGTTGTATACGGATCTCTTGGTTGATTTTTCTCTTTAGACTATATCTGCTCCGCTTATTATGATAGTGTCAGGTTGTATACGGATCTCTTGGTTAATTTTTCTCTATAGACTATATCTGCTCCGCTTATTATGATAGTGTCAGGTTGTATACGGATCTCTTGGTTGATTTTTCTCTTTAGACTATATCTGCTCCGCTTATTATGATAGTGTCAGGTTGTATACGGATCTCTAGGTTGATTTTCATCTTCAGACTATATCTTCTCCGCTTATTATGATAGTGTCAGGTTGTATACGGATCTCTTGGTTGATTTTTCTCTTTAGACTATATCTGCTCCGCTTATTATGATAGTGTCAGATTGTATACGGATCTCTTGGTTGATTTTCATTCTCAGACTATATCTTCTCCGCTTACTATGATAGTGTCAGGTTGTATACGGATCTCTTGGTTGATTTTTCTCTTTAGACTATACCTGCTCCGCTTATTATGATAGTGTCAGGTTGTATACGGATCTCTTGGTTAATTTTTCTCTTTAGACTAATTCTGCTCCGCTTATCGTGATACAGTTAGGTTGTATACAGATTTCTAGGTTGATTTTGATGCTCGAGACTAGTCCATTCGCATGTTAATTGTATGGAAAATGCATGTTAAAAATAAGGGGGGGGGGCGTTCGTTGTTATGTTCAAAATTAAATTCGCTTAAGTTTTTATATGTACTATACAACACCATTGATATTAAGGGTTTCGTAAGAAAACATGTACTCTTACAGTGGAGTAATCCCTGAACATTACATGCGTCTAGTTGTCAAAATATTAGTGATAATCCCTATATTCCGCAGCTCATGTAAACTTTATTTTAGTAATTGACTAGATTGCAAAGCCATTCCGCTTTATAGATTGGCGATGTCCGTCTGTCTGTCCGTCTGTCAATATTTTGGTTAAAGTTTCTGGTTGAAGCAAAATCTCAGCAACTAAGAGGAGTATTAACATTTACACAATGTTAATTTATGGGCGTTAGACGGGACGTAGTACATGAAGAAGCACACGTGTCTGTGTGTTGGTCAATCCGTCTGACACTATGAGACCATTTATTCCAGAATTGTTTTGGGCAAGCATATGAGATGTTAAAGCGTAACAATGTCTACGTGTTCATTGTGATGTGCTACATATGGGTTTCGACTTTATTTTCAATATATCCAGTTCTACGAGAGTTGTTTTCCTCTAATGGAAATCAGTATTTCTGATTTTTGCGGTCATGGTTTAAGATTTCAGATTACAGGGTTTATTCCGCTTTCATGAAAAACAGTATTAGGGAAAATTTTCTGTCGTGCTTTGAAATTCATGTATTGAAGAGAAAGGTCTCACAGATGAGATTCAATTTTTGTTGCAGTTGACCCTTCTGTCTTGTATTCATGAATGTTGTCTATGCATGTACGAGAATGATTCCATTTAAGGCATGGTGTTTCGCAAATATCTGGCTTGGGTTTTAGCTCATCTGAGCCGAGGGCTCAAGTAAGATATTGTGATCACTCTTAGTCCGACGTCTGTCCTTCTAGCGTAAACTTTTCATACTTTTGACTTATTCAGAACTACTGGTGAGAGTTTGAGTTTTTCATTTGTTATTTGGTTTTTAGCTCGCCAGGACGAATGTCCAGAGAGCTAATATCATACCCCTGGCATAGTCGTTGTCGTCGTCGTTGTTGTTGGCGTCCATAGACATAAACTATAACCTGGCCTATAACTTTTGAACCAAGAGGGGTAGAACATTGAAACGTCATACATGGATGCATTGTGGAAGGAGTTTCACTTGGGACCATGACCTTTGACCTTGGAGTTTGACCTACTTTTCAAAATCTTAACTTTGGCTATAACTTTTGAACCAAGAGGGTCATGGCTTTAAAACTTTACACATGGATACTTTGAAGACCTATTCATTCGGGACCATGACCATTGACATTGTGACCTAGAGCTATAACTTTTGAACTAAGAGGGATTCGGCTTTGAAATTTCATACATATATACCTTGTATGCATGTATATATTTTACATTGGTATTTTGTAGACGTTTACAAAGAGTGTATATCGAGTGCTACAGTGTTCAGAAGAGGAACTCACACAGATAGTATCAGCAATGTCAGATGGATGGAAATTTGAACAGGTATTTAATACTATAGACCTTTTTTTGTGTTTTGGAAGTTTTTCGGATTTGCTGACTTATACAATTATCGCCATGTAGTTCAGAGAATATATTCATCACCCTGATGAAGGCTTCGGACAAAACGTTAGCAAGAGCATTGAATTACAGTTTTTATACGCCCGTCTTAAGACGGGGCGTATTATGTTATGGCATTGTCCGTCTGACGTCCGGGATAAGCTTATCCAGGCTATTACTTCTTCCCCTGTGCATGGATTTCAATAATATTTCACAGAATTCTTGCTTAGGATCCAAGGGTGTGTCATTACCTTGATCCAAGGTCATAGGTCAAAGGTCAAGGTCACAACATGCATAGTGATTAAAACCTTGTCCCGGCCATAACTTCTTCCCCTGTGCATAGATTTCAATAATATTTCACAGAATTGTTACTTAGGACCCAAGGGTGTGTCATAACCTTGACCCAACATCATTGATGAAAGGTCAAGGTCATAATATGCAAAGTTAGTAAATCCTTGTCTGGGCCATAACTTCTTTCTCTGTGTATGGAATTCAATAGTATTTCACAGAATTGTTACTTAGGGCCCAAGGGTGTGTCATGACCTTGACCCAAGGTCATAGGTCAAAGGTCATGGTCACAACATGCAAAGTGAGTAAAACCTTGTCTGGACTATTACTTCTTCCCCTGTACATGGATTTCAGTAGTATTTCAAAGCATTGTTACTTAGGACCCAAAGGTGTGTCATGACCTTGACCTAAGATCATAGGTCAAAGGTCAAGGTCACAACATGCAAACTGAGTAAAACCTTGTTCGGGCCATAACATCTTCCCCTGTGCATAGATTTCAATAATATTTCACAGAATTGTTACTTAGCACCCAAGGGTGTGTTATGACCTTGACTGTCAAAGGTCAAGGTCACAACATGCAAAGTAAATAAAACATTATTCGGGCCATAACTTCTTCCCCTGTGCATGGATTTCAATAATATTTCACAGAATTGTTACCTAGGACCTAAGGGTGTGTCGTCAGGACCTTGACCCAAGGTCGTAGGTCAAAGGTCTAGGTCACATCATGCAGAGTGAATAAAACTTTGTTACTATGATTAGATGCTATGGAGATGTTATGTAACGTGATAAATCGAATAATCCTCAGTTGTTTTTCATGAAACTTATACAGAATGCTTAAATAAGGTAGGGCAAGCCACTTTTCAGTTTTGAGCAAATTCCATTTTGTTGTTACAGAGTTATGAGACTTGGATCCCTCTTTTTGGATTTCAATATTTCATAAAAGTATTACCAAAGAGACCCATGTTTGGGGGTGATAAAACCATATGTTCACATTGATCCTATCCAAAGTAAGCAATGGGCATATTATGCTATGCTAGGCGTTGCTCTTGTTTATAGTGTTTATACCCTTTGGAATTAAATGAACAGAATTTACCAATGATAATCTTTACTTACTTATTTGAGACGGTTTCTTAAGTGAAACACGATTCTTCTTATATACTGTACTGTGATATGCAGAGGTTAAGAGATTTCTTATCAGGGGTTGACAAATCCCATATTGAGATACTCTGTACAGTACATGTTTTTCAAAATTTTAATCACTAAGATAAGAGAAAAATTCTCCATGTGTGTATAATCAAGAATTTTTGAAAATTTTTGAAAAGTTGGTTAACATTAAACTTTGTATAAATATTAATCATAAAAACTAGAATGTAATATTGGTAATTATTATCCCTTCGCGAAACTTGTTGCAGAGGGGATATAGTAATGCCACCATCCGTATGTATGTATAAGTGTGTGTTCGCTTGTCCGGGCCATAACTTTTTAACGCCTTGATGGATTTCAATAATATTACACATGATTGTTGCTTACATCTCAAGGAAGTGTCATGACCTTGTCTCAGGGTCAAATTCTCAAGGTCAAAGTCACAGTGGGCTAGAATGGTAAAACTTATCCGGCCCATCACTTTTTAGTGCCTTGATGGATTTCAGTAATATTACACATGATTGTTGCTTACATCTCAAGGAAGTGTCATGACCTTGTCTCAGGGTCACATTCTCAAGGTTAAGGTCACAATGGGCTGGAATGGTAAAAACTTGTTCTGGCCATAACTTTTTAACGCCTTGATGGATTTCAATAATATTACACATGATTTTTGCTTACATCTCAAGGAAGTGTCATGACTTTGTCTCAGGATCAAATTCTTAAGGTCAGGGTCATGATGGGCTGGAATGGTAAAATTTTTTTTGAATTTTATGCCACGCGACGGGATGCTATCCTTAGCGTTGCTCATGTTTATTACTTTGTTATAGAAATATACAGGCATATAGTTATTCTAACATTTGCTTGCTACATTCAGTTTTTATGTGCTAATAGTATGAATACAATTTTGATTATTGTATCAAACAGAAATATCTTACTTTTCAACTTTTATGCATCTACTTAATCCCTTTCAAGAAAATAAAATGATGAAAAAAAAAATAAATGAAAATAGAGGATAGGACATGTAAGAATTATTATCTTGTCCATCTGTCTGTCTGTCCTATGTGAAACATATTTTACCACTGCATACTAATATTATTGTTTTTACAGTATATGTGCATTTCTTTCAGCTGGTAAATATAGGATCACAATATAACTATGGCAGTGAAGATCATGCAGAATTTTTATGTGTTGTTTCAAAAG
Source organism: Pteria penguin (assembly GCA_035048485.1). Taxonomy (NCBI): domain Eukaryota; kingdom Metazoa; phylum Mollusca; class Bivalvia; order Pterioida; family Pteriidae; genus Pteria; species Pteria penguin. Next base: position 87,878,266 of record CM068580.1, read on the forward strand.
AATGCCCAAATATAGTGAATGGACAGGAGGCAGAGCCATCTGACAAAGCTAAGGTCAGTTCAATAACAAATCAAAATTTCTAGCTGTACTGGTTGAATTCATTTCTGAGTTTATGTAATACCCTGTTGTCTGTCTACTGCCCAGCCATCTATCAGTGTGTTAACAATAGTTTGTGCTTATATGTAATAGCCTGTTGTCTGTCTGGTGCCCAGCATCTATCAGGGTGTTAACAATAGTCTGTGATTATATGTAATAGCCTGTTGTCTGTCTACTGCCCAGCCATCTATCAGTGTGTTAACAATAGTCTGTGATTATATGTAATAGCCTGTTGTCTGTCTACTGCCCTGCCATCTATCAGTGTGTTAACAATAGTTTGTGCTAATATGTAATAGCCTGTTGTCTTTCTGCTTCCCATCCATCTATCAGTGTGTTAACAATAGTTTGTGGTTATATGTAATAGCCTGTTGTCTGTCTGGTGTCCAGCATCTATCAGGGTGTTAACAATAGTCTGTGATTATATGTAATAGCCTGTTGTCTGTCTACTGCCCAGCCATCTATCAGGGTGTTAACAATAGTTTGTGATTATATGTAATACCCTGTTGTCTGTCTACTGCCCAGTCATCTATCAGGATGTTAACAATAGTTTGTGATTATATGTAATAGCCTGTTGTCTGTCTACTGCCCAGCCATCTATCAGGATGTTAACAATAGTTTGTGATTATATGTAATAGCCTGTTGTCTGTCTACTGCCCAGCATCTATCAGGATGTTAACAATAGTTTGTGATTATATGTAATAGCCTGTTGTCTGTCTACTGCCCAGCCATCTATCAGGGTGTTAACAATAGTCTGTGATTATATGTACTAGCCTGTTGTCTGTCTGGTGCCCAGCATCTATCAGGGTGTTAACAATAGTCTGTGATTATATGTAATAGCCTGTTGTCTGTCTGGTGCCCAGCATCTATCAGGGTGTTAACAATAGTCTGTGATTATATGTAATAGCCTGTTGTCTGTCTGCTGTCTAGCATCTATCAGGGTGTTAACAATAGTTTGTGATTATATGTAATACCCTGTTGTCTGTCTGGTGCCCAGCATCTATCAGGGTGTTAACAATAGTCTGTGATTATATGTAATAGCCTGTTGTCTGTCTGGTGCCCAGCATCTATCAGGATGTTAACAATAGTCTGTGATTATATGTAATAGCCTGTTGTCTGTCTACTGCCCAGCATCTATCGGGGTGTTAACAATAGTCTGTGATTATATGTAATAACCTGTTGTCTGTCTACTGCCCAGCATCTATCAGGATGTTAACAATAGTTTGTGATTATATGTAATAACCTGTTGTCTGTCTACTGCCCAGTCATCTATCATGTTAACAATAATTTGTGATTATATGTAATAGCCTGTTGTCTGTCTACTGCCCAGCATCTATCAGAGTGCTAACAATAGTTTGTGATTATATGTAATAGCCTGTTGTCTGTCTGGTGCCCAGCATCTATCAGGGTGTTAACAATAGTCTGTAATTATATGTAATAGCCTGTTGTCTGTCTGGTGCCCAGCATCTATCAGGGTGTTAACAATGGTCTGTGATTATACGTAATGCCCTGTTGTCTGTCTGGTGCCCAGCATCTATCAGGGTGTTAACAATGGTTTGTGATTATATGTAATACCCTGTTGTCTGTCTGGTGCCCAGCATCTATCAGGGTGTTAACAATAGTCTGTGATTATATGTAATAGCCTGTTGTCTGTCTGGTGCCCAGCATCTATCACGGTGTTAACAATAGTCTGTGATTATATGTAATAGCCTGTTGTCTGTCTACTGCCCAGCATCTATCGGGGTGTTAACAATAGTCTGTGATTATATGTAATAACCTGTTGTCTGTCTACTGCCCAGCCATCTATCAAGATGTTAACAATAGTTTGTGATTATATGTAATAACGTGTTGTCTGTCTACTGCCCAGCATCTATCGGGGTGTTAACAATAGTCTGTGATTATATGTAATACCCTGTTGTCTGTCTACTGCCCAGCCATCTATCAAGATGTTAACAATAGTTTGTGATTATATGTAATAGCCTGTTGTCTGTCTACTGCCCAGCATCTATCAGGATGTTAACAATAGTTTGTGATTATATGTAATAACCTGTTGTCTGTCTACTGCCCAGTCATCTATCATGTTAACAATAATTTGTGATTATATGTAATACCCTGTTGTCTGTCTGGTGCCCAGTATCTATCAGGGTGTTAACAATAGTTTGTGATTATATGTAATACCCTGTTGTCTGTCTACTGCCCAGTATCTATCAGGATGTTAACAATAGTTTGTGATTATATATAATAACCTGTTGTCTGTCTACTGCCCAGTCATCTATCATGTTAACAATAGTTTGTGATTATATGTAATAACCTGTTGTCTGTCTACTGCCCAGTCATCTATCATGTTAACAATAATTTGTGATTATATGTAATACCCTGTTGTCTGTCTGGTGCCCAGTATCTATCAGGGTGTTAACAATAGTTTGTGATTATATGTAATAACCTGTTGTCTGTCTGGTGCCCAGCATCTATCAGGATGTTAACAATAGTTTGTGATTATATGTAATAACCTGTTGTCTGTCTACTGCCCAGTCATCTATCATGTTAACAATAATTTGTGATTATATGTAATACCCTGTTGTCTGTCTGGTGCCCAGTATCTATCAGGGTGTTAACAATAGTTTGTGATTATATGTAATACCCTGTTGTCTGTCTACTGCCCAGCATCTATCAGGATGTTAACAATAGTTTGTGATTATATGTAATAACCTGTTGTCTGTCTACTGCCCAGTCATCTATCATGTTAACAATAATTTGTGATTATATGTAATACCCTGTTGTCTGTCTGGTGCCCAGTATCTATCAAGATGTTAACAATAGTTTGTGATTATATGTAATACCCTGTTGTCTGTCTACTGCCCAGCATCTATCAGGATGTTAACAATAGTTTGTGATTATATGTAATAACCTGTTGTCTGTCTACTGCCCAGTCATCTATCATGTTAACAATAATTTGTGATTATATGTAATACCCTGTTGTCTGTCTGGTGCCCAGTATCTATCAAGATGTTAACAAAAGTTTGTGATTATATGTAATAACCTGTTGTCTGTCTACTGCCCAGCATCTATCAGGATGTTAACAATAGTTTGTGATTATATGTAATAACCTGTTGTCTGTCTACTGCCCAGTCATCTATCATGTTAACAATAATTTGTGATTATATGTAATACCCTGTTGTCTGTCTGGTGCCCAGTATCTATCAAGATGTTAACAATAGTTTGTGATTATATGTAATAGCCTGTTTTCTGTCTGGTGCCCAGTATCTATCAAGATGTTAACAATAGTTTGTGATTATATGTAATACCCTGTTGTCTGTCTACTGCCCAGCATCTATCAGGGTGTTAACAATAGTTTGTGATTATATGTGATAACCTGTTGTCTGTCTACTGCCCAGTCATCTATCATGTTAACAATAATTTGTGATTATATGTAATACCCTGTTGTCTGTCTGGTGCCCAGTATCTATCAAGATGTTAACAATAGTTTGTGATTATATGTAATACCCTGTTGTCTGTCTACTGCCCAGCATCTATCAGGATGTTAACAATAGTTTGTGATTATATGTAATAACATGTTGTCTGTCTACTGCCCAGTCATCTATCATGTTAACAATAATTTGTGATTATATGTAATACCTTGTTGTCTGTCTGGTGCCCAGTATCTATCAGGGTGTTAACAATAGTTTGTGATTATATGTAATAGCCTGTTTTCTGTCTGGTGCCCAGTATCTATCAGGGTGTTAACAGTAGTCTGTGGTTATATGTAATAGCCTGTTGTCTGTCTACTGCCCAGCCATCTATCAGGGTGTTAACAATAGTCTGTGATTATATGTAATACCCTGTTGTCTGTCTGCTGCCCTGCCATCTATCAAGGTGTTAACAATAGTCTGTGATTATATGTAATACCCTGTTGTCTGTCTGCTGCCCAGCTCTTTCAGGGTGTTTGCAATATCAGGGTGTTAACAATAGTTTGTGATTATATGTAATTGCCTGTTTATTTTATTGCCTCATATGAAAGACAGAACAATGGTGTGCCCGGGGGGGGGAATTGAACAGGGGACCTTTAGGTCACGATTCATGCACTTCATCCACTAAACCATACCGGCTTGAAAATGCCAGCATATTGTCATAGCAAGTGTCCAGTGTATGTCAACTTTTTGTCATTTTCAACTTCTTAAAAACCATGTAAGGATATTGATGAAACTTGGTAGTGATAAGTACTCAAGGTCTCTTACAAGTATCATAGTACTTTAGTTAGATCCATCAAGGGATGGATCTAGGGGCATCATAGGCCTCAGTGATTACCCTCCGTTTAGAAACTTCATCAGGGATGCTGCAAATTGCTTCTATGTGATTTACTTTTGTGTTTTTGAACTGAAGATAAATGTATCTGAAAAGAATTGGAATATAAAAATAGGTTTCAAGATTTTATTTCAATTTATTTTACGGTTAAAAAAGAAGGGGATCAACTATTGTACATGTATGTTATAATAAGCTTTGAGTGACTGGCTCCAGAAATCATAATGCCTTAGGATTGCTGGACAACTCGTCACCAAGGCAACTCATAACAACACAACTTGTAACAAGACAACTTGTTACCACTTGTAATTGATGATAAGCTGTCAGGTCAGCTCATCATCAAAACGTTAGAGCTGTTCCTCACCAAAACTTTTGATAACTCGTCTCCAAAGCTTAGAAATTTTTTCATGCATTTATTTCCAATAGTGCCTTGTTATACAGACAGTAATAGAGTAACCAGTAAGTTGTGGAAAATATCGACGTTTTGATTATCAAGTATCTTGAAATACTTGTAAGAAAATTCCAAGTTCTGGTGAGGAACTATTTTATAAAATTGGTGGGAAATATCAGTAAAAACCTTGGGAATTATGAGTTTTTGCTGACGAATTATCTGGTAAAAATTGTGAGCACCTCTTTATGTCTTAATGTTCTTTTGGTGATGCTGTCCTTCCATCAGAGTTATTTGGATTTCTATTGGGTCTTTTTCTTATTGAAGGAAATATACATTTTGGTAATTAGTTTTGTTATGAAAATATACAGTTCAAGTTTATCTTCAGTTTTGGTTCACTGATTTTTATAAAGTTATGCTCCTTTGACTTATCTGTCTTTCTGTTGGTCAGCCAATCAGTCAGAATGAGTATTTATCAATGTATGTGGAATTGTTTTTGTCAGATGGAAACATGACACTGACAATCACCTAATGTACTGCTGATACAGAGGTTAGATGTATTAGACACCAACTGATATAATTGACATTTTAGGTGATGTACTAGTAATTAACCTTTGAAACATTAACACACTGGGATACTGGAAGTTATTGTATGAATACTATGATAGAGTGGAAGTATATATATATATATATATATATATATATATATATATATTATATATATAGTTAATGTCCATAATAAAGCCACTGGAAACTATGAAATTTATGAGAACTTACTTATGGCAAGGTCATGAACCTTGAAATTTTCCTTGGTTGGCAGCATTGAGGAGTAGAAAGAAACTTTTCTTAGATTAACATAGTTCTTTTATTCAGGTACAGTTTAGAATTATTTGTGAAGAAATGATTATAATTCAGAGATGTTTGATTAGTATACAAGTGAATTAAATAAAAAGAATCAGTAGCATTTTGGATAGTATATGGAGTCAGGGAATAAATATGTTCTGTGTTAAAGTTTTGTGATTTGATAAGAAAGATGAGAGAAATCTTTAAACCTAACTAGCCATTTCTTCATTAACCTCAGGATGAGTGGACTAGAATGCTGCTCTTTAGTTTCAAATCGAAATATAATGGGACAATCTGCCAACATACTTGCTGATTGGTTAACTGTTTTCTCTACATATTCTCATTTCCCCAATCATGTAAATATTTATCTCCATCCTCTAGGCTTAAGTAATGTGTGGTGGAAAGTAAATTAAAAATACTTAAACATTCGAAAAAAAAATCCGATTGTAACAGTTGTATTTTCTTATACTTATAGGTGCTTCAGCAGAAAGGTTCTAGGTGAAGAAAAAGCCAAATAACATTGGACAGCCAGATATAGAGAACTAAGACCCATTGGACAGTCAGATATAGAGAACTAAGACCCATTGGACAGCTAGATATGTATAGACTGCTATGGCCCATTATTGTTGTGATCTCTACTGGGACTGAACTAGTTTTAATCCACCTAGTACCATTTGTTGTTTATTGTGCTATTAAATTATCATGACCTGGATTGTCATGATGAACCAATGTTGTGAACTTTGTTTCAACTGGTATCTATTACTCATGTTAAGAGGTGTTTCTCATCCTCATTAGGTGCATTCTACCTTTTTCTGTAAGTTATATTTTACAAGTTTTTTAATTTTTTGTTAGGTGCCTTTCTTTTATTAGTTGCATTATTGAAATGTTTGTATTAACATTCATTATATATTTCTGTTACTTTTCTTCTTTCATTGTACCAAGATTTGATCATAAGAAATGAAAATCACACCTTTTGAGTGAAAGAATTATCAAAAAGTTTTATAGTTCTTGTTCTTAGTTCTTGTTATTGTAAACATCTGTATGAAGTTTTTGAGTCACTTTCCATTGATGCATATCCATGAACTTCAAAAGGAACCTAGCTCGTGTAAAATTTAATGCATTATGGCTTAAAGTTGAAAACTTTGCCGATCTTTATTACAGAAAAGTTTAAGTAGAAGGACTATCTTGTTACACTCCTCCCACTTTGATTAAGGTAACAGGGTCCAGATGTTGTCATTTACTTTACAACAGATAAAGTTCAGCTCAAGATACATTGACCTCAAGAAGGAGAACATTATATTGCTTAGTGCATAAATTCAAATGTAATTATTTCACCAAGGTTTCAAGAACGTATATATGTATTTTCTGACTATCTGTTCAATCATGACAAATTGATTGGTCATCGTTGATGTTAATGTAGTGTAGTGAATGTTTATGTGTCGTTAGTTTTAATACAAGACTGAGGAGTTACAGTAACATCATCTTTACTATGACTGAGGAGTAACAGTAACACCACCTTGACTGACTGAGGAGTAACAGTAACACCACCTCAACTATGACTGAGGAGTAACAATAACACCACCTTGATTATGAATGAGGAGTAACAGTAACACCACCTCAACTATGACTGAGGAGTAACAGTAACACCACGTTGACTATGACTGAGGAGTAACAATAACACCACCTTGACTGACTGAGGAGTAACAGTAACACCACCTTGACTGACTGAGGAGTAACAGTAACACCACCTCAACTATGACTGAGGAGTAACAGTAACACTACCTTGACTATGACTGAGGAGCAACAGTAACACTACCTTGACTGATTGAGGAGTAACATTAACACCACGTTGACTATGACTGAGGAGTAACAGTAACACCACCTTGACTATGACTGAGGAGTAACAATAACACCACCTTGACTATGACTGAGGAGTAACAGTAACAACACCTTGACTGACTGAGGAGTAACAGTAACACCACCTCAACTATGACTGAGGAGTAACAATAACACCACCTTGACTATGACTGAGGAGTAACAGTAACACCACATTGACTATGACTGAGGAGTAACAGTTACACCACCTTTACCATGAAATGATTTGGCAGGATACATCATCATTAAAATGACATTTTGTCACCTTGTATTTAATTCTTTGCGCAATTCGTGGTGGCACAAAATTAGACAGATTATGAAAATAATATTGTACATTCTTTGAGATTAGTATGTAACACAGAATGCTACATGAGGGTATTGTTTTTATCTACTCTGAAGCCTGAAAAAGAATGCTGATCTACTGTATTCTTGCAGTACATTTGGTCATGAAGGCAAAGCATATCTCTGTCTTAAGATCAGGCAGATCTAGATTGGTGTCTCTGTTTGAAAGGTTTCTAACCCACTACATATGCTGTGCTGTATTCATCTCCTTCAATTCTTTTTAACTTATTGGGTATTCTCCGTCATTTGTCTACGTTTGATCATAATAAATCTATACATTTACCATTTCAATGATAGGACTTATTATTGTGTACATTTGTCCCTATATTATTACAGATGTTAGTTTATGCAACTGACATGAGTCATCATGGAAGATAATTACATTAATGACTTGTAACTTTTGCATGCTATTTAAATTTCTGTTTATATCTAATCACCAAATATGTTGATATTATTGTCTTGCTTATCAGCAAAATTAAAGTGGCATGTTGAGAGTAATTTTTTATGTCAATAAATCTTCAAAGATATCTTGAAAGAAGGGGCAGATGTATGCCACTAAAGAAAAATCGTATTAAAGGTTTCAGTATATTATTTCGAGGTACACATATTACATTGTATATATCTGCTGTTCTGTTAGCATTTAATTTTACAGTTGGAGACAGGAATTTAACTTAATGATATTTCTTCAAGTTTTTAGTAACAGCTGTAAAGACTCTAGTGTGGTCATTATATTCAGCTGGTTTAACTTGAGCCAAAAACATACACTGTATTTAACTAAGTGTAGAATATTGTACTCAATGTGTGTTACATGTATATGTATATTGTTTGTAATTGTTATTTTTTAAAAAATGTTTGATAAGCTTCAGGTGCTCCTAAGATGAATTGATCATTTCACAATCATGAGTAAGGGTTTTTTCTTTCCTAAAGATTTTTATATTTGGGATATTTAATGTTATAATCTAGTCATTAAAAACATGATTCAATGAAAGATAAAACTAACATGTAGCAATATGGAGTTTTTGTGGAAGATGGTAAAATTGGATAAATCCCAAGAAAATGGTGCACAGATTAATTCCGAGAAATACATGCAAGTGTTATTTAAGAAGTTAGTGGAAAGAAAAAGTTTTGCGACCTGAAGATTAGCAAAAGAAGAATTATATCTGTGAAGACTCACATTGTAAAGGTCATTGTGAAAGAGGTTAATTAACATTGTTATAAGAACCTCATTAATTCATATAATTGATTTTATATTTCATATAATTCCTAATAAGTTGTCCTACATAATAGGTAATGTTGTGATTCTTTTGCATTTGTTGTATCATACCCTCTCTTCATCTTTGATGCTCTGTAATCATTTCTTTGGAATAATAAATTTGATATATTTCCAAACCATTGTTATACCTTCACATACCACTACTACCACATGTATTAATGTTGGCTAAGGACTTATTTCAGTTTATTATTAGGCACAGTGTTTTGCCTATTTATAAAGTGACGATATTTTCAATAAATTTATAGATGTCAGTTTTTAATCAGTATTTTCTTAATGTGTAACTCTGTACATTAAAGACTATGAGTTTATGCAGTGCACATGCCATGCTTCTTGCAAGTTTAGGTCATGTGACACTTTAGCATTTGACTCTTCAAACACAAACAAATCTTTTTAGTTCATCAGAGCCTGTATGGGTCGTAGCACTTTGTCAGTCCCCCATCCGTCCTAGTAAACTTGTCATAACTTTTTTAGCTCACCAGGACAAAATGTCCAGAGAGCTATTGTCACACCCCAACACATTGCCATTGGCGTCCTTGTGGACAAAAAGCTATAAGCAGGGCTATATTTTTTTAACTCTAGAGATTGGGATTTTACATGTAGATTCATTGTGACCACAGCTTTCATCTGCTTAACTTTTGACTTGACTTTGAATTAAGAAAAAATGTGAAAAGTACATGCTTTCCCACTGATCATGCCCCTATGGTGAGCTGTATTGTCTCGTCACCAGTCTGTTTTTTCAACTTTTCATCTTAAACTACAAGGCAGATTTTTATCAATCTTAATATACTGGTAGTACTGGTTGACTTCTACAAAGTTTGAGTCTCTACTCAGATCTGTCAACATGTGGCACCACCAAGGATGTATTTACTTGTTTATAAGTCCTTGGCACCACCATTAACAAAAGTATGCCGAAGGACATATTCTCCTTTTGAAATCTTTTTCAGAAGGGATACATGGATTTTTAAGAAGTAATGGTATTCTAGTGTTTTAGAGGGATGTAAGATTCAAAGTTGTTTTCATTCAAATAGAAAAAAAAGTATTTTAGCCGTTTTAGGTCATTTGGATACAGAACGCTAGTCCACTGATAACGGTGAATCTATTGGACTAACAAAACACCAGATAATGAAAAAAAAATTCAAAGGGGATGGGGGGTCCAATCAGACCTGTTGAGGGTAGGGTTTGTAGATCATTATCTTTGCTACTTCATAATATAGAAAATAGCTAAAGAAAAGGCAGTTTTAACACCTTCCAGGTAAACAATTTTCATAGTACCGTATATCTTTCGTCCGTTGTCAACTGCTTTCCGTAAACTCACCCTACAGTCAACTTCTTCAGAATTGCCGGAGGGATTTTGATCCAACTTAGTAGGGAGGAAGCACTAAAGGTCCCCTACAAGTGTTGTTGTTTTTCGGCCAGATCCGTCAAGGGGTGGATCCAGGACAGGATGACATTGGACTGTGATAGGCCGAAAGTGTATCCTCCTTTGATAAACTTATCTTTAAGATAGATCATCAAACAGAATGTATCAGTGATCTAAAAGGAAATCTTAATAACAACAGTTGTTTTTGGTTCCAGTCTGAAAAAAAAAAAATTAGTTGCTTTTTCTATACTCCCGCAAACAGTTTGAGGGGGGAGATATATAGGAATCACCCTGTCTGTCTGTCAGTCTGTCTGTTCACATTTGTCCGACCCACAACTTCTCACCCCCTCATTAGATCTGAATAATATTTCACACAATTGTTGTACATGGCCCAAGGGTTTGTCATGACCTTGACCCATTGTCATATCTTCGAGGTCAAGGTTACAGTGCACACATACCAAAACTCCTTGTCCAGCCCATAACTTCTTATTGCCAAGTTGGATCTGGATAATATTTCACACAATTGTTTTCCATGACCAATTTATGTCATAACCTTGACCCAAAATTATATTTCCAAGGTCAAGGTCACAATGCATACATAACCAAAATCCTTGTCCGGGCCATAACTTTTTACTGCCAGGTGTTGTCCATGAACCAAGGGTGTGTCATGACCTTGACTCAAGATCATAATTGTCATGGTCAAAATGCACGTATGGTTGAAATTTGGGTCCTGGCCATAACTCCTTGCTGCTATCTTGTTGTACATGATCCAAGGATATGTCATAATCACGACCCAAGGTCATATCTTCAAGGTCAAGGTCACAGTGCACACATAAGTTGGATTTGGATAATATGTAACACAATTGTATTCCATGAATTTGATTAAGATCATATCTTCAAGGTCAAGGTCAAAGTGCATGCATGGTCAATATCCTTGTCCGGGCCATAACTTACTGCTATATTAGACCTACATAACATTTCACACAATTGTTGTACATGGCCAAGGGTGTGTCATGACCTTGACCAAAGTTCATATATTCAAGGTCAAGGTCACAGTGCAAACATAGCCGAAATATTTGTCGGGGCTATAACTTCTTACTGCCAGGTTGGATCTGGATAATATTTCACACAGCTGTTGTCCATGACCCAAAGGTGTGTCATGGCCTTGACTCAAAATCGTATCATCAAGGTCATGGTGCATGCATAGTCAAAATCCTTACTGCTATGTAGGATCTGAATAATATTTCACACCATTGTTTTCCATGATTCAAAGATGTGTATCACAATGTTTGGCGCATATTGTCCGATTGTAAGTCTTTCTGTCTGTCTGTCCATGAAATTTTCTGGGCCATAACTTCTTCCTTTTAATTTGGAGGGAGATAACATTTTATACAATTGTTGTTCAAGACTGAAGGCTGTGTCATGACCTTGAACCAAAGCCATATCTATAAGGTCAAGGTCACAGTGCATACATAGCCAGAATACTTGTCCGAGTCATAACTTCTTCCTCTTAATTTGGAGGGAGAATATTCTGCAAAATTGTTGCCCATGACCTACGGGTGTGTCATGACCTTGAACCAAGGTGATATCTACAAGGTCAAGGACACAGTGCATACATAGCCAGGATTTTTGTCTGGGCCATATCTTGGTACGTTGAAGGAAGATTATATTTTACAGAATTGTTGCCCATGACCCAAGAATGTGTAGTGATCTTGAACCAAGGTCATATCTACAAAGTCAAGGTCAGAGTGCACACAAACCAAGTTGTTTTCATTGATTATACCTCAAAATGTACAAGCGGGACATCCATTACACTTACAATGTCTTACTGCCAAGTTAGATCTGGATAATATTTCACGCAATTGCTGCCCATGACCAAAAGATGTATCATGATCTGAACCCAATGTTGCATCTTCAAGATCAAGGTCACAGTGCAGACATAGCCAAAATCCTTGTCAGGGCCATAACTTCTTACTGCCAAGTTGGATTTGGAAAATTTACCACACAATTCTTGTGCATGACCCAAGGGTGTGTCATGACCTTGAACCAAGGTCATATCTACAAGTTCAAGGTCACAGTGCACACACAGCCAGAATTCTTGTCTGGCCCATAACTTTATGTGTTGTTGCAGGGAGATTATATTTCACACAATTGTTATCCATGACCTTGAACCAAGAACATATTTACAAAGTCAAGGTCACAATTTATACACAGCCAGAATTCTTGTCCGGGCCATAACTTCTCTGTTATGTTGGAAGAAGATTGTATTTCACATAATTGTTGTACATAATCCATGTTATTACCTACAACAAAGGTCATATCTACAAGGTCAAGGTCACAGTGCACACATAGCCAGAATTCTTGTCCGGCCCATTACTTTCTTATGTTTTTTGCAGGGAAATTATATTTAACACAATTGTTATCCATGACTTAAGAGTGTGTCATGACCTTGAACCAAGGACATATTTACAAGGTCAAGGTCACAATCCGTACACAGCCAGAATTCTGATCCCGGCCATAATTTCTTCCTGTTATGTTGGAGGGAAATTACATTTTACACAATTGTTGTCCCTTGACCAAAGAGTGTGTCATGACCTTGAAGCAAGGTCCAATCTGATTTAAACCATATCTTTATTCTGCTTCTCTATTTGTCCCCAATGTGGATAAAGATCTGGCGAAACTCAGTAAGGGGTCATGTTCTGGTGAACTCTGATGTAAACCGTTATTTCCCATAGCCAATCAATGACTTGGCTAGGCACGTGATAGTGACGCAATATGTAACAAACACTATTCAAAAACTACCTTGTGGGTCACGCATGCTGGGGATGTTAATTTCATTCCTAGGAATTTGTAGCCACTCCACTGATTGGCTTAGAAATTATTTTTGTACTCTAATCAAGGTAAAGGTCACTAGGTCAAAAGTTATAGTATCATTTTATAGCTCTGGTCAGGATGAATTTACATGTGGTTAAAAGGATAAGGTCTATGTCAAAGTCTTAGAAAAGTTGATCAAAGTCCAAGGTCATTAGGTCAAAATTTAATCAACTGAATAAAAAGTATGTCCTCAAATTCAAAGTATACCTCTAACTGTCATAGTTTTAAATTATTGAACAAAAATTTAGAATTTCAGTAAAATTTGCCAAATAAGGGCCATAACTCAGATGATGAGTTACAACATAATTTTGGACAATATACCAAAGTTGTAAATATGCAGAACATTTTAAAATAACAGGTTTTTCCATAATATTTGAAATAAAACAAATGTACTGGTTTTTACCCCTATGTTCTACTTGTAGTCATGGTAGCCATATTCACCTCCAGATGGGCACCAATGATAGATCGTTTGTAGAAAGTCTACTGCTTATCATTCATACAATGTATAAACATTTTTGAAAAGTGGCCATTCCGAATCTAAGAAAGTCCTTGGTGGCCACATTCAACCGGACAAAAACAAAAGGATCCCCTATAAAGGACACACCATACATCATCAAGTTTGATTAAAAGCACAATGGTGGTTTCAAAGGAGAAGATGAAAATATTGAGAAGTTTACAGACAAATGATAGACGCTAGGTCAGTAAATAATTGATGAATGGAAAGTAAAACAACATCAGAAATTACTTTTTATTTGCTGGTCATGATTTAACATCCATCCTGAAGAGTAAACTGTAAGTTACATTATCAGGGTCTACTATTTCACAGACTTGATCAATGTTTACTCCTCAAAGCATTACATACTTAGCACTAAATCATCATGCACCCTCAACAATGATACCAAGCATAATAAATAGTATGTGATAACAGTAGTATAAAAGTAACAACTGAGAATTCGACTATATCACCATTTACACTATATACAGTGGAATACAACATGATATCACAGATTATCATTAGTATTTAGATCTCCATACAATCAGCACCTTACGAGCCACACATATTGCTGTAACATCCACTGATGCCATCTATTATTACCTCTTCTTATCTTTATATCTCTTCTTATCTTTATACCTCTAAATCGACTGAGAAGAGAATCATTTCTTACAAATAAGTGATTTTAAAAGTTTTTATAGTGAATGGTGGTAAATCAGTTAGAAAGTTCTCTCCCTTCATCAAATGCTAAATAATTTGTCTGGTATTTTTTCGTAAAATAATGAATTGTCTCCTGTTGAAAATGTTACAGTATGTTACTCAATCATTAACTTTTAACAAGTTTTAATATGTTATTGTTTAGTTAAGAATGAGCTTTGCCACGAATTGTTTATAAAAAGATGCTGGTTTCTCTTAAGAAATAAAGATGGTTTATAATTTTACTTTATATACATTTCATATCTCTCAAAACCCATCAATCAGTGGTTACAATAACAAAACTTCAATCAAGCAATGGTAGAATATAAAACCATTAAGAAAATGCCATTTAAGTATTTATTATACTTATTAATCAATGCTAATTATCAGAAAATACCACATACTGCACAAAATTTACAATAAACTGGTCCAAATGCCACAGCAAGAAATTAGATATGTCAAATTCATTCTTCAGTGAGCAGAAAAGAGACTCATTTATCACTTCCATATCACTCAAGTACATGTTTCAAATTTCTAACACAAAATATTTGTATAATGAAAACAGTGATGTCTGAAAATATTTATAAAAAGTAAGTTAACATCTAGGAGCAGTGTCAGTACCTTAATAATCCTATTTTGACCTTTTTTTGGTAAGAGTACTGTGATTCAAATTACAGATTGTTTAATAAAACCTTGGGTATTTTAACAATCAAATGATCAAAGACTTTAAATGTAATGAAATGAATGAACATATTTTGTTCATAAGCAAAGAAATTATGTAGAGTTTTTATTGCACAACATCAAAATTAGAGAAAGTGAAAGATTAACTCTTTGATTAATAAAATATCTATAACTAAAAACACAAAAACCTTTCTGGTATAACAATAATTCTTAATTGGTTTAATTAACCAAGCTATCATTACAGAAAAACATGAAAACTTTCAGGTATAACTACAAATTTTTTTGGTTTAATTAACCAAGTATCTCTAACTGAACGCACAAAAACTTTCTGGTATAACTATGAAGAAATGGAACAAAACAAACAAATTAGCAGTATACAAATATTTCAATTCTGTGTTTAAAGTCTGTAACGACATTAAAACTGATGTTCTCTACATCTCCTTACTACAGACCTTCCTACCGGGTAATAAGAATGTTGTAGTGCAAACCATGCATGTTGTACAGCCAAGTACTGCACTCTCTGAAGCGATACTGCAGGGTTACTCTCCTGAGTGCTCATTTGTTACTCCACTGATCTCCATCTTTCTTCCTTAGACTCTTCATTTCTTGTTTTCATAATATCGCTGCCAGACTTCCATTATTTTAGCCACCCATTCCTCTGACCGCGAATTTCTGTCCTCGAGGTAATATGTACGGTTTGGCTGCAATGAAAATCACCTCAAAATACTGAACAAAATCCAAAATTAGAAAATCTTGGATATCATAATAATTAAACATGTATAACAGATGCGAAAAGTACAAGTCTGTGCTGTGCCTTTTTCAAAGAAGTTGAATGTACTCTATCAACCATCAGTATCACCACTCCGTTGACTAAATCAAATTGTTGTATAACTGACCAGTATAAAGATGTGGGTATTTTGTGGAAATCATGCCCTTTTCACATAATTTTTTTATTCCAAATTGACAGTTACTAAGTTGAAAGTTACATTTTTGAAGTATTGTGAAAATGTGACATTTCTAGAGACCCAATCTAAATATTACATTTAAAGGTAATTTCATCTCAAATTATGAGGAAACACACAGAGTACTATTTGACCTTAAAACAGCATGCGCAAAACTTTCTTAGGCTTTACAGGACATTTGTCTGGTATTGATGGTGAAAGTTTACTTATCCAAGCCAACTTTTACTAGAAATGTCAGGCAGTCAGGTGGGTTTTGAAAACACTGTAAAATATGTGTGACAAAATGTCATTCACTGTGTTCCTAACAGAGTTTTGAACAACACTGATCATAGATCTCTGCTTTAACTAACAAAATTTCTCTGCTAAATATAGTAAAAATCAAGATGTGCTTACTTCATAGTATTCTTAATATATTATAAAATAAAAACCCTATTTAAGGTTATCTAGATCTATATCTACACACAATAAGCTTTTATCAACTTTTTGATGAGTATTTCATTTAAAAAACAGCAAATAAAAACTTGCATTTTCACCAGTCTGCATCCTTAGGTAGTGTTGTATAACTAAAATCCACAGCAAACCCCAGCCTTTGGTAAAAGACTGCAAGATTCATTCTAAAACCATGGGTTGTTAGTCAGTTTATGTCAACAGTCAGTTTATGGCAACAGTCAGTTCATGTCAACACAGTCAGTTTACAGTAAAGATCATTGCAAAACCTAAACCCACTTAATCAACAACAAGGAATAAATAGAAGTAATGAGGTTTACTTACTGTATGAACAAAGAAAGTCTTGAAATTTTTAGCTTCAGGGCGTAATTCTTTTGACCTGCACAGCATGAAAAGTAAAGAATGAAAACACTTTACACTACAACTAAAGCACAATGTGAATCTCATTAATGTATCAAAGTTCAAGACATCCGAATTATACTGATTACACAGGAAAAATAATCACAATATGGGCAAACTGAAAGATGAAGGATAACGTATGAATATTATATTGAAATTTGAAATACAAATTAATAAGAATGAAACCCAACATTACAGCAAACCACTTGAGTAGTGTTACCTACCATGGTATCTCTCCCTTCAGCACTTTGTTTGCAGCATCCACATAATATAAATGTGGCCCTTCTGTTAACAGTAGCATCCTCTTCCGTGCAAACAAACCCTGTGCAAAAACACCATCTTACATTTTAATGTTAAAAGTGCTAAGGCAGTAAGCGGTACTGGCAACAAATCAAATCAATAATCATTGCAAGCCCTTGTCTTACACATGTGCAAGTACTATGAAGATCTCTGCAACACTTTAAATAAAATCTTTAGTCTTTTCTTTTTCGGAGATTTGATAGGGAATCAAAAAGGTCAAATAATAATTGTGGAATAGAATAAAATGCTGAGAAGTTTGAAGTGTTAGAAGTAAACAGCAATGATTAAGAATTTTGTTATTTTCATTTGTTTGATAAAAACCTGGGATTATCTATATGGTGTGGTGACCAGAGTTAAGTGGTGGAGGGTACTTGAGATACTAAGAGAACCACCCTTTGGTACAGTGAAACACCTTCCACTTCACACTGCTTTAGAAGTTTGATATATTACAAAAGAATACATATAGAACTTTTACCTTTCTTTTGTCTACAAAGCCTTGTTTCAGTATGAGATGACCGTCAACAAATTTGTGGAATTCATTTGTCGTGGCCTGATTTTCAAGTCTTTGTTTCCTTTCGTCATCTGTGATTCTGAAATAACAATAATAGAAACACATATATTCATTTATGAGAAATTTTATATTTCAGAATAGAAGAAATATGAACAAGATATGAGTTACTTTGGCCAGAATTATTTTCCATAATGTGACTATTATCCTCTGACATGCTATATATTTCTGTATACCAAATGAAAAGACTTACACTATCTTTTAAGGATGAATAAAAATTATCAGAATGTATAATAGTGTATAATAAATTATTATTACTTCAAATTATGAATGGCAAGGTTAACAGGAAGCAGATGCTAATATGTATATCCTTTTGCCTATTGTGTTTTCTGACAACTGACAAAAAAATTTGTACACTGAATGAATCAAGACAATGACACAAAATTCTTTTTTCTATTTTGATTTTCTTAAAAAAATATATATATATAAACTCTAGTTTTTGTGTAAAATGAACTAAAACAAATTTGTCTTCAGCTGGGTTTGAACCACTCAGCATGCCAAAGAAATAAAAAGTCATAAAAAAAAGAGAAGACTTAAGTTTGACATGAAATTTCAAATAATCCTTCGAATAAATATTTATCTGATAAAAGTTGGCAAGTAAATGCTTCATAATTTCTCTCTATATATAGAATAAATAGAAAAATGACACAAAAATGTATGAAAAAGACTAAGTCAGTCATTTAATTTTCTAGTATGACTAATTAAGAACTGCAAATAACTTGAGACCTTGTTTTAGTATAAATGAAATGAAATTTTTGTGCTAAAAGAACAAATAATTCTTTTATAAATATTATCCTTTACAGATTTTTAAATTTTTTTTTCTAGCAAAGCAAACAAATTTGAATGGATATAGAAATATGTATGTCAGAACTCTTTGCTCTATTCATGATGCAATCGAATTATTATTAGTGTTTAGGAGTTTCCTAGTGGCAACATTATAAAAAAATTCACAGAATACTGAACATTTAATACATAATCATATCAATTATATTTCAAAATGAGTATGTAGAGAGAGTATGTATCAGACATGTTAATCCTTGACCAGAGGCCCCTTCCACACAGGGACTAAGTACAACTTCCTGACAACTACATTGATTGATTTTTGTTTTACGTCACACCACGAATATTTCACGTATATGGTGACAGCATCTGCCTGATGCGAGGCATACAAATTTTGACCTTTGCAACGGACCCACCCGAAGCAGTGAGGGATCTTTAACGTGCCATGCATACCACGACACGGGGCCTCAGTTTTTACTGTCTCATCCGAAAGACATGACACCGGCATGACCAGAGCAGGACTCGAACCCCGGCCTCCCGATCAGGAGTCCGACGCGATACCACTAGGCCACGCCGGCTTAACAACTACGTTGTAAATAATTTATAAAATGGCATGATAACATGAATAACACAAATGCATGTTTCAGTGCATTTATGATTTTTATCCATTTTTTGGGGGAAATTTTATATCATATATCTAGGCCATTATTATAAAATTGGATTAAATCATGGCAGATAAGAAAATATGGATTGAATATTTAAAATGATTCAGAGCTAGTGATGTAACGATAGTTGGTGAATTTTGATTGTCGATCGCTGAAACCTCTCAAAAATTGACAGTAAACTATGCTATTGGTAGTCTTTACTTAACTTATAAAAAGACTTGGATTGAAAAGTTTTAAATGCAAGGTGCACATAAGCATAAAAAATTAGACTGGAGTTACCTGCTCTTGCTTGCTGTCGCTGATTGATATTTTAAGGTCTAGACAGGCATTGCCAGTCTACATAAAAAATCAAACTGGAGACTATCAAAGATACCGAACTTGACAACAATAAGAGCAAGACAATATATCCAAAGGCGGTGTGGCCCAGTGGATGAGGTGCTCCACTCATGGCCAAAAGATCCTGGGTTATCTTCTGTCTTGGGTTCGTCGGTGTCCTATCTTTCGGATGAGACGATAAAAACCAAGGTAACGTGTCATAGTAAGCGTGACACGTAAAAGATTCCTCACTGCTTCCAGTGGGTCCATTGTAAAGGTATAAATTTCTGTGCAATGCATCAGGCAGATGTTGTCATCACATATGTGAATAATCATGGAGTGACGTAAAATAGTAATAATCAATTCATCATATATCCATGCCTAGGAGCAGTTAAGTTGCATGAAGGAAAATACTTTGGTTTCTATAAGATTTTGGCATTTTAGGAAGGACGACACAGAAAAGAATACCTAGATATGAGCCAGGCTGTATCATATGTCGATTTTATTTGAAATCGTATGCCATGAAGGTTAAAACAAATAAGGAAAAAGTAGCCTTCACTTTGAAAATTTTAGCAACAGTCGATAACATGAACATCAATGTTACAGAATTGGAAATGAATGCTGATTTTTCAGTTTTAAGACATAATTATAAGCTCTTCAATATTTTCAGCTTAGGTTATATATGTTATAAAATTCAGTCCAGTGGAACCTTTCATTTTATTACCAAGAAACACAACAAAGTTCAAGTTTCATATTGAAACTCACCATAGAGATACTGACCAAAAAAAAATATTACAGAAGCTACTTGGCGTTCAAACCAGTTCAAAGTAATTTGTAAATGCACAGAAACCTAAAAAAAATTGCATGAAGAATGTAAAAGCCAAAATTTATTTTATTTATTTTTTGCTAAATTCCGATTATTAATCGATAGATAGCCTCTGATAGTTTCTGATTATCAATAGTAAAATTTTTCCAATTGCTTATCACTATTCAGAGGTCATAAAAATTTATTTAAAGCATTGGCATAAAAATTAACCAAGCAACATTTCAGAAGAGTCTAGGTTGTCAAAACATTGTATGACCTTGCAGAGAGACTGAGAATGATGTTCTCACAGAAATGTTCATGATAAGTATAGAAGTGAACACTATAATGTTACTTACACAGTCTGAGTTATAAGCTCTACTAATCTTGCATCATCAAAACCCGGCTGAAACAAGACAAAGTTATTATCAAAAGACACCTGCAATGAGTGCTATCAAAGATCTGAAGGCATACCTTAGTAAATGTCTAATTCCTTATCAATGTCCTTCAAACATGTTTTCAAATTTAATAGGATATTGGTAGGTTGATTGGTGTTTTATGTTGATGTCAGGACATGGAAGCAGTCCTGAGGTTATCAATCTCTTAAGCATAGTGGCACAAATCCGAGAATAAAACCCCAATCGTCTACACTGTATTCCAAGTGCTAAACGACTACACTTAGCCTGCTCCCTTAAAGCTGTATACCCTATGTTCGCATTTGATAGATAAATTTATTCTAAATTGTTTTGATTATATGTATAAGCCTAAAACATATTTTAAAAAGGCCCTTGCAAATTTTGCGATCAAATTCGTCGTATTAAGTGAGATACGGCTGTGTAAAACGCGATGTTTGTAAACAGAATGTTTACAACCAACTTATCACGTGATCTAATTCGGAAGCCGTATCATGGAGGGTGAGGTAATAAACTTGATGAGTAACTTTAAAAATCTCCATTCAAGTCTGCTAAAATTTACTGAAATTGTTTTCTTTTGGAGTCTCCCTTCATCGTATTTGTTTTGATTAAAAAGCGCATGCGTGAAATCAGGTCATGGTTGTATTTATGGAATACCCTCTTTATTTACAAAGTATTTTCTTTTTATTTTAATATCTTCAAAGATTTGAAGCAACAAAAAATGTTATTAACGCAAAGTTGATAACTTCAGCCATACGAGAAAAATACAGTTTTTGTTTTACATGCCCTCACTTTTGAAATTTTGAAATTGTAGGGTATACAACTTTAATAGGATATAATCTTACAGACAAGAGATAAACTGTAACAAAAACAGTCCAAATGAGACAAATACCCCCAAAGTAGCAAATATGAATAATGAAAATTTGATCATGGACTAAGAGTGATTTGGGGGAAGGTCATGACACACCTTTGTGTTACCCTTTAATAACAAGGTCAAATTTCAAGGTCAAGGTCACAAGTTATGTTTATATGAAGTCTGACATCAACAAGTATAAAGAAAATTCTGTTATGGTTAGGAAAACATTTTTGTTATCCATGCTTTGTGACCTTAAGCTTTGACCTCTAAATCAAATGGGCACAGCCTAGACTCATTGCGAGTCTTGTAAATGAAGTTTCTTGGCTATAGGTGTAAAGAGAATTCAGCTGCAGTCTGGAAACAAAATTCATGTTTGTCATGCATTGTAACCATGATTTTTAATCATATAAACTCTAAATAACTAGGGCACATCCTTGACTCAATGAATCTGTGTATGAGGTTTAACATTGATAGGTGTGAATGGAATTCAGTAATATTCTGGAAACCATTTTCAGTTATTCATGCACAGTCAACTTCAAGAAGTAAAAAATTATTGTACCAATGGAAAGGTGTTGTCATAAGGAATATGCATGTGAAATATGAGAGCCTGATCTCTTATAGTTGACAAATTATTCAGAGTGTTAAAGTTTTTTGCCACAGACAAACAGACAGACAGACCAAAAACTATATACCCCTGAATCTTTGATTTCAGGGAGGGGCATAAAAACAATCTTGAATGTGTAGGTGGAAAACATAATATCTCACTTTGCAAGTTTCTATGTTATATCTTTTGCGATATAAGATAGTATCAAGGTCTTCTTCCTTCAATTCTTCACATTTTTATCAGAAATAATGTAGCCCGATGACATCCCAGACCACAAGAGGCTGAAACTATGACAATAAAATAATATCTTTATATATATACGTGTGTTTGTCTTTTATTTGGTACATTATATAATAAAAGCCATACTCGTGTATATATAGCTTTTATTTTACTCTCATAGTTTCGGCCTCCTGTGATTAATATGCTACTCTGTTATTAGAATATATTCAGTTAAGTTCAGAGTATAGTAGAGATTAATTTAAGTCTAGAGTTAAGTTTAGAATAGAGTATAGATTTGGTTTCACATTGAGTATAGTTTGATATTCAGTATAGTTTAAGTTTTGGCTTTAAGTTCAGTGTAGTTTTATATTCAAGACTCTTTAGTTTTATATCTAGTCTGTTTTGAGTCATGACTTTGACACTGTAACATAACTGTAACATTAAAAATAAACACTGAAAATGCAACGCAAGACTTACCACTATAGAATACAATCTTGGATCAATAGAAAAAGACTCTAAAATAAACACTTAATAATTGTTGGATTATTTGAACATTTCTGAAGATATGTATTCCTCCTATGATGTCCAAATCGACAAGAATGTACATTACCCTACTCCAAATATTTTCTGGATTATTTGAGGTAGCAGGTAGATATGGCACAAGTTCTGGTGGTTTTTGTTCGTGTAGTTTGTCCCAGTCAATTTCTACATAGAAAGGATGTGACTTTAGAGGTTCATACCCTCCCAACTCCTCACATCCTAATCGGCTTTCTGGGTTAATTACCTAAATGAAAAGAAAAGAACTTAGAAGTTTTGTTTCTTTTATATATATATATATACATGTATATGCATATTACAATCCATAAAGTTCAAACACCTCCAGATTTTCGTTGTTGTATTATGTCACTTTAAGGAATTTTTCACTGAGATGAGCACTACCAATGATTGGTCAAAAGTTAGATCTATTGCCAGACACCCTCATTATGGACAGTTTCCTTGTGCCAAGTATATAATTTTCACCATGAGCTTTCTAAACATTGAGAAACTTATGCATAAACATTGAGAAACTTATGCAGCATAATCTGTTATTGTCTGGCTTAACATGAGATTGACTGAATGATCGGATTTAACAAGATCTGGAGTACAGAAAAATTTAACCATTCATGGTGTAACCTACATGTACTTGAGGATATATAACACAAAATCTATGAAATCATAGTTTATTTTGAGAACAAGCTACAAATACAACTCAATTACTTTACATGAACACTATATATGTGTTTAATACTGTCATTCAATTATTCTCCAAACACTGTCAACAATTGATGGATTAACTGCTTGACCAAAGCACATTATGGAATTATCCAATTATTTACACATTTGGGAACAAAACAACTTCAGCAGAAAGACCAAGACATGCTGCAGTCATACCACACATGCTTTAGCCCAGCATGGCAAATATTTCAATGAATTCACCATTACATGTACCTTGGACACAGCTAAAGGTCTTGATGTAGGTCAAACTTACTGTAATGACAGGACAGATCTGCCTAAAAAGTTTTGTTCAATCTAGTGAAAATGACCAATCAGGATCTATTGATGAAAAACTGGGATCACAAATTTTTGAAGAATTGAAATATTGATTGAAAGAATGATTAATTGATTGATTATTGCTTTAGGTCATTTCACGATCATTTCACATGTATGGTAATGGCATCTGCCTGGTGCACTGCATAGAAATTTATAACTCTATTGATTAAATTTATAACAGAATCATCTGAAGCAGTGAGTGATCTCTCATGTGCCATGCCTACTATGACATGAGACCTCAGTTGTTATTGTCTCATCTTAAAGACAGGATACGAGTTTGCTCAAAGCGAGAGTCAAACTCAGAGCACCTCATCCACTGAGCTACACTCACTCATGAAACTGAAAGAGAACATAATTGTGGTTTTCTTTGTAAATGATGTATGCCTTCATGCTTGTATGTTTTTCCCTGAAAAATATTTATATTACAGCTGGTAACATATTAAACCTGTTGAGTCCACTAGCCCTTCTGGTTTTAACAAAGACTGCAGCAATATGGAATTGATGTTAGTTGTTAGAATGCGCATTTGGTGCACTAGTCCAAGATTCTCTGCCCTTATTTAACTTTTGATATCGACCTCTCCCACAAATCATCGATATCAAAGGTGGGATAAAGGCAGAGAATCTCTGACTAATGGTGCATTACATTAACTACATGTTATGTATACAGCTTCTTATACTTATTAATACACAACGGTTTTATGTAATATTAACTTTATAGGATGGAACCTTGGGACATTTGTGCTGTATTAGACCAGAATCTATCATCCTCCAGATCAGGAGAAGCAGATTGTACTGATTATTATGAAACAGAAAGAAGTTACCACCTGGAAATCATGTTTTCCCTCAAATGCTGTGATCTAGACCTCTGATTATTTAGCCTCCAAATTCATAGGCATTATCCTCTCATCTAAATTTGGTTTGAATATGTTGTACAGTGGCATAACTTGAGTTAGAGTAAAAATATGGAATTATCTGGAAACTGTAGCTTACCAAGTCTTCAGATGCTGTGTTCTTGAACTTAACCCAAATTCTTCAGACTTTTTTATAACCAAGTATAGTTTAGATGTTTTTTGTAAGGAATTAAATCCATGGGCTGCTTCCTTTCACTGAGCTAGCTAAGCTAACGACCATAATTATTACAATTCTATACTGCCAAAGTTTATAAGCAAGTCTTTACATCCCAGAGTACAAATAAAAAACAACAAATTTCTCAGTGCTCTACACAATGCCATATCTATTGTAGGAAACATAAATATCCCAGAGTGTTCAAAGGAGTATATGTAGTGTCTCCTATTTGTTTCTTAAGTGTGCCTCCTACGAGACAGACTGACGCAGGACAAAATACTCACTATGTGCTACTTTGGTTTGCAAAGGACTCAAAAAAATGTTGCCAGGTTAAGATTCAAGATTTTTCCATCACTTTTCAACTGAGCTAACTGGGTTGACCTACTAGACTGCATACATTTATTACATAAGATTAATACTTACTAGTAATTTTTCTACCAAATCTCTTGTTGTAGTATTAAAGCCATCTGGAAATTCATACTCTAATTTGGTTATCTTCTGGAAAATCTGGTATTCATGACTGAAACAGAGACATATTTTAAATTGAAGCAATGGTTTACAAGAGGCTCACTTGATGATTGTATCTACACGTAATAGCCAGGAAGACTGAAAATATCTTCATGTCAAGACCTTTGATTAGATATGTAATATACTTGTAGTATTTCACATTTGACCTTTTTTGGTACTGTATGACCCTTGGGCTATGTTCAAATATTGTAAGCATGAAGACAAAGTATCTCTCTTCTGCAGTACCGTATTCACTTGTGTATAATATGCACTTTTTTTCATAAAATCCGACTTCGATTTTCCAGGTGCGTATTATACACAAGATCTAAAACAAGAACCTTTTTTCCAGATATAAGAATTCATATTTCCACAGCAATATTGGTGTAAATGTCTGCTGACAATGATCAGAACGTGACCATTAAACTTTGGGAACCCTTACTTGATCACTGAAATGGATTATAGACACTTGATAAAGAGATAATTATTACAGTTTTACCTCCTTGTGTTGAACACTTTACAATATGCGCTGAAATGAAGATGTTTTTACAAATGAGACTAGCATATTTTAAAATAACAAGTGCCGATGCAATCCAATTATCTTATCATCGTCGACTAAGGTGAAATGGCTCCATGGTCAAACAATCAGCCATTACCGTACACCCCACGGGGATAATTGGTTGTTCGCATTTCTTCTACCTTTACTGCTGTGTTAATCAATTTATTTTGTACAAACATTGACACTTCGAGACAACGAGTGTAAAATATATAGCAAATGATGGCTTCCCTTCATTATCAGTATTTTATCAAGAATACTAATTACAGTGGTTAATTGTTACAATTTTATTAACCATTCTTTAGTTTTCTTTCTACCAACACAATGTTTGGATCACAAATAGATTTTATTACAGCAGTTGGGTTTACACCATTCATTGAATATCCTAAGGTTCAGGCACGTAACCTTTTGTGTTTTCCGTAAGGTAAAATCTGTAATACAGATATTTTTCTAGGTAAATTTAAGGTTCTTGATTACTTGCTTATGCGGCAATTTTACCTGCGTATTATACACGAGATGTAGACTTTTTCTTCAATTATTTTCCAAAAGTTGGGGGTGCGTATTATACACAGATGCATACTATACACGAGTGAATAAGGTAGTTAAACAAAGCTTAAAATACATGTTATTTATTGAATATAAGATGGAATATTCAATCATTCAACTTGTAGATAACATAGATATTTAACAAATGATTTTGAGACTTACCCTCCTCTAAAGGGAGGCAACCCAGATAAAAGCTGATAGATGATGCACCCTAATGCCCACAGGTCAGAACTGAAATAGACATATAATAATGAAATCAAATTTAATATAAGATAAAGATACAGAATGGTGAAACAAAACACGCTGGAGAATACTTTACTATCTTGATGTTAATAAAAAATTTAAAAAGGCACACACATACACCCCAGACATGATTCATGATCAGCAATGAAAAAAGCTGATTATATATAAACCTATGGACAAAAAGTGCAATTTTATATATTTCCAACTAAGTTCAGAACATTTTGAGAAAATTTTCTTGCAACAAAAAAGCTAATATCAGCTTTGAAGCTGATCAGAATCATGCCTAACACCCACACCAAGGCAATCAACTGTGCTTGATCTATCTTAACTAGAGTTATCAAAATGGAAAACAACCCCCTTGAAACATTTCTTGTGACCTTGGGTTCAAGCAATATACACCCTTTCAACATGAGTAAAAACTCTGTGAAGTATGAAGCAGACCAAAGTCAGAAGAAAAGTTTTATGGGCGAGACATTTTTGGGAGGAGACCTGCTGTGACCATCTTGCTCAAATGACCTTGGATCAAGAACAAGACACCCCTTGCATCAAGAGTAACAGATGTTAAAGGCATGAAGCAAAATTATGTTAATACTAAGTTGTTTTTACCACACTTTTTCCTTACAAACTTGATTTCCTTGATCTCTGATATATGACCTTGAGTAAAGGTCATGACACACTCCTGTCTCAAGGATAATTGTTTAAACCATCAATTTGATGAAACTCAGCATAGGAAAACAAAGGTCTTCTAGCCTTAACAAGAATTCAGTAATTAAATCAGTGACTCGAAGTTGAGGGTAAGACCTTTGATCGCAGCCATGACACCTTTGTCTCATGGGTAACAATTAAGGGAAGTATTAATCTGATTAAAGCAAGGTTACAGGTTTTATATCCCAGTTATTAAAGCAGGATGTATGCATGTAAATAGGGATTGTGTTAGGATGAATGGTTATATTACAGGTACAATTCATCTCTACAGACCAGTTGTAGAAGAGAAAATTACAGAAGTCCTAATCCAGGTGTAAATTAAACAAGAGGCCCAAGTGGGCCTATATCACTCACCTGAGTACCTAGATGATCAGTCATGCATGAAGGAAGAATTCATTTATTTTTGCATTAATGTGACTAAGTCAACACAGATGTTGAAAATATGTCACATTTTATTTCAGGCTAGAATAAAAAACAACACTTTTTTGCACATCCATTCACGTGATTTTGATATTAAGCATTTCCTTTGTCTCTGCAAGAAGTCATTCAGGGCAACAAGTTAGTCATTTTCTTTAGGTGGGGCCTTTTGTTGACTGATTTCAAGTCTGGGTCATGAACAACAATTGTTTCAAATATTGTCCAGATCTAACTTAAAATTGCCTAATTTCATATGTTGAGTGTTGAGAAACATCTAAAAACTTATTTAGATGTGTAAAGAAATGAAAAAAAAAATTTCTCCATATTTCAATTACCAAGTGGTATATGTACCAT
This sequence comes from Pteria penguin, assembly GCA_035048485.1. Lineage (NCBI taxonomy): Eukaryota > Metazoa > Mollusca > Bivalvia > Pterioida > Pteriidae > Pteria > Pteria penguin. The sequence goes on from CM068580.1 coordinate 87,906,793, forward strand.
TGTGAGAACTGCTTTTTAGACATGGTGGCATTATCTGTTAACCAATTTGGATAAAAATTTACCAAATTGATAGAGGACCTTTAGTACTTCATGTATTCCTTGTTTCATTAAAATCTTTCATGTGGTATAACAGCAGAAGTGAAAAATGTGATTCAATTGTTCCTATACACCCTCATTTGGAAGTGTTAAAAAATTCATAGAAAATAAATTGAGATATTGACAAAATTCTTATGATCACAATAGTCCATAAGAAATCATCATTATCAGTTTTTTTTGGAAGTCTTAAACGTAAAATTCCTAATTTCATATGTTGAGTGTTGAGAAACATCTAAAAACTTATTTAGATGTGTAAAAAAAAAAAAAAAAAAAAATTTTTGACCACAGCTGGATTTGATCCGCTACTCTCTATATTTCAATTACCAAGTGGTATATGTACCATTGTGAGACCTACTTTTTAGACATGGTGGCATTATCTGTTAACCAATTTGGATGAAATTTACCACATTGATAGAGGACTTTTAGTACTTCATATATTCCATGTTTCATTAAAATCTTTCATGTGGTTTCGTAGAAAAAGTTGAAAATGTGAAAAATGGCCAACCCCCCCCTTTTTCTTGGAAGTCTTAAAAAATTCATAAAAAATCCAAAAATTGAGATAATGACAAAATTCTTTCACAATAATATTCCTTACCACAATTATGATCAAAATAGTCATTAAGAAATCATCAATATCAATTAACTGAAAAACATGACACTTTTCTTCATTGAAATGACTAAGTCCAGAAACACGTCAAAAAAGCGTAAATTCCTATTTGACGGATCTTAACCCCGAACACAGTTTTTAATAACCAATCTTTATAGATTATAGTAGAGGACCTTGAGTACATCATTTACACAAAGTTTGATCCAAATCTGCAATGTAGTTCCAGAGAAGAAGTCGAAAATGTGAAAAAGTTAACGACGGACGCCGACGACGGACGACGGACGGCGCACTATGACTATAGCTCACTTGAGCCTTTGGCTCAGGTGAGCTAAAAATTAAAGGAAAGTTTGAACAAACGCAAAAACAAACACAGGGAATTCTAACATTGAGTTTGCTGGGTGATTTTTCCCACTGTGTGTTAGAATTTTCTTACAAACACCTAAAATACTTTGTATATAGCTCTACTAGTCTACAAGTACACCTGGTAAGGAGCAGCTTTGTCAAAAGCAATAATGATGGAAAACTATGGAACAAATTTATTAAGTATAATGATTTAGTCAGTCATAGTTTATGATGATAGAATACCTATAATAGCACTGTATAATGCACTCACCTATAGTATGCTTTTTTACTGGTGAGTACTTCTGGAGAGACATAGTGTGCTGTGCCAACAAAGGAATTTGTGCGTCCTGGTACTGGGGGCTCTGCAAAGAAAATATCAAATAACTCAAGATTTTAACATACTAATGAATAAAATCTAAAGCATGAAAGACTGGATAAAAATACTATACATTACTGTATCATTATCACTTAATCATCTAACACTATCATCCCCTGTTTTTTGACAGCCTGAGATTTTATTCTTATATATCTGTTGATTTGTATGTTAGTAAATCTTGTGATTCTATAAATCTAAATGATAGAAAAACAGGACTATGTGACTTCGGCTTTGACACTGTTTCCACATTTATAAATTGAACATTTGCTGTTATATATATATTTTACAGAAAAGGATTTTGGCATTTTAAAATGACTAAATTACTCAATCTGATACAGATAAAAGCTATGATCTAATGACTACGGTCCTACAGAGAACACAAAAGCAGAGTTTAGTTTTCCTATAAAATCATTACATGTACCAATATTTCTTTTAAGAAATAATTATTACATATATCAATAAACTTGATGTTATTTCAAAATGTGTTTGCTAAATTCATTTACTAAATGGATACAAAAGTACTCAACCAAGAACAAAATCAAAGAATAAAGTATAGGTATATATACAAACCATTTGACCCACTTAACATAATGAACTAGTACACAGCTTGCACTTACCTTCCTCTGTGGTGCTTTTGAGAAGTTTGGCACTACCAAAGTCTGTAATCTGAATATGCATCTCATCATTCAACAAGATATTTTCTGGTTTTAGATCTCTGGAAAACATATACCAACTTATTACAAGACAATAGCAATAACAACAAAATACTGGAGCACTTTTTTTATTCATTTTATTCAGTGTATATGTTATTTCCAAAACATGTAAGAATTCACTTGTCATGCAAGCACTACAAGAATATTGTTCAAATCATCATTCATTTGCTGAGCACCCTCCCTCTTAGATGTTACATTCAAAATACATCTGTTATCAACAACACAAATATGCAAATTCCTCTTATGTACAGTACAATCCTGCAAATACTGCCACTTCAAATGACAAGTTGTGGCATATCATTGGTTTGAATTTTCTCTGACCTTAAGAACTTCTATGAAATGCAGGGGCGTAGCTGCCTATACGCCAGCACGCCATGGCATGCACATCACAGGGACAAAGAAAAAAATTGAAATGTGACTCAAAGACATCCATATCATATGACAACTCTTAAGTGTCAAATCAATTTGTGAAAACATTAATCTTAAACTAAGAGGTAGATTCAAGTTCAGCTTTTATTGTGTTCAACATATATTCTTCAATATTAAACGTCATTTCTTATGACAAAAATAGTTTCACTGTTATCAAGATGTAGTCCAGAAAGTACGACTTTACATTGAATTTTACAAAATTTTCTCGGGGGACACCCCTCCAACCCCCACTTGCAAGAGAGGGTGATCCCATCCCCCTCTCAGAGCTGTGTGCGCCTCGTGAGAAGCTTTCTTTGCGTGCACATTGAATATTTCTAGCTACGCCCCTGAAATGATACACTTTTATTTTCCAATCCATCTATTCAGATATACTGAAAACCCGGCTTGTCCATATCTCATCTGATATGTGTTAAACTAGTTGCTAATGAATACATACCTATGGATAATACCTAGGCTATGTAAGTGCTGAAGTGCTACAATGATTTCTGCAGAGTACCACCTGGTGGCTGCTTCATCAAAGGAAGACAACTTATGCAGGTAGTCTAACAGTTCACCACGTCTTGCATAGCTTAAAACAAAATCTGTTCTATAGAGTTAAGTGACATCAATATATGGGTAGTGTCACAAGTTTCAAGAATGTATCTAAGTACTATAAAGCATCTTACTGGTATCTTTTATAGTCTCTATGCAAAAGATTAAATACTGAAATGATCAAAAAGGATGGAAAAGCAGATGGGCAGAATTGATCAACACCACAACACATGTTGCTAAGCATAAAAATAATTTCAAACAATATCTTCAATAACAAATCACAATTTTCTAAAACTGCACGATTATTTGAAATCTGTATAAAATTCTCCAAAGGATACAAAGTCTGTCAACATCTTGGAAAGTACAGAAGAGTCGAATGAAAAAGGGATGATTAAGTTTCATGAGTACTTCTTTCTCTCTCATTACATACTGTGTCTTGCGTTCCCTCATGATATGTCGCTTCTCCAAGACTTTGACTAAAAACAAACATGAGATAATATTTTATATACACTAATCTTAACAGGATTCACATTATACAATATAGTGGATTCACATTATAGTGGATTCACATTATAGTGGAGTTAATGCTGTCCTTTGTGTACTACGTCATTATTACACTAGTACAAATGTATTTAAATCTAGGACAAAGGACAGACACATGTCACACTAAGTCAATACTGCACTTATATATCACAAACTTCTTCTTTTCACATTTTGTGCTAAAAGTATCTTTATGTATATAAGGATATATTGTTAACAGTAACTGAAAAATAATGAAAACAAAATCTCTGATAATCCAAACTAAAGGTGAGATAAGAGCATACATGAAGTCTAATAAACCCAAATTCAACATGTTTTATATTAAAACCCATGGCTACAATTGAATATTCTAACTTTAATTTTGTCTTTAACTTCACTATTTTTATCCCAAAGGCTATAAAACTTAATTCTTATATATCAAAGCAGTGGAATCATACAATATTTTGAAAGCTTTAAGATACATTTTGTATAACAAAATGAGAAACATTTTAAAAAATGTCCATTATACATATAAAAATGAATAAGATATCCAGTAATATAATCTATGTGTATACTTCTGAGGGTAATTACAAACATACTAGCATACTCCACTCCTGTTTCAACTTCTTTGGCAAGGTAAACCTGTAATCAGAATTAAATTAATCACATGTATTTATATATATACTGATATAATTGTATGGATAATATCTTTATAAATGTTTTTATGATTGATTGATTTTTGTTTTACGTCACACCACGAATATTTCACGTATATGGTGACGGCATCTGCCTGATGCGAGGCATACAAATTTTGACCTTTGCAACGGACCCATCCGAAGCAGTGAGGGATCTTTAACGTGCCATGCATACCACGACATGGGGCCTCGGTTTTTACTGTCTCATCCGAAAGACATGACACCGGCATGACTAGAGCGGGACTCGAACCCCGGCCTCCCGATCAGGAGTCCGACGCGATACCACTAGGCCACGCCGGCTTCTTTATAAATGTAAAAATGATATTAGCAAAGGTCAATAGACTGACATTGTTCTAACAAAAAGTCCATAGGCATTGAACTGCATAAAAGTTGCAATGGTGTACCCCTTTTCCTTGTTTTTCCTTTTCTTTGTTCTTTCTTTTCTTGTTTTTCCTTTTCTTTGTTCTTTCTTTTTTTTTTTCTTTCTTTTTATTTTTCAATGTAAACAAGATGTGTTTGTCAAAAACAAATGCCCTGGTGGCAACGAAGTCCAAATAACATAAATTTTGCAATATCCTTTACCTTGATTACACCCAATCCCATGGTAATATGCATGTAAAATATGAAAGCCCTATCTCTTACAATTCAAAAGTTATACTCGATGTTACAGTTTTGAAATGTAGGTCAACGGACACAGTCAAGATCACGTGGTCAAAAATTATTGTGCAAAGCTGACTCTTCGGAAAAGATGTCCAAAATTATGCATCAAAAATTTGGTATCTAAATGGCACAAAAACAACAGCACCACTTAAAATACTTCTCTAGTTAATTCTGATGAAAAGGCTGATCAATTTAGGCATCCAATCAAAAGAGAAGTTATCAAAGGAAGGTACGCTTTACAGTGTAAGTCATTCAAGAGAGCTAATAGATGTTCTATGGACATCATAATTTCACTACTACTTTACTGTGTAAAAAGAGATTAGTGTTCATAAAACAAGGGGCAGACTTGGTGAAGTAGTTAAGTCCTTAGTTTGCAGCATAGACAAAATCTAGGTTTGATTCCCAGACTGCGACACTCTGTTTTCCAAGTTGTTTACCTCCTGATACCAGGTTTGAGAAAGTATTGAATGCGACGTTAAATACCACTGAATCAGATGTTCATGAAACACTTTACTCTGCATTTAGTACCATTGGTATGAAGTGTTCATGTCGTAAGACACTTGACAATGGAAAGTTGAAAAGTTTTATTAATATCAGAGAATTTACTGTGTCAAATACAAAATTATTATATTTCCTTGTTCAAACGTTACAACAAGTAAAATTTATGACAGACATCGGAACCAACATGTTTCTATCAGTACAAAATATCTGAGTCCGTTATGAATAGGTTTCTGAAATTGTCACCCTGTACCTGTATCTAATTTCTACCATTACCTTATTTATGCTCCTTCTGCTAAAACTATACAGAAACCAATTTGTATAAGAATCAATAATCTTAAATGGAATTGGAATATTTCAAAATTTGCTATTAAAATAGGTTTTTTTTCTGTATGACTCTTCAAAAAACAAGGTCTTTTAATAATTCAATTTTCAGTTCTAATTGTATTGCGATTGCACATGCCATTTATAATTCTGTGGTCACTTTCGTTTGGTGTAATTAATATACATGTACAACAGAGTTCTCAATAGAGAGCATGCATGTACATACACCCAAGACGCAACAAAATCAAACAAGCCTCATAATTTTCAAAACTGGTGAGTCCGCAGATCAGAACTTGTACACAAAGTCATCTAAATTTCTGGACAGTTGATGTTATTACATAATTTGCTATTAATTCAATGGGAAGTCTGATTGTATAAATGTGCATTGACTATTACACTTCATCGTGTTACGTCACTTCATGAGAGCTGTAGGCTATATATTTCAAATGGATGTTCAGGGTAGGTGTTGGTGGAAGAGGGGGACCTAAATAAAGTCTAAATGACATTTTTACTTATCAAATTCCAATGTGATTGTGCTGATATGTTCAACGAGAGTCTGTTTCTTAAAACTTGAAAATGCGTTCTCTAAATGGATGTACTGGCATAATTCATATTATGGACTGATCCTTAAGACATCATACAGTCATTTCACGTCCAGATTCAGAACCTACAAAACTATTTGGAACTGGTCAAATTAATGTATATTTATAGGAGAAAATTAAGTTCACATTTCAACAGGAAAGGTTTCAGATCATGTCGTAATCTAATATCCACAGATTTTTACACAAAGTTAACACCAAGTTTCCATTTTCAAAGTCATCAACTTATGCCATCAGCATCGATGTTTCAACACCCTATTTGGAACTGGTCAAACAACCATATATTTAAACTTAAAAATTACTGGAATAAATGAATTTGATTTAAGTTGCATTGGGTAAGAAATAATAAACATATTACGTCTCACTGTGTGTGATTTTGATACAATGCAAAAAGCAAATTAAGGGAAAAAAAGGGGGGAGGAAGGGTGAGCATATTCTCTGGCCCCCTTAAATCCGCTATAAAAATAAGTTACAATGTAGTAATTCGAAATTTTGTTAAAGCACTCATCATTCTTTGACAACTGGTTTACTGACTTGGTTTATGAGAACTGATTTTAAACATTAAGAAATACATTTAAATGAAAGCAATGTTGTTGACGATTAAATGAAACAAGGTTAAAACAAAAACATTAACAGTAAGTTTGAGAGTTCAAAACATTGTTATGTAAAAATATTTAATATGAAAATAGAAAATTATGAAACGACTGATAGTCTTCAAGGCTGGAATTGCATGTTCAAATACATACAGTACACCATGGACTTGTATGTCTTCCAGCATAATATTCACTCTAGAAATTTTTTGAAATTGCACGACTCATTTGATAATAAATCGTTATTATCAAACTTCCACATCCCCTTTTTTGAACAAAAATTTCTTGTAGCTTTGGGACAAAGGTGATAAAGTTGTAATCTGCCAGAGGATCACACACTGACTCTCTGTTATTGTTTAAAGTCAATAACTTCGTCAGCACAGAAAACACGGTCTGTGTGGAACAGTGCAGAAAAAAACAATGTAAGACTTAACGCATCATCTTCAAGTCTTTGCCTATTTAATACATTTAGGATTAATCTACAATGACTCCAAATTTCATAAAAAAAAATTCCCAGTACTTTCCAAGATATATGAAGTCAAATTATATATGATGACCTAATTAAAGATTCCTCAAAATCAGCATGGGCCCAGGTTGAGCATCGGATCATACGAGGAACACAGTCCATCTTGGATATGCAACAGACGAATGCACTTTACACATGTTTTCTTAAAGCATATTTGAGTTGAATTCTTTATCTCAAATCAACGTCATTCATCTTTTCTACAAGGCGAAATATTTGCCAATTCTGCGATACAAATCCTTCGCTACCATTTTCTCACATCCCCTTTGACCTTGACTGTGGTATGAAATAAGCTGATTGGTTAAAGTCTCCTGCCGTGCATTTGGAAAAACATCTATAAATAACTGGCTATTCTTAGTAATATTACATATCAACAACAAACCAGTGCATGAATACTATGCATTTTTATCATTGTAATAACAATACATTTAATTTTCGTCTGATCAGAATAATCCTATATTGACTCAACCAACACGAGTTATAAGTTATCTGAGCAGATCCTGATGTTCTTTTTCTATACACCGATGCAATATTTCTGCATGAGGAAGATTTCAGTGTACGTCGAATTCCACTGAGATAGCCGAATGACGACTAAGGTAGAAATTGGTTTTAAAATTCAAACCAAAAATGGAATTCATGAAAACAGAATTCAGCAGAATTTGAAATGGCAGCAGAGTCAATTTTTCCTTTGTGTGGTATCATTTTATTAAATTCTTTGATTTCCAAAGATGTACTGCTGAAGTACTGTATAAATCAAAACATTGTATTGCTTACAACGTACCTATTTAGTATACTACCATTCCATTCTCCACAGAGCCTTAGTTAGACCTGTATCAAAACATTTTGTTTATTACAGCTAGCAATGCTTACCGAGGAAAAGGAACCTTCCCCTATGACTTTTCCAAAGATGTAGTCATTTGGTGTCTTTTTAGGGGGAGTACTTTTCTTGGAGTTCTCTGCTACTGCACTTGAGCTCTTTGTAGAATTTTCAGACATGCTTCTGCAAAATTCAACATGCATAATTGCATAACATGTTTAACAAGAGTTTACAAATCTCATGAGTCACTTATCAGAGTAGTTCATCTTATTAGCAGACCATTACCTTTATTCTGATATGCAAATTAACCCTAAAGGCAAGGTAATTAGGGGTCCATTTGCTAAACACCATGCAACAAATTGTCAATTTTTGACTACTGCTTAAATAAAAATTTTCTTTAAATATTCTAAAACAAATGCTGTTTTCATGAAAATCTAACAAGAATAAAAATCCATCTAACAGAAAATCCATCATTGTGTAATGGTCATCACAAATATAAAATGAAAGGACTGTTAGTCCTCAGGGTCGGAATTGCATATTTAAATACATATATGGTACGACATGGACTTGTATGTTTTCCAGCGTAACATTCCTCTAGAAAGTTTTTGAATTTGCATGACTCACATTTTAAAATTAATCATTAAGTTTCCGGACAAAGGTAATAAAGTCGTGATCCGCCACAGGATCACACGCCGAGTCTCTGATATTGTTCAAGGTCAGCAACTTCAGAAGCACTGAAAACACAGTCTGTACGGGACAGTGCAGAAAAAAAATATGAAGGACTTAACACATCACCTTTACCTATTCTAACATACATACATATAGGATTAATCTACAAAGACCCCAAATTTCATCAAAATACCTCTGCTTCAAATGACAGAAATCACCAGTTCGAATTTCCTCTGATCTTGAATTTACTACTCCCATTTGTGCTAGGGCACTCAAAGTGATACGCCTCAAATTTCAAGATCACCTCCTCAAATAATTCTTATTGAAAGCCCTGGGGGAACACGGTCCATTTTGGAGATGCAATGGACAAATGCATTTTACACAGGTTTTCTTAATGCAAATTTGATTTGAATTCTTTATTTGAATTACAATTGCAAATCAACGTCATTCACCTCTTCTACAAGGTGAAACATTTGTCAATTCAGCGATACAAATCATTCACTGTCTTTTCTCTTATCACCTTTGACCTCAACAGCGATATGAAACAAGTCAACTAATTGGATAAAGTCTCCTGTCATGCATTCGGCAAAACAACATCTATAAATAACCGGCTTTTCTTAGTAATGTTACATACCAACAACAAACCAGCGCATGAATATTACACATATTTATTGTTGTAATAACAATACATCTATTTTTGTCTGATCAGAATAATCCTATATTGACTCAACCAACACGACTTATAAGTTATCTGAGCAGATCCCAATGTTCTTTTTCTATATACTGATGCACTATTTCTACTTAAGGAAGATTTCAGTGTACTTTAAATTCCATTGAGATGGCCAAGTGACGACTAAGGTAGGAATTGGTTAGGCAATTCCGACCAAAAACATCTTAAATCCCCTTTGGTATCTTCTTAGCATGTTTGGCACTTCCTTAGCTGATAGCATGTGTTGGTTCCCATAAATTGTCAATCACCAGTATCACTCTAGATTGGAAATTTCAAATTTGTTATGATTTTGGGTCTCAAAGTTATACCGTCTACCACATCATCATATTTTGCTACATGTAATTTCAAACACTAAAATTTTTAAGGTTAACACATACACTTCATGAAGTAAAAATGGGAGATCACTAAATGGCATATAATATCCTAGGTGTCATACAGACTTGAACTAAATATCTAATCTTAATGTCGTAAATTTAGATTACCTATGATACTTGTAAAATAATTCTGTTTTCTTCGTCTACTGTTTGTGGGATAATCGATCTTAACACATCCATCATTTCCCAAGTTGACACCCCTCCTCTTTTCATAAATATACCGATAACAATTCTTACTTTGAATAAATGTCAAAATTCCTGTTTAATATACACATCTTCATAATGTGATCTTTCTTTGCAAAGTTTCATCAAAATCCACCATACAGTTAAAGAGGAGTTGTGACGACAACGTATTCTGCAAAGAAAACTCTAAGTCCAAGGGTCATATCTGTAATTCCTGTAAAATCTTTTTGGACAGCATTCCCCTTCCAATATATGCATCTTCATATGGTGTTCTTTGTACCACATTTCATCAAAATCACCAAACAATTTACAAGGAGTTGCAAAGACAAGATATTTTGCACAGAAAAATCTAAAACACTTAGTCCAAGTGCCATAACTCTTGTAATTCTTTTTGGACAGCACTCTCCTTCCAATGTGCACATCTTCATAGGGTGTTCTTTCTTTGCAGCAAATTTGATCAAAATCCTCCAAGGACAGAATTGCCAACATTAATATTGGATGACAGGAAACAAAAGCAGGGGGGCCAAGCAGTGATAGCCCCCTGTTCAGGTTACCCTAAAAGAGGTCAGTCAGACAAGGCGATGAAGCTAGAGAAAAACTGCATATTTAAACTTTAAAACTTCAAGTGATACGTTCAGTATATATCATGATTCTCATAAACCCTTTCATGTTAATTCCTGTCAATGGTTCTGGACAGCATTCCCCTTCCAATATGCACATTTACATACAGTGTTCTTTCATTGTAGGAAATTTGATCAAAATCCCCCCCACAAAGGTTTAGGAGAAGTTGCAAAGTTAAGATAAGTGGGAGAGGGAGAGACAAACAGACAGATGACAACAGTCAACAACAACAACAAAAAATTGTATTAGACATAGTTGGTAGAGAGAGTAGTTTTTCAAAGTGTTTGAATATATATATATATATATATACATGGAATTTGCTGTTAAAAGTTGAAAGACTTCATGAAAACCCTTGGGAAGGAATCATCTTCTCATAGTACCTTTAACAATGGACTGCCAAATTCAGATGAGGAGGGGGGGGGGGGGAAGCATTATAGATGACGAACAATCTGGACATCGCCCGGAGGCTACTAAAGACTAAAACATTGATAGTGTGCACACTCTTGTCATGTGTGACAGAAGGCAAAACCTCCCAGATATAGCCAGAGAAGATGGCATAAGTCGTGGGGCTGCTCAATCAATTTTACTGACATCCTAGGCATGTCCAAGGTCTTGGCTAGATGGGTCCCTAGAATGTTGACTAAAGATCAAATGAAAAACAGGTATGATGTTTCTTTGCATCTTTTGTGTTGCTAAGAGGATGATGTAGAGGATTTTATGGATCCAACTGTCACTCAGAGTGAAACATGGGTTAACCATTTTGATCCTGAATCTAAGAAACAAAGCATGCAATGTATTCATCCTGGCTCACCCCTTCCTAAAAAATTCAGGAGAGTTTCCTTATTTGGGAAAGTCATGGCCTCTACTTTGTGAAAAAAACCGGGAATAATTGTAACTGATTTTCTTGTGGAAGATTGCATTATAAACAATACGTATTGCAAATTAGTGGAGAGGAAAGGAACCAGAAGCATTCTGCTCTGCAGGATAATGCATCTGCTCACATTTCCCAAGTTGCAAGGACGGCTGCGACAAAATGTAACTTCAAGATTCTTCCTCATCCTCATATCCTCCAGAATTAGCCCCATCTGACATCTACCTGGTCCCAAACCTAAAATCCTACCTGTGTGGTATTAACTTGGAAACAATAAAGGCATTATGAAAGAAAAATAATGGCAATTCTTTCAATCCTGGGTATTCTTAAGCACATGGGAATCAGAACTTTTTGACCATACATCATACATGAATGTGTTCTCCTCAAAAACAAAGGTACATGTAAGTATTGGAATTTAATGCACCCATATGCAAAATTCATGAAAGTATATACCTGATACATAATAGTCATCTGTGAGCAATGATACCTATCAGAATCACAAAAATCAAGTCATCATTTACAGGTCACACATGCATATTAGACAAATTCAACTAGAGCTGTCCTAACTGGAGAAATACACCCGGCAGCAACAAAGTTGAAACATGCAATAATTCATCTCATGATACATCACTGGTGTAAGTGTAATGGATGTCCAACTTGTACATTTTGAGATATAATCAATAAAAACAATCTGGTTTGTGTGCACTCTGACCATAACCTTTTAGATATGACCTTGGTTCAAGGTCACGACACACCCTTCAGTCATGAACAACAATTGTGTAAAATTTGATCTCCCTCTAAAGTAAAGGAAGAAGTTATGGCACGGACAAGTTTCATGGACAGACACACAGACGGACAACATCCTCCGTACAATGTGACACACATCTCTGAATCAAGGAAAACAACGGTGTGAAATAGTACCATATCCTACATAGCAGTCAGGAGCTATGACCTGTACAAGGATTTTGACATTGGGTGAACTGTGACTTTGTCCTTGGAGATACAATCTTTAGTCAAAATCATGAAAAACCCTTAGGTTATGGACAACAATTGTGTGATGTATTATCCAAATTTCATCTTAGGGGTAAGAAGTTATGGCCCAGACAAGGATTTTGGCTATGTGTGCATTGTGACCTTGACCTTGAAGATATGACATTGGGTCAAGATCATGACACACCTTTGAATCAAGGAAAACAATGGTGTGAAATATCAGGCCTAAAAAAAAAATATGTTTGTTTCCTGTTACCCGACCGACCGTGTAAAATTGGCGCCGACCCGAATTTTTTTTTTTTGGTTCCCCTCCACAGTTTTCTCAAAGAAATACGGAGACGGGTGATTCCACAAATTTGATCCAGCCACAATCAATAAATTGGAAATTTCCCATATTTTCCAGTTTTATCAAGTTTGTCCTCAAAATATTTTAAAAATTGTAAATATTAACTACCAAAATGACTCCGAAACATGCCGGAAAAGTACCAAAAATAGCCAAATCAAGGCATTTCCAATGTCGGATACGATATCTTTCCACTCAAATTTTTACGCAGCAGTTAATATGTCTTGAAAGCGCATACGCATGAGAAAAAATTATTGGAATACGGTACGACTAGTTTTCGTGAAATCTCATGTTACCCGACTATTTGACAAAATTCATCCTTTCGGATCGACACATTTTTCATGCGGGATCCACTGAATAAATAATTCTGTGTGATCGTGTCTTCTCTTCTTGCTTGAATCACATTGACAGACGTCTGTTGGTAACACTTAGATTTTAACACTAAAGCAAAGCTAATTACATGTACTACTACCACCAGGGATGTTATTAGAAGCCGGCAACCGGCGAAAATCGCCGATAATTCCAGCTGAAACCGCCGGTTACTTTTTCTCTTATTATTTTACAGTCGAAAATTAGCGTATGTCCGAGTCCGTGACTAACATTTTAAGCCAGATAATGACCGAAGTGATTTATCACAGTATCGGCATGTTCAATTATAATTCCCAAGATAACAGTTATATACTTTCCTGGAAATCCCCTAAAGCTATTTAAGTAACATTCGTGGAAAAGCGCATGGCATACGTCTTGCATAGACATTTTAAGATGTTAAACTGCGGTCTTACAATTCGTTTATGATTAATAGCTTTTTCACATGGCTAGATACAAAATCTGAACATATAAAACATTCCTCTGCAATTGACACAGATAATTTTTCTTTCTGGTATGAAGCTTTCCGTCCGGAAGGGCTATTGCGTATACACGTGCAGTTATCGTGAAAAGGTCTATTTAGTAGTTACCCCACTGAAAAAAGTTAGTTATGTTGAGATTACACCATGGACGATGCACAATTCCACTCTGGGCGCAATGCCTAATGTTGTGCCAAATGACACATTTTATAATTGCACATTTAATGTGTAAAAGTATAAAATAAATCAAAATATAAAAAGCAGTAAAACACAATGAAACAAAAAGAAATTTTAATTAAATTAAATAATTACTTAATTTTTGAATTGAGAATTGAAGTTGTATTTATTGATTAAAAATTTCACTTATGAATTCCGTATTTTTGCTGGGTCGGTTTTTCTGGAAGACTAAATTTGATTTTCAGAAAAAGTGGAACGTAGATTCACTATTCCATAAAGGTCATAGTGTATGCAGTACTACACTACGGAGAATGTGGATTGTCCAGTTCTCCGTGTATCGCGGCTGAGTGTTTTGACGCATACGCTCGCGCTCACATTACCGCAAATCACCGCACACCACTTCACAACCACGATGGTCAATCGCGGTGATTCACCGCAACACTGCGGCTGATTGCGGATATGCATCGTATAATTATTAAACGTACATTTAAGTATCTTAAAATGTTGTCTAATAATCGAGGTATAACACGAGCGGTTTTGCTTGAGGACTGTTTGTTTCGCGCCATTTTTCCGGATTAAATGCATCATTAATTATCTAAGTGCGATTTTGAGATTGTTTTAAAAATGAGAGATTAAGTATGAGAAAAGTATAGATGAAAATACATGTATCTAAATTTAGTGGTGAAATTTCATAACAACATTTGCGTAAGCATTTTTTTTCCCGAAATAAGCGTTTAAACAATTATACGTGCGGCATATCAGAAAGGAATTCCGACTGTAGTCGAAAGCCTAAACTAAAATCTGGAAGCTTCACTAAATATATGAATTCGTCTGACTTTGATTCGACGCCAAGCAAAGAAATTATCCCAGCCTTTCTCAAAATTCTCTCGCGATTTCACTATTGCAAGAAGCAATCTGATTAAAAGCAAATCTATTTATTTCGTAGTTACTAGTACTACATATATGCAGAATAGATAGAAATCCTTTAAATCAGATTGTTGTCAAATTGAACTCAAACCCTTTTCGAACTAAATCGTCAAAGTTTTTTTTCTTATCGTTTTTTTTTGTTATTTGATAATACTTGCTTTTATAGTTCACCGCGATCGTTGCAGTGATTCCGC
This sequence comes from Pteria penguin, assembly GCA_035048485.1. NCBI lineage: Eukaryota > Metazoa > Mollusca > Bivalvia > Pterioida > Pteriidae > Pteria > Pteria penguin. The sequence continues at coordinate 87,922,036 of CM068580.1, forward strand.
GTGAATGATAGGTCAGTTAAAGAGCAAAGATCGTGGTGATTGGTAGCCAAGACTTCAAAGACATCACGGCGATGATATCACAACTGGACAATAGCTGTCCTCTGTAAAGTACCTGAAACCCCCAAAGGATGGGATGGTCCGCTTGCTATGGTGTATGTAGGGATACACCGTACTTGTTTACAATAGTAAATTGTACCCATCTATGGTACAATTAGTTATAACTTATGTAATGCCATCGCATTTTTGATGGATAATATTTATGTGAAATTTTAATAGCTCACTGTTTCTAATGATCAGTGTATTTATGTTTGCAGATCACTAAATTTCATGGGGTATTTTACAAAATTCTATACCTACATTGTTCACTGCTCTGTTTTTCAAGTTACATGTATTTTGAATGGCAGTGAAGAAATAAAATCTTAAAACACTATTTAATCAAGACTAGTGAAAGGAGTCTTTACCTTGAACATTATTTCAAAATATGAGTAAAATAGTGCAAAACATGAAGTTTTCAACAATTGAAATTAAATGCCAGGAAAGGACTAGAATGCAGGATTTTACACCATTTACTCCAGAGCTTTTGGGGCCCTCAAGTGGGCCCCAGACCCCCCCCCCAGCTGCAAAGCCAGATGGCAAAATTCTCTTATAACTTTTCATATTTCTCCTATTACTTCCATACTTAATGACATCCCTGACCACACTAAATTACACCACACACACACTCTTTCTCTCTCAAAAAAAAAAAAAAAAAAAAAAAAGAAAAGCCTACCTACCAACCCTCTCTTTTTTGGACATGTAACAGGAAACAAACATATTTTTTTTTATGCCTCATCCAGATCCTACATAGTAGTCAAGCGCTATGACCTGCACAAGGATTTTGACAATGCGTGCACTGTGACCTTGATCTTGAAGATATGATCTTGAGTCAAGGTCATGACACACTCTTGGGTCATTTACAACAATTGTGTCAAATATTATCTTGGATAATAATCCAACTAAGCAGTAGGAAGTTATGGTCCGGACAAGGATTTTAGCTATGTATGCATTGTGACCTTGAGTTTGAAGATATGACCTTGGGTCATGGACAACAATTGCATGAAATACTGTCAGGTTCCGACAAGGGGATAAGAAGTTATGGCCCAGATAAAAAATTTTGCTATGTGTGCACTGTGACCTTGACCTTGAAGCCATGACCATGGGTCAAGGTCATGACACACCCTTGGGTCATGTATAACAATTGTGTGAAATATTATCTAGATTCGATGAGGGAGTAAGAAGTTATGGCCAACACAAATGTGAACAGATGGAGAGATGGACAGACAGACAGGGTGATTCCTATATCCCTATTGATGGTGATAGACCTGTGAAAGCACTCCCTCAGTGGCAGTCAAATAATTTACACAATGTTGAAGCACATGTAACCATTTTTCGTTTATAGCACCTTCAATGTTTACTTAAGTTATAATTCATTAATTTTCTCACGAACTTTCTATAAGTCATGCATAATTACCAGGCCCTTTGTGAAGATCTCGCAACATTTTTCTCCTAACTACGGACTCCGCTGAGAAACGACCACAGCGAGGAAAATTGTTAAAACAACAAAGACAATATCATCTGCATCATCTGTTTGTGTTCAGAAAAGTTTTCAGACACAATTTATATCACTGTGTGTACAAAACTTTGTTCATCTATATTTGATTTTAATTTTACAAGAAAACCAATAAACGACAAAATAATTTTATTACGAGAATATTATTTCTACACATCGATAAAATCAACATATAAGGTAAAAGAAAAAAAAAAAAATAATAATAGGGAACAGTTGAATTTGAACTGAGGTGCACCAACAGGAAAACACCAACTGCGGTATATGTCCCGTGCCATATCCAACAGTGTATTGTAGAGTACGGTCACCTAATTAGCATAACAAAAACATGTGCATCATATTCCGGGCAAAGCAGCAAATTGCCAGTCTCTGTGCATATATGTCTCTGAAACTAGTAGTACACCAAATTGACCAATCCCATTTTCCATTGATGACAGGGTATTTAGAGCTATATTTGATTGATTGTTAATATGCATTTACAGTCTGGTACCCTCATACAAAGAAGAACATCGACAAGATCGTAGCAATACAACAAAGAGCAACAAGATTCACCTACAACTACAATCCCACCAGTATTGTCACAGCCATCATGAGGCGGCTCAAATGGGAGTCTGCAACAACGAAGAATTAGAGCCAAAGCCACTATGATGTACCGCATTGTCAACTGCTTAGTTGCCATCCCAATGCCTTCTCAATCCACAAAGACAGGAGCAGAAACATTGAGGACATGAATACCACTACAGGATCCCATACAGCCGAACCATTATCTACAAAGAGTCCTTCTTTCCCTCCACCATCAGCCTATGGAACCATCTGCCCGCATAGTTTACAGAGGCAGAGTCTTTCGAGACCTTCAAAACCAGGATTCAATTTTTCACGGGGCCATAACACCTACAGCACATAAATGTATTTTAGCAGCTTTTTGAATTGTAAATTATGACATGGACTCCCCCTCACGCATACGTTTTAATCATTGTGAAATGATGCCGTATATGCGGTCCTTAACTTTAATGGAAGAAGAAATGACAGTCCATGTAATGTCACTCTCTTGTCGAAAAAAAAAAATGCATCGGTGTATATTCCCGGCATCAGACAAGTTCAACAATACAAATTACAATTATGTACTTCAAAAATGGAATTGAAAAATTTCCCCCAAAGTCCATATAACAATAAGACTGATATTATATTTTGTATATGCGTTACGAATTTAGTATATACACACCTCTTGATCTTTTAATAAATACTTCGCTTATTATCTCGTTTCATTTCACTTTTTTGACATTTCTTAAACCGGAAATACTGGACCGGAGTAAAAAACATTCGCAGTGAATATGTAAAAAAAGAAAATTGCCATTTTTACTTTTTAAATAAGAATATAGAGTCATCAGTAACTTATGCGTTGATCATATCTGTATCATACAGTCATTTTAGATATTAGTTAATCTTTATTATTTTAGAAGGACAAAAAATATATGTGATGTCATCGACAGATATTAATGGCGGCAGTAAAGAAGAGTATTTCCGGATAACCAGGAAAAAGAGAGTAAACAACAAATATATTGGTACTGCTCTATATTCACATGTCAGTTAGACTGAAATTCAAATCGAAAAACTGAAAATGATCATTATGATATTCAACATAATGCTGGCTGTATATGTATGCTCATTCTAATTTTTATTATGTTCTGCTTTTGAAGTTTTTCTGCTGAGCTGTTGAGTACTGTACTGAGCCCTGTAGAAATTGTAACAAAAAGTGCAAACTTAGGAAATGTCAGAATAACAACCAACATGATTATTAAGCTCAGAATGATTTATCAATAATAATGATTGTTTAATTGTGTGGTACTGAATCATGGTAGATGTAAGTTGTATAATTCATCAGGTTGGGCACATGTTCAGAACGAGCTATAATAGCTCGATCTAGCTATTATAGCTCGAATGAGCTATAATTTTTCTTATCTGAAAAATGAAAATTTCAGAATTTTAAAGAAACGGTTGCAAGTCGCATTAGAAGTCAGTAAATGCCATAACTTTTGTAAAAGAACTTCCACTGCAAGATGTAAAAGATTGGAGAAACGGCACCAAGAAGCTTGCAAAGTTTTAAGGTGTGTTTTCTCATATTTGGTACGTATTGCAGCCAGGGTTCTTTTGCATAAATTCCATTATTTTCAGAGTACTAATGCGACTTTTAAACATTTTTTGAAAATTCATAAATTTTGATTGTTTACTTAAGAGAAATTATAGCTCAATAGAGCTATAATAGCTAGATCGAGCTATTATAGCTCGTTCTGAACATGTGCCCGACCTGTTCATTATTATTAATTGATTATGCATAGAAATTTGCCGTTAAATTCTGCCTAATAGCATTACTAATGGTTAGTGTTCTTGTCTTTTTCATTCCCAGATTCAGACCAGCAATATCTGCTGGTACTGGGACAGTTCTGAGCCAAACTTTGTTTTTTCATCAATAATTCTGGAATGAAAGTTCACCATGAATCAGGGCTTGAAATTCCCACTTGCCAATGGCGAGTGAAAATGCCCCCGGTGAGTGGTTTTCCGTCTGAACTCTCCCATTTGGCGAGTAAAAAAAAAAAAAATATCGGGTTTGGAATGAAGTTTTTTTTTTCAAAATCTTGATCGCTTCAGTGTTTGATTGTATAAAGCATAAGTTTGATTGTGGTCAGCATCGTAAAAATGGCGATAACGAATCATATATAGGTTTGTGTATATGTCTATGCATCTTATCAACCAATCTGTGACAAGCTGTGACGTCAAATGGCAGAAGCGTGGCCTTTCCTCAGTTATGCCAAGAAAGGCGAAATATTTCTGTCCATGTATGATTAACTTTTATGGGATAACTCAGTTGTGAACATACTATAAGTGCTACAGCTTCCAAACTTGCACCAATGGTTCATTGGGGAATGCCAGTTTGAGTGCATGCATAGAATGCTGCATCTGACCTAGATTTTCTGCTTGAGTGACTTGGTCAACCTTTTTGAGGTATCTCAGTTCTGGATTAATTATAAGTGGTACAAGTACCAAACTATACATCAGTGGTGCATCTCCGTTATCTTTGATTACACTATGTTTTTTGGGGTTTTTAAAAGAAAAAAAAACACCTTTGAAAATTACGGGCTCCTTGATTTTGTTACGGGCTCCTTGAATTTGCAATCCTTAAAAATTTCTCTGATATTCAAGCTCTGAATTGAAGGGGTTATAGATCTCTAATAGCTTTTGAAATTGTTGGGCTTATATTTCATCACCACCGTTTCTAATCTGCTGAGCATAATTTTTATGGGAAAACTTGACCAATTTAAACTAATGCATTCAGGAAATGGAATGACAAGCACATATCACTTACCTGTTGGGTTAATGAAATGCCATTCTACTCATATCAACCCATTTCTTGCAAATATTCTCAAATAAGTAGTTTCACTACATGTGTGGGGTAGTGTGCTCCATTTTTGTAAAACAGCCGTTAAAACTAAAGTCATCTGTGCGTGCTCAAGAGTTACCTTTTCCGACACAAAGTACTAATGTCACATTAGAGAGGGTGGTTATGAAGTATAACCCTGACAATTTCAATAGAAATTAGGTTGCCTCATTGTCTTCAAATCATGCGGTTTTACTCTGTCGTTAGAGCTGTAAATATAATATAAGGAGCAGCAAGAGTCCATTTTTGTTTATATATTGGAATAAAAGTCTTTTTTTAGCTCACCTGAGCCAAAGGCTCAAGTGAGCTATAGTCATAGTGCGCCATCCGTCGTCCGTCGTCGTCGTCCGTCGTTAACTTTTTCACATTTTCGACTTCTTCTCTGGAACTACATTGCAGATTTGGATCAAACTTTGTGTAAATGATGTACTCAAGGTCCCCTACTAAAATTGTGTTCGGGATCCAGATTCCCTCAGGGGTGGATCCAGGGCGGGACCAAAAGTGCCCAAAAGGGTACCCCTCTTCAAACATCTTCTTCTCCAGAACCAGTACATAAATGGGGAAACTAATTGCATTTCAACAATCTATAAAGATGGGTTGTTAAAAATTGTGTTCGGGGTTAAGATCCGTCAAATAGAAATTTACGCTTTTTTGACGTGTTTCTGGACTTAGTCATTTCAATGAAGAAAAGTGTCATGTTTTTCAGTTAATTGATATTGATGATTTCTTAATGACTATTTTGATCATAATTGTGGTAAGGAATATTATTGTGAAAGAATTTTGTCATTATCTCAATTTTTGGATTTTTTATGAATTTTTTAAGACTTCCAAAAAAAAGGGGGGGGGTTGGCCATTTTTCACATTTTCAACTTTTTCTACGAAACCACATGAAAGATTTTAATGAAACATGGAATACATGAAGTACTAAAGGTTCTCTATCAATGTGGTAAATTTCATCCAAATTGGTTAACAGATAATGCCACCATGTCTAAAAAGTAGGTCTCACAATGGTACATATACCACTTGGTAATTGAAATATGGAGAGTAGCGGATCAAATCCAGCTGTGGTCAAAAAAATTTTTTTTTTTTTTACACATCTAAATAAGTTTTTAGATGTTTCTAAACACTCAACATATGAAATTAGGAATTTTACGTTTAAGACTTCCAAAAAATAAAAGGGGGGGTGGCCATTTTTCACATTTTCAACTTTTTCTACAAAACTGTTTGGAACTACATTGCAGATCTAGATCAAACTTTGTGTAAATGATGTACTCAAGGTCCCCTACTAAAATTGTGTTCGGGATCCAGATTCCCTCAGGGGTGGATCCAGGGCGGGACCAAAAGTGCCCAAAAGGGTACCCCTCTTCAAACATCTTCTTCTCCAGAACCAGTACATAAATGGGGAAACTAGTTGCATTTCAACAATCTATAAAGATGGGTTATTAAAAATTGTCTTCGGGGTTAAGATCCGTCAAATAGAAATTTACGCTTTTTTGACGTGTTTCTGGACTTAGTCATTTCAATGAAGAAAAGTGTCATGTTTTTCAGTTAATTGATATTGATGATTTCTTAATGACTATTTTGATCATAATTGTGGTAAGGAATATTATTGTGAAAGAATTTTGTCATTATCTCAATTTTTGGAATTTTTATGAATTTTTTAAGACTTCCAAGAGAAAGGGGGGGTTGGCCATTTTTCACATTTTCAACTTTTTCTACGAAACCACATGAAAGATTTTAATGAAACATAGAATATATGAAGTACTAAAAGTCCTCTATCAATGTGGTAAATTTCATCCAAATTGGTTAACAGATAATGCCACCATGTCTAAAAAGTAGGTCTCACAATGGTACATATACCACTTGGTAATTGAAATATAGAGAGTAGCGGATCAAATCCAGCTGTGGTCAAAAAAATTTTTTTTTTTTTACACATCTAAATAAGTTTTTAGATGTTTCTCAACACTCAACATATGAAAGTAGGAATTTTACATTTAAGACTTCCAAAAAAAATTTTTTTCACATTTTCAACTTTTTCTACAAAACTGTTTGAAGGATTTTAATAAATCTTGATAGAAATAAGTCACTTATGATCCTCTTCAAATTCTGTTGTTTTCGTCCAGACCTCTTTACAGGTGGCACCACCATAGTCAAAAGTAGGTCACAAAAGAGTTCCCTCCTTTAACAATATTCTTTTTCTTACGGGCTGTATACAGAGACAAACAGAATGTATTGAAATGATCTAGAGGGATGAGTGAAGACGTATTGTCATTTTGGTTCCCTTCCAAAATCAAATTTTAGAATTTTTTTTCGACATTTCTTTGGACTTGGTGATTCAATGCAGAAAAAAAAGTATCATATTTCCTAGTTAATTGATAATGATGATTTCTTATGGACTATTGTGATCATAATTATGGTAAGGATTGTTACTTTGAAAGAATTTTGTCAATATCTCAATTTTTGGATTTTCTATGAATTTTTTAAGACTTCCAAATGAGGGTGTATAGGAACAATTCAATCACATTTTTCACTTCTGCTGTTATACCACATGAAAGATTTTAATGAAACAAGGAATACATGAAGTACTAAAGGTCCTCTATCAATTTGGTAAATTTTTATCCAAATTGGTTAACAGATAATGCCACCATGTCTAAAAAGCAGTTCTCACAATGGTACATATACCACTTGGTAATTGAAATATGGAGAATTTTTTTTTCATTTCTTTACACATCTAAATAAGTTTTTAGATGTTTCTCAACATTCAACATATGAAATTAGGCAATTTTAAGTTAGATCTGGACAATATTTGAAACAATTGTTGTTCATGACCCAGACTTGAAATCAGTCAACAAAAGGCCCCACCTAAAGAAAATGACTAACTTGTTGCCCTGAATGACTTCTTGCAGAGACAAAGGAAATGCTTAATATCAAAATCACCTGAATGGATGTGCAAAAAAGTGTTGTTTTTTATTCTAGCCTGAATTAAAATTTGACATATTTTCAACATCTGTGTTGACTTAGTCACATTAATGCAAAAATAAATGAATTCTTCCTTCATGCATGACTGATCATCTAGGTACTCAGGTGAGCGATATAGGCCCACTTGGGCCTCTTGTTTATTTTTAAAGTTGTATGCATAGAAGGATGCAGCCCTGTGTATTTTGTCTTCTCCTTGAAGTACACCCATCGTTTACATGTACTCATTTGATCCTGTCAAGATTATTTGGGGGTCATCAACTGAAATGTTTCGATCTTAGATTTTGTGAGATCACTAATCTCCTGCAACATGTAATCAAAGCAAGTAATGGACAGATCACTGTCTTGCAATTTCATAATATAATGCAGCAAAAGCAGAATTTTTACACAGTATTTTCAGATGTAGGGCAGCAGACAACTGATGTAAAGAGAGATATAAAAAATTGTGTTTAAAGAATTGAAATCATTAATCAGAGCTAGAGATTGGAATGAGTTGATCCAGTACCAGTGGCATTTGTGTCTTGTGCAGTCTTTCTGAAAACTTTAATTTTTACACCTCTAGCCAGTAAGACTACTCCATCCAAACTTTTACTACCCAAGGAAAAATGAAAATGGTACTTGCCACACAAGAAGTCTTAGATTTTTGTAAATTTGAATTAAATTCTCTTTAAAATGCATTCATGATTCATTTTATTGTCATGTCTTTTAAGCATGACATTTTTCTGAAATAGATTTTTTGTTCTTAGAATCTTCCTCCTCCTTATTATCATTATGCTTACAAATGTACTTAGAGAGAACTTCAAGGTATTCTTGTTGATATTGTGCATTATAACGTTTTTTATTTTTATTTTTTTTTTATTTTTTCAAATTTTGCGTAATATTTAAAAGCTCTTCAATGACGAAGATGTGCCTGCAATTTGCATTCTTTTGCTCAAACAATGGGTTTTTTTTACTTAGACTTTAATATTTTTGCTAGGCAGTCAGGCTATTTCAAAAGCAAATTTTAATAGCTGGAAGGAATTTTTGGTAGCCTCAGGCATTGGGCTAGTGTGTTTTTGGAAAGACAACTAGTGTATCACCATTCTCAGAGTCAGTGTAACATCTTTCAATTTATATACATTGTTCTATATAGATACCTGATGAATATGGATGGGAGTGTGTATGTAAAACTCAGGTATTTTTCTAAGCAACAGTACAATTTAAGCCTTCCTGTATTATTTTTACATGGTTCTGCTCATAAGATATGATCAGAAATGTATAAAGTATGTATTCAGATTTTACTAGTTTGAAATTTGAATGACAAAATATTTTGATAATTCATTGTTTGTAAAATTGCTCCTGGAATTTGCATTGCTCTCTTACATTACAGTCTGATGATTTACTCCAAAATTAAATCCCCAGATGTCTGACTTCAAGAATACCGGTACTTGCGAGTTAAATGGAATGTTGAAGTTTACATATAATTTTTGGCCAGATTGCAAAGCAAAATCAAGTCAATGAAATGGCTCTGTCCGTCTGCGTCAAACAATTTGGTTTAGTTCTTGAGTTTAAATTCATTACAGAAAGACCATTGAATTAACTCTTTCAAAGTTGTAGATAGACCTTGATGAACTCTATCCATTAAAACTTTTGTTTGTGACCTTGACCTTGAAGGTTCCCAGTTTCAAGGTCAAATGTGTACTTGACTTTAGTTCAATTATAGAAAGACCGTGAGAGTTATGTCTTTCAAACTTCACACATACATGTAGATTGACTTTGATAAGCACAATTTCCGGTGATTTTCTTTTATGACCTTGACCTTGAAGGTTCCAGTTTAAGGTCAAAAGCATATTTAAGTTTAGTTGAATTACAGAAAGATAATGTGAATTAGATCTTTCAAACCACACATATAGATAGACCTTGATGAGCTGTATGCCTGAATGACCTTTATGACCTTAGCCTTAACGGTTCTTCATTTCAAGGTAAAATGCATACATGTAATTATACCCTCGGCAACGAAATTAGTCTATAAGAATAAGATCTATCAAACCTCACACATGGTTGGTTATTGATGAGCTTTATCCAAAACTTGCAACCTTTTGGACCTTAACCTTTAATACTCAGTTTCGAGGTCAAATGCATATTAAAGCAAAAATCAATTACACTTAACGAAAGATCATTAGAATTAAAACCTTCAAACTTGGCACACAGATGGACATTGATAAGTATTATACCCAGCCACTTTTGTGATTTTGACTTTGAATAATGACCTTGTAATTTTGTCCTTTATACTAAAATAGATTATATTGCACTCTGTTGCTTCTTTGGGATAGTGTTTTAAAACACCTTCTGCTTTAAATAATTGTCCATGCTTCACAATCTGGCCATACTGCCTTCAGAGCTGGTCCAGCCGGTCATCAGGTCAGGATTTTACAAGGACCAACAGAAATCCGCATTTTGCCGGTCCAAATGTCTGACACACATTTCTGCACTGTTTACTTTCACATTGAAGGAAGTCTCTTTCTTCCCAAATCAAAAACTTGTCGATAATGCCCATTGGATAACATCTATTTTTGTCGGTAAATCAAATTCTCTGAAACTGTTGTCACTTGTTAATGCTTTGAGTAATAAGTTGAAAATACTGATAGGGTATGATATTTTTGTCAGCCAATCAGAATCTTTTGACCAAGTCAGGTGCACTGACCCAGATTAGGAAGTTACTTGTACACAACAACAACAGCAATGGCGGCGTCCTGGCCGATCAGATATTCATCAGCTGCTATCCCCAGCCAGAAAAGAGGTGTTCAGAGGGGGAATGGGTGATTCCAAAAAAACTGACATACAAGTGACAAGAGACACAGGTATAGCTGATGTGACACATGATGTACATGTAGACGGAGACTCAGAGGCAGACGAGGAAGATGACTATGAACTTTATGAGCTCAGAAGTGAAATCATAAAAAGACTAGAGAAAGAAATTGAATTTGAATATAACCAAATAATTAATGAAATGAATGAAATCAATGATTTCATGTTCACATTCAAGCATATTTTTGCAAAAAAAGATTCAGTCCACCAAGAAACGATTACCTTATAAACAAGTACTGTACAACAGATTTATGTATTGATTGCATCTAGTACCAAGAGACATGTATGACATTAGACTCAGAATTGTTTATAACATTAGATGCAGACCTAATCCATTGACATGCAACATTGGACACAAAATTGTTTATAACATTAGATGTAGACCTAATCTATTGACATGCATGACATTGGACACAAAATTGTTTATAACATTAGATGTAGATCTAATCTATTGACATGGATGATGATGACATTAGACAGAATTGTATATAACATTAGATGCAGACCTAATCCATTGACATGAATGACATTGGACACAGAGTTATTTGTAACATAAGATGTAGACCTAATCCACTGACATGCATAACATTTTTTTTATTTCTACTGCCATGACCTACTTAACAGCTAACAGTAGGTCAAAAAGTTTTCCAGATTTACAGTTATGAATACAGGTATGATTTGTGACCTAATTTGACAAGAGTTTAAGCCCAATGTACAAAATTTGCTACCCTGATATTAAGTGACGGAAGTGAGTAGATATCATTGTTTTCCTTTTGGTTTGTAATCCTTCTATTGAAAGTAAGCTTAAAAAATTTGTTCAAATGATGTATTTATGGACAAAGAATTCCACTTAAATGTAATATTCTATTGTAAAAGAAACAAAACGCAGCATTGACCTGTTGGTGTGAATGTCCTGTTCAGCAGATCAAATGCTCATTACTTAGTCTAGTGTTAACACAGACACTGTTGGTGTTACATGTGTTCTTGAAGTTGGCATGCTGTCACTGTCTGTGTTACTCGTTGTAACTACATGTAATAAAGGAGTTTGTCTTGGTTTGTTGAGGGAAAAACCCTGGATTTTATTCTAAGACATTGTGCAGTTTATTTTTTTCCTAAATCTTCCAAATATCCTGATTAAATATTAAGATTTTCTACTTTGAGAATGAGACAATAGAGAAAGAATGAAACTTAAGGACCAGGATCATTAACTGCCACTTCCATCCTACTGATTTATTAAAAGTTGAATTTATTTGTATTTTTGTGTGTGGATACCCACCATATGACACATGAAAAAGGTTTTTAGCTCACCTGAGCCAAAGGCTCAAGTGAGCTATTGTGATCAATCACCGTCCGTCGTCCGTCGTTAACTTTTCACATTTTCGACTTCTTCTCCAGAACCACTGAACAGAAATTGATGAAACTTGATAAGCATGTAGTACTTATGGTCCCCTACAAGTGTTGTTGTTTTTCGTCCGGATTCATCAACAGGTGGCGCCACCACAGGCAAAAGTAGGTCAAAGAGGGTACCCTCCTTTGACAAACTTCTTCTTCAGACCGGGGGCATACAGAGACAAACCGAATGCATAGGAATGATCTAGAGGGATGTGTGAAGAAGTGTTGTTATTTTTGGTTCCGTTCCGAAATCAAATTTTTGACGTTTTTTTGACGTTTTTTTGTACTTGGTAGTTTTAATGCAGAAAAGAGGTATTTTTTTCTTTTAGTAAACATTGATGCATTAATTTGGTTTAATTTGATCATTTTGATGGTAAGAAATACTACTGCGAAGAAAATTTTTCAATATTTTATGTTTTGGATTTTTTATGAATTTTTTAAGACTTTCAAGAAAAAGGGGGGTGGGATAATTGGTGTAAACATTTCACAGTTTGAACTTTTTCTTCGGAACCACTTGCTGGAATTCAATGAAACTTGGCATGCATCAAATACTCAAGGTCCCCGACAAATGTGGTCATCTTTGTCAGGATCCATGAACAGGTGGCACCACCACAGACAAAAGTAGGTCACAGAGGGTACCCTCCTTTGACAAACTTCTTATTCAGATCGGGTGCATACAGCGACAAACCGACTGCATAGGAATGATTTAGAGGCATATGGGAAGAAGTGTTGATATTTTTGGTTCCATTCCGAAATCAAATTTTTGACGTTTTTTTCATTTTTATTTTGGACTTTGTTATTTTAATGCATTAAAGAGTTATTATTTTCTTTTAGTAAACATTGATGCATTAATTTGGTTTAATTTGATCATTTTGATGGTAAGAAATACTACTGCGAAGAAAATTTTTCAATATTTTATGTTTTGGATTTTTTATGAATTTTTTAGGACTTTCAAGAAAAAGGGGGGTGGGATAATTGGTGTAAACATTTCACAGTTTGAACTTTTTCTTCGGAATCACTTGCTGGAATTCAATGAAACTTGGCATGCATCAAATACTCAAGGTCCCCGACAAATGTGGTCATCTTTGTCAGGATCCATGAACAGGTGGCACCACCACAGACAAAAGTAGGTCACAGAGGGTACCCTCCTTTGACAAACTTCTTATTCAGATCGGGTGCATACAGCGACAAACCGACTGCATAGGAATGATTTAGAGGCATATGGGAAGAAGTGTTGATATTTTTGGTTCCATTCCGAAATCAAATTTTTGACGTTTTTTTCATTTTTATTTTGGACTTTGTTATTTTAATGCATTAAAGAGTTATTATTTTCTTTTAGTAAACATTGATGCATTCATTTGGTTTCATTTAATCATTTCTATGGTAAGGAATGCTGGTGCGAAGGAATTTTTTCAATATCTCGATTTTTGAATTTTTTATGAATTTTTTAAGACTTCCAAGAAAAGGGGGGGGGGGGGGGGGGGGGGGGACAATTTTTCATATCTTCAACTTGATCTACAGAACAACTTGAAGGATTGTGATAAAACTGGGTAGGATGCAAGTACTCATAGTCCTTTTCAAAGGTTTTGTTTATTGTGCGGATCATCCAAATTGGTTAACAGATAATGCCACCATGTCTAAAAGTAGGTCTCACAATGGTACATATACCACTTGGTAATTGAAATATGGAGAGTAGCGGTTCAAATCCAGCTGTGGTCAAAAAATTTTTTTTTTTTTTTTACACATCTAAATAAGTTTTTAGATGTTTCTCAACACTCAACATATGAAATTAGGAATTTTACGTTTAAGACTTCCAAAAAAAAGGGGGGGTGTGTTTTTGGCCATTTTTCACATTTTCAACTTTTTCTACAAAACTGTTTGAAGGATTTTAATAAATCTTGATAGAAATAAGTCACTTATGATCCTCTTCAAATTCTGTTGTTTTCGTCCAGACCTCTTTACAGGTGGCACCACCATAGTCAAAAGTAGGTCACAAAAGAGTTCCCTCCTTTAACAATATTCTTTTTCATATGGGCTGTATACAGAGACAAACAGAATGCATTGAAATGATCTAGAGGGATGAGTGAAGACGTATTGTCATTTTGGTTCCCTTCCAAAATCAAATTTTAGAATTTTTTTTCGACATTTCTTTGAACTTGGTGATTCAATGCAGAAAAAAAAGTGTCATATTTCCTAGTTAACTGATAATGATGATTTCTTATGGACTATTGTGATCATAATTATGGTAAGGATTGTTACTTTGAAAGAATTTTGTCAATATCTCAATTTTTGGATTTTCTATGAATTTTTTAAGACTTCCAAATGAGGGTGTATAGGAACGATTCAATCACATTTTTCACTTCTGCTGTTATACCACATGAAAGATTTTAATGAAACATGGAATACATGAAGTACTAAAAGTCCTCTATCAATTTGGTAAATGTCATCCAAATTGGTTAACAGATAATGCCACCATGTCTAAAAAGCAGTTCTCACAATAGTACATATACCACTTGGTAATTGAAATATGGAGAGTAGCGGTTCAAATCCAGCTGTGGTCAAAATTTTTTTTTCATTTCTTTACACATCTAAATAAGTTTTTAGATGTTTCTCAACACTCAAGATATGAAATTAGGCAATTTTAAGTTAGATCTGGACAATATTTGAAACAATTGTTGTTCATGACCCAGACTTGAAATCAGTCAACAAAAGGCCCCACCTAAAGAAAATGACTAACTTGTTGCCCTAGATGACTTCTTGCAGAGACAAAGGAAATGCTTAATATCAAAATCACCTGAATGGATGTGCAAAAAGGTGTTGTTTTTTATTCTAGCCTGAAATAAAATTTGACATATTTTCAACATCTGTGTTGACTTAGTCACATTAATGCAAAAATAAATGAATTCTTCCTTCATGCATGACTGATAATCTAGGTACTCAGGTGAGCGATATAGGCCCACTTGGGCCTCTTGTTTCATAAAATGATGAAACCTAATATCCACATGACATTATAAAGACACACCTAATTGGCCTAGGTGTGCAAAAGAAGCAAATGATCACATTTGGACTTTTCTTTACCAATTCAATATAGAGCACAAGCTTAACCCAATTTTATTTTTATACTAGACTTGTTTGTTGTTTTGTAAACAACTTCTGACAAAAATATCACATTGGGTTAAGCATAAGCTCATATCCTAATTTAAGAATGTTATGTTTTATGCTGATTTGCCAAAGCTACTAATTTTCAGGGGTTCTGGATGAAATTTATTTTCTTAAAATGACTGTCAAAGCTATATATTAATTACATAGTTTGATAGGATTTATGTAGAAATTTCATTTGTCCGGGAAATTTAGACATAGCAGGTTTCTGTTGTAATAGAGAGTATATCAGTGCATCATAAGATGGGTATCAATTCTATCTTACATAAATCAGATCCAGGTCTGCATTGGCACAATGCAAAATACTTTTTACTCACATATAACGGTAATGAACCATGCAACAACCAGTAATTTAAGAGTGACCAATTACATTTATGGTCTATACATAATAGGCTTATGCTGAATGTTTTCAAAGGAACAAGATTGACTGATTTTAATGACTCTTTTATTTGTTTACATCGTTAATACCACCGAGTTCAGGTATTCGAGGATATACTGAGAGAGATAATTCTTAAAAAGTGGAGTTACTTCCCTTGACACTTATCACAGTTTTTCGTGCTTTTAATGCCAATTGGTTGCCTCAATTAACTGCCATGATTTATTAGGGAAATGAATCCTTTAACAAAGTGTGCCATCATTATCTATATAAATGTTGTCTTTCAATAGATATTTATGATTTTAGCAGCTGTTAAAATCATGACATGATTACTATTTTACATGTCAGGATGCCTGAAGGCTTTTTTTCTTTTAATTTTAATTTAGACATTTACGCTATTATTAAATGTCAGTCAAAACACAATAAAACTTTTTGTCCTATTACATGCAGATTTATGGTTCTCACCCTGTTGATCTGTTTGTTGGGCTATTGTGAAAAAATAAACAACTAAAACAACTTTAATATTTGCTTAGCTTACCTTTTGAGAAAGCTAATAGCCCAGTCCATCAGAGGTAATACTATGCTTTGATATTTTGCTTGTGTGTGTGTGTGTGTGTGTGGTGATTTTATGTTTGTTTTTTTTTTTTTCAACTAGACATTTTCTTTGGTACCACACTTTTTACTTTGTAATTTGAATTTTAAAGATAGATTTTTGATTTGATTTGACTTTGGTCATGTGCATTCCTTTGGCACTACAATTTTGGTAAATTGTAACATTGACATTGATTTAGTGTCTACTTTTAGCAACTCTAAATTTGGTCATATCTTTGTGCATAAAAGATAAGTCTTTGATAGTCCACGTGTATATTCCTTGTCACAAAACCATTCTACTAGTGCTAAATACTTTAATTACATACTCTTGATATGAGCATTTTAAGAGAAGAAAAATGCATGAGAAATCTGATCATATGAGCTGTTCATGATTTTTATTGTTCCCCACTTTTAGCAAAAGCGAGGGGACATTAAATCTCATTCGCCTGTTTGTCCGTCTGTTCATCCGTCTGTCGTACCGTCCATCCATCTGTCACAAAAACTTTAACTTTGGTAATAACTTTTTAACCGTAAGGCATAGGGCCTTCATATTTGGCATGTGTGTCCCTTATTGCAATACCTTTCCGTTGGTATCAAAATTTTTATAATGTGACCTTAACCATGACCTTTGATCTACTCTAATGTAACTTTTTAACCATAACACATAGGGCCTTCATATTTGGCATGTGTGTCCCTAATTGCAATACTTTTCCGTTTGTACCAGAATTTTTTATCATGTGACCTTGACCATGGCATTTGACCTACTTCAATGTAACTTTTTAACCTTAAGACATAGGGCCTTCATATTTGGTATGTGTATCTGTAGACATCCAAAACCATGACAATATATCACAGTTCACTGCACCCCTGCTGATAGAACCCCGAAACTGGTGAAAGTGGGAGACCACAAATCTCTGAATTTACTTGTTATACTTTTAATCCTAAGCATAAGTATACCACGGTCTTCACATTAAATTTGTCATTTTATACACTATATTGAATTCATTTCTCTTTACATGTACCACTTCTGTAAATCTATTCACTTGAAAATTTACCATGATCATATGCATTTTTATTTTATGAATGTTTCTATTTTCAGATCTATCACATTGTAAAAGATTTTTCGATATGAGGTGAGTATAAATCAAAACTTATATAGAATTGTAAGGTGACATGAATTGGAACATATAAAAGGTACTGCTTAAATGTTATGGCTAGAGGAAATAGTTCCTTGAGTAGCACTCCTTAGGCATAAGAGTTTATTCTTGAAGATGAGTCATCTCCTAGAATTCCTATAACATACACATGTATACAGTCTCATTTACTTATTTGAGGACAGTTCAAATGTCTAATTATGTCAAAATTAATTGTAAGATATCAGTTTGACTTATTGGATCCTTCTTAAAGAAATATATACATTTTCATTAGGGGTGTCACAATATATTGATATATTGTATACACGAAAATTTGTATCCTATCACGCTACGCATTTCATATTACGATATATTGCCAAATTCCATTATTCAACTGCCCAATACGTTCTTAATCAGTTAAGTCCACATCCATTAAAGGTGTAATATGGAACCATCTTTGGTTAAAGCGTAACAAAAAGACCATCTAAAGGACGCTCTTGTGGTGTGCCGTAATTGTGATGCAGAGTCAAACACGCAAATGGAAAACCAATTTTTTATAGATGACCAAAATCTGTGGTGAACAGTGAAATTTGAGTGATTATTTTGTATTTGTGGATTAAACTGATCTAACAGCTTCTTGTATTATATGTATGTTTCACTCAGACATCTGTGAATGTAACTTTTATTCAGTAAGAAAAGATTGGAAATATAGAAATAAATCAAATTTCTGTACAAGTAATATCACAGGCAATATATCGCAATATGTATCGCAATACAGTAAAAAAAAATATATCGCAATTTGCTTTTCCTTGTATCGTGACACCTCTAATTTTCATCAAATTTTAAACTCAAAATATGTTGTCAGATCCATGAGGTCATCCTGGCTGTACAGTTATATCACAGTCTACAACTCAAAATCTGAACTGGGAATCATACAAACAACCTATTGTTTCTTATTTTTTCTCTCCAAACTCGTCACATCTCTTTAATTATTTTTCACCACGTTAGGATTACCACTGAATCTTGTAGAAAACAACTTCTCAGATTATGCAACAGAAATTCATTCAGAAGTGTGTGTACGGGTACTTACAATAGCAGTACATGTATTAACCTGGTAAATGGAGTTGATATTCATTAAATTGGAAGTTTTTATTATATTCATTAATACTAATTTATAGGTACAGTTATTACAGCATATTTATGAAGTTTCAGTGATTCCATAGTATGAAAACATTAAAGTGCATACACTGTGTAGTTCTGGAATGGCAATCTGAAGAGATGTAATACTGGGTGGACAAGACTATAGGCAGGACTTGATAACAAATTACGTATTGGATGACAAGAATTCAGCATTACAATTTAAAGCACTTACTTATTGAGCATTGATATATTTTTGTATTTGAATTTGTTTGATTTGACTATTTTAATATTTTTAAATGATATTAAATTTGTTAGAAAATAACGTTAACTTGCCTAATGAAGATATTAATATCTTATGTTTTTGAAAAGAAATTAAGATGTACATTCACTCAGATTTTGGTATGCTTACAAAGAGCACTACACTACATTCTACGTAATGCAAGGAGGATTGCATAGAGATTGAACTGCATTTAGAAATGGAATGCAAGAGAAAGCTTTTGCACATTAGATGTACATTAACAGTATAGACAGTTAGTAGTCATCGGCTAATATCAATTGATGTATGACATGGATGAGCTAATAATGAGTCAGGGTTGTAATGAAAAAGTTTCTCCTATCTTGTTGGCTGCCAACATGTTGAAAGTCGTTAGTTGTGCAAAGGTCAAACGTTTAAAGCTTGTGCTAAAACTTTAAATTGACATTGTTACTTAGGATGAGATATCTTCTGAAGTTTGTATCACTTCCCAATGCTGAGATTTGACTAAATCTGAAACTTAAATCAAATTATTGACAGACTTATGACCGACTGCCTGCTTGCCCAGCCTGGCCCAATCAGATGACTGACCAACCCAATCTAAATACCAGAATTGCTTTGCAATCCATCCAATTAATGAACATGGGAATTGTATCACATATATAGGAAGAAAGTATTGCATGCACTTAATGGTACTACAGACAAGATTCAGAGTCAAGTGAAAACCCAGCAAGCGTCTATCTTACTTTGTGAGAGATTCCTGTGATAATATGTTGTTTTATTGGACCATATTTTGACAAGACAAAACAATCTTCTCTTCATAACATTTTGTTTGATTTGATTTATCTATACATGGACTACATCACAATATGTGTATACTGAGTTCAGATGTTCTTCATTTCAAGGTAGTATGTCATGACCTTGACCAAAGTCCATGCCACTGAAACAGTACATGACCCATAACTATAGAGTCCTTTTGAGGTGTAATAATAACGTACATATAACACTGTGGCCGAATAATTTGTCATGATTCTAACCTACGGTTACATCTTTAAATTCTAGGTACTGGTAACAGTTAATTAAGATACTGAAATAGTTCAAATGTTAATGAATTCAGAAGTGTCTATGAAAAAGAGGATCATTTGGAGCTTCATTTACATTTCAATGACAAGAGAGATCCACCATTTAAGTAAAAACACTAAAAAGCTACACCTCATTGTGGCATTTCATTTTCAAAATTTGTCCGGTTTGAACTTACCCTCAGTCTGCAGAAAATGTGCTTGCTGAAAATACCTTAACTCGGGATATGAAAATACTGACCCATTAGATAAATTTTAATATTGTTACTTGTCATTTCAATCAAAAAGATGTACCTAGCAAAGATATCCACTCATTAGCCGTTAATTTTTCATCCTGAGCAGAACTTAGGGTAGCCAAAAGGCTTGCATGACTTCAGTCAGAGTCAAGTGGTACTTTGAAACCTTGTATGTCTTTAGGTGTCTTGCATTGTCCGTCATCCAGAAACAAGTGAACATTTTTAATTCTGTGAAATTATTAGGCTAGTTTTCACCATCATGAAGCATGTTTAAGATTAGGGGAACGAAAATTGTACATTCATTATCCCCACTCACTTGGGATAGGGGGAAAAACTGCTAAAATGCTTAAAACAGCCCTGTTTTAAAAATTTCTTCTATACTCCTGTATATTTTGTAGAAAAAACTATGCATAATTACTAAGAGCTTGAAGCCCTCTACCAAAATTTTTAAAATCATGGTTGGTAAGTTGGTTGATTGGTGTTTTATGTAGCTTTCAACAATTTTTCAGCTATATTGCAACATGGAAGCAGGAGGTAACCAACCTCTTAAACATAGTTTAATTTTGTTCCTGTTCATTAATTGTTTTTTGCTAAGTTATGGCCCTTGGATTTAATGCAAATACATGTACTTAGTTTCCCACAATTTGTTTCAGATTGTCAGACCAGAGATTATCATTTGATATTTAGTACAATGCTTACAGATCAGTTTTGAATTTTGTACCGGTTCACATAAATGTTTTTCATCAATTGTAGTATGACTCACTTACGCATTATATATTCCAAGATATGTATTTACTCTATCAGCCCCTTATAATTGGGTGCATTGTAAAATTTGTTGGGGATGGTAGGGGACATGTATTGCTAAAGCAATACACCCAGAATGCTTGCTTTGTTCGTTTCAAATCAGAAAAGGAACTTTCGATGTTTTTTAGACATTTGTTGAACTTTGTCATTTTAGCCTAATTTAGAGTAATTTCTTTTATTTTCTCTTTGTATGTTGCTTATAATGCATTGATTTTGGGTATTTTAACTGACTTTATTGAAATAAAATAGATGTTATTGGAAAGAAATGGAATGCAACAATTTCTAGGATTTTTTTGCAAAATTTACAAAATTAAAAAAAAAACAAAATGGGGAGGATATACTATTAACTTAAAATGATGAGCTTTGATGGATGTCTTCTTCAGTGAAATGATTTTGATGAAACTTTGTAGGGATGAAGTACTCAAGGTCCCCTACAATGTATCTGTTTTCGACCATATTCGTCAAGGTGTGGATTCTAGGCTGGAGTACATGGCTCAAGAGGGTACCCCCTCTGAAAACCTCTTCACACTGGCTTCATAGATCATCAAATAGAGTGAATTGGAGTGTCTGAAGAAGTGGTGTTGTTTCTGGTGTCCTTTTGGAATCAAATATTTATGGGATTACATTTATGGGATTACATAGTTTTAAATATCTCTTACAAGGCTTATGTCAAAGTATCTTGTCAAATTTTGGCTTCTGGATTTATCATGATTTTTGTTTTCTATTTTTGAGATGTTGAAGGTTAGCAGTTGAAACCCTGTTGGAGGTAAACAAAATCATTTTATAATGCATCAAAAAAAGTTAGTGTTTTGCAGCAATCAAAATATAAGAAAAAAAAAATACTGACTTGGTTTTTTCATACGTTTTATGTGTCATTTTGTAGATTTATTCAGTATATATATAGAAAGGCCATTAAGTATTTATTTGCTAACTTTTATTACATGTATTATTATTATTAGGAATTATCTACAAATGTACCCGAAGAGTTGACATTTTACACACATACATCTGAAGCAAGCGTTTGGTATCTTTGTACATCTGGTGAATAGGAGAATCAAGCATTTGGTATCTTTGGTACCTCTGGTGAATAGGAGAATCAAGCATTTGTTATCTTTGGTACCTCTGGTGAATAGGAGAATCAAGTATTGATATATATCAGCAATATTCTGTTAAAAATTAAGAAGAGTAATTATTTTGTCAGGCATTGAAGCAGTCTGAGACGTCGTCTTGATTTCTGTTGTTATACAGTAATACTATTTAGGTTAACATTTATGAGCACATAATTTATTTATAGTATGATGGGTACAGTGTCCTTGTTATGATCAACTTCTGCTTCCAGTATCGCTATAAACTCTAAAGCATAGTTATAACTTTCGCTAGATTTCTGCTTACACTTTAAAATACCCCTTCTTGGACTGTTGGGGTTTTTTGTGAGAGAGAGAGAACAGTCGGAGTAGTAGTGATGGTTTCGCGGAACGACCTTGACTATCTATCAGAGACAATGCTTCTGAACAATAGCTACTGTTAACGACAAGGGTTTTCGTCATCACCACCACGCAGAGTACTCCGTAGCTAAGTAGAAGATGGTGCGATCGGTGGTGATATGATTGGTAACACTTGGCTCACTAGAGAAGTTTGTCTGATTACACATCTCGACACCCTTCACTTTACCTGTGTCTCTGGCACGCCACATGCTTGTCGTTCTCTCCTTTCTCTCTCTTTCTGATTTTGTCTCTTGTGAAAGCTGCATGCAGTTGCAGTTGCACTGAGACCACTTTCAGAACAGCAATGATATTGGTGTCCTGGTGATATACTGGACATCTGATATTCTTCAAAAATAATATGGAGATGACAGAGAGGCAAGGATAGGTTGTTTGATGTTATGATTTGCTGAATCATCATTCTTGTACAATGGATCATGTTCAGGGGAGTTATAGAATCATGCGCCTCCCGATAATCTGATGGAGCTGATAGGTAAGGCATTGTATAGGGATTTATAACGGATGCTTCTTTATTTAACGATTCATAAACAATTTACTACGGTTTATTTTCTTATTTACAAAGACTGACATTCGTTCCACTGTACCTTGTTATCGTAGTAAAAATATTTTATTTGGATCATTGAAAAAGAACCATACAAAAATTTACCGTTTTATTAAACTACAGACGTTGGAATTCTATGTATTGTTAATCCGAATTTTGCTTCAAAATTTTACATTTTGATTATTTTATTAAAAATACATGTATATCGTACGGAGAGTCAGGACTGTGACGTTGATAATTAGTCGAAAAATATTCCAAGATATAACAACAAAACACTCGAATGTCCACAAATCTTCGACCGCCTTTATCAAGTGAGAAATATTGAAAACAGATTATCAAGTTACGTCCATATTGCGTCACGCTTTCATACTCCAGCAATATGGACGTAACTTGATATTCTGTTTTCAATATTTCCCACTTGATAAAGGCCACGCGGCCGAAAATTTGTGGACATTTGAGTGTTTTGTTGTTTATTCATTACTACTTCCCTACGGGGGACTTTCATATAGTTATTCCAAGATATAATCTCGTGCGATAAACATTCTTAAAAAATTCAATATATTATCTAAAAGTTTTCGAAGTTACTCAAAGAGATGGGGTTTCATAAAAAGAAAAGTTTACATAGAAACTGTAAATAAATGCACGTGTCTTTATTCTTCGCGTGTCCTTGCGGTTTTTCTTTCTCGACAGTTAATTTTAGAGTATTTGGTAGTAAAACTTATAGCACTACAGTCAGATATGGCCATCGTGTTAAATGTCAACGATAAAACCTTCAAAATATCCCCTTCAAATATCCCCCTTTTTCCGGACAGTATTTTGCTTCCTGCAATAAGTAATTTAATTGTTCACGTGTTTTATAAAATATGAGAATTTTCGCAGATAAATGAAATATCGTAAACTTGTGTCGTGTAGTAGATTTCCGTAATGTCTATTATTCTCTATAGCCCAGTCTTACAGTGGTTGGATGCATATCAGTCCGGCTTTTTATGCGCTTCTTTTTGTTTCGTTTCCAGATAATTACAAGGAACGCTACAGTCACATTTGTGATAACCATGGCATGCAGGCTAAATTATGTAGTTCCATTTTTTGTTACTTATACTCTCCTCATCCCAGTAGATGGAACGTTGGCAGGGGTTTCCTTGGGCCTGGATCGCTTTATCAATTTACTTATACTCTCCTCATCCCAGTAGATGGAACGTTGGCAGGGGTTTCCTTGGGCCTGGATCGCTTTATCAATTTACTTATACTCTCCTCATCCCAGTAGATGGAACATTGGCAGGGGTTTCCTTGGGCCTGGATCGCTTTATCAATTTACTTATACTCTCCTCATCCCAGTAGATGGAACGTTGGTAGGGATTTCCTTGGGCCTGGATCGCTTTATCAACTTATACCTTCCTCATCCCAGTAGATGGAACGTTGGCAGGGGTTTCATTGGGCCTGGATCGCTTTATCAATTTACTTATACTCTCCTCATCCCAGTAGATGGAACGTTGGCAGGGGTTTCCTTGGGCCTGGATCGCTTTATCAATTTACTTATACTCTCCTCATCCCAGTAGATAGAACGTTGGCATGGATTTCCTTGGGCCTGGATCGCTTTATCAATTTACTTATACTCTCCTCATCCCAGTAGATGGAACGTTGGCAGGGGTTTCCTTGGGCCTGGATCGCTTTATCAACTTATACCTTCCTCATCCCAGTAGATGGAACGTTGGCAGGGGTTTCCTTGGGCCTGGATCGCTTTATCAATTTACTTATACTCTCCTCATCCCAGTAGATAGAACGTTGGCATGGATTTCCTTGGGCCTGGATCGCTTTATCAATTTACTTATACTCTCCTCACCCCAGTAGATGGAACGTTGGCATGGATTTCCTTGGGCCTGGATCGCTTTATCAATTTACTTATACTCTCCTCATCCCAGTAGATGGAGCATTGGCAGGGGCTTCCTGGGGCCTAGATCGCTTTATCAACTTACTTTAATATCCTCATCCCAGTAGATGGAACGTCGGCAGGGGTTTCCTTGGGCCTGGATCGCTTTATCAACTTTTTTCTTGTATGTTTTACTCACCATGTTGTAGATGTCTTACGATTAGATGAAATACAGGCACTTCTGTCAAAATCTTTTTCGGATTTTGTTACCTATAAGTGGTATCCTAGTTTCCGATTACCCGTCTTTGGTTTGGTTTTTGAATCAGCTTACATGGTTTATAATTCGGCTACACTGATTATTACCATTGTCTGAATAGGGTGGTAATAAAAATACTCACTTTTGTACTCATACGACATACTAGATAAAATTTCTAATTCAAGTCACGCGATGAGTACAAACATTTAAACCATGTATAAGTTGACTATTTCGAGAATTAAAAAAAGCTATTTTAAGACTCGTTGAAAAATCCAATCCGGATATCTTACATTTCTCTACCGTATATTACATTCTACTTATACAGGAAAAGTTTTCAACAAGATTCACTCTGTCATTTCTCTTGTTCCTGTTGAGTTTATCAAAATCTGTAAAAGACTTATTATTTGTTGAATTCGAGCCCACAACAATATAATGTGAATTAATAATATTGTTAGCAGTGTGGGTTTTAGTAGAAAAAGTTTTCCTTGCAGAGGGCGGACTGTACGTCCTTGTAGGTGACTTATATAGAGTGGTTCTCGATGGAAAACACAAAACCTTATTTCCTTTATGTCCTTAGGAATATTGTAAAACAATTTTTCCTCCCAGTGTTGCCAGCGAGTGTCATAAGATTGTAGTGTTTATGGAACTACGTTTGCAGTGTAAACATTCAAACATCCATTTCTTTGTACAGTGCATTGCGACGTTCTTCAGGTAAAAATCAATTCAACATATAGACTTTGTTTCATGAAACGATATTGTAAGTAACGTTCATCCTTTTGTTTCAGATTTGCCCAATCCTTTGATCCGTCCACTTAGTCCAGGTAAGTAGATGGCTCTTTCCATTCACTCTTTGCAGAATTTTCTTTACATCTGGACTTCAAAGTTTTCTTGTTGCCTATATGCATTGCATTAAGACACACGATTGCGTCTATGCCAAGCGTAACATTGACACGTGAAGGCTTTTGTATCCAGTTCCTGTCCTACATGTGGGTGGATGGGTAATTGTTTCCAGGTCTTCCTTTATGCGGAAAGGACAAAGTCAGAACCACGTAGAATTCTGTGCTGTATTATAATTAAAGAAGCACAATGTATTCAGTAAGGATTTCTAAGTCTTTTGTTAACGAGATGTCACGATCAGTATTGAGAGGGTACACTATTATTCGCTCTTGATCTACAAACAGATATGACAGTTAGCTGGACAGTTAGCTTTCTGTCTAAATCAGGCGAAGAAGATAGGACTTGAAGTGATTTTATATACATGTTCTTTCAAAAAAATTGGTCGTATCTCGTGAACGGTGACTGTAAAATAAAAAGGTAACTGATACATTGTCCGTGCAGCTGGCATTCATGAGATCATGTCCCTGGGAGGAGTCAAGGTCTCCTGTCTGAGTAGCAATAACCTACACGGCCTAACACTGCATGATGAAAGTGGAAGTGGGAAAGTAGAAAGTGTCACAGCCACACAACATCGATGTATATATAAATGTTTATGTTAAGTTTGTTCTTCAAATGCTTTGGATTTCCCTGTTTTCGGCCTTCGGCGTCACGGAAGAGACATAAGTTGTCGAAATGCGCATATCGTGCAGTAAATTCATACAGGTACATCTGTTCTCATAGTTGTCATAACAAACCCTACGCGGCAATTTCTATACGCCCGTCTTCAAACGGGGCGTAGTATGTTATGGCGTTGTCCATCGGTCTCTCGTCCGTCCGGCATCCGTCGGCTGTAGTTTGTCCGGTCCATAACTTTTCACTCCTTGCATGGGTTTGAATGATTTTTCCCAGAATTGTTGCCTAGAGCTCAAGGGTGTGTCATGACCTTGAACCAAGGACAGATATGTAAAGTTAAGGTCTTAGTGCTTATGTCAGGTAAATTCTTGTCCAAACCATAACTTTTTGATACATGGATGGATTTTAATAGTATTTCACAGAATTACTGCCCAGAACCCAGGGTATATCGTGACCTTGATCCAGGGCCATATCTGCGAGATCAAGGTCACAATGCATAATGATTGGTAAATTCTTTGTCCGGACCCTAACTTTTTACTCCTTGCATGGATTTTAATACTTCACAGAATTGTTGCCTTGGACTCAAAGGTGATTCTTGACCTTGAACCAGGTGATATCTGCAAGGTTAAGGTCACAATGCATATGATGGGTAAATCTTTGTCCGGGTCATGACTTTTCCCCATTGCATGGTTTGAATCATATTTCACAGAATTGTTGCCCAGGACCAAGAATGTATCATGACCTTGAATTTAGGTCATATCTGCAAGGTCAAAGTCTCAGTGCTTATGTCAGTTAAATTCTTGTCCAGGCCATAACTTTTTGATACATGCATGGATTTGGGTATTTAACATAATTGTTGCCAAGGGTGTATCTTGACTTTGAACTAAGGTCATATCTGTAAGGTCTCGGTCACAGTGCTTATGTTTCCCGCTTAAATTTAACGGGACGACGGGCGTATTGGTATTAAACATTAGGCGTTGCTCTTGTTTATTATGAAATTCACATACCATAGGGAATAGTTGTGGCAAAAATAAAATAAAATGCGAAGAAAATTGGTAATAGATGGCTGTAACACTCTCAACAACACATGCCTGCTGATGTTCTGAATCCCAGAATTTCAAAAGCGAGATGCGGTATCGGGATGAGTGGACATCTCTTCTTTGACCAGCCAAATCCGCCCTGAATGCCGTAAATATACCAACACTGCACGCATAGGATGAAAGTGAGATAATACTATAGGAAGTGTAACACGCACAACGCCAGAGCATGGCTAAAAAAATACATAAAGTTAATCCTTCCTGGGTTTTAATCATTATAACTTAAGTGATACAGCCGTTTGGAACAAAAACAAAATGTTTTTAACACCGACATGCTTTTCAATAATCGACACAACATGAATTAGATACCCGGATGTCTTCTAACAGTACTCCTCTGTCATTATCAACTGCCGCCATACTTTTAATGTCAATATACAAATAAGGAAAATACTATTCAAAGTATGAATAAACAAAAAACCCCATTAAAACATACGTATGTTTTCATGTGTCCCTTGTTATTTGATTGCCAAAATATGCTTTGATAGTGCTACTTTCTTGCCTTTTTTGGTCGATTTTGTATTGTTTTTCTGATTTGGCGTTGAATGCCAAACCAACAGACAATGTAATACGTTTACCATCAAAGCATTGATGTTTTTGTGTTGATCTTTATTCGTATTGTACGGTGCCCAAGACTTTCCGAAGTCGACAGTTCGTAAACATACTCATGTGCGAAGTATGTGCACCTTATTGATATAGTGATGATATTGGGAACTTTACAATCCAGATATAATTAAGTCTTTGAAGTTTAGCATAAACACATTTTAGGTTAGGCGCGCTGGTAAAAGTAATTTACTGCCAGGGTCATAAGCTCAATTACTATAATGTTTTCTATCTTTCCCATTTTCTGGAGTGAAGCATATCAGTACTGGTTGTTAAATTAATTATAGTAAGTTATGTAAGTGGATTTATGTCCTGGGGATAGGAGAAGAGTGTATATTTATCTGAGATCAGTCATTTTCAGGACTTTCTGAGTTTTAGTAAAATGCAATTTACTATACTGTAAAAATAATTACATGTACTAGTGTCGTTAACACCGTGGTGTGCATTTTATTAAAATACAATACCTACTTTTTAATACAGATATTCAGTAGTATACGGTACCAGTAGAAGTAAACTTGAGTGCCCAATAAAACTTTCTCGGAAGAAGTTACGGATTTATGAAAACGGCATTGGAAGCTGATAAACAGCAATGGCCACAATGTCTTGCATGAACTGTCAAGATGTATACAAAATACAGAACCGAAAAGTGTGTCCACTGTCGGTGATGATTTATTGTCTTGTTTCTGCCATGAATGAGTTTCATCATGGACAGTAAATGGTTCTCTTGTATTATTCTTGTGTAGAGATGATGAAGGCAGATCTGACGAGGATGTTCACTTTCTGTTACCTTTTGATATGCTTGGTCATCTGTCTTAGTATATTAAGATTGGATTGGATTTCTTTCCTTATCATTTCATTTGAATACACATTGCACTGTGCAGTGACAGATTTGGAGAGGGGATGCGGTTGTCCCTACTTCGTCCGATGTGTTTCATAATATCATAAGCGTTTTATGTATGTATTTATTTTTTTAAGTACTTTTGGTCAAGCTTTCCCTTTTCAAAAGTCGTGGAATCGGCAGTGCATCACACACAGGCAATGTATAATTGCCCTGTTGTTTTTTTTAATCACGTTGGTGTTAATGGTATCATATCTGTTTTGAAACATTTCAGTAGGACCGTATGTCTTGTAATCTACATACATGTAGTTGTTAATTAGATAAACGAATGGAATTGAAGGAAAATTTCATTAGGTTATTAAAATGATGGAGTCTAAATAAATTATGTAATTCAAGATAATTTCATGGAATTATTGAAACATTTGTCCCGTATTTTTTTTTTAATATCATAGAATTTAATGCGTATCATTCATGTTGAAAACAATATTTGGAGACTGATTTTGATTTTATTGTGAGGTGATATGAGAGTTACCTTAATTTCTGATAAATCACACTTGGAAAGCGGTAGACGAGTGGTGCCGTACATTACCTGACTGTCATCTCGGGATATCATGATGCTGTATGACGGTGAAATCCCCTCTACAAGCATCAGAAGTGTTTAGGCAGCTTGGACATCAGAGTACTGTAAAAGTCAGATCTAGAAAAAAAAGTACTAAAGTATGTGTCCAGTACATGTGCCCAGATTAAAATGGGACGAGCTTCCTCTTGTCTCGTGTGATGAATATGATTATAAGTTTGGGAGGAGGTATATTGGAATCACTTTGTCCGTGTGTCTATTTGTCTGTATGTCCGTCTGTATGTCCAGAAAACTTTAATCTTGGTCATAAAGTGTTTTTTAAGGAGAACAGGAGTGCTCTGTAAGGAAAACAGGAGTGCGCTGTAAGGAGAACAGGAGTGTTTCGTAGGAGAGCACGAATATTTTGTAGGAAGAGCAGGAGTGTCCTGTAGAACAGAGTGAGTGCTCTGTAGGATAGCAGGAGTGTTCTGAGAACGTGAGACTAGATGACATAACAGATCAGCTAAAAGCTCGAATTCAGTGCTTGATTCAGTGACATTTACTGGGTATTAATTATAAATCCTTATAATGTATATCCATAGGGCTTTCCATGTTTCATGTCCTAGCTCTTTCACTCCGTCTGCAATGTAAGTATACTAGCATTAGTAGAGTTGTAATAAAGTTATCGTTCTCTTCGAATAACAAACGAATAATTCATCAGCTCGCTCGTGCCTTGGAAACGTTAATCTGGGACGTGTTTGTCATCATTTCTCCATTGTTTTTATTATAATCGTCACATGGGCATTGACCTGAGAACCATCTGCAACCCTCCCTATCTCTTTTCCTCCTTAGTATTGCAGCTTTCTTTCTGATTTATGTTCACTGCTTCCTCAGAACACTACCATCGGTCACATCTATTTATCCCGTTTCATACAGCAAGTTCTCCTCGCATGTTTTCTTCATTAGGGCAAACGAATATAAGGGAGATCAAAAGCAATTCTGTCTTATTAATCGTTGT
The DNA here is from genome assembly GCA_035048485.1 of Pteria penguin. Classification (NCBI taxonomy): domain Eukaryota; kingdom Metazoa; phylum Mollusca; class Bivalvia; order Pterioida; family Pteriidae; genus Pteria; species Pteria penguin. The sequence goes on from CM068580.1 coordinate 87,952,845, forward strand.
ATTGCATTATAATAGATGCTAAAATCACATATATAGTTCATGAAGAAGTTTAATCTAAGAATGTCAATTACAATTTTACGAGAACAGTGACGATACCATGATTGAGTCAATCAAATGAAGAAAAAAAAACCACAATCGAGCTTAAATGATATTTAAAGAGATGTCTGAATCACGAGTTCTGATATTTGGTCAGTCTCTCTGTTCGTCCGTGTCACTTTAGGAACTTCATATTGGACGAATTGTTGTCGCCAGGGACATTTTGCTTCAGTAGTACATATTGTTGGAGTAAAAATATCTCCATCTAAATTCGTTAAGTAGCCGATATACCATGAATGTTAGATCTGCTAACCACTAAAATAGTCCTTTGTTACATTGAATTTGCTGCCGTGATTTAGCAAACTTGAGGTAGTAGTTCAGCATTTTAGCTATAGTGCAGACGATCAGGGTTCGATTGCCGGATTACGCCACTACATTTAACAGATAAGTTATCTCTGCTATCATGTCGCAGCATGACTGAACATTTGTTGATAGTGACGTATAACCTCAACACACCAAACGGTTTCAACGAATTTTAAACAAAGTCTAACACCAGACTAGAAAATAACCGATGTTTTGAAATCGCATTTCTCTAAACCGCGGTCATATGAATTTTAAAAAGAGAAGGGGTCAATATTCGTAAGATTCCTCAATAAATCCCCGGAGTTTTTTTTTTTCTGCTCAAATACCTCTTATGTTCAAAATATAACTCAGCAAAGTTGTGTTACTGTCTGTTATAAACACTGAAGTTATCCCCTGGGTCATCCTTGGAATGTTTCTGGGATTATCTTCATTTAGATCATAGTGTGATGTCACTCCGACTTCGAAAGTTCGACACAAAATCATGATGCAAACGTAATGGGAGAGTATATATATTGTGACGGATGGGTATCGCCGCAGATAGCTCAAAGGTTAGAGCCTCCGTCTTGATAGCAGAAGGTTCTTGGTTCGAATCCCGGGTCCGGCCACAATTTTTCACCCAGCCTGTTACAGATTTGGTAATATCAGATTTCTTCTGATACAGCCCTCATAAGTTGCATGTTTAATTGTGCACTGTGAAGGTTACGTTCTTTGGGTTGTTGCGTGTTCCGGTTTCCAATCTTGGAAACCTCTGGCAGGGAGAAGTGTGACGCACGGGTATCGGGTAGAGCGTCCGTCTTGATAGCGGAAGGTTCTTGGTTCGATTCCCGGTTCCGGTCACAATTTTTCAACCCGCCTGTTACAATACATACATATATATATATATGTGTGTGTATATTTTACTTGAAAAATATTCTAATGAAATTGAAGACGAGTTTCCCGAGTTCTTCAAAACCATGATGGCTTCTGCCGAGTATACCAGGTGAGGTAACATGTGTTTGGTTTATATGCTGACAACTGTATAATATACGCCACATGTGGCACGCGCCAGGGGTAAAGAAGGAAAGATACACACAAGCAAGCTCCTCTAAACTGTTTATCATATCTCACCGAATCTCCCCACTCTAATAAATGAGTCAGGCCTGCACTTACATTAGAAATCGGTGTTTTTGAGATATTTGGCACTGCCTCCGTATACAGGTTACTGTGCAGCCCACCGCTGTTGGCGTCGCCACCCCGGGACTGCTTTGGTCGGTACTGTGGAGTAGGACTACGCCCACGTCCCATCATGTCGGTGCATCATGGTCGTCATGGAAACCTGAAAGTCACATAATGTCATATCTGTGGATCAGCTTATGTAATGATGAGGAACTTCTACGTACATTAATAAAAGAGAATCTATAAAGATTGCTGAATTTTAGCGAATATAAATGGAGTAGTAGTGTGAACGTCACGCTGGAATGTGATCACTAGATTACGATCCGACGCTTCTCAGTTTCTTACTACATCGTTCCTCTACTGATATATCAATGCAAAACACCCCTCAAACTCGGGTGTTACTTATGTAAGATTGGAACAGGATGCAGAAACGAGGGTTCAGACGAGTTATCTTTACAAAACATTATCTAGTACGTGCATAGTTGACCTTCCTATAAACATTCCCATTCAGGAATATGGCATGTCTGGTACAAAACTCATCTTCTGTAGGTAAGTCATGCTCGGTACTCAATGATATTCATAGATAGCTCTTTCTTTGTTTTCTTTTGTTTGGCGAAACAGGAATTTTATTTCGGATAGTGCTTCCGATGGTGCCTGTGGTGTTGTTTATGGACAGGTGGTAAAGTTTTCCAACGAATGAGTTTAGCTCAGTCGACATGATACTTTGTTTACTTCATTTTTATGGTGAGAACAATAGTGTTAAGCTAAGTAAAAGTTATATTGTTCATTTATCCAAATTATAATTTTGTTCTGAAACCTTTTAGTATAATAATCCATCGAAACCTTCACATTTGCCACTGAATTGTAACACCGGGAAAGTCCACCAGCAAACCTGTCAACAGTCGATATCTTTCTTCTCCGGGACATCAAATTTTCTCCATTCCAGGGTACATAGCGATTTTCTCCGAGTCCGATTTCGGTTACCCACATATGCATGAAGGTGTAACCCACTCCCCCTTTCCTGTTTGAGATGTAGACTACACAGCTAGTTTGTTTTCTCGCAGAAGACACGTAAGAAGACCCATCCACTTGTCTGTTGGAAGTCGATAGTAATCTTGGTTATCCGATTTCTTTCACTCCTGTGTGAACTGTTTTAGTGTCTACCAGAGTAAATGTCGGTATATAGTCGTTTTCTGCGTCCTGATAGAGACGATGAGACTCTTCACCAGTTCTTCACATTATCCGATTCCATCTGCCTATGTGCGATATGTAGAACGGTTCACCGATGTATCTATCAATAATCGTTGGTTTAGTGTTAATCGTCCGGTTTCCTTTACTCCTGTGCGACATGTAGGATAGTGAACAGACGTAAATATGGATAGTCTATGGTTTTACTTCTTAGGTGACAGGTAGAGAGATCCAACACCATATATTATAGGTAGTCTCCAGTATTGCGGTTTTCTAAAAATAAAGTAAGGGATTTCGGGAATGCCAACTGGAACGTACTCGTCGATAGCTAGCGTTTCCCTTGTCATTCTGTATCACTTTTACAGAGTCTGGGACAGGGAAATCGGTGGTTCTCGGTTTTAATAACTATTTTTAAACGCAACCCTGAGCTGATGTATCTCAGTGGATTAGGCTTCTAACCGAGAGATCCCGGGTACGTCTCCTGTCGTTGGCGCCGTGTTCTATCTTTCGTATGAGACCGTGAAAACCGAGGTGCCGTATCATGATAGGCATAGCACGTAAAAGATCCCTCACCGCTTTGGATGGGTCCGTTGCAAAGGCCTAAATTTCTATGTATACATCAGGCAGATGTCTCCATATATGAGAAATACGTGATATAATCTTGGAGTGACGTCAAACAATAATCAATCAGTAAACGCAAGCCACTTTCATTTAGCTGAAAGGTAATATTAAACCCATTTGCATTAAATTTAATTATAATTACAAGTTGATGGATGTTGGAAATGCAACTTCATGTACACACACACACACACCTACACACACACACACACACACATACATATATATATATAGCGTTCTCGAGTGGTGAGCTGGACCCATAATCTGAAAGTTATTGGTTCAGACAAGACTCAAGACTGATTGCGACATAAGTCGGCATGGTACAGATTCTTAGTGCTCGTCACAAAGGAGATCGGCAGTTAAAATTTGAATCATTCACCATTAGTTGCTAAATGCATTTTCGTCGCCAAGATTTAAATGGACGATGCTTGAAAGAATCTAATCATGAAAAAAAGTAACAAAAATGTGAATAAAACTCTGCTACTTCCTGGTAACTTCGAAGATATTTCAGCCAGACAATCAGATGTCTGAGCGGACTAATGTGGTTTCTGTATTTGCTTTTAGACACATTGCACTGTTTAATGCACATTACACACTCATTTATGATAGGTATAACGTAACATTTTATATATAACTTGAACCTTTAAGGATATCTTTTTGCTCAGCTGTCTCTCTGTAATGTGTGTTTTGAGCGTTGTGGTTAACGGGGGCGGACTAGTGCGCTTTCTCCAAAGTTCAGTCAATGCATCGGAACACTTTATTACTGTTCGATTTTAAACAGATCTCTAGCTCCACCTGTTGTTTATGTGAGACATGTACAAAATTTCATATTCTTGGTATTAACGAGCCATGCGTTCCCTGCTGCGGTCAAACAGTACCCCACTGATTGAAGACGGTAAACGTGTATATAGATAGACAGTTTACGACGGATTAACGGGGACCGTTTCCGGCTTTCATATTTTCCATTACGGAGTTAGACGACCTTATCCTTATTTATATTAAGAATACTATTCTATTATCTGGATTTCGCAATGTGTTCTCTAGTAAAATATTTTGACAGGGTGAAGGCCATATGCCACGGCCCATCTTGCGATCTTTCGAAACTTCTTCTCACTTGAAGACAGTTACATCTGCCCCGCGATCTATAAGCTCTTTGTAGTAGTTTGGCGTACAGTAAATAGGTTTGTACTCAGATTTACTTATCTTGCATGTATGTGCTTGGGAAAGGTCGATAGCGCTTCTGACCTCACATGACCTTCAGGATGGCTGCGCTGTATTGAATGCTTGTTTGACAGGATGGTTTATGATATTTACATCTCCCGCATCAAAACATCTTCTGAGAAATTTTATTACATGTATCGGTGGGTAGTTGTATAGATAATGCGGCTCTTGATTTCAACAACTTGTAGAGTACACCACTGCCGGTGAAATGCAATCAGCTGTTCAAAATCCCTACAAATAGTGACATACGATAGCGCATATAACATTGCATTAACATAGAAAAAGTATACTGCAGTAGAATTGGACGATAGTAAAAATGTTTATTTCAAATTCAAATTTAAAAAATAAATGATAATTACCTGAGCAATGTCAGGGATTGTTTGATCTTCGAATGTCATATATATGTCTGAGCTTTTTCAAGTGGCGGATCCAGAAGTTCACATGGGAGGTTTTTTTTATTAATTGACTTATAATAAACTCTTACGGTGATTTTATCGGGTAAGGGATTTTGTGCCCGTTTATGGAAAAAGTTCTGAGGATTTGTCGAACCCCCAACACCCTCCCCCATTTGGATTCAATGATAATTTTATTTGACAGTATGGTGAAGTAATAGCTCCCAAGCGTAACGCGTTTCCCATCGGAAGAAGTGTATCCTGTAGTGTTTCCGTCGATATGTAAAGCATAGGTAGTGGTGGTATGCCAGCTTTTAATGGATACGTTTGTACTATGTTAAGCTACGGAAAACATGGCGAGAAATTGCTAAAGCTTCCTAACAATATGGTTCTGCTGTTATTTCATCGCAAAATCAGACGCTGTCTGGGTAGGCAAATTATTATGTCTTTCGATAAGCATAGTTATTGCTGCTGATTTACATTAATCGTTATTATTTAAGAAAATCATAATTATTTTAGAAAGTATGCAGTCATCATCCTATAGCTGTTTGATTACATGGTGATTTTACCAGCTCATGATTGGTGTCCAATTTCGTTGATTGACTTCTTGAGCGCGTATCTTATTTTGAGTATAATGGGGTTTTTCCCTGCTACTTTCCTGCTTGCAACACTTTCTAGATTCTACTTTCCAGATTTGTAACATAAACTTTCGAGTTGTAGCGAATCCAGGGGCATTGTGAGCTAGGAAGTTTGGACAAATCCTCTGTGGCAACAGAGCACTTCGATATTCATACGACTTTTGCAAGTTATTGTGTTCACGTATGTGTGTAATTACTTGATGTGTCAATGAACGATGTCTTTGGCCATATTGTCTTTGGTATCTGCCAATGCAAGAATTCCGCATAGAGTGTAGGTATTGCAGAGTATAAGGCGAAGGTCGACCGTCGTGACCTCGTTTTACACTTCACTCAATACATGCATATACAAGGCATCAATTTGAAACTTTTTGTCGACAAATATTGTTCCTTGGAGCGACAGGTTTCCAATATATAGATTTCATAAACTCTGGCATTTCTCTACGTGAATTTCTCTACATGTTTGTTAGATATGGGTGATAGTGTTTTTCCCTACTTCGAGTTATTACGTACATGGATTTGGCAGACCGTGTATGCGAACATAAAATCTGAAACCTACCTAACGAGTGTGTGAACTTGCTCCATACACTAAATAAGTATGAGAATTGCAGTTAGATCTATAGGTCTCTCCTTGATGAGCTTAGTATATATCTGTTGAAGTGTAAGAGTTTGTACTATAACATTTAGTGTATGTGTGAAATCATTTGAACAATACCTTTTCGAAGACATGAGGGCATCAACCTGGTAACCTTAACCCTTCATACACCTTTTCAAAATTGTCATAGGTCCAGATTCATTTAACAGTGATATAAAAAGGGTGGAATCTGTTAATATTTGATCCCGTCTCTGAAAAAAAAATGGTTTGAAATATATAAAAAGAGAATCAATATTAGTAGCATGCGTAATTAACGACTAGGTTCGATATAACCTTGGCGGTGGATACCAGGGTAAGGACGATCTGAATTTGGGCATGTTGAAAATCAGCCGCACAGAGTATCTACATTTTACATTTTCCACTAGAATAAGTTACATTTCGTTAATGCGAGGATTTATATACAATTTGCTTGGCAAAGTAGTAGTTAAAAGTATTTACTTCTAAACGGATGCAGGAAAGTGTTTAGGAAATGTCTAGTCGGAAACCTTTATGGCGACAAAGATTATTAAAAATGAAAGCGTTTATGGAATGTAAGGTGTAGAAGACCATTGTTGTCACAGAGTTTAATATATTACTAAACCTGGGCCGAAGGTCTCTTCAGAATTTTTTCTATGATTTTATTGAAATTTAATAGAAATAAAGTACTTATGGTCCTCTTCTTTATCCAGGAAGCGTCATGGATGGATCTGAAGTGGGTAAAACAGGTCAAAGAGGTACCCTGCTTTGAGAAACTTTACTCACTTGGGCTCTATGTAATGAAAATCAAAATGTATTTGTGAAGGATGCGTGAATAAGCACAATATTTTGGTTTATTCCGAAATCCGAGTTTTATGTCTCTCACTCATAAATTGACGAAGGTCATGCGATGGTCAAGTGTAAGGAATAATCAAAAGCATATCAATACTTCAGGTAATAGTATGTTATACACTTCAGCTCATGTTGATGGCACCACTGCGAGTAAAATACACCCATGTGATCTTTGTATTTACTTTCAACCAATATTCCTCGGAACGGACCCAATTTTGGGATGAGTTTGGAACTTGCTACTGATGTCTGAAATAAAGACACGAATCCTTTACATAGTATAGAGTGGTACGATAGTAAAAGTTTAAATTCTCTTTTCAGATATCTCACATGGACCTAAAAGATTGAAGAAAGATTGGGGTATGTATAAATCAATTATCATGTACACGATTCATTTACATATGGCATTTGTGCTTTAGTTATTGTTTGACCTGAAAGTTGGCACATTTTACTGTGGAACTACCTTTCGCTCTAAATGAGTCTAATCAAATGATTTGTAGATACGTTCTCGGTGGAATTTGTTCGATAATTGACCTGCTGGAGAGAAATGTGTATTTCTTTAACTAGGGTAGCTCATGTTTCCAGAGATGTGAGCTACAAAGTATATTAGTAATAGTGGCTGATGTGATCATGAAATACCTGTTTATTATTAATGTAAACATATATTGTAATGAACTAGCATGCATTCCAGATAATCGGGAAAGTCAGTGTCTTTTTTAGAAGATGGCATGGTCCGTCATCCATGAACTGTTGACAGGAGACTGAAAGGCTGATATCCGAATTTTGAAATGATGACTTGTGCGTAAACTGAATAAGTAGAAACATCAGCGATTGGAGTTTTCTATTTGAGAAATGATATGGACTGAACATGGTTATACATGATAGACGAACGAGATAACAAGGAAACCAATGTGGATACTCCTCATTATAGTCAAAAGCGCCCTTCATTTTTATGCTCTTTTTCATGCCAGTCGGTTTTCCAAAGTCCGAACGATTTAGCAGTCAAAGGATTATCAGTAATAGGCAAATGAAACGTTACATCATTACCCAGGAAGTTGAATATTCTAGAGTCGGTTCTTTCTCCATGGCGACTTCTGCCACATAACTGAGCCAGTAACTCCTCTTTTTTCTTTCATTTTCGCGGGGAGCGGTTTTGAGTTGAATTCAGATAAAACATACAGAAGAGTAGTTTGAGTTCAACGCAACATTAATGTTTGAATTATTCTGATCAAGTGAAAGGGGCTAGTAATTGCGTAAAATTAGAAAATAGTCATTATTTACTAAGTTGGATATTTTATTATGTTTAGCCTCTTTGTAGTAGGACATACTAGTAATTCCGCGTCTGAGTATGTAGCTTTCTTATTAGATGTCACGAAAGCAGTACTGCTACATGACATTTAATTGTAATTGTTACTATTGATTTTTTTAACCCGAACCGTTTGTACAGTGCACGAGTTAACCTCGGCTGCAGTATCCATCGACACAGTAAATCTGCATCTAGGATAAGTCTTGCATTGACGTTGTCTGCTGGCATTTGGGACAGATTTCTTGTAATAGCTAAATGCTTGGTCTGTAGTGCTGGCAATCGGGTCCAACCGTAAGACTGTGCCACTATAAGTAAAGTAACTTTGTTCCTCTATTATGCGACATGGTAGCAACTTAGAATGCCAGACAAACCGAACCACTGGCATCTTTCGTTATTTCAAGATATGTGTGGTACTGTATAAATCGGCTCCATATATCAGATATGAACAAATCTACAGAGCTGCAGTCTACCTGGGTCTTTTTGACGCCCCCGAGCGCACATCAATCAACAGCGTAATGATGCTCTCTCTATTATCATGGCCATCAGGTACCACGGGCAAGCTTACTATTGATTGCGGTATTTCTGAAGTTCCTTGCTCGTTCCTCTAGAAGATTATTTGTAAGCAAAGTGAGAATTTTAGATAGGAGGTCTTCGGTATAGCTGTCTTGCAGATCTTGACTAGATATGGCATCAATGTAAACATATGCTGATTGTATGTTCTACATCTCCTTGACAGAGTGAGGGAGTCTTCTCTCTAAGATTTTTGTATGAAGTCATTTTAATTCACCTCAACGACAAGAAAAGTTTGGCAATGTCTTCATCAGAGTTCGGATAAAGAAATGGTCATTGCTATAGTCGGGGCTTGGGAATGAAATTTCAAGTTATAAAGTCAGAATGAAGGTCTACACTGTAATGCTTAAATGCTGAGTTGTGATTCAGTTTTAAGCCTTACACTGTGAAAATGAATCCAATACACATCCTTCATAATCTGTTTGTTTAGTTTTTACATCAGAATTTTTTTGTGGAAGAAACTGGAATATTCCTAGAAAACCACCAACCTCCGACAGCTATACTGTCAGACCAATTCTGCTTAGTGCCTTGCCATTTGTGTAGGCCTGTATGTTCATTTACACCGGCTTCCGAAAGGTACACTGTTAGGCCCATCCCACATGTTTCAGCCTCCTGTACGTACTCCTCATTTACCCAGAGACATACCTACACATGTGTATATATGTCTCTGGTTTACTCCAGCCTCTGGAGGTACACTATTAGACCCTTCCAACTTTCTCCGGCCTCCTGTAGGTACTTCATACTTATCCCAGTCTCCGGAAGTACACTGTTGGACCTTTTTCACTTTCTCCGGCCTGTGAACGGTACATTGTTAAGCTTTCCATTTCCCCGACTTCCATAAGTTAGATTTTTCCCACTGTCGTCGGACTTATAATCTTATCCAGGCAAAGATAAGATTCTGCAGTGAGACCCCCAGTGTGGTATTAGTCCACTACGCCTTCGATACCTCTCCATTATCTGTATTGGTACACGACATCAGTAGTGAGGTTTGGATACCTTTTGTATGGTGGCGTGTACATGTGGCGTACACGACATCAATAGAGAGGTTTGGATACCTTATGTATGGTGGTGTGTACATTTGGCGTACACGACATCAATAGAGAGGTTTGGATACCTCATGTATGGTGGTGTGTACATGTGGCGTACACGACATCAATAGAGAGGTTTGGATACCTTATGTATGGTGGTGTGTACATGTGGCTTACACGACATCAATAAAGAGGTTTGGATACCTTATGTATGGTAGTGTGTACATTTGGCTTACACGACATTAATAGAGAGGTTTGGATACCTTATGTATGGTGGTGTGTACATGTGGCGTACACATTAATAGAGAGGTTTGGATACCTTATGTATGGTGGCATGTACATGTGGCGTACACGACATCAATAGAGAGGTTTGGATACCTTATGTATGGTGGCGTGTACATGTGGCGTACACGGCATTAATAGAGATGTTTGGATACTATATGTATGGTGGTGTGTACATGTGGCGTACACGACATTAATAGAGAGGTTTGGATACCTTATGTATGGTGGCGTGTATATGTGGCGTACACATCATAGAGAGGTTTGGATACCTTATGTATGGTGGCGTGTACATGTGGCGTACACGACATCAATAGAGATGTTTGGATACCTTATGTATGGTGGTGTGTACATGTGGCTTACAAGTATCGACACTTTAAATTTTTCGACAGTTTGGAAAGCGAACATGTACGAGTATATGTTTGCACCCATACCAGTTACATCATTTTGCAAGTTTTAATTAATTAATTGATTAATTTTTCATTAATTAATTTTTAATTAATCAAGATTTAATGGTAACAAAAACAATTCTAAAGCTCAGTATGCAAAGATAATATGATTTTTTTTATAAGTTTTGAAGCATATAATACTGAATAATGCAAATTGTTTTATCTTGTCCGTTCGTTTGTTTTTCTGTGGACAACTTTAACGCTCGGCCTAACTCTTCAACCATATCAGCCAGTGCTTCCATATGTATGTTACTTTTGACAAGATCTTTCCATAATTACCGAGGGGCAGGCGTGGTGTAGTGGTTAAGCGCTTGGCTTGCGGCGCCGACGATCCGGGTTCGATTCCCGGGTTGCGCCACTATGTTTCAGAGGTTGGTAACCTCCTGCTTCCCTGTCGCGATATAACTGAAATATTGTTGAAAGCGACGTAAAACACCAGTTAACCAACCAACCAACCATAATTACCGTCTTTTGTGTCCTTGTGACCTTGACCATCATGATTTACCTACATTTAAAATACCGTAAGGGGCTTATATTTCAGTGAATTTTCGACAATGATCGTACTTCATACAACTTCAGCAACTAGAATTTGTAATACTAAAATAAATAAATACATACATATCTACATGTGTAATATTAAGGATGCATGCAACACCAGCTTCTTATTTTCCCTGATAAACTTTAGAGTATTTTCCTATTTTTTTTTTTCCTATTTAAAAGGTTTTCCTATTTGATAATCATTTATTTGTTTGATGAAATTCGGAGAGAATTCATCAATCGGTTTTACTGATTTTCTCAATTTTTAAATTCACTGAATCCCTTTAAATATTTGTGTTACTGCAAAATGCAGAATATATGAAAACAGATCCGTAAAGTAGCTCTATAATCTGATAAACATATAACGTGTTCTTTAAATCTGAATTAAAAAAATCCAGAAACATAGAACAAACAAACAATATGCGGTAACGTCTCTTGTTGTTTCTTCCGCTTGTCCAGCCTGGTTAACGTGTCATACTGGCACCATCCGTCGCTCTCTCTGTTTAGCCTCCTGCTGCGCTGTAGCCTCTCGGTATTGTTCGTTATCCGCTGGTCTGCTTTACTTAATATGCATTACATGCAATACTCGGCCGTTAGCGAGCAATGTCCCGTGGTTTGACCACCCGCTGAGATAGTGGTCAAGGTATTCTGGAAGACTGAACTTGATCATTATGATGGTCAAACACTAGATACATTGTAATGGATATTCTACATTTACAGTCAGAAATCAGTGAATTTTTAACGTTTGAGGATTTGATCGAATCTGAAGGTACGTTTACACGGGCAGTAATTGACACTGATTATTTCACTTAATATTACTCACACATAGGCGTTTAAGCCATGCTGGCGTTTTTGAGCCTTGTTGTTTTGTTTGATCACGATAGACGTTTTATGGGAAATCCTCTTTCTTTAATTTCATGTTCAATTTGTTGCAACCACTGCGATATTGGCATGAATCATGATACAGAAAAAACTGCCTTGTATATGTATGCACCAAGGTGATATAAGAGGAATGGAGGCTAAAGTATTTTGTTTATTTGCCTTATTTTTGTTGTTTTTGTGGGAGTAGAGCGCAGTGACGAGTGCTTGATTGGCATTAACAACAGGTGATTCCAACGTCAAGGGAGCAACGAAGATTTCACTAACTATTATCAGATGCAAACCGATGCCGTGTGTTGAATACAAATCATCTACGACTTTATTGCATTGTTCTCCTGTACTATACCTCTACAGAATTCAGTTTTTACTTCTAGAGTATGTGCTGTTGGCGTTAGAATGGTATTATCGTAGCATTAAATACCCTAGCATTAAGTACCCTCTTACCATATGACTGTATTTACAGTGGTAGAATATCTAGTTATGATGATACCCATGTATTAAGTACTGAGGACGTACTACGTATGTTTGAGTGGTAATCATCTGATTTCTTCCTCTGTACTTATGTATTGTAAAACATGTATCTCCCATAAAGGGGATGGGGTGGGAGAGCGGAAGAAAAAAAACATTCAAGGTAAGGAGAAACAAATGCTAAATTTGACACAAAAGATTTCAGTTTGAAACTTTGCACAGGTCTGGCTAAACAATGATTACCGTAATCTCGATTTCTTTTAACACTTCATCATGTTTTGTCGGTCGTAATCAGTACCATATCATTGCTACTCTCCGGGAACATCCACTGCTTATAGCACAACTATTTTCACCTCACTAACGAGTTCTGAAGATGTTGAGCATGTAATATCACAGAGTAGCAATCGCTGGCAAAATATCATTATGATATGTCTCATCGTTATGCAATCCAGAAATGACATGCCTTGGTACTCCATTATATTTCCTTGTTTTCAATTGTGATTCTTAAGAATGATGTACATATAACTTCCTTCCGCAAAACATGATCATCATATAAAGTTAAAAAAGGACTTACATTGTTGCGTTGCAAATAAAACACTACACAGGTAATGGAAAGTTTTTTTTTTTTTTGACATACAGTTTTAATGCATTTGATTTTCTCTTCCGATGTTCATTTCATAATTGGCAATGGCAAATTTGTATGTATTGGTCCTCATTGGTGTTATAAAGTACTCGTGATAGGATAAGCCACGATATCCCTTGCCAATCGAGGTCTCAATTCAGCCGCGGCACCCCACTACATGGATCTTTGGATTCGATACACTAACATTGTAACGACGACCTTGATCATTAAGCACGACTTTTTGTGTTGATTTAATTCTTTCACATCTTTCACAGCATTAGATAAATAGATTATTATTTACTTATTTTCTACATGTTTGTCCTACATTTCGGCGAAACTAATCTTATACCATCTGTTTTGTAAATAAATATAGTTGGTTCAGAATATTTTTAGATGGCTTCTAGGTAGTCCTTGTTTGTACCGCAATGCCTTCCTCTTATTCTCGCAAATAAAACGCCCACGATCCAAATCTTGTAAAACACTGTTTCATCTCTCTCTCTCTTTCTGCATCCTTTACGCTTTCAAGATGCATTATATTCATAAACGAAGTGTGTAAAGACTGTTGACCTGGGTAAAGCTTTCAACTTTTTACGATAGCAAAGATAGGAAAGGTTACCAAAGGGCAACCAAAAATTAAAAAAAAAAAGAAAAACGACCCATTAAGTTACAAATCTGTAATGGAAGACATACACAAAATAGATAGAGAGTTCAAATCGATTCAACATTAAAGAGGGTGTCGAAGAAATGTGCTTGTCGCAAATGTTTGTTTTCTAGTCGCATTCATTGTCTTATGAATATGATATAAACGATGTGATGGCGGCACCGACAAGCTCCATAGCTGTCGCATAGCAACCTCTTAATCATCAGGTAAAAAATTAATGGGTCCACTTACTCTTTTACATATTCCTATTGGGCTTTCTTTTTAAATCTGATGAAAGTTACATTGTTGTCCTTTAAAAGAAGGGGGTCTCGAAACTTGCTAGTTGTCTGGTAAAACTGTCAAAAGCAATAAAATTGTTGCTGGTATTTCTTAACCACAAGCCATACTGAAAGTAGATTGTGATATGTCTGACATAGGGATGGGTAGAGCACACGTCATTTGTACTTACCACATCCTCCCATTACCAGGGGGTTGTTTGTTCGTCACCACAAGATAACATACTTCTCTTACATCTGGCGCAAGGCGTTTGTCCTCTCGTATCAAAGAAGCATGAAATCTCATGCAGTCCATGCCTTTGAGAGGTAGTTGTATCACAAGGTATAATTACTCGTAAGATTAATTTGATATTAAATTTGATTAAACTAAGGATGTCGATTGTACTCCTCTAAGATGGCTATCACCATGACAGTGTCAGGTACCGATCCTAACAGTGTGTGCGAAACTTGTTAGGTTTTACCACAAATTTTTTGGCGAATCTTCATATTTCAATGAAATGATAGTGAATAATAGTAAAGTTCTTAGACACCGATCCAATTTTTACCAGATATTTGTGTCGGGTCTGGAGAGTTTTGTAAACACTGTCCTAAGACATTATCTTTGATGTGAACTTCTAGTACAATGTGTCTGGCAAGAGGTTTAGCAGTAGGGATAGTTGATGGCGTCGCCAGTTTAGTAGTAATCAGTAGACATAGTTATGTTGGCATCTCTAGTTAAGCAGTAATTACTAGGGGTAGTTATTTTTTGACATTCTGTTGATGTGAATCTGCTGTACTGCCATGTTGACCAAGTTTTATTCGTATACCATTTAAGTTTTAACATATGTTTGTAAATTTTTGACGCTGCTCCGTTTACTCTCATGCTTATCTTGTTTACATATGTAGATCTTTCCACGATTAAACTAGTAACAATTTTTGTATAAGCATGATCTACCGTCTTGCATCACATTGATAATGGCCTTATGCATTCCACGAGTAATCGTGTTGATACGACTGATCGCTTATTGACATGCTGAATATCCCTCCTGTTTGACAGTCATGTGTGTAGTACAAACCCCATGTAGCGTGATTACGATTCATATACAATGTAACTTTGAAAAATTATTATGCTCTCAGTTCATATGTGTTGATGATAAATGAAAAATGCAAATTGTTCTTGAACAATGCTCTAGTGGTCGTATTTTTGTAATGTTTATCGTTCAATGTGTTATGTTGCTAAAGAGGTTGTAATAATGATTTAATCGTTCACTGTCCTTATCTTTGCTTCTTTTTTGTTTTATGTCACGCCCAAATCATTTCCTTATAGACTGCAAAACTGGCCCGCAGAAGTAATAATTGTTTCGAATATGGTCCATGTTGACTGCAATGCTATGAAGAGCATATTTGTGATGTGAACAGGCTATAATGTTAAAGATGTCATGCTTTTGTTGTTTATATTTCAATGGATATATCCAATGCTATAGATACCATATTTGTATTTTTAGTTGTCATCTCTGTCTTCCTTGACGCGATATGGGGATGCTATGCTATAAATGTAGATTTTATATTTAAATTTTTGTTGTTACCTCTGTCTTCCTTAATGTGATACGGATATATGCCATACTAAAGATTTCATATTTGTATTTTTGTGGTTCATGTTATAGATTTCATATTTGTATTTTTGTTGTTAGCTCCGTCTTCCTTCAGGCGCTATGACAGAAGAATTGTCGAAATTGACGTTAAACATCAGTCAAAGAAGTTACAACCAAATGTATTATTTATAGTATATTATGAATGTATAAAGATCACATCTGTATTGCATGTATGTTTATGTCTGGTCCGTTTAGACTATGTTGCTATAGGGATCATGATGTATTGTTTATGGTCCATTTTGACTGTTGCTATAGAGATCATGATGTATTGTGTATGGTCCATTTTGACTGTTCCTATAGAGATCATGTGTATTGTTTATGGTCTGTTTAGACTGTGTTGCTATAGAGATGATGATGTATTGTTTATGGTCCATTTTGACTGTTGCTATAGAGATCATGATGTATTGTGTATGGTCCATTTTGACTGTTCCTATAGAGATCATGTGTATTGTTTATGGTCTGTTTAGACTGTGTTGCTATAGAGATGATGATGTATAGTTTATGGTCCATTTTGACTGTGTTGCTATAGAGATCATGATGTACTGTTTATAGTCTATGTAGACTGTGTTGCTTAAGAGATCATGTGTATTGTTTATGGTCCATTTTGACTTTTTTGATGTTGAGGATATATTTCTGTTTTTCATGGTTCGTATGGATTGTGTTGCTATAGAGATCATATTTATATTGTTTCTGTTTGGACTGTGATACTGTAGAGCCTACTAGAGGACTTTTTGTATTGTGTACAACCTATATAATACAGATACCTATTTATAGACTTACATATTATTATATTGATTATTAATTATTAATTTGAGTTTTCATAGAATTATACCATAGGTATGATATTCCTGTGAAGGCACAGCAGCAATCATACAATGCCGATTATCTTTACAGACTCCAGTAGTAGTTCCAGTTGGTCCCCCTTGTATGGGGGAGGAAGCTTAGACCAAGAGGCTATCCAGTACATTCATAAATTCTACTGTAAGGATTGCAGAATGGAGGAACAAGCCAAGG
The DNA here is from genome assembly GCA_035048485.1 of Pteria penguin. Classification (NCBI taxonomy): domain Eukaryota; kingdom Metazoa; phylum Mollusca; class Bivalvia; order Pterioida; family Pteriidae; genus Pteria; species Pteria penguin. Next base: position 87,969,631 of record CM068580.1, read on the forward strand.
CAGCAGCAGCAGCTGCCTCTGGAGAAAGTCCACCGACTCCAGAGAAAAGTGTAGAGGCACCCATCAGTCCCCAGTCCACACTCGAGGAAATGTCCCTTCAACAGAGCATGGATAAAAACAAAGAATGTAAGTACTGAACAGCCTATATATAAAAACATGACGTTAAAGTTCTTTTAGCAATGTATTTACATATGAACAACATTTATTTCTTGGTTTTTTCTCAAAAAGAATTTTGATGAGGTGATTTTACTGTTTATTACTTTATATGTAGTTTTGATTGAGCAAGTTTTGGACATTTTTTAAAAAGCCGAGTATTATTCATGTTTCAGCTTTGAAGAGGAAGTTGATGATGAGACGATCAGTGAATGAGCTCGTAGAACAAGGCATTTACCCTCGTAAGTACTTTGCTACTCTCTCATGTTACAGTGTACAAAAAATGTAATGTTATCAAGTATTCATCCAGTAGAAAAGAAAGTCACAGGTAAAGATCCCTTGCAACTTTAGTTTGGCCTTTTGCTTAAACATAAATTTAAGGTGGATATTATAATTACAAATCTATTCTTGGTCAAAGTTTTAGTGGGGCAAGTTGATCCAGTAAGGCAGATTGACCAGTTTGCACTGGATTTGTATTCTGATGACCCACAAGTGAGATTTTGGGTTTCAGTTTGGATTTCTCTTAGGTGATTTATCACATCTGCCTCTCTGTCTGTCCTTCAGATGTGAGACTCTGTCTGTCCTTCTGATGACACTCTCTGGCGTCCTTCAGATGAGACACTCTGTCTGTCCTTCAGATGTGGCACTCTGTCTGTCCTACAGATGAGACACTCTCTGTCTGTCCTACAGATGAGACACTATCTGTCTGTCCTACAGATGAGACAAACTCTGTCTGTCCTACAGATGAGATACTCTCTGTCTGTCCTACAGATGAGACACTCTGTCTGTCCTTCAGATGAGACACTCTGTCCGTCCTTCAGATGAGACACTCTCTGTCTGTCCTTCAGATGAGACACTCTGTCTGTCCTTCAGATTAGACACTCTGTCTGTCCTTCAGATGTGGCACTCTCTGTCTGTCCTTCAGATGTGGCACTCTCTGTCTGTCCTTCAGATGTGGCACTCTCTGTCTGTCCTTCAGATGTGCCACTCTCTGTCTGTCCTACAGATGAGACACTCTGTCTGTCCTTCAGATGAGACACTCTGTCTGTCCTTCAGATGTGAGACTCTGTCTGTCCTTCAGATGAGACACTCTGTCTGTCCTTCAGATGAGACACTCTGTCTGTCCTTCAGATGTGGCACTCTCTGCCTGTCCTTCAGATGTGGCACTCTCTGTCTGTCCTTCAGATGAGAGACTCTGTCTGTCCTTCAGATGAGACACTCTGTCTGTCCTTCAGATGAGACACTCTGTCTGTCCTTCAGATGTGAGACTCTGTCTGTCCTTCAGATGAGACACTCTGTCTGTCCTTCAGATGAAGTGAGATCCTGTGTCAGTTCAGTGTTTGTAGCATAGGTGTAAGTAATGAAGCCATACATGAGACAGGTTCCACCATCTTAGAAAGAATCTTGGTGGGGCATAACAATAACAAAACAAACAATCCTGAGTAAATTGATGAAACATTATTTGTTTGTTCTTTAGAGATTTGTGTTTAAATGTTATTATAAGTAAGAAAGAAGAGAAATTTTTGATGTATATTGATGGTTTTTTTTAGCATTGAAGACTCCACCAGCATTTGCTGAACAGAGGAAGCATCTAGAGCGGGCTAAGGTAAGTTGTCATTTTTCTGTTGCCAACATGTTATAGCATGAGTGAAGAGCCAGCTAGGTCAAATTCCACTTAGTGAAGAACAATTAGAAATGTGGTGCTGCTTTAGAGTTAATATGAACTGACAGGCTTGTTTTCTATAAAAAATACAATGTCATTGAATATTTTCATTAACTTTTGCAGTGCTGAAAATAATCATTTTTGTGTGTGTGATTTCCAAATTAATCAAAAAGTCAAAGACTTACTATCAATATTGTATGAAGTTACTCAGTTATTCAGTTTTACTCTTATAAAAACAAGTTTTGTTTATTCATAAGTTTTAATTTTTCTGAGGAAATAATTACTGAAAGGGATTATAGCACAGGGTTAAAATCTACTTCTGTTGGGGTTTTTTTTCTGAAGAGGAGTAGGGAGAGCGAATGATTCAGTTTTAGTAAAATCTTTGCAAAGAATATGGTTTGAACAGTTTACTTTTACATAAAGTACTCCCAAAAGAAGGTTCAGTTTTGGTATTAATTGCACTTGTTAGCTATGATTTTGTGTTGAAATTTATGCAACATCTGTAATTTTCTGGAGCAGCTGATCTTGTTATAGTGGTGCACTAGATACTATGCAACAATTATATCATGGGCATGCAAGAGCCAATAATATTTCAGGAGTTGAATTTAGTAAACTAAGAAATAGTGGAGATGTGTTTTAGATGTGTACTGTCGTAAGTAGCCACATAATTTCTTGCTTAAAAGAAGTATACACGCACGCAAATTTCTTTTTGCCATTAATTTTTGCGTGTTTAAAAATGTCCTGCATAGAGAAGCAGAGGAGATTCGATAAATGAATGTAGAAGATAGTGGTGTCCTGACTTAACATTTCGTGGTCCATTAAATTGGTGCAGTAGACTTTAGGTTCTGAATAAAAGAATAGGTCCTTGTCCAAATATTTTGTTACTTTAGAATCTCTTCTTTTAGACTTTTGTTTTCTAATGAAAGAATCTCTTTTGTGTCGTGACAATATTCTGCGGCTGATTATACTTCTTTTGTCTAGACTTCTCTTATTTTGCGGCCCTGAACGTGGTGGTTTTATCTCATTTCTTTCTTGTTGTAAGAGAAATCGGTGTTCAAGGACTGATGGTATGATTGCTACATTCTGCTGCATCAGACATTCTAGATAATTATCGTACCTGACGTTACTTTACCTGTTGTCGGAGGGGAGCCGACAGGTAACAACTGTAAGCATTTATCACTGGTGAGAGTGCCTCCACTGCTTATCCCTACAGGAGCTGGCGACTGGCCAGGCTAGGCGAAATGTATGCCTCTACAAACTGCTAGGACCCGGTGCTAATGCATCCCGGGGTAATTATATGATCAAACAGACGATCGCTTCTCCAGATGCTCTCAAATCTTATGAATTTTGTTTACTCGAGAAAAAAGATCATAAGTGAATGTAGGGTAATTGATGACTGGAGGTTTTTTGGTGTGTTAGATGGGTAGAGAACATTGCCACCTCCTCCCACCTGTCTGTCAGGTAAAATATCTCGACATTGTTTCCGGTCCTACGCAATGATGTGGTCTTTTGTAATGTTGTGGGAGGTTCATTGAATTAAGAGTATGTAAGATTGTTTTAGAAGGGTTTGAAATGGTGTTTTCTTAGTTATGGAACCCCTAATGGTATTCCCAGAGACACGTGTGTGTGTGTATGTGTGTACATATGACTCTGGCTGTTCATTGTAGTTTGTTTTTGCTTTGTGATTTTTTTTTATTATTGTAGCCTTTATAGTGGTTTGAGTTTTGTTTCATATTCTGAACATTAATATAAATCCATGATCTAACTCTTTTAAAACGTGTTTGACAGGGTTTGAATTTAGATACGGTGTCGATAGCAGGTTTGCTTTTGAAATGGTTTGACTTATTTAACCCGTTTTGTTCTTCAACATAGTATGCTATCATACAGTAAGATAATGACTGTTGCCGCCTTGTTCGCTACGTAACGCTATGCAGTGGTTTTGTACAGCACGATTTCCAGACAGTATTATTACTATGAATCAGTTTATGATTTTTTTTAAACATTCTCGGGTGTGCCACATTGTCTTTACTGACAAATACATAAAACCCAAACCATTTTATAAGTTTGAAGGGCATATTTACGAAACCTAGATAAACGCTTAATTCAGTATCTTTCCGCAACATTGTCATTTTACCAATGAATTTTTACCCAGAAATGAGTTCAACGTTAGCACAGTCTATTTTAGAAAAACAAAATCAATAAACGATTTTTTTTGGTCTGTGATTCTAACAAATAGATAGGAGATCGACTATCTAACTATCATTCCGCCAGATTAACTTTATCGGTCGTCGAACCTTATAAATAACATTCAAAATATATCACCAAACAGAAAAACTGAAAAAAAAAGACTTAGGAATAATCCACAAATTTAAAGAATTTCTTCGTAACCGAAGAAAAAGCGGCCTTGAATGACATATAATGTAAATTATAATGCCGAAGGAATTTGGCACTTGTTCATTTCATCTCATGATAAGACAAACTGAGCGATTAATGTGCGTAAACTTCACAATCCGAGGCGTTCGTCTCCATACTCCTACACGCTTAGCATTGCACTTTAACATATACACGACAAAATCGTATACTTGTTGAAATAATTACATCTTACAGAGAAGAAGATGGTCTATAAATATTATTTATCGAGTTTCTGTGGTGTTCTTTCTAGCTCGTTCTTTCATACCCTAGGCGGCGTATTCGTCAGAAAGATGAAAAGATGGCGGGGTTATATCTTATGCTCGCCATTGAAAATGTTCAGGACATATAGTGTTATCCCTTTCCGTCCTTCCGTCATTCTGTTATTCCGTCATCATTTTGTTTCTGTACTCTATTTCTGCAGCGAGTACACATACTGAATTCAAATTTTGTATTTTGATACATTACGAGATAAATCTATGTCGAGTTTGGATTTCTTTTCTGTCGAATAATTTTTACACGGAAATATGCTCCTTGGTCTGAGAAATTTCAAAAAATTAACCGTTTCCGTGCTCTAACTCTGCAATGAATGCACATATTGACTTGAAATTTGGTATGCACCTAAATCATGATTATATCTAGGTCATGTATTAACAAGTACTTTATTTTAAAAATATTTCACTTTTGCTGCATTCGTGCATTCGTGGCTTGTCTACAATATCAGGGGGGTTTTTTATTTTCATTAAAACGTGTATCCTTTTTTTCTTTTTTTGGTGACTGGAGCTTTTTGTTTATACCATGTTCACTTTGTGACCTGAACCTAGACTGAAGTGTCAGTTTTCAGGAACTTAAATATTGGCTATATCTTTTGAATTAAAAGATGTGACTTTCATGTTTAGTATCTGTATAATTCATTGGTAAAAGTAAAAGATGATTAGGGAGAATTTAATTTTTACGCGACATAAAGATTTTGGAACAAGAAGTACTTTGCATTATGTTAACCTTTCTGGTGAGCTCTGTTTTTATGCCCCCGGGCTAGTAGAACAAGAGGGCATATAGCATTTGGGTTGTCCGTCCGTCTGTGTCATTCCGTCTCGCTTTCAATAAAAGAGGCATAACATTGTAAATGTAGGTGACAGGGCTTTCATACTTAGAATATGTATTTCTTGTGACAAGACCTTTCTTTTTGTAGAATAATATTTGATCCTCTGAACTTGACCTTGAAATTGGACCTATATTTAGGGGAAATCGTATGCTATAACTTTTGAAAACTACGTGATAGAGCTTTAATATTTCACATGTGCATACTTTGCGGGAATACTTTTTACTAGTACAAAACAAAACATTTACCTTGTGACCTTGCCCTTGAAGTTTGACCTTAATTTAAGAAAAAATAGTTCATGCTATAACTTTGGAATGGTATATGATAAGACTTTAATATTTTACATGTTTATTCCTTGTCACAAGACCTTTCCCTCGGTTCCATACTAGTTTACCTCTTGACCTTTACCACGACCTTTGACCAACATTTCAAAAACTTTGACATTGGTAATAACTTTTGAATCGTAAGAGGTAAGGCTTTCAAATTTCACATGTGTATTTCGTGTGACCTTTGACTAACATTTCAACAACTTTAAGGTTGATTATAATTTTCTAATCATTAGAGATAGGGCTTTCATATTTCACATGCGTATTCCTTGTGACTAAATCTTTTCCTCAATAGATTAATTTTTGACCTTGTGACCTTGATCGTTACCTTTGACCTACCTTTTAAAAAACTTTCACATTCATTATTACTTATGAATCGAAAAAGGTAGTGCTTCAATATTTCACTTGGCATGTGTATTTCCATGGGATGGGGTGTAATCGAAATATAGGACATTGCAAAATGTGCCTTATTTGGACTTCGTTGCCGCCGGGAGCATTCTTGTTTCACAAACATATCTTGTTTTTATTTTTTTCCCTTGGGATGGGGGGATTGGGTTTGTGATAGAAATATATACTTCATTTTAAGTAATGTTTGATTTCTAGATTTCAATAAATTTAAATAATCCTCAGAGCTTTGAAAGAATCGAACATTATATAAATATTTTTCTACGTTTTAAGAAAATTGAATAAATATGTTTTTGTCTGAAGTGATAACAAAACGTACATGGTTGCTGTCTTAGCCAGACAGTAAACAGAGGATGCATACAAAACATGCCCCGTCTGCAGGTTTCTATTCACCAAGAATCCGTAATATGTCTTCGTCATTTATATGCCTTATAGTTTTACTAGTGCGAAGGATAGAGCCACTGTGAGGTTAAATGTCGTATGTCTAAGACTTCTCTTTTGTCTAAAGACCAACAAATTGATGTGTGTTTAGATAAAGACATGCTGGTATCTACGGAAAATGACAGATTGTCCTTACTGTCTGTAATAGAAATATAGATGGAGAACCAAGAATCAGGAGAAAATGCTCTATCCGTTATTCGTTTAAATGAAATTAATTTATTCGACTCCATCGTAATTGGAAACTGTAAATGAACACCATCTGACACCATTACATCAGACAATGGGATCGTTAAACTGCTATCACATCAGAAATTAGCGTCATTTAAACAGCTATCACATCAGACTTTGGCGTCAGTTGAACAACTATCACATCAGACAATAGCGACATTTAAACAACTATCACATCAGACATTAGTGACATTTAAACAACTATCACATCAGACATTAGCGACATTTAAACAACTATCACATCAGACATTATCGACATTTAAACAACTATCACATCAGACATTAGTGACATTTAAACAACTATCACATCAGACATTGGCGTCATTTAAACAACTATCACATCAGACATTAGCGACATTTAAACAACTATCACATCAGGCATTGGTGTCAGTTAAACAACTATCACATCAGGTATTGGGGTCAGTTAAACCGCTATCACATCAGGCATTGGTGTCAGTTAAAAAACTATCACATCAGACATTGGGCCTCAGTTAAGCTGCTATCATATCAGACATTGGGCGTCTGGGCGTGAGTTCAACTATCACATCAGATATTGGAGTCAGTTAAACAGCTATCACATCAGGCTTTGGGTCAGTTAGATAGCTATATTACTAGTTAAACGTCCCAGACAGCGGACGTCACGTTTAACTTTTTTTGCGCTTTACAGCAGTAGATACTAACTAGCTGCGACAGATTGATTGATTGATTTTTGTTTAACGTCACACCACGGATATTTCACGTATATGGTGACGGCATCTGCCTGATGCGGGACATACAAATTTTGACCTTTGCAACGGACCCACCCGAAGCAGTGAGGGATCTTTAACGTGCCATGCATACCACGACACGGGACCTCGGTTTTTACTGTCTCATCCGAAAGAAAGGACACCGGTATGACCAGAGCGGGACTCGAACCCCGGCCTCCCGATCAGGAGGCAAGCACGATACCACTAGGTCACGCCGGCTTTAGCTGCGACAGAGTTAGTGTCTGTCTTCGCAACTTTTTTTCCGCTTTACAGCAGTAGATACTAACTAGTTGCGACAGAGTTAGTGTCTGTCTACGTAACTTTTTTCCGCTTTACAGCAGTAGATGCTAACTAGCTGCGACAGTGTTAGTGTCTGTCTTCGTAACTGTCATCTGGATGTAATCTTAGACTTGTATAATAAAAGCTTTATTGCCTATTTGTCCCAGTGTGATGCATATGGTTCCAATACGTTCCAAACTATTGGATTGTTTAGGTGTTTTCTTTTTTTCCCTTTTTTTTTGTTTTGGGGGGGGGGGGGTCTTTTATGCCCCCGGGTCGACAGATCGTGGGGCATATTGTTTTTGTCCGGTCTGTTTGTCGGTCTGTTATCAACTTTAACCTTGGCTATAGCTTTTGAACCGTGAGGATAGAGACTTAATATTTGACAAGCGTACTCAACTAAAAAAGCCCTTTCAAATGACACCAAGGTCGATGACTTTTTGACCTTGATCTTGACAATGACTACGCTAAAAATAACTTTGGACACTAGTGTTTCACACTTGATTTTGGCAGAGGGTTGTTTGGGGTGGGGGGGGGGTTGTTGTTTTGTTTTGTTTGTTTTTTTTAAATCCCATTTTATTTATGATGACTGAATTATGTCGTGAAGTGAAACAGAAAATTTATGTCCGTTTTCTCGTTCTTTTTTAATTCTAAAAATGAGTACTGGACAGTGCACATACATGGAAAAGAGTAAATAAACCAGTTTTTACGGAACACAAATACTGGTGCCCATGAATATTTTCATAATACTTTTTTAAGATATGAAATATGAAAAGTTTAGTCATAAATTGTTCTACTGTAGTGTGTCATAAATAAATGTCTGGAAGCAGCTGTTTGCTCAATATTTAATTGTTACCCTAGATAAGGAATTCCGTAAGATATCTGCCGGTAGACTGGCTGTTGCTACCATTAATAATAATTACACCGTAGCCATCTGGGATTAAATCAGTTCAGTATTCAAAGCTTTACATTGCCGATCCGGACCTGTCAATTCCAGCACACCTGTTCAACTCTCTTAACGTCACATTCATATTTAGAATTTTCATTTTCAACATTATTCTAAGGAGGTTCATAGGAGCATCTCGTTAACATGCTTTGACAAGTCTCATTTACAATGCTCCCATTCATGATTCGATCGTCTGCCAACTTAACAAAATTTTACTTTCAGAAATTTGATAATATCGGTTCTGTTTGATGTTTCATGTTATTGACAATATGAACAAGACATTCCCGCCGCAAGTAGCAGTGGCAGGGTAAATCTGTATATACAGATGTAGCCCAGTGAAGTGGCATTCTAAACGTGAAAATCTCTTCAGGGGAAGTCAGCAGAGGTTGTATTCGGCAGTGTTTAATATCACCCTGCCTGTATATTATGGAGGTGGAGGTCGAGACCCCGATTCCTCCAGATTCAATTAAGATAAAGCAATGTAGATGTTACACTACACAATACCAACGAGCACAATGAGGTAGACCTTGATGTTTCTCCTTGAATTAGCTAATAACTGAAGTCATTAGTGGAGGAGACCTTCATCTTAGTTGGTATTTCAATCTCAAAAACTCTTCACCATTCTCCTAATGCACAATTCATTGCACTGTTGATGTTGTTTGGAACAGAAACAATGAATCAGCTTTAGAAGCTATAAATAGGAGCATGTTGTCTATCACATATTCATCATCTTCTCCACAAATACTTATTTCTGTTGCTCATAAACTTTGAGTACTAAAGCATCAAGCTTGTTATTTTGACCTACCGGTATCTGCCAAGGGCTAAATTCAGTAGTTTAATCAAAAGGTCATATTAGATTCCCATATTGCAGAACTGCAAGTAGAAATCATTCTGTAACCTGTACATGTGGTATAATATCGTAGCCTTGTATTATGATCCAGCATTCTGCACTCAGAGTTTTAAAAGAAACCTGACATCTTTTAATACTCAATGATGGAATGTAGTCAGTTCATACACATGTTAACATTGTTTATATATCAGCAATACAGTCGTCATCATAAGGTCCTGTATTTTAGTGAAAGCAATGATAATGGTTTTGTATATATTTTTCAGACGGGTGATTTGTTGCGTCATAAAATCCAACACAGGCCTGATAGACAGGTGCTTGTTCAACAACATATCTTAGAGGGTAACTATTGCTTCTCAAGTCTCAAATAATTTAAGGTTTAAGGTAAAGGAATTTTTTTTATAAAACTTTTATTAGTATCTCTGAAGAGAAGTAGTACATAATTTATGCTACATTCAAAGCTAAATGTTATGGTACAATGTGACCAGATTTGTTTTCTTGTTAATTTGCCTTGAAGTTGATGATGATTTATAAGTTACGTGAAATCAATATTCAGATGTAAAGATTGTTTTCTTTATGTTTTATTTTTAAACATTGATATTTCTTGTAAACAGATTAAAATATAGTCTTTTGAATTGCAAAGTGCTGCACAATTTGCTTGCTTATGATGTTGAATTTGTATCTTCACATGCAGTTACAGTATACTTTACCAAATACAAGTAAAAGATTCCTAAATTGCAAAGATACCTTTAGCTTCGCTTTATGTTACCAAACAGTGTAGAATGTTAAATACTGAACATTGTATCATCAAATAAGGCAAAAATAAAGATGAAATTCCTTTGTGTTATTTTCTCTAATTTTTTATGCTGACCCAAAACTTTTTACTGTTGCATTTGATGTCTGATTTATTTTTCTGCATATTTGTTATAAAGATTTCAATTAATTATATTACCTTACCAAACTTGTAAACCAAGGCATCACAATATTGTAAATAGATTCCTTTAACTTTAGACACAAAGATAGACCCATCATTACATTCAAGACAGAGATTATTGAAGAGAGCCCGTATTGCAGATGATCTAAATGACAAGCTCTCCCATAGACCTGGTCCTCTAGAACTTATCCAGGGCAATATTCTACAGACAGAAAATGAAAAATTCAAAACAGCAATACAAGGTGAATAGATTATTATCAAATGCTGATGATTATAAAATGCAATACTCATTCTTGTTTTCTATCCACACTTTAACACATAAAAAGTATCAAAAATTTATATCTAAAACAGGAAACAAATGTATTTCATATTCATTTGTTTCTTTCAAATTTATAAATAGACAGAGTATCTGTAACGTTAATGTTTATGCCTCAGATTATGGCCTCCAAATCGTGATTTGGTCTGTAGTTGAGACAAGTGGGATGATGCATACCTGCCACATACCTTTAAGGTCAGTGGCTCTGTTTGGGTATTGCTGTTCCTTTTTCACTACAAACTGACTGCCACCATATTGGTGCCATAACCTTCATATGGTGTTACACAGTGACAACAACAAATAAACAATAACCTTATTTTCTGAAACATGTCATGCTTTTACATTCTGCAGTTCTCTGTTCTTGAAGTTTGACTGTGCAAGTGATGTTTCCATCATATGTTTGTCCCCTACATATTTATAAGAAATTCATGTACATGTATTAATTTATGTATTCATTTTAAATTACAGATGGTACTTTAACCTTCCACAGGACTTTTGATGAGGATGATGTTTCAAACTTTGTATGTGATGAGGAGGGAAGTGACAGTGTGTCTTCTCCATGGCAGGACGGGGACTCTAGCATGTCAGATATTGGTTCTCCACCAATCTGTCCGCCCACTACAGATGCCCCCATTACCTTCCAATTCAAACAACGAAGTACTGCTCCAGTCACCACTATTACATCTACATCCACCATGTCAACAGCATTCTCTAAGTTATCTCCTATTACTACTCAGTCCTTCTCCATCACTTCTTCAGCCCCTGTCAATAGTCATGGACTCGCTATTGTTTCCAAAACAGCAAACCCTCAAAACAGCAATTTCTGTAAAAACAATCGTAACAAGAAGCCTAAGCCCAAAACACAACCGAAAACAAAAGTGATAAAATTTCATGAGTATAAGGGACCGCCGAACATAGTGAAAACTCAGACTGCAGGATCTATATCAGCAACGGCTCCCAGCCATCAGGAGACTCCATATCATATATTGCTGCAGCAACAACAATTCTTTCTGCAGTGTGAACTTGAATTCCAGTCTAAGAATCTCAATATGCCAGTTACATTGGTGCCTGCAGATCAAAATAACGATCAGCAGATGCCTCAGTCCCAAGCACCGACTCAGTTGACTCTTCAACCTCAGAGCTCAGTGGTCAGTCAGGTTGTCATGACATCTCCAGTCAACACCAGTCCATCAACGTCAGTTCCCTCCCAGACCATCATTCAGGGACAGCCTACTCTGACATCACCTATACAAGGAGCAGTTATACCACAGACTCTGATTCAGGGCAAGCCTGGCATAGCTACTGTGGTGAAAAAGTCAAATGGTCAGACTATAATTCAGACTCATAGTAATCCTATTGGTCAACCAAAACCGCAATTGAATGCTCAACCTCAGATTCAGGTTCATACTCAGTCAGCAATCTCTTTACAACAGCCTCTTCAAGGGCAGCCTCAAGTACAGAAGGCAACTATTGTGAAGTCTGTCAGCACACCTCTAGTAAACAGTAAGACAGTGAATCCCAGCACAACCAGACCTGTACTACAGAACACTAAAATTCACAATAGTATTCTTAAACCTCTTACGAACCTTGAGGATATGAAAGTTGCAGATCTAAAAGCTGAATTAAAAAAGCGAAATTTGACTGTTTCTGGTGCTAAACCTCAATTAATCGAAAGGTTGAAGCCCTATATGGATGTGATCATTGCTCCTGCAAATGTTAACACAAGTAGTGCCGTATCAGCTATGTCAAAACTACCAGTTCATGCCGTGGTGAATGTGAAATCTATGACATCTTCATCAAATGAAGTGACTATGACTTCTAGTTCACCTCCAACCTCTCCTAGGAATAGTGATAAAATCATGAGCCCTATGTCTCCTGAAGTGATGGATACTGCTCCTTCAACAAGTGTCCTAACTGCACAGATGAAGAATAGTTTAAATTCAAGTCAGACATCTATACCAATGGCAGTGGACACCTCAAGGCCACCATCAGTGAATCCTGACTCAGCAATGGATGTTGATAATTCACTTGATTTGAGTGGTAGCTTTACAGGATTTAGTAAATCTTCTCCAGTTTCTTCAGGCACTATAACTTTTGTAACCTCACCCAGACAAGCACCGTTGCAACAGATTCAGATTGTTCAACCTAAGGTTGTGTCCATTACACCCACAGCTCAAATTGCACAGCCGAAAGTTGTTTACACCTCCCCAAGTACTCAGATTGTACAACCTAATATTGCATGTACATCTCCTGTGGTATCAGTCTCTCAGACTGTTATTTCAACCAACTCCTCAGAGTCTCTGGCAAACAATGAAGACATTCTTCAACAGCAAAGACTAAAAATAGAACAGTTACAAAAACAGCTTGAGGAATCTCAAAAACGGCTCAAAATGCAGCAAATGCAGCATCAACACCAACAAAATCAGTTGAGTCAGTTGCAGCAACAGTCCATTATTCTTCAGCAACCTAGTTCTCCTGACCAATTACAACAACAGACTGTGCTGTTACAGAAACCAACCTCACCCCCTCAGATAACACAAGTGATACAACAGCCTACATCACCACAACAAATGCAAGTGGTAGCTAAACCTCTGTCTCCACCTCAGTTACAACCTTTGTCACCACCACAAACAATGCAGACAATGTCTGTGTCTGCCGATGGTAAAGTGTCTCCTGTGCCACAATCTTTACTCAAAAACTCTAAACTCACGCCAGTAGGAGCACCCCAAAGCATCAGTGTTGTGCAGAATTCTTCTAAAGGACAACCTGTGTCTATTCAAGGGTTACCTGTAACATCACAGGGAATTCCTTCACTTATAATGACTAATATGAATGACAAAGTAGTGAAAAATAATGCAGATTTTATCAAATCTCTACAGCCTAATGTGAACATTGTGAAACCGATGACAAGCTTAGTTAATTCAAATACATTCACCCTTCCACAAAAAGCTGGAACAACGACCAAGACCGTTACACTAGCATCAATCAATGGTGTAACACAGAACAGGTAAGTTCTACACCCTTCTTTACAAGGTGCATGTGTTACAGTTTGCATTGTGTTTCCAAGTAAGGCTGACAGTGTTGGTTGTTCATTAAATCTGGCCCAATTTCCATAGAGTTAGAATGGATTCATCTAAGTTATTGTCCCCCACTTTTTGCGAAAGCATTGGGACATTAAATCTTGTTCGTCTGTCTGTCAGTCCGTCCATCTGTCTGTCACAAAAACTTTAACCTTGGTCATAACTTTTTGACTGTAAGACGCAGAGCCTTCATATTTGGCATGTGTATCCCTAATTGCAATACCTTTCCGTTGGTACAAAATATTTTTATCGTGACCTTGACTGTGACCCTTGACCTACTTCAATGTAAATTTTTAACCCTAAGACGTGGGGCCTTCATATTTGGTTTGTGCGCCCCTTATGGCACTACAGATACATGTAAACAATCACAACCATGACAGTATGTCACAGATCACTGCACCCTTAGTGATAGAACCCCGAAAGCGGGGGACCACAGTTCTCAGAATTTGCTTGTAAGATTTATCATTTGAGTTTTGATGATGGTACATTTGTGTTCTGATTGAGAAGTTTTTCTGTTATATGTATATTAAACCACTGCCCAGATTGTAATGAAAAAGTCCCATCGTAGTCTGTTTGCAAATGATGTGTGTTGATAAATACAATCTCTTAATGATGAGTAATTCTCTATGTATGCTGGAAGTGTAAATGGTACATTGTTAACTTCTTGCAAACAACAAGGCCATTTTATAATAAAATTTTGTAATTTAAGACCCACAGATACAGATAATCTTCTAGAACAAGGCTTGTATGGCTGCATATTGAAAATATATGTAATCTTCTAAAATCTTTTTCTTTACACAAGTGTCTTATGAAGATCAAAAGCCCTTTCATTTAAATTCTTAAGTTGTTGAACTTAGCACCCCTTAGCCTTGTGTTCAGGCATTACCAGGTGAGCTCATACAGCTGTATTGTGAAAATGTATTATGTTGGTTATGAAGCCCTCTGCCAAAACTGTGAAATTCAAGACAGTTATAAGTCTGATAATGGTGATCATGTCCAACATCTGATAATAGTGACCCAGTCTAACATCTGATAATGGTGACCCAGTCTAACATCTGATAATGGTGATCCAGTCTAACATCTGATAATGATGATTCACTGTAAGTTCTGATAATGGAGATCCAGTCTAACATCTGATAATGGTGATCCAGTCTAACATCTGATAATGGTGACCCAGTCTAACATCTGATAATGGTGATCCAGTCTAACATTTGATAATGGTGATTCACTGTAAGTTTTGATAATTGAGATCCAGTCTAACATCTGATAATGGTGACCCAATCTAACATCTAATAATGGTGATTCACTGTAACTTCTGATAATGGTGATCCAGTCTAACATCTAATAATGGTGATTCACAGTAACTTCTAATAATGGAGATCCAGTCTAACATCTGATAATGGTGA
Source organism: Pteria penguin (assembly GCA_035048485.1). Lineage (NCBI taxonomy): Eukaryota > Metazoa > Mollusca > Bivalvia > Pterioida > Pteriidae > Pteria > Pteria penguin. Next base: position 87,984,912 of record CM068580.1, read on the forward strand.
TTCACTGTAACTTCTGATAATGGTGATCCAGTCTAACATCTAATAATGGTGATTCACTGTAACTTCTAATAATGGAGATCCAGTCTAACATCTGATAATGGTGATCCAGTCTAACATCTAATAATGGTGATTCACTGTAACTTCTGATAATGGTGATCCAGTCTAACATCTAATAATGGTGATTCACTGTAACTTCTAATAATGGAGATCCAGTCTAACATCTGATAATGGTGATCCAGTCTAACATCTAATAATGGTGATTCACTGTAACTTCTAATAATGGAGATCCAGTCTAACATCTGATAATGGTGATCCAGTCTAACATTTGATAATGGTGATTCACTGTATCTTCTGATAATGGTGATCCAGTCTAACATTTGATAATGGTGACCCAGTTTAACATCTGATAATGGAGATCCAGTCTTACATTTGATAATGGTGACCCAGTCTAACATCTGATAATGGAGATCCAGTCTAACATCTGATAATGGTGATTCACTGTATCTTCTGATAATGGTGATCCAGTCTAGCATTTGATAATGGTGACCCAGTATAATATCTGATAATGGTGATCCAATCTAACATGTGATAATGGTGATTCACTGTAATTTCTGATAATGGTGATCCAGTCTAACATCTGATAATGTTGATCCAGTCTTACATGTGATAATGGTGACCAGTCTAACATCTGATAATGGTGATCCAGTCTAACATCTGATAATGGTGATCCAGTCTAACATCTGATAATGATGATTCACTGTAACTTCTGATAATGGTGATCCAGTCTGACATCTGATAATGGTGACCCAGTCTAACATCTAATAATGGTGTTGACGAGGGCAGAGCCAAATCAGTTATTTTTGTGTTGAAACATTTTCTTAATTCCTAGTCATTGGATTATAGTTTTCAAATGTATGCATAATTATGAAAAGTAGGGCAAAGTTGAAATTATGATTCACAACTGGTCCTCAGAAACTCAAATGACCAATTCAGTTGGTTGTCTGTCATTGATAGAGGGTGTTAAATGTCACATGTACTAAATATTTTGTATATACTTCCTAGTAAAACATTTTCTCCGTTGTCATCACCAGTGGGTGACATGATACTAAGTGTTATCTAACAGTTTGTTTCTGTTGTCATCACCAGTGGGTGGCATGATACTAATTGTTATCTAACAGTTTGTTTCTGTTGTCATCACCAGTGGGTGACATGATACTAAATGTTATCTAACAGTTTGTTTCTGTTGTCATCACCAGTGGGTGGCATGATACTAATTGTTATCTAACAGTTTGTTTCTGAATTTTAGTAAGGCACTATCTCTGCCATCATCACCAGTGGATAATCTGATTTTAAGGACCAGCTCTAATCCCATCTTCATTCCTATGAGAGAACCACCCAAGTATGATGAAGCTATCAAAAACAGAATTAATCAAGTAAGTGCATAGTTTATTGGTTACCAGTGTCATGGTAGCAGTTGGTAGGGAGGTGATATTTCATTGTTTTGGGTGTGTTAAGCTACCCACATAGTGAGGTCCTTGGTAACAAGTTAGATATGAATTGCTATAAGGCAGTGCTACCATGGCATAGTCCAAGTATTCCTGAAGGATGCACAAGAATAAACTGTTAGTCCTTTGAACTACTTAATTATGTCATTTGTGGAAATTACTTACAACATTTCTACAAACTTTATAATGAAATGGGAAACAAGCCAAACATGGACATATTTGAAATTGTGTCATAGAAAGTGTTGCATGTACATAGATTTCACAGTAAGATTGGAATTTATTTATTTTCAAGGTTCAGACAATTGGAGAAAGTAGCAAGATGAACAACAAAGGCCCTGTTGTCCAAAGCCAAGCCATGGATGATGTACTGGAAATTCTTATCAGAAATGGAGGTAAAATGCTTGGAATTTTAACCAAAATTAATTCACAAGTTTTTGTTAACAAAATGTTAATAGATAGATTGAAAATAGGTTTACTTTGCTATTCCCATGAATTAAAGCTGTATGACCTGGATCTTAATAAGAATGAAAAATTCTCTTATATAATTCTATATAATAAAATTATATCATATAAATATGCAAAACCAGATCTCTGAATTAGAAGATCCCCTAATCGAACAACAAAGTCCCACTCCAATTAGTGTTGTTACAAATGCTTATGGTCAGAGTTATGAACATTTATGAAAAAGGCAGTTAGAAAAACAGCATTTTGCATGTCTACATGTTGCCTTATCGTTAATTCTAAGATGCCACCTTAAATTAACAAAGTTGGTCTATAAAATAAACATTTATGACAAAATGTAGTAAAAAATGTTTTAGAACATGTTCTTCTGTGGCTAAAATATACTGCAATACGAGGAATTCAACTGTAGGTCATACATGTATTACAAGCAAACGAGGAGGACACATTCTGAATTGCTTTATAAATTTCAATGTTGACATATTTTCTGAAACATGATCACTTATAGACATAATTATTTACAATAAATTGTCATTATATAAAGATTATTTTGATGTTGAAGTCCATAGATATTGGTATTTTCTAAGACTAAATAATTTCTATGGCGTTGGAAAAAATGGAAATCACCCTTATTTTTCTAAATTTATGCTTTGATCCCAAATATTTGGTTAATACAGCTTTAAGCAAGTAGAAGAACCAGCTAACTGTGACGTGTATAAGATGCAATATATGTACAAAGAAAATCAAAGTCTACAGTGAGACTCCTTATTTTAGTGTATTGAAAAGAGAGGAAAATTGTATATATATATATGGTATATATATTTCCTGAAGTGTGATCCAGTTTTCAAGTTTTTATTACATTTATAGAACTACCACCAAGTGCTGCTCAAGAACCACCGCCAACACCAAAATCAGTAGCACAGTCAGGAAGTAATACATCTTCAGCCACTGTTACCATGACATCAATGGCCAGTATTGTATCTTCTTCTCCACAGTATACATTATTCTCAACAAATGTAACGACAACAACAGCGAGTATGAACAAAAGCACAGCAGCAGCCGAGGTGGAAGCTCTTTTGAACAATCCTGTGCCAACACCATCTGTCAGCATCAAGTCAGAATGCCATACGCCCCCACCAACACTCATCATGAATGAACCGTCATCAAATATGTCAAATGACAATACAGACTTGTTAGATATTAATGAAATGTTGAATCAGGACCTTAGCTCTATGGATTGGGCTGATGATCAAACATTTTTAGACTTAACTGACACAACATGCATGCAGACAGACCAAGATATGAAACCAGGCATGTTGACTGTACCATCCAGTGAGTGTTATAATTCTAGTACTTCCCATGGGTCTGAGCCAGATCTGGCAACCTTAGGAATCAACGATCCTGAAAATACTAATATGCAAATGGATGTGTCTGATTGGTTAGATGTAATAATGCCCAGTACAGGTCTAACTCCTCTCAGTGCTAATGCACCTGTATCATTTCCATCGGATCCCATTCTTACTCCCAAAACTCAGCAGGAAGTGTTAGACCTTTTCAACTTTGAGGAGGCAGACTTTGGAACACCAACAGATTTACAGGGAGGTCTGAACTGGGAGAAATTGACTGAATCGTCTACCAGTTAGATGTAGTTGTAGATTGTTAGATGTTATTTATAGTATTTGGTGATTCTATTGTGGAGATGTGTATAATGTGTGAAATTATTTATGCCTATTGAAGCTTGGACCAATTAAAGGGGAGACAGTCAACAGAAATACTGTACACAGAGAAAATATGCTTATTTGCAAGAGAGACAATGCCCTTGCAAATACTCTTAAAACAATCTATGTAACATTGACTTTTCTCTCTCTCTAGTACATAAATATTACTCAGAAGTTGACTGGAATAGAGATTTTATTTTTCCTGTGTTGATACAGCTTATAGACATACCTTTTCTTTTTTAAACAAACAAAATATATATATATATATTACTAACAGTATTCTCTGCGTGATTGTATCCCCACTTGCCTTTCATTCTCGTGGTTTCCATATTTACAACATTGCTGTTACGTGTTTTGGGTCCATTCATAACGGATTGTTTTATATTGCATTGATTTTTTCTATGTAACAGGAATTTTGTGACAATGGTGCCATTCAAGCAGCTTTCATTTTGTTGTGTTCATATTATTCATCTTCTTTTCATAGCTGTGTTCAAAAGCATTCCATCCTAAGTTTTCACTTTTTTCTCCAAAATTCTAGCAGAAAGCTAGCATGGCAAAGTGGCCATACCAGACAAGCTTTGTAACTGGGGACCATTATTTATATGGAAATGAACCAATGACTTGAAAGCAGCCTGGTGAACACTGGGTGTATATTGTGGGCACAGAGTCGCAAACCATTTACATTATGTTCCAAAAATTCTGCAACTTCAGAAATTTAGTCCAATCATTATACTGACACTAGCTAGAACAAAGCATGCACACAATAAATTAAATATGGAGAAATATTTTTGCTGTGATTTCCCATACAGCCAGGTAAGGTATGATTTGTTCCTTGTATAGATGTAGTATATACTTACACTATTTATTGCTGGTAATCTGCTGCTGGACAAGTAGATCCATGCCAATCCTAGATCTAGATACATTCCCCATATCTGGTATTCCCACCTTGCAGTTGAGTTCACTTTGGTATTAAGTTATCAGAAAGTTTTAACTAATTTTAAATGTTTAATGGTACCTGTTCATTATATCTTTTGATAAAAAGATACTTTATTGAGGTTGGTATGAAAATTAACACCATGAATTTTAAGCTGTTGTCAGTAAAAGCCAACCATGGTCATGTCAGAGACGAGTATTTATATACCGTCAGGTCATAGTTAATAGGATTGGTTTTTGGTAATTTCTGTGAATATTTGCATTTGCATGATATTGCTTTTAGATATAAAGATTTTACAGAGTATAAGTGATTGCTTATCTATAAACAAATAATATAATTTATATGAAAAGGAATTCATAAATTGAAAATTATTTTAGATTATTGGTGTCAATGAAAAAATGTTTATCTTTACACTAATTACCTTTGTGAACTCATATCCTGTAGATGAATGAAAATTTGAATACCTACCTAATTGTCAATTAAAATAAACAATACATATTAATTGTTGTTTTGGATTCCTTTCTGCCAGTTGATCCAAATTTTTGTTTATATTTAATCTTATGTGTCTTTTAATAATGGTATTTAATTATTTAAAAAAAAAATCACAGTACAAACATATTACACTGATAATGCATGTTGGTTTTTTGGATATTATTGTGTACTTTGATACTTGTTAATGTTGTCCAGTAACTCTCATTGATTGTTGTGGTAGTGTTTACATCAGCTTTCTAGTCTATAATATGTCATAGTATATTGTATATGCTCAAAATTTCCCGGTAGCGTAGAGGATGACATCTCTATAGCAACTTGCATGTGTACAGAATCAATTCTTGCTAATGTAGAAATGTACAAATGATTCATTTCTGTTTTAGCACACTTTAAACAATATACAATCAATGAAAAAATTTTAGTTATGTGGTACTATTATTGTCTCAGAAAGAGATGTGTAATAAGAAGAAAAGTGTAGTATGTACAGTTGAATAAAAAGCATTTTGTTTTAACCATTGTTTAACTATGGTATCCAGTGTAGCTTCTTTTGTTTTAACCAATCATTGTTTAATTATGGTATCCAGTGTAGCTTCTTTTGTGATACTCCTACATATCATTGAATTATGGTTTGTAACAGTGATAATTGATATACTTGGTTTCAATTCTGTATTATACCCTGTAACAGCTTTCTGTAATCTTGCCAAGATACTGAAATAACCATGTATAAATCATTGATTTGATTTTGGCCACAATTTTTCAGTGCATTAAGACCTCCCTACTTTGGTAAAATTAAGGGTGGGAATTAATGTGCTGAAAGCCCTGTGATTGTAGCTTACGAATAATAAGGGAGTATAGGGATACTACTGATATAACAGTAATTTGAGTTTGAGAATTTAAGCTTATTAGTTTTGTCATTTATAATTTGTGAGAGATGTGGTGATTGATAAAGGGGTAATAATACAGTAACTACCCCCCTCCCCCCCCCCCCCAAAAAATCAAAATGTCTGGTGTAGATTTTTGTTAATATGTTGAAGTTATTTGTTGACTGCATTGTGCCTTTGCATGTTAAATACTAAGAATCAGTGCCCCTGTATGTTAATCAATATGGCAAAAGAACTTACAAGTGTTATAATTATTTGAAAAAAAAGCTTTAAATGTTGAAGTAATTATTATGTTCAGAATGAAGTAATTATGTGGTGCAAATGTGAAAAGTCCTATACGCCTTTTTTTTTCTTACTTCATTTTGAAGTCATTAAATATCTTTGACGCAGGAGATATTTATTTGTAATTAAAGAAATAAGTTGAAAAATTGTATTTTTCAGTAAATTTTTGGTTGTCAAATCAAATATCTGTGTGAGATACCAAATGACATAGTACCTTAACAAAAATTTGAGTTGGAAATAAATGTCTGAAGTCTTACTGTAAACATCATTTTTGACAAAGAAAATCTTGATTATAAATACTGATGAGATTCTTCGGTGACCTTGAAACATTTAATATTTCATTTTGGCCTCTCATTTCTACTATATATATATATATATATATGTATGCACTTATATACTTGTATATTCCACGATCAATGTATCACCATGCGAGTATGTCTTAGCATGATTTGGTTTTCTGATGTGCAAATAAATAAATTCTTTGATAAAAGTCTTTTTTCAGAACCTTCAGGCAAAAATAGATAATGTAAAATAAATTGCATCATTGAATGCTACTATGTAGATTAGGAAAATACTGTTGCCTGGTTTGCATGCCTTAGACATATTTATGATTTAACTTCAAAAATAAAATAATACTCTATAAAGAAGGTTCCCGTAGGGTTTCATGTTTAGGAGAATACATGTATATGATTCCACCGAGTGGAATCTTACCATTATAAGAACACCCCTTCCTGCCCATGCCCCCAGTGGGATAATATAAATGAGAAAATTGACAGCCAGCATTCCAATTATAAGCTTGACCAATATCAATTCCATTTATTTATTAAAACTTGTAATTCTGGAAACAGTATTGATGAGAGAAGAACATACTTTTACAGCATATTTCTTTAGACTTTTTGGAGAGAGAATTATTATTGATAATTTTTTTTCACAATTGAGAGAAATGGCAATCCAATCATTTACATATTTGATGAGAATTTGATACATCTTCATATCAGATAAGATTGTATAGTGTGTTATATATAGGTATATTTCTTTTGGTACAATCCAAGTTTTCAGATTTAAATGGAGCAGTACATCTAGACTAAAACAGAGTGAGAGAAGAAGAAAATAGAGTTTTTGGATCATATATACATATTGTTTGTCATCAGCTATCCTCCATCTCTGGAAAAATCAAATAACTGCGATCTTAAAACATACCCATGATTTAGTTATATATTTTTTCTAAGCATTTCTTACAGCCTTTAAAACACAGTGTTGAAAAAAAAACACTCCCAGGACTTTTCCTTCGTTCATTTTATGGAAATCATGATGATGAAGTTGATGCTTTGTGCATTTTGATCATTGTGCGCTAATTTGCAGTGCTATATAGAGACAACTTCAGAATGTGCCAAACTTGTTGTGATGATGGAAACTTGTTACAATGATGCTCGGCATCATATGGTTGACGTTAATGACTTGTCAATTTACGTTAAAGATATACTGTTAATTCAACTAATTAGTATTGAAGATTGTTATGTACAATAGTTAGAGGTGTACTTACAATATGACCTTGTCCTTCATATCTCACTCCGTGTGGTAATCCTGTTTGGACAATCTGTTCCCTTGACATCATGCCACATAGACCAAGGGATACTTATCTCAGCAGTGTGATTTTATTATATATATATATATATCTACCCCGTGTGAAAAGTGACATTTTCTCAACAGTGGTTTTAATTTGTGCTTTCCCACTTTCAGATTACTATTGTACATATAGTTTTTTTTTCTTTTCAAGTGCTCTGTATGATTTTTTGCTTTCACCATGTCTATTCTTAGACCCAAATAAAGAAAGCTTGATGTTATTATATGTTGTGTTATATTTTCGAAGAGGAATGAAATGTGTAAACTTTAAGTCATATTTGTTCTTTGCATAGCGCCACACCAGGATTATATTTATGGTAGCAGACAGTATTTAATGGTAGCGGGGTCCAGGGTACCCGTCACGACGTAGAACAGACACAGTTGTGACTTTCTCAATATACTTTGAATAAATACCGTTTACATATGACATCGTGTGTGTAGGATTGTGAACAAACTATAATTCTCCATTTTGTACCACAACATCAGCCCATCCCACCTTCAACAAATTGGGGGTAAACTAGAATCACTCTATGTATCGCAAACTTGTCATCGCAACTTCTCCGGAATGGTTCAGTTGATTTCAATGAAACTTTGTATGTAGATATATCACTATATGCTGGCTGATGTGCGTGAAGGCGGGGGATTGCTGTCCAAAACCTGTGGTACGACTTTGTTGCAAGGGGATATCTTATTGGACAGAGCTACTTTTAAATACTTTCCTTTAGTGAAGACTTGGCTGCTACAATCTATGAGTATGATTCATATCATAAGACCAGGTTCAGGTGTAAACATTTAAACAGAGTTTTGCATGAATTGTGTAGTGGTTTTTTCCTTGTCTCCCAGTTGAAAAAAGGGTAAAAGTATGTCTGAAAAAGGTTAAAACTTGGGAGTGGGCGAAGAAAATAGGACCAGGCATGGGATAGGAATCAATAATTTGATTTGACCTAGTGAGCTAAAATGGTGTGCAAGGTATGGATCATAACTTATCGCTTTCGTTCATAACTGAGCCAACATTAGCTCGGTGATAATAAAATAAATAAAAGTTGTGTTAGAGGAAGGAGGGCATCAGACCCAGCTGTGTCGAAGAGTCACCATTGATATGCATAAATGCAGGAAAAGCACACAAGGAGACATCACCAAAATATTTGATTGTAATGCAGATATAGTACTGACTTTGGAGAATCAATTAAAGTGATCGTCTTCACTAAGTTTGTGTAGTTAATCGGTTTACGGACCCGCCTTTCATTCTCAAACAAAAAGAGGGGTAGTACAGTCAAAATGCACATTTATAAACTTGTAAATAATCGCCCATAAAGAGAACAGGGAGTAACAGGTTATTTGGGTTGACAGGTCACACAACTATGAACGCGCATATTATTATGGAATAAATATAACAAAATATATATATTAGGCCTGAATAACGCCAACATATGCCAACTGAAAACCAACTAAGGTCTTGGTCAGTAGGAGTCCCGAAAAACCAAGAGAATGAGGTCCAGGGCCTTAACTCCTTCGAAAGAATTTGGACAAGGCATGTTGTAATCCCCCATCGCCTTGTTAATCAAAGTGTCACACTCGAGGTAAGGTCTTCATAAGGCTGTAGAGGGACCCCAATACAAGACTAAAGGTATTTGTGATAATCCCAAGGTCACACTTTCGATGTCAAGAGCGTTAACCATCTTTTTAATCCGATGAAATCAAATTGTCTGGACCTTTAGTTTGTATATTAAATCACCGTACATTTCACTTGATATTTCCGTCTAATTATGGGGCATTTAAATGGGAGATCCAGTTGTAAATGCTGGCATGTGTTTTTGTCATTAATTTTCATGTATATGTCAAAGAAAGTTGTTTCCTTGTTAAATGTTTTGCCTTTGTTTAATTGAAGTCCCCGCGGATAAAGCTACCAATGTATCTTTCAAGTTCAGGATTATCGCGCGTTAATGTATCATTTAGATGTGTCATTTAACATGCCAATACGGTAGAAACATTTGATTTTTGAGGTCGAAACATTAAATTCCTCTCGTACCGTGACAGAGACAAAACTCCAGATTTGTTATAGTGGGAGCGCCGTTGGTGCCCGTTGGAATCCCAATTATTTATTGATAAATCTTGCCATAGATAATGTCAATCAGAAAGATGATGGCATTACATAACTCATTGCAAGTCCAATATTTGAAGAAGTCCTAACTTGTTGGAGAAAAAAAATATCAAGAGTTATTCGAAGTACATACTGATAGGTATGTCTGACTTTGTTATAACAACAATTTAGTTTTAATCAAATCACGTAATGGCAAGGTATGAAGGGTACAAGCAGTGGCGGATTTAGAGGACCCCCCCCCCTCCTTTCGCCGCATATTTACCAATAAAAATCCAGATTTGGCACCAAAATTGCTGACGAATTTGACTAATACACAAGTGCTCCCCCCCCCCCCCCACCCCTTTCTTTTCGGAGATCCTGGATCCGCCACTGACTAGATAGAGTTAAGTGGAGAGAATTGAGTAGCTTGAACATTTCGTGGATGGTGTTTCTCTGGGACTTCGACAGAACTGTAAATGTAGTCGATATTACTGTTACTGAATGCAACAGTACTATAAATTATGGTACGATCTTAAACTACAGTTTGCATGGTTAGAGCGGAGGCTGTGTTCTGAAAAAAAAAGTAGCCGAGCAGTGGTTGAAATTGGATTTCAAATATAATTTATGTGGATTTGTGTGTATTTGGAGATCTAGTGTGCTCTAGGAAGATTTCATTTTGGTGGACTCTTGAAGATCCAGTGTGCGTTAGGAGGATATATTTATATGGAATTCCGTATGATTGGCGACCCAGTGGGCGGTAGATAGATCCCATTTATGTGGGCTTGTATATATTTGGAAATTAAGTGCACAGTAGGAAGACTTCATTTGTGTGGACTTGTGTATACCTGAAGATCCAGTGTGCGGTAGGAAGATCATATTTATGTGGACTTGTATGTACCCGGAGATCTAGTGCGCAGTACTAAGTAGGAGGATCATATTTATGTGGACTCTTGTATAGTTGGAGATCCAGTGTGCGGTAGGAAGACCACATTTATGTGGACTTGTATATAATTTGGTGATCCAGTGTGCGGTAGGAAAACCACATTTATGTGGATTTTGTATATTTGAAGAACAGGTGTGCGGTAGGAAGACCACATTTATGTGGATTTTGTATATTTGAAGAACAGGTGTGCGGTGGGAAGACCACATTTATGTGGACTTGTATATAATTTGGAGATCCAGTGTGCGGTAGGAAGACTACATTTATGTGAATTTTGTATATTTGGAGATCCAGTGTGCGGTAGGAAGACTACATTTATGTGGACTTTTATATATTTATAGAAGTGTGGGATAGGAAGACCTCACTTATGTAGACTTGTGTATTTGGAAATCCAGTGTGCGGTAGGAAGGTTTCATTTGTGTGGACTTGTGTAGATTTGGAGATGCAGTGTGCGGTAGGAAGATCGTATTTATGTGGACTTGTGTAGATTTGGAGATCCAGTGTGCGGTAGGAAGATCGTATTTATGTGGACTTGTGTAGATTTGGAGATCCAGTGTGCGGTAGGAAGATCGTATTTATGTGGGCTTGTATATATATTGGAGATCCAGTGTGCGGTAGGAAGATCGTATTTATGTGGGCTTGTGTATATTTGGAGATCCAGTGTGCTGTAACAGATTTATCAGTTGTAATACTGAAATCCTCTACAATCTTGTGGTGTTCAAAGAAGATGTTGTCTTTCAACAATCGAGTTTCAACACATGTACTAATAGAATGTAACTCGGTTATACTTACTCCAATAAGATGCAGTTGTCAAGCAATGGTATTATTATCTGCTTTCTCAGTAGGTACAAAAACATAAATATTTGTAAATCAGCCATCTTCTGTTCAGTAGACTTGATGTTGCTTAAATATATGCGGATTTATTGTAAAATCGTGAATTCTAATGTTAGTTATCGACAGAACCTCATAGTTCCAATCACGAAGGAGATGCACGTTAACAACCCCCCCACCCCCCCTCATTCTTACACGGTTGTTTACAGTAGGCTAGTATTGCCTCATTTCTCCAAGTTTCTAATGAAATATGTTCTGGATGGTAACCTATATTTCGATCCTCTTTTTAAACACATTTCTTTGTTCAGAGTACACCTAAGATCGCCTGTAACCATATGGGATTGGGATTGGGATTGGGATTGGACTTGAGCTATGATAAGGAAGGATATTGGAAATGGGTCTAAACTTTCATCTGTACATTTAATTATGATGTACTGAAATGTGGGAAGAAACAATGTTAAGTACGCTACTGCTAATGTTGATGTATTTCAATGATATATTACGAAATTTACACGAATGATAAATTATAGTGGTTAAGGTTAAGACATCTTCAAGGCTATCCCTCATTGCATTTCTATCCCCCCCCTTCTCTCGGCCTTTTCGTCAAAGCTATGCGCATTGGGCACAAATTCCAGGAATGAACCATATAATGACTTTGATGGTATACAAGGTCAAGGTCAGGGAATTTCTCGGCTCATAATCTTCAAATGTGTGGTACTGAAACTTGATTATGTTTTCTTTCCAGACTATGCTTAATCAGAACGTTAACTTGAAGAATGAGCCATTCTCAATATTGTCTTTGGTGCATGTTTCCATGACTATGGTGCTTGTTATTGAATTACATTAATGATTCATGAAGTCATCTTCTTAGAGAACCGGGAGAAAGATAACGTCATAAGCGAGCAGCACGAAATATAATCTTTGTTCCACGATATGTCAGAGGCAAGAATTTTGAAGAAAAAAAATAATGAAGTGATAACTACCCCAATAACAAACACAAATATAGATTTACTTACAAACAAAAGTAGATCGACTAACAAATACATGTATAAGTCTACCAACAAACACAAGCACAAGTATAGATCTACAAACGAGCACAATTGTAGATCTACCAACAAACAAAAGTATAGATCTACCAACAAACACATGAATAAATCTGTTATTAATAAGCACCAGTATAAATCTACCAACAAACACAAGCATAGGTGTTCTAACGAGCACAAGTATAGATCTACGAACGAGCAGAAGTATAGAAAAGCACAAAATACAGATCAAATTTAGATCTACCAACGAACACAAGTGTATATCTACTAGCTAACAGGCACAAGTTATAGACCTACTAGAAGACGCAAGAATAAACATACCTTTACCAACAAACACGAGTATAGATCTATACCAAACACATGTAGAGATATACTAACAGGTACAAGTATAAAGATCTATCAACAAACACGAGTATAGATCTACATAGATGTACTTTCAGCATGAAGGTGTGAACAAGGGTATTTACACCCCCCCTCCCCGTCCGACTCCATATATCCCCAGCCTCGTCCCTTCCTTCATTATCGTCGACCGGCCGGGTCACCCATCCCATTAAAGATAAAATCCATCAATAAAAGTTAAAATGTGACGATTTAAATATTCCATGTAAATTTTCAATAAAATTGCTAAACAGAAAGTTGCTAAACAGAAAGCGGGGTATCGGGATCCATAGAATTACTTCCCATGACAGAAAGGAAAACGTCATTTGTGTAACCGTCCATACAAGTTTTGATCGCTTTCAATGAATGGAGGTATTTTCATAATGTCACAACTCAACTGTCATAGTGTATATATTGCATTACAACATATATATCACTTCGATTCTTTTGAGTTTATCAACTTGTGAGTAGAGTTCAATTCGATGACATTTAGATGCCAGATGTTGCAATGATGACGACTGTGGTTCTCTCATCATAGAGCGAGTAAAATGTATATTCGTAGAGTGAAAATTTTAAAGATAGTGGACACTGTCAAATAGTGGTAAGTAGTGGTATTATCTGGTAAGTTTATCTTTAACTTTGCCCCTTCAATCTGTCCGGGATACTATATACATGTATAACAGTGGATTCCCCTTTAAAGATTTTTAATTCGTTTTATCGGCAAAGCAGCTGACCAGTTAAGTTTAATTTGAATTTAGGAGGAGCAGAGGGGGCACCCACTCTCCCGGCAGTGACCCCAAATTTTACCGAAAACCCTGTATTTTAACCTATTTTCTAAACAAAATCGACAAAATTGGTCCCTCGACCCCACCCACCCCCGGGAAAAAAGGGCACTGGATTCGCCACTGCCAAATTCGACACACGAAGTACTGTTCAGAGTGTACTTGCATATGGTGCAAATGCCATTCTTACATTCTTTACATTATGAACTTATTGATAAGTTTAACAACACATCTAGATATCTGGTAGATATACTTACTGTCGATTGATGCCCCAGTATGAAAAATACATTAAAGACATCTATCCTCCGCCTCCGGAACTTCAACTCACTAATAAAGCCAACAAATATAATAAAGAATCGCCTCTTCGGACCTCATTATCAAGAGTAATGATAAAAACTATTTACACACTAGTATTTACGATAAACGTGAAGACATTGGATTTCCTATTATTAACTTTCCATGATTAGATGACGATGTTCCTACACTCCCATTTTTTTACCCTATAAAATCCTACTATAATTGCCCCTATAAGGACATTTGAGCGTCAGATACCCGTACTCCCATCACATGGTATTTACATGTCCCAGATGGTTCGCTCTTTTAGAGTCTGGACAGACGATCTTAATCATTTTTATAACAAAAATTTACATTACTTCGAAACGTTTGACTTAGGGTTACAGATACAATAAACCTAGTAAAACGTTCGAAAACAATCGTTAGATCTTATTCAGAGCTTTTATTAAAATTCGGAAATATTTTTCAAAGTCATGTCCAATTCCAATGTTCAATCTCCCATCCAAATTTCTACGGTGATTTTTGTATATAAACTTAGAAGGGTCTAACACTCCGACGACTTCATCGCACCAGGTTTCAAAATAGTTACTCGCCAATATGACCCTAAGACCATCGTTAAGACAATAAGTCGTATACTGGATCCTCTACAGCTTCTACAGGCATGTTTGTCTCTGGAGCGTGGCTTTCGGTTCAACGGGGCGACGGGAACTCCATGACGGGCCTTGTCTAAAACTCCCCAGAAGAGATAAGGTCCTGCACGAGTCTTGTCCCCTCTGACTATTACTCGATATTCCCATGGAACAAGGACCTTGGCTCGCCTTCAGAAGAGTAGAGCACGGTAGGCTCAAATTGAAGTCACTTTTATATTTCATACAGCATATTTTTTTTTTACTCATTATACATTAATTGTGTGTGTGTTTAAGACTGACCTCTCACATTGGATAGCCTGTTGGTCTTTGATCTATATACGGGTTATGATTTATATACTTTTTGAACGTATGTCCTTTAACTGTTCTGCCGTTGTGGTGAGTGGGAAAGTTGGTCCGTAAACCGGTTAACCACACTAACTAATTAACTATTAACGTTACTTCAAATGACCGTCCCAAGTCGGTGCCTCAACTGCATTATAAATATATATATTTTATATATATATATATATTTTTTTTTTTTGGAAGGGGACGGCTTTCTATGTCTTTATTGTTTGCTTTTTTGTTTATGATGACTTTTGTCATACAGCTGAGTCAGTTGTTTTTATGCTTTCTTTCACCTTAAGAACTGTTATGTTCAGAGTGAAATGACTGAGATACAGGGAGAAATATAATTGTATGTATGTTCTAGGAGAGGCGTTATCTAAGTTGGTAAAACTTGTCGCCAATCCTATGCTGTTTTGAGCAAAAAATGTGTTTAAACTACAGGGAGAAACTACTCAATGCACAGAGCGAATTAACCAAGTGCGAACAGGACAAAGCTCGAAACGAATGGTCAAGGTGGAAAGCGAAAGTAGTTGGATCGGAGGAGTATCCGTTGTTTATGTGTGTTCATTATTTTCAGGACATACATGAATGCAAAACATACATTATCCACAAAGGCCAAAAGAAATGTTGTGTTATTTGTTTCTAAGGCACTGCAAAATCAAAATAACGAATGTAAGTGGTAGGCTGGTAGCTCGAATTTTCTCGAATGACATGATTGTTGTGTTTATAATGGATTCGGCCTCAGGCCCAGTTCATGTGTGGCCCCAGCAGGTCCAGACCAGTGGATCCGGCCCCATTCAATTCCCATTATATATATTTCAAGTCGTATTAAGTTTCATGCATCCACCACACACTCCAAAATCACCATCGACACCTATGACTATGTTTCCACCAGACGGCAACAACACCTGGCTTCAGTACTTCGCCTTTCCCCACACTGCGCCACAGGACCGTATGGGAAGGAAATGAAGCCCTCCATACACATAACGAATGACCAAATAGTAAACAAGTGTGGAGAAAGGCGAAATACTGAAGCTACTTCAACACCATGTTCACATTAGACATTAACAGAGATGAACTTTCAACGAAATGATTCCTGATGCCCAGGTCACATGTTTTTGTCTGGACTTTGAAGTCGTAATATGGAGGGCCATCCAAACCATCTACCCAAATGCAGAAATCAAGGATTGCGCATACCACTGAAGACAAGTTGAGATGAGGAAGGTAGCAGCACTTGAGCTTTGAACCACCTACCATAGAGATGAACCACCTACCAAGTCATCAGGAAACTTCTTGCCATGCCATTTCCTCCACCAGAACATATTTAACCTTGCCATTCTTACTGCAGCATGAACAAATCTTGAGCTACACCAGCTCTTCGACTAGATTAGCTATAACTATTACAAATATTATCACAGCTAGTAAATAGTTAAATCCATAACAATTAAGTTCATTGATATCAAACAAGCACACCTGCATATATAAATAGGAGCCAGATCCACTGCGGCAGGATCCCATCAGGGTCGGATCAGATAGGAGTCTGATCGATCAAAATTGGATGGATCCACCTATTGCCACATTGTTTAATACATAAGACAAATGTTATTTAGAGTTGTCATGATACTTTAACAATCAACATTAGCATACATAAAAACTTAGACCAAATTCAGGAAAAAAGACTATTTTGTGTTGGGATTTTCACCCTATGAAACAAACTTTAAGAAAATGAAGAATTTAACAATTTCAGTAACAGGACTTGCCTTTGGAAAAATAAGGGAAATTTTAATTCCTCATGAATTTGTGTAACAGGCATGAGAAAGAGATGTGGACGGACCTGGAAATTGAAGCCAGAATGTCCACTATCAAGATGGATGCTCTCACCATTGAGCTATCCAGACGAATACTTGTCTGCCACACTCCTCCCCTGCCAGGGCCTTTCCAACCCTGGAAACTGAAACGTACAACAACAATAGGATCGTTGCTCATACAGTGCACAAACAAACCTGCGAGTCATGAGGGTTGTCTACAGTAGGGAATGTAGCAGGCAGGAGAAAAATTATGTGGCCAGCCACGGGAATTGAACCCAGAACCTATCAAGGCATACGGTCTCACCATTGAGCTATCCAGCCCGATATCCATCCGTCACATATGATAAATTTGATTTATGAAGTCAATGGAATTTAGTGCTTACTTTCAATTTTCATACATCAAATATAGCATCACTTTAATTTTCACTTCTAGCAATTCAACTAATTAGATCACTTGGCAGCAATGTCCTACCTTTGTTTTCCTGGAGCAGTTCCAGACTGCTTAAGCACCAGGCTTAGCGTACAAAAATGGCACGGTCACAAAATCATAATTTGGTCACTTTCAGCATTTCACTCATCCACACATATGCATGTATTTATAGAACTTACATTGTGTCATTTTCCATCACATACTGAAATTTCTTAAGTTCTAGATTGGTGTGGTTTCAACTTCCACAACAGTATTACAAAGAATGCACTGACATTTCTGCAACTTCAGATCCACAATACAGTGGTTGGAGACAACGAGTCCTAAAGACAATCTTGACAACTCAGATTCTAACCTGGTACCTTTGGCACCACAAGACAAGCTGTATGATAACTATTACACCCCACAGTAACCCCCTCCCCTTCTTCCCCTGTAAATAAGATATCACTTAAGTGACTTGTATTATTAATTGCAGTACTGTGTATATATTGATGTCTCTTGCATGTATTTGCACTACTTACTAACTTCTTGTTTCGAAACCCCCTAAAATATTATTGCATCATGTAATGGCAAGTCATGCTTACTGATCATATTGAATGTTAGTTTTTATTAACTAAGCTATTTATATATCAGATTAAATTACAACTGTCCTAACAGGACAAATACCTTCCGCGGCAACAAAATTTTGAGTAGGGCAAAGACCAAGGTAAAAGTAACGAGGTCAAAAATGTTTATACCGACAGACAAGTCTTGCCACAACAAATATGCATATGTAGTATGAAGGCTCCATCCCTTTTGGTTCAGAAGTTAAGGCTAAGGTTAAAGATTATCAAAAGTAGGTCAAACGTCAAGGTCACGAGGTCAAAATGTTTTGTCCAGACAGAGAGGTCTTGCCACAAAGAATACACATGCATAGTATGAGGGTACCATGTCTTTTGGTTCAAAAGTTATGGCTAAGGTCAAAGTTTTTCTTAAGTAGGTCAAACATCAAGGTCAAGGTCATGGGGTCAAAAAGTTTGGACTGACAGAAAGGTCTTGTCACAAGGAATACACATCTGTAGTATGAAATCCCATCTCTTGTGGTTCAAAAGTTATTGCCAAGGTAAAATTTTTCTGGACAGATGGACAAGGTGATTCCAATATACGCCCCAAACTTGGTTTGCGGGGGGGCATAATGATTCCAGTATAAAATCCAAACTTTGTTTGCGGGGGGTATAATTACAAAGGGCAATACCATTATTTATGGCACCTTTGCGGCTTACAGTTTACCCATGATATCTGGTAGTGACAAGATAGTGAAGAAAATTGACATCTGTAGAATGTAACACATCATGAACTACAGCGTACTGGTATGTCTTTTCATGTAAAAAATTGCTGCAAAGAGGGGGTATGCTTGGTACTCAAAAAGTGATCATTTCAAAATCTAATTGAAAGCAAAAGTATGTTGTAATGCATTTTGTATCCTGACCATGAGGTATACATGTAATGTTCAACGTATGAGTACACTTTGTAATGGAAGGAGAAGGTAATCTTTGTGTTATGATATGTATTGTATTGTAATGTATTGTATCATTGCAGACAATACACTCATATGTCTTCCCTTAAACTGCATTACATAATCGTGATATATACATATATATATATATATATATATATATATATATATATATATATATATATATATATTCTTTGATATATTTTGCATTTTTTTTCAGAATTTATAAATGAAGCAAGATGAAAATGATTTCCAATAAAGCTTAGGTACAACAGGAGTGATACAGAATTACCATGGGCACAAAAGGGAACACCAGACTTGTCTCATTTTTTGTTTTTAATCATACTTATGGACCAAGAGAAGGAGAGGTACATAGCATTACTTATCTTCTTTTCTTTATGTACTAAAGTTCAGTTGTTGTCAACGTTGAAAACAAGTAGGACTGGTTTCATATTTAGGAGATAGAAGTACAGTATATTGAATATTTTGACAGGTATGTTATATTAAAAGGGATGTTTTCCTGGCAATCTGATAATGTCCTGTTGGAACCAATCAAACAAAGTTTGTTTATACCCTTTTAGTTCACATTTCACACCAGCATCGTGTTATTCAATATTACAGGAAGAAAAGAAGATTTTATACTATTATCCAAAAGAAGAAGATATTGACATGAAGATAAGAAGTATAGGATTATGTGAGGCTGTGATTAAATTTACTGAGTAAGTGTTACCATGGTAACCTTGGTTCAGATGTCATTATTGACCTTACGGACCTCAGTGGAAAAGTGAGCTGTACCTTTTACTTTTTGTCTGGGTAAGAGTTCCTGTGAGGTCAGAAGGTCTATTCAATGTTTTTGATTTCTTTGATTATTAGTTATTCTACCACTAAACATTAACTGTCACCTTTTGTGATACAATCTTGGTGTTATCATCCACCACTAAACACTAACCACCACCTTATAGGTGAGATGTGTGGTGTTATCATCCACCGCTAAACACTAACCACCACCTGATAGGTGAGATGTGTGGTGTTATCATCCACCGCTAAACACTAACCACCACCTGATAGGTGAGATGTGTGGTGTTATCATCCACCACTAAACACTAACCACCACCTTATACAGTACAGTCCGGGTGGAACTTAATTTGCCTACTGATCACAGTAGGCATTTTTAGAATTAACATACAGGTAAGTGGACAGCTTGATAGCTCAGGTAACTGTCCACTCCTAATGCCCACTGAAATTTCAGGTGGACTGCCCAGTTGGGACAGTGGGCATTCAAAGTTCCACCAGGACTGTACTGTAGGTGGAGTGATCATGGTGTGGTGTTATCATCCACCACTAAACACTAGTCACCACCTTATAGGTGGAGTGATCATGGTGTGGTGTTATCATCCACCACTAAACACTAGTCACCACCTTATAGGTGGAGTGATCTTGATGTGGTGTTATCATCCACTACTAAACACTAGTCACCACCTTATAGGTGGAGTGATCATGGTGTGGTGTTATCATCTACCACTAAACACTAGTCACCACCTTATAGGTGGAGTGATCATGGTGTGGTGTTATCATCTACCACTAAACACTAGTCACCACCTTATAGGTGGAGTGATCATGGTGTTGTGTTATCATCTACCACTAAACACTAGTCACCACCTTATAGGTGGAGTGATCATGGTGTGGTGTTACCATCCACCACTAAACACTAGCCACCACCTTATAGGTGGAGTGATCATGGTGTGGTGTTATCATCCACCACTACACACTAGTCACCACCTTATAGGTAGAGTGGTTATGGTGTTGTGCTATCATCTACCACTAAACACTAGCCACCACCTTATAGGTGGAGTGGTCTTGATGTGGTGTTATCATCTACCACTAAACACTAGCTGCCACCTTATAGGTGGAGTGATCATGGTGTGGTGTTATCATCCAACACTAAACACTAGTCACCACCTTATAGGTGGAGTGATCTTGATGTGGTGTTATCATCCACCACTAAACACTAGTCACCACCTTATAGGTGGAGTGATCATGGTGTTGTGTTATCATCTACCACTAAACACTAGTCACCACCTTATAGGTAGAGTGATTATGGTGTTGTGCTATCATCTACCACTAAACACTAGCCACCACCTTATAGGTGGAGTGATCATGGTGTGGTGTTATCATCCACCACTAAACACTAGTCACCACCACTGTATAGGTGGAGTGATCATGGTGTAGTGTTATCATCTACCACTCAACACTAGCCACCACCTTATAGTGGAGTGATCATGGTGTGGAGTTATCATCCACCACTAAACACTAGCCACCACCTTATAGGTGGAGTGGTCTTGATGTGGTGTTATCATCTACCACTAAACACTAGTCACCACCTTATAGGTAGAGTGATTATGGTGTTGTGCTATCATCTACCACTAAACACTAGCCACCACCTTATAGGTAGAGTGATCATGGTGTGGTGTTATCCTACAACACTAAACACAAACCACAACCACAAATCATTATTCACCTTAGCTTTCATTCACATACTGTTATGGGTGTTATAGACCTGATTGTACAAGTATTCTGCATTTCTTTTCCTAATTGTAATTTAGCCTTGTTTCTTTTTTTCCTATTTGATCATTTCTTTTTTCCTATTTGATCATTTAATGTCCACACAAACACAGTAAACTGAGCCTGCTCAATTTTGAAAATTCAAAAATCAATTTCTGGTATTTGTGCTCATCTGTGATCTGAAAATAGACTGGTTTTACCATCTGTGATCGGAAAATAGACTGGTTTTACCATCTGTGATCTGAAAATAGACTGGTTTTGCCATCTGTGATCTGAAAATAGACTGGTTTTGCCATCTGTGATATCAACAGAGACTCTGCTGAGATCATCACTAGAATAGAAGTAACAGACGATAGGTCAAGTAACAGACGTTAAGTCAAGTAACAGACAATAGGTCAAGTAACAGACAATAGGTCAAGTAACAAACAATAGGTCAAATAACAGACGATAGGTCAAGTAACAGACAATAGGTCAAGTAACAGACAATAGGTCAAATAACAGACGATAGGTCAAGTAACAAACGATAGGTCAAGTATTGGTGTTTGGTAAAAATCAAGTTGTATTGATCAGTCATAGTTATAATTTTGCCACTATGTTTATTTCTTAAACAGTATACACTCTATTAATTTTCATTTGATCGTTAGATTAATTGTAATTATTATCTTGCGAATTGCCAAAATTATTAAGAAGTGTGTCTGCATTGCAAACCACCTACAATTAGTCTGGATATTATTTATTGTACTGATTTCTAGATTATGTTTGATTTTTTGTATATTTTCAGAACATTTTCTGATAAACCATGTCAGAGTATGCATACTCAGAAAAAGAGACATCTGTTCTTTGAACCTGAAAAAGATTTTTGGGTTGTTATGGTAATTCTGGTTTTTAGTTTAATTTTTGTTTTATTATAAGCACTGAATTAATTTTGACAAAACTACATACATGTAACTTGTTAAATGGTATGAGTACTTGGAACAAACAATTTTGAGCATTTAATGAGTTTTATGATGGATCATTAATGTTGTTGTGAACTAACCTGTTATTGTTCTTCATTTCTTTGTGTACTTTTGTACAATATGTAATATATTTATTAGTCATGCATACAAGATGGTGCTGACTGCTAAAATATGAATTCTGCAGAATTAATTTCACATATAGTATTATGGAGATAATTATTTGTAGTTACTATTGACATTGAATAGTAATAAGTAGAATGAGTTGCAGTGAAAGGTGTAATGAGTAGCGCTTTAGGTTCTATTAAGTTTGAATTTTAAATCAGTCATATTTCAGTTTACAAGAATAACTCTTTTTTAAACTTGATTTAGACTGTAAGTGTCCCATATCTGGAAAAGCAAAAGGATGGCCAGGCCTACACTGAATATCAAGAGGAAGATGTACAGGACCCTGTGTATGAAGCCATTCTTAAGCAAGCATACAGAATGTTTCAGGTAATGGATAGTATGGGCCGTTTGGGCCTCTTATTAACATTCTCCTTATTGGTAATATGGAATGTTCTGTAAGAGTTTCAGTAAATAAGGTAGGGAAATTAAATGAATATGATTATCTTACATTTTAAAGTTGTAATCTTGTTGATTTCGATTTGTTTGCACTTGATAACGTTTTTCAGTATTCTGTGTGTACTTATAGTAGAGGAATTCACATTTTAGTGTTGTCATTTGTGTACTAAATCATGATTACCTTCTCACTACACCATGATGACCCTCTCAGTACATCATGATGACCCTCTCACTACACCATGATGACCCTCTCACTACATCATGATGACCCTCTCAGTACATCATGATGACCCTTTTACTACACCATGATGACCCTCTTAGTACTTAATGATGACCTTCTTACTACACCATGATGACCCTCTCACTACATTATGAATACCCTCTCACAAATCATGATGACCCTCTCACTACACCATGATGACCCTCTCACTACATCATGATTACCCTCTCACTACATCATGATGACTACCCTCTCACTACACCATGATTACCCTGTCACTGCATCATGATGACCCTCTCACTACATCATGGTTACCCTCTCACTACATCATGATGACCCTCTCACTACATCATGATTACCCTCTCACTACATCATGGTTACCCTCTCACTACATCATGATGACCCTCTCACTACATCATGGTTACCCTCTCACTACATCATGGTTACCCTCTCACTACATCATGGTGACCCTCTCACTACATTATGATTACCCTCTCACTACATCATGATGACCCTCTCACTACATCATGGTTACCCTCTCACTACACCATGATGACCCTTTCATTACATTATGGTTACCCTCTCACTACATCATGGTTACCCTCTCACTACATCATGATGACCCTCTCACTACATCATGATGACCCTCTCACTACATCATGGTGACCCTCTCACTACATCATGGTGACCCTCTCACTACATCATGATGACCCTCTCACTACATCATGGTTACCCTCTCACTACACCATGATGACCCTTTCATTACATCATGGTTACCCTCTCACTACATCATGGTTACCCTCTCACTACATCATGGTTACCCTCTCACTACATCATGATGACCCTCTCACTACATCATGGTTACCCTCTCACTACATCATGGTTACCCTCTCACTACACCATGTTGACCCTCTCACTACATGATGATGGCCCTCTCACTACACCATGATGACCCTATCACTACATCATTATGACCCTCTCAATACATCATTATGACCCTCTCACTACATCATGATGACCCTCTCACTACATCATGATGACCCTCTCACTACATCATGATGACGCTCTCACTACGCCATGATAACCCTCTCACTACATCATGATTACCCTCTCACTACATCATGATAACCCTCTCAATACATCATGATGACCCTCTCACTACATCATGATGACCCTCTCACTACATCATGGTTACTCTCTCACTACATCATGATTACCCTCTCACTACATCATGGTTACCCTCTCACTACATCATGATTACCCTCTCACTACACCATGATTACCCTCTCACTACATCATGATTACCCTCTCACTACTTCATGGTTACCCTCTCACTACACCATGATGACCCTCTCACTACATCATGGTTACCCTCTCACAAATTATGATGACCCTCTCACTACATCATGATGACCCTCTCACTACATCATGATGACCCTCTCAAAACACCATGATTATCCTCTCACTACATCATGATTACCCTCTCACTACATCATGATAACCCTCTCACTACATCATGATGACCCTCTCACTACATCATGGTTACCCTCTCACTACATCATGGTTACTCTCTCACTACATCATGATTACCCTCTCACTACATCATGGTTACCCTCTCACTACATCATGGTTACCCTCTCACTACACCATGATTACTCTCTCACTACATCATGATGACCCTCTCACTACATCATGATGACCCTCTCACTACATCATGATCACCCTCTCACTACATCATGATGACCCTCTCACTACATCATGATGACCCTCTCACTACACCATGATTACCCTCTCACTACACCATGATTACCTCTCACTACACCATGATTACCCTCTCACTACAACATGATTACCCTCTCACTACATCATGGTTACCCTCTCACTACACCATGATAACCCTCTCACTACTTCATGGTTACCCTCTCACTACATCATGATTACCCTCTCACTACATCATGATGACCCTCTCACTACATCATGGTTACCCTCTCACAAATTATGATGACCCTCTCACTACATCATGATGACCCTCTCAGAACACCATGATTATCCTCTCACTACATCATGGTTACCCTCTCAGAAATCATGATTACCCTCTCAGAAAATTATTCAAAGGTATAAAGAAAGGCAATTCATGTCTAATTCAGTACTATACTGTTACACAAACCTTTTCTTTAACTTAGGAGTAAAATTTGTATGTGCCAAAACAAGAACACTTATAGTATACATACAACAAATATGTATCTTTTATTTTTAGCTATTTAATGGCACATTTAACTACATCCTGTCTCGAAGCAATGGCAGTGTTAATGCATTAAAACAGAGACTTGATCATTTCTACTCAAGGGTAAGCATATTCTTAAAACATGTTTCCCATTTGCAAACAAAATGAGCTCGTGTAGCACAAGGTCCTTAATATCTATCAGCATACATATAATATAATCACTTAGTACAAATCAAGGTTTAAAAAAAGTCAGCATTTAACAGCATCGAAAGTCAGTGCTGTTTAATAAAGGCTGTTATTAGTTGACAAATAGTAAATCTTCACCACTTTATCTCCTGATTGGAAACCTATAGTCGTTTGCGCTTCTCTTACCGCAGCTGACCGTTGTTTTCAACAGTGACTATATCTTTGACACCCTTATTCATATTAAGGCTTAAATAAGAATTTATTGAATTTGAATAATAAAGATTATATAGACTGATAAATGCAGTAAAGTATGAATGTATGGCTATGTTTGGATTTATCCATCATCTTTACATTTCATAAGTTCTGTAATCATTTATTTATGATGCACACCCCCAAAATTGAGAAAAATTCTCTAGAAAATGCCTACTCTCTATATATAATGTGCAGGTAAAAAATCAATAAATAGTGAGAAACTGATTATTTAGATATATCAGTTATCTCTAACAGTTCAAATTTTTGTCGAATTGAAACCTGCGTATATGACACAAGGCAGAATTAGCAGCTGGCAGACAGGTTTTTGTTAGAACATGACATCTATACTAACCTTTGTAGGTATCTAACTCTAGGTGAAAAGCATATAATAGGACAATTACTGGTAATTATATGACCATTTTACTATACATTAGAAATCCTTGTTCACGGTAAAAAAAGTATATAAAATTGTAGTAAATACATCAGTGCATTCTGTAAACAACTTTATATCGTATGACTTTATTTTTGCAAGAAGGTATGTTACATTGTTAATTTGTGAGACTTTATTTTTGAGGTCCAGCCCTCTGACATAACCTCTTTCCTTTTAACACTAGCGTTAATCATATTTTTAGATGCTTACTTAAAGTTTGTCGCTAATTTGTCCTTAGTGTGAGCAGATGTTCAGTGTGAGCAGATGTTCACGGTAACAAAGTCAATAAACATATTTTCTAAACACAGATGAAAATTTTTTGTATCAGTAGTGAAACTTCTCAAACTACATGCTTGTAACTTTACAAGCCTGAGATTTTATTGTTAGAATCAGATGTGAATGGCAACGTGTGTGTGCCATTAATTTTAAATTCTATTACACTGAAGTCAAAGTCCAATGCTGGATGCATGGCGGATGAAGAAATTTCAGCAATATCCTCACAAATGATTTGAAAGAAAAGGAAACTTGGAAAATACAGAGAATATTGCCTGAACAGAACATGAATATTGCAAGATACAAAATTGAAAATAGGAGCACCAAGGCAACAAAACATTTTAGCAAAACCCTTGAAAAGAATTTAAACGAGAGCACCATCAGAGGGATGACAATGGCTTATTATAAACATAAAAATTATGCCCAGGAACAATGGACTAAACTTCCTAAATCCCCCTACAGACATCCGTTGAAATTGGAAACATTTGATAGTATGACTACATGCGGAATCTTCGCCAGAGCAGTGATGTCATGAACAATCTGATTGTACTTTCTGCTGTGAAAGGAGTTATTATGGCAAAAGACAGGAGTCTCATAGAAGGAAATGAGGGCAGGGAATCAATTGAAATTACTAATTTAATAAAATTACTGATTATCTTTCTGGTATTAAGTGGATACTGTCATTTCAGTGGTCATATGCAGAATAACTTCCATGTACAATTCTTTGAAAAAAAAGCAGCTATATTTTAGTTCCTACAAGTATGTATAATGCACACTCAAATCAATGTCAGAAATTATTAAAAAAAAAAGAGTGCATTGTATACAAGTGATTACGGTATCCCCTTTCATTGTCATATGGGAATAAAATATAGGGATTTAGAAAGATTCATACCTCAGTAGTTTGGCAGAATAAGAGCTGTCATCTATTATGTAACAAACCTCTAAAATGAAAATATTGCTTTAAAATTTGTATGATTAAATCATAATACCCCCCGCAATCAAAGTTGGGGGGGGGGATATATAGGAATCACCCCATTTGTCTGTCTGTCTGTCTGTCCATCAATCTTGTCCGGGCCATAACTTCTTCCTTTTACTTTGCAGGAAGATTATATTTTACACAATTGTTGTCCATGACCCAAGGGTGTTTCATGACCTTGAACCAGGGTCATATCCACAAGGTCAAGGTCAGAGTGCACACACAGCCAGAATTCTTGTCCGGGCCATAATTCCTTTCTGTTACATTGGAGAGAGCTTATATTTTACACAATTATTTTACATGACTCAAGCCAGTGTGGCCTAGTTGATAAGGTGCTCGGCCGAGAGGTTCTGAGTTCAACTTCTGCCCTGGTTGCACCGGTGTTGTGTCTTTCGAATGACAGTATAAACCGAGGTCCCATGTCACTGTAGGCGTGGTATGTTAAAGGTCCCTTACTGCTTCGGGTGGGTCTGTTGCAAAGTTTCTGTGCAATGCATCAGGCAGATGCCGTCACCATATACATGAAATAATGGTGGAGTGACGTAAAACAATATTCATTCAATCAATCATTGTACATGACTTAGAGGTAGGTCATGATCTTGAACCAGTGTAATATCTACACAGTGCACACACACAGCCAGAATTCTTGTCTGGACCATTACTTTATCCTGTGTTGGAGGGAGATTATATTTGACACAATTATTGTACATGACTCAAGAATGTGTTATTACCTTAACCAAGGTTATATTAACAAGGTCATGGTCACAGTATACACACATCCAGAATTCTTGTCTGCACCATAACTTCTGCCTGTTATGCTGGAGGGAGATTATATTTTACGCAATTGTTGTCCATGACCCAAGGGTGTGTCATGATCTTGAATCAAAGTCATATCTAAAGGGTCAAGGTTACAGTACACATGCAACCTGAATTCTTGTCTGGTCCATAGCTCCTTCCTGTTACATTGGAGGGAGATTATATTTTACACAATTGTTGTCCATGACCCAAGGGTGTGTCATGATCTTGAATCAAAGTCATATCTACAGGGTCAAGGTCACAGTACACACATTACCAGAATTATTGTCCTGGCCATAACTTCCTTTTGTTTCATTGCAGGAAGATTATATTTTACACAAGTGTTGTCCAGGACCCAATGGTGTGTCATGAGCTTGAACCAATGTCATATCTACAAGGTCAAGGTCAGGGTGCACACATAGCCAGAATTCTTGTTCTGGCCATAATTTCTTCCTGTTATGTTGGAGGGAGATTATATTTTACACAATTATTGTCCATGACCCTAGGGTGTTGCATGACCTTGAACCAAGGCCATATCTTTAAGCTCAAGGTCACAATGCACACATAAGCAGAATTCTTGTTTGGGCTGTAACTTCTTCTCGTTACGTTGGAAGGAGATTATATATTTCGCACAATTGTTTTTATATTTTGCACACTTGTTGTCCATGACCCAAGGGTGTGTCATGACATGGAACCAAGGTCATATCCCCAAGGTCAAGGTTACAGTGCACAAAAAACTAGAATTCCTGTTTGGGCCATAACTTCTTCCTTGGAGGGAAATTATATTTTACATAATTGTCGTTCATGACCCAAGGGTGTGTCATGACTTTAAACTGAGGTCAGATCTACAAGGTCAAAGTCTGAGTATATACATACAGAATTTATGTTTTCATTGATTATACCTCAAAATGTACTAGTGGGACATCCATTACACTTATACCAGTGATTTATCTTGGATCTTGAATTATTGCATGCTTCAACTTTGTTGCTTACAGGGGGTATTTGTCCCTTTAGTACTGCTCTGGTTGAAATTCTGAACTGAATTGAAATTTATATTCATGAACATCAGTTTAATTGCATCTATCACCAGTAGAGAACAGTCAGATTTTTCTTTTGTGATTTCCAGTTTCTTCAGACTTTAAGACTTGGACACAGTGACATTATAGATATCTTCAGTGGAATCCATTTCATGCCTCTGGATAAAAATACCTATTTACGTGTTCAGTGCTTTATTAACTTGCTGGAAGCCAATTTTCCATTCATTAAATACACAGCCTTTTTGTATAATGAACAGCTTGTGTGGTAAGTACATAGACATTAATGATATTGTGGCATATTAATAGCTTACTGAGCTAAGGCTAAAGCTAGAACACACTGTAGTCTCTCATTGTCAATGACTGACTGACTGCAGGCTTAGTTCTGGAACACACTGTAGTCTCTCATTGTCAATGGCTGACTGACTGAAGGTTTAGTGCTGGGACACACTGTAGTCTCTCATTGTCAATGACTGACTGATTGAAGGCTTAGTGCTGGAACACACTGTAGTCTCTCATTGTCAATGGCTGACTGACTGAAGGTTTAGTGCTGGAACACACTGTAGTCTCTCATTGTCAATAGCTGACTGACTGAAGGTTTAGTGCTGGAACACACTAGTCTCTCATTGTCAATGGCTGACTGACTGAAGGCTTAGTGATGGAACACACTGTAATCTCTCATTTTCAATGACTGACTGACTGAAGGTTTAGTGCTGGAACACACTGTAGTCTCTCATTGTCAATGGCTGACTGATTGAAGGCTTAGTGCTGTAACACACTGTAGTCTCTCATTGTCAATGGCTGACTGACTGCAGGCTTAGTGCTGGAACACACTGTAGTCCCTTATTGTCAATGGCTGACTGACTGCAGGCTTAGTGATTGAACACACTGTAGTCTCTCATTGTCAATGGCTGACTGACTGCAGGCTTAGTTCTGGAACACACTGTAGTCTCTCATTGTCAATGACTGACTGACTGAAGGTTTAGTGCTGGAACACACTGTAGTCTCTCATTGTCAATGACTGACTGAATGCAGGCTTAGTGATGGAACACAATGTAATCTCTTATTGTCAATGGCTGACTGACTGAAGGTTTAGTGCTGGAACACACTGTAGTCTCTCATTGTCAATGGCTGACTGACTGAAGGTTTAGTGCTGGAACACACTGTAGTCTCTCATTGTCAATGGCTGACTGACTGAAGGCTTAGTGATGGAACACACTGTAATCTCTCATTTTCAATGACTGACTGAAGGTTTAGTGCTGGAACACACTGTAGTCTCTCATTGTCAATGGCTGACTGATTGAAGGGTTAGTGCTGTAACACACTGTAATCTCTCATTGTCAATCGCTGACTGACTACAGGCTTAGTGCTGGAACACACTGTAGTCCCTTATTGTCAATGGCTGACTGACTGCAAGCTTAGTTCTGGAACACACTGTAGTCTCTCATTGTCAATGGCTGACTGACTGCAAGCTTAGTTCTGGAACACACTGTAGTCTCTCATTGTCAATGGCTGACTGACTGAAGGTTTAGTGCTGGAACACACTGTAATCTCTCATTGTCAATGACTGTCAGACTGAAGGCTTAGTGCTATAACACACTGTAGTCTCTCATTGTCAATGACTGACTAACTGAAAGTTTAGTGCTGGAACACACTGTAGTCTCTCATTGTCAATGGCTGACTGACTGAAGGTTTCATGCTGGAACACAGTGTAGTCTCTTATTATCAATGGCTGACTGACTGAAGGCTTAGTGATGGAACACACTGTAGTTTCTCATTGTCAATGGCTGATTATCTCAGGGTTTGGTGCTGGAACACACTGTAGTCTCTCATTGTCAATGGCTGACTGACTGCAGGCTTAGTGCTGGAACACACTGTAGTTCCTAATTGTCAATGGCTGACTGACTGAAGGTTTAGTGCTGGAACACACTGTAGTCTCTCATTGTCAATGGCTGACTGACTGCAGGCTTAGTGCTGGAACACACTGTAGTCCCTTATTGTCAATGGCTGACTGACTGCAGGCTTAGTGATTGAACACACTGTAGTTTCTCATTGTCAATGGCTGATTATCTCAGGGTTTGGTGCTGGAACACACTGTAGTCTCTCATTGTCAATGGCTGACTGACTGCAGGCTTAGTGCTGGAACACACTGTAGTTCCTAATTGTCAATGACTGACTTACTGAAGGTTTAGTGCTGGAACACACTGTAGTCTCTCATTGTCAATGACTGACTGAATGCAGGCTTAGTGATGGAACACACTGTAATCTCTTATTGTCAATGGCTGACTGACTGAAGGTTTAGTGCTGGAACACACTGTAGTCTCTCATTGTCAATGGCTGACTGACTGAAGGTTTAGTGCTGGAACACACTGTAGTCTCTCATTGTCAATGGCTGACTGACTGAAGGCTTAGTGATGGAACACACTGTAATCTCTCATTTTCAATGACTGACTGAAGGTTTAGTGCTGGAACACACTGTAGTCTCTCATTGTCAATGGCTGACTGATTGAAGGGTTAGTGCTGTAACACACTGTAGTCTCTCATTGTCAATCGCTGACTGACTACAGGCTTAGTGCTGGAACACACTGTAGTCTCTCATTGTCAATGGCTGACTGACTGAAGGTTTAGTGCTGGAACACACTGTAGTCTCTCATTGTCAATGGCTGACTGACTGAAGGCTTAGTGATGGAACACACTGTAATCTCTCATTTTCAATGACTGACTGAAGGTTTAGTGCTGGAACACACTGTAGTCTCTCATTGTCAATGGCTGACTGATTGAAGGGTTAGTGCTGTAACACACTGTAATCTCTCATTGTCAATCGCTGACTGACTACAGGCTTAGTGCTGGAACACACTGTAGTCCCTTATTGTCAATGGCTGACTGACTGCAAGCTTAGTTCTGGAACACACTGTAGTCTCTCATTGTCAATGGCTGAATGACTGCAAGCTTAGTTCTGGAACACACTGTAGTCTCTCATTGTCAATGGCTGACTGACTGAAGGTTTAGTGCTGGAACACACTGTAATCTCTCATTGTCAATGACTGTCAGACTGAAGGCTTAGTGCTATAACACACTGTAGTCTCTCATTGTCAATGACTGACTAACTGAAAGTTTAGTGCTGGAACACACTGTAGTCTCTCATTGTCAATGGCTGACTGACTGAAGGTTTCATGCTGGAACACAGTGTAGTCTCTTATTATCAATGGCTGACTGACTGAAGGCTTAGTGATGGAACACACTGTAGTCTCTCATTTTCAATGGCTGACTAACTGAAGGTTTAGTGCTGGAACACACTGTAATCTCTCATTGTCAATGGCTGACTGACTGAAGGCGTAGTGATGGAACACACTGTAGTTTCTCATTGTCAATGGCTGATTATCTCAGGGCTTGGTGCTGGAACACACTGTAGTCTCTCATTGTCAATGGCTGACTGACTGCAGGCTTAGTGCTGGAACACACTGTAGTTCCTAATTGTCAATGGCTGACTGACTGAAGGTTTAGTGCTGGAACACACTGTAGTCTCTCATTGTCAATGGCTGACTGACTGCAGGCTTAGTGCTGGAACACACTGTAGTCCCTTATTGTCAATGGCTGACTGACTGCAGGCTTAGTGATTGAACACACTGTAGTCTCTCATTGTCAATGGCTGACTGACTGCAGGCTTAGTTCTGGAACACACTGTAGTCTCTCATTGTCAATTACTGACTTACTGAAGGTTTAGTGCTGGAACACACTGTAGTCTCTCATTGTCAATGACTGACTGAATGCAGGCTTAGTGATGGAACACACTGTAATCTCTTATTGTCAATGGCTGACTGACTGAAGGTTTAGTGCTGGAACACACTGTAGTCTCTCATTGTCAATGGCTGACTGACTGAAGGTTTAGTGCTGGAACACACTGTAGTCTCTCATTGTCAATGGCTGACTGACTGAAGGCTTAGTGATGGAACACACTGTAATCTCTCATTTTCAATGACTGACTGAAGGTTTAGTGCTGGAACACACTGTAGTCTCTCATTGTCAATGGCTGACTGATTGAAGGGTTAGTGCTGTAACACACTGTAGTCTCTCATTGTCAATCGCTGACTGACTACAGGCTTAGTGCTGGAACACACTGTAGTCTCTCATTGTCAATGGCTGACTGACTGAAGGTTTAGTGCTGGAACACACTGTAGTCTCTCATTGTCAATGGCTGACTGACTGAAGGCTTAGTGATGGAACACACTGTAATCTCTCATTTTCAATGACTGACTGAAGGTTTAGTGCTGGAACACACTGTAGTCTCTCATTGTCAATGGCTGACTGATTGAAGGGTTAGTGCTGTAACACACTGTAATCTCTCATTGTCAATCGCTGACTGACTACAGGCTTAGTGCTGGAACACACTGTAGTCCCTTATTGTCAATGGCTGACTGACTGCAAGCTTAGTTCTGGAACACACTGTAGTCTCTCATTGTCAATGGCTGAATGACTGCAAGCTTAGTTCTGGAACACACTGTAGTCTCTCATTGTCAATGGCTGACTGACTGAAGGTTTAGTGCTGGAACACACTGTAATCTCTCATTGTCAATGACTGTCAGACTGAAGGCTTAGTGCTATAACACACTGTAGTCTCTCATTGTCAATGACTGACTAACTGAAAGTTTAGTGCTGGAACACACTGTAGTCTCTCATTGTCAATGGCTGACTGACTGAAGGTTTCATGCTGGAACACAGTGTAGTCTCTTATTATCAATGGCTGACTGACTGAAGGCTTAGTGATGGAACACACTGTAGTCTCTCATTTTCAATGGCTGACTAACTGAAGGTTTAGTGCTGGAACACACTGTAATCTCTCATTGTCAATGGCTGACTGACTGAAGGCGTAGTGATGGAACACACTGTAGTTTCTCATTGTCAATGGCTGATTATCTCAGGGTTTGGTGCTGGAACACACTGTAGTCTCTCATTGTCAATGGCTGACTGACTGCAGGCTTAGTGCTGGAACACACTGTAGTTCCTAATTGTCAATGGCTGACTGACTGAAGGTTTAGTGCTGGAACACACTGTAGTCTCTCATTGTCAATGGCTGACTGACTGCAGGCTTAGTGCTGGAACACACTGTAGTCCCTTATTGTCAATGGCTGACTGACTGCAGGCTTAGTGATTGAACACACTGTAGTCTCTCATTGTCAATGGCTGACTGACTGCAGGCTTAGTTCTGGAACACACTGTAGTCTCTCATTGTCAATGACTGACTTACTGAAGGTTTAGTGCTGGAACACACTGTAGTCTCTCATTGTCAATGACTGACTGAATGCAGGCTTAGTGATGGAACACACTGTAATCTCTTATTGTCAATGGCTGACTGACTGAAGGTTTAGTGCTGGAACACACTGTAGTCTCTCATTGTCAATGGCTGACTGACTGAAGGTTTAGTGCTGGAACACACTGTAGTCTCTCATTGTCAATGGCTGACTGACTGAAGGCTTAGTGATGGAACACACTGTAATCTCTCATTTTCAATGACTGACTGAAGGTTTAGTGCTGGAACACACTGTAGTCTCTCATTGTCAATGGCTGACTGATTGAAGGGTTAGTGCTGTAACACACTGTAGTCTCTCATTGTCAATCGCTGACTGACTACAGGCTTAGTGCTGGAACACACTGTAGTCCCTTATTGTCAATGGCTGACTGACTGCAGGCTTAGTTCTGGAACACACTGTAGTCTCTTATTGTCAATGGCTGACTGACTGCAAGCTTAGTTCTGGAACACACTGTAGTCTCTCATTGTCAATGGCTGACTGACTGCAAGCTTAGTTCTGGAACACACTGTAGTCTCTCATTGTCAATGGCTGACTGACTGAAGGTTTAGTGCTGGAACACACTGTAATCTCTCATTGTCAATGGCTGTCAGACTGAAGGCTTAGTGCTATAACACACTGTAGTCTCTCATTGTCAATGACTGACTGACTGAAGGTTTAGTGCTGGAACACACTGTAGTCTCTCATTGTCAATGGCTGACTGACTGAAGGTTTCATGCTGGAACACACTGTAGTCTCTTATTATCAATGGCTGACTGACTGAAGGCTTAGTGATGGAACACACTGTAGTCTCTCATTTTCAATGGCTGACTAACTGAAGGTTTAGTGCTGGAACACACTGTAATCTCTCATTGTCAATGGCTGACTGACTGAAGGCTTAGTGATGGAACACACTGTAGTCTCTCATTGTCAATGGCTGACTATCTGAAGGTTTGGTGCTGGAACACACTGTAGTCTCTCATTGTCAATGGCTGACTGACTGAAGGCTTAGTGCTGGAACACACTGTAGTTCCTAATTGTCAATGGCTGACTGACTGAAGGTTTAGTTCTGGAACACACTGTAGTCTCTCATTGTCAATGGCTGACTGACTGAAGGCTTAGTGCTGTAACACACTGTAGTCTCTCATTGTCAATGGCTGATTGACTGAAGTTTAAGTGCTGGAACACAGTGTAGTCTCTCATTGTCCATGGCTGACTGACTGAAGGTTTAGTGCTGGAACACACTGTAGTCTCTCATTGTCAGTGGCTGACTGACTGAAGGCTTAGTGATGGAACACACTGTAATCTCTCATTTTCAATGACTGACTGACTGAAGGTTTAGTGCTGGAACACACTGTAGTCTCTCATTGTCAATGGCTGACTGATTGAAAGCTTAGTGCTGTAACACACTGTAGTCTCTCATTGTCAATGGCTGACTGACTGCAGGCTTAGTTCTGGAACACACTGTAGTCTCTCATTGTCAATGGCTGACTGACTGAAGGTTTAGTGCTGGGACACACTGTAGTCTCTCATTGTCAATGACTGACTGATTGAAGGCTTAGTGCTGGAACACACTGTAGTCTCTCATTGTCAATGGCTGACTGACTGAAGGTTTAGTGCTGGAACACACTGTAGTCTCTCATTGTCAATAGCTGACTGACTGAAGGTTTAGTGCTGGAACACACTAGTCTCTCATTGTCAATTGCTGACTGACTGAAGGCTTAGTGATGGAACACACTGTAATCTCTCATTTTCAATGACTGACTGACTGAAGGTTTAGTGCTGGAACACACTGTAGTCTCTCATTGTCAATGGCTGACTGATTGAAGGCTTAGTGCTGTAACACACTGTAGTCTCTCATTGTCAATGGCTGACTGACTGCAGGCTTAGTGCTGGAACACACTGTAGTCCCTTATTGTCAATGGCTGACTGACTGCAGGCTTAGTGATTGAACACACTGTAGTCTCTCATTGTCAATGGCTGACTGACTGCAGGCTTAGTTCTGGAACACACTGTAGTCTCTCATTGTCAATGACTGACTGACTGAAGGTTTAGTGCTGGAACACACTGTAGTCTCTCATTGTCAATGACTGAATGCAGGCTTAGTGATGGAACACAATGTAATCTCTTATTGTCAATGGCTGACTGACTGAAGGTTTAGTGCTGGAACACACTGTAGTCTCTCATTGTCAATGGCTGACTGACTGAAGG
Source organism: Pteria penguin (assembly GCA_035048485.1). NCBI lineage: Eukaryota > Metazoa > Mollusca > Bivalvia > Pterioida > Pteriidae > Pteria > Pteria penguin. The sequence goes on from CM068580.1 coordinate 88,021,820, forward strand.
TTTAGTGCTGGAACACACTGTAGTCTCTCATTGTCAATGGCTGACTGACTGAAGGCTTAGTGATGGAACACACTGTAATCTCTCATTTTCAATGACTGACTGAAGGTTTAGTGCTGGAACACACTGTAGTCTCTCATTGTCAATGGCTGACTGATTGAAGGGTTAGTGCTGTAACACACTGTAGTCTCTCATTGTCAATCGCTGACTGACTACAGGCTTAGTGCTGGAACACACTGTAGTCCCTTATTGTCAATGGCTGACTGACTGCAAGCTTCGTTCTGGAACACACTGTGGTCTCTCATTGTCAATGGCTGACTGACTGCAAGCTTAGTTCTGGAACACACTGTAGTCTCTCATTGTCAATGGCTGACTGACTGAAGGTTTAGTGCTGGAACACACTGTAATCTCTCATTGTCAATGACTGTCAGACTGAAGGCTTAGTGCTATAACACACTGTAGTCTCTCATTGTCAATGACTGACTGACTGAAGGTTTAGTGCTGGAACACACTATAGTCTCTCATTGTCAATGGCTGACTGACTGAAGGTTTCATGCTGGAACACAGTGTAGTCTCTTATTATCAATGGCTGACTGACTGAAGGCTTAGTGATGGAACACACTGTAGTCTCTCATTTTCAATGGCTGACTAACTGAAGGTTTAGTGCTGGAACACACTGTAATCTCTCATTGTCAATGGCTGACTGACTGAAGGCGTAGTGATGGAACACACTGTAGTTTCTCATTGTCAATGGCTGATTATCTCAGGGTTTGGTGCTGGAACACACTGTAGTCTCTCATTGTCAATGGCTGACTGACTGCAGGCTTAGTGCTGGAACACACTGTAGTTCCTAATTGTCAATGGCTGACTGACTGAAGGTTTAGTGCTGGAACACACTGTAGTCTCTCATTGTCAATGGCTGACTGACTGCAGGCTTAGTGCTGGAACACACTGTAGTCCCTTATTGTCAATGGCTGACTGACTGCAGGCTTAGTGATTGAACACACTGTAGTCTCTCATTGTCAATGGCTGACTGACTGCAGGCTTAGTTCTGGAACACACTGTAGTCTCTCATTGTCAATGACTGACTTACTGAAGGTTTAGTGCTGGAACACACTGTAGTCTCTCACTGTCAATGACTGACTGAATGCAGGCTTAGTGATGGAACACACTGTAATCTCTTATTGTCAATGGCTGACTGACTGAAGGTTTAGTGCTGGAACACACTGTAGTCTCTCATTGTCAATGGCTGACTGACTGAAGGTTTAGTGCTGGAACACACTGTAGTCTCTCATTGTCAATGGCTGACTGACTGAAGGCTTAGTGATGGAACACACTGTAATCTCTCATTTTCAATGACTGACTGAAGGTTTAGTGCTGGAACACACTGTAGTCTCTCATTGTCAATGGCTGACTGATTGAAGGGTTAGTGCTGTAACACACTGTAGTCTCTCATTGTCAATCGCTGACTGACTACAGGCTTAGTGCTGGAACACACTGTAGTCCCTTATTGTCAATGGCTGACTGACTGCAGGCTTAGTTCTGGAACACACTGTAGTCTCTTATTGTCAATGGCTGACTGACTGCAAGCTTAGTTCTGGAACACACTGTAGTCTCTCATTGTCAATGGCTGACTGACTGCAAGCTTAGTTCTGGAACACACTGTAGTCTCTCATTGTCAATGGCTGACTGACTGAAGGTTTAGTGCTGGAACACACTGTAATCTCTCATTGTCAATGGCTGTCAGACTGAAGGCTTAGTGCTATAACACACTGTAGTCTCTCATTGTCAATGACTGACTGACTGAAGGTTTAGTGCTGGAACACACTGTAGTCTCTCATTGTCAATGGCTGACTGACTGAAGGTTTCATGCTGGAACACACTGTAGTCTCTTATTATCAATGGCTGACTGACTGAAGGCTTAGTGATGGAACACACTGTAGTCTCTCATTTTCAATGGCTGACTAACTGAAGGTTTAGTGCTGGAACACACTGTAATCTCTCATTGTCAATGGCTGACTGACTGAAGGCTTAGTGATGGAACACACTGTAGTTTCTCATTGTCAATGGCTGACTATCTGAAGGTTTGGTGCTGGAACACACTGTAGTCTCTCATTGTCAATGGCTGACTGACTGAAGGCTTAGTGCTGGAACACACTGTAGTTCCTAATTGTCAATGGCTGACTGACTGAAGGTTTAGTGCTGGAACACACTGTAGTCTCTCATTGTCAATGGCTGACTGACTGAAGGCTTAGTGCTGTAACACACTGTAGTCACTCATTGTCAATGGCTGATTGACTGAAGTTTTAGTGCTGGAACACAGTGTAGTCTCTCATTGTCAATGGCTGACTGACTGAAGGTTTAGTGCTGGAACACACTGTAGTCTCTCATTGTCAATGGCTGACTGACTGAAGGCTTAGTGATGGAACACACTGTAATCTCTCATTTTCAATGACTGACTGACTGAAGGTTTAGTGCTGGAACACACTGTAGTCTCTCATTGTCAATGGCTGACTGATTGAAAGCTTAGTGCTGTAACACACTGTAGTCTCTCATTGTCAATGGCTGACTGACTGCAGGCTTAGTGCTGGAACACACTGTAGTCCCTTATTGTCAATGGCTGACTGACTGCAGGCTTAGTGCTGGAACACACTGTAGTCTCTTATTGTCAATGGCTGACTGACTGCAGGCTTAGTTCTGGAACACACTGTAGTCACTCATTGTCAATGGCTGACTGACTGCAGGCTTAGTGCTGGAACACACTGTAGTCCTTTATTGTCAATGGCTGACTGACTGCAGGCTTAGTGCTGGAACACACTGTAGTCTCTCATTGTCAATGACTGACTGACTGAAGGTTTAGTGCTGGAACACACTGTAGTCTCTCATTGTCAATGACTGACCGAATGCAGGCTTAGTGATGGAACACACTGTAATCTCTTATTGTCAATGGCTGACTGACTGAAGGTTTAGTCCTGGAACACAGTGTAGTCTCTCATTGTCAATGGCTGACTGACTGAAGGTTTAGTGCTGGAACACACTGTAGTCTCTCATTGTCAATGGCTGACTGACTGAAGGCTTAGTGATGGAACACACTGTAATCTCTCATTTTCAATGACTGACTGACTGAAGGTTTAGTGCTGGAACACACTGTAGTCTCTCATTGTCAATGGCTTACTGATTGAAGGGTTAGTGCTGTAACACACTGTAGTCTCTCATTGTCAATCGCTGACTGACTACAGGCTTAGTGCTGGAACACACTGTAGTCCCTTATTGTCAATGGCTGACTGACTGCAGGCTTAGTTCTGGAACACACTGTAGTCTCTTATTGTCAATGGCTGACTGACTGCAAGCTTAGTTCTGGAACACACTGTAGTCTCTCATTGTCAATGGCTGACTGACTGCAAGCTTATTTCTGGAACACACTGTAGTCTCTCATTGTCAATGGCTGACTGACTGAAGATTTAGTGCTGGAACACACTGTAATCTCTCATTGTCAATGGCTGTCTGACTGAAGGCTTAGTGCTATAACACACTGTAGTCTCTCATTGTCAATGACTGACTGACTGAAGGTTTAGTGCTGGAACACACTGTAGTCTCTAATTGTCAATGGCTGACTGACTGAAAGTTTCATGCTGGAACACACTGTAATCTCTTATTGTCAATGGCTGACTGACTGAAGGTTTAGTGCTGGAACACACTGTAATCTCTCATTGTCAATGGCTGACTGAAAGTTTAGTGCTGGAACACACTGTAATCTCTCATTGTCAGTGGCTGACTGACTGCAGGCTTAGTGCTGGAATACACTGTAATCTCTTATTGTCAATGGCTGACTGACTGAAGGTTTAGTTCTGGAACACACTGTAATCTCTCATTGTCAGTGGCTGACTGACTGAAGGTTTAGTGCTGGAACACACTGTAGTCTCTTATTATAGATAACTGAATGATTAAACACTTAGTGTTGGAACACACTGTAATCTCTCATTTCAATGGCTGATTGTGCTTAGATATTGCACTTGAATTCCTCGTATTGTCTTATTTCTGTAAAATTTGAGCTGCTATTGTCGCAAATAGGAAGGTATGTTTGAAAACTTGCAGAAAGGAGATGAATGATAATGTGGCTGAGGTTCATGACCTAGGTGTCACTTCATACCTTCCACCATGGCAAATCAGTAAAAGGGAGCAAACTATTGTCTGCTCTCAATCAAACTGTCCTCCATCATAATACAGTGACTGGAACCATACAGGTAAATCTTGAAATAGGATTTAAAAACAACAAACCGAAAACAATCAAAATCTAGTATTTTCTACAATTATCTTTACATAAACAAATGATATATTTTAGATAATAATATAAGATATTTTAGATAACAAGTTTAGATAATCTTGTTGAAGAAAAGTTTTTGAAATTACAAAATGAGAGACGTTTGAGATGCTGTTTAATCGTCTATCCACTACAACATGAAATATACGCAACATAATAGATTCTACACAGCAAAATTTAAGTTTATTTCTATGCATAAATACGAAGTTGATATCATTTATAAATCTTGTCCTGTGTTCCTTACAGGAGTGGTTTGGAGCAGGATGACATGAGGATTATGTACAAATATCTGACAACTAGCCTATTTCCATCTTACCAGGAGCAGGAATTACAAGGGACAAGTACGGTCTCACCGGCTCGTACCCCCACTTCTCAGGCCGTCCACTATGGAAAGTCAGTTACATATCAAGTCTGCATACGCCTTGTTTACATATATTTTGTCAGTAAGCTACCACTGACATTAACCTACATTGCAATGGTTGAGCATGTATATTGTATGGAGAAATTTATTACTTATAATCATTTCATGTTTATTACTGTCTGTAACAAATGGTACCTAATGGTCTCTCAGGTCATTTTTGATCGGATTGCAAAGCAATTTCGGTCTGTGAATTGGTGATGTCTGTTGTGCTGTCCCTCCGTCTGTCTGTCCATCCATCAGGTGTCAACAATTATTGTTTAGCTTGATGTCTACCATACTATTAATGATATCAACTTCAAACTTGGTCTGTTTGTAGAAATTGATGAGTTCTTCCCGACCAACACAAGATTTGGTGACTTTGACCTTGATTTTATGCTTCAGTGAATACAGTCTGATTTTGTGTTTAGCTTGATCTCTTACATACTGTTAATGATACTAACCTCAAACTTTGTCAGTTTGTAGAAATTGATAAGTTCTTCCTGACCAACACAGAATTTGGTGAGCTTGACCCTGATTTTATGCTTCAGTGAATACAGTCTGATTTTGCGTTTAGCTTGATCTTGTACATACTGATAATGATACCAATTTCAAACTTGGTTGGTTTGTAGACACTGATGAGTTATTCCTGACCAACACAAAGTTTGGTGACCTTGCCCTCTATGTTACACTTCAGTGAGCACTGTCTAATTTTACGTTTAGATTGATATCTTGCATATCGTTAATGATACCAACTTCAAACTTTTGGAATATTCTTCAAACTTAAAAAGACATGTTTCTGGATAAGATTTGACAGGTAGGCGATAATGTTATGCTTTGCAATCCGGTCATACCGTCTTTGACTGTTTCTTGTTATCTATTATTATTATATTTTATTTTTATTGATGTTCCCTGTCAGAATAATGTCCAAGTGGAGACACATGTTGTTTAACTTTTCTGTCCGTCACTGTGCCCATCTGTTTATCTTATTGTCTGGTACTTTGCCTTATTTAAGATGAAAAAGAGCGTAACTGTGTACACACCTATCATTACATTTATTTATTTATTTAAGAATTTCAGTCAATACAAATTGAATAGCAGATCTATTTAGTTTTGTTTGAATAGATATCACTCTTTTTCCATTGGTTTTTCCTGTTTTATCTTTCAATCCTTTGGTTTCATCTTAAATAATTTCGTTCATGTCACACGACTACAAATACTCCATTAAATTTTATTTTAGAAGGAACAATACTTGGAGGTAGCCTGTTCAGTTAATCACACATTCTCATGAGATTGACATACATTAATTGGGACATTTTATTTTGTTTTATTCAGGTTTATAACTGGACCTCCTGATATCAAAGATGTGTCAATGCTAGGGAAAATACCAAGAGTGTTTATAAATTCTGAGAGCGAGAATGAGGAGTGTTATCTTTTGGTATACAGAGCGCACAATGCCAGCGTCTGTATGCTTATCAATGGTATATGTACTTCATACACAAATTTATGGAAAACACACTTAATTGTCTCTATGCTTAGTATATTTTATGTATTATAATATGTATTGGTGAACAATATTTATTGATAAGCAAAATATTATTGTATTTCATAAAAGCAGAAGTATCGCTAAGATTGTAATGAATAAAATCCTATCCTTATACAATATTTCATTCAAATAGAATGATTCATTCCTAAGTAAAACAAATAATTACATCATATTCATTATTGATTACAGTGGAAACTCCTGTAGTCTTTGAACTCTGCAAGAAATTAGATACATTCTTGGGTCCACAGCTCACACTTCTGGCATCGGATATCGGAGAACAGTATTCTAAACGGGTCACTTCTAGGTATTATCCTACAGAAGAAATGTTAACAAAATAAATAAGTTTGCTCAGTCTGACCTCTTTTAAGGGTTAAATGAATAATTCTAAACATGTATTATTTAATAAGAAGCTTAACTTCTCTATATGACATCACAATATTCTGTATTAAAATGAGGAATGTGAATATTAATCAAAACGTGTGGGAAGCCAAGTATCTCTGTTTATAGCATACATGGCCTTGGTTCAAGGTTCAAACAAAATTTACAACTGTTTGGTGTTGGGTACAGGTTATCTAAGATACTTAGAATATGTTATCGATCTCAATGTTAATTCAGTAAGGGATGATTTTCAGTTTACCAAGTACCTCTTCTACATTTCAGTGCTGATCCACCTTACAGATATATTTACTTCAATCACATGAACCTGGCCCAGAAAACAACAGTCCACACAGAAAATAAGAAATCCTCTGGAGTGAACATTCCACAAGACACACTCAGACTGTTAACTGATATTAGCTCAGACATGTCAAAGTAAGCTTTAATCACACTATATACACCAGTCACATGCCCCTCATTAGACACACTCAGACTGTTAATTGATATTAGCTTGGACATGTCCAAGTAAGCTTTAATCACACTATATACACCAGTCACATGCCCCTCATTAGACACACTCAGACTGTTAACTGATATCAGCTTGGACATGTCCAAGTAAGCTTTAATCACACTATATACACCAGTCACATGCTCCTCATTAGACACACTCAGACTGTTAACTGATATCAGCTTGGACATGTCCAAGTAAGCTTTAATCACACTATATACACCAGTCACATGCCCCTCATTAGACACACTCAGACTGTTAACTGATATCAGCTTGGACATGTCCATGTAAGCTTTAATCACACTAAATACACCAGTCACATGCCCCTCATTACACACACTCAGACTGTTAACTGATAACAGCTTGGACATGTCCATGTAAGCTTTAATCACACTATATACACCAGTCACATGCCCCTCATTAGACACACTCGGACTGTTAACTGATATCAGCTTGGACATGTCCATGTAAGCTTTAATCACACTATATACACCAGTCACATGCCCCTCATTAGACACACTCGGACTGTTAACTGATATCAGCTTGGACATGTCCATGTAAGCTTTAATCACACTATATACACCAGTCAAATATTTACCTATCATATGCAGTGTGACCCCGACCTTGAAAATATAACTTTAGTTCAAGGTCAAGACACATCCTTGGGTTCTGGGCAACAATTCTGTGAAATATTATTCAAATCCATGACAGGGGTAAAGAGTTATGTCCTGAACATTTACCTATCATCTGCATTGTGACCTTGTCCTTGCAGATATGACCTTGCAAATCAATAAGCTTTATCCTCCAGTCATAAAATGTAAGTGTGCAAAGTTTAAAGGTTCTAGGATAGAGTTTGGTTTGTATCTTGTTTACAAGTTGCATTCTCAAAAATTTGCGAATTTTGCCCCCAAAATGACTTTGACCTTGATATTGAAAATTAATAGGATTCGTCCTCATGTCAAAAGAAGTAAGTGTACTAAGTTTTAAATCCTAGCCCAAATAGTTTGGTCAGTATTATGTTAACAAGTTGTGGACAGACCCATGGATCTTGAGACTCACAGAACCACAATGCCACACCATAATACGTCCGTTTATGATGGGCATATAAAAATGAAAATAGAAAGAATGAATATTGTATTATTGGTGTTCATAGAAATTGAATCCAGCATGCCATGTGTAAAATATCAGAGAACAGCTACTTGGTTCATGGATTTTGCAGGTGATATCACCCGCAAATCCATGAACCAGGTAGTGGTTGCTTCATTTCTCCATATACACCAACAATTAGATGCTGATTTTTTTAAAATGATTGTAGTAGGAGGTCTGTATATTGAATGATAGAACATATCTGTATCTGTTGATAGAAGCAGTGAAGATGGGGAGACCATAGTCAAGACCTTGTCTGATAACTGGGTTGTTGGTAAAAGGTCAGACCAGAGAGAATTTTATGTGGTGATCAATCAGAAAAATGCCAACCTTATAGAAATTAATGGTAATGTATTTTATCATTTGTGCATTTTCTTCAGTAAGAAACATTTGTTTATAATGTTGTATCCTTTTAAATACTAAACTAAGCCTAACATTTTATCATATAAATTTGGGTGTTATATTTAGCATGAGTCAGCATTTATAAACAAGAGATGTGTAGGTTATTATGATTGCTAAAGTGTTGGTGCTGTGAAAAGCTTCAAGGATTGTCCTGGTGAGTAGACCATGAGCATTCAGCATCATGCTTGTCATAAAAACTCTCAAAGAAAAATATCATAAATTAACATATAAAGGAGTTCAATGCAGTCGCTACCTGGCCCCCCTCGTGTATGATTGAGGTCACATTAGTAGTAAAGACTCTCAAAATAATTTTATGACTTGGTTTGTGACTCGGCTTTATAGTCTGTGTGACCTATCAAGAGATGTGAAAATTAGGGTCTTTTGACTATAACCCTTGATCTGCTATTAGATTTTCATTTTATACAGTGTGCATGTACATAGGTCACATAGGTCAGTTCAATTTAAAAGTCGGAGATATAGTGTTAATAATGTAGAAAAGTCAACCATTCTGAAAGGAAAATAATATTTCTGTTATGAGAATCAGTTTCACACAGAATTGATAATTAGAATCAATTTTTTTCAGAGGAAGTGAAGAGGCTGTGTCTGACCAACTTCAACAGTATATTCTTTCTGGATTAGTGATTTTATTTGTATTTGCATGATAAAAACCATGGCTTACAATAAAAAGTGACAAGTGCAATACATATAGGTTTATCAATTATTTGCCATTTTATGTGTAAAGAAGATAGTTTTTCTTCTAAAATTTGATATTTAATGATCAAGATTCTATTTCTGTTATGAATATTATTGTTATAAACACACTATGTCTGTTAATAAATAAGGAGTTATGTGGTGTGTTTGTTTATACTTTTTCAATAACAACAGTATACTACATACAGGGTAATTCCTGAAATTAGGATGACAAATCGGGAAAGATCACTTAATGTATTACATGTAGTAACAATCTTCATAAGGATTGGAAACATACAACCCAGACACCATTTCACAAACTAGAGACATCTGATGTACAACAGACCATACCTTAGACAAACATCGAGATTTGTCTATAAATCATTACATATAGTAGTTGATGATGACATCTAATCCCAACAGAATATTTCTTTTTCAGTAGCTTGGATTTGTTTTAATTCCCCATGGCAGGGGGCATTGAGCGTTTGCTTTGTCAGTCCGTTTATTATATATTTGACAAGTCCCTTTCGTCTTATTCAAATCAGATTTGAATATGTTTACTTATCAGCAAAGGAAGAACCCTATTGATTTTGGGGACAGAGGGTCAAAGGCCGAAGTCACAGGTGATGAAAATAGACTGGAATTATGGGTTTCTGGATGATAATTCCAGTGCTCTTCATCATATTCACACAAAATTTGGATATATGGTTACTTATTAAGAAACAAAGAACCCTAAGAAATGTAGGGCAAAAAGGTCAGTCACACCTGACAAAACCAGAAGTAGGGCAAAGATCAAAGTAAAGGTCACTAGGTCAAAGATTTTGGTACTGACAGACAGGTCTTGCTACAAGGAATACACGTGTCATATGAAGGTCCCATCTCTTTTGTTTCAAAAGATATGGCTAAGGTTAATGTTTTTCAAAAGTCGGTCAAATGTCAAGGTCACAAGGTGAACATTTTTGGAACCAACAGAAAGGTCTTCCTATAGGGAATACACGTGTATTATGAAGGGGCCACCTCTTATGGTTCAACAATTCTGGCCAAGGTTAAATTTTTTTCAAAAGTAGGTCAAATGTCAAGGTCAAGATCACAGAGTGAAAAAATTAGGTACCAAAAAAAAGGTCTTCCTACAAGGAATACACGTGTATAATGAAAACCCCACCTCTTTTGGTTCAAGAGTTATGGCTAAGGTTAAAGTTTTTCAAAAGTATGTCAAATGTCAAGGTCAAGGTCACAGGGTGAAAAATTTATATACCGACAGAGGTCTTCCTAAAAGGAATACACATGTGTATTATGAAGACCCCACATCTTTTGATTCCAAGGTCATGGCCAAGGTTAAAGTTTTCATAAATAGCTGAAATGTCACGGTTAAGGTCAGAAAGTTTGGTATCGACACAAAGGTCTTCTTACAAGGAATACACACGTGTAGTATGAAGACCCCATCTCTTTTGGTTCCAAAGTTATGGCCAAGGTTAAAGTTTTTCAAAAATAGCTCAAACATCAAGATCAAGGTCACGAGGTCAAAATTTTTGGTACTGACAGAAAGCTCTTGCCACAAGGAATACACGTTTGTATGAAGGCCCCATCTCTTCCAGTCGGAACACCGTCGCCATTTTTTACAAAAATAGACTCGGAAGCCCCATGGCGCAATGATATTTACCAAATTGCTTCAATATGCAATTTCTCAACTACTTAAATCCGTCACAGTTTGCGTTTAGTTACCTACCAAATCCATTGTTGTCGATGTGGGCATCTTACGTCATAATTATATGACTTCATAACAATCACAAAGTGCACGTGTATGATAACGTTATTGTAGTTGCGATATTCCATTCCAATATGTGCATCCGTTGCAGATAATGAACAGAACTGTGCAGGTTATGGATGTACCGACCTAGATATTCTCATGATGTAGTTAACTGACCTAGGCATTATCATGATGTATCTGTATTCCAAACTTCACTTCAACATATGCACTCACTGCAGAGATATATTGAACAAAAACTGATTTATTGGAAACTTTCCAAGTTCAAGGGATGTAACTCTGTCAAAAATGGTTCGACCAAGATAATCTCATAATGTATCTGTATGCCAAATTTCATTTCAATATGTGCAACCGTTGTAGACATAATGAACAGAAACTGTTCAAGTTACAGACATACTGACAGCAGCAAAGCAATATGCTCCCTCTTCTTCAAAAGGGAGCATAATTATGACCGAAACCAAATCAAAACTTAATCTAAATTATCTTGTGATGAATCAGTATAGCAAATTTCAATTCAATATGTGCACTCATTGCAGATACAGAACACAAAAACAAAATGATAATGGAATGACAGAATGGGTAACACCATGTGCCCTAATCATTTTCAATGGTGGGGCATACAAACTGGTCCAGACAAGATATTACGAACAGAGACACTGGTATTTCATAACATGTCATGTAAAAGATGCATAAACCATGGAGAGTGTCTTTTCATGAGTAGGGGAATAACGTCCTCGCAGTTTCCATTATATGACAAGTATTTTATTATCCTTAAGAGGGAACAAATCTATAGCACCGATCTGGAACTCCATCTAGTGTTGGTTCGTAGATTAATATATGATGCATATTTGTTTCATACAATGTCTGTTCTTTCTCTAAAACTGAAGAGAGTTGGAGTAGCTCAGAAGATGAGGTGCTTATATAAATGATAACACTGTATGACAGTCCCTTAGACTTTATTATAACATGTAAAATATACAAGAAAGATGTCCGTCTTGCAGCACAAAGATCCTTACTGAAAAAGAAAACAACATCATGTTACAAAACAGTATTTCAAATAGAAAGTAATACATTTCTGTGCATAATGCTATGTAAATTTCTAATGTAAAAAATGTACAGATATCAAGACTCTGGTCTTTTTTATTGTTTCCAGTCCAAATAAAGAGGCATTGCGAAGTTCTCATCCAGACAATGTATGGATGGAAAATGCCGTGTTTTTTTCTTAACAACTTATCAGCACTTTATTTGACAAGACAAGGGACATGCTAAAAAGCTTGTATTTTATCATCAGTACAACCTCACCCTATACATGATAAGGTATATTGTTAGGAGTACATCAAACATAATACTCAACATCATTAAAGGATTATTCTGTAGTATATTTCTGTTACAACTTTATAATACTATTGTGACAAAACAACTTTTTATTTAAACAAAACTGCTAAATTGAGGCAAAATAAAGCTACTAAAATTAATTTTTCTGGTAATAATGTAACTTGTTTTGCATGATGGCTTAAAGCACACATCTAGTTACAATGTTTGAAGGAGCATGTGTCTGCTGCAATCTATTTTGCAAAATGGTGACTCTTACAAAACGGACAAGCAGGCAAGATGCCAGATATAGTGATTCCTATTATTTTGCTAAACTGCTTCACAAGCCACACAATGCAAAAATTCACAGCAACTTCAAAGGAACATGAAACATGTTCAGATAGTGAATGTAGAAGACTTTTTATGCAGTATCATAATATCATAGACATGTTTACAAAAGAATAATCTCCTAGCCGCAAGGCAAAATTCCAGAAATCATAATGGATAACAAATGTTCAGTAAACACTGATGGGCCATGGGGTAGAGTTAAATACTGCAGATGAAGTTTGCCTTTTGCTACCTTAGTATTGCATGTCATGTTGACTCGGTATCACATTCTTATTTGTGGCATGAAGAATTTTCTAAGAATAAACTTTAACATACATATATAGGATGATGTATACCAAATCTGATGCCATGAAGACAATTTCCTGTTTCATCCTAATTGAAATTTCAAACAACAAGCCCGTTTGGGCCTGTATCGCTCACCCGAGCACCTTGTCAACATCAAAAATGTATAAAAGAACAGAATTTTTTCTAAGAAATGCATCCTTTTTCAGAAAATATATTTCAAAATCGAACAAAAATCAAAACCACATCATTCTTAAACACCACAGGGACAAAGCTCACTTGAACCCAGGATCGATTTTCAAAAATCCATCCTGGTTCAAGCGACCCATATAATCTCTGCCAATATGTTCATGGTGTTCATCAATGTGATTTTCTACAACTAAATCTCTCATATCAGAATCAGCATAATAAACAAACATCAAACAGGTGTGGAAATTAATTACAACAAATGTAAATGATCATCACTCAATCAATCAGTCAATTCTTTATATGAGTGGTATGAAGGGAGGTGTAAAGTCATCCATAGTGTCTAGCACATAATTAACTCTTCATGCCATACATAAGGACTGGAAATTAACTAAAGAATGCAGAATTCTAAAATTCTGGTGTATAGATTATATTATAGAAATGAACTGATGATTTTCTGAATTGTAAAACAAGTGTTCTATGGAAATCTATTATTTCCTATTTTGAAATCTCAAATAATAGTGTATTTGATGTAAGAATACTTATAATGAAGCTCTGATAAATTTACCGAGAACAGACATTTAGTTAAAAGTAACTTCACTCTGGGATGACAACTAGGAATTTTGTTATCAGATAATATTTGGTCAATGTAAGTGGAAATGAATCACAACAACTCTCTTGGCATTTTATTTAAGATGAGCTATGAAATCAAGTACACATATCACACCAAACTTTATTTTACCTTGTCTCCTTTTTAATACATTGTTCAACGCTGTAAAGAAAAGCTTTATGCTAAATTTGTCTGTTACAGAAAGAATCGAAAACATTCACCATCAGGTTTGTGGGCATGCTAATGTATACAAATGAAATACCAATTTCCAATCCACTACTTCTCCCCCGCTTTCCATTCTCTCCCTGGAACAGGACTTCCCCACTCAATAGGACATATCTTAATTATGAAGGTATAACCCTGGGTAAAAACCACATTACAATTTTTATCACGTCCACAGTGACCTTGACACTGAATGCAAGAACTTCAAATCAGGTTATGAGGTGTCGCCCACAAGAACATTCCCATGAACTGAAACCTTTTTTAAATGAATGAGACAAAAATGTCTTGCTTCTTTCAATTGTTGCTAAAATTACTACAAAATTTAACCATCCAATTTAACTTTATCTAGTTGTTGTGAACAATACTTACTTTCTTTCCGACTCCAACCTTTGCCTTCTTTGTTCCCCGTACTTTCTTTTGCCTATTTTTTCTTTCTTTCCTCTGTTTTCTTCCTTGTTTCTTTCTTTCAAACAAACCATGCTGTAAAACAATATCTTCAGAGTGAAGTTGCGTAAAACAATAGAATGGATGCTTAAGTGACGATGTGTCGCCTGTGGGGCTTTTTGTACTACCACACTTCAAAACAGCTATTCTTAGCAAAGAGGTCATGGTAAAGGTGACAAGGTCATCTACCTCGGTTTCATTTGAAATGCCTTCATTTTTTCTTTTGACAACACAAGCATAGACTTGTAAACAAAATGTTTGACGTAAATATCTTCACAATAACTAAAGCAACAGTATGGACTAAAGATCAAAATGTATTCCGTTAATGTGAAAAAAAGTGACTATTGGACATTACTAAAAGTAGGTCAATCTTTGAGGTCAAGGTCATGGTCACAAAGAATATACATATGAAATATCAAAGGCCTATCACTTGCCATTCAAAATTTATGGCCAAGGTTTAAATCTTTTTAAAGTAGGTCAAACTCCAAGGTCAAGGTCACAAGGTAAAAGAATTGTGTCAACAGAAAGGTATTATCATAAGGAATACACAAGTAAAATATGTAAGCCCTATCATTTGAAATTTGTCATTTGAAAATTATGACCAACATTATTTTTCTCAAAAAGTAGGTCAAACTCCAAGGTCAAAAATTCTGGTGTCAACAAAAAGGCCTTGTCACAAGAAATACACGTGAAATATCAAAGACCCATCACTTGCCATTCAAAATGATGGGCAAGGTTAAGTTTATTGAAATGAAGGCCAAACTCCAAAGTCAAAGTCATAAGGTCAAAAATTTGGGTGCCAACTTAAAGGCCTTTAGTTGTTAGTTAATCCTTGCAAATTTTGTCAACTTACCATAAAGATACAGCCAATAATGTGAAAGTGTGACTATCAGACAGATGGACGCCAGACAAAGTAATCCCAATGTGCTGCTATGCTTTGCAGACGACACAAAAAAATCATCTTACAAATAAAGGCAACACAGCAAGTTTATATTAGTTTTAATCAAGTTTGAAGTTCAGCTAGATTGTGATGGCGTTACCTGCGTTTAGCATTCACTGATGTTGACCTGTTCCTGAGCAAGATTACAATTGATAGTTAGGGTACTAATCATTCAGTTCCTAAAACAAGGACGACCTAATTCTTTATTGCTGACCTTTAACGCTTTTCAAGGTTTGATAATATTATCTTGTTAAAACAAGTAGTTTCATAAGCTCATCAACTGCATACCATACAATTTTCACATTGACACAAGCCGGTGTGGCTTAGTAGATACAGTGCTCGGCTTGTAACTGAGAGGTCCCGGGTTCGACTCCTGCCCTGGGCGCACCGGTGTTCTGTCTTTCGGATGAGACAGTAAAAACTGACGTCCGGTGTCAAGGTAGGTGGGGCACGTAAAAGATCCCTCAATGCTTCGGGTGGGTCCGTTGCAAGGTCTAAATTTCTATGCAATGAAACAGGCAGGTGCCGTCACCATATACATGAAATAATCGTGGAGTAAATAATACAATATTCAATCAATCAATCAATCACATTGACACAAACTGTTTTCAACTTCTTTACTTAAAGAGCTACATTAACAACCATTTCTTTTTAAGTTTGAGTTTGCACGTCATTTGCAACAGTGACTGGTGGAAAAGAACTTCTCCCTACTTTTCCGAGAGATTATAACTACACTGCAAACCATGTATCCAGCTACATGTTGAGCATGTATTCATTAAAATACATGTTTATATAGTCCATATTACTATGAAATAATTAATTTAATTCTAATCACACCTTTTATTAATAAAATTTGAGAAACACCTCTGCTTGACACTATCATAATTTAAACAGTTTCTAAGATTTAATTGTAGTTTATCATTAAAGTTCATTATTAGACTTACTAGCAGCATCTGTGAATTAAAATGCTTGCAATTCATTAATAACATTTGTAAAAATTCAATTCCGAGACATATCTATTTGCCTATCATAATTTGTTGACAATTATTACAATAATCTTATGTAGGTACTGCTTAAGCAATATGTCTCCAACAGGCTCTCCAACAGAAAGTTGCTATACTACTGATCTATCTATCTTTAATTGATAAACAAACTATGTAGAGGTCTACTTGACCTACAAATATACCAAGTTTGACAAAAATCTGTCAAATGGTTTAGGAGACAAAAATGTGAATAGTTTGTGGATTTAGAAATTTCTGCACATCTACCATTTTATAACCTTTTCATCAAATCAACTGATCACTTCCACTTTTTCACTTGTTAAATCTTCTCCCCTTTTTCTTGCCCATTCTATTATTGTTTAAAGTCCCATTCCTTTTCTTTGGACTGACCTCATTTAAGTTTCTAAATAAATTGTTCATTTATCATTATGTCCCTGAAAAGTGAAAATGACCCCAACACTAATCTTTCAGGGACAGACTTTTTGATTTCTTTCAACAGTCAAATAGAAACTGTTGGGACAACTAAGCATGTACTCAGGTTGACAGGTTTTCATCTTCTATATCTTGCTAAGAATTGTAATATTTCAAATACACTTTTATTATTAAATATTCTATTTTCCTTACTCTAGCTAATCTGTATTTTGGCTCAAACTTCTTGGCGTAGTCTAAACTATCATACACAAGAGCAAATCCTGATGTTTTGCCGCCGCCAAATTTAGTCTTGAATCCGAAGCAGAAGACAACATCTGGTGTCGTCTTGTACATACGTGCTACCTTCTCACGTACTTCTGTCTTAGGGACTGTTGCTTTACCGGGATGAAGGACATCTACAATCTGTAAAGATTGAAAACCAAATGTGTTAATGTTAATGAACATTGAAAATATAACAGTAGCATTCCATACATAACAGTTTTTCCATTAGAAAATTTAAGTTTACAAGTATTACTTAACAAACTGAAGTCAACCTGCTTATTTCTTAAATCTAAATTATGCAAAGATAAATGACTTTGTTTAAATTTTTTCAAATACAGTTTTTATTTCTAACTTTAAAAAACCCCAAAAGATCATTATAAATTTACATAATGGAATTGAAGTTATTTTGTTTATTCATTGTGCAAATGTATCTTTCCTCTGAATATTTTTTCTCATGGATGCACTTCATATGATACATTTCTAGAACTTTTTGTAAAATGATATACAGTAAACATGAACCTCTCGGGTGCAAAATATTCTATTTCAGACAATACAAACTTCACACACTGTTAACCAGCTGTATAGACCCTTTCATGTTAACCTGCAGACCTAATGTTTTGGTGTGCAGAAGTATTTGCAGGGATCCATTAGTAACACATTTTATCAACATTGCATAGTTAAAGAGTATAGAGAGCTAGCACTCATAGTTCTCTGTATACACTTCCACCCACCAAAACATTAGGTCCGCAGGTCAATGTGAAAGGGTCTATGACTCAGAGAGTTCTAAATCTCTTCCAAATCTATCATGAATATGGTAAAGTTTTTTTTTTTACTGTAGTTCATACATATTGAATAATTTAGTAATTTACCATTTGCTTCCGGCATAGCAAACGATTGGACATAAACTTCCTTGTACGGATGGTAGCCGCCCCTTCACTCTGAAAATACAGGTCATAACCTTTCATCAAAAGTCAAACAAGTAATCTGATTATGGAGCTTATGGTCGAAGATAAGAAATTAAAATTAGTGCATACTGACAAAAACATCTTAGTTACATTTGATATGAAAATGTATCTCAAGTAATTTCTATGGATACGATTGAGCTCATACTTGCTAATACTGTTTCTAAGGAAAAGATAAATCTGACATCATTAAGTGCCCTTCAGTTTGATGGAAAGTTGGTGGCTTAGCCTTTGCTAACATGTGCTCCAATCACAGACCTGTAGAATGGGTTTACCAACCATCTTGAATTTTAAATACCCTCATATGTAATAACATAAACAAAACACTGCATGTTCATAAAAGAAGGTAAAATATATACTTTGATTATAATTTTTACACAAACATACACATCAAATTTGTACCTGTCAAAAATGTAATTCATAGTGCTGTTGTTGCAAGTTAGAGATCAAACTTTCTCTGACCATGCTATTTCTGCATTGTGATTTACCAGAATAATTTTTCAATTTCAGATCCCATTAACATGGATATACTATTTTATTGATATAAGTTTTTTTTTCTGATTTAACAATGTAAGATTAAAGTTTGAATCTAACAGACTATGGCAATAATATAAATGTAAACCCTCATAAGTCCATTTCTCATTATTCCATCATCATTACTCTCATACTGCATGTTCCTTTTTTTCATTTAGATCTATCAATTACAGTTTAAAATGAGTTTGTCCCTTGTCCGGGTAGGGGGTTGAGTATAACAGACTAAAGCCCCTAGGTAAGCACGTCTGATAAATTTGCAAGTAAAATTTTCATCTATAATTGTTTATCTACCTGCAAGGCTATATATACTATTAATTTCTATTTTAATAACTGTTAGTAAAATTTCTGAAGGTAAGTGTACAACTAAAAGTGATATGGTCCTAATATAATACTACAGTTGTAAACCATTTCCTGCACCTTTCTTTGAAAATAGTATTTGAAAGGGATATTATACAAATATACATATATATCTGAATTGTCTTTTGTGAAGTTATTCATAGAGAAACTTTTTTTTTGTGACACTTACTGACAATCATTTTTTCAAAACTTTGAATAAACTTTTATATTTTGTATCAGATTGTATTATTTTCTCATTCCTTGCACAAAGATACATTTGTAGACTTTAAACATCAGAAAGGGCAAGATCATGAAATCTGACTGAAGAATGCAAAGTCTGAATAAAATCTTTCATACTTTCTATGCACATTGGGTTATTATCTACTCACACAACGGTAATTCCGGTCATTTATGTGGTAATTCCGGTGAATATCGGTAATTCTGGTGATTCTATGTAGGCAATGACAGGATTGTGTATGCCTATCCTGATGGCTAGACGTACATAGGGTAAAAAAAGAGCCAAAACCAGTTTAGAAAATCCGGATTTAAATTAATAAACATTACAGTAGCCTTATACAGTACAGTCTGGATGGAACTTAATTTGCCCACTTGGTCACAGTGGGCATTTTTAGAGTGGCCATTAAAAATGTCTACTGGACACAGTGGACGTTCTCGTAAGAGCCAGTTAGAATTAACATACTGGTAAGTGGACAGCTTGATAGCTCAGGTAAATGTCCACTCCTAATGCCCACCGAAATTTGTGGTGGACTGCCCAATGTTGACAGTGGGCATTCAAAGTTCCACCCGGACTGTACCGTAGGCCTTCATCAGACACAATCCAGAAGCATACAATCTCACATTCACCATTTCCACCTACTGACATGAGAACAGATAAGGGTAACCACATATTGTTCAGCTTGTAGGTAGCATCGATGAGGAGGAGTTCCGGATACTTGTCAAAAATGCTGCACATGGCAGCATCTTGAAAGTATATCCCATTGATGATATCAGAGTTTATATCTTTCACAACTTGAAGTTGCTCCTATGAAAATTGATTGAAACTATACAGTCACAGAATTATTACATGGCAGCATTATTCTGAGATATCGACAAGAAAAAGCGGAGATCAATATTTGTATCTCCTGCCAATATTCACGACATATTTACCATATAATAAGTCCATACTTGCTTTATTATATGCTTCAATATTAAAATAGAATTAAAATAGCCAATTACTTTGAGTTCATGAGACATGTAATTGAACACAATGGACATCATCATAAATGGATGGTTGCACTTTTATATGACCTCATTTTCCAATGTTTATCAAAATTGCCATACTTGCTTTATTATGATTCAATATTAAAACTGAATTAAACTATCCAATTACTTTAAGTTCATGAGACATGTAATCGAACACGATGGACATGATCATAGATGGATGGTTGCACTTTTTATATGACCTCATTTCTCAATTTTGATCAAAGTTGCAATGAATTATTGTGTCAATGACTGAGCATTGGTCACTGAGCATGAGCTGCAACTGGTATGTAGGACTTCCGGATATGCGAAACAAGTTTTGGCTCTTTTTTACCCTGTGTACGCTTAGCCATCGTGATAGGCATACACAATCCTGTGTACGGGGAGTCACTGCCTGCTATGTACCGAAAAAATTTGACCCCTGTATGATTGTATAAATGTTCAATACATTCTAATTTTGTAGCTAGCAACCCGGAAACGCTATCGTGCATATCGTGCGTAAGACTGTGGTTATCTTAAATAGGTCTATAAACAAAAACTCTTGCAGTCACGAAAGCTTTCCAGACCGACTAGACTTCTAAGTTCTATAGGAGTCTACATGAAAGTTCTCGAACTTCATTACGGAAAGATCGTATTTTTTCATTGCATTTATCATTCATTCCAACAGTCGTATCTATTAAATTAATGCTGGTTCTACATTCAAATGAGAGTTCCAAGTAATTGATGGAGAACAGGTTTTATTTGGTATTGTATGTCTTATTGTAAACACTCGTTAAGATGGGCGTTTTAACTCAATTTGGTCAATAAAACAAAACTTAAATCGTTTAAACTAATAGATGTATCATTTTAATTTATTCAAGGCATAAAGGAATCTTTGTGAGACAGAAGATGGACGCGATTGAAACAGATTTGTTGACACTACTAATATTACCATGATTATACGTCAATATGGACGACGGGAAAAAGAAAGTAACCGGAAGTACGAAAACGAAACTAGAATAAAGAGAAAGTTGTTGATGTTTGTAAATTTACGTATCCCAGAAATTAAGGAAATATGCCAGTTGACGTTTTCTGTTGCATCTTAATTTGTTGAAAATGATTCTTTGATTTCAGTGAAATTTAACAGTGGCGTGGAAAATAAGGTTTGTTTACTCTAACAACAATGTGTTTCAATACGAAGTCTAAAATAGATTATAACTTCATATCTTAAGTAGTTGCAACTTGCATATAATTTTTTCTTCCTTTGCACGGGGATGAACGCCTATTTACAGTGCTGTTAAAAACTAGATAAAATCATGTACATTTTACTGCAAGATTTTAATCCTGGACAGCAAATTCTAAACACGTTGGGAGCAACGTCTCATTTGAGAGATAATCGGTAAATCACACAAATTAGTAACTATCACTGTTTACAGTAATCAGTTTCAAGGAATGAACAGAAGTAAACAAGTACTAAAAAATTAAAGTTTCAAAATTTTGACTTAAACTTAAAATGGCACATCTTTATAATACACTGAACATAAAATACAAAAGAAGTTGACCTTTTCAACTTTGCAACATTTGTGCAGCTGTAATAGTAAGTTAAAAATGTCAACTTGTTTTGTAAACTATATTCAGTATGTCGTAAACATGTGACTTTTGAATTTCAAATCATAACTCCAAAATTTCATTTTTTAGTACTTGAAATTGATTACTGAAAAGAGAGATAGTTACTCATTTGAGTGATTAATTATCTCTCAAATGAGAGGTTGCCCCCAACCTGCTAAAAGCTCTCCAGGGTGGTGGACGGCACCATACCTCCAGGTAATGGTGCTCACTAATACTAGTACTTGGACTAGTACAAACTCACTAAAGTATGCAGACTTCGACAGCTGACTTGGGATATCAAGACAGATATTCGTCTAATTCAAAAAATTAACAACATAAACTTAATTGTTATGCGTAGTAAAAGTGTAAATGGATGTAAATATTTCTTAATTACGCATTAGGCCATCTTTTTTAGTGATAAATCAATGTTTGTTTACATTGTGTGACAGTGGTTTCGATCAGTAGGAAAAGCCAACTTCAGTTTCAAACGGACTCGTACAGTGAACTCGAGGACTACGCAAACTTAATAAAACTAGTACGCAGACTTCTACATCAGACTTAGGAGTTGAAGTAGAATTAATTACATTAGAATACTTTTTTAATTAATCCAGACATAAAGATTATTTGTAAAGCAATGTTAATACCTAATATGAACATCATCCTGAAAATCTGCATATGGTATATTGTAATATTTCATCGAAAATGATGTCAGACACTTTCTTTTATTATCTTCAAAATCCAAAGTTGGACGTAAGTCCGTGTACTAAATAATAACAAAACGCTTTCTCCACCAAGTTTCGGCTCCTTGAACTTTATCAAGTGGAAACAAATACAGTGAAGAATTCTTTGTGAAATCCATTATAAATGCATGCAGTCACTGTACTAGTTTTTTGAGAGTAATTCTCGATTTCGCTGTAGTGTCCGTTTGAAACCGAATTCGACTTTTCCTACTGATCAAGACCACTGTCTCACAATATAAACAAACCTTGATTTATAGCTAGTAAAGATGTTCTTAAGAATAACTAACTAAGAAGTATTTACATTCATTTACACCTACACTATACATAACAATTAAGTTTATGTTGTTATTTATTGAAATTAGACGTCCTGACATCCCAAGTCAGCTGTCGAAGTCTACATACTAGTTTTAGTGAGTTTGTGCCAGGTCAGTGCCTCAAAATGATAATTTAGGACTTCATTTGTGAATATCTGGCATTAATAAGAATAAATTTGTTCATTACAATGTTTGTAGAAAGTTTCACAAAGAAATATTTCAAACTTTGAGAGAAATCACAATTTTTCGTTTTCAAGTCGGACTTCCACAAGTAGGCATCAGCTTACTAGTTTTAGTGAGCGCCCCAGATAATTGCTCCCAAAAATTATAGAACATGCCCCTAGTAGAAAGTGAAGCTAAAGTTGGCTGGAAGTAGGTGTGAATGGGATGGCAACTAAATAATAAGCAATTTTGTACAGCATGACCATCTTGGCTGTTTCTCGTTGTTGAAGGATCAGCCATTCCAGCTGTTGCATCATTGCAGTGACACTACTAGTACAATGACTATTGTCAGTGAAAAATTTTGCGATCTTTTAAAGTATTCATGGGTGCTGCAAACAGCCAGATTCATCAAAGGATGGATTCCAGGTGGTGCAATATAGACCGGGGAGGGTACCATTATTTGAGGATTTTTTTTCAGATTGGCTTCATAGATCAATAAACTGAAGGCGCCAGAGTGACCAAGGAAGTTGTTTAAAAAAAGTGATTTTGCTTTTAGTTTCTGTTTTGATTTCTCAATGAATATTTTTTTATGTTTTTTTACATCTTTTTTTTTACTTTTTGGTATTTTTTTGGGCCTGTTTTTAGGTAATTTCTTAATTTTTCTCTTTGTAGATTTCTTATGATGCAGTGACTTTATGTATTTTAATTTACATTATTGAAATTAGTGCAGTTTGAAAGAAAAGGAATGCAAAATTAGTTTTTAGGATTTCAGATTGAAAAAGGTAGGGGGAATAGTATACTATGATACCCTCCTTCCACAAAGATCTTTCAGACTTGCTGCATAGGAAGCAAACCAGTGGTTATAGTTGGAGAGAGAAATAATTCAATTATTATGATATAAATATCTAAATTACATTACAGTGCTGGTTACATATGCTACAAATCAGTACACAGACTATTATGTAAGTCTTCTCAATTCAAAGATGTAATCAGATGAAATTTAACCATTGTTTAGCTTAACCAGTGGTTAAAGTATCGAACAACTGGCTCCTGAAAGTTAGCAGTTCAAATCTCTCTGTTTTTGAGGCAAGAAGGTTGTCATTTCATTTTACACCAAACAAGTATTTTGCAGCACTTCATAAGTCATATAAGAAAAACAAACTTACTGACTTAGTATATACAGAGAAGCAGTAAAGCATTTATTGGCCAATAAGGCCAATAAATCTAATTGAAGGGTTTGTTTGAAGTTTTTTTGTCAAAATTCATTTTTCTTGATTTTTTTTATTAATTCTTAAAATTTTTATATAGGCTAGTTCTGGTATGCTGAAAGGAAGTGGTTCAAACCCCCATAAAGTAAATTTATTTTTAGTTCATTTTACTCCAGTACAAAGTTTTTAAATGTTTTGCAGCACTCAATATGTTCAGTTAGTCATTTGAGGCAAAAAAAAAAGAAGTGTATGAAATAATTCTTATTTAATCTTTTTCACATATTTTTGTGTTTTGGATAGTTTACAGTCTTTTGTTGGTTGTCAAAAACATATAAGGAAAGAAATATATGCATCCTCAAATTTCAACAAGCAGTCATCTATTTGTAGACGACATTGTGCTCAGATGAGCGATATTGCTAGACCCATTTGGGCCTCTTGTTTTTGGTTAAGGAAATGGGAGAACAATTTCTTTATCCAGATTTCACAAAATTCATCTCTTCCAGATGATCACATTTATTATGATTTGAAATTGTTTGTGTCTGTGTATCACACTCATATTTTATTAATAAACAGTGTACAAAGTTAGTAAATCCAAAAATGTTCATGAAATCTATAAATTAATAATTGTCTGCATGCAAACAGACCTAATTAATGGAGCTTATTAAACAGTGAGTAAACTGAGCTATACTCATTAAAGAGCTAAACTTACCATCATATAAAAGTGGCAGTCTTTATATAATACACTTGTACTCTGAATATTGTGAAGCCATGTTGAGGTCCTCCTAACAGTTCAGAGTCCTGTGATAGAATTGGGATGGTGTGGAGCCATGTCAAGGTCCTCCTAACAGTACAGAGTCATGTGATTGAATCGGGATGGTGTGGAGCCATGTAAAAGTCCTCCTAAAGTTCAGAGTCATATTATTGAATCGGGATGGTGTGGAGCCATGTCAAGGTCCTCCAAACAATTTAGAGTCATATGATAGAATCGGTATGGTTTGGAGCCATATAAAGGTCCTCCTAACAGTTCAGAGTCATATGATAGAATCAGGATGGTTTGGAGCCATGTAAAGGTCCTCCTAACAGTTCAGAGTCATGTGATAGAATCCGGATGGTGTGGAGCCATGTAAAGGTCCTCCTAACAGTTCAGTCATGTGATAGAATCCGAATGGTGTGGAGCCATGTCAAGGTCCTCCTAACAGTTAAGAGTCCTGTGATAGAATCAGGATGGTGTGGAGCCATGTAAAGGTCGTCCTAACAGTTCAGAGTCATGTGATAGAATTGGGATGTCGTGGAGCCATGTCAAGGTCCTCCTAACAGTTCAGAGTCATGTGATGGAATGGGGATGGTGTGGAGCGATGTCAAGGTCCTCGTAACAGTTCAGAGTCATGCGATAGAATTGGAATGGTGTGGAGCGATGTCAAGGTCCTCCTAACAGCTCAGAATTATGTGATAGAATTGGGATGGTGTGGAGCCATGTAAAGATCCTCCTAACAGTTCAGAGTCATGTGATAGAATCAGGATGGTGTGGAGTGATGTCAAGGTCCTCCTAACAGTTCAGAGTCATGTGATAGAATCCGGATGGTGTGGAGCCATGTTAAGGTCCTCCTAAGTGTTCAGAGTCATGTGATAGAATCGGAATGGTGTGGAGCCATGTTAAGGTCCTCCTAACAGTTCAGAGTCATATGATAGAATCGGAATGGTGTGGAGCCATGTTAAGGTCCTCGTAACAGTTCAGAGTCATGCGATAGAATCGGAATGGTGTGGAGCCATGTCAAGGTCCTCCCAACAGTTCAGAGTCATGTGATAGAATGAGGATGGTGTGGAGCGATGTCAAGGTCCCTCTAACAGTTCAGAGTCATGCGATAGAATCAGAATGGTGTGGAGCCATGTCAAGGTCCTCCTAACAGTTCACAGTCATATGATAGAATCGGAATGGTGTGGAGCCATGTCAAGGTCCTCGTAACAGTTCAGAGTCCTGTGATAGAATAGGATGGTGTGGAGCCATGTCAAGGTCCCCCTAACAGTTCAGAGTCATGTGATAGAATCCGGATGGTGTGGAGCCATGTTAAGGGTCCTCCTAACAGTTCAGAGTCCTGTGATAGAATCGGAATGGTGTGGAGCCATGTTAAGGGTCCTCCTAACAGTTCAGAGTCCTGTGATAGAATGGGAATGGTGTGGAGCCATGTTAAGGTCCTCCTAAAGTTCAGTCATGTGATAGAATCTGGATGGCATGGAGCCATGTCATGGTCCTCCTAACAGTTAAGAGTCATATGATAGAATCGGGGTGGTGTGTAGCCATGTGAAGGTCCTCCTAACAGTTCAGAGTCATGTGATAGAATCGGGATGGTGTGGAGCCATGTTAAGGTCCTCCTAACAGATCAGAGTCATGTGATAGAATCCGGATGGTGTGGAGCCATGTCAAGGTCCTCCTAACAGTTCAGAGACATGTGATAGAATCGGAATGGTGTGGAGCCATGTCAAGGTCCTTCTAGCAATTCAGAGTCATGTGATAGAATCGGGATGGTGTGGATTCATATTAAGGTCCCTCTAACAGTTCAGAGTCATGTGATAAAATCCAGATGGTGTTGAGCCAAAATATGCACTTGGCGATATAAAGTGACCCAAAATAACATTTGTTATAAATCTTCAGTGCACACTTGAAAACAAAATTTGTATATAGCAATATGAGATACGTTGATACTCTTTGCATTGGTCTAAATTTCTGTGCAGTATCAAACAAATATAATTTCACTTAGTATGTGGTGACAGAGTGACAGTATCTACCTAATGCACTGCATAGAAATTTCACCTTTTTCAACAGTTATAGTACTATATGTTGTATAATTTTGTAATGTTCAAATTTTTAGGGCGGATAGGTAAATGTCTGGATGTGTCTGACAAAGAAAATCATTTACAGGAAGTCTGGTCACATGTGTATTGAACATTTGCTATATGTGTAGTCAGAATCAGGTCGAGGTCTCAGACATGCATGTATTAAATTATTTTTTATGATGTTGTAATTTCTTTCTTACAGATTTTCTGTGAGGTCATTATATAGAATGAGCGAGCCTCCCCTTAAGAGAAAAAGAACAATATTAGATTACTTTAAAAGGAATGATAAAGAAGGTATGTTAAAGAGCCTCATGCTGGAACAACTTTTCAGCGCTTTTTCAGATCATCAATTTTAGACAATATCCTCAATGCCTTGCACATCATCAATAATCCATGAATTTGTCTATTCGGTTAAAAATGACAAGTGTATATAATTACATGTATATCACAATTTATTTTGATTGAAGGATTGACATTCCTAGTTTGTTTATATATAAGCATGTTATTGCGTCACAAATATTAGTGTAGAGCTGAGATAGATTGCTGCTAGTTCTGGTTGTTGTTATATGCTTGGAAAGTGACTGGTCAGTGATTTATATGCTGCAGTTGTTACATGCTTGGAAAGTGACTGGTCAGTGATTTATCTGTCTGCATTTGTTACATGCTTGGAAAGTGACTGGTCAGTGATTTATCTGTCTGCAGTTGTTACATGCTTGGACAGTGACTGGTCAGTGATTTATCTGTCTGCAGTTGTTACATGCTTGGACAGTGACTGGTCAGTGATTTATCTGTCTACAGTTGTTACATGCTTGGACAGTGACTGGTCAGTGATTTATCTATCTGCAGTTGTTACATGCTTGGACAGTGACTGGTCAGTGATTTATCTGTCTGCAGTTGTTACATGCTTGGACAGTGACTGGTCAGTGATTTATTTGTCTGCAGTTGTTACATGCTTGGACAGTGACTGGTCAGTGATTTATCTGTCTGCAATTGTTACATGCTTGGAAAGTGACTGGTCAGTGATTTATCTATCTGCAGTTGTCTCCAATCACAATAACCATTACAGAACTTAACATAAAATGTGACAAGGTGGAACGGAGATGCATATAGTTAAAATACACCCTCAAGATGCCACAAAATATGATATTCCAGTGTATTGTATATCAATTATCAAATTCCAATAGCAAAACATTGCTTAAAATGATTAATCCTACAAATCAATTTTTATGAGTAATGTGGCTTTGTGTTAAGTAGATTTCGTATATGTATTTGCTTGTATTTTTTGCAGCAAATTCTCCAAAAAACATGAAATCACAAAGACGCAAAGATGAAACTAACCAAGATGCCCAAAATACAGCATCAGCTGCAGTGAAATCCACTTCTACAAGGTATGTATTTTAGATAGGGATTTTGTTTACTATTCAATAATGATAATGTTTACAAAGTAGATGTAATAATCTTGTTAGAAGACTAACTCACCCAGTCACTTTGTTATATTATAGTATTGTTCTTACAATAGAGCATTTCTGACTTTTACCACACCTGAGCTGAATGTTCAAGCAAGCTATTGTGATGGTGTATTGTCTGTCATCCGTTCGTTGTCGTCCATTGGCATCGTCTGTTAACTTTTCATATTTTTGACTTTTTGTAAAGCACTGCATGGATTTAAATGAAATCTTTCTATATGATCCTTAGGGAATGGATATGCAGTTTTGTTCGTATTGTAGTTACTTGTGTATTGCCCTTGAATAGGGACCAGTAGAAGCCAAAAATTGGAAAATGAGCTAGATCTTTAAACAGCCTCTGCAAACAAGTCACAATAACTACATATATGGTATAGTGCATCCTTATGACATTTAGTATCATTATTTGGCCCTGTCCCAAGAGCTATGTTTTATAGTCCAATACGTAAATTATGTTGTTTCTTTCTATATTGCATTATGTGCTGTTTTTTGGTCAAAATGTCATTGTAAACTTAAACGTGCAAAACGAAGACAGAAGTTAACATGTGTGATAGCTGTTTTTAAGTTGTGTTAGATATAAATGCTGGAATTTTGCTGGTTGGTGTATTCTCATTTGAATACTTCAGGGTATTGGCTAGCTCCATCAAACTGTTAGGTAGTTGCACATGAATGTTTTGTTTGCAGATTGATGGGGGTTTGAGATATGAAAATGTGCTCAACAAGTCACTTGGAAAGCCTTATATTCTATAGCAGATAATAATATATAATGTTAACAACAGAACTCTGTTGTAAAAATGACTTGCAATAAGCAATTGAACTATGTTGGTGAAATGGTCCAGTCTGTATTTATGACATATTATGCTCATGTAGAAAATATCTTTTTAAAATTTTGCTTTTCAAGATTCAGAAGCATCCTTATGACATGTAGTACATGTATTAACTTGTGCTCAAGGAAAGGCCTTTGACAATAGTTGGCCCTGCCTCAGGGGCTGACAGCTTTTAGCTCACTAGAAACCTATGCCAGTGACTCATTCGAGTTACTGCCACAGAGTGCCTTCATGTCTAAGGGGCAGGCTTGGCTTGTGGAGCCGACGATCCAGGTTCGATTCCTGGATTGAGCCACTATGTTTAAGAGGTTGGTTACCTCCTGCTTCCATGTCGTGATATAACTGAAATGTTGTTGAAAGAGAGATAAAACGCCAATCAACCAACCAATCAATCATATGTCTGTCTGTCATCTAGTGTCCATGTGTCCATCAAACTTTTTACATTTTCAGCTTCCTCTTTAGAACTATAGAAAGGGTTTTGGTGAAACTAGGTACAAATGAAATACTCAAGTTTGTTTGTTTGGTTTTTTTTGGCCAAATCCATCAAGGAGTGTTTGGTTGGTTGGTTAGTTGATTGGTGTTTTACATTGCTTTCAACAGTTTTTCAGTGGTATTGTATCCTGGAAGCAGGAGGTAACAATCTCTTAAAAATACTGGTGCAATCTGGGAATCGAACCCAGATTGTCAGTGCCATAAGCCAAGAGCTTAACTACTACACCAAGTCTGACCCATGGTATCACAGGCTCAAGAAGGTAGACTTTTATGACAAATTTCTCCTTCAGATTTGCTGTAATGATCAACAGACAGAATTTATCAGAATGATCTAAAAGGGTGACTGAAGAAGTGTTGTTGTTTTAGTTTCTATTCAAATTAGAAACCAAATTTTTGACATTTAATTTTTTTTCCATTTCTTTGACTTTCTCATTTTTCCACATTTTCAAGCAATTTCTTTGATTTTTGCCTTATAGGTTAATTATGAGACATACATATTGTGTATTTTGACAGATTTTAATAAAACAGTTCTAATGGTAAAAAAATCTGCTTACAAAAATAATTTTCAGATTTTTTGTTCAGTTTTTATAGCCCACCTGATCCATTATAATAATCTGTTGTCCATGATCCGTCTGTAAGTTTTTCACACTTTCAACTTCTTTGCAATGGAATTTTATAAAACTTTACTGGGAGCAAGTACTCAATATCTTTAACCAAGTCTGTGTATATTACCCAATCTGTCAACAGAGATGGCAGCCAAATACTCTGATTGTATGACTTATTTTCTAACTTTTACTCTGAACCGCTTCATAGAATTTCACCAAATGTTACATGAAGCAAGTACTCAAGGTCCTCTACGGCATCTTTGTTTTTCTACTTGAACCACAAACCAAGATGGCAGCCAGGAGATCTGATTGCCTGACAAATCTTCAACTTCTTCACAACTGCTACATGAAATCTCACTGAAACTTACATGAAACAAGTACTCTAGATCCTTTATCAAGATTGTTTATTTTTACCTGATCAACAGAAATGGCTGCCAAGGACTCTTACTGGCTGACACATTTTCCTCTGCAACTGTGGTATGGAATACAGTGTATTACCAGACTTCACATGAAGAGAGTACTCAAGGTCTTCTACTTAGTTTGTGTTTTTTAAGCTGACCTGAGCTGAAGGCTCAAGTGAGCTGTTGTGATCAATCGTAGTCCATTGTCTGTCTGTCCGCCCGTCCGTCGGTCATCCGACTGTCATTAACTTTTCACATTTTCGACTTCTTCTTCAGAACAGCTGAACAGAATTTGATGAAACTTGGTATGCATGAAATACTCATGGTCCCCTACAAGTGTTGTTGTTTTTTTCGTCCAGATCCGTCAATAGGTGGCGCCACCACAGGCAAAAGTAGGTCACAGAGGGTACCCTCCTTTAACAAACTTCTTCAGACTGAGGGCATACAGAAACAAACCAAATGCATTTGAATAATGTAGAGGGATGTGTGAAGAAGTGTTGTTATTCTGGTTCTGTTCCAAAATCAAATTTTTGATGTTTTTTCGACATTTTTTTGGGCTCAGTAATTTCAATGCAGAAAAGTGTCATATTTTTGTTAATTGATATGATGATTCCTTATGGACTAAATTGATCATAAATATGGGAAGGAATGTTATTTTGAAAGAATTTTGTCAATATTTCAATTTTTGGATTTTCTATGAATTTTTTAAGACTTCCAAATGAGGGTGTATAGGGACAATTCCTCACATTTTTAATTTCTGCTGTTATACCACATTAAAGATTTCAATGAAACATGTTATACACGAAGTACTATAGGTCCACTCTCAGTTTTGTACATTTAATCCAACTTGATCAACAGATGGTGCCAGCATGTCTAAAAATAGGTCTCACAATGGTACACATACCACTTGGTAATTAAAATATGGAGAGTAGCGGTTCAAATGCAGCTGTGGTCAATTTTTTTTTTCATTTCTTTACACATCTAAATAAGTTTTAGATGTTTCTCAACACTCAGCATATGAAATTAGGCCATTTTAAGTTGGATCTAGACAATATTTGAAACAATTGTTGTTCATGACCCAGACTTGAAATCAGTCGACAAAAGTCCTCACCTAAAAAAAATGACTAATTTGTTGCCCTGCATCACATCTTGCAGAGACAAAGTAAATGCTTAATATCAAAATCACCTGAATGGATGTGCAAAAAACTGTTGTTGTTTTCTATTCTTGTCTGAAACAAAATTTGACATACTCTCAACATTTATGTAGACTTAGTCACAGTAATGCAAAAATAAATAACTTCTTCCTTCCTGCATAACTGATAATGTAGGTACTCAGGTGAACGATATAGGCCCACTTGGGCCTCTTGTTTTCGACCTGATCTGTCAACCAAGTTGGCTCCCAAGGACCCTGATTGCCTTATGATAACTACCGGTAAATATTTTCAGATATCACTTTTTTCCTTGTGGGACATATAATCTGTTTGTTAAAAGCAATTTGAAAGATTTTCTTTATGTCACAGGCAGACACTACTATCCAGATTTAGGATTTCAATATAAAAATTACAAAACTTGGAAGTGGAGTCTTAAAGGTATAATTATGTCAATTAGGTATTATATATGTAATAAATCAGATATAAAATGTGGGTAGGTATTATATATGTAATGAATCAGATATAAAGTGTAGGTAGGTATAATATATGTAATGAATCAGATATAAAGTATAGGTAGGTATTCCTATACATCTTGATTTTGTCTTTTTGAAAAATGAATTAAATGTCATATACTGGTATTTTGAAAATTATGAATCCAAAATTTTGATTTAGGGATGGTAATGCATCTGTTGAGAAGGAACATTCGCCCAGTGTCTATGCTAATGATAAGAGTACTGCTGGTTTAGGCAATGATTTGACATCTACCCACAAAGATGAAATGGCAGCTTCAGGTTTCTCATGCATTAACTCAGGATATAGCCAAACAGACAACCTAAAAGGTAAAAGTGCCAAATCAAACAGGTTGAACCAATTACCTGGCATGAAATGAAATTATAAAGACTATAGTTTTATATAAATCATTTCAAGTACTTACTCTATTCAGGCACTTTGTCATATCTTTTGTTTCTATGGTTCCTTAAATGCCGATCATTTTAGTGATATTACATCATATTTGACAACAGACAAACAAACAAACAAACAGACAGACAAGACAGAAACAATATGCCCCTGATCTGTAGATCCGGGGGCATAAAAAGAATCTTCCCTGGGGGTTGATCCTTGGGGTTGGTTCTGGGGGTTGGTCCTTGGTTTGGCAAGGAAGGTACATAGAGGTATCCTCTTTTGCAAAGTGGGCTTTTAGATGGGTTTCATAGAATTCTGAATGTATGAGAGTGCTCTAGAATAATGTGGTTTAGTTTTTGGTTCAATTGTGGTTTCAATATAATGCATCGCAGTATGTACATGTCAATAGAAGAATTGTAATTGAACTTGGTAGGGATGATATTTTCAAGGCCCCTTACATGTGTTGCAATTGTCAACCAGATCTGTGTCATGAGATCTTAAGATTCTCCTTTGACAAACCTCTTCATCATCCCAGCCGTATAGTTCAAAAATTTTCCAGTAAGGGGATTTCGTTCTGTTTATTGGCATTAAATTCTTGGAACATAAATCTAAACGTTTTTCTATACAGATATCCATTGTAATTTGTTTATTTTTTAATTATCAAGAATCACAACCAAAATGATCAGTTAAATCCAAATTGAAATAAATACATGTACATGTATATGAATGAATGTTATTTTGAGTTATTTTTACTTCTTTTGTATTTTGATGTTCATTAAAATATTTTTCTGTATTTGCATCGAAATATGATGAAAAATTTACAGTAAGTATTTGAATTATATATTTCTGGACTTCAGAAAAACATCCCCTTTTCTTTATGTAGCAAGTAAAAACCTGTGTTAGATAGGTTTATAATTCAAAATTTTGGTGAATTAACTTCAGAATACATTCATATTCATGTTTAATTATCAAGAAAGTATTTGACTTTAATGCAATTTCAAAATTTATAAAACAAAACTAGACATTAAAGACACCTAAATGATAGCATTCCTCTTGTGAATTTTTTTTTCAAAGTTTACTGCTAGCATAGAAATATTTTTGCTAAACACTTCTCTAAGTATGAAGCTGTTGGAATTAAATTATTTTTCATTATCAAATTTCTTTGTCTCATAGCTTGCAAGTGTTAGCAGCATTCTCATCTTGTGGTGTTCTGTAATATTTTTATTGCTGACTTAATATTCCCATTTTTAAATTAACTGTTATTATTATATAATGATTGCTGCAAATAACAAGGTATTGGTTTGTTTAGTCTGAAATGTCAGACCCATGTAATAGACATGCAAACTAAAATCACAAGCATTTAAATGTCAGACCCATGTAATGGACATGCAAACTAAAATTACAAGCATTTAAATGTCAGACCCATGTAATAGACATAGAAACTGAAATCACAAGCGATTAAATATCAGTCCCATGTAATAGACATAGAAACTAAAATCACAATGGATTAAATGTCAGACCCATGTATTAGACATAGAAACTAAAATCACAATGGATTAAATGTCAGACCCATGTAATAGACATAGAAACTAAAATCACTAGCGTTTAAATGTCAGACCCATGTAATAGACATAGAAACTAAAATCACAATGGATTAAATGTCAGACCCATGTATTAAACATAGAAACTAAAATCACAATGGATTAAATGTCAGACCCATGTAATAGACATAGAAACTAAAATCACAATGCATTAAATGTTATGCTCATGTAATAGACATAGAAACTAAAATGACAATGGATTAAATGTCAGACCCATGTAATACACATAGAAACTAAAATCATAATGCAATAAATGTCAGGCCCATGTATTAGGCATAGAAACTAAAATCACAATGGATTAAATGTCAGACCCATGTAATAGAAATAGAAACTAAAATCACAATGGATTAAATGTCAGGCCCATGTATTAGACGTAGAAACTAAAAACTAAAATCACAATGGATTAAATGTCAGACCCATGTAATAGACATAGAAACTAAAATGACAATGGATTAAATGTCAGACCCATGTATTAGACATAGAAACTAAAATCACAATGCATTAAATGTCAGACCCATATAATAGATGTAGAAACTAAAATCACAATGGATTAAATGTCAGGCCCATGTATTAGACATAGAAACTAAAATCACAATGGATTACATGTCAGACCCATGTAATAGACATGGAAACTAAAATCACAATGCATTAAATGTCAGACCCATGTATTAGACATAGAAACTAAAATCACAATGCATTAAATGTCAGACCCATGTATTAGACATAGAAACTAAAATCACAAAGGATTAATTGTCAGACCCATGTAATAGACATAGAAACTAAAATCACAATGGATTAAATGTCAGGCCCATGTATTAGACATAGAAACTAAAAACTAAAATCACAATGGATTAAATGTCAGACCCATGTAATAGACATAGAAACTAAAATGACAATGGATTAAATGTCAGACCCATGTATTAGACATAGAAACTAAAATCACAATGCATTAAATGTCAGACCCATATAATAGATGTAGAAACTAAAATCACAATGGATTAAATGTCATGCCCATGTATTAGACATAGAAACTAAAATCACAATGGATTACATGTCAGACCCATGTAATAGACATGGAAACTAAAATCACAATGCATTAAATGTCAGACCCATGTAATAGACGTAGAAACTAAAATCACAATGCATTAAATGTCAGACCCATGTAATAGACATAGAGACTAAAATCACAATGGATTAAATGTCAGACCCATGTATTAGACTTAGAAACTAAAATCACAATGGATTAAATGTTAGACCCATGTATTAGAAATAGAAACTAAAATCACAATGGATTAAATGTTAGACCCATGTATTAGAAATAGAAACTAAAATCAGAATGGATTAAATGTCAGACCCATGCATTAGACATAGAAACTAAATTCACAATGGATTGAATGTCAGACCCATGTAATAGACATAGAAACTAAAATTGCAATGGATTAAATGTCAGACCCATGTATTAGACGTAGAAACTAAAATCACAATGGATTAATGTTAGACCCATGTATAAAACATAGAAACTAAAATCACAATGGATTAAATGTCAGACCCATGCATTAGACATAGAAACTAAAATCAGAATGGATTAAATGTCAGACCCATGTAATAGACATGGAAACTAAAATTGCAATGGATGAAATGTCAGACCGATGTATTAGACGTAGAAACTGAAATCACAATGGATTAAATGTCAGACCCATGTATTAGACGTAGAAACTAAAATCACGATGGATTAAATGTCAGGCCCATGTATAAGACATAGAAAATAAAATCACAATGGATTAAATGTCAGGCCCATGTATTAGACGTAGAAACTAAAATCATATTCAATTAAATGTATCATTATATAGGTCAAGTCACATTTGTCAAATAGTCATGTTATGCCCTTTGTTGGTTCATTAGAGGAAAACATTAGCAGATTTCTCAATAAGATGTTAAATTTGAATAAAATTAGGTAAATTAGATAATTTAGAATTGAAGATGCATTCGAGCTGAGTGGAGAATTGCATTTATCAGTAACGTATAAGAGGTGAATTTGATCATGAAAGAAAATTGTTGGAACTGGCTTATGACTTTGAAATAATACAGAGTTCGAGTTGATAAAGTTTGACAATTTTATTTAATAGTTTTATGGAATGTATCAAGAAACATATCTTTATTTTAATTTTGTTAATTACCACTCTGATTTTTCACCAATCTTGCTACATTGGGTACTAGCTAGTGCTTCATTTTTGCCCACTTATCCATCAAGATCTGCTTTGCTGACTCTAGTTTCTCCAGTTTCATCATATATGCAGATGATGATATTCTACATTTTGTAATAGAAGATATATTAAAATGAAAGCTAACAAATTTTTATTCTTCTTGTGTTGTAACTTTCGGCTGTTAAATTGTTTGTTACAGCAACAGCAGGGACATCTGATGCTGGAGACACACTACAGTACTCCCCGGAATTATTCTCAGAGTAAGGAGTATACTAAATACTGTACACAAATATCATGCCATTGTAATGGATACTGTATCTTATTCATGGATTATAATCATAAACCCCATGAGAACTGATAAAGTACCCTCATAAATTCACATTCAGTATAGTATGGTTTTTCCACTTTGAAAAATTTTTCCAGATATCCTAGACATTTCCTTTCGAGATCAATCAAATCCTGTTAATTCTACTGCAAAATTGTCAGACAAACTGAACTGAATCAGATTTGTGTATATAATCATTGATTAGTTTTACTATTTATAGTTCTGATGTAACAGATTCCCAAGAATCAGTCCCAGAAATCCCAGAAAGAAAACCAAGCCAAAGACTAAGTGACTGTATATGGAGGGTATCTATTTCATTTTTAACAGCAGTCTATGAATTTCTACAAATTTCCACAGTGTTATTTATTTTCTGAATTACAATAGAAATGGTCTGATAGTCATTCTTTTGTGGAATTGTTTTATACCTTGTTCATATGTTATTTAAAACATGCATGAATCAACTACTTGTTAAGCAAGTAATGCACAAGATATCTTTTACACACTGTATTTTCTGGTAATATATAATCTCGTCTTTGATATCTTAGAGTTTGTAAGATTCAGAGTAAGATTTTGCTTGTTTACAGACATTGGCTAAGGTGAAGTACTGGTCTGGTAGTGATGTACATAACCAAGCAATTTATGCATGCATCAGTCCATGCAGATTACCGACCTTTGGGAAGAGATAAGTAGTATTTCACCAAAGTGCTTTATTTTGTAGGGAGTTCCTTTACCTACTTTAAACAGCAAACCAAACTGTCTGAAAAGAATGCCTCCACTTCAGCCTGACGATAAACACTGTGTAATGTTCAAAACTGGAGTAAGTATAATGGAAAATTAATCATCTGTTTGCAGTGTAAACTGTATGCATACGTACGCAGGCACACATACACACGCACGCACACACACAGGCACGCACACACACACATGCACATTTAGCTCACTTTTCGTCCATCTGTGTCTGTCTATTGATAAAGAATTCTCATACTTTCAACTTCTACCTCAGAACTGCCGAGGGGATTTCGTTGAATTTTGGTAGAGATGAAGTATTCAAGATCCTCTTTAAAGTGCTATTAGAATGCTAGAGAATTTTGCGTTTTCATGTAATACTAATTGAATTATTCCTCCATTGATAGAAATTACAACTTTTCCTGCTTCAGTATTTCTCTGGGAGATATTTTAAAATACCGATTTGCCTAGTATCACGAACAAAATAAAAGACTTCCGGTTTAACTTGTTACATAACCTTTGTACAACTTTTAACGTCATTTGGTATGACGTCACATTTCAGAGTTTAACGTAAAAATGAAAAATCAGGGAAAAGCAGCACCTGTACAACTTCTGACGTCACATATCATGGCGATTAACTATTGAAAAAAGCTATCGAACTTTTTATTGCTTATATCATATATTTTGAGATCGGCGTCACGCACGAGCATACTGTTTTGTGAGTGACTCTTTTATGTACACAGGCACATAATATAGAAAAATTGTGATCATTCTAATAGCACTTTAAGTGTTGTTACTTTTTGGCCAGATTTGTTAAGGGGTGGATCCAGAGCAGGGCAACATAGGCCCCAGAGGGTACCCGCCTTTGACAGACTTTATCAGACTGCTTAAATAGATAAAAAAATGAAATGCATCAGAGGGATCTGGAAGAGTGTCTTAAGAATTGTTGATGTTTTTGGTTCCATTCCAAAATTTAATTTTTAATGTTTATTCAGATTTTGTCGCTCTTAAGTAAACTTCCATGAGAAAATCTAAGAAATAAGCTGGAAATTAATCTAATTTTATTGAAAAAAAATGAAAGGATTTTTGGCCATTATTAGCGGCATTGCAGAACTCTTCTTTAAATTTGATGCAAAGTGGGCATCAGGTGGCGGGTATCGTGCGTTAACGGTTGGATTCCGTAATCTCACTCCTGTAACTATTTAGGTATAGTAATAAGAATTCACACTCATACTCCACATCAGCTGAGGATGTGCCCTATTGATTTAAGGATTGAAAAGTCAAAGGTCAAAGTCATAGGTCCTTGATGAGTTTTCCGGACTCTGACTCCTTCAACTATCTAGGTACATGTATAAAGACTCTAGTTAAGTCAAGGTGTTTGCTCTGATTCCACTGATGTCTGTTAAGTCAAATTTCTTGCATACCTGAGATATAGTCTCAATTAAGTTATTGTCAAAGTGCTTCTTTCGTCCATTATTTCAAAATTGCTGGAGGGATTCTGATCTTACTTTGTATGGATGAAATACTCAAGGTTCCTTACAACTGTTGTTGTCTTTTGGCCAGATCTTTCCATAGGTGGACCCAGGGCAGTGCAAAAGTGCCGCTGTGGGTACCCTCCTTTGGCAAACTTCTTCAGACAAGCAGCATAGATCAGCAAACCGAATGTAGAAGAATGATCTAGAAGGGTGTCTTATGAAGTGTTGTTGTTTTCGGTTCCATTTCAAAATCAAATTTTTGACATCTTTTCAGACTTATGCGCTCTTGCTTATTTTCCTATAATTTCTTACATTTTTTACTTGTGGAGTACTTATAAATTGCATTTATTTTGTTTATTTTTTAGCAATATTATTGTAATAAATGTAATTGTAAAGGACTGCAGTACAAAAATATTTGTAGTATTTTTTTAAATTCACCCGTCCACGGTTCATAAATGAACATTTAGATTATTTTGAATTGTTCTATTTATGACATAATAAAAATATGGGTTATTTGTCAGAGTTTTGTCAGACCAGATGACCTCATCCCAATGTGAAAATAACATTTTGTGGAATGGTGAATAAAGGTGTAAGGTATACGATATCATAATGAGGAATGGATTCAGGGTGGGTAACATAGGTCCTACAGGGTACACTCCTTTGATTCAGGGTGGTGTAACATATGTCTTAGAATATACACTCCTTTGCTTCAGGGTGGGATAACATAGGTTCTACAAGGTACACTCCTATGGTTCAGGGTGAGGTTACATAGGTCCTACAGGATACACTCCTTTGATTCAGTGTGGGGTAACATAGGTCTTAGAGGATACTCTACTTTTATTGAGGGTGGGGTAACATAGGTTCTACAGGGTACACTACTTTGATTCAGGGTGGGGTAACATAAGTCTTAGAGGGTACACTACTTTGATTCAGGGTGGGGTAACATAGGTCTTAGAGGGTACACTCCTTTGATTCAGGGTGGGGTAACATAAGTCTTAGAGGGTTTATTCCTTTGATTCAGGGTGGGGTAACATAGGTCTTAGAGGGTACACTCCTTTGATCAACATCATCTTCAGTCCGGCTGCATAGAACATCAAACTGAATCCATCAGAATAATCTAGAAAGCTGTCTTAAGTAGTGTTGTTAATTTTGATTCTGTATTTTTAAAATTAGATAACTATGGCTCATTGTTATAAGATTGATATTTAATACAAATTTAAGTCATTTGTCCATTTTTAAGTAGTCAAATCACAATGAAATAGAGAATATA
Organism: Pteria penguin; assembly: GCA_035048485.1. Taxonomy (NCBI): domain Eukaryota; kingdom Metazoa; phylum Mollusca; class Bivalvia; order Pterioida; family Pteriidae; genus Pteria; species Pteria penguin. The sequence goes on from CM068580.1 coordinate 88,062,382, forward strand.
TTCCTCTGCAAATTGGTTAAAGCAGCGTGTTGTTTTCAAATGAGCAGGTTATGTTCAAGTGAGTGATACAGGCCTTTTGTTATACTCTTAAGAAAAAAAGTTTGAAAGTAAAGAAGTTTTGACTGGATAGAATTCTGAAATGTTCATGACATTGAATTGTTTGCTATACTTCAGTTTCACTACGATAATAAGTCATACCCTCGACCTCATCCAACACATTTCAAAGATAAATGGGATGCTGACCATGTGAGGATGCCATGCTCGAATATGAATGAGTATCCAGTCAAAGGGAAGGTAGGAATACACTTGACAATGTAGTCTTCTTTGCATAGTCCTAGTTTTGTTCTGTTAGTAATATATGTACAGATTTTATAAAACTCACCATATAACCTTGTTCTGAGGCATACAGCATTATGTATTTTGTAAATGAATCTTATGTGCAGGTTTCCTCTTTCAATTTTCAAATTTCTATTCCACCTTGATCATACTGATAAATTTTTTAGGATTTAAGCAGTGGTTCATGTCTTGGTAACATTTATTTTAATTTTCTGTGATTTGCATTTTCAATATATGAGGTTTTTTCTTCAGAAATGTACATGTATAAGTGTAATATTAGAAATGAGTTTGTAGCACTTTATCTTTCATATTAGGATGGACGATCAGTGGTTAAAAGAAGATGGGAAATCATAGAAAATGCTCTCAGTACCAATATACCTGGACCATTTGAATTTGAGGTTTGAGTTCATTTTACAAAAGCATGAAGCCAAAAGAAACTGAAATTTGTTTCTTTGGCCTCTGTTTAGGCAAATGTCCAAGAAATCTAATGTCATGGTTTAGTGACATAGACAGTCAATTAAGCTTAATTCAAATGACAATAACTCCTGTAATATTTATGTATAATTTGTATGTACATATTTTCCATCAGAAGATCTTTTACTGGAATAGAATGTTTTACTTTATGACATTTACTTTTATCTTTTTCAAAACCTTAAACCTTGGAAGCTTGTTTATATTAGACATGTAAAGATGGATGTTACATAGATCTATTGTACTATTCTAACTATTGCTTGATAAAGGCCAGGAGGCGAAAATTTGCGGCAAACAGTGTTCGTGTTATTTCTTCTAGTATATTTTATTTCCCTTTGGAGGACTACTTATTATATCTTAAATCTTGGCCTTATCTTTTGAATAGTAAGAGGTACAGCACAAACAAAACTTTAAATTGAAAGTAACTTAATTTTACAATGATTGATTCACAGTAGAGTCTTTTAAATTAATTGTAAGTCAGATGTATAGGTTGGCAAATAGCAACATTTTTAATGTCATGGCAAAATTTTCTGCCTCTGACATCATTTTGTGGGAACTGTGAATATTTTGTTTCATAACAGAATTTCACTTCCAAAATCAACATGAAAGGTTCTTAAATATGAATAATTCAAATGATTGTCATCATTTTCATGAATTCACAATGTCAAAGCTTTTTTTTTTTAGCTGAGTTTTAATAGGAAGGTTAATTGTACATGTTTTTCATAGGAAGCCATATTGAAGTACAACACAAGGTACACAGATAAATGGAACTTTGAAACCCTGAATCATTTCTTCCTGGATGTGAGTCAAAATGCTTTGCACTTTATCATGCAAATTTCAATCCCTTTTTATACTTTTATCCTTTTATAAGATGAAAGGATATATAATTTTAAAGTCATTTCCATATCGAATATCTCATAAGTAATATCTTTGCAGACAGGCAACTTCTTCTTTACATTGAGTTCTATTTATATTTAAAAATATTTATGTACCAATACCATTAGATGAGAGCAATGAGTTCGTTTTCTGTTTTGAATATAGGAAATCAGTCGGGAAGAGCGCATTCATTTTTTTGATGTAACATTGAAGGAAATTGCAAAACTGGCATTAATGTTACCACACTTAGTCACACAGGTAAACCACGCACTGTACTTTACAAAACTCATGATTAAATATAATTTTGATGAAATGTATTGCTTTATCTGTCACTGAGATGCCTGAATAAATTGACAGAGGTGCCTATATCTGTCACTGAGGTGCCTATTGAGTCTTTCCATTAAACAGAGTTACTGCCCATTTGGGACGGTATCTGACGTAAAAAACAATTATCACGTCTTCAAATTCCTATGAAAACATAATTTGTGGACTTCCATTTCCCTGGGTTCCATAGGTTTCCATAGAATCTTATGACGTCATAATTGTTTTACATCAGATACCGTTCGTAATGGGAAGTAACTCTGTATAACAAAAGATCGAATATCTGTCACTGGGGTGCCTGACTGAGTAATTTAAACATATCGGTATATTTGTCACTGAGGTGCCTATATCTGTCACTGAGGTGCCTATATCTGTCACTGAGGCACCTATATCTGTCACTGAGGTGCCTGACTGAGTAATGTATTGCTATATCTGTCACTGAGGTGCCTGAGAGGGTAATGTATCACTATATCTGTCACTGAGGTAACTTAGTAAATGTATCGCTATATCTGTCATTGAGGTGCCTGACTGAGTAATGTATCACTTTATCTGTCATTGAGGTAACTTAGTAAATGTATCACTATATCTGTCACTGAGGTGCCTGACTGAGTAAACTAAGCATATCATTATATCTGTCACTGAGGTAACTTAGTAAATTTATAACTATATCTGTCACTGAGGTGCTTGACAGAGTAATGTATCACTGTATCTGTCACTTAGGTGACTTGGTAAATGTATCAGTATATCTGTCACTGAGGTGCCTGACAGAGTAATGTATCACTATCTCTGTCACTGAGGTGCTTGACAGAGTAATGTATCACTATATCTGTCACTGAGGTGCCTGACTTGGTAAATGTATCGCTATATCTGTCTCTGAGGTGCCTGACAGAGTAATGTATCGCTATATGTGTCACTGAGGTGCCTGACAGAGTAATATATCGCTATATCTGTCATTGAGGTGCCTGGCAGAGGTGACTGAGTAAACTGGTTGCTATATCTGTCAGCCAGGGTTAGATCCTTGTCAAAGACTGTGAACACAAATGCTGGTGGGCTTCTCTGTCATATCTTGTTCCTACACCTTAACTGGTAAACACAAGAGAGATAAAGCAATCTTGGTCTTAATTAGTAAAAAACAAACTAATTCTACTGTTTTCTGTGTGGTCAGTGATTGGTAATGATTTATACAGAAAAATCCAGATAATCATTCTCCATTGTCAAATTCAATGGTGGACCTAACCATATTGTATAGGGAATTGAGGTCCAGAATAATCAAATTTAGTCCTCTAGGCCACATATTGTAGATTTTAGGCTCACTCAAGTCTTCTTCAGTTAAGAGTGTATTTGTTCATAATGTCCCTTACATAATAAATTCTGCTCATTGTTACTGCATTCTCTAAAACATAGAGACTTGTAAACCCTGCACGAAGCTTATCAGCCTCACAATCAGATCTGCCCTCTCTTATTGTTATAGAGGGCAGTTGCATGACCTTTCTTCCAGAGTAATTGTTTTTACAACATTCATTGTGTTTCTGTTAATAATCCAAGCTTATCAATTCTCTCTATAGTGGGATATCTTGTATATCATTGAAGAGTTCAGCAAATTGTGTATTAGAGCTTTGAAATACAGCATATTTTATACATCATTGTTAAATTGTATATGGTTTTTTCGACGCCGAGATTTTTTTAATTCTATAAAGAACTATGAAATTTACCTGCATTTTGTGACAATAAAACAGAAGACAGTAACTTGAGGAGAAAATTATTTCAAGGAGAATCAAAGACAAAATATTGTTCATTAATCAAGACGTATTCAAAAATGTGCTTCAATAACTTTCTTTTGATTTGGTTTCAAAGCATTTTAGCACAATTTTTCCAGCCCTTCAGATATTGTCAAACTTATTCTTTCAGTGTTCATTTTACATCAGTTTAAAGTCTACACTTGTTTTACTGAACCATTTCATATAAACATGAGGGATTTGGAATGGCCAACTGGACAATAATCCCTTGTCATCCTATCTGTCCTATCTAAGCACTGCACTGCATTGTTGAAATTTGATACTTTTACTAACCATATTCTGGTGGGTGATTTTGCAGGGTTTACAAGTCTCTATGTTTTCACAATACAATATCTAAAGTATCATAGGGAACAAAGAATAGGGAATAATTATTAATGAAAATATAACACAGAGACTTTAGCAAGTCTAAGTAGATTTCTGAGGAAAATGACAGAAAAATTGAGTACGCTTTTGCTCGGCGATGTCTCAGTTTAGAAAAGGCAGATTTGATACTCAGAATCTATTTATCACTACACTTATCTTTCAGGTATGTTGTAATTATATTTTCAGAATTATGAGGTCATTATTGTTCTCTACTTATCTAATTATACATATTGTAGACACTTATCAAATTATACATATCGTAGTCACTTACCTAACTATATACATTTTTTGTATATCATAGACACTCATCTAATGATATATAACATAGACACTTATCTGATTATACATATCATAGACACTTATATTCTTATAGGTATTGTAGACACTTATCTAATTATACATATTGTAGACACCTAATTATACATTTTGTTGACACTTATCTAATTATATATATTGTAGACACTTATCTTATTATACATATCATAGACCCTTATATAATTATACATATCATAGATTTTGTATATCAATATCAAGATGTATATGTAATTCTTAAGAACTATTGTTATTAATAGTGTAACACTTTCTCTACTTTAGCCTATTCCATTACTGAAGAAAAATAAAAACTACAGTATATCACTGAGTCAGCAACAAATTGCTTCATTGTTAGCCAATGCTTTCTTCTGTACATTCCCAAGAAGGAACACTCGACAAAAAAGCTCAGAATTCAGCAATTATCCTTCTATTAATTTTAATAGGTAAATATAATTGCATATGATAGAAAGCTATAGATTGTATTTATAAGATAGTAATGTTTGCATGTAAGAGTTAGTTTGTTCTATAAGAAAATTAAGCTTTGTAACTTTTCTCTGTTTATAAAAACAGCTTATGAAGTGTTTGCTCTTGTCAAACGAAGTTAAAGACATATGTATATTTGAAATGCTTTGTTGTTTAAAATCTGTGTAACAGATACTCATTCTTTATATTCATTATTGAATTATCATATTCTATTTGTAGTTTATATGATGGTTATCCTGTACAAAAGAAACTTGAAAAGTTGCGATGTATCATCAATTATTTTAACCGTGTTACTAAAAATAGTAAGTAACATATTGTCAAAGACACAAAATATACAATCAGTTTGTTCAACCTTTTGTAAGAATTATTGGTAATTACATTGAATTACACTGATTCTTAATCCTTAATTACTTTCATATTTTTCTATTATGACTAACTATATATCTGAAAAGGTAAGTACATGCAGATGAATAGTGTTAAATAAAAGGGGATTATCACTAAAACAGAAAAATGGAAAATAAAAATGGAAAATGTATTATTAGTATCTCTGTGGGAAAAACAGAAAATGTTAAATGGCATTCTATGTGAATTGAATTTGAACTCTTGAAATAAGTTTGACTTCAGTGAACAAAATGAAAGTAGTTTGTATACTATTGTCATTCATTAAATGGACAAATTTAGCTTTCAGTTTCTTATCTTTTACCAGTGCCGAAAGGGGTGGTGACATTTCATCGTCAGCATATCCCACAAGACAGACTTCCTAACTGGAACAATTTGGAAACAAAGCTAACGAAATTACATGTATCAGCTGAAGGAACAATAGAAGATGATGGAGAAGGCTTGTTACAGGTTAGAGATAAAAAAGGGTCACTCATCCATCATCAACTTCCTGGCAAATTAATATGAAAATTAAAAAGAAAACATTTAATCAAATAACGTCTCCAAATAATGTTGCTGAAGAATGTATCAATATTCTTATAAGTAATGTATCAATATTCTTATAAGTAATGTATCAATATTTTTATAAGGAATGTATCAATATTCTTATAAGGAATGCATCAATGGTTTTGCTTTGGAATGTATCAGTAATGATAATGAAGAATGTATCAATACTGTTAATGAGGAATATATCAATATTGTTAATGAAGAATATATCATTATTGTGAATGAGGAATATATCAGTACTGTTAATGAAGAATGTATCAATATTGTTAATGAGGAATGTATCAATACTGTTAATGAAGAATGTATCAATACTGTTAATGAGGAATATATCAATACTGTTAATGAGGAATATATCAATATTGTTAATGAGGAATGTATCAATACTGTTAATGAGGAATATATCAATACTGTTAATGAGGAATGTATCAATACTGTTAATGAAGAATATATCAATACTGTTAATGAGGAATGTATCAATATTGTTAATGAAGAATATATCAATATTGTGAATGAGGAATATATCAGTACTGTTAATGAAGAATGTATCAATACTGTTAATGAGGAATGTATCACAATACTTTAACCTAAAAATGTAGGAGTTTTCTTTATAATGAAGCAGTAGATATGAAAAAAACAACATCTTGAAGTATGAGATACCTTAAGTGTATAGAAAGGAACATTTTGAAATATTAGGTACTGTAAGTTGTGCATACATTAGTGAAGAAAAACCCCAATTCCTCGTGTAAATAACTAGAATGTCTCATTATGATGCAAGTAAATATTCTGACTGAAGATAAAGTACCAATTATGTCAAATTATAAAGTTTTTTTTAATCAGACTATTCTTTTTGTATAACAGGACTTTTTTGAGTAATTGTCAGAAAATGAAGTCACAGATTCTTTTGGTAGTTGTGGATTCAATAAATGAATTTTAATATACTTTTTCTGTTTATAGGTTGATTTTGCCAACAAATTCCTGGGAGGAGGAGTGTTAGGTCAGGGCTGTGTTCAGGAAGAGATACGATTCCTCATCTGTCCTGAGATGCTTATATCTCGATTGTTTACTGAATGTCTCGAAAAAAATGAGTGTCTTATCATGATAGGTATGGCAATATTTAATTTCTAAAAAAACCAATTTGGTATAATGATAATGATTATTATTATTGTATGGTTATAACCTTTATTTATTGGTGTGATTGTATGATTAAATGTTTATTTTGTAGGTTGTGAAAGATTCAGTAATTATGATGGATATGCACAGACATTTAAATGGAGTGGAAACTTCATTGACAAGACTCTAAGGTATCATAGTGCAACAAGGAAATGAAACATACGATGCAATGAACATATCTTGAAAATATGTGTCAAGTCATAAACATTGTGGAATCTACATTTCTGTCTACATCATGATTATAATGAAGAAATTTGTATTGCATTTTGCCCTATGAATTTTTATTTTTGTCTTTACCAGAGACAGTTGGGGCCGTCTTTGCACAGATGTTGTGGCCATAGATGCATTAGTTATCTCGGAACATGGGAGACAATTTAAATCTGACTTGGTCAAAAGGGAACTCAATAAGGTGTAATATTTAGTTATGTAAAGTTTTATTCTATGCCCTAAGAATTGTAAATTGTTGACAAACTTCAAGGCTTTAGTATTTTGTTGACCTGCGACTTTTCCAAATATTTCTAGATAATGCTAATGTCTTTGGGTATCAGTATTTCATAAACAAATTTTTCTATGCTCCAGATATAAAATGGCTTGTTGGTGTCCTTTCTTTTAGATGAAACAATGAAAACTGTTGTCTGGTATCATGGTAAATGTAGCACATAAAAGATTGTAAAAACCAAAGTCCAGTGTCATGGTAAATGTGGCAAGTAAAAGATTGTTCACTGCTTGGAGTGAATGTATTGCAAATGTCTAAATTCCTGTGCAATGCATCAGGCAGGTGCCGTCACCATATGAGTACATAATCTTAATGTAACATAAAGCAAGAATAAAAAAACAAGGTTATATCTACTGCAAAAGAAAGTATGGGAAACATGCAGGGTCAACAAAGAAAAACAAGCATTAGGTACACAGATTACAGCAGATAGGGAGTTATTAGAAATAATTCAGATAACAATTATTTGATGAAAACTGATTATACTTACGCATTTTATTTCCCATTTTTCAGGCATATTGTGGGTTTACTAGTATTCCAGCTGCAGACAGAGATACATTAAATGCAGTGTGTACAGGGAATTGGGGTTGTGGAGCTTTTGGGGGAAACAAAAGATTAAAAGGTTAGTCTCTGTAAGATATAAATTCATTCTAATGCCAAATGTGTGTAAAATCTTTTTTGTTCTACGGTTATTCTCTTATCTTCTTTTGAAAACTTTAAAGGGAAAGAATATAGTTTCCTTCCAATGCACTGCACTAAAACCTCTAATTCATTTTTTATTTTATATGTAGCTTTAATCCAGTTGATGGCAGCTTCTGTGGCAAGAAGGGATGTGTGTTATTTTACGTTTGATGACAAAACTTTACGAGATGAACTTTTTGAAATCCATCAATATCTAACCCAAACCAACCCACTGGGAATAGGTAATGATACTCATATAATCAACATGTCTTGTTAGCCACTTTGGTTGACCATATATTTCAGATTCAGATATTGAGTACTTTTTCAAATAATATGAAGCTGTTTTATAGAATGAATGTGGCCATGGATATAATCCAGATTGTTTTTAACAATTTATCTAATGATACCGGTATGTATTAACAGGTAAAATCATGATTTTTATGCTCCCTGAGAAATAGCTGTCCATCAGTCTGTCTGTACATCTGAACTTATCACAATTTTATTGTATTTCATATGTTACTCAGGATGTGGCTTTTCAACAATGGTCACCCAAGGTCATTTTTGAAAGGTCACATAGAATCTACAATTTAAAAAATACTGAAAAAGGCTTATATAGTAGTGAATTTTCAGCAGGCAGTGATTATGCTTCATACAAATGTTAATTGTCACTTGAGATATGAGCTTCCGAAAAAAAGTCTCTCAGATTATTTCTGAAAGATGAAGGTCATTCAGTAACTAGAACTGAAAATAAGAAAATATGTTTATATATTGGCAAATTTTCACCAGCTTATGTTCATACTTCATATTAAGGATGCATACACATCCAACTTTTTATGCTCTGTTATAAATTTCATAGTGTGAAGATTTTTTACCTGATAGAGTCATCTATTGGTTTAATGCAGTTCAAGGAGCATCCATCAGTTTGACTGATTTCTTTGTTTTCTTACAGGAAATATCTTGATGCTTATCGAACAGTATGAAAAAAATGTTGTGAGAAAGCAATCAAAGTTTAAGAACTGTCCCAATTTGTATCAGTATATACCTCGAGTGTTTGATGGAACACTTGAAGTAACAGACAGCGAACCTGAATCGCCCAGATTTGATGACTCAGACAGCAATGAAACTAAATACATGCTAGCTAATGAAGAAAGTATGGAAAATGAAAGTATGGCAGATGAGATCAATAAAGAGGAACAGCAGAAACCAAACTCAACCAAATTCAATCTACAACATCAGCTGTCTACTGACTATAAAGCAAACACACCTTAAGGAAAGGGTTTTTGTGTAAAATTTTGTAAATATTTTCTTCAGAAAGTAAATAGGTAGCTGGACTAGAGGATATTTTCTGAAGTTTTCCTGAATTATAATATTTTGGTGGGAAAAGCAATTCCAGAGCTGTAGGTTTTGAAATATTTTTCAAAACCTGTATATTTGTTGAATTTTGAGCACAACCACTGTCCATTCATGCATGAGTTTTTATAAAATCCTGATAGGATTCTGTTGAACATAGTTGAGGATAAACAGCACTAATCTAGTTGATTATAAAAAAAAATTGTATTACCGGTAGTTTTCAATGCATCATTGCTTCAACATTAAGCAGTAATCATGGGTATGTAAACACAGCTATTTATAGTGGTGCCAAATATAAAAATCTTTTTATAACATACAATCTTTTTATAACATACTTGTCACTGAAGCAAAGACACCAGAATTGTGCAGTTTAATTCCAATATTATTTTTATACTTAGTGGCTTATTTTCTTACCCTAGTCATATTTGCAGTTCTAAAATGTTTCTGTTTTATTATGTTACTTTTGCCACTTAATAGAATCACATTCCAGGGAGGTAAACACAGATCACCCACAAACTGGCTTCCAGTAACAAGTAAGTAAAACTACCGCTATCTTACGTCTGCAGAGTTCCATGTCATTAATCATGGTAGAACACATTTTACCACTTGCTCCTGCAATATTCTAGTTAAGGTCCATAAATTGCATTTGTGAAAGTCAAAATAAACACAGTCCACACTTTCTTTGCTTTGCACAGAAACAATTTGAACTGTGCATCACATGAATTACAAATTTACATCTGAAGCCATAATCTCTGATAATAATAATAATGATGATGATGGTGATAAGCCTGGCTTCAATTTAAATGAAACTTCAGTATACCAGCATTCAGACTTAGATAACTACTGACTCAACTTTATATAATTTTGATTATATGTTTACAAATTTTTCTATACTTTCATTGATTATAACTGAAAACTATCCATACACATGTATAAATGTTTCCTCCCTACTGCATTTAAAAGGTAGTTCATTAGTCATATATTGAAAATACTTACCGTAAAGACTAGCATAATTAAATGCAGGAAGATACCTCTATATTTATCTTTTTCTTGTTATAGAAGTGTACAGAAATATTGTATTTATTGTGATTATTGTTACATTTATAACATTATACTTTGTCTCCATGCTGATAAGATTCATACCCACAACCTTCCAAGACTGATGTTGATGAATTATGAATTTCAATAAAAACAAAAATTTTTGAAAGCTGTTGTTACTATAAATAATGTAACTTCAAGTGACAATGTTTGTTTCATTTATCAGGTGTCTTGATTGTAAATTAATTAATATTAAATGTATGTACAATTATGCTATTGAAAATACTGTAAAATTATGAAACTACATATATATAATAAAGGTATAAGAATATTTCTCTTTTAAAACTACACAATCTACATCAGTGAGATATTCTAACAACAACTAACCAATAGTTTTATAATTTTAAATATCTGGTAGAAGAAAACTACCAAAATGAAAAATAAGAAGCATAACCTGTTTTTTGTTGTATATTATTAAGTTAATTTACATTAGATGTGTATTTTTGTGTCAGAATTTGTTTTACAAAGTTATAACATTCTTCTTTCTTTGATATGCTTACAGCTATAGAATAAAGTTTAAAAGTGCGATCTCTTAAGTTGTTGAATTGTCTAATAATACTCTTAACATTTGATGCATGTATGATGAATGAGTGACGGACATTTTCATAGCAAGATTGAATCCCCAAGTAAATAGATTCCAAGTATTGCCACAATACCTAAAGTGACCAGATTCCAAGTATTGTCACAATACCAAGTGAGCAGATTCCAAGTATTGCCACAATACCTAAAGTGACCAGATTCCAAGTATTGTCACAATACCAAGTGAGCAGATTCCATGTATTGTCACAATACCCCAAGTGACCAGATTCCATGTATTGTCACAATACCCCAAGTGACCAGATTCCAAGTATTGTCACAATACCCCAAGTGACCAGATTCCAAGTATTGCCACAATACCTAAAGTGACCAGATTCCATGTATTGTCACAATACCCCAAGTGACCAGATTCCAAGTATTGTCACAATACCCCAAGTGACCAGATTCCATGTATTGTCACAATACCCCAAGTGACCAGATTCCAAGTATTGCCACAATACCCCAAGTGACCAGATTCCATGTATTGTCACAATACCCCAAGTGACCAGATTCCAAGTATTGCCACAATACCCCAAGTGACCAGATTCCAAGTGTTGTCACAATACCCCAAGTGACCAGATTCCATGTATTGTCACAATACCCCAAGTGACCAGATTCCAAGTATTGTCACAATACCCCAAGTGACCAGATTCCATGTATTGTCACAATACCCCAAGTGACCAGATTCCAAGTATTGCCACAATACCTAAAGTGACCAGATTCCATGTATTGTCACAATACCCCAAGTGACCAGATTCCAAGTATTGTCACAATACCAAGTGACCAGATTCCAAGTATTGTCACAATACCCCAAGTGACCAGATTCCAAGTATTGTCACAATACCTAAAGTGACCAGATTCCAAGTATTGTCACAATACCCCAAGGGAGCAGATTCCAAGTATTGCCACAATACCCCAAGGGAGCAGATTCCAAGTATCGCCACAATAACTTTCATCGGCAGAATTTGATACGTTATAACAGAGGTAGCTATACTATAGTGATACAGATGTCCCTGATCATAAGAATATCATTTCCATAGACCGAGAATACAATTCATATTTCTGAACGCAAACCTATATTAAAGTTTCACGACCAGAAACTGGGTCAAATGTTGCAGCAAGCGTACTACGTCTAGCAGTGTAAATACCTCTGGCATCAGCAAAGTCGTACAGTGCTATTTTTTTAGGGATTTTAAGGTGACATTTTCGTAGATATCTTGGAGCAATTTATATAAACATTTTCGTAGATCTGTTAATTAAATTATCTCGAAGGTATTACCGTAATATAACATTGTGCCTTGGGTTAAATTTTGTGATCATTTGAAGTAGATCCGTGATATAGATGCAGTTTATACACCACTACGTTTGATCGTAAGGCCAGTGACCTTGAAGTATGAATTTGTTTCAAGGTCAGACATTACTTTCCATCATGATAAATAATCGTGTTAAGTTTGAAACGGACCCATATTATAGCTACTCCACAAAACAATGATCTGTAACGCGAGTATACAACACGTCTGTACAGCTACAGCAACTTGTCTTATAATATCATCACAAATAGAATAATGATCAGATAGTAGTATATGAAAGGGTATAAGTTATATTTGTGCATCCAAGTTTTAAACAAGGGGTCTTATCTATTGAGGCAGGACTAAGGGGACTTAATCGGGGGTTCCAAATGTAAGCGATTGTTCTATTGAATATATGTATGAAATATAATAGCTTAAACATAGGGTCATAAGTATCAATTGAAATTTCCTATATGTTGAATTTAAATGTGTGAATGTAGTAATATAAGACTCTTTTATAGGCTGCTATGAAAGATACATCAGTTACACCCGAAGGGTCTCAAAATCAAGTAAACCCCGAAGCTTGCCGAGGGTTTTGCATGATTTTGAGACCCCAGGGTGTAACTGATGCATCTTTCATAGCAGCGTATAAAAGAGTATTTTGCCCAATATAGAATTTCCAAAAACTCGGAAAATATTTAACTTTATCGAATCAGGAAAATTTTGTCATATTCGTGTTCAGCGTCCTCGAAAATGGTTTATTCTAAATCAGTCGTAACAACTCGTCCATTTCCGTACGCAAAAAATGGCGATGGTGTTCCGATTGATTCTAAATGAGTAAACCCTGATCGTTATTCTCTTTGCCTTAAAATGTAAAACAACGTAGAAAAAGGAGTTTTTATACGCCTGTCATTAGACGGGACGTATAACGTTATGGCGCTGTCCCTACGTCCGTCTGTCCGGGGTCATGTTTTCCGGACTGTTTTTGCCGTCTTTCAAGATATTGAGTTGAAATTTGGTATATAGCTTTATTTCCAGCGGCGTCAGTACCAGATCGAGTTTTTTACGATTGACCTACTTTTGATTTATGGCCCTTGTACTTATAAATTTCAAAAAATTTTCAGATATTCAATAAAAATCTATTATTTGTCAAAACATTATGAAATTTATCATGAAACAAGTAAAATGTACCAACTATCGCATATATTACGGGTTTTAATATCTTTTTCTTCATTTTTGAGAATTTGTAATTTTAGGGGGGGGGGGGGGGGGAAGGGTGACCGTATGTCCTAGGTCATGTTTTCTGGACTTTTTTCCGTCTTTCAAGATATTGAGTTGAAATTTGGTGTATAGCTTTATTTCAAGCGGCGTCAATACCAGTTCGAGTTTTGTTACGATTGACTTACTTTTGACGGATTTATGGCCCTTGGACTTATAAATTTCAAGATTTTTTCAGAAATTAATTTAAAATCTAATTTTTGTCAAAACATTATGAAATTTATCATGAAACAAGTAAAATGTACCAACTATCACATATATTACGGGGTTTAATATCTTTTTCTTCATTTTTGAGAAATTTATAATTTTAGGGGGGGGGGGTGACCATATCTCTTAAGTCATGTTTTCCGGACTTTTTTTTCCGTCTTTCAAGATATTGAGTTGAAATTTGGTATAAAGCTTTATTTCAACCGGCGTCAGTACCAGTTCGACTTTTGTTACGATTGACGTACTTTTGACGGATTTATGGCCCTTGGACTTATAAATTTCAAGATTTTTTCAGAAATAAATTTCAAGATTTTTTCAGAAATTCATTAAAAATCTATTTTTTGTCAAAACATTATAAAATTTATCATGAAACAAATAAAATGTACTAACCATCACATATATTACAGGTTTTAATATCTTTTTCTTCATTTTTGAGAAATTTATAATTTTAGGGGGGGGGGTTGACCATATATCCTAGGTCATGTTTTCCGGACTTATTTTCCCGTCTTTCAAGATATTGAGTTGAAATTTGGTATATAGCTTTATTTTAACCGGCATCAGTGCCAGTTCGACTTTTGTTACGATTGATCCACTTTTGACGGATTTATGGCCCTTGGACATAGATTTCAAGACTTTTTCAGAAATTCATTAAAAATTTATTTTTTGTAAAAACATTATGAAATTTATCATGAAACAAGTAAAATGTACCAACTATCACATATATTACGGGTTTAAAAATCTTTTTCTTCATTTTTGAGAAATTTATAATTTTAGGAGGGGTGGGGGTGGCTTGTACTAAAAAATTGTAAGTTTTTTTTTTGCATGTCAAGTTCCAAGATGGGTTGTTATTTGACGTTTTATTGAGACGTCGTCGTCTTCGGTGCGGAAATCATGATGCCGTCACGTGGTATGTAATACGCACGAATATCACATAGCTGTATTACATGGGCCTGCTCTATAACATATACGTGCATATGAGAGAAAGCTTTATCTCTTACATTTGAAAATAGATCATAGGGTTAGAGTCTTTACAAAGTAGGTCAAGGTCAAAAGTTATGATACTAACGAATGACAATGCCATATTTTAAATTTGTGTGAAATACGGAAGCCTGATTCATTACAATTACAGACATATAGTTATGTCAATGTTTAGGTCAAAGTCTGATGTATTTCAAAGGTAGGTAAAATTCACGGGTAGGTCGAGGTTTAAAAGCAAGGTCATTTGATCAAAATCTCCCATTATATGGAATTTATGTGTGATATATGAAAGACTTATCACGTACAATTCAAAAGATATAACAGGAGTGGAAGACTACGAAAAGTAGACCAAAGTCCAAGATCTTTTAAGTCGAAAATATATGCAACAAACGATGAACATTTCATACGAAAAAAAAAAAAAAAACCCAAAACAAAACTAGCGCGTGTTAGAAAACATTTGCGTCAAAACTAATAGATAATAACATTCAACATACAAGCCGTTAACATCACAGGTCATAAAAACCTAAATAACTACAGGAATCTTTCGAATGTATAGCAAAGAAATACCTCCGCTATTTTTCGGCTCAAGGAAGTGAAACTATGCCCATTCCAGTCCCTGTGACACTTCAGTCAAAGTTTCTTATCCAACTCGACACAACCACAAAATATCTCCCAGAACGGAAGTTGGTATATTCGGCACTACAATCCATTCTCTTCGGATCAGTAGGGTTCCTTTAACATTCACACACACAGTGACACCAAACAGGAAAATCCTCGAAACGCCGATCCTTTGATAAACTTCTCCAAACATCATAAATTAACAAACCCAGTGTATCCGAGTGATTAACAAGGGCTTCTTAGAAAACTTTTGTTGTTTTTGTTCCCAATACATAATCAGATTTTTGAAAGCTTGAAAATCTGGCTATGATCATTTTGTGCACATTCTCAGCCATTGGCTTAAAGTCGAGTTTAAATGTTTTAAGGTCAAGGTTAAAGTTATAGAGGAGAAAAGACCATAAAAAGACGTCACAAAAATACTCAGTTTTAATTCAGTTCTGGTAGTGATTTGCGACGGTCAGTTTAAATGAATCATCGTCACTAGATTGGTGTGGTTAACTGGTTCAAGGGTCCACATTCTCACTACTTAACAAATGCTTGTACTGCTTGAAACTTCACATGTAACACGCATTTTTCGCTGTGCATGATACGCCCGCATCATATACCATCAAAAGTTTTGTTCCCCCTTTAGTTAAGGAGGAGAAGCCCGGACAAGCATTTCCGACCCCGCCCATTTTCCCCCACCCCAGGGGCCTGATCCCAACTTTGAAACCCACATGCACAACTTCAAGCCACATCCTTTCATATGATACCATCAAAAGTTTTGTTCCCCCTTTAGTTAAGGAAACCCGGACAAGCTTTTCCGACCCCGCCCATTTTCTCCCACCCCAGGGGCCTGATCCCAACTTTGAAACCCACATGCACAACTACAAGCCACATCCTTTTATATGACACTATCAAAAGCTTTGTTCCCCATTTAGGTAAGGAATAGAAGCCTGGGAAAACTTTTCCGACCCCACCCATTTTTCCCCACCCCAGGGGCCTGACCCCAATTTTGAAACCCACATGCACAACTACAAGCCACACCTTTCATATGACACCATCAAAAGTTTTGTTCCCTGTTTAGTTAAGGAGAAGAAGCCCTTAAAACCTTTCCAACCCTGCCCATTTTCCCCCTTCCCAGGGGCCTGACCCCAACTTTGAAACCCACATGCACAACTTCAAGCCACATCCTTTCATATGATACCATCAAAAGTTTTGTTCCCCCTTTAATTAAGGAGGAGAAGCCCGGACAAGCTTTTCCGACCCCGCCCATTTTCCCCCACCCCAGGGGCCTGATCCCAACTTTGAAACCCACATGCACAACTACAAGCCACATCCTTTTATATGACACTATCAAAAGCTTTGTTCCCCATTTAGGTAAGGAATAGAAGCCCGGGAAAACTTTTCCGACCCCGCCCATTTTCCCCCACCCCAGGGGCCTGATCCCAACTTTGAAAACCACATGCACAACCACAAGCCACATCCTTTTATATGACACTATCAAAAGCTTTGTTCCCCATTTAGGTAAGGAATAGAAGCCTGGGAAAACTTTTCCGACCCCACCCATTTTTCCCCACCCCAGGGGCCTGACCCCAATTTTGAAACCCACATGCACAACTACAAGCCACACCTTTCATATGACACCATCAAAAGTTTTGTTCCCTGTTTAGTTAAGGAGAAGAAGCCCTTAAAACCTTTCCAACCCTGCCCATTTTCCCCCATCCCAGGGGCCTGACCCCAACTTTGAAACCCACATGCATAACTTCAAGCCACATCCTTTCATATGATACCATCAAAAGTTTTGTTCCCCCTTTAGTTAAGGAGGAGAAGCCCGGACAAGCTTTTCCGACCCCGCCCATTTTCCCCAACCCCAGGGGCCTGATCCCAACTTTGAAACCCACATGCACAACTACAAGCCACATCCTTTTATATGACACTATCAAAAGCTTTGTTCCCCATTTAGGTAAGGAAGAGAAGCCCGGGAAAACTTTTCCAACCCCGCCCATTTTTCCCCACCCCAGGGGCCTGACCCCAATTTTGAAACCCACATGCACAACTACAAGCCACACCTTTCATATGACACCATCAAAAGTTTTGTTCCCTGTTTAGTTAAGGAGAAGAAGCCCTTAAAACCTTTCCAACCCTGCCCATTTTCCCCCATCCCAGGGGCCTGACCCCAACTTTGAAACCCACATGCACAACTACAAGCCACATCCTTTCATATGATACCATCAAAAATTTTGTTCCCCCTTTAGTTAAGGAGGAGAAGCCCGGACAAGCTTTTCTGACCCTGCCCATTTTCCCCCACCCCAGGGGCCTGATCCCAACTTTGAAACCCACATGCACAACTTCAAGCCACATCCTTTCATATGATACCATCAAAAGTTTTTTTCCCCCTTTAGTTAAGGAAACCCGGACAAGCTTTTCCGACCCGGCCCATTTTCCCCCACCCCAGGGGCCTGATCCCAACTTTGAAACCCACATGCACAACTACAAGCCACATCCTTTTATATGACACTATCAAAAGCTTTGTTCCCCATTTAGGTAAGGAATAGAAGCCCGGGAAAACTTTTCCGACCCCGCCCATTTTCCCCCACCCCAGGGGCCTGATCCCAACTTTGAAACCCACATGCTCAACTACAAGCCACATCCTTTTATATGACACTATCAAAAGCTTTGTTCCCCATTTAGGTAAGGAATAGAAGCCTGGGAAAACTTTTCCGACCCCACCCATTTTTCCCCACCCCAGGGGCCTGACCCCAATTTTGAAACCCACATGCACAACTACAAGCCACACCTTTCATATGACACCATCAAAAGTTTTGTTCCCTGTTTAGTTAAGGAGAAGAAGCCCTTAAAACCTTTCCAACCCTGCCCATTTTCCCCCATCCCAGGGGCCTGACCCCAACTTTGAAACCCACATGCACAACTTCAAGCCACATCCTTTCATATGATACCATCAAAAGTTTTGTTCCCCCTTTAGTTAAGGAGGAGAAGCCCGGACAAGCTTTTCCGACCCCGCCCATTTTCCCCCACCCCAGGGGCCTGATCCCAACTTTGAAACCCACATGCACAACTACAAGCCACATCCTTTTATATGACACTATCAAAAGCTTTGTTCCCCATTTAGGTAAGGAAGAGAAGCCCGGGAAAACTTTTCCAACCCCGCCCATTTTTCCCCACCCCAGGGGCCTGACCCCAATTTTGAAACCCACATGCACAACTACAAGCCACACCTTTCATATGACACCATCAAAAGTTTTGTTCCCTGTTTAGTTAAGGAGAAGAAGCCCTTAAAACCTTTCCAACCCTGCCCATTTTCCCCCATCCCAGGGGCCTGACCCCAACTTTGAAACCCACATGCACAACTACAAGCCACATCCTTTCATATGATACCATCAAAAATTTTGTTCCCCCTTTAGTTAAGGAGGAGAAGCCCGGACAAGCTTTTCCGACCCTGCCCATTTTCCCCCACCCCAGGGGCCTGATCCCAACTTTGAAACCCACATGCACAACTTCAAGCCACATCCTTTCATATGATACCATCAAAAGTTTTTTTCCCCCTTTAGTTAAGGAAACCCGGACAAGCTTTTCCGACCCGGCCCATTTTCCCCCACCCCAGGGGCCTGATCCCAACTTTGAAACCCACATGCACAACTACAAGCCACATCCTTTTATATGACACCATCAAAAGTTTTGTTCCCTGTTTAGTTAAGGAGAAGAAGTCCTTAAAACCTTTCCAACCCTGCCCATTTTCCCCCATCCCAGGGGCCTGACCCCAACTTTGAAACCCACATGCACAACTTCAAGCCACATCCTTTCATATGATACCATCAAAAGTTTTGTTCCCCCTTTAGTTAAGGAGGAGAAGCCCAGACAAGCTTTTCCGACCCCGCCCATTTTCCCCCACCCCAGGGGCCTGATCCCAACTTTGAAACCCACATGCACAACTACAAGCCACATCCTTTTATATAACACTATCAAAAGCTTTGTTCCCCATTTAGGTAAGGAATAGAAGCCCGGGAAAACTTTTCCGACCCCGCCCATTTTTCCCCACCCCAGGGGCCTGACCCCAATTTTGAAACCCACATGCACAACTACAAGCCACACCTTTCATATGACACCATCAAAAGTTTTGTTCCCTGTTTAGTTAAGGAGAAGAAGCCCTTAAAACCTTTCCAACCCTGCCCATTTTCCCCCATCCCAGGGGCCTGACCCCAACTTTGAAACCCACATGCACAACTACAAGCCACATCCTTTCATATGATACCATCAAAAATTTTGTTCCCCATTTAGGTAAGGAATAGAAGCCCAGACAAGCTTTTCCGACCCTGCCCATTTTCCCCTCCCCCAGGGGCCTGATCCCAACTTTGAAACCCACATGCACAACTTCAAGCCACATCCTTTCATATGATACCATCAAAAGTTTTTTTCCCTCTTTAGTTAAGGAAACCCGGACAAGATTTTCCGACCCGGCCCATTTTCCCCCACCCCAGGGGCCTGATCCCAACTTTGAAACCCACATGCACAACTACAAGCCACATCCTTTTATATGACACTATCAAAAATTTTGTTCCCCATTTAGGTAAGGAATAGAAGCCCGGGAAAACTTTTCTGACCCCGCCCATTTTTCCCCACCCCAGGGGCCTGACCCCAATTTTGAAACCCACATGCACAACTACAAGCCACACCTTTCATATGACACCATCAAAAGTTTTGTTCCCTGTTTAGTTAAGGAGAAGAAGCCCTTAAAACCTTTCCAACCCTGCCCATTTTCCCCCACCCCAGGGGCCTGATCCCAACTTTGAAACCCACATGCACAACTTCAAGCCACATCCTTTCATATGATACCATCAAAAGTTTTGTTCCCCCTTTAGTTTAGGAGGAGAAGCCCGGACAAGCTTTTCCGACCCCACCCATTTTCCCCCACCCCAGGGGCCTGATCCCAACTTTGAAACCCACATGCACAACTTCAAGCCACATCCTTTCATATGATACCATCAAAAGTTTTGTTCCCCCTTTAATTAAGGAAACCCGGACAAGCTTTTCCGACCCCGCCCATTTTCCCCCACCCCAGGGGCCTGATCCCAACTTTGAAACCCACATGCACAACTACAAGCCACATCCTTTTATATGACAGTATCAAAAGCTGTGTTCCCCATTTAGGTAAGGAATAGAAGCCTGGGAAAACTTTTCCGACCCTGCCCATTTTTCCCCACCCCAGGGGCCTGACCCCAATTTTGAAACCCACATGCACAACTACAAGCCACACCTTTCATATGACACCATCAAAGTTTTGTTCCCTGTTTAGTTAAGGAGAAGAAGCCCTTAAAACCTTTCCAACCCTGCCCATTTTCCCCCATCCGAGGGGCCTGACCCCAACTTTGAAACCCACATGCACAACTACAAGCCACATCCTTTCATATGATACCATCAAAAGTTTTGTTCACCCTTTAGTTAAGGAGAAGTCCGGACAAGCTTTTCCGACCCCGCCCATTTTCCCCCACCCCAGGGGCCTGGCCCCAACTTTGAAACCCACATGCACAACTACAAGCCACATCCTCTCATATGACACTATCAAAAGTTTTGTTCCCCCTTTAGGTAAGGAATAGAAGCCCCTGAAAACTTTTTCGACCCCGCCCATTTTCCCCCACCCCAGGGGCCTGACCCCAATTTTGAAACCCACATGCACAACTACAAGCCACATCCTTTCATATGATACCATCAAAAGTTTTATTCCCCCTTTAGTTAAGGAGAAGTCCGGACAAGCTTTTCCAACCCCGCCCATTTTCCCCCACCCCAGGGGCCTGACCCCAACTTTGAAACCCACATGCACAACTACAAGCCACACCTTTCATATGACGCCATCAAAAGTTTTGTTCCCCTTTAGTTAAAGAGAAGTAGCCCGTAAAACCTTTCCAACCCTGCCCATTTTCCCCACCCCAGGGGTCTGATCCCAACTTTGAAACCCACATGCACAACTACAAGCCACATCCTTTTATATGACACTATCAAAAGTTTTGTTCCCCATTTAGGTAAGGAATAGAAGCCCGGGAAAACTTTTCCGACCCCACCCATTTTTCCCCACCCCAGGGGCCTGACCCCAATTTTGAAACCCACATGCACAACTACAAGCCACACCTTTCATATGACACCACCAAAAGTTTTGTTCCCCCTTTAGTTAAGGAGAAGAAGCCTGTAAAACGTTTCCAACCCTGCCCATTTTCCCCCTTCCCAGGGGCCTGACCCCAACTTTGAAACCCACATGCACAACTACAAGCCACATCCTTTCATATGATACCATCAAAAGTTTTGTTCACCCTTTAGTTAAGGAGAAGTCCGGACAAGCTTTTCCGACCCCGCCCATTTTCCCCCAACCCAGGGGCCTGGCCCCAACTTTGAAACCCACATGCACAACTACAAGCCACATCCTCTCATATGATACCATCAAAAGTTTTGTTCTCCCTTTAGTTAAAGAGAAGTCCGGACAAGCTTTTCCAACCCCGCCCATTTTCCCCCACCCCAGGGGCCTGACCCCAATTTTGAAACCCACATGCACAACTACAAGCCACACCTTTCATATGACGCCATCAAAAGTTTTGTTCCCCTTTAGTTAAAGAGAAGAAGCCCGTAAAACCTTTCCAACCCTGCCCATTTTCCCCACCCCAGGGGTCTGACCCTAACTTTGAAACCCACATGCACAACTACAAGCCACACCCTTTCATATGACACCATCAAAAGTTTTGTTCCCCCTTTAGTTAAGGAGGAGAAGCCCAGACAAGGATGGATGGACGGACAGACAGACGACAGCGGTACAGCACAATACGACCACATTTTTAAATGCGGGCGTATAAAAATTATTAGTATATCTCGTTCAAAATTTGTTCTCCCAGGTTTTCGTAACCGTGACGTCAATATTCATACCACCACGGCAGAAAATTAGAGATGTTGAGAAATAGTGCGGACATAAAGTACCAATTTCTGAAAATATAAAACGTTTGAAAGGAATTAAATAAGGAAATGAATCTAATTTGTTTTTCTTTGGATGGTGGTATGCCACGACCCCCCCCCCTCCCCAACCAAACCAAAAAACCCAAAAGGACGGAAAACTGCATCGTTGTGCGTAGCGCACAATGCATG
Source organism: Pteria penguin (assembly GCA_035048485.1). Classification (NCBI taxonomy): domain Eukaryota; kingdom Metazoa; phylum Mollusca; class Bivalvia; order Pterioida; family Pteriidae; genus Pteria; species Pteria penguin. Next base: position 88,085,145 of record CM068580.1, read on the forward strand.
TAAGTTTTCCGTCCCCCTTTTCGTGGTATACCTCCATCCAACGAAAAAATTAGATTCATTACTTAAATACTCTCGATCGAACATAGAAAGAGTTGGTATGTAGATAAACAGAATTAACCCTGAAAAGACAGGGCGTTTCCGATACAGTCGCCTCAATCTTTGTGGTGGTATTAATATGAAAACCAAGTACTCGTGATCCCCAAAACGTTTTTAAAGTTTTCAATTCAAAATTTAAAGAAGAGTGGTATTTCTTTGAATACAATCGTCACCATACACTTAAAATAACGCGGAGTGACGTAAAACAGTAATAAATCAATCTCTGAATATGCTATATCGTTATCAAGTACACTCTATTCAGCCTTTGGTAAATGACTGCTTAAAAACAACATAGTTCACCACACATTTCATTCTTTATTAAATGTATTTGTTAGTCAGTTTAGAATGGGAATTTTTGCTGAATTACATAAATGAACAATGGTACAGAAAATGTTATGATGACAAAGATGAAGATCATATATCTTATATGGTAAAAGAGAAAGAGGTTATGAAAATACAATCAGAATTAATACAAAAATATTAAAATAGGTTTATCTAAACACCTAGTATATTTGCTTGGCAAACATGAACAAAAACGACAAACACCACCATATATATTTTGATATAAACCAATAAATTGGTACAAAAGACTCAATATTCGTCATGGCTTACTAGAGACAATGTTTTCATCAAAGCATGTGTTGCATTGCACCGGATCAGTCTACCAATATATTGGGTTGATATACACCTAGCAAACAGTTTTCAGGTTAAAAAATATATATATCATCTAAAGCTCGCTCATGGAAGAATCAAATATTACACTGGTATACCTGGCAGAGACAAGGGGGTAAAACTGAATAAAGAAATAGACATAGAAGTTTGTTTCCTTGACATTATTATAAGTGTTCATATCTGTACATGTGTATATATATAGATTTATATATATATGTTGATAGAGAGAAATTGTAGTTGATTTCAATGGGCTCAAAATATTATACTGTACGTAAATACTTGCAAGGTAACTAAAGGACTACATATACATATACTTGTATATACATGTATATGTATTTCAAGATAATTCCCAATCTCCAGAAAAAAGTAATAAAAAGGGAGCATAGTGGTTTTCTAATCAAATAACAGCCTGACCTGCAAGTCGTGTTACTCGATTTAACTTAAGAATTGATACTATACAGATAAAATTTACAAACAAATAAAATATTACATACATCAATTTGAAAAATGTCAACAGGAAAGAAAAACATATTATGTCTTAGCTCTGCAACTGACAGTAACGAGTCTATTCAATAGACAAGTCCATATGTGCAGCTTAATCTCCATGTACCTGTTACACTTTCAATCAGGATGAATCACTAACCTTTTCTTAAAATTGTTCTTTTAATGTTATTGAAATAATTGACATGTGAAACAAGATGCGATGATGAAATTGTTACAAAACCAAGCTATTTACATCTGGAAGATGATCCAAAGGTTGTACATGAAAATTTCTCCTATGAGATCATTGTAGTTACTCAGTAAGTACAACATCAAGACATTCCTATGAAACTGATTTTAGAATAATGTGGGTTCCACTTTCAGATGAAAGTAAAATGAAAGAATGCAAACAACAAATACAAAGAATACACAACTGACAGTAAAACTATACATACATAATAAAATCTGCATATAATAACTGAGTATTGTCATTATAAACAAAATCCAGTATCTCTTTAATACATAATAAAACAAAGTAACATTCCCCCTAAAATCATACAGATGAAATTCTAAAAACATTGGAGTCGTCACACATTGAAAATATTTACCAAGTTCACTTTGTGTATACGTTCACATATATGCTCTATCAGTAAATAAATCCATTCCATCAGTATCTACCCCCAATCAACATGAAAAAGTGAGCAGTTCCATTTTTTAAATTGATCCATCCATGTTTGTAAAAAATACAACATTCTGAAAATTTTCAATTGTTCTATTTATGATCTCAGAATTAGATGTAAACACAGTAAGGTAAGTGTTTGCTTAATTTCAGGGTTACTTTTTCCCAGTGGAACAATGAGCATAAAAGTCTTTGAAAAGATATATCAATATCTAATGTCTGATATAATGGTTAAGTAATAAATAACTTTTGTCACAGTTGACCTAACTGTATACATACATGCACATATATGTTTTATGATTGCCGATTGAATATAAATCATAATGCTTTTTATTACATAGCACAAATGAATACCTGGCCTTAAAACACACTCTTTTGGTTCAACAAAATATAATCAATAAATGAAGTGAAAACGTTAACCTAGTAGGTAAGGTGTATATAAAACCAAAGCAATATTATAGTAACCATCAAGTGAAAATCTTAACCTTGTATGTAAGGTGTATATAAAACCAAAGTAATATTATAGTAACCATAAAGTGAAAATCTTAACCTTGTAGGTAAGGTGTATATAAAACCAAAGCAATATTATAGTAACCATCAAGTGAAAATCTTAACCTTGTATGTAAGGTGTATATAAAACCAAAGCAATATTATAGTAACCATCATGTGAAAATCTTAAGCTTGTAGGTAAGTTATATATAAAACCAAAGTAATATTATAGTAACCATCAAGTGAAATCTTAACCTTGTAGGTAAGTTATATATAAAACCAAAGTAATATTATAGTAACCATAAAGTGAAAATCTTAACCTTGTAGGTAAGGTGTATATAAAACCAAAGTAATATTATAGTAACCATCATGTGAAAATCTTAAGCTTGTAGGTAAGTTATATATAAAACCAAAGTAATATTATAGTAACCATAAAGTGAAAATCTTAACCTTGTAGGTAAGTTATATATAAAACCAAAGTAATATTATAGTAACTATAAAGTGAAAATCTTAACCTTGTTTGTAAAGTGTATATAAAACCAAAGTAATATTATAGTAACCATCAAATGAAAACCTTAACCTTGTATGTGAGGTATATATTAAAATAGAGTGAGTCATAATGTGAAGCAATGATATCTCCAAAGTAACATGTGTTATGGTGTACTTCTTGAAAATACTTCAACAATTGTATAAGATAAATTCCATTATCAAGAATTATAACAGATATATACACATGAAATATGAAGCATGCAAGTGATCATTCAACCTAAACATTTTATATACGTAATCATAGACCAGAAGTTTGTTCATGACAGCAGAAAACAAATAAAACAAAAGTAGTTGTCACACTACAAATTTTTGTGATGAAAATATGATATACAAATATGTTCTAGTAAGAAATTACACAATGGTACCTTTTCCATGAAAGTTTTTATTTTCGTGCAAATTCGTAAAGCTTTTAATATTTGTGACAAGTCTGAAAACAAGTCATGTAGGCAGACCTATAATACACTGATACACACATAAGTTCAGTACACATGATACACACAGTCACTCCTAACATGTTACACAAGATTGTACAAACTGCAAGGTAAACATACACACAAATATTTCGTAAGATTATAATGCACTTATAATAACATAACAGGAAATCTTCACGGAAATTGCTGTATACTAACACTAACTATCAACTATAGAAAATACTTTGGTCTGACTAGATCATACACACCTCTTAAAATCAGGTAAAGAAAATTGCAAAATTTCTATTCACTTTCACTGTTAAAATTTTAGAAGGGAATAATGAAACAATTGGATACCATGAGCCCTTAACTTTTTTATAATAAAGAAAATCCAAAATACACATCTTGATCACCATGTTACCTATCTACTTCAAACAAAACAAAATCTCAGATATACTGCTTGAACACAATGACATTCAATCCTATCTATACACGAGGTTTAGAAATAATACTAAATTCTATATGCAAATTGATTGTTATAATGTGAGGAGTACATGTCAATTTTGCTTTTATCTTCATAATTCCATGCATACAATTTTAAAGTAGTTCTATACCCTTGGAAATAATCTAAAATTAACATCTCAGAATACATGAAAATAGTTTTCTATGATTAAAGCCACTATTATAAGCTGCCCAAGACATAATGTGAGCATCTGCTTTTTTCTTTAATTTTATAAAAAATATAAAATCTGATACAAAAATGACAACCTACATAACCTTAAAATTCAATTGGTAAAAAAGTCAAATGAGTTTAAATAATCGCATTATTATATCATGTTGCAATGAAAGGTATATACATGCAGTTTTAGTTTCAAGAACCAGCTTCATTATTGGTAATTGCTGTGGTATCATGCAGTATGGTACATATAGACTGGATTACAAAATACACTGTAGAGCAATCCACACTGTGTGACAATATTGTGAGATTGTGAGCAATCAAGTTCAGAAATACAGTTCAGTTATCAAATTCCATTTCACAACCAATTTCCTTCAAAGTTATTGGCCTTGATTTCAAGCTTCGGTGCTCTCCCTAGTGTTGTAGTTATAGTGACGTTGGAAGCTACCTGGATGGTACTGAAAGACACATGCAATTGTAAGATGAGAAAAACAACTGTAAGAAAATAAATCAAATGTAGATCCTCAGCATACAATCATCATTACACAATGTTTTTAAAGTTATGAAAGCATTTGATATTACTTTAAAATATATAAATGCTATGACCAGAGACATACAGGTTTAAAAATGAAGGCATCAGAAAGGATCACAATCTCCGAGATTGAAAAATCAAGTTATTAAGAGTAAATCAGAATACTGATGTTATACAAGCTGTTTTGTTAGACATACGACACTGTGAAAAGCAGGCAGTTAAAGTGCTGGTTTACTGTAGGTCATTCCCATCAAAGCAATCTAACTCGTTTAGTATTATGTACTCATTAAAAAACATTGTCTGACAACAAAACCTTCATAGTATTCAGGCAATATCTCTACATACTTATATTTTTCAGCCTTTTTTAATTTTATGTTGTTTCGTTTCAATATTGTCTAAAACTGCAAGACATGGTTAGAATGCAACTACCGGTAGGACAGTAACCAATAAGCAAGTGTGCCTTAGAGGCATAAGCTAGGACAGAAAATAAATGAGCAAAGTATGCTTCAGAGCCATAAGCTACGACAGTAAGGAACAAGCAATATATGCCTCAGAGGTATCAGCTAGGAACTTCAAAGTGTTTTATATTATCATTCTTGGCTGGAGAAAAACAACTGGAAAAGTAAAAATGAAGCCAGCTATAATACTCCATACCCTCAGTCTGACATCTTGAACATAGGTACTCAGCTGATTATCTGTGATCCAAATAAGGCACCAATACATTGAATACTGGGTAATGATGTTACACAACTTAGAGATAAATCTGATTCTCACAACAAATCTCATACTTACACGCACATTCCATCCTTACATGTAGATCCCATACTTACACATTCTAACCTTACATGTAGATTTCATACTTACACACACATTCCATCCTTACATGTAGATCCCATACTTACACATTCTAACCTTACATGTAGATTTCATACTTACACATTTCATCCTTACATGTAGATTTCATACACCTTTACATCTTTCCATGTAAATCTCATACCTACACACACATTCTATACTTACATGTAGATCCCATATTTACAAACACATTCCATCTTTCCATGTAGATCTCATACTTACACACATTCCATCCTTACATGTAGATCCTATACTTACACACACACACATTCCATCCTTACACATAGATCCCATACTTACACAAACATTCCACCCTTACATGTAGATCCCATACTCACTAACACATTCCATCCTTACATGGAAGTCATATGGATTAACACACAGATCAGAAAGACTTGCAGATACTGTGGACTTACAGATTCCATGGATCAAAGGATCTCACAAACTTACAAAACATATCTTAAAGACTTACAAACATATCTTAAAGACTTACAAACAGATTACATGGTTCAACAGATCTTAAAAACTTACTAACAGATTTCAGTGGGACATTTCAGTGAAAACATTTTGAGGTATCTTTGAATGGTATACAAATATTTCCACAATTAATGCACAGTGTCTTGAAAAAGTGCACTGCAGAGTAATGGTAAAATTGCTGTGAGGAGAATGCACTATTATTCTATAGTAGGCCCCATACATCATGTGAAAATGGAAGAAGATCTACACAATGGGCAGAAAAGCGATTTTAAATCAGGAAATGAAAATTCACATTATGCATAATAGTATCTATAGTTAAAGTATGAATGTAATTTTAATTCTGATTATGATAACTGAAAGAGTAACATGAAAATATGAAATATAGTGTAAGAATTAAAGTGAACCCCACGTAATATTAATGATAAACTCATACAGCATGAACTTTGACTATTTACACAGTTATGATCAATATAGTTGCAGCCTAAGTGCTTTCTCTGGAAGGTACATGCTATTATACACTCAATCTAGTATCAATATTGATTTCTTCCCTCTAAAACCCATGGTAAAATTATCCAACTTCTCCCCCCTTCCTTGTGACATGTGAGCTCACATCATACAACTTACTCTCTGCAGTTTCAAATTGTACATATGTAAATGAGGTAGAAAGCTCTGTAATATGCATAAATAACTTAACATTATACAAATAGAGAACAATACATCCAAATCATTACAGTTTCATAGACTACATACATGCATACAAATATACTATGGCCTTATATAAATTTCCATTTTTTTACATCTTTGCATTCTGCTTAATCTTTATCCATACCTTTCAAAATTGCTAATGCTGCTTTATAACCCTATACAATGTATAATGGGTAGATTTTGTTACCCCCAAATGTCCTAGTTAATGATGTGAACATTAATACCATGTTACTGTGCTTCATGATATTTTACAGGTAGATTTTGTTACCCCAAATGTTCCATTTGATAATGTGTTTGACAGTTGTTTGCAATTTGCAATTTGTCAGCAATTTGCTTTATCGGTACTATAGCATACAAAAAATTAAGCACTTTAATATTGGACTGAGCACACATGGGAATAAATCTTAATGAGAATTTCCTCCCGCATTAAAGAGAAGAGTACATACTTGTACTGTCGAGTAGTCCTAGCACATGTGTTAAAACAGCCCTTGTGATCACATTTCATGTGAACATGTATGTTTTGTTAGGACTGCACCCATCTGTAAATGCTTGTGCTGTCTTATTATGCTGAACAATATTTTACAGGAAGAATCTGTTTCCCCAAACGTTGTGTTTGATAGTGTGACAATGTGAAGATTTTGTTACCTCAAACATTCTGTTTGATAGTGTGAAGAATTTGCTAAAGGTAAGAAAGGATGGTGAAAAGTAACAAAACAGGTGAAACTGTTAAGCAAGCAGAAGGATATAAACCAATCCATTATTCAAATACAACATCAGACAGGCTTCAATCCCCTTATATCTATATGACTGCAGTTATGATGTTCACACATGACCAGTACCTACTACATAAAATGATTGCAACAAAAAGTTTGTCTCCAGCATTACCTCTCCCTGAGAAAGGCTGTCACATCAAAAGAGGTCTATAACCGTGTGTTGAAATAGCTACTTACTGCCGGGGGAGGGGAATCAGAGAGGGGGCCTCTCATGGGAAGGGTCTCCAAGCTGTCCTGGTCATTATCCATACTGAAAAAAGGGAGATAAATAGTGAGGTGGTGAAGGGTGATAACTCATACTTACAGCAGGAGGGGGAGACTCAGACCAGTAATCTTGATATACAGCCACAGAACGAGTATTGTCATTTATACTGCTGTAAATAAATGAACATTGTCCTCATTAAACATACTAATTAGTCCACAGAACTTATCCCACATGAATTTCTGTTTCAATCAATTAGAATTATCTAAAATTCAGTCCTGCAAATCCCTGAAAGATTAAGGGAAAATTACATAATAAAAGAATAAGTTTTCATTTGATTTCCTCCAGGCATTCTGCTTGTTATAATGATAACCTTTACTCATCTATAAGGCATTATTTTTCATTGCAATAAAAAGATCGGAGATCTAACATACAACAAAGGATAATCTAAGGTATCTGATGTACAATAGACCACTTCTTGCACCAATGTCAAAATCTGCCTATAAATCATTATATACAATAGGTTGGCAAAAGTCATACTTGTTGTTTTACATTACTGTGTAAACAATGATGACATCTAATCTCTTTATCTTGCATTAATTTTTAAGAAATATTTTCTTTATTTACCCATATAGTTTATGTTTTCTATAATAGAGATACCAAAAATGACCCAGATATCTTAACTAATCATGATGTTATAGATTTACACAATATAAAACATTTTGTTCATCACAGTTATTTTTCATAATAATCACATCATTCAGAGCTTTCTGAAATGCTTTGTTAATGTTATTCCAACATATTTTTGCTATTGAGAAACAAGGAATGTGTCATGATAAAGCCTGCAACAAACTTGTTTCAAGTGTACATTTTGTTCCTGAGGAGAAAGCATTTAATTATACATCAATTATACATCGGTTACCTTAAATATGACAATTAAAAAGTTTCTAAATGCTGTTATTTTGATGAAAAGTACAAGGGTCAGTGAAAAGTGTTTCATTTTCAAGCTTCTCATGTCAAAGCAAACTGAAAACTTTTAAAACGAAACTTGACTGGATATGTATTCAACTGAAAATCTTTGGATTTCTTGGAACAGTACTACAACAAGAAAAGCGTAAAACTCATACATGAACAATATTCACAGTTCTGCATGACTTTCCTTACTTCTAAAGGATAGCAAAAAATAAAGAAAACAAAAACAGACAAACATAAATATATTAATTATACCATCTTCAAAGACATGACATAAAATCTATCATAGACCAATGGTAAAATGATGTGATTACATACTGAGTTCTCTCGTGGTAATAGTCTGCTGGAGAATTACGGGCATCATGTACACTGCCGTAACCATTATAAGGTGGGGGGCGTGGAGTAAAGGGGTCAGTATCATCCACAGGTCTGTATCCTCGCCTGTAAATAACAAAAGGCACATGTACATATCGCTTAAACTATTTTATATTGGAAAGTGAATATAGGAAAAAAATTCTGGATAAAGAAAAAAATGAAAACAAGAGGCCCAAGTGGGTCTATATCGCTCATCTGAGCACAAAGTGCATATTTACAAGCAAGCAAGAAATTCTGTGCAGGGGTTCTGGAGAGGAAGATGAAAATGTGTCAACCAATCAGTCAATGGCGGCCATCTTGGATCATGGATCGGCATAAAAAACACCAAACTTGGTTGAGGACCTTGAGTACTTACTTTCTATGAAGTTTGATGAATTTCTGTGCAGTGGTTCTGGAGAAGAAGTCGAAAATGTGTCAACCAATCAGAGTCAATGGCGGCCATCTTGGATCATGGATCAGCATAACAAACAGAAATGTGGTAGAGGATGTTAAGTACTTACTTTCCATGAAGTTTGATGAAATTCTATGCAGCTGTTCTGGAGAAGAAGTCGAAAATGTGTCAACCAATCACAGCCAATGGCGGCCATCTTGGATCACGGATCGGCATAAAAAACACAAACTTGGTAGAGGACTTTGAGTACTTACTTCCTATGAAGTTTGGTGAAATTCTGTGCAGCAGTTCTGGAGGAGAAGTCGAAAATGTGTCAACCAATCAGAGCCAATGGCGGCCATCTTGGATCATGGATCGGCATAAAAAACACAAACTTGGTAGAGGACTTTGAGTACTTACTTCCTATGAAGTTTGGTGAAATTCTGTGCAGCAGTTCTGGAGAAGAAGTCGAAAATGTGTCAACCAATCAGAGCCAATGGCGGCCATCTTGGATTACGGATCGGCAAAAAAAAACCACAAACTTGGTAGAGGACCTTGAGTACTTACTTCCTATGAAGTTTGGTGAAATTCTGTGCAGCAGTTCTGGAGGAGAAGTCGAAAATGTGTCAACCAATCAGAGCCAATGGCGGCCATCTTGGATCAAGGATCGGCATAAAAAACACAAACTTGGTAGAGGACCTTGAGTACTTACTTCCTATGAAGTTTGGTGAAATTCTGTGCAGCAGTTCTGGAGAAGAAGTCGAAAATGTGTCAACCAATCAGAGCCAATGGCAGCCATCTTGGATCACGGATCGGCATAAAAAACACAAACTTGGTAGAGGACTTTGAGTACTTACTTCCTATGAAGTTTAGTGAAATTCTGTGCATCGGTTCTGGAGGAGAAGTTGAAAATGTGTCAACCAATCAGAGCCAATGGTGGCCATCTTGGATCACGGATCGGCATAAAAAACACAAACTTTGTAGAGGACCTTGAGTACTTACTTCCTATGGAGTTTGGTGAAATTCTGTGCAGCGGTTCTGGAGAAGAAGTCGAAAATGTAGAAAAATTAACGACGGACAGACGACGGACGCTGCACTATGACAATAGCTCACTTGAGCTACGCTCAGGTGAGCTAATAATGCAGGTAAACTTCAATATATTGACAATGGATATTTCGATGTTGATCGTCAGTCCCAACTTATTTCCCTAATAATCTGTACAATTTAAAAGTCAACGTCAAAGTAAAAATAGGGCACCGCTAACAGGTGCATGATATGCCCGCATCATGTTTTAATGTGGTGGTAATGGATGTATGAAAGAAGAACTAAGTTTTCAAACTCTGATACCAGAGATTCAAGGTCCTACAAAATTCAATGAACCAGAAATCCATGTTATGAATGAGTGAATCCTTGTCAGTACTGGAAACCTAATGAAATAACTACAAATTTTGTTTGTGTTAATGTGATTAAATTATTGTGAGGTGACCACAACTTTGAAACCCACATGCACAACTACAAGCCACATCCTTTCATATGACACCATCAAAAGTTTTGTTCCCCATTTAGATAAGGAGTAGATGCCCAGAAAACCTTTTTTACCCTGCCTATTTCCCCCCACCCTACATGAACTTTGAACTTTGAAACCCACATGCACAGCAGGAGGAGAAGCCCGGACAAGGATGGACAGATGGACGGATGGACAGACGACAGCAGTATAGCATAATACGCTCACATTTTTAAATGCAGGCGTATAAAAAAGTTTGGTGTCAATTGAAAGGTATTGCTGCTAAAAATAAATTTGTAAAAAAACAAATCTCTATCACTTGCCATTCAAAAGTTATAGTCAGAATCTTGCAACAGGCACATACAGACAGGCCAAAACCATCTATATATGATCCTAAATCATTTATCTGGGTGGATAAAAATATTTGTGGTGTCTTCTCACAAAGTTTCAAATTGTTTTATCATCTCTAAGTTTTTTAATGCTTTACATATCTGCACAGAGAACTAAGAACTAAAAGTGATCAATAAACATTAAACATTCTTCGTTCGTGGATTACCTTAGCATCATCTATCCAAGTGAACTGGAGGTCAAAGAAACCACAGAAAGTAGTAATTCTACTTCATATTTAGATATTATGTTGTCTTTTGACATTAATGGTCAATTGAACAACTCACTCTATGACAAACGAGACGATTTCAATTTCACTATCACAAACTTTCCTTTCATAAGTAGCAATATTCCATTATCGCCCACATACAGCGTATTCATATCTCAGTTAATATGTTATTCCAATGGATGTTCAAATTACAATGACTTTGTTCTGAGGGCTAGGCAACCTTCAGTTAAGCTGCTCAACCAGGGTTGTATATGTGCTAGACTAGCAACGTCACTGAGGAAGTTCTACGGCCGTTACGAGACTCTTATTACTCCATATGATATCTCGTTATCCAGACTTTTAAATGATATTCTGGACTGAGACCGATTCCGATCATTTTACACCGATTTGACACCTTCTATACTAGAAGGTTACCTACTTTGACTTCTCCATATATAAATACATATGGAATTTACACGATTTGACTCTTTCTACTGGGTATATGTGACGGGTGTTTCTAGCAAGCAGGAGATGCTCACTCTCCCCGGGCACCTGATCTCACTCCATCACAGGGGTTCACATATGCTCTTCAAGTAGACATATTTTGTTATTTTCGACTTGTTTTTCATTTTCACTAATTTGTATGTCCTCTGGTTTCATGATTTTTAGACTTATGGTATGGATTTATCCATCATCTTTACATTCAAATATTTTAATAAACAGAAAAGGACAAGTCTAAATATGTGATTTTGGAATTAGAGGATATTCTTTTAATTCAGTTTCTAAAACAATGGATGCTGGATGCAAACCTTTGTACAGGCATTTAATTAATGATGCCAGAAGTACCAGTCTTTTCACAAATTATGTCTTATGTTAGAGTTTGTTGTAACAGACAGACAGACTAACAGGCAAAAAGCTATATGCCCCTGAATCTTTGTATCCTGTTGTAACAACAGAAAATATTTTGATTTGAACTCTTATTACTCATTCAAACATCTATGATCACTTTTGATCAAAACTATAAGACTTATATTTGCAAACTCTAATTTATAGCAGATTTACATCTTTATTACTCAAAGCTGATGAATGTACATGTATGTACGTGAAATTAGAGTGGAATAATCTAAAATTCTGGACTAGGTATTGAATTATGAGTAATAAAGCAAGTGATAACATACATATAGACTGGGATCTATTCAGTTTTTGAATTACATAGAAATGCTATAAAGATCTCACCGTTTACCACTGAGATGCCAAATCCTTGGGAGTAGACATTGTATGAATACCATACAGATTCCCATGAATGGTATCACTAACAGCAACAAGACCACTCCAATCCTGATCAATACATGTCAGCCATTACTCTAAATACTTTATATATATGTTTAACATAACAGACAAAAGATTAAAAGATATTTATAATTTAACAGTTGTATCTTCCAAAAACACATGCTTTAGAATAGTGAAATGATTTTGTTTGATAGATTAACATAATATATTACAATGTATTTTGTAACAGAGTATGACTGTTGAGGTATTTTATAAATGTCTTATATATGTATTACAATGTATTTTGTAACAGAGTATGACTGTTGAGGTATTTCATAAATGTCTATATATGTATTACAATGTATTTTGTAACAGATATGACTGTTGAGGTATTTTATAAATGTCTATATATGTATTACAATGTATTTTGTAACAGAGTATGACTGTTGAGGTATTCTATAAATGTCTATATATGTATTACAAACAACGGGTAATAGAAAAATCTCATACATTTTAAAGCATTTACTTACAGAGTAGTTTCACATACACTGTTTTCTACTTTCTTATAATCAGTATGAAAGGTTTTGCAGTCCAGTAATTTGCTGAGAGTAGTTATATTTCCTAGTGCGTAGTTCAACTGCCCTCTTATGTACTCTACCGGTTCTTGTAACTGAAACAGAGTTGCACAGTATCATTATAATGAATTTCAAACAGTTCCCTACTTCATTACCAGAAAAATGGCAAATAAAAGAGTACAAACTAAAACCATAACAAATACTGACCTCTCTTTCCAAATTGAGGGGTAGAATTTTGTTGAAGAGACGATTCAGAGTAGAATTGGCTTGCTCCACAGTCTTATTTGCATCTTTGATGTTCTACAAATATTAGACATTTCCAGTAAATTGTAAACTTACTAAGAAATTATGTGTTCAGTAATTATGATGAGATCCAAGGGCCATATCATTCACTTAATCTCCTGAGTTTATAACCACTAGTCATACAATGACAAGTAAATATTTGTACCCATCCTAGGGGCATAACCATAGGGTCCTGAATATCACAATTTTGGTAGAGGACTTTATGCCTTTTCCAACCATATACTCAACATTTCTTCACAATATATAGCTTTGCAAGCATTCTTTTTTCATTGCAATTCACAGAAGTAAAGAATCTAAGACTAAGACTAATCTAAGTACATTGTGGTCCTTTTGGAATGCCCTAAGAAAAGAACGCTTTTCCTCGGGTTACGAAGGTCACCATTTTTGTAGATGACTTCATGCTCTTTCTAATCAGAGCTAGTGTAGTTCTGAGAATGAGGTGGTAAGCTTCTGACTGAGAGGCCCATGATACAACTCTTCAGTAGGCATATTGGTACACTGTCTTTAAATGAGACAGTGAAAATCAAAGTCCTGTGTCACGATGGGTATGCCTCATAAAAGACCCCTCACTGATTCAGATGGGTCTGTTGTAAAGGTACAAATTCTCTATGCAAAACACTTGGCAGATGCTGTCATCACATATTGGAAATAATCTCTGGGTGACGTAAAACAATAATCAATCAATCGATCTTTCTATCATGGATTCAGTTTTTCTCTATTATCCCTACAAGAAGAAGAGATTTTCAAAGTTTAAGTAGATTACATTATTTTATTTTGATTTGCCTCAGGAGTAGAACCCATGTCTCAGGGTAAAAAATTTCACACTTCTGTTAGAGGTTTTATGCTTTTAACAATCATTATTCAATTGATATTTTGACCATGCCTAAAGCAGCAAGGAACATTGGGATTAGAAAATTTACTTTTTGTTTCCTGTCATCCTAAGAAAGCTTCATATTAAATTAGAAGGTGATTAGTAGTTTTCAAGAAAAATTTAACAGGTACAGTTGTCTATGGATAATAATGGACAAGGATTGATAGCAATGAATCACCTGAGTGACTCTGATGACCTAAAACGTTACACTGGTAATTAACTAATTTTTATTAAACTTGTCCTGATAATTTGAAATTATAAACTGGAAGCATAAACATACTGCAGAGACAGCATGGACATAGAATACTGGGGAGGATTCTAAAACAAATTTATGGTACAGAAGTGGTTCTTACTATTTAGAGGTTTCTTTTTTGTTTTTGTATGACAAAGTAACTATTTGTATTAGAAAGAAACCATAGCTTATAGTTCTGTATTCACTCAGTACTTACTGTAGAGAAATTTCTTGGAAGACCGTTTCCTGCTTTACATTCAATGTAAGCTTTGATTACATCTGCAATAAGAATATTTCATGAAAGAAGGATAACTCTTCTAAACTTGACTATTTTCAGATCAATACAACATTTTGTAAAAAAAAAATGCAATTGCTCATGTGGAGAAATTTATGTTTGTCTTTTTGAAATTTGATTAAATGAAATTTATTTTATTCTTATTATTATCTATATAGTTTATATATAAATATAAATTATGAAAAAAATTTTCAAGCCAAATACATAAAAAGAAGGCAGGAGGGTACAGAAAAAACATAGTAAACTACTTGCTAGTCAGTTTTGGATAAAAGCTACATGATCCTAAAATTATCTTTATTTTTTACCATTTGATATAAGACATTACAGTGTTGTAATAAAGTAGAACCTGTATACCTTCCTGTACAGCAGACCTTCCAAATGATTCTAGGTAGCCACTGGGATTGCTGCATAAGTCACCACCAGCCTATGATGAAAACAGAATACATATGTACTGTATTCAAAAGCCTGATAGTATCTATTGGCATAATACACCAATCGCTTAGTCTGAAGGGATGAAATTTAAAAGTATGAAAACATTCCCTCTTTGCCAATTATTCAGGACTTTAAGATGACAAATGCTTTGGTCTTGGGCAATAACCCTGTGAAATATTATGGAAATCCATGAAGGCAGTAACAAGTTGTGGCAAAGATAATAATTTAACCCCCTCCTTTTTTCTTTTTCCTTATATGTAAAAAATATAAGAGCACAGAAGAAATAAAATCCTGTAATGTATATTAAAGTTAATACATAACTCCAGCACCAATTTAAATTTGAGAGAGTTGGAGTGAGAAATGAATTTTTGGTAGTTTCACATTAAACAAGAGGCCCAAGTGGGCCTATATCGCTCACCTGAGTACCTATATTATCAGTCATGCATGAAGGAAGAATTCATTTATTTTTGCATTAATGTGACTAAGTCAACACAGATGTTGAAAATATGTCAAATTTTATTTCAGGCTAGAATAAAAAACAACACTTTTTTGCACATCCATTCAGGTGATTTTGATATTAAGCATTTCCTTTGTCTCTGCAAGAAGTCATTCAGGGCAACAAGTTAGTCATTTTCTTTAGGTGGGGCCTTTTGTTGACTGATTTCAAGTCTGGGTCATGAACAACAATTGTTTCAAATATTGTCCAGATCTAACTTAAAATTGCCTAATTTCATATGTTGAGTGTTGAGAAACATCTAAAAACTTATTTAGATGTGTAAAGAAATGAAAAAAAAATTTTGACCACAGCTGGATTTGAACCGCTACTCTCCATATTTCAATTACCAAGTGGTATATGTACTATTGTGAGAACTGCTTTTTAGACATGCTGGCATTATCTGTTAACCAATTTGGATGAAATTTACCAAATTGATAGAGGACTTTTAGTACTTCATGTATTCCATGTTTCATTAAAATCTTTCATGTGGTATAACAGCAGAAGTGAAAAATGTGATTGAATTGTTCCTATACACCCTCATTTGGAAGTCTTACAAAATTCATAGAAAATCCAAAAATTGAGATATTGACAAAATTCTTTCAAAGTAACAATCCTTACCATAATTATGATCACAATAGTCCATAAGAAATCATCATTATCAATTAACTAGGAAATATGACACTTTTTTCTGCATTGAATCACCAAGTCCAAAGAAATGTCGAAAAAAATTCTAAAATTTGATTTTGGAAGGGAACCAAAATGACAATACATCTTCACTCATCCCTCTAGATCATTTCTATGCATTCTGTTTGTCTCTGTATACAGCACGTATGAAAAAGAATATTGTTAAACGAGGGAACTCTTTTGTGACCTACTCTTGACTATGGTGGCGCCACCTGTAAAGAGGTCTGGACGAAAACAACAGAATTTGAAGAGGATCATAAGTGACTTATTTCTGCCAAGATTTATTAAAATCCTTCAAACAGTTTTGTAGAAAAAGTTGAAAATGTGAAAAATGGCCAACCCCCCCTTTTTTTTTTGGAAGTCTTAAACGTAAAATTCCTAATTTCATATGTTGAGTGTTGAGAAACATCTATAAACTTATTTAGATGTGTAAAAAAAAAAAAAAAAATTTTTTTGACCACAGCTGGATTTGAACCGCTACTCTCCATATTTCAATTACCAAGTGGTATATGTACCATTGTGAGACCTACTTTTAGACATGGTGGCATTATCTGTTAACCAATTTGGATGATCCGCACAAATAACAAAACCTTTGAAAAGGACTATGAGTACTTGCATCCTACCCAGTTTTATCACAATCCTTCAAGTTGTTCTGTAGATCAAGTTGAAGATATGAAAAATTGTCCCCCCCCCCTTTTCTTGGAAGTCTTAAAAAATTCATAAAAAATTCAAAAATCGAGATATTGAAAAAATTCCTTCACACCAGCATTCCTTACCATAGAAATGATTAAATGAAACCAAATGAATGCATCAATGTTTACTAAAAGAAAATAATAACTCTTTAATGCATTAAAATAACAAAGTCCAAAATAAAAATGAAAAAACGTCAAAAATTTGATTTCGGAATGGAACCAAAAATATCAACACTTCTTCCCATATACCTCTATCTCATTCCTATGCAGTCGGTTTGTCGCTGTATTCACCCGATCTGAATAAGAAGTTTGTCAAAGGAGGGTACCCTCTGTGACCTACTTTTGTCTGTGGTGGTGCCACCTGTTCATGGATCCTGACAAAGATGACCACATTTGTCGGGGACCTTGAGTATTTGATGCATGCCAAGTTTCATTGAATTCCAGCAAGTGGTTCCGAAGAAAAAGTTCAAACTGTGAAATGTTTACACCAATTATCCCACCCCCCCTTTTCTTGGAAGTCTTAAAAAATTCATAAAAAATCCAAAACATAAAATATTGAAAAATTTTCTTCGCAGTAGTATTTCTTACCATCAAAATGATCAAATTAAACCAAATTAATGCATCAATGTTTACAAAAGGAAAAAAAACCTCTTTTCTGCATTAAAATTACCAAGTACAAAAAAACGTCAAAAATTTGATTTCGGAATGGAACCAAAAATAACAACACTTCTTCAAACATCCCTCTAGATCATTCCTATGCATTTGGTTTGTCTCTGTATGCCCCCGGTCTGAAGAAGAAGTTTGTCAAAGGAGGGTACCCTCTTTGACCTACTTTTGCCTGTGGTGGCGCCACCTGTTGATGAATCTGGACGAAAAACAACAACACTTGTAGGGGACCATGAGTACTACATGCTTATCAAGTTTCATCAAATTCTGTTCAGTGGTTCTGGAGAAGAAGTCGAAAATGTGAAAAGTTAACGACGGACGACGGACGGTGATTGATCACAATAGCTCACTTGAGCCTTTGGCTCAGGTGAGCTAAAAATATGATGGGCATTTAAAAAATGAAGTGTTTATGATGTCAGTGGAATCCAATGACACTGTATTTCATTGGTGGTTGTTTCAAAACTTCAGTTCTGTTGAATTATTTGTATATTTCTGCATATATTTTAGCAATTTTAATGTACATATGTCAAAATTTCCCTACATGAACATGAAGCAAATCTTAATTCCAATTAAATTCAGGGTTACTCTGCATTAAACACTATGTGTGAACAAGGTAAGAAATAGCTCAGATATATAGCTGTATATACAGAAGATTAAAGTGAATTTATGTTTTACTAAAACATTGATACAAAATTTACCACACTATGAAATAGCCTACCATGCACGTAGCTCAAGCTCTTGTAATGTTATCAGCAAATCAATAATTTACAACTATGCATTCCTCTCATAGTTAACAATAGTGTTATTCTGGTGTTCAGAGAACTCAGACTTGTGACACTCTTCAATGCATCAACAATAGGTAACATGACAGTAAGTCTGAAAATAATCCTTGAATGTAATGTAGAGGATGACGACACCATTTCTAGTACTTATAACTACTAATCCTAGACTGTAATGTGGAGGATGATGACACTATTTCTAATGCTTATAACTGCTAATCCTAGATTGTAATGTGGGAGATGAGGACACTTTCTCTAATGCTTATAACTGCTAATCCTAGATTGTAATGTGGAGGATGATGACACTATTTTTAATACTTACAATGACTAATCCTAGACTGTTATGTGAAGGATGTCAACACTACTTCTAGTACTTACAACTGCTAATCCTAGATATGCACCAGAAGCTGCCCATACCAGCAATAGCACTAGAAATCCTATACAAGTAGACCTATAATATTCAAAGTCTTATGTAATTACATATCCAATAAATCAAAGGAAATGTCATTATTCTGGGGATGATGACATAATTTACAATATCTTGGGTAGATAACCTAGTCATTCAGATTCATTTCTCAGTATATTATCTATAATTTATTTACAAATTTACTTGAAAGAGTTAACTCTAAAATAAACCTTTTTTTAAATTGTAATGCAGCTTTGACAGATCAACACTTTTTCTGCTCAACTTCTTTTGTTGGACTAGCATTCTCAGATACTGATGGAAATAAAATATAACTTATACTTACATAAGGAGAAAGCATCTTGACTTCTTGTAGCATCCCACAATAGCAAGTATCATGAGGAAAAGTACAAAGCTAAGTAGCACTATTGTACCACACCATCTGTAATCAAACAATGATACCCTTAACATCTCTAACACTAGAAGCCAAGTAGTATTACGATACCACACCACCTGTAATCAAATATTTATACCCTGTGCATCTCTTATGATCTCTAACACTAAAAGCTAAGTAGTGCTATGGTACCACACTACCTGTAATTAAATATTCATGCCCTAAACATCTCTAACACTAAAAGCTATGTAGTGCTATGGTACCACACTACCTGTAATCAAATATTCATGCCCTAAACATCTCTAACACTAGAAGCTAAGTAGTGCTATGGTACCACACTACCTTTAATCAAATATTCATGCCCTAAACATCTGTAACACTAGAAGCTAAGTAGTGCTATGGTACCACACTACCTGTAATTAAATATTCATGCCCTAAACATCTCTAAAACTAGAAGCTAAGTAGTGCTATGGTACCACACTACCTTTAATCAAATATTCATGCCCTAAACATCTCTAACACTAGAAGCTAAGTAGTGCTATGGTACCGCACTACCTGTAATCAAATATTCATGCCCTAAACATCTCTAACACTAGAAGCTAAGTAGTGCTATGGTACCACACTACCTGTAATCAACTATTCATATCCAATACATCTCTACCACTAGAAAGATATCATATGATACACAATTTGACGGCAATCATGATACAACACTGTACTTTGCTTGGCATGGGTTTCTTGTCTATACATCGACAGACAGAAAATTGTTACAGTTATTTCTTATACTTCAATTATGTGTATTACAAAATAAACTAAAACCAACCATTTTGTCAGAAATCACTTGAAATAATAAATAGAAAGTGACAGCGTTTATGTTTGGCCCTGATTATGTATAGCGAGCAACACTGTCTATGCAGAGATAGATGAAAATTGTATAGGTGTTATACAGGCAATTTGGAATATTATTCAAATAGTTTCAATTTGATACAGTTATATACAATAATGCCTGCATAAACTAAATTGTTTGATTATATATATATTGTTTATTGCTACAAGTATTTGCTATATGTAAATTCATTTATGACTTTATTCATAAATTGATTTAGATTGCATCTTCACTAAGACATATTCATTAAATGTATGGTTGTCACCACAATCAGTTACTCAGATACAGTGTACTGTAAGGTAATTCATATTGCTGTACTTCTGAAAATGTTGTTTTATATTATAATCAATAAACACTCAATGACATGAAATAATACTGTGGCTACTAGTTTAATTCTGAAAGCAATAGAGATGCAATGATATACCGTGATATGATATATTGTGATACATGGATCACGATACGATACACGATACGATATGGAACTCAAACAATATGCAACCATATGCCAATGTTACTCATTATAAAATTATGTTGCAATTTCCATGATAAATAGAGATGTTTCATATTTAAAAAATTGTAAGAAAAAGACCAAATAGATATGTTTTCAGTATATTCTTTATATTGTTATATTGTATCAATTTGTACCTCATTTCTAGTATGAATTGTAATGTGTATTTCTTTTTCTCCCAAAGCTCTTTTATACACGTAGGATCTTCATGAAATCAAACAGGTATATTTTAACCCTGATTTCATGATAAGGAAATGTATCACGATACGTATCATATCGCTGTTCAAGTATCGTGATACATATCGTATCGTGAGGAGCTGTATCGTTGCATCTTTAGAAAGCAATTTAGACAAAGCTTTAGACCCTGCCTGAGTTATATGGCTGTCACATATAATACTACTAATACAAACGTAAAGGAGTTCAGTTACTGGACAGTACCAGTTATCAAACTAACATAAATTGACTGGCATGATAACATAAAGTGATAAACTGACTGGTCTGATAACTTTAACTGACTGGCATAACATAACTGACTGGTCTGATAACATAAACTGACTGGACTGATAACATAAACTGACTGGTCTGATAACATACACTGACTGGTCTGATAACACAAACTGACTGGTCTTTTATCACAAACTGACTGCTCTGATAACATAAACTGACTGGTATGATAACATAAACTGACTGGTCTGATAACATAAACTGACTGGTCTGATAACATTGTTATATAATAAGTTATCAATGTTCAAGTTATCTTAGTTCACTAAAACAATTGCTATCAGGATGAAATATACATTGTACTTGTTTGAGTCTTTATGTGAGAATTTCAAGCATTTATATCAGGATATTCAAGTATGTAAGAGAAATCTAGTGGCAGATTACAGATTTTAAAAGGGGGAGGAAGGTATTAAGGTGAACAAGAGCGACACCTAACATTGCATAATATGCCTGTCGCTTAAACTGAAGTGGGATACATAAGCACTATGACTTTGACCTTGCAGATATGACCTTGGTTCAATGTCATGACACATCCTTTGACCTATGCAACTATTCTGTGAAATATTTTTCAAATTCATGCAAAGGATAAAAGTTATGGTTTGGACAAACAATAGCGAATGGACCCTGGATGCCTTACAAACAATGACATAACGTTAACTGCTGAATCTGAAGATGGGCGCATAGAAATTAAAAGATGATTTATGAGAAATGTACTACTGTTTTTTGATATGATAAGAGAGAAAGGGAAGGCCTAGGCATCCAAATTCCCCAGCCTCTAAATCCATAACTGAGTATCAATAAAGAGAAGACCCAGGACCCTAAGCTCTCCTTGGGTCCTTCTGAACAATCACTAATAATAATAATAAATATAGGGAGGACATAGGACCCCTTGCACTCCTTATTCTTAATACATCAAAGAGAATCACAGAATGAAAACCTAGAAAACCAAATCTTCCTATTTTTGATATATCAGTGAGGATCAGTAAAACATGGACCAAAGACTCCCTACTCTAGATGCATCAACAAGAATCAGTGAAAGAAGGACCTAAGATTCCCTACTCTAGATACATCAACAAGAATCAGTGAAAGAAGGACCTAAGATTCCCTACTCTAGATTCATCAACAAGAATCAGTGAAAGAAGGACATAAGACTCCCTACTCTAGATACATCAACAAGAATCAGTGAAAGAAGAACCTAAGACTCCCTACTCTAGATACATCAACAAGACTCAGTGAAAAAAGGACCTAAGATTCCCTACTCTAGATACATCAACAAGAATCAGAGAAAGAAGGACCTAAGATTCCCTACCCTAGATACATCAACAAGAATCAGTGAAAAAAGGACCTAAGATTCCCTACTCTAGATACATCAACAAGAATCAGTGAAAGAAGGACCTAAGATTCCCTACTCTAGATACATCAACAAGAATCAGTGAAAGAAGGACATAAGACTCCCTACTCTCGATACATCAATAATGAAAGGACTTGAAAGTCCTCAAGGTCCGGAATTGCATGGTCAAGTACATCAAAAGTAATAAAGTCTTGATCCACCAAGAGATCACACACCAAGCGTGTAATGTTTGGGATCAGTATTGACAAAAACACGGTCTGCGCACAGGTGCTCGATTTTATATAAACAACGGCTCCGCCCCTGTATGTCTCCGTCTCGTACTATATAGTTATCTCATTCTCTCTTATCACTTTTGATCTTGACAGTAGTGTGAAATTAGCAATCTGGACAGTCTCCCGCTGTACATGTATATTTGGGGAAAACCATGTCTACACATGTAGATCTATAAATAACTGGCTATTTTTAGTAGCATTACACATCAACAACTACCAAGCCGTTTGTTTATCGTTGTGACGAGAAGATTGTAGAGTACTTCGAATTCCACTGCTATAAAAAGAAGCGATAGTCTCAAGTTTTATTAATTATAATACAACAGATACTAGTACGGACTAGTAGTGTACTTCTTAAATTACGGCACAGCTACACAATAATGTCAATCGTACTTTTTCGGGACTTTCCGTCGAATATTTGGAAAGACTGCATGTCCTCCAGCGCATGAATATAACTCGTCTATATCGATGTAATAACGGCACATCTATTTTCTCATCTGATCAAACTTATCTTGTATTGACTCGTACAATATGAACTATGGGTACTAAAAGTAAATCTAATCACGCTTTTTCTAAATATCGACGCACTATTTATACACGAGGAGGTATTTACTGCGTTCCACGCGTTCACCACAGCATATTGTAACGACTAGGGTCTTGAATTGCTACGCAATTCCGACCAAAAATCAGTGAAAGAAGATCCTAAGACTCCCTACTCTAGATACATCAACAAGAGTCAGTGAAAGAAGGACATAAGACTCCCTACTCTAGATACATCAACAAGAATCAGAGAAAGAAGGACATAAGACTCCCTACTCTAGATACATCAACAAGAGTCAGTGAAAGAAGGACCTTAGATTCCCTACCCTAGATACATCAACAAGAATCAGAGAAAGAAGGACATAAGACTCCATACTCTAGATACATCAACAAGAATCAGTGACAGAAGGACCTAAGACTCCTACTCTAGATACATCAACAAGAATCAGTGACAGAAGGACCTAAGACTCCTACTCTAGATACATCAACAAGAATCAGTGACAGAAGGACCTAAGACTCCTACTCTAGATACATCAACAAGAATCAGTGACAGAAGGACCTAAGACTCCTACTCTAGATACATCAACAAGAATCAGTGAAAGATGGACCTAAGACTCCATACTCTATATACATCAACAAGAATCAGTTAAAGAAGGACCTAAGACTCCTACTCTAGATACATCAACAAGAATCAGTGAAAGAAGGACCTAAGAGTCCCTACTCTAGATACATCAACAAGAATCAGTGAAAGAAGGACCTAAGACTCCCTACGCTAGATACATCAACAAGAATCAGTGAAAGAAGGACCTAAGATCCCCAAGGTCTGTACTCTAGATACATCAATAAGAATCAGTGAAAGAAGGATCTAAAATTCCCAGAGTTTGTACTCTAGATACACCAATAAGATCAGCGATAGAAGGACCTAAGATTTCCAGACTCTGTACTCTTTATACATACATCAACAAGAATCAGTAAAAGAAGGACCTAAGATTCCCAGAGTCTGTACTCTTTATACATATATCAACAAGAATCAGTAAAAGAAGGACCTAAGATTCCCAGAGTCTGTACTCTTTATACATATATCAACAAGAATCAGTAAAAGAAGGACCTAAGATTCCCAGAGTCTGTACTCTTTATACATACATCAATAAGAATTAGTAAAAGAAGGACCTAAGATTCCCAGAGTCTGTACTCTTTATACATCAACAAGAATCAGTGAAAGAAGGACCTAAGATTTCCTGAGTCTGTACTCTTGATGCATACATTAACAAGAATCAGTGAAAGAAGGACCTAAGATTCCCAAAGTTTGTACTCTTGATACATCAATAAGAATCAGTAACAGAAGGAGCTAAGATTCCCTGAGTCTGTATTCATGATGCATGCATTACCAAGAATCAGTAAAAGAAGAACCTAAGACTGCTGAGGGTGGAAAAATTACAAAATACCTTGACTGTAACTGTACTACAGTTGAACATATTGTGTGAATTACTTAAATTATGAAAATATTTACTTAGTACTATGATATGTTGTTTTCTTTCATTCAATTAATTCTGAAATGTTGCTGTTTATAATTTGTAAATTATCCTATTTCAGCAGAAACATGGCTATTTTCTCAATCCCAAGGGCCACTTTCCCAGTCTCTAAACTGGTTGCTATACATAGTTATGAATGTTTATGATCTTGTTAATTTCTTATAAACCTTAGTCAGGTTAGCCTATTTGCAAAGACAATGATCTAGAAGTTTTGTTAACCAATAAAACCTGGATGAAACAAGATTTAATCAAATATTTGAGTAACAAACAAAACCATAAAACTAAGACCCTCAACTCTGAGATCATCATTTCTATTTGAGGACGAGCAGGAAGTGGGTTAGGCTTAAACAACTCTTTTACTGAGGTATAACAGGTTTATAAATGTAATGAGAATAATTTTTGGCTAGTCAAAATTAACTTATTTCACTTAGTTTAAGCAAATTTTTCTAACACTGACAAGAATTCTTACTTCATTTTCATCAACTAATATTCACATAATATATATTATTGAGTCAAAACAATTGGATTATCAAACAAAAAATGGGTGTTTACTTTTAGTACCAGTGATCATAACCAAAATGACCTAGATAAAAATTTGGAGTAAACTCTCGATATCTGATATGGGTAATCGTCTGACAAGAACCAAACTCCCAATTTTTCTGATTAGCAGGACAGCATACAGTTTGGTTTAGGTTGCAAGATACTTAGCTATACAAGATTAAAGAAGAATTAAAGCCTAAGAAGACCTTTATCATTATAAAATTCCAACAATACATCTATTGCTAATTTGATATATCCTCACCTACAGCACATGACATACCTGTAAAACTCCATCTCTGTGGCTTTGGACAAAATAAACTCCAAATCATAATCAGAAATTTGTTCCCTGATTTGATCTATCACTCTCTGACTGTTGCCAGTTTCATCCACTATTTGTCTGAGAATGTCAGTCAAAATGGTCTTTGCTGTACTATTCAACACTTTATTATTGATGACTGCTTGTATCTTTTGAACACCTATAACTGCGACATTGTTAGACTGAGTGTCTAAGATGAATAGCTGTAATTGATAGAGTACAATTGATAAATGAATGAAACTGAAAACTGCATTTACAGTACAGTCTATCCAAAGCATTATTTTATTTCTGAAAGAATAATCAGATATATGTATCTTTCTGAAATAAAAACAATCACATGCTTAAAATAACTGAGAGCTAATAAACAAGCAAACTGTTTGTTGTTTACATCACTTTAAGGAATATTTCACTGATATTGTGAATGGCTCTATTTGCATATCATACAAATTTCAACTTGCTTCTGAACATCTTCATCTAGCTAAGATACAGATCTACATCATTCTAGGTCTATCTTTGCCATGATCTGTGGTCTATCTTTGCCAAGAACTGTGGTCAAGATACAGATCTACGTCATTCTAGGTCTATCTTTGCCATGAACTGTGGTCTATCTTTGCCATGAACTGTGGTCCAGATACAGATCTACGTCATTCTAGGTCTATCTTTGCCATGAACTGTGATCCAGATACAGATCTACAACATCCTAGGTCTATCTTTGCCATGATGTGTGGTCTAGATACGGGTCAACATCTACATAATTCTAGGCCATGAACTGTGGCCCAGATACAGTGTAGTCCAGATACAGATCTACAACATTCTAGGCCTATCTTTGCCATGAACTGTGGTCTATCTTTGGCATGAACTGTGGTCTATCTTTGGCATGAACTGTGGTCCAGATACAGATCTACAGCATCCTAGGTCTATCTTTGCCATGAACTGTGGTCCAGATACAGATCTACATCACTCTAGGTCTATCTTTGCAATCAACTGTGGTCCTGATACAGGTCAACATCTACATCATTCTAGGCCATGAACTGTGGTCCAGATACAGATCTACAACATTCTAGGCCTATCTTTGCCATGAACTGTGGTCTATCTTTGGCATGAACTGTGGTCCAGATACAGATCTACAACATCCTAGGTCTATCTTTGCCATGAACTGTGGTCCAGATACAGATCTACAACATCCTAGGTCTATCTTTGCCATGAACTGTGGTCCAGATACAGATCTACATCATTCAAGGTCTATCTTTGCAATGAACTGTGGTCCAGATACAGTGTAGTCCAGATACAGATCTACAACATCCTAGATCTATCTTTAACTGCAGTTCAGCTCTATGTCACAGCAAATGTATAAGTATGATGATAGTCTATAGTCCTTTACCACAAGAACGAGTTTTATCAAAAAATTTTAAATGGACACTGGTTTAAGTTAACAAAACTTCATATCTACTTTCAACATTTTTAAACAGTCTAAGTAAACTAAAATTGAAAAGAACAGTATTGCATTATTAAACCAGATCAAAACAAATTGCCATTATAGGCCATATATACATGTAGTAGAAGACAAACAGGATGAAAAGCTATGTCAGATTTTTGGAACTTGAAAACTCTGTCCAACCTCAGTTGACCATACAAAGCTTATCTTTATAAACATCATTCCAATAGCACCTTAATCATACTCACTGTTCTCAGTGTATTCTCTAGTGTTCTATTAGCATCTTTGACAGTTGCCTCAAAACTCTTCACTCCTGAATTGGTATGCTCATTGGCGAAAAAACCTACAGCAGCCGACCCTCTGTAACAAGGTGAACAAGTATCATTTTAATCAAATTGAAAATCTGCACTTCACTAAATACATACATACTGACATTAACAGTTCTACTGTCTGAGAATTCTTCTTGAGCTGGGATAGCTCAATCTGATGGATGCTTTTGCTTTGACTGTGAGGTCCTGGGTTTGAGTCCCATCAATGGCTACTTTGTGTCCTGTCACTCATATGAGACAGCAAATACTGTGGTCCCATGTCATAGTAGATGTGGCGTATAAACAATCCTTCCCTTCTTTGGATGGATCCACTGTATAGGTTTATACATGCATTTCTGTGCATTGCATTTTGTTATGAACTATATGCTTAATGCATGATTTTTTAGTTTTAATTGTTTGTGTTCGTAAAAAGTTACTGCCAGAATGATGATTAAGATTGCGTTTACAAGTTTTACATCCCACAATCTGATTAAACCATATCTTTATTCCGCTTCTCCATTTGTCCCATTGCGGATAAAGATCTGGCGAGGCTCCGTAAGGGGTCATGTTCTGGTGAACTCTGATTTTCAGCCAATAAGTGGATCAGCTACAAATTCCTAGGGGGCAGGCGTGGTGTAGTGGTTAAGCGCTTGGCTTGCGGCGCCGACGATCCGGGTTCGATTCCCGGGTTGCGCCACTATGTTTAAGAGGTTCGTAACCTCCTGCTTCCATGTCGCGATATAACTGAAATATTGTTGAAAGCGACGTAAAACACCAATCAACCAACCAACCAACCAACCAACAAATTCCTAGGAATGAAATTAACATCTCCAGGGTGCGTGACTTACAAGGTAGTCTTTGAACAGTGTTTCTTACATATTGCGTCACTATCACGTGCCTAGCCGAGTCATTGATTGGCTATAGGAAATAACGGTTTCTGTGACTGACTCAGAGTGCACCAGAAAATGTCCTATTACGGGGTTTCACCAGATCTTTATCCGCAATGGGACAAATAGAGAAGCGGAATAAAGATACGGTTTTAATCAGATTGTACATCCCACTGCTGAAATCTAAAAAATCTCTTAATACTTTTAATAAAAATACTTACACTGTAAATATAATGAAAATAGCGGCAAATATTCGGAGACAAGTAGTTTTAACAGCTTTCTGTGGTCTCTTTCTGATACACAGCACACACAGGCAGCATGCTGACAGCAGAATGATCAATAAGATGAATAGCACAGGTAAGGCACTCAAGAAAAGAATTGACTGAAATCAAAAAACATTCCAGTTAATTAAAACACTTAAAATACCATTATTTGTCTAACACACTGAAGTGAATAAATAAGTACATGATATAAAAGCCTGATCTCTAAACTGATAAAATAACCAATTACTTTGATACAAGTTGTGATCAAATTCTCACACACAGACGAACACCCCCAAATGCATTAATAATGGTATATCTGTTCATCATCATTTAGGTAAAATACAAACACTTAAAACTTCCTTGTAAGTATGGCCCTTGGTCACTTATTGGTAGCTGATTAAATCAAAGTTCTTAAACTTACAGTTGTCTCTCGCTGAATTCCTATCAGAGTAAATAAATAGGTCTGAAAGGGCACCTGCCAAGGTCTGCCATGGTACCTGCCTAGGTCTGACAGGGTACCTGCCAAGGTCTGTTGGATACCTGCCAAGGTATGCCAGGATAACTGACAAGATCTGCCTGGGTACATGCCAAGTCTAACAGGATACAGGGACGGAAATTAGCGGTGGTCCGTTCGCCCGAGGCGACCGAATTTACCATCGGGCGAATTGTTTTATATCCGAAGCGCCCGTTTGGCGAATTGTCTAGACTGGCGATTCTCGTCTTGATCAAGTAAATGCTTAACGTGGTTTCTTCCGTCAGTTAAACATCTGTCCAACCACGTCTATTTCCTAATCTCAATTTGTATACCCCCCTATAGGCAAGTATTGCGGGCTGTCTCCCGAGTTTTCATTGCGTGAATGAAAAAGCGTTATGTTACGAAAAGCAGCATGGCGGCCCCCAGGCCCTTGTTTGCTGCCCTCTATGGGTACAGAAAACAAAAAGTAGCGGGGGAACAAAGCGCAGGGTCTGTGAATGAGAGAGGGGCAGAGTCTATGAATGTGAGAGGTGCAGAGTCTGTGAATGAGAGAGGGGCAGAGTCTGTGAATGAGAGAGGGACAGAGTCTGTGAATGAGAGAGGGACAGAGTCTATGAATGTGAGAGGTGCAGAGTCTGTGAATGAGAGAGGGGCAGAGTCTGTGAATGAGAGAGGGGCAGAGTCTGTGGATGAGAGAGAGTCAGAATCAGTGAATGAGAGAATGGATGAATCTGAGAGTGAATCAGAGAGTGATTCAGATTTATCAGAGGAGGAGGGAGTCTTTCAAAGAATATATGAAATAGAAATGGAGTATGACGAGTTAATTAATTAAAGGAATAAAGATTTTTAAAAAAAAAATTAACTTTGCTTAAACATTTACATAAATATAACGGGCCCCAAAGTTTTAGAACGGGCTACCAGAATTTCAAACCTACGAGCCCGTTTGGCTCCTGGGAAATTCTTGCCAATTTCCATCCCTGGGATACCTGTCAAGGTTTGCCAGAGTCCCTGCCAAGATCTGTCAGGATACCAGCCAAGGTCTGCCAGAGTTCCTACCAAGGTCTGACATGATACTTGCCAAGGTCTGACAGGATACCTGCCAAGGTCTGACACATGACTTAAATCATTTTGCTAGTAGCAGTACACAACCATCATTTTGAATATGTAATGAATATATTAACTAGTCTCCATGGTGTCGATAACTGTGTATAACATTTTTATTGTTCGTAATAAACGACATTTTTGACGATTTTATCCCAAATACGGAGATTTATTGTGCTTACTATGAATCAGAAGTATATGCATACAATTTCTTTTCTATGTCATAGTTTAGGTCAAAGACTTAATATGCAAGAGCTATAAAAAGAAGATGGTAACAGATGTTACCAAAAGTAGTAACATGCTTAGTTACAACGAACATAAGTAATAGTACCATGTTTTTAAAGGGTAACTTGGAAATAAGTGGGATATTGTATTTGTTTATGAATTTTGCATGCATGTATAACTTTCATTTATTGGAATTTGTTAGAACTGAAGGGTCAGTTTTACTGCTGATATTTGTATAATATTGCTGTGAGGCCATAATCCAAGCAATAGTTTCATAATGCAAATTACGGAAAAAAGTGATTCATCTGGTATTATACCCTTTACCTTATTCAAAATTGGAAAACAGTCTGTAGCGAAAATTACTCTATATCAAAGTGTCTAAAACTCTCTAATATAACACCTTCAAATACTTAGCTAATAGATTGTTACAAATATGAACATCAAGGAAAACTTGCCACATTTACATTTCAATACTAAAGTGACATACAAGTGCATAAATTTCACACATGTGACTTTAATATTGAATGTCATCCTCTATTGATTTCAATTGCAAACAACAACTGAAATTCAAAATTTTCAACTGGTTTATCAGCCAATCAAATTGCCAGTATTTCTTTGTGCTACAAGATCAGTATCTCTGGAAAATTTAGACAAACTTGGTTGAAAATCAATAGAATTTCCATTGGGTAAGGTTTTTATAACAGACCTGATTTGAATACTGCAAATACTCAAATATAATACACACCACGGTATAATACGCACTTGAAAAATGACATCTAAAATCATGAAAAAACGTCGAACTCCGTGTAAACGGAAGGAGGGTAGGCCATGATCGACGTACAATGCGAATGATGGTACCATGTCGTGCTCCATTTGTACAACTTTTTTTTTTTTAAAAATCATAACTATCCCTAACTGGGAAAAACAAATTTATTAAAGGATGCAGTAATATGAGGGTCAGTGCAGTTATTAAAATGATGATGACATGGAGCTTTTTGACGAATTATATGAAGACAAAGATCATGATGAATTTTGTGATAACTTTAGTGAGCAAAGTGATGTCTGGGAGAACTTGTTTATATTCTCAAGAAAATGATACATGTAGAAATATATCAAACCAGAAGTCAAGCTGTTGATATTTGTGCCGATACAGTCAAGTAATTTCACCTGTCATGTAACTATCAATTAACCATTTAAGGCTAGATCACTGCATGTATTCTCAAACTTGGCGTGACGTCACTGGCTCTATTGATCTATGTAGATACCCAAGGGGTCTGTCCGTGACACTTGGGGTAAAACTTTGGGTTTATCATTAGCATTAATAGTTAACACAACTTTAAGTTCTTCTGTATAAATTCTAAAGCGGCTTTCTAATAAAATACGTTCGGAAATGTGTAAAACATGCATTCAGAATTCACTTGTTTGAATGGTAAAATATTCTAATTACTCCTTTTTACCAAAATTCTTCCCTGAATATGTATTGCTCTCTATGATAAAGTTCGATGCTTTACCCCAAATGTTCCGAATGCTCGTTATCAAATACCAGGATGTCCGACTTCGAGAATCATCCGTACAACCTGCTAATTAGAAACCATTGCTAAATAAACACAGCGCAAGTCTTCTAATGTATTCATTTGAATGGCATTCCTTTTATCTCCTTGGCCATTTACAAAAGGAAGCAAACAGTATACAGACAACAGACATATCTCGTACCTCATGGATTTGACCGATGGATTTAGGTATACTTTAACTGACACACGCACCTCCCTAAATCCGCCACTGAAGCTTTGCCTTAAATCATAGTTTAAGTCAATATTAAGAAAAAAAAGTTACAGATTTCTAAACCTATGTATAATATGCAGTCAAGAAAATTGGCTAAAAACAGTGCATATTATATTCGAGTATTTGCAGTAAAAAAACCCCAGACTGATTCAGAATCTACCATGCAGTATAATAAATAATACATAAACATTACATTTTCTATGGGGTGACAGGCAAGTTTTTTAACTCAAAGAAAGATTGTCTAGTGAGGTTTTGCCAGAAACTACTACAAATAATAATATAACCAAAATAAAAGCTTTACTGGCCAAACCTGTTGCACATAAAAGTCATAACCTGGTGATGACAGTTTTACCCAGTTACAACACATCAAGTTCATTTATTAAGAAGACAGCGGGCATTACTATGTTATATTATGTTATATTTAAACTAAGTTAAAGGTATGTGATTCACAAATATTGATTATTACCTCTCTGTAACTAGAACTATTTGGATCAAATGTCGAGTTTGTTTGTTGAAAAGAAAAGTTGATGTGAGGGAATCGATGTAGTAGTCTAATGAACCAAAACTCCTTCTCTTCTGCCATCTTTGAGATCTTCTTCTATTTCTAAAATTACTCTATGAAGTGGCTGTGAAATATCTCACGTAAAATTAAATAATTTATCTTAACCCATCGTTACTTTCCGAGCTGATTTAGATCCGCCATTTTGTTCTCACGTGATCAACTTTCATCTGGATTTTAAGCAAAAATTGATCATATGTGTGAGGAAAATGCTATGTTATTAAAATTGTGTTATATATTCTTGAATATACTGATAAATTCACCCTTTCTTTATTCTGTTTATAGTATGTTCATCGAATGCAAATGAACACAATGTCATATGCGGCCTTCAAACGGCAAACCCAGTTGAGTCACACGTGACGTCAGTGGGTTTCCCTCGCACTTGTTCTTCGCAACACGACCTTCTATACAAAGTTGTTGAATTTTACCAAATGCAGTGATTTTGCAGATCGTGGGAAGCCTGCTTAACTGGATGAAGATCTTTGATTGTCTATGTGCACTTAGGAAGAGATTTGAGGTCATACGCCTGAAATAGCAGCCAACAGGAAGAAGGGTGTCGAACTGTGAGACAACTGGCTCGGGACCGAGTCGGGAACCACGATGCCAGGTGAGCGTTCCCTAGTAATACTCCATCATGCATGTTACACTTAAGTTTACTTCATGCACAGGTGTCCATTGTTAATTTGCATTTTAAGCTATAATTCTGCATTTGCACAATGTGCTGTTTCTAAATGGTCGATGACCTGGGCCTGGGTTACATATCATGACACGAGCGAGTGAACGGCAGATGCGTAACCAGGAGAAGTGTGAGAGCGTTACACTTAAACAGTAAATGTTTATTCCTTATGTGTATCTAGTTCAATGCATTTCATTTGATTTGCTGTCTCTAAGTTGCTTTTGGTTTCTTGGAGAAGTAAATTAAACAAGGTCTATGATCTATTATTATTAAATAGACATATTTTTGCATTGAAGAAAATAGTAATATCTAGTAGATATAGATACTGCAAAGAGAGAAAAGCTTTATCCAGAAATTTGCAGACAGAATTATTTATTTTGGATGCAAGATTTTTTTGCAATTTTAGAATTTGAAATTCAACAATTGATTTCGTATGTAATTGTTGTTAGAGAAATTGTGTGATTTAGATCTTGACAGATAAAGGTATTAAATATTTGGAATATTTTTTTTTATCATATTTTAAATGAAATTTATGAAATTATTATGTGATGTCTCATTGAATAAGATCAATCTATACATTATAAGTCTATTGTTGCATGTAAATTTGATTGTTAATGCAACAGACAATCAAAGACTGTGCACTTGTTAATGCTGCAATGCATGATTGAAGAGTTGTGCGATAGACATTTCAATTTTTCAAATGGAAACTCTGTTCTGAGATACTATTTCAAGATTTTTAAAGTGCAGAAACAAAAGTTTGAGTTTTAATCTAAAACTGGAAAATGCACATCTTTAGAAACAAAATAATGCTCTTGGAGGTTGTAAAGTAAACTGATGGAAAGTAGGAATTCTTTGATAGAATTTGGCTCTATTTATGGACCCATCCCTAGTGTCAAAAGCCTTTGTTTTTGCCAAACAATTGCCAGGTTTTACCCAGTTTGCTGTAGATGAAAATATCAAGGTATTGGTTTCAGACTACATTTCAAAGATTGATTTTTAACCAGATAATTATGGCTGTTAGATAAATAGTTAACAAAAGAAAGTATTTTTTTAATCTTTATCTGGATTTCTGCTTCAAAATGCAACATGCAAGTACTTTTCAAATAATCTTTTCCGATTCCTCTGCCCCATTCCCAATCAAATACCTTAGGAAATGCCTCTTTTCTTAACAAACGTTGCTCAGTGAACCATTGAAATTTGTTTTTTTAAATTACTAAATGTAAATTGCATTTTCAATAATTTTTAGCTCACCTAGACCAAGTCAAGGAAGAGAGATTTATTTCATCTCCCTGTGTGTCCTTCGCGTATTATATACAGAATATGTATCTATTCATATTTGATTGTTTGTTGTTTTATCTCAAGCCCAGATTATTTCATTTATATGGGAGTGGCATTTGCCTGAACCACCTGATGTAGCGAGGGATCTTCTTTGCACAAAAATGTAGCTGTTGTGAAACATGGCCATAGTTTTTATTCTTTCATTTGAAAGACAGGACACCAACAAATTGCTCTCTCAGACTTGAACTCAGAATCTCTTGTCTGTGAACCAGACATCTCATCCTCTGAGCTATACAGTCTCCATTCATTTGAACCTGCAATTCTAGACTAAATTTCAAACTATTTTGTGTTATATCAAACTGTGTAACTCTAGATTTAGTCCAAACTCCCCTACCTCCTTTCATGTTTTAATTTTTATTTTTACTTGGGGGGGAATGGTAAATAAAAAAATTAAAACATGACAGTTTACTCATGTTGTCTCTAGGACAGTCCAAGGCATCATGGGACAAGACTAAAGAGAATACTTGACTTGTTGGTGTGGCATGGGATTCCTACAAGTAAAAGACACGTTCTCATCAAATCCTCGATCTTCATGATACAAAATAAAAAACGCAGCCATCTTTTTGTACTGTAACTTTCAACTTACGACAAAAATTTTATACTCACGAGTGGTATAAGTCAGTCATAAAGTTATGAACCAAATTTGATTTATGAAGTTCTTCAGTTTTTTTTGTGAAACGGAACAAGTTTGTAAGTTTCTTCGTAAGAGAAATATTAGTTGTAAGGTTTTTTTTGTGAAAAGGGCTACTGGTGCACAAAATGATGATGTCTGTGTGGTTTTTTTTTTCTTGAAATCAGGTCCGTTATAAGGACCCTCCACAATGGAAATTTCATTAATTGTTCCCAAAATTTAACTAAATTTTTCCTAAACATTGATCTTTTAGCATTGGGTATTTATTAAATGTCCATTCTTTTATTTAAATCAATTTCATGTTTGTCTGACTTTTTGTTTTACATCATACAGAGACATTTTCACTTGTATGATGAAGCCTTCGGCATTAGGCATCACATACATGTAAAGTTGAACAAAGCAAATGGACACCTGCTTCTGGAAGTACATATTCTATTCTAGATACAGTGTCATTCATATGAGTTGTTTGTGATATATCAAACATGCAGCCTCATTTCTAGAAAATTTTGTTATATATTGCTTCCCTGATAAACATCGTCAACATTTGTACAGTAGCCAATTGGCTTTACTGACTTACAGACAACCCATTCCATAATAATGCAGTTCATTGTCAGGAATGCTGTCAAAACCACCATAAGTCAATTTCACTTATATAATGTGACAGGACATTCATTAGCATTGTTTGAAACAAGTTTTGATTGTTTTAAATCCATTTGACCATGCATTTGAAAATATTCAATGTTTATGTCACCACCAAATCTGAGCCTTTTTTTTTTAGTTAGTCATCTATTGCAGTAATGTTTGCTGATGGCTTGTTGATGAACCAGCATGCCTTCATGGTGTAATGATTAGTGCCTTTTATGTGGAGGTGTTCTTACACAATCATCAACATTCCTTTTTCATGAAAAAGTATTCCAAATAGTTTCCTTTTAAATGATTGATTGATTGATTATTGTTTTACGTCATTCCACCATCAATTCACCTATATGGTGACGGCATATGCCTGATGCATTGCATACAAATTTAGACCTTTTCAACGGACCCACTCGAAGCAGTGAGGGATCTTTAATGTGCCACGCATACTGTGACACGGGACCGAAAGACAGAACACTGGTGTGTCCAGAGCGGAAGTCGAACCCAGGACCTCTCGATCACGAGCCGAGCACCTTATCCACTAGGCCACACCGGCTTCCTTTTAATTTCCAATTTCTGTCGACTGTCCAGTAATGGCCAAGTGCTTTTTGGTAAACTATACATATCATATGATTAAACAAACATACCACAAGTAAACTTTGAATATATTTGATGTCCCCACCCACACTGATAAAACTAATTAACTCTGAAAAGATGTCTGTAACACATACCTGAACACTTTTTTTGTAAAATGAATTAGCATATTTTGCAGTAATTATCTGGGGTATTTGTGCTTGGCAGATCACATGGCTTTTTAATGAGGGTTGATATTACAGGGGAGCACTGCAATATACTTTTGATACTGATTCAGGGAATCTTGTCTTTACTTCCATGGACTCTTTCTCCCCTCCCCCAAATCTATCTAATCTTTTATACCCTCCAAATTTTCTGATTAAAAAATTGTATTATAACATATATAGTATAGGAACTGTATTATCTATTGTTACGGATTTTGTATCAAAATTTAGTTTAAAGACCAATAGAGCAAGCGTAGCTCACTTGGTTAGGTTCCTGGCTTGGAATAGGGTTCTGAATGAGGTTCGGAATGGAGATGGCGTAGCTCACTCGGTTAGGTCCCTGGCTTGGAATAGGGTTCTGAATGAGGTTCGGAATGGAGCTAGCGTAGCTCACTCGGTTGGGTTCCTTGCTGGAAATAGGGTTTGGAATGAGGCTCGGAATGAAGCAAGTGTAGCTCATTTGGTTAGGTTCTTGGCTGAGAATGGGTTTTGAATGAAGCTTGGAATGGAGCTAGTGTAGCTTACTGGGTTAGGTTCCTGGCTGGGAATGGGTTTTGGAACGAGGCTTGGAATGGAGCTAGTGCAGCTCACTGGGTTAGGTTTCTGGCCCAGGGTTCGAGTTCTGTTGACTTGTCAGTGTCCTGTCTTTTGGATGAGACTGTAATTAACTGAAGTCCTTTTTAGCTCACCTGAGCCGAAGGCTCAAGTGAGCTATTGTGATCAATCACCGTCCGTCGTCCGTCATTAACTTTTCACATTTTCGACTTCTTCTCCAGAACCACTGAACAGAATTTGATGAAACTTGATA
The DNA here is from genome assembly GCA_035048485.1 of Pteria penguin. Taxonomy (NCBI): domain Eukaryota; kingdom Metazoa; phylum Mollusca; class Bivalvia; order Pterioida; family Pteriidae; genus Pteria; species Pteria penguin. Next base: position 88,123,008 of record CM068580.1, read on the forward strand.
AGCATGTAGTACTCATGGTCCCCTACAAGTGTTGTTGTTTTTCGTCCGGATTCATCAACAGGTGGCGCCACCACAGGCAAAAGTAGGTCAAAGAGGGTACCCTCCTTTGACAAACTTCTTCTTCAGACCAGGGGCATACAGAGACAAACCGAATGCATAGGAATGATCTAGAGGGATGTGTGAAGAAGTGTTGTTATTTTTGGTTCCGTTCCAAAATCAAATTTTTGATGTTTTTTTGACGTTTTTTTGTACTTGGTAGTTTTAATGCAGAAAAGAGGTATTTTTTTTCTTTTAGTAAACATTGATGCATTAATTTGGTTTAATTTGATCATTTTGATGGTAAGAAATACTACTGCGAAGAAAATTTTTCAATATTTTATGTTTTGGATTTTTTATGAATTTTTTAAGACTTTCAAGAAAAAGGGGGGTGGGATAATTGGTGTAAACATTTTACATTTTGAACTTTTTCTTCGGAACCACTTGCTGGAATTCAATGAAACATGGCATGTATCAAATACTCAAGGTCCCCGACAAATGTGGTCATCTTTGTCAGGATCCATGAACAGGTGGCACCACCACAGACAAAAGTAGGTCACAGAGGGTACCCTCCTTTGACAAACTTCTTATTCAGATCGGGTGCATACAGCGACAAACCGACTGCATAGGAATGATTTAGAGGCATATGGGAAGAAGTGTTGATATTTTTGGTTCCATTCCGAAATCAAATTTTTGACGTTTTTTCATTTTTATTTTGGACTTTGTTATTTTAATGCATTAAAGAGTTATTATTTTCTTTTAGTAAACATTGATGCATTCATTTGGTTTCATTTAATCATTTCTATGGTAAGAAATGCTGGTGCGAAGGAATTTTTTCAATATCTCGATTTTTGAATTTTTTATGAATTTTTTAAGACTTCCAAGAAAAGGGGGGGGGGGGGGGACAATTTTTCATATCTTCAACTTGATCTACAGAACAACTTGAAGGATTGTGATAAAACTGGGTAGGATGCAAGTACTCATAGTCCTTTTCAAAGGTTTTGTTTTTTGTGCGGATCAGTCAGCAGATGGCGCCACTACAGGCAAAAGTAGGTCACAGAGGGTACCCTCCTTTGACAAACTTCTTTTTCAGACTGGAGGCATACAGAGATAAACTGAATGCATAGGAATGATCTAGAGGCATGGGTGAAGAAGTGCTGTTGTTTTTGGTTCCATTCTGAGATCAAATTTTTGATCTTTTTTCAAGTTTTTTTTTTTTACTTTGTTATTTCAATACAGAAAAGAGGTATTTTTAGCTCACCTGAGCTGAAGGCTCAAGTGGGCTATTGTAATCAATCGTTGTCCGTTGTCTGTCCGTCGTTAACTTTTCACATTTACAACTTCTTCTCCAGAATTACTGAACAGAATTTGATGAAACTTGGTATGCATGAAGTACTAATGGTCCCCTACAAGTGTTGTGATTTTTCATCCAGATCCATCGGGAGGTGGGGCCACCATGGGCAAAAATAGGTCACAGAGAGTGTCCTCCTTTGACAAACTGCTAACCGGGTGCATACAGAAACAAACCAAATGCATAGAAATGATCTAGAGGGATGTGTGAAGAAGTGTTGTTATTTTTGGTTGCATTTCGAAATAAAAGTTTTGACGTTTTTTCGACATACTTTGCATAAATAAAATTTAGCATTTATTTCTTATCTGAGGGTGTTTTTCCGACTTCCTCCTCTCTGGATGAAGAAGGGATCAAGAACTTCATTGTACATTTTATTGATATTTACCATATACTTGATATATTTTATTAAGTCATAGTAGAGCGAAATTCCTTCATGCAAGACTGATCATCTAGGTACTCAGGTGAGCGATATAGGCCCACTTGGGCCTCTTGTTTTTTTTACTATAGACAACGACATTTACTATAGACACAACATTTACTATAGACCTGACATTTAAATCATTCTCCACTGCCCTTGATGTGTCTGTTGCATACATATTAATTTCTGTGTATTGCATCAGGCAGATGCAGTCACCATATAAGTGCAGTAATCTTGGCGTGACATAAAACAGAAATCAAACATAAAATGTATAGCTGCATCTTTGATGCTAAATCAATATTTATGTGGTGCAAGTTAGTACACAAGTTGACAAGAGAAATATTCAACTGTCTCAAATAAAAACTGAATACGTTTCTGTGTGCATGTATATCGACCAATATAAAGAAATTCATCAATATTGTGTAAAATATTGTGTATTGTAAAATACACAAAGACATCACAAGGTCAAAGTGCAGAATGATATGCACGGTATAGATGTGGTCCAAAGAAATCTAATCATTACAGAATGAAAAAGACTGTGAAGAAAGGACAAGATCAGGGTCTATATATATTTGTAATAGGTGATGAAAGAAGATTAATACATGTACAGGAAAAAAATTGTGCAGAAACAGCATTGGTATGTCAAGGTCATTCTACAAACATACCCCCTTCAATTTAAAATCAAGCAGTATTTGAAATTGTGTATGAATAGGCTAAACACCAGTATAGAGTACTAATACCATATCGAACACCAGTACACAGTTCCAAACATCAGTACGCAGTATTAGTATCAAACCAAACCAGTACACAGTACTAGTACCATTCCAAACACCAGTACACAGTACTAGTACCATACCAATCACCAGTACACATCACCAAACACTGTAATCTGATTAAAATCAAATCTTTATTCCGTTTATCTATTTGCCCCATTGCGGATATTAAAGCCAAAATTTATTCCATTTCTCTATTGGTCCTATTGTGGATAAAGACCTGGCGAAGGGTTCATGTTCTGTGAACTTAAATGATTCCAGTCACTGAAACTGTTCTTTCCCATACCTAATCAATGACACATGCAAGTGACGCAGTATGTAACAAACGCTGTTCAAAAACTACCTTGTAGGTCACACAAGCTGGGGATGTTAATTTCACTCCTAGGAATTTGTAGCCGATCCACTGAAAATCAGAGTTCACCAGAACATGACTCGTTATGGGGTTTCGTCAGATCTTTATCCACAATGGGACAAATAGAGAAACGGAATAAAGATATGGTTTTAAGCAGGTTGCAAACACCAGTACATAGTACTAGTACCATACCAAACCAGTACACAGTACTAGTATCATACCAAACACAATTACACAGTACTAGTACCATACCAAACACTAGTACACAGTACCAGACACCAAGTACTAGTACTATACCAAACCAGTACACAGTACTAGTACCATACCAAACACTAGTACACAGTACCAAACACCAGTACACAGTACTAGTACCATACCAAACCAGCACACAGTACCAGTACTATACCAAACCAGTACACCGTACTAGTAGCTTACCAAATACTAGTACATAGTACCATACCAAACCAGTACACAGTACTTGTAGTACAGGAACTAAAATTAGGGGTCACTACCCAATCACCCAAGACAACCACCTTTGCTCCTTGGCCCCTGAAATCCTCCTGCTTGATTGCCCAAGTGGCGACTAAAAAGTCTTGGGTGTTAGCAAACATTTATTGCTGTTTCACTGATAGTACAATTATATTTTGAGGTGTTTGAGTGTTTTTAGCTCACCTGAGCCAAAGGCTCAAGTGAGTATTGTGATCAATCACCGTCCGTCGTCCGTCGTTAACTTTTCACATTTTCGACTTCTTCTCCAGAACCACTGAACAGAATTTGATGAAACTTGATAAGCATATAGTACTCATGGTCCCCTACAAATGTTGTTGTTTTTCGTCTGGATTCATCAACAGGTGGCGCCACCACAGGCAAAAGTATGTCAAAGAGGGTACCCTCCTTTGACAAATTTCTTCTTCAGACCGGGGGCATACAGAGACAAACCGAATGCATAGGAATGATCTAGAGGGATGTGTGAAGAAGTGTTGTTATTTTTGGTTCCGTTCCGAAATAAAATTTTTGACGTTTTTTTGTACTTGGTAGTTTTAATGCAGAAAAGAGGTATTTTTTTCTTTTAGTAAACATTGATGCATTAATTTGGTTTAATTTGATCATTTTGATGGTAAGAAATACTACTGCGAAGAAAATTTTTCAATATTTTATGTTTTGGATTTTTTATGAATTTTTTAAGACTTTCAAGAAAAAAAGGGGGGTGGGATAATTGGTGTAAACATTTCACAGTTTGAACTTTTTCTTCGGAACCACTCGCTGGAATTCAATGAAACTTGGCATGCATCAAATACTCAATTTGTCCCCGACAAATGTGGTCATCTTTGTCAGGATCCATGAACAGGTGGCACCACCACAGACAAAAGTAGGTCACAGAGGGTACCCTCCTTTGACAAACTTCTTATTCAGATCGGGTGCATACAGCGACAAACCGACTGCATAGGAATCATTTAGAGGCATATGGGAAGAAGTGTTGATATTTTTGGTTCCATTCCGAAATCAAATTTTTGACGTTTTTTCATTTTTATTTTGGACTTTGTTATTTTAATGCATTAAAGAGTTATTATTTTCTTTTAGTAAACATTGATACATTCATTTGGTTTCATTTAATCATTTCTATGGTAAGGAATGCTGGTGCGAAGGAATTTTTTCAATATCTCGATTTTTGAATTTTTTATGAATTTTTTAAGACTTCCAAGAAAAGGGGGGGGGGGGGGGACAATTTTTCATATCTTCAACTTGATCTACAGAACAACTTGAAGGATTGTGATAAAACTGGGTAGGATGCAAGTACTCATAGTCCTTTTCAAAGGTTTTGTTTTTTGTGCGGATCATCCAAATTGGTTAACAGATAATGCCACCATGTCTAAAAGTAGGTCTCACAATGGTACATATACCACTTGGTAATTGAAATATGGAGAGTAGCGGTTCAAATCCAGCTGTGGTCAAAAAAATTTTTTTTTTTTTTTACACATCTAAATAAGTTTTTAGATGTTTCTCACCACTCAACATATGAAATTAGGAATTTTACGTTTAAGACTTCCAAAAAAAAAAAGGGGGGGGTTTTGGCCATTTTTCACATTTTCAACTTTTTCTACAAAACTGTTTGAAGGATTTTAATAAATCTTGGTAGAAATAAGTCACTTATGATCCTCTTCAAATTCTGTTGTTTTCGTCCAGACCTCTTTACAGGTGGCGCCACCATAGTCAAGAGTAGGTCACAAAATAGTTCCCTCGTTTAACAATATTCTTTTTCATACGGGCTGTATACAGAGACAAACAGAATGCATAGAAATGATCTAGAGGGATGAGTGAAGATGTATTGTCATTTTGGTTCCCTTCCAAAATCAAATTTTAGAATTTTTTTCGACATTTCTTTGGACTTGGTGATTCAATGCAGAAAAAAGTGTCATATTTCCTAGTTAATTGATAATGATGATTTCTTATGGACTGTTGTGATCATAATTATGGTAAGGATTGTTACTTTGAAAGAATTTTGTCAATATCTCAATTTTTGGATTTTCTATGAATTTTTTAAGACTTCCAAATGAGGGTGTATAGGAACAATTCAATCACATTTTTCACTTCTGCTGTTATACCACATGAAAGGTTTTAATGAAACATGGAATACATGAAGTACTAAAAGTCCTCTATCAATTTGGTAAATTTCATCCAAATTGGTTAACAGATAATGCCACCATGTCTAAAAAGCAGTTCTCACAATAGTACATATACCACTTGGTAATTGAAATATGGAGAGTAGTGGTTCAAATCCAGCTGTGGTCAAAATTTTTTTTCATTTCTTTACACATCTGAATAAGTTTTTAGATGTTTCTCAACACTCAACATATGAAATTAGGCAATTTTAAGTTAGATCTGGACAATATTTGAAACAATTGTTGTTCATGACCCAGACTTGAAATCAGTCAACAAAAGGCCCCACCTAAAGAAAATGACTAACTTGTTGCTCTGAATGACTTCTTGCAGAGACAAAGGAAATGCTTAATATCAAAATCACCTGAATGGATGTGCAAAAAAGTGTTGTTTTTTATTCTAGCCTGAAATAAAATTTGACATATTTTCAACATCTGTGTTGACTTAGTCACATTAATGCAAAAATAAATGAATTCTTCCTTCATGCATGACTGATAATCTAGGTACTCAGGTGAGCGATATAGGCCCACTTGGGCCTCTTGTTTTGTTTTTTCTTTCAATATTCTTCAGGTGCTTACATCATCTCCGTTTGTCGAGTGTTTGAAGTCATGGAGGGCCCACACAAAAACTCGTATGCGGACATGGGCTTGGAAGACATAACTATTGATTTCTCTAGAAGTTTGAGATGTTTCTTTGTTAAACTTCATACTAGCATTATTGTAGTAATATTTATATATGAGAGTTCATAAGAGGCAGAGTGCAAAAAGACAAAATGACAGTAATGAGAGACAGAATGAAGGGGGAAGATGTACAGGAGATATGCGAGTCTGGTGTGCAAGATACAGAAAAAGAGCAGATAGAGAGAAGTAATGGGGAGAGAGAGAGTTAGATAGGGGCAAAGATATATGTACATGTAGAGAGAGGCTGGGAGAAGAGCAAGGGGATAAAGATTCAGAGGTGTCGGAGGATAAAAGCGATGTGATTCAGCATATTTTTAAAATTGAAAGAGAAGTAGAAAATTGTTAATGTTTAAAGTAATTGGAATTTACTATAAATAAATACATGAATACAAACTTTATAGTTCAAAAAAGTTAAGAAAGTCTGTGTTTATTTACAGGCTACCAAACGGCCCACAGGCTCCTAATTTTTGAAATCTAGGGGTCCCAGTGGCTACCATGTCAAAACAGTTAATTTCAGTCCCTGTAGTACCATACCGAACACCAGTACACACTACCAGTACCATACCAAACACCAGTACACAGTATCAGTAACATACCAAAGCAGTACACAGTGTACAGTGCAGCACTCTTACTTTTTTATGAATATTTGACATAATTTGAAACACCACTACAGCAACATTACTATTTTCACACCATTGCCTCAGTGGTGTTTGTTTGCTGAGTAACACATTCTAATTTCTTTTTTGCTTTATAATGTCAGCTTAGCAAGCTATTCAGGAGAAGTAGTTCATTAATATGGGGGTTTAATTGTCAACATAATGATTCACAATAAAAACAAGTCTTCATTTCCTTGCAGAAATATGATAATATAGATAAAAGTGTTGTATCATGTAAAATTATATTTCATGTTATCCATCCTTATGAAAATGGATTTAAGCTGATGTCTTCTTGAAGTTGTCATTCAGTGGCCATGACTGACATATTCTTTACTTAATAATGTATCTTATAAAGAGCTTAGATTATTGTGTGTACACTTAATTAGAATTCAAATAATTACATTCGAAATCTTGTGTACAGTCTTCCAAACAAATTTTAACAGCACAAGCCCATTTGGCAGGTCACCGAAAGAAAATTAGATGCCAGAAACATTTTCAAGTTGTAAAATTATGATTTATAACAAAGATGGTAGAATCATATGTTCAGTTATACTTTATTCTAATATTGTCATCATTCTTTACATTTTCCATCAATTTCTTATTCAAACACGCTGTCTACTTCAATTTTGATTTTGTTTTGTCTTTTCTGTGTCTGAATTTTGGTGCTTGGCTATAGCATGGCCATTGGAGAATTTAATGGTAATCTGTCATATATATGTTGTTTTAACTTCACTTAGGATTTGTTAGCTTCACTTTTGGACATCTTTGTGGCTACACCATTGTCTTTGACCTTTAATGTTGTTTTAACTTCATTTAGGATTTGTTAGCTTCACTTTTGGACATCTTTGTGGCTACACCATTATCTTTGACCTTTAATGTTGTTTTAACTTCATTTAGGATTTGTTAGCTCCACTTTTCAACATCTTTGTGGCTACACCATTGTCTTTGACCTTTCATAGACTGGAAGGTCCCTTTATATTTTCCCCCCAGGAGCAGCACACTCAACATGTTTCAAATAAGGTTTCATTTTTAAATGGTACTAGCACCTTGGGCTGGTCGAGACCAAATTTTTACTAACCCAATCCCATTTTTACACAGTATTGGGCTATAGCATTTCTTTGGAGATTTTATCAGTGGCTAGAGCTCACACGATGTATGGATTGAGTTCAGTGACTAATACCTGACAGTATGAGAGCTTACATCTCAATGGATAGTTAAGATCATTGAGGTTATTTCTTCTGTGATAGTGAATGGAACTAAGTGATTCAACCAATGCTTTGTATGCTTAATGGAGAAAGGTTATATGTTCGACAGAAATGAGTGGATAAAGCTGATATCTTGTGTGCTCAATGTATACAACTTGTATTACATTCAGTTTCAAGTGTCTTGAGATGATTTTGTGATAACTGCTGACATTTTAGTGGATAGAATTCAGTCATTTGTATAGTGTGTTTTGTGACTACAGCTGATATCTTGTGTGTCAGTGGATAGAGTTCTGTCTTGCATGCATTATGCTTTGTGGCTACAGCTGATACCTTGTGTGTCAGTGGATAGAGTTCTGTCTTGCATTCATTATGCTTTGTGACTACAGCTGATATCTTGTGTGTCAGTGGATAGAGTTCTGTCTTGCATGCATTATGCTTTGTGGCTACAGCTGATATCTTGTGTGTCAGTGGATAGAGTTCTGTCTTGCATGCATTATGCTTTGTGACTACAGCTGATATCTTGTGTGTCAGTGGATAGAGTTCTGTCTTGCATGCATAATGCTTTGTGGCTACAGCTGATATCTTGTGTGTCAGTTGATAGAGTTCTGTCTTGCATGCATTATGCTTTGTGACTACAGCTGATATCTTGTGTGTCAGTGGATAGAGTTCTGTCTTGCATGCATTATGCTTTGTGGCTACAGCTGATACCTTGTGTGTCAGTGGATAGAGTTCTGTCTTGCATGCATTATGCTTTGTGACTACAGCTGATATCTTGTGTGTCAGTAGAATTAAGCAGTGTGTGCATAGGGCTTTGTTACTACAATTGACAACATGTGTGTCATTTGATAGTTTTTGTACCAGCTTATAGCACTCATTATGTCATGAATGGCTATACATGTAGCTTAGTTGTTTTGATTTCAGTGAATAGAGCATGCGTCGTGAATGGATTTTATTCTTCAGTTACTAAACTTAGACCATGTTTTCTCAGCAGATTTTTTTGCCATGCATGTACAAATGTTCAAATAAGTGAAGTGGCTTGAGCTTATATTATTAGTTAAGTAACAGAGCTTGGGTCATATTTGCATTGAGTTCTTTGGAAAAAGCTTATGTTATGCATACATTGAGTTCATGAAATTACATTTGAGGTCAGTAGTTAGAGCTACATGTATGTCATATACATGTAAGTATTTAGTGTACTAGGTAGAGTTTTAGCTTATGTATATATTGAGTTCAGTGGATAGAGCTCATGTGATACATGCATTGAGTTCAATGTATAGAGCTTATGTCATATGTGGATTGAGGTAAGTGAATAGGGCTTATATCATATGTGGATTGAGGTCAGTGGATAGAGCTTATGTTGTATGCCATGATATGGGGATTAAGGTCAGTGGATAGAGCTTATGTCATATGCCATGATATGGAGATTGAGGTCAGTGGATAGAGCTTACGTCATATACTATGATATGGGGATTGAGGTCAGTGGATAGGGCTTTTATCATATGCCATGATACGGGAAGTGAGGTCAGTGGATAGAGTTTGTCATATGCCATAATATGAGGATTGAGGTCAGTGGATAGAGCTTGATATGGGGATTGAGGTCAGTGGATAGAACTTATGTCATATGCCATGATATGGGGATTGAGGTCAGTGGATAGGGCTTATATCATATGCCATGATACGGGGAGTGAGGTCAGTGGATAGAGTTTGTCATATGCCATAATATGAGGATTGAGGTCAGTGGATAGAGCTTGATATGGGGATTGAGGTCAGTGGATAGAGCTTATGTTATACATATATGAATTGATTCAGTGGATAGAGCATATGTCATATATAAATTGAATTGAATTCAATGGACAGAACTTTTATCATATAAGTATGTGCAATGTATTTAGGTCACTGGACAGAGCTTAGGTCATTGGTTTTATGGGTCTGCATTTTGTAGAAATCTTCTCTATTTAGTGACAGAATAAGATACTCAACTTTCTTTGACCAACATAATGTAGGGCCAACTTGGCATTGTCGCATGGGTGAAAGAGAGAGTTGAATATTCAATACCAAAAGTGCTCAAAATAGATCCTCAACCCTGAATTACTGAGATTTGTTGCTTCCGTGACATGAGGTGGTAGAACTTTCCATAGGCGGATCCCAGAAAACCCATAGGCGGATACCTAATGGAAAAGTGATTCTGTGACGTTCTTTTTCGTAATTGATTTACACTAGTTCAGAGCCTGCGTAACTTAATCCGTAAGGTGTCTGACACGTGACTGAAAGGTCCCGTGTGAACTCCTGCTGGTGATTCGTCGGCTTCCTGTCTGTTAGATGAGACAATGTCCCGGCTAACGTGGCACGTAAAAGATCCTTCCCTATTTCTGGTGGGTCGCTTGCATTGATCTAAATTCGGTGCGATGTAAGTGAAATAATCTTGTGTGACGTAAAACAACAATCTAACTCATTAAACCAGTACTGTTTTGGAGTTGTTTATCTGACAGCTTTTGCATGTCATTTGGTTGTCTCGTTGACCAAAGGCTAAAATTTCCTTAGTCCTTGACCTTTGTCAAATCAGGATTCGATCCTCGGCATATCAAAAGCTCTATCCGGCCATTCCTTGTACCTGTCATGGTCACTGCTTTTCCCTGATACATGTTTCCGGTTTCCTCCACCACGTAACGTTGGCCACCACCGTATTGGTGAAATTAACCTGATGTGGACGAAGCCGGTGTGGCCTAGTGGATGAGGTGCTCTGCTTCTGACCTAGAGGTCCCGGGTTAGATTCCTGCACTGGACACACAGGTGTTTTGTCTTTCGGATTAGACATTAAAGACCGAGATCACGGTAGGCGTGGCACGTAAAAGATTCTTCACTGCTTCGGGTGGGTCCGTTTGCAGAGGTAGAAATGTCTATGCAATGCATCAAGCAGATGCCGTCACTATATACATGTACGTGAAATAACTGTGGAGTGTCGTAAACAATAATCAATCAATCAATCAGTCAGTCAGCCGTTGTGGACGTCCAGTAACAAAGAAAACAAAAGTATTAAATCATTATTATTGTTAGTACACATAGGATTGAACTCAATCTAGACGGAATTCTAATCACTGACCTACATCTATGAAAGGTTTTTAATCGACAGACTGGTAATTTATTTTCCACATAATATTTGAACATCCTTGTGATCTGCATAAGCCATTTGCTTATGTTGTTTAGTGCCGTCTATTGTCGCTGTATCCCTGACGGTGATATGTAAACAACATATAGTAAGTCGTATAGCGCAGCTAACAGTCTAATCATGCTTTCGTCCAATCGTATCACGCGCTTTTACCTGAGTCATATCCAAGTATGAATGGATTACGAGTCGGGGATACACAGTTCTGAGTTCTGACCAATCAGGTTGATGATTCATACGGATGTGAAACACACAATACCCTCTTCAGCATGTGGTTCAACTTTAATAAATTACAAAATCCAGGAATTTGAAAATTTGTACTTTGTAGCTTTAGGGAATTCATTGTGCTACGTAAGTGTGGCTATTTACATAATTTGCCCGAGGATTAACGTGTGAACTGCGCTTTTCAAACGGGTGGACTTTAAATATTGACCCCATTTAGAAAGCCATCTTTTTGTTTGACGACAAAATGATGGCTAATCCAGTTCAGCATGTGTCAATGAACGGAATTGGTTCAACAAGTGGAGCCAGGACGTCTCCGAAAGCTAAACGTAAGTACACCATCACTGGAAGGTGTTCATTGTGTATTCTGCGATCAGCTGATGGCTATGTACACATAGACACAAAGCCTTTGTTGTGTTATGTGCAGGTATATTTTGGTAAAGTGTTAATTTCAAGAAGTGTGTCGGATTTTTTTTTCTGATATTTTGAACAATGAGTGATGGCGAAAACGATTTCTTCACGATTTCTTCAGCACATATTCACAGTGAAAGATAGATAGGTGAAATATTACTTGTAACCTTGGTTGAAGTTTGACGTATTATGTCTTGCATTGACGTCTTTTCTATGGGCAAACAGTTGTTTCTAAAAAAAGAAATGGAAGAGACAATAAATAAAGTACTATGAAGTACTATGTGCTAAGATTGCCTTTTCATCTTAGAACATCAGTGTTACCATTTGATAATGAATCAGTGCGTATTTTTGTCAGTTTCCAAAACTTGAGTAGAAGGTGTTAACTTTTTAATGTTTATCCAAAATCATGCGTTTGATATCACGAGGGAGGACCCACTTAGAAAGTGGCAAGGGACTACGACGATTCTCTTATAGGATGAAGCATGTAGTACTACACGCCCACGCCTCATGCTCCGTTTTACTCGGTCACGCTCCCGAGTGGGAGGGGCCTGTTATCTCCGGCACGCAGAAAACTTGGAAAATCCCAACTTTACAAATAAACAAGGAAATTTAAATATCTGATGGCCTTGTGTAGATTACTCCAGGGATTGTAGGAGGCGCGTACTTAGAAGGGCATTTAGGGGTATATGCTTATTTCCTCCGAATCGATAGAAGTAGCGTTGATAAGTGAATGCAGCTGTAAACAGAGTGGGTTGACCCTTGCTGTAAACTGGCATGGAAAGGAGTCCACTGAAGATATCGATCGTAGTACACGCGCTCGTAGATTGCAGATCAAGCAAAACGAGATTGTCGACAGAAAGGGAAGTCGCTGTAGATCTTTTATTATCAGTTAATCGTATAGCTTTTGTCATCATGTGGTGGGGTCAAGGAGATAAAAGTTTCCTGGTTGAATGTTCAACATATTAAAAAGTCTCAAAGTTACACCGCTTACAACACAGCCTGAATGCATTTCTGTGCATTTAAATAGGGACGCAGAAGTAAAACGAAAGAAAAATCCAGATAAAAGTCAATCAGAAAGAGGGAATCTCTAGAATGCAAAGCCTTTTTGTACCACCGTTTCCTAGAACTCGATCCATTGATAAGATGTGTCAGCGTGGTGGTGCAGCTTATAGTTGACTGATGATGCAAGTCCCAGTCATCAGCCATGTAACATGACTCAGCAAATTGTTATGTGGCCCGTACGGTGTGCTTCACGTGGTAGCCGATTGGCACACAACCAATAAACACCTTAGACAACTGGTGGTAAAGCTCGAAACAATGCTAGGCGAACGAAGACACGCCTAAATGCATGACGATGGAGGTGCATTAAATCATTGGAAGCGTTTTCGTTCGTTCCGCTTTTTATGCAAATTGCGAAGAATATGTTCTGTTAACAGCGGCAGAATATTTAGAATCTTCTTCTACCTGTTCGTATATATATATTCATAATGGGCAATGTTTAGTTGAGGCTTTAATATTATGCAATATAACAAGAAAACATAAAGGTGCACGATAGCACAAAACATGAAGTCATGAAAGTCAAAGCTCGTCTCAGGTAGACGTGCCGCTGAATGACATAGTAACCCAGTGACCTGCGACTTACTGTGCATGGTACAGACATGACCTGTTTTACACCAAGTGGGCAACGGGAGGTAACTCATGTGTAAATATATACATGTATTCGAGTTAACAATATTATGAATTTCTTCAGCGTATTAGCATGGATTAATCTACTTTCACTTATATTTTATTTTTACCTCACTTGAGTTAAGTCTCTACAGGGTACCCTCCTTTGTCAAACTTCTTCAGATTGGCTGCATGAATTGACAAACTGAATGTACCAGAGTGATCTAGAAGGTGTCTTAGAAGTGTTGCTGTGTTTGATTCCAATCTGAAATTTTTGATGCGTTTTTGGACTTTTTCATCTATTACCTATTTACAGATAAGACTTTCTCCTTTTGGGTTGCTTATAATGCATTAATTTTGTGTTTTTCATATGAAATAATTATTATAATAATGTTATTGTAAAGAATTTAAAATTGAAAAATATCTTTAAACTCCCTCCAAACAAAGTATGGGGGGTATATAGGAATCGCCCCAGGCATCTGTCAGTCGTTCAATCTTGTCCGGGCCATAACTTCTTCCTTTTACTTTGGAGGGAGAAAATATTTTACGCAATTGTTGTCCAGGACCCAAGGGTGTATCATGACCTTGAACCTAGGTCATATCTACAAGGGCAAAGTCAGAGTCCACACACAGCCAGAATTCTTGTCTGGGCCACAACTACTTCCTGTAATGTTGGAAGGAAATTATATTTTACACGATAATTGTACATGACTCAAGGGTGTGTCATGACCTTGAACAAGATCATATCTACAAGGTAAAGATCACACTGTACACACAGCCAGAAATTTTGTCTGGGCCATAACTTCTTCCTTTTACTTCGGAGAAAGATGATATTTTGCACAATTGCTGTCCATTAACCAAGGTGTGTCATGATCTTACACCAAGATCATATCTACAAGGTCAAGGTCACAGTGCACACACAGCCAGAATGCTTGTCTGGGCCATAACTTCTTCCTGTTATGTTGGAGGGAGAGTGTATTTTACACAATTGTTGTCCTTGGCCCAATGTTGTTTCATGACCTTGAACCAAGGTTATATCAACAAGGTGAAGGTCAGAGTGAATGATTAGCCTAAATTGTTCTCTGAGCCATATCTTCTTCTATTATGTTGCAGGGAGATTACATTTTACACAATTGTTGTCCATGACCAAGGAGTGTGCCATGATCTTGAACCAAGGTCATATCAACAAGCTCAAGGTCACAGTACACACATAGGCAGAATTCTTGTTTGGGCTGTAAGTTCTTCCTGTTATGTTGGAGGGAAATTATATATTTCACCTTGTGACTTTGACCATGAACTTAAATGGTTTTATGCTAAATCTATGTTGCCAGTAATGCCACTGGCGGCAGAGTGTTTCACAAACACATTTTTCTGTTTTACATACATATCTAGGTGGGTAAAGTGTTACTTAATCCCAAAACATTTGATTCAGTATTTTGAAGGTTTCATTCTAACTAGTAAATATCTTTGATGAAGTCCATTTAAACAACTTGGTCATCTTCTTTTCTTTGATGAGAATTCTTGTTTTACCCCCACCAGGTATGGCTAGGTGCATTAAGTGTTTGTCTGTTCCTGCCATCCCTCATTCACACATTTGGTTTCTAGATGATAGTACATGTCAAGTTCTTTTAAACAGAGATAACTGAGGTCCTGTATAAAATGAGCTCAAAGACTAAATACTGTCATAAAACTTTTAACCTTAAAAAAATTTGCTGCTTTGATATGTGAATACTTATGTTTTCTTGGTATATACCACAGCAATTCCACTTTTGGTCAAAGGTCACTGAATGTCACTCAGATTCATACATTTACCTGGAAAGTCAAGATTAAAGAATAAATATTTTTATCATTTACCTTTTATCTGACTTTGATATAAATAAAACATTAAAGACAAAATTGCCATTGCAGGGGCTTATGTCCTCTAGTTATATATGATTTAGTACTTTTTAGTTCACTGGGATGAATGTCCAGAGAATTATTGTCATATCAGTGTCTTCCATAGACACAAACTTTAATTTGGATCATAACTTTAGAACCATTAGAGACAGGGCTTTAGTATTTCACATGTATATTCCTTGTGCCAAGGCCTTTCATTGGGCTTCGAAATTTTTGACCTTGTGACCTTGACCTTGAATTTGACGTACTTTTAAAAAACTCTCACATTGTTCATAACTCATGAACAGCAATAGATAGGGCTTAGATATTTCATGTGCGTATTCCTTATAACAAGACCTTTCATTACATATCAAAATTTGTCATGTTTTGTCCTTGACCTTGAAGATTGACTTATTTACACAAAAACCTTTGCTATTTAAATTTGGTTGTCTCCGTCGAGCTGTGTTGTCTTCTGACAACTTTGTTATATACCATATCTTAAATATCAATGAGTTGTTTTTATTCTGTTTAATGTACAGTAGTGTGATTCTCATTGAGATACCATGTGAGTCATATGGTCCATCTTTGGATGTTGTTTATAGAAAATCACGTATAATAATAAGATAACATAGGAAGATAAGATAGCAAGATAACAAATAAACAATTCACACATTTATTTTATTTCACAGCTAAAAAGAAATTCCCCCCTCCAGGGTTGAAGATAACTGTTCCAGCCACAGAACCTCCTAGAAGTCCAGCGTATGTACAAATACATCCTTTAATAAAATAAATTTTAATACTTAACAAAGGATAAGTTTTTGATTTAAGTTACAGAATATATCAAAGATGAATAAGGTTTGACTTAAGATCCTTAAGGGATGTTCTGAAAGGTTATATTGAATTATTATTCAGGATCCAAGTATTATTTATGTCTGTAAGTGTGTTTACAATCTTTCTATTACTAATGCCAACTGTATGTTAAATGAAAGGTTGTGTACCTCTTATATCGTTGTCTGAAATTCATGTTACCATTGAGATCTGTTTTTTCTGCCGTGCCCCTCAGATAGAAATTTTTTTTTTTTTTTCTCATTTGTTAGTGTACATAGAATTTCTCTTAAGCTTTGTAAAATGACAATAAGAAGAAAAAAACAGATAAGATAATTTTTGAATTCTGTATTTCAGTCCACCAGGAAATTTAGATTCTAAGGTAACAATAAAGAAAGATGGCAAAGAATTTGAGATAGATGCTCAGGATCTCCAGACCATAAGGAACCTTGGACGTGGGGCATATGGCATCGTAGATCAAGTCCGACACAAACCAAGTGGTGCCATATTAGCTGTCAAGGTAATTGATTTTTAGCCGAGCTGCAAAATTATGCTCTTAATTTGATGTGGGTGTTGAGCAGCGGGTGTCAACAATTGGTTTCCGGACTCTAACTCCTACACTATTTAAGTATAACAGTGAAACTTCCTATGAGCCAAGGATGTGCCCTTTTGATTTTGGGATCCAAAAGTCAAGGTCATAGGGCCTTGATGAGTGAAAGTAATTTCTGGGCTATAGCTGTATTTAGATTCTACCTATTGCTATGAAACTTTTCACACAAATACTTCAAAGAGTCGTAAATGTGCCCTGTTGATTTTGGAGTCAAATGTCAAGGTTGTTGTATTTGCATTCCATCTTTTGTTATGAAACTTCACACATATACTCCTTATGAGCTGAGGATGTGTCCTATTGATTTCAAATTCAAAAGGCCAAAGGTCAAGGTCTTATGAAAAAATGTATAAATCTAGAATATGACAGTGTTTTGCCACTCAGTATATTGCATCTTTGATGCAACTTTTGGGGTTTTTTTTTTATTTTCAAACAGGTTTTGTGAAAATGATAGCAAATGATTGGTGAAATTTGTACTGATATTAAGATGTTGATTGTTTCACTCCTGTACTCGTGTTAAAATGTTGACTTTTAACTTATGAACTCCTAGTGAGGCATTGATTGGTTAAATTGTGCTTTTGTATTCATTGTAGCGTATACCTATGACAGTGAACAGCAAAGAACAGAAAAGATTACTGATGGATTTAGACATAAACATGAGGAGTGGACTTTGTCCGTATACAGTCACATTCTATGGTGCTCTCTTTAGAGAGGTAAGGTGTCAGTTTCTATTGTCTAGTTAAGGTATAGATATGTCACTGCCTCAGGTAAGTCCCATTGTCTAGTTTAGATGTAGATATGTCACTGCCTTGGATGGATCCGTTGTCCACTTTAAGGCATAGATATGCCACTGCCTCGGATGGATCCGTTGTCAAGTTTAAGGCATAGATATATCACTGCCTCGGATGGATCTGTTGTCCACTTTAAGGTATAGATATGTCACTGCCTCAGATGGATCCGTTGTCCAGTTTAAGGCATAGATATGTCACTGCATTTGATGGGTCTGTTGTGGAGTTCAAGGTATAGATATGTGTCTGCCTTAGACAAGTCCATTGTCTAGTGTAAGGAATAGTTATGTCACTGCTTCGGATTGGCTTCTTTTCTAGTTTAAGGTATAGATATGTCACTGCCTTGGATGGACCCGTTGTCCAGTTTATGGTAGAGATATGTCACTGCCTTGGATGGGTCTGTTGTGGAGTTCATTGTATAGATATGTCACTGCTTCCTATTGGTCTGTTGTCTAGTTCAAGGTATAGATATGTCACTGCCTTGGATGGGTCCATTGTCAAATTTATGATAAAGATATTTCACTGCCTTGGATCAGTCCATTGTCAAATTTAAGATATGTCACTGCCTTGGATGGGTCCATTGCATAGATTTGAATTCCTATGTAATGCATCATATGCTCTCACCATATCAGTGAATTAATCTTGGCATGATGAATAACAATAATCAAATAAATTATCTTATCTAAAAGATGGCATAGTCGAGAGAAAATTGGGTCAAGTATATTGTTAAGAAAGTTTTAGGTTTGAAGTTAACAGTCACTTGGTTAAATTTACTGTACCTCTCTGACAGGGGTGTGTTTAGAATGGTAGCAGCTACCTGACTGAAAGTAACCCCAGGTTTTCCATTATAATGTACTATTTAGTGTAAAAAAATCTGCACTGTATTTGTACGTCAAAATTCCAGTCAAAATAATTCTTCAGGGAAAGATTAACCATTTTACAGAATGCTGTATTTGATTGCCTTTGTGAAAGAAAATAGCTAATCAGATTAGTTTTAGTATTTACAATTTACAGAAGACTGATACTGTGCAAAATTATAGTTTTCGACTTTTCCCTAGGTACTCTGAGAAGGGTTAGTGAAAGAGAAATAGTGAACGCTTGGTTAGGTCATATAAGAAATTTAAAATCTTTTCAAGAACCACCAATGAAGTACTACATTTTTATTGCTGTACATGTGTCTTACAGGGAGATGTATGGATTGTAATGGAGGTCATGGATGCTCCGTTGGATAAATTTTACAGAAAAATCTATGAGAGTGGAGACAAAATACCAGAAGATGTCCTCAGTGTGATGGCCTTCTCTGTAAGTCAATTATTATCCAAAAAAGTTTGATTTTTACATAGTAAAACATTATTGCTTTGTAGCAGCTGAAGTCAGTTGATTAAGGAAAATGTTAAATTTTTCTGATGCACTGTAAATGGGGAATAATGAATATTCAGTGATTTTTTAAATCTGTTTTGATAAATAGGGAGTATTATTGTTTAACATTTCCTTGTAATCAGTACTCTAGTCGTATTTGAGAAGATAAAGAAATTTGCTTGGATTTGGTGAATTTTGTGTAATCTTTGGTCACTTGAGATGTATGTTCTACATGACAGGTGTAAAGCCATAAACAGGTGCAAAAGTGTACTTGTTACTGATCCCTAACTGGTCATAATGAAGCAAAAGAAAGTGGCAAAATGGGACAAGCAAACTACATTCTTAGTCCAATTCATTTTTTTATGCCCTCTGCCATGAAATGGCTGGGGGCATATAGTGTTACCCTGTTCCGTTATTCTGTCATCATTCAGTTTCTGCTCTTTTTCTCTTTGAAGGTTTGATGGATTAAATTGATATTGGGTATACAGATGTATCAAGGAAAGATGCAGGTCAAGTTTTAATGTGGGTGTCGTCCAATTATTTTTGACAGAGTTATTGCCCATGAACATAGAAAATTTCTTAAAAATGAGTTTCTGTTCATTTCCTCCTTGAAGGTTTGATGGATTAAATTCATTTGATATTTGGTATACAGATGTATCAAGGGAAGATGCAAGTCAAGTTCGAATATGGGTGTGGTCAAATCAAAGGCAAAGTAAAAATATTTTAGTGTCAGTAGAAGGTATTGTCTGAAGAAGCAGATTTGTTAAATATCAAATCTGTACCACTTGCCATTCAAAATTAAGCCAATATATTGCCACAGACAAACAGACATAGTGATGGACAGGCCAAAAACTATGTCCTACAGTCTTCCATTCCAGGTGTATTATTCAAAAAGAAACTCAGTCTAAGTGTAAAACTTGAGACATACAATAGTGTGTGTCTTAATTTTAATAATAAGTTAATAGTTTCTCTGTAAATAGTATCATCTCATTCTTAGAATTAGGACACATGCCATTATCGGTCTAAGTTTTACACTTAGACTTAAGTTCCTTTGTGAATACATGTACAGGGGAATAACGATATTTATTGTGTCTTACTACAAATTTGAATTGCTCTGTTTGTATTTTTCAGGTTGTTAACGCTTTACATTATCTGCATAGAGAACTAAAAGTGATTCACAGAGACGTTAAACCTTCAAATATTTTAATAAATAGAAAAGGACAAGTCAAAATATGTGATTTTGGAATTAGTGGTTATTTAGTTGATTCAGTTGCAAAGACAATGGATGCTGGATGCAAGCCTTATATGGCAGTAAGTTGAAATGCTTGAGGTATCAGTCGGATCATTTTATATAAGAGAGGAAAGTGAGAAATCATTTAAAGAGAGGTTAAGATTATGATGCTATATGTGAAGATATGAATCTTTTAATGCATTAAGCCCCAGGATTTTCTCCAAAATAAAGTCTTTTATGTCTTAGAAAATAAGAAAAGGATGCAAACTTTGGCAATTTTAGCAGCTATTATGCTGTACACTTTGATGGTAGAGTTTCGAATTCCACATCTTTTGACAGTCTGTATGCTTAGCTATATAAAAAAACTTCATGAATTTGACATTTAAAGAAACATTTTATAAATTTATTTTATTATTCCTTGATACATGCATATCTGTAATAAAACTTTACAGATGTAGCATTAATGTTAATTTAAGGTATTTATGAGAGAAGTCATATACTTGTATTATTAAAGTTTTGTGGTTTATACTTCGTTGACTGGTCTTATTGCCTGAGAAGAGCTTTGTATCATGATCTCTGAGCAGTATGGACTTGTGTAATCATATGTGGCTTTTAGATTGAAAGTTTTTTAGTTTGTATGTTATTGTTTGCAATATTAGCTTTAACAATGCCTTAGAAATTTTACAATTACTAAATGAAACTTTATTATAATTTTGTAATTTATACTTGAACACTCTTGCAAGCCTTTTCAAGTAACCATTTGATCTTATAAAGTCTCTTTTAAGAGTTTTAGATATTAGATCGATTTTAACAAAATGGTTTGTGTGTTTTTAGCCTGAAAGGATAAACCCAGAGGAAGGGCAAAAAGGTTACGATATAAGATCGGATGTTTGGAGCCTAGGAATCACTATGGTAAGCATATTTATTGATATTAAGTCAGATTTTTGCAGCCAGGGAATCGCTATTGTAAGCATATGGATTGATATCAAATCGTATGTTAGCACTCTGGGAATCAATATGGTATTGTTTGATTTTAATATTCTTATTAGGACATCTAAACTGAAAGCTCACCGTGAATGATAATCGCCTTCTTTTGTTTTGTCATGGTATTTTCAACTTTGCGAAAAAAAAAATAAAATAAATAAATAAAAGAGGGGGCCAGTCTCCATAAGGGCTCAAAAAGTAAAAAAAAAATATCTTCTATTATTAAATCAATAGCCAGGTTTCATTCAGTTTGATGGGTATAATTGTAATGTCATTTTATAAAATGCTTGCAAAACAAAAACTAAGTAAGGAGGTCCTGTAATTGCTGTAATTTTTTATGCAAATGTCTGGTTAGCTAAAAACTTGTGAACAGTGTACATACATAAAGTCTAGAAAGTTTAGGACTTTTTAGAAGAAAGTATATATTTTTTATATTTTTCAAGGTAATGGGTCTAAGTCAAATTCAGAAGTGATGAGAAAGCTACCAGAAAATGAAAACAGTTTTCTAAAAAACTGTACAGTTTTCTTAAAAATTGTTGATGTTTTTTGTATAATTACAGAAAGTAATTAAAAGATGAACAAGCATTTTTGACAAAGTTTTAATGTTACTAGGTCTTGAAAATTCTCTTTTTCTTTAGTATTGTCTTTTTGCAAAAATAAAAACATGATAAAGTTGTAAGTAAATATACAGGATTAATGTGATAAAGTTACAAGGTCACAGAACGAAAATGCTTTTCTGTAAAACTTGCCATATTCGTTGATAAATACATAAGAAATTGTTATGAATTGTGGAAAGATTATTTTGGCAGAAACTTAGTCATGAGATTTAAGGTAATAGTCACCATCACATTAGAAGTTTTTCTCAACAAAGATCAAATTGTTTGAAGTCTGTATCTGCCTGGTAGGAGTGATACTATTAAAAATGGATAGCTGGCCACACATGTGCCTATGAACACTTCTTGTGTTTGTGGGTACTGAAGAAAAGTTATAAATTACTATGGTGGCATAGTTTTGAAATCAAAGACCAAGGTCAACAATGGAGAAGTTGTAATGTATTGTTACCCCTCAGTCAGGTGATCGTAGAGGCCTACTTGATTTGGGTTTACATGTACTTATTGTTACCCTTCAGTAAGGTGATCATAGAGGCCCACTTTATTTTGGTTTACATGTACTTATTGTTACCCTTCAGTCAGGTGATCATAGAGGCCCACTTGGTTTGGGTTTACATGTACTTATTGTTACATTTCAGTCAGGTGATCATAGAGGCCCACTTGATTTTGGTTTACATGTACTTATTATTACCCTTCAGTCAGGTGATCATAGAGGCCCACTTGATTTGGGTTTACATGTACTTATTATTACCCTTCAGTCAGGTGATCATAGAGGCCAACTTGCTTTGGGTTTACATGTACTTATTGTTACCCTTCAGTCAGGTGATCATAGAGGCCCGCTTGATTTAGGTTTACATGTATTTATTGTTACCCTTCAGTCAGGTGATCATGGAGGCCATTTGATTTGGGTTTACATGTACTTATTGTTACCCTTCAGTCGGGTGGTCATAGAGGCCCACTTGATTTTGGTTTACATGTACTTATTGTTACCCTTCAGTCAGGTGATCATAGAGGCCCACTTGGTTTGGGTTTACATGTACTTATTGTTACCCTTCAGTCAGGTGATCATAGAGGCCCACTTGGTTTGGGTTTACATGTACTTATTGTTACCTTTCAGTCAGGTGATCATAGAGGCCCACTTGATTTTGGTTTACATGTACTTATTGTTACCCTTCAGTCAGGTGATCATAGAGGCCCACTTGGTTTGGGTTTACATGTACTTATTGTTACCCTTCAGTCAGGTGATCATAGAGGCCCGCTTGATTTGGGTTTACATGTACTTATTGTTACCCTTCAGTCAGGTGATCATAGAGGCCCACTTGATTCTGGTTTACATGTACTTATTGTTACCTTTCAGTCAGGTGATCATAGAGGCCCACTTGGTTTGGGTTTACATGTACTAATTGTTACCCTTCAGTCAGGTGATCATAGAGGCCCGCTTGATTTGGGTTTACATGTACTTATTGTTACCCTTCAGTCAGGTGATCATAGAGGCCCACTTGATTTGGGTTTGTATAGCTACATGGTGACTTCTGCCACATAACTGAGCCAGTAACTCCTCTTTTTTCTTGCATGTACTTATTGTATACATTATATTTGTTCTGTTCCTTAAACCATTACACTCCAGTCACCCTACTGTATAAAGGTTATGGACCTTTTAGTAAATTGTCTGTAGAAAATTGCTCATCAAATAGAGTTCAAGTTATCAGTGAAACTTTTTCACGTGAAATTTATTCTGTTTTGGTGATTAACAAGATGTAAATAAATTGCACTATTTTCTTAGATCGAGATGGCAACAGGTCAGTTTCCTTACCCTACATGGAAAACTCCATTTGAACAGCTAAAGTTGGTTGTTCAAGACCCTCCACCAAGACTACCTGAAGGACAGTTTTCACAAGAGTTTGAAGATTTTATAGATAAATGGTAAGTTCTCAAGCTTTTCTAAATCAAGGTCTCAAGTATTAGTGTGATGTCCTGAAGAACTATTTTAGCTGCTTGATTTTCTTCCTTTCCAATTTATTTGTGAGAACTGTTATGCAAGATGTAGTCACGCTTGGCAAAAGTAATCAGAAAGAGATCAAACATGGTATCTAACAAGTCCTATATATTAATATGTGGTATGCAGGAGGTTATTTCTTGCCATATTTAGACCCTCTCCAGAGAGCAAAAGTCACATTTACACTATGTAGGGATGTGTCCAAGTCCTCTTTACAAACTTTATACTATATAGGGATGTGTCCAAGTCCTCTTTACAAACTTTATACTATGAAGGGATGTGTCCAAGTCCTCTTTACAAACTTTATACTATGTAGGGATGTGTCCAAGTCCTCTTTACAAACGTTATACTATGTAGGGATGTGTCCATGTCCTCTTTACAAACGTTATACTTTGTAGGGATGTGTCCAAGTCCTCTTTACAAACTTTATAATAAATAATGGAAGTATAATCAGTAGACAACATGATGTGTTTGAAGATATATTTATGACATGTTTGATGATATATATGACGTGCTTGATGATATATTTATGATGTTTGATGATATATTTATGACATGCTTGATGATATATTTATGACGTGCTTGACGATATATTTATGACATGTTTCATTATATATTTATGACATATTTGACAATATATATTTTCGTGTAGAAGTTTTTGCGTTTAAACATGAAAGCAAATGCATTTAAAATTAGGTAATGCTAAGTAATAATGATTAAATATATAGTAAGAAGAAAATGCTGTTTTATTATTTCTCTCCAATTTTTTTTGCAATTTCAGTTTATTACATTAAAATTAGGCGTGTTACGATTCACAGGTTAGGGATGTCTAATAATGATAAAAATTCTGTGTTTGGTGTTTGGCATCCTTGGTCTCATGGTGTGAATTTAGGTTGAGACAGGAATATTTAAGTAGATGTACACTTACTGGGCCATCCACCTTTCCGTTTTCGTACAATATTTGTTACCCAAAAGTGGACAAAAAATTTGATAATTACAGTCAGTGGATTGGCACTCTTAAATTTTTTGAGAAATAATTTTTTGAAACGATTTATATTTCATAAAACTTTTTATGTGACATTTATTTTAAAGTTGATTCAGGTAAAATTGGTCAAGAGGTAACAAAGTAATATGTATTACCCCAAAAAGCTGTGATGACCCAAATAAAAAGATTATTTGGTATGACATCAGCTTTGATTTGAGTTTTGTGGTTACTTTTGGTAACTAACAATTTAGAAATACATTATTATTGGGTAAATGAAAATGAAACATGAATGATGAAAAAATATATGAAAAAAAAAATAATGACCAAGATTTGAATGAGGGTTATCAGCACATCAGAGAAAATCTTTATCAAGTTTTTCATATCATAATTTCCCCTGTCTGACTGTCACAATGAGCAGAAGTAAGGTGTTAGAGTGTATCTAATATAAAAAGTTGCAAAGTTACATGTGAAAACTCAATGAATTTGTTTTCCAGAGTTACTTGTTATGCTTCAAATAATTCCAAAAATATAATTGTACTTGGAATGCAGCTTTCATAGATGAAATGCATTTGCATTTCATATTATATTTACTTTCAATCTCTCTAAGACTTGACTGTTGAAGTGAATTTGTATTATAGTTTACAGAAAGATGTTAAAAGTCGTCCAAACTACTCAGAATTGCTGGATCATCCGTTTATCAAGAAGGGAGAGGAGAAACAAGAGGGTTTAGGTGATTATGTGGAATTAATATTCCAAAAGTTTGGAGACCCAGTGGAACCAAAGAGTATAGAAAGGTCTTGATTAGAACCAACTAAGTGTGATATTTATTGCTAGAACTTTTATCAAATGACATCATCCTCCACATGTATAGTTATTGCCGTAAATGACCCAATTTATGGTTGCTATCAACAAGATAATTGTCATTGACAACCTTGTAATTGGTTATTATCAACCCAGGGTTAGTTACCATTGAAGCCTAGAAACAGGGGTTCAGATGACTGCTGCAGAGGTTTAGACTACAGTAGGTGTGATGCTAAGTATAATTACTGGTCATGCATATTAAATCAAAGATCCACGACTAAGTTGATTGATGTAGTGGTGATTTTAGTCATATAGTATATCTTATGTTCATTTGTCACAATTTTTCCTTAGCAAATGACATTTTGAAATAAAAATGACATTTTGAAATGTTATACATGTCCATGACAGGTGATATTGTCAGGCTGTTTATTTTAGTTGAACAATCGATAGAAATCTCATCTTTTATTGTTGAATTGGATTCACACGGTTGAATTGTTAATATGATGATTCAATCATTCCCTTTTTACATACTAAATTCCAAAGCAATACACTTTTTTTGATGTATTGGTGTAGCAGTGCCTAATTTATTCACAGAAGTGGTGTACTGATCTACCTCTTAACACAACATGCTTTGCTTGTTTAAAACCCAAAGTATTCATTTGCCTGTTATTTCTACAAAAGGAGTGTTCGAAAAGTGATACCAACAACTATCCTCGTTAGTATAGTACTTATTGTTCAATTTAAACTTATGCAACAGAATTTTCATTGCTGATAGTATCATAGGTATTTTCGTTCATATTTGAGTAAGAAAAGAAATTATACAATAATGCAGAAAATAAACGAGTGGGAATCCAGAATATAAAGGTATCTATCATGATATATAGTCTTATTGTTAAATTCAAATTTGCAAAGAGGATTTTCATTGCAAATGCTATTTATGGTATTTAAAAGAAATCTTTATTTCATTATTTAATCAAATTATTGAGCAGTTCTTAGAATTAATGAAGTGACTTGGAATAAAATATGTGTGTATTTCATGATGTATTTATTTTCATATTTTCTTTTTGAATAGTCTGGTCGTTCTCTAGAATCTTAAGTAGTCTTATGTCATTAACTTTTCAGATAAGTTAATAGTTTGTTTATAGCAGAGCATATGGATGTAATAAATAGCTTAAAAGATTTGTATGTACACTAAATATTCATTTTATTACATGTATTTGTTTATTTTCAAAGGACATAATTTTTATTATATTTTTATTCAAAGACTATTTATGTATTTAGCAATTTTGTTGACTATAACTTTATTATGCTTGCAGTGGGCAAATATGAAATGCATTTGTGAAATATATTGAAAGAAAGGTATGAATGATAATCTATGACAAGTGAATAGTATAAGAAAAAATGTATCAAAATGGGTGCATAGTGGAATGAAATGAAGGATTTTATGTATGTTAACCAATGATTAATGATATGCAAGATAGAATGAAAGATTTAATTATTTATTATTGCTCAAGTTCTGTGTATCTTGACAAAATATATTTATATATGTATATAGAATAAAGCTGAAGATGCACATTTTATGTACAGTTTTAATGATATTTAGGAGACTATGTATTCATTTATATTTATCATTAAATTCCATTTAACACAATTTTGTAAAGAAGAGTGATGTATATTGGTCTTCATATTAATTTTTAAAATAGATTTGAATGTTTTTGTACTATAAAGTGTAATATGCACAGGACATGTATGTCTGGTATAAATTGTTTGTGTGAAGTTCTTTTTCTTTCAGCGTTGGAATGTATTTGTAGATATCTTAATTTAATAGATAGAAAAGAACTTTAAATGGGTGAAAACACCATTGATTCCCACCCTATATCTGCAATGTATTCAGCAGTGGTGGTATTCCCATTTACATTTGTAGAGTATTCTAGCCACACAAAGTGTTGGTTACTAGGAAACCATGTTAATGACTTTGTTAATGATATGTCTGTTGAATGAATTACAATGTTATAAATATTGATATTGTATCACAAGATATTAAATGAGATGCATCAGTATTTGGATTCTTATTGGGACTCCTGATGTAGTGTTCATCCTTTGGCAATCACCTTCATGTGATTATTATTGAGACTTAAGTAAGCTATGGTGATCACTCCTGATCTGGTGTCCTTCCTTCACGCAATCAACTTCATGTGATTATTATTGAGGCTCAAGTAAGCTATGGTGATCACTCCTGATCTGGTGTCCTTCCATTGTGAGATCACTTTCATGTGATATTTATTGAGACTTAAGTAAACTTTGTGATCACTCCTGATTTGGTATCCATCCTTTGTGCAATCACCTTCAAGTGTTCATTATAGAGACTTAAGTAAACTATGGCAATCACTCCTGATCTGGTGTCCTTCCTTCGTACAATCACCTTCATGTGATTTTTATTGAGGCTGAGGTAAACAGTGGTGATCACTTCTGATCTGGTGTCCTTCCTTCGTACAATCACCTTCAAGTGATTATTATTGAGGCTTAAGTAAACTATGGTGATCACTCCTGATCTAGTGTCCTTCCATCGTGAGATCACCTTCTTGTGATTTTTATTCATGCTGAAGTAAACTATGGTGATCACTCCTGATCTGGTGTCCTTCTATCGTGAGATCACCTTCATGTGATTTTTATTGAGGCTGAAGTAAACTATGGTGATCACTCCTGATCTTGTCTCCTTCCATCGTGAGATCACCCTCGTGATATTTTTTTAAGCTTAAGTAAACTGTGGTGATCACTCCTGATCTTGTGTCCTTCCATCGTGAGATCACCTTCATGTGATTTTTGAGGCTTAAGTTAACTATGGTGATCACTCCTGATCTGGTGTCCTTCCTTCGTACAATCACCTTCATGTGATTTTTATTGAGGCTTAAGTAAACTATGGTGATCACTCCTGATCTAGTGTCCTTCCATTGTGAGATCACCTTCAAGTGATTATTATTGAGGCTTAAGTAAACTATGGTGATCACTCCAGATCTGGTGTCAGTCCTTTGTGCAATCACCTTCAAGTGATATTTATTGAGACTTAAGTAAACTTTGTGATCACTCCTGATTTGGTATCCATCCTTTGTGCAATCACCTTCAAGTGTTCATTATAGAGACTTAAGTAAACTATGGCAATCACTCCTGATCTGGTGTCCTTCCTTCGTACAATCACCTTCATGTGATTTTTATTGAGGCTGAGGTAAACAGTGGTGATCACTCCTGATCTGGTGTCCTTCCCTCGTACAATCACCTTCAAGTGATTATTATTGAGGCTTAAGTAAGCTATGGTGATCACTCCTGATCTGGTGTCCTTCCTTCACGCAATCAACTTCATGTGATTATTATTGAGGCTCAAGTAAGCTATGGTGATCACTCCTGATCTGGTGTCCTTCCATTGTGAGATCACTTTCATGTGATTTTTATTGAGGCTTAAGTAAACTATGGTGATCACTCCTGATCTGGTGTCCTTCCATCGTGAGATCACCTTCATGCGATTTTTATTGAGGCTTAAGTAAACTATGGTGATCACTCCTGATCTGGTGTCCTTCCTTCGTACAATCACCTTCATGTGATTTTTATTGAGGCTTAAGTAAACTATGGTGATCACTCCTGATCTAGTGTCCTTCCATTGTGAGATCACCTTCATGTGATTTTTATTGAGGCTTAAGTAAACTATGGTGATCACTCCTGATCTGGTGTCCTTCCTTCGTACAATCACCTTCATGTGATTTTTATTGAGGCTTAAGTAAACTATGGTGATCACTCCTGATCTAGTGTCCTTCCATTGTGAGATCACCTTCATGTGATTTTTATTGAGGCTGAAGTAAACTATGGTGATCACTCCTGATCTGGTGTCCTTCCATCGTGAGATCACCTTCTTGTGATTTTTATTCATGCTGAAGTAAACTATGGTGATCACTCCTGATCTGGTGTCCTTCTATCGTGAGATCACCTTCATGTGATTTTTATTGAGACTGAAGTAAACTATGGTGATCTCTCCTGATCTGGTCTCTTTCCATCGTGAGATCACCCTCATGTGATATTTTTTTAAGCTTAAGTAAACTGTGGTGATCACTCCTGATCTTGTGTCCTTCCATCGTGAGATCACCTTCATGTGATTTTTATTGCGGCTTAAGTAAACTATGGTGATCACTCCTGATCTGGTGTCCTTCCTTTGTACAATCACCTTCATGTGATTTTTATTGAGGCTTAAGTAAACTATGGTGATCACTCCTGATCTAGTGTCCTTCCATTGTGAGATCACCTTCAAGTGATTATTATTGAGGCTTAAGTAAACTATAGTGATCACTCCTGATCTGGTCTCCTTCCATCGTGAGATCGCCTTCATGCGATTTTTATTGAGGCTGAAGTAAACTATGGTGATCACTCCTGATCTGGTCTCCTTCCATCGTGAGATCGCCTTCATGCGATTTTTATTGAGGCTGAAGTAAACTATGGTGATCACTCCTGATCTGGTGTCCTTCCTTCGTGCGATCACCCTCATGTGATTTTTATTGAGGCTGAAGTAAACTATGGTGATCACTCCTGATCTGATATCTGTTTTTGTAAGATCACCCTCGAGTGATTATTATTGAGGCTTTTAACTACCGTTAAGGGATGAATCCATGGCAGGTTCCAAGAGGATACCCTTCTTTGGCAAACTTCCTCTTCATACTGGCTGCATAAATCAAACAAGAGGCCCAAGTGGGCCTATATCGCTCACCTGAGCACAAAATGCATATTTACAAGCAAGCAAGAAATTCTGTGCAGGGGTTCTGGAGAGGAAGATGAAAATGTGTCAATCAAACAGAGCCAATGGCAGCCATCTTGGATTACGGATCGGCATGAAAAACCTATACTTGGTAGAGGACCTTGAGTACTTACTTTCTATGCAGTTTGGTGAAATTTTGTGCAGTGGTTCTGGAGAAGAAGTTGAAAATGTGTCAACCAATCAGAGTCAATGGCGGCCATCTTGGATCATGGATCGGCATAAAAAACACCAAACTTGGTTGAGGACCTTGAGTACTTACTTTCTATGCAGTTTGATGAATTCCTGTGCAGTGGTTCTGGAGAAGTCGAAAATGTGTCAACAAATCAGCGTCAATGGCGGCCATCTTGGATCACCGATCGGCATAAAAAAACAAACTTGGTAGAGGACCTTGAGTACTTACTTCCTATGAAGTTTGGTGAAATTCTGTGAAGCAGTTCTGGAGAAGAAGTCGAAAATGTGTCAACCAATCAGAGCCAATGGCGGCCATCTTGGATCACGGATCGGCATAAAAAATACAAACTTGGTAGAAGACTTTGAGTACTTACTTCCTATGAAGTTTAGTGAAATTCTGTGTAGCATTTCTGGAGGAGAAGTCGAAAATGTGTCAACCAATCAGAGCCAATGGCGGCCATCTTGGATCACGGATCGGCATAAAAAACACAAACTTCGTAGAGGACCTTGAGTACTTACTTCCTATGGAGTTTGGTGAAATTCTGTGCAGCGGTTCTGGAGAAGAAGTCTAAAATGTAGAAAAGTTAACGACGGACGCTGCACTATGACAATAGCTCACTTGAGCTACGCTCAGTTGAGCTAAAAACAATTGCATTAGTGGGATCAAGATACTTCCAAATTTTTCATGTGCTCAAGGTGCTTATGTTACCAATATACCCGGTAGGCCTACCGGTATATCTCATCAAAAAGGGTGAAAATAATGGGTTACAGAGAGACTGCTGGTTCATAAAACTGAGTAATATGACCAATCAAAGTGTAGAGTGTAATACCAATGTATCTTTACATACAACTCTAGATCAGTTGAAAAAATAAACCAGTAAAAGTCAAACTGGTTTCAACTCTCTTTAAAGTGAGTCTTTTTCACATATTAGCGTCATTTTTAGGTATGTATGCAAGTATGTATTAGCATAAAGCCTTTCTCTGCTAACTCTAATCAGAAAATGTTGATCTTGAGATCCCTTTTTCCCAAATTTCGATATAGGCCAGTTATGTCAAGCTGATAAAGGTTTCGATTTGTTTCCTTGACCAGACATGATTGTGAAACACTGCACAAAATGAAAATATCTTGCCACAAGGAACACATGAAAATTTTAAGCCCTTTTTTCTGTGATTAACAAGAGCAACGCCTAGTGTGGCATAATATGCCCGTCGCTTAATTCGGACGGGATCATTTTCATGAAAAACATCTGACGTTTACTAAAATTAATTGCGTTTCATAGCATTTTATCATAGGAATAAATCCAAGGACAATAACTCCTGCAGAAATGGTCCTATCCACCCCCCCCCCCTTTAACACCTCCTAAAATTATAAATTTCTCAAAAATAAAGGAAAAGATATCTTTAAAAACCCGTAATATATGTGATAGTTGGTACATTTTATTTGTTTCATGATCAATTTCATAATGTTTTGACAAAAAATAGATTTTTAATGAATTTCCGAAAAATTTTTGAAATTTATAAGTCCAAGGCCATAAATCCGTCAAAAGTAGGTCAATCGTATCAAAACTCGAACTGGTACTGACGCCGCTTGAAATAAAGCTATATACCAATTTTCAACTCAATATCATGTGAGACAGCAAAAAAGTCTGGAAAACATGACCTAGGACATATGGTCCCCCCCCTATATTATAAATTTCTCAAAAATGAAGAAAAAGATATTAAAACCCATAATATATGTGATAGTTGGTACATTTTACTTGTTTCATGATCAATTTCATAATGTTTTGACAAAAAATAGATTTTTAATGAATTTCTGAAAAATTTTTGAAATTTATAAGTCCAAGGGCCATAAATCCGTCAAAAGTAGGTCAATCGTAACAAAACTCGAACTGGTACTGACGCCGCTTGAAATAAAGCTATATACCAAATTTCAACTCAATATCTTGAAAGACGTCAACATGACCCCGGACGGACGGATGTAAGGACGGGTGTATAAGGTGTATAAAAAGTGAAGTCCAACACGACTATCTGATAAGGTCACAAGGTCATCAAGAGCAAAGCCTAGCTTGGCATAGTATGCTCATTGGTGCAATTGTTTGAAAGTTATGGACCAGACAAAGATTTACCCATCATATGTACTGTGACCTTGTCCTTGCAGATACGACCTTGGTTCAAGATCATGACACACCTCGATCTGATTAAATCTTATCTTTATTCCACTTCTCTATTTGTTCTACTGCAGGTTAAGATTTGGCGAAACCCCGTAAGGGGTCGTGTTCTGATAAACTCTGATTTTCAGCCAATCAGTGAATCGGCTGCAAATTCCTAGGAATGAAATTAACATTCCCAGCGTGCGTGACCTACAAGGTAGTCTTTGAACAGCGTTTGTTACATATTGCGTCACTTACACATGCCTAACCAAGTCATTGATTGGCTATGGGAAATAACGGTTTCGGTGACTGACACGTCATCAGAGTTCATCAGAACATAACCCCTCACAGGGTTTCACCAGATCTTTATCCGGAATGGGATAAATAGAGAAGCACAATACAGATGTGGCTTTAATCAAATTGGACACACCCATGGGTCCTGAGCAACAATTCTGTGAAATATTACTTTTATACATGCAAGGAAAAAAAGGTTATAGTGCAGACAAATATTTACCCATCATAACCAGTGTGACTTTGACCTTGAAGACACAGCTTGGGTCCTGGGCAACAAAATCTGTGAAATATCAGTGTTAGGGATGAAAAGCTATGGCCCTGACAAAGACTTGCCCATCATATGCATTGTGACTCTGATGTTGCAGATGAATCCCTAGCCCCCACTGTTGAAGATACAGTTAAAGGATTATTTTTTGAAATGTTGGTCAAACATGAAAGGTCAAGATCACAAATTATGGTATCAGTGGGGAGGTTTGGCTACAAGAAAGACACATGAAATATGAATACACTTGCTCCAATGATTGGAGAGTTAAGGCCAAAATTATAGTATCAATTAGAAAGGTGTCAAAAAGAACATGTGAAATATCAAAGCATTATCTCCTATGGTACAAAAGTGAAGGTCAAGAAGCCAGAGTTTACGGTACCAATGGAAAAGTTTGTTACAAGAAACACATAGAAAGACAAGAGGCCCAAGTGGACCTATATCGCTCACCTGAGTATCTAGATGATCAGTCATGCATGAAGGAAGAATTCATTTATTTTTGCATTAATGTGACTAAGTCAACACAAATGTTGAAAATATGTCAAATTTTATTTCAGGCTAGAATAAAAAACAACACTTTTTTGCACATCCATTAAGGTGATTTTGATATTAAGCATTTCCTTTGTCTCTGCAAGATGTCATTCAGGGCAACAAGTTAGTCATTTTCTGTAGGTGGGGCCTTTTGTTGACTGATTTCAAGTCTGGGTCATGAACAGCAATTGTTTCAAATATTGTCCAGATCTAACTTAAAATTGCCTAATTTCATATGTTGAGTGTTGAGAAACATCTAAAAACTTATTTAGATGTGTAAAGAAATGAAAAAAAAATTTTTGACCACAGCTGGATTTGAACCGCTACTCTCCATATTTCAATTACCAAGTGGTATATGTACCATTGTGAGACCTACTTTTTAGACATGGTGGCATTATCTGTTAACCAATTTGGATGAATTTTACCAAATTGATAGAGGACCTTTAGTACTTCATGTATTCCATGTTTCATTAAAATTTTTCATGTGGTATAACAGCAGAAGTGAAAAATGTGATTGAATTGTTCCTATACACCCTCATTTGGAAATCTTAAAAATTCATAGAAAATCTAAAAATTGAGATATTGACAAAATTCTTTCAAAGTAACAATCCTTACCATAATTATGATCACTATAGTCCATAAGAAATCATCATTATTAATTAACTAGGAAATATGACACTTTTCTGCATTGAATCACCAAGTCCAAAGAAATGTCGAAAAAAAATTCTAAAATTTGATTTTGGAAGGAAACCAAAATGACAATACGTCTTCACTCATCCCTCTAGATCATTTCTATGCATTCTGTTTGTCTCTGTATACAGCCCGTATGAAAAAGAATATTGTTAAAGGAGGGAACTCTTTTGTGACCTACTTTTGACTATGTTGGCGCCACCTGTAAAAGAGGTCTGGACGAAAACAAAAAAATTTGAAGAGGATCATAAGTGACTTATTTCGACCAAGATTTATTAAAATCCTTCAAACAATTATGTAGAAAAAGTTGAAAATGTCAAAAACGGTTTGTCTCTGTATGCCCCCAGTCTGAAGGAGAAGTTTGTCAAAGGAGGGTACCCTCTTTGACCTACTTTTGCCTGTAGTGGCGCCACCTGTGGACGGATCCTGACAAAGATGACCAGATTTGTAGGGGACCTTGAGTACTTGATGCATACCAAGTTTCATCAAATTCCTTTCTGCGGTTCTGAAGAAAAAGTTTAAAATGTGAAATGTTTACACCAATTGTCCCCCCCCCCCCTTTTTTCTTGAAAGTCTTAAAAAATTCATAAAAAAAAATTTCTTCACAGTAGTATTTCTTACCTTAAAAATGATCAAATTAAACAAAATTAATGCATCAATGTTTACTAAAAGAAAAAAATACCTCTTTTTTGCATTAAAATTACAAAGTCCAAAAAAAACGTCAAAAATTATTTATCGGATTTCAACGATATGAACAAACTTGAGACATACATCCTTCTAGATTACTCAGATGCCATTAGCTTTATATTCCATACATTGGTTCTGGAGAAGAAGATTTTCAAAGAGGGGTACCCTCTGAGATCTATTTTTAGTAATGGTGGTGCCACCTGTTGAGGGATTTATATGAAATGAACAAATTTGGTAGAGGACCCCTAGTACTTCATCCATACCAAGTTTCATGAAAATCCTTTAAGCGGTTCTGAAAAAAAAGTTGAAAATGTGAAAAGTTTACGGACGGACGAAGAATGATGACAATAGCTCACTTGAGCCCTTGGCTCAGGTGAGCTAATAAAAGCAGTGGCTGGTATGGTTGAAAAATCATGTCAAATGTAAAGTTGCTTATAGATAAACACACAGATAGGACATAAACAGTTTGCTCCAGATCCATCGCTCCAAGGACAAAAATTGAAAAAAGATTCAGATCTAATCTTTTTGCACATATTTGTGTCATTGTATAGATTTATGCAATGCAGGGAAGCAAGTTTACAGTCATGCATTTTCAGTTGTCAAACACACCAACCAAGAGAATCTATGTATCTGGAAATTCTAAGCAATCGTTTTTTGTGAATAAGGAAATTGTGCTCACTTGAGCTATATAGGCTTATTTGGGCCTTTTGTATAAAAATAACACAGACTGAAAATCATTTCTACTTACTTTTATTACAGTATGTTTTTGTTTTACACCAAAAAGTCAAAATTTGAGGTTGTTATAAATGAGCATAGTCATACAGTTGGGTGCAGTCCTACATTCATTTATTTTATTTATTTTAGGTTTTCGTTCTGAAAATCAGTCATAAAGTTTAGTCAAGTGTACTTGATATCAAGTTTACTTAAAGTAATTCCATCTTCAAGTTTACTATCATGTATATAGAAGTAAACTAAACTTGAAGTGCACTCGGAGTAAACTTGGAATGAAGTTTAGTACTAAACTTGGAATCAAGTTTACTACTTAACTTGATTTCAAGTTTACTCTGTTGTCGCCAAGTAAACTTAACAAGAGGCCAAAATGGGCCTATATCGCTCACCTGAGCACAAATTGCTTATTTACAATAAAATGACAGCTCATTTCAGTAGAAAATTTTGCTTTTTTTCTACAAGACTTTCTATAAGGTTTGGTGATATTTTGTGCAGTCGTTTTGAATCAGAGCCAATGGCAGCCATCTTGGATTACGGATGGGCACGAAAAACACAAACTTGGTAGAGGACCTTGAGTACTTACTTCCTATGAGGTATGGTGGAATTCCGTGCAGCCGTTCTAAAGAAAAAGTCCAAAATGTGTCAACCAATCAAAGCCAATAGCAGCCATCCTGGATTACGGATCAGCACGAAAAACACACACTCGGTAGAGGACCTCGAGTACTTACTTCCTATGAGGTTTGGTGAAATTCTGTGCAGCGCTTCTGGAGAAGAAGTCCAAAATGTGTCAACAAATCAGAGCCAATTGCAGCCATCTTGGATTACGTATTGGCACGAAAAACACAAACTTGGTAGAGGACCTTGAGTACTTACTTCCTATGAGGTTTGGTGGAATTCTGTGCAGCCGTTCTAGAGAAAAAGTCCAAAATGTGTCAACCAATCAGAGCTAATGGCAGCCATCTTGGATTATGGATCGACACGAAAAACACAAAATTGGTAGACCTTGAGTACTTACTTCCTATGAGGTTTGGTGAAATTCTGTGCAGCACTTCTGGAGAAGAAGTCCAAAATGTGTCAACCAATCAGAGCCAATGGCGGCCATCGTGGATTACGGATGGGCACAAAAAGCAAAAACTTGGTAGAGGACTTTGAGTACTTACTTCCTATGAGGTTTGGCGGAATTCTGTGCAGCAAGAGAGAAGAAGTCCAAAATGTGTCAACAAATCCGAGCCAATTGCAGCCATCTTGGATTACGGATTGGCACGAAAAACACAAACTTGGTAGAGGACCTTGAGTACTTACTGCCTATGAAGTTTGGTGAAATTCTGTGCAGCGGTTCTGGAGAAAAAGTCGAAAATGTAGAAAAGCTAACAACGTATGACGGACAGCGATTGATCACAATAGCTCACTTGAGCCTTTGGCTCAGGTGAGCTAAAAAACAGTCATAAAGTTAACTTGAAGTGCACTGCATATAAGGTTATGACTGCACCTAACTGTATAAATCAATAGTGTGTGATTGCTCTCATATCTTAAGATATATTACTGTGATCTGCAACTGTTTTCTCATATCTTTAGGTATATTAATATTGAAGCAGTCCTGAATCAGCAAACACAGGACATAACTCATTCTGCTAAAATACAATTCTTACTGCAATAAGTGTACATATAATGTAGTCATATAATAAATCAGTTCGTAAGTCTTCACTTATCTTGGTGATTCATCCTGCTGTGGCCATTAAACTTCAACACTGTCTTGGCAGTACACCATTCATGGCAAATATAGTTCCAACATTGTATTGGCAGAACGCCATTCATGGCAAGTATAGTTCCACCACTGTCTTGGCAGTACATCATTCATGGCAAGCATAGTTCCAACATTGTCTTGGCAGTACACCATTCACGACCAGTATAGTTCCAAAATTGTCTTGGCAGAACACCATTCATGGCCAGTATAGTTCCATCACTGTCTTGGCAGTACATCATTCATGGCAAGTATAGTTCCAACATTGTCTTGGCAGAACACCATTCATGGCCAGTATAGTTCCACCACTGTCTCGGCAGTACATCATTCATGACAAGTATAGTTCCAACATTGTCTTGGAAGTACACCATTCATGGCCAGTATAGTTCCAACATTGTCTTGGAAGTACACCATTCGTGGCCAGTATAGTTCCACCACTGTCTTGGCAGTACATCATTCACGACCAGCATAGTTCCAACATTGTCTTGGCAGTACATCATTCGTGGCAAGTATAGTTCCAACTTTGGCTTGGCAGTACATCATTCACAGCCAGTATAGTTCCAACACTGTTTTGGCAGTGCACCATTCATGGCCAGTATAGTTCCAATATTGTTTTTGCATTACACTAATCACAGCCAGTAAAGTTCCAACATTGTCTTGGCAGTACATCATTCACGGCCCGTATAGTTCCAACATTCTTGGCAGTACATTATTCACGGCCAGTATAAGTTCCAACACCCTCTTGGCAGTACACCATTCACGACCAGTATAGTTCAAACATTGTCTTGGCAGTACACCATTCATGGCCAGTATAGTTCAAACATTGTCTTGGCAGTACATATTTCACTGACAATATAGTTCCAAGACTGTCTTGGCAGTTTACCATTCATGGCCAGCATAGTTCCAACATTGTCTTGGCCGTATATCATTCTTGGCCAATATAGTTCTAACATTTTCTTGGCACTTCACTGATCATTGTCAGTATAGTTCTAACATTGCGTTGGCACTTTACTTAATTACGGCCAGTACAGTTCTAACACTGTCTTAGCAATTAAGTATAGTTCTAACATTGGGTTGAGAGTTCACTAAATTATGGCCACCACAGTTCTAACATTGCCTTGGTAGTTCATTTAATATGACAAGTACACTTCTAATGTTGTCTTAGCAGTTCACTAAATCATGTCCAGTACAGTTCTAAAATTGTCTTAGCAGTTCATTAAATCACAGACCATACAGTTCTAACATTTACTTGGTAGTACACTAAATCACAGATCATACAGTTCTAACATTTACTTGGTAGTACACTAAATCACAGACTATACAGTTCTAACATTGTTTTGGTAGTACACTAAATCACAGACCATACAGTTCTAACATTTACTTGGTAGTACACTAAATCACAAACCCTACAGTTCTAACATTGTCTTGGTAGTACACTAAATCACAGACCATACAGTTCTAACATTTACTTGGTAGTACACTAAATCACAAACCCTACAGTTCTAACATTGTCTTGGTAGTACACAAAATCACGGCCAATACAATTCTAACACTGTCTCGGTAGTCGACTAAATCACTAACATGGGCTTGGTTTTCATTTAATCACAGTCAGTACATTTCTTACCGTGCCTTTGCAGATCACTTGATCATGGTAAATAGAGTTCTAATGTTGTCTTGACAGCTCCCTGAACCATGATCATTTCAGTTCTAATGTAGTCTTGACAGCTCCCTGAACCATGATCATTTCAGTTTTAATGTAGTCTTGACAGCTCACTGAACCATGATCTATTTAGTTTTAATGTAGTCTTGACAGCTCATTGAACTATGATCATTTCAGTTTTAATGTAGTCTTGACAGCTCACTGAACTATGATCATTTCAGTTTTAATGTAGTCTTGACAGCTCACTGAACC
The DNA here is from genome assembly GCA_035048485.1 of Pteria penguin. Classification (NCBI taxonomy): domain Eukaryota; kingdom Metazoa; phylum Mollusca; class Bivalvia; order Pterioida; family Pteriidae; genus Pteria; species Pteria penguin. The sequence continues at coordinate 88,162,622 of CM068580.1, forward strand.
ATGATCTATTTAGTTTTAATGTAGTCTTGACAGCTCACTGAACTATGATCATTTTAGTTTTAATGTAGTCTTGACAGCTCACTGAACCATGATCATTTCAGTTCTAATGTTGTCTTGACAGCTCACTGAACCATGATCATTTCAGTTTTAATGTAGTCTTGACAGCTCACTGAACCATGATCAGTTCAGTTTTAATGTAGTCTTGACAGCTCACTGAACCATGATCAGTTCAGTTTTAATGTAGTCTTGACAGCTCACTGAACCATGATCATTTCAGTTTTAATGTAGTCTTGATAGCTCACTGAACCATGATCAGTTCAGTTTTAATGTTGTCTTGACAGCTCCCTGAACCATGATCATTTCAGTTTTAATGTAGTCTTGACAGCTCACTGAACCATGATCATTTCAGTTTTAATGTAGTCTTGACAGCTCACTGAACCATGATCAGTGCAGTTTTAATGTAGTCTTGACAGCTCCCTGAATCATGATCATTTCAGTTTTAATGTAGTCTTGACAGCTCACTGAACCATGATCAGTTCAGTTTTAATGTAGTCTTGACAGCTCACTGAACCATGATCATTTCAGTTTTAATGTAGTCTTGATAGCTCACTGAATCATGATCAGTTCAGTTTTAATGTTGTCTTGACAGCTCCCTGAACCATGATCATTTCAGTTTTAATGTAGTCTTGACAGCTCACTGAACCATGATCATTTCAGTTTTAATGTAGTCTTGACAGCTCACTGAACCATGATCAGTGCAGTTTTAATGTAGTCTTGACAGCTCCCTGAATCATGATCATTTCAGTTTTAATGTAGTCTTGACAGCTCACTGAACCATGATCAGTTCAGTTTTAATGTAGTCTTGACAGCTCCCTGAACCATGACCATTTCAGTTTTAATGTAGTCTTGACAGCTCACTGAACCATGATCAATTCAGTTTTAATGTAGTCTTGACAGCTCACTGAACCATGATCATTTCAGTTTTAATGTAGTCTTGACAGCTCCCTGAACCATGATCATTTCAGTTTTAATGTAGTCTTGACAGCTCACTGAACCATGATGTATTTAGTTTTAATGTAGTCTTGACAGCTCACTGAACTATGATCATTTTAGTTTTAATGTAGTCTTGACAGCTCACTGAACCATGATCATTTCAGTTCTAATGTTGTCTTGACAGCTCACTGAACCATGATCATTTCAGTTTTAATGAAGTCTTGACAGCTCACTGAACCATGATCATTTCAGTTTTAATGTAGTCTTGACAGCTCACTGAACCATGATCATTTCAGTTTTAATGTAGTCTTGACAGCTCACTGAACCATGATCATTTCAGTTTTAATGTAGTCTTGACAGCTCCCTGAACTATGATCATTTCAGTTTTAATGTAGTCTTGACAGTTCCCTGAACCGTGATCAGTTCAGTTTTAATGCTGTCTTCGTAGTTCACTTATTCATGGCAGTTCATTGAAACATGACCATTTAAAGGAAGTACATCTAGATACCTCAGCAGTTCATTGAAATGTGGCCAGTACACCTTTACCATCTTTGCAATTCAATGACTCATGACAAACTTGGTTCTAATGTTGTCTTATTAATTCAGTTGTTCTTGTGATAAGTCATTATAGCTAGTATAAATGTACTCTTTGTGAAAACTGCAATGATGTTAGTTGAACGCTTTACACTGAAGGTGGGTCACTTATCACCAAAGAAGTTCTGAACATGGTGTGCACTCGCCTTTCCAATCACCAATGACAGCTCCTATATACCAAAAAAAAAAAAAAAGAAAACATGATCAGGTATGAAAGAAAGTTCTTAACAAAAAGCAAATATAAGCCTGTAATGCATTAACATTTAACACATCTAGATTACTTCACGTACATAGTGACAGTCTGATGCATTGCATCAACCTTGGCAACACACCTACTAAAAGCAGTCAGGAATTTTTCATGTGACAACCTTTACTTAGAACGGGATGCCTGTATTAACTGTTATGTTCAAAAGACAGGTCACTGTTTGGGCTGAAACTAAGTCAAAGCTAAGCATATACTACAGTCTATGCCAACTCAATAGTACACATGCTAATTCCCACTAACAGTTACCGACTTTTAGTGATAGATATTGTTCAGCTTAGTTGAGTGAAAGGTTCAAAAAAGCTACTGTCATAGTACAATGTTTGTCATTTGTTTGTCCATCTTGCATCCATTAACTTTTCACACTTTCAAACTGATGCAACTTGGTATGGATGAAGTACTCAAGGTCTCTCTACAATGCTAAAATAAGTTGAATGCTTTTTAATATGCTAAAGGGATTTTTACCATTTCCAGGAACATATATTCAAGAGAGCTAATGCCATACCCTTGGTGACGTCATCAGCATTAAATGGCAATGAATGCCAGGTAAAAGTTTTTCAAATTAGCAAAACTCCTCTAACATATAAGGAACACAGTTTATATTTCATATCTGACCTTGATTTTCAAACACTAAATTAGAGTTTTAAAAACTTTAGCCTTGGCCATATCTTTTAAATAGAAGACAATATTGCTTTCATACTTGGCAAGCATATGGCCATTCTTTGTGACTTCAGCTTTTGTTTGATGCCCTTTTTTCTTTGTGACTTTTACCCATACCTTATAATCAATTTTCATAAATTTTAACCTTGGCCATATCTTTAAAGAGCAAGAGATGGGCATTCTACAATGTACATTCATTGTGATTAGAGCTTGTGAGTAAACAACGAAGAAGTGTTGAAGGGTTAACCATTACTCGTAGTCCATGGAATAAAACCTCAACAGTTACATGAACTAAAACCTCAACAGTTAATCTTACACAGAAAATTAAACAAAAATATCTTATTCACTGTTTTGATAACTTTAAAGTACATACATGTACAATATTGCACAAAGCTGAATCAGACTCTTTTTGTACAAACTAATATTTTCATTTACAACTTGAAGATCATCACAGTTAGGTGCAATATCAGTTTTATTGCTTTGATAGGGAATTTCCTTGGTTAAAAATGAGTACATTTTTTGATGCTAAAGTAAAGCATATAAGATCAATCTTTTGTTTTTATAAGGACATAATCTAACATTCTAACAACTACCATTTGTTTAAAAATGTCATTCCCTTATTACTTATTACTATAAAAAACTGAGAAATCACCAATGTGTTACTTTCAGCCTTGCAGCATTTACTTTTAATGCAATATTCAGTTCTGCATCCAACTTTGTGAGGTTTTGCATTCCTTTAAATTTAAATGGAACCATCATTGGTGTTGTCATTTCACATCTCAAATTTATATACAGTAAAACTGCTGTTATTTATTCTATAGGAATTTGCCTATCTCCAAACAGAATTTTTGATACTTTGTTATCGAAAGAAGCTTTTATGGAAACACCTAGTATATTAGGTACAACAAAGTGGGAGTAAGAGAAAGGTCAACTTTGTTCTTATATTGTAATTTGTAAACAATTTTTCATGATAAAAAGTGAAGTTAATGAACAATAAATCTATGTTTTATGCTCAAAAATCTCAGATTAGCAACATAATTTTTAGTAATTATCTTGACAATATTAAGAATGTACCACTACCCTTGATGGATTAATGTATGATTCCAATTTTTACAGGCAACCTGAGCAAACTCTGCCAGTGCATCTACCGCTGAAATTCAACAATCAATATGGCATTTGTTTCTGTAATTACAATGTTTCTTAATCCCCCATGATGTATGTTCATCTTACCTCAAAACTGGCTTGACATATACTATTAATACCTGAAAGAAAATGTAAATCAAGACATTAAGTTAGAATTAATTATGCTAGTATACTTCTTACGACATTTTGCTCAACTCTTTACAGGACTGATCTGGATCAGTCTGTGTTAAGCCTGAGACTGAGAAGTTCAAGATTTGAACTGGTCTGGATCAGTCAGTGCTAATCCTGAAACTGAGAAGTTTCTGGTTGGAGCTGGTCTGGATCAGTCAATGCTAATCCTGAAAATGAAAAGTTCCAGGTTTGAGCTGGTCTGGATCAGTCAGTGATAAACCTGAGACTGGGAAGTTACAGGTTTGAGCTGGTCTGGATCAATCAATGCTAAGCATGAGACTGGGAAATTACAGGATTGAGCTGGTCTGAATCAGTCAGTGCAAAGCCTGAGACTTAGAAGTGACAGGTTAGAGCTGGTTTGATCAGTCAGTGCTAAACCTGAGACTGAGAGGTTACAGGTTTGAGCTGGTCTCGATCAGTCAATGCTATTTTTTGTTTGTTTTGTTTGATTATTGTTTTACGTCACTCCACGATTATTTCATGTATATGGTGACGGCATCTGCCTGATGCAGTGCATACAAATTTAGACCTTTGCAACGGACCCATCCGAAGCAGTGAGGGATCTTTTATGTGCCACGCCTACCGTGACACGGGACCTCGGTTTTTACTGTCTCATCCTAAAGACAGAACACCGGTGTGCCCCGGGCGGGAGTCAAACCCGCGATCTCTCGATCACGAGCCGAGCACCTTATCCACTAGGCCACACCGGCTTCAGTCATTGCTAAGCCTGAGACTGGGAAGTTAAGGTTTAAGCTGGTCTGGAACAAGTTTGAGCTGGTCTGGATCAGTCAGTGATAAACCTGAGACTGAGAAGTTACAAGTTTGAGCTGGTCTGGATCAGTCAGTGCTAATCCTGAAACTGAGAAGTTACAGATTTGAACTGGCATGAATCAATCAGTGCGAAGCCCGAGACTGAAAAGTTACAGGTTTGAGCTGGTCTGGATCAGCCAATGATAAACCTGAGACTGAGAAGTTGATAAATGACCCTGAACATAAAAGGCATTCTTCCTTGACAGAGGTTATAAAAATTGATAGTTACTAAAATCTATGACCTTGCCTTGAATTATAAACATATAAACAATTTTGTCTTGTAATTGACTTTGTTAAACCTATAAAGTTTGGGCACAAATACGTAATATACTTACTCTTGTAGTTTTCAAGAAGTGCTGTGGCCTTAACATGCCCCAGTTTAGGTATGGACTGGACTGTATTTAATAAAGCCTGGTCAAGGGAAATAGGCTTCTTTTTCCTACAGAATGGATTAGAGTCACTGTGTCCTTCACACTGTACCTGCAGACGTTATATTTATAGTGTAAGTGAGTGTCATATTTAGTTAGAACTATATATATTGATCTTATAAAGTGAAAGGTATAACACAGCTGATGTATCTATGGCTGATCTCTTGCCTAGCAGTTTTTGCTGTGTTTGTGCAGTAAGAAGGAAAATGAAATAATGAATATCAATTAATATTGATAATTACATGTATGCTCAAACTAAGAGGAGGAATGGTACACATTAGTAATCCTTCATGTAACGAAAGTAAACAGGCCTTACTCCCTCTGATAAATTATGCTCAAATTGAAGAAATCAAATTTTGTTTTGAAAGAAGCCTCTTTAGGTGGTTGCCGTTTTAAAAGCTTTCTTATTTTTGAAATAAAACTACATAGCATTGATCCAACAGTAGAACTGTCCTGATGGGACAAATACCCCCTGCGGCAACATCTGAAGAAGGGAAAAGAAGAGGTCAAAAATTTGGTACCTACAGACAGGTCTTGCTACAAGGAATACACATCTGTAGTATGAAGGCCCCACCTCTTTTGATTCAAAAGTTATCGCTAAGGCTAAAGTTTTTCAAAAGTATGTCAGATGCCAAGGTCACAAGGTAAAAAATTTTGGTACCGACAGACAGGTCTTGCCACAAGGAATACACATCTGTAGTATGAAGGCCCCACCCCTTTTGGTTCAAAAGTTATTGCTAAAGTTAGAGTTTTTCAAAAGTAGGTCAAACATCAAGGTCAAGGAGTCAAACATTTTGGTACCGACAGAAAGGTCTTGCTACATGTGTATACACATGTCTATTATGAAGACCCAATCTCTTTTGGTTCAAAAGTTATCGCTAAGGTTAAAGTTTTTCAAAAGTATGTCAGATGTCAAGGTCACAAGGTAAAAAATTTTGGTACCGACAGACAGGTCTTGCCATAAGGAATACACATGTGTAATATGAAGGCCCCACCTCTTTTGGTTCAAAAGTTATAGCTAAAGTTAAAGTTTTTTAAAAGTAGGTCAAACATCAAGGTCAAGGAGTCAAAAGTTTTGGTACCGACAGAAAGGTTTTGCTACATGTGTACATACATATGTGCATTATGAAGACCCCAACTCTTTTGGTTTAAAAGTAATGGCCAAAGTTAAAGTTTTTCAAAAGAAGCTCAAATGTCAAAGTAAAGGCCACAAGGTCAAAATTTTTGGTGCCAACAAATAGGTCTTGCCACAAGGAATATTCATGTGCAGTATGAAGGCCCCATCTTTTTCAGTTCAAAAGTTGGCCAAGACATGCAAGTAAGGCTACAAAAGCAATATATCTTACTGTATCAAAGATGTGGTCAAGTTAAGTCTTTTAAAAAACTGACTCTTAGTCAATTTCAGAAGTAAAACAATTCCCATACCACTTGAAAAATCTTCTGATGAAAATGTAAACTCTTCTATAGTACAAGAGCTTTTGGCATTTACTCTAGGAGACTGCATCATCAGACGCTGAAGATGCAGTGCTTTAGATCTTATAATTATGAAATGAACAACACAGTTTTCTTTATGATTTTGAAACCATTAAAACAATACAAACCATGTTTGCAAGAACTGAGCCGGCATGTTTTTGGCTTGGAACTGGAAGCACTGTGAAGCCTAGTTCTAAAACACAAAACTTCTGAGCAGCTGAGAAATATTGAGTACTTGTAACTGTTCTTTCAACCAACACCACAACTTGTATCTTGTTTGCCTATACAACAGTAAAATATAGAATGTTTGTTTGTTAATTTGTTGTTTTATATTACGTCAAGATTATTTCATGCAAATCATGACAGCATCATTATGATGAACTGTGCAGAGATTATTACCTATGTATAGGACTAACCCAAAGCATTAAGGGATCTTGCGCCGATATATACTGTTATACAGGACCTTAGTTGTCTCTGTCTCATTCAAAAGGCAAAGCACTGACAAGTCGACAGCAAGGCTCGAGTCTTAGATCTAATTCAGGCATCCTAACATTTAAAATGTGCTATCTTAAATGAAGAATGCATCACAATATATGTATTTAATAGATTATATGACACACCTTCTGGAATCAATAAAGGATGCATTGCATTATATATAACATGTAATATGACAGAACTAAGCACTTAGAATCAAAGAAAGAATGCATTACAACAGGTAGTATAACAGAACTAATATCTGGAATCTTAAAACAACCCCTCCCCCCCCCACCCTTCTAAAAAAACCCCAAACAAACAAACAAAACAAAAGCCAAAAAAAAAAAACCAAACAAACAAACAAAACAAAAGCCAAAAAACAAACAAACAAAATTTATATTTTGAAGGTCTAGGAACCCCAATCTGAAGCAATATAGTTTCAAGAATGAAACCAATACTCTTCTGATAGCACAAAAGACTAGTCTGTAAGGAGAAGCTTTTTTGGTATACTAAGTGTTCTACTGAGAATTTCATTATCATTCACAATATTTTGAAAATCTGAAATGTTAAGTCTTCAGTTCAGTAAAAGTATATTATACTATAATGCAGTTAAGGTCTCATATCCTTTACATATATACTTTAGAAAGAGTATCAATAATGTGAACTTTTAAGTATTTATAGGGTCCAAATCTCAACCAACTAAAGGTCATACCCAGTAACATTCAATCAAGTTCCATATCAAAAGGAATTACCAATCAGGAAAAGTAGCAAAACTAAGATTTCCAAGATGGTTACCATGGTAGCCAATTTAAACGTCAGACTTGTCCAATTTCAATCCAAGACCAACTATATGCCATACACTATCATCAAGTCTACATGTATGTCTCATGTCAATTCAACTGAATTACCATTCAGGAAAAGTTCTAACAAGATTTTAGGAGAAGACCATAGCAGTCATTTTGGGTATTTCACAGCTCTGTTTCTCATAAAGTGACAGTAGATCATACCCCATCAGGTGGAGGTTTCAAAAATTCAACCAATCTAATTTCCATCAGAAACAACTGTCAGAGTCCTGTATCTAGGTATATGATGTAGCATTCAGAAGAAGAAATGATATAGCATACAAAATCTTCTGGCTGTTAACCAGTATACATGTAGCTCAAAATAACTGCCATAAATCTCAAATAAAAACTTAATCATACAAAATATTGTTTCATACTTTCCTAAGTTGAGCTAGTTTTCTCCGGTAACCAGTAGGTGTCACAAGGTCTGCTTCACCGACATACACTACTCCCATGCGGTTAGATGGGTAGAAATCTAGCACACCTAAATTCTCCTGGTACATTAGTTGAACTCTCCCTGGAACAATATATAACTCATAATAGCAAGATGTGTTTTGAAACACTTACATGTATGTCCCAAACTGGCACTCACATCATAAGTATTTCATAATTAGAAGGTAAAGGTCACTAGTTTAAATCTTTTGGTACCAATGCAAAGGTCTTGTCACAACAATAATGCATTTAAATTCAAGAATTCCGAAGTAAGTAAGAGAAATCCTAAACTAACAATACCTAAAATATACCTGTACTGAAAAATTGTTATCTCACTACATTGTATAAAGATTTAATAATGATTTTACATTTTCTCATCATATGACACCTGGCTGTTACTGAAAAAGACAGTAACTAAAAATTCAATAAGAATACTGAAAGATCACAATGGTTAAGTCAGCTTTTGGTGTTGCTGCTTTTGATAGGAATATAGTCATGTCACATTTAGTGACATTATTCAGTAGGTGGTTGTAACAGTCAGTTAGTGACATTATAATATGATTGGTTACCACAGACAGTTAACAACATTATACAGTTGGTGGTTGTCACAGTCAGTTAGTGACTTTGTACAGTTGGTTGTCAGTTAGTGACATTGTACAGTTGTTTGTCACAGTCAGTTAGTGACAATATACAGTTGATGGCTGTTACAGTCAGTGACATTAGATGGTTGGATGGTTGTCATAGTTAGTAATATTATATGACTGGTTGGTTGTAACAGTCTGTTAGTCACAGTATATAGTTGATTGGTTGTTACTACAATGTAACTTTGGTAAATCTAGAGTTATATACCCTGAATTGATGATGTTATGTCCGTATTTCTCCACTTAGTGGCGCAAATAAGAAATCCTACTGGAACATGTACATCATTCTTTGCTGGTGTCTGTGTCCATTCAAAAATATCCTCCATCACTTAGGTCATAAAGAATTCATGGGTGTAGAAGCTACATGTATGACAGTACAATACATGATCAATAAATCTCCTGAGAATTTACATCATCAAATTTGGACTTAGTACTGTTACAAAGAATTTGATTTGCAATATCAGAATCTAAGACTTTCTTATATCTGATGTTAGTTTTTGTTGGACTGTTATTTCTATAATAGTGTAATACCACATTAATCTTAATGTGACTTTTCACTGATTGTGGCTCCAGGTAAAATCAATGTTCAATATCTACATCACTGCCTAAATACTGCAAACATTATTGGTTGACTGATTAATGTTTATCATCAGACACTCCACATTTACTTCACGTATGAAGTGACAGCATTTGCTCAATGCTTTGCATAGAAATTTGTACCTTTGCAACAAACCCACCAAGAAGTAGTGTGAGATTATATACATGCCACGCCTACTGTGACACAGCTAGCTGGGCCTCAAACGTTATTGTCTCATCCGAAAGAAAGGACACCAGTGTACCAACGGCGAGAGTCAAAGCCAGGACCTTTCAAAAACAAAGAAGCACACCTCATCACTGAGCCACTCCTGCTTTCTGCAAACATTCATATACATTGTAAGTTTGCATAAACGAAGACTTGATTCTGAATTGGCACTGTAGACAGTCATCACTGTATGTAAACAAATGTATTATGCCCGGCCCATGTCAAAATTTCAAAATTGTTATTAAAGCGGTCAAACAGATATTAATTATTATCATATATATTACTGTACTTAAATTAGCCATTGATGGTAACTGAAATATTTTTAGGAGTGGTGGTCAGTGTTAATTTTAATGAAAATAATTGAGAAAAAAAGGGTATTATATCTAATATGAATCTGTTTTCAAAAGTAAATACACCTATAATCATGTCATTTCGAAAAATAGTTATCAATTTTACTTACGTGTAACTTCTCAATATTTCTCAAGATTTTACACTGCCTTGTTGACACAGTGATTATTTTCACTTGTCAAACAGCTAAATTTTTACCCCAAGAAATGCCTTAGCCTATAAAACTGTGAAAATTTAATCTATATATATGTCCAATTAAACAGTATACTATTTTGTTTACATCTAAGTGACTAAAGGTAAAACCACATTGGGTAGGACTATATCACTAGTTTTTAATATACATGTAGCTATGAGAAGGAATTGGATTTTAATATTACCCGGTACTTGACAGTTATGAATAAAGTTAATATAAGTAGTAAAACTTTAATACTGTTTTAAAGTTTTCAATATAGTCAACTCAAGAAGTCAGATTTTATTACCTGACTGTGGTGTTGGGAATCGGTCTAAAAACATTTATAACAAATTTATCAGAAATACTTCTCCATTGATTAATTGATTATTTTGTATTCTTTCAACCAACATTTACAAATTAGTTATCATATCAAATGGATTACCACAGTACTGAACCCTCTGATTTAATTGTTCATATATCAGAAGGCAATTCATGAGAAAAGATTTGATAATCTGGAGTGAGTTTTACTAAAGGTCGTAAGACCAAACGTAGACGTTAACTTTCCGACTAAATTTACATGAACGTCAATTGAATTTTTCTTGAAGTCTATGTTCATATGTAATTACATTAGTAAACGCTTTAAAAGTGTATGTTACATTTAGAACTCTTCAGGGAGGAGACAAATATTTCTCAGCAAGGTTTATGTCTACGTTTGGGCTTATGACCTTTAGTAAAACTCACCCCTGTCTTTGTGTTCATTCTAAACAAACAACATACATGTATGATTATGAACAGAAGGGATCCCTAAGAAAGGAGCGAGACCAGGTGCCATTTTTAATTACTAAATACATAAATAATTCAATGAAATTTGTTTTCAAGTGTCTATGTACTGTACCGTAATGTTTTTGCTTAGTAATCCACTTTTACTTAATTTCAGAATCATGATTTTAGACAAATTCTACATATGACCCTTGTCATGTCTCCTTTAAAGTTGGTTTTTTCCTTGTGAATGTCACAGATACATGTACATGTATTAATAATAAAAATTATCATCTCTGATCAGGGAAGTATACATTGATACCACACCTGTTTATTGAATATTTCTACTGTGTCCCTGGGAAATATACGATCTCGGCCAACGCTGTCATTCACAAAATTTGGAACTGCCGCTCATTTACTGTACAAAGTTTGGAACTGCGGTTTCCGTTTTCTGAACACTGGAAGCAGTTTTGGACAAAAACATTTCGTTCTTCCGAAGGCTCTATGTAGATGATAGGAACCGAAATACAATTGAAGAAATAAAAGAAGGATGGGCACGTTATTTTGGAGACCTCAGCATACATGTACCAAAATCAAAGGAATGTTATGACAAATCTTACAAAATACAAGCTGAAAAGGATGTAGAATATATAATTGCTATATGCCGAAGTGATACTTCTGAATCTAAAATGGATGTTATGTCACCCCGAAAACATCATTAAAATTGTACTGAAAATGAAAAATGGGAAAAGTCCTGATGGACACAACATCTCAGTTGAAAGCTTAACACATGGATGTGCTGCTTTATACTGTTGGCTTAGTTACCTTTTAGAACTTATCCTGCTGGTAGAGAAAAGTACCCAATAGCTTCAAAAGTGGAGTAGTTACCCCAATATATAAGAAAAACAACAGTCCAAAGGAAGACCCAAATTCGTACCGTAGAATAACCGTATCCAGTTTAATAGGCAAGATATTCGAAAGGATACATCTGGACACTGTCGAATCTAAATTAGAACAACTTCAAAACCATTTGCAAAGGGGATTTACAAAAAATACGTCGCCAGTATACGCTAACAGAGGCCATTGCAGAAGCCATAGACTTGAAACAACCATTATTTGCGGCTTATTTGAATGCGTCAAAAGCTTTCGACGTTGTTTGGCACGACTCAATGATGAAGAAATCATATCTATGTGGGCTACAAGGAAAAGATTGGCTCCTAATGAAAGATTGGTACACAAACATGGAATCTATGGTAAAATGGGAAGGGAACCTCTAACAACCATTCCAAGAGTTTCAAGGAGTGAGGCAGGGGGGATAAGGTCGCCGACAGCTTATAAAGTGTTCATAAATCCGGCTTTAGATTTATTTGAAAAACATCATAATACTGAGTCTTAAAACAGGAACAATACCAATGGGATCACAAACTTGTGCAGACGATGAACTCTTACTTTCAAAACAACATTATGAATTAAAAACCATGCTCAAAATACAAAAAGACTATGCAAACAAAGAAAGGTATACACTCAGTGAGCAGAAGAGCAAGGTCGTGATATTCAATCTCAAGGATCAGGAAACAAAAAAAAAAAAAAGGATTGTAAGGATTGTTTAGTCTCCACAACAATTATAGCCTGGAAGTGGTGGAAAGCTATACGCACATCGGAATCGAAAGAACCAGTGGGGCACCAAAATCTGGAGAAACAGGAGAGAGGGCAGTAATAACGGCTCGAAAAACAGTCTACTGCCTGATGGGCGCTGGTTTCCTGGTTACAATGGTATCAATCCCAAAGTCAGCATTAAGTTTTGGAGCGTATATGTAAAACCACGCATGTTGTATGGCTTGGAATCTCAGGTCTTAAAGGAGAAAGATGTAGCAGTTATTAACCAGTACCACAAAACTCTGTTAAAACAACTCATGCTGCTATCAAAAAAGATCGCAAACGCAGCCGTTTATATTCTGGCTGGAGAAATTCCTGTCGAAGCTGACCTGCATATCAAAATGCTTAACCAGTTAGGACATATCCTCAGAAGTGAGGGAGTAGAAAGAGATATAGCGGAAAGGCAGTTAGCACTTAAAAAGGACTCTTCCTTCAGCTGGTTCATATACGTGAAGAAAATTTTGGAAAAATATGACCTTTCTTCCATATACGATCTCTTAATGGATCCTCCCTTGAAAACAGATTGGATCTTGAAAGTAAAAAGGACAGTAGTGAACTTCTGGGTAGAGAAAATCACAACAGAATCCAAGGATAAGGTCTCTTAAAAATATCAAAAATTAAGTTATAGACGAGGAGTAGTACACAATTTATGGCTTGAAGATTCATTAGCGGTACGTAAGGCAGGAATTAAAGCGAGATTGGTCTTGGGAACCTACACCCTACAGAACAAAACTGCCTAGTACAGTCAGCATGATGTCTCGGCAACTTGCCCATTGTGCAGCGTAGAGGATGAAGACCTTGCTCATCTCCTCCTCTATTGCCTAGCTCTTTCAATTAGGGGTAAATTCGTAAATAAACTTAAAAATTTCCTAGACAACCATGGCCTTAAAGACTGCTTTGAAAATAACGAAGAACTTTTAATACATACCATTCTAGACCCAACATCTTCAAAGGTACCGGTTATTTTGCAATCTCCAAAAATGTTCAATACATAGAATCACTCTCCAGAGGATTAATGTTATGCCCTGCATGCAGCCAGGTCTACTGTCCTAGATATTAAGTTGTAACACTTACTTTATTCCCGTAGCTTCAGTTAAGGTGTACAGAGCGATGAATGTTGGTAAAACAAGTATAAGTATAAATATACAGTTTGACCTGATTATCTCATGTAAGGCCCCACATCCACTCCCCTATGACAACTGCGGGTCCAGCCCCTACGCTGTATAGTGAATATGTGTTTTATGTTATTTTACTAACATATCTTTTAAACATTTCACAAATGTGATTAAAGTTAGTATATACTTGTGTCTTAACCTGACGCAAACAATAAGAGGAACTGCAGATACTTAAAAAGCTAGCTTAACTACTGGATGGGATACAGTTTTATTAATAGAACCAAATTATTATATTGGTATACGTTAGTTTAACTTGTGCTAGGTGGGCTAGTGCTGCCAGGACATCAATAAACTGCAAACCGACCAGTCTCCCTCTTAAAGTATATTACACAAAAAGGTAACCTTTTAAATAAGTGTTTTAGACGAAGAAATGTTTCAAATTTTTACTTACTTTAAGATTGAATGAAGATGTCACACATGAGAAAACTTCTAATTCTGTTGGTTAAGCACTATTTTAAGTTCTGTAGGACAATGCTATATAAGTTCTCCACTTGTAAATATATATTCTTACTTTTAAGTCACTATATTTTATAATTTTAATACCAAAATCAGTTTTCCGCTCTTATGAGCGGTATTCCAAGCAGTGGAGGAAATTATACATAAAGATGAAGAAGAAAGTTTCTATAATATTCCGATCACAATCGATTTTTTCAAATCGTAATTGATTAATCGGTTTTTGAAGGGTCTAGTGACGATGCCGGCAATAATCGGAACAACAATGACAGATTTGAATACATGAGCAAACTGTCCGCGAGTTGTGTCGTTCGAATTTGCGTTTGTTGGTGCTTTTAAACATGCTTTTAAAAATGAAATTTTGAGGACAGATACCATCATAAAGGTAGGGTAGACATTATTTTACATGTTGGCACTTTATTTTCCTCTGATTATCATCGGAACTTGAAGGAAATACTGGTTGAAGCGGTTGCATTCTGACCGTCGTTTCCTACCGTTGGGGAAAGGGGAACAAGACGATATATATAAAGGAGGGGGGGGGGGTGTTTAGTTTTAAAAGACACCCTTTAACTAGTTCCTCCGTCAGATGTGGAGACCTCATAACCGAAGCAATCCCTATTAGACCTGGAGTAAAACAGGGAGACAACTTAAGTCCGAATCTTTTTTAATATTTTCCTAAACGATATACCAACCTATTTGCAAAATTGTAAAGATGCTATTCAGTTAAATGATAACCCTGTGAATTGTTTGTTATACACAGATGACCTGATTTTATTATCAAAATCTGCAAGTGGTCTACAAGAAAGATTAAATGCACTTAACAAATACTGTAAAGATTGGTGTCTAACAGTGAACATTAACAAAACAAAAGCGTTGGTGTTCAATAAAGCAGGTCGATTCATCTCACAAAACTTCACATTTAGAAATACCCGTATTGAATGTGTACAGAATTACAAATATTTGGGTATATATTTTAGTGCTTGTGGATCTTTCTCCTTGGCCCAGAACGAGCTTCACATAAAAAAAGCATTAAAAGCTTAGGCCACATCAAATTTATTATTAGTTCTTCAAGAGCGACCGCACCTAAAATTGTCAATTTCAAATTTTAATATTAAAAAAATAACCCCGCACGAATTTTCCAATCGAACGACAAGACATATTTTTACTTCTAGATTTGACACTTAGCTTCCATAATATGCTTTAAAAAAGATGTTACTGGTCTTCATAAATGGCCTGATAGATTCCCGAGTCAGAATTGTACACCAAATTGATGATGATTTGCGTTTAAAGCTTCAAATGGAGTAATTTTTATTGCTTAAGACATCGATATTTTCAAAATGAGGCAGATCTTATAAATATTCATACTTTCCGTAACTCTATAGGTCCTTATTTTGTCAAACTTTTGTAATTTCAACTTAATTTTGAAAATTAATTTAATTTATTTTTGAGCCCGCTCGCCCCTTAAAATTATCAAATATGTCTGAAGAACTAATAATTAATTTGGTGTGGCCTTACTTTAAATTTCAAAAAGATTTTCTAGCTCAGAATCCAAACATTGATGTAACTATCCATCTTTTTGATCATATAATTTTGCCTATTTTACTCTATGGAAGCGAGGTTGTGGGTTTCTTTTAACCAATTTTCTAATAAAGTAAAGAGAGATGACAAATCTCTAACAGACTTATTCAGTCATCTGAAAAGCGAAAAAATGCATATGAAAGTATGTAAACAAATTCTGGGAGTTCATAACAAACCTCAAAATTTTGCTGTTTTATCAGGATTGGGCAGATTTCTTTGTGCTTCAATGTACTAAAAATATGATAAACTTTTGGTACCGACTGCAAAATTTTGAACAGATCTTCAAATATTATTATAAGGGATGCATTTTACTGTAAACCCTCGTGGTATGGTAGTGCGCATGTAGTAATCAATACCATTCCTGGCCTTATGGCATGTACGAAACTAAATCTCTTTAAAAACAACTTTATAAGTATTTGAGGAAAGCCTTTTTAAATATATGGGAAAAAGATCGCTCAAAAATGAGAACGGCAAACTTAGAAACTATTTCAAATTTAAATACCATTTTCACAAGGAAAAATATTTGTCTATCATCAAAAATTTTGAGCTAAGAAAACAATTCACCAATTTTAGAATCTCCTGTCATCGCTTGATAATTGAAATTGGTAGACATAAAATATCCCATCCCACCTTCGTATATGAACTTATTGTAATTCTGGCGATATAGGTGATGAAATGCACTTTCTGCTTTGTTGTAAAAATACGAAAATGAAAGAAAATCTTTATTTCATGAAATAAATTCTACCTGTGATAATTTTCAGAATCTAGGTCTAAATGAGAAAATGATTTGGTTGATGAGTAGATCTACTGAAGGTAAAGAGATATTGGTAAAAATTTCAAGATTAAAAAAAAATCCATTGTGATTAACACACACACACAGTTTGTCTCTGTAGCATGTATATGAGTATTGATATTGATTGTTTGCATCGCTAGTCTAAAATATGTTTGATATATCTTGTACTTGGCTTTCAACATTAGGCACGAGGGGGAACTAATTATGCAATAATCAAACATAATATATTGCAATGACACTACATCCATGTATAGTAATATTTGACGAATACACAACGTTAATAGATTGTTATATACCATAGTTCCCTGGGTAATGTACATTGGTGCCTTCTGTTGTTTGTTGATACATGTACATTTCATTATTCTAACAACTAGAATAATTGGGTCTATTTGAAAAAAATAGCCTATATATATATATATATATATATATATATATATATATATATATATATATATATATATATACACTTTATACATTGTGTGGTCAGTCGTAAAAAATTATGATGTCCTGTGTAGTTACTTATATTTTAAAAGGACAAGTATTCGGCGCGGGACTAACCTCCCTTTGATACTCAATAATTGTTTCAGTGGTGGGGAATAACCCACAATCTGAATATTGCATTTGTCTTCACCTTCTAGTGGGGCATCGTGGGTGTTGGGGAGGGGGGGTCTTCCTTGAGACGCTCATATATCCCCCCCCCCCCAAAAAAAAATATATATATATATATATGTATATGTGCCTTGTAACATGCACGCTAGGCATATATAGTGTTATTATCATATCTAGTGAACAGTTATTTTTCGCAGAACGAGGTCATGATGGTCTTAGATATACTATAAATCGGTCATCAGTATTGGGTACAAGGGGGAACTATATCTAACGGAATTACGAAAAAAAAAAAAAAAGAAGAAATATAAAAAAATGTTTACAGTCACAACGCTGAATTGGAGTAATTATTAAATAAATGACGTGAATTCAGTGAAGTTCCCTGAGCACTGTCCCTTGGTTCCCGCTGTTGCTGACTGATTACAAACAAATATTAAATTGTTTCTGCCTTTGGTTCGGTTCAATATGTTCAGATTTTGTAGCTAGCCACCTGAAATGCTATTGTGCATATATATATATATATATATATATATATATATATATATATATATATATATATATATATATATATATATATATATATATACAAATTATAACCCGACGCAGTTATCTTTTTTTAGAGTCTTATACTGAGTAGTCGCCGTTATAGTTTAGTAGATTTTACAACTGACATTAAACATACCGAACATAGCATAAAATGATATGTTCTCAATATACTACAGTACGATACAAAACATATTTCAATATTGTCTACATATGCTGTATACTCTATACTAACTATTTTAAAACTTCAAGATATTAATTTCAATATAGTTAAGTTGCCATTTCAAGCATAGACCTATATATAGGTCTATGTTTCATGTCAGTAAGTTGAATTTTCAAAGTAAAACAAAAAATTAATTGACTGCTGCACATTGATTTTTATAGATCTATCATATCTTTTAAAAGTCAATCCGCGGTGGTATTTCTTTATTAGATTTTTTAAAAATCCGTTTTACCTTTACCAAGAATATAAAACGAAACTTCTTATCATTAATAACCGTACAACTTGTAATAAATGTTTTAATGCACAGTACCGTTCTACGGCAATATGCACAGCGTGCATTCAGGTACATGCAGATGTGCTACGGTACGAGATTTGAAGTGCTATTGAAAATGATTTCAGTGCCTCTGTGCTATACTAGTAATGATCATATACTATAAATAAGAACATGATGATTTACAGTATGGTGTTTCACGATCGACTTTGATTTAAAATATATGGTGCACAGAATTTCCTTCGATTACGTGTACAGTATATATTGTATATCTATATAAGGCATTATACGGCCAGCACGACCACAAGGAAGATGGCGGATATGACAAATTAAGACGCATTGACAGGTATGTTGATACAGGTTATGTATTTACACCCTCAAAATAAATCCATTTAAAACACAGTATTAAAAATGCAACATTATATATATATCAGATATATATTACTAGTAATTTTATGGTTTTTTTTTAAATATGTTTATTTACGGACAGTATTCTCGTGACAGAGGCTAACAAGAGCAACGCCTAGCGTGGCATAATACGCCCGTCGCTTACCTTGGACGGGATCAATGTGAACGTATGGTTTTATTACCCCCATACATGCGTCTCTTTGGTTATACTTTTATGAAATATTGAAATCCAAAAAGATGGACCCAAGTCCCATAACTCTGTAACAACAAAATGGAATTTGCTCAAAACTGAAAAGTGGCTTCCCCTACACTATTTAAGCATTCTGTACAAGTTTCATGAAAAACAACTGAGGTTTACTTGAGTTATCACGTTACATAGCATCTCCTTAGCATCTTATCATAGAAACAAAGTTTTATTCGCTTTGCATGATGTGACCTTCACCTTTGACCTTAGCCGCAAGTAGTGGCCCTAAATGAATGATAGGGCCACAATTCCTTACGTTGCGTAAACTTGCATTTTTGATAAATGGAATGGCCGGCACGATTCTACGCATTTCGGCATCAAATGGAGCAAAATATCTAACATATATAAACATAAAGCAAACGATCGGCAATGTTATCTTACCCCCGATCTGTCGTCTGAAGGTTCTACGCACATTTTTTCCCAACCTGTTTCAAATTTGCCAGTTTCTGTGTCAGCCATACGGTCTCGCGAGATCTCGTTAACAGAAACCTCGCAAAAAGAGGTGGAGCTGACGAAAAACATGTGGTCATTGTTATTTTTATGTCATTTCTCTGTTTACATTTTATTCATCGGCTAGTTATTTATGAAGAAGAAAACTAAATTGAAATGACCAGAAATGCTGTAACTAGCCGATAAATAAAATGTAAACAGAGAAATGACATAAAAATAACAATGACCACGCCACCCATGACCACGTGTTTTTCGTCAGTTCCGCCTCTTTTTGTGAGGTTTCTTTTAACGAGATCCCGCGAGACCGTATGGCTGACACAGAAACCGGCAAATTTGAAACAGGTTGGGAAAAAATGTGTGTAGAGCCTTCAGACGACAGATCGGGGGTAAGATAACATTGCCGATCGTTTGCTTTATGTTTATATATGTTAGATATTTGCTCCATTTGATGTCGAAATGCGTAGAATCGTGCCGGCCATTCCGTTTATCAAAAATGCAAGTTTACACAACGTAAGGAATTGTGGCCCTATCATTCATTTAGGGCCACTACTTGCGGCTACTTTGACCTATGACCTTGGGTCAGGTCATGACACACCCTTGGGTCCTAAGTATAAGTTCTGTGAAATATTATTGAAATCCATGCATAGGGGAAGAAGTTATGGCCTGAGCAAGTTTTATTCACTTTGCATGTTGTGACCTTGACCTTTGACGGTCAAGGTTATAACACATGCTAGGGTGCTAAGTAACAATTCTGTGAAATATTATTGAAATCTTTGCACAAGGGAAGAATTTATGGCCCGAATAAGGTTTTACTCACTTTGTGGTCAAGTGTAACAATTCTGTGAAATATTATTGAAATCCATGCACAGAGGAAGAAGCTATGGCCCGAACAAGGTTTTACTCTCTTTGCATGCTGTGACCTTGATCTTTGACCTATGACCTTGGGTCAAGGTCATGACACACGTTTGGGTCCAAGTAACAATTCTGTGAAATATTGAAATCCATGCACATGGCAAGAAATAATGGCCTGGACAAGGTTTTACTCACTTTGCATGTTGTGACCTTGACCTTTGACCTATGACCTTGGGTCAAGGTCATGACACATCTTTTGGTCCTAAGTAACCATTCTTTGAAATATTATTGAAATCCGTGAACAGGGCAAGAAGTAATGGCCTGGACAAGGTTTTACTCACTTCGCATGTTGTGACCTTGACCTATGACCTTTGGTCTAGGTCATGACACACCCTTGGACTCTAAGTAAGAATTCTGTGAAATATTATTGAAATCCATGCACAGGGGAAGAAGTAATAGTCCGGACAAGGTTTTACTCACTTTACATGTTGTGACCATGACCTTTAACCTATGACCTTAGGTAAAGGCCATGGCACACCCTTGGATCCAAAGTAACAATTCTTTGAAATATTATTGAAATCCATGCACAGGGAAAGAAGTTAGGGCCCGAACAATGTTTTACTCACTTTGCATGTTGTGACCTTGACCTTTAACTTATGACCTCGGGTTAAGGTCATGACACACTCTTGGATCCTAAGCAACAATTCTGTGAAATATTATTGAAATCCATGCACAGGGGAAGAAGTTATGGCCCGGACAAGCTTATCCCGGACGCCAGACGACAGACACCTCCGCACGTATACCTTAGATCTATTAAGTCAATCAAAGGGCAATTTTCCAGGTCCACTGTAATGTCTAGTGAATTTGCACAAGATTTTGAAAGTTACTATGAGACTTTCTGGGTAATTGCACCGATTTTGTATTCCTTATATGTCAATGATTTTAAATGAACTTTCTGTGTGACAGTTGTCCATCTGTAGAAATACACCTAATTAATATCGTTTTACTTATATATGCCGGCGACACAGTTTTGATATCTGAATCAGCTGTCATTTGATAACTTTTGGTTTTTCTGACCAAAAATGATCACATGACATTGTCACGTGATTGCTTTTGATCAGAAAAATCAAAAGTTATCAAATGACACAGCTGAGGGATTACAGAGTATGTTACAGTCATTACATACGTTTACTGAACGGACCTTAACTGTAAATGCTGATAAAACAAAAGTTCTTGTATTTAGAAATTGTAAAATGCAAAACAGGGTACATGAATTTTATTTTAATGATAGTAAGCTTGAGCGTGTTAATTGTTATAATTATCTCGGTGTTCTACTTAATTTTAATGGAAAATTTTTGACAACACAAAAGTATATAGCTGATCAAGACAGAAAAGCTTTATTTGCATTTTCAAGTTCACTTGAATCCTTTAATTGTAATATTCAAACTAAATGTTCTGTATTTGATACTTATGTAAGTAGTATTCTTAACTATGAGGCTGAGATCTGGGGTTTTCATTAGGCTTTAGATGTAGAGAAAGTATACAGTCTCTCTTGTAAAAATATTCTAGGTGTTGAAAAAGAGTACCTGCAATAACTTGTTGTATTGTGAATTGGGGAGATTTCCTCTTGCTATCACACGTAAAGTTAAAATCTTTAAATTTTAACTGAGGTTAAAATCTACAACTACAGCTAATTGCATCTGTCGTTTACTCATGCACATTTATATGTAAATGCACATGAGTACACGACTATATAATATAGTCGTGTACTCATGTGCATTTACATATAAATGTGCATGAGTAAACGACACATACACGACTATATAATATAGTCGTGTACTCATGTGCATTTACATATAAATGTGCATGAGTAAACGACACATCCTTAGGGCTTGTTTTACAGGATTGTAAATATCCAACATGAATTAAATAACTTGGACTTATCATATTTATTTACTGAAGATATATGTTATGATAATAAAACCATAATTCTTATTGAGAAAAGGCTCAAGGACATATACCAACAAAACATTCTTTTAGATGGATGAAAGATCATCAAAGAGATTTCTATATCAACATCTAATAGATAATTTTACCATGCAATTTTATTTACTTAATCCAACTCCCTTGGTATATACTCTTACATACTCTTAGAATAGAACGTGGAAAATACGATGACGAAAACAGGAATAGCAGATTATGTAATTTTGTAACAACAATGATATAGAAGATGAGTTCCATTTTATACTTAAATTTGTCCATTGTATTCTACATTACGTCATCATTATATCAAGCCTTATTATTACAGAAGCCCTAGTCTTTTCAAACTTGTGCAGCTATTAAGTGTAAATAATGTGAAACAGTTACTAAATCTTGGTAAATATCTATATCTTGCCTGTAAACTTAGATGGTAATGTTACTCTTTCACTCTCCATTCTTTCAAATAATATCTCTATATTGTACATAACTATACTGATTCGTTTGTGAATGTATGTGTTTACATGTGTGTATGTTTGTTATGGTAATTGTATATATTGTACGTACTTTATATTCTAATTGCATTTTCTATATGCTGTATTGGAAAATAAAGTGAATTGAATTGAATTGGGTAAAGGCAATAGTCAAAAACGTCAATAATGGAGATAGGCTGATTAGATAATTATCTCTCCATTTCTAAGTCACGCGCTGGAAAAGAAAGAGATCCGGTGTAGAGAAATGTTGCACCAGGGGGGGGGGGGGGGCGGGGCCCCCTTTTGGTCACAAATTTACTAGTAAAAATCCAGATTTTGCACCAAAATGGCTGAAAAGTGTGGCTAAAACCAATTTGCCCCCCCCCTTTTCGGAAATCCTGGATCCGCCACTGTTCACTGTGTTTTGCTGCCGATATTTCTCTAAAATAACGATTTACTTCATTTCCCACCCTTGCAATGGAAGAAAGCGAGGTGACCGATTAAGGTTAAACACCGTTCAATTAAGTGACGTCTGCCCTGTGTTTTTAAGAAGTTCCTTCATTGATAAGTAGTTCCTAAGCCGGCGTGGCCTAGTGGTATCGCGTCGGACTCCTGATCGGGAGGCCGGGGTTCGAGTCCCGCTCTGGTCATGCCGGTGTCATGTCTTTCGGATGAGACAGTAAAAACCGAGGCCCCGTGTCGTGGTATGCATGGCACGTTAAAGATCCCTCACTGCTTCGGGTGGGTCCGTTGCAAAGGTCAAAATTTGTATGCCCCGCATCAGGCAGATGCCGTCACCATATACGTGAAATATTCGTGGTGTGACGTAAAACAAAAACCAATCAATCAATCAATTAAGTAGTTCCTTCTAACCTGCGACGGTCACTATCGAGTCAAGTAACAATTTATCCGTCTCTCAAAGCCTGTTGGGCACTGTCAAGTTACATAAGGTCTCTATCCTTCTCTCTAAGCCTGTGATGCGCACTGTCAAGTTAAGTAAAATCTCTATTCTTTTCTCCAAGCCTGTGATGCGTATCTCTATCCGTCTTTCTAAGTCTGTAATGCGTACTGTCAAGTTAAGTAAGATCTCTATCCGTCTCTCTAAGCCTGTGATGCGTACTGTCAAGTTAAGTAAGATCTCTATCCTTCTCTCTAAGCCTGTGATACGTACTGTCAAGTTAAGTAAGATCTCATTCCGTCACTCTAAGGCTGTGATGCGTACTGTCAAGTTAAGTAATATCTCTATCCGTCTCTTTAAGCCTGTAATGCGTACTGTCAAGTTAAGTAAGATCTCTATCCTTCTGTCTAAACCTGTAATGCGTACTGTCAAGTTAAGTAAGATCTCTATCCTCTCTAAGCCTGTGATGCGTACTGTCAAGTTAAGTAAGATCTCATTCAGTCACTCTAAGCCTGTAATGCGTCCTGTCAAGTTAAGGAAGATCTCTATCCGTCTCTTTAAGCCTGTAATGCGTACTGTCAAGTTAAGTAAGATCTCTATCCGTCTCTCTAAGCCTGTAATGCGTACTGTCAAGTTAAGGAAGATCTCTATCCTTCTCTCTAAGCTTGTGATGGTCCATGCGCATGCGTGGAGGTCAAGGCGAACGTATTCACTCTGCAGAAATATTTTTCTTTAAAAAACAGCCCCTCATAAATTAGATCAAGTATATCATCAGTGTAAACATCCATCAGATACACCAAAGATCAGCATAACCCAAAAATAATTTGTAAATACCCCTTATATCTTGAAATACATTTGATTCAATTGTTTGTTTTTGTTGTATATAAACTTCAAGTTTTATAGTCAATGTATATAACCTCTGCCGACATCTGATCTGTACCATTGTAATCATATTTCAGGCGTTGTGTGTTATCCTTTATAATGTTATTTGTGTCCAAGATGAGAATTTGTTACTTTATAGGTCGATATCTTATTTGCAGCATCAGCCCGCATTTCCTCTGCCACCAGTTGCTACTATTAGATAAGGCATTGCACACAGAACATACAGCCGCATAAACAACATCAAGGTATAAATGTCTCATGCTTTTGCTAGCCATGGGATGAATCGAATCCAACCCAGGACCTGCAGCTAAATTTCCCTGTAGAACATGCAGCAAAGCCTGTAGATGGGACCAGAAGGCAGTTA
This sequence comes from Pteria penguin, assembly GCA_035048485.1. Taxonomy (NCBI): domain Eukaryota; kingdom Metazoa; phylum Mollusca; class Bivalvia; order Pterioida; family Pteriidae; genus Pteria; species Pteria penguin. The sequence continues at coordinate 88,187,472 of CM068580.1, forward strand.
CATATGACAGCTGTGACCAGTGGTACTACACATCGTGCATGGGAATCTCAACATCTATGTATGGCACACTTTCAGATACTTCTGTATCATGGATATGTACCAACTGTGAAACACCGAATCACTAGACGATCCTCTTTGACACTACCTTTTTATTTGATCACCTGTCGAGCCTTATGTAACGTCAAGGTGACACCACAAATAACAGTGCCATATCGGACTCTCCAGCAACGTCGTTCCCCAAGAAACAGCAGCAACAGAACGAAAGAAGCTGGATGAGGAAGTGAAAGTGATTGTCATTAACTTCCAGAGTATAAGGAACAAGGCACCAGATTTACAATGACTAATCGACTCAACCCAACCAGATATCATTATTGGCACGGAGACATGGCTAGGACCTGAGGTGAACTCATAAGAGGTTATCCCTTGTATGATATGAAGTGTTCAGGAGAGACAGGCGAGACGATCCCCATGGTGGAGTATTGATAGCTACCAAACGTTCCATGGTAAGCTTCACAGCCCTGATTGGAGAAACCTGTGAATTCATTAGCGTCAAGTGAAACTTAGACACGCACGGAAAGTCAGCCTTGATATCAACAGCCTACAGACCATCAAACAGAACAGATGAGGAGTATACTCGAGCGCTAGTTACAGGCATCACACCAGTCAGATCTGACCACAAATCGGCCTACTTTCTACTTAGAGGAGATTTCAACCTACCTGATATCAACTGGGAGTCTGGAACCATCAAAAGTCGAGACCCGAGACAGGTGAGCGAAGCATATCTCGGCTTACAAAAAGATTTAGCCATAGAGCAAGTAGTGAATTTCCCTACCAGAAGCAGCAATATTCTTTACCTTCTCTTCACATCACATCTATTCTTAGTCGACAGATGCAAAGCTCTACCAGCGATCGGGAAAAGTGACCATAGTATGGTGATGATAGATCTCTCTCTTTATACATACCATCAGCAGTCATGCCCTCGAAAAATTCTACTGTGGGACAAAGCAAACAGAGAAGTGGTCAGTCAGCATATAACAACATCAGTTAACAACAACATGGCAAAAGAATACACAACTGCCAACGAAATATGGATTGAATTCAGAGGATCCATGTCAACTGTAGTAGAAGACGCCATTCCAACCAAGATCAGCAGGAGCCGATATTCAAATCCATGGTTGGCAATAAAGGTCAAACGCCTACTACTTCAGCACCTTAAAGCCTTCGAGAAAGCACGACACACAATGAACCCTAAGGATCAGGCCCGATATCGACAACTTAAAGCAGCAGCAGCACACAAATGAGGACATCTCATGATGAGATCGTAGACCAAGACCAAACAGTATGTGGTGAGATGCACAACAACAGCAAGAGATTCTGGTCTTATCTAAAAAGCAAACGTCAGGACCCACAAGGAGTAGCACCACTGAGGAAGACAGATGGATTCCTCTAAAGTGATACTAAACCCAAAGCAGAAATACTCAACCAGCAATTTCGAAAGCATTTGACAAGGTGCCACATCAGAGATTGCTACATGAGCTACAGTACCACAGTATACGAGATAACACTCTGCTATGGATTAATTTCTTCTTGAACAACAAGTCCTTCTAGACTGCCATGCCTCATCTAGCGCAGGTGTCCCATCAGGAATACCACAGGGAACAGTACAGTACATAGGGAAGGTGGGCGCCCGTTAACCGGTGAACCACACCAATTGAGTGACGTTTGTTACTTCAATTGACCGTCCAAAGTCGGAATCGCAACCGCAACACAATCGAATATTTTTGTAATGTTGTTCCATGTATATTATGCTATCGTCTTTTTTGTGTGCAGGTCCTTAATGATTTGTGTCATACAGCTTCGTCATATGTCTTCTGTTTTCTCTTTTGACCCGCTGCTCTTCCTCACATTCATCAACGACTTCCCAGAAGTCACCAAGTCAGAAGCCAGGTTGTTGGCATATGATTGTTTACTGTACCGCCCGATCAATAACACATAGGACAGCAACAGTATGCAGTAAGATCTTACAGCACTTGAGAAATGGGAAAACCTTCAATCCGGAGAAGTGCGTTGTCATACAGGTCCCACCAAAGCGGAAAACAATCAGCGCAGAATACAGAATACACAATCATTAAAGTGGACTCGAGTAAGTACCTGGGAGTTACAATCAGCAGCAACTTGAAGTGAATTAGGCACATTGATGTCATCGCAGCGAAAGCCAATAGGATTCTAGGCTTTTTAAAGCGAATTCTCAGAGGTTGTTGAACCTCAGCCTTCGAAACCATTGTACGTCCAACGCTGGAGTATGCAGCCTCCATATTGGACCCTCACACCAGCAGATGGATCGACCAGAAAAAGAAAGTCCAGCGTAGAGCGGCACGATTCGCTACAAGGAACTGCTGGGATAGATATTCAGGCAGCGTCACCGGGCCAACATGGTCAATTCCTTGGGATGGGAACCACAACAGATCAGAAGAGAAAAGATCCGCCTTCTTTTGCTATTCAAGATCCAGCACAATCCAGTGGCCATTCCAGCAGAACAATACCTAATCCAGACAGACGTCAGGACAAGGGGACAACATACCTTTCGCATCCCAACAGCTAAAAAAGATGAACACCGGTGTAGCATAGACTTTCCCCTTCGGGTTCCCCCCGGAAAAACCGACTCAGTATAGATCTTCCCCCTCTAAAGGGGAAATTCTATCCGTAAGGTTTTCCTCCTTCTTATTATCGGCATAGACAAGGGGAGCGCACTGATCTCAGGGGGATAAACTATACTGGGTTGCTTTATCCGTGAGAGATAATCCATGCTGGGTCGGTTTTCTTTGGGGAAAATTTATACTGGGTCGGTTTTTCTGGTAAGAGGTTCTATACTGGGAAGGTTTATCCGGGGGAAAGCCTCTGCTGGGGAAAGGTCTATGCTACAACACCGATTCTCTTTCTTCCCGGGTACCATCAGGTATTGGAACAGACTTTCATCAGCAATGACATCAGCTTATTCCTTGGAGGACCATCGGACTGCGACAGGGAACATACCATCTGCCCACTTCAGCTTAGGGTGAGGATCAAGAATTTTAACTTTGTAACTTTATCATATTGCCCTGTGAGATTCTTAACTTGACTGCCACATGAAGTATAACGCTCAACTTTTGAGTGAACTCTCTATTGGAAGAAGAAGAAGAATATCAATTTAAGTATTATCTGTATCCTTCTCTCTAAGCCTGTGATGCTTACTGTCAAATTAAGTAAGACCTCTATCTGTCTCCCATCCTACCCTTCGACGGTTACTGTCAAGTAAGTAACATTTCTACCCTTATTTCTAAGCCTGTGACGGGTCCTATCAAGTTGAGTAAGGTCTCTATCCTCTCTAAGTCTGTGATGCTTTCAATTAATAATCCTTCATTCGCGGATTACCTTAGCATCATCTATCCAAGTGAACTGGAGGTCAAAGAAACCACAGAAAATAGTAATTCTACTTTGTATTTAGATATTATGTTGTCTTTCTACATTAATGGTCAATTGAACAACTCACTCTATGACAAACGTGACGATTTCAATTTCGCTATCACAAACTTTCCTTTCATAAGTAGCAACATTCCATCATCGCCCGCATACGGCGTATTCATATCTCAGTTAATACGTTATTCCAGAGCATGTTCAAATTACAATGACTTTGTTCTGAGGGCTAGGCGACTTTCAGTTAAGCTGCTCAACCAGGGTTATATATGTGCTAGACTAGCAACGTCACTGAGGAAGTTCTACGGTCGTTACGAGACTCTTATTACTCCATATGATATCTCGTTATCCAGACTTTTAAATGATATTCTGGACTGAGACCGATTCCGATCACTTTACACAGATTTGACACCTTCTATACTAGAAGGTTACATACTTCGACTTCTCCACATATAAATACATATGGAATTCACACGATTTGACTCTTTCTACGGGGTATATGTGACGGGTGTTGCTAGCAAGCAGGAGATGCTCACTCTCCCCGGGCACCTGATCTCACTTCATCACAGGGGTTCACATATGCTCTTCAAGTAGACATATTTTGTTATTTTCCATTTGTTTTTCATTTTCACTGATTTTGTATGTCCTATGGTTTCATGATTTTTGAACTTGTGGTTTGGATTTATCCATCATCTTTACATGGTACTGTCAAGTTAAGTAACATCTCTATAATTCTCTCTAGGGGGCAGGATTTGGTGTAGTGGTTAAGCGCTTGGCTTGCGGCGCCGACGATCCGGGTTCGATTCCCGGGTTGCGCCCCAATGTTTAAGGGGTTGGTAACCTCCTGCTTCCATGTCGCGATATAACTGAAATATTGTTGAAAACGACGTAAAACACCAATCAACCAACCAACCAAACATAATTCTCTCTAAGCTTGTGACGGGTCCTATCAAGTAAAGTAAGACCTCTATCCTCTCTAAGTCTGTGATGGTACTTTCAATTTAAGTAACATTTCTATCCTTCTGTCTAAGCTTGTGACGGGTCCTATCAAGTTAAGTAAGACCTCTATACTCTCTAAGTCTGTGATGGTACTTTCAATTTAAGTAACATTTCTATCCTTCTGTCTAAGCTTGTGACGGGTCCTATCAAGTTAAGTAAGACCTCTATACTCTCTAAGTCTGTGATGGTACTGTCAAGTTAAGTAACATCTCTTACTTTCTCCGTTAGCCTCTGATGGGCACTAAAAAGTTAGATTAGATCTCTTAGCTTTTTTCTGTTATAGGAACTGTCATATTAAGATAACATTTAACTTTTAACATGTGATGGACACAGCCAATTAAGATAGATATCTTACCTTCCACCTTAACCTGTGATGGGTACTGTCAAAGTAAGTCGGATATCTTACCTTCTCCCTTAACATGTGATGGTCACTGTCAAGTTAAATTATATCTTTTACCGTCTCCTATAATCTATGATGGACACTACCAAGTTAAGTAGGGTCTCTTACCTTATCCATTTACCTGTGGTGATCACTGTCGGGTTAAGTAACATCTCTTATATTCCTCATTATACAGTGATGGGCACCACCAAGTTAAGTCGGGTCTCTTACCTTCTCCATTTACCTGTGGTGATCATTGTCGGGTTAAGTAACGTCTCTTATATTCCTCATTATACAGTGATGGGCACTACCAAGTTAAGTCGGGTCTCTTACCTTCTCCATTTACCTGTGGTGATCACTGTCGTGTTAAGCAACATCTCTTATATTCCTCATTATACAGTGATGGGCACTACCAAGTTAAGTCGGGTCTCTTACCTTCTCCATTTACCTGTGGTGATCACTGTCGTGTTAAGTAACATCTCTTATATTCCTCATTATACTGTGATGGGCACTACCAAGTTAAGTCGGGTCTCTTACCTTCTCCATTTTCCTGTGGTGATCATTGTCGTGTTAAGTAACATCTCTTATATTCCTCATTATACTGTGATGGGCACTACCAAGTTAAGTCAGGTCTCTTACCTTCTCCGTTTACCTGTGGTGATCACTGTCGGGTTAAGTAACATCTCTTATATTCCTCATTATACAGTGATGGGCACTACCAAGTTAAGTCGGGTCTCTTACCTTCTCCATTTACCTGTGGTGATCACTGTCGGGTTAAGTAACATCTCTTTTATTCCTCATTATACAGTGATAGGCACTACCAAGTTAAGTCGGGTCTCTTACCTTCTCCATTTACCTGTGGTGATCATTGTCGGGTTAAGTAACATCTCTTATATTCCTCATTATACTGTGATGGGCACTACCAAGTTAAGTCGGGTCATTTACCTTCTCCATTTACCTGTGGTGATCACTGTCGGGTTAAGTAACATCTCTTATATTCCTCATTATACTGTGATGGGCACTACCAAGTTAAGTCGGGTCTCTTACCTTCTCCATTTACCTGTGGTGATCAATGTCGTGTTAAGTAACATCTCTTATATTCCTCATTATACAGTGATGGGCACTATGAAGTTAAGTCGGGTCTTTTAACTTCTCCATTTACCTGTGGTGATCACTGTCGTGTTAAGTAACATCTCTTATATTCCTCATTATACTGTGATGGGCACTACCAAGTTAAGTCAGGTCTTTTACCTTCTCCATTTACCTGTGGTGATCATTGTCGTGTTAAGTAACATCTCTTATATTCCTCATTATACTGTGATGCGCACTACCAAGTTAAGTCGGGTCTCTTACCGTCTCCATTTACCTGTGGTGACCACCGTCGTGTTAAGTAACATCTCTTATATTCCTCATTATACTGTGATGCGCACTACCAAGTTAAGTCGGGTCTCCTACCTTCTCCATTTACCTGTGGTGATCACTGTCGGGTTAAGTAACATCTCTTATATTCCTCATTACACTGTGATGGGCACTACCAAGTTAAGTCGGGTCTCTTACCTTCTCCATTTACTTGTGGTGATCAATGTCGTGTTAAGTAACATCTCTTATATTCCTCATTATACAGTGATGGGCACTATGAAGTTAAGTCGGGTCTTTTAACTTCTCCATTTACCTGTGGTGATCACTGTCGTGTTAAATAACATCTCTTATATTCCTCATTATACTGTGATGGGCACTACCAAGTTAAGTCAGGTCTTTTACCTTCTCCATTTACCTGTGGTGATCATTGTCGTGTTAAGTAACATCTCTTATATTCCTCATTATACTGTGATGGGCACTACCAAGTTAAGTCGGGTTTCTTACCGTCTCCATTTACCTGTGGTGACCACCGTCGTGTTAAGTAATATCTCTTATATTCCTCATTATACTGTGATGCGCACTACCAAGTTAAGTCGGGTCTCTTACCTTCTCCATTTTCCTGTGGTGATCATTGTCGTGTTAAGTAACATCTCTTATATTCCTCATTATACTGTGATGGGCACTACCAAGTTAAGTCGGGTCTCTTACCTTCTCCATTTACCTGTGGTGATCACTGTCGTGTTAAATAACATCTCTTATATTCCTCATTATACTGTGATGGGCACCACCAAGTTAAGTCGGGTCTCTTACCTTCTCCATTTACCTGTGGTGATCATTGTCGGGTTAAGTAACATCTCTTATATTCCTCATTATACTGTGATGCGCACTGCCAAGGTAAGTCGGGTCTCTTACCTTCTCCATTTACCTGTGGTGATCATTGTCGGGTTAAGTAACATCTCTTATATTACTCATTACACAGTGATGGGCACTACCAAGTTAAGTCGGGTCTCTTACTTTCTCCATTTACCTATGGTGACCACTGTCGTGTTAACTAACATCTCTTATATTCCTCATTATACAGTGATGCGCACTACCAAGTTAAGTCTGGTCTCTTACCTTCTCCATTTACCTGTGGTGACCACTGTCGTGTTAAGTAACATCTCTTATATTCCTCATTATACAGTGATGCGCACTACTAAGTTAAGTCGGGTCTCTTACCTTCTCCATTTACCTGTGGTCACCACTGTCGTGTTAAGTAACATCTCTTATATTCCTCATTATACAGTGATGCGCACTACTAAGTTAAGTCGGGTCTCTTACCTTCTCCATTTACCTGTGATGATCATTGTCGGGTTAAGTAACATCTCTTATATTCCTCATTATACTGTGATGTGCAGTGCCAAGTTAAGTCGGGTCTCTTACCTTCTCCATTTACCTGTGGTGACCACTGTCGGGTTAAGTAACATCTCTTATATTCCTCATTATACTGTGATGGGCACTACCAAGTTAAGTCGGGTCTCTTACCTTCTCCATTTACCTGTGGTGATCACTGTCGTGTTAAGTAACATCTCTTATATTCATCATTATACTGTGATGGGCACTACCAAGTTAAGTCGGGTCTCTTACCTTCTCCATTTACCTGTGGTGATCATTGTCGTGTTAAGTAACATCTCTTATATTCCTCATTATAGTGTGATGCGCACTGCCAAGTTAAGTCGGGTCTCTTACATTCTCCATTTACCTGTGGTGACCACTGTCGTGTTAAGTAACATCTCTTATATTCCTCATTATACAGTGATGCGCACTACCAAGTTAAGTCGGGTCTCTTACCTTCTCCATTTACCTGTGGTGACCACTGTCGTGTTAAGTAACATCTCTTATATTCCTCATTATACTGTGATGGGTACTGCCAAGTTAAGTCGGGTCTCTTACCTTCTCCATTTACCTGTGGTGACCACTGTCGTGTTAAGTAACATCTCTTATATTCCTCATTATACAGTGATGCGCACTACCAAGTTAAGTCGTGTCTCTTACCTTCCCATTTACCTGTGGTGATCATTGTCGGGTTAAGTAACATCTCTTATATTCCTCATTATACAGTGATGGGCACTACCAAGTTAAGTCGGGTCATTTACCTTCTCCATTTACCTGTGGTGATCACTGTCGGGTTAAGTAACATCTCTAATATTCCTCATTATACTGTGATTGGCACTACCAAGTTAAGTCGGGTCTCTTACCTTCTCCATTTACCTGTGGTCACCACTGTCGTGTTAAGTAACATCTCTTATATTCCTCATTATACAGTAATGCGCACTACCAAGTTATGTCGGGTCTCCTACCTTCCCATTTACCTGTGGTGATCATTGTCGGGTTAAGTAACATCTCTTATATTCCTCATTATACAGTGATGGGCACTACCAAGTTAAGTCGGGTCTCTTACCTTCTCCATTTACCTGTGATGATCATTGTCGGGTTAAGTAACATCTCTTATATTCCTCATTATAATGTGATGCGCACTGGCAAGTTAAGTCGGGTCTCTTACCTTCTCCATTTACCTGTGGTGATCATTGTCGGGTTAAGTAACATCTCTTATATTCCTCATTATACTGTGATGGGCACTGCCAAGTTAAGTCGGGTCTCTTACCTTCTCCATTTACCTGTGGTGACCACTGTCGTGTTAAGTAACATCTCTTATATTCCTCATTATACAGTGATGCGCACTACCAAGTTAAGTCGGGTCTCTTACCTTCACATTTACCTGTGGTGATCATTGTCGGGTTAAGTAACATCTCTTATATTCCTCATTATACAGTGATGGGCACTATGAAGTTAAGTCGGGTCTTTTAACTTCTCCATTTACCTGTGGTGATCACTGTCGTGTTAAGTAACATCTCTTATATTCCTCATTATAGTGTGATGGGCACTACCAAGTTAAGTCGGGTCTTTTAACTTCTCCATTTACCTGTGGTGATCACTGTCGTGTTAAGTAATATCTCTTATATTCCTCATTATACTGTGATGGGCACTACCAAGTTAAGTCAGGTCTTTTACCTTCTCCATTTACCTGTGGTGAGCATTGTCGTATTAAGTAACATCTCTTATATTCCTCATTATACTGTGATGCGCACTACCAAGTTAAGTCGGGTCTCTTATCGTCTCCATTTACCTGTGGTGACCACCGTCGTGTTAAGTAACATCTCTTATATTCCTCATTATACTGTGATGCGCACTACCAAGTTAAGTCGGGTCTCCTACCTTCTCCATTTACCTGTGGTGATCACTGTCGGGTTAAGTAACATCTCTTATATTCCTCATTATACTGTGATGGGCACTATGAAGTTAAGTCGGGTCTTTTAACTTCTCCATTTACCTGTGGTGATCACTGTCGTGTTAAATAACATCTCTTATATTCCTCATTATACTGTGATGGGCACTACCAAGTTAAGTCAGGTCTTTTACCTTCTCCATTTACCTGTGGTGATCATTGTCGTGTTAAGTAACATCTCTTATATTCCTCATTATACTGTGATGGGCACTACCAAGTTAAGTCGGGTTTCTTACCGTCTCCATTTACCTGTGGTGACCACCGTCGTGTTAAGTAACATCTCTTATATTCCTCATTATACTGTGATGCGCACTACCAAGTTAAGTCGGGTCTCTTACCTTCTCCATTTTCCTGTGGTGATCATTGTCGTGTTAAGTAACATCTCTTATATTCCTCATTATACTGTGATGGGCACTACCAAGTTAAGTCGGGTCTCTTACCTTCTCCATTTACCTGTGGTGATCACTGTCGGGTTAAATAACATCTCTTATATTCCTCATTATACTGTGATGGGCACCACCAAGTTAAGTCGGGTCTCTTACCTTCTCCATTTACCTGTGGTGATCATTGTCGGGTTAAGTAACATCTCTTATATTCCTCATGATACTGTGATGCGCACTGCCAAGTTAAGTCGGGTCTCTTACCTTCTCCATTTACCTGTGGTGATGATTGTCGGGTTAAGTAACATCTCTTATATTACTCATTACACAGTGATGGGCACTACCAAGTTAATTCGGGTCTCTTACTTTCTCCATTTACCTATGGTGACCACTGTCGTGTTAACTAACATCTCTTATATTCCTCATTATACAGTGATGCGCACTACCAAGTTAAGTCTGGTCTCTTACCTTCTCCATTTACCTGTGGTGACCACTGTCGTGTTAAGTAACATCTCTTATATTCCTCATTATACAGTGATGCGCACTACTAAGTTAAGTCGGGTCTCTTACCTTCTCCATTTACCTGTGGTCACCATTGTCGTGTTAAGTAACATCTCTTATATTCCTCATTATACAGTGATGCGCACTACTAAGTTAAGTCGGGTCTCTTACCTTCTCCATTTACCTGTGATGATCATTGTCGGGTTAAGTAACATCTCTTATATTCCTCATTATACTGTGATGTGCAGTGCCAAGTTAAGTCGGGTCTCTTACCTTCTCCATTTACCTGTGGTGACCACTGTCGGGTTAAGTAACATCTCTTATATTCCTCATTATACTGTGATGGGCACTACCAAGTTAAGTCGGGTCTCTTACCTTCTCCATTTACCTGTGGTGATCACTGTCGTGTTAAGTAACATCTCGTATATTCATCATTATACTGTGATGGGCACTACCAAGTTAAGTCGGGTCTCTTACCTTCTCCATTTACCTGTGGTGATCATTGTCGTGTTAAGTAACATCTCTTATATTCCTCATTATACTGTGATGTGCAGTGCCAAGTTAAGTCGGGTCTCTTACCTTCTCCATTTACCTGTGGTGACCACTGTCGTGTTAAGTAACATCTCTTATATTCCTCATTATACTGTGATGGGTACTACCGAGTTAAGTCGGGTCTCTTACCTTCTCCATTTACCTATGGTGACCACTGTCGTGTTAAGTAACATCTCTTATATTCCTCATTATACAGTAATGCGCACTACCAAGTTAAGTCTGGTCTCTTACCTTCTCCATTTACCTGTGGTGATCATTGTCGGGTTAAGTAACATCTCTTATATTCCTCATTATACTGTGATGGGCACTACGAAGTTTAGTCGGGTCTCTTACCTTCTCCATTTACCTGTGGTGATCACTGTCGGGTTAAGAACCATCTCTTATATTCCTCATTATACTGTGATGGGCACTACCAAGTTAAGTCGGGTCTCTTACCTTCTCCATTTACCTGTGGTGACCATTTTCTTGTTAAGTAACCTCTCTTATATTCCTCATTATACTGTAATGGGCAGTACCAAATTAAGTCGTGTCTTTTACCTTCTCCATTTTCCTGTGGTGATCACTGTCAGGTTAAGTAACATCTCTTATATTCCTCATTATACTGTGATGGGCACTACCAAGTGAAGTCGGGTCTCTTACGTTCTCCATTTACCTGTGAGGATCACTGTCGTGTTAAGTAACATCTCTTATATTCCTCATTATACTGTGATGGGCACTACCAAGTTAAGTCGGGTCTCTTACCTTCTCCATTTACCTGTGGTGATCACTGTCGTGTTAAGTAACATCTCTTATATTCATCAGTATACTGTGATGGGCACTACCAAGTTAAGTCGGGTCTTTTACGTTCTCCATTTACCTGTGGTGATGATTGTCGGGTTAAGTAACATCTCTTATATTCCTCATTATACAGTGATGGGCACTACCAAGTTAAGTCAGGTCTTTTACCTTCTCCATTTACCTGTGGTGATCATTGTCGTGTTAAGTAACATCTCTTATATTCCTCATTATAGTGTGATGCGCACTGCCAAGTTAAGTCCGGTCTCTTACCTTCTCCATTTACCTGTGGTGACCACTGTCGTGTTAAGTAACATCTCTTATATTCCTCATTATACAGTGATGGGCACTACCAAGTTACGTCAGGTCTTTTACCTTCTCCATTTACCTGTGGTGATCATTGTCGTGTTAAGTAACATCTCTTATATTCCTCATTATAGTGTGATGCGCACTGCCAAGTTAAGTCGGGTCTCTTACCTTCTCCATTTACCTGTGGTGACCACTGTCGTGTTAAGTAACATCTCTTATATTCCTCATTATACAGTGATGCGCACTACCAAGTTAAGTCGGGTCTCTTACCTTCCCATTTACCTGTGGTGATCATTGTCGGGTGAAGTAACATCTCTTATATTCCTCATTATACAGTGATGGGCACTACCAAGTTAAGTCGGGTCTCTTACCTTCTCCATTTACCTGTGGTGATCACTGTCGTGTTAAGTAACATCTCTTATATTCCTCATTATAGTGTGATGCGCACTGCCAAGTTAAGTCGGGTCTCTTACCTTCTCCATTTACCTGTGGTGACCACTGTCGTGTTAAGTAACATCTCTTATATTCCTCATTATACAGTGATGCGCACTACCAAGTTAAGTCGGGTCTCTTACCTTCTCCATTTACCTGTGGTGACCACTGTCGTGTTAAGTAACATCTCTTATATTCCTCATTATACTGTGATGGGCACTGCCAAGTTAAGTCGGGTCTCTTACCTTCTCCATTTACCTGTGGTGACCACTGTCGTGTTAAGTAACATCTCTTATATTCCTCATTATACAGTGATGCGCACTACCAAGTTAAGTCGGGTCTCTTACCTTCCCATTTACCTGTGATGATCATTGTCGGGTTAAGTAACATCTCTTATATTCCTCATTATACAGTGATGGGCACTACCAAGTTAAGTCGGGTCATTTACCTTCTCCATTTACCTGTGGTGATCACTGTCGGGTTAAGTAACATCTCTTATATTCCTCATTATACTGTGATTGGCACTACCAAGTTAAGTCGGGTCTCTTACCTTCTCCATTTACATGTGGTGACCACTGTCGTGTTAAGTAACATCTCTTATATTCCTCATTATACAGTGATGCGCACTACCAAGTTATGTCGGGTCTCCTACCTTCTCCATTTACCTGTGGTGACCACTGTCGTGTTAAGTAACATCTCTTATATTCCTCATTATACTGTGATGGGCACTGCCAAGTTAAGTCGGGTCTCTTACCTTCTCCATTTACCTGTGGTGACCACTGTCGTGTTAAGTAACATCTCTTATATTCCTCATTATACAGTGATGCGCACTACCAAGTTAAGTCGGGTCTCTTACCTTCCCATTTACCTGTGATGATCATTGTCGGGTTAAGTAACATCTCTTATATTCCTCATTATACAGTGATGGACACTACCAAGTTAAGTCGGGTCATTTACCTTCTCCATTTACCTGTGGTGATCACTGTCGGGTTAAGTAACATCTCTTATATTCCTCATTATACTGTGATTGGCACTACCAAGTTAAGTCGGGTCTCTTACCTTCTCCATTTACATGTGGTGACCACTGTCGTGTTAAGTAACATCTCTTATATTCCTCATTATACAGTGATGCGCACTACCAAGTTATGTCGGGTCTCCTACCTTCCCATTTACCTGTGGTGATCATTGTCGGGTTAAGTAACATCTCTTATATTCCTCATTATACAGTGATGGGCACTACCAAGTTAAGTCGGGTCTCTTGCCTTCTCCATTTACCTGTGATGATCATTGTCGGGTTAAGTAACATCTCTTATATTCCTCATTATAATGTGATGCGCACTGCCAAGTTAAGTCGGGTCTCTTACCTTCTCCATTTACCTGTGGTGATCATTGTCGGGTTAAGTAACTTCTCTTATATTCCTCATTATACTGTGATGGGCACTGCCAAGTTAAGTCGGGTCTCTTACCTTCTCCATTTACCTGTGGTGACCACTGTCGTGTTAAGTAACATCTCTTATATTCCTCATTATACAGTGATGCGCACTACCAAGTTAAGTCGGGTCTCTTACCTTCCCAGTTACCTGTGGTGATCATTGTCGGGTTAAGTAACATCTCTTATATTCCTCATTATACAGTGATGGGCACTACCAAGTTAAGTCGGGTCATTTACCTTCTCCATTTACCTGTGGTGATCACTGTCGGGTTAAGTAACATCTCTTATATTCCTCATTATACTGTGATTGGCACTACCAAGTTAAGTCGGGTCTCTTACCTTCTCCATTTACCTGTGGTGACCACTGTCGTGTTAAGTAACATCTCTTATATTCCTCATTATACAGTGATGCGCACTACCAAGGTATGTCGGGTCTCCTACCTTCCCATTTACCTGTGGTGATCATTGTCGGGCTAAGTAACATCTCTTATATTCCTCATTATACAGTGATGGGCACTACCAAGTTAAGTCGGGTCTCTTACCTTCTCCATTTACCTGTGATAATCATTGTCGGGTTAAGTAACATCTCTTATATTCCTCATTATAATGTGATGCGCACTGCGAGGTTAAGTCGGGTCTCTTACCTTCTCCATTTACCTGTGGTGATCACTGTCGTGTTAAGTAACATCTCTTATATTCCTCATTATACTGTGATGGGTACTACCGAGTTAAGTCGGGTCTCTTACCTTCTCCATTTACCTATGGTGACCACTGTCGTGTTAAGTAACATCTCTTATATTCCTCATTATACAGTGATGCGCACTACCAAGTTAAGTCTAGTCTCTTACCTTCTCCATTTACCTGTGGTGATCATTGTCGGGTTAAGTAACATCTCTTATATTCCTCATTATACTGTGATGGGCACTACGAAGTTTAGTCGGGTCTCTTACCTTCTCCATTTACCTGTGGTGATCACTGTCGGGTTAAGAACCATCTCTTGTATTCCTCATTATACTGTGATGGGCACTACCAAGTTAAGTCGGGTCTCTTACCTTCTCCATTTACCTGTGGTGACCATTTTCTTGTTAAGTAACCTCTCTTATATTCCTCATTATACTGTAATGGGCAGTACCAAATTAAGTCGTGTCTTTTACCTTCTCCATTTTCCTGTGGTGATCACTGTCAGGTTAAGTAACATCTCTTATATTCCTCATTATACTGTGATGGACACTACCAAGTGAAGTCGGGTCTCTTACGTTCTCCATTTACCTGTGGGGATCACTGTCGTGTTAAGTAACATCTCTTATATTCCTCATTATACTGTGATGGGCACTACCAAGTTAAGTCGGGTCTCTTACCTTCTCCATTTACCTGTGGTGATCACTGTCGTGTTAAGTAACATCTCTTATATTCATCAGTATACTGTGATGGGCACTACCAAGTTAAGTCGGGTCTTTTACGTTCTCCATTTACCTGTGGTGATGATTGTCGGGTTAAGTAACATCTCTTATATTCCTCATTATACAGTGATGGGCACTACCAAGTTAAGTCAGGTCTTTTACCTTCTCCATTTACCTGTGGTGATCATTGTCGTGTTAAGTAACATCTCTTATATTCCTCATTATAGTGTGATGCGCACTGCCAAGTTAAGTCCGGTCTCTTACCTTCTCCATTTACCTGTGGTGACCACTGTCGTGTTAAGTAACATCTCTTATATTCCTCATTATACAGTGATGGGCACTACCAAGTTACGTCAGGTCTTTTACCTTCTCCATTTACCTGTGGTGATCATTGTCGTGTTAAGTAACATCTCTTATATTCCTCATTATAGTGTGATGCGCACCGCCAAGTTAAGTCGGGTCTCTTACCTTCTCCATTTACCTGTGGTGACCACTGTCGTGTTAAGTAACATCTCTTATATTCCTCATTATACAGTGATGCGCACTACCAAGTTAAGTCGGGTCTCTTACCTTCCCATTTACCTGTGGTGATCATTGTCGGGTGAAGTAACATCTCTTATATTCCTCATTATACAGTGATGGGCACTACCAAGTTAAGTCGGGTCTCTTACCTTCTCCATTTACCTGTGGTGATCACTGTCGTGTTAAGTAACATCTCTTATATTCCTCATTATAGTGTGATGCGCACTGCCAAGTTAAGTCGGGTCTCTTACCTTCTCCATTTACCTGTGGTGACCACTGTCGTGTTAAGTAACATCTCTTATATTCCTCATTATACAGTGATGCGCACTACCAAGTTAAGTCGGGTCTCTTACCTTCTCCATTTACCTGTGGTGACCACTGTCGTGTTAAGTAACATCTCTTATATTCCTCATTATACTGTGATGGGCACTGCCAAGTTAAGTCGGGTCTCTTACCTTCTCCATTTACCTGTGGTGACCACTGTCGTGTTAAGTAACATCTCTTATATTCCTCATTATACAGTGATGCGCACTACCAAGTTAAGTCGGGTCTCTTACCTTCCCATTTACCTGTGATGATCATTGTCGGGTTAAGTAACATCTCTTATATTCCTCATTATACAGTGATGGGCACTACCAAGTTAAGTCGGGTCATTTACCTTCTCCATTTACCTGTGGTGATCACTGTCGGGTTAAGTAACATCTCTTATATTCCTCATTATACTGTGATTGGGACTACCAAGTTAAGTCGGGTCTCTTACCTTCTCCATTTACATGTGGTGACCACTGTCGTGTTAAGTAACATCTCTTATATTCCTCATTATACAGTGATGCGCACTACCAAGTTATGTCGGGTCTCCTACCTTCTCCATTTACCTGTGGTGACCACTGTCGTGTTAAGTAACATCTCTTATATTCCTCATTATACTGTGATGGGCACTACCAAGTTAAGTCGGGTCTCTTACCTTCTCCATTTACCTGTGGTGACCACTGTCGTGTTAAGTAACATCTCTTATATTCCTCATTATACAGTGATGCGCACTACCAAGTTAAGTCGGGTCTCTTACCTTCCCATTTACCTGTGATGATCATTGTCGGGTTAAGTAACATCTCTTATATTCCTCATTATACAGTGATGGACACTACCAAGTTAAGTCGGGTCATTTACCTTCTCCATTTACCTGTGGTGATCACTGTCGGGTTAAGTAACATCTCTTATATTCCTCATTATACTGTGATTGGCACTACCAAGTTAAGTCGGGTCTCTTACCTTCTCCATTTACATGTGGTGACCACTGTCGTGTTAAGTAACATCTCTTATATTCCTCATTATACAGTGATGCGCACTACCAAGTTATGTCGGGTCTCCTACCTTCCCATTTACCTGTGGTGATCATTGTCGGGTTAAGTAACATCTCTTATATTCCTCATTATACAGTGATGGGCACTACCAAGTTAAGTCGGGTCTCTTGCCTTCTCCATTTACCTGTGATGATCATTGTCGGGTTAAGTAACATCTCTTATATTCCTCATTATAATGTGATGCGCACTGCCAAGTTAAGTCGGGTCTCTTACCTTCTCCATTTACCTGTGGTGATCATTGTCGGGTTAAGTAACTTCTCTTATATTCCTCATTATACTGTGATGGGCACTGCCAAGTTAAGTCGGGTCTCTTACCTTCTCCATTTACCTGTGGTGACCACTGTCGTGTTAAGTAACATCTCTTATATTCCTCATTATACAGTGATGCGCACTACCAAGTTAAGTCGGGTCTCTTACCTTCCCAGTTACCTGTGGTGATCATTGTCGGGTTAAGTAACATCTCTTATATTCCTCATTATACAGTGATGGGCACTACCAAGTTAAGTCGGGTCATTTACCTTCTCCATTTACCTGTGGTGATCACTGTCGGGTTAAGTAACATCTCTTATATTCCTCATTATACTGTGATTGGCACTACCAAGTTAAGTCGGGTCTCTTACCTTCCCATTTACCTGTGATGATCATTGTCGGGTTAAGTAACATCTCTTATATTCCTCATTATACAGTGATGGACACTACCAAGTTAAGTCGGGTCATTTACCTTCTCCATTTACCTGTGGTGATCACTGTCGGGTTAAGTAACATCTCTTATATTCCTCATTATACTGTGATTGGCACTACCAAGTTAAGTCGGGTCTCTTACCTTCTCCATTTACATGTGGTGACCACTGTCGTGTTAAGTAACATCTCTTATATTCCTCATTATACAGTGATGCGCACTACCAAGTTATGTCGGGTCTCCTACCTTCCCATTTACCTGTGGTGATCATTGTCGGGTTAAGTAACATCTCTTATATTCCTCATTATACAGTGATGGGCACTACCAAGTTAAGTCGGGTCTCTTGCCTTCTCCATTTACCTGTGATGATCATTGTCGGGTTAAGTAACATCTCTTATATTCCTCATTATAATGTGATGCGCACTGCCAAGTTAAGTCGGGTCTCTTACCTTCTCCATTTACCTGTGGTGATCATTGTCGGGTTAAGTAACTTCTCTTATATTCCTCATTATACTGTGATGGGCACTGCCAAGTTAAGTCGGGTCTCTTACCTTCTCCATTTACCTGTGGTGACCACTGTCGTGTTAAGTAACATCTCTTATATTCCTCATTATACAGTGATGCGCACTACCAAGTTAAGTCGGGTCTCTTACCTTCCCAGTTACCTGTGGTGATCATTGTCGGGTTAAGTAACATCTCTTATATTCCTCATTATACAGTGATGGACACTACCAAGTTAAGTCGGGTCATTTACCTTCTCCATTTACCTGTGGTGATCACTGTCGGGTTAAGTAACATCTCTTATATTCCTCATTATACTGTGATTGGCACTACCAAGTTAAGTCGGGTCTCTTACCTTCTCCATTTACATGTGGTGACCACTGTCGTGTTAAGTAACATCTCTTATATTCCTCATTATACAGTGATGCGCACTACCAAGTTATGTCGGGTCTCCTACCTTCCCATTTACCTGTGGTGATCATTGTCGGGTTAAGTAACATCTCTTATATTCCTCATTATACAGTGATGGGCACTACCAAGTTAAGTCGGGTCTCTTGCCTTCTCCATTTACCTGTGATGATCATTGTCGGGTTAAGTAACATCTCTTATATTCCTCATTATACTGTGATGCGCACTGCCAAGTTAAGTCGGGTCTCTTACCTTCTCCATTTACCTGTGGTGATCATTGTCGGGTTAAGTAACTTCTCTTATATTCCTCATTATACTGTGATGGGCACTGCCAAGTTAAGTCGGGTCTCTTACCTTCTCCATTTACCTGTGGTGACCACTGTCGTGTTAAGTAACATCTCTTATATTCCTCATTATACAGTGATGCGCACCACCAAGTTAAGTCGGGTCTCTTACCTTCACAGTTACCTGTGGTGATCATTGTCGGGTTAAGTAACATCTCTTATATTCCTCATTATACAGTGATGGGCACTACCAAGTTAAGTCGGGTCATTTACCTTCTCCATTTACCTGTGGTGATCACTGTCGGGTTAAGTAACATCTCTTATATTCCTCATTATACTGTGATTGGCACTACCAAGTTAAGTCGGGTCTCTTACCTTCCCATTTACCTGTGATGATCATTGTCGGGTTAAGTAACATCTCTTATATTCCTCATTATACAGTGATGGACACTACCAAGTTAAGTCGGGTCATTTACCTTCTCCATTTACCTGTGGTGATCACTGTCGGGTTAAGTAACATCTCTTATATTCCTCATTATACTGTGATTGGCACTACCAAGTTAAGTCGGGTCTCTTACCTTCTCCATTTACATGTGGTGACCACTGTCGTGTTAAGTAACATCTCTTATATTCCTCATTATACAGTGATGCGCACTACCAAGTTATGTCGGGTCTCCTACCTTCCCATTTACCTGTGGTGATCATTGTCGGGTTAAGTAACATCTCTTATATTCCTCATTATACAGTGATGGGCACTACCAAGTTAAGTCGGGTCTCTTGCCTTCTCCATTTACCTGTGATGATCATTGTCGGGTTAAGTAACATCTCTTATATTCCTCATTATAATGTGATGCGCACTGCCAAGTTAAGTCGGGTCTCTTACCTTCTCCATTTACCTGTGGTGATCATTGTCGGGTTAAGTAACTTCTCTTATATTCCTCATTATACTGTGATGGGCACTGCCAAGTTAAGTCGGGTCTCTTACCTTCTCCATTTACCTGTGGTGACCACTGTCGTGTTAAGTAACATCTCTTATATTCCTCATTATACAGTGATGCGCACTACCAAGTTAAGTCGGGTCTCTTACCTTCCCAGTTACCTGTGGTGATCATTGTCGGGTTAAGTAACATCTCTTATATTCCTCATTATACAGTGATGGGCACTACCAAGTTAAGTCGGGTCATTTACCTTCTCCATTTACCTGTGGTGATCACTGTCGGGTTAAGTAACATCTCTTATATTCCTCATTATACTGTGATTGGCACTACCAAGTTAAGTCGGGTCTCTTACCTTCTCCATTTACCTGTGGTGACCACTGTCGTGTTAAGTAACATCTCTTATATTCCTCATTATACAGTGATGCGCACTACCAAGGTATGTCGGGTCTCCTACCTTCCCATTTACCTGTGGTGATCATTGTCGGGCTAAGTAACATCTCTTATATTCCTCATTATACAGTGATGGGCACTACCAAGTTAAGTCGGGTCTCTTACCTTCTCCATTTACCTGTGATGATCATTGTCGGGTTAAGTAACATCTCTTATATTCCTCATTATAATGTGATGCGCACTGCGAGGTTAAGTCGGGTCTCTTACCTTCTCCATTTACCTGTGGTGATCACTGTCGTGTTAAGTAACATCTCTTATATTCCTCATTATACTGTGATGGGTACTACCGAGTTAAGTCGGGTCTCTTACCTTCTCCATTTACCTATGGTGACCACTGTCGTGTTAAGTAACATCTCTTATATTCCTCATTATACAGTGATGCGCACTACCAAGTTAAGTCTGGTCTCTTACCTTCTCCATTTACCTGTGGTGATCATTGTCGGGTTAAGTAACATCTCTTATATTCCTCATTATACTGTGATGGGCACTACGAAGTTTAGTCGGGTCTCTTACCTTCTCCATTTACCTGTGGTGATCACTGTCGGGTTAAGAACCATCTCTTATATTCCTCATTATACTGTGATGGGCACTACCAAGTTAAGTCGGGTCTCTTACCTTCTCCATTTACCTGTGGTGACCATTTTCTTGTTAAGTAACCTCTCTTATATTCCTCATTATACTGTAATGGGCAGTACCAAATTAAGTCGTGTCTTTTACCTTCTCCATTTTCCTGTGGTGATCACTGTCAGGTTAAGTAACATCTCTTATATTCCTCATTATACTGTGATGGGCACTACCAAGTGAAGTCGGGTCTCTTACGTTCTCCATTTACCTGTGGGGATCACTGTCGTGTTAAGTAACATCTCTTATATTCCTCATTATACTGTGATGGGCACTACCAAGTTAAGTCGGGTCTCTTACCTTCTCCATTTACCTGTGGTGATCACTGTCGTGTTAAGTAACATCTCTTATATTCATCAGTATATACTGTTATGGGCACTACCAAGTTAAGTCGGGTCTTTTACGTTCTCCATTTACCTGTGGTGATGATTGTCGGGTTAAGTAACATCTCTTATATTCCTCATTATACAGTGATGGGCACTACCAAGTTAAGTCAGGTCTTTTACCTTCTCCATTTACCTGTGGTGATGATTGTCGTGTTAAGTAACATCTCTTATATTCCTCATTATAGTGTGATGCGCACTGCCAAGTTAAGTCCGGTCTCTTACCTTCTCCATTTACCTGTGGTGACCACTGTCGTGTTAAGTAACATCTCTTATATTCCTCATTATACAGTGATGGGCACTACCAAGTTACGTCAGGTCTTTTACCTTCTCCATTTACCTGTGGTGATCATTGTCGTGTTAAGTAACATCTCTTATATTCCTCATTATAGTGTGATGCGCACCGCCAAGTTAAGTCGGGTCTCTTACCTTCTCCATTTACCTGTGGTGACCACTGTCGTGTTAAGTAACATCTCTTATATTCCTCATTATACAGTGATGCGCACTACCAAGTTAAGTCGGGTCTCTTACCTTCCCATTTACCTGTGGTGATCATTGTCGGGTGAAGTAACATCTCTTATATTCCTCATTATACAGTGATGGGCACTACCAAGTTAAGTCGGGTCTCTTACCTTCTCCATTTACCTGTGGTGATCACTGTCGTGTTAAGTAACATCTCTTATATTCCTCATTATAGTGTGATGCGCACTGCCAAGTTAAGTCGGGTCTCTTACCTTCTCCATTTACCTGTGGTGACCACTGTCGTGTTAAGTAACATCTCTTATATTCCTCATTATACAGTGATGCGCACTACCAAGTTAAGTCGGGTCTCTTACCTTCTCCATTTACCTGTGGTGACCACTGTCGTGTTAAGTAACATCTCTTATATTCCTCATTATACTGTGATGGGCACTGCCAAGTTAAGTCGGGTCTCTTACCTTCTCCATTTACCTGTGGTGACCACTGTCGTGTTAAGTAACATCTCTTATATTCCTCATTATACAGTGATGCGCACTACCAAGTTAAGTCGGGTCTCTTACCTTCCCATTTACCTGTGATGATCATTGTCGGGTTAAGTAACATCTCTTATATTCCTCATTATACAGTGATGGGCACTACCAAGTTAAGTCGGGTCATTTACCTTCTCCATTTACCTGTGGTGATCACTGTCGGGTTAAGTAACATCTCTTATATTCCTCATTATACTGTGATTGGGACTACCAAGTTAAGTCGGGTCTCTTACCTTCTCCATTTACATGTGGTGACCACTGTCGTGTTAAGTAACATCTCTTATATTCCTCATTATACAGTGATGCGCACTACCAAGTTATGTCGGGTCTCCTACCTTCTCCATTTACCTGTGGTGACCACTGTCGTGTTAAGTAACATCTCTTATATTCCTCATTATACTGTGATGGGCACTGCCAAGTTAAGTCGGGTCTCTTACCTTCTCCATTTACCTGTGGTGACCACTGTCGTGTTAAGTAACATCTCTTATATTCCTCATTATACAGTGATGCGCACTACCAAGTTAAGTCGGGTCTCTTACCTTCCCATTTACCTGTGATGATCATTGTCGGGTTAAGTAACATCTCTTATATTCCTCATTATACAGTGATGGACACTACCAAGTTAAGTCGGGTCATTTACCTTCTCCATTTACCTGTGGTGATCACTGTCGGGTTAAGTAACATCTCTTATATTCCTCATTATACTGTGATTGGCACTACCAAGTTAAGTCGGGTCTCTTACCTTCTCCATTTACATGTGGTGACCACTGTCGTGTTAAGTAACATCTCTTATATTCCTCATTATACAGTGATGCGCACTACCAAGTTATGTCGGGTCTCCTACCTTCCCATTTACCTGTGGTGATCATTGTCGGGTTAAGTAACATCTCTTATATTCCTCATTATACAGTGATGGGCACTACCAAGTTAAGTCGGGTCTCTTGCCTTCTCCATTTACCTGTGATGATCATTGTCGGGTTAAGTAACATCTCTTATATTCCCCATTATAATGTGATGCGCACTGCCAAGTTAAGTCGGGTCTCTTACCTTCTCCATTTACCTGTGGTGATCATTGTCGGGTTAAGTAACTTCTCTTATATTCCTCATTATACTGTGATGGGCACTGCCAAGTTAAGTCGGGTCTCTTACCTTCTCCATTTACCTGTGGTGACCACTGTCGTGTTAAGTAACATCTCTTATATTCCTCATTATACTGTGATTGGCACTACCAAGTTAAGTCGGGTCTCTTACCTTCTCCATTTACCTGTGGTGACCACTGTCGTGTTAAGTAACATCTCTTATATTCCTCATTATACAGTGATGCGCACTACCAAGGTATGTCGGGTCTCCTACCTTCCCATTTACCTGTGGTGATCATTGTCGGGCTAAGTAACATCTCTTATATTCCTCATTATACAGTGATGGGCACTACCAAGTTAAGTCGGGTCTCTTACCTTCTCCATTTACCTGTGATGATCATTGTCGGGTTAAGTAACATCTCTTATATTCCTCATTATAATGTGATGCGCACTGCGAGGTTAAGTCGGGTCTCTTACCTTCTCCATTTACCTGTGGTGATCACTGTCGTGTTAAGTAACATCTCTTATATTCCTCATTATACTGTGATGGGAACTACCAAGTTAAGTCGGGTCTCTTACCTTCTCCATTTACCTGTGGTCACCACTGTCGTGTTAAGTAACATCTCTTATTCCTCATTATACTGTGATGGGCACTCCCAAGTTAAGTCGGGTCTTTAACCTTCTCCATTTACCTGTGGTGATCACTGTTGGGTTAAGTAACATCTCTTATATTCCTCATTATACTGTGATGGGCACTACCAAGTTAAGTCGGGTCTCTTACCTTCTCCATTTACCTGTGGTGATCACTGTCGTGTTAAGTAACATCTCTGTTATTCGTCATTATACTGTGATGCGCACTACCAAGTTAAATCGGGTCTCTTACCCTCTCCATTTACCTGTGGTGATCATTGTCGGGTTAAGTAACATCTCTTATATTTCTCATTATACTGTGATGGGCACTGCCAAGTTAAGTCGCGTCTCTTACCTTCTCCATTTACCTGTGGTGATGATTGTCGGGTTAAGTAACATCTCTTATATTCCTCATTACACTGTGATGGGCACTACCAAGTTAAGTCGGGTCTCTTACCTTCTCCATTTACCTGTGGTGATCACTGTCGTGTTAAGTAACATCTCTGTTATTCCTCATTATACTGTGATGCGCAATACCAAGTTACGTCGGGTCTCGTACCTTTTCCATTTACCTGTGGTTATCATTGTCGGGTTAAGTAACATATCTTATATTCCTCATTATACTTTGATGCGCACTGCCAAGTTAAGTCGGGTCTGTTGCCTTCTCCATTTACCTGTGGTGATCATTGTCGGGTTAAGTAACATCTCTAATATTACTCATTATACAGTGATGGGCACTACCAAGTTAAGTCGGGTCTCTTACCTTCTCCATTTACCTGTGGTGATCATTGTCGGGTTAAGTAACATCTCTTATATTACTCATTACACAGTGATGGGCACTACCAAGTTAATTCGGGTCTCTTACTTTCTCCATTTACCTATGGTGACCACTGTCGTGTTAAGTAACATCTCTTATATTCCTCATTATACAGTGATGCGCACTACCAAGTTAAGTCTGGTCTCTTACCTTCTCCATTTACCTGTGGTGATCATTGTCGGGTTAAGTAACATCTCTTATATTCCTCATTATACTGTGATGGGCACTACGAAGTTTAGTCGGGTCTCTTACCTTCTCCATTTACCTGTGGTGATCACTGTCGGGTTAAGAACCATCTCTTATATTCCTCATTATACTGTGATGGGCACTACCAAGTTAAGTCGGGTCTCTTACCTTCTCCATTTACCTGTGGTGACCATTTTCTTGTTAAGTAACCTCTCTTATATTCCTCATTATACTGTAATGGGCAGTACCAAGTTAAGTCGGGTCTCTTACCGTCTCCATTTACCTGTGGTGATCACTGTCGTGTTAAGTAACATCTCTTATATTCCTCATTATAGTGTGATGCGCACTGCAAAGTTAAGTCGGGTCTCTTTCCTTCTCCATTTACCTGTGGTGACCACTGTCGTGTTAAGTAACATCTCTTATATTCCTCATTATACAGTGATGCGCACTACCAAGTTAAGTCGGGTCTCTTACCTTCCCATTTACCTGTGGTGATCATAGTCGGGTTAAGTAACATCTCTTATATTCCTCATTATACAGTGATGGGCACTACCAAGTTAAGTCAGGTCTTTTACCTTCTCCATTTACCTGTGGTGACCACTGTCGTGTTAAGTAACATCTCTTATCTACCTCATAATACAGTGATTGGCACTACCAAGTTAAGTCGGGTCTCTTACCTTCTCCATTTACCTGTGGTGATCATTGTCGGGTTAAGTAACATCTCTAATATTACTCATTATACTGTGATGGGCACTGCCAAGTTAAGTCGGGTCTTTTACCTTCTCTATTTACCTGTGGTGACCACTGTCGTGTTAAGTAACATCTCTTATATTCCTCATTATACAGTGATGCGCACTACCAAGTTAAGTCGGGTCTCTTACCTTCCCATTTACCTGTGGTGATCATTGTCGGGTTAAGTAACATCTCTTATATTCCTCATTATACAGTGATGGGCACTACCAAGTTAAGTCGGGTCATTTACCTTCTCCATTTACCTGTGGTGATCACTGTCGGGTTAAGTAACATCTCTTATATTCCTCATTATACTGTGATTGGCACTACCAAGTTAAGTCGGGTCTCTTATCTTCTCCATTTACCTGTGGTGACCACTGTCGTGTTAAGTAACATCTCTTATATTCCTCATTATACAGTGATGCGCACTACCAAGTTAAGTCGGGTCTCTTACCTTCCCATTTACCTGTGGTGATCATTGTCGGGTTAAGTAACATCTCTTATATTCCTCATTATACAGTGATGGGCACTACCAAGTTAAGTCGGGTCTCTTACCTTCTCCATTTACCTGTGGTGATCACTGTCGTGTTAAGTAACATCTCTTATATTCCTCATTATACAGTGATGGGCACTACCAAGTTAAGTCGGGTCTCTTACCTTCTCCATTTACCTGTGATGATCATTGTCGGGTTAAGTAACATCTCTTATATTCCTCATTATAATGTGATGCGCACTGCGAAGTTAAGTCGGGTCTCTTACCTTCTCCATTTACCTGTGGTGATCACTGTCGTTTTAAGTAACATCTCTTATATTCCTCATTATACTGTGATGGGAACTACAAAGTTAAGTCGGGTCTCTTACCTTCTCCATTTACCTGTGGTCACCACTGTCGTGTTAAGTAACATCTCTTATTCCTCATTATACTGTGATGGGCACTCCCAAGTTAAGTCGGGTCTTTAACCTTCTCCATTTACCTGTGGTGATCACTGTTGGGTTAAGTAACATCTCTTATATTCCTCATTATACTGTGATGGGCACTACCAAGTTAAGTCGGGTCTCTTACCTTCTCCATTTACCTGTGGTGATCACTGTCGTGTTAAGTAACATCTCTGTTATTCGTCATTATACTGTGATGCGCACTACCAAGTTAAATCGGGTCTCTTACCCTCTCCATTTACCTGTGGTGATCATTGTCGGGTAAAGTAACATCTCTTATATTTCTCATTATACTGTGTTGGGCACTACCAAGTTAAGTCGCGTCTCTTACCTTCTCCATTTACCTGTGGTGATGATTGTCGGGTTAAGTAACATCTCTTATATTCCTCATTACACTGTGATGGGCACTACCAAGTTAAGTCGGGTCTCTTACCTTCTCCATTTACCTGTGGTGATCACTGTCGTGTTAAGTAACATCTCTTATATTCCTCATTATACTGTGATGGGCACTACCAAGTTAAGTCGGGTCTCTTACCTTCTCCATTTACCTGTGGTGATCACTGTCGGGTTAAGTAACATCTCTTATATTCCTCATTATACTGTGATGGGCACTACCAAGTTAAGTCGGGTCTCTTACCTTCTCCATTTACCTGTGGTGATCATTGTCGGGTTAAGTAACATCTCTTATATTCCTCATTATACTGTGATGCGCACTACCAAGTTAAGTCGGGTCTCTTACCTTCTCCATTTACCTGTGGTGATCACTGTCGTGTTAAGTAACATCTCTTATATTCCTCATTATACAGTGATGGGCACTACCAAGTTAAGTCGGGTCTCTTACCTTCTCCATTTACCTGTGGTGATCACTGTCGTGTTAAGTAACATCTCTTATATTCCTCATTATACTGTGATGCGTCAAGTTAAGTCGGGTCTCTTACCTTCTCATTTACCTGTTACTGTCGTGTTAAGTCTCTTATACCTTCGTGTCTCTTACCTTCCCATTTACCTGTGGTGATCATTGTCGGGTTAAGTAACATCTCTTATATTCCTCATTATACTGTGATGGGCACTACCAAGTTAAGTCGGGTCTCTTGCCTTCTCCATTTACCTGTGGTGATCATTGTCGGGTTAAGTAACATCTCTAATATTACTCATTATACAATGATGGGCACTACCAAGTTAAGTCGGGTCTCTTACTTTCTCCATTTACCTATGGTGACCACTGTCGTGTTAAGTAACATCTCTTATATTCCTCATTATACAGTGATGCGCACTACCAAGTTAAGTCGGGTCTCTTACCTTCTCCATTTACCTGTGGTGATCATTGTCGGGTTAAGTAACATCTCTTATATTCCTCATTATAATGTGATGCGCACTGCCAAGTTAAGTCGGGTCTCTTACCTTCTCCATTTACCTGTGGTGATCATTGTCGGGTTAAGTAACATCTCTTATATTCCTCATTATACAGTGATGGGCACTACCAAGTTAAGTCGGGTCTCTTACCTTCTCCATTTACCTGTGGTGACCACTGTCGTGTTAAGTAACATCTCTTATATTCCTCATTATACAGTGATGCGCACTACCAAGTTAAGTCGGGTCTCTTACCTTCTCCATTTACCTGTTGTCATTGTCGGTTAAGTAACATCTCTTATTCTTCTTATATATGCATGTGATGGGCCAAGTTAAGTCGGGTCTCTTACCTTCTCCATTTACCTGTGGTGATCATTGTCGGGTTAAGTAACATCTCTTATATTCCTCATTATACTGTGATGGGCACTACCAAGTTAAGTCGGGTCTCTTACCTTCTCCATTTACCTGTGGTGATCATTGTCGGGTTAAGTAACATCTCTTATATTCCTCATTATACAGTGATGAGCACTACCAAGTTAAGTCGGGTCTCTTTTTTCTTCTGTTATCTGTGATGAGCACTGTCAAATTAAGTAACATATCCTACATTTTCCATTAGCACCTGATGAACACTGCCAAGTAAAGCGAGATCTCTTACCCCCCCCCCCCCCCCCCCCCCCCCCTCTCTCTCTCTCTCTCTCTCTCTCTGTTCTGTCGGACACTGTCATTTGATACTAACAGTCATTAACGTTATTAAATAGTCACCAGGTTTACAGTTGGACTTCTTACACATTTTATTACATTTATATTGATAGAACAATATGTGTATGATAATTGGTAATATGAATCTTTATACATGTCGTTGGCAAACTTCATCTTGAAAATATAACAACGCGGAAAACACAAAAGCCAAGATGTATGTATCAATACTGCATGATGTTATGCATGCGAATATAATTTGTGAATTAGTGCCCCTGTCCCTAATACAAGTGAGATAGTGTTTGAGTTTGTGTTTGTATAAGTGTGTGTATTTGTGTCTGTGTGTGTATGTGTGTGTGTGTGTGTGTGTGTGTGTGAGAGAGAGAGAGAGAGAGAGAGAGAGAGAGAGAGAGAGAGAGAGAGAGAGAGAGAGAGAGGAGGTGGGGGGGGGGGGGGGGAGACAGAGGAGATTGAGACATCCATTTCATTGCTGAATTATAGATGATTTATGGTTATGCATCACCTTTCATAGGTCTTCTCTTCCGGATGGAACAGTAACCACTACAGGCCCTTTCCGGATGGAACAGTATTCTCAATAATTTTAGACCCAGATAACAATACTGCGATTTGCCAATGTTAGTATTTGGTTGTACGGTTGGTTAATGTGTGGCGTTTTCAGATTGTAATGTAGGTTGGCCGGGGGGTTGTTACGCGTTAGCCCAATGTTGGAGCAATCAATGTACGATTTGCACGTGGGCGTTATTTTCACTGCCTCCACTTCAGATTTCCAAGGCTACATGAAATCTCTGTCTTTCACAAGGTTGACGTAATACAGGAGAAGGAAATATAAG
Organism: Pteria penguin; assembly: GCA_035048485.1. Lineage (NCBI taxonomy): Eukaryota > Metazoa > Mollusca > Bivalvia > Pterioida > Pteriidae > Pteria > Pteria penguin. Next base: position 88,217,201 of record CM068580.1, read on the forward strand.
AGCAGGGAGAAAGTCATTCATGCCGGAGAAATTCTAGAAAATGTAAAAATATATAACCTAATGCTGTTGTGTGAATCATTATTGATATCTATTCATGATCCGATGTTTTTATTTCACGTGAAGTACCGTAGGGAAATATAGCAAAGGAGAAAATAATAGAGCCAAAATGTAGGCACAATTGTATTTCTTCAGTTCCTATAGCAAACGAAGATTTTAAAACCAGGAATTTGAACTCATTGGTTATCTATAGATATCAATGATTATGTTTTCACCAAAACATATTTTAAATAGTTCTTATGTAGAATAAAACTGTAGATTGTAGAAGTTTGTTATACGCCATAGTGCCCATATAATACCCGTTTGTGACCGATTAATAATCGCCAAAACTTTAAATGAGACTAGAATTTCTGAATGAGACTATAAGCGACTGTTATCACTTCAGTATCTTTTTTCCTTCCTTTAAATCTTGACAAATGACCATACTAAACTGATACAGCAGGTACTGTTTATAATGACTTCACACCGGTTTGTACTGGTTATACCGTTAACACGCTTTTACGAGTTTTCCTAGTACTATGACATCCTGACGGATGTGACCGGTCGGCAGGGGGCGCTACTCCTGCATAGCACTTGATCCCATCTCTGGTTATGTAAAGATGATGGATAAATCCAAACCACAAGTCCAAAAATCATGAAACCATAGGACATACAAAATCAGTGAAAATGAAAAACAAATGGAAAATAACAAAATATGTCTACTTGAAGAGCATATGTGAACCCCTGTGATGGAGTGAGATCAGGTGCCCGGGGAGAGTGAGCATCTCCTGCTTGCTAGCAACACCCGTCACATATACCCCGTAGAAAGAGTCAAATCGTGTGAATTCCATATGTATCTATATATGGAGAAGTCGAAGTAGGTAACCTTCAAGTATAGAAGGTGTCAAATCTGTGTAAAGTGATCGGAATCGGTCTCAGTCCAGAATATCATTTAAAAGTCTGGATAACGAGATATCATATGGAGTAATAAGAGTCTCGTAACGATCGTAGAACTTCCTCAGTGACGATGCTAGTCTAGCACATATATAACCCTGGTTGAGCAGCTTAACTGAAAGTCGCCTAGCCCTCAGAACAAAGTCATTGTAATTTGAACATGCTGCTGGGAATTCTAACTTCTATTCCCCTTTCTTCTTAATTTTTACAACTGCTCGGTATCTAAGTAATTTTACCTGTTAATGGAATATTTTGTGACGTCTGTGTTTTAATTCGATCATTTGTTTTCTAGCAAACAAAATGATTATTATAAATAGTGGACTTGTACTGAGTTGTTTAATGCCATCACATTTTTGATAGATAATATTTATGTACAATTTAATGGCAAGACTTATCAACAGATTATTGTGATTCCTTTGGGCACTAACTGCGCTCCCTTTATAGCAAATTTATTTTTATACTGTTATGAGAGATATTTTATGCATTCTATTCAAACCTCTAAACGTTTCGACCTTATTGATAAGTTCAATGACACCTCTAGATATCTTGATGATATTCTAGTTATCGATAACCCCGAGTTTGAAAACTATATCACTGACATTTATCCACCTGAACTTCAATTAAACAAAGCCAATACTGCCGACCAGGAAACACTTTTTGGACATAAATATTGAAATTATTAATAACAATATTCATACCAACATATATGATAAACGTGACGACTTTGGATTTCCTATTGTAAATTTCCCTTATCTAGATGGTGGTGTCCCCAGACTCCCATCATAAGATATTTATATTAGTCAATTGGTTCGCTTCGCTAGAGCCTGCATTACCGTTTTGGATTTTCACGCAAAAAATTCTCAGATTACTTTTTAAATTTCTTAGCCAGGGTTATAGATGTCATAAACTTAGAAAAAACTTTTGATGAATTTTACAGATCATATTCAGACATTTTATGTAAATGTGACTTTTCAACAATACGTATCCAGCGGAATTTTCTAACAAATTAAGGAGGGTCAAAGGTTCCGATAATTTCATATCGGCGGATTCTAAAATTAAACGCCTTCGAAATCGACAGTGTGACCCCGAGATCATCGCTAAGACCATAGGTATTATATTGGGTCCCTCTACATGCCAATGCAAACTTTTACTTGAGCGTTGCACGCTGACGAACAGGGCGGTGGGACTCTATGATGGGCCTTGTCCAAACCTTTTCAGAGGAGACAAGGTCCTGAACTTCGTCCCCTCTGACTGTTAGTCGGGATTCCTATTGATCAAGATCTGAGCTCGCCTACAGACGGGCAGAGCACGGTTTACTTATGTTGATGTCGCCTTACAAATTATTGATAGCAACATATTATTCTATAAACGTTTCGCTTGTAATATATTTTTATGACCTATCTTCTTGAAAAACCTGTTTATCCTTGTTCTCTATATGGAGGATTATTTATGAATTTTTAAATGTGTGCCCTTTGATTGTAATTCTTTTGCGGTTAGTGGGAAGGTGGGCGCCCGTAAACCGGTTAACAACACCTATTGAGTGACGTTTATTACTTCAATTGACCGTCCTATATCGGTATCATAACCGCAGCACAGCAGAATTTCGTTTTTCCTTGTATATTCTAAATAATATACCTATTAATTTAGTGCACCATATGCGCATTTTGACAAGTTATGTCTCTTCAGTGATGCTCGTGGCCAAATGATTGGAATTGTCAAAATATATATATATATATATATATATATATATATATATATATATATATATATATATATATATATATTTGAAGAGCGATGTTGAAACGAAAATGACCGAAAAGTGAACCAAAGAATCTATCTAAGGACAGAGCTATGCATGAGGGAGATACTCCTTAGTTTCAGTGATTTACTTAATTTGATGACTGATACTATTATCATGTTTTGTGTGCAGGTTCTTGGTGATTTGTGTCATACAGCTTTGTCAGATGTCTTCTGTTTTCTCCTCTATGACTATGGGGATTTTGATCGTTTAATCGAGATTTCTTTTCTTTCCTTATTTGAAATCTTGATAACAATTTATACAGTATCAGCAAAACAAATGTGAATATATAAACTATGAGGATTGAAAAAAAAAATTATACAAAAGAAAATTTTGAAAAACTGAATTAATGTTACTGTTTATTTTAAGAAGCAATTTAAAGATGATGGATAAATTCAAACCACAAGTCCAAAAATCATGACACCAGAGCACATACAAAATCAGTGAAAATGAAAAACAAATTGAAAATAACAAAATATGTCTACTTGAAGAGCATATGTGAACCTTTATGATGAAGTGAGATCAGGTGCCCGGGGAGAGTGAGCATCTCCTGCTTGCTAGCAACACCCGTCACATATACCCAGTAGAAAGAGTCAAATCGTGTAAAACTACATTTCATTTTAGGATCATCAATGGATTCTTTCTTCAACAACACTCCAGACAGAAGAGGTAATCTCAATATCATCCAAGACGACGATTACGGGTAAGTAAGATAAATATATACCCCAGTAATCCGAGTAGAAATGTAATTTCATTCGTTTGAACAGAGTGAATTAGATTGAAATTAATTTCTCCTGTTGTAGTAATATTGAATGAGTTATGCGGTTTCCCGCTCTTTTATGTAGGGTATTTAAGTCATGGTCTAAGAATTTTCATTCATTCTACACGATAGCGCTCTACCATACAAATCAGTTAAATGGATTCCGAGACCGAACAGAATTCTCGTGCGGACGTTTCTTTGAAGGATATATTAGAGGTCGTAAAATCTCAGGGTGAGTCTTTAAGGGCTTTGAACGTTAAATTGTCGGGTGAATTGTCGGAATTAAAAGAAGAAGTACATGGCTCAAGCCGGGTGATTAAAAAACTGAAGTCCGAGGTTCAGTATTCCTGGAAGTACGAGGGAAACAAGCTTCAGTTTTTGTTTAATACTGAACTTATTGAAGAACTCTCCCAGTTAAATTGGGCTATAGAACATTCTAAGCACGATTACGCTAAGGAAATTTCGACCACTGTGACTGAGAAACTGCGTAAGCGAAATAAATTAATAAAGATTGCGGACAGTTCCGAAGGAGGGTGGGAAACTGTTCGACAATATAAAAGTAATCCTGTGGCCAGTGACACGGACGATGAGAGTAAAATCAACAAGGCTGAGTCCAGGGCAGTCCGAAAACGTAAGAATAAGCGTAAAGGAAGCGTTGATAAGAAGCATAGAAATGTTAATCGTGATGTGTCTTCTACTGTCATGTATTCCGATGTCAACCAGTCCTTTCGTGGGTCGCCCCAACCGTGGGGCAGTGCCGCATTTGCCAGTCAGTGTCAGCCCGCCTTTGGTTATGCAGGAAAGTTCAGTCAACCTCGTCAAGGATCATGCTTCGCTTGTGGGTCCTTCCAGCATTGGAGGAACGAGTGCCCCTTCAACAACGCAAGGAAAGCAGCTGTCAAGTCAAAAACAGAATGAAATAAAAGATGAGTATAATTTGAACTTTGACCAAATTCTGACTGATGATTATTACGAATATGAGCAGGGTCAGGCTGAAATTATTGTAAAAGGTAGATTAAAAAGTGCCTTTCATTTTGGGAGGCTATAGGCGCATATGATTATGTATTGGATACAATTAAGTATGGATATAAGATCCCTTTCTTTTCAACACCGCCTACTGCTCATCTTGCTAATAATAGATCTGCACTCAACCATGAATCGTTTGTTATTCAGGCAATTAATGATCTGTTGTCGAAAGGGTTGATAGAAGAGTGTTCGAAAATTCCTTGCGTTGTGAATCCGCTCACTGTTTCAGTACAGAATAATGGAAAGAAAAGGCTCATTTTAGATTTAAGGCATGTTAACAAGCATCTGTGGAAATTAAAAATTAAATTTGAAGATATCAAAGTTGCAATGAGTTTTATAGAAAAGATTTTTTATTTTTTCAAATTTGACCTTCATTCGGCATATCATCACATTGATATTTTTGAACAGCATACTGATTTTTTAGGCTTTTCATGGAAATTTGGAAACGTTGACAGGTACTTTAGTTTTACAGTTTTACCTTTTGGCTTAAGTTCTGCTTGTTACTTATTCACTAAACTTACTAGACCATTAGTTAAGAAGTGGCGTGGAGAGGGCATGAAAGTGCTTATGTACCTAGATGATGGTCTTGGTACTCATTTAGATTTCGACAAGTGTCAAGATATGGCATTACGTTTAAAGCAAGATCTTATATTTAGTAGATTTGTTCCTAAGAACGAAAAGTCTTTATGGATACCAACGAAAACTTTGAATTTTCTAGGTTACTATATTGATACAGAGATTTCTATTATAAAGATACCTAATGATAGGTTGGTAAAGTTAGAACGCACTATTGCAGATTTAGATGATGAACTTAAAAGAAAACACAAGGTACATGTGAAAAAGGTGGCTAGTTTTGTTGGCCAGGTAGTATCAATGTTTTATGTTTTAGGAAATGTTGTATACATTATGACTAGATATTTGAGCATTGATATTTTGACTGCTAAGTCATGGAATTGCTCTATTGAACTTATTCACCCAATAGTTACTGACTTGGTTGTGTGGGAGTTTTCCCCAGGGTTTGTACATCCTTATCCCCCCTGTTCATTAAAATGGCTTCAAATATAATAAAATTAAAATACAAATCTCCTCAAGTTATAATCACACCACTTAGATTGCCCTCTGTGTCCACTCTTCATATACCTGGTATTTCTTGTAGAAAATTATTCGGCACCACTAAAGTTCATATTTCTCCACTTAAAAGTAGTTTCCCTATTAAACGTTCTATCTCATTTTCAAAAACATTCACACCTATAAATTCTTACAGAGCTGTCAATTCTATACGCAGAGGGTATTCTAAGATTAATAAGTGCAACGCCAAGAAATGTCTTACTTGCCATCATTTAAGCTGCAAGTCCAATATTGAATCTTCGGTTAATGGAAATACATTTAACACCAAATTAGACAAAGACATAGATTGAAATACTGCCAATGTTATATATGTCATCACTTGAGAAGCTAGAGGATGTGGGGCTCAATATGTCGGGGAAACTTCTCAAACTTTGAAACAACGTTTTCGGAATCATTCCTATAAAATTCGTAATAATTCACGACGTAAATACCAGAATTTTCTTTATAACCACTTTAATAAATACCAACATACTATTAACAATGTAAAAATAACTCCAGTAGAAAATATCTCTAAATTACCAGGTGATACGAAATCAGATGTTAAAAAACGACTTTTGGAAACCGAGCTCTACTGGATTAAACAAATCCAAACCCCATATCCTCTCGGTCTCAACGACCAAATATATCGACAAGGTAATATTTCTTCTCGTCAGAATAAGATCAATATTTTTACATCAAGACATAAAACTATTAGAAAACGTAGGTCACATGGTCGTCGCCGTAATCGTAACATCAGAAAACGTAATCGTTTAAATAGGTCATTAAACGATCTTCTATTTATCGCAAAAAATAATGGCCGTCATGAACTGTTGCATGCACTATCCTCTATTCCAGTAAATAAATTGAAATCTATCCTGGACGAAGCTGATCTTCGAAGTTTACGCAATTCTGATTGATATAAACTCAATTTGATTATTTTATTTTCATATAATAAACTCTTTCCTCGTATTCCGTCTCTTCCACCCAAGCAGCAATTTCTCAAAATTAAATTTATTAATAAAGGCTTCGATCTACTTAACATTTCTAATATTTTCCGTGATCACAGAGTCACATCTAAAATCCCCCAATATTTTGAGAATTTAGAACCTCCACTTATTTGTTACCAGTACAAAAAGCCTATAAGAAATCTAATTCTAAATTATAATAAAGTTACATCTAACCCTGATGTTTCAGACTCTATTCCTTCGTCGTGTTCTTGTGATAAATCTAAATATGTTTATAAACCGGCAGGTCATGCTATTACTGGTGACCTAAACTGTATTTCGGACAAGAAATTGCGCACCCTTTTCGGAAAAGGACCTAAATATAGGTTACCGTCCAGGATAGATTTCAATAAATGCCGTGACGTTATAGAAGATGCTTTAACTACATATTGTAAACGTTGGTGTAAAAAAGAACAGGTAAAGGTTCATGCTCTTAATGATTGGAAATACGAGATTTTAAGAATTGTCGATATCCGTATTAAGAACTTTACGGAAAATCCGCATTTATTTCAACAGCCTAATACATTGACGGCAAATTCTATTAAAAAGAAGATAGCTGACTTACATGCTAAATATGTCTTTGTTCCTGCTGATAAAGCAGGTAATAACATAATAGTTGTTTGAAAACTATATTATATTGAAGTACTTAAAAACGAATTAAACTCCACTCATACCTATGTGGAAAGCCCTACCTCAAAAGACAGCACCTTGCACGATCACCTCATGACCATGTCCGACTTCAAAATTAAAACTGATAAATCTGATCTACCAACCATATATTGGCTCCCAAAACTACATAAAAGTCCATATAAATCACGTTTCATATCTAATTCTAGCCACTGCTCTACTACGGTACTATCGAAGCATATTACGTCTGCTCTAACTGCTATAAAAGATCATATTATCAAATATTGTGATGTCGCATTTCATAATAGTAACATCAATTACTTTTGGTCGATTAAAAATTCTCATGAAGTTATAGACAAACTTCTTTCGCTAAATTTCAAAGCGACTCAAATTTCTACATTTGATTTTTCTACACTTTATACATCTCTGCCTCATGATTTGATTAAAAGCAAGTTGCTGTCTCTTATACAATGGTGTTTTCACAGAGAATCTAAAACGTACATATGTACTTCCAATAACTCCGGATTCTTTTCCAACAAACAATATACTTCATATAAATACTGGACTTGCAAGGAATTATGTAAAGCACTAGATTTTCTCATGAATAATATTTTTGTGCAATTTGATGGCAAGATATATCAACAAATAGGTGGGATTCCTATGGGTACTAACTGCGCGCCTCTGATAGCAGATTTATTTCTTTATTGTTATGAGAGGGATTTTATGGTTTCTCTTCAAAAATCAAAACGTTTTGACCTCATTGACAAATTCAATAATACTTGTAGATATCTGGATGATATTTTGGTTATCGACAACCCTGAATTCGAACAATTTATATCAGAAATTTATCCACCAGAGCTCACATTGAATAAAGCTAATACTTGAGATAAATCTACACCTTTCTTAGATTTAAACATCAAAATTATCAACAACCTAATATATACTAATATTTATGATAAACGTGAGGATTTTGGATTTCCTATTGTAAATTTCCCTTACTTGGATGGCGATGTCCCTCGACTCCCATCATATGGTATCTATATATCTCAATTAGTTCGATTTGTCAGAGGCTGCACCGATGTTTTGGACTTTCATAAACGAAATTTACAAATTACTACTAAACTTTTAACTCAGGGTTACAGATATCACAAGCTAAGAAAAACATTCGGCAAATTCTTCAGAACTTATTCAGAACTTCTATCTAAATTTGGAAATATTTCCTTTCAACAGTATGTATCCAATGGAATTTCCCATCCTTATTTTTACGGTGATCTCGTATATAAACTAAGGAAAGTAAAAGGCTCCGATAACGTTATTTTATCATGTAATAAAATAATCAAACGTCTTATAAATAGACAATATGATATTGAGATCATCAAAAAGACTATAGGTCTTGTATTTGGCCCCTCTACAGCCTTATGCAGACTTTTACTTGAACGTTGCACGCTGACTAACAGGGCGGTGGGGACTATATGACGGGCCTTGTCCAAACCTCTTTCAGAGGAGACATGGTCCTGAACCTCGTCCCCTCTGACTGTTAGTCGGGACTCCTACAGATCTAGGGTCTTAGCTCGCTTTCAGACTGGCAGAGCACGGTTTATCATGTTGATGTCGCATATATTTTTATACCATTATGTATTTTACAATATCTTACGTGTTTATATTTTTATGACCTCTCAATATGCGATACCTGTTGACCCTTGTTCTTTACATGGAGGATTATTTATAAATTTTTAAATGTAAGTCCTTTGATTGTTCTGCTGTTACGGTGAGTGGGAAGGTGGGCCCGTAAACCGGTTAACCACACCATTTGTTTGGCTTTTGTCAAATTAAATGACCGTCCTAAGTCGGTATCGTAATTGCACTACAATCAAATATTTTTGTAATGTGATATATGTTCTAGTATATTATTTATATTCATGTACTGTATAGCTCTATGGTGACTTCTGCCACATAACTGAGCCAGTAACTCCTCTTTTTTCTTAGTGATCATAGCATACAGCAATTAGATTTTTGGAAACAGAGTTTTAATGATACAAGTTTCAATCAGAGACAATTTATTGTAGATCAGGGTTGTCATACTGTAGTGTATAGTGATGCTAGTAGCACTGGCTACGCTGGATATGAAGTCCAAACCCCATGTAGTATAGCTCATGGTATGTGGTCTGAGGACGAGAAAGTGCTAAACTCCACCTGGAGAGAACTGACTGCCGTTTTACGTGTTTTAATTTCAATTTCTAGATTTTTGAAAAATAAAAGTGTAAAATGGTTTACAGATAATCAGAGTGTTGCCTGTATTACAAAAAAGGGAAGCATGAAGTTACATTTACAAAATATTGCTTTCAAGATTTTTCAGTTTTGTTTAATAAACAATGTATCTCTGCATGTTGAGTGGATACCACGAAGTGAAAACGAGATTGCAGATTATTACAGCAAAGTCGTTGATTTTGATGACTGGGGTGTGTCTGTCGATATTTTTGAGTATTTAGACTTTATGTGGGGTCCACATGAAGTAGACTTTTTCGCAAGCGAAAATAATAAAAAGCTTAGTACATTTTACTCTAGATTTTGGACAGTCAGTTCGATCGGTGTTGATGCTTTTACAGCTGATTGGTTTGGGGTGAACGGTTGGTTTGTTCCCCCAGTTAACCTGATATCTAAGGTGTTAAGATATATGCATCAGTGCAGGGCATATGGAACTTTAATAGTTCCGTTCTGGAAATCGGCAAGTTTTTTGCCTATATTGATTGATGAAAATAAAGATTTTATTTCAGCTGTAATGAGTTGTATTGAATTGCCTACATCTAAAATGTGTTATGTTCCAGGTAGATATACGACGATATTTGGTCGGTACGATTTGCCTTTTAGAATGTTAGCACTGAAAATTGATTTCAGATATTATTGTTCATGTGCTTAATTTTCATTTTTGTATTTACATTTATTTATTCAGGCATTCCGGAAAGATGTATTAGATTTACCTGACACCTTAGCTGAGAAAATTGGGCTAGTTGCAAATTTAGTTATCGAAAGCAAATCTATATCCACGACAAAGGGTTATTACAACGCATTTATTCGTTGGAAAATGTGGGCGCGTTCCAATGGGTTGCCGGAATGCGATATTTTACTAGCTAAGGCTTTCCAGGTTGCGATATATCTAGCATCGTTGGTGGAAAAGTCTCCCAGTCCGGTTACGCAAGCATTCTATGGTATAAACTGGGCTCATCGCATCATATGTGTTCCGTCGCCTACAGAATCGTGTTTAGTGAAAAGTGTATTTGAAGGAGCTAAACGACGTCTGGCTGTTCCGATTAACAAGAAAGAACCGATTACTTCGGATTTGTTGGAAAAGATGTTCAATAATCTATACATTGATGGAAATGCATATAATCAGCGTACCATCTGTACATGTTTAATATCTTATGCTGGCTTTTTGAGAATTTCTGAATTATTATCTATAAGAAAATGTGATGTTGAAATCTTTAGTTCTTATATGAGAATTTTCATCGAGAAAAGTAAAACTGATATTTACAGGGATGGTAGTTGGGTTATAATAGCTAGGACGAAATCGAAACTTTGTCCAATTTTGAACCTTGAACGGTATTTTTCTTTTTGTAATTTCAGTTTGGAAGATTATTTATTTCAAAATTTTACAAAAACGTCCGAGGGATCTGTTTTACGTAAAGTTAATAAACCTCTTTTGTATGGAAGGATGAGAGAATTATTTATAGATGCGTTTTCTCCTTTGGTGGAAAACATTCGTAATTATGGTTTACATAGTTTACGTTCTGGAGGAGCAAGTTCTGCAGCCAATTTTGGAGTTCCGGATAGGCTGTTTAAACGTCATGGTAAATGGCGTTCAGAAAATGCTAAAGATGGCTATATTAAAGATTCTTTACATGATATGTTGCAGGTTACCAAAAATTTAGGTCTTTGAAATTACTGTTTTTATTTTCTTTCTAGATTCTATTTCCCGTTCTTTGTTTTCAATATTATGTTGGGTTCAGGAGAAATGTAATTTCATTCGTTTGAACAGAGTGAATTAGATTGAAATTAATTTCTCCTGTTGTAGTAATATTGAATGAGTAATGCGGTTTCCCGCTCTTTTATGTAGGGTATTTAAGTCATGGTCTAAGAATTTTCATTCATTCTACACGATAGCGCTCTACCATACATATCAGTTAATTTTTTTGGATTTTTTACGAAAGTAAAATAATGTTAATGTGTTTTTAAATAGGTTCAGTAAATAGGTAAATTATTGTTATTAAATTTTGGGAGATTTGCACTTTTATATTAACCAATGTTATGCTTATGTTGATTATAGATTACATCAGTTACAGTATACAAGTACTTTAATTTTAGACATGAATATTGTATATATACTAGAAACAGACTAAGTGAGTCAGAGACAGTTGAAGTGTTCACTTTATAGACTGTTATGTGATGTGTGTTGAGATTATGGTTTATATATATATAATCTGTCAAGTTTATGGAAGATAATCATGAGACAGAATGTTGTAAAGCGATTATAATTGAAGAAATTGTTATTGAAATATTTTAGAAATAAATTCGCACGGGTACACATGAGCGTTATCGCGTGCATCCTATTTAATATTGTAGTTTTCATTTTAGATGTTTTAGTTTTCAATATTATGTTGGGTTCAGGAGAAAACATATACATTCAATGATAAAGTGTAGAAACGAGTCTATAAAATGTTGACAAGAGACCCAACTTTAATTTAGAGTTTAAATTTTGTCAAGGAAAGGAGCGGTAACAGGGGTTTCCATCATATGATTGTTATTTTTTTTAAAGAAAGGGAGAGGGTTTCATTTTTATTAAAGACGACAAAGTGAAATTTATTTGTAAAATTTGGTCATATCCCCAAAAACCCCCGTTCCCCTTTGTCTAACTATTAATTGTTAGAAAAGAATTGATCCATTGGCTATAATGTGGTATAAATCACTATATTACAATATACGGTTTTATGCGATTACCATAGACACGAAAAACGCATGTAGTTAAATTAGTTCAAAATAGTCTAAAGGGACTGCTGCAAATGAAAGAAGGGTTAGTTGTTTAAGGTATCTGGGAAACCCCAAATTGCCATAGAAAGGTTAAACCTATTGTAGAAATTGTTTATTTAGTAATTTTTTAATATGCGTAAATTGTTACAAATAATGAGAGTAATTAATTTGGACTCGTAGTTATAGTGTTCATTTTGCAGACCTGACACATGTGCACTGCAAACAGGTCGTGGTAGGAGACCCCCTAGACGAGGAAGAGGACACAGAAGAGGAAGAGACAGAGGAAGAGGTGAATGGAATAAAGGGAATTTTAAAACAGGAGGACGTGGTGCATCAAAGCAGAATAATGACTCGGACGAAGATGCAATTGACTCTTCTAAACCACGGTTTAAACTTGCTATTTATGGAGATGAGGAAAATTCTTCGGATGAAGATCAAAAGAAAGTATATCATTCACGGAGAAGGAACAGTGAGGAGAAAAGGCAGTGGCGAGGACATCGACATGCATCCGAAGATAGGAGAGGATTAAACCATCGTTATTCTCGGGAGAATAGAAGAGGAAGTATATCACATGAAGATAATGACGAACCAGGGACATACAGAGGTAGAGGGCGTCCTAGAGGAAGACCAAATGCGAACATGAGAGGAATGCAGAGAGCAGCTTCAGTAGATAACATACCACGGGGTTCAATTAGCCTTTCGGCAGAACAAGATAGACACGAGCGTAGTATACATAATCGATCAAAAAGACCTGAAAGGAATCAAACCAGACGATTTGGGTATAGAAAACTATGTGAATTGTCATCTTCAAACACTAATCCAGATTCATTGGTGATGGAGCTTACTACCTCTAAAAACGGATTTAAAGAACTTATAACAGAAGATGATTTATACACGAAATCTGATTGGATGATTCTGATTTTAGAAATTATCGTTAGTGCTTTTAAATCGTCCAAGCGTCAGTCTGTTATGGAATTATTTACACTTTTAATAGAATACAAATTTATACCACTCAACCTATCACCATTTTTGAATGAAATTCATGGATCGAGTACATTAAATCCAGAAAAAATGTGTAAAGTCATTGAAAGTACTTGTTCTATAGTAAGAGAAACATACAAAAGAATGCAAGCGTATGTTCCTGCTGTCAATCTAGTAATAACAATGTTAGACGCAATTGTGAATGACCCAACAAAGACTGCTAAAATGTTTGAAATAAATCCTAATGTAAAGAACGATGTAGAGGACATCAAAAGAATGCGAGACACAATTCAGGAAGTACACGAAGAACGAAGTCGCAACACCAACATCTCCAGTAGTAGAACAAAACGACGACTAGCGGAACAGTTAGATTCACCACCTGATGATTTTAGAAAACTGCCTATTTTACCAGCATTGAAAGACTTACAATTTTTTGAGAAACCCTTTCTAAGGGCAAACAAGACTAGTGGTGGTTACAGCGATCTTAATCATTATTTAGATGTGCAGTTTCGGCTACTACGAGAGGATTATGTTCAACCATTACGGAATGGTATTGCTGATTATAGACGCCAGAGATCAGATGGACGTTTGTCGAGAAAATTACAAGATATACGACTCTATGAAAAAGTACAGATTATCCGTCCTATCTGTACCCACAAAGGCATTCTTCACATGTTGCAGTTTGACGTAACGAAACTTGCAGGTGTAAGGTGGGAATCCTCCAGGAGACTGATGTACGGATCTCTCTTATGTCTTTCAGCAGATGATTTTGAATCTATTGTCTTTGCCACTGTTACAGGTAGGGATATCAAAGAATTAAGCCAAGGTCTCATTCAAGTGCGTTTTGAACAAAATGTGGATGAAATATTAAACTTGTCTGCAAAAGAAAGGTTTGTAATGGCAGAAACAACTGCATATTTTGAAGCTTACAGATATATATTGGAAGGACTGCAAGAAATTTCAAATGATATGCCTCTTCAAAGATACATTATACGATGTGAAACGACAATGAAACCTCCAAAGTACCTACTTCGAGATGTAATAGAGTACGATTTTGCTCCACTGGTCGGTAATGGACAAGCGTTCATCATTCCAGTAATAAATTCAGCATGTTGGCCTTCTCCGAAGCAACTTCAACTGGATGATTCACAACACAAAGCTCTAAAGATGGCAATCACTAAAGAACTTGCCATTATTCAAGGACCCCCTGGTACAGGAAAAACTTTTGTAGGTTTGAAAATAGTACAGCTGCTACTTCACAACAAAAGAATGTGGACTGAACGAGACACTGATCCAATCTTAGTTGTCTGTTATACTAACCATGCACTGGATCAATTCTTATTAGGTATTGCAAAATCTGCAGACGAAATTGTTCGAATTGGAGGAAGATGCAAGACTGAAGAACTGGAAGAATTTATGTTAAAAAATCTTAGACAAAATGCTCGTGAAAAGAAGTTAATTTCAAGAACTGTTCATGAACGTAAATCAGACTGCATCAAGAAGATGGCAGTTTGCAGAACTTCAATAGAGACTGTCAGCACTAAACTCCACGTAGCACGAACTGGGATATTGAATATGAGAGTTTTACAGAAATATATGAGCCCAGAGCAATGTAGATCGCTAGATTCAAAGTTAAAACAGTCGTTCACAAAAACCGACAATCCTCCTATTTTGAAGTGGTTAGGAATAGGTACTGAATCCAATGATGAGGAAAATGTCCCTTCCAACGTATTCAAGTGGAAGAGAGAGTTGATCGAGGGGAACAATCTGGACCCAATGACACAAGATGAGGTGATTATCATAGAGAATGTATGGAATCTTCCACTTATTGAGAGGGGTGCCTTATACAAGACATGGGTGAGAATGTATCAAAATGCATTAAAAGAAGCCTTAAAGTTAATATCCGACAAATGTCAACAGCTTGTGGGCTGTTCCGACCCACAGCGATATTCAATGTTGGAAGAAGCAAAAACAAAATTGCAACTGGCACTAACAGATAGTAGTTATCATTTGATTTCCGAGCACAAATTACATCTGTATATTGCCAATAAGTTAGGCCATCAATTGAAAAGTCTTGAATCACATTGCCCACAAAAACCACAAAACAAGTCATGTATCGATGTATGGCTTTGTATCGACGAAAGTGGAAACTCTGATAGACTCATTGCCGAAGTGTTATCTTTAATTAATGAGAATTTTATTGATGCAGAAGAAGAGGCTGCCATTGAAAACGAAGAAAGACAACTTAATGAGGACGGATATGAAGAGGAGATGTTTCTTAAACAGACAAAGGCATTAAATCAACGAATTATCAAAGAAGCCATTGAAGACATGTCACTTTCATCATATCAAGATGAACAATCGGATGGGAACGAAAATGGAAATTGGATCACGGCACGAATAACAAAGAAAAAATTGGAATCAGAAATGACAAAAATACTGAATGTGAAGAGTTTTACTGACAGTGAGGCACAGCTTATTCAGGATGTGTGGATTCTTCCTCACAAGGAGAGAGCAAGATTGTATCGGTATTGGCTTGATAACTATCTTGAAGATCTACAAGATTCTATTCGAGCATCAGAAGAAACATATTCAAACCTTTGCCAGTCATACCAGGAGGTCATGGACGCAGAAGATGTTGAAATAATGAGAGGAGCAGAAATTATTGGAATGACAACAACAGGGGCTGCCAAGTATAGAAAGATCATACAGCAGATACAGCCCAAGATCATCATAGTCGAAGAAGCAGCAGAGGTCCTAGAATCACACCTTGTAACGACGATTAATCCTAACTGTCAGCATTTAATTCTCATTGGAGACCACAAGCAGCTGAGACCAACACCAACAGTCTATGAGTTAGTAAAGAAATATAACCTCGATATTTCTTTGTTTGAAAGAATGGTCAAGAACGAAATTAACTACACGACATTGCAGATTCAGCACAGAATGCGACCAGAAATTTCATTGCTCATGCGTCACATATATGAGAATTTGAAAGATGCTGATAATGTTAAAAAATATAATCACGTAAAAGGTGTCGGAAAGGACGTATTCTTCATCGATCATGTCGAACCCGAGAGTTCTCACGATGAAACTAAAAGCAAGTCCAATAAGCATGAAGCAATATTTCTAGCACGGTTCTGTCGGTATTTGATTCAGCAGGGTTATACACCAAACCAGATCACAGTCTTAACAACTTACACAGGACAAGTACTTGCAATAAAGAAACAAATGCCAAAAAAGGAATTTGATGGTGTACGGATCACGGCTGTTGACAATTTTCAAGGAGAAGAAAATGATATTATTCTTTTGTCTCTTGTTCGGAGCAATAACGCCAACAGCATTGGCTTTTTGAAAATAGAAAATAGAATTTGTGTGGCGCTGTCAAGAGCACGAATGGGATTTTATGTTATTGGTAATTTCAAACTACTTGCTCAGGAAAGTTCACTGTGGGAAAATATGGTTTTAACTTTGATAGAAAAAGAGAGGATCGGCCCTTCTTTGACGTTGCAATGTCAAAACCATCCAACAGAAACAGCAAAAGTTTCGACGGAAAAAGATTTTCTTGCAGTTCCAAATGGAGGATGCAAACGAATGTGTAATTATAGACTTGAGTGTGGACATGTTTGTGAACAGGTTTGTCATCCAGAAGACCAAGAGCATAAATACTACAAGTGCTTCAAACCATGTCAAAAGATAATCTGCTCTTTACGGCATATTTGCAAGAAAAAATGTTTCGCCGATTGTGGAAACTGTACGACACTTGTTAAGAAAGTTCTTCCTCAGTGCAATCATGAACAAGAAATACAGTGTAGCAGAGAACCGCTTTCTGTAATTTGTGACGCACCCTGTCAGGAGATATTGGGATGCGGGCATCTGTGCAAAGGATCATGCGGGATCTGCAGAAAGAACAGAGATCATGCACAATGTACAGAAAAGCGCATGTGCGTTTTGTCTTGTGGTCATACAATTGAAGCTGAATGTTACATTCCTCTCGATAAGGTCATATGTTCTAGCAAATGTAGTGCAAGACTTGATTGTGGACACTACTGTGTTGGTACTTGTTCAAGTTGTCTTCGTGGGAAAATTCATGTTTCCTGTCAAAAGAGATGTGGGAAACCCTTGATCTGTGGCCATATTTGTAACCAGAATTGCGGTGAACCTTGTCCACCATGCAAGAAAAATTGCCCAACAAGTTGTACACACAGCCGCTGTCGGAAGAAATGTGGAGATGTGTGTGATTCATGTAGTGAACCGTGTGAGTGGAAGTGTAAACATCATTCTTGTGATATGAAATGCGGAGAACCTTGCAACAGGCCGGGCTGTTCTATCCCTTGCGAAAAGAAACTTTCTTGTGGATGCAGGTGCCTGGGATTTTGTCAAGAAAGGTGTCCTCAAATATGTCCTACGTGCAACAAAACAGAATTTATGGAAATCACTAAATATAAGACAACAGCTGAGAGAATAAACTTGGTGACACTTGAGGACTGTGGCCACGTGTTTGAAGCGTCATTTCTCGACGAGTACATGCGACAAGTAGGAACAGAACAATCAACATCGGCGCCGATAGAGGCCAAAAAATGTCCCAAATGTCCGGCATTGATTCTGAAAAGTAAGCGATATCCCCATATTTTGAAGAAAATTATGATGGATATAAATATTGTTAAAAAAAGAAAGATTGCTGATGAAATATCCTACAGGCAAAGAGCAATCCAAATTGTTGAACGATTAAAGAAACTAAAAATTAAGAACGACGAGGATTTTAATGTAATATTGAAGACTCTTGAAGAGAAAAGACAGCAGGCATCCGTATCCCCAGATTTTTTAGATTTCATAGAAATTCAAATTGAAATCATTATGGAAGTAGAAGAACAATTATGCCATATCACAAAAATGCCATTAGATAATAAAAATAAAGAAAAAGAAATTCAATTGTCGCTTCAACATATACGAGAGTGGACAGTGAAGGATAAATTTTTGCCTCGTAAAAACGCCAAAGAACTAAATCAAAGAGTGCGGAAGTACTTTACAGAGCAGGAATTACGAGATGTTCGCAGAGAAATTACTCGCCTGTTTTACACCTCGCAATTTGATAGATACTTTCAAACCTATAGTACAACGGAAAATGTTGCTAAAGTTGTTGACAATCTTATGAAAAAGGAATTTACAGAAGACATTGAGAGGGAATTGAAGAAAATTTTCATAATACTTGTGAAAAGAAAACCTCTGTTTAATGAATTTTCACCACCTCATTTAAAGATGGTGTCATCCAAAAGCTATCGGGATGATGCAAAATGGTACAAGTGTAATAACGGTGAGTACGTATGATATGCGTGTGTATCTAAACACAATAAAAATCTATTGTCGAATGAAATATATTTATATATTATACTTACAACTACCCGCCCACATCTACCTACACACACACACACACACACACACACACACACACACACACACACACACACACACACACACACACGCACACACACACACACGCACATACACCTCCACAGACACCTACACCTACACCTACACCCACACACATACACACACACATACACACACACACACACACATATATATATATATATATATATATATATATGTATATATATATATATATATATGTGTGTGTGTGTGTGTGTGTGTGTGTGTGTGTGTGTGTGTGTGTGTGTTACAATTGAATGTATGGAAATACCAAAAATGAGACATCTAAAAAAGTCAGGAGATGAAAAAATTATTTATTCGGTGTTAGCTAGCTATACATGTTTTCAGGTCCCTTGAAATACGATAATATACTGAACTGAAAATAATACATCATTTCAATATTATTATATATTATTATGTAATATTATATTATTATAAGTTAGAAAAATGGGTGGTTTGCATTCAATAAAGGCTTTATGTTTAAAATTTTTGTTTATGTTAATAGGTCATATAAATGAAGTGAAAAAACATCAACAGAAATGTACTCACTGTGACTTACAAGTCGGACCTGGAACATACCTACCAAGTGTACATTTTCCCCCTTCACCGACACAGAGTGAGGTCGAAGACAAAAAAGGAAGTCAAAAGGGCACTGATGTAGTGCCTTATAATGGAAAAGACGTTCTCGAAAGTGACACATACATAAGATCATTTCAATCAGCAGATACTACACTAAAGATGCCGAAGCATCCGGGTAAAACTGTATTGCACCAATCATTTAGTGTGCGGGATTCTCCAATAATCCAAACATTACAACCAGGCATCGTGAAAAGTCAGCCTGTTTCTACTGCATCCAATGAAAGTGTTACGGATGTTGAAAAATATGAACAGCAAAAGAATTTGTTGAAGTACATATTCAAATGCTCAAACGGTAAGTTACTGATAATTTAAAAAGATTTTCATTGTCAATAGTGCATTGCAGATTATAACAATTTATATATTCTTATTTATTTTTCTCACTTTAATCAAAACAATCAGAGGGGACGAGGCTCAGGACCTTGTCTCCCCTGAAATGGTTTGGACAAGGCCCGTCATAGAGTCTCTACCGCCCTGTTAGAGGGACCTTATACAAGACCTATTCAATCAGGACAAGTAAAACTATGTGTTTAGGCAGTTTTACACATCTATATTTATTACATAAATTGTATATTTTAACAACTGACACCGGATGGATTTCGTAACACCTAGGTTTTTGATGGATATTCTCGATAAATTGGTGATCACAACCCACTTTTTACGGGAGTACTGGGCAGACGGACGTCATGTATTTGCATTGGCTTAGCTTGAATAGATCTGTAGGGTTAGAAAGGAATATGTTGCATATGTTTATTATACATATAAGGATACAGCCACTCTAAAATATTAAACAAAACGTATGATAAAATAATCAGTATCCTTTCCCTGGTATGAGAGGATTATGCTGGATTTTAATCAGTGACCTATTTCAATAGAGTCCATTGTAATTCTTTTCGGTATTTGTTTATGGACATTAAATTTTTAAAAGAAAATAATCTAGATCACTAAATCACAAAGTGTACAAAAGACGAATTTATGATCAATATTTAAGTCTAAATTACAGATTGGGAAAACTATGAAATGGAAAGAAAGACATAATAGAATGTCACAATATTGTCAAATGTAGGGATGTTTAGCGAACATTGTTCTTATCTTAATACAGATGGGGTTCTACCGTCCAAAATTGAAACTTAGAACTTCAGTAATGTTTACATGGGGTGGTATACTGTTGCAGAACCCATTTTAAACTGAACAAGAAGGAAGCATACATACATGTTGTGGAACCTACACTTACTACACATGGATCTGATATCGAGCTACCATATTGTTCTTGGATTCCAAAGATGCATAAAACTTCGTATAAGCATCGATTTGTAGCTTGATCATCCAACTATTTCACCAAGCCTCTATCTATATTATTGATGAAAATTCCAACAGATATCAAACATGGTCTTGATAGACACTGCTCAACTGCTTACTCGAGAAGAGGAATCAGTCAGATTTGGATCCTTAAGATTTCCAAGGAACTGCTTATGCACATCAAATCTCTTATTTTCAATAATATTACTAGAATCAAATCAAGTGCTTTGACTTTTCAACTCTTTATACTACCAAATATACTTAAAAACTAAAGAACAGAATAACATCAATTATCCAAACGCCTTCTTTGACAAAAATCAACAAAAATCTCAAAGGTATAAGTATCTCGTTTTTTGGCAATAAAAACCGATAAATATTTTGTAAAGGAACAGTCTGATTGCAGCAGCAGGTAATTAGAACAAGAGATCATTCAAATGCTAGAATGTCCTATAGATATCTTTTTTGTATGTTTTGGTTAAAAAGTGTTTCAGCAGATTGTTGACATTCCGATGGGTACAAATTGCTGGCCGGCATTTGTTTTGGTTGTGTTTCAGCAGATTGTTGACATTCCGATGGGTACAAATTGCTGGCCGGCATTTGTTTTGTACTCACTTAAAATAGAATTCATACAGTCTCTGCTCTCCAAAGGCAATAAGCAATTAACATCTCTGCTCTCCAAAGGCAATAAGCAATTAACATCTCTGCTCTCCAAAGGCAATAAGCAATTAACATCTCTGCTCTCCAAAGGCAATAAGCAATTAACATCTCTGTTCTCCAAAAGCAATAAGCAATTAACATCTCTGCTCTCCAAAGGCAATAAGCAATTAACATCTCTGCTCTCCAAAGGCAATAAGCAATTAACATCTCTGCTCTCCAAAGGCAATAAGCAATTAACATCCCTGTTCTCCAAAGGCAATAAGCAATTAACATCTCTGCTCTCCAAAGGCAATAAGCAATTAACATCTCTGTTCTCCAAAGGCAATAAGCAATTAACATCTCTGCTCTCCAAAGGCAATTAGCAACATCTTTGCTCTCCAAAGGCAATTAGCAATTAACATTTCTGCTCTCCAAAGGCAATAAGCAATTAACATCTCTGCTCTCCAAAGGCAATAAGCAATTAACATCTCTGCTCTCCAAAGTCAATAAGCAATTAACATCTCTGCTCTCCAAAGGCAATAAGCAATTAACATCTCTGTTCTCCAAAGGCAA
The DNA here is from genome assembly GCA_035048485.1 of Pteria penguin. NCBI lineage: Eukaryota > Metazoa > Mollusca > Bivalvia > Pterioida > Pteriidae > Pteria > Pteria penguin. The sequence continues at coordinate 88,239,090 of CM068580.1, forward strand.
TAAGCAATTAACATCTCTGCTCTCCAAAGGCAATAAGCAATTAACATCTCTGCTCTCCAAAGGCAATAAGCAATTAACATCTCTGCTCTCCAAAGGCAATAAGCAATTAACATCTCTGTTCTCCAAAGGCAATAAGCAATTAACATCTCTGCTCTCCAAAGGCAATAAGCAATTAACATCTCTGCTCTCCAAAGGCAATAAGCAATTAACATCTCTGTTCTCCAAAAGCAATAAGCAATTAACATCTCTGCTCTCCAAAGGCAATAAGCAATTAACATCTCTGCTCTCCAAAGGCAATAAGCAATTAACATCTCTGCTCTCCAAAGGCAATAAGCAATTAACATCTCTGTTCTCCAAAGGCAATAAGCAATTAACATCTCTGCTCTCCAAAGGCAATAAGCAATTAACATCTCTGTTCTCCAAAGGCAATAAGCAATTAACATCTCTGCTCTCCAAAGGCAATTAGCAACATCTTTGCTCTCCAAAGGCAATTAGCAATTAACATTTCTGCTCTCCAAAGGCAATAAGCAATTAACATCTCTGCTCTCCAAAGGCAATAAGCAATTAACATCTCTGCTCTCCAAAGTCAATAAGCAATTAACATCTCTGCTCTCCAAAGGCAATAAGCAATTAACATCTCTGTTCTCCAAAGGCAATAAGCAATTAACATCTCTGCTCTCCAAAGACAATAAGCAATTAACATCTCTGCTCTCCAAAGGCAATAAGCAATTAACATCTCTGTTCTCCAAAGGCAATAAGCATTTAACATCTCTGTTCAATTTTATACACAGGTACAATTTCATTATTACCATGTTTCCTTTTCTGAGTAACATACCTTCCTTTCCCACATATGGCGTCTTCATTTATACACTATGCCAAGGCATGTTCTACTTACGAAGATTTTGTCCTGAGACAAGTTTCTTGCCACGAAACTAATCTCACAAAAAATATATCGAGGAACATTTGAAATTGTCATTTAGGAAGTTCTATGGTCGTTATATGGATCTGGTGCGGTTTGAGATCAACCTTCCGAGAATGTTAACCAACATTTTGGGATCCGATAATACGAACTAAATATTGAACTTATTGACCATACTTGACATTATTTGTGTACATACAGACATTTGTTCATATATATATATATATATATATATTTATATATATATATATATATATATATATATATATATATATATATATATATATATATATATATATATATAAGCACAGGTAAGCGATAACGATACTAAAACAATTAAAAAATTGCCAAATTTCCGAAGCAATCTGCTTCTACTTCAGGACACACACAAATAAACACTTACATAAATATAAAAACACGAAAAGAAAGATAGAAAATATATACAAAGCACTAGTCTAATAAAAACTGGTTACATATTGAGCGTTTCTCTATGCGCTATCTAATAGGAAATCATATATATATCGTTATGTATGTATGTATTTACTTCCTGAACGTGGATAGTTGTTTCAGGACTTTTGCGATTGGTGTTGCATGCAAGTAGGGGACGCTTACTCCTCCAGGGCACCTGGTCTCGCTTCAATTTACTTGTTCTTATTTGTTTGAATATGACATGATACATGATAGTGTCCTTTTATTCCATTGACGTCGATGTGACCCTTTGGTATTTTTGTTGTTGTTTACTTTGATCATAAAATTGATTATCTTGTTGGTGTTGTTTTGTTAAATGATGTCTGTGTGAATCAAAGGTGAGTTAGTTTTGGCATTTAGATGTGATATAATTAACATATATAGTGACAATTATGCCTTCAGCTCATTATGGCACCACTTTATATATATATATATATATATATATATATATATATATATATATATATATATATATATATATATATATATATATATATATATATATATTACATTGATATTTTCATTACAATATGTAGCTATATATAGTCTTCGTGTTTATTTATGACAAACTATATGAATAATAAAGGATATTAAAAATGCAAATATGAATTATCATTTTGAAGGTCACCATGGCGTTTATAGTATCAGTCAGCTTCCCAACAAATGCAAAAAATGTGAATCTACAGAGTTTATCCGAGTGAAAGAAGTAGCCAAACCGGAAAAACCAACAACCATAGGTTGTAGTCTTAATCAATCGATAAAGAGATTTACAAGATGCTTAACCATATTGAATTTATATTTTGACATAATCTCTTGTGCTTGTGACTTGTGCTTCAGTCGTGATAGGTAACTTGTTTTATGTGTTTCTATCACGATTTTATGCGGAATTTCGTCACTACGTCTTATTCTCGATTTGAATTCAATGTCTACCTATATTTATGGCAGATTTGTTAACATTCTTTAAAATGTTTGACGAGATACCTTATTTTACAGGTAGAGAAACTGCATTTGAAGTGAAACTAACAGATACCAATTCAATCCTGAAACAGAAGCACACCATAGTCACGAAATGCAGGGAAGGTTAGCACCTGTAACACATTTGTGTGATATAAAGGTGTTACTGGATAGCATACAATGTGAATGGTTTTTATAACCCCACATTAAATTTACTGTATCACCTTTGCTGCATGTCTGTCTGTGTGTCCATTGGTCCGTTTGTCCGTATTTATGTAGATCCAAACATACCATCTGAACCTGTCATTTTGAAACAGTTTAATGGATTTTTATGAACATATATACCTTTTACTTTTGTGCACCATATGTGCAATTCGACAACTTAAATCTCTTCGGTGATGCTCGTAACCGAATGATTGGAATTCTCAAAATATATAAAAATATGAAGAGCAATGTTGAAGCTAAAATAACCGAAAAGTGAACCAAATAATCTATCTAAGGACAGAGCTGTGCATGAGGGAGATACTTCTTAGTTTTAGAGTGATTTACTTAATTTGATGACTGAAAATTTGAAGTATATATTTCATGTCAGTACAAAAGTACTGAAAACTAGACTTATGATGCCCTCGGGGACTATCAGTCCACCAGCAGTGATACCGGCCTAGTGGTTATAATAAATATAGAACATATATCTTTTAATTTTGTGTACCATATGCGCATTTCGGCAACTTATGTCTCTTCAGTGATGGTCGTAACCGAATGATTGGAATTCTAAAAATATATAAAAATATGAAGAGCAATGTTGAAGCTAAAATGACCGAAAAGTGAACCAAAGAATCTATCTAAGGACAGAGCTATGCATGAGGGAGATACTCCTTAGTTTTACAGTGATTTACTTAATTTGATGACTGAAAATTTGAAGTATATATTTCATGTTAGTACAAACTTTGTGCGAAGAAAGATCATCACAATAGGATGGCCATAAAAAGTTATTGGAGTTATGGGCCTTTGGGCTAAAATTTTTCAACATTCTAGTAACATCGTTTTATCAACATGACTATTCAATTTTGAAGTGAAGCTTTACGTAAAGTAAATCACTTTATATTAATTTGTTATTGATGAGGGAAAGAAAATATATATATATATATATATATATATATATATATATATATATATATATATATATATATATATATATATATATATATATATATATATATATATAGGCTTTTGGCTTGGGTATCATGACTTTGTAATTGCTAGATGAAATGTAAGTAATTATTACATTTTTAATTTAGATAGTACCGTTAACACATAAATTGTAAAAACATAGAAAAGAATCTTTATAAAAAATTATGAATCCTTATCGTTTTATGATCTAAAAGTCAATGGTGAAGGTGAAAACTTTGTTTCAACAAAAGAAGTTTTTCCTCTTATTTAAGTTTTACATTATTTATTTTCATGTATTGTATACCTCCATGGTGACTTCTGCCACATAACTGAGCCAGTAACTCCTCTTTTTTCTTTCTTAAACGCATGCCACTTTACAAATAGGATGTCGCAATCATTACCTATAGCACATGATAATGTCATGACCATGGACCAAAGTCAAATCCCTATAGTCATTAAGCCTATGTTACTGTGCGACTTTGCCGCCAAAGGGGTATTTATCCCGTTCGGAGAGTTTTAGTTTGATTCTTTGAACCTTGATTACCATATGCTATGTTATATATGTGCTAGACTAGCATCGTCACTGAGGAAGTTCTACGGTCGTTACGAGACTCTTATTACTCCATATGATATCTCGTTATCCAGACTTTTAAATGATATTCTGGACTGAGACCGATTCCGATCACTTTACACAGATTTGACACCTTCTATACTAGAAGGTTACCTACTTTGACTTCTCCATATATAGATACATATGGAATTCACACGATTTGACTCTTTCTACGGGGTATATGTGACGGGTGTTGATAGCAAGCAGGAGATGCTCACTCTCCCCGGGCACCTGATCTCACTCCATCACAGGGGTTCACATATGCTCTTCAAGTAGACATATTTTGTTATTTTCCATTTGTTTTTCATTTTCACTGATTTTGTATGTCCTATGGTTTCATGATTTTTGGATTTGTGGTTTGGATTTATCCATCATCTTTACATTACAAATTAGAGAGAAATCTGATTTATTGGAATGAAACAATTCACCCAGGGAAGAAATAATAATAATAAAAAAATGAAAAAAATACTGGAAACACTTCTAAAATACTTTCCATTATTATTTGATATAGGACAGTCAGTTGACACTTATTCAGTCAGTTGGTATGGTTTACACATCTACCCAGTAGCTGGGAAAACAATTGACAAAATTTAAAGTTTAATAAAAGAATTTCCTTAAACCCCCAATAAATTTGTATAAATCATAGGGACTATAAATTAGAATTAAATTAACCGAGGCAAACTACAGCGAGAAAAGTTTCACTCACGAAGATATGAATATCACGCAATAAGACTCAACATTGCGCAAATTTTAAGGTCGCTATAAATACCTTGTAATTTGCTCATGTGATAGATCTTTGTCTGACATGTCGACTTCCTTATTTCAGAGAAGTTAGGCTGACTACATTACTACTTGACAATACTGTATTTTTACATACTGATTATGGCATATATCGATTGTGTCTACGGCTGTGCCGTTTCCTACATCAATGATGAGAATAATACTAATATATATATATATATATATATATATATATATATATATATATATATATATATATATATATATATATATATATATATGGCATCATGGCGGATGTGACCGGTCAACAGTGGACGCTTCCTCCGTGGCACCTGATCCCGCCTCTGTTTTAACAGGGGTCCTTGATTGCTTGTATTATATATATCGTCATGTTTGGACATCGGGTTGTGGAAATCGGATCGGTATCTCCGAATTTTACCTTACTAATTTTCAACGAAGACAAAGTGTCAAGAGCTTGTATCCTCTGAAGAGGTATTTAATGGGTAAATTATAGAGTCATAACCGCTATTCTAGAGGAAATCCATATAGAGTTTAAGAAAGACTCAATATGAGACCAAAAGTCTTTAAGTCGATTTGGAGATCATATTTGCGATGAAGTTTCTGAAATATTCTGAGCCTTTGATTTTTGATTAATAGTAATTATCACAGTGAAAACATTTACTGGAACTCAAGTTCTGGTACAGTTATAATACGTTATTTTTTTCTGCAAGACATACTACTTCTAGCTTATTAGAAGTACTTGGACTTAATTCTTATTTGGAAATCAATCCTACAGACACCCTTACCGATTTCTTTGTCTCTGAAATTCAATAAAACCACAATTTCATCCTCATATCTTTTTGAATTACAATCCAGGGTCGAAATTGCCATATATCTATTGCATTCCAAAAATGCACTAAAATCCGTTTATACATCGATTCTTGACGATTCGTCCAAGTGCTCCACCAACATCCATTTTACTCACCCCAATACGGACACATATAAGGCAAGGTCTTCCATAACTGACAAATGACTATTAATTGGTGTGGTTAACCGATTTACCGGCCAACTTTTAAATCAAAGGAATTACTGAAGCATCTCAAATCTCAAGCATCAAGTCTTTTGATTTTTCGACCCTTTATACAACTATTCCCCATCAGCATTTTAGAAACAGATTTATCTTCCATTGTTCGCATTTGTTTACAAAAATGGATACGCCTATATCAACACCTCGTTTTAGAACGTCGTGAATATCCTTATTTTGTGAGGAATACTGATTCAACACACTAGTTTGTATATTATCAAGATGGTGGAGTTTCTAGTAAACAATATTTTCGTCGTGGCGGGGGTGGGGTGGGGTGAAGAGTTTGGGCATTCCAATAAGGTACCAACTGTGACACAGGTTACGAAATGTTAGGTATGAAATAATCACTGAAACAGTTCTTTGGTCGATACATTGCTTGAGAAATGAAGTCCCCCTGTTAAAAGATGCGGTTTACCTTTCTAGCCAGTTGCATGTATGACCTTCCACCGATCACGTTAGATTTCTACGGAACATTTGCGACCGGTGTATCATGTTGGCAGTACAAGCTCACTGCTTCCGGAGACCTGGTCTCAAAACCATTTAGGATTCTTTATTGTTCTTACTTAAGTGTTATTATTCCCTTTTCGCTGATGTTATATGGCATTGGAACTTTCTACAAAGTGTTTGTTCACATTCATGTATACATACAGTGCTGAATTGTATTTGTTTCGTCTGTATGTAAGGGCATTCACGGCGAATGTGGCTATCCAAATAGGAGACGCTTACTCCTCCCGGGCACCTGGTCTCACCTCTGAATTTCAGGGGTCCATGACTGTCCACTGTGGTACATTGTTGTGCCATAGACATGTCACACCAGTTACTTTCGTATTTTACATTACTGAAATCACTATCACTTAATTTGAAATCTATTATCTTTGAATATCATCCAGCTGTACTATTTCGCATTTATTTCTTCAATAATAATTTTGGCTTATAAAAATGTTTTTAAAGTTTCTGGAACTTATCTGTCGGGTCAAAAATTGAGTTGCAAATTACATTTATGTAAATATTGGATAACCCTGTCGCATGATGACTTATATGTAAAATATAGATGTCATAAAGAGTAAAATAAAGTATCTGTCCAACCAAGGAAAGTTGACTGCAATGGATTCAAACTCCTCTCGCTTATCCTAAAAAATACCATGAATTTTGTCGTCGAAATTTCCATTGTAGAATTATGGAGTATAGTTTATCTATTGTTTTCCGAGCTTTTTTCATTTCTGGTACATTACGGTTTTTCGAGAAATGTGATTGCCTATATCTAGAATATTATTATAGTACAGTAATGTGAAATACGAAAGTAAGTACAATTGAAAATATACGTAAATATCAAACAGCTTAGATTTTAGGAATTTAGCATTCTTTCTCAGTACCATAAAAGAATAGGTCTTCTATAAGTGTTGCAATTATGTGTATCCGTGATAAAATACTAATTAGTTAGAATACCAATTATTGTTGTTTCCTTAGTGATACCCAAGGTCAACGATCTCTAACTCAAAAATGTTTCAGGTCCAAGATAAATAATAATCTTCATAATATAAGAGGTGTAAAATGAGGTGTGAGATCTGATGTAAATTCATATATACTAGGCAAAGCAAATATGAAATGTTACTTTAATGATTGACAAGGTTCTCCTTTAATTATTTGTTCTCCAAGTTGATTCAGTATTTTGTCTATTTCTCTGGAAGCCGATGTGGTCTAGTGGATAAGGTACTCGGCTAGTGATCGAGAGTCCCGGGTTCGACTCCCGCTCTGCGCACACCGGTGTTCTGTCTTTCGGATGAGACGGTAAAAACCGAGGTCCCGTATCACAGTAGGCGTGGCATTGAAAAAGCATAAATATCTGACTCATATGAAAGCACTTTGTCTTCTTACAATTGCAGGACATGTCATGCCACAGTATGATACGGAATGTCCTGTTTGTACTTCCAAATGCAAAGATGACAGTAGGAGAATCAAACACCACATCAATGTTACCTATCCTGGTATACTAATTAATATACATAGTAATAGCGATAACACTAGAAACTAGAAGTAATTTTTGATATTATTTTTTTATTTTAATTTTTACATTGAATTTTAAAGCATTTCATTTTCAAAATTTCCATTAAATTATTGTGATGCATTTAAGATAAATACTTACCACGTACAGGTTTTAGCGAGGAAAAAATTTCACATTCAACGTTTGGTCTTAGTGAAAGACTGGGTAGTGCTAGGAAATCAGTAAGCAAAGAATTTCTGACTTTAACGGAACCAATAGCTATGGAGAAATCAGACAGTTCTTCACCCCAGACACTTACGGAACGACCATTGGTTGAGAGTACCGTAACTTTGACTCCAAAAGAACGATCTGGAATGGAGATACCATTGTTGTCTAGCAGGGATCACTCAGCGGAGGTAAAATCAGCACATGTGATACACAAGGAACGACCAGTGTTGGAGACATCACTAAGTGCCACATCTTTGACTTGCAGTGAACGACCAGGTGAAGAGAAACCACAGCATGGTTCCGATAAAATGGCAATGCATTTAACAGAATCAACTGAATATTCACAGGGAAGAGTTGAAGCTAGACTAAAACAATGGACAAGTAAACTTGACGCTCTGAACATTCCCTCGGAGTCTAGTAAACAAACCAGCGAAAGTATCAAGATACGTGCAAAACCAATAAAGAAGTGTACAGAAGGTATTTAGTACTACTGTTTTTCAAGTTGGGAGTGGGTGAGTGCTAACCTATCTCCGAAATTAGTTTTAACTTTCTGCATCACACATGACCACACATTATATAACTATTATAACGTCGGGAAATGTAGTCCTCGTCTTGACTTATTTTATTTGAATTCGGATTGACTACCCAATTGTAATAAGTTTTTGATATTGCAACCAGTTTTGCAACAACTTTAATACCGTTCTTACTTAGAATTCAATTAGAGCTGCTTAATTTTTCATTTTTGTGTACCATGTACCAGTACCTTTCACTTAATATAATTCACAAACTGTATCTATAGAGAGTCCATGCAAATGGTTTAAACTCGGTTATTAATCCATGATTGCCATATAAAGTATAGATGATGAAATGCACACCGTATAATGTTTTAATTATATATATATTCTCTCACTTTCACTTTTCATTTTTATTACGATTCAAGTCTTTATTACAATTCAAGTTGGCTACCCAATCGTAATTCTTTTTCTTTCATTTCAACCAGTTTTGTTGTAATTTATTACAGTTCTTGTTTAGTATTCATGTACTGAGTAAATTATTGAATTCTGGCTCAGATTCTGTAATATCTGAAGCAGTAATAACCATCAAAACCTAGAAAATACAGTTCTTCTTGTTTTGGCTTGTTTTTATTAAAATGCAGGGTTTTTTTTTACAATTGGTTGGCAACCAAATTGTAATAACTTTTTTTTGGCATTGCAACCAAAATTGTAATAAATTTATTACAATTCAGGAATTTATTCCAATTCAGGTTGCAACAAGGCCAGTTTTGACATATAGCGCCAGTATGGAAGTAGATTTCGCGATTTTTCGAATCTATAAAGCATTTAGATATAAACTTTTAGTAAAAAAATTTTTTTTCATACAAATCCTAAATAAAGATGATATGTGATACGTCACGTGTTACGGCTTTAACTTCTGCTACTTTAACAGCCCTGGCCTTTCAGGTCTGATTTTATTTTGATAAAATCGACCTAGTGCTGATGTAAATGTATCCCTAACTTTACATAGGGGTTACATAGGGTGTAAATAGATTTTATCCTGGAATGATATCTATCAACTGCTTGGAAAGTTTCTTTGGTATTTTTTTGCAGTCATAGTACTATTTTAGGTCATGTGATGTTGCGGAATGAAACGGAGTGTTCGTGGTGTAACAGGGAACAGACAACTTGCAACAGAATCATAAAGGATACTGATGTAAACGCCTCCTTGACTACAGTGTTTGGATCAAGGTATGAAAATCGGCTGGACAAAACATCATCGCCACCACGAGAATCACTAACTTCAGAATGTGCAAAAAGTCAAGAGGAATCGCCACAATCACAATCAAGTATGTGTTAATATTGGCAGATAAATAAATATTTGGCATTGCAACCAAAATTGTAATAAATTTATTACAATTCAGGAATTTATTCCAATTCAGGTTGCAACAAGGCCAGTTTTGACATATAGCGCCAGTATGGAAGTAGATTTCGCGATTTTTCGAATCTATAAAGCATTTAGATATAAACTTTTAGTAAAAAAATTTTTTTTCATACAAATCCTAAATAAAGATGATATGTGATACGTCACGTGTTACGGCTTTAACTTCTGCTACTTTAACAGCCCTGGCCTTTCAGGTCTTTGATTTTATTTTGATAAAATCGACCTAGTGCTGATGTAAATGTATCCCTAACTTTACATAGGGGTTACATAGGGTGTAAATAGATTTTATCCTGGAATGATATCTATCAACTGCTTGGAAAGTTTCTTTGGTATTTTTTTGCAGTCATAGTACTATTTTAGGTCATGTGATGTTGCGGAATGAAACGGAGTGTTCGTGGTGTAACAGGGAACAGACAACTTGCAACAGAATCATAAAGGATACTGATGTAAACGCCTCCTTGACTACAGTGTTTGGATCAAGGTATGAAAATCGGCTGGACAAAACATCATCGCCACCACGAGAATCACTAACTTCAGAATGTGCAAAAAGTCAAGAGGAATCGCCACAATCACAATCAAGTATGTGTTAATATTGGCAGATAAATTAATATGTAATTCAGGGACGTATCAAAGTACAATATCAATGTACATATTTGGAAATAATGGCCAGTTTGTCTAACTCACATACTGCATTCTTCATAACATGAATTGTCCTTGATAAAGTTACTATAATTGGTAATACAAGGCAAAAGTAGCATTGCACTAATGAAGTTTTTATACATGTATTCATTACTTCTTCTTATGAGGAGTTTTTTACATTAGTTTACTGAAAATAAAGTTTTGGGTCGATGTGCAGACTTACTCAGACATTTGAGTTATTGAGAGTTTTACTCCGACTAACATACTTACCTTTAAGGCTGTCTATTTTTAACACTTAACTTTCGTTCAAATGGCGGTTTTAGATGAGAAATAAATCTATGGACATACTCAGCGAATATCATCCAGTCTTTGATGTCCCGATTTTCTAAATTATTTAATTCTGTTTACCATTTCTTTTTGCTTACTTGATTAGTATGTCTATCTTCGGCTACGAGCATCACTGAAGAGACGTAAGTTGTCGAAATGCGCATCTGGTGCACAAAATTAAAATGTATATATTTTCTGTATCTATTAAATGTTTAAACCCAAACATGACCATTTAACCTTTGCTTTAGACTTTTCAATGTTAACCTCGCCAGGACGAAAGTCCCCGCAGAGCTAATGCCGTATTTCCGGCTTTGTCGTCGTCCGTAGACAAAACATTAAACTGGGCTATATCTTTAGAGCTGGAAAAGGTACACCACTGTTATACCACATGTGGATTTAACATGACCAAGGCTTTATATTGGTACCATGATTTATGACCCAGTAATCTTCGCTTTGGACTTTGACTTACATTTTTAAAATATTATCTTGGAATATATCTTTTGAACCAGTAAAGATACAGTTTTGATGATCCACGTATGAATTCCTCATAACTAGCACTTTGAATTGATACCATGATATATGATCTATGCCTTTGAAACTGGACTTTATGCCACCTTTCAAAAACTTTCATTAATGCTTTACATCATGAACTGCCATTGACTCTTCTGACTTAAAGTTATAGCCTGAAAAAACAGACTTTCAGAGTCAAATGTCTTTCAGGGTCAAATGTCAAGGTCACAGTAAACAATATATGAAAAATCTTGTCAACACTATGGAAGAAAACCCGATCAGTGTAGCACACAAATGTTCGTTATGATAAGATTGACGAACCCTATTAATTTTCAAGCCAAAAATATTATGATCAGTAACTTCTTTTTAGATATCTTTATAAGGGAAACACACTTTCCTGAATGATCTGTTTCTTATATCTATTCTCCTTAAATATAATACCTATTTCCGGCTAACTATGTTGAACTTAAACTTAATTTTGTTAATTGTTTGAACTTCTTTTCCGATTTCACTGAAACTTGTTTAAATGATCTTCTGGTCAAGAGCTTTTCAAAAAAATATAACTAAGATTACATAGAATTTTGTTTGGAAAATTTTTTGGCTCCAAGTCGCCTTTTTTGTTATAGTCAAACTTTGTCACTTCTCTTGTAACAATGATATACCAGTGTAGTAAACGTAGATTACCGAGTGATAGTATCTACTGAAGTTTTTAGGAGATCTCGTATAGAAACTCTTAATTTTTTTCTTGTTTTGTGAAAATCTTTTTTATAAGATATAAGCAAGCAATATATCATCTTGTCATGTGTACCGCGTAGAACTTGAGAAAATTTTAAGAGAAAATAATACATAAAAATATTATCGTTTATGGACAACTTCAGTAACTTTCGAATATGTGTCCTGGGATCTGAACATGTTCCCTGAGATCTGAATATGTTCCCTGGGATCTGAACATTTTCTCTGAGATCTGAATATGCGTTCTTACGACCTTTTCTAGACATTATAAACAGTAATATGTATGGCGTCATTATGCACATATGACACGAATATCAGGGGGTTCAAACTTTTTTGAAATACTGAAAATCAAAGATAAATGCCATATAGGTCATATAAATCAAACAGAAAGGGTCAATGGGGGTTATGATTCATACAAAATCAGATATGCAACGGAATTTTTCATTTTGATATTAGAACAAACTTTTATGTTTTATGTATCGTCTCCGATTGTCGGATGTTCATGATGGTCCACGGTGGTACATGTACGGTGGTACAATTAATGACTTATAGTGACGGTGGTAGATTTTGTGTCACGATTACGGTGGTAGAATTTGTATCACGATTACGGTGGTAGATTTTGTGTCACGATTACGGTGGTAGAATTTGTATCACGATTACGGTGGTAGATTTTGTATCACGATTACGATGGTAGATTTTGTGTCACGATTACGGTGGTAGATTTTGTGTCACGATTACGATGGTAGATTTTGTATCAAGATTACGGTGGTAGATTTTGTGTCACGATTACGATGGTAGATTTTGTATCTTGATTACGGCGGTAGATTTTGTATCACGATTACGGTGGTAGATTTTGTGTCACGATTACGGTGGTAGATTTTGTATCACGATTATGGTGGTAGATTTTGTGTCATGATTACGGTGGTAGATTTTGTAACACGATTACGGTGGTAGATTTTGTGTCACGATACGATTACGGTTGTAGATTTTGTGTCACGATTACGGTGGTAGATTTTGTATCACGATTACGGTGGTAGATTTTGTGCCACGATTACGGTGGTAGATTTGCATCACGATTACTGTGGTAGATTTTGTATCACGATAACGGTGGTAGATTTTGTGTCATGATTACGGTGGTAGATTTTGTGCCACGATTACGGTGGTAGATTTTGTATCACGATTACGGTGGTAGATTTTGTGTCACGATTACGGTGGTAGATTTTGTATCACGATTACGGTGGTAGATTTTGTGTCACGATTACGATGGTAGATTTTGTATCAAGATTACGGTGGTAGAATTTGTGTCACGATTACGATGGTAGATTTTGTATCACGATTACGATGGTAGATTTTGTATCTTGATTACGGCGGTAGATTTTGTATCACGATTACGGTGGTAGATTTTGTGTCACGACTACGGTGGTAGATTTTTTGTCACGATTACGGTGGTAGATTTTGTGTCACGATACGATTACGGTTGTAGATTTTGTGTCACGATTACGGCGGTAGATTTTGTATCACGATTACGGTGGTAGATTTTGTGTCACGACTACGGTGGTAGATTTTTTGTCACGATTACGGTGGTAGATTTTGTGACACGATTACGATGGTAGATTTTGTATCACGATTACGATAGTAGATTTTGTGAGTATTATAGTTGCTTTACACCACTAACATTCGTGTCCTACATGTCATTTAATGTCCATATATATATTTTTTTCAGATGCAGTAGATAAGACATCAGTCTTCTCTAGAGCTTCGACATTTCTAAGGAAATTACGAGACAATTGATTATATGTGAAGACTTTGTAGTATCACTTTGTATCTATAGTACATTTGCACACGATTTTTCATATTAATATGTAAACGAGTTCTTAAATTTGTAACAAAGGTTTTAAACATGTTACATGTTTACATATTTATATATTTGAATATCACTGTATTTAAATTATATTTGCACCTGGTCTCATCTCTGAATTTCAGGGGTTCGTGAATGTCCACCGTGGTACATTGTTGTTTGTGCCATAGTCACTTGACACCAGTTACTTTGGTATTTTGCATTATCTATTTTGAAAGAATTTTATTATCTACAATAGACAGATATACTGTACATTTACTCATCACATGTAAATACTGTTATTCCGACATGTATGGATTAAAAAATGCAAAATGTTTTTCTGATTTAGCTATGTTATGTGTTATTTTTGTGGAAGATAACTCTTGCCAAATGTTATGCATTCTTTAATTGATAAACACTTTTTTCACATGAATTGTTCATTTTTAAGTTCTTTTATGGGAATTGTATAATTAGCAAATATCAGATGGTCATACCTTGTGTAAAATATCGTGGACGCTGAGAGTCTTGACAATTCTAGTACTTTTTTGTATAGGTGTGGTAATTATCGAATGTTTGAATTGTGTATTCCTTTTTAATTTTGGTAACGCCCATAATCGATTGACCAAACTTCAATAATTGAAATTATTTGTTACGTCCTGTATGTTCTTTATTCTCATCACATTTTCGTTTTGATTTAATTTTTACTTATTCAAATTTGTATTATGTATAAAACCTCATTATATTTACATTGTCTATATTGATACATTCATGGCTGACATACAGATATCTTGTCTCACCTCTGGTTTCCGTCATTGTCCATCATGATACGTTTATGTGGTTTCCACGGTCACAATTTAATATCATACTTGGTGTACATTTCTTTTTTGTCAAATTTTCGTATGTTTGGTTTAGATATTTGGTTTTTTTATGGTTTATTTTTAGTTTAGTTTATTTTGTATTTAAATTATATTAACGTACAGTAAAACATATAATTTAAAGTATACTGAGATATAATACAGATACTCTTTTTCACATAATTTCGGTCCCTTGTACTTTATCAAGTGATATAAACGATGTTAAATACTAAGCTATGTAAGATCCGTCATAACATTTAAATCATGAGAGTAAACTACAGTAAACTTAATGCATTACGCACTCATATAGATATGTTTCCCAGAACCACCGCAGTCAGCATTTAGGCGCGACTCGGAACCACTGCTGTAAGCGTTAAGGCACGACCCGGAACCACTGCTGTCAGCGTTTAGGCGCGACAGTTACCCGGCACACTTGTAGGCATTGAAACTGAAAACAGAAAAAAGCAAAAAACGAACAAAATCAGATGGCAGTTGTCACATAATAACTTTAAAAGAGAGGAAATAAAAAAATATTTAGACTAATAATTGAAGTATTAAGGGATTATTTTATAAACGTAAAAAATTAATGAATTGTATTGCATTGACTTAGAATAACGTTTGACATTGTTTACGGTCTTATCGCGGTGTAGCGCGTGAACCAATCAAATTATCACCAAACGTTAATGTATTGGATATATATATATATATATATATATATATATATATATATATATATATATATATATATATATATATATATATATATATATATTATTTTAATTGTTACACGCCTTGTGCGGTAAATAGCATACGTAGTCCTGACGAAGGCACAGATACTTTATGTGAATCTATTATATAACGTTTGGTATCGACATTTGTCGATCCGACGAACTTGGATGTAGGTCGTTGCTACCACCCTTTTGTGCTTTACACACACACACACACACACACACACACACACACACACACACACATATATATATATATATATATATATATCCGTTATTGAGTTTTTATCAGTCATACTTCTATATTCTTTAGATAGTAATGGTTAAATTATACTACAAGTAGACAGGTTTAAAGTTAATAATATTCTGACATGTACATTAACTACTGACAGTATAATCTGAGATTGACACTCGGGGCAGTTTCCTCTGAATCAAAGTCAGGAAAATCAATGGATCTTCTTAATGGCATCTGAAAAGGATAAATCAATGTTCAAGATGATAATTTTGATTTGGTGTTTGAAATTGTCTTATTCAGATATTTCTGAATCTCCGCTAGGGCCAATGTTTTACCAAGTGTTTTCTTCATCTGATTGTTTTCTGAAAATCTGGAGGTACTTTTCTGTAAAAATGAGTCCACTAATTAGACCTCGGACACTTGTCTTGTATTTTTACGTTTCATGTAAGGACATAAATGTGGTACATAAAGGATATATTTATATCGGACGTATTGATGTTGACTTTTCCTTGACAAGGAGAAATATGTCATAATCTTACATATATTATATATATAAATAAACTTTGTCAAAGAAATATGTATTTATCACATATGTATACTATACTCCATAATATGCATGTTTTAATGTATCATTGTTAATAATAATCATAATGAATAATGGCTTTGTAAAACCCCAAATCCTTGACTTTTTTATTGACCTGCATTAAAGTGACACCTCTGATATGGCAGAATATAAAACTCAGTGTCATTCCTTGTGCTATTATCTGTTGACCGAGAAAATCAAACATTATCATTGTCATTAGATGCGTCAGAATGATATAATTGCGATTACAAAGAAGAGACCTCTAACTATAGTGATCTCGGTGTATTGGTTTCCATTATGTCACAGTATACGATGTATTCAATAGCAGCTATGTCCTTATTTCCCTGTAACTACACATCTTACACATTGTTTATTGAAACATAAATTAGTGGGAAAATGTGTATTTAATAGACTCCTGAGTATGGATAATAATAAATAATTATGATAAAAATATAAGGTATCAGTTATAGCAACTAATATTTGTGTATGTCAGGAAAAGTATGATCATAAACACTAGTACGGGATCATTTACACTATTATCTATAGGTACCAACTATATGTATAGGTTTAAAAAACAAATTGAATTATGGAGATTTTCCATTTCCCCTAGGTTGAATGATTGGGAAGGGGGACACATAATATGATCTTGATTATGAAATAAAACTTTTATAACTTTTATTATGTGCACTTAATATTAGAATTTTGTATTATATAGAGTAAGACTTCGAGTATCTTAGCAAAGCCCACTATTTTATATTAACAAGCATTGTGATGACCTTTTATTCGTGGGGATCGAATTTTCATGATTTTGGCTACTGCATGCCCAGGAATATATGATGCACATAAAAGTAAGAAATAAAAAGTATCGCATTTCAATTTAAACTTACGTCAGCTTATCCCAAAATGAAGGTGATACATGCATGATACATTGACAGTCATAATGAAGGTGATACATGCATGATACATTGACAGTCATAATGAAGGTGATACATGCATGATACATTGACAGTCATAATGAAGGTGATACATGGATGATATTATGACACTCATAATGAAGGTGAGACATGCATGATACTTTGACAGTCATAATGAAGGTCATACATGCATGATATTATGACAATCATAATGAAGGTGATACATGCATGATACATTGACAATCATAATGAAGGTCATACATGCATGATACTTTGACAGTCATAATGAAGGTCATACATGCATGATATTATGACAATCATAATGAAGGTGATACATGCATGATACATTGACAATCATAATGAAGGTCATACATGCATGATACTTTGACAGTCATAATGAAGGTGATACATGCATGATACTTTGACAGTCATAATGAAGGTGATACATGCATGATACATTGACAATCATAATGAAGGTGATACATGGATGATACTTTGACAGTCATAATAAAGGTGATACATGTATGATACATTGACAATCATAATGAAGGTGATACATGTATGATACATTGACAATCATAATGAAGGTGATACATGCATGATACTTTGACAGTGAGAATGAAGGTGATACATGCATGATACTTTGATAGTGATAATGAAGATGATACATGCATTATACTTTGACAGTCATAATGATGGTGATACATGCATGATACATTGACAGTCATAATGAAGGTGATACAAGGATGATACATTGACAATCATAATGAAGGTGATACATGGATGACAGTCAAAATGAAGGTGATACATGCATGAGACTATGACAATCATAATGATGGTGATACATGCATGATACTTTGACAGTCATAATCAAGGGATACATGCATGATACTTTCACAGTCATAATGAAGGTGATACATGGATGATACTTTTACAGTCATAATGAGGGTGATACATGAATGATACTTTGACAATCATTATGAAGGTGATACATGCATGATACTTTGACAGTCATAATGAAGGTGATACAAGGATGATACATTGACAATCATAATGAAGGTGATACATGGATGACAGTCAAAATGAAGGTGATACATGCATGAGACTATGACAATCATAATGATGGTGATACATGCATGATACTTTGACAGTCATAATCAAGGGATACATGCATGATACTTTGACAGTCATAATGATTGTGATACATGCATGATACTTTGACAGTTATGATGAAGGTGATACATGCATGATAATTTGACAGTCATAATGAAGGTGATACATGGATGATACTATGACAATCATAATGAAGGTGATACATGTATGATACTTTGACAGTCATAATGAAGGTGATACATGAATGATACTTTGACAGTCATAATGAAGATGATACATGCATGATACTTTGACAGTTATAATGAAGGTGATACATGCATGATACATTGACAGTCATAATGATGGTGATACATGCATGATACTTTGACAGTCATAATGATGGTGATACATTCATGATACTTTAAAAGTCATAATGAAGGTCATACATGAATGATACTTTGACAGTCATAATGAAGATGATACATGCATGATACTTTGACAGTTATAATGAAGGTGATACATGCATGATACATTGACAGTCATAATGATGGTGATACATGCATGATACTTTGACAGTCATAATGATGGTGATACATGAATGATACTTTGACAGTCGTAATGAAAGTCATACATGCATGATACTTTGACAGTCAAAATGATGGTGGTACATGCATGGTACTTTGACAGTCATAGTGAAGGTGATACATTCATAATACTTTGACAGTTATGATGAAGGTGATACATGCATGCTACTTTGAAAGTCATAATGAAGGTCATACATGCATGATACTTTGAAAGTCATAATGATGGTGATACATGCATGATACGTTGACAATCATAATGATGGTGATACATGCATGATACTTTGACAGTCATAATGATGGTGATACATGCATGATACTTTGACAATCATGATGAAGGTGATACATTCATGATACTTTGTATCTTATGAAGTTGATACATGCATGATACTTTCACAATCATAATGAATTTGATACATGTATGATATTTTCACAGTCACAATGAAGGTGATACATGCATGATTCTTTGACACTCATAATGATGGTGATACATGCCTGATACTTTGACAATCATAATAATGGTGATACATGCATGATACTTTGACAGTCATAATGAAGGTGGTACATTCATGATATTTTGACAGTCATGATGAAGGTGATACATTCATGATACTTTGAATCTAATGATGGTGATACATGCATGATACTTTCACAATCATGATGAATTTGATACATGCATGATATTTTCACATTCACGATGAAGGTGATACATGCATGATGCTTTGACAGTCATAATGAAGATGGTACATGAATGATACTTTGACAGTCAGAATGAAGATGGTACATGCATGATACTTTGACAGTCATAATGAAGGTGATACATGTATAATACTTTAACAGTCATAATGAAGGTGATACATGCATGATACTTTGACAGTCATAATGAAGGTGGTACATTCATGATACATTGACAGTCATAATGAAGGTGATACATGAATGATAGTTTGACATTAATAATGAAGGTGATACATGTATGATACTTTGACATTCATAATGAAGGTGATACATGCATGATACTTTGACAGTCATGATAATAGTGACACATGCATGATACTTTGACAGTCACATTAGATGTGAGACATACATGATACTTTGACAGATATAATGAAGGTAATACATGCATGATATTTAAGCAGTCATAACGATTGTGACACATGCATGAAACTTTGACAGTCATAATAGAAGTGATATATTGATTGATTGATTGATTTCTTTTACGTCACACCACGAATATTTCACGTATATAGTGACGGCATCTGCCTGATGCGGGGCATACAAATTTTGACCTTTGCAACGGACCCACCCGAAGCAGTGAGGGATCTTTAACGTGCCATGCATACCACGACACGGGGCCTCGGTTTTTACTGTCTCATCCGAAAGACATCACACCGGCATGACCAGAGTGGGACTCGAACCCCGGCCTTCCGATCAGGAGTCCGACGCAATACTACTAGGCCACGCCGGCTTAGGAAGTGATATATGCATGATACTTTGACTATCATAATGATGGTGATACATGCATGATACTTTGACAGTCATAATGATGGTGATACATGCATGATATATTGACAATCATAATAAGGGTGATAAATGCATGACAGTTTGATGAAGGTGGTACATGGATGAAACTTTCACAATCATAATGAAGGTGATACATGCATGATACTTTGACAGTCGTAATAACAGTGATACATGCATGATACTTTGACAGTTATGATGAAGGTGATACATGCATGATGCTTTGACAGTTATAATGAAGGTGATACATGCATGATACTTTGACAGTCATAATCAAGGTGATACATGCATAATACTTTGACAATCATAATGATGGGGATACATACATGATACTTTGACAGTCATAAGGAAGGTAATACATGCATGATATTTTGACAGTCATAATGAGGGTGATACTAGCATGATGCTTTGACAGTTATGATGAAGGTGAAACATGCATGAAACTTTTACAATCATAATAAGAAAGAATAGAACCGATTGATCGAGAATGTGTGCAATGTATATCGAATACAGATGTTTGCTGAATAAGAACTTGAGTCAAGTCGGTGCTATAGTATGACCATTGTTTGGTGAAATGTATAATCAGAGGAATAATGTAATGATAAATTCTTAACCACATCATTTGTTTGGCTTTTGTCAAATTAAATGACCGTCCTAAGTCGGTATCGTAATTGCACTACAATCAAATATTTTTGTAATGTGTTATATTTCTATTATATTATTTATATTCATGTATTGTATAGCTCCATGGTGACTTCTGCCACATAACTGAGCCGGTAACTCCTTTTTTTTCTTTGAGAAACCGGTTTATCCTTGTTCTCTATATAGAGGAAATTCTTTAAAGTTTAAAATGTGTGTCCTTTGATTGTGCTGCTTTTGTTGTAAGTGGGAAGGTGGGCGCCCATGCACTGGTTAATCACACCAACTGAGTACCGTCTGTTACCTTAATTGGCCGTCCTAGGTCGGTATCATAACTGCGGTACAATCGAATATTGTTGTAATGCCGTTTTCTGTGTTAATTTTACTATTATTATGTTTTATGTTCATATTCCTGGTGATTTGTGTCATACAGCCTGGTCAGATGTCTTCTGTGTTCTTTCTGAAAATTCGAGGTAATTATTTCTGACGCAGAGTTTATTATTTCAAGTTGCCGCAGCACTCGCTTTTCATTTATTATCGTCCGATTGTAGCAATAAGACTGTATCGGCAAAGGACTGGACAAAAAAGAGAAACCAAGATTTTCTGTGAACTTCTTAACGTTTATACATATTCGAGAATGAGCCGACCGGTTTCATCAGACGAAACAGTGCATTATAGGATTACAGACCGCTTATGACCTTATATATATATTGCATTTGTAACGCGAGTTGCGATAGAAACGCATTAACTAAAAGTGGATAGGCTTGATGCTATATGCTTGCTATCAACACAATAGATGATGACAATAAGTCTAAGAAGGTGATATTATCAAAAGAAAGAAAAAATCGTAGATATGAATATCATTCAAACGTAGCTGTAATAAACCCTTATATACAGAGCGACATACCGACTGCATTAAATGGTAAATGAAATAAATTGGACACTTACGAAAGTGTCGAATGAAATAAATCGTTTTCTGTACATTATGTTTTGTATGCTTATCTTTTTTCATTTTAATATTGATAACCAAATTTTCCTATTAATTTAGCATCGTCTAGTTTGTTCATATATGCAGATATTTATGTTGCTTTATCACATACCTGATGTATGATATACATAGGAGTACTATTTTCACAGTAAAAGACCCTAAGATAACTAAAGAATCACACGAGGCATGAGTGCTAAGCCACCAGGAGATTATCTTGGTCGTAACAACTAAGGACTGTACTTTTTCTTGTATATCGTTAGAATAAGTTTGTTTCGGTTGGATTTTTTCTTGAGTGTTGCTGGTAAAGGTTTTTTTTCTTTTGACGTGTTATGCATTGGTATTCTCTTGGTATCTGCTTGACTGTGTGAGGTATCTTGCCTATTATGCGAATAAGTTTGTTTCAGATAAAGATTTTCTTACTCTTTGTTTCCCTGTAAGAATATGTTTTTAGCAAATTGTTGGTAAATGTTTGTTTCTATTATTGTTTGTATTTGTATTTATTGTCAATGTCTTACTTGCCTTATAGTCGCATAGGCTTGGTACTGTTGTGATGTTGGTTTAAGTTAACAGAAGGCCTCGTCATCCTTCTGTCTTTGACGACCCAGGGCTAGAAAGAAGACATTACAAATATGTGATAGTGCCAGCATATAAAGCCTCAAACAATATAGTTTTCGTTTGCAAGGCCTACTTCAATTGTCTTTTAGAGGAACTAGATATTAACAAACCTACTGGTAATCCTACGTATACTCCCTCCACAATCACAATAGATGAAAAAAATTGTCATGGAGTGCTTTAACGTATGTACTAAAGAAAATGAGTTTGAGTCACCCTATATATTGGATTCCAAAACTAAGTAGAAACTTCAGATGTACTCCGATGTAATTTACTGTAGAAGTGGTATTAATCAGGTTTGGATATTTAGAAAAAATGCCCATTGCTAAATACATTAAGTATATTACGATTTTTTCTACAATTTATACTGTTATACCTAATATAATAAATTGAAAAAAAGACTTTAAAATTATCGATAACTTTTTTTTCACAGAATGTGTTCATATATTGTTTCAATATCCAGATAACATTTTGTAAAAAATCACTCTGAATGTAAATTCAAGTACCCTGAAGACGACATAAAACATGCTGGACTTTCTGATTGACAATATATATGTTGTATTCTGTCACCAGGTCTTCCAAGAGACCAACGGGTCGGTATCTCAAATTTTTTTTTACTCCCTGTTGGTGTTGTCTTGCCAAATGTTCGTTTATAGTTCTCGAATTGTTGTTATTTATATTGCCTATTGTTGGTATGTTTTTTTTTTCGTTGGTGTTGTCTCTTCGTATACGTTTAATATTGTTGTTGTTTGTAAAGCAATTTTTCCGTCGGTATTGTCATGCTTATTATTCGTACAAGTCTGTCACTGCTGTTGTTTATATTACTATTGTTGACATATGTTTTTCGGTCGGTATTGTCTTGCCTATTATACGTATAGGCCCGTTACTATTGTTATCTATGTTATCTATTGCTGGTACAGTTTTTGTCCTGTCAGTGTTGCTTGGATATTGTTTGTAAAAGTGTGTTATTTTTGTTATTTATGTTGCCTATTGCTGGTATAGGTTTCTCTCTCTCTCTCTCTGACAAACGTGACTATTTCATTATTACAAACTTCCCTTTTCTGAGTAGCAACATACCTTTCTCTCCCGCATATAGCGTCTTCATTTCACAACATACTCTATGCCAGGGCATGCTCTAAATACGAAAATCCTGAGATCGAGGCTTATTGCCATGAAACTACTCGCACAAGGATATATTGAGGAACTTTTGAAATTATCACTGAGGAAGTTCTAATGTCGATAAGGGGATCTGATGCAATTTCAGATCCTTCTTTCAAGAATGTTGAACGATATTTTGGGACCTGACCTTACAAACTAACCATATCAACTTTTTGGCTATAATTGACATAATATATATATATACGGACATTTGTTGACGTGCATTTCCGACGGAATTTCACTTAAACAACATTTCATACTTAGGATAATTTGACTTCGTGTTCTTGTCTCATTCATGTGTTCAGATGTATATTTCAATGCATTTAATTTATCGACTTGAAATGTTGTTGCAGGACTTTTGCGACGGGTGTTGCATGGAACTAGAGGACGCTCACTCCTCCCGGGCACCTGGTCTCACCTTGATTTTATTGGGGTTCGCATTTGTCTGAATGTAACACTGTACACGATTTTCAATTCTTTGATGGAATATGATATGCCTGACACCACGTAGTGATGAGTAGGTAATCTTTGGTTGGTTTATTTAAGGATACTTTCAAAGTCGGACCAATTTTCCAGGAAATTTAAAAAAAGAATGGATAATCGTTATCATTGACATTTATATTGCTTCATTTGAGCTAATTGCTAATTAAACGAGGATCTTGTTCGCAAGTATCCAATGAAAACTGTTTGTGAGGTCTGCAGAAAAATCATATAAATGCTCTGAAATATAGAAATAAAAAGATACGAAATAGACAGAATTATTCTTATCAAGTTTCTCTGGAATGAAAAAAGCATCTTCGCATTTTTTATAGAGCCAATAGAATTAATCGCAGATCAGACATATGATCAGAGCGTGTCAGTCGGAAGCCTAGCTGAAGTTTAGTTGTGTTTGCTCTATAAACACCACGATACCAAAATCTCATTAAGCGCCATTGAAGTACATGATAGATGCAGTCTTTAATGCTTGCATATAACTCCAAGTTGTTTGCCAGTTGTGGAAGAGATTGCTAGATGATAAATACTGCGACAGTTGTAAACAACAGTTCACACTTTGCATGTGACCAAAGTTAATATCAAAGAATTTCGTATATGGATCACGCACTTGCTGCACTAGAGGTAATACAACAACAACAACAACAACAACGACGACGACGACGACGACGACGACGACGAGGACGACGATGATAATGATGGTGGTAATAATGATGATAATGGGACATTAGGTGAAGCATAAGCAACTAACGCAAATCTGTAACACTCATGTTACATTTGCAGAAGTTCAATGCACCATCGAAATAACATAATGAATTCACTGTCAATCTGATAAGTGTAGATCGAGGGTCTGATTTCAATTAGATTGAATTCATTATATGGACCATGTATGTGTAAACCCTCATCAATGATCTTCAATGAAAATAATTTACACCAAATAAATCCATTAACCAGTAATAAATTAGGAGAAAATATGTAACATGTGATATAAGAATACACAATTCTATAAAATTCCTCACATTTAAATATCTTTTAAAATCTTACAACGTATCAACCAAAGCTGACCCTGATACCTGGATAAAGGGTTCTCCAGGATCTCTCGTTATACTGGTATACAAAATTATAACGTTTATATTTTGTAATATCTATAGTGATAAAGACAATAAGTGTTTCACATCTACAGAATTATTTCCGTGATGGTTGCCATATGACATTGTGGGTCTTTTCTAATACTTTTTAGATGAGACAGTGTTCTGAACAATCGGAATATTTATAGTTTTATATTTCTATTATTGTTTTTAGTTTTTTCTTTTTACACATGTGTTTCTTATGTTGACTACGCATGTCCGTGATAACTTTTGTCATACAAATGAACCAATCTTTTTCTTTGATTTTCTAATGTTTAATTTGTTCAATAATTGAAATCCATATTAATCTAATTGGTGTAGTGTTGAATTATTTTAATGTCGTTTAGTATCGTTTTTAATTCGTCATTGTAATGTTGTGTAGTGTCGTTTTATGGAAATTTAGAACTGGTAAATGTACGTTTTCTTCCATCACGTACTTGGTTTCAGATCAGAGGGATTAAAGTTATTTAAAGGTGACCATATCATTGTGAGTACCAGACTGATATAGCACCGGTCACTTTCGTACGCATATTACTTTTGGTTACTGCATTTATTTCAGTCTTTTTTTTATAACAATATTATATTTAAGCATATAAAATGTTTAACACACACATGAAAATAATTTATTCGTCCTCTGCTGTTTTGTGAGAAGTCATATTAGAACATGGTCATAATTGTATAGTACAGTTATTTATTGTTTGAATCATTAACTGCTGTATGATATTCAAGTTCACATATGGAGAATGAAAATCAGTCGAAATCGACAAATCTAATATCAAGAAAGATATCATTACTGAAAAGCGAACGAAATTGCCTATAGAACTCCCATATGAATAAAGTTGTATAATGTAACTGAAGAAAGAAAGTATGAATAATGAAAGAAGAATATTAAAGAAACAACATCCAATCGTTACGTGAGAAGGGAAATCTGCGTGAATAACTTTGATAGCATTTAGGTCTGGCAATCATTCGGCTAGGGGAGTGTTCATATAGATCCACTCTCTCAGCAATCATTGATTCAAGGACACACAATATTGTCAATGGATATTGTATTTTGCTACATAACTGAATAACATTACCATCTGAAATTTTATATCGCGAGTGTTGTAGTGGCATCTTATCTAAAAAAAAAAATACTTGAAAAGTTTTCGTCTCTCATTTTATATGTGGAGATGGAAAACTCAAATTCTACTTCAAAGAACTTTTCGCAGTGTTTAAATGATTGTTTAGATTTGATGAAATGTGTTACATTTGATGAATGTCGAGATTATATAGAGAATATATACATATACCCTACTTCCGTTGAATGGATTTTTATTACGCTGTATATCATACTGTTCATGTTTGGACTGGTGGGCAATGGTCTCGTTTGTTATGTTGTCTGGAGCAGTCACCACATGCAGACTTTCGTGAATAT
Organism: Pteria penguin; assembly: GCA_035048485.1. NCBI lineage: Eukaryota > Metazoa > Mollusca > Bivalvia > Pterioida > Pteriidae > Pteria > Pteria penguin. The sequence goes on from CM068580.1 coordinate 88,266,166, forward strand.
CTTTATTTTCAATCTTGCAGTAGCAGACTTTCTGGTCATTTTGTTTGGTCTACCTCCGACCATGTTGGCTGATGTGACAGAATCCTGGTATCTGGGAGAAGTGATGTGTAAATTAGTACCATTTTTACAGGTATGTGTCTATCGTCAAATTGTACCATTTCTACATGATAATTGACTGATCGTCAAATGCCCGATATCCCACCTTTTGGCACATTTTTTCATTATGGTGTCATAAATAAATGGCCCGTCAAACATGATTTTAACTGTGACGTCACAATGAAACTACGTAATGGGCTTGTTTAAAGTTGGATCTGGCGATCCCTCAATTGTCTATCGTTAAATTAGTACCATTCTACAGGTGTGTGTCTATTTTTAAATTAGTGCCATTTTTACAGGTATGTGTCTATCGATGAATTACTACACGAATGTGTGTGTATCTTTAAATTAGTGCCATTTCTACAGGTATCTGTCCATCTTAAATTAGTGCCATTTTAACAGGTATGTGTCTATCGTTAAATTAGTGCCATTTCTACAGGTATGTGTCTATCTTTAAATTAGTACCATCTACAGTCATGTGTCTATCGTCAAATTAGTACCATTTCTACAAGTATGTGTCTATGTTTAAATCAGTACCATTTCTACAGGTATGTGTCTATCTTTAAATTAGTACCATTTCTACAGGTATGAGTCTATCTTTGAATTAGCACCATTTCTACAGGTATGTGTCTATTGTTAAATTGAATATTTTAAAAGTTGTTATTGCTCGGTGTAGGAGAAAGGGTTCGTTTGCAGTTATGCTCTTAGGTGTCTATTTCTTTTTACTTCATATTACATATTGATGTAACGTAAAATATTGTTCTCATTGGGAATCTACCGTTGTTTTTGTACTTACTTATTTTCTTATTGGAATTGAATTGAAATTTAGTCTTGTGCAAATTATTTTGGTTCTTAATGCTATGACAGCGGTTAATATATATTTTCATCCTGCTAGATCAAGTTTTGTATCTGTGCAGTATTGAGCTATATCTATGTTTCGGGCTTTCATGTCCGATGTGGCTAGTAAAATAGGAGATATATATTTCTCCCGGGCACCTGATCTGACTTCTGGCTTTCAGAAGTCCATGAGAATACACTATGATACGTGGTTATAATGTGCCACTGTGACATTGCATCAGTTACTTTCATATTTTTATAAACATCATGATAAATCTTGAGTTTAATTTAGTTAACCATTCACTTTCTGAAGGTTTACATTTAAACAGGGAGTAGAAAACGAAAGTTATTGTGAACCAAAGGTCAATAGCTTCATGGATAACTTCTGGGAATTATTCTGTGGATTTTGAAATATTTTCTTTTAATGAAAAGCTTAAATAAAACATGTTTTCTAATTATTATTTCACTACTCCGTGTTTGTGATTTCATTGACATTTTTGTTCATTTTTTTGACTAAATGTGTGTTTGCCTTATCTTTTATAACATTCTACAACTGCACCAACAATTGCATTACCATCTAATGTTTTTGAAATGTCTTTTGTGTACTTATTATCCGCATATTCATGGTGACATTGCTCTTTTTAGACTGCTCGGTCTTTTCCTTTTCTATCATGCACGTGGTGACTCGTTACAAGATGAGAGTTTTGCGTTTATCATGTATTTATCAAACGTATTGATGTACATGACATGCAACAGAGTGTTCGTTTGAAAAAAAGTGTGTTCACAAAATTTTTCATAAAGGTATAATTTTACAATAGAAACGGTTAAACATGGTAGAAAAAAAAAACGAATAACAGTGGCAGATAAGTATTGTCTACATAATATTTACAGATGGAGACTGCTAGATAAAAGTCGTAATGATTGTTTTTACTGTGTAAACGTACCTACAAATGTTGTTTGCAGAACACTGATCAAAATTGGTGTAAATGTTATTTCACAGATACCAATACACATACACACCATTAATTGTACAATCAGCAACATAACCAGGACACATAAAATAGGATTCTTATTTAAATAATCATATTTAATTTAAGGTTTTATTTCATTTAAACTGCGACATAAGGCGTGCCCAGTCTGGGGACCTAACATGTATTTTCTTTACCACAAAGCTAGCGCTTGTAACACTTCGCAGTGTTTGCTCTACATATAACATTTGTGCACTATCAAAAGTAAATGTTAACAAAACTGAAATGATATGTTAAATACATCAATTATCATCCTAATTACGTGTACTGCGCATATTTTCAATATTTCAAACACATGAGACGCACATTATGAATGACGTTCATTATATGTCCAATTAATTTTGCTTAGTTTAATCCGTGTGCATTCTAGAAATAGAATTAATGGTATGCAGAGTTGTAGCTTGCTAGCTTCAAAACAAGAATGATGAAGTATATCACCTTCTCTAATCATCACATCTTGATGTATGTATTAATTAAATAAAATACCAAAGAATATAGTGTGAGTATAAATATAAGACCATATATACTAAAAATAGAATCTAGTGTTAGAATAAATATGAGACAGTATATACTAAACATATACCATAATGAAATAATATGGAGTTCCAGAAGTCATACAAGGACAGAATTATTTAAATTTTTACCATCAAAATAAGAGGTTCCAAAAGTCATACAATGATATAACGATGTAAATATTTACCATAGTCGTAAGATCTTCTACAAGAAGTCATATAAGGACAGATCTATGTAACTGACTACCAAAGTAAAAAGAAAATAACGAAAATCCAGGTGTCATATAAGGACAGGGCTGTTTAACTTATTAATATATAAAAAAGGTTTTAGAAGTTATATTAGTACAGAGCGAAAAAAATTTATCATGGTAATTAGAATGTAAAGATGATGGATAAATCCAAACCACAAGTCAAAAAATCATGAAACCATAGGACATACAAAATCAGTAAAAATGAAAAACAAATGGAAAATAACAAAACATGTCTACTTGAAGAGCATATGTGAACCCCTGTGATGGAGGGAGATCAGGTGCCCGGGGAGAGTGAGCATCTCCTGCTTGCTAGAAACACCCGTCACATATACCCCGTAGAAAGAGTCAAATCGTGTGAATTCCATATGTATTTATATATGGAGAAGTCGAAGTAGGTAACCTTCTAGTATAGAAGGTGTCAAATCTGTGTAAAGTGATCGGAATCGGTCTCAGTCCAGAATATCATTTAAAAGTCTGGATAACGAGATATCATATGGAGTAATTAGAGTCTCGTAACGACCGTAGAACTTCCTCAGTGACGTTGCTAGTCTAGCACATATATAACCCTGGTTGAGCAGCTTCACTTAAAGTCGCCTAGCCCTCAGAACAAAGTCATTGTAATTTGAACATGCTCTGGAATAACGTATTAACTGAGATATGAATACGCCGTATGCGGGCGATTATGGAATGTTGCTACTTATGAAAGGAAAGTTTGTGATAGCGAAATTGAAATCGTCACGTTTGTCATAGAGTGAGGTGTTCAATTGACCATTAATGTCGAAAGACAACATAATATCTAAATACGAAGTAAAATTACTATTTTCTGTGGTTTCTTTGACCTCCAGTTCACTTGGATAGATGATGCTAAGGTAATCCGCGAATGAGGGATTATTAATTGAAAGCAAGTCATCTATATATCTGTAAGTAAAATTGAATCCAAGAGCCAATTGTTTTTTTTCCTTGTGAAAGCAAAGACTGAATGAACTCAGCTTCGTATGAGTAAATGAATATGTCAATATGTCAGCCAGAAGTGGAGCACAGTTAGTGCCCATTGGAATGCCGACAATTTGTTGAAAAACCTTACCTCCAAACACCACAAAAATGTTATCGATAAGAAAGTTCAACATCTGGATGACAGCTGTTTCAGTGTATTTATTTTTGGAATCAGAATTTTCCATAACAAAGTAAGTTTTATCGTGGCCTATTACTATATATTTGAATTTGCGGCTTCCGTTTTTACTAGTAAATGCATTTTGAATAATTTCCGCTAATCTGTCTTTTAATTTCTGATGAGGGATCGTTGTGTAAAGAGTCGAAAAGTCAAAGGACTTGATGGAGTGAATTTAAGTAAAACTTTTTGTTTTAGATGTTCTAACAACTCTTTTGAATTTTTAAGGATCCACATTTGATTAATTCCACTTCTGGAATATATTGTTTCGCAATATCTATTAAGGCCAGATTTAATTTCTGATAATATTTTTGTGAGTAGCATCGATACAGATTTTGTGGAACACTTCGATAAAGCGTTGTTTGTAAGGATTTTTGTGCATTTTTGGAATGCAGTACAAATATGGAATTTCTAAATTCAATTTATTTGAGTCAATACCAAACGTATTGAGGACAGATTTATGAATCTCGAGTACTTCCGAAACCGAAAAGTTCGTGAGAGTATAAGTAGGATTTCCTGGAGCTGAATGTTATCCTAATTCTTTCACTAGGCTGTCAAAGTAATATTTCTTACAAGTAAATGTATAATTATTAGATGCTTTATCTGCTGGTGTAATGATATAATGTTCTTGGAGGAAGGTAAGTTCTCTGACAACATCAGGATCTTTAAAAATAGATTCGAATCTGGTGTTTACAGAACCTTGTAATATTTTAATTTTTGATCTCAGCAGTACTGCAATAGATTTTATCCATTCCGAAAAAGTGTCGACTTGTACTTCCTCTCCTTTTGCCCATCGTGTGGCATATTCCTCGCAGCAGTTCATAATATTCTCAAAATTTTTGCTCCATGTGAATGATCTGGGTTCTGTGTATTTTGGACCTTTAAGTAAAAGTTCTCTTAATTTAGTGTTTTTACGAATATCGAGATCACCAGTAATGACATGGCCACAAGGAGAATATACGAAATTAGATGAGGAACATGCACACGGTTGAGGATGCATGCAGAGTTGCTAAGATCAAGACACTGTAGAAACCCTTTGTAATTATAAATTTTGGATGCAACTGTTCGAGAAGTTCGAGAAGTCATATTAGGACAGAGCTATATAACTAATTATCCCAATAAAAAGAAAATTCGGAAGTCATATCAGGACACAACAATGTAACTAATTACCATAATAAAAAGAAAATTCAGAAGTCATATCAGGACACAACTATGTAACTAAAGAAAAAATAGGAGTTACTGGCTCAATTATGTGGCAGAAGTCACCATGGAGCTATAAAATACATGAATATAAATAATATACTAGAATATATAACACATTACAAAAATATTTGATTGTCGTGCAATTACGATACCGACTTAGGACGGTCATTTAATTTGACAAATGCCAAACAAATGGTGTGGTTAACCGGTTTACGGACCCACCTTCCCACTCACCGTAACAGCAGAACAAACAAAGGACGTACATTTAAATATTTATAAATAATCCCCTATGTAAAGAACAAGGGTCAACATGTATCGCATATTGAGAGGTCATAAAAATATAAACACGTAAGGTAAAACACATAATGGTATAAAAATATATGCGACATCAACATGATAAACCGTGCTCTACCAGTTTGAAAGCGAGCTAAGACCCTAGATCTGTAGGAGTCGCGACTAACAGTCAGAAGGGACGAGGTTCAGGACCATGTCTCCTCTGAAAGAGGTTTGGACAAGGCCCGTCATATAGTCCCCACCGCCCTGTTAGTCGGCGTGCAACGTTCAAGTAAAAGTCTGCATAAGGCTGTAGAGGGGCCAAATACAAGACCTATAGTCTTTTCGATGATCTCAATATCATATTGTCTATTTTGACTATTTCATTACATGATAAAATAACGTTATCGGAGCCTTTTACTTTCCTTAGTTTATACACGAGATCACCGTAAAAATTAGGATGGGAAATTCCATTGGATACATACTATTGAAAAGAAATATTTCCAAATTTAGACAGAAGTTCTGAATAAGTTCTGAAAAATTTGCCGAATGTTTTTCTTAGCTTGTAATATCTGTAACCCTGAATTAAAAGTTTAGTAGTAATTTGTAAATTTCGTTTATGAGTCCAAAACATCGGTGCAGCCTCTCACAAATCGAACTAATTGAGATATATAGATACCATATGATGGGAGTCGAGGGACATTGCCATTAAAGTAAGGGAAATTTATAATAGGAAATCCAAAATCCTCACGTTTATCATAAATATTATTATATATTAGGTGGTTGATAATTTTGATGTTTAAATCTAAGAAAGGTGTAGATTTATCTCAAGTATTAGCTTTATTCAATGTGAGCTCTGGTGGATATATTTCTGATATAAATTGTTCGAATTCAGGGTTGTCGATAACCAAATTGTCATCCAGATATCAGCAAGTATTATTAAATTTGTCAATGAGGTCAAAACGTTTTGATTTTTGAATAGAAACCATAAAATCCCTCTCATAACAATAAAGAAATAAATCTGCTATCAGAGGCGTGCAGTTAGTACCCATAGGAATCCCAACTATTTGTTGATATATCTTGCCATCACATTGCACATGATTCCTTGCAAGTCCAGTATTTATATGAAGTATATTGTTTGTTGGAAAAGAATCTGGAGTTATTGGAAGTACATATGTACGTTTTAGATTTTCTGTGAAAACACCATTGTCTAAGAGACAGCAGTTAGAGCAGACGTAATATGCTTCGATAGTACCGTAGTAGAGCAGTGGCTAGAATTAGATATGAAACGTGATTTATATGGACTTTTATGTAGTTTTGAGACCCAATATATGGTTGGTAGATCAGATTTATCAGTTTTAATTTTGAAGTCGGACATGGTCATGAGGTGATCGTGCAAGGTGCTGTCTCTTCAGGGAGGGCTTTCAAAATATGTATGAGTGGAGTTTAAACCGTTATTAAGTACTTCAATATAATATAGTTTTCAAACAACTATTATGTTATTACCTGCTTTATCAGCAGGAACAAAGACAAATAGAATTTGCCGTCAATGTATTAGGCTGTTGAAATAAATGCGGATTTTCCGTAAAGTTTTTAATAAGGATATCGACAATTCTTAAAATCTCGTATTTCCAATCATTAAGAGCATGGACCTTTACCTGTTTTTTTTCACACCAACGTTTACAATAAGTCAATATATAGTTAAATCATCTTCTATAACGTCACGGCATTTATTGAAATCTATCCTGGACGGTAACCTATATTTAGGTCCTTTTCCAAAAAGTGTGCGCAATTTCTTGTCCGAAATACAGTTTAGGTCACCAGTAATAACATGACCTGCCGGTTTATAAACATATTTAGAATTTTCAGAAGAACACGACGAAGGAATAGAGTCTGGAACATCAGGGTTAGATGTAACTTTATTGTAATTTAAATTAAGATTTCTTATAGGCTTTTTGTACTGGTAACAAATAAGTGGAGGTTCTAAATTCTCAAAATATTGGGGGATTTTAGATGTGACTCTATGATCACGGAAAATATTAGAAATGTTAAGTAGATCAAAGCCTTTATTCATAAATCTAATTTTGAGAAATTGCTGCTTGGGTGGAAGAGACGGAATACGAGGAAAGAGTTTATTATATGAAAATAAAATAATCAAATTGAGTTTATATCAATCAGAATTGCGTAAACGAAAATCAGGTTCGTCCAGGATAGGTTTCAATTTATTTATCGGAATAGAGGATAGTGCATGCAAAAGTTCATGACGGCCATAATTTTTTGCGATAAATAGAAGATCGTTTAATGACCTATTTAAACGATTACGTTTTCTGATGTTACGATTACGGCGACGACCATGTGACCTACGTTTTCTAATAGTTTTATGTCTTAATGTAAAAATATTGATCTTATTCTGACGAGAAGAAATATTACCTTGTCGATATATTTGGTCGTTGAGACCGAGAGGGTATGGGGTTTGTAGTTGTTTAATCCAGCAGAGCTCGGTTTCCAAAAGTCGTTTTTAACATCTGATTTCGTATCACCTGGTTATTCAGAGATATTTTCTACTGGAGTTATTTTCACATTGTTAATATTATGTTGGTATTTATTAAAGTGGTTGTAAAGAAGATTCTGGTATTTACGTCGTGAATTATTACGAATTTTATAGGAATGATTCCGAAAACGTTGTTTCAAAGTTTGAGAAGTTTCCCCGACATATTGATCCCCACATCCTCTAGCTTCTCAAGTGATGACATATATAACATTGGCAGTATTTCAATCTATGTCTTTGTCTAATTTGGTGTTAAATGTATTTTCATTAACTGAAGATTCAATATTGGACTTGATAAAAAGAAAATTCAGAAGTCATATTAGGACAGAACTTTATAACTAATTACCATAATAAAAAGAAAATTCAGAAGTCATATTAGGAAAAAGCTATGTAACTAATTACCATAATAAAAAGAAAATTCAGAAGTCATATTAGGAAAAAGCTATGTAACTAATTACCATAATAAAAAGAAAATTCAGAAGTCATATTAGGACAGAACTATGTAACTAATTACCATAATCAAACGAAAATTCAGAAGTCATATTAGGAAAAAGCTATGTAACTAATTACCATAATAAAAAGAAAATTCAGAAGTCATATTAGGACAGAGCTATGTAACTAATTACCATAATAAATAGAAAATTCAGAAGTCATATTAGGACAGAAATATGTAACTAATTACCATAATGAAAAGAAAATTCAGAAGTCATATTAGGAAAAAGCTATGTAACTAATTTATATAATAAAAAGAAAATTCAGAAGTCATATTAGGAAAAAGCTATGTAACTAATTACCATAATAAAAAGAAAATTCAGAAGTCATATTAGGACAGAACTATGTAACTAATTACCATAATGAAAAGAAAATTCAGAAGTCATATTAGGAAAAAGCTATGTAACTAATTACCATAATAAAAAGAAAATTCAGAAGTCATATTAGGACAGAACTATGTAACTAATTACCATAATGAAAAGAAAATTCAGAAGTCATATTAGGACAGAGCTACGTAACTAATTACCATAATAAAAAGAAAATTCAAAAGTCATATTAGGACAGAACTATGTAACTAATTACCATAATGAAAAGAAAATTCAGAAGTCATATTAGGACAGAGCTATGTAACTAATTATCATAATAAAAAGAAAATTCAGAAGTCATATAAGGACAGAACTATGTAACTAATTACCATAATGAAAAGAAAATGCAGAAGTCATATTAGGAAAAAGCTATGTAACTAATTACCATAATAAAAAGAAAATTCAGAAGTCATATTAGGACAGAGCTATGTAACTAATTACCATAATGAAAAGAAAATTCAGAAGTCATATTAGGACAGAACTATGTAACTAATTATCATAAATAGTGCCAGAAGTCATGCAAGGACAGAGCGATTTAACTAATTAGCATAATAATAAAAAAAATGCAGAAGTCATACAAGCACAGGGCTATGTAAATAATTACCATAATAATAAGAAATTCCCGAAATCATACGGAGACTGAGCTATGTAAATAATTGACCCATCCCTTTCGCGGAAAATTTATTGAATTTCTTGACGTCACAATATATTTTCAATGTTTGTCCGAGGTATGACCGAGGTGTAAAATATTGTGACGTCATCTGATTTAACAATCTTTAGCGCATAAATAGAAGGGTCAAATAAGACGAGAGACACCATACAAGGAGAGAGCTATACACATGGGAGATGTGCACAAAAAGCTTTAAAGCATACTCTATTTCACGACAACATAACATGGTGAACATTCACAGACAACATAACATGGTGAACATTCACAAACAACATAACATGGTGAACATTCACAGACAACATAACATGGTGAACATTCACAAACAACATAACATGGTGAACATTCACAGACAACATAACATGGTGAACATTCACAGACAACATAACATGGTGAACATTCACAGACAACATAACATGGTGAACATTCACAGACCCATGTAATTCAGAGGTTATTAGCTCGGGATGAGTAAATGTCTCTTCTCTGGCTAGCCATTGTAATTCAGAGATTAGACAATGAGTTCGCTCGGGATGAGTAAACGTCACTTTTCTGGCTAGCCATCATAATTCAAAGGATAGATAAAGAGTTCGCGATGAGTAAACGTATCTTCTCTGGCTAGCCATGACCGCCTTTGATGTTTAGAAAACTTCTATAGTGAACACTGGACACGTTAGATGAATATGGATCAGGTATATGTAAAACGTCAAATGAGAACAATTATTTTACGGGCTACACATTTTATGTTTACCGTGGCTACTAGGTAATGCTATATAAAGCGAAAGTTTCATGCCGACAGAAATGTAATGTTAAATATATTTGCCTTGTAGATAGACTGACAAGATGTTGTAGAATGATAGTCGTCTTTTTGTGAAGCTATATGAATTTGTTGGATATTCTCATATAAGGGCAATATAAAAGGGAAACAAAAAACAAGATATCTGATATGTTAAGTCTTAATTTGTAATAACTTCAGACATGTTTCAAATGAAATATAATTCCATTACGCCTTATCAAATGAATTTTGTCTTTGAATCTTTATTGAGAGTTATTTGTATTGACCATGCAACGATGTAAAAATGAATCGCATCGCACTAAACATTGATTTGTTTCGTTTTGTTATTTTTTGACGATGAAAAAAATATTACAGCAAACGTCAAATTTACAATTTTCTGGTGGTTTATGTTTGTACCGGTTTCGCATGTTTCAATAATATTACATCTGTACCCTACCACTTACAATGATTTACTACTACCATTCATAGTTTGCTGCTTACTACTACGATTCATAATTAACTACTTAATACTAACTGCTACTATTCATAGTTTACTACTTACTGCTATTGTTCATAGTTTACTACTTCCTACTATTATTCATAGTTTGATACCTACTATTGAAATTCTACTACTGACTTCTACTTTTGAGTGCATGTCCTTGGTGATGTTTGTCATACAGCTTTGTCAGATGTCTTCAGTTTTCTCTCTTTTCTCTCTCCTATTCATAGTATTATGCCTATTACTATCTTTCATAGTTTACTACTTATTACTAGTACTCATAGTTTACTACTTACTACTTCTATTCATAGTTTACTAGTTAGTACAACTATTCATAGTTTACTACTTTACTATCACTATTCATTGTTTACTACTTACTTCTACTATTTATAATTTACTAGTTCCTTTTAATTTACATAGTTAACTACTTACTTATATTATTAAATAAGTACTTACTTATAGATGACTTGCTTTCAATTAATAATCCTTCATTCGCGGAATACCTTAGCATCATCCATCCAAGTGAACTGGAGGTCAAAGAAACCACAGAAAATAGTAATTCTACTTCGTATTTAGATATTATGTTGTCTTTCGACATTAATGGGCAATTGAACACCTCACTCTAAGACAAACGTGACGATTTCAATTTCGCTATCACAAGCTTTCCTTTCATAAGCAGCAACATTCCATCATCGCCCGCATACGGCGTATTCATATCTCAGTTAATACGTTATTCCAGAGCATGTTCAAATTACAATGACTTTGTTCTGAGGGCTAGGCGACTTTCAGTGAAGCTGTTCAACCAGGGTTATATATGTGCTAGACTAGCAACGTCAATGAGGAAGTTCTACGGTCGTTACGAGACTCTTATTACCCCATATTATATCTCGTTATCCAGACTTTTAAATGATATTTCTGGACTGACAGCGATTTCGACCATTTTACACAGATTTGACACCTTCTTTACTAGAAGTTTACCTACTTTGACTTCTCCATATATAAATACATATGGAATTTACACGATTTGACTCTTTCTACTGGGTATATGTGACGGGTGTTGCTAGCAAGCAGGAGATGCTCACTCTCCCCGGGCACCTGATCTCACTCCATCACAGGGGTTCACATATGCTCTTCAAGTAGACATGTTTTGTTATTTTCCACTTGTTTTTCATTTTCACTGATTTTGTATGTCCTCTGGTTTCATGATTTTTAGACTTATGGTTTGGATTTATCCATCATCTTTACATTTCAATATAACGTATGTTGATTCTTTTATTGGTAATTCTAATTCAAAAACATCTGAATATCTACGTGACATGTGCTTTATAATTGTTCATTGTGGAAAGTTGTGATAACAGCAGTTCCACAATAGAAGGAACTTTGCTATTTTAGATTTTATTTCATTTTAATCATTATTAATTTCTTCTTTATTTTGCATTAATTAAACCCTGGCATGAATACAAATAATGCATATCTTGAAAAGGAGTTAGGGAAGCATAGGGTTAGAATGTAGTGAAATACCTAAGTATATACAGGATCGAAGCATTTTACATTATTATAATAAATAAAGAGTGAAATCCTTGTTCAGTGATTATAAGATTTAGACGCCATAAGATTAGAAAGTTATACTAAATATCAGACATGACATCTCTATAGAATGACCCTAACTAAGACACTTGAACCATAACCGATCTAACTACTTAATGTCATGTGTCATTACAGATATCGGGACCGCCAGCAATGGCTTCCCTAAGTGATGTAAATATACCGATACTTCAAGCAACACTTGAATTAGAATGATCCTGAAATTGTCGCCACCATCAGTGACACAACCATTAGATACAAATATCGCGAAACTTTAAGAGAAAATACATGAGAATTTATCTAAAATAACCGCATTTCTTCATATTTGACAGTTAATTTACGAAATCATGTGAAATATGGGATAAAGTACATGGGTGAATACCGCGCGTTTACCTACTATTAGTTAAAGGTAGGCATGCGTGACAGCATAGTTTATTGGCGTTTTGTATATGGCTCACCAACATATCTCATATCATGCAATATGTATAAAGTTAAAAACGAAGAAGTACGGAAGGGTAAACTCTATCTTATAGTTCATGGAATAAAAGCACAATATCGTGTATAGTGTCATATTCAGACAAATGCAAACCCAAATAAAGTCGAGGTGAGACCAGGTGCCCGGGAGGATTAAGCGTCTCCTGGTTACATGCAAAACCCGTCGCAAACGTCCTGCAACAATTTTTCATGTCGAGGAAGTAAATACATAAATATACACTTACGAACACGCGAGGGAAACAAAATATTTCAACTACAGTTAGATGACGATTTAAAAATACAGTCATTTCTTGAATAAAGATATTATTTGATTTAGTCTTTAAAAATATGTATAACAAGTCTCTGTTGCGAGAAGACTGGGATATCCATATATGCCCTAAACCCATATGTTGTAAAATATCTCTAATCTTATTCAACCAACTTTGATGGACATCAATGTTATTCAACATACACATATATAAACGTACGTTTAGGAATACAATTTTCTATGTCTAAAAGTTAGAACCAGACACCGAATTTTCCACTCAATTGTAAAGGCACACTTCCCAGTTCTGAATGCTCGTATATCATAATATTAAGAACGATTCTTTTTTTTTTTAAATTCTCTACAAAACGGTATTACCATGGATGGACTTCAAAGCTAAGAAAATTTTGATAAATCTAGTAAAAAATTTGATCTATATGATCAATTGTTCGGCTGATATTAATACTGGAAATTGACAGTAAAACTCACATCAATTAAATATTATATTAACAATATATATGCATTATAAATTTTTCAGGTTAATATGCATTGAAACAAAGATCACAGAATGTGGAAAATTCATATGAATCACAATAGGCAACATTTTGTTGTTCTAGTTATATGATATATAATCTATTGTAGCGATAAGGTCGTTTCAAACTAAGGGGAGTTGTCATTTGATATCGACGAACATTTAGTTATTTATTTGCCATTTTGCGTTTTTGATGACTTTTTAAATTGCTTGTCTTTCCGGTCTGGATTGATTGACAGTTATAGATTAGTATTCTTCCGAGTTTCAATGTTCTTCCTACTTCGACCATGGTCAGCTCGGTCCATCACTTGGTCAACACCAAACGGAAAGTTTCTTTATTATTGTCTTATTTGTATCTTCTAGTTTACAATATTTACCAACAGAGAGAATAATTTCGAGAGTACAATTGGATGGCCGATATTAAGTCTAGATAAAACATTGCAAATTTTGGGGTGTTGGTTCCAGCAAGTACATTGCGAATCCCAAACAGGAAAACAAGTGTCGTGAAGGAGTATGTTTTTCTGTAATTATATCATATTGATGTTTATAAGATAAATCTGTCCAAGTTATTAGTATATATATATATATATATATATATATATATATATATATATATATATATATATATATATATATATATATATATATATATATATATATATATATATATATATCTTGGGGAACCTGTTGATTCTTGTTCTCTATATGGAGAGTTATTTATCAAATTTTTAAATGTGTGTCCTTTTTCGGCTCCTGAAAGAAAAAACAGAAGACATCTGACCAAGCTGTATGACACAAATCACCAAGGACATGCACATAAAACATGATAAATTAAAATATACACAGAAAACGACATTACAAAAATATTCGATTGTACTGCGGTTACGATATTGACTTAGGACGTTCAATCAAAGTAACAAACGTCACTCAGTTGGTGTGGTTAACCGGTTTACGGGCGCTCACATTCTCACTCACGGTAAAAGCAGCACAAGACACCGTGAAAACGAAAGATTAACATAGATTATGATACAAGGTAATGGTCCGAGTTGACCAACTAATGCGCAAAGAGTCATGGTCAAGATGACATTATTTCCCGAATTTGCTTTAAAGCTGTGTTTCTGAATTTGATATTTTTTGCAATAATATCGCTGAAAAATACCTGTAAGATCCTGGATGTAAATTCTGTGAAAAGTTTATGATAGTACAATGTCCTTTGAAAACTTGTTACATATATTCCATTTACATCATAAGGACAAAAAAAAAAAAAAAAAAAAAAAAATAGAAGAGGTTTAATATTTGATCTGTTGTTAGATACTCATATCATATTTGTATGAATTTGTATTATTGAGTGTCCAAAGTCAGTACCGCAAATGTATTTCTATTGAATATTTTTGTGATGTCTTTTCGGGTGACCTTTGTAGTACGGATAAATCATATGTCTTTTTCCTATCTTAGCTAAAATAAAAAAGGTAATGTAGGGCCATTATATTAATCTTTTAACAGGGAATAAAGTGAAAATATTGGGTTAGCATGCGTGTGTTCTAGGAGACTGACAGGGCGAATCCACTGTCAGTAAGTGAGTTTCAAGCAGATTTGTTAATCGAGCGGCGAAACGGACATTTCTGACATTGGATTCGCCGATATCCTGTCAGTTTTTGTATATAGATATAATTATTATAACTGTAGAAATAGTCCAGCTTACCGTAACGTCATAAAAAAAAACTACTATGAAACTGTAATCCCCATTGTAGTTTTGAGATCGGACAACAAATGAAAATGCGTATTACAAACAAAACGCATTAGAATCAACAAAAAGGAGTGAATATGTGTGTCAGGAAAAGAATTACCGCCATGGCACATTGTGTATTTGATTTGAATTTCTATAAAATGAACAACTCTTTCCGAATGATGATATGTCTATTTTGAATGGCATACTACAGATATTTGACGTATAAGGAAGGACATGATATTTGCAAGGTTTATCGTTTTTGTATTTGTTATATAGTGAGATTTCTCTGAAGTCTATCGTGTTATACTTTTTTCTGTCTGATCTGCTAGATTACACCGACGGTACTCCGATGGAATTTGAACCCAGGACTTTCTCATTTTGAGTCAAGCTGGCGTGGCCTAGTGGTATCGTGCTGGACTCCTGATCGGGAGACCGAGGTTCGAGTCCCACTCTGGTCATGCCGGTGTGTTGTCTTTCGGATGAGACAGTAAAAATCGGGTGTGTCCGTTGCAAAGGTCAAAATTTGTATGTCCCGCATCAGGCAGATGCCGTCACCATATACGTGAAATATTCGTGGTGTGACGTTAAACAAAAATCAGTCAATCAATCAATCATTTTTAGTCGCAGTATACTTGCAGTGTCGTAGGAAAGTCTAGAATCTTACTGAAAACCTAGACTTTCCTTTGACATTATAGATATAATGCATTGGTCTTATCATTGCCGTGAAACAGTTGGTATAATTTTATCTCAGAGGAAACTTTACCCCTATTTAGTAGTTTGGTTTCAGATTGTTCTGTCTAGACTAACATCAATTGTTCTTGGCGATTCGTGATTTTGTTATGATTGTCTTCATTTCCAACACAGTATTTCATTGAATCTGAGATTCATGTGAATAATACGCTTTTTTGTATTTAATCCTTCTTAACGTTTTACATATATTATTGCATAATCGGATTTATTCAGATATACATGTAGTCTTTCAATGAAAGAACGAAATGTTATCTCAACGGCTTAAATAAAGATGATTTAAGATGTATATTGCTTTTG
Source organism: Pteria penguin (assembly GCA_035048485.1). NCBI lineage: Eukaryota > Metazoa > Mollusca > Bivalvia > Pterioida > Pteriidae > Pteria > Pteria penguin. The sequence continues at coordinate 88,282,508 of CM068580.1, forward strand.
CAAACATGTCCTCACAGTCTGTGATTAAGTTCTGGAAATGATTTACAGTGAAATACTGACAGTTTGCAACAGACTTTTTCGGGGGACATCGCAACGTTCAGTAAATTTCAATCATATGATCATCTATAGGTAGAATATGGCAATTCTATGTACTATAAGCCTAACAGGTATCGCACACTAGACAGGACCCAACCGAAGCAGTGAGGGATCTTTAACGTGCCATGCATACCACGACACGGGGCCTCGGTTTTTACTGTCTCATCCGAAAGACAGGACACCGGCATGACCAGAGCGGGACTCGAACCCCGGCCTCCCGATCAGGAGACGAGCGCGATACCACTAGGCCACGCTGGCTTCTAAGATATGATAACATTGTATAGAAAGCACCACTCCACGACAGCAAAGGAACTAGTGTATAATTACTCTGTATAGAAAGTACCACTCCACGACGTCATAGGAACTAGTGTATAATTACTCTGTATAGAAAGTACCACTCCACGACGTCATAGGAAGTAGTGTACAATTACTCTGTATAGAAAGTACCACTCCACGACGTCATAGGAACTAGTGTATAATTACTCTGTATAGAAAGTGCCACTCCACAATGTCATATGAAGTAGAATACAATATTGCATAGAAAGTGCCACCGCAATACACCATAGAAACTAATGTATAATAACACTGTATAGAGAGTCATAGCAAGACAACACTGGAAATATGGTATATACACACTTAAGTTAATCTCTTCGCGGGAAACATATAACGAGCTTCACATTCTAAAGAGAATGATTTATAGAATTTGAAAGCATCACAGCCAGAAAACATAGGGGCTTGAGTATAATAACACTTGAGTCAAGTCCTCCGTGGGGAATCTTTTTAAAGCTTCTCATTGAAAAGGAAATCCTTTCAAGAATTGAGAGCGTCACAACCACACAACATAAGAACAAAAGTATATACCACTTCAATCAAACCATCTATGGGGATTCTTTTTACGAGTTGCGTATTGTAAAAGGAATTAATGTACCTATAATTTAGAATAATGATAAATGGATATTTTGAATCCTGATGATGGTAACTCAGAACATGATAATTATTTTACTTTGGCCAAGATTCTTTGATTCTCAGTGTATTGTATTTGGTGTTGTGTGTTCCTATTGGATATGTATTTTACTAAAGTTTTAATATATTTTAATGTTTAAACTTTATTTTTTGTTATAATAAATATAATATTTAAATATAATATTTAAATGATTTAAACTTTAGTATAACATATGCATGCAAGATGCATATAGGGAAACAGAAACACATGTTGAATATCCGCTGTGCTAGGTCATCGTGTCAAAGTGAAAAACCAACTTTAAATTTCTCCTTCTTCAAACCTACTTCATTTAATTCCCTTTTGGTTTTTTATAAAATATCTTCTTATTTGCTTATTCGTGCATATTCTGCTTGTCAGTTGCGAATTTCCTCTGACAGCTGAATCAGATGTCTTTTTGCCTTTCTTTTAACCTATGCTGATTTTGTGGCACACATCTTAGATTTCTTTTTTATGATTATTTGACCCTCCTTGAATATCTATGAAAGTATAAATAAATGGCCATGACGGCCGCTAACGTCAATTACTCCTGTTTCATGATTCCATGTGTCAACTGTGTATATCTCAGGGTCGCTTAATCGATTCAGGAAATAACAAAGATGAACACATTATGTTTGTGAGCTTAAAAAATACCAGCAAGTTAAAACGACTTAGTCAATAATATTCATTTTCATGTCTTTATTCTAAATAGTAATTTGTTTTCTGGATCAAACGAATCAACAGGTGATTAATTTTAGTCATTTTTGACTGGTACTCTTGACACTACCTGGAATAGTATGAAAGGAAAATACAAATGTTGATTTTGGGGCGTAGTCAGAAATTATTAGAAGTCTAAGCAAATCGAGCGTCGAATGCGCGACTTCCTAAGTCCGGAGGCCGCAAGGCTCTGTCCTATGACTTATTTGTAATTTGTGAAATTAAAACAAACATAAATGACTATAATTAGTCATTTATGCTTGTTTTAATTTCACAAATTACAAATAAGTCATAGGACAGCTCCTACTGGGCCCAGGGCCCCTTGTGTGTGCGGGGAAGCCCTACTATGACAAATTGCATTTAGTATCTCTCACTCAAACGAACCATTATTTATCATAGATTAACATGATACATTTTTTCTAAGCATAAAAGCAAACTTATGATAGCGAAAAGCAAAGAAGTTCAAAATCCCCTGGGATTGTAACCGTAAATCGGTATAGAAAAAATGCGTAAGGTTACCATTCCATTGTCCCTGTGAGAACGCAAAACACGCTAAGAGAATTAAACGAAATTGGTGATGAATACCACCAAATTTTTAAATGTGATAATAGAAAAAAATTGTATACCTGAAATATATTATGTCAATTCAAATATATTTAAATATGAAAAACTGTTAAACTCAAAAGATAACAAATTAATTTTAAAATTATGTAAATTGGTATCTTTCATCAATGAAAGAGTCCAACGCCCTGGTTGATATATTTATTCATAGTTATTTATTTATTTTTGCTCTCACTTTAAAATATATACCATTTGAAATTCTTTCGAGGTAATTTGAATTTGAATGATCAAACTGTATTCTAAATAATCAGTTGTTGATGAATTAATACGAAAATGTCGAAGTCCTATTTTTTTAAAAATTTTATTATCTCCATTTCGAAATTGAAAGCAAAGGCTTTATTACAGGTCATTGACAATGTATGCTATTACATGGCATTAGTCTTCGCTATAAGATTTGTGTGTTCGGCGGATAATATGATTTGATCCCTTGATGTTGGTGATAAATTGAATATTACAATCTACGCCTTGTGTGCTCTATAGGCTTTTTGTACTGTAAATAGGATTATGTTTGGCGTTTGTGAGATATGTATATTAAATGTTTGTTGGTTAAGATGTACATTTGACAGATTTATAAAACAATCAAAACAAAGAAAGAAACAAACAAAACACCCCCCACACAACCCCCCCCCCCCCCCAAAAAAAACCCCAACAAACCCCAAAAAGCAAAAAACAAAACAAAATTAAAAAAAAAAAAAAAAACAGACAGAAAAAAAAAAATGAATAAAAAAAAAGAACCAACAAAACAACAAAAAACACCCCAAAAAAAAAAAAAAAAAAAAAAAAAAAAAAAAAAATCACCCCCCCCCAAAAAAACCAACCAAAACAAAAAAGAAATAAAAAAAACCCCAACCAAACAAACAAACAAACAACAACAAAAGTAAAACAAATTTTCCAATCCACTTTATGCTATCGATACTATCAGACACGAAAGGTTTGTAAATTTATTTAAAATGAACATAGAAATTAGATAAAAGACAGGTAACATACAACTACAATTTGTTTTTAGTATTCATCGACCTGACAATTGGCCTGAACCATATGACTTCAATTGTTAGGTTTACTTCCACAGTCAAATTAAAAGGAAATATATGCATTTTCGTCCAAAAAAAAAAAAAAAAAAAAAAAGGAACATGAAACTAGGGACAAAAATTAAATGAAAATCGAATACTTTTAAACAAGTGTCATAAATTCAAATTGTTTGATCTAAAAAAAATCATAAGAATCATTTATAATTGATTTACCACACTCCAAAATTTTTCACGTGTATAGGGGCGGCATCTGCTTGATGCATCACATAGAAATTTATCCCTTTGCAACAGCCCTTCCAGAGCATTGAGGGATCTTTTACGTGCAATGCATACCGTTTCACGGGACCTCATTTTTCACCGTCTCATTCGAAGGACACCGGTGTGCCCAAAGCGGGAGTCGAACACGGGACCCCTCTGTCAGGAGCCAAACACCTCGTCCACTGAGCCACACTCTGACTCTGATTTAAGTGATTAATTCAATGATAATCGTAGGAATAATATATTACCGTCCACATTGTAAGAAATTGTAAAATTAAGTTCAAACAAATTAAAACAAAGGAAATAAAACAAGAAAAATAAATACTATCATCATATGATAGATTTTGCTGCTATTTCTATTTGGTTCTTTTGGTAGTAAGTATATTCTTAAATAATGTGAATTCGATAGTCTTGGTATTGAACATAATACATAATAGACCTTATCTGTAGAAATGCAATATAAATTTGCTACATTACTATTGGCATATTCTTTAAAGTATACATTATATAATTAAATAGACAGATAACCTCATGGTAAATCATTTTAACAACGGCAAAAAATGTTAAAGGATGTGTTTACGACGGCAATGGTGTCATAATGTCCATAAAACCAATTCAACATAACGTCGTCCTCTCCGATGTCCATGCAGTAAATACAACATAACGTCGTCCTCTCCGATGTCCATACAGTAATTACAACATAAAGTCGTCCTCTCCGATGTCCATACAGTAAATACAACATAACGTCGTCCTCTCCGATATCCATACAGTAATTTCAACATAAAGTCGTCCTCTCCGATGTCCATACAGTACATACAACATAACGTCGTCCTCTCCGATGTCCATACAGTAAATACAACATAAGGTCGTCTTCTCCGATGTCCATACAGTAAATAAAACATAACGTCGTCCTCTCCGATGTCCATGCAGTAAATACAACATAACGTCGTCCTCTCCGATGTCCATACAGTAATTACAACATAACGTCGTCCTCTCCGATGTCCATACAGTAAATACAACATAACGTCGTCCTCTCCGATGTCCATACAGTAAATACAACATAACGTCGTCCTCTCCGATGTCCATATAGTAAATACAACATAACGTCGTCCTTTCCGATGTCCATATAGTAAATACAACATAAAGTCGTCCTCTCCGATGTCCATACAGTAAATACAACATAACGTCGTCCTCTCCGATGTCCATACAGTAAATACAACATAACGTCGTCCTCTCCGATGTCCATACAGTACATACAACATAACGTCGTCCTTCCCGATGTCTATACAGTAAAAACAACATAACGTCGTCCTCTCGAATGTCCATACAGAAAATACAACATAACGTCGTCCTCTCCGATGTCCATACAGTAAATACAACATAACGTCGTCCTCTCCGATGTCCATACAGTAATTACAACATAAAGTCGTCCTCTCCGATGTCCATACAGTAAATACAACATAACGTCGTCCTCTCCGATGTCCATACAGTAATTACAACATAAAGTCGTCCTCTCCGATGTCCATACAGTAAATACAACATAACGTCGTCCTCTCCGATATCCATACAGTAAATACAACATAACGTCGTCCTCTCCGATGTCCATACAGTAAATACAACATAACGTCGTCCTCTCCGATGTCCATACAGTAATTACAACATAAAGTCGTCCTCTCCGATGTCCATACAGTAAATACAACATTACGTCGTCCTCTCCGATGTCCATACAGTAAATACAACATAACGTCGTCCTCTCCGATGTCCATACAGTAAATACAACATAACGTCGTCCTCTCCGATGCCTATACAGTAAATACAACATAACGTCGTCCTCTCCGACGTCCATACAGTAAATACAACATAACGTCGTCCTCTCCGATGTCCATACAGTACATACAACATAAAGTCGTCCTCTCCGATGTCCATACAGTAAATACAACATAACGTCGTCCTCTCCGATATCCATACAGAAAATACAACATAACGTCGTCCTCTCCGACTTCCATACAGTAAATACAACATGACGTCGTCCTCTCCGACGTCCATACAGTAAATACAAAATAAAGTCGTCCTCTCCGACGTTCATACAATAAATAGAACATAACGTCGTCCTCTCCGATGTCCATACAGTAATTTTTAACATAAAGTCGTCCTCTCCGATGTCCATACAGTAAATACAACATAACGTCGTCCTCTCCGACGTCCATACAGTAAATACAACATAACGTCGTCCTCTCCGACGTCCATAAGTACAAAACGAAGAATTACGGAAAGGTAAACCATATCTCATAGTCCATGGAATAAAAGGACAATATCGTGTAGTGTTATATTCAGACAAAATGCGAATCACAATAAAATCGAGGTGAGACCAGGTGCCCGGAAGGAGTAAGCGTCCATGGTTGCATGGAACACCCATAGTAGAAGTCCTGCAACAACTTTTAAAGTCGAGGAAGTAAATACATAAATATACACGTACGAACACGTGAAGGAGACATATGTCTGTATATATACGTATTAGTTTGAATGGTCAGGTCCCAAAATGTCGGATAACATTCTTGAAAGAGGAATCTGAAATTACATTAGATCCCTAAATCGCCCATAGAACTTCCTCTGTGACAATTTCAAACGTTCCTCAATATACCATTGTGAGAGTAGTTTCGTGGCAAAAACCCCTCGCTCTCAGGACGAAATTTTCGTTTTTAGAGCATGCTCTGGCATAGTGTATAAGTTGTGAAATGAAGACGCCATATGCTGGATAAGAAGGTATGTTGCTACTCAGAAAAGGGAAGTTGATAATAATGAAATTGAAATCTTCACGTTTGTCATAGAGAGAGGCTACTAATGAACCATCGTCACTAATTGAATATATCGAGGTATGAAGTAGAAGATGCGCCCGCAATTGTATCTTTTATCTCCAGTTCCTTTGGAAATATGATGTTGAGGTGATCCGTAAATACAGGGTTGTTAATCGACAAAACGTCATCGATGCATCTGTATGTAAAGATGAACCAAAATGCTAATTGTTTATTGCCTTTGGAGAGCAGAGTCCGTATAAATTCTGCTTCGTAAGAGTACAAAAATATGTCGACCAGAAGAGGCGCGCAATTAGTTTTCTGTATAAAGTAACATCCTCTTCCTCAACGTCTTTGAAGTAAATACAAAATAACGTCGTCCTCTAGACGTCCCTGAAGCAAATACAACATAACGCCGTCCTCCCCGACGTCTATAAAATAAAAACAGCATAACGTATTCCTCCACGACGTTCATAAAGTAAATACAAAACAACGTTGTCCTTCCCGACGTCTATAAACTTAATACAACAGAACGTTATCCTTTCCGACGTCAATAAAGTAGATACAACATGATGTCGTCATCCTCGATGTTTATAAAGTAAATACAACAAAATGTCGTCCTCCATGACGTCCATAAAGTAAATAAAACAAATATAGCATAACGTCGTCCTCCCCGACGTCAATAAAGTAAATACACCATGACGTCGTCCTCCATGACGTCCATAAAGTAAATACAACAAATGTAACATAACGTTTTCCTCCCCGACATCTATAAGGTAAATACAACATGACGTCGTTCTCCTCGGCATCCATAAAGTAAATACATTATTACGTCGGCCTCCTCAGCATCCATAAAGTTAATTCAACATATTGTTTTCGTCCCCAATGTTCACTTCATGTCACCATCTAGAATGATTTTAATCACCTCAGTGTGATGAGATGGGGTAAAATCAAGATTAGTAAATAATCTAATAAGAGAAATAACACACGAATCTCTCTAATTTAATTAGCTTAACACCACATGATTGAATGACGACGTAAAGTCATTGCCAATAAGATGTCGGGCATAAAGTCCGATCAATGAACTCGTATCGTAGTGTCTGACCGGAAATAAGAAGAATGTCCGAGCCTTTGGAAGGCACGTTAAATGCTTTAATATAATTTTTACTCATCATTTACAATTAGTGTAAATTCTCCGATGGACATAAAATGGTAATAATATTGCTTTCCAAGGTTTTTCTTAATTAAGAAAGTTATCAAATCACCCATACTGTCTGTCTTTTAAATTACATCTTTGATTGAAGCGGCATAATTTCATTTGAATTTTATGAAAAGATAAATGTAAATCAGTTATAATGATGTGACTGGAGAATCTTTTACTTCACAACCAGTAGCCAGTTTATCTGACACTTGTCTAATCCATTGAGTGATACCGTTATATCCATCAGAACAGCACTTCAAAGTTTGACATTTTACTGCAATCAGGGCCGACTCAGATCGGCCAACAGTCAATCGGTGTGCCGGCTTAGGCCGGTCCACAGTCAATCAGTGTGTGGTGAAGGTCCCCGTATGTACACTATGTGTGAAAGCGACGAATATTTGCAATAAAAGATATAAACTGACTTGTGCATGATAAGAGGAACTTCATAACTGCATTTCTATAAATAATTAGATTTTGTCGTAGTATTGCCTCTTTCAGATAGCGGTCGCGGAAACAGTTCAGAAGTTCGTGTTCCGGTAATCTGTCACAGTGCATCAAATTGAATTCTCTTCGCTTGATTAAGTATAAGACAGATATGAGTGTGTAGAGCTGGCAATTTATGAACTCTCCTCATGCACGCAATGATGCAAATTACAGTATTTTAAGCAGAAATTTCGTGTGCATAATATAATATAAATATTGCAATGACATGCATTATACAAATGAGATACATAATCTAAGAAGGATCATTGTTCTGTTTTATTACTTACATTAACGTATTGCAGTGATTTATCAGTGTGAGCGTCATATTTCTTTTCAAAAGTATATTCACTACCACAAGAAATGAAAGAATACTACTAAACACAATTTCGTTGCCATATCTAAAATGCATAATGATATACAGAAACTTTTATATGTTAGCATGAATGTAATGTGAATGACCAGTAACTTCATTTATTTGAATGACCCAATATTTGCATATGCCAGCATGAGTATTTTTTGAATCACCAGTAATTTTATATGTTAGCATGAATGTTATTTGAATGACTAGTAATTTTGATATTTTGATCTTAGAATATTTAAAGTCTAAAATACAACATGGGACAGACTTGGTGTATTTTTTGTCTTGGAGGAGCCCGCTTCGACAACATGAGAAAATTTCGGACAAATTAAATCGTGCCTTAATGGCGTAAGACTAGCAGCATACATTTAATTTCTAGCTGAAAGAAAATACGTTAGGGTCCGTCTGGAGAGATGACATTAACTTTACAAGGCTCAAAATCATATTGCAGTATTTGTATTGTTACTTTAGTCCAGGTGTACTTCTTTGATTCAACGGACTCGTGACGATACGGGTTCCAGATTGCCGCTCTTTGTTGGTTTGTTACCTCCTGCTTCAAGGTTGCGAAATGCCTGAAATATTGTTTAACTCGACGTAGATCCCAAACCAATCCACCAACTTCCTTATAATGCAAGGCACGGCTGTATAAATAGTAGCACAATCCATGTGCATAACAGAGAAAGATAATATATACGTGTTTTAATTTATTGAACCATATACGCATTACGACAAATTAAGACATATCTTTTCAATGATGTTTCGCAAACTCAGCTGTTATAAAAAGATAGATTGATAGATAGATAGACGCATTGTAGGAAGATAGACAGATGAATCTTAATAAATAAATAGATAGATAAATGAATAGATAAAAATAAATAAATATATCAAAAATCTAAAGTAGAATTTCGTCACTCATTTGTTTGCCGTATGTAGGAGTCCTGTTGCGATTAACAGCGACATAGACATTATGGATTTGGTCTTATCGTGAGTCCGGCTAATCTGACCTATAGAATTACACTGTGATTGCTAACGCCACCACCACAGACAGGCTGAAGGACGGTATACAGCACGAAATAAATTAACACGGATTCTCATCGTTGTATTGAAATATATCATGTATCGCACAGAAAAAACCTCACAGAAAATAATCCCAGGTTATTATGGCGTCAATTGAATAGATGTACTTATACATAACGTACATTAGCGGTCATTGTAATGGACAATAGGAGAGGACAACACTATCTTCTGAATAACAAGGTTTCAAGGTTAAGGAGAAGCTGCGTTTTCGCTTGTATTTGTATGTTCAGGAAGTACCCTGCTTTTTTCTTACGCTCTTGGGAAATTTGTTTTACATCCTATGTAGTTACCTTGTTTCCCATAAGATCTCACATTGTGTATCTTTATATATAATAAGTTAGTCCATAACACGTCTAATTTTCATCATGCACTTAATTTTTATTTGGAATTTTCTCTCACTCTCACACTGGAAAATTTTTACTTTGCATCTTGTTTTAAGAAGAATGCATGTGAGACATCTTTATTATTGCATACCACTTTATATATATATATATATATATATATATATATATATATATATATATATATATATATATATATATATATATATATATATATATATAAATATATATATATATATAAATATATATATATATATATATATATATATATATATATATATATATATATATATATATATATATATATATATATATATATATATATATATATATATATATATATATATATATATATATATATCAATGCAATCAGTATTTAATGTAACATATTCAGAGAAGACTTGATGTGCTTAACAGTCCTGTTTTAGTACATTCGATCCAGATCGATTCCCTGATAGCGGGCGCTGTATGAAGACGGTAACTTCCTGCTTCAGTTTTGCAATATTGCTGAAATATTATTGATACCGACGTAGAATCCTTAGCAACCAACCAATGTAATATTTACAGTTACATGGTGATAACTACGTAGAATCCCTAGCAACCAACCAATGTAATATTTACAGTTACATGGTGATAACTACGTAGAATCCCTAGCAACCAACCAATGTAATATTTACAGTTACATGGTGATAACTACGTAGAATCCCTAGCAACCAACCAATGTAATATTTACAGTTACATGGTGATAACTACGTAGAATCCCTAGCAACCAACCAATGTAATATTTACAGTTACATGGTGATAACTACGTAGAATCCCTAGCAACCAACCAATGTAATATTTACAGTTACATGGTGATAACTACGTAGAATCCCTAGCAACCAACCAATGTAATATTTACAGTTACATGGACATAGCGATGTAGAATATTTTTGGTGGTGTGTTGTTGACTTTTTATGCACTATTACAGCTTGCCGCCTTTACATTACGATGTGGACTGGTTAATGATTGGACATTTTTTTCAATACGAGCTATTTTTCTGGTGGTGTGTAGCTGACTTTTATAGACTATTATAGCTTGCCAACATTACATTACGATGCGGACTTATTAATGATTAGACATTTTCTTCAATATGAGCTATTTTTCCTGGTGGTATGTAGCTGACTTGTTATAGACTATTATAGCTTGCCAACATTACATTACAATGCGGACTTATTAATGATTGGACATTTTCTTCAATATAAGCTATTTTTTTCCTGGTGGTATGTAGCTGACTTTTTATACACTATTATAGCTTGCCAACTTCACATTACGATGCGGACTTTTTGATAATTTGGAGACTTTCTTCAATACGAAATATTTTTAAGTATAACTGTGCTGTCAACATTTCTATGGCAGGAAATTTGTTTTCTCTTGGCCATATGTCTAACTTCCACTATTAGGAGTACCAAAATTACCACATACTAGGGTGGGGACAGAAAGTCCGAAACCACCTTGAGATTCGACAAAATTGGCTTTATTAGCTTTTAATTGTAAAATACATAAATCACTACTTTACGACATGGTTGTAGCCACTAGACAACCAGTTTCCTTCGTATTTATATATATCACAAGATCTCAAATAACAGTAAATAAAATATATGGACCAAAAGGGCCATATAATTATCTGTAATATGTAATACACCCAAAAATATAGGAACAATAAGTGTCATGTTAGGATCTATAAGGAGTGATACTTCTATGTATATATGTAGACGTGTTATTACGTTATGAGGACGTGTGATTATGTTATGTGGACGTGTGATTATGCTATGATGACGTGATTATGTTATTTGGACGTGTGATTATGTTATGTGGACGTGTTATTACGTTATGTGGACGTGTTATTACGTTATGAGGACGTGTGATTATGTTATGTGGACGTGTAATTATGCTATGATGACGTGTAGTTATGTTATGTGGACGTGTGATTATGTTATGTGGACGTGTTGTTACGTTATGAGGATGTATTATTACGTTATGTGCACAAGTTGTTACGTTATGAGGACGTGTTATTACATTATGTGTACAAGTTCGTACGTTATGAAGACGTGTTATTACGTTAGGTGTACATGTTGTTACGTTATGAGGATGTATTATTACGTTAGGTGTACATGTTGTTACGTTATGAGGATGTATTATTACGTTATGTGTACATGTTGTTACGTTATGAGGATGTATTATTGCGTTATGTATAGATGTTGTTACGTTATGAGGATGTATTATTGCGTTATGTATAGATGTTGTTACGTTATGAGGACGTCTTATTACGTTATGTGTACATGTTGTTACGTTATGAGGATGTATTATTACGTTATGTGTACATGTTGTTACGTTATGAGGATGTATTATTACGTTATGTGTACATGTTGTTACGTTATGAGGACGTATTATTACGTTATGTGTACATGTTGTTACGTTATGAGGACGTATTATTACGTTATGTGTACAAGTTGGTACTTTATGAGGAAGTATTATTACGTTATGTATGGATGTTGTTATGTTATGAGGACGTATTATTACGTTATGTGTACAAGTTGGTACGTTATGAGGACATATTGTTTCGTTATATGGACATGGTGTATAGGGGATAAACGTACTGTGATTGTTTCCGACAGGTATACCGTGGTTATACTGTTGGAAACAAAACTGTGGTTTCCAACGGTATAACCACGGTATACATGTCGGAAACAATCACAGTACGTTTATCCCCATTCTAATTCAATGTAACAAAAATCGGTTTTTTCTCTTTGAAATTGTCCCCAAATTCCTCGTTGCTAGGGACGGATAGCGCCATATTTAAAATTCCTCCGAGAAACGAATTGATATATAGTGCACTGACATAAGGAGTCTCTTCATTTTTATATTCTTAAAATTCTATGATTAAATTATTAATCACATATTGATTCATACATGAGTGACATCGTATCGTAAACAGCTGAACAGTTTTGCAGCGGCGCGGCGAGATGAAAGGACATGTTCATGATGCTGGGAAGCATGTTGCATGGTGGTACGTCATGTACGTCGTTAGTTTTGTTGGTTCAACTTGATTGTAATAATTGTGCACGTGAATGGAAGAACTTGAAAATCGTCCTTGATACGAGACTTACGATGGACGTTAAGAGCACTGAACGAAGTTGTTACAGACAGTATGTTTGATACTTGGAGTCAGAGGCAATGTGGACAAAGAGTACGTACAGTATAGTAATACATCTGAGGATGGTATATCGTGGTTATACATGTCTGAACGCTAATGTGTGGACCAATCAGAACTGTCAAAACAAAACAAGTGAATTAGAATATGGTATGAAGACATGTTGTTACGTTATGTGTACGGGTTATTACGTTATGTGGACATGTTATTATCTTATATGTACATGTTGTTACGTTAAACGGACGTGTTCTTACGATATATGGACGTGCTATTACGCTATGTGTATATGTTGTTACGTTACGTGGACGTGTTATTACGTTATGTGTACATGTTGTTACGTTATGAGAATGTAATATTATGTTATGTGTACATGTTGTTACGTTATGAGGACGTCTTATTACGTTATGTGTACATGTTGTTACGTTATGAGGACGTATTATTACGTTATGTGTACAAGTTGTTACGTTTTGAGAATGTAATATTACGTTATGTGTAAAAGTTGTAACGTTATGATGACATCTTGTTACGTTATATGGACATGCTATTACGCTATGTGGACATGTTTGGGACACTATATCCCGATTTTCCCTCACTCTGTTTGTGAACAGCACTCGGTATCTAGTGATGCGAATACAGAGTGCTTTCAATTCGCATCTGTGAAGGCCCGGCAAGTTTCCAGGCTGTTCACTCTCTGCTCTTCAAATTTGAAATATAATGCTCCAAACCCCACTTTTTGGAGTATCTTTTGCACATTTCTTTCAGAAATTCTGGCAGAATCTGCCAATTTGCAGCGGGCGTTTGAGCTCAGTGTCAGCAACATGTCTTTTAATTTTGGTTATTGAGAAGTTTAGTATAATATAATGTTTGTGCATAACATGAAGAAGTAATGACATCACACAAAGAAGCATTGCACATCCTACAAAGAAACATTGCACGTAACATAAAGAAGTAACGACATCACATAAAGAAGCATTGCACATAGCATAAAGAAGTACTGAGATAGCATAAGGAAGCATTACACATAACATAAAGAAGTATTGAGACAACATAGAGAAGCATTGCACATAGCATAAAGTTGGTTGGTTGGTTGATTGGTGTTTTACTTTCAACAATATTTCAGTTATATCGCGACATGGAAGCAGGAGGTTACCAACCTCTTAAACATAGTGGCGCAACCCGGGAATCGAACCCAGATCGTCGGCGCCGCAAGCCAAGCGCTTAACCACTACACCACGCCTGCCCCTCACATAGCATAAAGAGGTATTGAGATAACATAAAGAAGCATTGGACATAACACAAAGAAGTACTGAGATAGCATAAGGAAGCATTACACATAACATAAAGACGTATTGAGATAACATAAAGAAGCATTGCACATAACATAAAGAAGTATTGAGATAACATAAAGAAGCATTACACATAACATAAAGAAGTATTGAGATAACATGAGGAAGAAAGAGCAAAATAAAAAGAAGCATTGGCAAAAGGTAAAAGAATAACCACTTATCATAAATAATGAACATCATAACATAAAGAAATATTGATATAACACAAAGAAATATTGATATATCATAAAGAAGTACTGACTTAACACTTTGATTATATACCATATAAGGCAGTTATGGCATTCTATTATAAATTCTTAAGTACTTAACATCTAGGATGTATTCTACTCGTCAGATTTACTGCTGAAAACTATGTTCGTGTATTCGAAGTTATCTATATCTGTGTTAAGGCGAAAACGAAGGTCACAATAAGTCTTCATAATACAAGACATAAAAGTGACTATTGTAATGCCACTATAGCACTTACAACAAAGTATCACTGTACATATTCATTGAAAACGCAAATCCGAGGTGAGAACAGCTGCTAGCTAGTGACAAATGGTGAGACCAGAGGTTTGCAAGAGATAAATGGTGAGACCAGCTGTTTGCGAGTGATAAATCGTGAGACCAGTTGTTAGCGAGTGATAAATGGCGAGACCAGCTGTTAGTGAGAGATAAATGGCGAGACCAGCTGTTGGCGGGTGATAAACGGTGAGACAGGTTGTTAGCGAAAGATAAATGGTGAGATCAGTTGTTAGCGAGTGATAAATCGTGAGACCAGCTGTTAGTGAGAGATAAATGGTGAGACCAGCTGTTAGAGAGTGATAAATGGTGAGACCAGCTGTTAGTGAGAGATAAATGGTGAGATCAGCTGTTAGTGAGAGATAAATCGTGAGATCAGCTGTTAGAGAGTGGTGAATGGTGAGACCAGCTGTTAGCGAGTGATTAATAGTGAGACCAGCTGTTTGCGAGTGATAAATGGTGAGACCAGCTGTTAGCGAGTGACAAGTGGTGAGACCAGCTGTTCGTGAGAGATAAATGGTGAGACCAGCAGTTAGAGAGTGGTGAATGGTGAGACCAGCTGTTTGCGAGTGATAAGTGGTGAGACCAGCTGTTAACGAGTGATAAGTGGTGATACCAGCTATTAGTGAGAGATAAATGGTGAGAAAAGCTGTTAGCGAGAGATTAATAGTGAGATCAGCTGTTAGCGAGTGATAAATGGTGAGACCAGCTGTTTGCGAGTGATAAATGGTGAGACCAGTTGTTAGCGAGTGATAAGTGGTAAGACCAGCTGTTAGCGAGTGATAAGTGGTCAGACCAGCTGTTAGCCAGTGATAAGCATCTCCTGCTATCCAGTCACACCCCTCATAAATCTCCAAACACACCTACACTCTTTCGTCTATGTTAGAAACAGCTCTCCCAATCTTTCACGCAAAACGTCTTATTTCATTTGAGTTTTTGTATCAATAAAAGAAACCTTAACCGATAATGATCGGAAATCCGATCTCGATTTGTCGCCACACTATTCAGATAGATAGATATATTATTGTTTTACGTCGCGCCGGGAATATTTCACCCATATGGCGACGGGGCCACACTATTCAGAATTGAATGATAATGTTGTACATATTTGAAAGGAAATGAAATTATAAAATACAAAAACAAACATATTCAGTCAAATATTAGTATTGATGAAAATATCCTCATTTCAATTCAACCAGTAACAGAATTCTATGAAATAAAACAGTTATTAATACATTAAAAATGTCATCTTTAATGTTATGTACGTTAATAATTTATTAGTAATGTGCAAAATGAAAGATGAACTCAAATTTTAATTGCAGTCAGAAATCATTTATGTGGTAGAAACGTAAGCAATGATTAAATTTCATAAACAATTGATCGTAGATTATATTTAAGAGCTTAAAGCTACTGTATTATGTAATTTTAATTCACGGAACAATACTCTTAATGGGATAATGTTTTCGCTACTCCAGACTACCACTATGTGGATAATATCTTTTTAATGAAAATAGCAGCTTCCTCGTGATTAAATTCCAGTATCAGCGATAAAACTTTATCTAATCTATAGCGCAACATCCATCATTGTCTCATGCCTGGTTTACCACTAAAGGAACATTTCACGATCCCATGATACATAGGCATTATATATAGCACATAATACAGACAATGCGACAAACGTTAGACACAGCATGTGGTAGCGATGATACTTACGCCTAAAGATTTATGAAGATTGTGCTAATCTGATGAAATAATAATAATAATAATAATAATAATAATAATAATAGTAATAATAAAAAACAAAATCAAAAGAAAAAACAAACAAACAAACAAAAACAAACAAAAAACCCAATACTTTTTTCACTTAATACCATACATCTTTTTGAAATTAATGTTTATATGACCAGGACCGCGGGTGGGGGGTTTAGTACACATGTATTATGGAGATGTGTACATCATAAAGAAATCGAAGCGTATAAGTTACTGGGAATATCCTTCCCATAAGACAAATTATGCAAAAGAAAAAGATAAAAGTATTATCTCAGGCGGCATCAAAGCAATAGAAAATAATGATAGTCTTTTAAAATGCATGTTTTCAACATTATAATTTAAGGTGATGTTTACGCCATCTATATTTAAATTTCCAATCGTATTTTAGTTATTTGTTTTTCTTTTTCAGACTTCATCGGTGTCGGTGTCTGTTTTGACCTTGAGTGCCATCTCTGTGGAGAGGTATCTGGCGATATGTAAGCCATGGCGTAAACGATTGACCACTAGCAGGATTCTGACCATAATCGTTTTGATATGGGTGGCTGGAGTTATTGTAGCGATACCTGACCTGATTTATTACACTGTCCACAACACGTTTGACGAGAGAGTGACCACCTACCTACGATACTGCCGTCGAGATTGGCACGTGTCTGATAACATGGCTTACCACTTGTTTATGCTGCTAGCTCTATATTCCACACCCATTTGTTTGATGGCGTACACTTATACAGTTATATCTAAACAGCTGTGGAAGAAGGACATTCCTGGTACTGCCGAATCAGGTATTCTTCACTGATGGGGGGTATAAGGGAGCTGGCAGATGATCATGTCGGGTAAACAGGTCAGAGAGGGTATAAGGGAGCTGACACATGCTCATGGCGGGTATACGGGAGTTGACACATGATCAAGTCGGGTATACAAGAATTGACATATGGTCAGAACGGGTATACAGGAGGTGATGACACATGGTCATGGCGAGTATATAGGAAGTAATGACACATGGTCATTACGGGTATACAGGAGGTGATGACACATGGTCATTACGGGTATACAGGAGGTGATGACACATGGTTATGATGGGTATACAGGAGATGATGACACATGGTCATGGCGAATATACAGGAAATGATGACACATGGTCATGATGGGTATACAGGAGGTGATGGCACATGGTCATGATGGGTATACAGGAGATGATGAGACATGGTCATAATGGGTATACAGGAGGTGATGACACATGGTCATGGCGAGTATACAGGAGATGATGACACATGGTCATTACGGGTATACAGGAGGTGATGACACATGGTCATTACGGGTATACAGGAGGTGATGACACATGGTCATTACGGGTATACAGGAGGTGATGACACATGGTTATGATGGGTATACAGGAGGTGATGACACATGGTCATGGCGAATATACAGGAAATGATGACACATGATCATGATGGATATACAGGAGATGATAAGACATGGTCATGATGGGTATACAGGATTTGATGACACATGGCCATGGCGAGTATACAGGAGATGATGACACATGGTCATTACGGGTATACAGAAGATGATGACACATGGTTATGATGGGTATACAGTAGATGATGACACATGGTTATGATGGGTATACAGTAGATGATAACACATGGTTATGATGGGTATACAGTAGATGATGACACATGGTTATGATGGGTATACAGAAGATGATGACACATGTTCATGGCGAATATACAGGAAATAATGACACATGGTCATGATTGGTATACAGGAGGTGATGACACATGGTCATTACGGGTATTCGGGATTTGATTACACATGGCCATGGCGAGTGTACTGAAGATCATGACACATGATCATTACGGGTATACAGACGGTGATGACAATTGGTCATGATGGGTATACAGGAAATGATGACACATGGTCATGATGGGTATACAGGAGATGATGACACATGATTATGATGGGTATACAGGAGGTGATGACACATTGTCATGATGGGTATACAGGAGTTGATGACACATGGTCATGGAGAGTATACAGGAAAGGATGACACATGTTCATGATGGGTACACAGGAGGTGAAGACACATGGTCATGATGGGTATACAAGTGTTGATGACACATGGTCATAGAGAATAGTCAGGAAATGATGCCGCATGGCCATAATGGGTATACAGGAGTTGATGACGCATGGTCATGACGGGTATAGAAGAAATGGTCATCGTGAGGGTACAGGAGATGATGACACATGGTCATTACAGATAAGGAGGTGATGACACATGGTCATGATTGGTATACAGGAAATGATGACACATGGTCATAATGAGTATACAGGAGTTGTATACACTTTGTCATTATGGGTATACAGGAGGTGATGACACATGGTCATGATGGGTATACAGGAGGTGATGACACATTGTCATGATGGGTATACAGGAGAAGATGACACATGATCATTGCGAGTATACAGGAAATTATGACACATGGTCATGACGAGTATACACGTAATGATGACACATAGGGATGATGGATATACAGGAGATTATGACACATGGTCATGATGGGTATACAGGTGGTGATGACACATGGTCATGGCGAGTATACAGGCGGTGATGACACATGGTCATGGCGAGTATACAGGAGGTGATGACACATGGTCATTACGGGTATACAGGAGGTGATGACACATGGTTATGATGGGTATACAGGAGATGATGACACATGGTCATGGCGAATATACAGGAAATGATGACACATGGTCATGATGGGTATACAGGAGGTGATGGCACATGGTCATGATGGGTATACAGAAGATGATGAGACATGGTCATAATGGGTATACAGGAGGTGATGACACTTGGTCATGGCGAGTATACAGGAGATGATGACACATGGTCATTACGGGTATACAGGAGGTGATGACACATGGTCATTACGGGTATACAGGAGGTGATGACACATGGTTATGATGGGTATACAGGAGGTGATGACACATGGTCATGGCGAATATACAGGAAATGATGACACATGATCATGATGGATATACAGGAGATGATAAGACATGGTCATGATGGGTATACAGGATTTGATGACACATGGCCATGGCGAGTATACAGGAGATGATGACACATGGTCATTACGGGTATACAGAAGATGATGACACATGGTTATGATGGGTATACAGTAGATGATGACACATGGTTATGATGGGTATACAGTAGATGATAACACATGGTTATGATGGGTATACAGTAGATGATAACACATGGTTATGATGGGTATACAGTAGATGATGACACATGGTTATGATGGGTATACAGAAGATGATGACACATGTTCATGGCGAATATACAGGAAATAATGACACATGGTCATGATTGGTATACAGGAGGTGATGACACATGGTCATTACGGGTATTCGGGATTTGATTACACATGGCCATGGCGAGTGTACTGAAGATCATGACACATGGTCATTACGGGTATACAGACGGTGATGACAATTGGTCATGATGGGTATACAGGAAATGATGACACATGGTCATGATGGGTATACAGGAGATGATGACACATGATTATGATGGGTATACAGGAGGTGATGACACATTGTCATGATGGGTATACAGGAGTTGATGACACATGGTCATGGAGAGTATACAGGAAAGGATGACACATGTTCATGATGGGTACACAGGAGGTGAAGACACATGGTCATGATGGGTATACAAGTGTTGGTGACACATGGTCATAGAGAATAGTCAGGAAATGATGCCGCATGGTCATGATGGGTATACAGGAGTTGATGACGCATGGTCATGACGGGTATAGAAGAAATGGTCATCGTGAGGGTACAGTACAGGAGATGATGACACATGGTCATTACAGATAAGGAGGTGATGACACATGGTCATGATTGGTATACAGGAAATGATGACACATGGTCATAATGAGTATACAGGAGTTGTATACACTTTGTCATTATGGGTATACAGGAGGTGATGACACATGGTCATGATGGGTATACAGGAGGTGATGACACATTGTCATGATGGGTATACAGGAGAAGATGACACATGATCATTGCGAGTATACAGGAAATTATGACACATGGTCATGACGAGTATACACGTAATGATGACACATAGGGATGATGGATATACAGGAGATTATGACACATGGTCATGGAGGGTATACTGGAGTTGACACATGGTTATGGGTATACTGGAGTTGACACATGGTCATGGCAGGTATACTGGAGTTGACACATGGTCATGGCAGGTATACTGGAGTTGACACATGGTCATGGCAGGTATACTGGAGTTGACACATGGTCATTGCAGGTATACTGGAGTTGACACATGGTAATGGCAGGTATACTGGAGTTGACACATGATCATGGAAGGTAAACTGGAGTTGACACATGGTCATAGAGGGTATACTGGAGTTGACACATGGTCATGGCAGGTATACTGGACATGACAGATGGTCATGGCAGGTATACTGGAGTTGACACATGGTCATGGCAGGTAAACTGGAGTTGACACATGGTCATGACAGGTATACTGGAGTTGACACATGGTCATGGTGATTATACTGGAGTTGACACATGGTCATGGCAGGTATACTGGAATTGACACATGGTCATTGAAAGGTATACTGGAGTTGACACATGGTCATGGCAGGTATACTGGAGTTGACACATGGTCACGGCAGGTAAACTGGAGTTGACACATGGTCATGGTGATTATACTGGAGTTGACACATGGTCATGGCAGGTATACTGGATTGGACACATGGTCATGGCAGGTATACTGGAGTTGACACATGGTCATGGCAGGTATACTGGAGTTGACATAAATATTAAAAGTTATCAAAGCGTCTTCAGAGCATTTAGCATACAGTATTGTCGTATTGAAGTTCGTTGAAAGATTTTAAAGCTGTATACCCTATGTTGGCTAGTATAGTGCATATTATAGGTTGATTTATTCTAAATTGTTTTGATTATATATATAAGCCTAAAACATATTAAAAAGGACCCTTGCAAATGTTGTGATCAATTTCGTTGTATTAAGTGAGATATGGCTGTCTAAACGCGATGTTTGTAAACAGAATGTTTACAACCAACTTATCACGTGAATTAATTCGGCAGCCGCCGCATCATAGACACTGATGGAGGGCGAGGTAAATAAACTTGACGAGTAACTTTAAAATCTGCACTCAAGTCTGCTAAAGTTAGTATTTAATGAAATAGTTTTCTTTTGGAATTTCCCTTCATCGTATTTGTATGATTAAACTGCGCATGCGCAGTCAGATTATGATTGTATATATGGAATGCCCACTATATTTACGAAGTATTTTCTTATTATTTTGATATCTACGAGGGTTTGAAACAACAAAAAATTTTATCAACGCAAAGTTAATAACTTCAGCCATATGAGTAAAATACAGGTTTTGTTTTATATGCCCTAATTTTTTAAATTATGCCGAACTGTAGGGTATACAACTTTAAGTAACTGAAAAAGTGATTTCCTTTGTATATTTAACATAAAAAGAGGATGAAAACTTGTAGGATATTATATTGTATTTGGTGATAAAGTTTATCTATAATTGATCGAAGAGACAGTGTAAAGGTCTATCGTGTATGCGTGTGAGATATCTAGAAAATAAAAAGAAATAAAAAGTTGGAAAGGGCTAGAAAACAAATGTAGAGACTTCCTGGGCACTACCAGTCTATTACGATAAAGAAGTGCTAAATGCTGAAGTTGTGATTAACTTCAGTACCTATTGTTATCTATTATGACATTTTATGAAGTGAACACTCGACATAATCAATTTTTATTACTATACTGCAAAGAAGAATTCTTTATTAACACTAACTCAATTTCTCCTTCTTCCATTTACTCTTTTATTCTTCTTATTATTCCATAAATGTCAAAGATTCCTATGCATTAAGCAATTTTTATTTTGTAATTGTATCAGACGATGCACATTGGAATATCAATGCCTTATTACTACACCAGGCATTTCTTTGTATACTACATATTATTGATGTTCAATGACTACATATATAATTGGCGATCTGATAGGTGTGATTCTGCCATATTCCCCGTTGGATCGTACACTTGAATTATCGCAAAAATGACAATAAAACTCATAAGTAAAAATGCAAGAATTTAACATATTGTAAACTGTGCTTGATTTTAATGGGAAATATGTTGTATAGAATTAAAGCACAGTAAGGTGGGGTTTAATAATCAATTCTGTATTGGGTATATTGATATACAAGAAAAAGGTTCCACTGGATTCAGTGCATAAATTTACTGGACTGTGTATAAATCGGAAATGAATACAAATTCCCTATATAAGAATACTAGTGCCTATCTCCTGATGACTCCTTTTTAAGAGGGGCGGAGGAGGGGCATACTTTTTCGTGGTGGCAAAATCCTATGCAAAATATCTGTATGTTTATCAACTTCTTATTTTCAGAACATCGTCCAGCGAGCAAATTTCTGTCCATATCAAGTCCGGAGACTCAACTACAATCCCGTCAAAGAGCCGCTAAAATGCTGATGACCATTGTTATACTTTTCGCGGTCTGTTTTCTCCCTATACATGTCCTCAACATCATACGGTACGTGTATCCTCACACACTGTATCATACGGTACTTGTATCCTCACACACTGTGTCATACGGTACATGTATCTTCACACACTGTGTCATACGGTACGTGTATCCTCACACACTGTGTCATACGGTACGTGTATCCTCACACGCTATGTCATGGTATTATGTGGTGTATGTCTCAAAATCATACGGTACGTGTATCCTCACACACTGTGTCATACGATACGTGTATCCTCACACACAATGTCATAGTATTATGTGGTGTATGTCTCAACATCATACGGTATGTGTATCATCACACACTGTGTCATACGATACGTGTATCCTCACACATTATGTCATAGTATTATGTGGTGTATGTCTCAACATCATACGGTACGTGTATCCTCACACACTGTGTCATACGGTACGTGTACCCTTACACACTATGTCATAGTATTATGTGGTGTATGTCTCAACATCATACGGTACGTGTGTCCTCACACACTGTGTCATACGGTACGTGTATCCTCACACACTATGTCATAGTATTATGTGGTGTATGTCTCAACATCATGCGGTACGTGTATCCTCACACACTGTGTCATACGGTACGTGTATCCTCACACACTATGTCATAGTATTATGTGGTGCATGTCTCAACATCATACGGTACGTGTATCCTCACACACTGTGTCATACGGTACGTGTTTCCTCACACACTATGTCATAGTATTATGTGGTGTATGTTTCAACATCATACGGTACGTGTATCCTCACACACTGTGTCATACGGTACGTGTATCCTCACACACTATGTCATAGTATTATGTGGTGTATGTCTCAACATCATACGGTACGTGTATCCTCACACACTGTGTCATACGGTACGTGTATCCTCACACACTATGTCATAGTATTATGTGGTGTATGTCTCAACATCATACGGTACGTGTATCCTCACACGCTGTGTCATACGGTACGTGTATCCTCACACACTATGTCATAGTATTATGTGGTGTATGTCTCAACATCATACGGTACGTGTGTCCTCACACACTGTGTCATACGGTACGTGTATCCTCACACATTATGCCATAGTATTATGTGTATGTCTCAGCATCATACGGCACGTGTATCCTCACACACTGTGTCATACGGTACGTGTATCCTAACACACTATGTCATAGTATTATGTGGTGCATGTCTCAACATCATACGGTACGTGTGTCCTCACACACTGTGTCATACGGTACGTGTATCCTCACACACTATGTCATAGTATTATGTGGTGTATGTCTCAACATCATACGGTACGTGTGTCCTCACACACTGTGTCATACGGTACGTGTATCCTCACACACTATGCCATGGTATTATGTGTATGTCTCAACATCATACGGTACGTGTATCCTCACACACTGTGTCATACGGTACGTGTATCCTCACACACTATGCCATGGTATTATGTGTATGTCTCAACATCATACGGTACATGTATCCTCACACACTGTGTCATACGGTACGTGTATCCTCACACACTATGTCATGGTATTATGTGGTGTATGTCTCAACATCATGCGGTACGTGTATCCTCACACACTGTGTCATACGGTACGTGTATCCTCACACACTATGTCATAGTATTATGTGGTGTATGTCTCAACATCATGCGGTACGTGTATCCTCACGCACTGTGTCACACAGTACGTGTATCCTCACACACTGTGTCATACGATACGTGTATCCTCACACACTATGTCATAGTATTATGTGGTGTATGTCTCAACATCATGCGGTACGTGTATCCTCACACACTGTGTCATACGGTACGTGTATCCTCACACACTATGTCATAGTATTATGTGGTGTATGTCACAACATCATACGGTACGTGTATCCCCACACACTATATTAATGCATTATGTAGTGTATGTTTCAATATCACACGGTACGTGTACCCTCACTAACTATATCATAGTATTATGTGGTGTATGTCTGAATATCATACGGTACGTGTTTTCTTACTCACTTTATTAAGGCATTATGTAGTGTACATGTATGTTTCAATATCATACGGTACGTGTATCCTCACTAACTACATCATAGTATTATGTGGTGTATGTCTCAATATCATACGGTACGCGGATCGTCACTAACTATATAATAGTATTATGTGATGTATGTCTCAATACCATACGGTACGGTTATCCTCACTCAGTTTATTAAGGCATTATGTAGTGTATGTGTCAATATCATACGGCAAAGGAATCCTCACTCACTTTATCATAGTGTTATATGGCGCATGTCTCAGTTCCATACGGTACAGGTATCCTCACTCACTATATCATATTATCATGTGGTGTATGTCTCAATATCA
Organism: Pteria penguin; assembly: GCA_035048485.1. NCBI lineage: Eukaryota > Metazoa > Mollusca > Bivalvia > Pterioida > Pteriidae > Pteria > Pteria penguin. The sequence continues at coordinate 88,308,252 of CM068580.1, forward strand.
TACAATGCGGATATTCCTCACTCACTATATCATAGCACTATGTGGTGTTTTCCCCGCGGAGGGTTTGTCTAATGTGTTATTATTCCCTTTTCCCTAATGTTATGTGGCAGTGGCACTTTTTTACAGTGCTCAAATTCATGCATTAATACAGTGCTGAATTATGTTTGTTTCGTCTGTATGCAAGGACGTTCATGGCCTGTGTGGCTAGCCAATCAGGAGATGCTCACTCCCCCTGGACACCTGGTTTCACCTCTGAATTTCAGTTCTGTACTATATAGTGCTTAGTATGATATCAGTGTTAGTCCTGTACTATATAGTAATTAGTATGATATCAGTGTCAGTCCTGTACTATATAGCACTTAGTATGATATCAGTGTCAGTCTTGTACTATATTGTGCTTAGTATGATATCGGTGTCAGTCCTGTACTATATGGTACTTAGTATAATATCGGTGTCAGTCCTATACTATATGGTACTTAGTGTGATATTAATGTCAATCCTGTACTTTATGGTACTTAGTATGATATCAGTGTCAGTCCTATACTATATCGCGCTTAGAATGATATCAGTGCCAGTCCTGTACGATATGGTACTTAGTATGATATCAGTGTTAGTCCTGTGCTATATGGTACTTAGTATGATTTCAGTGTCAGTCCTATACTATATCGCGCTTAGTATAATATCGGTGTCAGTCCTGTACTATATGGTACTTAGTATGATTTCAGTGTCAGTCCTGTACTATATAGCACTTAGTATGATATCAGTGTCAGTCTTGTACTATATGGTACTTAGTATGATATCAGTGTCAGTCCTTTACTATATCGCGGTTTGTATGATATCAGTGCCAGTCCTGTACTATATGGTACTTAGTATGATATCAGTGTCAGTCCTATACTATATCGCGCTTAGAATGATATCAGTGCCAGTCCTGTACCATATGGTACTTAGTATGATATCAGTGTTAATCCTGTACTATATGGTACTTAGTATGATTTCAGTGTCAGTCCTATACTATATCGCGCTTAGTATAATATCGGTGTCAGTCCTGTACTATATAGTACTTAGTATAATATTAATATTAGTCCTGTACTGTATGGAGCTTGGTATGATATCAGTGTCAGTCCTGTACTATATGGTACTTAATATGATTTCAGTGTCAGTCCTATACTATATCGCGCTTAGTCTGATATCGGTGTCAGTTCTGTACTATATGGTACTTAGTATGATATCAGTGTCAGTCTTGTATTATATAGTACTTGGTATGATATCAGTGTCAGACCTGTACTGTATGGTACTTAGTATGATATCAGTGTTAGTCCTGTACTATATGGTTCTTAGTATGATATTGGTGTCAGACCTGTACTATATCGCGCTTAGTATAATATTAATATTAGTCCTGTACTGTATGGAGCTTGGTATGATATCAGTGTCAGTCCTGTACTACATGGTACTTGGTATGATATCAGTGTCAGTCCTGTACTATATGGTACTTAGTATGATATCAGTGTCAATCCTGAAGTATATCGCCCTTAGTATGATATCAGTGTCAGTCTTGTACTATATGGTACTTAGTATGATATCAGTGTCAGTCCTGTACTATATGGTACTTAGTATGATATCAGTGTCAGTCCTGTACTATATAGCACTTAGTATGATATCAGTGGCAGTCCCGTACTATATAGTTCTTACCGGTAGTATGATATCAATGTTAGTCCTGTACTATATACCACTTAGTATGATATCAGTGACAGTTCTGTACTATATGGTACTTAGTATGATATCAGTGTCAGTCCTGTACTATATGGTACTTAGTATGCTATCAGTGTCAGTCCTTTACTATATCGTACTTAGTATGATATCAGTGTCAGTCCTGTACTATATGGTACTTAGTATGATATCAGTGTCAGTCCTGTACTATATGGTACTTAGTATGCTATCAGTGTTAGTCCTGTACTATATGGTACTTAGTATGATATCAGTGTCAGTCCTGTGCTATATGGTACTTAGTATGATATCAGTGTCAGTCCTGTACTATATGGTATTTAGTATGCTATCAGTGTTAGTCCTGTAATATATGGTACTTAGTATGATATCAGTGTCAGTCCTGTACTACATGGTACTTAGTATGATATCAGTGTCAGTCATGTACTATATGGTACTTAGTATGATATCAGTGTCAGTCCTGTACTATATGGTACTTAGTATGATATCAGTGTCAGTCCTGTATTATATGGTACTTAGTATGATATCAGTGTCAGTCCTGTACTATATTGTACTTAGTATGATATCAGTGTCAGTCTTGTGCGTAGGTGTATTCTGTGATAGACCTAGCCCTCCATTTGACGTTTTTCAGTGAGCACTAGTTTTGCGTATCTTGCTTTGCTTATTTTTTGGCACGTCACAGTTTTGAGCCTAAAGCGTTACTGAAAGTGATATGAATAATTTCAGGGCGCGCTTTTTTTCAATCGTAAATGTTTACATTTACGTTAACATGCAGGCAATTACTACAAAGAAATAGTTTTGATAATAAACAGGAGCAATTGAAATTCAAATGTGTTGTAATATCAAAACTAATACATGCAAACGTAGAAAATCCGGGATGAATTTTGAGTAGTTTTCCCCTCTATAAGGTATTAATACTTATGTTTATATGTTACCATGTTATATTTCATTCACTTTTACAGATACACATCATTCTCGAAAGACATATCCCATGATGCAATTCGAATTGTATTCCTGGTAACCCATATCTTATGCTATTTCAACAGTGCAATTAATCCTTTTATCTACAACTTTATGAGTGGTGAGTAGAGTCAGTGTTATGACCATTTAGTGTATGAGTATTGATAATGTGTGGTCAACTCTTCAGTAAACAGTAAACAATCCGTTTTCAGCCTAAACTCCTCATGTAGGTCCTCTTGGTTGTGACTGCTAATGACTGAACCACTGATTAAGTGTATACATTAAACGAGTTTCAAACCAAGACGTGACAGTATCATGGAAGCAATGTCAATGAAGTCTGGGGTTACAAGATAAATTTTATCACATGTTTTGCTGTTTATGCAGTGAAATATCGCTGTCATAACTTAATGTATGACATAGGTGACGTAACAGTTTACGTAGCGCATCCACTTGACTCGTGAAGATGGTGACGTCATAGCGTGGAAAAGAATTTTGTCCAGCCGGTGTCTGATGAAATAAACAACTGTAAACTGAGTGTAAACATGTGATAAAAAGAATCTGAAATGAATTTTCATTTCATACGGTATTTATGACACTCGTTGTGTGTTTTATATCCCCTCACCAAGGCGCGGGAATATGAAACAAACAACTCGTTTCATAAATACCGTATGAAATGAAAATTCATTGCAGATCCTATATGTATTTCATACTTTTTTATATCTTTGAAATAAGAATTTATTAGCGAATTGAAAAAAGGTTTCAGAATGAAACGGTTACATTTCAGTAATTTTTTTTTGTTGGGCATGAGAAATTTTGACAACAACATTTGATATAATTTAGTGTTTGTCCATCATACTTTTCAATATTTGAAACATGTTTAAGAGTATACATTTTACAGCTAAATTTAGAAAGGAGTTTCGTCGATCCGTTCTACAGTTGTGGGAGTGGAGATGTTTGAGTCGTAAGTCACATGACTCACATATGATGATGTCATCTATGCGTCACAGAGGATTTAATAATAGATTGGAGCGTTACGAACTCAACACCGTGACCACAAGACAAGGTTGGGTGACAAATTCAAACATCGTGAAAAAGTCTCAAAATCCACAGGAAAAATATGGATAATTCAGCACCTGACTACAGCTGTCAATAGGAATTATACTATGTAGTTGTTATTACCATTATCATTGTTGTTGATGATGACGTTGTCGTTGTTATTGTTTTTCTAATTCATTTTTTATCTGTTCGATTCAAGGTAGATATTAGCGTCTATTTGCAGAGTAAGCACTAAACTTAAAATAGAATCAGTGGTGAACGCTTATTGCATAATTTCTATGTTTTGAGCAAAAGTTATGATCAATTTCTTTTAACAATGCATGAAGGAAGACAACGATCTTCAAACATATGCACAAAGATATATTCCCTGTTTAAAGGCAATTAGGATACAAGATCTCTAACGAAAACAAACAAGTATTTAAGTAGGTGTGCAAGACATCATTATGAAATCCGTATATCCTACTCATTAGTGCCATGGGATAATACAATAAACAGTTCTAACATAATGAAAAAGGGATTTATAGATTTACAAAGAAACAACTTCCTTTATCATACAAGTGATCTCGTATACTCCGCCAAAAACTTCTTGTTTATCATTATTCTTGATATTTTAACGAGGTTTCTTTGAATTTCTCAAACCATAAACTCTTCTCGCAGTCCACGTTGAGAAAAATATGAATGCCCCCGAGTCACGACGTCTAATAAACCAAGTTTCCCTTGGAAATATCTTTTATGCACTGGTGTGGGTATGCCGAGGAAGAACTTCTTGAAGCTCTGTTTTGTAGCTATTATTCAAGAACATGAAATCTATTTTACAATGGATTTTATGGAAATGTCCGTCTTTACACACAATCAGAAATCATTTATGAAAAGGCTACAACATTCATGTGATAATGTTAATGCATCTATATTTGTTTTGCTTTACAGTTTATCTTAAGGTACTGCGTCCGTATCTTCCTGTATCTTCTAAAAGTTTCTGTTCATTGACCACTTATATTTGGATTCGATTTAATCTCTATCTCATATTGAATGAAAAAGTGAATAAAATACTTTTAAATGTATGATATGTAGCGTTTGTTTTTCTATTTTTCATTCACAATGGAAGAAGGTTCGAAAACTTGAAATCTCTTTAGTTTGGCTAAAAACGAAAATTTTATTTATTGTACATTGAAGCATTGAAAACCGCCATGTTTACTGCAGGAGTTACCTCCCGTGTAAGATGTCGCCCTAATGACCTACGAGGGGCACTGTGATACAACAGAATTCATGCCTCCCTCACATTAAGAATAAAATTCAAATCTCATATTAGGTTGTCAGTCTAGATTGGAACATACGAAGCACTGAATCTAAATCACGACTGACAAAAATGAGCAACAAAATCATGAAAATGAAATAGACCTTTCAAGTGAATGTGTAGGTTATACGCCAGATATGTACGGCTGAGTAAGATATTAAAACCAGTACATTATAACTTAAGCAAGTAAGGGCAAATGTACATTTGATATGTGTATAGTTAGTATAATTTTAAGAATTTAAGATTCAGCAGATTCATGCTGTGTAAACATCCCAGACAAGGGAACGTGACGTTCTCCAGCATCATGTTGTGTGAACATTCCAGGCAAGGGTACGTAACAAGCGTCATACCGTGTAAACATTCCAGGCAAGGGCTTGTAATGTACACCACCATCATGTTGTGTAAACATTCAATGCAAGGGCTTGTAATGTTCACCACCATCATGTTGTGTGAACATTCAAGGCAAGGGCTTGTAATGTACACCACCATCATGTTGTGTAAACATTCCAGGCAAGGGCTTGTAATGTTCACCACTATCATGTTGTGTGAACATTCTAGGCAAGGGCTTGTAAAGTTCACCAGCATCATGTTGTGTGAAAATTTCAGGCACGAGAACGTAACGTTCACAAGCTTCATACTGTGTAAACATTCCAGACAAGGGCACGTAATGTTCACCACCATCATGCTGTGTGAAAATTCCAGGTATGGGAACGTATAAACGTTCACAAGCATCATGTTGTGTGAACTTTCCAGGCAAGGGCACTTCCAATTGCTGTACATCCCTTATTCCCAGTTTGTACATAATCTGATTTATATTTATAGCTCAACGTTTTTGAAATACCCTGTGTTAGTAAGCATGCGCATACGTCGTAACTTTATATATAGTCCAAACACAACAGGTATTCAACTCTCATATTATAATACATGCCGTTTTCTTTCTTTATTTTCTTTATTTGTTTCATATTCATAATTTCCATAGTTGTCTACGTTTTGCAGAGCCTGTATTTTTTTCATGAAATGTGCACACTACTCGTCTTACATGAACTACAGTTGAGTATCTCCCGTTTACCCCCTTCCTTGCTCCTCTCACATTTTTTATTCTTTGTGACTTTACAGATTCACGGACTTAGCTGTATATATAGTAAGGATAGAGCGTTATTACGTGAGGGCATTGTTCTCAAATGGACGACACATTTTCATGCTTGATGATTTTTTATTGTTTATATTAATTTATTATTATCATAATCTTGGTATTACCGTAATGTTGTTATGTATCATATTGCGTGAGGTTATCCTACATGATTACATAACCACCCTGTATAGGAAAGTTTGTCATTCTAGGAAAGATCACGACCAAAAACTGGGCGAAGAACATCTGCATTTCAGGTATATAGATTTCATATCGTTATTACTTCTCATGGCTGGAGACATTGAGTTAAATCCAGGTCCGACATCGCAAACGTTTCACGATCTCACGTTGTGTCATATCAACTGTCAAAGTATTTATAATAAATTAGATCTTATTGCTGTCGAGCTAGGCGAATATGACATAATTACTGCAAGTGAAACCTGGCTGGATCAGACAATAGATACTTCGAACTTGTGTATTCCCAACTTTCAAGAGCCGATTCGATTGGATAGGGACAGACATGGAGGGGGTGTGGCTGTCTACTTTAAAAAACACATACCTTTTGTTGTAAGGAGGGACCTAGTAATACTAAACCTTGAGACTCTATGGACCGAGGTTACAATAAATAATAAAAGGGTTTTGATCGGAACTTTTTACCTCCATCCAAAATTTACGGACTGGAACCTTGCCAAACTTTCAATTGAATATGCCTTGCAAGCTTGTCCTAACATTATTATGCTTGGTGATTTTAATGAAAACTTCATGGAGATTGGCAAATCTCGAAATATTCGAGATATTATGAGTATTTTTAATCTAAATCAACATATAGACCAACCTACTCGAATTACACCTACGAGTAGTACAGTAATTGATCTTATCTTAACATCCCCAAATCTTCATTGCACAAAAAAGATGTTTTAGACCCGTTCTGCAGTGATCACTGTCCTGTGAGTATTTCTACAAATTTCATAAAAATCCAAAAATCCTGCCATAAAAGGAAAATATGGCGTTACGACCAAGCCGACTACCAGTTATATAGAGAAACCTTGGGTGGATGTAATTGGAACATTGATCAACTTAGCATTGATGACGCAGTGGATTTATTTGAATATAATATCATGTCGTCAGCAGAAAAGTCCATACCAAATAAAACAGTCATCATACGACCTAAAGACCCCCCTTGGTTACACAATGAGATTCGAAAAGCTATAAGAAAACGTAACCAATTACACAAACTCGCAAAATCGCGCAATGATGAATTCAATTGGGGAAGGTACCGGACACAACGTAATCATGTCACCAGTTTATTTCGGACAGCTAAAATAAATTATTTCAAAAACCTGGCTTCCTCCTTACAACAAGGTAACCTGAACCCAAAACAGTGGTGGAAAATAACTAAGCAATTTCTAAAACAAACCAATGATTCTGACATTCCTGGTATAACAATCGGTAATAACCATTTCGATACTCCCTCTGACAAAGCAAATGTTTTAAACAGTTACTTCTGCTTACAAAGTAATATCGATGACAGCCACGCCAGCCTCCCTCCAACAGAGTTACCCATATATACCCTCAATACGATCGAGATCACTGACCTTGACGTGGAAGACGTGTTGAAACTTATAGATACGACCAAGGCCAGTGGTCCCGACCTGATCAACCCTAGGCTATTAAAAGAAGGTGCTCCGGTCTTATCCCCAAATTTGTGTAAACTATTCAATAAATCGCTCGAAATGAGCACTTTCCCGACTGCATGGAAACGGGCAAACATTATACCTGTGCACAAAAAAGGGGATAGGGCCGACCCATCTAATTACAGACCGATCTCTTTGCTTAGTTGTAGTGGGAAGGTGTTCGAAAAATGTATTTTCAAACATCTGTACAACTTTATGAAATCATATGATATTATAAGTGTCCTTTTCTAACTTTAAATTTAGTGATTTAAAATGAGCACATGACTAATAGTCATGTGCTCATTTTAAATCACTAAATTTAAAGTTAGAAAAGGACATAAGTAAAGTGCAGTCAGGTTTCACACCACGTGATTCTGCTGTTTTTCAATTTCTAGACCTCTACGATACATTCTGTCGGGCCTTAGATGATGGTAAAGAAGTGCGAGTGGTGTTTTGTGACATCAGTAAGGCTTTCGACAGAGTGTGGCATAGAGACCTACTTTTTAAACTAAAACAAATAGGCATATCTTGTCCACTTCTTTCTTGGTTTGAAAGTTATCTATCGAATCGGCTCCAGAGAGTTGCATTAGAGGGATGTGTCTCTGACTATAAGGAAATATTGGCCGGGGTACCCCAGGGGAGTATACTTGGGCCGATAATGTTCCTGATATATATCAACGACATCATTGAAGGCATAAATTCAAATATACGTCTTTTTGCAGATGATACATCCCTCTACCTAATCGTAGACGACCCGCAAAGAGCAGCTGACCTTATGAACACTGATCTAGAAAAAATATATGCTTGGTCTAAAGTTTGGCTGGTAAATTTTAACCCTAACAAAACTGAGGAATTATTGCTGACCAGAAAGACTGTGCCACCCATTCATCAACCTTTGATTATGAATAATATACCTATCCAAAATGTAACTTCACATAAACACTTGGGACTTACTTTTAATAAGACATGTACATGGCACGACCACATAAACGAAATCACAGCCAAAGCTTGGAAACGCATAAATGTCTTTCGATCTCTTAAATTCAAACTAGACAGGAAAACCCTTGAAATCATCTACTTTTCTTTTATTCGGCCAACTTTAGAATATGCGGACACTGTTTGGGATAATTGCACCATGTACGAAAAAAAAAAACATCGAACAAATTCAAATCGAGGCAGCCTATGTAGTCACTGGTGCGACGCGATCCTGTTCTAGCACCAAGCTATTAAAGGAGACTGGGTGGGACAGCCTTGAGAAACGTAGAAATAATCATAGATTGCTCACAATTTATAAAATGGTCAACAATGATGTCCCTTCTTATCTTCATTCTTTGCTTCCTCCAAGTGTTCATCAGGTTAGCCAACGCGTACTCAGAACTGGAAACGATTTTCATATACAAAGATGTAAAAATACTCTATATCAAAATTCTTTCATTAACAAAACAGCAACTGATTGGAATTCACTACCTGAACCGACAAGATCACTAGATTCGTTATCATCCTTTAGAGCTTATTTAGAAAAAGACCGCATCAAAATTCCAAATTACTATTACAAAGGAGATAGATGGTGCCAAATACACCATACTCGTCTACGATTGGGATGCAGCTCTCTAAACTCTGACTTATATAAAAACCACCTGAGAGATAATGATATTTGTATTTGTGGAGGTGTAGAAACAGCCGCTCATTACTTCTATGATTGTAAATTATATGACAACATTCGGTCATCAACTATCCATGCTATACATGTTAATACAAACATTGATATATTACTATCTGGGTGCCCTATGTATAATTACGATGTAAACGAGGAGATATTCAAACATGTGCACAACTTCATTATAAAGAGTAAACGTTTCTAATATTACCTAGTAGATTAATACTCTATCTGCTCTGCAACCAATTGTTTTTCTCCATTTAGGTTATTGTACTTTATTCCATTATAAGTTCAGGACTCATATGAATATAATTAAATGTGAATATATGTATATGTGTGTATGTATACAGTGATGTGTGTATGTATGTGTAAGTGTGTGTGAATGCATGTATATGTGCATGGATGCGTACATGTATGTGTATGTGTTAGTATATGCGTTCATATGAATAATTGTTAATTTGTAGAATATGTGTATGTATGTGTGTATGTGTATGTATGTATATGTATATGTGTATGTATATGTGTGTGTATGTGTGTATATTTATATATGTGTATATGTACATATGTATATATATATATGTGTGTGTGTGTGTATATATGTCTACATGTAGGCCTATACACGTTTTTTTTTTCATATTTGTACACATGTGAAGTAGCATGCTATGTATACATGGCAAACCGACTTAATTATATCTTACAAATGGCTACATATGTACCTATGTATAACTGTTTATATACATAAATGTAATTCTGTACTGTATTTGAATACTGGTTTACCATTACTTTTATACTTGTATCTACTAGTGATTGCATATTTACATGTTTCTACGTGTATTTGTATCTGTATAAATACTAATACTTTATTCACGTCGGCCTATCATAAATGTATTTAAAATTTGGTACAAATGGAGAGAGCTTTATATAAGCTATCTGCTTGCTGCTCAATCCATAAATTGATGCATATGTATATATCTTGTTAATGTTCACAATAAATACTGTTTAAATCAAGGGTACGTAACGTTCACAAGCTTCATACTGTGTAAACATTCCAGACAAGAGCTTGTAAAATTCACCACCATCATGTTGTGTGAACATTCTAGGCAAGGGCACGTAATGTTCACCACCATCATGTTGTGTGAAAATTCCAGGCATGGGAACGCATAAACGTTCAACAGCATCATGTTGTGTGAACATCCACAAGCTTTATACTGTGTAAACATTCCAGGCATGTTCCATGGGAACATATAAACATTCACCAGCATCATGTTGTGTGAATATTCCAGGCAAGGGTACGTAACGTGCACAAACTTCATACTGTGTAAACATTCCAGGCAAGGGCTTGTACAGTTCACCACCATCATGCTGTGTGAAAATTTCAGACATGGAAACGTATAAACGTTCACCACCATCATGTTGTGTTAACATTCTGGGCAAAGGCACGTAATGTTCACCTACATCTTGTTGTGTGAAAATTTCAGGCATGGGAACGTATAAACGTTCACCAGCATCATGTTGTGTGAACATTCCAGGCATGGGAACGTCTAAACGTTCACCAGCATTATGTTGTGTGAACATTCCAGGCATGGGAACGCATAAACATTCACCAGCAGCATGTTGTGTGAACGTCCACAAGCTTCATACTGTGTAAACATTCCAGACAAGGACTACTACAGTTCACCACCATCATGTTGTGTGAACATTTCAGGCATTGGAACGTAAAGTTCACCACCATCATGTTGTGTGAACATTCCAGGCAAGGGAACGTTATGTTCACCATCATCATATTATGAGAACATTCCAGGCATGGAAACGTAGAAACATTCACCAGCATCATGTGTGAACAATCCAGGCAAGGGCACGCAAGGTTCACCACCATCATGTTGTGTGAACATTCCAGGCAAGGGAACATTATGTTCACCATCATCATATTGTGAGAAAATTCCAGACTTGGGAACGTCTAAACATTCACCAGCATCATGTTGTGTGAACAATCCAGGCAAGGGCACGCAAGGTTCATCACCATTATGTTGTGTGACCATTCCAGGCAAGGGCACGTTATGCTCATCATCATCATATTGTGTGAACATTCCAGACAAGGGCACGTAATGTTCACCACCATCGTGCTGTGTGAAAATTCTAGGCATGGGAACGTATAAACGTTCACAAGCATCATTTTGTATGAATATTCCAGGCAAGGGTACGTAACGTTCACCAACATCATGTTGTGTGAACATTCCCGGCAAGGGCACGTTATGTTCACAACCATCATATTGTGTGAAAATTCCAGGCATGGGAACATAAAACCTTCACCAACATCATGTTGTGTGAACATTTCAGGCAAGGGCACGCAACGTTCACCACCATCATGTTGTGTGAACATTCTAGGCAAGGGCACGTAATGTTCACCACCATCTTGTTTTGTGAAAATTCCAGGCATGGGAACTTATAAACGTTCACCAGCATCATGTTGTGTGAACAATCCAGGCAAGGGCACGCAAGGTTCATCACCATTATGTTGTGTGAACATTCCAGGCAAGGGCACGTTATGCTCACCATCATCATATTGTGTGAACATTCCAGACAAGGGCACGTAATGTTCACCACCATCGTGCTGTGTGAAAATTCTAGGCATGGGAACGTATAAACGTTCACAAGCATCATGTTGTATGAATATTCCAGGCAAGGGCACGTTATGCTCACCATCATCATATTTTGTGAACATTCCTGACAAGGGCACGTAATGTTCACCACCATCATGCTGTGTGAAAATTCTAGGCATGGGAACGTATAAACGTTCACAAGCATCATAATGTATGCATATTCCAGGCAAGGGTACGTAACGTTCACCAACATCATGTTGTGTGAACATTCTAGGCAAGGGCACGTAATGTTCACAACCATCATATTGTGTGAAAATTCCAGGCATGGGAACATAAAACCTTCACCACCATCATGTTGAGTGAACATTCCAGGGAAGGGTACGTAACGTTCACCAGTTTCATATTGTGTAAACATTCCAGACAAGAGCTTGTAAAATTAACCACCATCATGTTGTGTGAAAATTCCACGCAAAGGCACGTAATGTTCACCACCATCATGTTGTGTGAGAAATCCAGGCATGGGAACGTATAAACGTTCACCAGCATTATGTTGTGTGAACATTCCAAACAAGAGTACGTAACGTTCACTAGCTTCATTCTGTGTAAACATTCCAGGTAACGGCTTGTAAAGTACACCACCATCATGTGTGAAAATTTCAGGCATGAGGACGTATAAACATTCACCATCATCATGTTGTGTGAACATTCTACGCAAAGGCACGTAATGTTCACCACCATCATGTTGTGTGAAAATTCCAGGCATGGGAACGTATGAACGTTCACCACCATCATGTTGAGTGAACAGTCTAGGCAAGGGCACGTAATGTTCACCACCATCACGTTGTGTGAACATTCCAGGCAAGGGCACGTAATGTTCACAACCATTATATTGTGTGAAAATTCCAGGCATGGGAACGTCTAAACGTTCATCAGCATCATGTTGTGTGAACATTCCAGGCAAGGGTACGGAGGTTCAGCAGCTTCATACTGTGTAAACATTCCAGGCAAGGCTTTTAAATTTCATTACCATCATGTTTTGTGAACATTGCAGAGAGGGGCACGCAATGTTCACCGGTACCATTCTGTCTAAACATTCAAGGCAAGATTACTTAGGACGGTCATTTAATTTGACAAAAGCCAAACAAATGGTGTGGTTAACCTGTTTACGGACCCATCTTCAAACTCACCGTAACAGCAGAACAATCAAAGGACGTACATTTAAAAATTTATAAATAATCCTCCATGTAAAGAACAAGGGTCAACAGGTATAGCATATTGGGAGGTCATAAAAATATAAACACGTAAGGTATTGTAAAACACATAATGATATAAAAATATATGCGACATCAACCTGATAAACCGTGCTTTGCCAGTAGAAAGCGAGCTAAAACCATTTATCAGTAGAAGTCCCAACTAACAGTCAGAGGGGACGAGGTTCAGGACCATGTCTCCTCTGAAAGAGGTTTGAACAAGGCCCGTCATATAGTCCCCACCTCCCTGTCAGTCAGCATGCAATGTTCAAGTAAAAGTCTGCAAAAGGCTGTAGAGGGGCCAAATACAAGATCTATAGTCTTTTTGATGATGTCAATGTCATATAGTTTATTTAGAAGACGTTTGACTATTTTATTACATGATAAAATAACGTTATTGGAGCCTTTTACTTTCCTTAGTTTATATACGAGATCACCGTAAAAATTAGGATGGGAAATTCCATTGGATACATAGTGTTGAAAAGAAATATTTCCAAATTTAGATAGAAGTTCTGAATAAGATCTGAAGAAAGTCCAAAACATCGGTGCAGCCTCTGACAAATCGAACTAATTGAGATATATAGATACCATATGATGGGAGTCGAGGGACATCGCCATGCCAGTAAGGAAAATTTACAATAGGAAATCCAAAATCCTCACGTTTATCATAAATATTAGTATATATTAGGTGGTTGATAATTTTGATGTTCAAATCTAAGAAAGGTGTAGATTTATCACAAGTATTAGCTTTATTCAATTTGAGCTCTGGTGGATATATTTCTGATATAAATTGTTCGAATTCAGGGTTGTCGATAACCAAAATGTCATCCAGATATCTGCAAGTATTATTAAATTTGTCAATGAGGTCGAAACGTTTTGATTTTTGAATAGAAACCATAAAATCCCTCTCATAACAATAAAGAAATAAATCTGCCATCAGAGGCGGGCAGTTAGTACCCATAGGAATCCCAACTATTTGTTGATATATCTTGCCATCAAACTGCACCAAAATATTATTCATGAGAAAATCTAGTGCTTTACATAATTCCTTGCAAGTTCAGTATTTATATGAAGTTTATTGTTTGTTGGAAAAGAATGCGGAGATATTGGAAGTACATAAGTAAGTTTTAGATTCTCTGTGAAAACACCATTGTATAAGAAACAGCAACTTGCTTTTAATCAAATCATGAGGCAGAGATGTATAAAGTGTAGAAAAATCAAATGTAGAAATTTGAGTCGCTTTGAAATTTAGTGAAAGAAGTTTGTCTATAACTTCATAAGAATTTTTAATTGACCAAAAGTAATTGATGTTACTATTATGGAATGCGACATCACAATATTTGATAATATGATCTTTTATATAGACACAAATCACAAAGGACATGCACACAAAATATAATGATAGTAGACTATACACGGAAAAACATTACAAAAATATTTGATTGTGTTGCGGTCACGATACCGATTTAAGACGGTGAGTTGAAGTAACAAACGTCACTCAATTGGTGTGGTTAACCGGTATACGGGCGCCCACCTTCCCAGTCACCACAAAAACAGCACAAGCAAAGGGCACACATAAAATTTTAGAAATAATCCTCCATATAGAGTACAAGGATCAACAGGTTTCTCAAGAAGAGAGGTCATAAAAATTTTATCACGCACGAAACGTTTATAGAATAATA
The DNA here is from genome assembly GCA_035048485.1 of Pteria penguin. NCBI lineage: Eukaryota > Metazoa > Mollusca > Bivalvia > Pterioida > Pteriidae > Pteria > Pteria penguin. Next base: position 88,323,275 of record CM068580.1, read on the forward strand.
TGTTGCTATCAAAAATATGTAAGGCGACATCAACATAAGTAAACCGTGCTATGCCGTCTGTAAGGAGCTCAGATCTTTGATCAAAAGGAGTCCCGACTAAGTCAGAGGGGACGAGGATCAGGACCTTGTTTACTCTGAAAAGGTTTGAATAAAAGTTGTAGGCAGTACATTTATCAACTCGTAATAAATATCTATGTGGATATGTACTTATATTCTTAATCAATGAAACTGATTATATTGAGCAGTATCTGAATAATACGGTAATATGCTTATAGTTTATAGAAAATGTAAACATGTCTTGTAATAAACAAGAAGTACCGATCAGTTATCCAGTCCCGAAGTATAAAAGGGGGAGGCTAAATTATGAAATTGTCCCATACAAACCTTTGGGAACCCCGGAAAATAAAACATTCCTGGGAGAGTAAGTGTCTCCTGTTTGCAACATTTATATGGAAATATGTCAAATTCGGTGAAGGTCCCAATGCACACTGGAAAAGATCCCTTATTGCTTTGGGAAGGTGCGCTACAATGGTATAATTTCTATTCAATGCATCAGGCCGTCTTGAACCACAATGTTATATGTTCTTTCCTCTACCCTCCGTTCTCAATATGTCTTGAATATTGTAATAATGAAACGTCTAGAGGAATGTTATTAAACCCTTGATGAATCAAAATGGCATCAGAAATAATCATAAAATAATCGTGGAGTGACGTAAAACAGTAATGAATCAATCAATGAATGAAGCATAGATGCAATAGTCACCTTTAGAGGTTGCTAGAGATTCTTTCTGACCCTATTGACAGTATTGTCTAGTCAGGAATGTAACAGTACTTGGCCCACTGATCGTCCTCTCCTCTATCGATGATTTCCCAGAACTTACCAGGTCATGGGCCTGGTTGTTTGCAGATGAGTCTACTTTACCATCAACAAAGGTGCGTGTCCTCACCCAGCGATCCAAGTTACTACTAGCCTAGCAGTCCATTCTAGTGACGTTACACGAATCGTTGATCTCAAACCGGAAGAAGAGAATCATTTTGTATTACTGGTAAATTGAGTCATTCGCAGCTTCTAGGGTCTTCCCAACAAGCTGGAAGAATCACTCTCAAATGTTTTACGAAAACACTGGATTCTGTGATGATGATGTATTCCATATTCACTACACAGAATACAGTCTTCTAAAGATCTAATTTATATACATATTGAAGTATTACGTTATTTACAAACAACACACATAAATAGACACTTAAGTAAAATAATAATGATAATAATAATTAGCATTAAGACAGTGTACAAATTGATTAGGTTAAAATGAATAAATGATTATCCTTTTCATTTTATTAAAAAACATAGTGGTGTCATTTAACTGATATCTTATACTGAACTTTAAATGTTTATGTTTACCTGTTTTGCAATTGGAAGTGGACCCAGAGTGTCAACATGCTATCTTTGAAGGGTGTCTTGAATGATATTGATTTCATTTCGCTAAAGCTGTATGTTAGGTTTCTTGTTTTGTTTGTGCAACAATTTCTACACAGAGTCTAGACTTTCTTGAGATTCCTTTTGAGATATGATATTTGTTTGATTTTCCATGTTCTTTAGCTTGACTTAATTAGCCGCCTGTACGATTGTCATGATAGAAATTCACTATTTAAGTTTTTTTCGCTTATTTTAGGTGCAACAAAGAAAATAAATCTTGGCTTTAGCCTGTTCTCCCACAGGTACTAAAGACCCCTGAACGAAGTATTGCTGTGTAGAGACAGATCAAAAGAGTTTAGTTTTGGACAACTTAATGGCAATTGTTTTTGCCTGCGGGCCATATTATTACAGGTGATCTTAACTGTATTTCGGACAAATATTTACGTTCACTTTTTAATAAAGTGCCAAAGGATAGATTACCTTTCAGGATAGATTTTACCAAATACCGGTATATTGTTGCAAAAGCATTAAACACTTATTGTAAACGATGGTGTAAAATGAAGGTGTAGAAATAAATGTCTCTGCTCATTAAAGGCAATAGGCAATTAGCATCTCGGTTCAACTTTACATACAGATACATCGATGATGTTTTGTTAATTAACCCTGTATTTGAGGATCACATCAACAACATATATCCAAAGGAACTGGAGATAAAAGATACTACAGAGAGTGCATCTTCATACCTCGATATACTGCTATCAATTAGTGGCGATGGTTCAATAGTAACCTCTCTTTATGACGATTTCAATTTCATTATTACCAACTTCCCTTTTCTTAGTAGCAACATACCTTCCTCTCCCGCATATGGCGTCTTTATTTCACAACTTATACACTATGGCAGGGCATGCTCTAAATAGGAAAATTTCGTCCCGAGAGCGAGGCTACTTGCCACGAAATTACTCTCACAAGGATATATTGAGGAACGTTTGAAATTGTCACTGAGGAAGTTCTGTGGTCGTTATAGGTATCTATTGCAATTTCAGATTCCTCTTTCAAGAATGTTAACCGATATTTTGGGACCTGACCATACAAAATAACCATCTTAACTTTTGACTATACTTGATTTGACATAATACGTATATACATGTATATACGGATATTTGTTCACCTGCGTTTCCGACACCGGAATTTCTGGCAGGCAGCATTTCTTGCCTTGTATGTTGCTTGTATCTTGCTTCGTATGTTCATGCGTGTATATTTATGTATTTACCTCCTCGATTTTAAAAGTTGTCGCAGGACTATTGCGACGGGTGTTGCATGCAACCAGGTGACGCTTACTGCTCCCGGGCACCTGGTCTCACCTCGATTTTATTGGGGTTCGCATTTGTCTGAATATGACACTAAACTCGATATTGTCCCCTTTTTTCCATGGACTATGAGATGTGGTTTACCCCTCGGTACTTCTTCGTTTTTACTTGAATGACTAGAAAAGTGAAATCTTGAAATTATTGATAATCGCATCGATGATTTGACAATTAATCCTCATTTATTCAAACAACCACATTATATACTAGTCCAGTCAAGAAAATGGCTGATTTACATAATACTTATGTCTTCGTACCTGCTGACAAAGTAGCTAATAATATTATCATTGTTTGAAAAATATACTATATTACAGTTCTTAAGAAGGAATTGACCTCGTGTTACAAAATTTTTATGAGCTCTCTTCTTGAGAAACCTTTGATCCTTGCTCTATATATGGAGGATATTTATAAATTTTTGAATGTCTGTCCTTTGATTGTGCTGCTTTTGCGGAGAGTGGAAGGTGGCGCCCGTCAAGCGGTTAACCACACTAGTTGAATGACGTTTGTTACTTCAATTGACCGTCCTAAGTCGGTATCGTAACCGCAGCACAATCTTATATTTTTGCAATGTCGATTTTCAGTGTATATTCTATTATTATCATTTTTTGTGATTTTCGTCATACAGCTTTGTCAGATGTCTTCAGTTTTCTCTTGAAATCCTTGTTACTAAATAAAATTCAAAATGAATATTTCCGGTATAGCCTTTTTTATAGTTACAGTGTGTTTTTATACTCTATTTCTGTGCCATTACACAATATGACATAAATAATGTTTACAATGCTGTTAGCATTTTATGCAGATTTTATTTACAATTTTGAACAATGTATTCCAATACTTTTCGGATTTTAAGCAGAATACATTAGCAGCTTTAATTTGTATTATGTCCAAAGCAGGTAAAGTAGACAGTATGCGTTATGAGTTCATCCACTTGCACTGAGGAAGTTATACATAGAAAGTACCTATCACCTCCTTATATATCTTGGTCAAGATGGTAATAAGTGGGCATTATCCGAGATAGGATTTTCCACAAAATCAACATTTCACAGGAAAGTATATATTGTATTACACCACAACGTGTTCCTTTCAGGAAGAACCCAATTACAGATATGTTGGCGGTTGCGTTAGTGATAGTTAGTGATTCGAATGTGTGGAGTCCACAATTATGTTTTTGCCGGGTAATAATGCATGTAAAGAGGAGAGACAATAAATATAGATCACAAACCATAACTCCTAATCCAGATGTAAATTGCAGAATATATGTAGTAAAAGGAACATAAATATGATATTCCAGTTTCTATATAATCAGAAATTAGTAATATCATCTTTAGATCTTTCTATTTGTCCGTCCGTGTTTGTGTGGTTTTCAACACATTGGTTGTGATGCTATATAGGTTTTCATATTTCACTAACAGAAACTAGAGAGATTTTGCATATAGATTTTGGTATCAACATGAAAGATAAATAGAGGGCTCTTCATGACAGACACTCATCTAAATCCCTTTTAGACATATAAACTATGCTATTTAAAACATTACGAAAATTTGAATTATATCTAACGATACAGTAGCTTAGGTATGTTATGATGTTGAAAAAAATTGGTCAGGATGTAGATTAAAAAAATAAATTCAACAGATTTGGGTAGGAAATTCTTTCTGCATATTGTTATAATATGGATGGTTAGTGGAAATACAGCACATAGTCACTAAGTAATATCAATGATAACATACAGATATGTTAGAATCTTAGAAGGAAAGGAAGTGACCAAGAACAATAACCTTTCCTTACTAGTTTGTCGCACCTGTATTTCCAGGGAACCATTGATACCCACCGTGATATATTGTTGTATCACAGTCTCATTGCATTACGATAGAAAGACCAGTAAAACACCAGATTAAGAGAACTTTTACTTAAAGGTCCAAAACACAGAGAACCCAGATCATTTACATGGAACCAAAATTTTGAGAATATTATTAACTCGTGCGAGGAATATTCTACTCGATGGGCAAAAATAGGGAAAGCACAGGTCGACACTCTTTCGGAATTAATCAAATCTGTTGCAGTACTGCTGAGATCAAAATTTCAAGAATTACAAGGCTCTGTAAACACCAGATTCGAATCTTTTTTCAAAGATCCTGATGTTGTCAGAGAACTTACTCTCCTCCAAAAACATTATATCATTACACCAGCAGATAAAGCTTCTAATAATTATACCTTTACTTGTATAAGAGAAAACAGAAGACATCTGACAAAGCTGTATGACACAAATCACCAATGACCTGCACACAAAAATGATAATAGTAGAATATACACGGAACAAGATTACAAAAATATTGAATTGTGCTGCGGTTACAATACCGACTTAAGACGTTCAATTGAAGTAACAGACGTCACTCAATTGATGTGGTTAACCGGTTTACAGGCGCCCTCCTTCCCACTCACCGCAAAAGGAGCACAATCAAAGGACACACATTTAAAAATTTATAAATAATCCTCCATATAGAGAACAAGGATCAACAGGATCAGGAGAGATGTCATACAAATTAATAAAGCACGAAAAATCTATAGAATAATATGTTGCTATCAAACACATGTAAGGAGACACCAACATAAGTAAACCATGCTCTGCACGTCTGTAAGCCTAGCTAAGATCCTTGATCATTAGGAGTCCCGACTTACAGTCAGAGGGGACGAGGATCAGGACATTGTCTCCTCAGAAAAGGTTTGGACAAGGCCCGTCATAGAGTCCCCACCGCCCTATTGCTTTGACAGCCTAGTGAAAGAAAAAAGAGGAGTTACTGGCTCAGTTATGTGGCAGAAGTCACCATGGAGCTATACAATACATGAATATAAATAATATACTAGAACATATAACACATTACAAAAATATTTGATTGTAGTGCAATTACGATACCGACTTAGGTAGGTCATTTAATTTGACAAAAGCCAAACAAATGGTGTGGTTAACCGTAACAGCAGAACAATCAAAGGACGTACATTTAAAAATTTATAAATAACACTCCTTGTAAAGAACAAGGGTCAACAGGTATCGCATATTGAGAGGTCATAAAAATATAAACACGTAAGGTATTGTAAAACACATAATGGTATAAAAATATATGCGACATCAACATGATAAACCGTGCTCTGCCAGTCTGAAAGCGAGCTAAAACCCTAGATATGTAGGAGTCCCGACTAACAGTCAGAGGAGACGAGGTTCAGGACCATGTCTCCTCTGAAAGAGGTTTGGACAAGGCCCGTCATATAGTCCCCACATCCCTGTTAGTCAGCGTGCAACGTTCAAGTAAAAGTCTGCATAAAGCTGTAGAGGGGCCAAATACAAGACCTATAGTCTTTTTGATTATCTCAATATCATATTGTCTATTTAGAAGACGTTTGACTACTTTATTACATGATAAGATAACGTTATCGGAGCCTTTTACTTTCCTTAGTTTATATACGAGATCACCGTAAAAATTAGGATGGGAAATTCCATTGGATACATACTGTTGAAAAGAAATATTTCCAAATTTAGATAGAAGTTCTGAATAAGATCTGAAGAATTTGCCGAATGTTTTTCTTAGCTTTTGATATCTGTAACCCTGAGTTAAAAGTTTAGTAGTAATCTGTAAATTTCGTTTATGAAAGTCCAAAACATCGAAGCAGCCTCTGACAAATCGAACTAATTGAGATATATAGATACCATATGATGGGAGTCGAGGGACATCGCCATCCAAGTAAGGGAGATTTACAATAGGAAATCCAAAATCCTCACGTTTATCATAAATATTAGTATATATTAGGTGGTTGATAATTTTGATGTTGAAATCTAAGAAAGGTGTAGATTTATCTCAAGTATTAGCTTTATTCAATTTTAAATACAGCTCCAGGAAATCCTACTTATACTCTCACAAACTTTTCGGTTTCGGAAGTACTTGAAAATCATAAATCTGTCCTCAGTACGTTTGGTATTGACACAGATAAATTAAATTTAGATCTTACATATCTGTACTGCATTCCAAAAGTGCACAAAAATCCTTACAAACAACGCTTTATCGCTGGTTCCTTGAAGTGTTCCACAAAACCTGTATCGATGTTACTCACAAAAATATTATCAAAAATTAAATCTGGCCTTCATAGGTATTGCGAAACAGGATATTGCTTCGATTCCCGGGTTGCGCCACTAGGTATAAGAGGTTGGTAACCTCCTGCTTCCATGTCGCGATATAACTGAAATATTGTTGAAAGCGACGTAAAACACAAATCAACCAACCAACAGGATATTGCAGAAGTTCATCCTAAAAAATTCAAGAGTTATTAGAACATCTGAAATCAAAAAGTTTTACTAAAATTCCTTCCATTAAGTACTTTGACATTTAGACTGTTTACACAACGATCCCTCATCAGAAATTAAAAGAAGGATTAGCGGAAATTATCCGAAATGCAAAAAACTGAAATCGCAAATTCCAATATGTAGTTATAGGCCATGATACAACTTACTTTGTCAAGGAAAATTCCGATTTCCAACATAAATACACTGAAACAGATGTCATTCAAATGTTGAACTTTCTTATCGATAACATTTTTGTGGTGTTTGGAGAAAAGGTTTTTCAACAGATTGTCGGCATTCCAATGGGTGTTAACTGTGCCTCGCTTCTGGCTGACATATTCCTTTACTCATACGAAGCTGAATTCATTCAGTCTTTGCTTTAGCAAGAAAAGAAACAATTGGCTCTTGGCTTCATTACTTACAGATATATAGATGACTTGCTTTCAATTGATAATCCTTCATTCGCGGAATACCTCAGCATCATATGTCCAAGTGAACTGGAGGTCAAAGAAACAACAGAAAGTAGTAATTCTACTTCGTATTTAGATATTATGTTGTCTTTCGACATTGATGGTCAATTGAATACTGCACTCTATGACAAACGTGACGATTTCAATTTTGCTATTACAAAGTTTCCTTTCATAAGTAGCAACATCCCATCATCTCCCGCATACGGCGTATTCATATCTCAGTTAATACGTTATTCCAGAGCATGTTCAAATTACAATGATTTTGTTCTGAGGGTTAGGCGACTTTCAGATAAGCTGCTCAACCAGGGTTATATATGTGCTAGACTAACAACGTCACTGAAGAAGTTCTATGGTCGTTTCGAGACTCTTATTACACAATATTATATCTCGTTATCCAGACTTTTAAATGATATTCTGGACCGAGACCGATTTCTGATGATTTTACACAGATTTGGCACCTTCTATACTAGAAGGTTACTTACTTAGACTTCTCCATATATAAATATATATGGACATTACACGATTTGACTCTTTCTCCTGGTATATGTGACTGGTGTTTCTAGCAAGAAGGAGATGCTTACCCTCCCCCGGCACCTGATTTCATTCCATCAAAGGGGTTCACATATGCTCTTCAAGTAGACATTTTTCGTTGTTTTCTATTTGGTTTTCATTTTCATTGATTTTGTATGTCCTTTGGATTCATGATTTTCGCACTTATGGTTTAGATTTATCCATCATCTTTACATATTCAAATCCCTTAAGGAGATGGAAAATAGTGAATATCATGGGAATGACCTACCAGTATGTTCTTTTTCCAGAAGTGTATTTCTTATACTATATCGGAATAAGTAACTCAAGGAACCCAAGAGCTACACTGATAACTTTCAATATGACGACAGTTTAAACTAATTCTGTTTTCTCCGACTAAAACATTATTGGAGGATATATGGTACCATCTATTCTCTTTTTAAAAATATAACATGACATGAACATGAGCTCACAGTCTATCTGAAAGGAGGCTAGGTTCGTTGATATGTAATCATTAAGAAATGAATGTGATTGAGATGGCTATTATGGGGAATTTAAATTACCATCTCGATTTTGATAAACTGAGTAACAGACGAAGGGATATCCAAAGGTGTCATTGAACTTATCAATAAGGTGGAAACGTTTTGACGTTTGAAAAAATACATGAAATTCCTCTTATAACAATATGAAAATAAATCTGTTATAAGGGGAGCGCAGTTAGTTCAGATAGGAATCCCAATATCTGTTGATACATGTTGCCATTAAAATGGAAATAAAGGTTATCCATCGAAACTGTGATGGCATTATATAAATAAGGTAATTATCATATTGTATGTTTGAGAAAAATCCAGATGAAAGAAATATTATAACATATATACGTTATAATTTTGTGCAACATATGCGCATTTCGACAACTTATGTCTCTTCAGTGATGCTCTAAAGTACAGAGGTATGATTTAGATTCTTTGTAGAAACACCAGCGTGTGAGAGAAAACATTAAGTCATGAGGCAGGGAAGTATATACAATATTTGATTACCCAGAAGTAATTGACCTAACTATATTACAATATTTAATGGGTTTTTACTGCAGTAATATGGTTAGAAATCACAGTTGTAGAACAATGACTAGAATTTGATATGAAACGTGATTTATGGGACTATTGTGTAATTTAGGAAGCTAATACATGGTTGGAAGATCATATTTATCAATGTTTAAATTGAAGTCGTACATAGCTATACAATGGTCAGGTAGGATATTATCCTTCAACAAGTGGGTTTCAACGTACGTACTAACAGAGTTCAATTCAGTTTGATTAACTGCAATATAGTACAGTTTTCAAACAATGATAACATTATTAGCTGCTTTGTCAGCAGGTACGAAGACATAAGAATTTTGTAATCAATATCGAAGAAGTACCAAACCGTTAATCAATCTCAAAGTTCAAGGACAGATAAAAAAAATCGTATAAGTTTCAAAAAGGAACTGTTGTGAACCCCGAAATACTGAAAAACTCTGAGGTGAGACCAAATCAATAATTTTTTATAGCATTCTGGTATAACTATATTTTGAGTAATTATTATATTTAGTGTAATTTTTTATTTATTTTATTTCAAAACCTTCAATTTCCCCTCAGATTTTATTAGATTTCGTTTCGACATTCATTATTTATAGAAACCCCTAAAACCTGTTTTAATGTGAAGGTGATGGATAAATCCGAACCACAAGTCCAAAAATCATGAAACCAGAGGACATACAAAATTAGTGAAAATGAAAAACAAATGGAAAATAACAAAATATGTCTACTTGAAGAGCATATGTGAACCCCTGTGATGGAGTGAGATTAGGTTCCCGGGGAGAGTGAGCATCTCCTGCTTGCTAGCAACACCTGTCACATATACCCAGTAGAAAGAGTCAAATCGTGTAAATTCCATATGTATTCATATATGGAGAAGTCAAAGTGCGTAACCTTCTAGTTGAGAAGGTGTCAAATCTGTGTTTAATGATAGGAATCGGTCTCAGTCCAGAATATCATTTAAAAGTCTGGATAACGAGATATCATATGGAGTAATAAGAGTCTCGTAACGACCGTAGAACTTCCTCAGTGACGTTGCTAGTCTAGCACATATATAACCCTGGTTGAGCAGCTTAACTGAAAGTCGCCTAGCCCTCCGAACAAAGTCATTGTAATTTGAACATGCTCTGGAATAACGTATTAACTGAGATATCAATACGCCGTATGCGGGCGAGGATGGAATGTTGCTACTTAAGAAAGGAAAGTTTGTGATATCGAAATTGAAATCGTCACGTTTGTCATAGAGTGAGGTGTTCAATTGACCATTAATGTCGAAAGACAACATAATATCTAAATACGAAGTAGAATTACTACTTTCTGTGGTTTCTTTGACCTCCAGTTCACTTAGATAGATGATGCTAAGGTAATCCGCAAATGAAGGATTATTAATTGAAAGCAAGTCATCTATATATCTGTAAGTAGAATTGAAGCCAAAAGCCAATTGTTTTTTTCCTTGCGAAAGCAAAGCCTGAATGAATTCAGCTTCGTATGAGTAAAGGAATATGTCAGCCAGAAGCGGAGCACAGTTAGTGCCCATTGGAATGGCGACAATCTGTTGATAAACCTTACCTCCAAACACCACAAAAATGTTATCGATAAGAAAGTTTAACATCTGGATGACAGCTGTTTCAGTGTATTTATTTTTGGAATCAGAATTTTCCCTAACAAAGTAAGTTTTATCGTGGCCTATTACTATATATTTAAATTTGCGGCTTCCTTTCTTACTAGTAAATGCATTTTGAATAATTTCCGCTAATCTGTCTTTTTATTTCTGATAAGGGATCGTTGTGTAAAGAGTCGAAAAGTCAAAAGACTTGATGGAGTGAATTTTAGTAAAACTTTTTGATTTTAGATGTTCTAACAACTAAAGATATATCTATTAGTCATTTTATTTAAATGTCATTTCATTGGTTAGTCATACGCTTATAGCGCACGATTTGAGCTGCATTCCGCCCTTCTCGGACCGGTATTTTATGTAGCTGTTTGAATAATGGGGGATTCAGTGAAATATTACGGATGTGTATAGCGATCAGGGTTTCACTTTTTCAGTCATTCAAGACATGTGATTTTACACCTTTTGTTTTAACCATCGTTTACAATAAGTGTTTACTACTTCTTCAACAATATCCCGGCATTTGGTAAAATCTATTCTGAAAGGTCTCTATACTACTGATTTCTATAGTGAAGTGTATAGTGTCTCGCAGTCTCTGGTATCCAGGGAGAGAATTTCAGATTATTACTATACGAGAATGTGTGAGGAAGTGTTGCTGTTTTGGCTTCCTGTTAGAATGATAACCATTTATTCGATTTATTGCCATCTACAAGCAATTTTCAATGCGATTTTTATGTTTTCTATGTCTCAGGTGAAGTATAATGACCCACATGATTTTTTTTTACCTTTGTTATCATATATGTTAAGTGAAGATACACATTTTTGTTGGTTTTACTGCTGTTCTCATTTTAAAGTTATGTTTGTTTTTATTTTACACTTGAATAAATGTGTTAAAATCATTGAGGAATGTCGCATTGCGCTGATTTGAATGAATTGCATGAACAGGAAGATGGAATTGGGTCATGTGTGTAAGGAATAGATTTGACTGCATTGAATTAAAAGTAATGTTTTTAATAGGTTTTTGTGCTAATAGCAAATCAGATGTGGCTCAAGATTCTCGAAATATTGCGGATTTTTAGATTTGACCCTATGATCACGAAAGTATTAGAGATATTAATCAGGTCAAAATTTTTATTTACAAATTTCATCTTGATAAATTGCAATTTTGGAAGAAGCGATGGAATACGTGGGCAAAGTTTCTTAGATGAAAAAGTGGTAATACTTTCAAATCTAAATCAATCTGCATAACGTAAACTTTTAGATCAGTCTCATCCAGGATAGGTTTCAATGTGCTGAACAAAATAGACGATAGTGCATGTCAAAATTCGTGACGATCGTTATTTCTAGCTATCCTCAGTAGATCGTCTATTGACCTATTTAATCTACTATGTCAGTAGGAGTAGACCATTGACTAAGGTTGGATATAAAATATGTATTTACAATAAGTGGAGCAACACTCTGAAGGTTATAGTTTAAGTATACTCTTGTACATTGCTAAAACGACGTGTATAATACTTGACCCCCTAGAATTCGATAGTTTTGAAAGTGCGAAGTTATTTGTCATTATACATTATGTCTAATGTTTTATGGAACAGAAGACAAAAGATATCTGACTAAGCGGTATGACACAATTCACCAAGGAATTTTTCTCACGGTACAAAACCAGAGAAAACTGATTGTTTCACCACTCTCAAACCGTAGAAGTGCTTTCCTCTATTCCGGTAAATAAATTGAAACCTGTCCTGGACGAAGCTGATCTTCGAAGTTTACGCAATTCTGATTGATATAAACTCAATTTGATTATTTTATTTTCATATAATAAACTCTTTCCTCGTATTCCGTCTCTTCCACCCAAGCAGCAATTTCTCAAAATTAAATTTATTAATAAAGGCTTCGATCTACTTAACATTTCTAATATTTTCCGTGATCATTGAGTCACATCTAAAATCCCCCAATATTTTGAGACTTTAGAACCTCCACTTATTTGTTACCAGTACAAAAAGCCTATAAGAAATCTTATTTTAAATTATAATAAAGTTACATCTAACCCTGATGTTTCAGACTCTATTCCTTCGTCGTGTTCTTGTGAAAATTCTAAATATGTTTATAAACCGGCAGGTCATGTTATTACTGGTGACCTAAACTGTATTTCGGACAAGAAATTGCGCACCCTTTTTGGAAAAGGACCTAAATATAGGTTACCGTCCAGGATAGATTTCAATAAATGCCGTGACGTTATAGAAGATGCTTTAACTACATATCGTAAACGTTGGTGTAAAAAAGAACAGGTAAAGGTTCATGCTCTTAATGATTGGAAATTCGAGATTTTAAGAATTGTCGATATCCGTATTAAGAACTTTACGGAAAATCCTCATTCATTTCAACAGCCTAATACATTGACGACAAATTCTATTAAAAAGAAGATAGCTGACTTACATGCTAAATATGTCTTTGTTCCCGCTGATAAAGCAGGTAATAACATAATAGTTGTTTGAAAACTATATTATATTGAAGTACTTAAAAACGAATTAAACTCCACTCATACATATGTGGAAAGCCCTACCTCAAAAGAGAGCACCTTGCACGATCACCTCATGACCATGTCCGACTTCAAAATTAAAACTGATAAATCTGATCTACCAACCATGTATTGGCTCCCTAAACTACATAAAAGTCCATATAAATCACGTTTCATATCTAATTCTAGCCACTGCTCTACTACGGTACTATTGAAACATATTACGTCTGCTCTAACTGCTATAAAAGATCATATTATCAAATATTGTGATGTGGCATTTCATAATAGTAACATCAATTACTTTTGGTCGATTAAAAATTCTCATGAAGTTATAGACAAACTTCTTTCGCTAAATTGCAAAGCGACTCAAATTTCTACATTTGATTATATACACTTTATACAACTCTGCCTCATGATTTGATTGAAAGCAAGTTGCTGTCTCTTATACAATGGTGTTTTCACAGAGAATCTAAAACGTACATATGTACTTCCAATAACTCTGGATTCTTTTCCAACAAACAATATACTTCATATAAATACTGGACTTGCAAGGAATTATGTAAAGCACTTTCATTTGAGATTTTCTCATGAATAATATTTTTGTGCAATTTGATGGCAAGATATATCCTATTGTAGACTGGGATTATTTAATGGTTTCTATTCAAAAATCAAAACGTTTTAACCTCATTGACAAATTTAATAATACTTGCAGATATCTGGATGACATTTTGGTTATCGACAACCCTGAATTCGAACAATTTATATCAGAAATATATCCACCAGAGCTCACATTGAATAAAGCTAATACTTGAGATAAATCTACACCTTTCTTAGATTTAAACATCAAAATTATCAACCTAATATATACTAATATTTATGATAAACGTGAGGATTTTGGATTTCCTATTGTAAATTTCCTTTATTTGGATGGCGATGTCCCTCGACTCCCATCATATGGTATCTATATATCTCAATTAGTTCGATTTGTCAGAGGCTGCACCGATGTTTTGGACTTTCATAAACTAAATTTACAAATTACTACTAAACTTTTAACTCAGGGTTACAGATATCAAAAGCTAAGAAAAACATTCGGCAAATTCTTCAGATCTTATTCAGAACTTCTATCTAAATTTGGAAATATTTCTTTTCAACAGTATGTATCCAATGGAATTTCCCATCCTAATTTTTACGGTGATCTCGTATATAAACTAAGGAAAGTAAAAGGCTCCGATAACGTTATTTTATCATGTAATAAAATAGTCAAACGTCTCCTAAATAGACAATATGATATTGAGATCATCAAAAAGACTATAGGTCTTGTATTTGGCCCCTCTACAGCCTTATGCAGACTTTTACTTGAACGTTGCACGCTGACTAATAGGGCGGTGGGGACTATATGACGGGCCTTGTCCAAGCCTCTTTCAGAGGAGACATGGTCCTGAACCTCGTCCCCTCTGACTGTTAGTCGGGACTCCTACAGATCTAGGGTCTTAGCTCACTTTCAGACTGGCAGAGCACGGTTTATCATGTTGATGTCGCATATATTTTTATACCATTATGTTTTTTACAATACCTTACGTGTTTATATTTTTATGACCTCTCAATATGCGATACCTGTTGACCCTTGTTCTTTAAATGGAGGATTATTTATAAATTTTTAAATGTACGTCTTTTGATTGTTCTGCTGTTACGGTGAGTGGGAAGGTGGGCCCGTAAACCGGTTAACCACACCATTTGTTTGGCTTTTGTCAAATTAAATGACCGTCCTAAGTCGGTATCGTAATTGCACTACAATCAAATATTTTTGTAATGTGTTAAATGTTCTATTATATTATTTACATTCATGTATTGTATAGCTCCATGGTGACTTCTGCCACATAACTGAGCCGGTAACTCCTCTTTTTTCTTTTGTAGTTCTGTTTGCTATGCCCGATGTCATGCACGATGTGAATATAATTATCATGAAAATATATTATTTCCTCTTCATGGTTAATAGGTATTCATTCAATAGAACTTACCTATTGAAACGTTCACCAATCCCTGATTATTTATGATGCATATTATAGACGCATCGTGTTATGTATTGCGGAATACGTTTTTATTAATATTTTTATATTCTGTTACGTTTTCTTAACAATTTAAAAATAAAATATTTTCTATAAGATAATGAACAATTTCAACAATTTTGTATTGTTAAATTGATATCTCATCAGGTACAGCAGAGACAGGATCAGATATCTGTATAATGTATACATTATTTAGTGATATCTGTATAATGTGTACATTATTTAGTGATATCTGTGTCCTGTGTACATTATTTAGTGATATCTGTATCATGTGTACATTATTTAGTGATATCTGTATAAGGTGTACATTATTTAGTGATATCTGTATAATGTGTACATTTTTTAGTGATATCTGTATAATGTGTACATTATTTAGTGATATCTGTATGATGTGTACATTATTTAGTGATATCTGTATCTTGTGTACATTATTTAGTGATATCTGTATCATGTGTACATTATTTAGTGATATCTGTATCATGTGTACATTATTTAGTGATATCTGTATCATGTGTACATTATTTAGTGATATCTGTATCATGTGTACATTATTTAGTGATATCTGTATCTTGTGTACATTATTTAGTGATACCTGTATCATGTGTACATTATTTAGTGATATCTGTATAATGTGTACATTATTTAGTGATATCTTTATCATGTGTACATTATTTAGTGATATCTGTATCATGTGTACATTATTTAGTGATATCTGCATAATTTGTACATTATTTAGTGATATCTGTATCATGTGTACATTATTTAGTGATATCTGTATAATGTGTACATTATTTAGTAATATATTTTAAACAATCGATTAAAATTATTGTGTATAATTTACTGTGTATAATGTTTTACTGTATGCAGAGTGTTTAATGTTACATCAATATTTCCTTTAACTTGTATGATGACACCAGCTGCCTTCCATTCCACCCCATGGTGATGGACCTTTCTTGGTGCTTCCCATTCCACTCCGTGGTGATGGATCTTCCTTGGTGTCTTGCTTTATGAACTATTTCAACACATGAAATGGACCAAGTCGAAGGTGAGGAGTTTGAACATAACACGTCTATTGTGACACTGGACCCAGAGGTCTTAGTGTCTCATCCTACAAGTCTATTGAGACTAGGGACTTGGAGGTTTAGTGCCTCAATGGTGTTTTCACAGAGAATCTAAAACGTACATATGTACTTCCAATAACTCTGGATTCTTTTTTTCAACAAACAATATACTTCATATAAATACTGGACTTGCAAGGAATTATGTAAAGCACTAGATTTTCTCATGAATAATATTTTTGTGCAATTTGATGGCAAGATATATCAACAAATAGTTGGGATTCCTATGGGTACTAACTGCGCGCCTCTGATAGCAGATTTATTTCTTTATTGTTATGAGAGAGATTTTATGGTTTCTATTCAAAAATCAAAACGTTTTGACCTCATTGACAAATTTAATAATACTTGCAGATATCTGGATGACATTTTGGTTATCGACAACCCTGAATTCGAACAATTTATATCAGAAATATATCCACCAGAGCTCACATTGAATAAAGCTAATACTTGAGATAAATCTACACCTTTCTTAGATTTAAACATCAAAATTATCAACAACCTAATATATACTAATATTTATGATAAACCTGAGGATTTTGGATTTCCTATTGTAAATTTCCCTTACTTGGATGGCGATGTCCCTCGACTCCCATCATATGGTATCTATATATCTCAATTAGTTCGATTTGTCAGAGGCTGCACCGATGTTTCGGACTTTCATAAACGAAATTTACAAATTACTACTAAACTTTTAACTCAGGCCAGGGTTACAGATATCACAAGCTAAGAAAAACATTCGGCAAATTCTTCAGATCTTATTCAGAACTTCTATCTAAATTTGGAAATATTTCTTTTCAACAGTATGTATCCAATGGAATTTCCCATACTAATTTTACGGTGATCTCGTATATAAACTAAGGAAAGTAAAAGGTTCCGATAACGTTATTTTATCATGTAATAAAATAGTCAAACGTCTCCTAAATAGACAATATGATATTGAGATCATCAAAAAGACTATAGGTCTTGTATTTGGCCCCTCTACAGCCTTATGCAGACTTTTACTTGAACGTTGCACGCTGACTAACAGGGAGGTGGGGACTATATGACGGGCCTTGTCCAAACCTCTTTCAGAGGAGACATGGTCCTAAACCTCGTCCCCTCTGACTGTTAGTCGGGACTCCTACAGATCTAGGGTCTTAGCTCGCTTTCAGACTGGCAGAGCACGGTTTATCATGTTGATGTCGCATATATTTTTATACCATTATGTTTTTTACAATACCTTACGTGTTTATATTTTTATGACTTCTCAATATGCGATACCTGTTGATCCTTGTTCTTTACATGGAGGATTATTTATAAATTTTTAAATGTACGTCTTTTGATTGTTCTGCTGTTACGGTGAGTGGGAAGGTGGGCCCGTAAACCGGTTAACCACACCATTTGTTTGGCTTTTGTCAAATTAAATGACCGTCCTAAGTCGGTATCGTAATTGCACTACAATCAAATATTTTTGTAATGTGTTAAATGTTCTATTATATTATTTATATTCATGTATTGTATAGCTCCATGGTGACTTCTGCCACATAACTGAGCCGGTAACTGCTCTATTTTGTTTCATCCAACAAGTTTATTGTGCTACAGGACCTCGCGGTTTCATCCTACAAGTAAAGAGCGAAGATGTACCGAAGGGTAAACCATATCTCATATTCCATGGAATAAAAGGAAAATATCGTGTATAGTGTTATATTCAGACAAATGCGAACCCCAATAAAATCGAGGTGAGATCAGGTGCCCAGAAGGAGTAAGATTCCCCTGGTTGCAAAAAACACACGCCGCAAAAGTCCTGCAACAACCTTTCAAGTCAAGGAGGTAAATACATAAATATACATGAATACATGAAGGAGACAAGAACACGAAGTCAAATTTTCCTATTCAATGAAAGAAATGCTGCCTGCCTGAAATTCCGGTGTCGGAAACGCAGGTGAAATCAAGTATAGTCCAAAAATTAAGATGGTTATTTTGTATGGTCAGGTCCCAAAATATCGATAAGCATTCTTGAAAGAGGAATTGAAATTATGATAGATCCCTATATCGACCATAGAACTTCTTCAGTGACAATTTCAAACGTTCCTCAAAATATCCTTGTGAGAGTAGTTTCTTAGCAAGAAGCCTCGCTCTCAGGACGAAATTTTCTTATTTAGAGCATGCCCTGGCATAGCGTATAAGTTGTGAAATGAAGACGCCATATGCTGGAAAGGAAGGTATGTTGCTACTCAGAAAAGGGAGGTTGGCATTAATGAAATTGAAATCGTCAATTTTGTCATAGAGAAAGAGGTTACTAATGAACCATCGTCACTAATTTATAGGAGTATATCGAGGTATGCTGCAGAAGTTGCGCTCTCTGTTGTATCTTTTATCTCGAGTTCCTTTGCATATATGGTGTTGAGGTGATCCTCAAATACAGGGTTGTTAATGGATAACACATCATCGATGTATCTGTATGTAAAGTTGAACCGAGATGCTAATTGTTTATTGCCTTTAGAGAGCAGAGACTGTATGGATTCTGCTTCATAATAGTACAAAAATATGTCGGCCAGAAGAGGCACGCAATAAGTACCCATAGGAATGCCAACAATCTCTTGGAACACTTTCCCACCAAATATCACAAAAATATTATCTATAAAAAATTCTAACATTTGGATGATCTCTTTTTCTGTATACTTGCTGCTGGAATCAGACTGTTCCTTTACAAAATATGTGTCGTTGTGGCCTAAAACGAGATACTTATACCTGTGAATTCCTTTTTTGTTAAAGAAGGCGTTTTGAATTATAGATATTATTCTGTTCTTAAGCTTTTGATGAGGAATGGTTGTATAAAGAGTCGAAAAGTCAAAAGATTTTATGCTAGTGACAATATTGAAAATAGGAGATTTTAAGTGCACTAGAAGTTCCTTGGAATTCTTTAGGATTTACATCTGATTGATTCCGCTTCTCGAGTAAGCAGTAGAGTAGTGTTTCTAAAACCATATTTGATTTTTGTTAGAATTGTGGTGAGTAACATGGAAAGAGGCTTGGTGGAACACTTGGAAGATCCAGCCATGAATCGATGGTTATATGGAGTTTTATGCATGTAAAGATGATGGATAAATCCATACCATAAGTCCAAAAATCATGAAACAAGAAGACATACAAAATCAGTGCAAATGAAAACCAAGTGGAAAATTATAACAAAATATGTCTGTTTGAAGAGCATATGTGAAGCCCTATGATGGAGTGAGATCAGGTGAACGGGGAGAGTGAGCATCTCCTGCTTGCTAGCAACACACATCACATACACCCAGTAGAAAGAAGCAAATCGTGTAAATTCCATATATATTTGTATATGGAAAAGTCAAAGTAGGTAACCTTCTAGAATAGAAGGTTTCAAATCTGTGTAAAATGATCGGAATCGGTCTCAGTCCAGAATATCATTTAAAAGTCTGGATAACGAGATATCATATGGAGTAATAAGAGTCTCGTAACGACCATAGAACTTCCTCAGTGACGTTGCTAAGCTAGCACATATATAACCCTGGTTGAGTGGCTTATCTGAAAGTCGCCTAGCACTCAGAACAAAGTCATTGTAATTTGAACATGCTCTGGAATAACGTATTAACTGAGATATAGATACGCCTTATGCCGGCGATGATGGAATGTTGCTACTTATGAAAGGAAAGTTTGCAATAGCGAAATTGAAATCGTCACGTTTGTCATAGAGTGAGGTGTTCAATTGACCATTAATGTCGAAGGACAACATATTATCTAAATACGAATAAGAATTACTACTTTCTGTGGTTTCTTTGACCTCCAGTTCACTTGGATAGATGATGCTAAGGTTTTCCGCGAATGAAAGATTATTAATTGAAAGCAAATCATCTATATATCTGTAAGTAATGAAGCCAAGAGTGAATGTATTTAGCTACGTATGAGTAAAGGAATATGTCAGCCAGAAGCGGAGTACAGTTAGTGCCCATTGGAATGCCGACAACTTGTTGAAAAACCTTTCCTCCAAACACCACAAAAATGTTATCGATAAGAAAGTTCAACATCTGGATGACATCTGTTTCAATGTATTTATTTTTGGAATCAGAATTTTCCCTAACAAAGTAAGTTTTATCGTGGCCTATTACTATATATTTGAATTTGCGGCTTCCGTTTTTACTATTAAATGCATTTTGAATAAATTCCGCTAATTTGTTTTTAATTTCTGATGATGGAACGTTGTGTAAAGAGTCGAAAAGTCAAAAGACTTGATGGAGTGAATTTTAGAAAAACTTTTTGATTTTAGATGTTCTAACAACTCTTTTGAATTTTAAAGATCCACATTTGATTAATTTCACTAATGGAATATACTGTTCCGCAATACCTATGAAGGCAGATTTAATTTCTGATAATATTTTTTGAGTAGCATCGATACATCATTGGAATCCAAAAAGGTATAGTAACTTGAGATCGGATTCATTTGTAGTAATACCAAACGAACTGAGAACTGACTTCTGATGATTATATACTTATGAAGGAGACAGATTTGTTATTGTGTAAGTTAGATTACCAGGCGTTGAAAAAAGACCAAGCTCTTCTATAAGGCATTTAATATGATATACCTTACATACGAATGTGTAATTGTTAGCTGCCTTTTCAGCAGGAAAAATAATGAAATTCTCGTGAAGTCGAGAAAGTTCTATAACGACACTGGAGTCACAAAATTTAGAATAATGTTTGTTCTTGAAAAACTGACTTAGGCTTTGAACTCTTTTCTTTAACAGACTTCTGATCGACTTCAGCCATTCAGAAAGAGTGTCTGATTCAACCTTCTCTCTCTTAGCATTCTGTTATGTCATGATTTCTGTTGTGGTGTTAGAGTCTCATCCTATAATTCCCACAAGACCTCGAGGTGTTAGTGTGTCATCCTATAAGTCTACTTTGACACAAGACACAAGAAATTTTCAAAATCGAAAGACATCTTTTTTATTTTATTAAAGTATTCTGTATAAGTTTTATGAAAATCCATTCACGATTACTAAAGTTATTGTCCCATAGAAACTACCATTCTCTCCATGAAAACAAAAAAGTCCCATTACTCTGTAATGACAAGACATATTTTATTCAAAATTGAAAGGGCTTTTCCTTCTTTTACATTTTCTAAGCATTCTTTTCAAGTTTCATGAAAAACCGTTAACGTTTACTCAAGTTATTCCAAAGAAACTGCCATTACCCTATCAATGTCAAATATGAAAGTCCCTTAACTCTGCAAAGAGAATGTGGACTTTTTTTAACAATCAAAGGGTCTTCCTTTATGTTATTTAAGCATTCTGTATCAGTTTCATGAAAAACCACTGACGTTTAGTAAAGTTATCGCGTCACATAGCAGTCAGACAGACGGACATCGTCATATCATAATACGTACCGTCTATGACGGGCGCATAAAATAGGAAAATAAACAGTAAAAGGAATTTATCTTAAACCTGTTTGAAAATAAAACAATTTACAGATCTTATTTTACCATCCATTTTGTAGGGAATTTAGTATAGAGGTCCGATTTGACAACAGTTTATCCTATCCGATGAAATAATAATACTGCAACCCTATTTCTATCATTCTGGGCTTACTTCTTGCTGGATCACTATAATTCACATCAAGCCCTACCTTAATAATGAAATAGATCATATAAAACAGGATGTGTAAGATTATGCCCTTCCTCCATTTTTTGTTTACTGATACTTATGTACAAAAGAAAAAAGAGGAGTTACTGGCTCAGTTATGTGGCAGAAGTCACCATAGAGCTATACAATACATGAATATAAATAATATACTAGAACATATAACACATTACAAAAATATTTGATTGTAGTGCAATTACGATACCGACTTAGGACGGTCATTTAATTTGACAAAAGCCAAACAAATGGTGTGGTTAACCGGTTTACGGGCCCACCTTCCCACTCACCGTAACAGCAGAACAATCAAAGGACGTACATTTAAAAATTTATAAATAATCCTCCATGTAAAGAACAAGGGTCAACAGGTATCGCATATTAGGTCATAAAAATATAAACACGTAAGGTATTGTAAAATACATAATGGTATAAAAATATATGCGACATCAACATGAAAAACCGTGCTCTGCCAGTCTGAAAGCGAGCTAAGACCCTAGATCTGTAGGAGTCCCGACTAACAGTCAGAGGGGACGAGGTTCAGGACCATGTCTCCTCTGAAAGAGGTTTGGACAAGGCCCGTCATATAGTCCCCACCGCCCTGTTAGCGTGCAACGTTCAAGTAAAAGTCTGCATAAGGCTGTAGAGGGGCCAAATACAAGACCTATAGTCTTTTTGATGATCTCAATATCATATTGTCTATTTATAAGACGTCTGATTATTTTATTACATGATAAAATAACGTTATCGGAGCCTTTTACTTTCCTTAGTTTATATACGAGATCACCGTAAAAATAAGGATGGGAAATTCCATTGGATACATACTGTTGAAAAGAAATATTTCCAAATTTAGATAGAAGTTCTGAATAAGATCTGAAGAATTTGCCGAATGTTTTTCTTAGCTTGTGATATCTGTAACCCTGAGTTAAAAGTTTAGTAGTAATTTGTAAATTTCGTTTATGAAAGTCCAAAACATCGGTGCAGCCTCTGACAAATCGAACTAATTGAGATATATAGATACCATATGATGAGAAACAAACGTCATTCAATTGGTGTGGCTAACCGGTTTACGGGCGCCCACCTTCCCATTCACCAAGAAAACAGCACAATCAAAGGGCACACATTTAAAAATTTATAAATAATCCTCCATATAGAGAACAAGGATCAATAGATGTCTCAAGAATAGAGGTCATAAAACTTTATTACACACAAAAAATTTATAGAATAATATGTTGCTATCAAAAATTTGTAAGGCGACATCAACATAAGTAAATCCTAGCTCAGATCCTTGATCAATAGGAGTCCTGACTAACAGTCAGAGGGGACGAGGATCAGGACCTTGTCTCCTCTGTAAAGGTTTGGACAAGGCCCGTGATAGAGTCCTTACCGCCATGTTAGTCAGCGTGCAACACTCAAGCAAAAGTCTGCATTTAGTTGTAGAGGGACCCAATACAAGAACTATGGTCTTAGCGATGTCGAAGGCGTTTAATAATTATAGAACCCGCTGATATGAAATTCTTGGAACCTTTGACCCTTCTTAGTTTGTACACTGGATCACCAATGAAATTAGAATGGGATATTCCGCTGGATGCGTATTGTTCAAAAATCATTTTTCCAAATTTAGATCAAATGTCTGAATAAGATCTTTGACCTCATTGACAAATTTAATAATATTTGCAGATATCTGGATGAAATTTTGGTTATCGACAACCCTGAATTCGAACAATTTATATCAGAAATATATCCACCAGAGCTCACATTGAATAAAGCTAATACTTGAGATAAATCTACACCTTTCTTAGATTTAAACATCAAAATTATCAACAACCTAATATATACTAATATTTATGATAAACGTGAGGATTTTGGATTTCCTATTGTAAATTTCCCTTACTTGGATGGCGATGTCCCTCGACTCCCATCATATGGTATCTATATATCTCAATTAGTTCGATTTGTCAGAGGCTACACCGATGTTTTGGACTTTCATAAACGAAATTTACAAATTACTACTAAATTTTTAACTCAGGGTTACAGATATCACAAGCTAAGAAAAACATTCGGCGAATTCTTCAGATCTTATTCAGAACTTCTATCTAAATTTGGAAATATTTCTTTTCAACAGTATGTATCCAATGGAATTTCCCATCCTAATTTTTACGGTGATCTCGTATATAAACTAAGGAAAGTAAAATGCTCCGATAACGTTATTTTATCATGTAATAAAATAGTCAAACGTCTCCTAAATAGACAATATGATATTGAGATCATCAAAAAGACTATAGGTCTTGTATTTGGCCCCTCTACAGTCTTACGCAGACTTTTACTTGAACGTTGCACGCTGACTAACAGGGAGGTGGGGACTATATGACGGGCCTTGTCCAAACCTCTTTCAGAGGAGACATGGTCCTGAACCTCGTCCCCTCTGACTGTTAGTCGGGACTCCTACAGATCTAGGGTCTTAGCTCGCTTTCAGACTGGCAGAGCACGGTTTATCATGTTGATGTCGCATATATTTTTATACCATTATGTTTTTTACAATACTTTACGTGTTTATATTTTTATGACCTCTCAATATGCGATACCTGTTGACCCTTGTTCTTACATGGAGGATTATTTATACATTTTTGGATTATTTATACATTTTTAAATGTATGTCCTTTGATTGTTCTGCTATTACGGTGAATGGGAAGGTGGGCCCGTAAACCGGTTTACCACACCATTTGTTTGGCTTTTGTCAAATGACCGTCCTAAGTCGGTATCGTAATTGCACTACAATCAAATATTTTTGTAATGTGTTATATGTTCTAGTATATTATTTATATCCATGTATTCTATAGCTCCATGGTGACTTCTGCCACATAACTGAGCCAATAACTCCTCTTTTTTCTTTCAATTGACCCTCCTAAGTCGGTATCGTAACCGCAGCACAATTTAATATTTTTGTAAAGTCGTTTTTCAGTGTATATTCTATTTTTATCATGTTTTGTGTGCATGTCCTTGGTGAATTTTGTCATACAGATGTCTCCAGTTTTCTCTTCAAATGGCCCATGATAGACAATATCCATATTTTGTCTTTTTAGAGGTTCCGTTTGATTACTGCTCGATATCTGAGCATTTCGCCTGATTACGATTATAAAAATAATGGAATTCCTGGGAAGGTGTAACTAAAATGCAATACTTAGAGAGCGTTTCTTCAGAATTGAACAATTGGGCACTGCACTGACGGAAATACTCCATGAGAACATAAAAACATCGCAAGGATTTTGCCATTGTTGGACAGACAGACTGGAAGCATCACAACAAAATGGTTCCATGAAAGAGAAAACAGAAGACATCTGACAAAGCTGTATGACACAAATCACCAAGGACCTGCACACAAAAAATGACAATAGCAGAATATACATGAAGAGGAAATAGATTAGCTTTAGGTCTGTACAAATTTTATTACATTATGAAATGATATATTTCATAAGACGGTCTTTTATGATACATTGTATATTAAGATGTGCTTTCAATATTAGATTATATTGACAGAAGAGTTTACTGGGTAGATGCTATTCAGCATTCAGTATATTTCTTCTGTAAGATATGATGGATGAAGCTTTAATTCCATTTGGTTGTATTCAGGGTAAGTAAACTTAATATCGTCTGTGACAAAATCGTAATATGTATATAACAACTTCTTTGACCAGATGTCTTAAATATTAAGTTTCTTATTACTATGTTGAAGTTTGGCTAAATATTATTAATAATGAAAATTATATGATCAAAAGATATTATGTTTCATAATTTATGCGACAATAAACAATAAACTTTCTGATGTTGTCGTAATCTAGTAGTAATTTTCCACGATATACAGTCAGTCAGTGTTTTATAAGTATGGAAAAAGAATCATAATAACTTACTGTATAAATCATCTAGAGCTAGTACACTTAGCCATGAAAAACTATGACATCATTACAAAAGTAATGCGCTAATTACTTGTAGTTTATTGTGATTAAATCGGAAAGATAATGTGCCATTATATTCATGTGCTACAATGTATAATCGTACTTTGAATTGTCAGTCATCACTTCAGTTTTCAGTCATGTATGAGTTATTAAACTGTCAGCAAAGGTGAAGAATGTAGATATAAACGATGACACTTATTCTGCGTAATCATAGTCAAGGTCAGTTGGGAATTACATGAGATAACGCACGCTATCAAGACTATATACAGAAGTGGCGGTATGGCGCTATGTTCACTGTGTTGACGTTTATATACATACTGGATTTTTTTCCTTATCATGACTGAAATCATAATATCAAGACACAGATACGGAGTTAGTATCTAAACATGTAGGCTAAAATGCTTTCACAGTATGGTTCATACTTTAATACTAAACTTATGGCTAAGGTTTATAGTCAAGAAATGGGTTCAACATAACATATCAACAAGTTGTGCCTGTGATTACTAGTGCTGACACTTATGTTGCACAATCATTGCATTTTAATGTTATCCAATCCAATCAAACAAATGGTACAACTATTACAGTACACTCCAGGTGTTTTTGACAAAAATCAGAAATCCTGGTATTTTTATTTCAAGTGTTTTTTGATAAAAATAAAAAAAATCAAGGTGTTTTTTTAAATCGCCCCTAGTTGAACCATCCAAGTTGTTCCCCTATTGTAGGAGATGTGAAATCACTCAGACTTTAATTTCACCTTTAGTCTGTAGATCTGCATAATACTCTGTGAAGTAGTTAATTTGAACGGCAGTGGAGTGGAAATTCTAGACTATATATGACGACGTGTCAATATATATATATATATATATATATATATATATATATATATATATATATATATATATATATATATATATATATATATATATATATATATATATATATATATATATATATATATATATATATATATATATATAATCTTAATTGTATACATTTATTACTAATTTATATTTGCAAATGAATGTGACTGAAAAATTAGAAAATACTACTAGTAGTGATTTATTATCCCTATCGGCCGCAAAATGATACAAAAACCGTATCTTCGACAAAGAAAAGTTCTGTGCCACAAAATTCAAACTCAGTTTGTAGGTGTTGGTAAAAGAGATTTGTACGATATTTCAGTCCATTATCTTAAAAGATATGTAGAAAAGTGCGGAAAATTTTACGTCTGCAGAAAAACTGACAAACAACTTTATTAAAAGTATATTCCCGCGGCTATTTTTGCGTGGACAACAAGATTTAAAATGTATTCTTTTTCATTACATATGATGATACTTTCATAAGAAAGTAGACATCTGAACTATAATTATTGATGTGAAAGTAATAAACTACAAAGACATTCTTTATTGAAGTTCAGTCTCACGTGTTTAATTCATATCGTTCGCTGAAGTGGATTAACAATTGTAACGTGGTACGTATTTTGCCACATTTATTTATATTCTGTTGCGAGCGTAATATTAAAAGTTGACAGTGCTATCACAGCCGATCAAGTATGTCTAACGCAGATGTGGGGGATAACGTTATCCTGCAATCTGGTGAATATTTTTGATAACTTAATCGAATTCTCCGAGTAACTGTTTTTATTAATGATTATCTCGTCAACATTTGTTATGGGTGCGTAAAATCCTAAATAACAACAAAGCCAAAACTACTATTTAAAACTTTTGTTCCGTTTTCATTAATCCACTTTCGTAAAAACGTATTTCTTGTCTATTTCTCCAATTAACTTCTGAAGTAACCTGAATAGTCTTGTCTCTGGGTTTCCACCGATTCTGTTATCCTGATTGGTTATGTTGTTTTACCAGACTTGTAACGGCTACAAGCCGACCCTTGACAATTCTTTGACACCCATTGCCAAATGTATGCCGAGAAAAGGATAATAGTCATCAGTAATGCGCGTCTAAAACGCCTTCGCGTTAAAATCACTCGGAACTCTCGATTTTTAAAGCCAGATTACACCCAAGGACGTCTCTACAAAAGGCGATTTTAACATTGGAATCGCAGCGTGCTACCTGCGTCATTTCGCACTTGTTTTTAATATGTCGTTTCTAAAAGTATGATTTTCATCTACAATTCAAATTAACAGCAAATTTTTCATCTCCGTACATGTGGCGGTGCCAGTATATAGTGGCTGGAAAGTACTAGAAATCCATCAAATGTCCACAACTAAGTTCACACACCTCTCCTCATCTCCGATCAAGATTTTGTAGAGTTGAGCGGCTTCTGTGAGTTCCATCGCGGCGCTTTTACTACCATACGCCAATACAGTTAGGGATTTTTCCATCACAAGTCAAAGCATTGCTGTACAGGGAAATTAATTTAGGAGTTACGGACTGACCTATAGCGAGCGAACTTGTCAAATCAACGACCCCCCCCCCCCCAACCCCATCTTTCTCCCTATCAGGGCAGGCTTGGATATAGGGGTTAAGCTCATCGACTATTCGGGTACAATTACCGCATTTTGCCACTAATTTTAAATGATGGATACGATCAAATGGGATGATGATATGCATAATCGTATCCCGTGAAGTAAGAAAATAATACGATCGTACACGAAAGGAATATGTTAAGAGAAACGGTTAGAAAAAAGGGAGGGGATTGGAGCGTTTCGGAAAAACCTTTCCTGTCTGTTTAGGTAAAACAGCAAACAGTCCAGGTAACTTTACGACTGGAGTACGCATGTTATATAATTTCAACTGTTCCGACATGCAATAGCCGTTTGACTTATGAGACTGATTAATACACCCACCGAACTTTAGGTTGACTCTATCCAGTAAAGTAAGAAGATACGATTGTATTCGGAAGGAAAATGTTAGGAGATAAGAAAAAAGGGGGAAGGGTAGGTAAAAGAGCAACTTTCAAGGTTCCTTTGCGACTCAAGTAAGCATGTTATGTTATTATTTATTGTTCTGGGATCACCTTGGCCGTGAATATGAGTTTGATCTCTGGCAGTTATCCATATACCGATTTGGTATCGTACCGCGATCGTATCTATGAAGACGACTATTTTTGAAGGGAATATGCTTGGAAAAAAGAGGAGTGGATTGGGGTGGGGCCTGGATTTGAACAATATTCCTTATCATAGCTGTTTTGTAAAAGGCGAAAAAGTCGAGGTTACTCTACGACTAGCGCACGTATGTTCTGTCATGTCTATTGTTCTCAGATCTTCAAGGTAGTGATCAATATACAAATGGACTTGGTAAAATTTATTTAATCATGTAAAGGAAAAAGACAATGAATAATGATTTTCAGATTACTTCAAATAATTGTAAACATTTTCAAAAGTTTGTGATTGCTCCAAAATGGGACATGCACGTCACCAGGAAAAATAAAAAAGAAGAAATCAGAAAAAAGTACAAAAAGGTTAATGGGTACATGTAAATCAGTCTTGATCGTACATTAATATTTCAAAATCGGAATATGTTTATTAGAGCAATCTATATTTCATATCATTTCATGTGTAATGTGAAGTTATTTGTTTTTAATGTCGGCTTCATAGTACTGAACCTACAATATATGCATTATGCCTGTTGGAAAAAGTAAAACCAGCAGACACAAGTAATTTTACCTCAGCTTAGGGGTATTGCAGTTATATACAATTAGCCAGATAAGGGGATAACTATCAGTAGGTCTACATGGGTGAGTGGAATATATTTACAGGTAAATTCCCACTCAACCCCCCCCCCCCAAAAAAAACACTGTGATTTCTGATTTTTTGCCCACAGTGTTTTTTATTTTTATCAAAAGCACCTGGACTGTACTGTATCTTCCGTATATATATATGCGCATAGTTTAAAAATGCACCACACACTGTACAATTTTATTTCGCCATAAAATGAATGAAAAAGTTTAATCTCGCTAAAACCAACGATGACAATTACCCTCATTTAATCTAGTTCACATAAATAACTATAGCAAAGTGCAACTTAAAGTATCATATATTTGCGCTGAACAACATGCCATTGATAATAATGCAACCTTCAAATCTAAAATGGTATAGACTAACATATACAACAAAACTCTTAAACGACTTCGATCAATTTCTAATTGATCATGTTGTAAGAAATTATCCCAAGTTTTGAATATTGAGATAAGAACGAGTATAGATTTCCTATATGCTTATCATAACATGTAATACTGAATACATCGTTTTTGATATTTCAACCATACAACCACTTTTTAACTCTAGAAACATCTACACAATTATAACGAAGTATGAGACGAGTACTTCACCTTCTTGAACTATACAGTTACTAGATTGATATTGCGCAGTTATTTCTTATACTTTCATCATGTCTAATTATGTATATGGAAATCCGCTTTTGTCACGGTATAAAACCGGAGATAACTAATTGTTTCACTACTTTTAAATTGTTTCTATTCATAGAGGAAATGCTGTTAATATTGGTATTCCTTTTGACTGTGCCCCATATTATTTACGGTACGTATTGAATTATTATTATAATCAGGTATTTCCTATTCAATGTTAAGAATAAATTTTACCCTTTTAAAGTGAACTTTCCTTTGAAATAATCTTTTCCTTTCCATATACGATTTATGTCACAGACACGCGATAGAAATTTTATTGCGCAATGCCTTGTATGTTTTTACGTTTACTTCAATCATTAATTGCAAAACTTTATGAAATAGTGGAATGTACAGTTTCAACGTGAATATTATTTTCAAATGGTGTTCTGTGAGGTACAAGTATGGACAAGATAGTCTAAATGCACACTTAATTTTGTATACTGTATATCCCCTGATATTTTTATTTATCTGTGTTTTACTTCATATCATTATAAACTAAACCAATAGTGTTTTATGCCAAATCATTATTACTCATTATTATCATAATGACGGCACCTGTCCGATGCAGCGCTTTTCCCCTTTTTAATGACTGAAACTGTCCGGTGCATCGCTTTCCCCATTATAATGACGGCACAAGTCCGGTGCAACGCTTTCAACTTTATAATGACGGCCCCTGTCCGGTGCATCGCTTTCCCCATTATAATGACGGCACCTGTCCGATGCAGCGCTTTTCCCCTTTATAATGACTGAAACTGTTCGGTGCATCTCTTTCCCCATTATAATGACGACACGTCTCCGGTTCATCTCTTTTCCCATTATAATGACTTGTCCGATGCAGCGGTTTCCCTTTTTAATGATGGCACATGCTAGGTGCAGCGCTTTCCCCTTTATAATAAAGGCACCTGCCTGGTACAGCACTTTCCTCTTTATAATAACGGCACCTGCCTGGTACAGCACTTTCCCCTTTATAATGTTGGCACATATTACGGTCCAGTGCTTTCCTCTTTATACTGACGGCACCTGTCCAATGCAGCGTTTAATCTTTTAAAACTGATGACACATATGCGGTGCAGCACTTTCCCTTCATAATAACAGCAACTGTCCGATTCATCGCTTTTGCCCTGTATAATGACGGCTACTGTCCAGTTCATCGCTTTCCCTTTTGTAATGACGGCAACTGCTCACTGCATCGATTTCCACTTTGTAATGACGGCAACTGTCCAGTGTATCGCATTCCACTTTGTAATGACGGCAACTGTCCAGTGCATCGCTTTTCCTCCTTTTAATGACAGCAACTGTCCGGTGCATCGCTTTATCCCTTTATAATGACAGAAACTGCCCAGTACATCGATTTCCCTTTTATAATAACCGCAAATGTCCGGTACATCGCTTTCCCCTTTATAATAACGGCAATTGTCCGGTGCATCGCTTTCCCTTTATAATGACGGCAACTGTCCTGTGAAACGTTTTTCATTGTATAATGAAAGTCATTTTGCTCAAATAAATGCATTCATACTTTGCAAAGGTATGATACTTGATTTTACCTAACCTTTATCATGTGAAATAGCTACCAGCATTCGCTGAATATTTTATATTTTGATACATAGTGGTTTTAGTTGCAAAGGTAAGACAATAAACAGTATGACACTAAAGAAAATGTATATTGAAATATTTTACCCATCAGGCTTTTTTGACAATAGATCATTTGACAACACCTGCTAGTAAAGAGTTCAGAACAGGTGCCCTTTTTACTACAGTTTATTTGAAGGAAACACACTATTTAATAGTGCACTACTCTTTCAATAATCCTCGGTGTTACTCATTTTTGACTCATTAAAAAGAGCTGTAAAGGATACTATTACAATTTAATTCATTACATTATCTTAAAATTAGTCAATTAAAAAAGGATTCACTGGATGATGACGCCCCCATCTCTAGTGTTCATTCCATACAGTGAGTCGATGATGACGCTTTCTCTGTTGTTCATTCCATACAGTGAGTCGATGATGACGCTCTCTCTCTCTGTTGTTCATTCAATACAGTGAGTCGATGATGACGCTCTCTCTCTGTTGTTCATTCCATACAGTGAGTCGATGATGACGCTCTATCTGCTGTTCATTCCATACAGTGAGTCGATGATGACGCTCTTTCTGTCGTTCATTCCATACAGTGAGTCGATGATGACGCTCTTTCTGTTGTTCATTCCATACAGTGAGTCGATGACGCTCTTTCTGTTGTTCATTCCATATAGTGAGTGGCATGAATATATGACTGCGGAATACATGTTATTCCATATATGCTGTCCAAACTTCGAGTTATACTAATTTAACAACTATTATGGTATCATATGAGTGTCACGGTCATTTGGAATGCTTATTCCTCCATGGCACCTAATCCCACCCCTAGTTCTTCCATGGAACCGTAGTATGCAATATCACTAGTTGGTATAATAGAATGGATCTTTCTATCGTAGAATGGATTTGTCAGATGTCTTCTGTTTTCTCTTTCTTATTGACTGCCGCTCGATATCTTTACATGTTAATTACTCGCATAGACATATTCATTATTTGAACAATATATTGTGTGTAATAAATATAGAAAATATATACCTTATAATTTTGTGCACCAGATGCGCATTTCGACAACTTTTGTCTCTTCAGTGATGCTCGTGGCCGAATGGTTGGAATTCTCATATATAAATATTTGAAAAGCAGTATTGAAAAAGTGAACCAAAGAATCAATCTAAGGACAGAGCTATGCATGAGGGAGATACTCCTTAGTTTTAGAGTGACTTACATAATTTTATGACAGAAAATTTTAAATATATATTTTAAGTCAGTACAAAAGCACTGAAAACTAGACTTATGATGCCCTCGGGTACTATCAGCAGTGACACCGGCCTAGTGGTTATAATAAATATAGAAAATATATACCTTATAAATCCATTTAAACTGCATCGGACGAGACAATACTCTCAGGCGACCCAACCTCTATTTCCTTTTCGAATTTCTTGGAACATCGAATACTTGAAGTCAGCATTGAAATTGGTAACAAGACTTTACACGACAAGACAAGACAAGAGCTCACTTGATATAATATTCACTGTGATGGCAAAGTGATGGACAAAACCAACATAGTAGGTATTATAAAACCGAAGAGCATACACCTAGTAAAAAGTAAAAACAAATAGAAAACAAACCAAAAAGCATTTTCCAAGGAGCATAAGGGAATCGGGAATGAGATAAGGCGACGAAAGATTGCTTTTTACTGTCGTTGCCTTTACTTTCAGACCCCTGGAATAGATTATGCAATCCGTAAATGTATGATTCTTAATCGAAAATACGTATATATCTGTATGTGACGTTCAACCAATTGACTAATTGCTTCTACCCTTTAAGGAGAAAAGACTGAATGTATTTTGCTTCGTATGAATAAAGAAATATGTCGGCTAAGAGTGGGGGCACAGGTGGTGCTCATTGCAATGCCAAACATTTGCTTGAAAACTTTTCATCCAAACACCACAACATTTTATCGTTCAGATAGTTCAACATTATGATGGCATCTGTATTTGTATACTGATGTTAAGAATCAGAATTTCACCTGACAGATGAACTTTATTTCAGTTTTTGTTTTTCATGTTTTACAAGAATAAATTAGAATTTACGGCTGCTATTTTACTAGTAAAAGCGTTTTTGATAATTTCGAAATGTATGTCTTGTGTATTTTTGATAAGGCATAGTGATCGTGGTGTGAGGTGAGAAAAATGCAGTGACTCGATAGAGTTAATTTTGTTCGACACTTCTTTTGAAAGTCTTATGCTCCACAATTGATAAATACCACTACTAGAATACATTGCTTACAGATTTTCTTTATTTAATTCGTGATAGAGCTTTTTGTAAGATCGATACAGATTTTAAGGGACACCACATTGTTGGTAGAGACTTGTGCTTTTTTAACTTCAAAACCATTGAACGGAATTTGATGGAACATGGTAATAATTTACACACGGTTTACATTTCTTTATTTCGCTAGGACTGTCATACAACCGGAAGAGGGGGTTGGGATTTATGTTCGATTTGAATAAGAAATAAAAGATATAGAAAGTGATACTCTTACAGAAGAATTTTTCCATTTTTTTCTCTTCTGCTCAAGGTTCTCAACTGAGTGTCTTTTGTATCCTTAATGTATTTTGGAGCACGTTGTCTAATCTCTGTTGTAATGAGTTCTAGTTTGTCCACCGTGCTACATTGGTTAACTAACGTGCATACTAATTAATGTAATTTATATGAATTTCTTAAGATTGAAATAAAGCAAATGTGTTTTAAGCCATATGGTAAAGAAATCTTTTCCATATCCCTTTGTAGCCTCCTGTAGCAATAAAGAATTTCAATGTCTTAATGGCAGATGTATTCCTGAAAAATGGCAATGTGATGTAGCTGATGATTGTGGTGACAACAGTGACGAGTTAGATTGTCGTAAGAATTATATTTCAGTTGCATTAGGTAGAATGATAAATAAATGAATTTAAAGCAATACACACACATTTCGACAACTGTGTCTCTTCAGTGATGCTCAATGCCAAAACTGTTGTAATTCAAAATAATATATTTGAAAAGCAAATTAATTACCAAATTCACATAAAGAACCCATTAACAAAGGACAAAATTTACACGAAGGAGATACATGTAAGTTTAAGAAAGATTTACAAAATTTTATTTTAGCAAATTCGTAGTATATAAATGGGTCAGTGCAAATGCGCTGAAAACTTTACTGATAGTACAGGGAGAAGGGATCATTATACCAAAATTGGACGTTTGCTTATTGCAGTAGACCATGAAGTAATTGCCATTTGTACAACTGAATTTTGTTGTACACATCTTCATACCTATGTTTGAATATCAGGATGATTTGTTGACCACTTTGTCGGGCAAAACTCAAACCACTTAATTCTGCAAAGAAACCATTCAATATCATTTAAGTAATAGATTGATAAAACTAGCCCATATCCTGAAGTATTAATATGAGAACACACAAACTAGCCCATATCATGAAGTATTAATATGAGAACACACAAACTAGCCCATATCCTGAAGTATTAATATGAGAACACATTAACTAGATCATATCCTGAAGTATTAATATGAGAACACACAAACTAGCCCATATCCTGAAGTATTAATATGAGAACACACAAACTAGCCCATATCCCGAAGTATTAATATGAGAACACACAAACTAGCCCATACCCTGAAGTATTAATATGAGAACTCACAAACTAGCCCATATCATGAAGTATTAATATGAGAACACACAAACTAGCCCATATCCTGAAGTATTAATATGAGAACACACAAACTAGCCCATACCCTGAAGTATTAATATGAGAACACACAAACTAGCCCATATCCTGAAGTATTAATATGAGAACACACAAACTAGCCCATATCATGAAGTATTAATATGAGAACACACAAACTAGCCCATACCCTGAAGTATTAATATGAGAACACACAAACTAGCCCATATCCTGAAGTATTAATATGAGAACACACAAACTAGCCCATATCCTGAAGTATTAATATGAGAACACACAAACTAGCCCATATCCTGAAGTACACAACTGAACACACAAACTATGTTTATAGCTTACCCAACTTAAAAATAGCTTTCAGACGTGTCAACATCTGTCTTTTCTTTGCTCGTTCAAGTTAACAAGTACAATTGGCAATAAAAACTACAAGATAACAAGATATAGGAAGAGTGCTACAAACTTAATTTACGTATTAAAGAGCAAATGATTGATGTAAGGATTACCTTATATAAGTCACGTGAATAAACCCCTTATCAAATATATATATCTATCTATATATATATATATATATGTATATCATTATGGGCACGACTATTTCGTTACAAAATTTCCATGAAATTTCCAGAAACATATATCAGCTCGTAAATAAATATTTCCTATCTGTATTTCTAGTGTTGGAATCGCACAATTTTACAAAACTACTCAACTAAGATTTTAGGCGTATTTTCAGTACTATATCTCTATGTAAGTTAGATACTATCAGGTCAACGTCTATTGCAAGAAACGGTAATGGCTATACGGTAAACGTCGCCACGGATATACACAGCAAACACGATTAAACACATAAAAGGAATCACAAAAATATTGGATTATAATGTACTTTCCGTACTGACTATGGAGGGTCATTTGAATTGACAATCTACACTAATATGGTATAGTTAATCGGATTACAGGCACACTTTTGACACATACCAAAAGCAATACAATCTACAATACACATTTAAAAATCCTCCATGCAGAAAACAAGTATAAACAGGCCATCTAAATTGAGAAAATGAAATATTATATTTGCACCAATAGTATTGTGGAATAAAATCTTCGTATCAAATTTATTAATTGGCCTCAACGCGAGCCAACCTTGCTCTGATGTCGAGCTATGCTCCCTGATCTGTAAGAATAATTTTCTAATATCATTGCATCTTCGTTATTTCTTATCATACCCTTTCTGCATACTTACATTTGATACAATGGCTGTTGGAAAAATAACGCCTAATACAAAAAGTAAAACCAGATTTCGTTGGCTAAGAAAATTATTTTGTGTTAGAGTTAGTAGTATAATCTGTAGTTAGTAGTATAATATTGAGATCATCAAAAAGACTATAGGTCTTGTATTTGGCCCCTCTACAGCCTTATGCAGACTTTTACTTGAACGTTGCACGCTGACTAACAGGGCGGTGGGGACTATATGACGGGCCTTGTCCAAACCTCTTTCAGAGGAGACATGGTCCTGAACCTCGTCCCCTCTGACTGTTAGTCGGGACTCCTACAGATCTAGGGTCTTAGCTCGCTTTCAGACTGGCAGTGCACGGTTTATCATGTTGATGTCGCATATATTTTTATACCATTATGTGTTTTATGTGTTTATATTTTTATGACCTCTCAATATGCGATACCTGTTGACCCTTGTTCTTTACATGGAGGATTATTTATAAATTTTTAAATGTACGTCCTTTGATTGTTCTGCTGTTACGGTGAGTGGGAAGGTGGGCCCGTAAACCGGTTAACCGGTTTGGTTTTTGTCAAATTAAATGACCGTCCTAAGTCGGTATCGTAATTGCATTACAATCAAATATTTTTGTAATGTGTTATATATTCTAGTATATTATTTATATTCATGTATTTTATAGCTCCATGGTGACTTCTGCCACATAACTGAGCCAGTGACTCCTCTTTTTTCTTAGTAGTATAATTTGTAGTTACATTAATTGATTACGGTAAAACCGAAGTCATAATCGGGAAAAGTCATGATTAATTTGAATGGTGTAATATTCTGGACTGAGACCGATTCCGACCACTTTACACAGATTTGACACCTTCTATACTAGAAGGTTACCTACTTCGACTTCTCCATATATAAATACATATGGAATTCACACGATTTGACTCTTTCTACGGGGTATATGTGACGGGTGTTGCTAGCAAGCAGGAGATGCTCACTCTCCCCGGGCACCTGATCTCACTCCATCACAGGGGTTCACATATGCTCTTCAAGTAGACATATTTTGTTATTTTCCATTTGTTTTTCATTTTCACTGATTTTGTATGTCCTATGATTTCATGATTTTTGGACTTGTGGTTTGGATTTATCCATCATCTTTACATTGTAGTATAACAATACAAACGATTTAACAACAACACATATCAGACAATGATATTGTAGACTTCAAACGGTGTAACGAAAGTTTGTAAAAGTAACTTTTGACGACAAAGATTATGTTCTATCGAATACTGGTTAACATGATCAAAGTAAAAAGTAAAAAAATAATGAAAATATGACAAATCTTGCCACGCACATGCAGAGCAAACAATAATAAGCACATCAAAAGTCATCTCAAACAACTATTATATATCATATTTTACGATTTCTATCTTTTTCTGTTTATTATAGCTAAAACCAGCTGCACTGCTGATGAATTTGATTGTGGGGACGGCATATGTATTCCATCAGCATGGAAGTGTGATGGTACCCCTGACTGCCAGACCAAAACAGACGAAGAATGCAGTAAGTAATCAAAGAAAAAGAAAAAGTCTAATGCTTTATGAGTAGCTGAAATACGAAATTTATGTTTCAGCCTAAATTTCAGGATTAGCTGCATAGAATGAAACAAATATATGTATATACTTATATATATATCACATTTTTCAAGAGAATTCAGCAATGATTTTGGGTAAATCTTATTTTTGCTGATTAATTACTGTGTTCAAGGTGTCAAGGTGAGCGGTAAAGGCACACTATACACTTTTACCTTTTATCCTTCTTGTACTTTTTATTAAAACTATAGATATACATTTGACTGTCATTTATTGTTTATATATATATGCGCATATATATATATATATATATGATAAATACATTGTTATTTTAAATATATATTTTATTGCAAGCTTTTACTACAAAATCATGCAATGAAGAAGAATTTCAATGTTCCATCGGTCAATGCATTTTAAAAAGATGGCTATGTGATGGAGATAGAGATTGTATGGATGGTTCAGACGAATCGAGCGAGTTTTGTAGTGAGTTGTCTTTTCTCTTTTTTGTATGGAACCTATTGCTTAGTCCTATAAGGCACCTAATCTGTTTCTTCCAGAAGTCATGGACAGAAATTAATGCCCTTACTTATTACACAGACAGGTTCATATCTGACATAAATATATAATTAGATTAACCCAAATTGCCCGTATTGCACCTATATCTGCGTACGATACAAAGTTTAATCTTTTTATGTACACACAGTGCCCTTCATTTTATAATCCTTCTCTCTCCACCTTCTTGATTCCTTATTCTACAGTGGTACCCATAGAGCTGTGTTTTAAATTCATATTTTTGAAAATTATATTAAAGTGGCAAAAGCTACAAAATTAAAAATCGTAATATAAAATTTGTAACTTATAGTCACATTAAGTGAATACGATATAACCGAAGTCAGAATCGAGAAAAGTCATGATCAGTTTAAACTGTGTGATATTGTGTTACCACAATACAAACGATTAAAGAAGGGCTAAAATCATGTAAGGAAGTCAGACAATGATTTAGGATAATAAGATAAAGGGGCGTTGTACCTATAGTAAAAGAAATATGCAGAAACTTTGTGAGATTAAGAATCGGTTGCAGTAATCGCAAATACTTTGTTGGTCCTAGGGGTTGAAAATTAATTTTTAGGGGGAAGGATGGTCTTTAGTTAAAATGATCAAGATAATAATAATAATAAAAAAGAAATGATGAAAGTATGACAAGTCTCACAGTTATTGTAAATTATGTTTTACGATTTCTTTTTTTTTTCTATTTATCACAGCTAAAACCAGCTGCAAAGCTGATTAATTTAATTGTAGGGACGGCATAAGTATTCCATCATTCGAAAGTAACTGATGACACATGACTGGCACCAAAAACGGTATACATTCCCGGATCTCTGAAATGTGGGCTATATATGCTCACACAAGGATTTTAATATTTATCTGCTTGTGTGATTTTTTATTTATCTATTTATTTTTATCTTTTTAATTTTTCATCTTTCTCTCGTCATTTACGTTTGAATCACAATATTATGAAAATATCATATGCTATATCTAAATAAATACTACATTTGAGTAAACGAAGTCGGTTTTTATATATTATTGGTAAATTATGGATATATTTGTGATTATTTTTATTATCATTTATCTATTATTTACATTAATATATAGTTCGGTCTTGCATTTACAAAAAGAAAAAGAAAAGTTATATACTTGATAAATACCCAGGAGTCGATGATACCATATTATCACTTGTCTTGCGATTATATGGGATAGTAATTGATTCATGGATAGAAAAGAATATCCTTACTTACTACATAGACAGATTCAGATCTGACGTCAATATATAATTACATAATTTCCAAATTACCTGTATTACGCATATTCCAATATACGGTACACGGTTTAATTTTTCCCGTACAGACAAAGTCGCTAAATAATTGGGTACACATGTAAATGCGATTCTGATTGTCTATTGTAAATTTACTGTACTTGTGTTTGAATTGTCGGTTTCAAATAATTATAACATATTGTCGGTCTTTAAAAAACCGGTTTATGTAAGAAATTTCTATGAAATGACTTAATTTTTCTATCAATGTATAAAGAAAAACCAATCCACAAACAACAATTTGTGCATCGGTTTTTATGTATACATCGATAGTGAGAAAAATTATAACATTCATGTCTACTAATTTCTTTTAACATAAATTGTACAAGAAAAACGTGCCCAGAGAAAATGTACTATGTGTTGTATTCTTCTAGGAATATATATTGTATTTTATATTAAGTAAAACATATCACGACATCCTCTTACTAGATACAACTTTAATAACGACACCAATAACGACAACAATGACAACTCAAACAAAGGATATTGTTACCACACACAAAACCGAGAACAGAAATCTTACAGCGGGTAAGTGTAGATTAACAAATTTCAACAGTGCATGAGGCACGTCCACATGAAATATACGCCTCTTAAAAGTTCCTTGGACATATTAAAAATCTAATTGACATACTTTATTCACTTAATTAAGTTGATGATACATTCTGAGAGACCCTCATGTTTGTAACAATACACGGTTTTCTCTTATCGACGTAAAGGAAAGCATAAATGTAAAATACGAAAGTAAGTTGTGTCACATGACTATGGCACTAACAACAATGTACCACAATTTGCATTCACGGACCTCTGGAATTCAGAGGTGAAAGCAGGTACGCAGGAGGAATGAATGACCATCCACACCGGCCGTTGAATGCCCTTACATACAGACGAAACAAATATAATTCAGCACTGTATATATATATATATATATATATATATATATATATATATATATATATATATATATATATATATATATATATATATATATATATATATATATATATATATATATATATATATATATATATATATATATATATATATATATATATATATATATATATATATATATATATATATATATATATATATATATATATATATATATATATATATATATATATACATGAATGATAACAAACATAACATCAGGGAAAAGTTATAAAAACACTTAAGGCTCACCCTCCGCAGGAAACTTTTTACGAACTCCACACTGCAAAAGACATCTGACTCATACCTGATTGAATTCATAAACCTTTAGTGAAGACTCTAAATCCTGTAATGATGATTGGATAAGAAAGTGGTCTCTG
The DNA here is from genome assembly GCA_035048485.1 of Pteria penguin. Lineage (NCBI taxonomy): Eukaryota > Metazoa > Mollusca > Bivalvia > Pterioida > Pteriidae > Pteria > Pteria penguin. Next base: position 88,365,024 of record CM068580.1, read on the forward strand.
TCAACCCTTTATATTTTGTATTAATATGTTCCTGTTATTGCAGGCGAAAAACCAATACTGATCTTAGCAACTCGTAATGGAATAACTAAAATAGAAACAGATAATTGGTACATGCAACCACTTGTCCAGGGATTAAACACGGCGGTTTCTGTGGATTACGATTATAAACGGAAAATGCTCTTCTGGTCTGATGTTGCTAAAGAAGCAATATATAAAGCTCCTATTCATAGTAATGGAACCGTTGGTCAGTCACAAAGAATACTCCATGACATAAAAACACCTGATGGAATTGCCGTGGACTGGATATATGGTAATATCTATTGGACTGACACAGGCTATGACAGGGTGGAGGTTTCACGACAAGATGGTTCCATGAGGAAAACCTTGATAGATTCTGATCTAGATGAACCAAGAGCTATTGCTGTAGATCCAAATGAAGGGTAAGAATTATTGTTATAATTTTTAACTTGGAAGTTAATCAGTCATTTTAATGAAGAAATAAACGTATTCCAGCTTCCTTTAATTGCATCAGATTGTTCTTTTGAATCAACAGATGGTTATTCTATTCAGACTGGGGATTGAACCCTAAAATTGAGAGGATTTCAATGGATGGTGATGGAACTACTAGAGAAAAAATAGTTAAAGAAAACATAGTGTGGCCAAATGGTTTAACTTTAGGTAAAGTATACTATAAATGTCAAAATCGTATCTCGAGGCCATGAATTCGGCATCAATTTTTCTTTCTAAATTTGTTACGGTATTAAAACAAATTCAAATTACAGATTACTTAGAGAAAAGGGTATATTGGACGGATGCCAAATCTGCGATGATCTCTTCTGTAAGATATGATGGAAAGGATCGCCGTCTTGTGTATGAGAACCAGAATTATCTTAAACATTCATTTGCTGTGGCAATATTTGAGGTACATATAAATGATAACTGAAAACAGTCAAAACAATCCATTTTCTTTTTCTTAATAAGAATTTTAATTCCATATTTTACATGTGCATGCACTTCATATTATGTGCATGGAAATACAGTAACTTATTAATTATTTGCTACCAGAGGGGTAAACATATGTCGATAACTAATAAACATAACGTGATAACATGAAAGCAAATGAAACAACAGGTCACACAGAATATTAATACATGTCTACAGATAAATGATATAAAAACTGATATAGAAACAAAAAAAACACGAGGTTTTAACTTGCAAAATAACATTTGATCAAACCTTCTGGCAAACCCTAGGATGGACGTTTATTGTGCTCCTTTGCCAATTCGTCTCATCCACCTATTACTCGGTGCGAGGAAACAAGCGACCTTTTAGTTAAAAGTTCTGTAGCAACATGTAAACAAAATGACAGCATGCACGGCATATACCGTCGGCTTTTAAATTATTGTAACATATGTAAATTGTGTACTTAGTGACTCAATCTCATTAAAACTCGATTTATCACGCTCCTTTGTTTATCATGTTCGCTGTGGTAGATCTCAATACACTCCAGGATCGACCTGTGACACGGAAATATATCAGCATCCGCTGTGTGATGAAAATTGTTACTGGGGGATGTACAATATTAATAACCAAAATAATAAAATATGTCTTTTATTTTTCAGCATCGAATATACTTTACTGATTGGACATATAATTCAATCACTTCTGTCGATAAAGTAACAGGAAAACTGTACCATAAGCAGATTGCACGGGATACGCCAATGGATATAAGGGTATACAAGGAACTCGTAGAAAATCCTGATCAAAATCAATGTTCAACCAAGGAAAAAGTTTGCTCACACTTGTGTTTACCACGCTCTACATCTAATACTCAAGGACACAATGTCAGCTGCATTTGTCCAAATACTTTTGTGTTAAAATCAGATGGTCATACATGTAGACCTGATGGTGAGTTTCATCGTAGTTTTTAATTTCTTTTGAGATTCTCAAGATATAGGAAGCACTATTTATCAGTGTTATGTATATATGTATATTTCTACAGGTATTTCTACGGAGATCCAAGGTCCATAGTACTCCCAGGTGTTTCACTCATTCTATTTGTGCTTTATATGTTTATTTCACTTTCAGTGATTGTATTCTTTCAGAGGATCCGCCTGCGTTTACGTCGGGTAAATCCCTTCACTTTCCGCGGTCGTGTTGTCATGCATGCGATTAGCTAATGATTGACTATTAAAGCTCTATTTCTGTGGAGCTCGGGTAGCTCAGTCGGTTAGAGGGTCGGATGCATGACAGGTAGGTGAATCGGTACCATGGGTCGTGGGTTGGAGTCCCAGACAGGGAACGAATATAAGTGAAATATAGGGTGCCTTGTTAGCTGTAGTGTCTTTGGGCTTTATATGTTTGTCTAATTCGTCTTTATTTTCTACAGGTATTTCTTCGGAGATCCACGGTCCATAGTACTTCCAGGTGTCTCACTAATTCTATTTGTGCTTTATATGTTTATTTCTCTTTCAGTGAGTGTATTCTTTCAGAGGATCCGCCTGCGTTTACGTCGGGTAAATCCCTTCACTTTCCGCGGCCTGTTATCATGCATGCGATTATGCGATTAACTAATGAATGACTATTAAAGATCTATTTTTGTGGAGCTCGGGTAGCTCAGTTGGTTAGAGGGTCGGGTGCATGACAGCTAGGTGATTCGGTACCATAGGTCGTGGGTTCAAGTCCCAGACGGGGAACGAAAATAAGTGAAATATAGGGTGCCTTGTTAGCTGTAGTGTCTTTGTGCTTTATATGTTTGTCTAATTTGTCTTTGTTTTCTGTCTTTGTTTTTAAATGTACGTCTTTTGATTGTTCTGCTGTTACGGTGAGTGGGAAGGTGGGCCCGTAAACCGGTTAACCACACCATTTGTTTGGCTTTTGTCAAATTAAATGACCGTCCTAAGTCGGTATCGTAATTGCACTACAATCAAATATTTTTGTAATGTGTTATAGGTTCTAGTATATTATTTATATTCATGTATTGTATAGCTCCATGGTGACTTCTGCCACATAACCTAGCCGGTAACTCCTCTTTTTTCCTACATGTATTTCGTCGGAGATCCAAGGTCCATAGTACTCCCAGGGGTTTCACTGATTCTATTTGTCCTTTATATGTTTATTTCTCTTTCAGTATATACGCTTTGGTATAGGTGATTGGTCTACTTTTACCGTTTTTGGATATGATACTTATTTTGAAATTGGAGTTCAAGTTAAGATAATCTGCGTCTATTTCATACAGATTTCTTTTCAATCATTTGGTTACAACACTGCTCTCCTATATAGGGATCTTTTGCAATTTCAGATCCCTCTTTCAAGAATGATGACCGATATTTTAGAACCTGACGATACAAACTAATCATCTTAACCTTTTGACCATACTTGATTTGACATGATATGCATATATACAGACTTTTGTTTACGTTTCATTTCATACCGTGAATAGATCAATATCGAAGAAGTACCAAACCGTTAATCATTCTCAAAGTCCAAGGACAGATACAAAATCGTGTAAGTTTCAAAAAGAAACTGTTGTGAACCCCGAAATACTGAAAAATTCCGAGGTGAGACCAGGTGCCCGGGGAGAGTAAGCGTCTCCTGTTTGCATGCATCACCCGTCACAACAGTTCTTAAGAAACATGTCAAAATCAAGAGTTTTGGTTTCCTAATTGTACATACGAACGTACAAAACTGGTATACAAAGTCATATTTTGACCTCGTGTTCTTGTTTCCGTCGTGTGTTCATATGTGTATATTAATGTATCTGACTTCGTGACTTGAAAAGTTGTTGCAGGACTTTTGCGACGGGTGTTGCATGTAACCAGGGGACGCTTACTCCTCCCGGGCACCTGGTTTCACCTAGATTTTATTGGGGTTCGTATTTGTCTAATTATGACACTATACACGATATTGTCCTTTTGTTCCAAAAATTATGAGATATGGTTTACCCTTCGGTACTTCTTCGTTTTTTACTTACAATCTTTGTCAGTATTTAAATGAAGATCTAAATACGAAGCCCAAAAACTGGATTCTGTTATATATTTTTTGGAGTTCTTTAGGATATATTGCGTGTAGGTATGTGTCATAGTGTTCATTAATTACAGATAGTGTCATCAATATATCTGAATGTGAATTGAAATCATTGCCAATTGTTTTTTTTTTTTATTTTGACTTGAAAGCCCTTGTATAAATTCAGCTTCGCATGTATAATGGAAAAAATCGGCCAAAGGAGATGTACAATTTGAACTTTTTAATATTCAAATGTGATTAACACCACATCTAGAGTAAATTAAATCTGAGTATATCTGAAGTTTCTCCTTAAATGTGGATAGAATTCTGGTAAGCATGGCTGATAGGGGTTCGGTGGAACACTTACTGGATCCTGCATTCATCTTTATTTGAATGGATTTTTATGCAATTTTGGAATCAAATATAAGTAGGGCATCGTAAGTCTAGTTTACAGTACTTTTGAACTGGCATGAAATATATACTTCAAATTTTCAGTCATCAAATTAAGTAAATCACTCTAAAACTAAGGAGTATCTCCCTCATGCATAGCTTTGTCCTTAGATAGATTCTTTGGTTCATTTTTCGGTCATTTTAGTTTCAACACTGCTCTTCAAATATTTATATATTATTTAATAATTCCAATCATTCGGCCACGACCATCACTGAAGAGACGTAAGTTGTCGAAATGCGCATCTGGTACACAAAATGAAAAGGTATATATGTTCTATATCTATGGTAACACGAACTCTTTTTCTTTAGTAGATGTGTTAAAAGTACTCAGTACTGATTTATGGTTATCAAGAATTTCACCAGTAGTGAGAGAGGAGCGAGTATATGTAGGATCACCAGTAGTGAGAGAGGAGCGAGTATATGTAGGATCACCAGTAGTGAGAGAGGAGCGAGTATATGTAGGATCACCAGTAGTGAGAGAGGAGCGAGTATATGTAGGATCACCAGTATTTGAGTTAAAGAAAAAAGAGGAGTTACTGGCTCACCTATGTGGCAGAAGTCACCATGAAGCTATACAATACATGAATATAAATAATATACTAGAACATATAACACATTACAAAAATATTTGATTGTAGTGCAATTACGATACCGTTAAGACCAATACAACGAAGACAATATTGTTAGAAGCTTTGTGGGTGGGCTCTGATTACTAATTGTTGTGTATTCTTTCTAGTTCCTCTTTAACGTTTGGATTCTCATAAGCAGACGAATAACATGTCCTCACGGTCTTTTAAAATCCATATATTCTTGCCTTTATCAAACATCTTACACATTTAATTCATTCAGACAATGTATTTCTGTTGACGTCTTCACGCTTTGCAAATCTTGTGGCATACTCTTCAACTGAATCCATTATAATATTAAAGTTTCCTTTCCAAATAAATGATTTGGGCTCTCTATATCTAAGGTCTTTCGTAAGTTGGCGAAGAATGTCATTATTAACTATGTTAGCATTTCCACTAATGACATGTCTAAGAGGACTGTAAAGAAATGTTCATCAGATGTGGTATGATTATCTGTGAGATCCTTGATATCTAAGTACTGCAAAGTTCAATAAATCGAAACAAAACAAAGCTATATGACACAAATCACCAACGACATGCACACAAAATATAGTAATAGTAAAATATACAAATATATATATCGTGTTGCGGTTACGATTCCGACTTAGGACGGTCAGTTAAAGTAACAAACATCACTTGATTGGTGTGGTTAACCGGTGTACCGGCGCCCATCTATTCTACTCACCACAAAAGCAGCACAATCAAACGGCACACATTAAAAAAAAATTAATTTAAGAATCCTCCATATAGAGAACAATGATCAACAAGTTTCTCAAGACGAGAGATCATAAAAAAATTGTACACACGAAACGTTCATTGAATAATATGCTGCTATCAAAATAATCATCAACATAAGTAAACCATGTTCTGAACGTCTGTAATCGAGCTCACATCCTTGATCAATAGGAGTTTCGATTAACAGTCAGAGAGGACGAGGATCAGGACATTGTCTCCTCTGAAAAGGTTTGGACAGGGCCCGTTATAGAGTTCACACCGTTCTGTTAGTCAGCGTGCAATGCTGAAGTAAAAGTCTGTACTGGATTGTAGAGGGACCTAATACAGGACCTATTGTCTTAGCGATGATCTCGGTGTAATAACGTAGAAATTGGGATGGGAAATTCCCTTGTATACGTGTTGTTGAAAAGTCACGTTTCCGAATTTAGTTAAGATGTATGAACAAGATCTGTGAAATTTACCAAAAGTTTTTCGAGGTGAATGATATCTATAACCCTGAGTAAGAATCTTAAAGGTAATCTGAGAATTTCTAGATCTTGCGGGAAAATTGAAAAATACATAATACAGACCCTAGCGAAAAACTAAAATTAAAAAAAAAACCCACAGAATTCTATTTATCTTTTAATTTACTCATTTGACCTCAAACAAACATTAAAATATTTATAAGTTCTCAAAATTGTAAGTATCATATTTCCTTCTTCGATGAAGGAGGGGCATATTGTTTTGCTGCTGTTGATCTGTCGGTCGGTCGGTCTGTCTGTCTGCCTGTCGGTCGATCCATTTACAGTTTCCGCTCAATCTCTGAAACCAATAAAGATATTGAATTGATATTTGGTATACATATACATCTCGAGAAAATCTAGGTGAAGTGTAAACTTAATTATTGTTCGATAATTTTTGTCATAGTTATCTTCCTTGGACTAAGAAAATTTCTTAAAATTAGTAGTTTCCGCTCATTATCTTAGGAACTGATAGAAATATTGAATTGATATTTTGCATACAGATACATCTTAAGGATATCCAGGTCAAGTTGAAATTAGAATATCGTTCAATAATCTTTGTCAGAGTTATTCCCCTTGGACTTAGGAAATTTCTTAAATTCTTAAAATTAGCAGTTTCCGCCCATTATCTCTGGCACCAAGAAAGATATTGAATTGATATATGATATACTGATACATCTAAGGGATATTTAGGTCAGGTTCAATTCCGGTTATAGTTCAATAAGGTTTGTGAGACTTATCCCCCTTGCACTTCTCTTAAAATCTCTTAAAATTAGCAGTTTCCGGTCATTATCTCAGAAATAGCTAGATATATTGAATTGATATTTGGTATACAGATACATCTTACGGATATCTAGGTCAAGTTAATAAGTTATAATTAGGATACCTGTCTTTGGCATATTTATTTTGATTTTGTTTTGTGTCAGTTAATACTGATGTCTGAATTAAATAAATACAAGTGACATATCTGTTAATTATTAGACACACTGCTATCAATTAGTGACGATGGCTCATTAGTAATCTCTCTCTATGACAAACGTGACGATTTCAATTTCATTATTACCAGCTTCCCTTTTCTGAGTAGCGACATACCTTTCTCTCGCGCATATGGCGTCTTCATTTCACAACTTATACGCTATGTCAGGGCATGCTCTAAATAAGAAAATTTCGTCCTGAGAGCGATACACGGATATATTGAGGAACGTTTGAAATTGTCACTGAAGAAGTTCTATGGTCGTTATAGGGATCTATTGCAATTTCAGATTCCTCTTTCAAGGATTGTTACCGATATTTTGGGACCTGACCATACAAAATAACCATCTTAATTTTTTGACTATACTTTATTTAACATAATACGTGTATACATGTATATACAGATATTTGTTCACCTGCGTTTCCGACACTGGGTTTTCAGGCAGGCAGCATTTATTGCCTTGAATGGGAAATTTGATTCCGTGTTCCTGTCTCCTTCGTATGTTCATGCGTCTATATTTACCTCCTTGACTTGAAAGGCTGTTGCAGGACTTTTGCGACGGGTGTTGCATGCAACCAGGGGACGCTTACTCCTCCCGGGCACCTGGTCTCACCTCGATTTTATTGGGGTTCGCATTTGTCTAAACGCGATATTGTCCCTTTATTCCATGGACTATGAGATATGGTTTACCCTTCGGTACTTCTTCTTTTTTTAACTTTTACACAAACTTTAAAATGGAAAAATGTTGTTTGGGGTGATCATGAGGAGTAGATAACCTCTAATGTGGTCATGTGAGTAATGCCCACGTTACAAAAAAAAAAAAAAAAAAAAAAACAACAACAGAAAGGGGGAGCATATGCTACACTGTTTTAATTTACAACCATATGAATATTTCGTTCGGGGAAAGGGAAATTGGTAATAATAACAACGATTTTACTGTACGCGAAACCCTTCTGTTCAATAACATCTTCAATGACAGTTCCCTTTTAGTGTAAAATAATATTTAACGTTACAACAGTGGAATCAAAATTTATAATTGCATATGGCGTAAATCGCATTCAAATGCTGAAATGCGGAAAATAGCAAAGTTTTAAGAATTTACAGCTAAGCACAATGTTAGGGAGGCCCACACCCTTTCCTTAAAAACACATGAGATACGCTGTATAGATACCTATGGATAATTCATTTGTATCACAATATATCAAAGAATAAATAAGTTACAACGTACGCTTAATAGTTAACAAACTCGGAAAATTTCACCGGTTTATCTCAAGTACTTTACAAAATATGAGGATTTGAAAATGGACAATATCGCATTTTCACATCATTTTCCAGCAAATGAAAATGCACGACCTCGCAATTTCATGAGTGTATAACTTTATCAGTTAAGCATAAAATTTGTGATTTATTTATATTAATCTACTCCATGTACTACAGGTATAACGAAAAAAGATAAAAACATTTATTGTAAGTCTTATTATCTCAAATATATACTCTTAAACTTGACGAAGAATGTTTTTTTACTTTGATGAAAATGTCTAAATGACGAATTCCAAATGTCAAAGGTCATTTTTCTAAAAACATATACAACGATTCATATTAATGTGAAAACTTATTAAAAATGGTTACTTATAAGGATATTTGAAGGAATTTTGATTGTATGACGAAAAATAAGCTCTGTATAAGCAAAAAACCTTTTTACCTAAATCAGGGGCGGATAACTCTTTCAAAAATGTGAAAAATATCACATACCTTTTAATTTATCATAGTATAGCTTAATTTTTCATATTAATCTACTATCTGTACTATATTCATTATTCATTAAAAAATAACCCCATCAAATATTTTGATTACAAGTGTTATAATCTCAAATATAAACTCTTTATAAATACAAAATGTCCTAAAGTTTGGTTGATTTCAATTCCTGTTCTTTATGTCTCTTTCATGATAATCCTTCACAATGTCTTTAAACAGGAAACCTGATAATTAGTCCTTGTCCTTCATTATTATGGATACCCAGTTTATTAAGATCGCTAATTAATATCTTGCAAGCTGTTAAATGGTACGAAATGAAGGTTAATATTTGCTGGGTCAAACAGCCGGATGAGGTGAAATTACGTAATAATTTAGCCGCACAGGTGACAGGTGATCGCCTTAGATGACGTTACCTCGATATACCCTCGATATATTGAAAATGTTTCAACTTGATTAGGAAGTCAACTATTAAAAATATTATAGAATTCGTCTTGGGACTGACCATCTGATTGCACATGACGCTGGTGTTTTCATGCGAGTTGTACTGAAAACACACGTTTTCGAGTGCCAATTACAGGTATATCGGGGGAATATTAAAATTAGAATTATTTCCTACAAAGTCTTCAATCCATAGTTTTTTAATTAAAGTTTCGTATTAAAAACCTTTATTTATTTCATGAATCTTAGGTCACGCGATTGGCGTTTCGTAGTACCTTAACATAACTTGTTCTCTCATTGTAATATATACACTTGCGGATTAATAGGAGTCGCCCCCCTCCTTTTTTTTTGCCACAAGTATGAGTAAATCTTCAGATTTCGCACCTAAATTGGCAGAGTATTTTGGCTTATATTGGCCTTTCACATGGGCCCCCCCTCCTCCAATTTCGGAAATTCTGGATTCGCCTCTGATATAAATACCAAAAATAATTAAAGAGGGTTAAAACCAAATCATTTCAATCAAAATAGGCTCCAAGTCTTGTCTTTTTAGCTAAAACAAAAAATGAATAGCTTATCTCCCTCCCTCCTCCCCCCCCCCCCCACCTTCTTTTCGCAAAGTTATCTAGACTTATCTGCAATTAAAATGATAGTCTGAAGCTGGAAACAGGGGGATCAGTGTAAACTAAGTGATGAAATGGTATTTATTACATTGAAATGTTTATATACGTGGAAGTCGCCGAGTCATAGGTTACTCGTGTAAAAACTACAGTGTTATTAAAAGAGCTACAAAACAACATAAAATATATGAAATTGTCAAATGTTTAATTAATGTAAAAACCAATAATTATCAAATCGAATGTAAAAATCGTTCATAGTTAGTATTAACTCACGCGCCCACGCCGTGCTTAAAATTTATGTATCATGAATGATGAAATGAAACTTGTTATTATACCTTTTTCCTGGTGTTATGTGGCTTTGACACTTTCTATACAGTGTTTGTTCACAATCATATATACAGTGTTGAATTATTGTTGTTTTGTCTGTGTGTAAGGACATTCGCGGCGGGTGTGGCTAGCCAAATAGGGGACGTTCACTCCTCCCGGGCACCTGGTCTCACCTCTAAATTTCAGGGGTCCGTGAATGTCCAATGTGGCACATTGTTGTTAGTGCCATAGTCATGTGACACCAGTTACTTTCGTATTTTGCTTGTAAGAAATAAAAATTTGTAAATAATACCTACGGGGTAATTTTTTTCACAAATAGGATAATCATAATTACTTCTATAGACATTGTTTTGGTTATGTGTTCTCTTACTTGAGAACTTTATAATGAACGATTGTTTACTATGTATATCGATGTAATCTAATGACTCGTGAAAACAATATGGCGGATCGTTGTTTTGGCAAATAGAATAACGCTATCTTTTTATTTTTGGATGTTTTGTAGTCATTTCTAGGTACATTTTTTTTAATAAAAAAGATATCAAATGAATCGGGGGAAACATACTTATCGCATATTATGTAGTAGTTTTCCCCCTGGCCATTTTCCCCCCGGAAAATGGCTATATAGTAGTTTTCCCCCGGAAAAATCCCCCCCCTCTTATAGCCATTTTCCCCCGGGGAAAAAACTACTATATAGTGGATTTCCCCCCCAATGTGAAATTCCGGATTTTCTTTAAACACATACATGTAAGTAAATCCAGTTTGTTACATTGTTAACAATAAATAGATTTCTATTTAGAATAGAGATATCCCAACGTTTGATTTCTTAAGTAGAAATGTCTTCAATTTTAATCTCTTTTCCAAATACAAATGCATATATTTAGAACAGAGATTTATCTACTAGAATTTCATTCGAGATATCTTTATTTAATCCGAGAAATCTCTATATATACAAATGGAAAAAAGAAAAACAAGTTCGTTTTTATGCCCCCGGATTGAAATTCGGGGGCATCTAGTTTTTGATCTGCTTGTGACTCCTACCCTGTGGCAAAACCTTGACTATATCGGTTGTACCAAGAGGTACAAGGCTTTGGAACTCCACATATACTTTTCTTGTGATGAGACCTTTTATTTGGGACCATGGTTTTTAACTAGTGACTTTGACCTTGGTGCTCTACGTTTTCAAAAACTTAAGTTTTGGCTGTATCTTTTGTACCAAAAGGAGAAGGGGTTTTGAACTTCATATATAGATTACTTGTGATAAGATCTTTAATTTGGGACCATAACTTTTGACCTAATGACCTTGACCTTGGAGTGTGACCTACTTTTCAAAAACTTTTACCTTGACTATATCCTCTACACAAAAGGGTGTAGAGCTTTGAAACTTAACATATAGATACTTTAAGATGAAACCTTTCATACTTTGCGTAAGGGACAAGGAAATCACATTCTTGTGATCATGATTTACAACATCTGCGACGAGACAAGCATTGTCGTAGATTGCAAATCGTGGACACCTGGGTGGAATTCCCATCTGTTATTTTCATGTTCATAATGTACTCTGTAAATGATGAGCGATATTGTGATATAAAATGCATCAGTCTTAATTTATTTAGGAATTGAATGTTCAAGGAATTCTTGCATGTTCAATTCTTATATTTATCATTGGAACATTTTGATTGATAAATTCCTATTTTACTTATGATGTATTACAAAAGTTGCCTGGGATTGAATCTTGAGTCACAGCCTGACGTCATGATTGACATCTATACGCAAGTAAACGACAATTTTTACAATGAAATAATAGAAGAAAATAGCATACTATGGTAAATATATAAAAAGAAAGACTTGTAAATAAATAAATAAAACAAAAAATAAACACACACACACACACACACACACACACACACAAGCAAAACACTTAACAGTATATAGAAACCCATTAACCATAATACCATCGGTTTGATCCACAGGCTATTACTATAGTACATTTGTATTTCAAATATTATGAGTGATGCAGAACGAACGTGTATAATTTCCAAACCGTTACGTAAGGGGGAAAACTACTATGGGGGAAAAACTACTATATAGTAGTTTTTCCGCCATGGGGGAAAAACTACTATATAGCCATTTTTCCGGGGGGAAAAACTACTATGGGGGAAAAACTACTATATAACACCGGTAGAAATAACCTAAAAACTAAAAACTATATATTTAAAAAACTATCGGCGATCAGCTGTTTACAGATAATGGACATATTTCCCTGAAAAATCTCACTTCACTGGATTTGATACAACCGTGACCCCGAACAACGCCAGTGCAAGGCAAAATAAACATCTTGCTGTACTGCCGCGGTATCGTTAGATATTTTGATGATTTTAGCTATTTTCAAATTGCCGGAATTTCTTTATTTCTACTCCAAATGAGATAAAATTTAAGAAACAAGAAGGAAACAAAATGAATGTTCTAAAGATATGATTTTGATTTACATGTTAAAAGTATTCTCGATAAATCATTGACGTGAAAATTGCAAACAGCGCATTTTGATGAATTTGAACCTAGTAATTTGCGATGGGCCTTACTAACAATGTATACTGTTAATGCAGGAAATTCCCTTATGAATAAGAGCCACTAGCCATATTAAAACTAAAGATTTCTATAGTCACGTCTTCAGTAACTTTAAAAAAAAAAGTTCTCTAGATAAGGAAATAGCTGAATCATGAACATTCGTAGACAAATACGTCCTTAAATGCAGAGCGGTAAAACACATTTTTTAGACAAATTAATGAGGAAAACGGTTTCCGCAAAGGAATCAAACGTATAGATGGGTGCAGTCCTAACATAACATACACGTTAACGCAAAAACGGTCACGAGGACTGCTTTAGAACACTTGCCAGGACTGCTCGACTAAACGCGTGTGCGCTCCTCTTGTAAACGTGGGAGGGATTTTACGTTAACGCGATTTTTCCTCGTACATGCATATTTGGCATAATTTACCTATGTAATTATTTCTTATTTACGTGCTTATTATATATGTTTGTTTCTTTGGTTGGGGTTTTTCTGTAGTTAAGCTATGTTTTATAATTTCTGAATATTAGAATTGTCATCATTATTATTTTTATTACTATTATTATTATTAATATTATTATTGATTGACTGATTGATTGATTATTGTTTTACGTCACTCCACGATTATTTCACGTATATGGTGACGGCATCTAGTGCTGATGCATTGCATACAAATTTAGACCTTTGCAACGGACCTACTCGAAGCAGTGAGGGATTACTTTATATGCCACGCCTACCGTGACACGGGACCTCTTTTTTACTGTCTCATCCGAAAGACAGAACACCGGTGTGTCCACGGCGGTAGTCGAACCAGGGACCTCTCGATCACGACCCGAGCACTTTATCCACTAAACCACACCGGCTTTAATAATAATAATATTATTATTATTACTATTATTATGATTAATAATAATAATAATAATAATAATAATAATAATAATAATAATAATAATAATAATAATAATAATATGTCAAATCAAGTATAGTCAAAAAGTTAACATGGTTATTTTGTATGGTCAGGTCCCAAAATATCGGTTAACATTCTTGAAAAAGGAATCTGAAATTAAGTTCACGTGTGCTTAGCAGTCTAGCACGAGGAAGACAAACTTCGCGTTAGCGCGATGTCAACACAGTGTTATGTTTGGACTGCAACTCACTGTGGCATAGCTTGTATTCTATGAGGAATGGATTTTATATAAATGATTAACATAAAATGTTTATTGTCTACTAGGTAGAATACCGATCACAACTACCCCAGATACGACAACCATATCGACACCAAGTGAAATAGATACGCCAAAGAAACCAGTCACGACATCCATGTCGATACCAAGTAAAATATATACGTCAAAGAAGCCAGTTACGACAAATATATGGACACCTAGTAAAATAGATACGTCAACGAAGCAAGGTACCACAATCATATCGACACCAAGTATAATAGTTTCGTCAAGGAGACCAGTTACGACAACAGTTTCTACACCAAGTAAAATAGACACGTTAAAGCACCAAGTTACCACAACAATGTCTGCACCAAGTAAATTCGATAAGTCAAAGGAACCCGTTACGACGACCATATTGATACAAAGTAAAATAGATACGTCACAGAAACCGGTTACAACAACCATATCGACACCAAGTTTAATAGATATGTCAAAGAAAACAGTTACGAAAACCATATTGAAATCAGGTAAACTAGATACCTCAAAGAAACTAGTTACAAAAACCACAAAGACACCAAGTAAAATATATCCGTCAAAGAAACCAGTTACGAGAACCATATCGACAACAAGTACACAAGATACAATAAACAATAAAAGATATATGAAGGAAGCCATCACTACAGAAAAAACTGTTACCAGAAACATCTTAGGTAAGAGGAGATCCAGTAAGCATTGTCACATATTAGGTCTTCTTCTTTCGGTTTACTAATACTGTAACCAGTCTTTTACGGACTATTGCATATGTAATAACTAACTCTTTAGCCAATTTATAATTGTTTCACCTAAATGGAAAATACTGAACTTGTCGGTTGGTGGGTAACATGATCAAGGTAAAAAGGAAGAGAAATGATGAAAGATTGACGAGTCTCGCCACGCAAATGCAGAGCAGACAAGAATAAGCACATCAAAAGACATCTCAAACAATTATTATATATCGTATTTTAAGATTTCTGATATTTCTGTTTATTATAGCTAAAACCAGCTGCACTGCTGATGAATTTGATTGTGGAGACCGTAGATGTATTCCATTAGTATGGAGGTGTGATGGTATCCCTGATTGTCTGACTAAAACAGACGAAGAATGCAGTAAGTAATCAAAAACATATGCTTTATAGGCAGTTGATATACGAAATTTATGTTTTAGAAAAAAATTCATACATATGCCCAATTTTACAAGAAGATTACATTTTTTAAAATCAAATTCAAAATTTGCAATGAATGATAATTTAGTGGTAGAGTAATGATGATGGTGACTATCAAATACAATAATGTTCACTGGAAGGAAAATAAGATTATAGTCAGAAATTCATTCATTCATTTTTAAATACCAATCTAAATTTTGAAAATCGTAATTCACCATTGCCAGACAGGTCTATATTAACTTTAGGTCGTCAAACGTGTTTGTATGCATATAGGATAATATATTTATACACCATTAAATGAGGAGAATGTGTCCATTATTATATAATGATGTATACAAGAAAGGTGCCGCCTTTGTTAAAATAACAGATTTGTAGCTACATAGAATAAGACAAAAATATGTATATATTTATATATTTCACAATTTCGATAGAAAATACCAGAAATATTTTTCCATAAATTTTTATTTTTTCTCATTAAATCTTGTTATCAATGTCTTAATGTATGCATGTGAGCGGTATAGGCTCACACAAGGCTTATTATTTTTATTTTCTTGTGTGCATATATTTTTTTATTACTGCGGTTTTTTTTTTTTTCTTTTTTTTTTTTTTTTTTTTTTAATTATTTATCATTTCCCGTTCTTTTACTTTTGAATCAGAATATTATGAAGAATTACAAAGAATTTAAATGATTTCGACAGTCAATGCATTTTAAAATAAGTTATTGGACAAGACATATTCCTTACTCCTAGATTGTACCTGATCTGGTTCTTGCAGGCGCCGATGATCCCATAATATCGATTTTTCTCTTGCTATTATAGAGACTAGTTGATTCATGTAGAAATGAATTTCTTTACTTACTACAGACACAGATACAAATCTGACATAAACATATAATTAAATTATTTCCAAATTGCCCGTAATGCGCCTGTACGAACGTGCGATACAAAGTTTTATCTTTTCCACTAAAGATAAAACCGCTACATAATCAGGGCCGTAGGTAAACCCGATTCTGATTCTAAATTTACTGTTTACTTAGTCGGTTTCTCGAGACTGATAAAAAATTTCCACATTCATGTCTACAGTTTTCATTTCATAGAAATTATTCAGGAAAGGTGTGCCCAGGGAAAATGCACTATGTCTTGTATTCTTCTAAGAATATATTTTGTGTTTTATATCAATGCAATGTATATCACGACAACCTCTTGCTAGATACAGCAACAATAACGACACGAAGTTCACCAATAACGAAAACCATAACAACTCAGACAATGGACATTGTTACCACACACAAAACCGACAACAGAAATGTTACTGCGGGTAAGTGTAGATTTACAAATTTCGACAGTGCATGTGGCAAGCCACAGGAAAGCTCTTACTTCTTAAAAGTGCCTTAAACATATTACAAATCGTATCAGCTGTACATTGGGTGACAGATCTGCTTCGTACTTGCATATACTTTTATCTTTCGATGATAATGGTTACTTATACCTCCCTGTACGACAAACGTGACAATTTGAACTTCCATATAATGAACTTCCCTTTCTTCTATGGCGTATTTGTATCTCAGTTTATAAGGCACGCCAGGGCATGTTCGAAATACAAAGGTTTAGTCACAGGGCTAAACGGCTGATCGATAAGCTACATGTTCAGGGTTATGTTACAGAACGTCTGAAAT
Source organism: Pteria penguin (assembly GCA_035048485.1). NCBI lineage: Eukaryota > Metazoa > Mollusca > Bivalvia > Pterioida > Pteriidae > Pteria > Pteria penguin. The sequence goes on from CM068580.1 coordinate 88,382,056, forward strand.
CGTCACTGAGGAAGTTCGACGGTCACTACGGTGATATCATAAGACAATTGGAGGTCCCGCTGTGCAGAATGATTCATAACGTTTTGGAGTCCGATTGAATGACTGTTCGGCAAACGCTATTATGGGGTCACCTTCACCACTTCCTTTCCTGTGTTCATTGGGATTTTCACCGAATTTAACATGTTTCCATATAACTTGCGACGGCTGCTTCATGCAAACAGGAGACGTTCACTCTCCCTGGTAACCTGGTCTCACCCGGAATGTTGTATTCTCCGGGGTTCGCAACGTTTGGTATGGGTCAGTTTCATAATTTAGCCTCCCTTTTTAGACTTTGACACTTGATAACTGATCGATAATTCTTCGTTGTTTATCAACGAATAATGATCGGATAAGAAAGTAGTCTCTGTCAAAACATTGTATTTTGTTCTGTTGCATTATATATTAATATGTTCCTGTTATTGCAGGTGAAAAACCAGTGCTGATCTTTACAACTCGTAATCGAATAACTAAAATAGAAACAGAGAATTGGTACATGCAACCACTTGTACAGGGATTATACAACGCGATTTCAGTTGATTATGATTATAAGCAGAGAATGGTATTTTGGTCTGATGTTGCAAAAGAAGCAATCTATAAAGCTCCTATTCATGACAATGGAACCACTGGTCAGTCTCAAGAAATTCTCCATGACATAAAAACATCTGATGGAATTGCCGTGGACTGGATATATGGTAATATCTATTGGACTGACACAGGATATGACAGGGTGGAGGTTTCACGACAAGATGGTTCCATGAGGAAAACCTTGATAGATTCTGATCTAGATGAACCGAGAGCTATTGCTGTAGATCCAAATGAAGGGTGAGAATTATTGTTATAATTTTTACTTGAAGTTAACCGGTAATTTTAATGAAGAACTAAACGTATTCCAACTTCCTTTAATTGCATCAGATTGTTCTTTTTGAATCAACAGATGGCTATTCTATTCAGACTGGGGATTGAACCCTAAAATTGAGAGGATTTCAATGGATGGTGATGAAACTACTAGAGAAAAAATAGTTAAAGAAAACATAGTGTGGCCAAATGGTTTAACTTTAGGTAAAGTATACTATAAATGTCATAATTGTATTTCGAGGCCATGAATTCGGCATCAATTTTTCTTTCTAAATTTGTTACGGTATTAAAAGAAATTCAAATTACAGATTACTTAGAGAAAAGGGTATATTGGACAGATGCCAAATCTGCGACGATCTCTTCTGTAAGATATGATGGAACGGATCGCCGTCTTGTGTATCAGAACCAGAATTATCTTAAACATCCATTTGCTGTGGCAATATTTGAGGTACTTATGTAAATGATACAGCTAAAAACTGTGTAAAACGTCCATAATTTGACTCCTATATTTTACCAGTGCATGCACGTCATATTACTTACATAGAACTGCGATATCTTATCAATTATTTACTACCAGAGGTGTAAGCATGAAAGCATGACGGGATAACCTGAAAACAAAGGAAACAACAGGTTGCACAGAACATTACTATACAGATAAATGATATCAAAACTGATAAATGCAAAATATGAAAGTAACTGGTGTCACATGACTATGGCACTAACAACAATGCACCACATAAAGAAACAAAAACGAGATTCTAATCGGCTACACAATATTTTACCAAACCTTCTGGTAAGTCCTAGGATTTTCAATGGATATTTATTGTGTTCTTCTTTCATACTGCTTTTGAAATGAGGGAGAATGTTGGCCCATTAACAAGTTAACCGCAGTAATGTCGTAACGAATGTCATTTCAATTGACTGTACCATAACTGCAGTACAATCGAATTTTTGTGATGTCTTTTCATACGCTTGGTCTAATATTCTCTGCATGTTTTACAACTGGGTCAGATTTAAATATATTGATAACATATTATAGGTCGCTAAGCATTATTCCACCTATCCTTGCATAAAATATTGAATGTTAGCTTCACCTTTCGTTTAATACAATGTACTTTCTTGGCCTTAAGAAAATTGATGATGGGCTTTAACTGACAATGTGCATTCATGGTGTATATTATAAATAGTGCATATTGTACAATCTATCTGACTTTTGGTGGTATACAGTAGTGTGCAGTTTCCTGATACTTTAAATCTGATAAGACGATAAATATAACGAGTGACAAAATAAAATGAAAGAAAAAGAAGATCTATTAGAATACTATAACATTATCTCAGATGTAGAAAATCGTTATATCGTTAATAAAAATAGCATAACAAACTAGGAGGAAAATTTAGCCATCAACAAATGTACTCCATAATAAACAAGTGAACTGTGACAGCATTCATTATGTTTACCTAAAGTACATTAAATGTAAAGGTAATACTGCAACTACCCAACTGTACATAAGTTTTGTGCGTTGAATGATTTAAAATTGAATATTAATAATGAAATAAAAATATGTCTCCTATCCAAATCATAAAATATGTCTCCTATCCATTCATAAAATATGTCTCCTATCCTGTTTTTCAGCATCGAATATACTTTACTGACTGGATATATAAATCAGTCACTTCTGTCGATAAAATAACAGGAAAACTGTACCATAAGCACAATGTACGAGATACGCCAATGGGCATTAGGGTTTACAAGGAACTTGTACAAACTCCTGGTCAAAATCAATGTTCAGCCAAAGAAAACGTTTGCTCACACTTGTGTTTACCACGCCCCACACCTAATACTCAAGGAGGCAAAGTCAGCTGTATTTGTCCAAATACTTTTGTGCTGAAATCAAATGGTCATACATGTAGACCTAATGGTGAGTTTCGTCGTTGTTTTTAATTTGATCTAAGATTCTAAAGATATAGTAAGTATATAAATATAGATATAGTCAGTGTTAGACTTTTCCATTCCAATATATATATATATATATATATTTGTTTTAGGTGATCTAGTTTTACAGTTTTTGGATATGATACTAATTTTGGAATTTGAGCATTCTCGATGATTTAATTATAGTTAAAATAATCTCTGGCTAAACACTAAGACCTATATCATATAGATTTGTTACTACCATCTCTAATAAAATCAAACCGCAACCGTACGTAGCAACTGTTCTCAAAGGTTAATTTACAAGGTAAATTAAACATGAAAAACAACGACAGTTATAATATAAATGACGTCCATATTTGACAATAAACATATCAGCCAACAGTAATGTGCATAAGCTTTTGTCTCAGCAATTTTTTCATGATTTTATAAAATAGTTCTCCTTAACTTGTGTTTAAACATCACAAAGTTTTATTTACATATTCTCTAAGATCTTTCTTAGTTTATCAATCTATCTTCCCATTTGGAGAAGGTTCTTCAAAAAAAGCTACCAGCTTTGACACGCTCGTAAACAACCCTAAAGTTTTCTGGATGTTAAAATATAACCCTTACTAGACAACCTTGTCTATTAATTCTCTAGTAGTTTATATTTTGGGTGGAATGCGTCTTTAATATAACCACACAATAATGAAAATTTGATTTTGTCTCCAATACAATCAATTTCCCAAAACTGTAAGCACCCCTACTGGAGCAATCTGGATAAAAAGCATGAACTTAGCAGATAACCTTGATTATTTATTCTACAGTATTTTACGTTTTGTTTTTAAAGCAATCTCAGCGATGAGAGTTGACAAAAAGGTGCAATAATAATATTATCTAGATGTTATGGCATGGTGAAGTTTTTGTATTTTCAAAATCTTAAGTGTTTAAACAGAAACCCCCAAATACATGTAAATAGATTTTTTATTTGTTCATAAATCGAAACAGAAAACAAGCTACCTCAACTGGGTGAAATGAATTTTTTAATGTTTTGTTGTATTTGTATATAATTCATTTACGATTGTTTGTATATCTAAAACCGTATTATATTTATCATTTTATTTTACCCATTCTACCTCGAACAAACATGAAAATGTATTTTTAAGTACTTTAAATGGTAGGGACCAAATTAAGATCAAGCTTATCATGTTCATTCTTATTAAGTATGTAAAATTTACAGCAACATTAGATAGATCTTGTCCATCAACAAGCAGCATAGTAATGTAAAATGCTTGAATTTAGAGCCAAACATAATACATATATCTAATACAGGAAATTCCCTTATGATTGAGAGCCATATACCATATAACAGCTGAAGATCTTAATTCCTCTGTTTGAATTGTATTTCATTTACACGTCTTAAGCAAAATTCTAAAAATCTGAAATAACTGAATCATGAACATTCGTAGAAAAACTCCTTGTTCATTGATTGATTGATTTTTGTTTAACGTCATACCACGAATATTTCATGTATATGGTGACGGCATCTGCCTGATGCGAGACATACAAATTTTGACCTTTGCAACGGACCCACCCGAAGCAGTGATAGATCTTCAACGTGCCATGCATACCACGATATGGGGACTCGGTTTTTACTGTCTCATCCGAAAGACAGGACACCGGCATGACCAGAGTTGGACTCGAACCCCGGCCTCCCGATCAGGAGACGAGCGCGATACCACTAGGCCACACCGGCTTCCTTGTTCATCTGTTGAACATAGACAAATACATCTTTAAATGCAGAGTGGTTAAAAACTCTTTATTATACAAGGTATTGAGGGAAAAGACTTACGCAGAGAATCTTACGTCCTACATCGTGTATTCTATGAGGAAAATATTTTATATAAATGGTTAACATAAAATGTTTATTATCTACTAGGTGGAATACCGATCTCAACTACCCCAGATACGACAACCATATCGACACCAAGTGAAATAGATACGCCAAATAAACCAGTCACGACATCCATGCCGATACCAAGTAAAATATATACGTCAAAGAAACCAGTTACGACAACCATATCGACATCAAGTAAAATAGATATGTCAAAGACCACAGTTACGACAACCATATCGACACCAAGTAAACAAAATACAATGAACAATAAACAACATATAAAGGAAGCCTTCACTACAGAGCAACCTGGTACAAGAAACTCCTCAGGTAAGAGGAGATTCAGTAAACAACTGAAATTGTCATATATTAAGAGTGTACTTCTTCAGTTTATTAATACTGTAACCAGTCTTTAACAAACGTAATACTTAACTCTTCGCCCAATTTGAAATTGTATAATACCACTGTGTCCGTGTAAGTTTTCTCCCATAATTTAATTCACTATTTAAACTGCATCAACCCAGTTTTCAGTGCTTCTGCACTGACCTGAAAGATGTATCTCAAATTTTCTATTAGAAAATTTATGAATTATTCTAAAAACAGTGTTTGTTCACATTCATGTATATATACAGTGCTGAATTATATTTATTTCGTCTCTGAATTTCAGGGGTCCGTCAATGGTCACTGTGGCACATTGTTGTTAGTGCCATAGTCATGTGACACCAATTACTTTCGTATTTTACATTAACCTCACACTTATTCCTTTTGCAGTGAGGAGACCGTAAAAAATTACCCCGAGGAGGGTTTGACTTAAGTATTATTATACCCTTTTTTCCTGATGTTATGTGGCTGTGACACTTTCTACAGTGTTTGTTCACATTCATGTATATATACAGTTCTGAATTATAGACGTTTCGTCTGTATGTAAGGGCATTCACGGCAGGTGTGGCTAGCCAAACAGGAGACGCTCACCTCTCACAGGCACGTGGTCTCACCTCTGAATTTCAGGGATCCGTGAATGCCCACTGTGGTACATTGTTGTAAGCGCCAGTCATGTGACACCAGGTACTTTCGTATTTTACTTTAGATTTACTGTAAGGTCAGAAGTTTAGAAGTAGTTTGCTCTTGAAATATCTATACTTTTGATCTCCACAGTTTCAGCTTCGAACACTAATGACGAAATTAATAGTTCCGGGAGGGACGAAGAAATCTCAATTCGATTGCCCATTCCTATTGATATTGCATGGGCACGAGCATTGAGATTTCTTTGTCCTTCCCGGAACATTGTGTTTTGATCCTTTTTCTAACATTTCCCCTTTTCACTGTTTATAATTTGTCGGCAGTCAAAGAAAGACAATTTCTATTGAGAAATATAAAGAGCATAAAGAAGATTTCCGTAATAGTTAGAATTCAAAGTGTATATTTTTCTAATTATGGTCATGTTGCACACACGAAGATTTTAGACTATCCTATACACTTATTTGAACATGTAGATGCACACTGCATGTTAACACTTGTTACACAGTGATCATTCTTCAGTGATCTTCACCGCTATATCTTTACAATTGTGTTGATTGTAATAATTTATGACGATATTGAAACTGCCTCCGTGAATTGATGTGTTATAGATGATATTGTGTATTGGATTTTTATTATTAATGCTTTGGGAAAATTCATATCGATATGTACTGTCCGAGACTGAAGACGAGGAACATGAAGCTGACGAGGTAAGAACATTTGAAGAACTTTTTGCATACAATGGCGATTACCTAGATAATAGAGATGACATACTGTGTCGTTGATGATTGCTAAGGGCCCGTAGTTGTTTAATGAAGCAAGATTTTATTGCCCAGTGACATGTACCACCTGTTTGCCCGGTATATTATTAAGTTTTTGGCATAGATACTTCCTAGTGAAAGTTGACGAACTACTTCAAAAATTTCTGTGTATGACATGACCATAAGTATGAAAATATACACTTTGAATTCTTGCTGAATGAGTTGAGTCCGAAGTGTGTGACTGACGTTGTAAGAAGTAGATTGTCATTTGTAGAAGATATATATGGAAGCCAAGTATGATATTTGTAATAGAAATCATCATAAAGATGTAGAGGAAATACAGTGTAATCTTTTAAATCTATTAGAAATCATAGACAAAGGTTTATTCCACATCTACTGATACTAAAAGAAAAATGAATATATGTAAACATGAATTCCCATGCTAAATGGGTAACGTTTATGACCCCTTCGGCATGGGTTGGTTGGTTTTCCGTCGAATTCAACAATTTTTCAATCATATCACGATATGTAAGCAGCAATAGGTTACCACATAATCTTAGAATCGAACTAGATCGTCTGTACAACAAGGCAAACGCTAGTCATTTACAGCAGACTCTTCGACTTTAATATTATTTAGTATTTATGGTTATATAAAAACAATGTTTAATAAAAATATAATTGTAGTAATTCAGTGCATATTTACGTTTCGAAAACTTTTGTCTCTTTAGTAGTGCTCAAGACCAAACATTTGAAAATCTAAAGTATAAATATTTGAACAGTAAATTAATTACGAGAAATTAATCTCAAAGTAAGAACCAAAACAAAACCAAGATAAGGATAGATCCATATATAATAGAGATAACTCACAGCTATGTAATATTTACAAACTTTTATCTCAGTGAATTTGATAAGGACAGAACCATATACAATAGAAACAACACTCAGTTACGTAATATTTACAAACTTTTATCTCAGTGAATTTGATAAGGACAGAACCATATACAATAGAAACAACACTCAGTTATGAAATATTTACAAACTTTTATCTCAGTGAATTTGATAAGGACAGAACCATGTATGATAGAAATAACTCTCAGTTATAGAATACTTACAAACTTTTATCTCAGTGAATTTGATAAGGACAGAATCATGTATAATAGAGATAACTCTTGGTAAGGGTAAGGGTAAATTACAAACTTTTACCGCAGTGAATTTAAAGTATATATTTCGGGTCAATATAAATAAGTGAAAATCTTCCTCTAAACTCCTGTCGATAAGGAAAAGTAAGTTCCATTTGAAAGGGCAGGAATCACACTTCCTCTACAAAACTCGTGTATCTTATGACCTATGGTTCAGAAATTTAAACAAACCAACTGGCATATAGAAATATAGAATTAATGTCTTTAATGGTTAGAGATTTAACTTTCACCTCTTGATATGAAAGGGAAACTGTATGCTTAAAATAAAATCTACTAAAATCCATCACGGTTTGCATTTAATTACCTACCGAACGTATTGATTTCGATATGGGCATATTTTATCATGAATTATTCGATCCAGTACGTATATCATCATCAGTCGCAAATTCAGTGTGTGAGAGTTTACTTGTTATCAGACACGGTGGAAACAAGACCTCTCGGCAATGTCAGAAAAATCTCAAGTTTGAACGGACAAAACAGTTCTGAGCATAACCAACGAAGTGAGATTATGGTACAAAATTTTGGTCTATACAAAATGACCACTAAGTGTTTATTGTCATTGCATTTGACTATCTTATGTCGATACATTTGTTTTTCACTCTTTTAGGTGAAAGCCCTTGGTTGATTTATGCATATCGCACTGGCATTTGGAAAATAGAAACAGATAGCTGGAAAATATATCCTCTTATCAGTGGATTACAAAATGCAATATCCATTGATTATGATTATAGTAATAACAGAATCTTCTGGACAGATGTAACAAAAGATGCAATCCATACAGCACCCTTTTATCATAATGGGACAATTGGGCAGACTCAAGAAATACTCCGGGACATCAAAACACCTGAAGGAATTGCCGTGGACTGGATCTATGGCAATATTTATTGGACTGACACCGGCTATAACACAGTGGAAGTGTCCAGACAAGACGGAACGAATAGAAAGACCTTAATAGATTCTGATTTACGAGAACCAAGAGCTATTTCTGTAGATCCAAATCAGGGGTATTAACTGTTCCTATTTCTGAAACATTATTCTCTTTAAGGTGGGGAAAAGGGTCACTTGAGACAGTTTGCTTCTACATAAATTGCTGAGTTGATTTTGAAACCAAAAAAAAAAAAAAAAACAAAAAACCGACAAAAGCAAAAACAAAACAAAAGACAAATAAAAACAAACAAACAAAATATATTGTTCAAACTGAACTATCATATATAAATCTGAAAATATTGATTCCAATTTATTTCTTATTTCCTCTGGGTAATTTTGACTTTCAAGCAGTTTTACCCTCTCTCTTTTTTTATTCCCAGGGGTCTATGAATGCCTATCATTGGCGGATTTAGAATGGGGGGGGGTTCAGTGGTTATCACCACCAACCCCACCCTCCCCCTTTTGGTCGGAAAATTTTACCAAAACAGGGTCAAATTTACCATTTTTTGGGCTATAACCTCTCTTTCCAGACCGAATGGTGCAAAATATCAGTCATGGGAGACTGCAACCTCCCCTTTTTTCAAAATTTTCTAGATCCGCCTATGTCTAAAGATATCCATGTACATAGTTGATATTAAGATAGCTATGTATTCAATCGACAGATGGCTATTCTATTCAGACTGGGGATCAACCCCTAAAATTGAGAGACTTTCAATGGACGGGAACCTTTCTTCCAGAGAAAAGATCGTCACACAAGAAATTGGATGGCCAAATGGATTAAACTTGGGTATGTATATTTTCATGGTATTTAATTTATTCAAACGGTAACTAACAACACACTTGTATACTGATACGTATCGACTAATTTCAGATTATATTGATAGAAGAGTTTACTGGGTAGATGCTAAATTGGATATGATTTCCTCTGTAAGATATGATGGAACAGCTCGTCGTGTAGTGTTACAGAAAACCAACTACATATCGCACCCCTTTGGTGTGGCAGTATTTATGGTAGGTATATGAAATAAATTTAATAACAATAGTAATAATAATAATAATAATAATAATAATTGTCAGTTTATTGTTATTATTATTATTATTATTATTATTATTATTATTATTATTATTACACAGATTTATTTATTACATTGTTTATTTATAGTGTATTTGCAACATACAATTACATCCTGCTTATATACTTAGTTATTAACAAAACAATAAGTACTATTATTAAATTCTAAAATATTAAAACTAAAATCACATTATCCGAAAGAGATATACATAGTGTACGTTTAAAGCTTTTTCTGCTGTCAAAACTTCCTTGTAGCTGCATTGTATATGTCCAGTTTCTGGTAGTAAGTATTTGGTCAGTGTTTGCTCCAGCAAAAGGTCTAATTATGAAGCAGAGTAAGCACATCGGTGATGTCTTTTTTATCTAACTTTGAATTTTTTGTTTTTTGTTTTTGAAAGTTTTGAAACATCTCTCGAGAAAACTCCAACTCCCACCAACAAGACCAATTTACCATATAATCTGATATAAGTCATGAAAATACTGTTCTGTAAACCCCCTCCCAATATTAATTCCGTTCCTAGGGGGTCTGAATTGCGTTAGACTGTACCATGCACTAAAGGTGAGAGAATGACAGATCAGCTGTATAATCAACAACACATCCAAAACTTTCAATTCATTGGAAGTCCTTTACTTAAATATGAAAAATGAAGTCTGACATTAAATTTATTGTAAGATCATTTAATATTATTCTTTTCTTGATTTCTCAGGATCGAGTTTACTACACAGATTGGAGAAATCATTCCATTACAGCTGTAGATAAAATGACAGGACTTCTCCATAAAAAACTTCAAGTCGCACTTTCTCCAATGGGCATAAAAGTGTATCACAAAAATGTTCAAACCCCTGGTAAAAATTTATGTATTACTAACAGTACTGCCTGCTCACATCTTTGTCTACCTCATCCGACGCACAATTATAACAAGGGAAATTTGGTTAGCTGCGCCTGTCCCAATACGCATGTCTTGAATCCAGACGGTCAAACATGTACAATCCGAGGTAAGATTACATTGTTTTACGTCAACCCAGTCACTAAGATTATTATAGGTCAGCGTAGTCACTACAATGATATATTCTGTCTCCCGTTGTCTGTCCACCGTTGACATTTTTTTTTTTCATTCCTTTATGAGAACTACTGAACAACATCTTTCGCAAAACGCACCTTCAGATTAATCGGAACATAAATTGTGAATTCTATTATCTCCTGGGTTTAAGACCTGGAGTCAAAACTATTTGAATAGTCCAATGTTCGTACACCATTCTCTTTCCCTTTGAAGATGGAATGCATAGTTATGAAGAGTCCTTTACCGTGATTGCTAAATTCATTTTCTTCGGGAAACCTCCAACCTCCGGCTTTGAGCCATTCATAGCCATATCATAATAATGTACCGGTACTTAGTCAGAAAATCTATACATCTTTCCATTGCAAAGAAAAAGAAAAACTACATACATTTACTGGAAGAATAGGAAGCCTACTAATAAATCTGAAATTCATTACCCCTGGGAAGGGGTCCAACCCACGCCCGGGTCGATATTACCATAGAATGATGATATACTTAATCCTTGAGAACCAAACCGAAACAGAGAAATGGTTTAGCCAAACGAGCAAAGCCAGACTAATCAGAAACTGATAATAGTCTCGGTCTTTTAATTCTTCTTCCTTATCTGTATCCGTTGTAAAGAAATGAAGGAAATAGATGATTGAAACTCTTACAAACCATATGTGAATGTCATGGCTCCTACAGCAGGGGTTATGCTTCTAGGGTGTGTCCAAATACTAACTTTGTATACCGTATGACAGTGGCTATAAAGTAAGGTGCCTTATGAGTTATGGACCTGTTGTTGTTGTTGTTGTTGTTGTTGTTTCTTCTTCTGTAGTATTACACGAGTTTTCTATAGAAAGTTTTAAAGTCAAACAAAAAAACGTTAAAACCAGTTCGCCGTCACAATGTCATTACAATACAACAGGACTTGTTATCATTAATCATATGATATTGTAATAAACAGTAGCATGGCTTTTTAACATAAACTGAGAAAAGAGGTGTAGGAAGAGATGAAGCTAGAGTGTTATATTCCTAGTAATACATGTATCGTCTGCAAAGATACGGATGCAGCAGACATACGAGGAGTAGTTCCGCAACGTGACCATGTAGTCGATACAAACATTTCAAACTTATCTAAATATAACGGTATAATGAGCTTGGTGGTACGTAAGTCCGGAGAGCTAATGGCACCCTTGGCGTCGTCGTCATCATCGATGCCGTTCATCGACAGACTTTTTTTTTATTAATATTTGTTAAACCACTAGGGATTTGACATTGAAAGAGTTCGAAACGTGAGCTAAAGAATCAATCTAAGAACAGTGCTATGCATGATGGAGATAATCCTTCTATGTGCAGTGATTTTCAAAATTTTATGACTGAAACTTTTAAGTATACATTTCACGTCATTACTAAAGCACTGAAAACTGGACTTATGATGCCCTCGGGAAACTATCAGTTCACCAGCAGTGACACGGGCTTAGTGGTTATAATAAATATAAGGAAATTTATACTTAATATCTATTATTTGCACCAGTTCAAATCCATCCCATTCCAGCGACCTTTTTTGTCTTCACACAACTCTTTTGTTGAAGAGGACATTTCACCATACAAATGTTAAATACGATCTCATGTTTGAATATTCAATTTCATCTTTTCAGAAACATTTCGGAACTGATTTCTTCCACATCGTTATTTAAAGAAGATGAAGACGATGCTTATTGTACCAGATACAAAGCATACAGTATACATGAAAGAGTTTTCTGAGTGTTATCTTAATTTGTCCTTGCGTATGTACATAATGATAAGTATGATTAATATCCTTGTCTTATTCTGACTTTTATTTACTTTTTTTTTAGTTCTTACGAATATTTTTACCTTTTATGCATTTAATAGCTATACTGAATAAAATATAGAAATTAATATTCTTATTCTACTCCCAATAATATTTAATTTTTATTGTTTTTGATCACATTTCTTTTGACAAAATTTATAAACAGGATATTACATAAATAAAAACTAGAATTTATTTCTGCTTCTACTTCATTTCTTCGATGAGGAAAAGATTATTATGTTATCTCTCTAGTTGTGATAGAGAAATATAACGACAGTTGATACATAATTAGAAAAATATGAAATTTGCTAATGCATTACATTATACATTACACCATTTATATTCTAATATATACCTTTAACACATAATAGCGCAGACGAAGCTAGAATGGTAGGGTGTACGGTTTTGGTGCCGGGATCCCACGAGGGATACGTTGATGTCCTTCCCCTCGTGGCACTGTAGACGTGCGTCTTAAAAATATCAAATATCTGTGCACAGCATCAGGTAGATGTCATCATTATATAAGTGAAAGAATCGCCGTGTAGTGTAGAACGAGTAACTAAACAAATCTGGAAGTAACAAGTGTTAAGGGACTACGGCACTAACAACAAAGTACCCCAGCGGACATTTACGGATCCCTGAAATTCAGAGGTAGGACCAGGTGCCAAGGAGGAGTAAGCATCTCAATAACAAACAATTTATACCTTCATCAGACTAGCTACTAAATGACTTCATTATCTTATCACACCTGGAAAAAAGCAAATATACCAAAAGCGATATTTAAAACACTAGAGAGAGGACATCTGACCTAGCTGTATGACACAAATCACCAAGGACATGCACATACAACATGAATAATAATCAAATGAACACAGAAAACATTACAAAAATATTCGATCGTACTGCAGTTACGATTCCGACTTAGGACGGTCAAAAGTGACAAACGTTATTCAATTTGTGTGATTAACCGGTTTACGGGGACCCACCTTCCACTTACTGCAAATACAGCACAATCAAAGGATGCGCATTTGAAAATTTATAATAAGTATTCGACCATACATAGGCAATAATTTTAGGCACCAGATGCGCATTTGGACAACTGATGTCTCTTAATTGATACTCATGGCTAAATGATTGGAATTCTAATAATATATATATATATATTTGAAGAGCAGTTCAAACCAAATTAAGAGAGAACGTGAGCCAAATATCAATCTGACCTCAATCAGAGCTATGCATGAATGAGTTACTCCTTAGTTGTAAAGTGGTTTACAAAATTTCATGAATGAGAATTCTAAATATATATTTCACGTCAGTACAAAAGCCCTGAAAGCTAGGCTTACGATGCCCTCGGCGACTATTAGTCCACCAGCAGTGACACCGACTTAGTGGTTATTATATGTATTAGAACATATATACGTTATAATTTTGTGCACCAGATGCACATTTCGACAAGTTATATCTCTTCAGTGATCCTCATGGTTGAATGGTTGGAATTACACACGAAACGTTTATAGAATAATATGTTGTTATCAAAAAGACCACAGTGGGCGAAAAAGTGAGCCAAAGAATCAATCTCCTTAGTTTAAGAGTGATTTACAAAGTAACATGACTGAAAAAATTAAATATATTTCAGTACGAAAGTACTATAAGCCCATCAGCAGTGACATAGTTTTAGAGCTAGTATTTATAGTATTTATATGTGTAATATATTTAGAACAAGGCAAAATACAAACGTAATTGTTCTCAGGTGACTATGGCATTAACACCAATATACCACAGCGGACATTTAGGGAGACCTGATCAGAGGTGAGACGAAGGTGCCCGGGAGGAGTAAGCATCTTCGAATGACTAGCCACACCCGCCATGAATGCCCTTACTTTTATGACAATCAAATTATGACAAACGTAATGACTTCAATTTCCCCATATACAGGTGGTAACACGTGTATAATGTTTATGTGTCTCAAATGATCCGGTATGCTCGAGCTTCTTCTTAGTATAGTTCCTTTATTTATAGAGGCAAATTACTTGGGAGAAAAGTTAATATCACAAGTATATGAGATCACACCTTGTGTCAACATTCTTCAATTTTGTTTGTTTGTTTGTTTGTTTTTTCTTTTTTGAAAACAGCGAGGGAGTACTGGCCCGGCAAAAACAAACTTGGTAGGTTGATCTCATTGAATATATTCGGGGCAACCTGTCAGGAGCGAATCGACGGAGGAATACTGACAAGTAAATAGTGTCTGTGTCTATGAAACTGTAAGTGTCAATATTATATTGTCAGGGATTTAACTGTACAAATTAATATATTATTCATATAACTAATTAAGATAAGAAATGCTGATTGATTAATTTAAAGATCTCATGGAATCCATTGATATAATATCCCTCAGTTGTAAAGGCTTAAACACAACACAAACAAGAGCAACGCCTAGCGTGGCATAATACGCCCGTCGCTTAATTGGGACAGGATCAATTCGCATTTGGCATGATTTTCATGAAAAACATCTGACGTTTACTGAAGTTAATTGCGTTTCATAGCATTTTATCATAGGAATAAGTCCAAAGGCAATATCTCCTGCAGAAATGGTACTATGCAACCCATCTTGGAAAATGACCTGCAAAAAAACTTGAAATTATTTATAACTACCCCCCCCCCCCCCCCCCCAACACCTCCCCCCCCCCTTCTAAAATTATAAATTTCTCAAAAATGAAGAAAAAGATATAAATACCTGTAAAATATGTGGAGGTTGGTACATTTTACTTGTTTCATGATAAATTTCATAATGTTTTTACAAAACTTAGATTTTTAATGAATTTTCAAAACAAAATCCAAGTGCCATAAATCCGTCAAAATTGTGTCAATCGTAACAAAACTCGAACTGGTACTGATGCCGCTTCGAATAAGCCTATATATCATATTTCAACTCAATATCTTGAAAGACGGCAAAAAAAGTCCGGAAAACATGACCTAGGACATATGGTCAACCGCCCCCCCAACCTAAAATCATAAATTTCTCAAAAATAAAGCAAAAAATATTAAAACCCGTAACATATGAGATAGTTGGTACATTTTACTTGTTTCATGATAAATTTCATAATGTTTTTACATAAAATAGATTTTTAATGAATTTCTGAAAAAATCTTGAAATTTATAAGTCCAAGGGCTATAAACCCGTCAAAAGTAGGTCAATTGTAGCAAAACTCGAACTGGTACTGACGCTGCTTGATATAAAGCTATATTCTAAATTTCAACTCAACTCAAAGACGGCAAAAAAAGTCCGGAAAACATGACCTAGGACATATGGTCAACCCCCCCCCTTAAAATCATATATTTCTCAAAAATGAAGAAAAAGATATTAAAAACCGTAACATATGTGATAGTTGATACACTTTACTTGTTTCATGAGAAATTTCATAATGTTTTGACAAAAATAGATTTTTAATGAATTTTTGAAAAAAATTTGAAATTTATAAGTCCAAGGGCCATAAATCTGTCAAAAGTAGGTCAATCGTAATAAAACTCGAACTGGTACTGACGCCGCTTGAAATAAAGCCAAATACCAAATTTCATCGCAATATCTTGAAAGACGTCCAAAAAAAGTCCGGAAAACATGACCCCGGACAGACGGACGGACACACGGACGGACGGACGGACGGACGGACGCACGGACGGCGCCATAACATAATACGTCCCGTCTATTGGACGGGCGTATATAAAGAATTAAAGTATACACAGTTAAAAGATACTAATACAGGTATCATCTTACTTCAAGAATGTAAAGATGATGTATAAATCCAAACCATAAGTCCGATAATCATGAAACCAGAGAACATACAAAATCAGGAAATGAAAATCAAGTAGAAAATAACAAGAACTGTCTACTTGAAGACACTTGATATGTGAACTTCTATTATGGAGTGAGATCAGGTGCCAGGAGAGAGTGAGCATATCCTGCTTGCTAGCAACACCCGTCACATATACCCAGTAGAAAGAGTCAAATCGTGTAAATTCCATATGTATTTATATATGGAGAAGTCGAAGCAGGTAACCTTCTAGTATAGAAGGTGTCAAATCTGTGTAAAATGATCGGAATTGGTCTCAGTCCAGAATATTATTTAAAAGTCTGGATAACGAGATATCATATGGAGTAATAAGAGTCTCGTAACGACCGTAGAACTTCCTCAGTGACGTTGCTAGTCTAGCACATATATAACCCTGGTTGAGTAGCTTATCTGAAAGTCGCCTAGCCCTCAGAACAAAGTCATTGTAATTTGAACATGCTCTGGAATAACGTATTAACTGAGATATGAATACGCCGTATGCAGGCGATGATGGAATGTGGATTCTTATGAAAGGAAAGTTTGTGATAGCGAAATTGAAATAGTCACGTTTGTCATAGACTGAGGTGTTCAATTGACCATTAATGTCGAAAGATAACATAATAAGATAACATCTAAATACGAAGTAGAATCACTACTTTGTGTGGTTTCTTTGACCTCCAGTTCACTTGGATAGATGATGCTAAGGGAATCAGCGAATGAAGGATTATTAATTGAAAGCAAGTCATCTATATATATCTATAAGTGAAATTAAATCCAAGTACCAATTGTTTCTTTCCTTGCGAAAGAAAAGACTGAATGAATTCAACTTCGTATGAGTAAAGGAATATGTCAGCCAGAAGCGGAGCACAGTTAGTACCCATTGGAATGCCGACAATTTGTTGAAAAACCTTTGCTCCAAACACCACAAAAATGTTATCGATAAGAAAATTCAACATTTGGATGACATATGTTTCAGTATATTTATTTTTGGAATCAGAATTTTCTTGACAAAGTAAGTTTTATCATGGCCTATTACTATATACTTGAATTTGTGGCTTCCGTTTTTATTAGTAAATGCATTTTGGATAATTTTCGCTAATCTGTCTTTCAATTTCTGATGAGGGATCGTAGTGTGAGGAGTCGAAAAGTGAAAAGACTTGATGGAATGATTTTTAGTAAACCTTTTTGATTTTAGATGTTCTAACAACTATTTTGAATTTTTTAGGATCCATATTTGATTAAATCCATTTCTGGAATATACTGTTTTGCAATACCTATGGAGGCCAGATTTAATTTCTGATAATATTTTTGTGAGTAACATCGATAGAGATTTTGTGGAACACTTCGAGGAATCAGCGATAAAGCGTTGTTTGTAGGGATTTTTGTGCATTTTTGGAATGCAGTACAAATATGGAAGTTCTAAATTTTATTTATTCATATCAATACCAAACGTATTGAGGACAGATTTATGATTTTCAAGTACTTCCGAAACTGAAAAGTTCTTGAAAGTATAAGGAGGATTTCCCGGAACTGAATTTAATCTTAATTCTTTCACTAGACTGTCAAAGTAATATTTCTTATAAGTAAATGTATAATTATTAGAAGCTGTATCTGCTGGTGTAATGATATAATGTTTTTGGAGGAAGGTAAGTTCTTTGACAACAACAGGATCTTTAAAAATAGATTTGAATCTGGTGTTTACAGAGCCTTGTAATTTTTTAATTTAAGATCTCAGCAGTAATGCAATAGATTTTATAAAATTCCGAAAGAGTGTCGACCTGTACTTCCAGTTCTATTAATTGGGTGTTTTAACAATATCAAGATCACCAGTAATGACATGACCACAAGGAGAATATATATAATTAGATGAGGAACATGCACACGATTGAGGATGGCATGCAAAGTTGCTAAGATCAAGACACTGCAGAAACCCTTTGTAATTATAAATTTTGGATGCAACTGATGGTATGTAGCTATAGGAAATTCATGTACATGGCGGATCTTTGTTTTTTAAATATGGAGGTATTTTCTCTAATACAAACTTATGGTTTAAAATTTGGCAAAAAATTAAATAATCAATACTTTTATTTGCAAATTTAATTTTGATGAAAGGGCGATTTGATTTTTCCATAGATATATCTGACTTGAAGGGACGAAACAGTCTAGCGGTCGTTATATTCATAATAATACCATCTAGTCGATACTCTGCATAGCTTATGTCATTCTGTAGCAATAGTAACGTCAATTACTTTTCGTCTATCAAAAATTCTAATGAAGTCATTGAAAAATTCCGTTTGAGAAATTTTAAGGCAAATAACGTTTCTTCTTTTGATTTTTCGACACTATATACCTCTCTACCTCATGACTTAATCAAAACCAAATTGTTGTCTTGTGTTTCAACAGTGAGTCTAAATTATACCTTTGTAGTTCTGTTACATCTGGAAATTTTCTCTAACAAAGAATATCCTAATTATAAATACTGGACTGGTACTGAGTTGTGTAATGCCATCACATTTTAAGGGGTAATATTTATGAACAATTTAATGGCAAGACTTGTCAACAAATTATAGGGATTCCCATAGGCACCAACTGCGTCTTCTTATAGCAGATTTATTTTTATACTGTAATGAGAGAGACTGTATGCGTTCTTTTCAAACCTCTAAACGTTTCGACCTTTTTGATAAGTTCAATTACACCTCTAGATATTTCGATGGTATTTTATTTATCGATAACGCTGAGTTTGGAAAATATATTACTGACATCTGAACTTCAATTAAACAAAGCCAATACTTCCGACAAAGAAACATCTATTTTGGACTTTGGATGTCTTCTTATAAATTTCCCTTATCTAGATAGTGATGTCCCCAGACTCCCATCATATGGTATTTATATTAGTCAATTGGTTCGGTTTGCTAGAGCCTGCACTAACGTTTTGGATTTTCACGCAAAAAATCTCAGATTACTTTTCAACTTCTTACTCAGGGTTATAGATATCATTAACTTCGAAAAACTTTTGGCAAATTTTACAGATCTTAATCAGATATTTTTTCTTAATCTGGAAATGTGACTTTTCAACAATACGTATCCGGCGGAATATCCCATCCCAATTTTTTTTTCTACGGTGATCCACTGTACAAACTAAGGAGCGTCAAAGGTTCCGATAATTTCGTATCGGCGGGGTCTAAAATTATGATACGCCTTCGACATCAACAGTATGACCCCGCGTTCATCGCTAACACCATAGTTCTTGCATTGGGTCCCTCTACAACGAAATGCAGACTTTTGCTTGAGAGTTGCGCTCTGGCTAACAGGGCGGTAGGGATTATATTACGGGCCTTGTCCAAACCTTTTCAGAGGAGGCAAGGTCCTGATCCTCGTCCATTCTGACTATTAGTCGGAACTCCTATTCATCAAGGATCTGAGCTCGGCTTACAGACGGGCAGAATGCGGTTAACTTATGTTGATGTCGCCTTACATATTTTTGATAGCAACATATTATTATATAAATGTTTCGTGCGTTATTAAAAATTTTATGACCTCTCTTCTTGAGAAACCTGTTGATCCTTGTTCTCTATATGAAGAATTATTAATAAATTTTTTAATGTGTTTCCTTTGATTGTGCTGCTTTTGCGGCACCAATTGAATGACGTTGTCAATTGACCGTCCAAATTCGATATCGTAACCGCAGCACAATCGAACATTTTTGTAATGTCGTTAAGTGTATATTCTATTATCATTTTGTGTGTACAGGTCCTTGGTGATTTGTGTTATACAGCTTTGTCAGATGTCTTCTCTTTTCTCTTGAATTGACCGTCCTAAGTCGGTTCTTATCTGTATATTCCACTGTTGTCATTCTTGTGTGTATGTCCTTGGTAATTTTTGTCATGTAGCTTTGTTAGATGTCACCAGTTTTCTCTTCTCTATAAAATGAAATGAAATATAATTCAAGATGGTTTGGAAATCCTATACATTGCTATTCTGAATTTGCTTTAGTAAGGAAGTCTCAATTGTTTTTAGAAAATAAACTATCCAGTTGAAATATTAAATATACATAAATCAATCGATGGTAGACGGTCACTCGTAAATATCAAATCTGAAGATCAAAGTTTTACTGTAGTAATGTTTATGCTCCTAACGACTAAAATAAGAGAATTGATTTCTTTAAACGTCTAAACTCTTGGGTAAATCAGTTTCGTTGCTGGTGACTTCAACTGCATATTGCAAAATACAAACACCAGAGTAAATACAAATAATAGATACGTGTCTTTAAAACATTAATACATAATTAAACCTATGTGATGGCAACAATAAACTACAAAGCAGAATGGACTATGTTTTATGTCAAAAATTCTCTTTCAATGTAAAATAGTATAACTTGAGGAAATATTCCTGGAACACATACAAAAGGTGTTAGAATGTCGGACCATACGGGTATTAAAGTAATACTACATTTAAATTAAATCACACGCAGCCCTGTTTAATGTTTCGCTTCTCGACAATGAGTATTCATTAAATATGTAAGATTTTAAATCTAATTTTGAATGTAATAATGAAAAAATCCTCAACCTATATGGCAATCGTTCTAAATAGAGATTCAAAGTTTTTGCATTACCTACTCACATAAAATCAACAAAACTGCAAGATCACGTAGAAACAATTAGAACGTGAAATAACTAACGCCTAAAATAAGATCACAAGGATTTTGACATGAATATAAAAAAAGCTTTAGAATGTGACTTAAATGATTTGAATGATAAAAAGGGAAAAGGTGCTCAGATTCGATCAAGGGCAAAATGGATAGAGCAAGGAGAGAAAAATTCCGCATATTTTCTTGGATAAGAAAAGCATCATCAAGAAAATAACGTCATTATAAGGTTAGAGAATGTAGAAAAAAATTTAAAAAAAATTTTTTTACAAAATAATGACGACATTATTGGTCACATGTGTAAATTCTACAAGGAATTACACAGGTCTTGTAATGTGTCAGATCAAAATATTCAAAATTATTTATCGAGTAGTGAGTTTCATTCAATATTAAACGACGAACAGAAAAATAAATTAGATATTCATTTATCAATAGAGAAATGTAAACAGATTGTGTTTGACATGACGAAAAATTTATATAGCTATCTTTGGGAAGAATTAAAAAATAATTTCTTTTCTTCTGTACATAATGGGGCGCCCTACAAAATCATGCATTATCTTTTTCGCAGAGATTAACAGTTATCACTTTGATATACAAGAAGGGTAATAAAGCTAACTAACTATAAAATCATTGCTTGCGCTTTAGCAAAATGACTACAAAAGTAAAAAACGAAGAAGTACCGATGGGTAAACCATATCTCATAGTCCATGGAATAAAGGGGACAATATCGTGTTTAGTGTCATATTCAGACAAATGCGAACCCCAATAAAATCGAGGTGAGACCAGTTGCCCGGGAGGAGTAAGCGTCCCCTGGTTGCAATCAATGTAAATCAATCAATCAAAAGTAATCAATGAAATAATCTCATATGATCAATCCGCATATACAAAAGGGAGATTTATAGGATTAGATGCAAGAATTATAACAGATGTTTTTGATTATTGTGAAAATTATAATAAAGAAATGGTTTTACTATTTTGGATTTTCAAAAAGCTTTCGACAGTGTAGAGTGGAATTTATTATTTAAAGTTTTAGAAAAATTTAATTTTGGAAGGTACTTTATAACATGGATTGAAATTTTATATGAGAAGCCGATTTTCGTCTAAAACAATAGATGGGTGTCAAAAAATGTGAAATGCACAGTGGCATTGTACAAGGGTGTCCGGTTTCATCGATTTTTTTTTTTCTTGTTGTGAGTTTGGAGGTTTTAGCCTTAAACATTAGGAACTATAGAAATATACAAGGTTTTATTAATGGTAATATATCAAAAGAATTAAAAAAAAATATTCAGCATGCAAATGACTGTACGTTCCAATCAAAAGCGAACAGTCAATACAGGTAGCATTAGATACAATTAACGAATGTAGTTCTTATTCCGGTATGAAACTTAACTTAGAGTAAACTTTCTTTATTTGTAGAATGCTGTAATCAACACTTTAAAATATCAAAATTAGTATAGATTTGCTCTGTACTACAATATCAAAAAATAAATAAATAAATAAAATAAAATAAAATAAATAAATAAATAAATAAATAAAACTATACTAAGAATTAATACATTAATGCATAATTTCATCTGGAATAAAAGTGGCAGAATAAAACGAAACAAGCAAATTAAGCTAAAAGGAATTGGAGTTACTGATACTGAAAGTATAATAAAAGCAATCAAGGCATCTTGGGTAAACATAATCTTAAATAGTAAAGGAAATATAAGATACTTTATAGACAGTCTATGTAAGATTATCAGTGTTGATATACAATATCTAATAAAATCAAACGAGACTAACATACTCGAATATGGACCGTCCAATTTTTTAATAAAAAAAACATATTTACGTTTTAACTTATGAAAAACTCTGCAACCCCTAGAGAGTCTATCATCAGCAAATATACTTATGCAGCCTTTATAAAATTTTCAAAATAAGAGGAAAACTTTACATTTCGAAAATTGGTTAAGTTCTAACATAAAATTTGTGAAAGACATTGTAGAAGAAAGCGGTCTGAGACCAATGCAATGGTTTTACACCCAGTTAAAGCAGAAACATAACTGCATAAGTCAATTATACGTTGTCAAAAATGTATGAAAGCATCAGTTCATTATGTGAATTCTCATAAGTAAAATTTTCTTAATACATTAATCTCCAAAACAGATTTCCTGTTTAATGGAAATAGCTTTCTAAATATCCATGACTATACCTATAAATTTTTCTATAATACCATATGTGGAAAAAAGTTTAGAAAATCCCTATATCAGACATATTACTCTCGCTTGTTTCACATTGTAGACAAGAATTCATGGAAACATATATATGTACAGAAATTTCAAATATAAAAGAATTTTTAAAATGTCACTGAATTTAACTATAAACTTTTGAATAACATTTTATGTAATCGATATGTTCTGAATAAATTTAAAATAGCAAATAATATGAAATGTCTACTCTGTGAGTGTGAAAAAGGAAACAGTGAACATCTTATTTACTCTTGTCCCAGTGTATGTGATATTTGGAAGAGTGTAAGTAAAACACTCAAATTTCAAATCAGCTGGAAAACGATAGTGATAGGTCTCTATACAGACTATTACAAAATAAACGATAAAACTGATTTATTGAACAACATCATATCATATACTGCATTTAAAATTTATAAGTACAAAAGAAAATTGTAGACTAAAATACAAGGAAGAAAGTATAAAAGCTTTACTCTCTCTCATATGGTTCATTCTATATCTTTCTACACCCAAATCCCGATATGTGTTTTTATTCTTTTTCTTCTCACACACCTAAGTCTTAATGCATATCTTTTCTATTTCATGTGTGTATTTTGGAAGTGACTTTGGAAGTGTGGGGATCCCATTCAGCCATTGACATAGAAAAAGTCCATGTAGATTTCTGCAAGAACATTTTAGGAGTTAAAAGATCGACTTCAAATTCAATGATTTATTGTGAACTTGGTAGATTTCCTTTGTCATGTATACGTCGTTTTAGAATAGTCAAATATTGGCTAACATTAATTAATACTAACAACTGTGTTTTAAAAGCATGTTATGATTGTTTATACGAAGATTTTGTAAACAATAGTAAATGTAAATATTGGATTTTTAATGTACATAACATATTAGAACAAATGGGACTTAAGGTGAGCCCGTAAACCGGTTAACCACACCATTTGTTTGGCTTTTGTCAAATTAAATGACCGTCCTAAGTCGGTATGGTAATTGCACTACAATCAAATATTTTTGTAATGTGTTATATGTTCTAGTATATTATTTATTTTCATGTATTGTATAGCTCCAGGGTGACTTCTGCCACATAACTGAGCCAGTAACTCCTCTTTCTTCTTCCTTAGTGAACTTTGGATCAACCATACTTCTTATACACAAGATTACATTCTCTGTTTAGTAAAGCAACGTATTTTTGACACTTGCAGACAGTCTCTGCTATCCGACATAAACTCATCTTCAATGTAAAGATGATGGATAAATCCAAACCACAAGTCCAAAAATCATGAAACCAGAGGACATACAAAATCAGTGAAAATGAAAAACAAATGGAAAATAACAAAATATGTCTACTTGAAGAGCATATGTGAACCCCTGTGATGGAGTGAGATCAGGTGCCCGGGGAAAGTTAGCATTTCCTGCTTGCTAGCAACACCCGTCACATATACCCAGTAGAAAGAGTCAAATCCTGTAAATTCCATATGTATTTATATATGGAGAAGTCGAAGTAGGTAACCTTCTAGTATAGAAGGTGTCAAATCTGTGTAAAATGATCGGAATTGGTCTCAGTCCAGAATATCATTTAAAAGTCTGGATAACGAGATATCATATGGAGTAATAAGAGTCTCGTAACGACCGTAGAACTTCCTCAGTGACGTTGCTAGTCTAGCATATATATAACCCTGGTTGAGTAGCTTATCTGAAAGTCGCCTAGCCCTCAGAACAAAGTCATTGTAATTTGAACATGCTCTGGAATAACGTATTAACTGAGATATCAATACGCCGTATGCGGGCGATGATGGAATGTTGCTACTTATGAAAGGAAAGTTTGTGATAGCGAAATTGAAATCGTCACGTTTGTCATAGACTGAGATGTTCAATTGACCATTAATGTCGAAAGACAACATGATATCTAAATACGAAGTAGAATTACTAGTTTGTGTGGTTTCTTTGACCTCCAGTTCACTTGGATAGATGATACTTAAGTAATCAGCGAATGAAGGATTATTAATTGAAAGCAAGTCATCTATATATCTGTAAGTAAAATTGAAGCCAAGAGCAAACTGGTTTTTTTTTTCCTTGCGAAAGCAAAGACTGAATGAATTCAGCTTCGTATGAGTAAAGGAATATGTCAGCCAGAAGCGGAGCACAGTTAGTACCCATTGGAATACCGACAATTTGCTGAAAAACCTTACCTCCAAACACCACAAAAATGTTATCGATAAGAAAGTTCAACATCTGGATGACAGCTGTTTCAGTGTATTTATTTTTGGAATAAGAATTTTCCCTAACAAAGTAAGTTTTATCGTGGCCTATTACTATATATTTGAATTTGCGGCTTAAGTTTTTACTAGTAAATGCATTTTGGATAATTTCCGTTAATCTGTCTTTTAATTTCTGATGAGGGATCGTTGTGTAAAGAGTCGAAAAGTGAAAAGACTTGATGGAGTGAATTTTAATAAAACTTTTTGATTTTAGATGTTCTAACAACTCTTTTGAATTTTTAAGGATCCACATTTGATTAATTCCACTTCTGGAATATACTGTTTGGCAAAATCTTTGAAGGCCAGATTTAATTTCTGATAATATTTTTGTGCGTAGCATCGATAGAGATTTTGTGGAACACTTCGAGGAACCAGCGATAAAGCGGTGTTTGTAAGGATTTTTGTGCATTTATGGAATGCAGTACAAATATGGAAGTTCTAAATTTAATTTATTTGAGTCAATGCCAAACGTATTGAGGACATATTTATGATTCTCGAGTACTTCCGAAACCGAAAAGTTCGTGAGAGTATAAGTAGGATTTCCTGGAGCTGAATTTAATCCTAATTCTTTCACTAGGCTATCAAAGTAATATTTCTTACAAGTAAATGTATAATTATTAGAAGCTTTATCTGCTGGTGTAATGATATAATGTTCTTGCAGGAAAGTAAGTTCTCTGGCAACATCAGGATCTTTAAAAATAGATTCGAATCTGGTGTTTACAGAACCTTGTAATTTTTTAATTCAATGATTTATAAACATCTCATCGACGGGCATACACTACAAGCATATTTGAAAAAACCAATATCAATCGAATCAAAAAAGCTTATTTGTAAAATTCGTTTATCTGCCTACAATCTTACTGTTGAAATCGGTCGCTATAAGAACATCCCTTTGGTAAAGCGTGTATGCACTTTATGTAAATGCCAGTCAGAAATTGAAGACGAATTCCAATTTATTTTGAAATGTACCTTTTATCAGCAAATAAGACAAAAGTTTTTTAGGAAATACTACTACAACAAACCCTCAGTCTTTAAGTTAATTCAGCTTCTAAGCACTCAAAATACTAAAGAACTATGTAGCTTCGGTAAATTTATTTTTCATGCCACCAAATTAAGAACTGACTCATGTGTATAAACATCTATAAAACTTCATTGTTTATTTGTATCTTTTGTGTGCATGTCTGATATACATTCTACGTCAAATACTATTTATCATATTTATATATGAAATCTGATTTTATACTTATATGTTCATGTTTTAATTTAGCTTAACGATCAATTTATATATTTTCATATACATTAAATCATAAGTGTATGTCCATGTACTTTACATAATTATTCCATCGTCTTCTTATATACTTGACCTCAAGTGTGTTACATACTTATAATTAATTTTGTAATGTATTTATACGTCTATAAGCTGTACAGCTTCTGATGAATAAACAATACAATACAATACAATAGTATTAATAATAATAACTGGGTGAGAGTATGCCAGATATACATAAAATCTACTCAGGGACTTTAAAAACGCCTATGTGTGGTTTCTTTTTCATGTAAAAACATAAATGTTTTGAAAATAAATCGATTTGAATATTTTCTTGATATTGTGTGATTGCGGTAACTTTCATGCTATCGGCGGGACAAATCGCTCAACCATAACGTAATACTGCTCACCCGTGCGCTTTTCAAAACGTACTCGACCACGTGCTCTACATTGAGTTATTTTCTTCAGAAATAACGTATACTGGTACCTAGTGCCTTTATCTATCCTGATTTCAAACTTTGCTTCATTAAAACTAACACGTGAAATGCTGCGACTGTCTGGGCAACAGAGGTATGCTGTTCTTGGCCTTGTAGACGCCGGTGTAAAGCCGAATAATGACCCCCGTCGAATAATGACCGGGGGTCATTATTCTACATAGAAAAATGACCCCCCGGTCATTATTCCACGACCAAGGGGGTCATTATTCGACCGTAGAATAAGTGGCACCAGCCCCAAAAATTGCAAACCCCTCGTGAAAAATATTGACCCCCATAGAATAATGACCCCCTACAAACCGACTTGATTTCTTGATAAATGTTTTCAATGTGTACTTTTTATATATATATATACCTTGGTGTACTGAAAGTTCGTGGATATGGTGCATGTTGATGCTTATAATACTTCAGATAATTCTGGTATGCATTTTTGAGATTATTTTCAACCACCTAATTTTTTCATTGATCACGATCAAGATCCAGATCAAACGAGAAATGGATAAACGAAGTTTTATTTCGTAAACAACAATGGTTTCCGAAGCCAAACATCCAAATGGAGAAATTGGTAGAAAGTTAGGAAATCGGAAGATTTGAGTTGTAAAGCGGTAGGCGAAAGACTTTTGCCGAAATCGGTAGGGTTAATATGTATGTAATTCTGATTCATAAATTGAATAAACCCGATGACCTTCGAAACCTGGATATCGCCTCATTTTGTGACTTATCGGATGTTATAATATTTATAACATAAGTAAATTATGTGTTTTAGACCCGTACACGCGTCCTTGGACAAGTCGTTCCGAGTCTTTACATCTACAGGAGAACTTGGTTCATACCGGAAGTCAAACAATTTTTTCCTAGTGTATTCAGATTATCATCCTGAGATGTTAAAATAAAATGACAATTGAGTTTGCACACTTGGTGTGGAAAAAGAGAACTATTTCATCTGTTTAGAGAAGAATGAGATTTCCATAAAGACAGAAGTATAAAACGAAAACCTTTTCCCACGATCCAGGACATTATATAGAATATGCTTAATTAAGGGATAATTTGCATAACTAATTAAAGTGCCTTGTAAATTTGCGTCATTATTATCCTCACTTATGACGTTTTATGGTTAATACGAGGACCCTACAACACAATATGAAGTCCCCCTCTCTCGAAATGTAAATGGCATTCTGGGACAAGACAATACACATTAAAACCCTGAATCAATCAGACATTACACCTAATCATGACCTTACCTAAAATGACAATTCTTACCAATTCAGAGAGTGTTCCATAGAACATTTGCGACGGATGCGCCTATTGGTACATACTAAACATATATGTCATTGAAATTGTCATCGTTATCCTTTATCTGTTGATAAAGACCGCTTGACCGAAATTTACAAAAAGAGTTTGTTTTTTTTATACCCGCCACCGAAGTTGTGGGGGTATACCTGTTTCAACTAGACTGTCCGTCCGTCTGTCTGTGGAAAACGTGGTTTTCTTGCGGTAACTCTTTTACCATTTTACATCCATTGATGATACTTCACAAATATATTGCTCATGACCTCAAAAGAGCCCTATTGATTTTGGGGTTAATCGATGAAAGGTCAAGGTCAAACGAAGTGTCTGTTGAAAAAGTGGTTTCTGCAAGATAAATCTATTACCTTTGGACACCTGGTTATGATACTTCACAACCGGTTAAACACACCATTTGGTTGACACTCGTTATATCAAATGACCGTCCTAAGTCGGTACTGTAGTTGTACTAACTAGTATCAAATATTTTTTTTATGTTTTATATGTTTATTTTATCATTGAATTTCATATTTCAGTGGTAGCCTCCGCCATATACCTGAGCCAGTAACCTTCCCCCTTTCATTTACACATGTGTTGCCCATGATCTCAGGCAATCAATTTTGGGATCAATAGGTCAAAGGTCAAGATCAAGGAAGTGGCTGTGAATAGTTATTTCCGCACGATAACTCTATTACTACGAATGGCTTTTTATTCGTGTATACCAATTTTCGTGGATTGGGCGAAAACAACTTATTTTTGGGGTTCAAAATTCGTGGATATATAAATTTGTCTTTATCAAATATACATAGATTTACTAGTTCGTGGGAAGAACTATCCACGAAAACCGCAAACACTGGTACCACATGAATATTAGGTCATTCACAGTACCTTTAGACATCCTAATATTTTTTAAATAAAGGCCACAGTCAAGGTCACAAGGAAAATGGTCTTGGTGCCATTTGAAACTTGTTCACATCCAATACTGATACTTCACTCATGTGTTGCCCATGACCTGAGAAGGACCACTATTGATTGGGGGTCAATAGGTCAAAGTCAAACGAAGTGTCTGTGGAAAAAGGTGTTTCCGCACGATAACTCTCTGACCTTCCAACATCCTAATATTTTTGACATCAAGGTCACAAGGTAAATGATCTTGGTGTCATTTGAAAACGTTACATTCCAATGACTGAATTATAGAGCTGAACATGAAATAAGCCATGCTTATCTGGCGACCTTGAAATCAGGGCGATGACCTTGGGTCAAGGTCATGACACACATTTGAGTCATAAGGAACATTTTTGCCAAGTTTGATGAATATCTGTTAATAGAAGACTGAATTCGAGCAGAACAGAAACACATGATCAGATGGTGACCTTGAAATCAGAGTAATGACCTCGGTCCACGGTCATGATATACCTTTGGGTCATAAGAAACATTCGAACCATGTTTGATGAAGATCTGTTGATAAATAACCGAATTGTAGAGCGGTACAGAAAAATCCATGCTTAGCTGGTGACATTGAACTTTGTGACTCACCTTTGAGTCATAAGGAACATTCGTGCCAAGTTTGATGAAGATATGTTTATTGATGACTGCATTATAGAGCGGAACAGAATCTTGATAGACAGACTGACACACTAACGGAGTGGAAACTTAAAATGCTCTTCGGCGAATTTGCCGGTAGGACTAATGAAACAAACTCTTTTTGCAAATTTCCGGCCACACGGCCATTATCAAGCCTTAGTGGAATACAATGTCTATTTTTTATAACGTTAATATGCTGACTTTAGCGCTGAAGCCATCAGCGTGTTAACATAGATGTAAGATAACATATTCTAGCCGTGTTCAGTATTTCACCAATGGTAATAAATTACCACATTTGTCACCAACGGTTAAAATTTTTTTTCATATAATAAATTCGATATCTTGATATCAGAAAATCATTTTCTGGTATCAAAAAAATTACGATCATTTTCTGATATCACAAAAATATATCACAAAATCAATTTTTGACATCAGCAAATGACTTACATTTTTTATATCAGAAATTCGACTTTGTGATATAAAATATTCTTGTTTATTTTCTGATATCAAAACATTGATTTTGATATCAGA
Source organism: Pteria penguin (assembly GCA_035048485.1). NCBI lineage: Eukaryota > Metazoa > Mollusca > Bivalvia > Pterioida > Pteriidae > Pteria > Pteria penguin. Next base: position 88,412,715 of record CM068580.1, read on the forward strand.
AAATGTTTTTTTTATATCACAAAATGATTTTTTATATCAGAAATAGCTTAAAAATATTAAAACAGTGCCCCATAATTGTCCAACATTTAAAAATCCCAAATTATGATTGTTCAACATGAATTTCCATGGCCATAGCCAGAAAACTATGAGAGAGGGATTCGATTCGCGAAGCGCTTAAGGCGCGATCCTGCTAGGGGTGTTCGGGGGCATCCCAACCCCCCGGAAAATTGTTTACAATTTTACTCAAAATGTTTCATTCTGAGTCAATCTGGAGAAGAATATTGCAGTCTACAATATTGAAAATTATGGGCGTGAAACAGAACACACAGTTCTGATATGAATCGTGACTTTAATAGTCATAGTTGAATAAGAACGCCGAGTTTAATAGTGCGTGGTGGTTTTCAAGGGTTACCTGTATGTCTAAAGAAACTCGCCTGTAATCACTATTTGATTTCATTATTGTTCACTTTTAAAATAATTTTTGATTTTGATGACAGTAATGAAGTATTATAAAGAAATTTTTATTTTTTCTTATAAAAGGGGCTTCAATTATTAATTTTAAGTTTGATTTCATACCTCAGATATACGAAGTTTATGAAGAAACGAATCGCGATGATTAAAGCCCCAGTCGCACCGGGCTTGCGACCAGGATACAACCTTTCTGCGACTGAAAAAATAGAAATCGGATGTAAATCGTAGAATAGCCGTGCGACCAATCGGAAAGATTTTGGGTGATCGCACGATCAAAATAAGTCGTAGCCAAGTTTTAAGCATGTTCAAAATTTACCTACAACCACCTGCGATTGAACAATCATTTAAGAAGTTTCATTGGTCGCAGACAGGTCTGGTATCGTCGTGCGACTAGTCCTACATGGACGCACCACCAATCGTATAAGATATCGCATGCAAGTGGTCACGTGGTTGGTTGTGCGACTGGTGGTACATTTTAGCGATTGGTCGTACCTTCTAGCTGCGACGTGCTGCTTTTGGTTGCAATTGGCCATGCAACTGATCGTAGGTGACCATGTTTAATTCGCCTGATCAGTTGCTAATCCTCAGGACCGGTCCTAAGATCACCTGCGACTGATCGTGCGATCAATATTATGGTAATCGCATGACCAATCGTGCCACATGTCGTGCGATGACCTACCACCGATCGTAAATTAATCGCAGTATGCGATTACCTTTTGAGATCGTAGCAAACATCGACGATCGATCGCAATGTCATCAAATTTCCATCAATCGTACGATATAGAAATCGTACGATCCAGTGTCACTGGGGCTTTAGCTGCTTCGAAGTTTGAAATGAAATACAGTCTCGAATCAAAGTCCCATGATAGCTAGCTCTCCAATTTGAGTACAATTATAAAAAAAATGGAGCTTGAAAGAGTGTTTAAGTCTCTAGCATTTGCTAAAAAAATCTTAAAATTTGGCGGAGCTATATTAGGAAACTTACAAAAAAATGCAAATATGGCTCCTCAAAGCAATGAATATGAATTTGGAGTTCTGCATGTAAATCACATCTGCTTGCAATAATTTAAAATCCATCTAATTGCAATCCAATGCATCTTCAGCGAGCTTAAAGAAACATTCGAATAGATTTTGTTCATGTAAGGATCAGTGTAGTGCCTATAGAATTTGGTATATTATCATCATGTTTTGTGCGCATGTTTTTGCATCTTTGGTTAAAATACGAGTCCATGAAATATAGAAATAGTAACCGAATGATTTGTAGCCAATCGTGGTTCAAATGTGTAAACACTAGTGCTGATCATAAAATCGGAGTACCCCTACCCACCCACACCGATCTTGCATTTATCTTAAAAGGTTTTATGAAAATTTTGCTAGATTCTTTTGTATTTTGTATCATTTTATCAATTAACTCTTTGCATTGGTTGCATGACTGAATCCGTTATGGTATAGATTTGTGTGTTTTTCCATGATATTAGATGATGTAATCATAATGCAAATACGAAAACAACGATTTTTGTTAAAAAAAGATGCGACGATGTTCCGATTGTAGATGTTCATACTTGGTACATTTGCTTATCTGGAGATGCAAATATGCTTGAACCAAAATCGTAGGTCGAAGATCAAGGTCACTATATTGACTCTCTTGCAAAATGTTTGTTCGAGCTATATATTTCAGTTGTATAAATGAGTAATGATCGTGCTAGGTATATTTGTTCCTTTTTAGTTATCGATGTGTCATGACCTTGAACAAAGGTCACTATTAACTCTTTTGTAAAATTCTTGTGTATGTGATATCTTTCAGTTGTATGAATTGGTAATAATCATACATGTACTTGGTACATTTTTTCCCATGGAGATGCCAATGTGCCATGACCTTGAACCAAAATTGTAGGTCAAAGGTCAAGGTAACTATTGCATAATTCTTGTCCAGTTTATATCTGTTACTTGTATGAATGGGTATATATCATTTTCGGTATATTTGTTCCTTTAAGTATGCTAGTGTGTTATGAACGTGTATCAAGGTCGTGTGCGAAAGGTCAAGGTCACAACCTTATTGTCAAGATCCTGTTAGAACATTTGATATTCAATTTGAGCATACAAAATATTGTTGCCACGGGGTATTATTCCCGTCAGCATAGTGATTCAAAGACTTATCATGTTGTGGAAAATACCAAATATTATTAAGTACAATATAGGGTCATTTTTCTATGGGGGTCATTTTCCTATAGATCGAAAATGTAGAAAAATGACTCCCCGGGTATTTATTCTACGATTTTGACTCATTATTCTACGGCTAGGGAGTCATTTTTCTACGTAGAATAATGACCTATCCGGTCATAATTCGACGGGGGTCATTATTCGGCTTTACACCGGCGTAAATCAAGGTATCGTCGCAGGACGCTTCAACGTCCATTTGTCTACAATCACGAGACTTGTACGGAAGTATCGGACCACAGGAAGTGTTAAGGATCGTCCTCGAAGTGGTCAGCCACGCGTAACGACAAGACGTCAAGACGTTTTCATAAGGCAACATAATCTACGGGACAGGTTTGCGACAGCCGTAAGCACGTCAAGAGATGTGATAGGTCGTCACGGTAGGAAAATCAACCCCAGGACAGTACGCCGACGTACAAGGTTTGCTATGCCGTCGCCCATTGAAAGGCTTGATCCTAACTCCTCGCCACCGACAATCCTCGCCGACCTCAATCCTATAGAGCACACGTGGCATGAGTTAGGGAGACGCTTACGTAAACGTCAAGAAGAGTAGAATAATATTCCTATGAGAAAAAATTGAACTTTATGTCATGCGGTCCTGATTGCGTGCAAATGGGGGAGGGCATACTCGTTATTAAACAAAACACATGAAATTATGGATGTGGTATACATGACTGATGAAATCAAATCATCTTTTAAAAGAAACGTGTGATAGTATCCATCATATTGTCAAATATAATTCAAATTTTCGAAATAAATCAAGTTTGATGCAATTGCCCTAGTTGTTCATTAAACTATAATGATATTAGATAGGCGTTTTTAAAGTCCCTGAGTATACATAGATGTGTCTATGCATTAAATGTGAAATTCTTTGTAAATATTTATGTTTTCTTACAATGCATGTAAGTGTATGCATGTTTATGTGTAATGTGTATGAATGCGTATCAGTGTAAATAGTATGCACATAGCTATAGATTTATTATAGGTTTAAAAATATTTTGTATCTAATGAGGAGTCCTATTGGTCCAATGTGTTCTCCAGTTGTTGTAAATGGGCAAAATAATGTCAATAAAAATATTCCGCAAAGTTTACAGACCTTATTTCCTCATATCGTTGTCTGTCATGTTGAAATCCTTATTTGTGTGTGTGTGTGTGTGTGTGTGTGTGTGTGTGTGTGTGTGTGTGTGTGTGTGTGTGTGTGTGTGTGTGTGTGTGTGTGTGTGTGTGTGTGTGTGTGTGTGTGTGCGTGTGTGTGCGTGCCTGTGTGTGTGTAGGGTGGTTGTGATCTGTATCTGTATACTGTACATATAAATGAATGTATAAAATGTGTCATTGCCATATAACATCAGATACAAAGTATAAAAAACCCTTTAGTCAAAACTTCCGCGAGGATCTTCTCTATGAGTTACACACTCCAAAGTGAATAAGTGAGGCATTAATACAAAATACGAATGAAAGTGGTGTCATGTGACTATGGCCAAGTACCAGAGTACCAGATAGGACAGGCGGATAACCGGATAACTTAATAACCGTATAGCTTATATATATATATATATATATATATATATATATATATATATATATATATATATATATATATATATATATATATATATATATATATATATATATATAGATATATATTATATATATATATATATATATATATATATATATATATATATATATATTCAAAAGTAGATCACCTCGAGGTTTCCTTTATATTACTCTCTGTGTCTAGCGTTCATATTTCTTATATTTCGAATTGTGCACCACTAATATCTATCTATCTATCTATCTATCTATCTATCTATCTATCTATCTATCTATATATATACACACACACATATGTATATATATATATATATATATATATATATATATATATATATATATATATATATATATATATATATATATATATATATATATATATATATATAGATAGATAGATAGATAGATAGATAGATAGATAGATAGATAGATAGATATTAGTGGTGCACAATTCGAAATATAAGAAATATGAACGCTAGACACAGAGAGTAATATAAAGGAAACCTCGAGGTGATCTACTTTTGAATATTATTAAATCAATAATGCTTGTGAATGTGAATACATTTGATATAATGAATTATGTCTAGGACTGTGGAAAGCAAGACATATGACTCAGCCGTATAACTTAAGGGGAGTGAGTAAAACTCAAGGTCCTAGGCATTCTCCAATATATTAAATGTATTCACAGTCTGCCTCAAGCGTTATGGCTTCTAAAACAATCCTATTGTAAGAAGACCCTGGATATTCTCTTCATTAAAAAAGTGTCTCATGTCTCAACAGTTGATGTAAAGTTAGAAACGAAGAACTACCAAAGGGTTAACCATATCTCGTAGTCCATGGAAGAAAAGGTCAATGTCGTGTATAGTGTCATATTGACAAATGCGAACCCCAATTAAATTGGGGTGAGACCAGGTGCCCAGGAGGATAAAGTGTCCCTGGTTACATGCAACACCTGTCTCAAAAGTCCTGCAACAACTTTTCGAGTGGAGGAAGTAAATACATAAATATACACATATGAGCAGAGACAAGAACAGTAAATACATTATGCTATTTACGGTATGGAATGCTGTTGAACTGAAATTCCAGCGTTAGAAATGCACATGAACAAATGCCTGTATATATACATATTATGTCAAATCAAGTATTGTAAAACGTTAAGATGGTTAGTTTGTATGATAAGATCCCCAAAATACCGGTTAACATTCTTGAAAACGGGATCTCAAATTGCACCAGATCACTATATCGACCATAGAACTTTCTCAGTGACAATTTCAAACGTTCCTCAATGTATCCCTTTGAGAGTAGTTTCGTAGCGAGAAGGCTCGCTCTCCGGACGAAATATTTGTATTTAGAGCATGCCCTGGCATAGTGTATAAGTTGTGAAATGAAGACGCTCTATGTGGGAGAGGAAGGTATATTGCTACTGGAGTATATCGAGGTATGAAGCAGAGGATGCGCTCTTACTGTATCGTTTATCTCGAGTTGCTTTGGATATGTGATGTTGAGGTGATCTTTAAATACGGGGTTGTTTATCGACAAAACGTCAACAATTTATCTGTATGTAAAGTTGAACCGAGATTGGTAATTGTTTATTGCCTCTGGAGAGCAGATACTGTACAGATTGTGCTTCGTATGAATACAAGAAAAAAAATGTTGACCAGAAGTGACTTGCAGTTATCAAATACCAATAAAATTTTAAAAACGTATATGAAGAAAAGACGGAACGGCTTAGAAACAGAATTGTTAAATTATAGTTTTTCAAGGTTTCTTACATTAAAATTCGTTAGGAAATGCCATTACAAATATAACGTTAGAACCTGTCCTAAATCAAAAAGATATTTAAACTGACTGAATATAGTACAGGGATTACATACATAGCATACATAATGTCTTCCTTCATTCAAGTTTTGTTTAAAAAAAGAATATTTCATTTAATTGGCTCGTAGACCGCTTTCCTGCAAACGAAGAATTGATAATCATTAATAATGGATTTAACCACATCACATGAGTGACGACTGGTACTTCAGAAAACATTCGATACTACAAACTGCATCACAATGGAATCTTTTGTGATGTATGTGTGCTTATCATTGTATCCTCTGTCAGTAAGTGGCGACTTTCCCCCACACTACTGTGTAAGATGTCTACCGACTGCATCACAATGGAATCTTTTTGTGATGTATTTGTGTGCTTTTCATTGTATCCTCTGTCAGTAAGTGGCGACTTTCCCCCACACTACTGTGTAAGATGTCTACCGACTGCATAACAATGGAATCTTTTGTGATGTATTTGTGTGCTTATCGTTGTATCCGCTGTGAGTAAGTGGCGACTTTCCCCCACACTACTGTGTAAGATGTCTACCGACTGCATCACAATGGAATCTTTTGTAATGTATTTGTGTGCTTATCGTTGTATCCGCTGTGAGTAAGTTGCGACTTTCCCCCACACTACTGTGTAAGATGTCTACCGACTGCATCACAATGGAATCTTTTGTAATGTATTTGTGTGCTTATCATTGTATCCTCTGTCAGTAAGTGGCGACTTTCCCCCACACTACTGTGTAAGATGTCTACCGACTGCATCACAATGGAATCTTTTTGTGATGTATTTGTGTGCTTTTCATTGTATCCTCTGTCAGTAAGTGGCGACTTTCCCCCACACTACTGTGTAAGATGTCTACCGACTGCATAACAATGGAATCTTTTGTGATGTATTTGTGTGCTTATCGTTGTATCCGCTGTAAGTGGCGACTTTCCCCCACACTACTGTGTAAGATGTCTACCGACTGCATCACAATGGAATCTTTTGTAATGTATTTGTGTGCTTATCGTTGTATCCGCTGTGAGTAAGTTGCGACTTTCCCCCACACTACTGTGTAAGATGTCTACCGACTGCATCACAATGGAATCTTTTGTAATGTATTTGTGTGCTTATCATTGTATCCTCTGTGAGAAAGTGGCGACTTTCCCCCACACTACTGTGTAAGATGTCTACCGACTGCATCACAATGGAATCTTTTGTAATGTATTTGTGTGCTTATCATTGTATCCTCTGTGAGTAAGTGGCGACTTTCCTCCACACTACTGTGTAAGATGTCTACCGACTGCATCACAATGGAATCATTTGTGATGTGCGTGTGTGCTTATTCTTGTATGCTTTGTGAGTCCGTGGTGACTTTCCCCATACTACTGTGTAATATGTCTTCATTCCTTTCTCGTTTATCAGGGGAACAGATGAACAAGTCTTCGAAAGTTATTCAACCTCGACTTGAGAGTACCACACAATAGAAATCTATATATATTTGTATATAACAAGGGTATTCAGTAATAGATAGCTTGTACGTAAGAAACATTCTAGGTACTAGGGGGATACATTTAATTTAACATATTAACATTAATTAGGAGAGAATGAATTTAAACACTAAAAACCAAATATTTATTATTGTTTATACCCTCGTTCTGATGTTGTGTGGCTGTGATGATAAGTCCACTACTTTACTTTATCCGTTAGTTGCAATATTCTATGATATACAGTCAATGATTCATATAAATATGAAAAATAAACGAAAAAGAATCTCATTATTAAGCGAATACTTCACTTAGTCATGGAAAGTGACTTTATTGCGGTAATTTCATTTGAAACATAATGCCCTAATTATGTGCTCTTTATAGTGATTATATCGGGATCATTATGTGTCTTTATGTTCATGTGACACGGTATTTTAACAGTGTTATTTTGAATTGCCAGTCTTTATTACAGTCACGTAGAGGCTATCCCACTGTCTGCAAGGGCGAGAGATATACAAACGAGAACTGACGTTTATGTCGCTTACTAATTTATCCAATCAAACTAAAGGTACTGTAATAAAAATTCCATGTCTTCCCCTGTAATAATTCCATGTATTCCCTATTTATATGATTTCGTTATAAGTATAGAAAATATATACGTGTATATATTTAGTGCACCATATGTGCATTTCTACAACTTAGGCCACACCAAGATTTGTATGTTGTCAAGCATCAGCAGGCGGGTAGGTTTTCGTAGTCAGGTATGACCAGAACAAATAACGCATTCGACAGTTGTTTATGATTTTCTTAATAGACATCTTCAACGTTTCCATTGTAGCCCCGCTATCATTGCATGTACACGTTAATGATAGTATCGTACGAAAAGAAACCTATTGACAAAAGCGTAAAAAATATCAGGCCTCAAAAATTATGATTCAAAATTATCTACGCTAAAAGTATTTGAATAATGCATATTGAAATTTACCGAAGTGTGTTAGTTACTAATTTCAAATTGTATTCCTCTTTGATGTAAAATTATGAATATGTGTTTTCCAGCTTTGGTTTAAACAAGTTTACAGTAGTGTTCATCATGAGAAAGCACTTTGACAACATCACACTAAAATCTTTAGTTCAAGTGAAAGAAAGCATGTACTTCACGGAAAACAGGAATTACTTGAGTTTGTCTATTTTACATATGGTGTCTTCATTTTATAGGCTATGACAGGGCATGATCTAAAAACGAAAATCTAGTCCTGAGAGCAAGGCTTCTTGCCACGAAAGTTCTTTCACAAGGCCTTTTTGAGAGTACATGAAAAAAAAATCAAGACATAAAAATCCAGAAATTATTTGATTACAGTGTCATGACGGTACTGACTTAGGACGGCCAATTGACAACCTGTTAGTTGGTTTACAGACCTACATTAGGGATGGCGGCAACACCCGAAGGAACATCATTAATAGGGGAATCCATAAATATTTAAATTGATTATTAAAATTGCAACAAACAAAATTAATCATATTTAGTTAATGAATTTTCCAATCACAGGTTACTAAAATGAAATTAATAATTAATTTACACCGGAAGTTATAAACCCCTTAGAATCCAAATTAAACACCGAATTGGTATGTGTGTCCTCCTCGTCGGCTTGTAAAAACATGACATGTATGGCCAACTTTTGAATTCTGTGTATTTTTCTTTTCTCAAATCATTGAAGTTACAGAAGAAACCATTTCTTTGCATTTTGTTCAAAATGTTCGTAAAGTTTGTAATTCTTAAGATGTGTTTTAGAATTACAATAAGACAACGTGTAAACGGAGCATTACAATACGACAACGTGTAAACAGAGCATAACAATAAGACAACGTGTAAACGGAGCATTACAATAAGACAACGTGTAAACGGAGCATTACAATAGGACAACGTGTAAACGGAGCATTACAATACGACAACTTGTAAGCGGGGCATTACAATAAGACAACGTGTAAACGGAGCATTACAATAAGACAACGTGTAAACGGAGCATTACAATAAGACAACGTGTAAACGGAGCATTACAATAAGACAACGTGTAAACAGAGCATTACAATAAGACGTGTAAACGGAGCATTACAATAAGACAACGTGTAAACGGAGCATTACAATAAGACAACGTGTAAACGGAGCATTACAATAAGACAACGTGTAAGCGGAGCATTACAATACGACAACGTGTAAGCGGAGCATTACAATAAGACAACGTGTAAACGGAGCATTACAATAAAACAACGTGTAAGCGGAGCAGTGTTCGGAACATTTGACCTCCATAGATATCAAGCTCCCACTATGATGACAAGTAATGCTACTTTGAGAAGGATTCTGTTTTTCGTGGAGGGCGATGTAATTTTGCTTTTTTTATTATTATTAAGTAAAATCGGTGCACTTGAATTTTTCATTATTATTAAGATTTGCGTCATACCTCCTTAATTCTTGAACATTGAGGTAGGAATAAGCATAAATTTAAATAACATCTATTATTTAGTTTAGCATCAAGATGTCACAGCCTCACTTTTAGTGGATTTAATATGCACAGTCAAGGTTATACTTTCATCATGTCTAATTATCTAATTTTGTGGAAATCAGTTTTCATCACGGTATAAAACCAGAGACAGCTATTTGTTTGATCATTCTCAAAACGCCTCCCATCAGCTGTGGAAATGATGCTTATATATGTCTTTCTTTTGGCTCTACCCATTGTTGTCTACGGTATGTATTGAATTATTATGATTAGATGCTTCCTTTTTCTTGTTAGGAAAAGTTTCATTTTGACAACTGTCAATATAATCTCCATCTTTCTGTTTGTATCGCACAATACCTACTATCTTATTTTGTTTACATTAATTAGAAATTACATTGATTGTTTGATTGATTGATTTTTTTGTTTTACGTCACACCACGAATATTTCACGTATATGGTGACGGCATCTGCCTGATGCGGGGCATACAAATTTTGACCTTTGCAACGGACCCACCCGAAGCAGTGAGGGATCTTTAACGTGCCATACATACCACGACACGGGGCCTCGGTTTTTACTGTCTCATCCGAAAGACAGAACACCGGCATGACCAGAGCGGGACTCGAACCCCGGGCTCCCGATACCAATAGGCCACGCCGGCTTAGAAAATACATTAATCTTAAAGAAATTATACAATTGTATAAAATAAGCAAATGTACAAAACTGATTATGAAATTTAATTTTAGAGTATTCTATTTTTAACAAGTGTTTTATTGTTCTTAGTCAAACGATTAAAAAACCGACAAGGGGATTCAAGTTTCACTTAAATGACATCACGAATACATGTTATATACAATATATGATCAGAGGCCTTTCACAATACTTACCGTTTTTTAAACTTCGTCGCAAATTATCATTAATGTGACATGTGCACAATTTATACAATTACTACGGTAGTAACCTGTCAATTTCTTCATCCTAAACGTGAGTACACGTTTCTGAAATAAGTTCTTCCACTCTGCTAGTAAGCACATGCTGTACTGTGGAGGTTCAATATTTTTATATTCTCTTTCACACTTGAATGAGCTTAAAGAAGCATTCACTTTGTCACCTTAAATTTTATTTTCATGTTGAATGTTCTCAAATGTTTTAGGTATTATGTTGTAATTACTGTCAAAATGTTCACATTCGCCTAAAACATGCAACTACTTTTTGTCGCGAAAATATATGTATTGATTCCATATCACCAGTATTAAATCCCATGCAATTGGCTAAAATTTTATCACGTGTCATTTACTATTATCCGGTATAAGGTTCCGTTCAGGTAGTCTAAGTACTAGTAAGCAAGCATTAGTCAGGGACAGTCACAATTATAAATAAAATGCTTCTCACTGCCTTAAATAATCAGCAAACGATTGGATATTCTTGGAGCTCCAGCATAGCAAGGGCTGAGGGAGATATCAAAGGATTACTTTGTCCACGATCTATTTGACGTTCTTGTCTATTTGTCTGTCGATTATACGTTATTATCTAAGCTTCCACAGGCAACACATGCGTCTTCATGATAGGAGTAAATATTACATTGAAATACAAAATTTCACTATAAAAATGCTGGCAGGTACAACACCCTGTGCAAGTGATGAATTTACATGTAAGAATGGAAGATGTATAACTAACAAGTGGCAGTGTGATGGGGATAATGATTGTGGTGACAACAGTGACGAACAAAACTGCGGTAAGGGAATTTCTTTATTTTCATTTTTACAATATGGTCATCAATATTGTTCTCAAGCGTTTGTTTTCAAGATTGTCGTTTTCGACAATGGGTACTACATAAATCTTTTCTTGACTGACTGTGACAGGTAAAATATCTTGTGCAAATGGTGAATTTACATGCAAGAGTGGAAGATGTATTCCTAAGAGGTGGCAATGTGATGGAGAAGATGACTGTGGTGACAACAGTGAAGAACAACATTGCAGTAAGTGAATTTGTTTATTTTGTAAAGCTATCAACATTGTACTAAAAGCTATGAAAGTCTCCATATGATGTTTATACGAGACTTCAAGGTTGTCGTATTCGCTAATGGATACTACATAAATAGTTTCTTGGCTGACTGAAAAAATTTTAAGCACAATTTTAACAAAGGCTCCAAAAATAAAAATTGGTGGCTTTGGTTCCTAAATCTCTCTACATTCATATAATATAATATATAATATAAATGATGGTTTCAGTAAAATTTCATCTTCATCAGATTTCATTCGTTACATTCAATTTCATTGTTTTAATATAATTAGCTCTCGGCTGTTATATTACTTGGATATTTACTAAATAATAAGGAAGAAAGAACTTTTAGAGTTCACAAATGTTTAGGTTTTCATATTTTCAAATACGGCATCGGGAAAGAAAATGGGAAAATCATAGATTAAAATCAGTGTGCTGGGTAATGGATTATTAATCAGTTTACAAAGTATCCAAATACACCCTTGATACATCACGCATCACACCCTCCCACAACATTGATCTAGACTTTTGTTTTTGCTGCTTTACATTTTAATAGCTTATTTTCTATATAAACCAATTTACATATTCGATATAATCCGGGTCAGAATATATCCATAACAATACTTAATCATGATTTAGTCTGATACATATTTATAGATTTAATTTCATAGTGTTATGAATTTAAACGATATATCAATGTCTTGAAATATTTGGTGATGTATTGAGATATGTATGCACGCATATTTACAAATTAAAGTATGCATGCACGTAAAGAAAACATAAAGCAACAAGGGAAATTATAATTAATTGTCTACATGTTCTCTAAGAAAATTTGCAACTAATGGATTATTGTTATATTTTATTATTTGTCTTTGAAAATTCAATAAAGTTTTAAGATTGTTTACAATAGAAAATCGCGTTTCTTCAAAAATTCTAATTGAGAAAACATTTTATATTTGTAATTCTACATAAGACATTATATTATTTAATATATTCATTTTATTAATATTTTCATGATAAAACCCAACAATAATATGTTTCTATTTGATTTCAAAATTAGAAAATTCATTCTACCCAGTCAAATACTTTTTCAAAATCTAGAAAAAGTAAAATACCTTCTTCACGGTTATTTTCACGATTTTCATAGATATCTTTAGGGACGTATACTCCTCCCGGGCACCTGGTCTCACATCGATTTTATTGGGGTTCGCATTTGTCTGAAAATGAAACTATTGACGATATTGTCATTTTATTCCCTGGACTATGAGATATGGTACTTCTTTGTTTTTACTTCCCCTCTGACTGTAAGTCGGGACTCCTATTGATCAAGGATCTGAGCTCGCTTACAGACGGACAGAGCATAGTTTACTTATGCTGATGTCTCCTTACATATTTTTGATAATTGGTTCGTGTGTAATACTTTTTTATTACTTCTCTTCTGGAGAAACCTGTTGATCCTTGTTCTCTACATGGAGGATTATTTATAAATTTTTAATGTGTGTCCTTTTATTGTGCTGCATTTGCGGTGAGTGGGAAGGTGGGTGCATTTTTTTAAGGTTTTAATTTTAATTGACCGTCCTAAGTCGTTATCGTAACCACAGCACAATCGAATATTTTTGTAATGTCGTTCCGTGTATATTATGCTGTTGTCATTATTTGTGTGCAGGTCCTTGGTGATTTGTGTCATTCAGCTTTGTCAGATGTCTTCTGTTTTCTCTTTTGTATTATTCGGGCGTTTTCTCCAATAATTCTTCCTTTAATATAAGCGCTTTGTTCAGTACCAATCAGATATGTTACTATTGATTGTAGTCTTCTTGCAATTATAAAGGCTAAGCTTTTATAATCCGTATTTGAGAGACCAAAGGGTCTATAGTTTTTAGTTTAGTTTCCTTTATCCCCTATCTTGTATATAAAGCTAATATCAGAGAGCCGTTGGGTAAAACAGATTTCGCCTTTTCTATGTCTTGTATTACTTCATAGTAAAGGGAAGCTAAAGAGTTCCAAAGCGTTTTGTAAACTTCTGATGGGATTCCATCACAACCGGAGACTTCTTCAATTCCATGTGAAAAAACGGCTTCTCTGCATTCCATTTAAGCTTGTCTTTATCGTTCTGTATTAGTAGATCATCTATTTCTAAATATTTATCACTGTCGTCATCGTTTATTAAGTTAGAGCTATATAATTTGATGTAAAAGGAACACATTTCCTCTAAAAGATCGTTATCAGTACTTAACAAAGTGCCACTCTTGTCTTTTAATCCTTTAATTACATTGGAAGACTGGTGTCTTTCTCTAAACTTGACAAATAGTTTGTGTTTCCCCCTGATTAATTCATTTGGCTTTAAGTCGTATTTGACCTCCTTTTGATTTTGAGTCATGTATTTCTGTTCGTTTACTTTTAAGTTCATTCTTCTTTCTAAGGTCTCTGATAGTGAATTTTTTTACTTCGTGTTCCTGTCTCCTTCATGTGTTTACGCGTGTATATTTATGTATTTACATCCTAGACTTGAAAACTTGTTGCAGTACTTTTGCGATGGGTGTTGTATGCTTACTTCTCCCGGGCACCTGGTGTCATCCCGATTTTATTGGGGTTCGCATTTGTCTGAATATTGAGATCATCAAAAAGACTATAGGTCTTGTATTTGGCCCCTCTACAGCCTTATGCAGACTTTTACTTGAACGTTGCACGCTGACTAACAGGGCGGTGGGGACTATATGACGGGCCTTGTCCAAACCTCTTTCAGAGGAGGCATGGTCCTGAACCTCGTCCCCTCTGACTGTTAGTCGGGACTCCTACAGATCTAGGGTCTTAGCTCGCTTTCAGACTGGCAGAGCACGGTTTATCATGTTGATGTCGCATATATTTTTATACCATTATGTTTTTTACAATACCTTACGTGTTTATATTTTTATGACCTCTCAATATGCGATACCTGTTGACCCTTGTTCTTTACATGGAGGATTATTTATAAATTTTTAAATGTACGTCTTTTGATTGTTCTGCTGTTACGGTGAGTGGGAAGGTGGGCCCGTAAACCGGTTAACCACACCATTTGTTTGGCTTTTGTCAAATTAAATGACCGTCCTAAGTCGGTATCGTAATTGCACTACAATCAAATATTTTTGTAATGTGTTAAATGTTCTATTATATTATTTATATTCATGTATTGTATAGCTCCATGGAAGGGATTTATGTATGTAGTATGATAACTTCTCATCTATTTGTATTCATTGCAGAGAACAGGAGCTGCACTGCTGCTGAGTTTGACTGTGGGAACGGTTTATGTATTCCATCAGAATGGCGATGTGATGGTGCTGCTGATTGCCCGACCAATAAAGACGAAGAATGCGGTGAATAATCAAAGACAAGTTAATATAATGCTTTAGGAGCAGTTGACCCACTGAATTTAAATCATGGTCTAACATTCATGCAAATGCCCAGTTTTACAAAATTCTTATATCAAATACAAGATTTTCCTTGTGAATATTTACGTCTGAGTTATTATTAAGTCCATGTCCCATTATTAGGATTCCTATGGACTCTAACTGCGATTTCCTTATAACACAGTTATTTTTATATTGTTATGAGAGGGAATTTATGCCCTCTATTCAAATCTCGAAACGGTTCGACATTATTAATAAGTTTGATTACATCTCTAGATATCTTGATGATTTTTAGTAATCGATAATACTGAGTTTGAAAATTATATTATTGACATCATTCCACCTGAATGTCAATTAAAGAAAGCCAATACTTCCGATCAGGAAACACCTTTTTGGACTTAGAAATTAAAATCATCAACAACAATATCCATACAAACATATATGAGAAATACACGACTGTGGATTTCCCATTGTAAATTTCTTTTATTTAGATGGCGTTGTCCCTAGAATCCCATCATATGGTATTTATATTAGTAAGTTGGTTCGGTTTGCTAGAGCCTGCACAAACGTTCTGGATTTTCATGCAAAACAAATCTCAGATTTCTTTTAAACTTCTATCTCAGAGTTACAGATATCAGAATCTTCGAAAAACTTTTGATAAATTTTAGAGATCATATTATTTAGAGATTCGGATATGCGACTTTTCAACAATACATATCCAGCGGAATTCCACATCCCAATTTCTACAGTGATCTACTGTACACACTAAAGATAGTCAGAGGTTCAGATAATTTCATATCGACGGGTTCTAAAATTATTAAACGTTTTCGACATCGCCAGTATGACCAACCTGGAAATCACTAAGACCATATGTCATGTATTGGGTGTCTCTATAGCCCTATACTGTCTTTACCTTGAGCGTTGTACGCTGACTAACAGGGCTGTGGGGACTCTATGACGGGCCTTATCCAAACCTTTTCAGGGTTGACAAGATCCTCAGCCTCGTCCGCTCTGACCGTTAGTCGGGACTCCAGCAGGTTAAGGATCTGAGCTCGATTACAGACGGGCATGGCACGATTTACTCATGTTGTTGTCGCTTTACATTTTCAATACTAGCATTTTATTTTATGAAAAAGACTATTATGACCTTACGTCTTAGTATTATTTATAAATTTTTAAATGTGTCCTTTGATTATGCTGCTTTGTTGTGAGTGGGTGCCCGTAAACCGCTTAACTACACCGGAAGTAATATGTTTAGAAAGCATAGTTGTAGAACAATGACTAGAATTTGATATAAAACGTGAGATATGCATTTTTGTGTAATTTCGGAAGCCAAAGTATTGTTGGAAAATTATTTTTATCAATGCTTAAATTGAAGTCACACAGTGGTCAGATAGTATCTTGTCCTTAAACAATGGGGTTTCAACATACGTAGAAGTAGAGTTCAATTCAGTTTTAAGAACTGTAATATAGTATTTTTCCAAACAATAATAATATTATTAGCTGCTTTGTCAGCAGGTAAGAAGACATAAGTCAGCCATTTTCTTTTTTATAGACTGGACCTGTATATATTGTGGCTGTTTGAATAAATGGGGTTTTATTGTAAAATCATTGATGCCAATATCGATACTTTTTAAGATTTCACTTTTCGTAAAATCCATCCTGGAAGGTACTCCATACTTTGGCCCATTATTAAAAAGCGAACGTAGATATTTGTCAGAAACAGAATTAAGTTCACCTGCAATAATATGGCACTCAGGCTGATAAATGAATTTAGAGTTATTGTATGAACAGGACGATGGAACAGATCAAGAGTATTAGGATTAGATGTTACTGCATTGTAATCAAAAATAAGTTTCTAAAAGATTTTTTGTAATGATAGCAAATCAGGGATGGTTCAAGATTCTCGAAATACTGCGGAATTTTAATTCTAATGCACATCCTATTAAATCCTGTATTTTGATTGGTTGTTGACATGCAGGTATTCCACAATACCCGTAGGCAATACCCGTAGGTTGTAAAATTACCTCACAACCCTGCAGTTTCTGATTTGTGAGGTGCCCTACATTTTTTATTTGAATGTGATTAGAAACTTGGCTTAGAAAACCATAACTCTGTGCCTCTAATTATAATTATTTTTGATAAAATGCATTAGAATAGGATTACCACGTTAATGTTTTACACAATTTAACAGGGTATCCGTGAATACCCTGTCAGGAATATCCGTTTCACCGCTCGGCTAACGCCTCGTAGTGAAACTGCATTCCTGACTGGGTATTCACGGATACCCTGTCAAATTGTGTAAAACACTAACATGGTAACCCCTAAATCTGACTCTATGATAAAGGAATCATATTTCTTTTATCACATGGATTCCACAGATAAAACATGAACAGAGACAAATTTTATACTGAACTCAAATTAAATTTCATTGTCTATGCCAGATGTCTAATTCGTTGATTATTTGTACATTTTTGTTGTAATTATGATTGTAATTTCTAACTGCAGTGAGTATTTAAAACGAAGTTAATCTTATTCTTTATGAGCAGTTAAAGTAAATATTTCTATACATAGTTTAAATATGAAATGAACTGCCACATTTTATATTAGGAGTATATATTAAATTCGAATTCAAAATTTCACTATAAAAGAATTTTGACAGATGCACTCACTTGTGCAAATGATCAATTTGCATGCAAAAGTGGAAAATGTATTACTAACAAATGGCAGTGCGATGGGGATGATGACTGTGGTGACAACAGTGACGAACAAAACTGCAGTAAGTGAATCTGTTCCTTTTTATTTTTACAATATAATTTTCAATATTGTACTAATAGCGATGAAAGTCTCCATGTTAAAACAAAAATAAAATAAATTTAATTATTTTGGAGCTTTGGTTCCTAAATTTCTTTATATTTTCATAAATAATGGTTTCATTAAAATGTTCATCTAAATCACATTTCTTCAATAGTTCTTTCATTACATAAAAGTTTTATCAGTTGGTTTAGATTAATTCTCCTTTGGATGAAATGATTGTTATGTTGGAAAAAATATAATGATCTCTAAAACATCTATATTTTACATTAAATTCTCTCAATATAATTTGATATCTGCTGTTTATACTATATACACATTTACTAAATAAATAAGGAATAAGGAAGTTTTAGAGTTCATATTTGTTTTTTTAGGTTTTTATATTTCCAAACATAGCAGTAAGAAAGAAAATGGGAAAATTACTAAGTAAAATTAATTAAATGAAGAATGTATTTTTTATCAGCCTTACAAAGTATCCCAGCAAACTAGTAATACAACACGCATCACATTCTTATTGTTTTGACCATTATGACAGTGATAGGCTATTTGTCAACTAGACAATAATTGCATTATTTTCTTTGAAACTGTCTTTGATGTGGTAATGTTTTCTTCTTATTTTATTTTAGATCCAGTAACATGTAAACCAACAGAATTCCAGTGCAATGATACAGTCTGTATTGATAAGCAATGGCTTTGTGATGGAAACTTTGACTGTAGAGACCACAGTGATGAAATGAATTGCCCCAATAATTTCACCAATTGTGCAGAGACAGAATGGGCTTGTAATACGGGCGATCAATGCATTCATAAATCTTGGAAATGTGATGGTGATGATGACTGCTCGGATGGTTCTGATGAGATAAATTGTAAGAACTCTGTTTTAATCAATTTAAGTTTGTTATCTGCATGACTGTGGCGACAATTCTCAAACAAATGATTGATATTAGTTCTATATTTTTTATAAATATAATAGAACTAATTAAGGTATATGTATTCAATAATCTTTTTAAATAAGTATGTTTAATAGTTCAGTAACCTTATATACACTGCATCGTGTAAACTGTCTAATATATCTTTTTATCTTTATCGTTTTTTTTTTTTTTTGTTTTTGTTTTTTTTTTGGGGGGGGGGGGGGTTTTGTTTTTTTTTTTTTTGTTTTTTTTTTTTTTTTTTTTTTTTTTTTTTTTTTTTTTTTTTTTTTTTTTTTTTTTTTTTTTTTTTTTTTTTTTTTTTTTTTTTTTTTTTGTTTTTTTTTTTTTTTTTGTTTTTGTTTTTTTTATTTTTTTTTCATCTGCTTGTTCAAAATAAGGAACAAAGTGTATCATAATAAATTGAACAACAATGTTAACATCCTTATGATAAAATGAGCCCGTTATTCGGTTTCCTACACCAATTGAGCGATGATTGTCATTTCAGTTGACAATCATAATAATGCATCACAATCGGACATTTTTGGGGTGTGTTTTTATGTGCTTACTACATGTCCGTGACGACTCTCATCAAGCTGAGTCTAATGTCCTCTATTCTTTTCTTCAATAGTTAAATTAGTGAAATAAATCATTGGGCTTCTTCAAAAACATTTTCAAAGTATGGCACAGGGGCAAAGATATCTGAATTTCCAAGCTATCCTGATTAGTATTTTAAACGTTACGATCCTAAACCGTGCATTCGTAAATCACATTAACAACGTTTAATTTTTATTTTATCATATTAGTTTATCTGAGAAACGGTTCTTTTGAAATATTTTAAAGACAAAGACATTGTCTGTTGTCGTCCGTATATTTTTCATCATCTTCATAGTCAACAGTAACTTTTTCAATAAAATTACTAGAGAAGATACACTCTAGGTCTCCAATATGCGTTGTTATTTTCTAATTTATCTTATCGATTGGTTCGGATTAGAGCGACATGCAACATAGAGAGTACATCCTCTTTCACAGAAAGTCTTCTTCTAACTGTTTGTATATATCGACAAACCGAACGTGTTAACATTACATAAAAAGGTGTTTTAAAATGTGCTGTTTTTCACGCTTTCCTTTCGGAATTGTTTAGATCCATATCTTAATTTCTCGAAGAGGGTTGTTCAAATTGCGTTAGTTTTGTGTATTTTATATTATATTGAGAAAATTCTCGTAAAATTCGGAAAGCAAGTTTTTATTCATAACTTTCTCTTACTCTTTGAGATCAAAAAGGAATAGTTGCACTATGCACAATTTATATGTTATATAGATGTATTATTGTTGTGATGTTAGCCAGAACGGTGGTAAAAAAAATCCTTTCTTCATTTCTCGTCGACTCTTTACATAGATACACTTCAGTCCTAGGTTTTTTAATTGGGTGACATTGCAGACCAACACATGTTTTACTGGCTCAGTTTGTAACACTTTGCTTCTTCTAATCTATTCATTTAATATAAAGTGAGATCTTGTAGACTCGAAAATATTCCAAACACTTAATTGGCCTATTGAAATTAACGTTTGTTGCCGTTATGCGTCGTCTGTTGTTGTCCCAAGAATCAAACCTGGTATTAAAGTGGTACTAAAATATTTCCCACACGATCTTTTCATGATTTTTACGAGATTTTCCTACTATTTCTCTCTTTTTTTGTGGAATAAGTGGTGGGGTAGTTGTATTATGTCGTCATAAAGGATAGTTTAGTATCACTATTTGTACAAGATTAATCACCTCAGCATAGAAAAAAGAAACAAAGACGTCCAACAAAATTCGCCACTGATATGTATAGCAAAGAAAACACCGAAGAAGTGAATAAATGTCTGTATATATAATGTCAAGTTAAGTATAGCCAAAATGTTCAAGATGCTTAGCATGTATGAACAGATCCCCTATTACCGGTTAACATTTTTGAAAGGGGGTTCTCAAATTGCACCAGATCCCTATATAGACCATAGACCCTTCTCAATGACAATTTCAAACGTTCCTTAATATATCCTTGTGAAAGTAGTGTTTGGTGGCAAGAAGCCTTGCACTTGAGACGAGATTTTCGTGTTCAAAACATGTTGTTAAATGAAAACACTATATGCGGGAGATGAATGAATTTTGCTACTCAGAAAAAGGGATGCTGATAATAATGAAATGGAAATCGCCATGTATCGTTCAACAGACTGAAATACTAATACGGTACCGATCTAAGACTGTCAGTTGAGAGAACAATCGTCACCGAAAGGACTGTTTTACTGGTATATCGGCACATTTTTCCAATAACCGCAAAAACAATATTTTCAAAGAACACGAGTTAAAAAAAATGTTAAATCATCCTTCATATAGTGAACAGAGAGCAGCAGATTGCTCTAGTTGAGAGGTCATAAAAATATAAACTCTAATAGTATTATATATATTATGAGAGAGAGAGAGAGAGAGAGAGAGAGAGAGAGAGAGAGAGAGAGAGAGAGAGCTCGGGTAGCTCAGACGGTTAGATGGTCGAATGCATGACAGCTAGGTGATTTGGTACCATAGGTCGGTGGTATAAAATATAGGGTGCCTTGATAGTTGTAGTGTCTTTGTGCTTTATATGTTTGTCTAACTTGTCTTTATTTCTACAAGTATTTCTTCGGAGACCCAAGGTCCATAGCATCCCAAGTTGTTTCAATGATTCTATATATTTTGGTAAAAAGGGAGCATTATGAGCATATAAATAATTCAATGTTTATCTGTTGGGAAAAAAAAATGAAAAAGATATATCTGACTCAGCAGTATAACAAAAACCAGACAAATTCATCTTTTTAAAAGAGTAATATCAGAGCTTTAAATGAACACAAATGAATCAAAAGTGCTTTATTTAAACAATATATTCAAACGATAAATATAGCATGATTCATCTTTGTTAGGCAGAACAACTACTCCAACAATACTTACAACAATATCGACACCACGTCAAATAGATACGTCAAAGAAACCAGTTACGACAATTATATCGACACCAGGTAAACTAGATATGTCAAAGAAAACCGTCACGACACCAAACCATGATACGAGATTCACTTCAGGTAACAGTTGTTTCAATGAGAAAGAGAAGTCACTTTTTGATAGTTTTTCTTTTTCTTGTACTGTAACTAATTTTCAAGGATTATCACATATGTATCATTTAATAACTAATACTTTGCCCAATATATTATTGTGTGATTATTAGCCGACGTGGCTTAGTGGTATCGCGCTCAACTCCTGATCAGGAAGCCGGGATTCGAGTCCCGTTCTGGTCATTCCGGTGTTCTGTCTTTCGGATGAGAGTGTAAAAACAGAGACCCCGTGTCGTGGTATGCATGGCACGTAAAAGATCCCTCACTGCTTTGGGTGGGTACATTGCAAAGGTCAAAATTAGTATGCGCGCATCAGGCAAATGCCGTCACCATATACGTAAAATATTCGTGGTGTGACGTTAAAAAAACTCAATCAATAAACCAAACTGACATCTGATTTACTTTTGTACTGACATGAAATATATACTTCAAATTTTCAGTCATCAAATTAAGTAAATCACTCTAAAACTAAAGAGTATCTCCCTCATGCATAGTTCTGTCCTTAGATAGATTCTTTGGTTCACTTTCGGTCATTTTGGCTTCAACACTGCACTTCAAATATTTATATATTATGACAATTCCAATTATTCGGCCACGAGCATCACTGAAGAGACATAACTTGTCGAAATGCGCATATATGTTCTATATTTATTACTGTCTCATCCGAAGGGCGTAACACAGGAATGATCACGATGGGTATAGCTACCCGTAACTTCCGAATCGTAGGTCAATCCCATACCACTGGATGACGCCGATATAGAACATCTCCCACCCCACCCCACCCCCTTCCACTCACACGGAAGGCCTTCCGTATTGAAAATCTCCCCCGGAAAGTTTTCTATAGATAGAATCTTTCCAATAAACGATTTACTATATAAAAATTATCCACCAAGGGGATTATTTTCTATAGGGAAAACCTTCGTTTTACAAGGAACCCCCCCCCCACACACACACACACACACATACGTGCGCAAATCTGGACGGATAAGAAAATCTCCCCCGGAAAGTTTTCTTTACATAAAATCTTTCCACACGGACGATTTTCTATATAAATTTGTCACATATTGCTCATAATCTCTGTGACATTTGGGTCTCATGTAGGGACTCAGAACACTCTTGCATTTGAAACCTCCTCAAACTCATTGAAGTTCAATCGTAGCCCCATATCTCGAGGACGACATGATTATATCAGAAATATGTCATGGGTACCTGGTCCAGTTGATTGTTTTTAGGAACTCAGCTGGAGGGAACTCCCATGGCTCTATTGGTAGAGCACTGGACTGATAACCATAAGAGCCCGAGTTCGAATCCAGAGAAAACAATTTTCAAATAACAAGAATTTGTGTATTTATTGGGGCATGTGCTTGGAGTAGTGTAGTCATGTGACAACATAACATTTGTAACTATGACATATTGTGGTATTGTTTAAGAAGGAATGAAACTGTAAATTGTCTAAATACACGTAAAAGTCAAATAATTAACGGTTAGTGGGAACAGAGGTTTGCTATGGCCAGTATGGAGAAGTTGTTTCTCTATAGTATAACTTTCCCTCTTTCTTTTTTCTTGATAGAAAACTTTCCTGGGGTAATTTTCTTTATTGCGAAAAGTTTACTACATGTAAATGACACAAAAACAAAAATCAAAAGGGATATAAATCGTTTTTCATCATTAATACTAATTTTGAATTGAACAGTGTATTTATGTGCATGTATTTCTTCATTGATTGATTGATTGAATGATTGATTTTTGTTTAACGTCACACCACGAATATTTCACGTATATGGTGACGGCATCTGCCTGATGCGGGGCGTACAAATTTTGACTTTTGCAACAGACCCATCCGAAGCAGTGAGGGATCTTTAACGTGCCATGCATACCACGACACGGGGCCTCGGTTTTTACTGTCTCATCAGAAAGACAGGACACCGGCATGACCAGAGCGGAATCGAACCCCGGCCTCCCGATTAGGAGTCCAGCGCGATACCAGTAGGCCCTGCCGGTGTTATAAAGTAATTTTTCCCCCATAGTAGTTTTCCCCCCGGAAAATGGCTATATAGTAGTTTTCCCCCATGGCGGAAAACCACTATATAGTAGTCTTTCCCTCATAGTAGTTTTCCCCCTTACGTAACGGTTTGGAAATTATACACGTTCGTTCTGTATCAATCAGATAACATTTGAAATACAAATGTACTATAGTAATAGCCTGTGGATCAAACCGATGGTGTTATTGTTAATGGGTTTCTATATATTGTTAAGTGTTTTGTTTGTGTGTGTGTGTGTGTGTGTGTGTGTGTGTGTGTGTGTGTGTGTGTGTGTGTGTATTTATGTTTTGTTTTATTTATTTATTTATTTATTTACAAGTCTTTCTTTTTATATATTTACCATACTATGCTATTTTCTTCTATTATTTCATTGTAAAAATTGTGTTTACTTGCGTATGGATGTCAATCATGACGTCAGGCTGTGACTCAAGATTCGATCCCAGATAACTTTTGTAATACATCATAAGTAAAAAAGGAATTTATCAATCAAAATGTTCCAATGATAAATATAAGAATTGAACGTGCAAGAATTCCTTGAACATTCGATTCCTAAATTGACTGATGCATTATATATATCACAATATCGCTCATCATTTACAGAATACATGATGAACATGGAAATAACAGAAGGGAATTCCACCCAGGTGTCCACAATTTGCAATCTACGACAATGCTTGTCTAGTAGCAAATGTTGTAAATCATGATCACAAGATTGTGATTTCCTTATTCCTTACGCAAAGTAGGAAAGGTTTCATCTTAAAGAATCTATATGTTAAGTTTCAAAGCTCTACACACTTTTGTGTAGAAGATATGGTCAAGGTTTTGAAAAGTAGGACACACTTCAAGGTCAAGGTCATTAGGTCAAAAGTCATGGTCCCAAATTTAAAATCTTATCACAAGTAATCTATATATGAAGTTCAAAACCCCTTCTCCTTTTGGTACAAAAGATACAACCAAAATTTAAGTTTTTGAAAACGTGGAGCACCAAGGTCAAAGTCACTAGTTAAAAAATCATGGTCCCAAATAAAAGGTCTTATCACAAGAAACTATATGTGCTGTTTCAAAGCCTTGTACCTCTGGGTACAAACGATATAGTCAAGGTTTTTGCCACAGGGTAAGAGTCACAGACAGATAAAAAACTAGATGCCCCCGAATTTAAATTCGGGGCATAAAAACGAACTTGTTTTTCTTTTTTTCCATTTGTATATATAGAGAGTAAAATTGAAGACATTTCTACATAAGAAATCAAACGTTGGGATATCTCTATTCTGAATAGAAATCTATTTATTGTTAACGAGGTAACAAGCTGGATTTACATACATGAAAAGAAAATCCGGAAGTTCACATTAGGGGGAAAATCCATTATATAGTAGTTTTTCCCCGGGGGAAAAATGGCTATAAGAGGGGGGGAAATGGTTATATAGCCAAATTTCCCCCGGGCGAAAAACTACTATATAGCCATTTTTCCGGGGGGAAAACTACTATATAGCCATTTTTCCGGGGGGAAAGTGGCTAGGGGGAAAACTACTATATAACACCGGCTTTGTATTTCTTCATTAAAATCCCAATTAATTCGACGTATCACATAGGACAAACGCAAATGAACGTTAAGAAACTTCATTCGCATGACCACATTAGGGGTCATCTACAACTCATTACCAACCACATATGAAATATCAATACAATTAAATAAAGAGTTCTCAAGATATTGAATGAACACCGATTGTACAGAGTACTGCATCGCACCCAACCCGATATAAACCAGAACTTCAATCCGCTTCTCTTTAGTGGCGGCTATAACTTAATAAATTCTATCTGTATCTTGTTTACAATGTTAAACAACATTGTTTAATGCGTGACCTTTACCTTTTGGCCCCTGAAAATAATCGGAGTCATTTTCATGTCATAACAAGTAAAGTGTACCAAATTTGACGGACCTAGCTCAAACGGTTCGACCTGTATCGTGTTTACAAGCTGCGGACAGACCCACAGACCTACAGACCCAAAGACAGACGCCTGCGCCATACCATAATACAAAAATTCTTATTTTGATAAGATTGCATGGGAATGTACATGTATATACTCGAAAGCTCTTTACTAAAACAGCTCGCAGACCACCGTTAGAAGCACTTACGGCAAGTTGTAATTGGGCCTTTAGAGTGTCATATATAAAATATGTCAGTCAAGCACCTGTCTAGCTAATAACTGCATGCTTCAAAAGGTGGGAGACTCTAGCTTTTATTTGCAGGCTTGAAAATGTTGGAGAGCTATTCTATAACCAATTTTGCCTACTGTATAGTAAGTTTTCCCCCAGGGGGAAGAGCTACTGTATAACCAGCCTTCCGGGGAAAAGCCTACTATGGGGGAGACCTACTATATGACACCGGAGTTCAATCATTCTAATTACACAGCGTCTTCTTTCCTAGGCATTATATGTTATGCTATTTATAATGAGTCTATGGGTCTCTAACGTTGTCGACATACCATGCAGGCCAAGTTGCACAATGATTCACAATACAGAGTTTTAAAACACTGAAGTATTTACAAACATTACTGCGAAAACATCTTATACTCTGATTTACAAAGAAAAATTAAGTTATTCTCATAACGAGTACTTTTTATGAATCATATGTAACGACATCTATAATGTTACTTTTACATACACATCTCTTCATAATTTCCCAATTGCAAGTATTCAAAGCCTTAAATTGTTGCAGTGTTCTTATAACACTTTAAATCGATATAGCTCTACGATTGAGTAAACTTTAGAATATACCATTCTAATAAACGAATTTCTGCAATTTCAGTAAAAACACATTTCGCAAACGTTTCAACATCACATTCATCAGGACTGACTGTTACAACATCTAGGACGCCAATGAATTTCACAACAGTCAAACCACATTTAACATCAGGACTGACTGTTACAAAATCTAGGACGCCAATGAATTTGACAGCAGTCAAACCACATTTAACACCAGGACCAACAAGTGCATCATTTAGCAACCCAATGGTCTCTACAAACATTACATCAACTAAGCCACAAATAGCATCAGGTGGACCGACAAGTGCGTCAACTACCAGTCACACGGATTTTGCAACTCCTACAAGTAACTCGCCATCACCACCGACAACAACTAATGCAATTCCTTCCTACACAGAGAACTCGACAAGCTCTGACAACACAGATATGATAGGTGAGAAATACTTCATATATTTATCATGCACGTATTATACGACATAGATTTATTCATAATAATAATAGAATCGATTCTGACATGATAATATCTCCCTCTGCTACTCTCTGCCCTCTTATACTAATTACAGTTAAAACAAATTTCATTTAAAATGACTACAAAGCATATAAAATCACACTTGACACTTATCATTGGTGGGTAATGGTATTTAGCCAAACAGGAGACGCTCACTCCTCCCGGGCACCTGGTCTCACCTCTGAATTGCAGAGGTCCGTGAATGTCGACTGTGGTTCATTGTTGTTAGTGCCACAGTCATATGACACCATTTACTTTCGTATTTTACATTAAAACACCTGTAGAAGATGTATCGCAAAAGTTAAGTATAATAATTGATGATGATGTTCTAACAAATCTATAAGATGTAATAGACCATTTGCAGGTATTCAAAGAAAAAAGCATTCTTTTTTTAATAAAACATGAAACTCTGTACCAAAAATTGAAAGTTCCATGGCCCCTTAGGCATAGGTTGGTTGGTATTTCATCCATTTCAAAAATTTGTAAGTCGCGACATGGAAACAGGAGGCTTCAAACCTCTTCAACATGGCACAATCTGTGAATCCAGCCCAGATTGTCTGCACTACAAGGCAAACTCTCAATTACGTTCTTCGATTTTAAGATAAGGCCCTTATAGTTATTTAAGAAAAATGTATAATAATAGCCATATGTTCGTGGATAATCGACAACTTATATCTCTTAAATGATGCTAAAAACCAAAACTTTGAAAATCTTATGTATAATCTTACGTATAAAATTACGAATCTGATATAAAAGTAGGAACCTTTCTGAGGAAATAGTTATGCATGAGCGAGATAATCATTAGTTACAGAATAATTTACAAACTTTTTTTCACAGTAAAGTTGAAGTTTGTATTTTGAGTCAATATTTATAACTGAAAATTTTCCTCTAGCTGCTTTTAATACAGAAGGAAAAGCAAGTTCCATTTGATTAGAGTCGGGTTCCCTCTACCTCTACAAAGTCCGTCTATGTTATGACCTGAATTATGACAAACAAAAGCTGCCATACAGAATTATGACAAACAAAAGCTGCAGAATTATATTATAGAATAAATGCCTTTAATGTTTACAGAGTTTATTTTCAGCTGCTGAAATTAAAGAGAAACTGTTAACTGTAATACGCAGTCTCTGGACTACTAAAATCCGTAACAGATCGACACTCCATTGATTTCGATGTCAGTAAATGATCATAAGTCATACGTCATAAGTCATGAGTGAATATTGTCATTTCATTTGATTATCTTATGTCGGTACATTTCAGTTTTTCTTTTTAGATGAAAGCCCCTGGTTGATCTATGCATATCGCAATGGTATTCGGAAAATAGAAACAGATAGCTGGAATACATATTCTCTTATCAGTGGATTACAAAATGCAATATCCATTGATTACGATTACAATAATAACAGAATCTTCTGGACAGATGTAACAAAAAATGCAATCTATAGAGCACCCTTTTATCATAATGGGACAATGGGGCAGACACAAGAAATACTCCGTGACAACATCAAAACACCTGAAGGAATTGCCGTGGACTGGATCTATGGCAATATTTATTGGACTGACACCGGCCATAACAGAGTGGAAGTGTCCAGACAAGACGGAACGATGAGAAAGACCTTAATATATTCAGATTTACATGAACCAAGAGCTATTGCTGTAGATCCAAATCATGGGTATTAACTGTTCTTATTTCTGAAATATTGGAAGAAATTTAGAAATATACAGTAACACCTCATTCCCTTTCAGAGGACGCTCTCAAGTTCGCATTTACCTCTATCATCAACTCGTTTCCGACACCGGGATTTCAGGCAGGCAGCATTTCTTGCCTTGAATGGTAAAATTTGACTTCATGTTCTTGTCTCCTTCGTATGTTCATGCGTGTATATTTATGCATTTACCTCCTTGGCTTGAAAGGTTGTTGCAGGAATTTGCGACGGGTGTTGTATGCAACCTGGGGACACTTACTCCTACCAGGCACCTGGTCTCACCTCGATTTTATTGGGGTTCGCATTTGTCTGAATATGACACTATACACGATATTGTCCTTTTATTCCATGGACTATAAGATATTGTTTACCCTTTGGTACTTCTTCGTTTTTTGCTGACAAGAATGTTGTGAAAGGCAAAATATATTCATATTTTATCTCAATGTACATCCATTCAAGTTGAAACAAGTTAACAAGAAAAAAGTGGACTTGTTTTCTACGTTTTGATGAAGACTGTTAATCAAATCATAATCAGGGATGATTTTTTCTTTCATTTTCTTACGCTTTACTTTTACTTCATATGTCCTCATATTCCTTGTATTAACATGTAGTATAAGATTATGAGACCTAAATAGAATTGAAGGAAACGCAGCGAAAAGCATTTCGAAATACAGTATTATCACTTGGTAAATCATTTGATGCACCGGACTGTTTTTATCCAACAACAGAGGAAAGTGCGAACCCGAAATCGTCCTCTGGTAGACATCGAGTGAGGATTGTTTTAAATTTGGAAAGTGGCCATTTATCACAGGCTGTTTCTATATATGTTGATTTTTAGTATAGGTTGAACGGAGAAAGATGATTTTGGGGGAAAAAAGGTTAATGTTTTTATAGAGCTCTCAAAAGCAGATTCTACTGAATCACACCAATTTGTAATATGGAGTAAAATGGAGTTTAAATAATGAGCAGTACTTACGATCATACAAGCTTATTGGCATTAATAAAAGCATTCAGATAAAGATATATATATATATATATATATATATATATATATATATATATATATATATATATATATATATATATATATATATATATATATATATATATATATATATATATATATATCTGTGTGTGTGTGTGTGTGTGTGTGTGTGTGTGTGTGTGTGTGTGTGTGGAGGGGAGGATGTGTGTGCATCACCAAACCGAACAACAAAGACAGCAACTGGGTCAACAGGTAATTTGAAATTTTCTCCGGATAATTTGACTTGTTCCAAGCAGCTTTACCACCTCCCCTTATTTACTTGTAAGGGTCTATGAATGACTATCCTTATACATGAAAATTGTTCATTTTAACATAGCTATGTATTCAATCGACAGATGGCTATTCTATTCAGACTGGGGATCAACTCCTAAAATTGAGAGAATATCAATGGACGGGAACCTTTCCTCCAGAGAAAAGATCGTCACACAGGAAATTGGGTGGCCAAATGAATTAAAATTGGGTATGTAGATTTTCTGCAATCATAGTAGTCAATTTAATCAAACGCTAATGACGCACTTGTATGCTGATATGCATCCACAAATCAATTTCAGACTATATTGATAGAAGAGTTTACTGGGTAGATGCTAAATTAGACATGATTTCCTCTGTAAGATATGATGGGACAGATCGCCGTGTAGTGTTACAGAAAACCAACTACATATCGCACCCATTTGGCGTGGCAGTATTTATGGTAGGTACACGAAATGAATATGATAATAGTAATAGTAATAATAATGATATTACTACTACTACTACTACTACTAATAATAATAATAATAATAATAATAATAATAATAATAATAATAATAACAAAAGAAAAACATGATATGTAATTAACAACTTTTCATTGTGTTATATTTATCAAATGTTGAGTTAGAGTGACGATAAGTCCGTTTACTTATATATTTCAATTTTGAGAAGTATTGTATATATTATGATATTGATAAAATATAAGGTAATGTAAATCGTAAAATCTTTTTATTTGATAATGAATGTGAAGATGATAGATAAATCCAAACCATAAGTCCGAATATCATGAAACTAGAGGACATACAATCAGTGAAAATAAAAACCGAGTAGAAAACAACGAAAATGCCTACTTGATGACCATATGTGAATCCCAATGGTGGAGTGAGGTCAGGTGCCCGGGGAGAGTGAGCATTTCCTGCTTGCTAGGACCACCCGCCATATACCCAGTAGAAAGCGTCAAATCATGTAAATTCCATATATATTTATATATGTAGAAGTCAAAGTAGGTAACCTTCTAGTATAGAAGGTGCCAATCGGTCTCAGTCCAGAATATCATTTAAAAGTCTGGATAACGAGATATCATATTGAGTAATAAGAGTCTCGTAACGACCATAAAACTTCCTCAGTGACGTTGTTAGTCTAGCACATATATAACCCTGGTTGAGTAGCTTATCTGAAAGTCGCCTAGCCCTCAGAATAAAGTCATTGTAATCTGAACATGCTCTGAAATAACGTATTAACTGAGATATGAATACGCCATATGCGGGTGATGATGGAATGTTGCTACATATGAAAGGAAAGTTTATGATAGCGAAATTGAAATCGTCACGTTTGTCATAGAGTGAGGCGTTCAATTGATCATTAATGTCGAAAGACAACAAAATATCTAAGTACGAAGTAAAATTTCTCTCGTTTCTTTGACCTCCAGTTCACTTGGATAGATGATGCTAAGGTAATCCGCGAACGAAGGATTATTAATTGAAAGCAGGTCATCTATATATCTGTAAGTGATATTGAAGCCAGGAGCCAATTGTTTCTTTCCTTGCGAAAGCAAAGACTGAATGAATTCAACTTCGTATGAGTAAAGGAATATGTCAGCCAGAAGCGGACCACAGTTAGTGCCCATTGGAATGCCGACAATTTGTTAAAAAACCTTTCTCCAAGCACCACAAAAATGTTATCGATAAGAAAGTTCAACATCTTGATGACATCTGTTTCAGTGAATTTATTTTTGGAATCAGAATTTTCCCTAACGAAGTATGTTTTATCATGGCCTATAACTATATATTTTGATTTGCGGCTTCCGTTTTTCCTAGTAAATGCATTCTGGATAATTTCCGCTAATCTGTCTTTTAGTTTCTGATGAGAGATCGTTGTGTAAAGAGTCGAAAAGTAAAAAGATTTGATGGAGTGAATTTCAGTAAAACTTTTTGATTTTAGATGTTCTAATAACTCTTTTGAATTTCTAAGGATCCACATTTGATTAATTCCACTTCTTGAGTATACTGTACGCAATACCTATGAAGGCCAGACTTAATTTCTGATAATATTTTTGTGAGTAGCATCGATACAGATTTTGTGGAACACTTCGAGGAACCAGCGATAAAGCGTTGTTTGTAAGGATTTTTGTGCAATTTTGGAATGCAGTACAAATATGGAAGTTCTAAATTTAATTTATTTGTGTCAATACCAAACGTATTAAGGACAGATTTATGATGTGCTTCCGAAACCAAAGGGTTCATAAGAGTATAAGTAGGATTTCCTAGAGCTGAATTTAATCCTAATACTTTCACTAGGCTGTCAAAGTAATATTTCTTACGAGTAAATGTATAATTATTAGAAGTTTTATCTGCTGGTGTAATGAAATAATGTTTTGGAGGAAGGTAAGTTCTTTGACAACATCAGGATCTGTAAAAATAGATTCGAATTTAGTGTTTACAGAACCCTGTAACTTTTTAATTTTTGATCTCATCAGTGCTGCGATAGATTTTATCTATTCCAAAAGAGTGTCGACGCTATTTCCTCTCTTTTTGCCCATCATGTAGCATATTCCTCGCAGAAGTTGACAATATTCTCAAAATTTTGACTCCATGTGAATGATCTGGGTTCTGTGGATATTGGACCTTTAAGTAAAAGTTCTCTTAATTAGGTAATTAAAACAATATCCAGATCGCCAGTAATGACATGGCCACCAGTAATGACATCCACCAGTAATGACATCCACCAGTAATGACATGGCCTCCAGTAATGACATGGCCACAAGTAATGACATGGCCACAAGGAGAATATATATAATTAGATACATGCACATGGTTGAGGATGGCATGCAGAGTTGCTAAGATAAAGACACTGTAGAAACCATTTGTAATTATAAATTTTGGAATGATAGAATAAATATTAGTTAAAACTTTGAGCATCAGATCTTTATTTTGACAACTAATAATGATATGCCAGGAAAAGTATTGGATCAAATTGCTTTGATTTTCTGTAATCTAAGATTAATTAATTTAAGTATGTCATTTTCACACTCAAAGCAATGTAGCACAGTGGATCTCTGTAAGTAACGCATTATGTACAGTGGAAGTAATAAATATAAAACATATATACCTTCTAATTTTGTGCACCAGATTCGCATTTCGACAACTTATGTCTCTTCAGTGATGCCCGTGGCCGAATACCAAAATGACCAAAAAAGTAAACCAAAGAATCAATCTAAGGACAGAGCTATGCATGAGGGAGATACTCCTTAGTTTTAGAGTGATTTGTATAATTTCATGACGGAAAATCCTAAGTATATATCTCATGTCAGTACAAAAGCACTGAAAACTAGACTTATGATGCCCTCGGGCACTATCAGTCCACCAGCAGTGACACCAGCATATCCCTATTCCCTTTTGCCTATCTAAATTAAACGTCAAAAATATATATACTACACAAAACTATTTTAACTATGCTTACCACTGTATAGAAAGGAAATCAGAATCATAAAAGAATAATATCTTACTCATACCTACAGGCCCGAGCTAAAGCCCCCCCCCCACCCCACCCCACCCCCACCCCCAAATAATTTGTCATTACATGGTTTAACTTCCTTGTGGTTGCATTGTACATGTCCAGTTTCTGGTAGTATTTGGTCATTGTTTGCTCCAGCAGAAGGTCTGATTATGAAGCGGAGTTAGCATATAATTTATTCGTATCTCTGGAGCTCTAAAAGAATCCCTTGGGGAGATCCCAACCTCCATCAGCAGGACCAATCTCCAAAGATGGGCAGCTCTTTTTTATATTTTCTATTGTTGACATTTCAGGATCGAGTTTACTACACAGATTGGAGAGATAGTTCCATTACAGCTGTAGATAAAATGACAGGAAAGCTCTATAAAAAACTCCAAGTCGCACGTTCTCCAATGGGCATAAAAGTGTATCATAAAAATCTTCAAACCCCTGGTAAAAATTTATGTATTTCTAACAATGCTTCCTGCTCACATCTTTGTCTACCCCGTCCAACGCATAATTATGTCGAGGGAAATTTTTTCAGCTGTGCCTGTCCCAATACGCATGTCTTGAATCCAGATGGTCCCACATGTACAATCCGAGGTAAGATTACATTGTTTTACGTCAACTGAGTCACTACAATGACATATTCCGTCTTCCTTTGTCTGTCCTTCGTAACAACTGATACTTTTAATCCTTTATGTAGACTTAGCACTATAATTTTTGCAAAACGCACCTTAATATTAACAGAAACATTAATTGTGAATTTTATAATCCCCTTGTTCTAAGGTCCAGGGCCAAAACAATATGAATGATCGAATCTTCGGATACCATTTTCCTTATACACTTCTGAAAAAAAAAAAGAATTGATAGCGTAGTTGTCCTTTGCCGAGATTGAGAAATACATTTTCGTAGAGATATCTTCAACATTCGGGGGTGAGCAATTCATATACATATTATTATAATTTACTTACTCTGAAAATCTATACTTTGACGTATTGTAAAGGAAAACTGTGGATTTTTTTCTGGAAGAATAGGAAGCTGACGAATACAACTGAAATTACGACCCCCCAGAGACACCCATCCCCAGACTACGGCTGGGTCAACATAGCTACAGAGTATTATATACTGAATGTTGATACATTCTTCTCTTGTCTCATTTGTTGGGTTGTGGTACAAAGGATCCAGGTTCAATTCCCTAATTGTGCCACTTTGTGTAAGATATAACTGAAATATTGTTAAATGCGAAGTACACCACACATGAATCAACCAAACACCTGTACATTGTAATGAACAGCTGAATACGTCATCTGAAAGATCATGGAGCCCTTTACCAAATTATGAAATTTTTTATTCCCTAAGTTGTGAAAGAAGCTAGTATACTTAGCAATAAATGTAATGTCTATAAAGACATTAAACCGATGCAGCATACATACAAGTAGAGGGATTCAGAAATGTTACCATGCAGTCGATATAAACATTTCAAACAGATTAGAATATAACTGTATTGTGATAAAGAGGACATTATAATATATAACATGCATAAGGTCTGATCTTTCAAATATATCTTTTCAGCAACAGCATTGTCCTGATTTCCATAGCTTGAAATTCGTTATTAAAAACAGATAAAGACACTCCGATTGTACCAGATACGCAGCATTCAGTATATATAAAGAATATTTGTTATCCGACTTTCTTCTTAATTTTTCCTTGCATATTTACATACAACCAAATTTGCACAGTATAACTAACATCATTGTTTTATATCGACTTAGATGTATTATGGTTTTTTTTTATTCTATGATATGATTAATAAAAATGTATAACCTGAAATAAAAGCAGAATTCACTCTACGTCGCTTTTTATTGCTCATTTTTGATCAGGTATAGATTATTGATATTATTGTTATTTATTTCTGTTCGAGAAAAATACTACCGACAGTGGAAAAATAGTGGAAAAATACTACCGACAGTGGAAAAAATACTACCGACAGTGGAAAAATACTCAGAAAATATGTGTAAATGTTGCCAAAGCATCACATTATTCATTATAGCATTTATATTCAATAATATACATTAAAAATACTAATGCGAAGCTTAAGCGGTAGAATGCATGACTCCTTACCGAATGGTATTTTGTTAGAGGCCCATGCCGTTGTTTTATCTTCGAATGAGCAGTAAAAATCAATCCGATGGCACTGTAGACATGGAACATAAAACATCATTCATTCGAGTGGCATCAGGCAGATTCCGTCATCACATAAGTAAAATAATTGCAGTTTGACTCAGAACAAGAATAAAAAACCAAGATTTTAGCTGCAACACATTCATCAGACCACATTTTCTAAAATAAAAAAAAAAATACCAAACCAATATTGATATTATAGTAAACTGAAATTTATCACGTTTCTCAATTATGTTTCCTAAGTATATTTAGTACGTATATTCACACGTACTTTATTTCCTCGGGTTCCTTCAGACACCAAGTATCAAAGATTCGGTTGATCCAAGAGTATTCTTTATTTAGATACATATTGACTCATCGCTTTCGCTGATAAACAGCTAGGTAGGCTTCAAACCCCAAGCAAAATGGTAAAAGCTTTGATTTTCCTTAAGCTTAGAAATATTTTACTAATTTATCCATGTTTGCCTTTGGTCCTTAAGGTTTTGGGGCAAAATCAATATATTTACGCAAAAATTGCTGAAAATTAAGAAAGCAGCAAAATTACTACAAATTTCTGTGGTTTTACTTTGTAATCCATAGATATATTAAACTTTAAATCATTTATTATCATTTTTATGACATAAACAAAACCAGTGTGGCCAAAAACCATCATTTTTCAACAAGAATCACTGAAATTTGGAAAAACACCTTAACTCATATCTTTCCATATTTCTGTTGAAAATGATATATTTTGCCCCAGACTCCCAATCGCCCCAACGACCAAAGTGCTAACATGGCTTTTTTTTTTTTTTGGAAGGGGGGGGGGGAGGGGCACACAGTTTCTGAATCAGAAATTTATGGTTCATATTGTAAATTGTATCTAAATTTATATGATGCTCTCAACTTTTTTTTACACTCTATGCGTAAAACATTTCATAGAATATATATGTTTGTTAGCATTTGCTGTAGGAACTCATTTGTAACACAACACACCCACCCTAAAAACATTCATCGCATAGAGGAATGCCTTAACCAAACCATATTCTATGCATTTTCTTCATTCGTCAAATTAAAAATACTTTTTACAGCGTATATGTTATTTTCTAAAAATACTCAAAGAACATTCTTCTATGACTTTAAATGGTGTAATTCCCTTCCATTCTAATTACAATACTGTACACCTTCATAACATCTTTTTATCATAACATTAACCGTTGAAAAAAAAATCAAGAGAAAATAGAAGACATCTGACAAAGCTGTATGACACAAATCACCAAGGACGTGCTCACAAAACATGATAACAGTATAATATATACGGAAAAACTACGATCAACTGAAGTAACAAACGTCACTCAATTGATGTGGTTAGCCGGGTTACGGGCATCCTCCTTTCCACTTACCGCAAAAACAGCACAATCAAACGACACACATTTAAGAATTTATGAGTAAACCTCCATATAGAGAACAAGGATCAACAGGTTTCTCAAGAAGAGATGTCATATAAATTTATTACACACGAAACGTTTAAAAATAATATGTTGCTAGCAAAAATATGTAAAGCGACACCAACATAAGTAAACCGTGCTCTGCCCGTCTGCAAGCAAGCTAAGATCCTTGATCAATAGGAGTCCCGACTAACAGTAAGAGGGGACGACAATCAGGACCTTGTCTCCTCTGAAAATATGTATATACCACACAAGCATATAAAGCACGTTAGCCCACAACTACTGATAATCTAGCATTTATTGCATTGCTGAGCAATTTTCCACTCACTATCTAGAGCGTATTTCTATCAAATCACATTTCAGATATGTCTGATTTCAGTAATCTAATCAAAATTCAATGGCTTCAGAAAGCACATTTGAAGATAGAGATAAGCACACGTATTCTAACTTCAGTTTTGTTCAAATGACGACGTGTTCATCTGCAAAAAGATTCAAGAAAAATGTCGAAGTGGAAATGTAGAACTTCCCTGATCTACGAAACGAACATAGATCATTTTACAGTAACCATTCCCGCTTGCTAGTTGCATCTGTCATGTATGATTCTACGATCAAGTTCCGGTGTAAAAAGCAGAAATTAAACTCTGTCGGCTACATCCTGTACATGAGATAAGCACCAACTTCATGTGCAAAGATCAAAATAATAAGACCGAGATACAAATGAAAATTTTGTTCATATTTACAATAGTTCTATTTGTTTATATGATTAACACATCATTCTAGTCACGTCATACACTGTAAAGTAAGAAGTATGTATATACGACACTTTATACAAGAGTAGAGTTGTTTGTGTTTACTCAGTTGGAGAAGTGATCTTTGTAATTTTGATAAACAGTTACTAAATCGTCGCGGCCATCCTCAACAATTTTCCAAATCAAAGTTAATATTAAGATAAAAGTACATGTATATACTTGTCATATCCATTACTTTTAATTTTTCACATTTCTGTCAAAGCTTTTCGGAAAGTTCGCACTATTTTCAAAAAAGGGCGTTACAATATGTAAGCAAGTTTTTATGTTTGACTTATTCCCTATCAAATCCAAATGACTGGTTAACTTAACCTGTGATTAAGATTTTAAACATCTGGGGCAGTTGTTCGAAACTTTAACCACTGGTTAAGCTAACTAGTAGTTAAAGTTTGAGAGACAAATATTTTCATTTATAAGATTTCTGTATAAAAATATAAATTACTTTACAAAGCTTGTTCCATATGCTAAAAACCAGTACACAGACTATGACTTAGTCTTATAGTTTCAAAGATGTAGTAAGTTGAAATTTAACAATTGCTTAGCTTAACCAGTAGTTAAAGTTTCGAACAACAGGCCCCTGAGACAGTAGTATCTTCACAGTATCTTCACTGCTGCATTTCGATGTGTTAAGGTTCTTGTCATTTTACGAAACGGTTCCCTTCAGAATCTACAAGGTCAATGTCATCTTTGTATAGCTCCAATCAAATGTTGAACATTAAGTGTCAGTTTCATGTACTGTTGTCTCCTGGTGGGTAACACGAGTTCTCTATAACGCAAGAATCACTGATCGTTTTGGATTTTATTCTGCCGTTCAAGCTAAAGTCTTTTGCCTGGAATTCGAATTCTCTAGTGCGGTCAATGTATCTGTTTAGTGCAGCTTGCTTGGCTTCTTTTTCATCTAGATCCAAAAGTGATCTAAGAATTGCAATTGTTGAATATGCACTTTCTTTATTGTTATTTAGCAGCACTATATTCTGAAGATGGCGAGGGTTTTCTTCCTCGTGTACATGTAATAATAACGCGTCGTGGAAAGCTTGGATAGATACGTCTAATGGCACTCCTAGCATTCCTAAAACGGACAAATAACTTGTAAATAAATATGATTCTAGTTATATGTTGGTTTTATCATATGCATATAGTTTAGCTATATATATATACTTTTCTTGCAAATGGCGTATAAAATTTCAAACTGAGCAAATCATTTACCTATATCAAAAAACTTCTATATTGTACTATTGTCTTTTGACATGAACCGGGGTTTCATACCAGTAACTTGTGATATGAATCGTTCATACTAATGTACTGAGACTTGGACCATGGTTCATACTAGTGTGTAATGACATGCATTGACCGTGGTTTCATACCAGTAACTTGTGATATGAACCGTTCATACTAATGTACTGAGACTTGGACCGTGGTTCATACTAGTGTGTAATGACATGCATTGACCGTGGTTTCATAGTAATGTCTTGTGACATGGACCGTGTTTTCATACTATTGTTTGTTTACATGAGCTGTGGTTTCATACTAATGTTTTGTTGCATGGAACGTAGTGTCACAATAGTGTTTTGTGACATGGGTCATGGTTTCATAATAGTATTTTGTGACATAGACTGCGGTTTCATACAAGTGCCTTGTGACATGAACGTGGTTTCATACGAATGTCTTGAGAAATGGACTGTCGTTTCATAGTAGTGATGTGTGATATGGACCGTGATTTAATACAAGTGTCTTATAACACTGACAGTGGTTTGACTCATGTATCTTGTGACATGGACCGTGGTTCATACGTGTGTCTTGAGAAATAGGCTGTGGTTTCATACGTGTGTCTTAAGACATAGACCGTGGTTTCTTACTAGTGTTTTAGACATGGACCCTGGTTACATACTAGTGTCGTGAGACATGGACCGTGGTTTCATACGAGTGTCTTGAGATAAGGACCATGGCTTCATACGTGTTTCATAAAGTGCCCTATGCCATGGATCGTGGTTTCATACAAGTGTCTTGTGACATGGACCATAGCTTCAAAATTGTGTTTCGAGACATTGGCCGTGCTTTCATACTAGCGTTTTGAGAAATGGACTGTGGGTTCTTACAATTTTATGGTTTCTATTCAAAAATCAAAACGTTTCGACCTCATTAACAAATTTAATAATACTTGCAGATATCTGGATGACATTTTGGTTATCGACAACCCTGAATTCGAACAATTTATATCAGAAATATATCCACCAGAGCTCACATTGAATAAAGCTAATACTTGAGATAAATCTACACCTTTCTTAGATTTGAACATCAAAATTATCAACCGCCTAATATATACTTATATTTATAATAAACGTGAGGATTTTGGATTTCCTATTGTAAATTTTCCTTACTTGGATGGCGATGTCCCTCGACTCCCATCATGTGGTATATATATATATCTCAATTAGTTCGATTTGTCAGAGGCTGCACCGATGTTTTGGACTTTCATAAACGAAATTTACAAATTACTACTAAACTTTTAACTCAGGGTTACAGATATCACAATCTAAGAAAAACATTCGGCAATTTCTTCAGAATTTCTATCTAAATTTGGAAATATTTCTTTTCAACACTATGTATCCAATGGAATTTCCCATCCTAATTTTTACGGTGATCTTGCATATAAACTAAGGAAAGTAAAAGGCTCCGATAACGTTATTTTATCATGTAATAAAATAGTCAAACGTCTTCTAAATAGACACTATGACATTGAGATCATCAAAAAGACTATAGGTCTTGTATTTGGCCCCTCTACATCCTTATGCAGACTTTAACTTGAACGTTGCACGCTGACTAATATGACAGTGGGGACTATATGACGGGCCTTGTCCAAACCTCTTTCAGAGGAGACATGGTCCTGAACCTCGTCCTCTCTGACTGTTAGTCGGGACTCCTACAGATCTAGGGTCTTGGCTCGCTTTCAGATTGGCAGAGCACGGTTTATCATGTTGATGTCGCATATATTTTTATATCATTATGTGCTTTACAATACCTTTCGTGGTTATATTTTTATGACTTCTCAATATGCGACACCTGTTGACCCTTGTTCTTTACATGGAGGATTATTTATAAATTTTTAAATGTACGTCCTTTGATTGTTCTGTTGTTACTTTGAGTGGGAAGGTGGGCCCGTAAACCGGTTAACCACACCATTTGTTTGGCTTTCGTCAAAATAAATGACCGTCTTAAGTCGGTATCGTAATTGCACTACAATCAAATATTTTTGTAACGTGTTATATGTGCTAGTATGTTATTTATATTCATGTATTGTATAGCTCCATGGTGACTTCTGCCACATAACTGAGCCAGTAACTCCTCTTTTTTCTTATGTGCGTCTTGGGGGGAAGGATCGTGTTTTATACTACTGCTAATGTCTTGTGGCATGGAACATGGTTCTATACAAGTATCTTGTGGAACCATGGATTCCTACCAGTGTCTTGAGACAAGGACCGTGGTTTCATACAAGTGTCTTGTGACATGGACCGTGGTTTCTTACTAGTGTTTTGAGACATTGGCCGTGGTTTCATACTAGTGTCTTGAAACATGGACAGTGGTTTCATACCAGTGTTTTGAGAATGTGTTTGTTGAGATATGGATCGTGGTTTCACACAAATGTCTTGTGACACGGAGCGTGGTTTCATACAAGTGTCTTATGACAAGGACCGTGGTTTGTTTCATTCATGTACCTTGTGACATGGACCGTGGTTTAATACAAGTGTCTTGTGAAATTGGCCGTGGTTTCATTCATGTATCTTGTGACATGTATCGTGAGTTCATACGAGTGTCTTGAGAAATGGACTATGAATTCATACGTGGTTTCTTAAAAGTGTTTTAGACATGGACCATGGCTACATACTAGTGTCTTGAGACAAGAACCATGGCTTCATACTTGTTTCATAATGTGGCTTATGCCATGGACCGTGGTTTCATACTAGTGTCTTGAGACAAGGACCGTGGTTTCATACAAATGTCTTGTGACATGGACCGTGGTTTCAGATAAGTGGGTTTTTGTGACATGGGCCATGGTTTCATACTTGTGTTTTGAGATATTGACCGTGGTTTCATACTAGTGTCTTGAAATTGGACCGTGGTTTTATATCAGTGTTTTGAGAAATGGACTGTGGTTTCATACATGTATCTAGAGACTTAGATCGTGGCTTCATACAAATGTCTTGTAACATAG
The DNA here is from genome assembly GCA_035048485.1 of Pteria penguin. NCBI lineage: Eukaryota > Metazoa > Mollusca > Bivalvia > Pterioida > Pteriidae > Pteria > Pteria penguin. The sequence continues at coordinate 88,455,400 of CM068580.1, forward strand.
ATCGTGGTTTCATACAATTGTCTTTTGCCATGGACCGTGGTTCCATACAAGTATCTTGTGTAATGAACCGTGGATTCCTACTAGTGTCATATTTGTGTCTTGTGATATGCATAGACCGAGGCTTCATACAATTATCTTGAGACATGGACCATGGTTTCATACTAGTGTTTCTGTCATGAACTGTGTTTTATATTTGTGTCTTGAGACATTGGCAGTGGTTACATACTAGTATCTTTAGACATGAGCCATGGTTTCTTGTGACATGCATCGTGATTTCATAATAGTGTCTTGTGACATTGCCTGTGATTTTATTTGTCTAATCAGAAGATCAATCACTGTGTCTCAAAGCGAGATAAAAGGAATGTGATCTGAATAAGCCGCATGGCAAATCTTAGGCCGGGATCAAATACTTTTGATGAGAGGGGCCCATCTTAGGTAATTTTTGTTTCAAAGTGGATCTGGACCAGCAAATATCCGCTTGGACATGCATAGCAAACGTGGAATACGAACATGCATGTAGAGGACTCACAAATCTATTTCTTCCTCACGTAGTCACAGCACCCACTCCAGACGGTCTTTCTGATTGTTTTTATGTTCACTGATCATTCACAGTATCTGAACAAGTAGGCAACTTATTTTAGAATCATTTTTCGAGAAAAGTTGGAAAAGAAACATCACATACCTGTACTGATCGGGGGCAAAGAGATACTTTTCAACCAAAGCTGTTTGTTTGCATATTGAAAGCAATTCAAATAAGTGCATGTGAGTAGATGTACAGTCTGGTCCGCAGCATCTTCTCGCCATGTAGGTCCTGCCACGTGAAGAATAAAACCAACTTGAGAGTCCAGTGTCCCCCCGGCACAACTGTGAATAACGTCTCCAATGCATAGACTTCCATGAGCTTCTATGTATTGCCTGCATTCTCGATCCAAGTCTTTCCCTGCCGCTCTGGCGATGGCTGCTGCTACACCATACTGGTTTGCAAGATCTGTGCTTGCAGGACTCACAATAGCGTCCGTTTTCTGTAGTAATAAATTTCCCAGCGCTATTCTAATATCTAGGGGTCCCACATTTATGTCAAGAGAGAGTGCAGACTTTTCCCATTCATTTTCATGTCTTGTCATTCCCATTTCCTGTCGTTTTGAATGCATCGATGGCGGAATAACGCATCTGTGGGGAAAACTATACTGGTCATGATCAAACCTCCGCAACATATAAGGAAAATGTCCATCATCATCGCTATCATCATCAGAATATGGATTTGGAAGCCGTCTTCTGTAATAATCATCTCCGTGTATCCCTCTAGTCAATAAATCCGGATGTTTAGCTCTACTTCCAGTAACAAATGATGCGTGCTTTGGCGTCCAATAATGTTCAGAGGGAGGGTTAATATCCTCTAAATTTTCGGATGGTAGACATTCTGAATTATCTGCATCAAACACTACATTTGGTATCTTATTCTGTTCCTCTGCGACATTTTCTCCTTGGTCGGCATCTCTAGTAAAGTCTTTACGAGCATGGGTTTCTCCTTTCGTTGAGCAGTTTTTGTCAGGTTTGGATAAATCATTCCTGTATCTTTCAAAGCTGTATTTTTTTAGCTCCTTTCCGTCTGGTTGGAACAAAGGAAATTTCTGTGTCTGTGAATTCTGTATAATAGTATTATGGTCTTTTAACGAGCACACTTCATCATCTGATGAAGCAGCACTGTCAGTGCTGTCCTCTACTGTGAAACTGGCTTCTGTCGGTTTGTCTTTATCTTCTTTTGGTTTCAATCCTATTTTTTGACACACAGTTTCTAAATAAGACCAAGCCCATTCCATTTGATACCAATCGCCGACCATCAGATAGTTCATGGAATCTGGATCAAATGTTATTTCAATGTTACCATGGAATTGCATATAATCTAAATGTGAGGAATCCTGGTCTAGGAGCCGAGTTACATGAGGTTGCAATTGTACTGTCACTGTCCTAAAAAGCTGAGATATACGAGAAGGTATCAATTACTATCCACACTTACTGATTTGTTTCCAGTCATATATAAAATTGGAACATTCTTGGAAGGCTTAGAATAGAATTGAAAATTTTACTGGCAAATCCCCTATTGGTCTGTGCATTTACCAATAAAAGTCTTTCCAGACAAATTTAAGGTTGCATCATCCTTGCTTTGTTTCATATTGAGAAATAATTCCCTTTTCATTATTAAGGTTTCAGTACTCTAACAAAAACTGTTGGATTCTTGCTTGGCAGATCAGTTTACAATTTTCAAACATGATATAGGTTCATCGCATTTCAAAACATGCTGTATCTATTTCTGGCATATATTTAAAAACCGTGAATTTAAAGTACACTGTATGTATGTTAAAATCATGAAATGGTTCGTTATATGTACATTTCATCTTACCTGATACGGCTCTTTCAATATGGTGAGCTCGACGTTGGCAAATATGTGTTTCTCTGATAACAGTATACCAAGATCTGCAAAACAATGCAGCTCATTTTATGTATGTTCATGTTTTACTGATTTTAGCTCACCCAAACCAAAGGTTCAGATGACCTATACCCATGTCATAGCGCACCATCCACCCATCGTCTATTCATCGTCCGTTATCTTTCCACATTATTGACAAGTCTCCCTTAATCGTTTGAAGGATTTTCGTCAAACTTTTAATACTAATAGCATTAGTATACCTCTACTAATGTTGTGTTTTATTCAAATCTTCCTTAAGGTGGCGCCACTATAGAGGGATGCATATATTTTAAAACTAAATGTATTTGAGTGTACAAGAACAATGTAAGATTCAAGTTTATTGATTTCATTCAAATCGCCAAGAGGTTGGTTGGTTGATTGTTTTACGTCGCTTTCAACAATATTTCAGTTATATCGCGACATGGAAGCAGGAGGTTACCAACCTCTTAAACATAGTGGCGCAACCCGGGAATCGAACCCGGATCGTCGGCGCCGCAAGCCAAGCGCTTAACCACTACACCACGCCTGCTCCTCAAATCGCCAAGAGGATTTCTAATGTTAATTCTAAGGATTTTGGGGCATTTTTACTCAAGGTTTCCGATAGAATATGCGGTTTTCTGTTAGATCCGTCAAGGGCTGAATTCATAGCGAGCCAACATAAACTCAAGAGGGTACTTCCTTTGACAAACTTCTTGTCCAAAAAGGCTACATGTCAATAAACTGAATACACCAGAGGGATCTAGGATGGTGTTTAATGAAGTGTTGATTATGGTTCTATTCTGAAATCAAATTTCCGACAAGTTTGGTCTGACCAAGTCATTTCAATCCGATTTTGTGTGATTTTATTGCTTTATTCAATATAGAGAAGCATTTATTTGCTAAGTTTTATGACAAAATATATATTTCAATTCTTATTATCTCATGTCAAAATTCTACCTTAAAGTGTATGTTTGGGGTTTTTTCAGTCTTTTATATAGGCCGGTTCTTGCATGCGAAAAGTTAATAGTTCAAACCCAATTATATTTCATTTCTAACTAAATTAAACTTTCAAATGTTTCACAGATTGATTGATTAGTGTTTAACGTCACTTCACGATTATTTCACGAATATGATGACGGCATCTGCCTGATGTATTGCACAGAAATTTAGACCTTTGCATTGGAACCTCCCGAAGCAGTGAGGGATCTTTTACGTGCCACGCTTACCGTTACACGTGATCTCGGTTTTTACTGCCTCATCCGAAAGACAGTATACCGCACTCGAGCTCATGGCGAGAGTCGACCCGGGCTGAATTTGCATTTTAAGCATTTTGTTTATTACGAAAAAATATATTTTATCAAAACAGCGTTTGTTCACTTTTGGCTTTCGTTCTGTATATCCAGTTTAACAAAAATGATTTACAATTTAAATTCGATGTTATTAAAGTATGTAAAAGATAATAATCAGTAAAACTGCCTTTTAGTTGAAACAAAAAAGTAAAAAATCAATAAATTGTTATAGACATTTCTTTTACTCTGCAAATGATTCCATTAAGAAAAATCATATGCTTAAATATCTTTAAAATTATTACACCGTTTACATAACTATTCAATAATCTTACCTTCATGGTTTGAGTAAATGATAACTGCGTCATTTCTATTCAAAGGATAGTAGATCTTAAGTATTGTGCCACCTCCATGTTCGGAATTTGAGAAGAACAGTTTCAATTCTTCTACATCAGTTCCCAGGGGAACACCCGAAACTCGAATCGTGGCCATTATCTCATCCCAAGCATTGAATAGAACATCTGATCATGCAAACTAAAGTTAATAAAAAAAACATGAAAAAATAATTTCTCCCTTTCTCTTCCCGTCGTTTTAATACATAAATACACACACACACACACACACACACACACACACACACACACACAAATATATATATAGGTAATAATTTATCGGCGAGATTTACCGATCTGGGAGTAACAACAGCAAACCAGAAGTTAGCATTTACCGTGCAGGGAGTAGCAACAGCAAACCAGAAGTTAGGATTTATCGTGCAGGGAGTAGCAACAACAAGCCAGAAGTTAGGATTTACCGTGCAATCAGCAAGAGCAAACCAGCAGTGGCCATTATCTTGTCCCAAGCATTGAATAGAATATCTGATCATGCAAACTATATATATAGTCTCATGTAAGTTCTGAAATAATTTATACGACGTTATAATAATTTATCGGTGAGATTTACCGATGAGGGAGTAGCAACAGCAAACCAGAAGTTAGCATTTACCATGCAGGGAGCAGCAACAGCAAACCAGAAGTTAGGATTTACCGTGCAAGCAGCAGCAAGAGCAAACCAGCAGTGGCCATTATCTTGTCCCAAGCATTGAATAGAATAACTGATTATGCAAACTAAAAGTTAATACAAAGAGTAGCAACCGCGACCCAGTAGTTACCGTGCAAGGAGTAGCTACAGCAAACCACAAATTAGGATTTACCGTGCAAGAAGCAGCAACAGCAAACCAGTACCTAGGATTTATCGTGCAAGAAATAGCAACAGCAAACCTGAAGTTAGGATTTACCGTGCAAAGAGTAGCAACAAAAACCTAGTAGTTAGGATTTACCGTGCAGGGAGTCTTGATTGATTGATTGATTGATTGATTGATTATTGTTTTACATCACTTCACGATTATTTCACATATATGATGACGGCATCTGCCCGATACATTGCATACAAATTTAGACCTTTGCAACGGACCACCCCAAGCATTGAGGAATCTTTTACGAGCCACGCCTACCGTGACACGGGACCCCGGTTTTTACTGTCTCGTCCAAAAGACAGAACACCGGTATGCCCAGGATAGGAGTCAAACCCAGGACCTCTCGCTCATGATCCAAGCACCTTATCCACTAGGCGACACCGGCTTTATTTTCTTGAAATGATATAATACATGTGCATGTATACACAAAAATATAGCATTATAAGGAAACTACAGTGAAAGAAATTGAAAATTGCTGAAATGCACACAATAAGTTCTCACACCACATTGGCAATAGTGTCGCCGTGCATTGGTTATAGAGTTGTATACTCGTTAATTGTTCGCAAGATTATGAATGAGATCATTCTGAGATATCCTGCATGCAGACAAGTAACATCTCATTCTTCCAAGGGTTCCTGCATGCAGACAAGTAACATCTCATTCTTCCAAGGTTTCCTGCATGCAGTCAAGTAACATCTCATTCTTCCAAGGTTTCCTGCATGCAGTCAAGTAACATCTCATTCTTCCAAGGGTTCCTGCATGCAGGCAAGTAACATCTCATTCTTCAAAGGGTTCCTGCATGCAGTCAAGTAACATCTCATTCTTCCGAGGGTTCCTGCATGCAGACAAGTAACATCTCATTCTTCCAAGGTTTCCTGCATGCAGTCAAGTAACATCTCATTCTTCCAATGTTTCCTGCATGCAGTCAAGTAACATCTCATTCTTCCAAGGGTTCCTGCATGCAGGCAAGTAACATCTCATTCTTCAAAGGGTTCCTGCATGCAGTCAAGTAACATCTCATTCTTCCGAGGTTTCCTGCATGCAGGCAAGTAACATCTCATTCTTCCAAGGTTTCCTGCATGCAGTCAAGTAACATCTCATTCTTCCAATGTTTCCTGCATGCAGTCAAGTAACATCTCATTCTTCCAAGGGTTCCTGCATGCAGGCAAGTAACATCTCATTCTTCAAAGGGTTCCTGCATGCAGACAAGTAACATTTCATTCTTCCAAGGGTTCCTGCATGCAGGCAAGTAACATCTCATTCTTCAAAGGGTTCCTGCATGCAGACAAGTAACATCTCATTCTTCCGAGGTTTCCTGCATGCAGGCAAGTAACATCTCATTCTTCCAAGGGTTCCTGCATGCAGGCAAGTAACATCTCATTCTTCCAAGGTTTCCTGCATGCAGTCAAGTAACATCTCATTCTTCCAAGGTTTCCTGCATGCAAGCAAGTAACATCTCATTCTTCCAAGGGTTCCTGCATGCAGTCAAGTAACATCTCATTCTTCAAAGGGTTCCTGCATGCAGACAAGTTAATGATTCAGTGTCTGTCAGGAGTACCTTACATGCTCGGATACAGAGGGGGGTTAGGGGAGAACCCCCCCCCCCCTGGAATCCGAAAATTTTACCAAAAAAGTTAATATTTTGGCATTTTGGGGGTTGGACCCCCCTCATCTAAGAGAAAAATTTACCTTTTTCGGTTGGACCCCCTCTGACAAAAATTTCTGGATCCACGCATGCCTTTTGTTTAATTTGGTCCAGTTTGGTTCATAGAATTGATTCAAAGCTCTTTTTGTTCTTCATAGATTATATGCATATTAGGTTTCCCACTGGCAATATTTTCTATTATCTGATCAGAACACTGTGCTATTTCTATATATAAATGATTTCTGGTGAAGAGTGCTTTATGCAGTGACATTCCTGATACTAGACAAGTCTTTGTAATCAACTTCTTTATTACATATTCAGCATCCTCATCCCGTGGTTTATTTTAAAATACGTCTTTAAAATACTACTATTACTATAAATACATCGCCTTAGCTTCGTCTGTATGTTATAAAAGTTATAATGAGAGTTATCAAATACTTGTATATAAATACATAAATACATAAAAACTGTGTAATCAAAATAGTAAGTCAATACCTAACGAAACATTTCAAGTAATGAACGTCTGTGTCAAATAAAATCTGTAAATCCATACCTACCGAAAACATTCTTAATGGTGAAAATTTTCGCTGATGGAAACTGAAAGTACAACCTACTAATGGAAATTCCCACACACAAACAATGTACGAAAGATAACTAGTACGTTCTTAAGATATTTCGGTTATCCTTCTTGATTCAAACTTGCTAAAATAAGAAACCATTAAAAATATAACTTGAAGTTTTTGTCTTGTTTTTGTTTTATATCGTTTTACACCATTACAAATTATTTCATTTATATGGTAGCAGGACCTATCTGGTGCAATGACATGGCAACACCTGCCTGGTGCAATAAGGTGACAACACCTACCTTGTGCAATATGGTGACAATACCTGCCTGGTGTAATATGGTGACAGCACCTGCCTGGTGCAATAAGATGGCAATACCTGCCTGGTACAGTAAGGTGGCAATATCTGTCTGGTGCAATGACATGGCAACAATACCTGCCTGGTGCAATAAGGTGACAACACCTGCCTAGTGCAATAAGGTGGCAATACTTGCTGGTGCAATATGGTGGCAGCATCTGCCTGGTGCAGTAAGTTAGCAATACCTGCCTGGTGCAATAATGTGACAACACCTGCCTGGTGCAATATGGTGGTAACACCTGGCTGGTGTCAATCTGATTAAAACCATATCTTTATTCTGTTTCTCTATTTGTCCCATTGCGAATAAAGATCTGGCGAAACTCCGTAAGGCGTCATGTTCTGGTGAAATCTGATTTTCAGCCAATCGGCTACAAATTACTATGAATGAAATTAACAGCCACAGCTTGCATGACCCACAAGGTAGTTTTTGAACAGTGTTTGTTACATATTGCGTGCCTAGCCGAGTCATTGATTGACTATGGGATATAATAGTTTCGATGAATGAAACGCCATCAGAAATCACCAGAACATGACCTCTTACGGGGTTTCGCCAGATTTTTATCCGTAATGGGACAAATAGAGAAGCGGAATAAAGATATGGTTTTAATCAGATTGGCCTGGTGTAAAAAGGAGGCAATACCTGCCTGGTGCAATATGGTGGTAACACCTGCCTGGTGCAATAAGGTGACAACACCTGCCTGGTGCAATAATGTGGTAATACCTGCCTGGTGCAATATGGTGACAGCACCTGTCTGATGCAATAAGGTGGCAACACCTGTCTGGTGCAATAAGGTGGCAATACCTGCCTGGTACAGTAAGATGGTAATACTTGCCTGGTGCAATATGGTGGCAGCACCTATCTGGTGCAATAAGGTGGCAGCACTTACCTGGTGCAATAAGGTGGCAGCACTTACCTGGTGCAGTATGGTGGCAATACCTGCCTGGTGCAATAAGGTGGCAATACCTGCATGGTGTAGTATGGCGGCAGCACCTATCTGGTGCAATAAGGTGACAGTATCTATCTGGTGCAATAAGGTGGTAACACCTGCCTGGTGCAATATAAAGGCAGCATCTGACTAGTGCAATATGGTTGCAGCACCTGCCTGGTGCATTATGGTGCTAATACCTGCCGGGTGCAATAAGATGGCAGCATCTGCCTTGTACATGGCTTTATAATTTTGTCTTATTCTACTGTCATATGTAATACAGATAATTTGTTTGGTCAATTATCATATTCATTATGACTATATATATAGTCATAATGAATATGATAATTGACCAAACAAATTATCTATATTACATATGACACTACGAACCCCGGAAACATTGAAATATCCTGAATTTGCTAGTGTAAATCGTGACACGGGGCATCGGTTTAGATCGAGTTGAATGATTTATAGGCAAGATCGCGATTAATGATTGGATTTGACTCGTGCTTTTACACATACTGTTCCGTTGTTCTCAAGATGGGCAGAAAAGCTGCCCAAGTTTAGAAGAATAAATTTGGTAGGTGATTTAAATACAAGACATAAATGGAAGGAATATTTGCACTCTTGTGTATAGATTATTGTTTTACTTTAATCTATGATCATTTCACGTATATGAAAACGGCATCTTTTCTTCTCCTTCTTCTATTATGAACTGTATTCATAGGTTGAGCGCTATACTTTAACCCTGAGGTATTCCATAGACAAAAATACCTCTGCAACGGACCCAATCCGAAGCAGTAGAGGATCTTTTACGCCTACTGCGACACGAGTCCTCGCTTTTCATTGTCTCATCCGAAAGACACGACACCGCTGTGCTCACGGCGGGAGTTGAACCAAGGACCACTCGGTAATGAGCCGAGCACGTCAACCACTGGAAAATACCGGCTCAAAAACGGATAAAGGGGCAGAATATAATAAATCACCATAGAAAAATTCCGAGCCCACATCCGGAATCGAACCCAAGCCTCCAGAGTTGAAGTCTAGGTGACACCTGTTCAAAACTTTCCCAGAAGGTTAAACTTCATCTCCCTATTTCATTGAAGACGAATAACATGTAGTTATATCTTTCTTACTAAATTATGATACAATATAATATATATATATATGAATGTAATGTAAGTATTTATATACTGACCACAAGCGAGGTGTGATATCAATATTGGGGTATGTATTCCTAATGTTGTAATCACACTAAACCGGCATGGCCTAGTGGTATCGCGCTGGACTCCTGATCGGGAGGCCGAGGTTCGAGTTCCGCTCTGGCCATGCCGGTGTCCTGTCTTTCGGATGAGACAGTAAAAACCGAGGTCCCGTGTCGTGGTATGCATGGCACGTTAAAGATCCCTTACTGCTTCGGGTGGGTCCGTTGCAAAGGTCAAAATTTGTATGCCCCGCATCAGGCAGATGCCGTCACCATATACGTGAAATATTCGTGGTGTGACGTTAAACAAAAATCAATCAATCAATCAATGTAATCACACTTGTCATTGAATAGTTCGCCCGTAATGCTGACTTTACATGTTTAAATCATTGTCTTTTACAAAAACAACGACTAAAGTTTTGAACAACTGAACCCTGAGGGATACCATTGGATCAACCTGTCCCTATAAAAGTTTAAGTACTTTCCTGAGCGTGTTTGTCCATCGGATGTTTTCAATTTATGCGTCCAGGAGAACTCCATGAAAGCGATTTTGATATAGGGACAAAATTTAACAAGCTTACAAATTTGAAATTAAGAGCACATATTATAGTGCAAAAAGGGACAATATCAACACCAAATTTGTCAAACCACATATAAATGTTTGAACACAATAATTTTTTCTGCGAGTATCAAGCATATATATCTTACTTACATATAGAAATTCATTTTAGTTTGAGTAGTCCAAATAAATGCCTCAAAGGGTAATATTTACAGTTGAAGGTAACACCTATCGTCAAATATTATAATACACTAGATAAACTTCTACGCATATTCTCTTCATGAGGATTTAAAGTTTTGTTTTGAACGGCGTTCGGTAGCAAACTCACTTTTCAGACACCCATCAATCGAAGGGACGTCCGGGGCCAGTTGTTCGAGACTTTAAGCACTGATTAAGCTAACCAGTGGTTTAATTTTGTGACAATTGATTTAATTCACAAGATTTCTGTATAAAAATCTGAATTAATTTACAAAGCGTGTTTTATATGCAACAAATCAGTACACAGACAATGACTTGAAGTCTTCTCATTTCAAAGATATAGTCAGATGAAATTTAATCACTGGTTGGCTTAACCAGTGGTTAAAGTTTCGAACAACTGGTCCCAGATTATTATCTGTAAGAAATTGTCCCTAAACCCATTACAGGATTCGTACGAGGTGCAGTCTCGTCACCCTCAATTCAAGTTTAATTGGTCCTGCATAAAAGTCGTCATACATCGTTTTCTTCTCTTGTGAAAACTCACTTTCTCCCTAAAATCCTGTATCTTCTACAGTAAACCTTCGAATTGGTAGGGAGAAAATTAAAACTTTTTGAAATTCGGAAAATTTTGAATGAAATTTCAACCATTGCTATTAGTGCCACATCACGAAGATGCACCCTTCCTTTTTTATTCCAAAGGCGGATTTAGGGGGGTTGGGGAGGGGGTTTCGGGAACCCCCACCCACCCGGGTTTCCGGGATTTTTTATTCTTTTTTACCTTTTCCTTTCAACGAAATTCAGTTCATGTCCTTCGGGGGCAAAAATTAGGTCTTTGTTGCAACTACATCGTCATTATACCTATGTACAAAATGCTAATAAAATTTGCTCTTTTCATACTATTTTACGGCAAAGAGTTTGCAATTGCTTGTATCCGAAATGAGCGTGCATTCGACAACTCCATGGCAACAAGTTTTACTGCATTGTTGTCACGAGTCGAAGCTGAGCCAAGGAACGACATTCCTTCAAGTGGGACATTAAATAACCATCTTATTCACGATTCTCATAATGTTTTAACATCATTTATATTTAGAAACATTTACCTAAATATTTATGTTGCATTTTCATTATCAGAGGAAATGCGGGAAGATCGATCTTTAAATTTGTCATATATGTGAAAAAGAACTAAAGTTCCAGAACATGTTAGGGAAAACTTTAATTGAAATATCTTGATAAAAACAAGCGATACAAGATCAAGACAAATGCTTTGTCCGGAGAATTACACAATCGAGTACATCCGACGGTGTCGGTGGTAAACACATCGTAAAGTAGTCACAAGCTTAGCTTTTAAAAAAGCTTAGAATGCAAACCCTGTAGCATTTTTAATTGCGAGGAAAATGGTACTTGTGGGTCAGTTTAAAATGAAGACCCTTTTGTATGATGTTAGCTAGGTTGTTGTCTAAATAATAGTTAATACCTCCTTTCTAATGTTTATTTATGTTTAGACTTGGGTTGGGAAAGCTGACCGTCGGGATAACATTTCGTACAGTTAGACATGGAAAAAATCGTACAAAGTACGCAGTACTTGCTCTACCAACTTCAACACCTAAAGAACACGAACTCCCCGTCGAGGCCTCTTGTGCCCAAATTTGCATAAGTACAAAGAATGTTACAAACTGCGCAGTAATTGCTCCACCAATTAAACTGCTAGAAATCCTTGATACTCCGCCTTCATTTACTCGGAATTTTTCGAGATTTTCTATAGCCAGATAATGTACATACGCTAAAAGGTACGAACATCTAATTAGTATTACGCGGGAAAATTCTGTTGGATTATTCCACTGCTGCCGTGGGAAAGGTTACACGAATGTTGATTTCCAAAATATGAATATCCTTCATATTTATACATGTTTATGTGGCATCCACTAATTTGTCTAATAATATGTATTTTAAAGTATTCTTTTTTATTTTTAGAATGCATTGCATGTAAGATTTATTTATCATTTATATGCATTCACTAAAGAAAATCACCCCAAGTCATAATGTCTATCCTATTAAAATCTCTATCCTCATATACTCCTCTCTGCGTTTGAAAGTACGGTAAATACTATTCGTTTGGAACGCTTAATTGTAACATTGATTTAGTAATGAGCATTGCCTTTGAATCAAGGGTATTCTTTCTTCATTTCTTTTCCTTTTAAGCGCATTAGAAATATCGATGTCATGGACAATACAAAACATACACTGTCTGACCTCGTAAAGTAAAGCAACTACTTTTTGGAGGCTATGTTTTCCCAGCATGCAGCATAATCATGTCGCACATGCGCATTTCCAGATTAGATATCAACGTAATATGCAAACCCCCGACGGGGTTTGCAACAACTACATATTATTACGCGAAATTTGAAAACATTATTGCAACTCCTTTTTCGAGTTATTGAAACTAGTTTATGTTTAGCTTAAATTAACTGAGCTAAAGGTACATTGTGATGATCAAGAATTTTTAAGACTACATCAGTAATTTTTCGGCACTTTATTTTTCAGCGGCGTATAGTAAGCTCTATATCGGTAGTGAAAGTTATAACCCCTGAAAAGAAAGTGATTGCAATGAGTGCGGCTTTCCCGGGGGAGGCCCCCGCCCTACAAAAGGAGTAGACCCCCTCCCTCTCGGCATTTCGTGCCTCGGGGCCTCATACTCTAACAAGGAAGATAAAGTTCTTACTCGTACCAAAAGCTTTGCAAGGCAGACTATTTCAAGAACGAACTGTCTGCATTACGAAATGTTTATGTATTACTTGAGTGGGCGTGTCTTACTGCTACTCATTCACACGATCAATAGGTGATCTAGAGACTAGTCGCAAAGAAAGATCGTACGATTTTCTGTACGTCAGTGAATGAAAGGTATTCATACGTAATACAGGTCATGACACGTAATTCATACTAAGTAATGCTTGCTCACTAGGTGGACTTTTAAAATTCCTTTCATGTTTACCGGGTTGCTATCAAACACTGAAAGCCCATATACTTTCAATATACAACATACGTATTGAACTAATTTTGAAGATTTTAGTATATACAAAGTAAAATGTCCTCTAAAATCTCTTTCTTTGGCTCGCATACTAAGTTATGAAAACATAGAGGGTCAAGTACTGTGTCTGTGAAAAAAAGTAAATGAGCCCGTGCCTCATAGGCCTATACTGACTATGAATCCGATCATGGCGCGGCGAATCTGATCCATGTGAAGAGAAAGAGGAATGCAAGTCAAACTTTGTGTCCAAAATAATGTTTTACATATCAATCGGATTCCATATGTGCATAAAATACTGGTGATGACGGAACCAGAGAACCTGTTAACCACTGAACCTTATTATTTTAGACATTTAGTAGAATAGTAAATCGACCAAATTTATGACTCGACGTTACAAAAGTAAAGGCTTTGTACTCGACCATATTCCCTCAAAAAGAACTACTTGTCTGGTCAGAAATCAAATGCCTTATGGCCGTTTCTATTCGTTTGCCAAGACTAACGATTTTCATTACATGCTAGAAATTTGTGTCCCATCCCTCTAAAATTCAAACGTGGAGACTTGTGTCAACGTCGCCAGTTAGTGGCTGTGTTCGTTTTCAATCCTTCAAGGAGCCTTTTGACAAACGACGATTCTATGTCACTGAAAGTAAGACACGGAAAGCAGGGTCCGGCGCCATAAACTGAGAATATACTCAAGTCGAAATTTTCATTTTAATTTATTCCATTATCAAAAGTTCAAATAAACTTTAATCTAGAATGGTTCAACTCTATTTATCAGTAGAATAAAACTAAATAGAATCCAAATCCCAGTTATTAATTCATTGATGAACAGAAGAATATGAATTTCTGACTCAAGTATATTCTCAGTTTATGGCGCCGGACCCAGGACACATATCTACTTCCTAATATGACAATATAATGACGCCCTTGAAGTGGCATAAACCGTATCATAACCTGGTTTCGCGAGAGAAAAGAAAAAACTGCTTGATAAAATTTTATCATTTTTATTCATAAAATTTTTAGCACAAGTGCCATTTTGTTATTTAAAGCACAATACTCAATGAAAACAATGTTCAACCCTATAACATAATTACCGTCGCACAATCCCACTCACATTCATGCACAACATTCATCTCTCCTCACACTATGTTCTCCATGCACACCAGATGTAGATCAACAACTCTACAGAGTCGGTACATTCCTCTCGAAACCCGCAGAGGAAGTATACAGACCTGCCCACATATTACAAAACACATGGTGTCAATGCGCACGTTCCTCACGACATCGTCTCGCATTTCATTCACACTCCAAGTCCTTGAATATTCAACTTGACTGACTACAACGAAGCATCTACCTCACACTAGTTACTTAACAACTTTATATACAAGGAATGACAGCATTAGGCGATTCATCTAAATACCAAGCTATGGAATGTTGTCATTAAACTTTAAAGCGTATGCCTTACACTTTTAAACTGATAAAAAAGTTGCGAAGGGTGTGCAGAAATCTAAAACTGACATTAATACTGTTTCTTTCTCTTTTTTTAAGCAAAAATAACATAATAAGTGAAGGTAAACACTATACAGTCAGGATATATATACATGTCTATTTACAGCACTCCACTTGTTCGGGTGTATTAGGCCACACCAAGTTTTCTCCTTGTTAAGCTTCAGCAAGCAAACTTTGCTTTCAGATAAACAGAATCTCAACTTGAACAAAACTGAGATGACGAGTTTCCACTGTATGTCTTTGATCCACTAAGAACTTCTGTCCGATACTCTACTTGTTCAGAGCCAGTCATATCATAGTTTGAATTTATGATCAATTAATATTGTATGTTCTGCTGACGAATAAAACTTATTTTATTTCTATTTTTTCCCCAATAAAATCTATAAATGTCGATAAACTGCACGCTTTGTATCATTTACTGTACATTAATACTTTGGAGGTTCGATACATTTTCTGAAGGGTAGGTAGGTTGTAGAATTCAGAACTGATGCTTAACAATGGAAAAAAGGTGTGGCCTTGTGCAAAACTCCAGATTTATAAAACATGAGATGGTATACCATATATACTGCAATTTTTGAGGGGGTAAAATGGAATCTAAAAACTCTCTTTAGAGGATTTCACAAACTTTTTAAAAACTCTAAAGACGTCTATACAATGTGTATTGTTACATTACTGCAATATTTCCATTTTCATTGGACAAACCTTAAGTGCATGATAACACCATCCATCAAGTAGTATAATTCTTTTTCTAAATAAAATGGGACTGAACACTTTCAAAATTAGCACTAAATCGGATTATTTACATATGTACAAACATTAACAAAAATTACATAAATATAGCACTTTTCTCTATGCACTTTAAATCTTTCCATCTGAGTGAAGACTTGGATTTAATTCAATGTGGTAAATCAGTGAGCACTATTAACACTCGAAACAATAAGGTATCTTGGACTAAAGACATTAAGATATAATACATTTTTTTTCGTGGTGGGTGCGTAGTCATTTGTATAATGATTGTGAAGCAGTATTTAAAAGATTAGATTTCATTTTGCCATTACACTATTACAAATACATTTTTTCATAAATGTGATGAAAGATCAATTTTAAGTAGTGAAGTTTTTGTTTAAATCCAAAGTCGGACACTGCAGTATAGATAAAGATTATATAATAATAAATAACAGCATAAAAAAAACACAACACCTTTCACACATGACTTGACACATACATCAATTTTTCACTTAAACTCATAGTAATGAAGTTCCTTATGAACATTTCAAGTGTATTTAAAACACAAAATACATGAATAATTTTGTTTGGAAAATGCCTTCACATATAATTAGAGATTGCTTTCTATCTTTCATAATATGACCAATGTAAAAAATGTATGCTTTTGTGTAAATACAATTTACTTAAAATGTCAGCTGTTTGTGATGAAATACTTTACAGAGATTCCTACCATGAAGACTAATGAGATAAAAGATAAGGATTCTTATTGATGTATTTGTAGCTAAAGTAATAGAAAAAAGACAAAAATACTCTCTTGTAACCCTCTCAAACTTCATTTGTAAAGAAAAAACTCTTAAATGAATTTCAATGTAACTGAGTAACAACTGAAAAATAAATAAATAACAGACAAAACCGTAATATGAAAAACAACACTAAAACTACAATTAAGGAGACCTTCCATTCACTTTTTTCTCATTGGCATATTCAATTGGATGCACTTTGTATCAGGATGGTAGATGTTGACATTATTGTACCATATTATACCCTTCGTATTGTTGAGCATGCTTGTTCTTGGCACATTCACTTCTTTACTACCTGGGTATTTCACAATAAATAAATAAAAAATACTTTCATGTCTACCATATAAACACTGACAGTTACGAGATTTCAAATTTCTCAGATGTTATGATATGTTGAGAGAGAATAATTGAATGTTCAACTGTGACGATCCTCAAATGTTCAACTGTGACGATCCTTGAATGTTCAAATGTGACTATCCTTAGTGATTTAAAAAAAATAAACAAAAAACTTCCCAAAAACGGTACAAAAAGAGACTAAAATAAAAAGTACATATGCTTTGATCGTAAAGCATAATTCAATGGATGACAAGTGATTAGGATGCTGGTGGAAATCATTTTGTCAGTCTCATCAATGAAGTATGAATTCTTGGAATGAATTCCTCCAGGTGACAGGAATAGCACAATCACTCTTCCAATGACCATTGTATGGAATTGAGCATAGGTCACAACGGAAGAATAATAGGCAAGGCTAGCTTATCCACTTACAGAAGGCATGTGATTACATACATACTTCAATCCATCTTTCATTTGTTCACCAAGTGATCTGGTATAGCTGCCTTTCTGTATAGTTCATTCCTTTGTTCGATATGATTCTGGAAAGATTTGTTTCAGAGTTGACCTACCTTTATCACAACAATAAATAAAATATCCTTGAACTAGTATAGGTCAATATTTATCATACAATCACATCTTCGGTATTTAATGGCTCCAAAGCAGAGTCTCTCTGTCCATCACGTGGATGATGAATCCTTATTGATTCCTCTGTGGTTTTTCTATACACTGGATTGTCAAAATTCATGCTTTTAATGTTTCTCTTGGTATATTTTCTATACACAAAGCAGGAAATCTGAAAACAAAAATTAGTTCATATATATATATATATATAAAACTTATCTCATATATGTATGTGTGTGTATACACACACACACACACACACAATATTAAAATTCTTAAACATAATCTACTTCTGTGCTGAAATTAATGTTTTCAAAAAAACCAAGGTATTCACTGAATATGATGAGCTTTACTGGTATACATTAAAGGATAATATAAAACTAAGCAAAACATCAACTTACAATTACGACAATGACAGCTATTCCCACTACGACTGCAACTGCGATAATGGCAATAGTGCCTGCAGGAGCTTCCTCTTTCGCTTTTTCTACAACTGTCTGGTTATTTTCACCAGAAGTAGATGTTATAACAGTGTAAGATGCCTCAGTAGTAACTACAGGTTTCCTGGTGCTGATTTCTCTGATAGTACTTTTCACATCTGGTACAGCAGTAGTCTCATGAGCTGGAACATGGCCTGGAGAAAATGAAAACATAATAGAAATTTAACTCTATGCATTTATTTTACAGTAAAACACAACTGAAATCCATCAACATTTTTAGAAAGTAACATGGCAAAAAAATATAAAAATATGTTTGCTTACAGATACATGATTGACCCTGATAAATTGTGCCAACCCTAAACTTTTTGATGATTTTGATTAAAGGCTGATCCAGATATGTAAGGTCTGTTATCTTTTGTCATTGTAGTCATCTTAATACTTACAGTAAGGGCAATTATTTAAAACACTTCAATAACTATTATTGTAAATGATCAAGAGAGAGGGGTGGAAGTATGAGAATTTACAAATGTTGAGGCAACATATTATTCAGTGACCAAAAAAATAAAAAATTGAACCTACCTATCCCATTTCTTAACTTGTAACCGTAAAAATAATTGTTTTAATTGACCAGAAATGAATGGATATAAGAGTAGCAACAAAGTTTGAACAAAAAAAATTTTAAATACACGAATTAAAACATTAATGGTGTATCATTTTTGATACTGAAATTCAAACTAAAGAATGCTTGAAAACTCATCATCTGAAGTGGCAATGCCGGTCCTCATGTTTGGTAACAATCTTGACAATAATTACACAAGAAAACCCTTCTCAATTTCTAAACACATTCCTACATTAAAAATAAAATTTGATGAAAATTATAATTTTTGAAGTAAATTTCAATTTGAATGTCCAATAATAATTTCAATCTTTGATAATATAATAATGTTTCTTTTAAAAGACATGTACCATAAGTTCTGCTTATTTCTTTTGGCAAATTAGCAGCACCATTTTGTTTTTAAAATCAGTATCAAAATTTCAATCAAAAATCTGGACTAAATTAACAGAGTTTTGATAAATTAGTAAAATTCACAGACAGTCTGCTTTCATTTATACATGTAGTACTAATCAAAAGTAATAATTGTGATGTTGTACATTAAAACCATTCATGCCCATCTATATTGCATCACTTAGTGGTCTCTTAGCTCTTTCAAGTATTCATGAATAATGCATTACATACAACTTTTGCAACTTTAAAAGTTTAGTCCAAATTGGACTCCAATGAAACTCAATTATGGATGTTGTATAAATACATATCGCCAACGATTTAATGGAATGTTCATATATCACTGTCAATGTTAGTTGCTCAGCTGATGCAAGATAAGACCAGTATCTATTATCATACAGGGAATACAACTCAAATTTGCAAATTCACACAACTGAGTTAGCACCGATTGTTCATTACTGCATCAGCAATATTCATGAAAATTTGAAGGTCAATAAACAAGATCACACAGTGCATCAAGTGCAGTAATATATGTGGAAGACTATGGTACTTATATACTAGGGATGTGCCGATCCACCACTGCATCGCGATACTTTAAGTTGTGATACAAGTATCAATATATATGTTTATGTATTGATACATGTTTCCAACTAAACGCGTATGAAAAAATTCAAAAACTAGTTAACGCTGTAATCAAAATTCTTAAAATTGAAAACGAAAGTCAGCGTTCACAGAAATGTTCGAAATTGGAAGAGAGGGTCATGGCTGAGGGCTTAATAAAGTTGGCCTCCTCAAATGGCTGTAAATCTGCTGTTATGGAGGGTATTTGGCATGCCAATTTATGGTGAAAAGAGTTTCAAAATTAATAATTGTGGAAATGATACCTGTTTTGTTGTTCTTTGAGTAAATCTCTTCATTTCATTTCAAGTTTCCTACATCTCTAGTATTTTGATATGTAATGTATCGCAAGGTTAGTATCATGACATGTATCGGATCGGCATACAGTGGTATCGGCCTAGCCCTATTATGTACTGACTATATTTCTAACTTGAAACTACTACTTTTATCACATTTATGCATAACATTCTCACCAGAATGAGTATTATTCTTGTTTGTATTGTTAGGCGATTCAGTTGTCTTGTTAGATGGTGCCTTAGTTGGTACTTGTGTTGTTGGATTAGCTGTCAAATACAAGGGAACATGCAATCCTTCTCGATTATATGATACACTGAACATGTCAAGTCCTAATACATATACATGTAATTTATTTTATTCTAAGAAATCTAGAATTCAGATTTTTCCATATATGCAAAGCAGTATTAATACTTTTGTAAGCCATGCACATTTTCATTAAGCAACATTGTTTAACACTTTGAACAGATTTTCATACAATTTTCTGTCAAGAATTATTATATTGTATTTCAATGAAACATAGACTCAGAGCTGTTGAAATCTGTCAGTCTTGCCAGCAAGTCCGATAGCAATGCAATCAGCAATGATTATGTTGACATATTGCTGGTCCTATTTTTTTTTCAATAATGTGGCTGATAAATGCCATATGTGTGTAATTATTACTAACTGTTGAGTTGCTCCCGCTGAGTGTTTAATTGTAAACTATAAATGCTTGTTCGTGATCAGCGTCACCTGTGTATGATAACTCCTGCAAGTATCTAAAATGTGATCATCTAAGTGTTTTAAGCCGAAGATAATATTGGGTACGGACATTTAGATACCTAACACAATTTTAAGATGGTTCGAATTTCGGTTACAATAAAAAAAAGAGAAGTAATTTTGGTTCATGTTCTGTTGTTTAATATTTTGTATCAGTAGATTTTATTTCTTACCCGACAAGCTTAAACTATAGCAAGTATAATTTATACCACAGGAAGAAAGACACTGATTGTCAAAGTGCACCAGAAGCTGAAGAAAGTTTGATAGCCGAGAGAGAGAATGACTTTAAAGTGAACAGTGAGAATGAGAGAGAGGGTCTGAGAGAGGTCGAGATGATTAGCAAGTCAGATGATGAATATGAGGCCGAGTCGGATAATGAATGGGAGCAAGATGAGAATGAGAATGAAAGAGTGATGAGTGAGATTCTGTATGAAATTAAGACAGAAAATTAAGTAAAAAAAATAAAAGTTATACATGTATGATTAGTCTTAATTTCATTTTTAAACTAAATTTTTCAACTTTCTGGTTTGGACTGACGTATCTTTATTCGGACCGACAGATTGTACAAGTCTGTCAGTCAAAATGTCTGACAAGATTTTTAGGTTTTCAACAGCTCTGCACAGATACATAAAATCATTCATGTACATGTAATTCAATCATTCCCTTTTATCAACATATTTGTTTCTTTGTTACACCTACAAAACACCATCTTAGTTTTACTGAACATATTTTGATTTCACATATCTTTTCAAAAGGATATCATGTAGGATCAATACTGAAAGATGGGGGCATATGAATTGTGGATATACAAACAAGGTGCTATGGATTAAAGAATTGTATTATCACTGCTTCAACACATATAGCAGAACGATCAGTATAATTTTCGAATCTGCATTACAAATAAGAGAAAGAAATGTAAAAGTTTGACCTAATGAAAAACACATTAAATGTGAATTGAATGAATTCATATTTTGGTGGTCCAACATGAACTTAACTTAAAATAAACTTTCAAAATAAAACATACTTTTTTAAACAATCACCTCTATAAACAAATTTTAGTCATACAATATGTAAGAGAGGTGCAATTTCATGTACCAAATGTATGTTTCATTAATTAAATGCATATTTTATGTTTCACAAGTTATATGTAAAAGAAAGATTCTCAAAGCCTATAACAAACATGCTAAGGAGGGAAAAAGATCAAGGTCTATATATATATGTAGTTTGTTATTGAATAAATTCAGTAATACTAATGGGACATTTGGGAGGATAAACTGGGGAATATTTGTACTCATATTTAGCATACTCATTGACATTCAGATTTTTATCATTCAGGCACTAATGGACTAATAAGAAGTAGTCTTTAATGCAATTATTACAGCAAGATATATTCAGTATGCAAAGATTGCAAGACACAAGAGCAACTTACCATTCGGTCTACATGTACGTCCATCTCCATTCAGGATATGAGTATTTGGACAGGCGCACGTGAATTTTTTCCCTTGTGCATTTGCAGTTGGACGAGGTAAACATAGATGTGAGCAAAAACCATTATGGCTTGCACAGAAATTTGGACCATGGATTTGCACTTTCTCATGGTAAACATTAATATCCATGGGAGAATGTAGACCAAGTACCAGCTGTTTGTAGTTATCTCCAGTAAATTTGTCAACAGTTCTGATTGATTCAGATGACCAATCTGTCCAGTACACTTGGTCCTAAAAAGATTTGCAAAAATTGTACATCAGCAACATGTTTTCTATCTGTATTCTTCTTAAACTTTTGTATTTCATCCAAATTCATTAATAATGCAAGTATTTGATGATTCATTGATGGAATTTTAAAAGTAGGAAGGAAAATTTGCATTTGTACTATAATGTGACAAACAGCAACAAATTTTGAAATGATTCCTATTTTCAGAAGCCACCATTCAGTGGTAAGAGCAACAAGCTTAGAAAGAATGGCTTGGTTTGACATGATTTATAAACTTCTACATTATTTTTTAATTTTATTTTCTGCCATGAACATATATTATGAAAATTTCCCAGGGATCACACCAGAATCAGTTTTCATCAGACGTTATAGTATTTTTATCAATTAATGTTACATCCAAAATAGAATGTACAGTGTCCCTTAGACTTGTGTGCTTCAAGTATACATACCTCAAAAACTGCCACAGCAAAAGGATGAAGAACGTGAAGTGCATTGTGTATCACTACTCTATATCCACTTCCATCATATTTCACAGTGGAAATGCTGTGCAACTTGGCATCTATCCAGTATATTCTTTTATCAACATAATCTGCAATAAATAAATGCTTTATTGTTTTCTCTTTCTATATGAATTAATATAGCATGATGATGATCTTTGGTTGCACTCTGATTCAAATACAGAAAGTAAGAATACTGGCATCAACTTACCCAATGTTAATCCATTTGGCCATTTAATTTCTTCCTTTACAATCTTTACTCTGGTAGTTATGTCACCATCCATTGAAATTTTCTCGATTTTAGGGTCAAATCCCCAGTCAGAATAGAACAACCATCTGTGGATTACGTACACAAGAATTACGTTAGGTAAGTCAATAACTGAAGAAATCATTGAAACTTGAATTGCACTACTTTCAAAAAATATCAAGGAAATCTCAAAAGCCATAAACAAATTACTCACCCTTCATTTGGATCTACAGCAATAGCTCTCGGTTCATCTAGATCAGAATCTATCAAGGTTTTCCTCATGGAACCATCTTGTCGTGAAACCTCCACCCTGTCATAGCCTGTGTCAGTCCAATAGATATTACCATATATCCAGTCCACGGCAATTCCATCAGGTGTTTGGATATTTTCATGGAGAATTTCTTGAGACTGACCAGTGGTTCCATTGTCATGAATAGGAGCTTTATAGATTGCTTCTTTAGCAACATCAGACCAAAAGACCATTTTCTGCTTATAATCATAATCAACTGATATGGCACTTCGCAATTCCTCAATTACTGGCTTCAATGCCATGCTATCTGTTTCTAACTTACGAATGTCATGACGGTTGGCAAAAATCAAAGATGGACGCTCTCCTATAAATGAAATATTCAAAATTC
Source organism: Pteria penguin (assembly GCA_035048485.1). Taxonomy (NCBI): domain Eukaryota; kingdom Metazoa; phylum Mollusca; class Bivalvia; order Pterioida; family Pteriidae; genus Pteria; species Pteria penguin. Next base: position 88,479,060 of record CM068580.1, read on the forward strand.
ACAGTATGCTACATAATCCAGTCAAAATAAAGTTTAATGTCAAACTAACTTCAACACAAGGTTTCTTATCATTCTTCTGAGATACATGGAGTATAAATTTCATTTGAAAAATCAAACAAAATTGTACCAAAAAAAAAAAAAAATAATAATTATATTTGAAAATTGCATTTTACCAAGTATATTTAAATGGCAAATAAGCAGGGAATAAACTTAACGCTCGCCCACGACAAGTAAAATTTGTTGTGGACGACAAAGAAATACTTCCTACTCGCCCACGTGGCGAACAAAAAATCTGCAAGACGAATCGGCCGTTTCCTTGTTGAATTCTAATCTGAATCATCTAGACGCTTAATTCCGTGTCACTGAGTAAGCGGAACTAAGCGTCTAGATGTTTCAAATCCGGACATGTTCTTTTTATTTGTTAGTTAGCAGTATCTGGTTTCAGTGGCGTAGCTACCATTACGCCAAATATGCACGTGCGTACACATCATTTTGTCAAAAATATGGTATCTCATGAGAGAGAGAGAGAGGTGGTTGTTTTCTTTTCCCCCAAACCCCTGCCTTCCTTGTGCGTACACGATTTGCACTCTGGCTACGCCCTTGGGTTTCACGTTTGTTTATATAGGTCAAAGCATAGTAATTCCATTTCCCATAAGGTCTCATGTTAAATTAACAAATTTCCAGCAAGATTTACAAACATCCTGCATTTTAGCTACATACAATCTAATTTCTATTGAAACGGTCGGCTCATACCTTCACCGTTTCAATAGAAATTATATACAATCCATATATCAAAATGTTTGTCAGATCGTCCTCTATCAGAATTTTAACAGTTTACCATAGGTTATCCACCTTAATTTTGAGAAATCATGCTGGAAGGGGGTCACCCCCCAAAATTCAAACGTAAACAACCTATCTATCTATCTATCTCTATATACTGCAACCACCCCTTTTTAGGTTATAAAATTTCTACATTAGCGAAATGAGATAAAAAATCATGATTTTACAGCAGAATCAATCTTTATTTATAGATAGATTAAATAAATTCATTCAATCACAGCTCCTGATACAATGAAATAGTATTCCTCTCTCCCTACACCATCAGCCAATCACGACTCTCGTTAATTACTGTTCTTTGACCTTTAAATTATGGCTCGACAAGCCCACTTAGGAAGTTTATTTTTTTTGCCGTTCCCATGAAACAAAATGTATCGCCGACAAAACGGGACGATTACTTCAAGGAGTAAAACTGGAGAGAAATTGTTGTGTAATGTAATAAAATTCAGAAAAAAATTAACTAGTTTTTCTTGCAATTTTTGAATGGTTTTAGTGTGGACTCATAAAGATTGGTGTGGGCCCGTAGATTCTGAGTCTTACGAGCCCACATGGCTCGTAAAAATTTCTGTCAAGTTTATTCCCTGATAAGGCATACTATACACATGCCAGAATTTTGTCACCATTTCTTTTTTAATATTAAAACTATCCGCTATCAGTTTTATCATCAAAATATCAATTCTTACCAGCAACATCTTTTTAAAATAAACATAGAATTGAAGAACATCACAACAAAATAGGCAAAACAAAATAATCACACGACTTGTATAGACTGAAGATTGACATTATTTAATCATCATGAAATCTACTAATTCATTATGAAATGAACTTCTTTACATAAATCTACATTATGAACAATTTAAATTTAGCATATATAGTATGGTTCTTACAGTTATAAGTTTAAAGACCTCAATATTAGTTTAGTTTTGTTATGGCAGATTTTACGTTGCCTAACTGAAAATGATTAAGTATTTAAAATACATGTACTTAAAAATCGATAAATAATATGGTTGTTATGACACAAAAAATTTCACAGTTGTCAAATGGACGACCTTGACAATGTCCTACTCCCAACTTAAACCCCAATATTTCCTCCTGTCTATTCTCACGATCTTTTTTCATTTTTCTCAACCCTTCTGTGGCCTTCCAAGTTTTACTACCCAGGCCCTCTTCATTGAGTTACATTTCTTCCAGTTTTATTCTTACTGTCGTTTCCCCTTCCCCTTTCCATCACTGAAAACAAGCTGTATTTGTGAAATACTAATGACCACAGTGGCAACAAAGTCCAAAGAGTTATATCTAGTGTGAAAGTCACTGTCAAGGTCAAAGCTTCACCAGTTGAGTACTCATGTCCAATATGAAGTGTCTGTCCCTCACAGTTCAAAAGTTATTGGCAAGGTTAAAGTTAACAACAGACAAACAAACAAGATTTAGCATGAAGGTCATTGTCAAAAGGTCATCAACCTTGGTGTCGTTTGAAAGTGTGAAATTAGAAGCCTCTATCCCTCATGGTTCAAAAGTTATAGCCAAGGTTAAAGTTGACACCACACAGACAGGACAAATAAATATGTTCCCGGATTCATAAATATCCAGTATCAATGTTATTTAAAAGTAGAAAGTTAGGATATAATACTACAGTATTGTTTGCATTTGAAGACTATGGTATGTGATGTGTAAAAATCCACAAAATTTCCAAGTTGAGGAAATTTTGATGTCCAATTTTCTGCATGCTAAAAAATTGTCAATGACAAACATATTCCAGCAAATAAATCTTCTATTCCCAATTTTTTGAGCTTTGGCCCCTTTTTGGACTTTATTGACCAGACTAATAGATATGAAAATTATTCAATTCTAAAATAAATCAATACAAAAAATAAATGCTGTTTTACTTACATCAAGAATATTTCACTAACATAATGACAGCACCTATTGGAGCCAATGCCTAATGCAACAGACCCACTCTAAGCAGTGGAGAATCTTTAACATATACATGTCTAAGAATATGATATTAAAAATTGACTGGGAATGCGAGTTAAATTAGCTCACATAAAGAATGTGAAAAATGACACTCACCATCAACTTTACAGTAATGCTGAATATTATTGGTCTCGAGTACATATCCTGGGACACATGAACATTTGTATGTTCCTTTTTCATTGGTACACACTTGGGAGCAGACTGGATGATCTTGAGCACATTCATCAATATCTTCACAAGATGTATTTCCAACTAAGCGAAATCCTGGCCTACATTCACATCTGTGTTTCTGATGGAGAAGAGGAATACATGTGTGGACACATCCGCCATTGTTAATCATACATGGATTTGCTACAAGTAAAAGAATTACAAATATACCAAAACTGATTTTACTAGCATTTAATAACTAATCAAATTAACATTGATTGTGTTAGTAGAAATTTGAATGTATATCCATGTATATGAATATGATTTATGAGACATTATGAAAACAGAAGTTTTTAATAAATATCAGAAGCACTGTTGAACATGGAGAGCAGAATGATTGAACAAGGGAAATAAATTATTGAGATGAATGGTTTCAAAATAAGAACACAATAATTTTCATGCTTACAAAGTTGAAATTCAAATATACAGGGAAACATGTGAAATTTAGAATTATTCAATGCAAACATGCAATCACTAAGCAGTGTTGACAAATTTCACATGAAAAGAATATTCAAATAGAAAAAAGGACTGATTATAAGCAGAAAGCACGGACAGAAAACTTTTGTTATTCAATGCCCACAAATGGATTTCCAAAAGAAGTTATTGTAGCAACTTGCTACTGTAGATGTTAAACATGTTTTTCTTTTAAAATAAGTTATTTCTTGAAAGCAGAACAAATGAAAAGATTTAGATCTGTCCTACAGTACTGTCCAGGTGTTTTGTTATTTTTCCACCCACCACAGAGGGTCACACACAGGTATAAATTCAAATGTTGCAAAGGTATGAATGAGCACAGGTAAATTTCCACCCAATTTCCAATGTGAATTCAAGTGTTTTTCTCACAGTGTGACTGACCTAGACTGTACTGTATATTATTTAATCAACTATATCTTTATATCAGTTATTAATTAAAAAGAGGAGGTTTTTTTGTAAATACTGGTCAATTTCCTGAAAATTACTACTACATATATATACAAGTACTAGTTTAATTCACAACATCACATTCACAACATCAATCTGATCCATGTCTATGTACTACAACAAACTCCTAATAAGAACTGCGACAGAATTTAAAAGCATTATAGTCTTGGTCATTTTGTAACAACTTATAATAATACACACTTAGTGACATAACCTACCATTGTGATCAACAGTTGAATTTGGCATACTAGTAGCTTAAAGAAGATCAGATATAGACTATCAATAAAAAGTCATCAATATACAATTGATACACAAATACACATCACATCCTGTTATAAAATTCAATTCATCAATAGTTATGTTTAAGTTATACTAATAACATACAAGGCTTGTCAATCACTATTAAGTTAACACATGTACTTACATCCACAAATCTCGGCATCTTCATCAGCTGCATTGTCACAATCCTTTAAGCCGTTACAGACATTATCTATACTGATACATTTGCTTCCATTGTGGTAGCAGTCAAACTCGTTGGTTTTACAAGCAAGAGATGATGGCGCTACAATTTATGAATGAAACTTGTGAAAATATATATTGATTAATTTGTTCTATGTCACACCAAGATCACTGTACTAACATTATTGCTTTATGCCATATCACGGTTGCTGCACTTGCATTGTGACATCACCTACTAGATGCAATCCACAGAAACCTACACCTATGCAACACACTATTACCAAACTCCAAAGCAATGAAGGACTTCTAACATGCCACATCTACTGTGACACAGTATCTCAATTTCTACTGTCTCATCCGAAGGACAGATGTGGATGTAAAGATGATTGATCACCTTAGAAAAATCCAAGCATACAAACAGAATCAAACCCTGGTTCCTCTGTGTAGAAAGGACATCAACAATCACTGTCATGACTGGAAACCTAGACCTTTTGATCCTTTGTACAGGAGGACATCAACAAGTCACTGTCATGACTAGAATCCCTGATCTCTCCGTCCTCTGTACAGAAAGGACATCAAAAAGTCACGGTAATGACTGAAATTCCAGACCTCTTGGTCCTCTGTACAGAAAGGACATCAAAAAGTCATGGTCATGATTGAAGTCCCTGTCATGACTAGAATCTAGGACCTCTTGGTCTGAAACCAAGCACCTAAATGACTGAGCTATGCTAACGCTTTGAAAATATATAAAACAAAAACAATCGGAAGGAAATACAAATCAACCAAATACAATAATATGTAAATGTAATACAATAAATGTTGATTAGATATATCAAATATATTAACAACTGATAAAAGAATAAACACTTTAAGAAGTGCCTTACTTGTGTTACATTTTTTCTCATCAGATCCGTCTGTGCAATCAAATTCTCCATCACAATGCAATGTATGGTAAATGCAGTTTCTATTGTCACACTGAAACTGATCACTTCTGCAAGTATTATTACCTAAGAAAAAAATTAACATACTTATTCCCAATTACACAGTATTGATTCCACTTACTGACACAAACAACATACTACAATTAATGTTGCCATGTTTACTTGGCATGTCAATCTTACATTGTGCTTTTTTTTTAAGGATAACTCTAACTTAAATAATCGCTTCCTGCTTTTAAAAGAAGACTCTCATTCATGTACTTTTAAAATAACAACACAACTGACATCTTAATCTGTTTAAACACATTACTAGAAACTCTACTTCAATTACTAAGGAGGAAGAAAGTGATAAGGACAAAAACAAAATTGTTGTATCTATTGTTTACATTATGTTCTTTTGGGAAAAGGTATACTGATTTTTTTAATTTAGTACATGTGTATAATAAATATTGTCTCTGAATACCATTAAAATCTTTTTGGCACACTCTACATGACATGTTATTGATAACATCTAGACTGCACTTCCATATGACATAATATCAAATCTTTACTGGTCTCCTGCATATCTAAATTATGGAGTGTCACATACATTGTAAACAATGTTATTATAAATTTCAGAATACAAAGATATCAAGACCTATTGAAATAGTTTGAGAATTCAAATAGCCTTGCCCCTGTGCTCTACTTTAATGAAGTTTTGGAAGACAGCCCAATTTTTTTAAATCACTTCTTTAATTCCTATTGTTCAAAGTTATTTAACAACAATCATCGACACAAAGATATCAATATTACGGTTCTAACTGATATGGCTACACTCCATAACACGACCTGTTTGGCAAACACACTCCGTTCCATATTTTGAACAAACGGAAACACTCTGTGTATCAGACATTATACACAACTCACTGTACATACTGGGAAGAAACCCTGTTAGAGTGTGTGAATTGTTTAACATACTTATTAAAAAGAGTATTGAATTCTATCAATATTCTTTCACATACCTTGTTTTGTTTTATCTTATTAACAAATAAAAATACATTAGTCATAAAAATAAACATGGAATATAATAGATTTTCAGTGATCAATTTATCATCAAGACATTCCTGAATATATGTATGTACCGGTAAATAAATTGATTAAAATTGAGCTCTTACAATTTATCTCATCAGAACCATCCGAGCAGTCATCATCACCATCACATTTCCAAGACTTATGAATACATTGATCGCCTGTCTTACAAGCCCAATCTGTCTCTGCACAATTGGTGAAGTTTTTGGGACAATTCATTTCATCACTGTGGTCATTACAATCAAAGTCTCCATCACATCGCCAAAGGTTATCAATACAGACTGTATCATTGCACTGAAATTCTGTTGATTCACACGTTACTGGACCTAAAACAAGGATGAACAAAACATTACCACATCAATGACATTCACCATCAAGGGAAATAATACAACTGTCTAGTTGACAAACAGGCAGACTATTGCTGACATAAAGGTAAAAACAATATGGTGCTACTGATGCATAATGTATCAAGTGTTTATTGGGGTACTTTTTGAGACTGATACAAAGATCCAAACATATGTGATTTTACAGAGATTTTGGAACAGAAATAAATTATTAGTTAATCAGTTTTTTCCCTCTTAATCAAAATTTCTTAATATGTGGTCAATTCGTTGCATGTATTTGTCAGTCTGCCAAGATAAAATATGTTCTAGTATTGAATTGCAAAATCACCAAACTGTCTTGTATAAACATAATATTGAAACTTTCATGACTATTAATACAATATACTTATATTGATACCTATCAATCATTATCATTTTATGAGAACAAATTCACTTACTGCAGTTTTGTTCTTCACTGTTGTCACCACAGTCATCATCCCCATCACACTGCCATTTGTTAGTAATACATTTTCCATTCTTGCATGTAAATTCATCATCAGCACAAGTGGGTGCATCTGTTAAAAATTCTTTCAAAGTAAAATCTGGTATTTCATTTAAACATGTACACGGTACTTTCTTTGTAAAATTGGGTATTTGTATGAATTTTAGGCTGTGATATAAATTTCATTGGTCAACTGCTCTTAAAGCATTAGGTTAACTTTGTCTTTGATTACTCACTGCATTCTTCGTCTTTATTGGTTGGGCAATCAGTAGCACCATCACACCTCCATGCTGATGGAATACATGTACCGTCCCCACAATCAAATTCATCAGCAGTGCAGCTTTTGTTAGCTAAAATAAATACAAAAAGGAAAGTGTCTTAAAATTACATGTATAAATTTATCCCTGCATTAATCCAAAGTTTCCAATTACATCATAAGTAGGTGATAAAAGTTATAAATTACAATGACATGGCAACACATTTTCATTTACAATAACCTGATTTATAATATAAAAATTCTTGCAATGACTTACCAAGAACATAAAATTTATAAGACGTCTGGAATATATTCCTATCTTATATTCAACATTTTCTATATGATATAAAGGTAAAAATGAAATCATCTCAAATATCCTTCACTTTCTGTGTTCAAGTATTACATAAAAAGTCAAGTGTTAGTTTTAGGCACTGTATATGCAAAGCAAAACTGTATAATACTAACCACAAACATTGGTCTCATCTGATCCATCACTACAATCTGGGTCTTTGTCACAGGTCCAGCGAGTTGGAATGCATTGTCCTGAGTCACAACGAAACTCATCTTCTTGACAAGTCTTAGCAGCTACAAGTAATTTACACTGAATATATAACATTTTCCCATGATTAAAGAACTAGACAGTATTCATCTGGCACAGACAATGACATTCCGAGTGCATTGTAAAATTTGTTATGATTTGTCTGTCTACACTAACAGCTAAAATATGTATAAATCCTTAAAAGTCAACATCTCTAAATAATCAAACATAATATATATTACAGAAAAGCTGTTATTACATAACCCCTTACAAAAGTGTAATTCTTTATATTTCAACTCAATTCTGAACATTTTGAAAATTTTATTGCAACAAAAAAAGTTGAAATCAGGTTTAAAGCTGATCAGAATCCTGCACATATTATCAACATTAAAATTTATAATTTAATGCTAATTTATAAGTATAAATACACCAGTTTATGCTAATCCCTAATTAATTTTGCTGATGCACAGAAGACTTATAATACACAGTGACAGATTTAGAGGGGGCGGGGCCGCAACCCCCCCCCCCCCCCCACTTATTTTTATTTGAAAATTCAGATTTGGCACCAAAATGGCGGGAGTAATCTGGATAATACTTATGTGGGGTCCCCTTTTTGGATCCACCACTGATACGTTATATTTAATCTACATTATACATATCCAGCAGATCTTTCAGTGTCCAAAAGAAATTATTGCAAAAAAATCTTTCATTCTAAAATCCAATTACAGTTAATACAGATTACTTCAGGGAGTGTTGAACTCCGGAAAAGTGTTTTCTTTTGTTAAATTTATTATTTCAGATAAAATAAATTCTAGACATGCTGATACATTTATAAATCCATATTACTTGCGATGTCTTCTATTGAGAGATTACATAGAAGCAATCTAGTGCCCCAATATACCTTATCCATGGTGTGGCAATAACTTTCACTTTGATTGGCTGAAAAATCTGCTGATTCGTTCTTAGCCAATCAGCTGGCGGGGTCTAAAGATATGACCTCCATCGTTCAATGAACTCGATATTCACTATGTTTATGAAGTTTTCCATGTTTGTAATTTATATTTCAAATAAATGCTACACTCATGTCAAACTTATCGAATTGATTACAAGACAAACATTTCCATCTCCCGACACGACAAATTTTAGAAAATTAGCTACGGGAACCTGTACTGTAGTATTGTCGATCCACTGATCAGTACGTCAGTAGTCAGTATACTATAGGTTGACAGCATGCATACCCAAAATTTAGACTTCAGTTCTATAAATTTAGTTAGATTCCATAGAAAACATTTCTCTCTTTATTCATAAATGAAACTTACGACATCCACTTTCATCAAAAGTATCTTCAACTCCATTCTTTTCTCCACAATCCACGTCGCCGTCGCATTTCCACGATAGCGGAATACACTTTTCCGTTAAATTACACTTCAGTTGATTTTCTTCGCATTGTATGCCTCCTGGAAATGTTAATAGAAATTAATAGGTTTATATACACTTCTCAGCTAAAAGCTGATAAAAAATGTAACAAATAAAATGAAAATTAACACGAAACATATCGGGTTTCTCGACTGACTCCGACAAGTTTTCACGTTTGCCGGCCGGTAAAAACTCTATTCTTAAACTTACCATTTTCTGAGCATTTCCCTTGGAAACAAAATACAGCAAGAGTAACTAGGAAAACATTAAATACAAATTCCTTCATCCTCATAGAATTTATTCCCAACTTCTCTGTGATTATATTCCTGCTATACGTTAATCGTCCTTCTAGGTCTACCTTCTATCACACAAATTAAAGACCACGTGACCAGGATTTGTGAAATGAGGCGAGGCTGTCTGTTGACGGGAATGGCGCGACTAGATGTGGCGTGATCTAGAAACTATGCAATGCTGTTCTGTGTAATGCGCACACCCCCAACAAGAAGTAAGAGTAATGCCGCTTAGACGTTTTGACATCGGTTCTACTCGGGTTTTATTTAACAGCGTTTAAATATTGTGCCTTCCTTAAAGAAATCTAACACATCTATAGATTTCATACTGTGTAAATAGTTTAAAATCAAATTTTATACAAGATAGCTTTGTATTGTACTAAATGATAATAAAAAAAAATTGGAAAAAAGAAAAACCTCAGTGAAATACATATACATAACAAAAAAGCTAAACACCGATTATTATATCAATTCATGTATTTCGATACATATTTCTTCTTTAGGCAAGGCCTATTTATCAATGGGCTGGGGTTTCATCCCGGCTAGATTATTTTGTCCCTTAACCTTGGGGCATGGGATTTTCTTTTTTTTTTTTTTTAGTAGAGCCAGAGCAAGATTTTTTTCAGCTTGATAACTTGATAGAATATTGATAATAGAATAGATAACAACTTGATAGAATATTGTATAATAATACAAATTTAGTAATAAACACAGTCATTTTTGACAAATTCTGTTTTATTCGCCACTTTATACATCTAATATGTGTACAACAGTATTCTGCCTGTATATCCTTGTGTGGGGAGTGGGGATTTGGGGATTTTCTTTCTTTCTTTTTTTTTTTTTTTTTTTTTGTTTGGGGGGATCCATTCTTTTGCATAATCAAACCCGTCCCAGCTGTGTTATACACATTTAGTCCATCATACCGATGCCATATACTTTGTATTTTCACAGACTAGATAAAATGAGGGTGAGACAGAGAGGACGGGTGATGAAGGAAAGGGGTACTGAGGGGGTTGAAGGATGTGAGGAGGAGCCCCCACCCTCTTGTCCACCTCTCTTAAAATGTGTTAGCATGTATCCAGTAGAGACAATACAGTAACTCAAAAGAAATAATAAAAACATCTGATTCAGCCGGCGTATGACAGGAGTCACCTTAGAAATGTACTGTTAATAATGTAATAACGTGGGGAAAACACACATAAGAACATCACAAAAACGTTGGATTAAAGTGCAATTGCAATATCGATTTAGGACAGTCCGTTGATATGACAGTCATATTGTCGTTGACGAAGGCATTTCATTATTTTGGAGGGGCAGGCGTGGTGTAGTGGTTAAGTGCTTGGCTTGCGGCGCCTACGATCCGGGTTCGATTCCCGGGTTGCGCCACTATGTTTAAGAGGTTGGTGTCCTCCTGCTTACATGTCGCGATATAACTGATATATTGTTGAAAGCGACGTAAAACACCAATCAATCAACCAACCAAATCATTATCTTGGAACCCAACCAGAAAACCTTAGGCTCTTCTAAATCTGTACACAAGATCACTTTAGAAAAATTGGGATGGGAAATTCCATTGGATACATACTGTTGCAAAACCCATATTTCCGAATTTTAATTTCCGAATGTTGTTTTAAGTCCATGATACCTGTAACCCTGAGTTAAATTCACACTTTATCTGTATTCGTTTTGTCTGAAAGTCCAAAAGGTTATTGCGGGGTCTGACAAATCAAACCAAATGCATTATACAAATACCATATGACGGGAGTCTAGGAACATCTGTCCCCATTCAAATAAGGGAAATTTACAATAAGAATCTAAAATCGTCACGTCTATTGTAAAAATTTGTATAAATTTCATTGTTACCTAAAGTACAGGTCTAATAATAAACAAATATACTCTTTGTTTAAGGACATACCCGGCTCGTAAGACTTTTATATCTGCGCTAAAGAGTTTATCTTATCAAATGCGGTTGATGGTAAGAAAGATAACTCTAATTTAGTCATGAATAAATCTCCTAGGTTGCCAGAAATATTGCAAATACAGATGTTCTCTGTCTTTTCACCGGAGAGGTTTCAATTTCTTTGCTTCATTCAAGGGATTATGTATCCAATATATTTTATTTCAAATATGAAGAGAAAATGTCAGGCATGAAAGAAAATGTTGAGTAATCTTTGTTTTGCCTATACATGGCAATGAAAGATGTTTGAATCAGTCAATCAAGGAAGTTAGAAAAAACTCCACTTGGCTACCACATCAGACGTCACTATGAGTCTCTATGACACACCATGAGAAGAGACTGAGAGACTGGTTTAGTTTTGAAGCAAATCTGTCCTAAAACTAAATAAGTATGATATGACCTAATTTGAAGATTTGGTGGGTATATGTCAGCACTATATTTATCAAACCCAGAGTTTTTGATAACTAAGATGTTGTCAAGATACATGTACATGTAGTTAAAGGTGCCATTGAACATTTTCAGTAAAATCGAAACGGTTGCAGTTTTGAACAGAACGCATGAAATCCCTCACACAACATTATAGAAACAAATCTGCTTAAAAAGTCCACAGTTAGTGCCCATAGGATAGGAAATCCCAATTATCTGCTGATAAATCTTCCCATTAAATTCAAGGAACAAATACGATATGTTTGTACATGATTGAACTGACGAAGAACAAAAGACCACGATAACATAAATTATTGTGTTGTGTTATTCTGGCGAGCTTCTCTCGCCAGGAAATACTGAGTTTTACACTTAATTTTTTCCGAAGAGAACACATTTTGATTTTCTCTTCTTAATTTCACTACCCATTTGAGGCGGGCAAGTTTTCTGGTAAATCACTTGTTTGGTCATTAGACAGATACATTAAAGGTAATTTATCTGAATATACTGTAGAGAAAGTTTACAATAGTATGTTTTGATTTCAATTTTTAGAGTTCTATTTACGTTTTTGCGACATCGTTTTTCTTTTTGTATTCAGAATTTCCTCTGATAAATTAAACCGCATTAATCACTATCATGTAAAATTCTTCAATAAATACAGTTTTAAAGCAAATTGAAATGTTCAAAATAGAATATAATATGCCATCACTGCAATCTGATTAAAACCATATCTTTATTCGCTTCACTATTTGTTTCATTGCGTATAAAGATCTGGTGAAACCCCGTAAGGGTTCACGTTCTGGTGACCTTTGATGACGTCTCAGTCACTGAAACCGTTATTTCCCATAGCCAATCAGTGACTCGGCTAGGAACGTGATAGTGACGCAATATGTAACGAGCACCGTTCAAAAACTACCTTGTGGGTCACGCACGCTGTGAATGATAATTCCATCCCTAAGATTTTGTAGCCGATCCACTAATTGGCTGAAAATCAGAGGTCACCAGAACGTGAACCCTTACGGGGTTTCACCAAATCTTTATACGCAATGGAACAAATAGAGAAGCAGAATAAAGATATGGGTTTAATCAGATTGGCCATCACTGACGAAGTGTTTAAGAAATCAACGACATTCGCTTATCTAGAACTGTACTTGATGGAGATAAAAAAAAATTATTAAACAGTAGAGATTATAAAACGAAAGTCTCGCAAGTCGTTCTTACAGCTGATTCGAACTAAAGTGCAGACAGATGTATCAAACACAAAATCAAAAGAAAATATCAAGCCGAATCGAAATTGCGGTGAATCGTTTTCAGTCCTACAAACGATGTGTCATCTTTTCTTTTACTGAGACATCGATATTTACAGTAGCCAGTCGGGCTATTTCAAAAGCAAATTTTACTAGCCCGAGAGAATTTTTGCACAGGTGCTCGTTTTTATATAAACAACGGCTCCGCCCCTGTACGTCTCCGTCTCGTACTATAAAATTTTTCATATAAACAACGGCTCCGCCCCTGTATACCCCTGTACGTCTCCCTCTCGTACTATAAAATTATTTTATAGTACGAGACGGAGACGTACATGGGTGTACAGGGGCGGAGCCGTTGTTTATATGAAAACGATCACCTGTGGAGCGGATTAAAAAATTGTGTGGAAGCATGATAACTGAGGCAAGGGGTTAGGAGCCGTCTTGAAATCTCCACTGAAATGGCATATAGGTTTTGTAGGGTCTTGGAATCAAAACACTATTCTCCCATCTGTATTGATAATATAAAGGGTATATTTCTTATTCTATATTTACGTTTATTTCGTACATCGTAATAATATACTCATACATACACTGTTAGATGACACAATGTTTTATAAAAATTCTGTAACAGTACATACTCAGTAATGAGTGGATGAGCAGAAATGTTTTTTTTAATGTGCTTCGATTGTGCTGCTTTTGCGGTGAGTGGAAGGTGGGCGCCCGTAAACCGCTTAACCACACCAGTTGCAGACTTCTTGAAAACTTTTGAAACTTGTCAGACATTCGGTCTGACAAGCTGATGGACTTTGTTAGACCGAACAAAATTTTGTCACACCGAATTTTTTTCACAATGTTTGGAGTAGGAAATGAAAAAATATGAAAATAAATACCAGCGGAATTTAATTAATCATATTCAATTTCCATTTCATATTCTTTAACTATTTGTTCCATTGTCTGTCATTTTCGTCTTCAGATTGTTCATCATCACTTTCACTGTCTTCTCGACATCTTCCTCGACATTACTCATATCTTCCTCAGTAGTCTGTGTCTCACTTTCATCCATACCCTTCTCTCTCATTGACTCCCCATCAACTCCCTCTTGTATATCATCTGCAACTTCAACTCTTTCAACATCTTCAACACTTTCAACATCTTCAACTCTTTCATCCCCAAGCTCACTCTCAACAACTCTGTCATTTTGGAATGTGTAATTGCGTTTTTGACCCAGATTCCCCGAAGCCACATACTTTATAGGCTAAGAGGCCGATATTTTGACCTTCATGTAATACACAAATCTTAATAACGAAGACGCTTAAATCTGATCAGGGTATTCAGACTCGCTTAAAGCATTTGTGTGATCACGACGGATTGAATTGTATTAGTTCGGGTCAGAAAGGTGTACAGAATTCGGAAATATCGTATCGGACATTTGGACCGACAAGATGATGATTTCTATCGGACTTTTGAATTTTTTATTGGCAAAACCGACAGTTTTCAGAACTCTGTAGTTGAATGACGTTTGTTATTTCAATTGACCGTCTTAAGTCGGTATTGTAACCGCAGCACAATCGAATATTTTTGTAATGTTGTTCCGTGTTGTCATTTGTGTGTGTGTGTGTGTGTGTGTGTGCAGGCCCTTGGTGATTTGTGTCATACAGCTTGTCAGATGTCTTCTGTTTTCTCTTGAATACTTTCTTTAAGATCTTCGCTAAAACAAAACAGGCCGCTTTTTATAATCGAATGTCCTATTATGAAATAGGGAAGTCAACGTCAGTGTCTATGGTGCTTTGCTTACAAAGAAAGGTTAAAAGCGACAACCTATCGAAAAAAGTAATTGCTCTTACTTTATAAATCAGAACAGTAAAGATCCGCCTTCTGTTGCCTTTCAAGATCCAATACAATCTAGTGCCCATCCAGCACAGCAATACCTCATACAGACAGACACCAGGACAAGGGGACAGCATATCTCTCGCATCACAATGTTCAATGAAAAAGAATGTATACCGGTTCTCCTTTTTCCCACGTACCATCGGAGACTGAAACAGACTCCTCTATCAGCAATGACATCAGCATGTTCCTTGGAGTGTCATTTGATAACTTTTGATACTCCTTATCAAAAGTGATTACATGACAACCAGGATTACTGGACAGTAATGGGCAACGCACCATCTGACCACTTCAGCTTTGAGAAGGAACCAATGATTTTTTCCCGTCTTATCATTTTCCCGTGCGTGTGTGTGTGTGTGTGTGTGTGTGTGTGTGTGTGTGTGTGTGTGTGTGTGTGAGAGAGAGAGAGAGAGAGAGAGAGAGAGAGAGAGAGAGAGAAATTGGGTCCCCTGTTATAGACTGCAGTTACCTGCTCTTGCTAGCTATCGCTGTGCGAACAGACGAATTTTTGGAAGTGTTGCAACGATTTCACACAATCTCAGTGCTTGATTATACTTCAAATAAACCTAATTGTGAGGAGACAGTTTAGATTCAAATATTTGAAGATCTAGACAGGCATTGTCAGTCTACCCCCTGTTACTTCACCCATGAGTAGGCTGTTAAGGATTGCTGTCGCACATCCGTACATAAATCATTACAAGTTTTACATTTGGATAAACACCACATACATGCGCGGATCCAGAAATTTTTGTCAGAGGGGGTCCAACCAAAAAAGGTAAATTTTTCTCTTAGACGAGGGGGGGGGGGAGTCCAACCCCAAAAATGCCCAAATATTACCTTTTTTGGTAAAATTTTCGGATTCCAGGGGGGGGGGTCCCCCCTCTGTATCCGCGCATGATATATCGCTCCGATTGATTTATTACAGAGACATATATACCATATAACAGGGGCGGATCCAGGTTTAGGAATTAGAGGGAGCGACTCAGGCAAGGACCGACTATGTTCCAAGTACGTTCAGGGCGGAGCCATGGTGGGGGACTAGGGGCGAAGCCTCCCCCCTTCCGGAAACTCCTGCAATTTGTCAATTTTGGAGCCTAAAATCTGCGCATTTTCATTTCTAAGTCGGTATCGCGGCTGCCGTGAAAATAAAACTTTTTGTAATGTTATTCAAGCCTTGTCTATATCTTGTTATTCTTGTTATACATGTGGTGGGTTTTGTCATACGCCTGAGTGAGATCTGATCTTCTAATAAATCTGATTCAGTCGTATTGTAAATCCACCAGCATTACTGTTAGTACACAGAACCGAGGTATCTATACTAGGTGGGATTGAGGTTGAAACCCATAACTTAGCCAAAATGACCTTTCTCTTTCTCTCTCTCTTTTTCATCAGCATGGTTTAGTGGTATTGGAAAAACTCAGGTCGAAAGACTACAAATAACACAGAATAAGATGATACGTTTTATTTTAGATTTAAAACCAAGAATATCTCTACCTGAGGATTACCTAGAGAAAGTGAAGATGTTAAGAATACCCGACAGAGTTTCTAACTTAAGACTTAATCATGTTTTTAATATTGTAACTGGTAGTGCTCCTAGTCGGTCATGCTAAAACAGCCCGGGGCAGCCCGGAGCAGCCCGGGAAAAGAATAGTGCGTCCGGGGTTTGTGTATGGGTCTTAATGGATATATATGACTTTATTTATTGTTTTAATATTGTTTATATCTTATTGGGTATGAATTTTAACAATATTTGCATATTTAATAATGAATAACCAAGACAACGTGATCAGGTAATTTCGGTAAATGGTAAATTTGATACATACAGAAAATAAATTCGATACATGTATGGTATTTTCGGTACATAGTAAATTCAGTATATGTTATTGGTATTTTCGGTACATAAGGATTGTGAAATAAATGAAAAGCAGGATTAAATTTGTTGTTTTTATTAACTACCATTTGCCGATGCTTTGAATATGGGATATGCTTTGATATGGCTTGGGTGAAAATATAAAATAAGAAATCACTCTTTGCCACAAATTTTCTACAACTTTACCTTTATCGAGTGAAATTACGATGTATATGAAAATATTCTTTAAATGTATAGACTCGCGAAGTAAATACGGAAAAATTTAAAGTGGCAAATAAAAACATAAAATTTGTCGGGAAGTAAACTCCAGATCACATTGCCTCACATGGCAAAATTTGTCGGGATTTGAACTCCAGATCACATGGCCTCGCATGTTAAAAAGAATATAAATGGTTTTCTATCACAAAATTTGTCGGGATTCAAACTTCAGATCATATGATCTTATATGGCTAAATTTGTTGGTATTCGAAATCCAAATAATTAAAAATCTTCGGTGTATTACACATGCCTCATTCTTACGTGCACTTATTGCTAAATTATTTTACTAATTTCATCGGATGAAAAGCCTAGACTTCTAACACACAATTCGGTTTATTTGCGGTATTTTAGGCCGATATGTAGACACATTTAACTTAGTATTACCGCTCACCATATTAATAAAACAAGAACTCGATCTATATATCCGGTCAACTCCATGTGCATGTATATTTACATTTTGTTCTATACATGTACATCTTACAGGTATATTTTGTATATTACAAGCAACGACAATTTAATTGTCTACTTTTGTTTACTTTCTACTTTTTGTTTAATTGTTTACTTGTTGTCATTAAGTATTTATAAATATATAGTTAAAAGCTCAACACTATTTCAAATAACCAATTACGGTTTCACGAATACGTTTATATTTGTGTTTAGTCATTTTTAATCAAACATGCAAATATTCTTAAAATTCATACCAAATAGGGTACAAATACTATTCAATTAATAAAGGCAATATATATTTCTATAAAAACCAACACACAATCCCCCGGGCGCACCTTTCTTTCCCCGGGCTGCTCCTGGCTGCCCCGGGCTGTTTTAGCATGACCCTTCCTAGTTATATTACTCAAAATTTTGGTTTTAATGAAGATCGAAAAAGGGGTGCAAATAAGAGAAATTTTGTCATACCTAATCGCACTCAGTGTAGTAAAAATAGCTTTATACATGTATATTGTGCTATTAAAGATTGGAACAAATTTCCATCTGACATAAATAAATAGCAACTTCAGATCCAGTTTCAACCCCAAGTCAAAAAAATTAAGGGAAAAAGCCAAAATCAGAGCTGGCCAAGAATATTTGTACTTTTAAAATGTATATTTTATCAAGAACTTGGGTTGTTTTTATTTGTATAAAAATATGTGTGTGTCTATACATGTATTTGACAACAATGTAGGCCTTAGCTATTAGATTTGATATCATTAAAATGATTAAATATCATAAACATAGAGTATCATTTAATATAATAAGGTTCGATATCATAGCCATTTTGAGATCTGGACCCCAGTGAGAATAAGCTATCTAGCTTATCTGGGTCATCCCAGGTAAATCAAGGCAAAATTTCCTCATGTGCTTTGAATAATGTATCTATGATAATTGATGGATTCTAAAGCGGGATAACTGTTGATGTGATATGGATCTGAAATATCATATCTCAAGCCATTTAACCTGTGATATATGAAATCCAAGTCAAATGTAATGTGTTACTAGTGAAATATTAATACTACTGTTACACCTGTAATATGATGTTTTATTTGTTATAATCAAGGTCTACATCTAAGTCCTTGTTATAATATGTTAAGGATGTATAGTAACTATACTTCCCTGAATATGTAAATTGTAATCAGCCTTTTTACGTGAATAAATATTAAAATTATACAAAGAAAGACAACTGTCGTACAATGAGCATTGTTGAACGAATATAAATCAATCCGATATAACTTTAATATCCTATCATCAAAACGTTTCATGCAAAGATGGTCTTAATTGAAGTATTCAAACGCTAAGAAGTCAATGATTATACGAGCACCTGCTTGCATCCTTGCGAACGAATAAACAAACTGCATTCCATGCTCTAAATTCATTTCCATACTTGAAAATGACGGAATCTTCAGAAAATACGGAACCTACAATGAAAAAAGTTGTGGATCTAAATATTTCCCGAGGAGAAAAACCAGAAATTACAGTAGATTTTGAATCCATAAGAGATATTTTTGTATATGATGAACTTGGAAACAAAATACGTTTTGGAGATATCTATAAACATCAAAAAACGATTATAATATTTTCACGGGTACGTCTCTCTCTCTCTCTCTCTCTCTCTCTCTCTCTCTCTCTCTCTCTCTGTTAACAGAATAAGTATATCACCATTTTATCGTATGATTTTCTCTATAAGGATAAGCTACAATGATTGGCATAAATTGAAATTACTTTTTTCCAAACAAAACTTTGAATTTTGAATCTCAAAATCAACATAACATCACATAAAGACCAAAATAACAAGAATTTCATAAGCATTCCGAGGAAAAACCGGGGGGAATTATCTTGTTCTTTATCTTATACCGTGTTGCAACTTTTCTGAGTTATATTTTGAGCACAAGAGTTATTTGAGTCATATAACTCCTTAAATTCATGGGTGCATGGAAATGTTGAAAACGCCAGGTAATTGCTGAAAACAACAAAAAATGTACCAAAAACACCAATGGAGGTAAGGAAAACAACACATCTACATTAGATACAGATGTCATACATACTCTCACCAAATATTATGCAAGTAAGTTGCATTTTGAGGAAATTACAGCAGTATTTCTCATCAGTATCATGCAATCCCATTTTCAGATGCCATTTCATTTGACTGTTTACGAGAGCAGCTTCTAGTTCACTCTACTTTTTAATCTATTTAAATTCAAAATTTTACAGGAAAAATAGTATGAATAAACTACAAATAAAAAGACCATGCATTTCAAAATTTTATTATGTATCACTTTTAACTTTGTTGAAATGACAATATTCATTAGAATATAAAAAAGAATGTTATATAGCAAATAATTTTATTTCATTATAATACATTATTAAGCATATGTAATTTGCATATTATATACATGAACATCGTATCACAGGTACCAGTACAGTTAGCGATACGTTATTGTCGTTTACTACACAGTACTGGCTGCCAACCACACAAACAATTTACCTGTGAAATGAAAATAATTTATCATAGCTCCGTCAGATATCATACAATATGATTTAAATTTGGAATATAAATGTAAAATTGTCCAGTCTTTCAGAAAATCTAAGTTAATTTAAAATCCATTGGTCTTTTCGGTACATTTTATGGTGTTTTCAGTAATTACCTGGTGTTTTGGGCATTTCCATGGACTGTAAATTCATTGAGGAATTTTACAAAGATTGAACCGTCGGAGATTAGATGGTAACAAACATTACATGCTGTTACTTCTGTTTTTTAAGAATGCCACATTCGCCTACAGGTACCGGGGGCATTAATTTGGAACGAATGTACCTATTCAAACATTCTTAAATTTGAGATACTGGCAGACTACCCAAATTTTGCGAAAGTTAATTTTTTCACAGAACAATCAGTCTGGTAGGTTTTTATATCATACCAGACTGAGCTAACTTTCACCAGACCAGTATTTTGCTTTAAAAACTCAAAACAAATACTATTAATTTTACTGCATGCTTGAAAATCGACATCAAACCTGTAAGTATTGTACTAAAATAAAAACCTATAGTGGATGAACATGGGTAAGTGCATCAGAAATAAATATTGAATGGGCATTTATAGTTCATTACATTCCAGTAGACAGTAGAAATTTGATAAACACTCAACAAGCGACTTTCTTTGCAATAATTTCAGTCCAAATTTTCTATGGCTGAAAATTTCTCACCAGACATTTGCGCCAAATTCTGGAGTTTTTTACCTTCCTCACTCTAATTTTATTGGAAAAATGGTCTGATGACTTTAGGATAGACTGACTACCTGACTGCCCATCTAGATAGATAACCATTGGCAAGTAAATTTCACGGCTTTCCACCTCAAATCATACTGATTAAGCACATACAAATGTATACACCAGTAAGCCTGTTATTTACTTTGTTGATATCTTTAGTTTAATAAAGAATTTAATTTAAAAAATAATAATGCACTAATTATCCTATATTTGGAATATATATATACCATACACATAATCTGTTCATAAGTGCATTTATATTTAATGATTGTAATTAGAGGGGTATCATAATATATGTTTTTGTTACGAATTGTAAAATTTTTTTAAGCATGGGAGAACCACTCAAGTAAAAGAGATACACTAAACTTAACATTTCAGAGAAACAGGAATTGGTTGAATACAAATTAAAGAACACAAAGAAGTTTTAAGATCAAATTGCTGCCATTTTAGCAAAATATGGGATTAAAGACAGTGGGAAGATTAACCCTACATGTATTGCAGAATATGAAAGTAATAGCAGCAAATCGTTACAATGGCATATTCGATATAACGGCAATATTCTGAGAAACAAACATGGCCATTTTAACAAGAGTTAACTGTAATACATACTTGTATACAGGGATCACCCTAGCCCCTCAGGGTGATGAGATAAAAATCTCATTTGCCCCAAAACAATGAGATTTTCTCAATTTCAGTGAGATTTGGAATGTATTAATTGGAAAAAAGTGCAAAGATGAAGTACAAACTTCAATTTTTCTTTATTTTTTGAACAGAGAACAATAGTGCAGATTAATTTGAATGTTAGAATAGTCCTTGACTTTTTGTTTTGCCACTGTTTGAATGCATCTTTAAATTGAAAGTCGGATAGCTTTGGGCCATCACGTGCATCAACTGGTCACAATGAGGCCCATGAATCCTATTCCTCAGTAGTGGTGTTACATGGTTTGGAGTGGAAAAAGCCCTTTCACAGTCGCTGGTATGAACTGGGTGGGTAAGCGCTAACTGGGCCTGAGCTATGAGGTTAGGGATGTCCTCTTTGTGATACTGGTGAATGAGTCCCCATAACTGAGCAGTGGTGTTCCTTGGGTATCCCTGAACTTTAACAGTCTTCTTTAACTGCAATGCAATATTTAAATGAATCAAAATAGTTTTATATGACACTTTGATTCAAATTAAAATAAATCAGTAATAAAGGTAACATGATTCTACATGTATTAGTGTGATACCTTTCAATTTAAAATAGAATTAAGAAAGAATCCAAGTATATTCTGACATTCTGATTCCAATCAGAATAACAAACTGTGTTGAAACATTAATTGTTCACAGCTAAGGCGACTTATCATTTATTATGTTATGGCATCTTAAAGGAGCATGGTCCGATTGAAGTCGGGAAAAGTATAAAAAATGTAAACGGATTTCTTAAACGGCAATTGATTGCTAGTATATTATCTAAGATGTGTAAAACGTATCGATACCAAAGTCGATGTCGTTAACGAGATATGCCCGTTTTAAATTTGCAACATAACCAGGCCAACTCCTTGAATATTGATGAGGTCGGTCAGAGGAAATCACGTGACAATGAAACTCGAGCTTTACCCGATTCTAACATTTGTTCCGCTTCTCTTTTTTTGGACTCTGAGTTTGTGTATAGTTATTGTTTACCACACTTTTGCTTTTCTCGTGCTCGTATTCCTCCTTATGAACCATTTTTGTTGTTTTCTACAGTGAATATTCGCGCACGCACATGATTATGGGCGGAGCATCGCCTTATTTGGGGAATTGATACCAGCCGAATTTAATTCGACTCAATTACCTTTATTCTACGAAAACATTGAGGGATTTTAGTTTTAAATTTTGCAATTAACATAAAGTTTATAATTTATATAATACAGGAAAAATAAGATATTGTCGAAATTTATCCTTTTCATGCTAAAATTTTCCAATCTCGGACTATGTCCCTTTAAAACACAAGTCTCTAGAATATTAAGCTTGAGTACCAATCTGCAAATTTAACAGACAAACTAGCTGTAACCAACCAAAAACACATGACACACAGTGTAATAGTAAATACTAGAGGTTATTATGGAGCTACGTCAATTAACAATAAAGATTTTCTTACCCATGACCTTGTATTCACGCTGGAAGAAGTGTCTCGTATTGTCTGGATTTACAAACCCAGTATATGTCCAACATGGTCAGCTCCGTGTCTGCAAACATCACGTAAATAGCGTGACTTGAATCAAGCTTCTGATTAACGTAGATAGACAGCAAACAAGCTGAAAATTTGAAGACAAAAAGAGAAAACTTATTGTTTATTCGCGTTATAATGACATCAGTGCGATCGTTGCAAAGGATGTATGCAATTTTTTAGCACAAAAGAGCAGCGTAAATGCGATATTTATGGAAAAAATGCAAGAATATCGCAATATCGCGGCCTAGGGTGATCCCTAGTAATATGATTTCAAGATATTGGATTTTTTGTATAAAGTGACTATAAGTCTGGAAACTTAACCCAGGGAGTGAAATTAGCTACAGGGTCTAGGGGCCAGCTGGTCCCCTAGAGAAAAAAAAAATTTAGGGGCCCACCTTTAATGTTAGGAGCCCAGCTATTTTTAATGTATGCCCCCAGATAGGTAGATCGGAGGCATAGTGTTTTTGTCCCTTCTGTTGGTCTGTCTGTTGTCAACTTTAACCTTGGTTATAACTTTTGAACCATGAGGGACAGAGACTTCATATTTGACAGGCTTACTCAACCAATGAAGCCATTACAAATTACCAAGGTCGATGACCTTTTGACCTTGACAATGACCTTCACGCTAAACATAACTTTTTGGACTTGGAGCTATAACTTTTGAACCGCGAAGGATAGAGACTTCATATTTGAAGTAATGAAGCCCTTTCAAATGATAATGACCTTTACGCTAAAAATAACTTTTTGGACTTTGGGGTATTAGTGTTTCAGAAACACAGCTTGTTTTAGTGATGGTCATATAAGTTATAACAAAGTTGTACTTTGGATGTTTCACGATTTACCATACTGTCCAGTTTAAAGCTCTTGCAGCCAATCCATTATAAACTGAGTTTTAGCACCCTTATCGTGCTGTAACATACTCCACCTATCCCGAGTGGAGCAACCATGGACAATTATCTGTCCATTTTGTTGAAAAGGAGGCAGCCCTTTTAGTTTTTTCATACTCCTTGGAGTACTCTATGGCTTTTGCCTGTCTCTTGTCAGGGTTTTTAACCCCCGGCAATGTCGCGTCGATGGATACTGGCAACTTTGTCAACATGCTCATTAATCGTGAATACGCTTAAACATAATACAATGTAGTGTGACATACTTAGCATTAAGCTTCTTTTAGACGTAGAACTGAATGACAAAATGGATAAATGAATACAGACTAGACGGGAAAAAATGCGGCAAATGAACATCGCCATCTGGGCGACTGATGGTCCAAGTTTTGATCACCATAAAAATGGTCACAAATGTGAACAGGCTAGTGCTAATTTTTTTCCTTGTTACCACTAAAACAATAACTAATGATGTTGTTTATCAGATAAATTATTTTCTTTTCTTAATATTTTACTTTCATTGTCATTATTTTGAAGTAAACAAGTGCATTTACTGATATTCGTGGATTTGTGATAAAACCATGATACACAAAACAAGTTGCAGCAATTTGAAAACCCGATTGACAAATCAAAATACTCTGGTCTTGAAATAGTAGAAACATTTCCTGATGGCTAGCTACAAAAAGAATAAAATATTACCCGGTAATCAACAGCAACAAGAAACCAGTCACAGAGGTACCTGTCTGGAAGTGGTATTGTGCATACTCCAACTCTGTACCATATTCATTTCTAAAATTAGATTGTTATTTTTATCTTTTTAAGATAAAATTTCTATAATAAAGCACATTGCCTACTACAAACCAAAAGCATTATCAATGTGAAAAGATTTTCTTCCCTCCTGAAAATAACATGAAGAGGTTAAATATTCATTATAATAATTTCTTTCTCTTGTTTTGTAGCACTTCCTTTGTTTTATTTGCAAAGACTATCTAGAAGGTAAGTTGGGGTATTTTTTCTTGTTTTATATCCTGCATAGATTATCTCACTTAAATGGTGATGAACATCTACCTGATGGATAAGAAATTTCTACCTATGCAACAGAAACACTAGAAGCAGCCAAACACAGGAACAAGATTGTTTCTGTTGTATTTCAATGACCAGACACTGAAAGGCCTACAGTGAGATTTAAACCCGGGATCTTTGGTCCTAACCTTATTATGACCTTCACTCATTATGCTACTGATTGACTTACACTAGTTATGCTACCAATTGGCCTACACGGGATATACTACCGATTGACCTACATTAGTTATGATACCAATTGGCCTACACAGGATATACTACCGATTGACCTACACTAGTTATGATACCAATTGGCCTACACAAGATATACTACAGATTGACCTGCACTAGTTATGATACCAATTGGCCTACACAGGATATACTACCGATTGACCTACATTAGTTATGATACCAAATGGCCTACACAAGATATACTACCAATTGACCTACATTAGTTATGATACCAATTGGCCTACACGGGATATACTACAGATTGTTCTACACTAGTTATGATACCAATTGGCCTACACGGGATATACTACAGATTGGCCAGCACTAGTTATGATACCAATTGGCCTACACAGGATATACTACAGATTGACCTACACTAGTTATGATACCAATTGGCCTACACAGGATATACTACAGATTGACCTACACTAGTTATGATACCAATTGGCCCACACAGGATATACTACCGATTGACCTACACTAGTTATGATACCAATTGGCCCACACAGGATATACTACCGATTGACCTACACTAGTTATGATACCAATTGGCCCACACAGGATATACTACAGATTGACCTACACTAGTTATGATACCAATTGACCTACACAAGATATACTACAGATTGACCTACACTAGTTATGATACCAATTGACCTACACAAGATATACTACAGATTGACCTACACTAGTTATGATACCAATTGGCCCACACAGGATATACTACCGATTGACCTACACTAGTTATGATACCAATTGGCCTACACAGGATATACTACCGATTGACCTACATTAGTTATGATACCAAATGGCCTACACAAGATATACTACCGATTGACCTACATTAGTTATGATACCAAATGGCCTACACAAGATATACTACCGATTGACCTACATTAGTTATGATACCAATTGGCCTACACGGGATATACTACAGATTGGCCAGCACTAGTTATGATACCAATTGGCCTACACGGGATATACTACAGATTGGCCAGCACTAGTTATGATACCAATTGGCCTACACAGGATATACTACAGATTGACCTACACTAGTTATGATACCAATTGACCTACACAAGATATACTGCCGATTGACCTACACTAGTTATGATACCAATTGACCTACACAAGATATACTACAGATTGACCAGCACTAGTTATGATACCAATTGGCCTACACAAGATATACTACAGATTGACCTACACTAGTTATGATACCAATTGGCCTACACAAGATATACTACAGATTGACCTACACTAGTTATGATACCAATTGACCTACACAAGATATACTACAGATTGACCTGCACTAGTTATGATACCAATTGGCCTACACAAGATATACTACCGATTGACCTACATTAGTTATGATACCAATTGGCCTACACGGGATATACTACAGATTGGCCAGCACTAGTTATGATACCAATTGGCCTACACAGGATATACTACAGATTGGCCAGCACTAGTTATGATACCAATTGGCCTACACAGGATATACTACAGATTGACCTACACTAGTTATGATACCAATTGGCCTACACAGGATATACTACAGATTGACCTACACTAGTTATGATACCAATTGGCCCACACAGGATATACTACCGATTGACCTACACTAGTTATGATACCAATTGGCCCACACAGGATATACTACCGATTGACCTACACTAGTTATGATACCAATTGGCCCACACAAGATATACTACAGATTGACCTACACTAGTTATGATACCAATTGGCCTACACAGGATATACTACCGATTGACCTACACTAGTTATGATACCAATTGGCCCACACAGGATATACTACCGATTGACCTACACTAGTTATGATACCAATTGGCCCACACTGGATATACTACCGATTGACCTACACTAGTTATGATACCAATTGGCCCACACAGGATATACTACAGATTGACCTACACTAGTTATGATACCAATTGGCCCACACAGGATATACTACCGATTGACCTACACTAGTTATGATACCAATTGGCCCACACAAGATATACTACAGATTGACCTACACTAGTTATGATACCAATTGACCTACACAAGATATACTGCCGATTGACCTACACTAGTTATGATACCAATTGACCTACACAAGATATACTACAGATTGACCTGCACTAGTTATGATACCAATTGGCCTACACAAGATATACTACAGATTGACCTACACTAGTTATGATACCAATTGGCCTACACAAGATATACTACAGATTGACCTACACTAGTTATGATACCAATTGACCTACACAAGATATACTACAGATTGACCTGCACTAGTTATGATACCAATTGGCCTACACAGGATATACTACCGATTGACCTACATTAGTTATGATACCAAATGGCCTACACAAGATATACTACCGATTGACCTACATTAGTTATGATACCAATTGGCCTACACGGGATATACTACAGATTGGCCAGCACTAGTTATGATACCAATTGGCCTACACGGGATATACTACAGATTGACCAGCACTAGTTATGATACCAATTGGCCTACACAGGATATACTACAGATTGACCTACACTAGTTATGATACCAATTGGCCTATACAGGATATACTGCCGATTGACCTACACTAGTTATGATACCAATTGACCTACACAAGATATACTACAGATTGACCAGCACTAGTTATGATACCAATTGGCCTACACAAGATATACTACAGATTGACCTACACTAGTTATGATACCAATTGGCCTACACAAGATATACTACAGATTGACCTACACTAATTATGATACCAATTGGCCTACACAGGATATACTACAGATTGACCTACACTAGTTATGATACCAATTGGCCTACACAGGATATACTACCGATTGACCTACACTAGTTATGATACCAATTGACCTACACAAAATATACTACAGATTGACCTGCACTAGTTATGATACCAATTGGCCTACACAAGATATACTACCGATTGACCTACATTAGTTATGATACCAATTGGCCTACACGGGATATACTACAGATTGACCTACACTAGTTATGCTACCAATTGGCCCACACAGGATATACTACCGATTGACCTACACTAGTTATGATACCAATTGGCCTACACAGGATATACTGCAGATTGTTCTACACTAGTTATGATACCAATTGACCTACACAGGATATACTACAGATTGACCTACACTAGTTATGATACCAATTGGCCTACACGGGATATACTACAGATTGACCTACACTAGTTATGATACCAATTGGCCTACACAAGATATACTACCGATTGACCTACACTAATTATGCTACCAATTTACCTACACTAATTATGCGACTGATTGGCCTACACTAGCTCTCTTGAAGGTAAGTTTCTACTTGCAAGTGTCATGCTCTTGATCTGGAAAAAAATTTAAATAGATATTATGAAATTTCTCACAAATTGTGTTGAATTATTTAAAAGTAAACTCAACTGTGAATTTAGGAATCAATATGTGAACTATATATGTATACATCGAATAATCATTAAAAAGTATTTTTTAGTTAATTACTAAATATATTCATTTCTCACTTTTATTTTCAGATTTAGCTTTAATTCCACTGGAATATCTTCAGGTAAATCACATAATTATTTAAAGATACAGTTGAAATATTAATTTAGATTAATATGTTATACTGTACAGTATACAGTCCCACTTTGATAACTGAGGTGTAAGGGACAGTTGAAATCACTTTGAGTTTCCATACGTTAGAGTTTTCAAAGTTTCTATGTTGAAAATAAAAACAACAAAGAATACAAGTGTGTTCAGGCTGTCTGTATTACAGCTTTGAATGTATTTGGGGAATTATATAGTTTTATACAAATTTATGTCACTTTAATTACATATTGTAAATTTATATGATATTATTTGCCAACGTTTAATGATGAAATCTCATAATGAGCTTAACATACATAGTAGTTATGAACAGAAGTGAGAATCAAAAAGCATACACTAACCTTGGTATTACTAGTAAATGTACCAGTAACTACAGTTTTTATACTTTCACATTAAAAATTCCTTATTGATTATTCTGTTTCAGCAATTGACAAAAATATTTGTTTACAGTTTTACAATCTTACAAATGTGATATTTGATGTCAGAGTTGTCTATCTTTTCAAAAATCAACATATCACAAGAGTCAAACTAGGGAGAGGGGTTGGTTCATGGCTTAGATGTCTTGTGTGGTTTCTATTGTATGATATTTTAATGAGCATTTATCATGGTATACTGGTAAGCACATAAGACACTCTGTTACATATAAGTTCATACAAACTGATAGTGTAATCACTCTACAAACATATCAGTTATTTCCCTAAAGCCATGCCTTCTTGTTTAATGTTCGTGTCTTTTAAAAGTACAGAACAGTTTTAAAATTGGGACCTGAAAATTACTTCAAGAATAATGGGAATAATTTAATTTTAATAAATCTGTGCCAAACAGAAAATTATTGGTAAAAAACCTAAAAGATATATTAAATGATATGATTTGATCCCAGTGACATAGACTTCTAGATTAGAACTACGTAGAAAATTGGCTATGTGTGTGTGGGATTCATTTCCATTCGCTTTAGGTTTTGTAAAGTGTTACTGAGGCAATCTTTGGCAAGCAGTCGGTTTTTCATTTATAATCATTGTTAAAGCCACAAAACCACAGAACAATTTTGTTAAAGATATTAAGGTATTAAAGATACAAAATGAGAAATATTGCCAGTAATTGGTGTCAGTTGAGGACAGTGATTGAATAACCTTAATGGCGGACAATCCATCATCAGAAGATGGCTATGTCCATGTATAAGGAGGCAGAATGGTCTTTATGTAACAATTTAATTGGCCTAAGTAGAGTGACTGCATGTGTGCAGAAGGTCTCCCTATTTAACTCACAGTCTGTGTATGTTTTTTATCCTATATATCAGAGTTTTGGTGCCCCACTTAGCCTTCATGAGATGTATTGATAACTTGTACTTTCAGAGTGTTAAAGCATTAGATTGTTGTGTTTGAATTCCATGGGTGGAAACCTCTTGTTGGAGATGATCTTAATCATCTCTATAGTCTACTTTATTAACTCAGGTTGTTCAATAGATACAGCATTCATGCTCTATAGTTTAAGGTCCTGGGTTTAAGTCCTAGTTTGACTGCATCTGTTTATGTTCAGTAACTGAATTTCAAGTGTAGGTGCTCAATGATTTTAGATGTCTATTAACATTTTGTATCCTTTACAGGAAGCCAATGTCCGAGTAGTGGTCATCGGCCCGGCACCATATAAATTCATCAAGGTAAAAAATAAACTCTTAATTAGCTTACCAGGGCTTTTATGTGACCTATGAGCTCACACAGACCTTTCTGATCAGAGTATGTTTGTTATCCACTTTCAGATTTTATAAATTCAGTGTCTCCTTAAATGTCACTTAGCCAATAATTGATCAATTCAGTTACATGGATCATTAAGTAGAAAAGATTCAGATATGTTTAACTACCTTTTAGTTTGATATATTCTGGTTACCTCTCCTGACCACCTACTACATGTACTAGGTAATATACTGGTGGTTCAGTGTTGTGGCACTGGTTATCTCTCCTGACCTCCTACTACTAGGTAATATACTGGTGGTTCAGTGTTGTGGCACTGGTTATCTCTCCTGACCTCCTACTACTAGGTAATATACTGGTGGTTCAGTGTTATGGCACTGGTTATCTCTCCTCACCACCTACTACTAGGTAATGTACTGGTGGTTCAGTTTTGTGGCACTGGTTATCTCTCCTCACCACCTACTACTAGGTAATATACTGGTGGTTCAGTGTTGTGGCAATGGTTATTTGTCCTGACCACCTACTAGTAGGCTGTATACCTTTGGTTCTGGGTTACGGTACTGGTTATTTTTCCTGATCACCTACTAGTAGGTTATATACTGGTGTTTTAGTGTTATGGCACTGGTTATCTCTCCTGACTGCCTACTAGTAGATTATATACCCATGGTTCTGTGTTATGACACTGGTTATTTCTCTTGACCACCTACTAGTAGGCTATATATTGGTGGTTCAGTGGTATGGCACTGGTTATTTCTCTTGACTACCTACTAGTAGGTTATATACTGGTGGTTCAGTGTTATGGCACTGGTTATTTGTCCTGACCACCTACTACATGTAGTATGTTATATGCTGGTGGTTCTGTATTATGGCACTGGTTATTTCTCTTGATCTCCTACTAGTAGGCTATATACTGGTTGTTCCCTGTTGTGGCACTGGTTATTTCACCTGACCACCTACTAGTAGGCTATATACCTTTGGTTCTGGGTTACGGTACTGGTTATTTTTCCTGATCACCTACTAGTAGGTTATATACTGGTGTTTTAGTGTTAATGCACTGGTTATTTCTCTTCACCACCTACTAGTAGGCTATATACTGGTGGTTCTGTATTATGCCCCAGGTTATTTCTCTTGACCACCTACTAGTAGACTATATACTGGTTGTTACCTCTTATGGCACTTGTTATTTCTCCTGACCACCTACTAGTAGGTTATATACCTGTGGTTCTGGGTTACTGCACTGGTTATTTGTACTGACCACCTACTACTAGGTTATTCAGTGGTGGTTCAATGTTATGGCACTGGTTATCTCTCCTGACTGCCTACTAGTAAATTATATACTGGTGGTTCTGTGTTATGGCACTGGTTATTTCTCTTGACCACCTTCTAATAGGCTATATACTGGTGGTTCAGTATTATGGCCCTGGTTATTATACCCCCCCCCCCGCAAACGAAGTTTGGGGGAATATATAGGAATCACCTTGTCTGTCTGTCCGTCTGTATGTCTGTCCATCTGTCTGTCCAGAAAACTTTAGCCTTGACCAGAGACAGGTTATTCATACTACACATGTATATTCTTTGTGGCAAGATCTGTCTTTTGGTACCAAAAGTTGTGACCCTAGCCTTGACATTTGACCTCCTTTTTAAAAACTTTAACCATAGCTATAACTTTTGAACCAAAAGAGACTGGGTATTCATACTACGCATATATATTTCTTGTGGCAAGACCTTTCTTTTGGTACCAAAATGTTTGACTTGTGACCTTGGCCTTGACATTTGACTTACTTTTTAAAAACTTTAACCTTAGTTATTACTTTCGAACCGAAAGAGACTGGGTATTCATACTACACATGTATATTCCTTGTGGCAAGACCTTTCTTTTTGAACCAAAGTGTTTGACCTTGTGACCTTGGTGTTGACATTTGACCTACTTTTTAAAAACTTTAACCTAAGCTATAACTTTTAAACCAGAAGAGACTGGGTATTCATACTACACATGTATATTCCTTGTGGCTGACCTTTCTTTTGGTGCCAAAATTTTGACCTTGTGACCTTGGTGTTGACATTTGACCTACTTTTTAAAAACTTTAACCTTAGCCATAACTTTTGAACAAGAAGAGACTGGGTATTCATACTACACATGTATATTCCTTGTTGCAAGACCTTTGTTTTGGTACCACAATTTTTGACCTTGTGACTTTGGCATTGACATTTGACTTACTTTTTAAAAACTTTAACCTTTTGAAACGAAAGAGACTGGGTATTTATACTACACGTATATTTCTTGTGGCAAGACCTTTCCTTTGGTACCACAATTTTTGACCTTGTGACCTTGGCCTTGACATTTGACTTACTTTTTAAAAACTTTAACCTTAACCATAACTTCATGAGACTTTATCTTTGCGAGATTGCTGCCCCTGATATATTTGTATATTGAAACTTTACCATGTATCTGATGTTTCTGCTTTGAATTGTAAATAGTAGATCTTTTATATTGCACATGAGATTCCCCATGAACAGATCTTTCATTTGAAACCATTATTTTTGTCCTTGGTCTATTCCCTAGTTTGAATTTAGTACCGCGTGGGGTATTTGTCCCGTTAGGACAGTTCTAGTTTGTCTTGACCACCTACGGGTAGGTTATATATACTGGTGATTTACTGTTATGGCACTGGTTTATTTCTTGACCACTTACTAGTAGTTTATATACTTGTGGTTCTGTGTTATGGCACTGGTTATTTCTCTTGACCACCTACTAGTAGGCTATATACTGCTTGTTACCTGTTATGGCACTTGTTATTTCTCCTGACCACCTAATAGTTGGTTATATATCTGTGGTTCTGGGTTACTGCACTGGTTATTTGTACTGACCATCTACTACTAGGTTATATAGTGGTGGTTCAATATTATGGCTCTGGTTATCTCTCCTGACTGCCTACTAGTAGATTATATACAGCACAGCAGGTAGTGAACATATGTTATGCTCTCAGTTGCCCTGGTGTCAGTATGGGCAGTATGTCAAACATTTCAGATTTAACACTGAGGTGATCAGTATGTGCTCTTAGGCTTCTGCATTTAAAATTTAGTTTGTTCTGTCTATTTCTGATTAATTGATTTAACTTCTTGTAACAAGCATATATATTTCATATTTTTTAGCCATTCAAAAAAGAGACAGGCTATCAGTACACCTTGTATACAGACCCTGACAGAGAGTTATACAGGATCCTTAATCTGAAACAAGACACATTAAAGGGAAATCTGAAAGGTAATATATTATATTGAATTGGTAAAGTGTGTTTACATAACTTCCTGTTCATTTGACCTAATTTCTAAATGGCTGATTTAAGTATACTGATACATGTATATGTATCGTGTTCATCATGTTAAGACACTTTAAAAATGATCTGGTTACTAGTTCACATAATTGTCACTAAAGACACAAGGATGTTTTAAGACCATGAGCCAAGTTCAAACCTTTTAATCAAGGTCACAATTGATGTTTCACCAAAAATAATGTCAGAGCCTTAAATCCTTAAGTGGATGTGTTTCATACTTCACACAATACTTACCTATCGCAGAAAGGTGTATCATGACTTAGACACAAGGTTATACCCTTTTATGAACAACTTTGTCACTATTGAGGGCTTGTTGTCTAGTTATTACTAACTGCTGACAGTTTTACTTCAAAACATCTGTTAAAGGGAATTAGTCCATGACTGGAAAATTATAGCATGAAAAGGATGAATTAAGACTTATTTTTCCTGTATTGCATAAATTATAAACTTTGTGTTAATTGCAAAATTTAAAAGTAAAATACCTCTATGTTTTGGTAGAATAAAGGTAATTGAGTCAAATTA
This sequence comes from Pteria penguin, assembly GCA_035048485.1. Lineage (NCBI taxonomy): Eukaryota > Metazoa > Mollusca > Bivalvia > Pterioida > Pteriidae > Pteria > Pteria penguin. Next base: position 88,513,735 of record CM068580.1, read on the forward strand.
AATTTCGGTTGTTTTCAATTCTCAAAATAAGACGATGCTCTGGCCATAATCATGCATGTGTGCGGATATTTACTGTAAAAAAACAACAACAGTGGTTCACATGGAGGAATACAGAGGAAAAAGCAAAAAGTACACACAGACTCAGAGGCTAAAAAAAGAAAATGGAACAAATGTTAGAATCAGATAAAGCTCGAGTTTCATTGTCACATGATTTCCTCTGATCGTCCTCATCAATATTCAAAGAGTTGGTGTAGTTATGTTGTAAATTAAAAACAGGCATATCTTGTTAACGACATTGACTTTGGTAACAATACTTTTTACACATCTTAGATAATATACTAATAATAGATTGCCGTTCAAGAATTCTGTTTACATTTTTTTTTATACTTTTCCCGACTCCAGTTGGACCATGCTCCTTTAACTCTTCAGTCTGTGAATGTCATTCTATGGAAGAGACAGCTAAATCAAGGCCCCTTGTCATAGAAAAAGTCGCCATTTAAAAGAATCCATCACAACATAGACCACAATATATTGAATACTGCATTAGGCAATTGCAGTCACTATATAGATATATTAGTCTTGGGGTGACCTTAAATCATTTATTTGTATCAGCCTATGATTGTACATCTAGTGTTAACTGTGAAGTTTAGACATACATCAGTCTGTCCCCTCATCTCTCTGTTTACATTACACAAGTAACTCGTGTTACTTGGAATCCTGCACTATAGTTTTATCTATGGGACAATGCGTCAAATTATTATGACGTCACATTCCAAGCGTTAACGTCATAGTGAAAATTCTGACAAAAAGTGGTTTGTCCGGTGTAAGACCCCTTACATCCTTTGAAATTGGAAAAAGGTCTATAGCTAGAGCAATATATATTTGTTCTTAAGACATCATTCTTTACACAGTGAAAATTAAAAACATCTGGATGGGATTGAACCCTATTTTGAACCAAATTTTATTATAATCTTCCCTGAAAAAAAAGGCATTAGCACTTCTGTGAGAGTGACCACAGCCTTGTGTCCCAAGGTCATGAACAGTACATGTGCATAGCCACAAGAAAATACATTTTTTTGCTAGCAAATAATATATCCTAAAAGTTTTGAAGTCCGATGACTTTACATTTACTTGTTATGTGTATTGTAATGAAAATTATCATGAGACACTTTTTACCAAAGGTTTTGACTGGGCCAAATTTGGCTTAGAGTTTAAGTATTCAGACTTCTAGTTCTGTAGAATATTAATGACCAACATCATTTGTAGATAGCAAACATGTCAAGCAGGGTCTGTTAATGGGTATAATGTCAAGTACATGGAGAGCTATGAAAGTGCAGGAATACCAAGGTGATGTCAAGCAGCAGGGAGGGGCTTTCATCATCGGACCAGGTATGTTAAAAATTATAATATGATATATCATGGAGATGAAAAGTTATAATATGTAGGATTATTATATCACCTGTATTCTTAAGGAATAAGGAGTGCAGGCTTGGTGTAGTTGTTAAGCGCTTGGCTTGCAGCATCGATGATCCAGGTTTTATTCCAGAATTGCATCACTATGTTTAAGAGGTTGATTTCCTCCTGCTTCCATGTCATGATATAACTGAAAAATTGTTGAGAGTGATGTGAAACACCCATCAACCAATCAAACTAAGGAGTAAAGGAACATTGGAGGCTGCACTGAAACTCCTTGTCAGAACTCTGTACGAGTCCTGATTTTGGGTAACTGTGAAGGTCTTCCTCTTGGTTGCCGGAGGTACTGGTAGGTGGTTCTTCCAGAGTAATTCTTGGACAGGACCAGTGAGAATGTCTATGTACCTGCCCAAGTTGAGCTGATTTCTAAAGCATCCCATTTACTACAACACTTAGTATTGACTACCACCATATAGGTCGAATGAACCAGTATAACTTTAAACAATGAACAATTTTTAGGAATTGTTCAAATGATTTAGACCACTATATATACATATTAGATATAAGTATGGCTTTGCAGATTGTGCAAAGATTGTTCATAGGTAAAAATCCTGTTTTAGTTATACTGATTAGAGTCAAGCTCATGCAGAAACCTATTGAATGATTTTCTAGCTACTTCTCAATGACTATTAACATAGAAAGTGTACACATGTAGCAGTCGCATCTTATTTGGTATTTGGTAGAATGTGCACAGTCAGTTTATATTCTGGTCTGTGACCCTGGTCTCCAGAAAAAGATGTGGTCACTTTTCCTATACAAGTCTTTAATCTTTATGTGTACGGTACTCCTTCTTCCTCATCTTTGTAGGGATTTTGGTAACACTTGGGGATATTTGTGAAATATTCATCTTGAATGTCTTTGAACTGGACAATCTTTTTGCTTCCATATAACAAGCTTTTGTAGTTATGAAGACACTATTGATATTCAAACAGAGAGTATAAATTTTCTAGTGTATCAGAGATATATTTCTGCCATTAGTAAATTAAAGGGAAAATTTAATGCAGATAATTATTATTTTGTAGAAGTTAATGGACATCTCAAACCCCTGGGAAAGATTACTTAATGAAAATTAAGAAAGGTCCAAAAGATTTTTATCTTCTTCTTCACAAATAATGATATCAATATTGCTTTGCAATACAAATGAGCAACTAAAACAGTGAATCTTCAGGACATTGTCCGGAAAAATATCTATGAATCATCTAATCTATTAAGTTAAGATGGTTTCAATTTAGAATTGATTAGTGTATTTAACCACAAATAGTACTGCATACAAAATGAAAGTATATCATAGTACAGTAAAACCTGTTATGGAAGACCACCCCTGCTGCCAAGCAAAAGTGGTCTTCCAAGACAGGTGGTCTTCCATTACAGTGATTCACATTTATGCATTTTACAAAGACCGTTTCCAATGTACATGTACCCCTTCCGTTAGCCAGACTTAAGGTCTGTTGCCCCTCAATCACCACGGGGAGGTGGAAGTAGGATTTCGCATATTGTGTTCTCCGTGGGACTAAATACTTCCGATCACCAGACCATCCACTTTCCCATTGCTTTTGGATAGCATCGCGATTCTTTAAAATATTTTGTATTTGCGTTTTCCCGCATTCAAGTTGAGCCGCGATCTGACGTGCACTAACTCCTTGTTTTGATTTTTCGATTACTTTCATGCGATCTTCAAGAGTTAAAACTTTACTCCTTTTCGGACTTGGGCTAAACATAGCCATCACATCACTTTTTCTTTTCGTCGGCGTAAAAGACATGTTAAAACATTAAAATCCAAGCTAAAACTGACCACTTCAGTAAAGCGAGTTAAATGCCCGTGTGTTGATAACAGTTTATTATTAATCACCTGCCAAACAGGTGCCAAGATACACGCGAATGCTACCTGGACGGTGGTCGTATTTTACGACGGGAACATAAAGGGCAATTAAGTGTTCACACCTTTTATAAAGCATTTACCTTCATTTAATACCCGAGGCAATTTTTCAGCAGGTTATTTCCTTCAGAGTTAAACAGATATTTAGGGGGCAATCTAATTCTAAATCGATAGCGCTTGCCGATATTGACGGAAAACGCGGTCGTGCAAAACAGGGAATTTGATAGTTTTAGACAAGAAATCGTGGTCGCCGGTCGCGTTTTGCAGGTGGTCGCGGACGACAGGTCTTTTATAATGTAAAATGCATTGGTGCACCACTTTTATGGCCGCCGAAGACAAGTGGTCGCCGACGGCAGTGGTCTCGCATAACAGGTTTTACTGTACTTTGATTGATTGATTGATTTTTGTTTAACGTCACACTACGAATATTTCACGTATATGGTGACGGCATCTGCCTGATGCCGGGCATCAAATTTTGACCTTTGCAATGGACCCACCCAAAGCAGTGAGGGATCTTTAACGTGCCATGCATACCACGACACAGAACCTTGGTTTTTACTGTCTCATCCGAAAGACGGGACATCGTTACGACCAGAGCGGGACTTGAACCCCGGCCTCCCGATGAGGAGGCGAGCGCGATATCACTAGGCCACCTCGGCTTTATAGTCCTTTGTATTTTCAAAAAGGAAACAATATGTCATTATTTTTGTAATGTCAAAATATTCAAAACCTTTATCGTAAGTTCTTGTCTTGTCTCAATATTTTTATACGTCTGCATTTAAAAATGTGGGATATTATGTTATACCTCTGTCCGTCCATCCATCCTTGTCCAGGCTTCTTTTCCTTAACTAAAGAGGTAACAAAACTTTTGATGGTGTCATATGAAAGAATGTGGCTTGTAGTTGTGCATGTGGGTTTCAAAGTTGGGGACGGGCCCCTGGGGTGGGGAAAATGGGCGGGGGTCAGAAAAGCTTGTCCAGGCTTCTCCTCCTTAACTAAAGGGGGAACAAAAGGATGGGGTGGGGGAAAATGGGCAGGGTCGGAAAGGTCTTCCAGGCTTCTACACCTTGTCTAAAGGGGGAACAAAACTTTTGATGGTGTTATATGAAAGGATATGGCTTATAGACCACATTAAATCATGATGCAGGCGTATCATGCACCCATTAGCGGTGCCCTATTTTTTAAATTCAATTGAACTTCTCTGTGCAAAAAGTACTTTTGGACCATACACAACCAAACCTAGTGCTGAAAATAAGATTGTTCTCGATATAAAGTCATGTATATATGCCACAATATTATTTTTGATAGATCCCGTATAGTTGCATGGCAGTGACCTTAGAATCTTAAATTTGGATTTTCTTGTACACTTTCGTTTGGTGAAAATTTACAGCAGTGGTATACCGAAGAACATGCATGAGAAGAAATTATATTACATAATTCAATATGACTGACATATGGCCATATTTTCTAGATGACTTAGGGTCATACTTTGTTTTATTACACACATATGTAAGGACAATACTCAGTATTGGTGAGTATACCATCATATCATACAAAATACACTCAGACTTCACAGTGAGAAAAGACTAATAGAATCTATCTTGACACAGGGGACATAGAAATCCGATTTCTGCGTCAGAGATTTGTGGGCTTGCCGAGTTATGAATGTTGTGAATATTTGACATGAGATTTCCATGTCCCTGTACACAGTTGTGATTGATATTTTTTTCTCACCCAGTCTTATAAATCTGATGAATAAGAGAATGCATTGCTCCTGACTCCATTCACTGATGTCTTATACATGTATCACATCTTGAACATGTATGTGTATTTGATTAATTATGACTTATTTTACAGGAGAAAAACTGCACTTTGCTCACATTGAAGAAAATGCAGTGGATCAAGTTCCAATCAATGATTTATTGAAAACTGCTGGAGTACAATTGGTCAGTTTCCCAAAAGACACACGAGTGTTAGATGTTTAATCCATGCTTGTGTTTATAAATATCTTATTGCCGTCCATGCTATCATACTGAGGAATAGTCCAAAAGTAGGACAATCACCATACCATAAAAACAGAGACATTGGACATCACAAAGGTTTCAAACCCTGGGAAAGAATTTACCCTTACCCTTGAGAGTCTTCATACAATATGTATAAACTATTCAGACTTTGTTTATGTCAGCTGGGACAGAATTTGTTTATGTCAGCTGGGACAGATTTTGTTTATGCCAGCTGGGACAGATTTTGCCTATTGAATTATCATGGTGATACTTTTGGCTATAGAGTCCTTGTTTGCATGTTTCATAATTAAAAGATTTTCATACATTTCTATATTCACATTATTTTGATACCTGTGCATATGTTCTTTAGTCTTCAAACAGCTTCCTTGTTCATGTGATACAAACAATCAAAATCAGTATTATTTTATCAATACAAGGTAACATTGCTACCGGTATGTAAATGATTCCATGGAGAGTTATTAGTAGCATTTCTTGAGATGCAGTCCGTAAATACACAGTATGTATTTTTCCTTGGGTTTTTTGTAATTTTGTTCTACTTCTGAAACATTCCATCATGTATTTAAAAAATCATAATTATTTCAATGTCATGACAAGAAATATTAAGAAACTTTATTGATAAAATCGTTTCTTGAATACATGCATCTTATCCCCACCTCTTCCAAACTAATACATGTATATACATTTTCTTCCCATACATCCCTCTGTAAATTTTTAAAAAGGCCCATTTTGAATAGATAAATCATCCGTGTTTAGTATTAAAATCACTCTCAATGAGTTGTTAAAGGATGGCAGCTATGCAAATACAAATGTGCTTATAATGTGTATGTAATGACGGTTAGAATTTTGTTGAAAGAAGGCAACTTCAACACTATTTAGAAAGCTTTATGAAGGGAAAATGGTAGATAAACCATGCTAAAGCACCATAATACACACAATGCCTTTTTATTTTGAAGTGGTATACATCTTCATCCTGAGACTTTCTTTCTAGTATTAAGCCGTATGACTTTATTTTGAAGTGATAGATATCTTCATCCCCTGACTAATTACATTCAAAGGTCGTGGGCCAATTTGTGATTGGTTCCCTTGCTCCACACATGAACAAATCAGAAACCTTGAAACAATCTGTGTGCTATCAAAACCTGTGATCTTTGAATGCAGTCAGTCAAAGGGAGAGAGTTTATGTAATGCATCTCCTCGACTCGTGAAGATGATCTTTATTTGACTTTGGTTAAGATGGCTACACTCCAGGGCTGGAAAGTTTGGTAAATTATTTTCCAATGCCTCCCATTTTCACAAAATATTTTCAAAAATTACATGTACTAGCATTAAATAATCTTGGAATTTAATGACCCTTATTCTATGATTATTCTCAGGTTTTTCAGGTTGTTTTTAAATTGCTGAATGGAAAATATGTCATAAACTTGACATGTATTTTAGCTCACCTGAGCCAAAGGCTCAAATGAGCTATAGTCATAGTGTGGCTTCCATCGTCCGTCGTTGTTGTGGTCCGTCCGTCTGTCGTTAACTTTTTTCACATTTTCGACTTCTACTCTGGAACTGCATTGCAGATTTGGATCAAACTTTGTATAAATAATGTACTCAAGGTCCCCTACTAAAATTGTGTTCGGGATACAGATTCCCTCAGGGGTGGATCCAGGGTGGGGTCAAAAGTGCTGAAAATGGTACCCCTTTTCAAAAATCTTCTCCTCCAGAACCAGTGCATAAATGGGGAAACTAATTGTATTTCAACAATGTATAAAGATGGGTTATCAAAAATTGTGTTCAAGATTAAGATCCGTCACATAGAAATTTACGCTATTTTGACTTGTTTCTGGACTTAGTAATTTCAATGCAGAAAAGTGTCGTGTTTTTTAGATAATTGATATTGATGATTTCTTAATCACTATTTTGATCATAATTATGGTAAGGAATATTATTGTGAAAGAATTTTTTTATGAATTTTTTAAGACTTCCAAATAAAAAGGGGGGGGGGGGAGGGGGGGTGGCCATTTTTCACATTTTCAACTTTTTCTGCAAAACTGTTGGAAGGATTTTAATAAATCATACTGGCTGTATACAGAGACAAACAGAATGCATAGGAATGATCTAGAGGGATGAGTGAAGACATATTGTCAGTTTGGTTCCCTTCCAAAATTAAATTTTAGAATTTTTTTTTTCAACATTTGTTTGGACTTGGTGATTTCAATGCAGAAAAGTGTCATATTTCCTAATTAATTGGTAATGATGATTTCTTATGGACTATTGTGATCATAATTATTGTAAGGAACGTTACTTTGAAAGAATTTTGTCAATATCTCAATTTGTGGATTTTCAGTGAATTTTTAAGACTTCCAAATGAGGGTGTAATGGACAATTCTTCACATTTTTGACTTCTGCTGTTATGCCACCTGAAAGATTTTAATGAAACATGGTACATGAAGTACTATAGGTCCTCCATCAATTTTGTACATTTCATTCAAACTGGTCAACAGATAATGCCATCATATCTAAAAACTAGTCTCACAATTGTACATATACCACTTCATGGTAATTAAAATTTGGAGAGTAGCGGTTCAAATCAAGCTGTGGTCAAATTTTTTTTTTCATTTCTTTACACATCTAAATAAGTTTTTAGATGTTTCTCAACACTCAACATATGAAATTAGGCCATTTTAAGTTGGATCTGGACAATATTTGAAACAATTGTTGTTTATGACCCAGACTTGAAATCAGTCAACAAAAGGCCCCACCTAAAGAAAATTGCTAACTTGTTGCCCTGAATCACATCTTGCATAGACAAAGCAAATGCTTAATATCATAATCATCTGAATGGATGTGCAAAAAAGTTGTTTTTTATTCTAGTCTGAAGTAAAATTTGACATATTTTCAACATTTGTGAGGGGCAGACTTGGTGTAGTGGTTAAGCACTTGGCTTAAGGTGCTGACGATCCGGGTTTGATCCCCGGTTTGCGCCATTATGTTCAAGAGGTTGGTAACCTCCTGCTTCCATGTCGCGAGATAACTGAAAAATTGTTCAAAGCGACGTAAAACACCAACCAACCAAAGCCAATCAACATTTGTGTTGACTTAGTCACAGTATTGCAAAAATAAATGAATTCTTCCTTTCTGCATGACTGATCATTTAGGTACTCAGGTGAGCAATATAGGCCCAAATGGCCTGTTGTTTATTGATAAGTTTGTGTTTTCAGATTTAAAGAATTTTAAATCCTTTACTTTATTAAATGGTTTATTACTTTAATAAGTTATTACTCTTCTAAGATGTTGTCCAGAGATGCATATTTTCAACAGTATACCAACAGTGTACCTTTCCTAGGCAATCAAACTTATAAATCTATTACATTTTTGAAGAAGGATATAGTGTTTATTTGTTCTAGTTTCTGAAGTGATCTTTTATTTGAATCAAATGACATAGGCCTACTTTGGTGCCTTTTATTTCTTTTTGACCAATCATTTCTGTCACTGAGTATACACAGAACATTCTACATGTCATTAGACAATAAATCTATGATGTTTTCTTTTTCAAATATTTTATACAATGACATTATATATAAATGTGTATTCTTAAATGTAAATGTTGATATATGTCAGGTTACAATGGCACAATGATTAACTAATGTACTAAAATAATGTGTAATCTATGGTAAATGTTCGTCTACAAGCTCCTTTAGCTGCAATGACTATCTTACCTTATCTAAAAAAAATTTGTATGTATTTATTTTGTATTTATTTAATTTTGTGCCCCCAGTCAGAATGATTTGGAAGCATATAGCTCTTGATCTGTTTGTCTATGTGTTCCACTTCCAGGAATTTCTCCATAGGCACATTGTTATTGCCGTTAGAACTTAGAGCATGACTGTTTTACAATACTTTGCTGTTTCTTTTAAATACTCAATATTCAGAGAATAATTGAATATTTCTTCCAGATTTTTTCTATTACATGTTTTATGTATTAAACATATACTTGTCTATTCTCATAATTTGAACTTCTGTTTATGTTGAGCAGATTGCATAACAGTTTATCTAATATTAGTAAGAGCCCTGCTTTGACATTGAGACGGATTTTGATTTACGAGTCCATTTGTCTGTCATATTCAAGTTGATATTCTTGTCAAGCATTGCCAGTAGGCATAGAGTGAATAATACTTCGCTGTCTTTGTGTCTGCTGCCTGGTACCATGGTAGAATGTTACTTATCAAGCACTGCTAGTAGACATAGAGTGAATAATACTTCACTGTCTTCATGCCTTCTGCCTGGTACCTTGGTAGAATGTTACTTATCAAGCACTGCTAGTAGACATAGAGTGAATAATACTTCACTGTCTTCATGCCTGCTGCCTGGTACCATGGTAGAATGTTACTTATCAAGCACTGCTAGTAGACATAGAGTGAATAATACTTCACTGTCTTCATGCCTGCTGCCTGGTACCAGAATGTTACTTATCAAGCACTGCTAGTAGGCATAGAGTGAATAATACTTCACTGTCTTCATGCCTTCTGCCTGGTACCATGGTAGAATGTTACTTATCAAGCACTGGTAGTAGACATAGAGTGAATAATACTTCACTGTCTTCATGCCTGCTGCCTGGTACCAGAATGTTACTTATCAAGCACAGCTAGTAGACATAGAATGATTAACACTTCACTGTCTTCATGCCTTCTGCCTGATACCATGGTAGAATGTTACTTATCAAGCACTGCTAGTAGACATAGAGTGAATAATACTTCACTGTCTTCATGCCTGTTGCCTGGTACCAGAATGTTACTTATCAAGCACTCCTAGTAGCCATAGAGTGAATAATACTTCACTGTCTTCATGACTGCTGCCTGGTACCATGGTAGAATGTTACCTATCAAGCACTGCTAGTAGGCATAGACTGAATAATACTTTGAGTGTCTTCATGCCTGCTGTGTGGTACCATGGTAGAATGTTACTTATCAAGCACTGCTAGTAGGCATAGAGTGAATAATACTTCACTGTCTTCATGTCTGCTGCCTGGTACCATGGTAGAATGTTACCTATCAAGCACTGCTAGTAGACATAGAGTGAATAATACTTCACTGCCTTTATGCCTGCTGCCTGGAACCATGGTAGAGTGTTACTTATCAAGCACAGCTAGTAGGCATAGAGTTAATAATACTTCACTGTCTTCGTGCCTTCTGCCTGGTACCATGGTAGAATGTTACTTATCAAGCACTGCTAATAGGCAAAGAGTGAATAATACTTCACTGTCTTCATGCCTTCTGCCTGGTACCATGGTAGAGTGTTGCTTATCAAGCACTACTAGTAGATATAAAGTGAAAAATACTTCACTGTGTTCATGCCTGCTGTCTGGTACCATGATGGTAGAATGTTACTTATCAAGCACTGCTAGTAGACATAGAGTGAATAATGCTTCACTGTCTTCATGCTTTCTACCTGGTACCATGGTAGAATGTTGCTTATCAAGCACTGCTAGTAGATATAAAGTGAAAAATACTTCACCGTGTTCATGCCTACTGCCTGGTACCAGAATGTTACTTATCAAGCACTGCTAGTAGGCATAGAGTGAATAATACTTCACTATCTTCATGACTGCTGCCTGGTACCAGAATGTTACTTATCAAGCACAGCTAGTAGGCATAGAGTGAATAATACTTCACTGTCTTCATGCCTGCTGTCTGGTACCATGGTAGAATGTTACTTATCAAACACTGCTAGTAGGCATAGAGTGAATAATACCTCACTGTCTTCATGCCGTCTGCCTGGTACCAAGGTGAATAATACTTCACTGTCTTCATGCCTGCTGCCTGGTACCAAAGTGAATAATACTTCACTGTCTTCATGCCTGCTGCCTGGTACCATGGTAAAGTGTTGCTTATCAAGCACTGCTAGTAGATATAAAGTGAAAAATACTTCACCCTGTTCATGACTGCTGTCTGGTACCATGGTAGAATGTTACTTATCAAGCACAGCTAGTAGGCATAGAGTGAATAATACTTCACTGTCTTCATGCCTGCTGCCTGGTACCATGGTAGAATGTTACTTATCAAGCACTGCTAGTAGACATAGAGTGAATAATACTTCACTGTCTTCATGCCTGCTGCCTGGTACCAGAATGTTACTTATCAAGCACTGCTAGTAGGCATAGAGTGAATAATACTTCACTATCTTCATGCCTTCTGCCTGGTACCATGGTAGAATGTTACTTATCAAGCACTGGTAGTAGACATAGAGTGAATAATACTTCACTGTCTTCATGCCTGCTGCCTGGTACCAGAATGTTACTTATCAAGCACAGCTAGTAGACATAGAATGATTAATACTTCACTGTCTTCATGCCTTCTGCCTGATACCATGGTAGAATGTTACTTATCAAGCACTGCTAGTAGACATAGAGTGAATAATACTTCACTGTCTTCATGCCTGCTGCCTGGTACCAGAATGTTACTTATCAAGCACTGCTAGTAGCCATAGAGTGAATAATACTTCACTGTCTTCATGACTGCTGCCTGGTACCATGGTAGAATGTTACCTATCAAGCACTGCTAGTAGGCATAGACTGAATAATACTTTGAGTGTCTTCATGCCTGCTGTGTGGTACCATGGTAGAATGTTACTTATCAAGCACTGCTAGTAGACATAGAGTGAATAATACTTCACTGTCTTCATGTCTGCTGCCTGGTACCATGGTAGAATGTTACTTATCAAGCACTGCTAGTAGGCATAGAGTTAATAATACTTCACTGTCTTCGTGCCTTCTGCCTGGTACCATGGTAGAATGTTACTTATCAAGCACTGCTAACAGGCATAGAGTTAATAATACTTCACTGTCTTCATGCCTTCTGCCTGGTACCATGGTAGAGTGTTGCTTATCAAGCACTACTAGTAGATATAAAGTGAAAAATACTTCACTGTGTTCATGCCTGCTGTCTGGTACCATGATGGTAGAATGTTACTTATCAAGCACTGCTAGTAGACATAGAGTGAATAATACTTCACTGTCTTCGTGCCTTCTGCCTGGTACCATGGTAAAATGTTATTTATCAAGCACTGCTAGTAGGCAAAGAGTTAATAATACTTCACTGTCTTCATGCCTTCTGCCTGGTACCATGGTAGAGTGTTGCTTATCAAGCACTGCTAGTAGATAGGAAGTGAAAAATACTTCTCCATGTTCATGCCTGCTGTTTGGTACCATGGTAGAATGTTACTTATCAAGCACTGCTAGTAGGCATAGAGTGAATAATACCTCACAGTCTTCATGCCTTCCGCCTGGTACCAAGGTGAATAATACTTCACTGTCTTCATGCCTGCTGCCTGGTACCATGGTAGAATGTTACTTATCAAGCACTGCTAGTAGATATAAAATGAATAATACTTCACCCTCTTCATGACTGCTGCCTGGTACCATGGTAGAATGTTACCTATCAAGCACTACTAGTAGACATAAAGTGAATAATACTTCACTGTCTTCATGCCTTCTGCCTGGTACCATGGTAAGGTGTTGCTTATCAAGCACTGCTAGAAGATATAAAGTAAAAAATACTTCAACCTGTTCATGACTGCTGCCTGGTACCATGGTAAATTGTTACCTATCAAGCACTGCTAGTAGGCATAGACTGAATAATACTTTGAGTGTCTTCATGCCTGCTGTGTGGTACCATGGTACAATGTTACTTATCAAGAACTGCTAGTAGGCATAGAGTGAATAATACTTAACTGTCTTCATGCCTTCTGCCTGGTACCATGGTAGAATGTTACTTATCAAGCACTGCTAGTAGACATAGAGTGAATAATACTTCACTGTCTTCATGCCTGCTGCCTGGTACCAGAATGTTACTTATCAAGCACTGCTAGTAGGCATAGAGTGAATAATACTTCACTGTCTTCATGACTGCTGCCTGGTACCATGGTAGAATGTTACCTATCAAGCACTGCTAGTAGGCATAGACTGAATAATACTTTGAGTGTCTTCATGCCTGCTGTGTGGTACCATGGTAGAATGTTACTTATCAAGCACTGCTAGTAGGCATAGTGTGAATAATACTTCACTGTCTTAATATCTGCTGCCTGGTACAATAGCAGAATGTTACTTATCAAGCACTGCTAGTAGACATATAGTGAATAATACTTCACTGCCTTTATGCCTGCTGCCTGGAACCATGGTAGAGTGTTACTTATCAAGCACAGCTAGTAGGCATAGAGTTAATAATACTTCACTGTCTTCATGCCTTCTGCCTGGTACCATGGTAGAGTGTTGCTTATCAAGCACTGCTAGTAGATATAAAGTGAAAAATACTTCACTGTGTTCATGCCTGCTGTCTGGTACCATGATGGTAGAATGTTACTTATCAAGCACTGCTAGTAGACATAGAGTGAATAATACTTCACTGTCTTCATGCCTTCTGCCTGGTACCATGGTAGAGTGTTGCTTATCAAGCACTGCTAGTAGATATAAAGTGAAAAAATACTTCACCGTGTTCATGCCTGCTGCCTGGTACCAGAATGTTACTTATCAAGCACAGCTAGTAGGCATAGAGTGAATAATACTTCACTGTCTTCATGCCTGCTGTCTGGTACCATGGTAGAATGTTACTTATCAAGCACTGCTAGTAGGCATAGAGTGAACAATACCTCACTGTCTTCATGCCTTCTGCCTGGTACCAAGGTGAATAATACTTCACTGTCTTCATGCCTGCTGCCTGGTACCATGGTAGAATGTTACTTATCAAGCACTGCTAGTAGATATAAAATGAAAAATACTTCCCCCTGTTCATGACTGCTGCCTGGTACCATGGTAGAATGTTACCTATCAAGCACTGCTAGTAGACATAGAGTGAATAATACTTCACTGTCTTCATGCCTGCTGCCTGGTACCATGGTAGAGTGTTGCTTATCAAGCACTGCTAGTAGATATAAAGTGAAAAATACTTCAACCTGTTCATGACTGCTGCCTGGTACCATGGTAAAATGTTACCTATCAAGCACTGTTAGTAGGCATAGAGTGAATAATACTTCACTGTCTTCATGCCTTCTGTCTGGTACCATGGTAGAGTGTTGCTTATCAAGCACTGCTAGTAGACATAGAGTGAATAATACTACACTGTCTTCATGCCTGCTGCCTGGTACCAGAATGTTACTTATCAAGCACTGCTAGTAGCCATAGAGTGAATAATACTTCACTGTCTTCATGACTGCTGCCTGGTACCATGGTAGAATGTTACCTATCAAGCACTGCTAGTAGGCATAGACTGAATAATACTTTGAGTGTCTTCATGCCTGCTGTGTGGTACCATGGTACAATGTTACTTATCAAGCACTGCTAGTAGGCATAGAGTGAATAATACTTCACTGTCTTAATGTCTGCTGCCTGGTACAATAGTAGAATGTTACTTATCAAGCACTGCTAGTAGACATATAGTGAATAATACTTCACTGCCTTTATGCCTGCTGCCTGGAACCATGGTAGAGTGTTACTTATCAAGCACAGCTAGTAGGCATAGAGTTAATAATATTTCACTATCTTCGTGCCTTCTGCCTGGTACCATGGTAGAATGTTACTTATCAAGCACTGCTAATAGGCAAAGAGTGAATAATACTTCACTGTCTTCATGCCTTCTGCCTGGTACCATGGTAGAGTGTTGCTTATCAAGCACTGCTAGAAGATATAAAGTGAAAAATACTTCACTGTGTTCATGCCTGCTGTCTGGTACCATGATGGTAGAATGTTACTTATCAAGCACTGCTAGTAGACATAGAGTGAATAATACTTCACTGTCTTCATGCCTTCTGCCTGGTACCATGGTAGAATGTTACTTATCAAGCACTGCTAGTAGGCATAGAGTGAATAATACTTCACTGTCTTCATGCCTGCTGCCTGGTACCAAGTTGAATAATACTTCACTGTCTTCAAGCCTGCTGCCTGGTACCTAGTAGAGTGTTGCTTATCAAGCACTGCTACTAGATATAAAGTGAAAAATACTTCACCCTGTTCATGACTGCTGTCTGGTACCATGGTAGAATGTTACCTATCAAGCACTGCTAGTAGGCATAGACTGAATAATACTTTCACTGTCTTCATGCCTGCTGTGTGGTACCATGGTAGAATGTTACCTATCAAGCACTGCTAGTAGACATAGAGTGAATAATACTTCACTGTCTTCATGCCTGCTGCCTGGTACCATGGTAGAGTGTTGCTTATCAAGCACTGCTAGTAGATATAAAGTGAAAAATACTTCAACCTGTTCATGACTGCTGCCTGGTACCATGGTAAAATGTTACCTATCAAGCACTGTTAGTAGGCATAGAGTGAATAATACTTCACTGTCTTCATGCCTTCTGTCTGGTACCATGGTAGAGTGTTGCTTATCAAGCACTGCTAGTAGACATAGAGTGAATAATACTACACTGTCTTCATGCCTGCTGCCTGGTACCAGAATGTTACTTATCAAGCACTGCTAGTAGCCATAGAGTGAATAATACTTCACTGTCTTCATGACTGCTGCCTGGTACCATGGTAGAATGTTACCTATCAAGCACTGCTAGTAGGCATAGACTGAATAATACTTTGAGTGTCTTCATGCCTGCTGTGTGGTACCATGGTACAATGTTACTTATCAAGCACTGCTAGTAGGCATAGAGTGAATAATACTTCACTGTCTTAATGTCTGCTGCCTGGTACAATAGTAGAATGTTACTTATCAAGCACTGCTAGTAGACATATAGTGAATAATACTTCACTGCCTTTATGCCTGCTGCCTGGAACCATGGTAGAGTGTTACTTATCAAGCACAGCTAGTAGGCATAGAGTTAATAATACTTCACTATCTTCGTGCCTTCTGCCTGGTACCATGGTAGAATGTTACTTATCAAGCACTGCTAATAGGCAAAGAGTGAATAATACTTCACTGTCTTCATGCCTTCTGCCTGGTACCATGGTAGAGTGTTGCTTATCAAGCACTGCTAGAAGATATAAAGTGAAAAATACTTCACTGTGTTCATGCCTGCTGTCTGGTACCATGATGGTAGAATGTTACTTATCAAGCACTGCTAGTAGACATAGAGTGAATAATACTTCACTGTCTTCATGCCTTCTGCCTGGTACCATGGTAGAATGTTACTTATCAAGCACTGCTAGTAGGCATAGAGTGAATAATACTTCACTGTCTTCATGCCTGCGGCCTGGTACCAAGGTGAATAATACTTCACTGTCTTCAAGCCTGCTGCCTGGTACCTAGTAGAGTGTTGCTTATCAAGCACTGCTACTAGATATAAAGTGAAAAATACTTCACCCTGTTCATGACTGCTGTCTGGTACCATGGTAGAATGTTACCTATCAAGCACTGCTAGTAGGCATAGACTGAATAATACTTTCACTGTCTTCATGCCTGCTGTGTGGTACCATGGTAGAATGTTACCTATCAAGCACTGCTAGTAGACATAGAGTGAATAATACTTCACTGTCTTCATGCCTGCTGCCTGGTACCATGGTAGAGTGTTGCTTATCAAGCACTGCTAGTAGATATAAAGTGAAAAATACTTCAACCTGTTCATGACTGCTGCCTGGTACCATGGTAAAATGTTACCTATCAAGCACTGTTAGTAGGCATAGAGTGAATAATACTTCACTGTCTTCATGCCTTCTGTCTGGTACCATGGTAGAGTGTTGCTTATCAAGCACTGCTAGTAGACATAGAGTGAATAATACTACACTGTCTTCATGCCTGCTGCCTGGTACCAGAATGTTACTTATCAAGCACTGCTAGTAGCCATAGAGTGAATAATACTTCACTGTCTTCATGACTGCTGCCTGGTACCATGGTAGAATGTTACCTATCAAGCACTGCTAGTAGGCATAGACTGAATAATACTTTGAGTGTCTTCATGCCTGCTGTGTGGTACCATGGTACAATGTTACTTATCAAGCACTGCTAGTAGGCATAGAGTGAATAATACTTCACTGTCTTAATGTCTGCTGCCTGGTACAATAGTAGAATGTTACTTATCAAGCACTGCTAGTAGACATATAGTGAATAATACTTCACTGCCTTTATGCCTGCTGCCTGGAACCATGGTAGAGTGTTACTTATCAAGCACAGCTAGTAGGCATAGAGTTAATAATACTTCACTATCTTCGTGCCTTCTGCCTGGTACCATGGTAGAATGTTACTTATCAAGCACTGCTAATAGGCAAAGAGTGAATAATACTTCACTGTCTTCATGCCTTCTGCCTGGTACCATGGTAGAGTGTTGCTTATCAAGCACTGCTAGAAGATATAAAGTGAAAAATACTTCACTGTGTTCATGCCTGCTGTCTGGTACCATGATGGTAGAATGTTACTTATCAAGCACTGCTAGTAGACATAGAGTGAATAATACTTCACTGTCTTCATGCCTTCTGCCTGGTACCATGGTAGAATGTTACTTATCAAGCACTGCTAGTAGGCATAGAGTGAATAATACTTCACTGTCTTCATGCCTGCGGCCTGGTACCAAGGTGAATAATACTTCACTGTCTTCAAGCCTGCTGCCTGGTACCTAGTAGAGTGTTGCTTATCAAGCACTGCTACTAGATATAAAGTGAAAAATACTTCACCCTGTTCATGACTGCTGTCTGGTACCATGGTAGAATGTTACCTATCAAGCACTGCTAGTAGGCATAGACTGAATAATACTTTCACTGTCTTCATGCCTGCTGTGTGGTACCATGGTAGAATGTTACCTATCAAGCACTGCTAGTAGACATAGAGTGAATAATACTTCACTGTCTTCATGCCTGCTGCCTGGTACCATGGTAGAGTGTTGCTTATCAAGCACTGCTAGTAGATATAAAGTGAAAAATACTTCAACCTGTTCATGACTGCTGCCTGGTACCATGGTAAAATGTTACCTATCAAGCACTGTTAGTAGGCATAGAGTGAATAATACTTCACTGTCTTCATGCCTTCTGTCTGGTACCATGGTAGAGTGTTGCTTATCAAGCACTGCTAGTAGACATAGAGTGAATAATACTACACTGTCTTCATGCCTGCTGCCTGGTACCAGAATGTTACTTATCAAGCACTGCTAGTAGCCATAGAGTGAATAATACTTCACTGTCTTCATGACTGCTGCCTGGTACCATGGTAGAATGTTACCTATCAAGCACTGCTAGTAGGCATAGACTGAATAATACTTTGAGTGTCTTCATGCCTGCTGTGTGGTACCATGGTACAATGTTACTTATCAAGCACTGCTAGTAGGCATAGAGTGAATAATACTTCACTGTCTTAATGTCTGCTGCCTGGTACAATAGTAGAATGTTACTTATCAAGCACTGCTAGTAGACATATAGTGAATAATACTTCACTGCCTTTATGCCTGCTGCCTGGAACCATGGTAGAGTGTTACTTATCAAGCACAGCTAGTAGGCATAGAGTTAATAATACTTCACTGTCTTCGTGCCTTCTGCCTGGTACCATGGTAGAATGTTACTTATCAAGCACTGCTAATAGGCAAAGAGTGAATAATACTTCACTGTCTTCATGCCTTCTGCCTGCTACCATGCTAGAGTGTTGCTTATCAAGCACTGCTAGAAGATATAAAGTGAAAAATACTTCACTGTGTTCATGCCTGCTGTCTGGTACCATGATGGTAGAATGTTACTTATCAAGCACTGCTAGTAGACATAGAGTGAATAATACTTCACTGTCTTCATGCCTTCTGCCTGGTACCATGGTAGAATGTTACTTATCAAGCACTGCTAGTAGGCATAGAGTGAATAATACTTCACTGTCTTCATGCCTGCTGCCTGGTACCAAGGTGAATAATACTTCACTGTCTTCAAGCCTGCTGCCTGGTACCTAGTAGAGTGTTGCTTATCAAGCACTGCTACTAGATATAAAGTGAAAAATACTTCACCCTGTTCATGACTGCTGTCTGGTACCATGGTAGAATGTTACCTATCAAGCACTGCTAGTAGGCATAGACTGAATAACACTTTGAGTGTCGTCATGCCTGCTGTGTGGTACCATGGTAGAATGTTACTTATCAAGCACAGCTAGTAGGCATAGAGTGAATAATACTTCACTGTCTTCATGACTGCTGCCTGGTACCATGGTAGAATGTTACCTTTCAAACACTGCTAGTAGGCATAGACTGAATAATACTTTGAGTGTCTTCATGCCTGCTGTGTGGTACCATGCATGGTAGAATGTTACTTTTCAAGCACTGCTAGTAGGCAAAGAGTTAATAATACTTCACTGTCTTCATGCCTTCTGCCTGGTACCATGGTAGAGTGTTGCTTATCAAGCACTGCTAGTAGATATAAAGTGAAAAATACTTCACCGTGTTCATGCCTGCTGTCTGGTACCATGGTAGAATGTTACTTATCAAGCACTGCTAGTAGGCATAGAGTGAATAATACCTCACAGTTTTCATGCCTTCCGCCTGGTACCAAGGTGAATAATACTTCACTGTCTTCATGCCTGCTGCCTGGTACCATGGTAGAATGTTACTTATCAAACACTGCTAGTAGATATAAAATGAAAAATACTTCACCCTGTTCATGACTGCTGCCTGGTACCATGGTAGAATGTTACCTATCAAGCACTGCTAGTAGACATAGAGTGAATACTACTTCACTGTCTTCATGCCTGCTGCCTGGTACCATGTAGAGTGTTGCTTATCAAGCACTGCTACTAGATATAAAGTGAAAAATACTTCACCCTGTTCATGACTGCTGTCTGGTACCATGGTAGAATGTTACCTATCAAGCACTGCTAGTAGGCATAGACTGAATAATACTTTCACTGTCTTCATGCCTGCTGTGTGGTACCATGGTAGAATGTTACCTATCAAGCACTGCTAGTAGACATAGAGTGAATAATACTTCACTGTCTTCATGCCTGCTGCCTGGTACCATGGTAGAGTGTTGCTTATCAAGCACTGCTAGTAGATATAAAGTGAAAAATACTTCAACCTGTTCATGACTGCTGCCTGGTACCATGGTAAAATGTTACCTATCAAGCACTGTTAGTAGGCATAGAGTGAATAATACTTCACTGTCTTCATGCCTTCTGTCTGGTACCATGGTAGAGTGTTGCTTATCAAGCACTGCTAGTAGACATAGAGTGAATAATACTACACTGTCTTCATGCCTGCTGCCTGGTACCAGAATGTTACTTATCAAGCACTGCTAGTAGCCATAGAGTGAATAATACTTCACTGTCTTCATGACTGCTGCCTGGTACCATGGTAGAATGTTACCTATCAAGCACTGCTAGTAGGCATAGACTGAATAATACTTTGAGTGTCTTCATGCCTGCTGTGTGGTACCATGGTACAATGTTACTTATCAAGCACTGCTAGTAGGCATAGAGTGAATAATACTTCACTGTCTTAATGTCTGCTGCCTGGTACAATAGTAGAATGTTACTTATCAAGCACTGCTAGTAGACATATAGTGAATAATACTTCACTGCCTTTATGCCTGCTGCCTGGAACCATGGTAGAGTGTTACTTATCAAGCACAGCTAGTAGGCATAGAGTTAATAATACTTCACTGTCTTCGTGCCTTCTGCCTGGTACCATGGTAGAATGTTACTTATCAAGCACTGCTAATAGGCAAAGAGTGAATAATACTTCACTGTCTTCATGCCTTCTGCCTGCTACCATGGTAGAGTGTTGCTTATCAAGCACTGCTAGAAGATATAAAGTGAAAAATACTTCACTGTGTTCATGCCTGCTGTCTGGTACCATGATGGTAGAATGTTACTTATCAAGCACTGCTAGTAGACATAGAGTGAATAATACTTCACTGTCTTCATGCCTTCTGCCTGGTACCATGGTAGAATGTTACTTATCAAGCACTGCTAGTAGGCATAGAGTGAATAATACTTCACTGTCTTCATGCCTGCTGCCTGGTACCAAGGTGAATAATACTTCACTGTCTTCAAGCCTGCTGCCTGGTACCTAGTAGAGTGTTGCTTATCAAGCACTGCTACTAGATATAAAGTGAAAAATACTTCACCCTGTTCATGACTGCTGTCTGGTACCATGGTAGAATGTTACCTATCAAGCACTGCTAGTAGGCATAGACTGAATAACACTTTGAGTGTCGTCATGCCTGCTGTGTGGTACCATGGTAGAATGTTACTTATCAAGCACAGCTAGTAGGCATAGAGTGAATAATACTTCACTGTCTTCATGACTGCTGCCTGGTACCATGGTAGAATGTTACCTTTCAAACACTGCTAGTAGGCATAGACTGAATAATACTTTGAGTGTCTTCATGCCTGCTGTGTGGTACCATGCATGGTAGAATGTTACTTTTCAAGCACTGCTAGTAGGCAAAGAGTTAATAATACTTCACTGTCTTCATGCCTTCTGCCTGGTACCATGGTAGAGTGTTGCTTATCAAGCACTGCTAGTAGATATAAAGTGAAAAATACTTCACCGTGTTCATGCCTGCTGTCTGGTACCATGGTAGAATGTTACTTATCAAGCACTGCTAGTAGGCATAGAGTGAATAATACCTTACAGTCTTCATGCCTTCCGCCTGGTACCAAGGTGAATAATACTTCACTGTCTTCATGCCTGCTGCCTGGTACCATGGTAGAATGTTACTTATCAAACACTGCTAGTAGATATAAAATGAAAAATACTTCACCCTGTTCATGACTGCTGCCTGGTACCATGGTAGAATGTTACCTATCAAGCACTGCTAGTAGACATAGAGTGAATACTACTTCACTGTCTTCATGCCTGCTGCCTGGTACCATGGTAGAGTGTTGCTTATCAAGCACTGCTAGTAGATATAAAGTGAAAAATACTTCACCCTCTTCATGACTGCTGCCTGGTACCATGGTAGAATGTTACCTATCAAGCACTGCTAGTAGGCATAGACTGAATAATACTTTCACTGTCTTCATGCCTGCTGTGTGGTACCATGGTACAATGTTACTTATCAAGCACTGCTAGTAGGCATAGAGTGAATAATACTTCACTGTCTTCATGACTGCTGCCTGGTACCATGGTAGAATGTTACCTATCAAGCACTACTAGTAGGCATAGACTGAATAATACTTTCACTGTCTTCATGCCTGCTGTGTGGTACCATGGTAGAATGTTACTTATCAAGCACTGCTAGTAGGCATAGAGTGAATAATACTTCACTGTCTTCATGACTGCTGCCTGGTACCATGGTAGAATGTTACCTATCAAGCAGTGCTAGTAGGCATAGACTGAATAATACTTTGAGTGTCTTCATGCCTGCTGTGTGGTACCATGGTAGAATGTTACTCTTCAAGCACTCCTAGTAGGCATAGAGTGAATAATACTTCACTGTCTTCATGCCTGCTGCCTGGTACCATGGTAGAATGTTATTTATCAAGTACTGCTAGTAGACATAGAGTGAATAATACTTCACTGTCTTCATGCCTTCTGCCTGGTACCATGGTAGAGTGTTGCTTATCAAGCACTGCTAGTAGATATAAAGTGAAAAATACTTCACCGTGTTCATGCCTGCTGCCTGGTACCAGAATGTTACTTATCAAGCACTGCTAGTAGGCATAGAGTGAATAATACTTCACTGTCTTCATGACTGCTGCCTGGTACCAGAATGTTACTTATCAAGCACTGCTAGTAGGCATAGAATGAATAATACTTCCCTGTCTTAATGTCTGCTGCCTTGTACAATAATAGAATGTTACTTATCAAGCACTGCTAGTGGACATATAGTGAATAATACTTCACTGCCTTTATGCCTGCTGCCTGGAACCATGTTAGAGTGTTACTTATCAAGCACAGCTAGTAGGCATAGAGTTAATAATACTTCACTGTCTTCGTGCCTTTTGCCTGGTACCATGGTAGAATGTTACTTATCAAGCACTGCTAATAGGCAAAGAGTGAATAATACTTCACTGTCTTCATGCCTTCTGCCTGGTACCATGGTAGAGTGTTGCTTATCAAGCACTGCTAGTAGATATAAAGTGAAAAATACTTCACTGTGTTCATGCCTGCTGTCTGGTACCATGATGGTAGAATGTTACTTATCAAGCACTGCTAGTAGACATAGAGTGAATAATACTTCACTGTCTTCATGACTGCTGCCTGGTACCATGGTAGAATGTTACCTATCAAGCACTGCTAGTAGGCATAGACTGAATAATACTTTGAGTGTCTTCATGCCTGCTGTGTGGTACCATGGTAGAATGTTACTCTTCAAGCACTCCTAGTAGGCATAGAGTGAATAATACTTCACTGTCTTCATGCCTGCTGCCTGGTACCATGGTAGAATGTTATTTATCAAGTACTGCTAGTAGACATAGAGTGAATAATACTTCACTGTCTTCATGCCTTCTGCCTGGTACCATGGTAGAGTGTTGCTTATCAAGCACTGCTAGTAGATATAAAGTGAAAAATACTTCACCGTGTTCATGCCTGCTGCCTGGTACCAGAATGTTACTTATCAAGCACTGCTAGTAGGCATAGAGTGAATAATACTTCACTGTCTTCATGAAGGCTGCCTGGTACCAGAATGTTACTTATCAAGCACAGCTAGTAGGCATAGAGTGAATAATACTTCATTGTCTTCATGCCTGCTGTCTGGTACCATGGTAGAATGTTACTTATCAAGCACTGCTAGTGGGCATAGAATGAATAATACCTCACTGTCTTCATGACTGCTGCCTGGTACCATGGTAGAATGTTACCTATCAAGCACTGCTAGTAGGCATAGACTTAATAATACTTTGAGTGCCATCATGCCTGCTGTGTGGTACCATGGTAGAATGTTACTTATCAAGCACAGCTAGTAGGCATAGAGTGCATAATACTTCACTGTCTTCATGACTGCTGCCTGGTACCATGGTAGAATGTTACCTATCAAGCACTGCTAGTAGGCATAGACTGAATAATACTTTGAGTGTCTTCATGCCTGCTGTGTGGTACCATGGTAGAATGTTACTTTTCAAGCCCTGCTAGTAGGCATAGAGTGAATAATACTTCACTTCCCTTATGCCTTCTGCCTGGAACCATGGTAGAATGTTATTTATCAAGCACTGCTAGTAGACATAGAGTGAATAATACTTCACTGTCTTCATGTCTGCTGCCTGGTACCATGGTAGAATGTTACTTATCAAGCACTGCTAGTAGGCAAAGAGTTAATAATACTTCAGTGTCTTCATGCCTTCTGCCTGGTACCAAAGTAGAGTGTTGCTTATCAAGCACTGCTAGTAGATATAAAGTGAAGAATTCTTCACCGTGTTCATGCCTGCTGTCTGGTACCATGGTAGAATGTTACTTATCAAGCACTGCTAGTAGGCATAGACTGAATAATACCTCACAGTTTTCATGCCTTCCGCCTGGTACCAAGGTGAATAATACTTCACTGTCTTCATGACTGCTGTCTGGTACCATGGTAGAATGTTATCTATCAAGCACTGCTAGTAGGCATAGACTGAATAATACTTTGAGTGTCTTCATGCCTGCTGTGTGGTACCATGGTAGAATGTTACTTATCAAGTACTGCTAGTAGGCATAGAGTGAATAATACTTCACTGTCTTCATGACTGCTGCCTGGTACCATGGTAGAATGTTACCTATCAAGCTCTGCTAGTAGGCATAGACTGAATAATACTTTGAGTGTCTTCATGCCTGCTGTGTGGTACCATGGTAGAATGTTACTTTTCAAGCACTGCTAGTAGGCATAGAGTGAATAATACTTCACTGCCTTCGTGCCTTCTGTCTGGTAAAATGGTAGAATGTTATTTATCAAGCACTGCTAGTAGACATAGAGTGAATAATACTTCACTGTCTTCGTGCCTTCTGTCTGGTACCATGGTAGAATGTTACTTATCAATAATACTTCACTGTCTTCTTGCCTGCTGCCAGGAACCATGGTAGAATGTTACTAATCAAGCATAGCTAGTAGACATAGAGTTAATAATACTTCACTGTCTTCATGCCTGCTGCACAGTACCATAGTAGAATGTTACTTGTCAAGCACTGCTAGTAGACATATAGGGAATAATACTTCACTGTTTTCACGCCTTCTGCCTGGTACCATGGTAGAGTGTTGCTTCTCAAGCACTACTAGTAGATATAAAGTGAAAAATACTTCACCGTGTTCATGCCTGCTGTCTGGTACCATGGTGGAATGTTACTTATCAAGCACTGCTAGTAGGCATAGAGTGAATAGTACCTCACAGTCCTCATGCCTTCCGCCTGGTACCAAGGTGAATAATACTTCACTGTCTTTATGCCTGCTGCCTGGTACCATGGAAGAATGTTACTTATCAAGCACTGCTAGTAGACATAGAGTGAATAATACTTCACTGTCTTTGTGTCTGCTGCCTGGTACCATGGTAGAATGTTACTTATCAAGCACTGCTAGTAGACATAGAGTGAATAATACTTCACTGTCTTCTTGTCTGCTGCCTGGTACCAGAATGTTACTTATCAAGCACTGCTAGTAGACATAGAGTTAATAATACTTCACTGTCGTCATACCTGCTGCACAGTGCCATGGTAGAATGTTACTTGTCAAGCACTGCTAGTAGACATATAGGGAATAATACTTCACTGTCTTCATGCCTGCTGCCTGGTACCATGGTAGAATGTTACTAATCAAGCATAGGTAGTAGACATAGAGTTAATAATACTTCACTGTCTTCATGCCTGCTGCACAGTACTCTGGTAGAATGTTACTTGTCAAACACTGCTAGTAGACATATAGGGAATAATACTTCACTGTCTTCATGCCTGCTGCCTGGTACCAGAATGTTACTTATCAAGCACTGCTAGTAGGCATAGAGTGAATAATACTTCACTGTCTTCATGCCTTCTGCCTGGTACCATGGTAGAGTGTTACTTATAAAGCACAGCTAGTAGGCATAGAGTTATATTAATACTTCACTGTCTTCATGTCTGCTGCCTGGTACCATGGTAGAATGTTACTTATCAAGCACAGCTAGTAGGCATATAGTGAATAATACTTCACTGTCTTTATGCCTTCCACCTGGTACCAAGGTGAATAATACTTCACTGTCTTCATGCCTGCTGTCTGATACCATGGTAGAATGTTACTTATCAAGCACTGCTAGTAGGCATAGAGTGAATAATACTTCATTGTCTTCATGTCTGCTGCCTGGTACCATGGTAGAATGTTACTTATCAAGCACTGCTAGTAGGCATATAGTGAATAATACTTCACTGTCTTCATGTCTGCTGCCTGGTACCATGGTAGAATGTTACTTATCAAGCACAGCTAGTAGGCATATAGTGAATAATACTTCACTGTCTTTATGCCTTCCACCTGGTACCAAGGTGAATAATACTTCACTGTCTTCATGCCTGCTGTCTGATACCATGGTAGAGTGTTACTTATCAAGCACTGCTAGTAGGCATAGAGTGAATAATGCTTCACTGTCTTCATATCTGCTGCCTGGTACCATGGTAGAATGTTACTTATCAAGCACAGCTAGTAGGCATATAGTGAATAATACTTCACTGTCTTTATGCCTTCCACCTGGTACCAAGGTGAATAATACTTCACTGTCTTCATGCCTGCTGTCTGATACCATGGTAGAATGTTACTTATCAAGCACTGCTAGTAGGCATAGAGTGAATAATACTTCACTGTCTTCATGTTTGCTGTCTGGTACCATGTTACTAATCAAGCACAGCTAGTAGGCATAGAGTTAATAATACTTCACTGCCTTTATACCTGCTGTACCATGGTAGAATGTAACTTGTCAAGCACTGCTAGTAGACATATAGGGAATGATACTTCACTGTCTTCATACATCATGCCTGGTACCATGGTAGAATGGTACTATTCAAGCATAGCTAGTAGACATATAGTTAATAAAACTTCACTGTTTTCATGCCTTCTGCCTGGTACCATGGTAGAATGTTACTAATCAAGCACTGCTAGTAGGCATAGAGTGAATAATACTTCACTGTCTTCATGCCTGCTGCCTGGTACCATGGTAGAGTGTTGCTTATCAATCACTGCTAGTAGATATAAAGTGAAAAATACTTCACTGTGTTCATGTCTGCTGCCTGGTACCAGAATGTTACTTATCAAGCACTGCTAGTAGACATAGAGTTAATAATACTTCACTGTCTTCATGCCTGCTGCACAGTACCATGGTAGAATGTTACTTGTCAAGCACTGCTAGTAGACATAAAGTGAATAATACTTCAATGTTTTTATGCCTTCTGCCTGGTACCATTGTAGAATGTTACTTATCAATAATACTTCACTGTCTTCTTGTCGGCTGCGTAGTACCATGATAGAATGTTACTAATCAAGCACAGCTAGTAGGCATAAAGTGAATAATACTTCACTGTCTTCTTGCCTGCTGCGTAGTACCATGATAGAATGTTACTAATCAAGCACAGCTAGTAGGCATAGAGTTAATAATACTTCACTGTCTTCATGCCTGCTGCCTGTTACCATGGTAGAATGTTACTTATCAAGCACAGCTAGTAGGCATAGAGTGAATAATACTTCATTGTCTTCATGTCTGCTGCCTGGTACCATGGTAGAATGTTACTTATCAAGCACTGCTAGTAGGCATATAGTGAATAATACTTCACTGTCTTCATGTCTGCTGCCTGGTACCATGGTAGAATGTTACTTATCAAGCACAGCTAGTAGGCATATAGTGAATAATACTTCACTGTCTTTATGCCTTCCACCTGGTACCAAGGTGAATAATACTTCACTGTCTTCATGCCTGCTGTCTGATACCATGGTAGAGTGTTACTTATCAAGCACTGCTAGTAGGCATAGAGTGAATAATGCTTCACTGTCTTCATGTCTGCTGCCTGGTACCATGGTAGAATGTTACTTATCAAGCACAGCTAGTAGGCATATAGTGAATAATACTTCACTGTCTTTATGCCTTCCACCTGGTACCAAGGTGAATAATACTTCACTGTCTTCATGTCTGCTGTCTGATACCATGGTAGAATGTTACTTATCAAGCACTGCTAGTAGGCATAGAGTGAATAATACTTCACTGTCTTCATGTTTGCTGTCTGGTACCATGTTACTAATCAAGCACAGCTAGTAGGCATAGAGTTAATAATACTTCACTGCCTTTATACCTGCTGTACCATGGTAGAATGTAACTTGTCAAGCACTGCTAGTAGACATATAGGGAATGATACTTCACTGTCTTCATACATCATGCCTGGTACCATGGTAGAATGGTACTATTCAAGCATAGCTAGTAGACATAGAGTTAATAAAACTTCACTGTTTTCATGCCTTCTGCCTGGTACCATGGTAGAATGTTACTAATCAAGCACTGCTAGTAGGCATAGAGTGAATAATACTTCACTGTCTTCATGCCTGCTGCCTGGTACCATGGTAGAGTGTTGCTTATCAATCACTGCTAGTAGATATAAAGTGAAAAATACTTCACTGTGTTCATGTCTGCTGCCTGGTACCAGAATGTTACTTATCAAGCACTGCTAGTAGACATAGAGTTAATAATACTTCACTGTCTTCATGCCTGCTGCACAGTACCATGGTAGAATGTTACTTGTCAAGCACTGCTAGTAGACATAAAGTGAATAATACTTCAATGTTTTTATGCCTTCTGCCTGGTACCATTGTAGAATGTTACTTATCAATAATACTTCACTGTCTTCTTGTCGGCTGCGTAGTACCATGATAGAATGTTACTAATCAAGCACAGCTAGTAGGCATAAAGTGAATAATACTTCACTGTCTTCTTGCCTGCTGCGTAGTACCATGATAGAATGTTACTAATCAAGCACAGCTAGTAGGCATAGAGTTAATAATACTTCACTGTCTTCATGCCTGCTGCCTGTTACCATGGTAGAATGTTACTTATCAAGCACAGCTAGTAGGCATAGAGTTAATAATACTTCACTGTCTTCATGTCTGCTGCCTGGTACCATGGTAGAATGTTACCTATCAAGCACTGCTAGTAGGCATAGAGTTAATAGGTTCATCTTGGGATGCTGACTTAAGCGCATGCATCATATGATGCATCTGAATTATATTTTCCGCTTGAGTGACTTGGATCACTTCAAGATTACAATGCTCTATAGAACTTAATTCCTACTATTCTTTTTTGCTTTATAATATATCAAGAATGTGCTAATATATCAAAAGACTAAGCTAATATAGCACAAGACTATGCTAATCCCGAGACTAAGCTAATATGTCACAAAATTACACTAACATATCACAAAATTACACTAATATATCACAAAACTAAGCTAATATAGCTCAAGACTATGCTAATATATCACAAAACTACACTAATATAGCACAAGACTACACTGATATTTTTCTGCTGCCTGGTACCATGGTGAATAATACTTCACTGTCTTCATGCCTGCTGCTTGGTACTATAGTAGAATGGTATTCTCAAAATAAGAGAACTGGGATGTAATTGTTATATTCGAGATCCAAGTCTGTCTGCTTTTATTGGATGTTGTAACTAGTCTTTGAATGTGATCAACTGTTTATCATAAAACCCTTTGCAAGGTAGATATCATCAAGAGTCTGTACTGCTTCACACAAGTTTGCTGCATGGGCCAATTTTTCTATCTAAGTAGATATTCACACATTTTAAGTAGAAGAGCACTGAAATGTTTTAGTACATGTACAAAAATACAATTGGAACATTTTTAACTCGCCTCAAGGAAGTTGCGATGAGCTTAAGCTACTGGTATACCCCCTGCTGCCTGGCATCCAGTTAAATAGTTTGGAGTAACTCGGTACATGTATTTGTAAAAATATAGATGCTACAGTTACCAAACTTGCACCTTAGGTTCATCTTTGAATGCTGACTTGTACACATGCATCCGGTGACCCGGTTAAGTAGTTTCGGGTAATTCAGTACTTGAGAAAGTATAGATGTTACTTTTACCAAACTTGAACCATATATTCATCTTAGGATGCTGACTTACTGGTACCAGTAAACACATGCATCATATGATACATCTGAACTATACATTTTCCACTCGAGTGATGCAGTTAAGTAGTTTTAGATAACTCGATCAGTTTTGGAGAAAGTATAGGTGCTATACAGTTAGCAAACACCTTAGGTTCATCTTGGGATGCTGACTTAAGCGCATGCATCATATGATGCATCTGACCTATATCTTCCGCTTGAGTGACTTGGATCACTTCAAGATTACAATGCTCTATAGAACTTAATTCCTACTATTCTTTTTTGCTTTATAATATATCAAGACTGTGCTAATATATCAAAAGACTAAGCTAATATAGCACAAGACTATGCTAATCCCGAGACTAAGCTAATATGTCACAAAATTACACTAACATATCACAAGATTACACTAATATATCACAAAACTAAGCTAAAATAGCTCAAGACTATGCTAATATATCACAAAACTACACTAATATAGCACATGACTACACTAATATAGCACAAGACTACACTAATATAGCACAAGACTACACTAATATAGCACAAGACTACACTAATATAGCTCAAGGCTATGCTAATAGGGCACTAGACTACACTAATATAGCTCAAGGCTATGCTAATAAAGTGCAAGACTACACTAATATAGCGCAAGACTACACTAATATATCACAAGACTACACTAATATAGCTCAAGGCTATGCTAATATAGCACAAGACAACACTAATATAGTACAAGACTACACTAATATAGTACAAGACTACACTAATATATCACAAGACTACACTAATATAGCTCAAGGCTATGCTAATATAGCACAAGACTACACTAATATAGTACAAGACTACACTAATATATCACAAGACTACACTAATATAGCTCAAGGTTATGCTTATATAGTGCAAGACTACACTAATATACCATAATACAAGACTACTCTAATATAGCCCAAGGCTATGCTAATATAGCACAAGACTACACTAATATAGTGCAAGACTACACTAATATAGCTCAAGGTTATGCTAATATGGCACAAGACTACACTTATGTAGCACAAGACTATGCTAATGTAGCACATGACTACACTGATATAGCACAAGACTACACTAATATAGCACAAGACTACACTAATATAGCACAAGACTACACTTATACAGCACATGACTACACTGATATAGCACAAGACTACACTAATATAGTACAAGACTACACTAATATAGCACAAGACTATGCTTATACAGCACAAGACTACACTAATGATAGCACAAAGCTACACTAATATAGCACAAGACTACACTTATATAGCACAAGACTATGCTAATGCTAAAGTATCACGAGACTACTTTAATATATCACTTTACTTTCAATAATGTGTGCTAAAATAAGTACACATACAGTGATATCATAAGAGTTAGACCAAATTTGGTTGCAAAGTTATGAATAGTGGAATATCCCTTATTATGTTACTTATCAATGTCAGAATGAGAATGTTTGTTGATTTAAATTGATTCTGAAACCAAAAGTTAAGGTCATGACATCTGAATTTAGAGTTAAAATTTGGAACCATGATTTTCAAATGAAAACTCACTATCAAGTTCTATGTTTGGATTGAAACTAAATGTGGATATATTCTTAGTTATGAAAGGAGAAAGATTCCTGTTGATTATGAAGTCTAAACTTTAAAGTTCAAGGTCAGAGTTCAAAATGATAAATGTAAGTTTAAAAGAGAAAAACAAGTATTAAGCTTCGCAAAACATGAAAATAATTCGGCAGGGCATTTGTTTGACAAATACAAACATTTCCTACTTCTCTGATACATTCATACATTTGAAAGACAGTTGGTATCTGACTGCTGTGGTAAATTACAGATCGAGTTCGAGTTTAGACATGATTGGCCTTCGGCTAGAAAACTGCTGGGACCAGCGGGGGAACTGTATTTCTTCAGCAATACTATCAGAATGAGAATGTTTGTTGATTTCGAAAACCATAATGATTAATGAATTTAAGTCATGCCAAAGTTTCATTACCTTGATCTTGAACTTGTATGTTCAAAATGTTCTGGGCCCGATATACTCTGATATATATAAGTTAAACTTCCAATCAAGCCATTATTCATTCATATTGAACATTTTGGTGGGAGAAAGTAGGAATTCAAAACTTTTGATCATACACGGAATTCGTTGTTAAGAGTTGAATGATTATTTAAACCGCCAAAATGGACAAAACTGAAGTCAGAGCAGTAATTAAGTATCTACATTGTATGTAAGAGTGGATGAATCCCAAGGAAATTCATGAAGACTTCATGAAAACCCTTGGGAAGGGGTTTCCTTCTTATTGTATTGTTTAAAATCAAAGGACTCAAAAGTCCTGAGAGTCGGCTTTGCTGATTTTAAGTATGTAATCATTTTACCATTTTAGTGGCAGATTCAGGATTTCAGGAAAAATTAGGTCTTTGTTGCAACTACATCGTCATTATACCTATGTACAAAATGCTAATAAAATTTGCTCTCTTCATCATACTATCTTACGGCAAAGAGTTTGCAATTCCTTGTATCCGAAATGAACGTGCAATCGACAACTTCATGGCAACAAGTTTTACTGCATTGTTGTCACGAGTCGAAGCTGAGCCAAGGAACGACATTCCTTCAAGTGGGACATTAAATAACCATCTTATTCACGATTCTCATAATGTTTTAACATAATTTATACTTAGAAACATACAACATTTACCTAAATATTTATATTGCATTTTCATTATCTGAGGAAATGCGGGAAGATCGATCTTTAAATTTGTCATATATGTGAAAAAGAACTAAAGTTCCAGAACATGTTGGGGAAAACTTTAATTGAAATATCTCGATAAAAACAAGCGATACAAGATCAAGACAAATGCTTTGTCCGGAGAATTACACAATCGAGTACATCCGACGGTGTCGGTGGTAAACACATCGTAAAGTAGTCACAACTACATATTATTACGCGAAATTTGAAAACATTATTGCAACTCCTTTTTCGAGTTATTGAAACTAGTTTATGTTTAGCTTAAATCAACTGAGCTAAAGGTACATTGTGATGATCAAGAATTTTTAAGACTACATCAGTAATTTTTCGGCACTTTATTTTTCAGCGGCGTATAGTAAGCTCTATATCGGTAGTGAAAGTTATAACCCCTGAAATGAAAGTGATTGCAATGAGTGCGGCTTCACCGAAGCCGACTCAAAAATGGGCTGCTGAATATAGAAGGGTGAAGGAGGCCACTGAAGATGATAAACTGTCTGGACATCCGAAAGTTGCTACCACAGACGAAAACGTTGAAAGAGTGCACACTTTTGTCATACGTAACAGAAGCCGAAACTTCTGAGATATAACCAGAGAAGTTGACATTAGTTATGGGACTGTTTAACCGTTTAACCGACATCTTAGACATGTCTAAGATTTCGGCTTACTAGGTCCCTGGAATGTTGACTGAAGATAAAAAGAGAAATAGATAAGATGTCTCTTTGCATCTTTGTCTCGTGGTGAGGATGATCCTGAGGATTTTTTTTTCGGTAGAATTGTCACTCAGGTTAAAAATGGAGTTCACCAATTTGATCCTGAATCTGAAAAACAAAACATGCAAAAGATTTACCCTGACTCATCCCTTCTAATTCAAGAGAGTTTCCTCAACTTCGAATTTCCTGAACTCTATTGGGGCAAACAGGGAATAACCATGATTGAT
This sequence comes from Pteria penguin, assembly GCA_035048485.1. NCBI lineage: Eukaryota > Metazoa > Mollusca > Bivalvia > Pterioida > Pteriidae > Pteria > Pteria penguin. Next base: position 88,547,747 of record CM068580.1, read on the forward strand.
TTTCTTTAGGAAGTGTGCACAGTAAATGGTGCACATAAGTCAAAGAGACGTGCCATGCAGGAGAGTGTTGGAAAGAGATGAAAGCTAACGACAGGCGTTCAGCTCTTGCAGGATAATGCACACGCTCACATTTCCCGGGTTACAATGACGGTAGCGACGGATGCAGCTTCGAGGTCTCCTTATACCCCATTTTCTCCAGGTATATTTTGATTTCTGTCTGTTTTCAAAACCAAACTCTTACCTACATGGCCGGTAAGAATTTTGGTAGCGATGTGGTTGACATGGGCACAGTATAAGAATATTTATGGCATCAGAATAAAGTATTCTATTTTGAAGGAATTAAGAAATAAGAACAGAGGTGGAGAAAGTGCGCTGAGATAAACAGAAAATGGAAAATATTCATTCAGTTCTGGGTAATCTTAAGTACATTGGACTGAGAACTTTTTTATCATACCTCGGATCTCTTGATTTTGCGCTTTTTAGCTCACCTGAGCGTAGCTCAAGTGAGCTATTGTCATAGTGCAGCGTCCGTCGTCCGTCGTCCGTCCGTCGTCCGTCGTTAACTTTTCTACATTTTCGACTTCTTCTCCAGAACCGCTGCACAGAATTTCACCAAACTCCATAGGAAGTAAGTACTCAAGGTCCTCTACCAAGTTTGTGTTTTTTATGCCGATCCGTGATCCAAGATGGCCGCCATTGGCTCTGATTGGTTGACACATTTTCGACTTCTCCTCCAAAACTGCTGCACAGAATTTCACCAAACTTCATAGGAAGTAAGTACTCAAGGTCCTCTACCAAGTTTGAGTTTTTTATGCCGATCCCTGATCCAAGATGGCCGCCATTGGCTCTGATTGGTTGACACATTTTCGACATCTCCTCCAGAACTGCTACACAGAATTTCACCAAAGTTCATAGGAAGTAAGTACTCAAGGTTATCTACCAAGTTTGTGTTTTTTATGCCGATCCGTGATCCAAGACGGCCGCCATTGGCTCTGATTGGTTGACACATTTTCGACTTCTTCTCCAGAACTGCTGCACAGAATTTCACCAAACTTCATAGGAAGTAAGTACTTAAGGTCCTCTACCAAGTTTGTGTTTTTTATGCCGATCCGGGATACAAGATGGCCGCCATTGACTCTGATTGGTTGACACATTTTCAACTTCTTCTCCAGAACAACTGCACAAAATTTCACCAAACTGCATAGAAAGTAAGTACTCAAGGTCCTCTACCAAGTATAGGTTTTTCATGCCGATCCGTAATCCAAGATGGCCGCCATTGGCTTTGTTTGATTGACACATTTTCATCTTCCTCTCCAGAACCCCTGCACAGAATTTCTTGCTTGCTTGTAAATATGCACTTTGTGCTCAGGTGAGCGATATAGGCCCACTTGAGCCTCTTGTTTCTGTTACACATAACTACCTCCATGTAATGTCATGCAGTAGTCACATTTGGGAAGTAATGTTATTCCAGCATTCGAGACAATTGTTCTAGAACTTAAGGTCTTCATTTTATGTAAGCTCAGTCATGAGGGAAGTGTTAAGATACATTCAATAGCTCTCATATAGTAACCAAAAGTTCCCGTGAAAATCATGTCTGCAATGAAAATAGAATGACCTTAACCACATGATACCCCTGAACTTACATTTATTAATTTTACAATACCTGACAGAGGAAAACGCAATGTCCTTTACTCATATTTCCATTATCCACTTGTCTTAGAGGTGAAAAATGTGAGCTTCCGCACCATGATATGAAACACTGTGTATGTCCCATTTACATTCTAATAATTAATACTTGATTCCCATATTTTACTTTATATACCCGATAATCTTTCCATCAGGAAGTTAATGTTTGGATTATTTTACCACAAAGGATGACGTGGGGATGAACGTCCGTATGTCATTTGTCAGGTACCTACTGAGATATACGAAATATCCAGTGCATCAACACTATGTAATATGTAGAACATTATCATCCGAACGTAAAATCGGTGTGCTGAGTTTATTAGTTCATCGTTTGACAAAGTATAATTCTACAAAAAGGGCCGTTGAAATTCAGTTTAAGTTAATCATAAAACTACTGTCTTTGTCATCTATATTACTATTTTTTCATGTTTCTAAATTGAAACCTATCAGTCAATCGGATTCATTTTGTCATAAGTGATGGTATCAAATTTGCAAATGATAACAATTGGTCACATTTTCCGTAAAATATTTGAAGATTTTGTTGTCTCATGTCGTTTTGCAGGAACAGTGTTGATTTTGCCAACCAACTAGATCAGTTCTGTAGTGATTGTGAAAGAGTCTGAACAATAGACTGGCAATGCCTATCTAGATCCAGAGACGCCTCTGCTAGATCGCGTAACGATAGCAAGCAAGAGCAAGTAATTCCAGTCTATCTGTACAAGCTATGACAAAGAACGATAACTCTGTAGGAAAACAGTTTTCAAAATGGGCGTATCTAATTGAAGACCTACGGGTAATTGAAGACCTACAGAAGACCTACGGAAGACCTACATTTATCTAGACATCATTATTAAAAACCAATTTAATAAACATGTTTATCATGCTATAAAAGTGTATATTTCACAAAAAATTATATAACTTTGTGTTCTTATAGCATGTTATAAATCAGATATTAAATGTGTAAGTCTTCTGTGGATCAAAATGACCGCCATTACAGCTGTATACTCAAGTGTACTTTAAACATACAACGCAGTAGTCAGAACATATCTGATCTTATTTCTTTATATATTAAAGCAAAAATATCCGCTCCTCTACGATACCACATTTCATAAATGGCAATGAATTTTTAATTACTCCATACAATAGTAATGGCAACCATTTCAATCGAAAGAAGACCTACAAAACATTTTGGTCAAAAATGCAGTATAAATAATCACTATTACAGAACTAAATATCTATATTGTCTTTTTTAATAATAAGGAACACATTTCTAATAACAGTTTCTAATAATAATGTCTAGATAAATGTAGGTCTTCCGTAGGTCTTCAATTTCCCGTAGGTCTTCAATTAGGTACACCGTTCAATGCCGTGTCTTAGAAATGCTAGCGGATTTCTCATCTTTGGTGGTTAATTTCCATCGTAAATAATAAATAAATAAATAAATAAATATGTGTGTATGTGTGTGGGGGGTTTTTTTTGTAAAAGGGGGAGGGGGAGGAATGTTGGGGTGGGGTCATTTTTATTCTTTCTTGCTGAATTGTAATAAAGGAAAATCCTATTCAAAGTGAATGTTGCCTATTACGAATAGACAATTTCTCATATGTGCCAAAGATTTTTATGTACGGTTACAGTCGTCAACTATATGGTTTCAATTACCTATCGACAAGTTTCCATGTACATGCATATGTCTTCAGAAATTTAAAAATCATTTCGATTTTCCTGCGGACGGATTAGGTGTTGATAACTGTTAAAAGTCAATTAGGCCTACCTGGTACAAGTTAACACCTGCAAATCACAAAAATTTCAAAGTGAATTCCTGGTGATCAGACTTCTATAACAATGGTGAATCCCCCTCGCTAATTGTGAACAATATCGTTACCTTGAAGTCTGTATGAAATACATTGAAAATTTGAAGTATTTATTAAAACATTGGTCAGCAGATAGCAGAACAAAGAAACCTATTTTAATTAAATAATAATTAAGAAAAACAAACAATCCAGAATGACAAACCCTGAATAAATGAGAATAGGAACAAAAATCTTACTTCCAGGATCAGCTTAATCTGAAATAAGAATTAATAAATAGGATAATAATACAAACTTTTCATATACCAATGTACGAGCATTGATATCAGGTCTGTCCCTCAGTATCGGTGTCTGAAAAAGAAATCTGTGAAGACATTTATTATGTATACACGTGCAGTAGACACAATGAGGGCTATTCTCAGGCGTAGAATGCCAGTGGGCCGATTGGGTCGAATGCCTTCTTTGCTAGGCACCATCCAAGAGCGATGATACTCGGCGTGTGTGTGTGTGTGTGTGTGTGTGTGTGTGTGTGTGTGTGTGTGTAGGTGTGTGTGTGTATTTGGGGGTTTTTTTTGTTTTTTGTTTTTGTTTTGATTTTTTGTTTTGTTTTGGGGGTTTCTTTTTTTTTTTTTTTTTTTTAGTTTTTGTTTTGTATTTATTTTAGTTGTAAAGTATGACAGAATTGTTAAAAAACGCGACTCTATTAAATTATACATCAAATATGAAAACTGTCCCCGATGCCCCACGGTTTTCATTGTTTACACCACACAGTTTTGAGGAAGACAGTACTTATAAAACTGTTGGACATATCTTTTTGGTTTATATAGTGTGCAGATATACCTTTATGCGATATCCCTTTGTTGTTCTTTGAACACCTCGCCTATTATCACGTTTACTGCGGCGCTCTAACAATGAACAACATCAACAAAAAACCCCAAACAAACAAAAAACAAACAAAAAAAAAAAACCCAAAAAAACCAACATGTAGACACATTTGCGTTTCCTCCAAATCAGTTCAAATCGATCAGAAAATTTTGCGTCACAAGATATCTTGATGAGTTAAATATCTACATTTCTGTCATGTTTTAGTACCAGAGACATATATATGATATACAGACCCTTGTCGGTGCCTATAAGGTTTTGCATCTAACATTTTATGAAATGATAAGAAGTCCTCCGATGGGAAATGTAAATTAAATACAATGTACCAGGTAAGTAAAAAGAAAAACTTGATGTCCACAGGTGGAAACAAATCATTATTTTTATTATTATCATTAAATTGTTATTTTTGTTTCCACTTAATATAGGTCAAGTGGCCGAATTCGAAATTTGTGGACATTGAGTGTTTCTTGTTGATAATTTAATTAAAATAAGTTATGTTTCTAGTAATGCATTTAACTGATTTTCTACAGACCTTTGTGAGACTGTTGAGTATGGAGAAACCATCACTTTCCCCAAACTATCACGTAGGTCACTGAAGCATACAAACGAACGTCTGGGAAGTTTGCACTGTTAAAAAATGCCGCAAGACACAATATTGAGTTCACAATTTATTATTTTCACCTTTTATATCAGTCCCCTATTTAATGGGGTTCGCCGCCTGTTATCATCCGTTAGGCGGCGCCTGTGTACTTTGAATTAGAAATGTCGATTTGAGTTGGCAACCTTATAACGTCACAGTAACGTACCATTGTTCTTTACGTCATTTTTGTTGCATTTCCTCCCTAAATATCAGGACCGCAGTAATGGGGGGCGAACCCCATTTGAAAGTGTCTTCATACTCGTATATAAACAATTTATTACTTTTCTTGATGTTATTTATATATTTATTTACATTTATATTGTGGATTGATACAAAAAACGGGCATCTCTTCTACACATGAAACTGACATATTGAGCACGTGTCATTGTTTCTATTGAATGACATTCAACAACAATAAACAAACATCTGATTGGTTAATTTTTGAATTGTCAAGACGACAATTGTTGCTCATAACGTAATTGGTTGAGGGGGTAGTCACGTGACTTCTTGCACTCTACTTCGTTTTAGTTCAAACATGGCCGTCAACTACGGGATTAGGAAGGGGGGTTTGTGATTTTAAACACCTTTCATTCTGTATTTCATTCGCGTTTTAGATGGTCTTATCTTTTATACTGGAAAGCGAAATTTGTTCTCAAAGATGTGTCGATAATTGTATTCGTGCTATCGCAAATTCAACGGAGAAACACCAGTAAACATCCGGAGTTGTAGCGGTCTGTCAAAATACATACACGATCAAGATTTGAAACAGTTAAGACATCGTAAAACTTTAAAATGGCAGACGAAAATGACATAATTGGAAGTGCATCAGAGTTTATCAAAGGTATGTAAATCTGGGTTTTTATGTGTTTCGAAGAGAGAGTGAAATATTTGACCTGTAGAGCTTTCATTTGGAGGCGAACATGTCACGACAAGGTTTACGCATAATTTCGGTAAATGCCATACTTTGTGCATACATTCTTATAACCATTATTCTTTCTTACTGCAGATCGACTCTACTTTGCAACCTTAAGAACAAAGCCGAGATCAACAGCTCACACTCATTATTTTTGTATCGATGAGGAACTTGTCTATGAAAAGTAGGTAACCCCTTTTTTTAGATTCCCATGTAAACTATATATATATGATACCAATTCTGTTTAGAATAATTCTGGTACTTTTGCCAAATTGTTTATAGTCAAAAGACAACATATATATGAAGAAATAGAAACAAGATAAATGTTGTGCATTCTTTGAGAATGAATTCTTGAAGTTTGAGTGCAGTCAGATACCCCCTGGAAACTGTTTTAGCATCATCGCATGCCATGGTTATTAAATCCGCTCCCTTTGCTCTTCTCTCGTTGAGGGAAACAAAGGAGAAGAGCAAAAGGAGTGACTTGATAACTGTGGCTTGGGGCGATGCTGTTTAAAATAGGGGGTTTATCATAACCTATAATACAACTTGAAGCTCTTCTGTAGTAATTCTACATGTTTTTTCCTCAATAAAATACATTTTGTAATGTGATTGATTGATTGAATTTTGTTTTACTTCACTACAGAATTATTTTACGTATATAGTGACAGCATCTCTGCCTGATGCATTGCATACAAATTTACACCTTTGTAACGGACCCACCCGAAGCAGTGAGGGATCTGTTAAGTGCCATGACACTGGACCTCGGGTTTTACTGTCTCATCCAATAGATAGAACACTGGTGTGTCCAGGTTGAGAGTCGAACCTGGGACCTCTTAATCATGATCTGAGCACCTTATCCACTAGGCCACACCGGCTTTCTGTAATGTGTAAAATATGTACTGAAATTTTACTTGTTTATACGACAGAATATGTTAAGCATTCCGTTTATGAAATAGCTCCAGGAATGTGCATTGCTTAGTGTGTCAAAGTCTGACACCAAATGTTCCATTACCCCAGTCCTGTATGACAGTCACAATGTCACAGTAAGTGTGGCATGTAAAAGATCCTCATTTCTTTGACCAACATTTCATAAACTTTAACATTGGTTATAACTTTTCAATCATAAGAGGTATGGTTTTCATATTTCTGATATGTATTTCTTGTGACAAGGCCCTTCGTCAGTAGAATAATTTTTGACCCTGTGACCTTTGATCTACATTTCAAATGCTGTAACTTTGGGTATATTTTTTGAATGGTAAGTGATAGGGCTTTCATATTTCACATGTGTATTCTTTGTGACAAGACCTTTTCGTCAAAGGGGCAGGTGTGGTGTAGTGGTTAAGTGCTTTGTTTGCGGCGCTGACAATTCGGGTTTGATTCCCTGGTTGTGCCATTATGTTTAATAGGTTGATTACATCCTGCTTCAATGTTGCGATATAACTGAAAAATTGTTGAAAGTGACGTAAAACACCAATCAACCAACCAACCAACCTTTTCGTCAGTACCAAAAGTTTAACCTTTTGGTCTTGACCTAGTTCTAAGATAACAGCTTATACTGACAAAGTTGCAGGGGGGGGGGATTTGTATTACACAAATACAGCTTGTTTTTATTTCATTATTGTTTTATCTTCACAGTTAATTGCAGAACTTTTGTTTGACTTGAATCATGAATTAGAAATTGTAGCCATATTTATACAGAGCACAAAAAATATGTATAATTCATTATTCTGATGTGGCATAACAAATGATCACACGTAATATTATACCACATTTATTTAGGCGAAATAGAGAACAATTGCAGTGTATTAACTTGAAACCATTCAGAAATCAGATTCACATTTGATACAAGTCACAAGTCTTCTTATGAAATTTAATATGTGATAACGCCTGTTCAGTTCAATGGTAACAAATATTTGGGGGGAAAAGGCTGTAAAAATGTGCTTCACAATGTTTATCGCCAGTGTTGGTGGGGTTGTTTCCCCTTAAATCCCAAACAAGGACATAAAACCTGGACCCTAATGGAACCTATGCATTGACCTACATGTATAATCCGTAGGTTTTGGAGCTGGAAGAGCAGAAGACAAGGGGGAAACTTACTGCTTACCCTCTCTGGTGACTGGTTTTATGATGTGGGATTGTAATACTGGTACATTGTATTCAAATTTGGTTGCTCACTTGTTGGCCATGGATCTCCAACTAGATATACTGTGACAAAATTTTAGAATGCAAAATGTAATGTATCAGAGGTCATTAAAAGTAGAAATGTCAAATTTGGAAAAGATTAAGTTCTTGAAGTAAAAGCAGTACATGTCATTATTCTACTGTTGCTGTAGAAAAATAAATTGATGGAATAGGATTGAAATGATTGAAGTGTCATGAAAAATGCTTTGAAACAACACTTTGCATTATTGACAATAAAATCCTGAAATTTTAAGTTGGCCACTACATTTTAAATTAAAGGGCTAACTTGGCCACTAGCAATTTTCAACAAAGTTTGGTTTATATTATATACATAGCATTAAAGTTACATGGAGTTTTGCTTTTTATTTCAGTTTTTATGCAGATTTTGGACCCTTGAACTTAGGATTGCTTTACAGATACTGCTGCAAATTGAATAAAAAGTTAAAGGTATGTCTATTCTTACTTCATGTAATGAAAATTAAAAGCAGATCATTAACATGTGCCTTGAGCTTTGGGCATACTTGGTACATGTTCTTACGTCCACTCTATACATTACATGTATCACAGTGATGAACAATTTATCAAGATTTCAATTCAGTATTTTCTTCTGATTTGGCTTTCAGGATGACATAGAAGAATTTCATTTGATGAAATTATATCTCTTCAGTTTAGTTTTTCAGTGATGGCATTTTATTTGGAACAATTAAGTTTTTCAGAGCAAATTTTGAATAGAAAGAAAAACAGTCTCTCAAAAATAATGTACATAGAACATTTAAAATGAAATAGAAGGATCTCATTTGAAACTTTCTTTTTTAGTTTTAAAATGAATACAATTAATGTCAGAGAAGTTACTTCAACGCATGAACAACATAGCATATAATAACCAAGGAAATCATTGACCTGTAACTGCAGGTTCCAGTTGATAATGCAATAAAGAAATTGTAAAAATGTGATGTGTACTACATTTGTTTCTATTTTAGAATGCAATGCACATAATATATGTACCTTGATCTTATTATAAAAATAGTGGATGTACTGGTAGCAAGTTCTTTGACATAAAGTTGGATCCCTTAATTATAGTTTATCTATGATTTTAAGAAGTATTGTATTGGAAAAATCATTGTACTGCCGTATAACAATACATACACGTGTATGTATCATATTATCTAGAGGAGGTCATATCATTTCAGTCTGAATGGATCAGCACTCATTGCATACATGTACAATTGATCAAAAGTTGATAAGATAAATAATCCTTATGTAAACAAAGATAAGTGTCCAATATAGACATTACAATTTTGCTGATCACTTTTCATTAACTTTTTCTTTGTTGAAGTGTGCTATTATTACATTAACTTTAGTTTTTTCAGCAATAATTTTCCACTTTATTTGGCTCATGCCCGGTATCTTTTGAGTGACACACCCTGGAACATGTTTAATAATGATAATGACAATTAGTTTATTCCCAATAAACTGAATTGCAGAGTAGAGAATGTAAATCAATATACAAATAATGAGATATACACGTAAATAATAATGATAATGATGCACATGCTATGTTGAATATAAACAGAAAAGATAAAAATATGTTGTTGACTTGCGTATGTTGCATCAGCTATATAGTATGTAACATACATATTATGAGTAATATCACTATATGCAGACCTTAATACTGATTATCAAGGTCGAGTGTATTGACTGAATCACTGATATCAACAAAAATAAATTGTGAACTATGGTCAATCTGTCAACTATATGTATCAAAGACTTGTTAATGATATATGTAATGAATACATTTATGAATTCATTCATCTGATACTCTGTTGTATCATTACAGCATCTGATACTCTGTTGTATCATTACAGCATCTGATACTCTGTTGTATCATTACAGCATATTTTTACTGTGATTTGTTTACACTTACAGTCCATTTCATATTATTACAGCTACTGATGAAATAAAGATAACCATTAAATTGTTCTTTAGACACATTTTCAATCTGAAAACATGTACATGTGATACTGAGGTTTAGTAAATTATGTATTCATTTAGAATTGCAAAATAGAATAGGGTCAGTCAGTAGGAGTATCGTTTCTATTTTGTATGGTATTTTCTAAAGGTTATGCAGAGAAACAAATCATACTTTTAAAGTCTTTGTGCGAGAGAAGTAATGAAACCTTGAGGATCTGTTGGGTAACCCCAAACAGACATGTGTTTTGGGAATCCTTTGGCACAGCAATTGATGTACATCACAACATGATGTATAAATTGTGAAGACTCAGAAGAGAGAAGTACATGTAGTTAATCTACTGCAATGAGCATTGGTGATGCAACAAAAAAAGAAGGTTTCTCCTTATATAAGTCTGTAAATAGTAAAGCAATGTTTCCTAGGCATATTAATTTCATTGTGACATGCTTACTTTGACACAAGTGAAGTATGACATCCATTAGATTCTGCTACCTTACTTTCTTATTACTGCCAGATGCATTCAGTTTAATTTTTCATAGCAATCTGTCATCTGTATAGTATTTCATAATTTGGTAATATGTTTACTGATATAGGTTTGTTTGTTGTTTATTAGAATCGAAGAGGAAACATTCTCAGATTTGACAATAACTGAATGAAAGATACAAGTTATTTTACTATTACTTTTTAAAGCGGTATGTCTCTTCATAGCCTTTCTGGGATGAAAGTAATACATTGGGTTTGTAATTCTAAAAATACATTTATGATTTTATTTCTTTAAACTTATTTTCTCAATTCTACACAGCTGTTTCAAATTTTAATAGATTGATTTCCAACATTTCCACTGATATATTGGAACATTATTTAGTACATTTGTAATATTGGCAGTCAGAGATTTTGAAAAAAAACCCACCTTTGTGACACTACAATTAGACATGCAGAATAAATCAAGAAGATCTAACAATGTTGTGACAGGTGTACAGAAACCACTGACTCAAGTCAGTGGCGGATTCAGGGGTGTATAATATTAGAAAGGGTGCCCAAATTATGACAGTTGATCAGTGAAATGTTTTAAACGAGAATAATTCATTAATGAATAGACAACTTTACATCAGTCTTAACTGGTAAATATTCATAAGGAGTATCCAGTAAATATGTAAAGTGAAACATCAATCCCAGTATAATGCAAATAAAGAACCATGTGAGTTATAAGGGCAAAAGGAGAAGGGGGTTTTCAAAAAACAACTTTGTGTTTCAAGTATAATTTCTCAATTCAGCAAACTTATATCAACCCATGTATAAAACTCTAAATGGCTTTATTTATGACACTGAACATTACTCCCTTAAAAAGTATCTTTTCTGCCAGAGAAAACTATTTCAATGCTTGTACATGACAATAAGCTAATAGTACTTAAAGAGTTATGTATACATGTACAGTACAATACAGGTGTTTTGTAATTTTTCCATCCACCACAATGGGCCACATCCAGGTGTAAATTCAAGAATTACACAATACACTGTGTATTTTACAAAGGTGTGAATGAGCACGGGAAAATTTCCACCAGGATTCCCAATGGGTTTTGTTTTTTGGTGTTTTTCTCACTGTTTTGTGCCATTTCTCCAAAACACCTGGACTGTACTGTACATTACTTATAAAAATGTAAGTAATGTCACAAGAACAACATGACTTAACCCTTGGAAGAACACTGGGCAGGAATGGTGGGTGTTATAAGTTACCAATCTTAAGCTAGAACTTGTATAGTGCAGTAAATTGACACATGGATACTTATCACAAGAATATTGGACAGCAAGTTCAAATGAGGTTCCTGATAGTTGACAAAAGTTGTACTTTGTTGCAGAATTTGAAAATATTCAAATGCTGATTCACATTTCACAATATATATTCATTCTTTTTGCAGTCCTTTTCATTAGCAAAGAAAAGGATAATTCACTACACAAGCTTTGATGCCAGGAAAAGAGCTAATGCAGCTTGTCTCATTGCTTCCTATGCGGTAAGTAACATTTATCTTTTAGGTTTAAATTGACCTACATTTATATGTATTGTTATTGCCACTTCTAACAAGTCTGACAGGTTCATTGTGTACATACAAAGAAATTTTAATTTACATATTGTCTTCCCCATAATGTTTCCACTGAATTCACTCATTATTTGATCCAGTAATCACATTCAGTCCTTACTTTATTTTCCTTTTTTCATTTCCTCAGTATATGTATGCCCCTGGATAGATGATAGATCGGGGCATATTGTTTTTGTTCTGTTTGTTTGTCTGTTTTCAACCTGAACTTTGGCCAAAACTTTTGAACCGTGAAGGATAGAGACTTCATATTTCACATGCATATTCAACTAGCCTAATGAAGCCCTTTCAGATGACACCAGGTTGATAAACGTTTGACCTTGACAATGACTTTCTCTCTAAAAATAACATTTTGGACTTTGTTGCTGCTGGAGGCAGTAGTGTTTCAAAATATATAGCTTGTTTCTTTCTATTTCTCAATTTCTCCTTAATCCCCTTTCTCACTCTTCACTCTCCTGCTTTTTTGATTTATAGATAAAAATGAAAGTGAAAGTTTTCTAAATAGAATAGAAACAAGATGTACATATAGTAGGTCCTCATAAGTTTTCATGACTGTCTTGGGTTTTCACAAGATTCCTTTTTATAACCTTGTTTTTGCAACTCCTAAGGGTTAAGGATGATTTCAGTAAGATTTTGCACAAATACAGATCACAATATGTAGATGTGCATATTGTAAGGAAATCCTTTCCAAAAATATTCACAGGAGTTATGGCCCTTGAACTTCTATTTCACCTAATTTCAAATGATATCCTTTTCAAAACACATACTTGAAAATGTTGTCAGTGGGGCATTCATGGTGCATGGACACATCTAGTTTTTATTTGTATAGAAATCAATGGAAATAAGAATTTTTTTAAAAATACTATTTTGTGATATTAGTATGTCACAGATAATATAGTAATGATAAGTTACCCTATTTTATATTATTGATTTATTCACGTAAAATTTTGTACTTGTAGATTATATATTTGAAGAAAACTCCAGAGGAAGCTTATCGTCCTCTTGTAGCAGGTTCAAACCCTCCATTCTTACCATTCAGGTGAGTGTCTCTTATTGATGATAAATATGAATCATTCTCACTTACTGTATATCTGCAGGCAGAGATCAGACATTTTCTTTCAGTCATAATACACCGTTCCACATTTCAGCATAGAAAGCGATGTTTAGCGGATTTTTGATTGTTATACTTTTGACGTCATAATCAAATGTCGGACTTGTCCAACCTTGCATGACGTCATCATAGTCAGATTTTGCGCTAAAGTGCTTGACTTTTGACAAAAGTGGAACGGTGTATTGCTATTCATGACAATCCCAAATTTTGCCTTATTTGAGCAAATTACTGCTACTAAGGGTATTTGTTTGGGTTTTTTTTCAAAGACACCTTGTTTATAGTATACAGATATTGGAAAGAATTAATCTGTAGATTTGGGTCCCGGTATATGGAATTTACTTGCAGTGTCATTTAACAAGTAATGAGGAATAACCAGGCAATAATAATCTGATATTTTACCTGTATATGACCTTAAGTGTTAATCCAGGCTTATGATGCAGTAAGTTAGTCTCTTTCTAGGTCATTTAAATTATTTTAATTCACAGACTGACAGAGTAGAATTCCTTCTGAATAGTGACTTTTTTTTGTATTTAAATGTGTTTCACAATAATTAAGAATAATCATAATTGATACATGTATTACAAGCAGATGTGTAATGATGAAGTCAGTACTGTATAATAAAGGTTGTAAATTACTATGGTATGATACATTTAACACTTTACAGATACATGCACATGTATATCACTTGAAAAAAAAATATTATTCTGATTCATGGAACGAAATGTTATAAAAGTTTAAAGGTATAGTATAAGTAATTGATCAATGCCCAGAACTTTATGGTTTTCTTTGGATTATCGTAATCATGTGTTGATATATTATCATTTTAAAGTGATGCAGTGTAAACTATTCAAACCGTACAGTCACTGGAAGAGGCTTCTTGTCTGATTTGAACAGGTTCCAATATTTCAAAAATAACACAAAAATGTTTATTTTGTTGGCTTCTTTAAAACTGCAAAATAGAACTCTCTTATTGTTTAATAAGATTGGACATTGTTGATTTGTCATCGTCATAAAACTTTTGTACATGTATTACTTTTGGTACATTTTGTATTAATTTTGGTACATTTTCAGAACCTTTGATTAGTCCAATCTAAACTTTGAAATTCCACATTTGCAATGCAAATCATGTGCAAAAATGTGTCATCTCATAGGTTGATGTGTCTGCTAGATGTATTATCAGTAAACACTGCAAACCATCAGGTGTGTTATTAACTCTGACATTAATTGATGCGTCTTTGTATTATCAGTTAAGATTGAAGGGTTTAAGAAAAAGTGAACTGAAAATTGTATCTGGTGTACAGAGTAGACTGTGTCTGGTATTCAGAGTTTAGATTTTTTGAAAATACTAAGGGAAAGTTATGTTCCAAAAATATGTCTGATTTCAAAACAGGTAGGTATGGACAGAGTGTGTTGTATGCATTTTACAAGGGCAGTTGCAGACATGACAGACTTAGGGGTTTGAACTTTCTTATTTTCATGACTTTGCATAATGTATGCCTGATGGCTTGAACATAAAGTCAAACCGTCCAGTCAGCAGCGTGTTGGAACTTGGACAGTCCTTACCACAACAGATTTTACTGTACTGATATCGGAACAAAATTCATGACAGACATTTGAAAACAAACATTTGTACTTTGTCAAAATGCTGATAATTTGTTCGATGCTTGAAGTGTTAAGTCTTAAACTCTTTCTGTTCTTATGCAGTGTGATTTATCCTTTCAGAGATGCTTCATTCGGGGCATGTACATATAACTTAATGCTGCTAGATTGTTTACATGGCTTGAGCAAGGTAATATTGCCTTTTAGTTATATAAAAAAAGTTGAAAACTTACATACTTAACCAAAGAAAAAAAAAAGGAAGAAAGATAAAGCAAAAATATTATATTCCCAAGAAATTTAGAATGAGTATTTTGATATGACTTTCCCTATTCAGGCTTGTTCTCCTTTTGTTAGTGTGAGAAAAGTAAGATTTATGTGTTTACTACATATATATAATACAGGTTGGGTATGCTAACTTTAAGTACAGGAGTTGGATTTGTGCCAAAATCTTAAAAGGAGTCACCTGTATTAAGTTAAATTCCCTTCTTACCTAAGGATTACAACTTTGATATGCCTCTGACAAACAAGATACCTGCATTGCACATAAGTAAATATGTTGGCAAACCATGTAATACCAATGTCTGTGATTAAATGAAAACAGACGGTAAAGATCATAGAGTTCAGTGTATCTGAGTTTGTATGTACATGCATTACTTCCCTTGCATTTAAGTTTTTATATCTATATACATTTACTGAGATTGTGATATTATAAGAATGTCAGTATTTCAAACAACAACTTATCTGAGTAGTGTGTTGTGCTAAGGGAACAGATTTCAACCAAAGGCGAAACAAAACTAAGACCTCCTTATATGTATGCATGGGGATATGTGTAGTACATGTATATGATATATTTGACTGAATGTTATAAATGCCCCTTGGTACTGTCATCAAAATATACTAGTTCTAATTCATTACATACATCTATAATCTTTCAATCATTACAGTGTAGTGAATTTACAAATATTTCATTTTCTGTCTGTCTTTCTCTTGTAGGCATTAGCAAATGGTTTCTTCAACTTTGATACCTTTGATGTCGATGAATATGAACATTACGAGGTATGTAGGATAGTAAAGACATCAGGTGAAATCATTAGGCCAAATTGATCTACATCTCTACCATCCTTCAATGTCTGAGAATTCTTTGGGTCAACTATACCTTCACATAATATGTTGTGAAAATAATTCTTTTATTAATAATAAACACTTCAAAACATACATATAAAAGCAAAAGCAATCCTGGTCTATGAATTAGCGAAAACCATCTGTCTGTCCGTCCGTCTGTCTGCACGGCGTCAACATTTTGCGTTTAGCTTGGTTTCTTTCATACCCTAAGGGGTACTTATGTCAAAGTTGGTAAGTTTGTAGATACTTGAATGTTCTACCCAACCAATACAAAAATTTAGTGACCTTGACCTTGACTTTACGCTTCAGTGAACACACAGTGTTTTGCCTTTAGGATGACCACTTGCATACATGTATTGTTAATGTTATTGCCTATCCAACCAATACAAAAATTTAGTGACCTTGACTTTACGCTTCAGTGAGCACACACTGTTTTTAGCTCACCTGAGCCAAAGGCTCAAGTGAGCTATTGGCATCACTCTTCGTCCGTCGTCCGTCCGTAAACTTTTCACATTTTCAACTTCTTCTTCAGAACCGCTTAAAGGATTTGCATGAAACTTGGTGTGGATGAAGTACTAGGGGTCCTCTACCAAGTTTGTTCATTTCCTATAAATCCCTCAATAGGTGGCGCCACCATTGCTAAAAATAGATCTCAGAGGGTACCCCTCTTTGAAAATCTTCTTCTCCAGAACCAGTGTATGGACTATAAAACTAATGGCATCTGAGTGATCTAGAAGGATGTATGTCTAAAGTTTGTTCATATCATTGAAATCCGATAAATAATTTTTGACGTTTTTTTTTACGTTTTTTTGGACTTTGTAATTTTAATGCAGAAAAGAAGTATTTTTGTCTTTTAGTAAACATTGATGCATTAATTTGGTTTAATTTGATCATTTTTATGATGAGAAATACTACTGCGAAGAAATTTTTTCAATATTTCATTTTTTGGATTTTTTATGAATTTTCTAAGACTTTCAAGAAAAAGGGGGGTGGGACAATTGGTGTAAACATTTCACAGTTTGAACTTTTTCTTCAGAACCACTTGCTGGAATTCAATGAAACTTGGCATGCATCAAGTACTCAAGGTCCCCGACAAATGTGGTCATCTTTGTCGGGATCCATCAATAGGTGGCGCCACCACAGGCAAAAGTAGGTCAAAGAGGGTACCCTACTTTGACAAACTTCTTCTTCAGACCGGGGGCATACAGAGACTAAACGAATGCATAGGAATGATCTAGAGGGATGTGTGAAGAAGTGTTGTTATTTTTGGTTCCATTCCGAAATCAAATTTTTGACGTTTTTTCATTTTTATTTTGGACTTTGTTATTTTAATGCATTAAAGAGTTATTATTTTCTTTTAGTAAACATTGATGCATTCATTTGGTTTCATTTAATCATTTCTATGGTAAGGAATGCTGGTGTGAAGGAATTTTTTCAATATCTCGATTTTTGAATTTTTTATGAATTTTTTAAGACTTCCAAGAAAAGGGGGGGGGGGGGACAATTTTTCATATCTTCAACTTGATCTACAGAACAACTTGAAGGATTGTGATAAAACTGGGTAGGATGCAAGTACTCATAGTCCTTTTCAAAGGTTTTGTTTTTTGTGCGGATCATCCAAATTGGTTAACAGATAATGCCACCATGTCTAAAAGTAGGTCTCACAATGGTACATATACCACTAGGTAATTGAAATATGGAGAGTAGCGGTTCAAATCCAGCTGTGGTCAAAAAAATTTTTTTTTTTTTTTACACATCTAAATAAGTTTTTAGATGTTTCTCAACACTCAACATATGAAATTAGGAATTTTACGTTTAAGACTTCCAAAAAAAAAAGGGGGGGGTTGGCCATTTTTCACATTTTCAACTTTTTCTACAAAACTGTTTGAAGGATTTTAATAAATCTTGGTAGAAATAAGTCACTTATGATCCTCTTCAAATTCTCTTGTTTTCGTCCAGACCTCTTTACAGGTGGCGCCACCATAGTCAAGAGTAGGTCACAAAAGAGTTCCCTCGTTTAACAATATTCTTTTTCATACGGGCTGTATACAGAGACAAACAGAATGCATAGAAATGATCTAGAGGGATGAGTGAAGATGTATTGTCATTTTGGTTCCCTTCCAAAATCAAATTTTAGAATTTTTTTCGACATTTCTTTGGACTTGGTGATTCAATGCAGGAAAAAGTGTCTTATTTCCTAGTTAATTGATAATGATGATTTCTTATGGACTGTTGTGATCATAATTATGGTAAGGATTGTTACTTTGAAAGAATTTTGTCAATATCGCAATTTTTGGATTTTCTATGAATTTTTTAAGACTTCCAAATGAGGGTGTATAGGAACAATTCAATCACATTTTTCACTTCTGCTGTTATACCACATGAAAGATTTTAATGAAACATGGAATACATGAAGTACTAAAAGTCCTCTATCAATTTGGTAAATTTCATCCAAATTGGTTAACAGATAATGCCACCATGTCTAAAAAGCAGTTCTCACAATAGTACATATACCACTTGGTAATTGAAATATGGAGAGTAGCGGTTCAAATCCAGCTGTGGTCAAATTTTTTTTTTCATTTCTTTACACATCTAAATAAGTTTTTAGATGTTTCTCAACACTCAACATATGAAATTAGGCAATTTTAAGTTAGATCTGGACAATATTTGAAACAATTGTTGTTCATGACCCAGACTTGAAATCAGTCAACAAAAGGCCCCACCTAAAGAAAATGACTAACTTGTTGCCCTGAATGACTTCTTGCAGAGACAAAGTAAATGCTTAATATCAAAATCACCTGAATGGATGTGCAAAAAAGTGTTGTTTTTTATTCTAGCCTGAAATAAAATTTGACATATTTTCAACATCTGTGTATACTTGGTCACATTAATGCAAAAATAAATGAATTTTTCCTTCATGCATGACTGATAATATAGGTACTCAGGTGAGCGATATAGGCCCACCTGGGCCTCTTGTTTGCCTTTAGGGTGACCACTTGCATACATGTATTGTTAATGCAAAGCAATTCTGGTCTATAAATTGGCAAAATCGGTCCGTCCGTCTGTCGTCAACATTTTGCGGTTAGCATTTTCAATCCAGTCGTACTGTCCTTGACGGTTTCTTGTTTGAATTATTTTAATAAGATATTTTTTCGTTCTTGTTTATTAAAGGGACATAGTCCGAGATTGGAAAATTTTAGCATGAAAAGGATAAATTACGACAATATCTTATTTTTCCTGTATTAAATAAATTATAAACTTTGTGTTAATTGCAAAATTTAAAACTAAAATCCCTCAATTTATTCGTAGAATAAAGGTAATTGAGTCGCATTAAATTCGGTTAGTATCAATTCCCCAAATAAGGCGATGCTCCGCCCATAATCGTGAGCATGCGCGGATATTCACTGTAGAAAACAAAAATGGTTCACATATAGGAGAAAAGCAAAAGTGTGGTAGAAAAAAACTATACACAGACTCAGAGGCGATAAAAAGAAAAGTGGAACAAATGTTAGAATCGGGTAAAGCTCGAGTTTCATTGTCACGTGATTTCCTCTGACCTACCTCATCAATATTCAAGGAGTTGGCCTGGTTATGTTGCAAATTTAGAACGGGCATATCTCGTTAATGACATCCACTTTGGTAACGATAGTTTTTACACATAATATACTAACAATCGATTGCCATTTAAGAAATCTGTTTACATTTTTTATACTTTTCCCGACTTCAGTCGGACTATGCTCCTTTAAACTAGGATTACTTAGCATAAAACCTATATATTTGTAATGCCCTTATTTCATGATAGCTGAAGTTTTATTATGCATTTAAGAAGAAAATGAACTTTGAATTATATAAAACAATTTATACATTATACTGGTTTTATTTCAGGAATTTTGTGATGTTTTTGCTTCTTTATCTGCAGACATCATATAATTAATCCACATTTTAGAATTTTGGCTATACATGTAGATTTAAAGCAATAAATGTGATGTTGGAATTGAATTTTGTTTTACAGAAAGTAGAAAATGGTGACTTCAATTGGATTGTGCCAAATAAATTTCTGGCCTTTTGTGGGCCACACCCCAAAACAAAGATTGAAAATGGTAGGATTTCTGAAACAACTAATCATGTTAATACTAAATGCATGTTTGTTAAGATTCATCAACAAATATTTGTCAGCCCTATATATATTATATATATATAAATAATAAATGCTGAGTAAATTACCAGTACTCTTTTGATTACTCTGCTGAGACTGACATCTATTTAATTGATGGATTTTACACAATGAATGAAAATACTAACTTGAATGAGTAAGATTATTGTTTTTGCCTGTAGAGAGTGGAGAATGGAGACCTTAACTGGTTAATCCCACATAAAATGATGGCCTTTAGTGGCCCTCACTCCAAGAGCAAGATTGAGAATGGTATGGTCACTAGTCACCTAGCATGTCACTGTTACGTGTTCTGATTTAATTAAAATCTGACCTTCAATTTTCACTCTGGTGTGTGTAGTAGCAATCTGTAAGGGAATGCAAGAGTATAACATTTCTGAATAAATCTGTGTAAAGTAATTGATAATTCCTGAAAGTAAGACATCAGATTTAATGAACTAACATTGATGCCTCAGTGTATAAACTGTGGTGATAGTGGAAAGGAGACCATGAATTGTAGTTTCTTTACATTGGAGCTTTACTTAGTGACTTTGAATGGTCTGATTTTGATCAAATAAATATTTATAACAGCTTCTAACTTGTAGAATTACTTTAGACAATATATATTACAGAGCTTGTCTATGCTATCACCTGGTAGCATATTACATGTAGCACAGGGCATTTAGAATGTTAATGATATTTCTTCCCATTTAACATGATTTAAGGGAATTAATGTACAGCAAACTTTTCTGGATTCTAGTCAAGTTACCTTTATGCTGAGAACGTGATATTGCAGCAGAATGATGAAAATTTCTTCAGCAAAATATTGTTTAAAAAGATTATTGACTATTGTTAAGAAAATATGTTATTTGAAAATTTCTTAAGTTGCATATTTGTGTTTGTTTTGTTATTGTTTTACACCACTGCAATATTTATATGCCGCTGGCACCTGCCTGGTGCATTCTGTGTAATAAGGTTAGTCCTGTAATATTGAACCACCTAAAGCAGTGAGGGATCTTCAACATAACAATGTATTCTGTGACACAGTGACTCAGGGCTTTGGTTACCATAATGCTGTGTAATCCAAAGGAAAGGTAGTGAGACAGAAGATCATAAATTACATTAGAAAAATCCAAGCTGACAGTCAGAATTGATCTCAGGTTCTCAGATTTAAAGTCATATACGATACCACTGGACCAACCTACCCTCTTTAATTTTTATGTACTTTTCTTGATAGACTTATGTACTGATATATGTATACTTGGTAGTACACACTGCTATATGTATATTGGGTAGTACACACTGCTATATGTATATTGGGTAGTACACACTGCTATATGTATACTGGGTAGTACCAGGTACACACTACTCAAAAACTTTTTCTAGACAGCTACAATGTAGTAAATGAGTTAATACATGTATACAGTAAAAGAAATGAATTTCATTCATGTTATTTGTTTAATATGCTAATTAGCCAATCACAGAATCGGAACATCATCTCTAACATTTATAAGCTTCTACATATTACAATAGAATGCTGTCTTACCTTTAGACATAATTAAGATTTCTGCTGTTGAATATATCTTCATACTCATATAATACAAACTTGCCAGGTGATGAGTACTAGAATATTTCATTTTCTGTTCATATGGTCTGTTATCTGAAGCATGTTAAAGAAGCCATCTCCATATTAGTTTGAAAAATTTGGTTTATTTATAGTGTCGTGTAATTTAGAACCTATATATAAATTATATATATGTGTGTGTGTGTGTGTGTGTGTGTGTGTGTGTGTGTGTGTGTGTGTGTGTGTGTGTGTGTAAAGTGGCACACTGGTCAACAAATTTGTGATTGTGTTGTGATTGTAATCAGATGACCTGCTCAGGCCTCACCGAGATCACTGGGTTTTATTCTTGGACAAGGCATTTTTTGTTTATCTGAATTATAGTTCATATTACTGGTTCATATGCATAGATTCAACCACAAAAGTTAGTATTCAGTAGCCATTACTATCAACATTTGACCATATGGTTCTCTTTAATCTTACATATGTATAGACTGGTTTGCTGAACACTTTATAAATTGGACCTGCTGTGAGCTGGTGGTTTCTTTTGTAGTTCTTTGTCCTCTGCAGCTAAATCCTGACTAGACCTAAAATTCTGTGAATGAAAAGGAAGTGAAAACAGACATCATTCCAACAACCTTTTGCTAAGCTGTTGCACAATATACAATAGCTTATCGAGATCCACCCATGTAAGGTGGAGACCAGACCTTTAACTTTAAATCCCTGGCTAATCTAATTGCTCTTTCCAAACACAGATATAAGATAATCCTGTGTGTTATTGAGATTAGGAAGTTAAGCCTGTAAAATCGTCTATTTTGGTCCAAACTCCATGCTGTTTGTTTGAGAAAATAATGTAGGATTATAGACTTTGTTGATCTATTCTATTGTTGTGTAGGATACTATCAATATTATATCAAGATGTTAGCATTTAAACTCCTTACTTTCATAAAATGGAGTAATAATGAATTATTTGGTTGGCTTTTCATCAGTATAAGTTAATTTGTAATTTTTTTTAAAGATTTATCATTCCATTTAAATTTATTTTAATTGATAATTTTTCACTACCATAAATTACTTATAATTTGCTTGACTTTGTTTTTGCAATTATCTGACTTTGAATATATTGGCAAGACATAAATCTGGGTTTAAACAACATTTATTCAGATGAAATCATTTTAGATTATATAGTACATACAGAAAGATTTAGGATTGAGCAACAAGGAGAACTGTTCCTGACATAAATCTTGCAAGAAGCTAAATGTTTTTACATGTTAAAAAAAATCATTAACCAAATCAATTGCAGCGAGTGCATAGAGTCATACACAAGAAATTATAGGATAGAGTTTAATGAAAGTGAGCACAAATTATTTAACTTTAATGGTTTGATTGTTTCTGATTTTTTTTCAGAGATTGTTTTCAAAATTTCATTTTGATGAAATTTATCTCTTTAATGTGCTGTTTTTTCCAGGGTATCCCTTACATGCTCCAGAAGCATATTTCCCCTACTTTAGAAAGCATAATGTGACGGCCATAGTAAGGTTAAATAAGAAGATCTATGATGCACGTAGATTTACTGATGCAGGGTTTGACCATTATGACCTCTTCTTTATTGATGGTAGTGTTCCCAGTGATAGTATTGTGAGGCAATTCTTAGAGATCAGTGAAAATACTGATGGTGCTATTGCTGTTCATTGTAAAGGTGGGTAGAACTTCTCTTATTAAACTGAGCATAATAACATACACATTTAAGTATCATTGATAATAGGAGCTGCTAGAATATCATAAACCTTGATTTCGGTCCCTGGCTGTTAATGTAGACACAATTTGTCTTCCATTATTCCATATATACCGGTATTTTCAGCAAATAAATGAAAAGGAGGTCTTTGAAACATGTATAATTGAATTGAAAATTATTTTGTAATAAAAACATGATCTTTAAGGTTTGCTATTACTTTAATGACTAGAATTTTAGAAAGTCCTTAAATTTTGCATTGCATTAGGTATTCTGTAGTAGTGATATCTCAAGGTAATATCATATGAAGGCAATTGAGCGATATCATTGGGAACTTAATAGTAATATCTCACGGTGATATGAAGTGAAAGTGACTGAGTGATATCATTACAAATTTGATTGTGATATCTCTAGGTGATATCAAGTGAAGGTGACTGAATGATATCATTACAAATTTGATTGTGATATCTCTAGGTGATATCAAGTGAAGGTGACTGAGTGATATCATTACAAAGTTGATTGTAATATCTCTAGGTGATATCAAATGAAAGTGACTGAGTGATATCATTACAAAGTTGATTGTGATATCTCTAGGTGATATCAAGTGAAGGTGATTGAGTAATATCATTACAAAGTTGATTGTGATATCTCAGGTGATATCAAGTGAAGAGGATTTAGTGATATTGCAGACTTAATAGTGATATCTCTAGATGATATCAAACGAAGGTGATTGAGTGATAACATTGTGCACTTAATAGTCTAGGCAACATCAAGTGAAGGTGATTTAGTGATATCATTGCAAACTTTCTTTATTGCTGTATCTTCTTTGCAGCTGGTCTTGGGAGAACGGGTACCTTAATAGCCTGTTATATGATGAAGCATTACAAGTTCACAGCTGCAGAATGCATTGCTTGGTGTAGGATATGTCGACCAGGGTCTATCATCGGCCCTCAGCAGAACTTTCTAGAATCGTATGTGTATCTTCTTATGGCATCATGACACTGCATGTTTAATCATATTAATAGTCATAATTGTCTTTAATTGAGATAATTCTAGTATCTTCCCTATGCACGTAATCTTAGTATCTTTAATTCACATAAATTTTACCTCAAAAATTTTTCTAATGTAATAAGAATAGAAAGGTATAGTCAAATTAAGGTGATATGTGTTGTGTGGCTTGTAAAGCAGGGCATTTGAATTGTGATCTGTAATGAAAATGAAAGGAAAAGAATACTTTTATTCCTAGAGTAATTGTAAATTATAGGTTCTTTGCGAAGTCAATGCTTCGAAAAATCATGTTATTTCCACAGTTAAGCTGATGTGGCCTGGTGGATAAGGTGTTCAGCTCGTGATTGAGAGGTCCCGGGTTCAACTCCCGCCCTGGGCACATCGGTGTTCTGTCTTTTGGATGAGACAGTAAAAACCAAGGTCCCGTGGCACGTAAAAGATCCCTCACTACTTCTGGTGGGTCCGTTGCAAAGGTCTAAATTTGTATGCAACGCATCAGGCAGACGCCGTCACCATATATGTGAAATAATCTTTGAGTAACGTAAAACAATAATCAATCAATCAATCAATTACCGCAGTTCACATTGATTGATGTATTTGTTTTGTGTATTAGAAAGCAGTCATGGTTATGGATGCAAGGTGATCTTCATCGAGCCAAGATGAAGGAGGGTGAACGTAGGCGTGAACGACATCACAGTGTATCCAAGTTGTTGTCAGGTGTGGATGACATGAGGATCCAGGATGCATTAGAAATCGAGAACTATTATCAAGAAGATGAAGATGAGGATGTAAGTTATTGATAAAATGTGATGTAGGGTTTACTTCATGGTATTCCCTGTATATAATGGGAAGAGGAATTACTATGTTACATTCTCTTTATAAATCTATTGGATGTAATGTAGTGATAAATGTATTAAATACCCTTTATTTAATATGATGGGGGGATCACTAAATTGTATGGTCTTATTTGAAAGTGATGGAGGGATTATTTTATTTTATTTATTGAATCAGAATTTGATGACAGCAATTTATACCCTATATTTAATATGATGGAGGGATGACTGAATTGTATGGTCTTCATTGAATGTAATGGAGGGATTACTACATTGTATGTCGTTTATTGAATATGATGTAGTGTTGACAACATTGTATGCCCTTTATCGGTACGTGATGCAGTGATTGCTGCTTCGTATGATTTTTATTGTAATGAGATGGAGTGATGTCTACATTGTAATTTGTATGCCATTTTTAATATACCCCCCGCAAACAAAGTTTGTGGGGGTATATAGGAATCACTCTGTTTGTCTGTCTGTCAGTCTGTCCATCTGTTCACATTTGTCCGGGCTATAACTTCATTATAATATTTCACATAATTGTTGTACATCACCCATGACCTTGACCCATGGTCATATCTTCAAGGTCACAGCATACACATAGCAAAAATTCTTGTCCGGCCATAACTTCCTACTCCCTTGTCAGATCTTAATAATATTTCACACAATTGTTGTCCATGATTCAAGGTTGTGTCATGATCTTGAGCCAAGGTCATATCTTCAAGGTCAAAGTTACAGTGCATACATAGCCAAAATCCTTGTCTGGGCCATAGCTTCTTGCTGCCAAGTTGGATTATTATTCCAGATAATATTTCACACAATTGTTGTCCATGACTCCAGGGTGTGTAATTACCTTGACTCAAGATCATATCTCCCAAGTCTTCACAGTGCACACATAGTCGAAATCCTTTTCTGAGCCATAACTCCTTACTGTTATATTGGATCTGGATAACATTTCACACAATTGTTGTACATGGCCCAAGGGTGTGTCATAACCTCAACCCAAGTTTATATCTTGAAGGTCAAGGTCACAGTGCACACATAGCCAAAATCTTTTTCCAAGCCATAACTTCTTACTGCCAAGATGGATTTGGATAATGTATCACACAATTAATGTCCATGACCCAAGGGTTTGTCATGTTCTTTACTCAAGATAATATTTCCAAGGTCAAGGTCACAGTGCACAAATTGTCAAAATCCTTGTACAGGTCATAGCTCCTTACTGCTATGTAGGATGTGGATGATATTTCACTCAATTGTTTTCAATGATCCAAAGGTGTGTATCATATTGTACCAAGGTCATATCTACAAGGTCAAGGTCACAAACTAGATTGTTTTCAACGATTATTCCTCAAAATGTACAAGTAGGACATCCATTACACGTATACTAGTGATGTATCTTGAGATGAATTATTGCATGTTTCAACTTTGTTGCCACAGGCGGTATTTGTCCCGTTAGGACAGCTCTAGTTTGAAATGTGATATAGTGTACATTCATTTCATTATGATAAAAACGGCTTTTGATTGCATGGTTTAGTTTTAAAGTGAAGAAATTAGAAATGATCATAATTACCTGTTTATGGAATTGGGCTTCACAGAAACAGTTATCTTCAAGTTATTATAGCTTTGTATATATTTTCACTGTGATAATCATTTTATAGATGTATAGTGCTCCTAGAACACGAGGCAGCATGTTAGAAACTCAGGGGGACAAACTTAACCAACTGAAATTGTTACGGAAACACCACTCGCGGTCAGCAACTACTGGTGCATTAGGGTATGTATCATTGGTAACATCCTAACTATTTTGCAAGTGTATAATAATATACTTGTTCTACTGATCTTCTAAGTTGAATCCAACTTTCTTAAAGTGAATGAAACAAGTGGGACTGTGCATGTATACACCGGTGTCCAAATGATCATTTAGATTACAATTCATCCCTCCTAATACTAAACAAATGTATTTTATGTATATATACAAGCTTAAACAAAGGTTCATGCTGTATCCCTTAATGTTAAAAGCAAGTTTGTATCCCTTATTGTTAAAAGCAAGTGCTTTAAATTTTTTAACCTGTCATTTGTAAAATTATTTCTTTGTAAGCTTGATTGATAAGACCATTTCTGTCTGTAGGCATGAAGATGGAAAGGGTCACAAAAGATCTACAACCCAACCTTACAGGTCTACAGGATCTAAAAGTGCCCATTCCTCCTCTACCATGTCACCTCTCAAAGCCTCAAAAGTTAGCACTGTTATCAATAATCATGCAAATGCCACCTCTGTAAAAAGAGGAACCCGTCACACCATTGGATCCTCCACAAGTGCCAAAAGGTAGGCAATACATTGGCGCAAATTATCACTGCAGCTGCATTATAACAAGATGCATTACTTTTGTATCATGCATGTTTTTAAAAATTTCCTGTAAACTGGGTGTCATTCAGGAAGTAAGTGCTGTTCTTGATAATAATAATTACATGAAAGTCATACTCATATGCAGTGGTTGTCCATGCATACTGGATTTGGAACTTAAAGATCAAGATTCTAGATTTGTCACTATCAATATGATATGACAAATATGATATACATGTACCTAAATTAAAGAGTGCGGTAAACAATTACATGTACAAGTCATTGATTACTGATTGAGGATGGTTTAAGGGCAATGATTTTTTTTATCAAACTGTATATAATTTCTGGAAGTGTTATTGCACATATGAAGTCTGTACATTTGAAAGATGTGCTAATATATTTGAAGTTGCATATATCTGGCCTTGTTAATATTTATCTGAATTACTGAAATGACCTGGCAAGAGAATGGGATTCCAACAGAAAAATGGAATAATGATTATATTACCGAGTGGCAAAGTAGTTACTCTCAATCTAGGAGAACTTCAGTATCTTTAATGAGAAGCTTCCTTAAGGAAATGTTAAGTAAAAATGACTTCATGAAAAAAAATCATCTGAATATTGAAGTTATAACTTAAACAACTTTCTGAACAGCAAATGTGATTGTCATTTTGAGAAGGATGATGTTTGAGAAATCAGTCACTACTAACCATTACATTGTATTGACCTGTATATGTGCAAGGTTTGTATTCATGTTAACCATGAATTATTCTTGTCTTTGAATTTCTGAAAGATGCATGTAAATAAAACTATAGAAGGAGGGAGACTTCTCTAATGATGTATGCAACTTCTGACTGGTACATTCTGATTTTGTAGAAAATACCACTCGCATTCATATAGTCTGCGGAAAGCATTGAGTACTAGGTATGGGACAGTACTAAATTTGTATAGGGCAGTGTCATTATTGCTGTTCATTGCACATTTTGAGTTCACCTGGCATGCTTTTTGATCTAATTTTAAACAGATATACCTGTTCTGGGACTCATGGGTGTGCTTTATAATTTATTATATTTACTACAGAGTGCAAGATTTATCATTTCATTTAAGGCTTCTCATTCTAAAACTATTTGATTACTTATTCCAGAAATCATCAAAGCAAAATGTAATATAGGAAAGATTTTGTGGACTTTGTAAAGAACTGAATAGCTTAACATACATTTGATTTCTTTGTATTTTATTTCACAAAATAAAAACATATTTATTCTTTAATATCATATCACATCTTGTCCCTGTCCTTGAACACCCAACATCCCCTTTAGTAAATGCTCCTTTATAAACCATTGATAGGATTAAGAACCTACCTATGAGATTTTTACCTTCACCTCTTTTAAACTAACAATGGCTATCAGTGTTAGAAATTCCCAATAAAGTCAGATTGTCATTTGGGCAACCAAGCAAGAAATTTAGGTTGCCAAAACGAAAATGAATGTTGTGTTTAAAATGATGACTTATGAGTTATCATAAACAAAAGGGCATGTGCAACTTCATGTTCATGTTTAACTTTAAAATTGATTCCGAAATGGATAAGAGGGGAATATCATCATTTTAAACATAATGACTGCTTATTTCGATCCCTGGTCTATTATTGTCTCATTTGCCAAGTTCTATCGGTGTTATGCAAGAAATCCTCATTTCTAAGGTACACTTGTTAACAGTGCATCACAACATTAGAAGTTGATGGTTATATGAGTAATTTATTTAATTCATATCATCATATTCATAACCAAATTAATGAATGTTGACAACATGTGAATTCATCTTCATTTGAAATTTTCATTCCCATATGTAAGTGAAATCTCAGATTCGCACATGTAAAACTCCCTCCACCCCCTCTTTCAAGAAGATTAATTCTAAAATTTGACAATTGATAATCTTCAACTATTTCCCTCATTAAAAAGAAACCTTAAACTTCTACATGTAATGAACTCCATTCATACTTTCCTTTGTGCAAATTGAAGTAGGTTAACATTTTCAAAATTAATTCAATACAGCTACATGTAAGATTTTTTTCTTAGGTGTTGTACCCTTTAGTAGAATTTTCTGTTTAAAGTTTGCTAGTATTGCCTCTGATCAAGCTGTTGTTTTGCTGTTGTTTTGCTAACAGTTTCGTTATGGTGTGAAGGGTGTATAGATCAATCATTTTTAAACTCGTATTGGCATTTGAAGAATTTTTAACATGGTAAAACATCTAATAGTAATAATGAAGTACTTATATCCCTAAGAATATTACTTACCCATTCCTGTTTAACCGCTGTAATGGAAATGGGATATGCTTTTTATGATAGAAATTATTATAATAATTGAATGAAGTGTTGAAATACACTTTCTCCCGACATTTAAGACCCTTTTTCTTTCTGAAAGCTTCTTTACAGCATGTAACATAGGCTCCAGACAAAAGGCCTATTCTTACTTTTGCTCAGTCGTGAATCAGTACAAAGTCTACTAGTTAGCATGCCACTGATTTTTACCCTTTTCAAGTACTGTTAGCTAGAGGTATCTCTGTCATATGTTATATATAAATTAAATTGACCTTGTTCCGTAAAAAGCAGTCATATTCAGTATTTATATACATGCTTTAGTACATACCTATTTAGATACTCAAATTTGCATGTAAAATTTTGCCTTATCACATAAGCTTCTTCTTTTCTTACACATCGTTTAATATCTAAATTTATATAAGATTTTTTTCTGTACTTTCATATTCTCTAGTATAATCATCATACAGACTTTAACTTGCTCACTATATTTAACACACTCTCAGCTTGTTTTCGGCTTGCATGATATCAAAATCCAGATGGGTATATTGATGCTTTATTTCCTCCCCTGTCTGCAGCTCAGGGCCATATGATTATGACTCTTCCTACAACCAACTAGATAATAGGAGATTAAGAACCAACAGAGACTATAAAAGCAACTTATACAAAGATGACTACCCTAGCAGTGACTGGCCCTACAAATTCCGTTCATCCACAGTAAGTCCTACATGTCTATACCTGCCTAACCTATTATCCCAATGGCTCCTTCCCAGTCCAGATCTCTACTGCTTATATTTATTCTAGGCTTTATTGGAAAAATCTTGTATTAGGTTTTCATGAGAAGAAACTTTTAAAAGATTTCTCAACGTAGCAAACATGGCTGATATTTCAGACTATGGTAACTAGTTAACACTGAATACCAAATATTATCATATCTGTATTCAGTAACTCTGTTATGTATTATTTAGCACTTAATGATTAACACTTTTAATGCACAATTTTCTTTACAAATAATACAGAAACAAAATTTTAAAAAGGAGACATGTATGGGGAATTTTTTTTGTTGTTGTGGTATAATTTTTAAGACATATGGATTATAAATAAAAGATCCGTATAAATGAAGGAACCGTTGGGATAAAATCATCCCCCTTTCCTGCTCCCTTGATTTGAAAAATACCTTGTGTGTGAGAACAGATTATGATATTTAGTGTAAAAAGTAGGATGAAAAATAATACATATACTCCATGTATGATGAAAAAGAATACATATACTCAATGTATGCGTTGGTGTAGAGCACACCTTCAGATAAAAAGTAGGATGAAAAATAATACATATACTCCATGTATGTGTTGGTGTAGAACATACCTTCAGATAAATAGACTGTTAGCAAACATCAGCAGTATACAGCCAAATCTCCCAGTGTTGTGTATCAATGAATAAATGTTATGAAACAACATGGTAAACAAAAGAGATGATGCATGGCACAATTTAAAGCATGTCCTTCCATTAGTAAAGTGAATAGAATATCCATGGTGTTGTCATGTGCTTCCATCCCATCAGCAATGTATATAGGAATGTCTGTGATGAAATATTTATCTTAGGTCACTTGTGTTTAAAGCAAAGCTTTCACTACAAGTGCATGATTTCTCATCACTATTACAATTAAAGATCAAAATTCCATTCAATCAAAATCTGTTTCAATATATAAGTATTAGTATTGTTCATTACATACCAGTATGTCTGAAGACTAAAGCATCACATGTATTGTAATTGAGCTGCAGTATTTCATCAGTTAATTTTTCATTTATCTCCAGCAAGAGCGAAAAAAAAAAAACAACACACACACACATAAAAACAAAAACTGTTTGTTTCTAAATGTTTATCTCATTGTGCCATTCTTTATATATCAAGAATCTGTACATTGTTTCTTTGTATTTTATTTGTAAATGACTGTTTCTGTGTGTAAGGTTCTGAGATTTTTAAAACCTCTCCTATACCATATCCAATTATCTGGATTAATCTTCTCCAGGAATATTACCAATCTGTACATCAATATTGAGGGAAAGTCTGAATATCATATCTACTTGATTCCTATGAAGTTTCATCTCTTTTAATCAGTTTTGTCATGCATGAACTTGTTTTGGGAACAATTTATATCATGAAATTTTCTTTACAAATCATCACCACCACTTTGAATGTGATAGTCTTTCTGTCTGTGCCTATTGTGGATCATCGTTGGCATGTTTCAAGTCAGCTAATTGGATACTGAGTTTGAATAATACATGTAAATCAGAATGTTGATGTGAAAAATTTGACATTTATAGTCAAACACTGACCACATCTGACCACTAAATCTACTAGCCCTTGTTGAGTGTTGGGCAATACATCAGAATTTGAATATGTCAAGGTATGGTTGGTGTGAAAATCTTTAAAGTAATATTAAAAAGCAAAACCATCAGGTTGATGTCATTCCATCTGTAGATAGGATAGAGTATCATGTTCAACATTTTTGATGTGACACAGACAGTGAGTCCACCTGTGTCACTTTTGACATATTTCATTTGACATTACACTTGTAAATATGGTGTATCATCTTTGAAAATTGGTAGAAATTATTCCACTCTTTGTACAGGTATTTGTTTTGATATCTTCTTTGCTATTGTATTGTAAGACCAGGTAAATTCTATATTTTTGATGAATCATGCTTTACACACTGTATCATATTTGCATTTAATTTGTGTATAAGGAAGTCAGTATTATGGGTGTATCTACTTCTTACCGTATTCACTATCAGTGTTATGGGTGTATCTACTTCTTACCGTATTCACTATCAGTGTTATGGGTGTATCTACCTCTTACCGTATTCACTATCAGTATTATGGGTGTATCTACTTCTTACTGTATTCACTATCATTATTATGGGTGTATCTACTTCTTACCGTATTCACTATCAGTGTTATGGGTGTATCTACCTCTTACCGTATTCACTATCAGTATTATGGGTGTATCTACTTCTTACTGTATTCACTATCAGTATTATGGGTGTATCTACTTCTTACCGTATTCACTATCAGTGTTATGGGTGTATCTACCTCTTACCGTATTCACTATCAGTATTAGGGGTGTATCTACTTCTTACTGTATTCACTATCAGTATTATGGGTGTATCTACTTCTTACTGTATTCACTATCAGTATTATGGGTGTATCTACTTCTTACCGTATTCACTATCAGTATTATGGATGTATCTACTAATTACCATATTCACTATCAGTATTATGGATGTATCTACTAATTACCATATTCACTATCAGTATTATGGGTGTATCTACTTCTTACCGTATTCACTATCAGTATTATGGATGTATCTACTAATTACCATATTCACTATCAGTATTATGGATGTATCTACTTCTTACCGTATTCACTATCAGTATTATGGGTGTATCTACTTCTTACTGTATTGACTGTCTTTGTCTTGGTTTTATTTCATGGTTTTATGTCATAGTGATTTAAATTCTACTAACAGGTGAACACTCTACATATAGGACCATATTAGTTACATTACAAGCCAAGCCCAGAAAAGATTGTGATACATTTTCCATCAGTTGATATTGTGTTGCACTCTTATGAAAAAAGTTGTTCACTGATCAGTTGATTTCATGCATCATCTCTCTGTCATTGTGTACATAGACTACATTGCCATTTCCTGTCATATTTCTGTAGTATCTGAGGTCTCATAGTCACTCATTACTTGGATCTTCAAATTCCATTCTAGCTCCTCTCTAGTCGTGTTAATATATGGTATAATTTAAGAGAATCTTCCAGTAGGATATTGTCTTGTACAGTGAATGTAGATTTGTATTCCTTTCAAAGAGATTTGGAATAGAAAATTTCTTGTTAAAAATCAAACTCATTCATGCTTTACCTACTTTTGGAGCTTATTAACATGACAACATTAATACAATTTTTTGGATACATACTGCTGTTTGTAGTGAAGTGAAAACAGGAACTTAACTGAAATCCATATTGGAAAAGAAACGAAAGTTTTTCACATTTTTTATTAAAACTTTCCAAACTTGCATTACACATAATAACAAACACAATTTGCTCTGTAAAAAATAAGACATAAAAATAATTGAATTACACAAATTACTCTATCAGTGAATGAAGTATTTTATTAATTTCAGATCAGTTCCGCATACTCGAAGTACTAAAGCAGCATTGATACGATGACAGGAGAGTATGATGATGATGTAGGCAAAGTTTCGTCTGTGATATGTTGATTTACTTTGTCTATGCAGTCTAATGGTATCCTAAGGAAGAGCTTGAGAGAAGGAGTACATTATTGGATGCAAGTGCTAGCTCTTACTACCCACTCTGTGGCTACTTAACCCAACAATGTATATATACATCTATTTATGAGTTGTTGGACACCCGTTAATTATAACTGCACTGTCCACTCATTATGTAGTTCTTTACATCTTGTTTGATACCATTATTAACACGCCAGTGTAGTTAACAATTAATGTACCATGTGAACCCTACTGAACTCTTTCCACATCTTTAAAGTGTCAAACCAGCGTTTAAAGATGATTCTAGGGCATCTTTAGTGCTCCTTTATAGTTTTGAGTATTAAGTGATAACAAAATACATTTTAATGAGATATTTTTATGAAGCATTTTTTCATTATATATTTTTGTAGGCAGTAGTTTTTAAACTGTCATTTCAACATTGAAACCCATTTTATTAGAGTGGTTCCTTTTATGAAATATTTTTAGCTTTGAGTTTGAAATTGTTATAGAAAATCATATTGTTGTATTACCAGATACCATAGTAAAGAATGTAAATATA
Source organism: Pteria penguin (assembly GCA_035048485.1). NCBI lineage: Eukaryota > Metazoa > Mollusca > Bivalvia > Pterioida > Pteriidae > Pteria > Pteria penguin. Next base: position 88,582,545 of record CM068580.1, read on the forward strand.
TTGAGAAAAAAAAAATGAAATTATTGTAATATACTAGTACCAAGAATTAAATCAACTGGTTACTTTATAGAAAACTTCGTTGTCCTGCTTTTAATCTTGTTATCCTGTTTTAATTTTAAACCATTCAAGAAACTTCATTAAGTGTACCTGTCTTACTTGTTTTTAATATTGCTTAGTTTCTATTTTTTGTTTATTTATTTTAGAATATAAACTGGTATTTGTTATTAGTTTCAAAAACCAGATAGCAGATTGATAGAAGTCATTAATTGTCTGAATTTTAACCTGAAGGATTAAATAAAATATGTTGATAACATGTAACAGTAGTGATGATGTATACCAAAGCTAGTTAGTAGATGTGTATCCTATTCTGCATTGCACATTACAGCATTCAAACCAAATGCCGCTATAGGGCTATGCTTACAGATATAATAAAATGATTTAATGAAATGTACTTAACTATATGCCATTCTTATGTTGCTGTGTAGAATAAATGTTGTTTTTCTTCTAGTGTAAATGATTGACTACCATATGATGTATATTCAACAAATGAAACTAGTCAATTACTATTTGTATTTCTACTAATGTCCCTTGATTGCTGGTTTTCTTTGGGACACCCTATCTCACTGTGATTGCTGTGGAAGAATGGTTTTGTCACCGAGGTCAGTCATATTCAAAGGCATTTTTTTAGGCTATGTTTTATATGTTATTTCCTTAGGGATACATTTTATTTAAGATAGTAAAAATCATTGTTTGAAAATAGTATTGTGTGGTTGGGTATGTTGATATACTAAGACATTTGACCAGGTTTATGGATATTCTCTGTATCTCATACTGATGTCTTGACTCTTATGATATTTATCGCATGTTTGGATTGTTTATTGTAAGATATGTTAATTTCTTTGGCCAGAATTAACTATACAGCCTTTGGTGGTATGGCATCTATGATCTGGCCCTAAATTGTAAATTGTAGAGAATTCAAATTATACATTGTATACATATTCATTATTTAAAAATATACATGGATAGTACATCTTTATGCATTGTTTGTTGTACATGAAGTTGATTCTATCATGCTATTTTATTATCCTTATTGTTTTTATAGATCTATAAACAAAACCATTTCAAACAGTGAAAATAAACTATTTCCTTTTGATACTGTTTTATCTTCTTTTGAACTCACCTGAGACAAAGGCTAAAGTGAACTATTAAGTACTATTGTGATGGTGCATTCTCTGAGCTATTGTGATGCAGCATTGTCAGTGGACTGTAGCTTTTAACTAATGGGATGGATGCGCAGAGAACTATTGTTATAACCTGGCATCCTTGTCATCTGTGTACAAAAACTTTAACCTTGATCATAACTTTAGATCTTTTGAGACAGGGCTTTAACATTTCACATGTTTTCCTTGTGCCAAGACCTTTCATCGGGTACCAAAATTTTGTGGCCATGAAGTTTGACCTGCTTTTGACCTTGGTCATAAATTACGAACAGTAAGAGATAGGGCTTAAATATTTAAGGCCCTACTTTATAACAGGGTGCCCTATAGGAATCACTCGGTCTGTCTGTCGGCCAGAACTTAACTTTGGCCATATCTAATACACTGTCACAGGTAGAACTTTCATATTTGGCATGTGTATTCCTTATGACAAGACTTTTCCGTTGGTACCAATTTTTTGATGTGACCTTGACAGTGACCACTGATCTGCATTTGGAAAAATTTAGCATTAACCATAACTATTGAACCTTAAAGGGGCATGGTCCGATTGAAGTCGGGAAAAGTATAAAAAAATATAAACGGATTTCTTAAACGGCAATCGATTGCTAGTATATTATCTAAGATGTGTAAAACATATCGTTACCAAAGTCGATGCACTTAACGAGATATGCCCGTTTTAAATTTGCAACATAACCAGGCCAACTCCTTGAATATTGATGAGGTCGGTCTGAGGAAATCACGTGACAATGAAACTCGAGCTTTATCCGATTCTAATATTTGTTCCACTTTTCTGTTTTTGGCCTCTGAGTTTGTGTATAGATATTTTCTACCACACTTTTGCTTTTCTCGTGCTCGTATTCCTCCATGTGAACCATTTTTGTTGTTTTCTACAGTGAATATATGCGCATGATATGGGCGGAGCATCGCCTTATTTGGGGAATTGATACCAGCCGAATTTAATTCGACTCAATTACCTTTACTCTACGAAAACATTGAGGGATTTTAGTTTTAAATTTTGCAATTAACACAGAGTTTGTAATTTATGTAAAACAGGAAAAATAAGATATTGTCGTAATTTATCCTTTTCATGCTAAAATTTTCCAGTCTCGGACTATGTCCCTTTAAGAAGTAGGGCTTTCATATTTGGCATGTGTGTTCGTTAAGACAAGACGTTTCCATTGGTACCGAAATTTTTTATCATGTGGTCTTGCTGGTGACCTTTGACCTGCATTTGAAAAACTTTAACGTTGAACACAACTATTGGACCATTACCAGTAGGGCTTTCATATTGGTATGTGCGTTCCTTATGACAAAAATTTTCTGCTGGTACCAAATTAAGCTCAAGTTCATGGTGACAGGCATCCTGTGGGGCTCTTCAAACTTTGTCAGTTTTCTAGTTCATGTGTGTGTTCCTTGTGACAAGACCTTTCATCACATATCAATTTTTTTACCCCTTGACCTGGAATATTGACCTACTTACAAAAAAAAAAATTTGCTATTTCAATTTTGTTGCCACTGGTAAGTTTTGTTGTCTTCTGACAACTCTTGTTAGCTCACCTGATGCGAAGGCTCAAGCGAGCTATTGACTACTACTGTGATGGTGCATTTTCTATTGTCTGAGCTATTGCCTACTGTTGTGATGGCACATTGTCTGTTGTCTGAGCTATTGCCTACTGTTGTGATGGCACATTGTCTGTTCTCTGAGCTTTTGACTTCTATTGTGAAAGCACACTGACTGTTGTCTGAGCAATTGCCTACTATTGTGATGGCACACTGTCTGTTTTCTAAGCTTTTGACTTCTATTGTGATAGCACACTGTTGTCTGAGCTATTGCCTATTGTTGTGATGACACATTGTCTGTTGTCTAAGCTATTGACTTCTATTGTTATGACACTATCTTTTGTCTGAGCTATTGACTTTTATTGTGATGGCACACTGTTTGTTGTCTGAGCTATTGCCTACTGTTGTGATGGCACATTGTCTGTTGTCTGAGCTGTTGCCTACTGTTGTGATGACACATTGTCTGTTCTCTGAGCTTTTGACTTCTATTGTGATAGCACACTGTCTGTTGTCTGAGCTATTGCCTACTATTGTGATGACACATTGTCTGTTCTCCGAGTTATTGCCTGCTATTGTGATGGCACACTGTTTGTTGTCTGAACTATTGCCTACTATTGTGATGGCACACTGTTGTCTGAGCTATTGCCTATTGTTGTGATGACACATTGTCTGTTGTCTAAGCTATTGACTTCTATTGTTATGACACTATCTTTTGTCTGAGCTATTGACTTTTATTGTGATGGCACACTGTTTGTTGTCTGAGCTATTGCCTACTGTTGTGATGGCACATTGTCTGTTGTCTGAGCTGTTGCCTACTGTTGTGATGACACATTGTCTGTTCTCTGAGCTTTTGACTTCTATTGTGATAGCACACTGACTGTTGTCTTAGCTATTGCCTACTATTGTGATGGCACATTGTTTGTTGTCTGAGCTATTGCCTACTGTTGTGATGGGTCATTGTCTGTTGTCTGAGATATTGCATACTTTGTGATGATGCTTTGTCTGTTGTCTGAGCTATTGCTTACTGTTGTGTTGGCATATTGTCTGTAGTCCGCAACTTTTTATCCTTTCAGATCGTAAGATCAGGGGCATATTATTTCTGTTCGGTCTGTTTGTCGTTAACTTTTTCCTTTACCATAACTTTTGAATCATAAAAGATGAAGACTTCATATTTGGCATGACTGTGTACTCCACTATCGAAGCCCTTTCTAAATGACATCAATGACCCAGTGATCTTGATCAAGACCTTTCTATGTCGCGTAATCCTGATCGGGAGGCCAGGGTTCGGGTCCTGCTCTGGCCATGCCGGTGTCATGTTTTTCGGATGAGACAGTAAAAACCGAGGCCCCGTGTCGTGGTATGCATGGCACGTTAAAGATCCCTCACTGCTTCGGGTAGGTCCGTTGCAAAGGTCAAATTTTGTATGCCCCGCATCAGGCAGATGCCGTCACCATATACGTGAAATATTCGTGGTGTGATGTAAAACAAAACTCAATCAAAAAAAAAAAAAAAAAACAAAATAAAACAAAACAAAACAAAACGTAATCTCAAGTGTGCATTGAGGGATTTAAATGATATATAATTCATTCAATGTTCAGATTTAGATTTAAGGAAGACCTCTTTCGTTTTGTGATAAAAAATTTCGTTTTTTCGTTGCTGAGTTGTTTATATGCGAAAAATTATATTTATTCAGACATATCTTGTCTATGTCTCGCAATAAAATTTTCTTGGGAGATTTTTTAAAAATGATGATATTTTAACATACAATACCCTGACAGACTTTTGCTTGCCACTTGGGGTATAGTGTTTTACAAACACATTTTGTTTACATTTTCGACTTCTGGTAAACAGCTGCATGGATTTAAAAGTTTGAGGGGCAAGAATGGGGATAATTTGATGTTAAAAAAACTTTAAGAACCACTGACCACAACGACTTCATATTTGGTATAGAACATCCTTATGACATCAGTTTGACATGAGGTACCAAGGGAATATTCTGCGGCAATATTTGGTCCCACCCCATGGACCGACAGATTTTAGTATACTCGATTTTACTGTCTCCTCTGACGGACACATAAGGGACTACAGGATGTTAAATCGTTACCAAGAACACGGTTCCTCAAATGAGAAATTCAGTGCGATACACCGGGAAAAACCGGTCTCAAACGACACCACATGAAAATTATCAGCCAACAGTGCAAGAGAAGTGGCTTATCTGGATTTAATACGGTCATTCTATATAAGTTATTTTGCATTCTCTTCGGATCCCCATCGACGAAAGTGAGCAGAAAGAGACAGCTTGAAATGCTATTTAGTTTTCTTTCTTTATTGAAACGGCACATTTTACATCGTATATACAAATGTTTCATCAACAATAAAAAATAAATACATGTAAATAAAAATATTTTTGTTTCAATCGTAAGTAATTTTGGTTCCACCAATCATCGCCCTCTGTTCTGTTGAGACCAACGGTGGACCCAGAGAGGAAGGGATGTTACTGTAGTGACAACGGTGGACCCAGAGAGGTGGACCCAGAGAGGAAGGGATGTTACTGGAATGACAATCGCCCTTTTTAGACTGAAAATTATTTTGAAAAGAAAAAAGTCATTCTGACCTCTTGAAGGCCAAAACCCCTTCCCCTTTCCTTGGCCAAACTTTATCACCAATGGTGGACCTATTTCTGAAGTTGCGGAAAGCGCTCATGAGAGCTCTGGGAGAAAGTGAGTTGAATAAAAAGCTACGGCGTTTTGGTCGTGTAAATGCACATGTTTGTAATCTCTTAGAGATTTCTACAAGGACACCAGTTTGTTGAAGTGATATAGTATACAATTGAGTACAATATATATAGACTATCATTTCACAATTATACGTGTGCGTGTAGTCAGTCTATATTATTCATTCTATGGCAGCATTCAGTATTTAGTTGAGTCGTCGTACCTGGGGTTTTAATTTGGATGGTACCTAGAGAATGACGAGCACTCTATTCCTGCTCCCTTATACCCGAATGGTACATAGAGAATGACGAACACTCTATTCCTGCTTCCTTATACCCGAATGGTAACTAGAGAATGACGAACACTCTATTCCTGCTCCCTTATACCCGAATGGTAACTAGAGAATGACGAACATTTTATTCCTGCTTCCTTATACCCGAATGGTACCTAGAGAATGACGAACACTCTATTCCTGCTCCCTTATACCCGAATGGTACCCAGAGAATGACGAACACTCTATTCCTACTCCCTTATACCCGAATGGTAACTAGAGAATGACGAACATTCTACTCCTGCTTCCTTATACCCGAATGGTAACTAGAGAATGACGAACACTCTATTCCTGCTTCCTTATACCCAACTGGTAGCTAGAGAATGACGAACACTCTATTTCTGCTCCCTTATATCTGAATAGTAGCTAGAGAATGACGAACACTCTATTCCTGCTCCCTTATATCTGAATAGTAGCTAGAGAATGACGAACACTCTATTCCTGTTTCCTTATACCCGAATGGTAACTAGAGAAGTTATATATACATCCAAAAATATATATCCTCCTTTCCTGGTGAAATATTTAATCTACACTAAATTCAATTCTGACGTGTTTTCAGTATCATATATTGGAGGAAAAGAACGGTACCTCTTCTCTCGTTCCCGTTGAGTGTCACATGACCGACTTTGATCAAAAGCCTTGAGTATCAGAAGCCGCGTTTGAACAACTTCGCTAGACTTTACTTTCTGACTCACATCATCCTCTTTGATCTTCAAAAATCGAATAATCTGAAATTCCTCATCTTTATTGGTCCTCTTGCTTTTGATCTGATTGATCATGAAAGCTACTATACTGCAGGAATACACACACATTGTTATGACTATGAAGTACACTTCACCCACAGAGTCAGATCCGGAAGCTGATTCTCCATGTGTCATATTCAGTATTGTGCCCATCTTGGTTCCCTCTGGTATTATGAAAATACGAAATATCAGACTTTCTGATTAGTTTCATTTGATGCCTACTTCTTGACCTTAGCTGTATACAATGGACTTTTAAAATCTCTCTTAAAAGGTTATGGTATTGTTCCTGGTTTAAAAGGCAAAAGCTGCCAAACACGGATATATTCTCAAAATAAAATACATACCTTCCTTTGTTCACGTATGCCTTCAAATTATGAATTAAATCTTCAACTCAGAAGGAGATTTCTAAACTTCTATACCTTAAAAAGAGATGTTATCTTCTATATCCTTTAAATGACATACATACATCACTGTTGTCAAAGGTTTGTTCCCTATTCAACTTTGACGTAATGATACCAATAAGCAGTTCACTCTTTGGGATTCGGAATAAATACAAAGCCATTATAAACTGTTTACCAAATGCTTACACCGAATGCATGTGTAAATGTATTCTGACTTTCAGCATTTCCTTTTTTCACATATTAACTCGAAAAAACTTTTAAATATATATCTACCCACGTCTTTGTTGCGATCAGATAACGAGAAATATGTAGACTGCAGAATAATAAAAATTTCCCATGCGAATGTAGAAACTATGCGGTTATTTTATTTTAGCGCCATTCCAGCTTTATTTTCTCTGTATGGTGTAAGTCAGTATTTTATTTTAGCGCCATTCCACCTTTATTTTCCCTGTATGGTGTAAGTCAGTATTTTATTTTAGCGCCATTCCAGCTTTATTTTCTCTATATGGTGTAAGTCAGTATTTTATTTTAGCGCCATTCCAGCTTTATTTTCTCTATATGGTGTAAGTCAGTATTTTATTTTAGCCCATTCCAGCTTTATTTTTTCTATATGGTGTAAGTCAGTATTTTCTGGTGGATGATAACAGCAGACTTTTGGCAGATCTACTACTTACTCCATCCGGGTATCCAAACTCTGGACTTCACTGAAGTGAACTTCTGCAATGGACTCTAGTGCAGCATTATGGTCAATCAGCCATCTTGTTTACACTATCGTGCAAGGAAATTAATTTCCGCAAGTCATAGAGTAAGGGTTGGTGGAAATAAAATGCCCATATAGTCCTGATACGTACAACAGACCATGATCTTGCTACAAACCATGGTCTTTGCTTCAGTGAAATTTCTCTTTACTAAGCAACTGGAATTTGAACAAGTTATTTACTTGTATTTATTATTATTATTATTTGTTTTTATTTATTTATTCATTTTTGGTACAAGTGATTTGAATACTAGTATCAGCGATATCGACTTCAAGCAAAATAAGTATGTGCAAGTATTATACAGTGCTGAGTATTTGATTCTTTTGTCGTTTTATTGATGTATGTCTAAACAAAGGTTACAGAAAGTATAGCATTCAGAGCAATATACATAGTTACTACACAACCTGTGACAACTGTTGCTACTCAGAAGCCGCACTTGCGGGTTCAAATTGAGACCCGTGGAACCAATCAGGAAACAGTATTTCCTACACAACACGTACTGTATATGAACCTTACTGAGGGCCAGACGGACGTGAGAGCGCATGTGAACCTTACTGAGGACCAGGCAGACGTGAAGGCGAATATAAACCTTACTGAGGCCCATATAGACGTGAAAGCGCATGTGAACCTTTCTGAGGGCAAGTCAGACGTGAGAGCGCATGTAAACCTTATGGAGGGTCCGACAGACGTGAAAGCGCATATAACCTTTTGAAGGATCCGACATGTGAGCGCGCATCTAACCTTACTGTGGGCCAGACAGACGTGAGAGCGCATGTAAACCTTGTGGAGGGTCCGACATGCGAGAGCGCATGTAAACCTTACTGTGGGCCAGACAGACGTGAGAGCGCATGTGAACCTTATTGATGGCCATGCAGACGTGAAGGCGAATATAAACCTTACGGAGGGTCAGACAGACGTGAGAGCGTATGTAAACCTTATGGAGGGCCCGTCATGTGAGAGCGGATGTGAACCTTACTGTGGGCCGGACAGACGTGAGAGCGCATGTGAACCTTACTGAGGGTCAGACAGACGTGAGAGCGCATGTGAACCTTACTGAGGTTTAGACAGACGTGAGAGCGCATGTGAACCTTATTGATGGCCATGCAGACGTGAAGGCGAATATAAACCTTACGGAGGGTCAGACAGACGTGAGAGCGTATGTAAACCTTATGGAGGGCCCGTCATGTGAGAGCGGATGTGAACCTTACTGTGGGCCAGACAGACGTGAGAGCGCATGTGAACCGTACTGAGGGCCAGGCAGACGTGAGAGCGCATGTGAACCTTACTGAGGGCCAGGTAGACATGAGAGCGCATGTGAAACTTACTGAGGGCCAGACAGACGTGAGAGCGCATGTGAACCTTACTGAGGGCCAGACAAACGTGAACCTTACTGAGGGCCAGACAGACGCGAGAGCGCATGTGAACCTTATTGAGGGCCAGACAGACGTGAGAGCGTATGTAAACCTTACTGAGGGCCAGACAAACGTGAGAGCGCATGTGAAACTTACTGAGGGCCAGACAGACGTGAGAGTGCATGTGAACCTTACTGAGGGCCAGGCAGACATGAGAGCGCATGTGAAACTTACTGAGGGCCAGACAGACGTGAGAACGCATGTGAACCTTACTGAGGGCCAGGCAGACGTGAGAGCGCATGTAAACCTTACTGGGAGCCAGACAAACGTGAGAGTGCATGTGGACCGTACTTAGGGCCAGGCAGACGTGAGAGCGCATGTAAACCTTACCGAGGGCCAGGCAGACGTGAGAGCGCATGTGAACTTTACTGAGGGTCAGGCAGACGTGAGAGCGCATGTGAACCTTACTGAGGGCCAGGCAGACATGAGAGCGCATGTGAAACTTACTGAGGGCCAGACAGACGTGAGAGCGCATGTGAACCTTACTGAGGGCCAGACAAACGTGAACCTTACTGAGGGCCAGACAGACGCGAGAGCGCATGTGAACCTTACTGAGGGCCAGACAAACGTGAGAGTGCCCATGAACCTTACTGAGGGCCAGACAGACGTGAGAGCGTATGTAAACCTTACTGAGGGCAAGACAAACATGAGAGCGCATGTGAAACTTACTGAGGGCCAGGCAGACATGAGAGCGCATGTGAAACTTACTGAGGGCCAGACAGACGTGAGAGCGCATGTGAACCTTACTGAGGGCCAGACAAACGTGAACCTTACTGAGGGCCAGACAGACGCGAGAGCGCATGTGAACCTTACTGAGGGCCAGACAGACGTGAGAGCGTATGTAAACCTTGCTGAGGGCAAGACAAACGTGAGAGCGCATGTGAAAATTACTGAGGGCCAGACAGACGTGAGAGCGCATGTGAAACTTACTGAGGGCCAGACAGACGTGAGAACGCATGCAAACCTTACTGAGGGCCAGGCAGACGTGAGAGCGCATGTGAACCTTACTGAGGGCCAGACAGACGTGAGAGCACATGTAAACCTTACTGAGGGCCAGACAGACGTAAAAGTGTATGTAAACCTTACGGACGGCCAGGCAGACGTGAAAGCGGATGTGAACCTTACTGAGGGCCAGGCAGACGTGAGAGCGCATGTAAACCTTACTGAGGGCCAGGCAGACGTGAGAGCGCATGTGAACCTTACTGAGGGCCAGGCAGACGTGAGAGCGCATGTGAACTTTACTGAGGGCCAGGCAGACGTGAGAGCGCATGTAAACCTTATTGGGGGCCAGACAGACGTGAGAGAGCATGTGAACCTTACTGAGGGCCAGACAGACGTAAAAGTGTATGTAAACCTTACGGAGGGCCAGGCAGACGTGAAAGCGGATGTGAAACTTACTGATGGCCAGACAGACGTGAGAGTGCATGTGAACCTTACTGAGGGCCAGGCAGACGCGAGAGCGCATGTAAATCTTACTGAGGGCCAGGCAGACATGAGAGCGCATGTGAAACTTACTGATGGCCAGGCAGATGTGAGAGCGCATGTAAAACTAACTGAGGGTCAGGCAGACGTGAAAGCGCATGTGAACCTTACTGAGGGCCAGACAGACGCGAGATCAAATGTAAACCTTACGGAGGGCCAGGCAGACGTGAAAGCGTATATGAACCTTGCTGAGGGCAAGACTGACGCGAGAGCGCATGTGAACCTTTCTGAAGGCCAGGCAGACGTGAAGGCGAATATAAACCTTACTGAGTGCCATATAGACGTGAAAGCGCATGTGAACCTTTCTGAGGGCAAGGCAGACGTGAGAGCGCATGTAAACCTTACGGAAGGCCAGGCAGACGCGAGATCGTATATAAACTTTATTGAGGGCCAAACAGAAGTCAGAGAGCATGTAAACCTTATGGTCAGACAAACGTGAAATCACATGTAAACCATACAAAGGGTTAGCCAGATGTGAGAGCTTACGTAACCCTGTCTTATCTCCGCCGAGAACTTTTCAACAAGCAGAGACCATATATGAAGAAGACAGATAACTTTTCTACAAGATGAAACCATATATGAGGAACACAGATAACTTTTCTACAAGATGAAACCAAATTTAAATAGTGGGGAATTTTTTTGCTGAGAGCAAATGCGACGATAAATAGAGGTACTCAACGGAAGTCACTGATCTTAGGAATATGTTCTGATATCCTTTTCAATCAGGCACAGAGCCCAAACATGACAAATGTAAACATATGTAATGAATTCCAGTGCAGTATTATAATATATAGAAATCTGTGTCAAATTCCCTCATAAATTTATATATTAAATTTCCCACCATGATTTCAAAATACACCTCATCTGTACTGTTAAACCAAATTTCTTTCTCACCAGTGGCTAATGACCTAACGCAGACATATATCCCAATTTCTTTCTTCCAATATACTAGTACTTCTATTCTTCATTGTATCAGCTATATACCAACAAAACTCATGGAGGTAAAAACTCATGTGAATATTTTTCTATGCCTAAGGTCATAGAGGCTTGTTGTTCATGAAATGAAGAAACTCCTAATGAAAAGCATAAACAAAATTGAATGTCTGAATGTTTTATAATGAACATAAGTGTCTATGCAACAAAATAAACAAATGAAATATAATATTACCAAGGTTTTTTTTAATATTTACATGTACTGTGTAACAATCAAAAAAGCATTTAACAAATGTTTGAATTAGTGCATTGTTTATGTTTTCACAATATCCATCATATTAAAACATTACAATTTGGGACATAGAACTCATTTCAATACACATCATAATATACCAATATAATTCAAGCAATGCCAGTATCATAATAATAAATGTACTGTACTTGTGTAAAACACCTCCAAGGGTGAATACCTCTCATATTCATGAAATGTTTCATTTGTTTATTGTTCCCAATAATCTAATGAGAAAAATATAGCCAAATATGTGTATTCAAACATATGCACAGAAACCCTTGAGAAAAACCAATTACTAAAAATTGGAACCCAAATCACATTCATTGAGCTGTATGCATGTTGTGAAATTTATAATTTACCAAAGCAATATTGCATGAATTATCACTGTACGATATCATGTATGTATATCTATTATTGTCAAATACTTGTTAAATACATTTATATATTTCTCTCCACATGGAGAGTGAGTATTATCTCACTACCGTCAAACTCTGTATATTTTCCCCACATGGAGAATGAATATTATCTCACTACCATCAAACTCTTTGTATATTTTCCCCACATGGAGAATGAATGTTATCTCACTACCGTCAAACTCTTTGTATATTTTCCCCACATGGAGAATGAATATTATCTCACTACCGTCAAACTCTTTGTATATTTTCCCCACATAGAGAATGAATATTATCTCACTACCGTCAAACTCTTTGTATATTTTCCCCACATGGAGAATGAATATTATTTCACTACCGTCAAACTCTTTGTATATTTTCCCCACATGGAGAATGAATATTATCTCACTACCGTCAAACTCTTTGTATATTTTCCCCACATGGAGAACGAATATTATTTCACTACCGTCAAACTCTTTGTATATTTTCCCCACATGGAGAATGAATATTATCTCACTACCGTCAAACTCTTTGTATATTTTCCCCACATGGAGAATGAATATTATCTCACTACCGTCAAACTCTTTGTATATTTTCCCCACATAGAGAGTGAATATTATGTCACTACCGTCAAACTCTTTGACTTTATAGTTAAAACTTTTAAACCACACCAAGATTACCAAACCTTAACATCATTGTCACATAGCACCATGGGTTTACTGCTCACGCAATAAATCAAAGCATGAAGAATTTTAATACTGTGAATTGATTTATATACATGCAGTGTGATTCTTATTTCAAATATGTTGTGTAAATGTAAAGAGTGAAGGCTGTATTTATCTATTTGTATTAAAGTCATATCATGGCATGGATGCTAACGATCAGTAACCTTTAAAACAAGGAAGGCTGTGGTTAGAGTCAGACTACTTGAACCAAGTTTTACAAAAGGAGAAAGGCTTTGACTTCAGTGTAGTTTGTTGTAATATTCAAAGAAGCATTAAAAGTTTGATGAATTTTCTGTAAAAGCAACATTGAAGAATTGAAAATTATGAAACATTAACTTGTCAAGAGCATAATTTGATTACAAATTACACTGACCAAAGTTTAAGGTTATGCCCTTTCATTTAACTTAGCCACAAGAGCCACAAAGTCAACTCTCACACAAATGTATACCTCATATATGTAAGCACAGGTAGAAACATTTATTGAAAACGAGTAAATTGCACTTTTTGAAGTCTTTTACCATTACACTAAACATTATAATGTGTCATTCAATTATTCTTTGGTGCCCATGAAAACATTTATATACACAGCAAAATTAAAATAATCAACAATCATCACATACAATTTTTCGAGATATTTTTCTCAATGTAAAATTATTCATAATATTTGTTCAATAAAATGCATTAACTGGTACAAAAACATTCTAATATACAAATGTAAAGATTTATTTATTTCTCATCACATAAAACTGATCTTTTGAGAATGCTCATGTAAGTATAGAAAGCTTTTATATCAACTATGATATAATAGATTAAAGACTGTCAAATTACCGCTTTTTAACGCATTTCATGTCATACACTATAAACATAATACTATAAATGTACTTTTCTGTGACTGAAAAGTTGTCCCCAAAAATAAACAAGTGATTCCAGAAAATATGGACAATGATATTAATACAGACAGCTTACTATGTTACTATGTTACACATTATCATTAAATGCCATTGCAAGAAAATTTTTGTTATTTATATTACTTCAAAAGATTTAGCATGATAATGTAGCAGCACTACTCGTGCAGTATTCAAAAATTGACCAACTGCAGAGCAACATTGCTTTAGCGGCCAAGGATCTATAATGTGCCGGACCTGCTGCTGAGCAACACTGTCTTAACAGCTAAGGATCTATAATGTGCCAGGCCTGCTGCTGAGCCACATTACTTTAGCGGCCAAGGATCTATAATGTGCCGGGCCTGCTGCTGAGCCACATTGCTTTAGCAGCTAAGGATCTATAATGTGCCGGACCTGCTGCTGAGCCACACTGCTTTAGCAACTAAGAATCTATAATGTGCCGGACCTGTTGCCGAGCAACATTGTTTATGCAGCTAAGGTTCTATAATGTGCCGGGCCTGCTGCTGAGCAACACTGCTTTAGCAGCTAAGGATCTATGATGTGCCGCACCTGCTGTTGAGCAACACTGCATTAGCAGCTAAGGATCTATAATGTCCCGGACCTGTTGCCGAGCCACATTGCTTTAGCAGCTAAGAATCTAATGTGTGCCAGATTGGCTGTTGAGCAACATTACTTTAGCAGCTAAGGATCTGTAATGTGCCAGACCAACCAATAAACTGAAGTAAAATGTAGAAAAAAAAAACTATATGTGCCAGAGTGAAATGTATGTCCCCACCTGCAATAAAGTTTGAAATTTAATTTCTAAGTCCAAGAGGCATACAGGTAACTCTGCCAAACATTAATCAATTGAAATCAAATACAAACCAGATCTGCGTATTATCATGATATATCTGTATACAAAATTTAAATTAAAAATGTCCATGTATGACTGAGATAATGTGCAGAAACTGTAAATTTCTTAAAATGCTCCAGGTCCAAGAGGCATAACTCTGCCAAATATTAATCAATCAAAACCACATACAAACCTGACTTGCGTATTATCATGATATATCAATATACCGAATTTACATTCAAAATGTCCATGCATGACTAAGATAATGAGCGGAAACTGAATATCTTGAAATTTTCTAAGTCCAAAGGGCATAACTCTGTTGAAAATTATTCAACCGGACCCATATTAAAACTTGACCTGAGTATTCTCACTGTATATCTTTATACCAAATTTCAATTCAAAATGTCCATGTATGACTGAGATAATGATCAGAAGCTGATTTTCTTTAAAGTTTCTAAGTCCAAGGGGCATAACTCTTCCGAAATTTATCCAATCGGACCAGAATTTGGACTTGACCTGCATTTTCTTATGATACATCTATATACCAAATTTGACTTCAATAAGTGCATCTGTAATAGAGACAATGAACAGAAACCAAAAGGACAGAATGAAGGAAAGATACGACACTATATGCCACGGCCATTTCATGGCAGGAGCATAAAAAGTACATGTACTACAATTGATTTAATGTTGAACTTATTTTCAGTTCCTTTTAGACTTATAATAATAGTATGCTTTACTGTGTGCATACATCACATAAAGATTTATATATCCATATGTGAACATTATCAAATACTTACAATATTACATATTTATAGAGATATATTTTCATTAATATTAGCCCATATGTACTTCAATCCTTTCTGTTGTGAATCTTCCCTTACAACTTAGGAATCTTTCATAACAATTTGACTCTCTTTCAGTTATCAGGTAAAGAGGATTGGAATATACACTGAGCAGATCCAATTAATAGTTTTACAGATATATTTTGGTATTTCAAGAATTTCTTTAACTTTCTCCAACTTTACTCAAGCATGTACAGTGGCACTATTCCCCTGATATTTTTTTTTATATATTTACAATTATTGCACACAATTTCTTTGGACAGTACTTTTAGACAATACATATTTTCAACAACTTGGGGGCATACATATCAAAAATCATTTTCCAGATCATATCATATGACCTTGAACTTATTTTTATAGGAGTAAAACACCAGAAGAAATTTACACATTTTACATATGTAAATTTGAGACACACTGACCTGGGAAAGTCTCTATTATAATGACATCTTATTTATATTTAGCACAATATTTTGTAAAAGGATGTCATGCATCATGAGCTGGCTACAATCTCCTGGGCTGATACAGTACTCGTGGTCATATTCATCTTAATATGTTCATCAATGAGCAATGCAATGCTTTCTCTATCCTTCTGTAAGTGAAACAGACTATAATTACTATGGATTTAGAGATTCTAAAACATTTAAAACTTCTTTTTCTGAAATTATGAATGAAAACAAATTTCTAAAAATATCTTTCATGATATAGGCTGCGTTAGGATATGGAGAACAAATAATCTATGACTTTAGATGATCATCGCCTAAGAGAGATATATACATGTTCTGCAGTTCATTTATTCTATTCCATTTATGGGTGCACAGCATGTGGACATTAAGATAAAAGATGTCAGTGTGACAGTACAAACTAATTTAGTGCAATGACACACTTGGAGCAAAAGACAATGACTTAGTGGGAGTAGATTTCTTTGGCCTGATTTGTTTAATTCCACATCAGGATTATTTAATCTGTAAGATGGCAGTTTGTGTGCTGTGGTAGATGGGTTCTCTGAAAATACCACCATCACCCAGTATGCTGGCAACCAGTCCAACTTGTCATGACTAAAAGTGGTACCTAGACTTGACAGGGAGGTTACAGTCACTTCCAACATGCCACTTTAACCCACTATAGGACCCTCTTTGTGTTTGAGACATGAAGTATGTATTTGTGGTATAATTCACGTCTATTCAAACATGTACCAATCATACATAAAATACATACGTTGTTGATGAATCCATAATGAACTAATTCTTCAGCTAAAATGGCTGCACTGTCGTCTTCAATAATATCAGCTGTCAGCTGACGATTCATTTTGTCATCCATCTTCAGCTGTAGAGTGATCTGAAATCTGGGAGGGTCTTCTAACTTTTTAATCTGACATGTAGACTGTGTGACCATTCTCATTTCTACATCCATTGGTTCTGGATCTTCCCCTCCCTTCTCAGAAGGAGTAACTTCAGGAGTTTTAGCCCTTGGTTTAGCAGGAGCAGACAGCATTGTAAATGCTGTCAAAGGGTAGATTCCATTCCTGTTAAAGCAAATCATAAAATTATTATTTTCTTGGATCACTGTCATCAGCAACATCTACAATGAACAGGGATACCTTATAGAATTACTATGTATCTAAAATATTCCTTTCAAAACATATTGTCTACAGAGACCTATCCTATCACTCCTACCAGCTTCCTGTGAATGGGCCTACATCACTCACTTTAGCACCTCTAGAACACAACACAAGGATCACGCTCACCCATCTGCATTTCCACCCTAGTGATTGTTATACACTGATTTGTTTTTATGAATATCTGCCATATAATATATGGAGACTTGTTATACAATGATGTCACTCACCAACTGCATCATGCCATAAAGATGCACATAAGACTGTCAAAAAGCTGAAAAGCAGCCTAGAAAAACATGTAATTTTAACCTTCAATGACAAATTTAAGATAGTGTGCAAGCTTAATCCAATTCTATTTTCTGCTAGATGTTTAGTTGACTATTCTTGTTAATTACACCATGTGTGCATTGATATCCAAACATGAGAATATCATCCGAAACACTGAGTCGGTTCTTGTACTACCAGACTCAGATGTGAATGTATGAATATCTTTAAATTTTTACACATAAATTGCCAGCACAAGTTTGAAACTTTGTGGATGAGTCAAGAACTACTCCTCTATTAAACATGTAAAAGACCAATTATTTTTAATATTTTAGATCCAAATATATCTGAAAAGGCATACTATCTGTTTCCATATAACTCAGGTGAGGGACAAAACACACATATTTTCTAGGGAAGACACGCTTTAACCAGCGTTTTGACATTTGCCATCAGTGTCATGTGACATTCCTCCACAAAATAAAGAGCGTCACGTCCAAGTCTGTTTGTCCAACACTCAAAACTGATTTGCCGTTCCAGATGTTACGAATATGTGCTTATTTGATGAGCATTTTGTCAGAATGTCTAATTTCTGGGATTTGAAAGAGAGAATTCTTCTAAAGACGTTTCAAAATTTAGACCTATATAGGGTGTCCTGTACAAAATATTTTTAGGTAGCTTATCCTTCAATATGTGTCAAAAACTGAATTAAACATGCACTTTTAAATACACTCTTCAAGAACCGTTTAGTCGTAAGCAGTCCACCTAAAAACTTTTCCAGAGTTATATTTACCTTACATCTTCTAGGAATTTTTCTCTTTCTTTTTCCAATGGAGAACATTGGGAATACCTGAAATATAAAAATTAATATCATAATTATTTAAACAACTGAAGTAATAAACTCCTATTAAAAAGTGTAGTACTAGTAGATAAACAACTGTCTGTAAAGCTCAACCTCAACCAGTTACGTTATCTTAACGGCAATTCATTTGTCCTTAATTATTTGGGTAAAGTTTGAAGGGAAACAGACTTAGGGACTTTTTAATTAGTTTGTGTTATTAACAATCCGAAATGCTAAAGTAACAAGAGATGTCAAAAGACAACATATCTCATTTTGTCAGGGAGAAAGCATGTATTTTTACTGTTCTCTTAATTCAAAGTCAAGTCCAAGTAAGGTAAGGTAAAGTAAGGTAAAAGTTAACCAGATAAATGCTCTAGTTACAATAAATCTACAAGTGAAATCCCTATCTCTAATATTTCAAAAGAAAAGGACAAGGTAAAAGTTTTTGAAAAGTAGGTTAAGGTCACAAGGACAAAGACCATGGTACCAAATAATTTTTCTGTGACAAGGAATCTATGAATGAAGTATCAAAGCCTTAGCTCTATTTGTTTAAAAGATATAGCCCAGGTTAAAGTTTTTGAAAAGTAGGTCAAACTCCAAGGTCAAGGTCACAAAGTCAAAGATCATTGTCCCAAATAAGACGGCCTTCTACAAGGTATCCATGTGTGAAGTTTCAAAGCCCTATCCCTTTTGATTCAAAAGTTACAGCTTAGTTTTAGTTTCTGAAAAGTAGGTCAAACTCCAAGGTCAACGTCAAAGACCATGATCCCAAATGAAAGGGTCTTCCACAAAGTATCTATGTGTAAAATTTTAAAGCCCTACCCCTCTTGGTTCAAAAGTTATTGCCAAGGTTAAAGTTTTTGAAAAGAAGGTTAAACTCCAAGATCAAAGGTCATGGTTCCAAATGAAAGTTCCTTCCACAATGTATCCATGTGTGAAGTTTCAAGGCTCTACCCCTCTTGGTTCAAAAGTTATAGCCCAGGTTAAAGTTTTTGTCTATGCATCGGACATCAACGCCGATGTGGATGCTGACACTAGGGCTAGGACATTAGCTCCCCGGACATTCATCCCAGTTTGCTGAAAATGTATTAAACTATACATCAATGAGAGTTTTGAAATTATTGGTGCTAGAGTAAATGGAGTCACTGACTACATGAAATTTATACTCATGGCAAGAGAAAGTTTTTATAATAAGATCGTGTTGCTTACTTCCACTGAATAGGTTCTCTGCCATCATGAAAAACTTTCTCTGCTATGACTGTATTAGGATCTATTTTCTTCATACTGGCTTCATCAGCATCTGGTAGTGTGGCTTATAAAGAAACACATTTTCAATAAATGAAATATACGAATGAATGAGAAAAATATTTAACAGTTACAAATACTTAATGATTATTTCATGATTACTACATAAGTAAGCTATGCTTTTCAGATCTCAACATCGTTCCAACATCATATAGTGACTTAACCACAACATCATATAGTGACTTAACCACATCATATAGTGACTTAACCACAACATCATATAGCGACTTAACCAAAACATCATATAGTGATTTAACCACCACATCATATGGTGACTTAACCACAACATCATATAGTAACTTAACCACAACATCATATGGTGACTTAACCACTACATCATATGGTGACTTAACCATAACATCATATAGTGAATTAACCACAACATCATGTAGTGACTTAACCACAACATCATGTAGTGACTTAACCACAACATCATGTAGTGACTTAACCACATCATATACCGACTTAACCACATTATCATATAGTGATTTAACCACCACATCATATGGTGACTTCACCACAACATCATATAGTGACTTAACCACAACATCATATGGTGACTTAACCACAACATCATATAGTGACTTAACCACAACATCATGTACTGACTTAACAATAACATCATATAGTGACTTAACCACAACATCATGTAGTGACTTAACCACAACATCATATAGTGACTTAACTTCAACATCATGTAGTGACTTAACCACAACATCATATAGTGACTTAACCACAACTTCTCATAGGATATAAGTCACACAAGGTGGATGAAAAATTATCTGTCTGAACCTCAATAACATTTAAAACCCCATGAAGTACTATGCATAAATCCACTAAAACCTTTTCAGACATTTCAACTTTCACTTAAATATTGTATCACGGTATTTTTTTTTTTATCATGTTTTATATAAATATTTATCCACTGGATATGCCACTATTGACGAAAGCATGGACAGCAAGTAATGTAAAGAATACTTATGCCACTATGGACGAAAGCATGGACAGCAAGTAATGTAAAGAGTACTTACTGCCAATATTGACAAAAGCCTGGACAGCAAGTAATGCAGAGAGTACTTACAGACACTATTGACAAAAGCCTGGACAGCAAGTAATGTAAAGAATACTTACTGACACTATTGACAAAAGCCTGGGAGCAAGTAATGTAAAGAGTACTTACTGCCACTATTGACGAAAGCATGGACAGCAAGTAATGCAAAGAGTACTTACTGCCACTATTTACTACCACTATTGACGAAAGTATGGGAGCAAGTTATGTAAAGAGTACTTACTGCGACTATTGACATAAGCATGAGCAGCAAGTAATGTAAGGGAGTGTACTTCAAACAATATAGCATGGAACAGCAAGGTCCTAGCTTCTGGTCGCTTAGAATGATCTTCCTGAATACATTTCTGAATGAAGTCCTGAGACCAAGAGTATGTATAAGTATTATCTATTTTATTTTAAGAATGAAACTTTGAGAAAAAGTGAGTAAACAATTATTAGTAAAACGAAAAACCATTAAGACGATATGGCTGGAATGCAAAGCATTTATCTAAATGACAAAGCCCTCACCCAATGGGATTAAATTCTGCAGCAAATAATGTTTGTGAAACACTGATGCCCCAATGTTCAAAAGGAAAAGTATGTCAAAAGGACCAAGGTTATAATCAAGGTCACAAAGTCAAAAAATGTTGGTACCATCTAAAAACTATTTTCACCATAAACACATATGTGAAATAATAAAATCATTATAATTTATCAAACAAGTTCAAAGTTGAAGGTTAAAAACTAAAAAGTTCAATTACATTAAATAAATGCAAGTCAATATTCCTATGAATGATCCTATCATAGTCTTATCCATAGACAATGTTTTTAACTGTGAAGGTCAAAGGTCAAGGTAAATATAAAAAATCTACAAATGTACATAGTGTTTAAAAGATCTAATCATGATCTATCTATATATGAAATATAAAAATGATATGCAATATTTCTATAATTCATCCTGTAATAGCCATATCAATATATAAAAAATATATTTTTTATTGTCAAGGTCAAAGATCATGGTCAATATCTAAAATCTATATAGTGTTTAAAAAAAAATCATGGTCTTTCTATATATGAAATATGAAAATGATATGCCAGAGTTTTTTCAAAAGTAAACTTAATGCAACAGCTAAACTAAATTGTTGACACAGACAGATGGATGAACAGACAAACAAACATTGCCATTTCATAGACCTTTTTTGCTTTGCAATCCAGACAAAAATTTCTGGGATTGCCAGAGTCTTGGTAAAAACACTCTCACTATGCAGTTTAATTGTGATGTCAAACTTAAATAAATGTTTAATGGACCATTTTATTTATGACATTATACATTTGTAATGACCAGGTGCCTAAATGGCCCTATATTGCTCATCCGAGTATCTTGAGCACACAAAAAACTGAGAAAGTATAAGAATGTTCTCATATGAATGTATCCTTTTCAGATATTTCACTTCAAAACTAAACCAAAATCAACAATATATCATTATGAAAATCACCTGAAAATATGCAAACACAACAGAGCCAAAACAGAGGGTTTTTTTCAAATATTTATTATTCAGATTAAAAGGAACACAATACTATGCATTGAAGGAATGTTTTAGATTCTCACAATTTTATGCTCTATTTCAATAACTCCTCATGGGGAAGTTTGCTACCAAGTTTTAGCTTGATATCTGTAAGCATGGCCATGAAAAATCTCGAAAACCAGCGTGACAGACAGACAGGAAACCTATACTACCCTCCAGTTTAACCCGTGTGGGACTACTAAGCTTTTCTAATATGCCCCCCTCCTCCTCTGACAAATCTGAACTATCGTTTTCCATGTCAGATTCCTTCTCTGTCACTTAAAACCAACTTTCTGCCTGACTCTGTCTGCTTTCTCTGAATCCTCTCTCTTTCTCTCTCTCTCTCTCTCTCCTTCTCTTGCTAATATCTGCTTTCTCTTCTCTGTCTCCTCTCTCCATGTCTACTGTCTCCATGCTGGTACTGACTGAAAGGTCTTGCCACAAGGAATACACATGTGTAGTATGAAGGTTCCATCTCTTTTATTTCAAAAGTTATGGTTAAGGTTAAAGTTTTTAAAAAGTAAGTCAAATGTCAAGGCCAAGGTCACAAGGTCAAAAATTTGGTACCAAAAGAAATAAGAAATATACATGTGTAGTATAAATATCCAGTCTCTTTTGGTTCCAAAGTCATGGCTAAGGTTAAAGTTTTTAAAAAGTAAGTCAAATGTCAAGGCCAAGGTCACAAGGTCAAACATTTTGGTACCAAAAGAAAGGTCTTGCCACAAGAAATATACATGTGTAGTATGAATACCAAGTCTCTTTTGATTCAAAAGTTATGGCTAAGGTTAAAGTTTTTAAAAAGTTAGTCAAATGTCAAGGCCAAGGTCACAAGGTCAAAAATTTTGGTACCAAAAGAAAGGTCTTGCCACAAGGAATATACATGTGTAGTATGAATACCCAGTCTCTTTTGGTTCAAAAGTTATAGTTAAGGTTAAAGTTTTTAAAAAGTAGGTCAAATGTCAAGGCCAAGGTCACAAGGTCAAAAACTTTGGTACCAAAAGAAATATCTTGCCACAAAGAATATACATGTGTAGTATGAATACCCAGTCTCTTTTGGTACAAAAGTTATAGCTAATGTTAAAGTTTTTAAAAAGTAGGTCAAATGTCAAGGCCAAGGTCACAAGGTCAAACATTTTGGTTCCAAAAGAAAGGTCTTGCCACAAGGAATATACATGTGTAGTATGAATACCCAGTCTCTTTTGGTTCAAAAGTTATGGTCAAGTTTAAAGTTTTCTGGACAGACAGACGGACAGACAGAGACAGATAGACAGATGGACAAAGTGATTCCTATATACCCCTCAAAACTTCGTTTGCAGGGGTATAATAATACGGAATCAGCCACATGCTGAAAAAAACTGAACAGACCAAGAATACAGGAAAGTTAAACATCTGCTTGATCTCAATGTCCTTATACATATTTATTTGCAAACAATACAACAACTGAACAAGTCAAGTATGCATGAGCCTAAAAATTTTAGATGCCACATGGGCTACCAGATAGGAAACTTTAGTACACCAAAGGAAAAACAAGTTGCCAATGGTAACCAGGCAACTGTTAATTTTAGTTCCTGAATGGCAGGGGCATAAAAAGTGTGCCAACAGGTTTGATGTGGGACTTTCAAATTCAGGTGATCAGTTAATTTGTTTACAATTGACAGCTTTTGTTTGACACAAAAAAAGAGTTTCAATATGGTCTTATTGGTGAACATATTTGATTGTTTGTTGGGTAAAGCATGAATCATGAATAAACCAGAATACTCAAGTAATCAACCAGTCTTTTTGTAGATACAATTATTGGAACATAATCTATTTAACTGAAAGTTATATATGTTTATTGTTTAACAGCGGACTCCATTGTCTCTGATAATGTGTAATACGATGATTTCCTTTTATTGATATAATCATGAACAACAAATCATTTCTATGTAATTCCATAGTAATTTGCCCACATATCAGCATACAATTTCATAAAATTTATTTTTCATAACTTTCATGTAGACAAAACACGATTTTAAACTTCAATATGCAGATTATGTAAATTTTTGTTGTATTTTGGGAAGTGTCTGGAAAGTATCATCATCAATTTAATGATTTCCAGTTCAGGTTACCCATTTTTGCAAAATCCAGGGTTGACAGTTACGAAAATTTCTTAATATTTCGCAAGAATTTGAGTGAAATATCCTCCTGATCATAAAAAGTTAGGATTAATGTTATCTGTGTGCTTAATTACCATCTGTAGAATTTATTGCCCCTAATTAAGACTCCAGTAAGTCTGAGTATTGATTTGAAAACCACCAAGAAGTGTCATCGGCCAGTTCAAACCTTGTACAACACCTCACATAACCAACTCTTCTGCTGACTTGCAGTAGCTGCATGTGTATACAACAACAGATATCTCTTAAAGTACCAATAGAAAGACAGCATTGACATCAAGCCGAGCACCATATTGGTTATTCCATCTTGTGAATTACAGTACATGTATTGCACAAGCGAAACTGTTGTAAAGTCATCACTGAGCAGACTAGGAATGTATATAACTCTGTTTAAACAACTGAATCTGGTAACTAAGATTCTGATAACAGGGTTAATAAGAATACCATGACTGCAGTAGTTTTATTGGTGATGTGAAAAAATCTCACAATTTTATGGAAATTTCTAATGCAAAATTTGTTTGAAAATTCCAATCAAAACATTTTTCTAAGACTTGGGACATATGCAGTGGATAAATCAAAAACTCCAGTTTGGTGTTGCTGTTAAATTTGTGCTTGGGGCAATGAGAGTGAGGAAAAACTAATAGGATAGATGACAGTAAATTCCCATTCATGAAAGTAGTAATGTAAAATCTCGGTAAATGCATTTAAATAAGAAAAAGCCTTGCTTGTAACTTCATTAATGGGCAAGACAGAAAAGCTCACACATGTACCTTTGTGTTACTAATTGTAAGAGATGGACAGCAGATCAGATGTGAACAATATGATAGATTTATACTACAGACCACACGTATTGTATGTTAACATGAAATAAAAACAGTTAATTATTTCAAATTTCATGATTATGGTTTATTTCATAGTCTGTTTTATATGATAAATTTATCATGTAAATAATTTGTTCTTTATAGGTCAGACTAAACAGAATCAACTTCAAAACCAGCCCATTAGCTATTTTATTATTCTATTGTTTCATGCAATATCTTTATGGAATATACAAAAGTTCACAATATTCCAATTTAGATATAGCACACCATAATAAATCTGTTTGTTTCACTAATGTTATTTTTATATCATCATGTCCTTTGTTAAATATGATTACTTCCTTACCCTTTGTAGAGGATTCTCTAAAGATTCCAGTGTGTTCTTTATAGATTCTGCTGTTACATGATAACTCCCAGTACCTCCATCTCCCCCATTACCTTGGAAACCAAGTGCTGCTATCTATAATCAATGAAAAGAATATATTAAATTACTATTATTTTCTATTTATGCATCATAAAAAATACTTAAAACAAGAAACTGCTAAAGATGGTATAGCTGGATTGCAAAGCAAATTTGAAACAAAGTCAAAGTCACAGGTCAAAAATGTCAATTCAAAGTTCTGGTCATAAACAACCTATGTGTGAAGTATCAAAGCCATACCCCTATTGATTCAAAAGATATAACCAAAATCAAAGTATTTTAAAAATATGTCAAAGTCCAAGGTCAAGGTCACAAGTCATGGCATAATTTGAAAGCTCTGGTCACAAGGAAACTATGTGTCAAGTGTTATGTTTATACACCTCTTAGTCAATAAGATTTTGCTTCAACCAGAAACTTAACCCAAATGTTGACAGACATACATTGCCAATCTATAGACTGGAATTGCTTTGTTATCCAATCAAAAAGCATATTGATATTTTGAAAATAAATAGAATAAAATGACGAAGCTTTTCATAAATACCTTATTACATATCTGCGCGGTAATTTCTTTAATGTGAAAGCCGGCATGGCCTAGTGGTATTGCGCTTGTCTCCTGATTTGGAGGCCGGGGTTCGAGTTCCGCTCTGGTCATGCCAGTGTCCTGTCTTTCGGATGAAATTTTGACCTTTGGAATGGACCCACCCAATGCAGTGAGGGATCTTTAACATGCCATGCATACTACGACACGGAGCCTCGGTTTATACGGTCTCATCCAAAAGACAGGACACCGGCATGACCAACACTGCATTGTAAGAATTACAAATGTAGGTACAGTCGAACTTTGATAACTCGAACGCTGAAAACTCGAAAAGCCCCCAGAAACTCGAAGTCATCCTACGGTCCCAAGAACATTTCAAACATTTTAATGTTTTTTGCCTTCTCAAACCCAAACTTCTGAAACTCAAATACTCCCGAAGTAATTTTCAAATCCCAATGACAAATTTGTATTTAATTCAACCTTCGAAAACTTGAAGCATTTTACCATCAGAAACTCGAAGCAAATAACAGAATAGAAAGCAATTAGCTTGTTTACACAGCGACTAAAATTTCACAGTTGTGCACGTCCAAGCTTGATGGATGAACAGACTTGTGTATGATATCGTATATTACACGTTTCATCCACATTAGTAATTAAACATTCAGGGTATCATCATTATCTATATATGATTTATTCTAATTTTAACTGCCATAATTATGAAAGGTTATTAAAAACTGCTAATGGTGAAAATTGTCTGGAAATAAACAAGCTGTAAATTTTAAACAGTAACTTCATCTAAGATAATGAACCAAGCACCCAACATCATTGAACAGTGTCAAAGCCGATAGAATGGCTTTATAAGGGCAGATCTCCATGTTAAACATTTTATTAGTTTTATTTAATACGTAGATGATATTTTATTAAATAAGTAGATGATATTTGACATGATATACATTTAAATTAAATAAATTGAGAATATAATATCGTCTTCATGCTATTTTAGTATTACAGTAGTACAAAATGTATGTAGGTAATAATGTTTGATCTTTCCCTCTCTAATTTCCCGCGAATTTCCGCAACTTCCAAAACCTGAACCTACCAAACTCGAAGTGATTTCTTAGGTCCCAAGCATTTCGTCTTATCAAAGTTCAACTGTGTGTAAATGTGCAACTGGACCCAGCACACGCAGGAATAAAACTGTTAATGCAAATTTCCTCCCGTGTTAACTCTAGGAGCGCATCGAATCTGGCCAAAAAGTCCTGGCACTTGTGCTAAAGCAGTCATCGTGACCACATTTCATGTTAACATGTATGTTGTGTTAGGATTGCACCCATCTGTATATCATACTTAAAATGTACTGTTCCAAGAAAAATGTTGACTGTGAAGATAATTCAAATTGTGGGGTGATGGATGCACACAAACACCAAGTAATCCCCAATGTCTTCATATATGTTATTATGTGACATAATGAAAGTATATATATGTTACAATAACTGTAATTAAGACATACAGACCTAGATAATGCTGAACTTCAATAAATCAACGGAAATGACTCAAGTTTACGGTAGTTTGACATAAGACATGGCACTTTTGTAGACATGTACTGGAACCTGAGAAATTAAGTCAACTTCAGACTGAATTATCAATTTGATTTAGAGACTACACTTGAGGGGACATTACCTCTAAGGCACACATTCCAAATGAATATATGTCTATAGCTGTAGTGCATTTACTGGGCTCTGTGTAAAGAAATAAAGAGGTACATAAACTGATAAAGTCAGTACATATACGCACACATACATAGCATTGTTTCAATATGAATACATCTTTTGTTTAACAAACAAATTACATGAGATGAATTTCCCATTAATTCAAACTAATTCTGAAGTTCCAATTTGAAGTTTTCCATTTAAACATACATTCCTATCTTGAACTTCTCTTAAATCCAGCTGTTTTCCACGGTCTCTTCAATATCAATAGAGTCAACACTAATTCGGCACAGTAGTTTATTTGATCTGAATATCTTATCAGAATTTTTCACATAATTTGTCAACTGGCTTCTTCTACACTTCCAATAAATATGACCTATCTTACCTGCATACTCAGGTGCTACACAATGCATATTCTTTATGTCTTTTCTGTAAGTTTTTACTATATGCATAGCATCTGGAGCCACTGGAGAAAAATAAAGACACAACAACTTAGGGCAGTTTGATCATATTTAGTAACTGTGATCATCGCCCTAAAATTAACAGCAATCTTATTACAGCCATGGACATTCAGTGTATGAGGAATCATTCTAAACAACTGAATTTTCATAGGTAAAGAGACTATTTGACAGATAAATGATCTTAAAAGCAACCAGTAGAATTCCAGGAGTCCTTGTATATTTAATACATTTAATTCATTCATATCATTGTTAAGACTGACTACAATTGTCTGCACAGCAGAAAATACCCCCCCCCCCCAACAAGCTGCATTTGAAAACAAACATTACTTGCAAATGTATGTCAAATGCAAGAAAGTTCAAACTTGGTCTGTAGTTTTTGGTAGTAAAGATGCATACCAAGATTAATGGTAAGTACAGTACAGTCCAGTTCAGGCGTTTTGCAATTTTTACACAAAACCGAGTGGGCCTACTCAAGGTGTAAATCAAGGCATGACATAAAACACTGTGATATTCTACAAAGATTTGAACAAGCACATGTAAATTTACAACACATTTCTTTTTATGTTTTGTATAATTTTTCACACTGTGTTTTGTGTATTTTTATAAAACACTTGAACTGTAGCACCTGTCAATCTGCAAACACTGTTTCCATATCTTTAAAGGAGACAAAACAAGCTGTGTTTGTGAAACACTAATGCCCCCAGTGGCAACAAAGTCCAAAGAGTTATTTCTAGCATGAAGATCATTGTCAAGGTCAAAAGGTAATTGACGTTGGTGTCATCTGAAAGGGCTTCATTAGCTGAGTAAGCATGTGAAACATGAAGTCTCTATCCCTCACAATTTAAATATTATGGCCAAGGTTAATATTGACAACAGACAGACAGACAGACATACAGGAAAAAAACAATATTCCCCCAATCTATCGATCCCAGGGCATAAAAAAAATTGATAGTATGTCTGGCTTGATATTCCTGAATATAAATTGATGCTTACCTGAGCCTATTTTGATAAGACCATTATGCTGTATGAAGATTGTGTCACATGTCAGATTGCCGTGAATAATGTTACAGGAATGCAAATAACTGAAAAACAAGACCATCATATATTATTTATCTTCTCTGACATTATGATTCTGTAAACAAGTACAATGTGCATGTGTATATGATGTGCAAGAAATAACAGATAAAATTCCCCTAGGCCAAAAATAAAAATGTATGTCTGTTTAGTGTCCCCCGACCGTCCCTATTTTTACCCTCTGACCCTAAATTATTTCATCGTATCCGAGGTTAAAAACCCGAAAATCAAAATTAAGTTTTCTAGGGCTCTTACAGTAAAAAGTACCATAACAACCCATGTAGCAAAACTGAGAAAAACATCTGGAAAAAAGTCTACTTCTCATTTATAATGCTCTGGGAAAAAATCGGTAATTAGTGAGTGGCTGTGAAGCTAACATTTCTGTTGTAAATGTACAGTAGCGTGAATTATCCGGCAGTTTATGTTTCTCACAAAGCAATAATACAAATAGAGAAAATTCAAGGAGTATATCTTATATGTCCCTGACAAAATTCATCTATCTGGATTTATCACATATCTGATTAATTATACTGGTACTCATAATTATAACATCATGGTTACCGTAGGTTGGTAACAGATTACTTTTATCACAGTTAAACTTAGAGATATATGTCTTCAGGGTCTTATACTTGATGTTCTTGTTATTTGCTAAATTAACACTTTTTGTCAGATTAATGTGTGCGCACAACGTCTAATGGTCGGTTTACCAGGTATTGTTAGAAGGTGACGTCTAAACTCAGCACTGCAGGTATCTAACTGTTTACGCGAAAAAGCCAATTACAAGGAATTTTATGATCATAAAATATCAAGCCCTTTTTTAGTGTTACTTATAATTAAATATGAAAAACTCTAGTCAATACATAGATCATCAGAATTATCAGACATACGAGAATGAAGGACTGTGAATCCATTCCATGGAAAATTGACTTCCTGGCGTGATTTTAGTATATGCTGACATTTTAGAGGTCATATTCAGATCAACATCATGTATCAATCTTTGGTGAAAAAAACTTGTTATATTCTAGTTTCAATGTTTAATGCATACCCACAAAAAGTAATGTCAGATACTTTGAAAACAAGAGCAACACCTAATGTGGCTTAATACGCCCGTCGCTTACTTTGGACAGGATCAATTTGAATGTATGGTTTTATTACCCCCAAACTTGGGTCTCTTTGGTAATATTTTTATGAAATATTGAAATCCAAAAAGAGGGTAATAAATGAATTCTGTTAAAGCAGTGAAATATATTTGGTTGCGGGACTGATTGGTGTTTTACCTCGCTTTTAATAATTTTTCAGTTATATTGCAAAATGGAGCAGGAGGTAACCAACCTCTTGAACATAGTGAAGTATAACCCCACATTATTATATTATATTATATATTATTATTATCATATTATATTATATAACTTTCCTTATCTTATTTAAGCATTCTGCATGAGTCTCATGAAAAACAGCTGACGTTTATTAAAGTTATCAAATTCCATAGCATCTTATCAAAGTAAAAATAAAATCCAAGTCCCATAACTCCATAATGACAAAAAGGAACTTGCTCAAAATCAAAAGGCGGCTTTTGCTACCCTGTTTAAGTATTCTGAATGAGTTTCATGAAAAACTGCTGACGTTTGCTAAAGTTATTGCGTTCCATAACATCTTATCATAGTGAAAATAAAATCCTAGTCCCATTACTCTGTAATGACTGAATGGACAATGCTCAAAATTGAAAGGCAGCTTCCCCTACACTATTTAAGCATTCTGTATGAGTTTCATGAAAAACAACTGACGTTACTTAAGTTATCACATTCTATAGCATCTCCATAGCATCATAGTAAAAATAAAATCTAAGTCCCGTAACTTCGTAACAACAAAACAGAATTTGCTTAAAACTGAAAGGCAGTTTCCGCTACCCTATTCAAGCATTTTTATGAGTTTCATAAAAAACAGCTACCGTTTACTAAAGTTATTGCGTCCTATAGCATCTAATCATAGCAAAAATAAAATCCCAAGTCCCATAACTCTGTAACAAGAAAACAGATTTTGCTCTAATTCAAAAGTCGGCCTCCTCTACTTTATTTAAGCATTCTGTATTAGTTTCATGGAAAACAGCTAATGTTTACTAAACTTATTGCCTTCCATAGCGGATAGACAGACATCACCATACCATAAGATGTCCCATCTTTCAACGAGCGTGTAATACAAAATGATGCTTTGTGAAAGGGTGTACTGCTATTAAACATCACCTCATTTACATTTATAACCATGTTAACTAGATATGTACCTTAAAGCAGACAAGATCTGTGTACACCATCTCTTCCAGGCCTAGAATTAAAAAAAAAAGAGAAAAAGAAATTATACACACATAAATATCCCGGGTATATATATATATACGGTAGGTACTTACATACAAATGACAAACTTTAAGGACGTTTCAATGTCACTAAGAGTAAGACATGAACAAAACATTTTGGAATTCTTATTTTCATACTGTATATTTTATATATGTGTTTCTCTGGTATTTAGCACTTTATTCAGGAGGATTTCATCAATACAGAGATCAGTGAAAGTCACAAACATTGACCTTAAACTGATCCCTGCAGCTAAAGAAGATCACCATAGTCAACCAAAGGACACCTATATCTGTCCCTGGTCATAAGACAGCACATAAAACATATCTATAGCTTCTGTCAAATTTGTTTATGCAATCTAATATCCTCTACTTGTTCCTGCCAGATGCAATGATAAACACGAGTAAGATTCAAATCTGATGTAAGGTGAAGAGAGTCTAAGCAATTCCTTCATAATCACAAAATGGACCTGGAACGTCAAAGTCATAATCACAACAAGTGCAACGCCTAGTGAGGCATAATACGCCCGTCGCTTAGCTTGAAGGGGATCAATTTGAATGAATATAAAGTTTTAAATCCAATATTTTAAGAAAAACTGCTGGAAAAAGTCCATAGAATAATGCGTCGCATAGATAGGAAAATTGAGTACTACAGATACCTAAACTACCTCGAAGAAAGAAAGATAACTCATACAACAAGAGGCATCATTCAAAGCAATTACCGAAATGTGAACTGGTACTGGCCCAGTTCAAGGAGCATAACTCTGATAAATCCATAGCAATCATACCCAAATGCGAATCATTACTGACCGTCATTGATATAAAGTAATAAACCAAGTTTTAATCCAACACCTTTAAAGACTACAGAAAAAAGTCCAGAAAACCGTAAAATCCTTGAAAATTTCTAAGTCCAAGGGCCGTAACTCTGGCAGAACAAAAGCAATCAAACCCAAATGCAAACTGGTACTGACCCTCATTGTTATAAAGTTATATACCAAGTTTTAATTCAATACCTTTAAAGACTCAGAAAAAAGTCCGGAAAACATTACCTCAGACGTACGGACAAGGCTATAACATTATATATCCCATCTAATGACGAACGTATAAAAAGAACGTGGAACATCTAAGTCATAATCACAAGAAGGATCTAGAACATCTGCCATAATTACCCGTATATAATGTGCACCTGTGTATAATGCCCACCCCAAAAATTAAGAAAAAAATGCCAGAAAAAGCCTACTTCCTGTGTATAATATGCAGGTAAAAATCGATAAATAGTGAGTGGGCGTGAAACTAACATTCCTTCTGTTAGTATATAGTAGCGTTGTCTCTGGAAGCATGAACTATCCATCACTTTCACATTTTTCACAAAAACTGGACAAAATTCAGGGACATACATTATATCTTTATACATCCTTGACAAATTCCTCCATGTGGATATATTCCTCCATGTGAATATATTCCTCCATGTGGATATATTCCTCTATGTGGATATATTAGTTATTGGATTAATTATACCAGTACTCATAATTATAGTAATATTGTTACCGTAGGTTGGTAAGAAAATTAATTTTATCTCCGTTAAAGTTACAGATATACACTATATATCCTCGTGGTCATTATATTCCATGTTCTTGATATTTGCTGAAATGGCACATTTTGTATGATTGATGTGTGTGAACAGCTGAACAGGTATTGTTAGAGAGTGACATATCTAAACCCAGCACAGTGGGTGTCTGTTAACACGAAAGGGCCAATTACTGTTAACTTCATGACCGTTTTATTAAATATCGAAGCCACGTTCAGCGGAACTATTACTTATAATAAGATACATAAAACTCTAGTAAATTCTTCAATACATAGACCGTCAGAATTATCAGACATACGAGAACCGAGGACCGTGGATCCATTCCATGGTAAATTAACTTCCTGGTGTGATTTTTTGTACATGCTGACATTTTAGGGGTCATATTCAGATCGACATCATGTACAAACACTTTGGAAAAAAACTTGTTATTTTTTAGTTCCCATGTATAATGTGCACCCATGAAATCAACATCAGATATTCTGAAAAAAGTGTGCATTACAGTAAGGGATAATAATAAAAAGGACCAGGAACGTCTAGGTCATAATCAAAAAAAGAACCTGGAACATTTAAGTCATAATCACAAAAAGGACCTGGAACATCTAAGTCATAATCAAAAAAAGGACCTGGAACGTGTAGGTCATAATCACAAAAAGGACCTGGAACATCTAAGTCATAATCACAAAAAGGACCTGGAAAGAGGACCTGGAACGTCTAAGTCATAATCACAAAAAGGACCTGGAATGTTTAAGTCATAATCACAATAAGTACCTGGAGCATCTAAGTCATAATCACAAAAAGAACCTGGAACGTCTAAGTCATAATCACAAAAAGCACCTAGAATCTAAGTTATGAGCCAAGCACCTTAATGATTCACCTGGCATGCATGCCAAAATAAACTATAATTCTTATTACAGTAATAATGCAACTGAATCCTCAAATATTCTTACCTTTAACTGGAATGTTTTGTTGTTTTTTTTGATATTTTTGAGGAACTGCTTGAGGGAGCCAGATGACATATACTCAGTGATAAATATAACCTGCAAAGATATAAACAGTGTATCACAGTTTCAGAGAAATATATGAAAGGTCAATGTTGAATACCAATCAGTGACTTTAAATTGTAAAGTTTTAAAGAATGGGAATTTTCTTTCAAGAAGAAAGATTAATTTGCAAAGTAAACACTATATACCATGTATATGATTAAATACGAGCTTCATCACATAAGATATCACATAGTTACGTGAGAAGATTTCTAACCCCAATGTCCAAAGTGTTTCTCGTAATACCAAACACAACATCACTATTCAATTTGATGATCAAGTCTATTTTACATATACAGCAAGATGTGCTTGTGGAACACCATGTTCCTAGTGGCAAAATGAATTTAGCATAAAGGTCATGGTCAAGGTCATGAGGTCGCAGACCTTAGTGTAATTTGAAAGGACTTTATTAGTAAAGTACGCATGACAAATATGAAGTCTCTATCTCTCACATTTTAAAAGTTATGGCTTTAAAAGTTTAGCCTTGACAACAGTCAGACAAACAAAAAGACTGATGGGACAAGAACAATATGCTATGATCGATTTAGGGGCATAAAAGATGTGCACACATACAAACACACATGCAAATGGCAGCATTACTGTATCCAGAGTAATGATACTACAAGGAGATGTGTAACCACCTAGTATTAGTGATTTATTCTACCAGTTTACAATGCAAGAAAGTAGTATCTCAAAGTACTTTTCTAAAAATGCTATGCAATGTTCCCTATATACTGAGCAAAAAGAAGAATGATTGTAACTAATGCTTTTATTGTGCCTAAGTGTCATTTATAAGTGGTGGAGAATACCAATACACCTGGAAAATACCAATGACACTTGGCAGGTACATCAGCAAACCTTACCATTGACCCTGAATAATGTCAGACCCAGACAATGGTAAGAGGCTACAGTGAGCTACAATATAGCATTTTAAGCCACAAAGCTATCCTGGTCCTTGTAATTAGTGTTCTTCTACATCCTACATACCCTTGGTTTTCCATCTTTTGTATCAGTCCAATACTGATGAAACTTTACAATGTTCGGGTGGTCTAATCGAATTAAGCTGTTAAATACTTGTCGAATCTTATCCTACAAAAACAAGAACTTATTTACATATTTGAGACTATAAATACACTGTAATAAGCTCAACATATTTCAATTGTTATGATAATCTTTTCTTCAACAGAGAATAAACAATTCCTTATTTTATGGTTCATTCTGTGAACCCAAAGTAATATTTTCAAAAATGGAATTTTTTTTTAATGTAAGGTATCATGAAAGTAATTTTAACCTTTACCCAAAACAGTAAGCATAAAAATTTGCTGCAAATAATCACTAAAGGGGGAAGTCATTTTGTCTATGCAAGAGACTGTAAGTATATTGATATTTAATGGAGATGAAGCAATTATGAAAATATACATCTAAATATATATTGAAAACCAGTTTGCCACACCCAATTGGTATTTGTTTATTAGTACTTAAATAGACATATTAAAAAAAAACTAAAGCATATTGCATTTTACAAATTTATGAATTGGAATTCAAAATAAATCTAAATTTTTTTTCTAAAAACATGCTGCATATCGTTTAAAGCAAATTCATTTCCTCTGCAATTTTAAAAAGCTTCAGCTAAAACATCAGAAAATTTTCAACTGAAAACTTTAATAAAAACATATATTACGATTCTTTTTAAGTAAAATCTAATTCTATATAAAAAATTTACATAATATATAAAAAATACTTAACTGCAGTCAAAGTTCTTCAACTATATGTATCATGGTAATTGGAATAATCATCTTTTGCACTTTTTACTTTTCAGTACATCACCATAATCCATGTTATATTTCAATTTTCCATGCACTGATTTGACAAACGAGCCGTATTTTGTGGCTGAACCAGTGTCAATCACGTGTCACAGTATCATTATATACTTCTATTTTCAAAGTGAACCATGTTTTTCAAACACATGTAAATAAAAGTATGCCTCTACTCCAGTAACATAGTGCTTCACAAATACCAACCAATAACTCATTGAGACATGTTCATACAGTGACACACATAGCCACATCACTAATGTACACACGCTTACACCTTGTTCTTATAATGGAACTAGGGTAAATGAATACATTAATGACAAATTGCACACCATTTACCAAATATGATAAATAAAAGCCGTTTGTGACCTTATCATGACATTTTTTTAACATTTCTAGAAATTAGGATGTTATTTCTGACTGATTTTGTTTGTTCTTTTTGGATCACTTTAAGGGTAGTTATAAAACGGAACACAGCAAAACAATACTGGTATCAGCATGACAATATATACTGTGATTAGAAACACTGGTTATAATGCTTTCACTTAAAAGAACAGCTATCACATCCCTAGCTTGAATAAGGAGACATACAACTAACCATGAAATATTTGTGCTCAGAGCTTGAACAAGGAGACATAAGACACACTGTATGAGATATTTGTGTTCAGAGCTTGAACAAGGAGACATAAGAAACACTGTATGAGATGTTTGTGCTCAGAGCTTGAACAAGGAGACATAAGACACACTATATGAGATGTTTGTGCTCAGAGCTTGAACAAGTAGACATAAGACACACTGTATGAGATGTTTGTACTCAGAGCTTGAACAAAGAGACATAAGACACACTGTATGAGATATTTGTGCTCAAAGCTTGAACAAGGAGACATAAGACACACTGTATGAGAGGTTTGTGCACAGAGCTTGAACAAGGAGACATAAGACACACTGTACGAGATATTTGTGCTCAAAGCTTGAACAAGGAGACATAAGACATACTGTATGAGATGTTTGTGTCCAGAGCTTGAACAAGGAGACATAAGACACACTGTACCAGATGTTTGTGCTCAGAGCTTGAACAAGGAAACATAAGACACACTGTATGAGATGTTTATGCTCAGAGTTTGAACAAGGAGACATAAGACACACTGTACGAGATGTTTGTGCTCAGAGCTTGAACAAGAAGACATAAGACACACTGTACGAGATATTTGTGCTCAGAGCTTGAACAAGGAGACATAAGACACACTGTACGAGATGTTTGTGCTCAGAGCTTGAACAAGGAGACATAAGACACTTTGTACGAGATGTTTGTGCTCAGAGCTTGAACAAGAAGACATAAGACACACTGTACGAGAAATTTGTGCTCAGAGCTTGAACAAGGAGACATAAGACACACTGTACGAGATGTTTGTGCTCAGAGCTTGAACAAGGAGACATAAGACACACTGTATGAGATATTTGTGCTCAGAGCTTGAACAAGGCGACATAAGACACACTGTATGAGATGTTTGTGCTCAGAGACTGAACAACGAGACATAAGACACACTGTATGAGATGTTTATGTTCAGAGTTTGAACCAGGAGACATCAGATTAATTGTAAGGGTTATCTGTGTTCCTCGTATGAACCATGAGGATATATTGTACAGGTTATCTGTGTTCATTTACATCCCAACAGGATTGTTTTACCTATGTGATGGTAGCCAATATTTAGTGATAAAGTATATAGAGAAAGTCATGTAGCTCTGGCTGGTACTGTACCTAATGTTCTGAACCAAAATCTGACAACAGTTGTAAGGCAACAGTGAATTCTACTGGAGCCTCTAAAATAACAAATTAATCTAAAGTACATGCATCAAAATCCTGAAGATGTACTGTTGGTAGGTTATGATATATTGAAAAGGGCATAAGTTTGTATTTCATATACTGTATAAAATCAACAAAATCATTACAAGTGTAGTGTTTCAAGTATATGTTTATGAAAATAGCTCAGAAAGACATGAAACAAACATACAGACAGATTGAATGACAAAAGGATTCCAGCATGTGTCTATGGTATAAAGGTGAAACAAAGGCTGTGAAAATCTCCCTCGTAATAGAAGTATATACAATTAGAAAGTATCATATAATTCTGCTGAAATAGATATACCTTAAAAAACATGGAATTCTATCAAGATCATTTAAAATGTCTCATACTCATTCTGAACATGTGGAATGTCCTACACAAGGGTAGAACAGTTGTAGTAAATAGTGACTCAGAAGGACTTTAGTGCACACTGTTTATTATTACAGGGATGTAGGGAGTTTGTGATGGTCTATAATCTGTCATTTAATTCAATCAACAAGGAAAGGAAATATGTGTAAACTATAAATTACAAGTCCACACTGCAAGTATAATTCACTTTTTTCCAAAGGTACTTTGAAATCACCTCAGAAGAATGTACCTCCATTATTATCGGATTTAAGGTAATCTTCTTCAAGGGTAATCTTGAAGTAAACAATGTTGCATAGAAGTACCTGTAAGTCTGTCATTTGAATAAAATCAATGAAATTATCCATTACTTCCAATTTCAAACTGACATATTTATATATGCAGGTAATACATGCACTGCATAGAAATCATAGTGAACTACAATATTTGTAAAATTATAATAAAATATATCATTATGCATTTGAAGCAGTGCAAGACTTCAAACGTAAAAAGGAGATAAATTTCACTACACTACATGGATTGAGCAGGATTGTCAAACTGATTAATTCACTTTAACTGAATGGTATTCATTAATGACATAAATCTCTGAAGAATTTTATTTCATTATATTGCATAATACATTGAGAATTGCATTTTAGATGAATAAAGGAACAAGAGTAGCATTTAAAATACTGAAATTAAATGCTGTGTGGTTTCCACAATAACTCTTTTCTCAATTACTTTTCTGATTTAATCTGACAGTCTACTGGTATGTTTAAAATATACACAAATCTGTATATATGAAAAGGTCAAATGAATTATTATCCCCTAAAGAAATAAGTAGAACCCACTGATGTTACTTAAGTTTTTTGTGAATAATCAGTTCTCTATTCTACTAGAAAAGGTCCACGTACGTCTAGTTCGATGTTTAACACAGAAGATCTCCGACGAGAAATGTTCCTTGCCTGAAATTGTTACAGCCAAGCTAGGTCATGCATTTATCAAGAATAATAATACATTGAGTGTGGATATAATATTAAGAGGTAATAATACAGATCTACATATCTATACATTACATATACTGCAGAATTACATATAAAATAAAATCAATCAATAGAGACTTTAATGAATTAGTAACCACTTATCTTATATAGTCCATTTAAAATTACTTTAAGATACTAATAATATTTAACAATACTGAACGTATTATAATGTCGAATGTGTACAGACAAAACTAACATTAAAGAACTATTACACACATAGTAGTCCCAGGCACTGTGTATCAATGTACCTGAAGTAACAAATAAGTTTAATTCTTTTTTCCTTTACAATATTTACAATATCCACACTCAAGATGAGATAAGAGTAATATAGAGTCAATGGAGGAAGACACCAAGTTCCCCTGTGATTGTAATTGATAGAAAACAAATGGTGAACATAACTAAACTCTACATTCAGTGAATTAGCTTAATGGAGCAAGTTCTGAATTTATAACTTGTGTTTCAACAATTGAATTAATAAGCATAACAAAGCTGATGAATCATGAAGGCTAAAAAACAATGATGGCCAAGATAAAAGTGAAATTATTTTAACCATAGCAACTACACACCTTTTTATGTGTGAAATTCACAATTATCAAACAAATGTGAATGTTTGTAAAAGTCTGAATTATAACAAATAACTGAATAATGGCTAAAGCAATAGAACTGTTACCTTAATTGACTACAAAAAATTTCACAACACAAATTTACTATGGTATTTGAAGTTAAAATTAACTGAAAGAATCCAAATACAACAAAAAAACAACTTGGATCAAAGTCAAGACATGTTTAAGTAATAAAATTGTGATACAATTTTTAAAAGCATTAAGCATTTTTGGTTTTTGTAAAATATCTCTGATACTATACTATACACTATGCATGTATATTGTGACTTTTAAAGTATAACAGTAATGCAGAACATGAGTTTACGTAAGGGTAAGAGACGGTCTAATGTTTTCAGCAATAAAGTTTGTTCTTTATAGTACAGTCTTGTACTGAACTTCACATCAAAGTTTGTTTTTTATGTTACAGTCTTGTACTGAACTTTACATCAAAGTTTGTTTTTTATGTTACAGTCTTGTACTGAACTTTACATCAAAGTTTGTTTCTTATATTACAGTCTTGTACTGAACTTCACATCAAAGTTTGTTTCTTATATTACAGTCTTGTACTGAAATTCACATCAAAGTTTTGTTCCTTATGTTACAGTCTTGTACTGAACTTCACATCAAAGTTTTGTTCCTTATGTTAAAGTCTTGTACTGAACTTTACATCAAAGTTTTGTTCCTTATGTTACAGTCTTGTACTGAACTTCACATCAAAGTTTTGTTCCTTATGTTACAGTCTTGTACTGAACTTCACATCAAAGTTTTGTTCCTTATATTAAAGTCTTGTACTGAACTTCACATAAAGTTTTGTTCCTTATGTTACAGTCTTGTACTGAACTTCACATCAAAGTTTGTTTCTTATATTACAGTCTTGTACTGAACTTCACATCAAAGTTTTGTTCCTTATGTTAAAGTCTTGTACTGAACTTCACATCAAAGTTTTGTTCCTTATGTTAAAGTCTTGTACTGAACTTCACATCAAAGTTTTGTTCCTTATATTACAGTCTTGTACTGAAATTCACATCAAAGTTTGTTTTTTATGTTACAGTCTTGTACTGAATTTCACATCAAAGTTTGTTTTTTATGTTACAGTCTTGTACTGAACTTCACATCAAAGTTTGTTTCTTATATTACAGTCTTGTACTGAAATTCACATCAAAGTTTTGTTCCTTATGTTACAGTCTTGTACTGAAATTCACATCAAAGTTTTGTTCCTTATGTTACAGTCTTGTACTGAAATTCACATCAAAGTTTTGTTCCTTATGTTACAGTCTTGTACTGAACTTCACATCAAAGTTTGTTTTTTATGTTACAGTCTTGTACTGAACTTCACATCAAAGTTTGTTTCTTATATTACAGTCTTGTACTGAAATTCACATCAAAGTTTTGTTCCTTATGTTACAGTCTTGTACTGAAATTCACATCAAAGTTTTGTTCCTTATGTTACAGTCTTGTACTGAACTTCACATCAATGTTTTGTTCCTTATGTTAAAGTCTTGTACTGAACTTCACATCAAAGTTTTGTTCCTTATGTTACAGTCTTGTACTGAACTTCACATCAAAGTTTTGTTCCTTATGTTACAGTCTTGTACTGAACTTCACATCAAAGTTTTGTTCCTTATGTTAAAGTCTTGTACTGAACTTCACATCAAAGTTTTGTTCCTTATATTAAAGTCTTGTACTGAACTTCACATAAAGTTTTGTTCCTTATGTTACAGTCTTGTACTGAACTTCACATCAAAGTTTGTTTCTTATATTACAGTCTTGTACTGAACTTCACATCAAAGTTTTGTTCCTTATGTTAAAGTCTTGTACTGAACTTCACATCAAAGTTTTGTTCCTTATGTTAAAGTCTTGTACTGAACTTCACATCAAAGTTTTGTTCCTTATATTACAGTCTTGTACTGAACTTCACATAAAGTCGTTCCTTATGTTAAAGTCTTGTACTGAACTTCACATCAAAGTTTGTTTCTTATATTACAGTCTTGTACTGAAATTCACATCAAAGTTTTGTTCCTTATGTTACAGTCTTG
Source organism: Pteria penguin (assembly GCA_035048485.1). Classification (NCBI taxonomy): domain Eukaryota; kingdom Metazoa; phylum Mollusca; class Bivalvia; order Pterioida; family Pteriidae; genus Pteria; species Pteria penguin. The sequence goes on from CM068580.1 coordinate 88,624,552, forward strand.
TACTGAACTTCACATCAAAGTTTTGTTCCTTATGTTACAGTCTTGTACTGAACTTCACATCAAAGTTTTGTTCCTTATGTTACAGTCTTGTACTGAACTTCACATCAAAGTTTTGTTCCTTATGTTACAGTCTTGTACTGAACCTCACATCAAAGTTTAGTGAAACTTAAAGATTTCAACAATAACTTTAATGTGTTTAAAATAGACAACTATTCTGGGACCTTCACTAGAGAGGACAAAAATCTGCCATACCTACCAGTATTTCTCTGTCATATGTTACATACTAATTTACTTCCACTTTGTGTTTTGCTATCTATATACAGTCAAACTTCGATATCTCGAACACTGATATCTCAAATACCCGGGATATTTCGAAGTCGAACGTCAGTCCCGAAAAAAAAATCCTTCATATTATGATTAAATTCACCCGGGATGTGTCGAACACTGATATGTCGAATACCATGCTTATCTCGAATACATTTTCAAGTCCCGAAGTTCTTATTTACCCGGTTTATCTCAAAGTTGGCTTCTTAGTGACAATAATTCCCTGCGGCGTTTACCCTAAATGACAGGTCGCTCGCATGGTGTGATCAATTGACCGTGTCGGTGTACAAAGCCGCAGTAATTACATAATCGATCGCGTCCGTCTTATTTATACCAAATATTAATAAATGATAATAGCTTATTAAACTTGACACAAAATTAGATAATTAACATTAACTGTAATTAGTGTTTTTTCATACCTGTGTTTAAAGAATTTTTTTTTACACTTTTCATTAATTATTACTTTTTCCAATCTGTGTGTATGTCTATGTATTTTTATGCAAAGTAATAGTAATTAAATCAAATTATGACGTGTGTCTTTATCTTGTCTTACGTGTTAAACTAGCCCATCCTCGGTTTTAGGTATAGTAATTAGTATATGACAGTTATATCCAGTACTGGATTTAAATTACGATGTTACTGAAAAGGAAACATGATGTTTTCAGTTTTGGAGTATATTCTCTATATATTCATAAAATATAAAAGGTATGATGAGATTCAGATTAATTATTAAGGAACCATACAATATGCACATCTTCTTGCGTATTATTGATAAATACATGTATATCTCATACATTTACTATAATAATCACAAATGTCAAATGAATCGGCGTACATTAACAACTGCAAGATTTATAATCCTAAACTCGAAATTTGGATATCTCGAACTACGAATATCTCGAAGTATTTTCCACGGTCCCTCCAACTTCGAGATAACGAGGTTTGACTGTAGTCCAGAGTATCAGACGAAAGCAAGGACATGGTATTAAACTGGGAGAGACTCACCCAAGTCTTATGCACAGGTAGACTTATCCAAGTCTTATGCTTATGTAAACTTATCGAAGTCTTATGCTTGGAAAGACTTATCAAAGTCTGATCTTGGGAAGACTTATCCAAGCCTTATGCTTCGATAGACTTATCAAAGTCTGATCTTGGGTAGACTTATCTAAGTCTTATGCTTGGACAGATTTATCTAAGTCAGATCTTGGGTAGACTTATCGAAGTCTTATTGCTTGTGTAGATTTATCCAAGTCTCATGCTTGTGTAGATTTATCCAAGTCTAATGCTGGGGTGGATTTATCCAAGTCTTATGCTTGGAAAGACTTATCAAAGTCTTAAGCTTCGTAGACTTATCCAAGTTTTATCGGTATGCTTGTAAAGATTTATTTAAGTCTTATGCTTGGATAGACATATCTAAGCCTTATTTTTGGGTAGATTTATCCAAGTCTCATCGTTGGGTAAACTCACCCAAGTTTTATGCTTGGGTCTGATATCTAAGACTACTCTAGATACAGTTGGTGGTTATTTAATGTCATATTCATTTAATTATGCATTTTTAATATCAATATTCGAATTCAAAACGCTACTCTTTCTAGTTTACTAGTACACAATCATACATGCATATGCAGGTAGTCAATTTAATGATGGTTGCACTTTGATCTTTTGAAATCTCACATCACTTTCAAGAAATTTTCTGCCATGTCATATTTAATGTGACATGGTAGCATAGGTTTTCAAGCTTTAGATGTTTTACTATTTGCTGATGTTACATCCTAGATGACAAAGGGTAAGTAACATTCTAATGACCCTGGGGTCCAACACATTATTACTCAGGAAACATGGCAATCTTTAAATACCAGTCTAAAATTGTTAATTGCATTAAATATAGGAGAATGACTCTTCGAATTTCCAAGGCATACAACCCAAACAGATCTGTACAAGTCCTACTGTGCAGACCAGGGTGTGGCACCATAAACTGAGAAAATACTTAAGTCAATTATTTCATTTTAATTCATTCCAGTGTAACTGCTAGCTCATTACTATTAAAGAATAACTCAATGTTTTATGGGTTTTGGTTCAGCATTTAGTTTTAATATTGGAATAAGAGCCTGAAACAACACAAAGACTCTACTATACAACACATTACCACATTACAAAATAACATTAAATACAAAAACATGTTACATTCAATACACAACTGTACTTTTACCCATTAAAAATACTATTTCAATTATCTATAATGAATTTACATTTAAGATATAAAATAGGTAATAGTATCTTACCAGAAATCCGATATATTTCAGACATTTTGCAATTTGCAGGGTGCCCACTCACTTTTGACGTCAGAAATATAGGATTCAGACACCAATATAGGATTTTTTGAAAGAAAATATAGGAAAAATATAGGAATAATTGCAGAAAATATAGGAAATATATAGGAATATTCTGCTCTATTTAAGGTGTTTAAAGTAATTCAATAATATTTTTCATTAATATTTTGTCATTTCGAGGACAATGTGGCCTCCTCCACCCCTTACAGCCATCCAGTCCTCCACTTTATTATGAACCAACAGTAAATACAATGTACACAGATTGATACAGGTGTGTTTGCACCTGCTATGTATATTAATTAAAACAGAACTGGGATATTTCTCCCTACATAAGATATATATACATCCAAACATCCATTCCTTCTTATGATACTTTTCAAACAATGAAGATTTTTCTAGCTCAAGTTTTCTTTTCTGTACTCTAATCTCTTCTAACTGCTCCAAAGCTTTATTAGACTTTTGGGATGCTGTTTCGATCATCATATGTGCAACAGTAAGTTTTTGTCTGTCTATTTCTTTGGCTTTAAGCACATTGTCCAGATTCTACTGACCTTGCTTTATTAGCTCCCCAGCTGCAGTAACATTATCTTTTGCTTTCTTCTCTGCATCCATGAGCTCTTGTTCCTTAGTACTTATTCGTTTTCTTTTTGCATCTAGTCTTTCTCGTTCCTCTTGTATTTTCTTTGCTTCTTCTTCTAGTAATTTCCTCTTTCGCGTTCTTTCTTCTTTCTTTTCTCTGTCACTCTCTAGTCTGATCATATATGCTGAGTGTGCACTTCTTAAACTTGCATATATATCTTTATTGAATGGAATCTGTTCTGGCCTACAGAGCTCTGGGTCATGAAATTTCACAGCATCTTTCGTCATCCTTATCCCATTGATTACTGTCTCACATAGCTCCGATCTTTCCTTGGTGACTACATTGACATTCACTGACAAACTTCTTTCAACGTCCGCATTTCCATGTGGTAAGATAAGAGCTGTCTTTACTACTTTCTTTAATATGTTGTATTTAGGTTCACCATTTGCATTAGTGAGTTTGAAAACCTCTCTCCAGTAGTGATCTATCCTTCCTGATTTAACCTCATCGCTTACATGTATGTCATCAGCCAGATAACATTTCCACTCATCAATAATAATAACTGAATCTGTCTTTGGCTGGAGTTTCCGTGCCAGTTCTTGAATCTGCTGGACTGACTCTGCTTTGTCAATTGTTCTGTTGGCTGGGTTGAGGCATCTCAAACTGTACAGTAGTTTGTTGGAAAGTGGTAATTTCTCCTTCATGTATTCAGTAGACTTGATAAAAAATGACCTCATGGACAGCAATTCTCTCTTTCTAAGTTCAGGTTTTAGTTTACCTAGTTGCTTTCTCACTTTTTCACAGAGAAAACATTGATTTATAGAAATTTAAATGCATTTAAGTGTTAGAAACTAAATCTATATACAGATGATACCAATAGTTCTTGAAATTTGGTACATATTCACATAACTGACCTGAAAATTTACAAAAATATAGGAATTTATAGGAATTTTGGAGATATATAGGAAATATATAGGAAATGTCAGATTTAAAGGAATTTATAGGAATTTATAGGAAGTGGGCACCCTGAATTTGAAATAACGATACAATTCACATGCTAGATCTATCTCTTATGAGTATATCTATTAAACTGAGTGCAAACAAAGGATAGTTTGCACGGGATTTTGAGTTAATTAAAACATGCAGTCCATTGGTCAGTCTGATATATTCACTCACACATACATTCACTCAAACTATCAGACATAAACACTAGCAAGTGTATAGATGACGTATACAAACACAGAGACAATACAGGATGAATACACTTATACAAATACAGATAAATTGTGCACCGCAATTCAGTCTATGTACAATGGTTACACCAGTATCAAACACTGATATAATTTGTCATGCAGAATGCTTTAATTCTATTTATCAATAGAATAAAACTCAATAAAATCCAAATCCCAGCTAATAACTCATTGTTGAGCAGAAAAACTTGAAATTATGACTTAAGTATATTCTCAGTTTGTGGTGCTGGACCCAGGTGTTTTGTAATTTATACACAAAACATAGTGGGCCCAACCCAGGTGTAAATTAGAAATTACATAAAACATTGCGATTTTATGCAAAGGTGTGAACTACCACAGGTAAATTCACACCAGAACTCTCACAATGCTTTGTGCAATGTTCCCATTGTCTTTTCCACAGTTTTATTTATTGTATCATATAGACATATACATATAACATAGTAAGTACATGTATCAGTATAACTTCTTCACTACCAATACCTTCAATGGAGAATCATATGTCTAAATTTTTCAACCTTATTATGTATAATGCATATATATTGTATATTTATGTTAATTAGCTTCAATGAACTACAGAAACATATTAAAATGAAAGAACAGGTTATACTTTGAATGCTTTAACTGAGCTTTTTAACATTTCAATGAAGAGTTTAGAAAGAAAGTTATACATCACTGTTAGAATTAAAACATGATACATAGATTTGTTTTATAAAGATTTTGAGCATGAAAATTATTCTTAAACAAGCACCATATATTGAATAAAATATAATTTTTTCATTACAAATATTAGTTATGATCATTTAAAACTCTGAAAAGAAATCTTTCAAGGCAGTGTACACACAATAAAACTTTGTATTCTGATTGCTATGTTTTCAACTAAGACTGTGTCACCTGCTGATCCTTGAGATTCCGATTAGCAGAGAACTGGACCTCATTCCATACCACTTCCACCCCTTCTTCTGTGTCCATAGCCAGAAACGCATTGTCAATACCTGGCACATCACGCTGCTTTACCTTTAAGTAAACAAACATGTGATATACAAAATTTTCACAAATTAATTTGTATATGATAATACATATGAGGTAGATTTATTGTTAATATTGGTTATTGGTGATTGGTTATTGAATGCAGCACCTCATTCACTGAGCCACACTGGCTTTTAATGTTTACATGTATAGTTCAATTAAGTCTTCTAACAATTATTATAAACATTCCATGTAAATAAGCCGGCATGGCCTAGTGATATCGTGCTCGCTTCCTGATCAGGAGGCCGGGTTCGTGTCCTGCTCTGGTCATGCCAGTGTCCTGTCTTTCGGATGAGACAGTTAAAACCGAGGCCCTGTGTCGTGGTATGCATGGCACGTTAAATATCTCTCACTGTTTCCGGTGGGTCCGTTGCAAAAGTAAAAAATTTGCATGCCCCGTATCAGGCAGATGGCATCACCACATATCACCATATACATGAAATATTTGTGGTGTGACGTTAAACAAACATCAATCAATCAATCAGGGATCATTCTGGGCTGCGATATCGCAATGTTAGCGCATTATTTTCATCAAAATCCCATTAAAACTCTCAGACTGCGCCAAAAATCCCATCAATATTTTTCACGAGATATGTAATGATAAATATTGTTCGAACTGTCTTCAGCTGTGTTACGAACCACGATCATTCTGGCATTTGAAAAATCGTTTTAGAATAGCTATTGGTAATTGAGCGTCATGTTAACTATGAATCAAAAGCGTCCATAGCAACAGTTATGCCTCCCAAAAGAAATAATGACTTTATGACATCATCCTTTATCTTAGTTTAGAAGCTTATGTATCTATGAATTGTAAACATGGATTAAACATAGCCTTGTATTTGTCATCTGAAAAATTGCTTGATAAAGGTTGTGAGGCCGAAAATCTGCAATACAGAGTGTTTGTGTTCCTTTCTTTATTATAGAAAGAGAAATAGAAAATTGCTATTGTTTAAAATAAGTAAGAGTTAGAGGTCATATCAGTAGGATCCTTACTCCATATAGTAAATGTGGTTACAGACAAAAATTCTTGCACAGCACTTTTAAGTTTGGAATTGGATTAAATGATGTTAATTTACTTTAATCAAGGATTAAAGCAAGGATAAATGTTGTATATCATCTGTTACCACTAAATTTGGAATAGACAATCGAATTTCTAAAATTTTTGGAAAATTCTCCAGATCCAACACTGATTGGTCCCTGTCAAAATCGATCTAAGAGGAATGGTATCAGGATGACCGTCCCTGAGACAACTCATCACAAGATTACTCGTCATCAAAAAAAGACAAGTTGTCACCTGTCAGAATTGGTGATGAGTTGTCTGGTCAACTCGTTACCAGGTGAAGAGATGACTAGACAAGTCGTCACCTAAACTTAGAATGTTTGACCTACTTTTTAAAAATGATATTTCCCCCATAACTTGTACGAGACAACTCGTCACCAAAACTTACAATTTTTTCACCATTTTTTTTAAATTGAGATTCCCCCCCCCATAACTTCTACAAGACAACTTGTCACCTAAACTTAGAATTTTCCCAGAACTTTTACCAGACAACTCTTTAACGAATGTTGTGTTTTCCACATATTGTCATAAAAACTTGAATTTTTTTCTGGAACCATGAGTAGATTAATCGTCCCCAACACAAAGAATTTATATGGAAATTTGAAAAATAACATGCTAGCTATTGGGTGCCAAAATTAGTTATATGCATGTATAAAGCTGGTTGTAATGTTTTTCAAAAACTTTTACGAGACAACCAAAATTATTTTATTTTCAGCACACACGTATATTGCAACTGGGATGGATGATGTATCGGATGTAATATTTATATTCAAATGTTCATTATAAATGCTTTATGTAATGTATACATTATTTTACCCAATTCATTTCATAATAGACCTTGTTATTATGTTATTCTCTATCCGATATAATACCCCCTCCAATAGAAGTCATCCTTGAAATTCAATATTGTTAAACAAACATTGGATATCATCCAATCATTGACATATTTATATAATGTGTATTAATTATATTTAGTTATTTCCTATCTGATTTATTACCCCATTGATGTATTTCCTATTTTTTAAATAAATACTAACTAATTTCGTCGCCTTGTTGCTATTACTATTTTCGTGCAATATGGCATCTTCGATTCATCCCAATTGCAAAATTTATGTATGCTGATAATTTCACCTTATGCCACACCAAATAAAATTCTTGTTCTTTGGATTTTTATTTTGAAAATAGAGAGGCGGTGAGCGAATTTTTTTTTTTTTTTCAATATTTTAAAAACGGTACCTTCATATATAATACGACTGTTTAATTAACATACTCACAACTACAACATACGATCAATTCACTGTATTTTTACTGTATAATTCAGTGATACATTGACAAAATCTAGATGCCTTATTCTCTGCTAGTCATCATACTAGTGATGTTGTCAACTTGATAAATAACACTTCCCATGTAAAAATCAAAGGACTCAAAAGTCCTGAGAGTCGGCTTTGCTGATTTTAAGTATGTAATCATTTTACCATTTTAATGGCGGATTCAGGATTTCAGGAAAATGGGGGGGGGGGGGGGGGGGGGGGGGGGGGGTTCTTTGTCTTTGTTGCAACTACATCGTCATTATACCTATGTACAAAATGCTAATAAAATTTGCTCTCTTCATATTATCTTATGGCAAAGAGTTTGCAACTGCTTGTATCCGAAATGAATGTGCAATCGGTTACCAGAGGTTTCGGCCCTTTACCGGTTCAGCCCTGGAGGTTTCGGCCCTCAATAATTATTTTCTTCGATATTTTATGTAAAAATTATTTTTTTGAAAAATATATATATGTATTGGTCATTCTTCGAGTTTCAAAAGGAGGCTGCACAATGCTGGAAGACCGCCATATTGGAGTCCTGCGGAGTATCAGGGAGGGATGAAAATCCGCCAACATCGATCAGAAATACAACTTTTTATCACTTGAGATGTAAGTATATGGCAAATTTAAGCATCGATTGTTGTATTTGCATATATTTTACCACCCATTTACGTTTTAAAGATATAGTACACAGGGATTATTCTGGCGTACTTGAACAATGACAGATTCTCTCATATCTGGTCAATATTTAGTGAGAGAATAATATGAATCAAATTCATTGCTGAAATTTCTAAAAAGTCATGCAAGTATCAAATTTAATGAAAAAAAATTGGAAAGTATGAGAGAATCTTTCAATTTCGTAGCCTTAAATGATCTCGGTGTACCAAATGTATATTTATCTCTCAGATGTGCCATCACATATAGCTGAATATCAACTTTTAGTACTTATATGTTGTATCGGTGTCTTTCTTTTTTCTAGATACTACACACAGGCACCAGTTCGGTCATTCTGCACTTCATGCTGCATGCTGGCTGGTTGGATTCCGATTTACTCAACTATACAAGCACAATCAGGCAAGAACTTCAATTTTATTCCATTAATAATTAAATTTGCAATTAAATCACTTTCAAGAAGAAATTACTATCAAAAAGTATGATTACACAAAAGTGTCAAATCTATCTTTACATTTTCAAATGTTTTTTTCATGTTACAGGAAAAATTGTGACTCGGGAACCTGGAACAATGAACAGATCACTTGCACCACCACTGGAGTGGTGCATAAGACTAAAACAGCCAACTTGAGCTCAGTCCGTTTCACTTGGCCCGTAAATTGCACCACATTCTCTTAGGAAGGTGGAAGTATTGATGAGTTTATTGTCAAGCTGATCCCATAGGTCCATGATGGATGTGTTGGCTTTACTGTATCCGGACCTATGCCGACGTTTCAGTAGTCCGTCGTGGACCAGTACAACCTGCATCGTCACCAGCTCGCCTTCAGCTTTTAAGAGTGGCACCAACATGTAAAAGGGCAACAATGCCTTGATCGCCTTTCTGTTGATTCTCTGATGCCAGCCTGTTAAAGGAATAAACACTGAATAAGCTGAAAAATAGAAGATGACTTACATTTCACTATCAAAGTTGACGACATGACAGTCATTCTGCCAAAATCAGCACGCTGACGCATGCCAATAGAAGCATATGATTTATAAATCTTTTTTTTTTTTGTTTTCATATGCATAAAAGGTTTGATATTAAGAGAAACATGCTTAATATGGCCTCTAGTAATAGTTTTTGATATACCTGTCTGTTTGTCCAGTTTTTAGTCATCATGCACCGTCTGTGAACTTTTCACATTTTCAACTTCTTCTCCAGAACTGCTTGGTGGATTTTGATGAAACTTGGTAGGGATGAAGTACTTATTGGTCATGTAGGGTACCTGCCTTTTGGCAAACTTCTTCTTCAGACCGGCTTTGTATCATATATTATCAGAGGAAATGCGGGAAGATAGATCTTTAAATTTGTCATATAAATTTGTCGATAAAAACAAGCGATACAAGATCAAGACAAATGCTTTGTCCGGAGAATTACACAATCGAGTACATCCGACGGTGTCGGTGGTAAACACATCGTAAAGTAGTCACAACTACATATTATTACGCGAAATTTGAAAACATTATTGCAACTCCTTTTTCGAGTTATTGAAACTAGTTCATGTTTAGCTTAAATTAACTGAGCTAAAGGTACATTGTGCTGATCAAGAATTTTTAAGACAACATCAGTAATTTTTCGGCACTTTATTTTTCAGCGGCGTAGTAAGCTCTATATCGGTAGTGAAAGTTATAACCCCTGAAAAGAAAGTGATTGCAATGAGTGCAGCTTCACCGAAGCCGACTCAAAAAACAACAAAAAATCACACTCTTTCAACAATTTACAACAAGTACTATTATTACCATTCATCATCCACGTGTAGACAAACTGCCGCCGAATGCTGCTGAATTGGTGAAAACCAGAACCGGGCACGTAATACAAAATTGAAAAATAAAACCAGACCGGACCAGTTTTTTTCCGGAAATTTGAAAAAAAAAAAAAAGAAAAGAAAAGAAAATCGGAGCATCGATTCCGTTGAACAAGACATTAATTTGTTGGCCTATTTTCAATATTAAATAAGGAATTTTTCAAATATTCTGGAGAAATTCCTTGTTTTGGTGATGATTTATTTATCCAGTGAGTTTCCAAAAACTTCCAAGTTTCTAAGACTTAAAAATACTAAATTTGGGGACGAATTGTCTGGTAAAAGTTTCATAGAATTTCTAAGTTTTAGTACTGAGTTGTGTGGTAGAAATCATGGAGAAATTCTTAATTTTGGTGACGAGTTGTCTGGTAAAAGTTTCAGAACATTCCAAGTTTTGGTGACAAGTAGTTGTGAAAAAAAAATTCCAAGTTTTGGGGAAGAGTTGTCCAGTCTTCTTGTCATCTGGTAACAAGTTGACCTGACAACTCGTCACCAATTCTGATAGGTGACAACATGTCTTATTTTGGTGACAGGTTATCTTGTGACAAGTTGTCTCGGGGACAATTTGTCCAGCAATCAGATGAACTGCTACTGAGTGTATTGAGATCTATCACAGGAAACATGATAAAACTAAGCAGCGTGATAGATCGAGTTGTAATGAGATTGGACAGATATGCAGTTCCAATATATCACCCTCCCCCTACTTCGTTGCTGGCGGTATAAAATTATTGGTCTATTGAAATGCCAAAAACACCACCTAATTACCGAAAACACCATAAAATGTACCGAAAACACCAATGGGCTTTTAATTAACTTAGATTTTATGAAAGATTGGGCAATTTTACATTTATGGTCCAAGTTTCAATCATGTTGGACGATATCTGATGGAGTTATGATAAATTATTTTTATTTCACTGGTAAACTGTTTATGTGGTCAGCGGCCAGTACTGTATAGTATATGACAATGACATATCGCTAACTGTACTGGCACCTGTGATATGATGTTCATATTCATGTATATGTATGCAAATTACATATGCTTCTTTAATGTATTGTAATCAAATAAATTTATTGCTATATTATGTTCTTTTTTTTATAATTTAATGTATATAGTGATTTCAACAAACTGAAAAGGGATACATATTTAAATTTTGAAATGTATGGTCTTTATAATTGTAATTTATTCATACAATTCCTGTAAAATTTTGAATTTAAATAGAGTAAATAGTAGAGCAAACCAGACACTGCTCGCCTACACGGTAAAATAAAATGGCGTCCGAATGTGGGATCGCTGGATACCTTTGAGAAATATTGTCGTAACTTCCTAAAATACAACCTACTTGCATAATATTTGGTAAGAATATGTATAACATCTGTATCTAACATAGATGTGTTTTTTTCCCTAAATCCATTGGTGTTTTTGGTACAGTTTATGGTGTTTTCGGTAATTACTTGGTGTTTTCAGCATTTCCATGGGGTGCAGGACGTTTCGGTACACAAAAATAGATCGTTGCGGTACATGGTACAAAGACGTTTCGGTACATGATTTTGGTCGTTTCAGTACAGGTACCTAAATATCGGCACAGAAACAAATTAAAATGGATATTATGACAATCTATCGAGAAGAAAGTAAAAAGATCAGCATTAGCAAAATGTTACAGAAATGTGCCATGCCATGCTTATTTATTTAATTTTTTTTTTACTCATATGCCTTATTTATCACGCAGACTCGTGATCATGCAGACTTAAAAATACCGTAAAAGATCATAAGCCGAACAGTAGACATATGAACGTAAATTTTTAAAATTTTGTATGGACGTAAATTGCATATTTCTTGAAGTGCCTAAAGTTAAAACTCATTTGTTAACGTTGCAGAAGGTATAAGTTTCTTAAGGAATGTTTTAGCGAGGATACGAAATATTACTTGACGAAGTTTATGTATACATATATGTTTGGGCCTACGTCCTTTAGTAAAATTGACCCATGGGTCTATTGGAGTAAGCATCACCTGTTTGGCTAGTCACACTTGCTGTCTCATGTCACACACAGACTAAAATTTAGTGAATAAATCACTGAAACATATGTACCGAAACGTCTTTACTTGCACCGAAACGTCTTTCTTATGTACCAAAACATCCTTGTACCGGAAAGTCTAGCATTCCTTCCATGCAGTGATGCACCCTAAAATTATGGCCCTCACTAAAATTAGTAGTCGGAATCCGAGTCGGATTTGAGGAATGTCTGATTCGAAACACATAATTACAGATTTCTTCCTTATCATTGCTTTGTTCGTATTAAAACTCTCAGAAAACATTGTTAGTGGCATATTTTATTTGATTCAACAGAAAGAATGTACCACTATGTCGTTAATTCGATAATTAAGAGCATTATCTATATGCTCCCACACTAAAATTAGTAATCGGATTTGAAGGCTGGGTCGAGAGTTCTAGCTGGAATATGACGAATCTACCATTATTACCTAGAAGGCTAGATGAACGTATCAAATAAATGTTTGGAACTTAAATGTATAGTGAAATAATAAAAAAAATGTAATATGTATACGCGGAAAATATATATATCAATGTTTATTTATGCTTAGATAGGGTCTAGCGAGTTTGGAATGTCGGATATTATCTGTGACCTGCATTCTGCATGAAACAAAGGTTTGTACGGTGATTTTGATGGTAACAGGACGATCGGGCCACAAAATAGTCCGGCCACTGTATGAACCGGTCCAAGATGATCCGGCCTCCATAAATTAATATGAAGATCAAAGAATTTACTTGTTTTCTAACAAATGTTGATGTTCATATGAACACTTATTTTTAAAATTATCGCAGTTTAAGTAGATACAGGGTTTTTTTTCTGTGTATTTTATGGCCGACATTCGGCTATGTTCCCAATCGCAAATCGTATCTTTTTTTCCCAATTTTGGCCAAGAAATTCCCAATCATGAGCACCAATCATGAAGAGTATTGGACCGTCAGTCTTAATAGGCAGAAATTTCTACAGACCAACTAGAAATCGTGTTTAATCTGTTGATATGTCCGATAAAGGATTCTGTGTTAACAATCGCTCTGTATATATCACAATTGTTTTAATAAAGTGTCCGTCTTTTCCTAATTTCTATATCTCAAAAGGCAATTGTATAGGGAAGTTAATTGACCATGACATGTAACTGTCGTAAATATTTGATACCTGCTGTGATCAACAAGAATAAAGTTATTTGATACTGAGAAGATACAGTTATGGTAGATTGCGGGAATGGGATATATGTAAGCCCATATAAAGGGGGGGGGGGGGGTTCAAATCACGAAAACCCGAATAACGTAAAGAAGGGCTGACAAGAGATTCTGGCGAGTGGCAATAGTAAACGGCAGCATAATAAAACGGCTACGTGCAAGAATCTCAAGAGAGATTAGACTCCGACTACCTATTTTACTGTGGGCCTAAAATTATTCCTCTAAATAATGAATTCTGAGAGAAAACTACAGTAGAACTGACAACTGTCCTGAGTCGAGTCAAAGACAAAACATTTCAAATGCTAATGACAGACCTCCTCCCTTCTCTTTTGCCACCTGCCACATGGGCTTTCCTCTAGAACTTCGCATTCGTCTTCAGATTCACTATCTGCTTTGTTCGGATTTTCTTCGTCAGCTTCAGACATCTTTCGCCAAAATACAAACCGGAAATACAAGTGGATCCGCACTTTATCTATAAATAAAAGTGCACGTGCATAATTTTATGTAATACTCAAGTGCAAACTATAACATAAATTAAGAAACAACGTGGCAACGTGACAATTTATTTCAAGAATAGAGTTTTTATTTTTATTATGCTCCTTGCTATTCACCTCGATACTGTAATTTTTCTGACGTCACGTGGGATTCTCGCCGTGAACCGCGAAAGAGAACGCATGTGAAATGTGAGAAACTTCTGCACAGTGATCTTAAACCGATACGACTACCAGACATAATGGGCGTATATTTGTCTACGCCAAATACGGAAAAAAATTCTGTTGACAATTCTTGTAAAACTTTTAATTATGGTGCTTCATCTATGCAAGGATGGCGAATGTCGCAAGAGGTAGCCATTTAAAAAAATCATTTAATTTGTTAAAAAAAGAAATATAGTCTTGTTTCATGTTCTAGTCATATTTTCAGCTTTTGAATATTTTAGCGTAATAGAATATTTTGTAAAATAAGATTTCAAATCAGGAAAATGTTGATGAGGTGTGCTGACCAACAGCATGTATATAAAACGCTACTAATGTGGTTCATCGACAAACGCTGAGATGATTCGGACAAATGGCACTATGGCTTGTGATAATAGAAAAGCTGTATCCCGTAATACATTTGGAATATTTCAGATCTCTTCCCATTAAACTTAAAGACTTAAGAATTATGTATATCTCAAAGCAGACACACAAGCTGAAAACAGACATTTACCAAAACAACAGTGTCCGCGAAACTTTGTTGAACTCCACAGGACATTCGGTCCTATTGGAAGACATATTTCATAGGACCGAAATCATTTCTGTCTGACAAAAAAAGAAAATTGAAGAATTTTCAATGGGGTTTTTAACATCGCCTTTTTGTCGGCGTCCGTCGATGTCAATTTTCTTTTGTTTAGTGGTTTTCCGGAGATTGCCCCCTCCACATATTTTAATTTCGCTAGAAAAGACATTCATGTACACTCAGGAACGCTCAAAATATAAAGGTCGTTATTAAATAGTATAAGTGCTTACAAGACTCAGTCTTTCCGGGGTATACATAGGGTTGGAAGCAACATCGGACAAACCGGTCCTGCTAGAAAACGCGCAAATCGGACCAATCGCACTTTTGTCCGTTCGGTCCAATGAATTTCGCGGACACTGAAACAAACATGGTATAATCTTCCATAAAAACATACGTGTGTACCGAAAACACACAACAACAAATATTATAGGCCTACGTAAACACTTTCTAACTAGAGTTGGTCTTGTATTTATTTCGTATTGGCCACAAATAAGAAGTGTAGAGTCGTAGCTGCAGCTCCTACAAATGCAGAAAATGAAATGTCGTCAGACTGACTGTTAAGTCTGATAATAATGCTGTTGGTCCCGTAAATAACCTTAAATTTACGGACCGCTTGTATGGTCAAGATAAACAAAGCTAAAACAGAAACAAAAAATTTAAAGGCCCTTTCATTTATATGGGGAAATTATGTTGTCAATAATGATATTTGTATTGGGTTTGTTAAAGAACTTCAAGACACATAGAGAGATATGTTTTTACTTTCGAGAGATTCACAATAAACTCGGGGTTCTTACTAGGGTTGTCCTGGGACTCGCCTCTTTTGAAAATGGTGAGTCCCATCAAAATTTGGTGACTCCCAAATTTAAAATATCACAATGCATCGATGAATCGGCCCACCCCTGCTCTCTTCATCATCACTCACTTCACTGTCACTCTCTGACATTCATGAAACACTACATCGTTAGAAATAGAAATAGAAATCGACACCGAATTTGTTCTGATCAAGATATCATTGACAACGCTACGTCATTTGAACATTTATGTATTACTGTAAGGGCGGCATATTCATAATACGTCTAAAAGATTTTGAACGTCCATTCGGGAACAAAGTCGAAACGGACTAGGAAAAAAACGGGAAACTTTGATTCAGATTCTAGTCGCCAAGTGGGCGACCTGGTTTAAATTTCTGGTCGTCCACAAACAAGATTTAGTCGCATTGGCGAGTGGGCGAGCGGTAATTTGCAACCCAGGTGCTAATGCTCAGTAGTCTATAGTGCCAATGCTTAGCAGTCTATATTGCAGGGCTCAGTAGTTTATAGTGCTGATGCTCAGCAGTCCATTGTGCCAGTGCTCAGCAGTCTATAGTGCTGATGCTCAGCAGTCCATAGTGCCAGTGCTCAGCAGTCTATAGTGCTGATGCTCTGCAGTCCTTGGTGCTACAAGGTTTAATTTTGTACCATTCACAGTCCTCTTGAAAAAATTGATTGCTAATATGAAACAGCAAACTTTTTGGGGGATTTTAATTATTTCAGAGATTAAAAATTAAATTGCATCCTTCTCTTTCGTATATTTCAGGATGCACACAACTGTGTTCCAGACTTCGATGTAGACACAAACACGGTAATGTTTGCTGTGTATGATGGCCATGGAGGTAAAGTGTTTAGTATTAAAGTTTGAATATAGGTTTTATTTCATACATATATTGCTTTAATAAGATAGGATTAGGCAAATATTATCACAACATTACACAAGTCTTATCCTTATATTTTCTAAGTATGACATCATTATGAAAAAGTGTTGCTGTTTTTTAAGCACTGCAGATACAATTTTAATTACTCATTATTTTATAATGCAAATGTAAAGTGAATGTTGAAACTGTAACAGTCAGTGTAAAAATTCATTTTTAAATGAAATTTGTTTGTGTTTTACATTGCAATTTTTCCTTCATACTAAGTTTAACTACATCTAAATAAGTAGATTTCACTAAATTTGTTTGAAAATAACAATTAATTGTGGGATATGTAATTGATTTGGTTCACGTTAATTAACATTAATTAACTTTCAGAATTAATAAATTAATTTTGTTCTTTAAATCGCATAAAATTTGCAGTACCTCAAAATCGTTAGCACTGTTTATTATCAGATAATGGATGCTTTACTTTATTCGATTTCATAATTTAGTCTTCACGTGTCCTATCCTGTGATAGTCTACAAATTGATTACCGAGGTTTCAGTTATGTTTAGTTCAATGTAATATAGATTTTAGTGACTTATTTTTATGTAATGGAAATGCATATTGGGAAAATGTAATATAAATGTGTTAACCAGTTACCACTGTAATGCCATGAAAGTGGAAATGCATGTACAAGCAAGTATGTGAGTACATAAGGACCTCAGACATTTGGACATGCCTGCCTCAGCTGCACCATCAGAGCAATGATTTTTAACAACTTAAAACTTAGTGACCAGAAAGCAATCTAATCTTTCTGTCATTGGATAATTCTAACATGTTAATTTTCCTACATTACAGTTGTAAGAAGTAGAATAAATGAAACGGTACCAGTAACAAAACATTGTAGACGCTCTAGAATTCACAGTTTGGGTCCTATTGGATTCATACCTCGCATGTATCATGAGTATATGGAGAGGAAGATTCCTATTGATTTTAGGGTCAAAGGTTAAGGTCACTAGAGGTCATCACAGAAAAACCTTGTAGACTTTCAGTTTTAGCCTTATTGGGTTCATGCTTTACATATAGCTTTTGTATAATGAGAGGAAGATCCCTATTGATTTTGGTGTCCAGATGCTTGGTTAGTATAGTACTAGGATTTTCTTGCCATGCAAAGGGATGCCACACTTGACATTGCCCTTATTTATATGGATTCAGTATGACAGTTTCTTACATTATGCACCCTTGATTTAGTGGCATTGACCTTGACATTTGGCTTACGTTTTATTTTGTTAGAATTTTCTTTTCTTGTTCAAACTTAATTCCGCATGTGGAATCCCTGATCAGTCTTCGAAAGATAGCACAAGCCTGATGTCCGAGGCTTGTAAAATTGGGATCGGGCGGGTAAAATTTCGGGATCGTAGGTCTGATTGGGCTTGTAAAATTTTGGAAGGTGAACAGGGCATAATAACAGGTCATGATTCCTTTCCTGAAGTTTAAAGGGGGCAGATACTTCTCGCAAACACTGAAACGGCTGTCACATTAAGAAAAAGAGGGGGCGAAGTGTCATTATGAAATATTGCGACAGAGGAAATTCCAGCCTCATTGGTGCGAGGGGCGCCCGAGGCTGGAATTAGACGCCTAGTTGGGTAATATGTTTTGTAAATGGTGCAGGGCAGAGGATGTGGAGAATTGTAAGTTTGTCAGGGACAGTGACCACTTTAGGTTGACCTCTGTGAAGGACTATGAAATCAAGAGTCAAAATGACACAAATACTATGTACCAAAAAACTCTGGTACTCCAAGTGATGTCGTAGGAAACAATAATTCTTGGCATAAAATTCTGATATGCCCAAAGACTGAGAAAGAAATTGAAAGAGAACTCTTTAATGTCTTTTATTTTCTCCCTTATTATCTAAAATTAAAAGTGTATTTAAAAAAGTTCAGGCTTGTAAAATTTTTGTAGGCTTCTGAATTTTGTCTGTTACCTGCCCGTTGGGCTTGTATTGAAAAAAACTTCTCGCGAACACTGCTGATTCATGAATGTCTTTCAGTTCTTTCTATTCTAGCGAGCTTTCGCATCTCCTGAAAACTCTGGATGAAAACTGTTAAATGCTATTTAAACAGAAATGAAATTAAAAGAAGGTTTGCATGAATTTCTGATGAAGCTTGTAATTTCTATACAGGATCAGAGGTGGCCCAGTTTTGTTCACTTAGACTTCCAGACTTTATCCGAGAGCATACATTGTATAAGGAAGGCAAGCTGATTGAAGCTCTAGAGGCATCTATGCTGGAATTTGATAAGAAAATATTGGAACCTGATGTTCTGAAGGAACTGCGTAGCTTAGCTGGTGTGGATGATGAGGCAGAGGAAGGTAATTATCTTCTTAGCATAAAAGCATGGGTGTTTACAGCATGATGCAAATATAATCATGATTTCCTAATTGTTATGATAAGAACCAAAATATTTTCATCCTTTTTTGGTCGAAATTGCATAGCAATTCCAGACCCTAGTCGTTACAATAAGCTGTGGAGAATGCGTGGAACGCAGAAAATACCTCCTCGTGTATAAATAGTGGGTCGATATTTCGAAAAAGCGTGATTAGATTTACTTTCAGTTCTTATAATTCATATTGTACGAGTCAATACAAGATAAGTTTGATCAGATGAGAAAATAGATGTGCCGTTATTCCATCGATTTAGACGAGTTATATTCATGCGCTGGAGGACATGCAGTCTTTCCGAATACTCGACGGAAAGTCCCGAAAAAGTACGATTGACATTATTGTGTAGCTGTGCCGTAATTTAAGAATTACACTACTAGTCCGTACTAGTATCTGTTGTATTATAATTAATAAAACTATCGCTTCTTTTTATAGCAGTGGAATTCGAAGTACTCTACAATCTTCTCGTCACAACGATAAACAAACGTCTCGGTAGTTGTTGATATGTAATGCTACTAAAAATAGCCAGTTATTTATAGATCTCCACGTGTAAACGTGGTTTTCCCCAAATGTACATGTACAGCGGGAGACTGTCCAGATTGTTAATTTCACACTACTGTCAATATCAAAAGTGATGAGAGAATGAGATAACTATATAGTACGAGACGGAGACGTACAGGGGTGTACATGGGCGGAGCCGTTGTTTATATGAAAACGAGCACCTGTGCGCAGACGGTGTTTTTGTCAATACTGATCCCAAACACTACACGCTTGGTGTGTGATCTCTTGGTGGATCACGACTTTATTACCTTTGATGTACTTGACCATGCAATTCCGACCTTGAGGACTTTCAAGTCCTTTCATTTTTTTTAATTTAATTTAACTTAATTTCGAGTTACCATAGAAATCTTGATACAAATATACACCTACTTTTAAAGCGACAGTTAAAAGTCCTGCTAATTACAACAGGAAGTTTTCGCCACAACTTTTTTTTTGTATTCAGAACATTTGGTTCTGCATCATTTATATATTGTCACAATGTCAAATCTTTCTGATTACATCCTTCACAAAAATTCATTTCAATTCAAAGGCTACGATACCAAATTAATATTTGATATGCCCATGTGAAGCACACAGAATCGGTCAGGAAATAGTCCTCAATAAACAACACTTTAACATTACCTTCTTATATCTACTTATATACTCTACATTTAAGAGTCAATGATAATTATATTTTTTTTCCTTCTTTACATATATGCATAATTCCATTTTATGAATCTAAGATGTTCTATGAGAAGAGATAAATAAAACGCAATGAAAGAAATGGTTATTTAGTGTTTAGGCAAAATAAAAAAAAATTGTTGTGTTTCTCTCTCTAAAAAAAAAAACATAAGCTCACTAGGTCAGTGTTCTAGAAATCGCATTTCCCGTTACCCATGGTAAGTGAAAAAATCGGTCAGATAACTGAAAAGCTTTAAACCTCTTACTCAGTGGCAAGTAAATTCTGAGAAATGTAAATCACATAATTTTCAACTTTATTAAAGAAAAGACGATAAACACACAACCGGAAATAGCGGAATCGAAAACACTTGCCGATCGATGTAAGTTTTGCTATATCATTTTTAAAATCGTTAATTTCCTTGTCTCAACCTCGGCAAGGGGCAGATCAACATAAGTGTAGAAAGATTTGATTTTAAAAAACGCCCAGGGAAATCGTTTGTTTCAAGAAGCATTGAGCCTCTTCACAAGAGTAAATATCTATAATTCTATGGTCCACCGGAGTACAGTTAAGACCGTTAGAGCGACCCCCTGTATTACGTGATGTCCACCCGATGCTATTTGTTAGTTAATCGGTCTGTATTCAGCGACTCCCTGTCTTATCTGGCAAGCGACCGTGTTTTGACGGTAATAAGCGTTTGGAAAAGTCCGTTTTAAACAACTTAGACGCTTTCCCCAATCATTCTCAAAAACAGATACATTAACTATGGCCACCGATGATAATACTGTCAAGTGTATGATAAGTTTGAAAAGCGAGTGAATACTTCAATATTGCCGTAATAATGGTCATTTATTTCAGAATTCAGTTTAATTATCATGCGACCATTGCCGCGAATCCAAATATGCATCTTATCGGTATTTTGGGTCATGTCTTGATGATTTATCAAAGAACATTTACGATAGTTTTACTTGTTCTCGGCAGGTATCAGACATTGACGACAGATCCACTTTACGGTCGCTTAACTTCCCATTATCAAAATGCTTGCTGAAAGTTTGGCTATTGCATTTCAATGGACAGTAACTACGCAGGCATCATTTGAAAAGACGATAACTTCATAATCTTTTAACTGCAATATAAACATTTAAATCGCTAACTTTGATTTTTATCTTTTTAAAAATGATAAATGTTACGAAACAAAAGTAAACAGGATATTCTGATACATAATACTCATCTTACTGTCGTTATATAAAGGTATTGTAGCTTTCCCGATATAGACCAATGTCAAAACATTTTCGGTTTTGCCCAGTTTCTAGCCCTAAGTAGTAAACTCAGATATTCGTACTTAAATGTAAGGTCATTAAGAAAAGGTTAAATCTGTTGAAAAAAAAAATGGAGAAGGCTATCAAATCTGTAGAAGTAAATAAGGAGATTTGGTAAACAATGAAAAATTCATTGTTGTTAAATGACTCCCTTAGTCCCTGTGATATGTGACCTTTATATCTAGGTCCCTTGGAAAGTCATGTATAACGGATTTTGTTATTTTCCAAGTTAAGTCTGGAATATCACTTTTACTTTGGGTAAGTACTTTTTTTTTTTTTAAAGTTTCTAGTAGGTAGGTAGGTAATATATTATACATTTTTAATGCCCGCAGAAACTGCTGTCTAGCTTTTGGCCTGTCTGTCTCTCGGTCTGTCTTTGGTAAAAAAATTTAAACATTCCCATAACTTTTCAACTGTAAGAGATAGGCTTTCATATTTCACATGTGTATTCCCTGTGACAAGACCTTACTGTTGGTTTCATAATTTTTATACACCCCTCGAGAGACCAGACATATTATGGTATGGTTCTGTTTGTCCGTCCGCGTATGGAACGCGATGACTTTAGTAAACTTCAGTAGCCCTTTTCAGAAAAATTCTCACGACAAATATTTCTCTTACAAGGAATCTTACAAACTCGTTCCGTTTCACAAAAAAACTTACAAACTTCATCAGTCAAATATTGTTTGTAACTTTACGACGAATTAATACCACTCTTAAGTATAAAATTTTTGTCTTAAGTTGAAAGTTACTGTACAGACTACAGTACAAAAAAAATGGCTGCGTTTTTATTTTGTTCCATGAAAATCGATGATTAAGACAAGAACGTGTTTTTACTTTTAGGGATCGATTAAGTCTGGGTCCCATGCCATACCAACAAGTCAAGTATTCTCTTTAGTCTTGTCCCATGATGCCCTGCGCTGCCCTGGAGCCCATTTCATCAACATGTGTAAATTTTCAGCAAACTAAATTTTAGTCTACTTTCGTACATTCTTAGTTCAATGAAATGTGTATTTCATCTACATGTGTACATACGAAAAGATCTGACTATCGAGTTGACTAACTTTACGCAGTACAATAGTACAAATACATGCATGTAGTAATATATAAATATTTCAAAATTCTTGAAAGTCCAAGAGTACCTTTTACAGATGTTTAACTTAAGATACAATTATTTTGCAACACGCACTTAAATTTACACACGCTGCGTTTGTAAAAATAGTGACGTCATGGAATCACATGCAGTACTTGAAAATACGTCATCACATAATAGAGATTAAACTCTCCCGATAATTACACGTGTCCACATCTATAAGGATCTATAAAGTCAATATTGAAAGCCTAAGACGACTATATTAGCTAATTCTGGTTAAATTTTGGATAGTATATTTCATTGCCCCCCCCCCCCCTTTGGTCAGTGAAATTTTACCCCAAAAATGCCATTTTGACCATTTTGGGGCGGCAAAACCCCCCTTTCCAGGCTGAAAAGTGCAAATGTTATGGGTGACTGCAACCTCCCACCCCTCCCCCTTCCAAAAAATTATAGATCCGCCTATGTATTTTACTATTTACTAAATGGAAACATTAAAGAAGTCCTAGAAGTCATTACATTGATTTACGCCAGCACTTAAATGAGATAGATAGGATTGCGTAGAATTTCCTCTAAATCTACGCTGAACATTGAGTTACGCCGCATGATGTCGATGAAACGCAAAATAGTTTGAAATTTAGTCTGGTCGTGTATTTACTCCAAAATAAACCAACGCCAGAAGTTACGCTGTTTGATGAAACGGGTTCCTTGCTTTCCATGCTTTCGTTGCCATTGTTAACTAGAGACATGTTTTGCTTCAGTTTCTGTTGTTCTTTTCCATCAGGCAGGTCTTCTTGAGTAACTAGTGCAGTAACTATGATTGTGGGGAAGAGGGGTATACAGTCAAACCTCGATATCTTGAAGTCAGAGGGACCGAGGAAAATACTTAGAGATATCGTAGTTCGAGATATCCAAATTTCGAGTTTCAGATAACAAATTGAGAAGTTGTTAACCTACGCCAGTACATTTGACACGTGTGATTGTTATAGTATGTGATGTATTTATCAAGAAATACGCGTTTATGTACATAGTTACAAAATAATTAATCTAAATCTCATCATATCTTTTATCTATATATATAAAGAAAATATACTCCAAAACTGAAAATGTCATGTTTGGTTCTCAGTAATTTTGTATGTTAACTTCAATACTGGACATAACTGTCGTATACTGTACTTTAAACCAAGGACGGACTGATGCATGGGGCAAGATGAAGAAACTTGACATAATTTTATTTTATTCAAAACACATCAAGCTACTATTACTTTGCATAAAAATACACAGACCTACTCATGGATACGAAATAAAAATAGATTAAAGAACAATGCAAAGAAATTTCTTTAAATAAACGCAGGTATGAAAAACTGAGTTAATGTTATTTTTTTAATTGCAAGGTCAAATTTTATAAGCTATCATCATGTGGTAACAATTAGTATAAATAACAAGGTATGAATGAATCGATTATGTATTTACTGAGGCTTTCCATATTGTTCATCAACACGGTCAATTGATCAAACTGTGCATGCGATCTGTCAACTGGGAAAGACGCCGCGGGGCAAAAGAAGCCAACTTCGAGATAAACCGGGTAAATAAGAACGTGGGGACTTGAAAATGTATTTGAGATAAGCATGGTATTCGACACATCAGTGTTGGACACATCCGGGGTGAATTTAATCATATTATGAAGGAATTTTTTCGGGACCGACGTCCGACTTCTAGATATCTTGGGTATTCGAGATATTAGTGTTCGACATATCGAAGTTTGACTGTATAAGTTTTACAAATATTTCTTGGTTATCATTTAAGTTGATAAAACTTGTTATATTGAAATTATCCTGTTCATCTGTCAGACTGGCTGTCCGTCAGTCTGTATCTGTACACACTGGTGTTGTGTCTTTCAGATGAGACAGTAAAAACTGAGGTTCCGTGTCACGGAAGGCATGGCAGGTAAAAGATCCCTCACTGCTTTGGGTGGGTAGAAATTTCTATGCAATGTATCAGGCAGATGCCATCACCATATACGTGAAATAATTGTGGAGTGACGTAAACAATAATCAGTCAATCAGTTTTCGAGATTTTTATTCCAGCACATAAAACTCAAAGTGAAAGTGGCCAAGTAATTAATCATAATGTCTTTGCATTATTCCAAGTATTATATAGTAAAAAAGAAAAGGATGGGAAAAGTTAGATTGACTTAATGTTTCAGCAAAGAAGCATTGTCTTTGCATCTTTCATCGTCCTTCTTGCCAAAGCCTGTTTCATCATCTGGTATTGCCAAAGCCTGAGTAGGAATACATGTGCCAAACGTGCATATACATATACTGAAGTAACTTAGTCTCAGACTCGAAGTCATATCAGATGATAATGTTCATAGCAATGGAAATATGTCTAACAATTCCGAGTCTTGAGATGATAGTCAGACAGAGACCACAAAAAGCAATCTGACCCCCGACCAACATCTCCTCCATGTCCCCAAGTATGACACATTGTTAATAGATTTAAAAACATGAAAATGAGAGAAATTTAGTTGTAAAATGAAGGTTCAGTGTTAGTAAATATCAGAAGTTTCAAATACTGTAATCTTTTTTATTCTTAAAGCATGTAGACATGTACAGATATTTAAAATTTTCCTTTTGCAAAATTCCCAATATTGAGCCAAAACACCAGGAAATTCCCTATTCCAGCACCATGGGCCATGTTCCCAAAATAGTGAATAAAGGCCTGTCTCAGAATCAGCCTCTTTAACAATATATTCTTATGAAATTTCATAGGAATAGTGTGTTCAAGTTCAAAGATAATGTAAACCATTCCCTTTCTTTTGCAAACAATATGTATTCATTGATCATATATTGTTACTGTTCATTATGTCCTTATTGAGAAATAAAACCCTTCAGACAACACATTTCTTTCTGGATCTCTCTAGTTTGTAATTCTATACCCATTTGTTGCTGAATGGTTGTATTTATCAATGTTAAAGGGAATTGTATTTAGAGGAAAGTAAATGAAACTGAACAAAAACAGTGATGGTATGTATATTGATAATGTAAACACAGGTAATTGAGATGTTATTTTAGATATTATTCATATATCCCATCTATTACCTCTTTTGCAGAGCCTAAGGCCAGAAAGTCAGAGGCTCAGATGTTACAAGATGAAGCAGACATGCCCCTCGAGGATCTGTTGGCTAAATATGAAGGAATGTCAGGAATTCCTCCACCTCGTTTGCTCTCCAGAAAGAGAGGAACTCACAATTCTCCCATGATTAAGTGCAAGAAGTCTTCAGTAAGCCATGCCTCTGGTGACCAATCATATCCAGACACAACTGAGGATGTATCATCCAGTGTCAATCAAGAACTTTCATCAAAAGAGATTTTAGCGAATGGACATGCTGAAAATGAGAATAATCTGAATCGTGAAAAAGAGGAGAATGAAAGTCGTCAAAAAAGTGATTCTGAATCTCAAAACTTGTCAATAAATCATTCTGATTTGAAATCCTCACAAGTTCAGCAAGCTAGTGTATCTAGTTCCAATATGGAAGTATCACAACCTAAGGCTCCGAAGGAGGAGTCCATTGAAGCAGATAGCACCTGTAACTCTGCCTCCAAAGGTGATCAGTCAGCGAATGCTGAGTCAGCTAGTGTCAGTTCCTCCCATATTGACTCTTCCATGAAATGTAATCCCTTACAAAGTGATATTTCAGGTTCTAATGTTGGGGAAATGTCTTCCAAATTTAGTAGTGACGAAGTGAGTAGTTTTATTTTTAACATACTTTAAGAGGGTTTTGGCGAGATTGCAAAGCAAATTTGGTTGGTCAACATTCCTAAGTTTCTAGTTGAAGCAACTTTAAAAGGATGGCAGACTATACTTTGCACAGGTCAGACTAGGTTAAAGTGACCTACATTTCATCATGGTTGAGTCATATTTCTCAAACCTAAGAACCACTTTGCATACGAGATGATTCTGATGTGTACTTTTGATATCATATGAAACTACATGTGTAGGTCAGTTCCATATTTCACCGCAGCCATCTTTGTGAAACTCACCAAACCGATACAATTATATAGTAAAAATTGGATAACTATGGTAAAATTTCACTCTCATTTTTTTTTTAATATGAGGCTTGACCAGACAGATGTCCTGTGAAAGAGATGTCCGTTTCGTAGAGTTGTTTCCGTACACTCTGCCATAGATTGATTTTCAAAGATACTCAGCTTTTCAATCTCACCATTGTGTATATAGCAGTTTCTTGTAGATCATGTGTTAATGGCAGAGATATAAGGGTGAGCTAAATGCTGTGCTACAATTTGCTGTAGTTTCTAATATATATGAGGTCTATATTCAATCTTTAGTCGGAGCAACAGAATTTCTGAAACATGCTTGATAGCCCAGGATCGCCAATAAGTCTTCTCAGTCCGACAAATTCTCTGATAGAGAGGGACAATTGTCTTTTTAGCAATATAAAAAAGCAATAAATTTCTTTGAAAATATTTGGACATACATGCTGTTAGCGAACAAAAGACCAAAATCAGTCTGTGATATGACCTCTGCTGGGAAATCACTGATTTTCCTGCACAACCACAACTAGAGTTATCATAATGCTTCCTCAAAGACTTGTAAATAAGATGTACATGTTAATTGAAAATTTCTATTCATTTTCTGTATATTATAAAGGTCATTGCTTCTTTTTTATGTCCCCAGGAATAAAAGGGGGCATTAAGTGTGGGTTTTTTTTTTTTTTTTTTGTCCTTCTGTTCTTCCATCACACATTTGGTTTCCGGATGACAACTTGAGCATCTTTCATAATATTCAAACCAAATTTGGAAATATGCTCACTTTCAAGAGTGAAAGAATCCTATTGATTTTGGGGTGAAAAATCAAGGTCACAGCTGACGAAAATGGACTGATTATTGGTTTCCAGATGATAACTCAAGTACCTTTTATTATATTGAAACCAAATTTGGATATATACTTGCTTATCAAGAGAGGAAGAACCCTATTGATTTTTGGGTCCAGAGGTCAAGGTCACAGCTGATGAAACTAGACTGTGATTATTGGTTTCCAGATTGTAATTCAAATAACTTTCATTATATTGAAACCAAATTGAAGTCACAGACTTTCTGAAAACTTTCAAAAAGTGTCAGACATTCTGTTAAATAACTTTGTAAAATCTATCAGAGTGAACAAACTTTTATCAGACTTAATAATTTTCTTGTAATCTCACGATTTTAAAAAGAAAATCAGGAATTTTGACATTTGATCAACAACATCATAATAGATCTGCATTTAATTTCATAAAATTACAAATTTTCACCTTCAATTTCATATTTTAGAATAATTTGTTTTAAATTTAAATTTTGTCCATTTTCCGTCTTCTGACTGTTTAAATTTCCTTTCTTTTTCTCTGTCTACCATACCTTCTCCACCTTTACACCCCTATCCTCCCCTCTGACACCCCCATTCTCCCCTATAATTCCCCCATCTTCCACAATTCAATGACAAAATCTTTTATATTTTTTTTTACCATCCAACTTATTGACAACATCCTCCCCTATGACACCGTCCTCCTCTTCTTCAGATCTTTCCTCTATACTCTATCACTTTGATTGGCCATTCCGAAGCCATTTATATTGTATCTAACTCAAACAAATATTTGCGTAGTCGAAGAAAACATTTCACAAAACGTTTGCAAAACCAAGAAAGAAATCTGGTTCAGATAGAGTAGAAATTTGTGGTATAGATATGTTCGGAAATGAAAAATACGAATAAGTCGCATCAAATTCTTATCGGATATTAAGTCTGATTAAGAGATAGATTTCTTACATTTTTATTGGACCTTCGTAGATTTTAAAAGACAATCCGATAAATCTGACACTTTTCAGGAATTCTGGGATCAAATTCACAGTTGATAGGAAAATACTGAAATTGTTGGTTTCCAGGTTACTTTCATGTATTATGTCATTGACTGTTCAGTAGAATTTGATCTTTTTTCACATAGTTTACAGGTCAAGTTCTTTTAAACAGAGGTCATTTAAAATCTTATCAAAAGGGAAAGATGCCTACAGGTTTGAGGGTCAATACATTGTATGTCAGAAAGCGGGTTCTTGCTGGTAATATTTTTAGGAGTTATGGTCTATGAAACTCCTGATTTAGAAAACTTCGATGCTGCTATAAAATAAGCCCACAGCGAGGACAGTTGTATCTTTTAATTTTACAAACATGCTCTGCCTCTAGTTTAATTTCTTGTTGGCAATACACTATCTCCTCTTATTTACCAGTTTAAATAGTTGCCAGTAGGATTACTTCATAATAAAAAGGTCTGCTGCATTAGCATTGAAAATGTCTATTTATTGATACAAAGATCTTTATAGATTTCAGAGCACAACAAACCATCATCTTCCTCCTGCCCTGCAGACTCTGGACTGGATTCATTAGGTAAAAATGTTACTTCTTGGTATTGTGAGTATTCCATTTTGATTTTGATGGAGGTTTTGATGCTCAAGTTGACTGATACACCACATTGGAACTGGTAGTAGGTGCAAACCTTAGTCACAGTTGTAGTCTGTTCCTGATCAGGAGACACAAGTTTGCTAGTGTACTTAGCTTAGGTCATTGGTAGGTTAGGATTCTTTTATAAGCCCGTCATAGACGGGACCTATTATGGTATGGCTCTGTCTGTCTGTCCGTCCATTCGCTATGAGATGCAGTAAATATAACTTAGTAACGCAGTGGTTTTTATACGCCCGTCTTTAGGCAGGATATATTATAGTATGGTAATTTCCATCTGTCTGTCCACTATGGCACACAATAACTTGAATTTGTGTCAAAGGATTTTCGTGGTATTTTTACCTGATGATAAGGCTATGGAGGGGCAGCTGCGTTTTGATTTTCAGGTTTATCCAGTTTGAATTTACAGAGTTACAGGACATTTTTATATATCTTTTGTATGCCCCTGCTACGAAGTGGCTGGGTGCATATACTATTACCCTGTTCCATCATTCTGTTTTCATTCAGTTTCCGCACATTTTCTCTTTCAAGGTTTCATGGATTAAATTGATATTGGGTATATAGATGTATCAAGGGTATCTGCCTGATGCGGGGCATACAAATTTTGACCTTTGCTATGGACCCACCCGAGGCAGTGAGGGATCTTTAACGTGCCATGCATACCACTACATGGGGCCTCTGGTTTTTACTGTCTCATCTGAAAGACAGGACACCGGCATGACCAGAGCGGGACTCGAACCCCATCCTCCCGATCAGGAGACAAGCCAAGGGAAAATGCAGGTCAAGTTTGAATATGAGTGTGGTCTGGTAATTTTTGTTAGAGTTATTGTCCTTGAACATAGAAAATTTCTGTGTTGCACTGACACATTAAAAATCTAGTTTTTAATATGTTTATATAGCATGATTTCTTATGGCACAGGATAACTTGAGTTTACTTCAAAGGCTTTTCGTGATATTTCTACCTGATGCCAGGTTTAAATCCTGCTCCTGCAATTTTTTTCTTTTTTTTTTTTTTTTTTTTTTTTTGGTCATTCTGACTTGGTCATTTTCACACAATTTTGTGTCATTTCTTGCTTTATTCAGCAGTGTAAAAAATTAAAGTAGTAAAATGTTTACTTCCTTTCATTTCATTTCTCATGATATGACTTTCTGTTCTTTTCATGAAGCTCAGGTGAGCGATATAGGCCGACTTGGGCCTCTTGTTTTTTTTATCTTCTTTCAGTATTATTTCATTATCGCCAAAGAATAAATAAAGGTGGCCTATTCATGTGTCATTTCCAGGTCCTGGTTAATAGGTAAGGAGAGAATATTTCCTTGCCTTTAAATTCCTCTCCTTCAAAGCAACAGGCTATTAAGCCATGCTAGGCATTGTTCATGAAACTTGTACAAATTGCATTAATAATAAATTTTGAAAAAAAATACATCTTGTCATTACAGAGTTATAGGACTTTGATTTTTTTTTTTCATGGATAGAATAATGGCAGTTTCTGTGGGACACAATAAATTCAGTAATCACAAGAAAATCTATTGACGCAAGCGTCAAAGTTTCGGGCGGTAACCAAATTGTTCACTGACTTATATTTCCATACTATAGGTTTCGACCTACCTATAGTGTACAGTTGTTTAAACACCGTTTTCTTTTTTGACTTTATGTAATAAGCTCAGTACAAGTTTGATTATGATATGTTCCTAGAAGTAATACTGTAATTTGAAAAAAAAAAACTTAATTGTAATATTTGTTGGTTATGATTGAATAATATTTGAAAGGATAATGCCCCTTCATACTGAAAAATAGCATCCTAAAATATCGTCAAGGAACTACTTTAAAACTATTAGCAAGTCAGTACTTAGCACGTGGCCCTTAGTACTTAGTGTGTAATTTGGCGACATATATAATTGTTTTGAAAAATAAAAAAAAAGTCATTGCTCCTAAACTCGATGTCGCTTGCCATATGTTTACCCATAAACTTGACCTTGAATATGACCTTGACAGTCTCAGTTTGACCTTCGGCTCTCATCGTAATGAATCAATCCTGCAAGTTTGATTTGAAGTATAGATGTTTAATACTACATTATGACCAATAATGTGAAAGCGTGACTGACAGACAGACGGATGGACATCGGACAAATTAATTCAAAGGTTTTGTTTCGCAGGTGACATAAAAAAGGGTCTGAAAAGTACAATGTAGATGCAATTTCGATGAAATCTAGATATGAAAGCAGTTTTAAGGGAGGAGTAAGCATCTTCTGTCTAGTTGTGCAGGCAGGAAAGTCATGGCACATTATACATGTCTAGTTATCACAGACAGACAAAATGAGAGTAAAGGTTAATGCTATGTGTTCAGCCATTTCATGCGAAGTATTTATAACACTTTGATTGAAATAAACATAATGTATTGATGAAAATCACTATGTGTAAGCTAGGGCAAGTGTAACACACCAAGTATGTTGAAAGTTCATTTCTGTATTCTAAATTTCTTACTGATACTTGAATATGATTAGAAATGATATACAGATCAGATGAAAAACTTTTCTCTAGGAAAACACTTATATAAACAATAGAAAAAACTAAACATTTGACTAGCAATGCAAGATTTTTGGTCATTCATTGAAATAGATAATGTTATCAAAACTTACAAAACTGACTGCAAGTCAATGTAAACAAATTATGCTGGGCTCAAATATAATTCAAACTAATATTGAAAGCAAATTTGTAATTAATCCAAAAATTTAAAAACAAATAATATTTGGATAACCTTGTCAAGTACAAGTGGTGTTACTGTTAATGTTTATAGTACAAATCAAATCACACTAAGATTAATCAATACAATAGGACTATCATAATTGTTATATCAAATAAATAAATCTATGCTATATCTTCTTTTGAAATAAGACTTTGGAAATGAAATATATATATATATATATATATATATATATATATATATATATATATATATTGGAATAATTGTTCACCAATCTTTACTTTGTATCAAATATAAAATCTGTTACTTAAAATGCTTTCAATATAACCTTTAAATTCAAAATATCTTTCAATATTATTGACTGAATCCAAATTAAGAATATTACAATGAAATCAATTTCACCAAAAAATAAAAATTTGAATTTAAATGTTACAGTTTAAGTTTAAAAATTCATGGGGATTTTTTTTTACCTATTATACTTTTGGAATTTTCAACAAAAAAGTTTAAAGTAGTAATATCAAAACAGTTTGTATTATTTTGAATTACTTTTAATTTTCTTGCAGTTTCTTACTAATTTCTATGAAAACTTTAATTCATATCATAATTGTCAAATTCATATCTAAACAATTAGTGATAATAATTTCAAACATGACCTGTTGTCTTTATTTATCTTTAAGTGATAATTTTGTTGTACAATTAACCTTTAAAAATATCGTAGAAAATTTGTTTTTATGAAGTTATGCCCATCTCGTCTCTTATTTTTGGAGGTTAATCGTACAACCTAAGACACTCTAGTTTCAGACAAATGTATGAAATTATAGATGATGACATGGAATTAAAATTTGAATTAATGACTTAAAAGGCTTAAATCGGTATAACTTGACTTAAAACATATTTTTGTATGCTTCATTTTATGTATCACTGTTAAGTATAAGTTTACATATACGTCTTAGAATACAATTTCTTCAGTGATCACTTATAATTTTAATCAGAGGAAATACTGGTAAATTTTTATTCTGTAATTTTCTTTTCGGTAGATTTTACGATCTTTTCGGTAAACTGAACCTCTCTGGTAATCCCTTCTGTACTATCGCGTACAGCAAGGTTTCTAAAAATAAACTAAACATTGAGCACAGCATCGCCGTATATACATATCTATAAATAGCGCCACAACGATGATATCATAATTTTCTGCTCTTATAATAACGGGGAAAAAATTTCACGATAATATGTACAAAGGATGTGAACGTAACGTAATTGTCAAGCGGTTTAATGACCTTTAGTGACCAAGATGATATCTAGTAAACAAAGTAATACCGCAGTGAATCATAGTACTTTACAGGGCAGCAGTAAATCACAGTGTTTTCTACAAAGTTAAATCAGTAAATGGGTCGGCTCGTGCCGGCCCAAAATGAATTGATTTTCATAGAATCTAAAACGGAATACTGATAAAATAAAAGAAGATTGCCTTTAGACTTTGAAAATATCTCCATTTTCTTTGAAATATTTTATTGTGAAATTATAGGAAATTTATTTCTTGCTCCAACTCTTTCAAATTCAAATTGAAACAGAGTTCTTTATGAACGTTAATAAATATTCCAGGCTTTTATTTTTTCTGTACTCTTACATTCTTGACATTAAGGTGGGGGTTAAATTCTTCTCTTCAACTTCTTACTGCCTTTTTGGATTCCCATAATATTTCACAGGGTTGTTGCCTAGGGCCAATGCATTTTCATCATGCAGGGTTCAACATTAACTTTTGAGAAAGGTGACCCAGTTGGACAACCTCAAGGAAATTATACACGTTCAAATTCAAATCCAGGGGGTCCATTTTTACATAATATAGCTGAAGTGATTCAAGTCCAGATACTACAGTATTACATTAAGAGACTACAAAAGATTCAGTGATGTTTTAATAAGAAATAATCATAATAAATCTGTGGTAAATCATCAAAGTATTTGGCTAAATAGCTCCACTGCAGCATGTAGTACAAGTAAGCGTGGAACCTCATCACAACATAGAAGACTGGGTATACATACTGGTAAAGTGTTAATTTTACAACATACGCATTATAGTTTAATAACAAGTAATCATAAGAAAACTGTGGTAACCATCACAGTATATTAGGTAAATGATACAGATCAAGTTGGCATGGAACCTCATCACAACTAATCAGGAATGATATATTATATCCCCTTCCACTTGTGGCCATTTCATCCTCTTATCATAGGACATGTTCATATCTTACTTTATTTCACATAACTTGTATATATGAAAGTGGCTTTCAATAGTTTCTAGCTTTGAATCGTTTTGGCATTTCGATGTATCATTGTTTTATTCACATAGACCCATAATACTGCTGACTATTGTTGAATACATGTACTAGATACTGAGCTCATGTTTGTCAATTGATAAATAATAGTTTGATAACATTCACAGTGAAATGATTCAGATAAAAAAAAAATAGTATTGGACAAATCCACTGCCGATTTTTACTTGGCCATGCCGGTTGCACGTGCCTTAATATGGAACCCTGTCATGAGGTCCAGAATAAAAGGCAAAGAGGGAATGTTTCCATACTTTCAAATTTCATTCTTTCAAACTAAGCGACAGGCATATTATGCCACATAGGGAATTGGCTTCTTTTTTTTCTTTTTTTTTTGTATTGCCGTTTGTCATTATCAGTAGCCTGTTTCACTAACAATTGTAAGGGAACCTGTCGGGACCATGAACATAGTTGAACCTGCAAGTACAACCTCTTCAAAAATATTTCTCCTCCTGAACCAGTACATAAATGGGGAAATTAATTGCAATTCAACAATCTATAAAGATGGGTTATCAAAAATTGTTTTCCATCAAAAAGAAATTTATGCTTTTTTGGCGTGTTTATGGACTTAGTAATTTCAATGCAGATAAGTGTCATATTTTTCAGTTAATTGATATTGATGATTTCTTAATGACTTTTTTGATCATAATTGTTGTAAGGAATATTATTGTGAAAGAATTTTGTCAATATCTCAATTTTTGGATTTTTTATGAATTTTTTAAGACTTCCAAAAAAAGGGGGGAGTTGGCCATTTTTCACATTTTCAGCTTTTTCTGCAAAACTGTTGGAAGGATTTTAATAAATCTCGTTAGAAATAAATAACTTATGATCCTCTTCAAATTCTGATGTTTTCGTCCAGACCTCTTTACAGGTGGCGCCACCATAGTCAAGAGTAGGTCACAAAAGAGTACCCTCCTTTGACAATATTCTTCTTCATACGGGCTGCATACAGAGACAAACAGAATGCATAGAAATGATCTAGAGGGATGAGTGAAGACGTACCGTCATTTTGGTTCCCTTCCAAAATCATATTTTTAGGAAATTTTTTTCGACATTTGTTTGGACTTGGTGATTTCAAATCAGAAAAGTGTCATATTTCCTAGTTAATTGATAATGATGATTTATTATGGACTATTGTGATCATAATTATGGTAAGGAATGTTACTTTGAAAGAATTTTGTCAATATCTCAATTTCTGGATTTATTATGAATTTTTTAAGACTTCCAAATGAGGGTATATAGGAACAATTCTTCACATTTTTAACTTCTGCTGTTATACCACACGAGAGATTTTAATGAAACATGGAATACATGAAGTACTATAGGTCCTCTATCAATTTTGTAAATTTCATCCAAATTGGTCTAAAAACTAGGTCTCACAATGGTACATATACCACTTGGTAATTAAAATATGGAGAATAGCGGTTCAAATCCAGCTGTAGTCAAAATTTTTTTTCATTTCTTTACACATCTAAATAAGTTGTTAGATGTTTGTCAACACTCAGCATATGAAATTTTAAGTTGGATCTGGACAGTATTTGAAACAATTGTTGTTCATGACCCAGACTTGAAATCAGTCAACAAAAGGCCCCACCTAAAGAAAATTACTAACTTGTTGCCCGAGATCACATCTTGCAGAGACAAAGCAAATGCTTAATATCAAAATCACCTGAATGGATGTGCAAAAAGTGTTGTATTTTATTCTGGTCTGAAATAAAATTTGACATATTTTCAACATTTGTGTTGACCTAGTCTCAGTAATGCAAAAATAAATGAATTCTTCCTTCCTGCATGACTGATCATCTAGGTACTTAGGTGAGTGATATAGGCCCACTTGGGCCTCTTGGGTTTTTTTGGGTGGGTTTTTTTTTTCTTTCATAACTTCGGAAAAATATTTATAGGGTCGGCAGTACAGAATGGGTTGGTTGGGAAAGTGGCAACACACTTTTTTATGCCCCCGCCATATATAGGTGGGGGCATATAGTGTTATTCCGTCATTCCGAAACCTTGTACCAAACTTCACATGTAGGTAGGGCAGCATATGTAGATGTGCATGAAGGGAGGCAACTCTGCTCAGAATTTCTGATTTTATTTTTTTTTTTTTTTTTATTTTTTTTGGTTGACTATTGTACACCTACTTTCTACCAGCTTGATTAAATTTTCACTTGTGTCCTTTTTGCTCATACCGATATACATTGAGGATTATGAATTACCTGTTTCAGTATCTGGATCCAGCAGTACATCAGTATCAACTTCTTCTGGGTGTAGCAGCACATCAATAGATGACAACAACTCAGTAGATAGATGTGGTAGTTCTAATCTTGTCAGTGGCACTTCTTGTGTGGGAAGTAGCAGTTCATCTTCAGCTGAGAATAGTTCATCCTTGGCTGGGAGCAGTTCATCCTCGGCAGGAAGTAGTTCATCTTCAACCGGAAGCAGTTTATCTTTAGCTAGTAGCAGTTCATCTTGTGCTGGTAGTAGTTTGTCTTCAGCTGGCAGTAGTTCATCTTCAGCCTGTAGTAGTTCATCAGGTGGTAGTAATTCATCCGCTGGTAGTAGTTCATCAGCTGGTAGTAGTTCATCAAAAGCAGGAGGCAGTAAATCATCAGGTACCATTTTAGGAAATACATCTGTAGATGATGAATATGAAGAAGACATACAACTAGAGGATGAATTTGACAGTGAGGAAGATGAAGATGATGATGTTGAATTTGATAGGTATGAAAGAAATCTCTAAGCTCATACTTGGAATATTTTCTTACTAGATAACTTAATCTTAAGATAGGATAGGAATTTCCTGTGAATTGCATACCAGTCTCTCTTTTAGTGCTTCATTTTATTGTTGGCATTGCATTACCTGCAAGATTTATCCATTATTACAATAAATGTGTGTGATACAGGTATAATGAAATGGTTGAGAGAGCACACGTCAGAAGTTTGGCCTTACCTTCAAAGCTCTTAAATGTAAGGCTTTCATATTTCACATGTACATTCTTTGTGACAAAACCTTGCCATTGGCTCCTTTATTTTTTACCCTGAAACCCTGACCTAGACATTTGACTACTTTCTTAAAACTTTAACCATATGCCCATAATTTCTCAACTACTGAGGGTAGAGCTTTCATATTTTACTTTTGTGTTAAATATGACGAGAGCTTTCAGTGTCTTTCGTTTTTCTTTAAATCAAGTCCATTATAAGGACCTTCCCAAAGGAAATTTCATTGATTTTCCCAAAATTTGTTTAAATTTCCCCAAACGTTGATATTTTAGCATTATGCAAATGGGATATAATATTTCCTAATGAGAAGGTACAGGCACCTTTGAAAAAAAAATTTCTGTCTGTACCAAATTTTTTTACCCAACCATGTTGACTTTGAAGTTTGACCTACTTTCAAAAACTTTAACCTTGCCCATAATGCGTCAACTACTAGGGTTAGGGCTTTCATATTTCACATGTGTGTGTTCATTATGGCTAGACTTTTCACCCTGAGACCTTGACATTGAGTTAAGAAAGCATTGAAAATGTATGCTTTCTCTCTGACAATGCCTTGCTTGCAATCTATGTTGTCCTCTGACAACTCTTGTTGGAATAAATCAGCACTGTCTGACAGTATATTAACTGAAATTTTGCATGTTATTGATCACGAAAAGATCATTTAATTTTACATGTAAAACACATTTTGATTGGTTTAAAAATTTGTGGTATATCTCATCCAAAAGATTTTTTCTGATGATGTAATTTCCCGGGTTTTCGTTCTGTGACGTCATTATATTGACACCACTGTGGCAGAAGTTTAGAGATGTTGAGAAATAGTGCAGATATAACATACCAATTTCTGAGAAGATAAAACATGTTTGAAAGGAATTCAATATTAATCAAGGAATCTAATTTTTTTTCGTTGGATGGATGTATAGCACAAAAAATGATGGAAGACTTGCGCATCAAGGCGCAGTGTTGCAGTTTTCTGTCCTGTGGTACATGTATACCTCTATCTAACAAAAAAAAAAATTAGATTCATTCCATAAAGAAAAAAGAAATGCCCTGATAAGTATATATGTGTATATTTATGTATTTAAAAATAATTTTGTTATAGTGAAGAAGACATTGAGGATGAAGAAGATGATGAAGAAGAAGAGAGTTCAGATGAGGAAGAAGAGAAAGGTCCAGCTGACTGGGGACAAGACCATGACTTTGAGGTTGGGTTAATTTATGAAATTCAAATCCTGTGATAATAGTAGTATTTTGTTACTTCATTATTAGTGATGTATATGGGGATGAATTATTGCATGTTTCAACGTATGTTGAAGCCGGTGTGGCCTAGTGGATAAGGTGCTCCGCTCGTGATCGAGAGGTCTCGGGTTCAACTCCCGCCCTGGGCATACCAGTGTTCTGTCTTTGAGATGAGACAGTAAAAACTGAGGTCCCTTGTCACGGTAGGCATGGCACGTAAAAGATCCCTCACTGCTTCAGTTGGTCCATCATTGCAAAGGTCTGAATTTGTATGCAATAATCATATATTGCTGCAGTATTAATATTCTATTACTTCTCTCTACCATGTATATTTCAAAAGCATTAGATGTCGGAATTCAATTCCTCAACAAAGCGTAATTATGAATTGGAAATTGTTTAAAACGCATCGGAAAAATAAACAGGGCTTAAAAATATACATTTACATATATAAATTTAGGGACTGGAGATCATGTTCAACGTCTAGAGAAAACAGTGTCTGATATTCAGAGTGTTTCGATTCAATGAAAAAAGGAGAAAATTATGTTCCAAAATGTGTGTCCGATTTTCATAGGATTTTGTTTTGGATTTTGTCTGCTTTGGACAGTTTTCAGTGTTGTTTCACTCTGTATTTGACCATTTGATTTTAAATTCTTTGTTTTTATAAAAACTTTATTTATAATACAACAACCTTGAAATATGTTGTAAGAACTTCTTTTATAGTGTTCAGGGATTTTTTTTTACCCTTTTTAGGGCCGTTATTGGCCCCATTGGCCCCATTCCCAATTAGAAAAAGTATCTTTTTTTATTCCTACCTAAAATCCCAATCTTGAGAGGCTAGATTTTTGAGGATGTGAAGTCTTATTTTATCTTTAAACAGCTGTTTAATCAAAATGAAAGTAAATGTAAAAAGTCAGGCTTCTCTTGACAGAATCCGATTCTTATAAATATATGTTTGTATTAGAAGAACACAATATTCCATTGTTAAACGTCGCGTTGTAGAAGAAAATGTCACAAAGTAGTAAATATTATGAAAGAGAATAGACAGTAATAGGGTTTTCAGTAAGAATTATTTGAGGAGGTGATCTTGAAATTTGAGGCGTATCACTTTGAGTGCCCTAGCACAAATGGGAGTAGTAAATTCAAGATCAGAGGAAATTCGAACTGGTGATTTCCGTCATTGGAAGTTCGGAGAAAAAAAATCGATTTTTTTTTTTTTCAAACAAGTTCTTGTACATTCTCATGTCAACAGTAACAAGGTAGCCATGCCAAATATATCAATCCAATCTTGTCATTCTCTTAACAGTCTTCTTCTGAATTCAATCATTTTGATGTTAATAGCCCAGACCTTCATTCCTTAAGTTCAGTACCAACAAAGAAACCTGCAGGTCATAATACTGAAGTCTCACACTCTGGTTCTGGTAGTAATGATGATTCACATGCAGAAAAAAATTCAAATTGTGTATTTTTGCTGTATATTAAAAAAAAAAAAAACTGTTCTCTTGATATATTATACAGAATTTTAATTTGAAAATTCCCAAAATCCTACAAAACGATGCATTTTTCCCCAATTTCCCCATTCCCAAAATATCAAAAAGAAAACCCTGGTGTTGTATAGATCATTATTTATTTGCAAATAATCTTTAATTCAAGTGATTTAGAAATAATGCCATGCAAAGTTATTTTCATGCCCCTGGATTGATAGATCGGGGGCATATTGTTTGTGTGTTTGTTCTCAACATTAACCTTGGGTATAACTTTTAAACTGTGAAGGAGAGAGACTTCATATTTAACATGCATACTATTGAAGCCCCTTTCAAATGACACCAAGGTCGATTACCTTTTGACCTTGACAATGACCATGCTAAAAATAACTTTGGACTTTGGTGCCGTTGGGGTCATTCGTGTTTCACAAATACAGCTTGTTGGTTTTATCTTTTTTAGCTAACCTGAGCCAAAGGCTCAAGTGAACTATTGTGATCAATCGTCTGTTATCCATCCATCCATCATCCGTTGTTAACTTTCACATTTTTGACTTTAGCAAACCTCTTCTTCAGGCCGGGGTCATCCAGAGACAAACCGAATGCATAGGAATGATCTAGAGGGATGTGTGAAGAAGTGTTGTTATTTTTGGTTCTGTTCCAAAATTTATGAATTAAGACTTTGAAAAAAAGGGGGGGGGGTGTTTGGCCATTTTTCACATTTTCAACTTTTTCTGCAAAACTGTTGGAAGGATTCTAATAAATCCTCGTAGAAATAAATCACTTATGATCCCCTTCAAATTCTGTCGTTTTCATCCAGACCTCTTTACAGGTGGTGCCACCACAGTCAAAAGTAGGTCACAAAAGAGTACCCTCCTTTGACAATCTTCTTCTTCATACTGGCTGTATACAAAGACAGACAGAATGCATAGAAATGATCTAGAAGGAAGAGTGAAGAAGTCTTGTCATTTTGTTTCCATTCCAAAATCATATTTTAGATTTTTTTTTCGACATTTTATTTTGGACTTGGTGATTTCAAATCAGAAAAGTGTTGCATTTCCTAGTTAATTGATAATGATGATTTCTTATGGACTATTTTGATCACAATTATAGTAAGGAATGTTATTTGGAAAGAATTTTGTCAATATCTCAATTTTGGATTTTCTATGAATTTTTTAAGACTTCCAAATGAGGGTGTATAGGGACAATTCTTCACATTTTTAACTTCTGCTTTTATACTACATGAAAGATTTTGATGAAACATGGTATACATGAAGTACTATAGTATAGGTCCTCTACCAATTTTGTGCCTTTTATCCAAATTGGTCAACAGATGGTGCCACCATGTCTAAAAACTAGGTCTCACAATGGTACTTATACCACTCAATCTGATTAAAACCATATCTTTATTCCACTTCTCTATTTGTTCTGGTGACCTCTGATTTTCAGCCAATCAGTGGATCAGCGACGAAATCTTAGGGATGGAATTAACATCCACACCGTGTGTGACAGTCATACCCAAAACTCACTAGCCCGACGCCCGAGGCTAGTAATTTTCGGTTCGGGTTAGTAAAATCAGGCCAGTGGGTAGCCCGACTGGCTATTAAAAATCAATTGTGGTTTCGCAGAACGAACTGTACTTCACACGAGTGGTGGTCATGCATTCGCTTTTTAATACAATGGTACATCATTTCAAGCGTTTTTATGATCATGCCTCGTGTGTACGTTTTTTTCTCCCGATTTGCCGGATTGACAGTTAGAGTGACAAAGTTATTAGTTTCAAGATGAATGCCTTTGAGACTTTGAAAGCAGGGTCACTGGCCGTGGCCAATAAAAAGAGAAAGCAGAACGAGGAACGGCAGAAAATAAATGTTACCTTTAATATAAAGAATGATTTTGTTTTGAATATTTTAGAATCTTTCAGTTCGGGCTAGTAAAAATTTTCATTGGCTAGTAGATTTGTGATGACCACTAGCCCTACTGGCTAGTGACCTGAAAAAGTTTTCGGAAAGACTGGTGTGACCCACAAGGTAGTTTTTGAACGGTGTTTGTTACATATTGTCACTATCACGTGCCTAGCCGAGTCACTGTTTCGCTATGGGAAATAACGGTTTCGGTCACTGAGACGTCATTAGAGGTCACCAGAATGTGAACCCTTACAGGGTTCACCAGATCTTTATAGGCAATGGAACAATAGAGAAGCGGAATAAAGATATGGTTTTAATTAGATTGATATAGCACTTAGTAATTAAAATACGGAGAGTAGCGGTTCAAATCCAGCTGTGGTCAAATTTTTCTTGTTTTTCATTTCTTTACACATGTAAATAAGTTGTTAGATGTTTGTCAGCGCTCAGCATATGAATTAGGCCATTTTAAGTTGGACCTGGACAATATTTGAAACAATTGTTGTTCATGACCCAGACTTAAAAATTAGTCAACAAAAGGTCTCACCTAAAGAAAATGACTAACTTGTTGCCCTGAATCACATCTTGCAGAGAAAAAGCAAATGCTTAATATCAAAATCACCTGAATGGATGTGCAAAAAACTGTTGTTGTTTTTTATTCTGGTCTGAAGTAAAATTTGACATATTTTCAACATTTGTGTTGGCTTAGTCACAGTAATGCAAAAATAAATAACTTCTTCCTTTCTACACGACTGATAATCTAGGTACTTAGGTGAGCGATATAGGCCCACTTGGGCCTCTTGTTTTTCTTTCTTTCTTTTTTTTTTTTTGTATATTAATTGATTTTCTCCATAGAATAAAAAAGAGTGGCCTATTCATGTGTCATCTCCTGGTCCTCAATAATAGACAAGGGAGGAATTCTTCCATACCATATAATTCCCCCATTTAAACTAAGCTACGAGCATATTATGCCACGCTAGACATTGCTCTTGTTCTCTTTGTACCCACTTCAGACTTCTTACAAAATAGTCAATTGAATAACAAGTCAGAATGATTATGTATATTTCACAAACACATATTGTTTTAGCCAGGTTTTGATAGTGGATGTACAGCGGTAATAGCCCTAGTCCGTGATAAACAAGTAGTAGTTGCCAATGTTGGTGATTCACGCTGTGTTCTTTCTCGGGGAGGAAAAGCAGTTGATCTCTCTTTTGATCACAAGCCAGAAGATCATATTGAGAGAACTAGAATTGAAGCAGCTGGAGGGCGTGTCACTGAGGACGGGCGAGTCAATGGAGGACTGAATCTATCCAGAGCTATAGGTATTGTAAACAATA
Source organism: Pteria penguin (assembly GCA_035048485.1). Lineage (NCBI taxonomy): Eukaryota > Metazoa > Mollusca > Bivalvia > Pterioida > Pteriidae > Pteria > Pteria penguin. The sequence goes on from CM068580.1 coordinate 88,667,678, forward strand.
TCTTTTATACTCCACACAAACAAAGTTTATAGGTATGTAGGAATCACCTTGTCTGTCCGTCCATCTGTTCGTCAACCTTGACTGGGCCACAACTTCAGGCTATGTTACAGACCAATAATATTTCATACAATTGTTGTCCATGACCCAGGGATGTGTCATGACCTTGAACGAAAGTCATATCTAAAATGGCAAGGTCACAGTGTACACATAGCCAACATTTTTCTTATAGCCATAATCTCTTAATGCTACATAGTGGTGTTACCAATAATCCATTGCCAATTGAGAATGGCTTTCGACTCCATGAAGGTCATATCTACAATTTTAGGTCACAGTGTACCCATAGCCAAAATTTTTGTCTGGGCCATAACTTCTTCGTGCTACGTCGTGGACTGATAATATTTCACACAATTGTTGCCCAAGACCCAAGACTGTATAATGACCTTGAACCATGGTCATATTTACAAGGTTACAGTGTACACATAGCCAAAATTCTTGTCCTGACTATAACTTCTTTGTGTTACGTCAAGGACATTGTATGAGGATTTTCATGAAGGAAGATAATACCATTCTTCTAATTTTTACAAAAATATTGCTCTCTCAACTTGTTGTTATTCACCTATATTGCCACGGACAGGTCATATAAATTTGCTTTTACTTTGATCAGAGATCTAGAACAGATTGTCATAATTAGGGGTTACCATGCGAGTGTTTTACAAAAATTGACAGGGTATTCGCTGATATCCTGTCAGTTTTTTTAAACACAAGCATGGTAACCCCATTCTAATGCATTTGACAAAATAATTAGAACTAGGGGCACAGAGTTATGGTTTTCTAAGACAAGTCGCTAATCAGAGTCATATCAAAAACTGTAGGGTATCGTGACGTCACAAATCAGAGACTGCAGGGTATCATGATGTCATATCAAAAACTGCAGGGGTATTGTGAATACCCTTGCAGTTTTTAAATCGGACAGCCAATGAGATCACGTGTTACAAGCAAGATGCATTAGAATGATCAAATTCAGTGTTGTGACCCCTCCAAGAATATATATATATATATATATATATATACACATTATCAAAGGCTACGAATGAAAGAAAAAAAGGTTTTATGTATCAGCATAAAATGTGGGCATTGCTGTCGTCTGTCATCTTTGTAACTCCTAAACCATTGGAGGGATTTGATGAAACTTGGTACATTGAAAGAACAGTATATGTAGGTGTGCATATTGGAAAGGGAATGCTGTACAAGCACATTTACAGGAGTTGTGACCCTAGGAATTAGATTTTATTAAAATACCTTATCTTCACAACTCCTTAACCCTTAGGGGGAATTTGATGAAACATGTAACTAAAACTACTTACTAAGTTGTGCGCACAGGATAGTTATGTTGTTCGCATAACATAAAAAATTGTGCACACAACTTAATCATCCAGTAGCAAACATCTCTCGCATAATTGCTGTAAAATCTCTTGAATAAATCTAGCAAGAGTTCCGATTGAAATTGGGAACCATGGTGCTTCAGCTACATTTCATAATTTTGTTGAAATCAGGGGCTGATCCAGGATTTGGAATTAGGGTGATGAGCAAAGTCAGGAGAGAGGTCTGGGGACCGCCTAAGTCCCCTGCAGGTCCAAAGCTTTGTCTTCTCACCCCTCCTCAGAAACTCCAGCAATTAGGCAATTTTAGGGCCTTAAATTTTACTTCAACTGACAGTCCTCAGTTGGTATCGCAGCTGCCGTGTAAATGAAACTTGCAAATGCTTTTTTTCCCATCTTTTTGTTCCTTCCCCCATGCCATATCTTCACCCTTCCCAAATGGAACATGCTTTACGCCCAGTTTTCTCAATTTTCCCATTCCTAACTCCCACCCCCTTTAAGAATGTTGAAGTGTTAAGAGGAACTTATGATTGTGAATCATTTTGAACTTAGACGTTAATTAATAAGGCAATGTAAAGACTGAAAATATTCATGGAATAGAAATACCAGGAGAAGTCAAGTAAATTGTCAGATGACAAGTATGCCTCTTCTCTCCCTCTCTCTCTTTCTCTTTTTTGTTTATTATGTCATGCAAACGACATAACTATGTCATGTATAAACAGAGAAGCCATCCATGAGTCTTTGAGAGAAGGGGCATCTGTGAGTTGATATGTCCATAGGAAATTATTTTCTCTGCTTTGTATTATAAAACATGTTGTCTTCTTTAAGGGGACCATTACTACAAGAAAAATGAGGAGAAATCTGCTAAGGAACAAATGATAACAGCATTACCTGATGTTGAATCAATTAGTTTACAGGAGGGGGATGAGTTTATGGTCATTGCTTGTGATGGAATATGGTAAGTGTGTACCTGATGTTGACATAGTTTGCATGTGTAAACTTTAAAACGTTGTTATTTATTATTATGTGCTGTTAAGAGGCCAGTGGTATCGCAAAGGATTGTAAATTTGCGAACCCAAGTCGGATTCCAGTTGTTTTGCTCAAATTTTTCTCAGATTTATGTGATAGAATGTTTGAAATTATTGATTTCTATGTTAATATCCACTAGAATTGATAAACACTTTTCAGATTTGTCTTTCCTTTGCTATCAATCCATTGAAATACAAGTGAATGCTAAATACTGTATGGTTGGATTACAGAACTGCATAAATATCAATTGGGCATGAACTCACAAGTGGCATCACTTGAATCAATATCATGCGATGATGCTTTGATTTGACTTAGTATAAATCTGAAAATCTAGAATGTGGATGTACAGAAAGATACTATATTCCTATACTGTTAAGAATGCATAATTTATTCACAGGAATTACATGTCTAGTCAAGAAGTTGTGGATTTTGTGCGAGAAAAATTGAAAATACCTGAAAATAAAGAAAGATTATCCAAGATCTGTGAAGAGGTATGGATAGTGTTTTATTTGGCTATGGCACTGTGTTTAGCTTGTTACTCTGCATTCTGACATTTTATCTTGCCCTGTTTTATGTTAACTTGAGGATAAGGAAACTAAATGTTGACCTGACTTCAAACAAGTATCTCTTAATGAGATGTTTGTACCTGAATAACTTCATTCAGCCCTACTCACAGGGTATTTTACCTTTTAGAAGCATTTCATGCATCTTAATGAGAGCACTTTATTCACATTTAATATTGGTCAATTTGTGTTGCAAGCTTAGAAGATTGTAATATGATATAATTATAATGACCTAACTTTCACTTCGTAAGTACCATGCTTCGTAAGAAGTTACATGCTTTGAGACTTTGTTACATTATCTATTTTTATAAAGTGCACATTACAATCATGTCTGTTTATGACAAAGGGCAATCCTCAATATAATTATGTGGCCATCAAAGCAGAGCGACATACAGATATCGCATGTCAGGAATTTGTATGTCTGTTAGAGTCGCATGACGACACATTTGATCCTCTACTACATGTATAAATGTAAGCCATTTATAATAGACCATTCTTTATCATTACAGATGTTTGATTATTGCCTAGCCCCTAACACATCAGGAGATGGTACCGGCTGTGACAATATGACCTGTGTTATTATAGATTTCGAAAAAATGTGGAACAATAACCACAACAAACGTGCAGCTTGTGAATTGAACTCCAGTACAGAAATAGAAAACCCACCTGGTAAAAAATGCAAACTATCTGTTGACAACTCAACAAACCATGATGTGAAAGAGTAGTGTTAAATAGATTTATATGTGAGGTTTTAATTTATAGAGTAATGCAGATTTTTATGACATGAGAAAGCAAAGATGACAAACTTTACACATCCTTGACTGTGTTTTATCATGGGAATAAAGTAAAAATTGATAACATGAAAGGAGATCCAAATCAAATAACAGAAGTGAAGGCACATCAAAAGTTTTGTGTAGAATAAGAATTTAACAGATGTTGTAATCTGTAAACACCAGTGCTTTCTCACATTATATTATGTGTTATGTTTCTAATACTTCGCTGATCTTATTAGATGATCTATTAATTCAAAATTAATGAAATGATTATATGAATATTGTATATGATTACACAATATAACTCTACTTGTGTCGTTTTATTAATGTCTGTCCTTGAATTTCTCTGTGGTCTGTACTTGAAGTGTTTATCAGTACAGTTAGGTACCAGCACGAATAATTCCAGGTTTTCAGTTGGAAAACTTGATTATTTACAAAAGGTTAGTTATTTCAGCATGGAATGTTGAGAGAAGAAGGGTGTGACATATTGTGGTAGTTTTAAATAGTCATGACTTACGACTATCCTTCATAATATCTTTGAAATCCTGTATTTTGTATAGTCATGAATTAGTGCACTAAAGACCATCCATCTGTTACTAATCACTTCTGTACGTGTCCTGCAGAATTCAGGTAGGACTGCAAATATTGTCCTAATCAGGATACTCCCAAGTTCAATCCAATTATAGGCTCAGGTTTTTATCAGATTGCAAAGGTGTACTGGTCTATGATTTAATTAGGTCTGCCTTTTTGTCAACACCCCTTTAAAGTTTCTGGCTGAAGTAAAATTTCAGAACTTGAAAGGATCACAGACAAAATACTTAGCATGTGACATAACTTTGATTTCACATGAAACTAACTCTTTGACCTGCATTCTATGATTGGAGTTTCCTAAAAATGTGGGCTTTACAGTCCCGCCATACCTAATTCAACAGTGCCATGTTGGAACATGATTTATCATCTGCCTCCTATCTTTCAAATGAGACAATCAGAGACCTGATACCCTGTGTCACAGTCTGTGTTGGCATCTTAAAGATCCCTTACTGCTTTCAGTGGGAACAAATATCTAGATAGTTTTCATTGTCAGAAATTTAGTTGGAGTTACCTCCGTTGTCAGCCATGTTTGTAGTCAAGCATGAGTTTTTGCCTCATTCATACTTAGTTTAATGAATTTTTTTGGGGGGGGATGGAGTTGTTAATATTCACACTTTTGTATATTATCTAGTACCTCAAAATTTGCACAAGCATTGCAAAAACATAGGAAGTATTCTTAGTTTGGAGAAATTCACGAATCAGTTTGGTTGATTAATGAACAAATAATCAGTCATATACCTCAAAGATGGCGAACAACTTCTCACAAGGAAAGTAACTCCAATAAAATTTCATACCATGTAGGTAACACTATTATATAATGGAAATGATGTGGGAGTGACTTAAAACAATAGATATATTTATCTCACCTTGTTGGTATTATAGAAAACACATTTTGCAAAACATTCTTCAAACTTGGTGTATTTATGCTTTATAAAGATGTCTTTTGATTGTGCAGGTCTCGGTAGAGAATGGTCTTGTGTTTATGTCCCTGGATCAATAGATCGGGAGCATATTGTTTTTGTCCTGTCTGTTTATCTGTTTGTCTGTCTGTTGTCAATTTTAACCTTGGCTATAACTTTTGAACCGTGAGATATTGAGACTTCATACTTGACATGCGTACTCAACTAATGAAATCCTTTCAAATGACACAAATGTTGATGACCTTTTGACGTTCACAATTACATTGACGCTAAAAATATCTTTTGGAGTTTGGTGGCGCCGGGGGCATTAGTGTTTCACAAACAGCTTGTTTCTTCTCCACATATAAAGAAAAATTGAATACATGGCGAGAGTAGAGGGTAACAACAGGGTAGGGTTCAGTCTCGAAGATTGGTTCAAATGAACATGGTAACACTGTACTTGGTCTTTAAAAATTATCTCTACCTTCTATGCAATTTAGAAAATAATTGAATTTATGGTGAGAGGTAAATGAGCAGTATAAAGATTCCAAAATACTTCCAAAAAGTTTTGACTGGCTCGGTAACCGCCAAAATTATTTGGCGAACTTGGGAATCGATTTAAAATCTATCTAATTTCCAGGAGTTGGGACTAGAAGCACTATGTAAAGCGAAGTTCGCTTTAATATGTAATTAATTTATAGACGAAGACGTCGGAGAGTGCGGATGGATTCCAGATAAGGAATTGCTTTGTGGAATCTCTGAAAGTGTAAAGCATGCTAATATATCAATAATTTATGCGCTTTGAGTCGGACATGTGCTGCATGCATGCTCGAATCAAGCTATTACTCAAGCTTCAATCACACACAGCCCTTCGATCTCCTCTTGTTTCCCATCCAATTCATGCTTGTAAAGGCAATGCATTTCTTCTAGCAATGTATACGTATAAGATGCACAAACGAACACTTCTTCACGATGCACATAAAACAATTGTGTAAAAATAAATATCAAATGTTTTCTATAATAGTACCTGTAATCGTGCATTTTTTTTTTTATTTAAACACATGTTTGGAGCCAAGTATATATAATGAATTTAAGTTACTGATGATGCCAGGTTTTCTAGCTTCAAAATTGCCAAAATATGTCCTGTATTGCACGGAAATTGAAGTTTCAAACAACAAGAAGCCTACTCTTGAATTACATTCATATAAGCCTATTAAATGTTTCTATTCTGAAGAAATGTCTGTTGTATCATAAACGTTTCCATATTTTTCATTGTAACTAGAATGCTTGATTCGGGGTCAAGAATTCACAGGTTGGGCCCGACCTTCGATTTGTCGGTGTCTCATCTTTCTGGCGAAACAGTAAAATTCAAACTCTATCTCCCTGTTTCTGATGGGTCCGTCTCTTTGGTAGAAATTTATTGTGCAGTGCATCAAGCAGATGTAGTGACCTTATAGTGGACATTACCTCAGTGCATCAAGCAGATGTAGTGACCTTATAATGGACATTACCTCAGTGCATTAAGCAGATGTAGTGACCTTATCATGGACATTACCTGAGTGCATTAAGCAGATGTAGTGACCTTATAATGGACATTACCTCAGTGCATTAAGCAGATGTAGTGACCTTATCATGGGCAGTACCTCAGTGCATTAAGCAGATGTAGTAACCTTATAGTGGACATTACCTCAGTGCGCCAAGCAGATGTAGTGACCTTATCATGGACATTACCTCAGTGCATTAAGCAGATGTAGTGACCTTATAATGGACATTACCTCAGTGCATTAAGCAGATGTAGTGACCTTATAATGGACATTACCTCAGTGCATTAAGCAGATGTAGTGACCTTATCATGGACATTACCTCGGTATGACTTAAAACAAGAAAGTTAAGTAAAGGAAATTGATATACAAGGTTGATTTGAATTGGAAAGGGCACATGTTTACGACACTCCGAACATAGTTTACAAAAGCTGACATTTTAAATTTACGGTTTTTGATTTTATAGTTGCAACATTTGTGCAGCTGTAAAGTACTAAATGGTAGGTTGAAAAGGTCTACTTTTTCGCGATTTATGTTTATTACATAGATGTGCCCTTTTAAAGTTCGAAGTCAAAATTCTGAAACTTTAATGATTTGGTACTTGTTTACTTCTCATTCCTTAAAACTAAAAGCTGAGATCGTTTCTCATTTGAGTTATCTCTCGCATGAAAGGTTTTTCCCGATATATCGACTGTAATTCTAACAAGCAGATTCAGAGAACTGTGGTCCCCCGCTTTCGGTGTTCTATCAGTAAGGGCGCAGTGATCTGTGACATTGTCATTGTTGTACATATCTACAGACACATGCCAAATATGAAGGCCAAAGTTACATTAAAGTAGGTTAAAGGTCACTGTCAAGGTCACATGATAAAAATTTTGGTACCAACGGAAAGGTATTGCAATAAGGGACACACATGCCAAATATGAATGCCCTATGTCTTACGGTTAAAAAGTTATGACCAAGGTTAAAGTTTTTGTGACAGACAGATAGACGAATGGGATTTAAAGTTCCGCGGGGGACAACAAACTGGCTACTTTTTTATGTAAGTGAATTTCATTGAATTTCAATTATGATTTAATAGAATAATAAAGTGCACATATCATTAAGTTCTACGTGTATACATTTATCAATTAGGTATAAATTTTAGGAAAAAAAGGTTTTAAGGCGCGAAAATGAAGAAAAGAGGAGAGTTGATGTTCAAACGACATGTTATAAAACGAAACCATGAAGCATTGGTATAACATTTTGATAAAATGTCATCCTAATATCGAAATTTAAAATTAATAGTTTAAAAAAAAACATTTATATTTCATAACTTCTTCCTTCACAAAGTGAAGACAGTACTAAGGTGTTTCTTCATTGGACTCTGTTTATATGACTGAGTGCCGGAGAATTTCAACTGATTCCCAAACAAGATGAGTTCACAGTTGGCGTTCATTGAGCCCGTCAAACATTTTGAAAGTATCAGAAATGTAAAAGATGTGACCCAATAAAGATATTGAATTGATATTTGGTATACAGATACATTTCAAGGATATGTAGGTCAAGTTCAAACTTGGTTATTGTTCGATAATTTTTGTCATAGTCCATCATTTATGGTAGCATACCATAAACACCATACGCTGGTGATCTCATAGTCCCATCATTTATGGTAGCATATCATAAACACCATACGCTGGTGATCTCATACTCCCATCATTTATGGTAACATATCATAAACACCATACGCAGGTGATCTCATAGTCCCATCATTTATGGTAGCATATCATAAACACCATACGCTGGTGATCTCATACTCCCATCATTTATGGTAACATATCATAAACACCATACGCAGGTGATCTCATAGTCCCATCATTTATGGTAGCATATCATAAACACCATACGCTGGTGATCTCATACTCCCATCATTTATGGTAGCATACCATAAACACCATACGCTGGTGATCTCATACTCCCATCATTTATGGTAGCATACCATAAACACCATACGCTGGTGATCTCATACTCCCATCATTTATGGTAGCATACCATAAACACCATACGCTGGTGATCTCATACTCCCATCATTTATGGTAGCATACCATAAACACCATACGCTGGTGATCTCTACTCCCATCATTTATGGTAGCATACCATAAACACCATACGCTGGTGATCTCATACTCCCATCATTTATGGTAGCATATCATAAACACCATACGCTGGTGATCTCATACTCCCATCATTTATGGTAGCATATCATAAACACCATACGCTGGTGATCTCATACTCCCATCATTTATGATAGCATATCATAAACACCATACGCTGGTGATCTCATACTCCCATCATTTATGGTAGCATACCATAAACACCATACGCTGGTGTTCTCATAGTCCCATCATTTATGGCAGCACATTATACAGACCATTCACTATAAATGTCAACGGTGTGACCGACACTACAGACTTGACGCTCATCTTCTCCAAAGGAATGGAGCAAGAAAAATAAAAAAAACATATTTTCGTGAACTTTGACAGTCCTCTTCCCTGCTTCCATGTATTTGAAACAAAAAAAAATCAAATTTATAAATAAATAAAAAGAGAATGAATCTCTCGACCAGAAGTGTGAAGTCATAACCTTTGTGGTAGGGATTCAACCCCTAGAGCTAAACTAACAAGACTATATAACAGTAATGTACTCATTCTTTTAACGTGTGTGTAATACACAGGATGAAAAATTGTGGCCGGACCCGGGAAACGAACCCAGAACCTTCCGCTATGAAGACAGGCGCTCTAACCATTGAGCTATCCGGGCCGATACCCGTCTGTCACATGTACATTGTATAACTTGACTAGGACTGGCAGACATATTATACAGAACGTTATGTGTTTTTTCCCCAAGAAACACAATTGAACTACATTTGGTAAACAGTATTTTTCTGACCTCCAGGGTCAAAGATATGTTCAAGGAAAGGCATTGTTGCAAAACTTTGCTGTGTTTACAAGTTGAGCCACAATGATCTCATATTCTGCATACATTCTGCATCCGCTTAAAGTGTAGGAAAAGTTGTTAAAACGGAGACCCTATTATTGTATTTGACTCGCACATTTTCTTGATATATGTATGTATAAAGTTTGCAGAGCTCGAGTCATTTTCTTTGTATCAAAGAAAACGAAACCATTCTATTCTATTATTGTTCAGGGCAAGGGGATACAAAAGTTTCATTTCAACAAATTTCATTAGATTTCTGTAAGAATTCTTGTATCTTTGCTTTATATTAGTTTTTTGATAATGATATCATTGTTTTGATGTCGTGACAATTTCTATACAGTATGGACCCTTATTGTCGGAATATTGAAGGTTTCATGGCGGGCTGTCTGTCCAAACAAGAGGCGCTTATCCTGCCAGGGTAACTAGTAACGCATGTCTTCTGTATTATGTTGGTGAGAGTGATTTCCAGTGGTTCATGCATGCTTACTGTAATACATTGTTGTGGGTGATTTCCAGAGCTGTATGCATGCCTACAGTAATACATTGTTGCGGATGATTTCCGGTGGCTCATGCATGTCTACTGTAATACGTTGTTGTGGGTGATTTCCAGTGGTCTATGCATGCCACCTGTAATACATGTTTGCGAGTGATTTCCAGTGATTTATGCATACCTACTGGAATATGTTGTTGCGGGTGATTTCCAGTGGTTTATGCATTCCTACTGTAATATGTTGTTGCGTGTGCCACCTGTAATATGTTGTTGCGTGTGCCACCTGTAATATGTTGTTGCGTGTGCCACCTGTAATATGTTGTTGCGTGTGCCACCTGTAATATGTTGTTGCGTGTGTCACTATGTCATGGCACCGATGCCGCATTCATTTTAACGCTCCAAGAATGAGACAGTTGTTTCTCTCAAAGTGTTGAAAAATCTTAATTAATGATGACATTTGATACTTCCTTTCATGTCGTAAATCATCGATGTTTGGAAATGATATTCAAAATTAGGCAAAAGAAGACGACTTGTATTACAACAATTTTAAGACATTGCCAGGTCATAACGATTTCGTGTTCAGTGCGCGTGTAAAACACAAGATCTCGTGTTCAGCGATCGTGGAAAGCTTGGTATCTCGTGTTCAGCGCTTGTGGAAAACTTGATATCTCGTGTTCAGCGCTTGTGGAAAACTTGATATCTCGTGTTCAACGCTCGTGTGAAGCTTGATATCTCGTGTTCAGCGCTTGTGGAAAGCTTGATATCTTGTGTTCAGCGCTCGTGTGAAGCTTGATATCTCGTGTTAGCGCTCGTGTGAAGCTTGATATCTCGTGTTCAGCGCTTGTGGAAAGCTTGATATCTCGTGTTCAGCGCTTGTGGAAAGCTTGATATCTCGTGTTCAGCGCTTGTGGAAAGCTTGATATCTCGTGTTCAGCGCTCGTGTGAAGCTTGATATCTCGTGTTCAGCGCTTGTGGAAAGCTTGATATCTTGTGTTCAGCGCTCGTGTGAAGCTTGATATCCCGTGTTAGCGCTCGTGTGAAGCTTGATATCTCGTGTTAAGCGCTCGTGTGATGCTTGATAACTCCTGTTCAGCGCTCGTGTGAAGGTTGATATCTCCTGTTAAGCGCTGGTGTGACGCTTGATATCTCGTGATAGCCCTTGTGGAAAGCTTGATATCTCGTGTTCAGCCCTTGTGTGAAGCTTGATATCCCGTGTTAGCGCTCGTGTGAAGCTTGATATCCCGTGTTAGCGCTCGTGTGAAGCTTGATATCCCGTGTTAGCACTCGTGTGAAGCTTGATATCTCCTGTTCAGCGCTCGTGTGAAGCTTGATATCTCCTGTTAAGCGCTCGTGTGACGCTTGATATCTCGTGATAGCCCTTGTGTGAAGCTTGATATATCGTGTTCAGCGATCGTATGAAGCTTGATATTTCGTGTTAGCGCTCATATGAAGCTTGATATCTCGTGTTAGCGCTCATATGAAGCTTGATATATCGTGTTCAGCGCTGGTGTATAGCTTCATATCTCGTGTTCAGCGCTCGTGTATAGCTTGATATCTCGTGTTCAGCGCTCGTGTGAAGCTTGATATCTCCTGTTCAGCGCTCGTGTGACGCTTAAAATATCTCGTGATAGCGCTTGTGTGAAGCTTGATATCTCGTGATAGCACTCGTGTATAGCTAGAGATCTCCTGTTCAGCGCTCGTGTGAAGCTTGATATATCGTGTTCAGAGCTCGTGTATAGCTTGATATCTCGTGTTCAGCGCTCGTATGAAGCTTGATATCTCGTGTTAGCGCTCATATGAAGCTTGATATCTCGTGTTCAGTGCTCGTGTGATTTTGTTCACAACATCGTTGAATTGGCTTAGCGTATAGCAAAACCAAAAATCATCAAAGAAAGATCCAATCAACAATTAAGATTTTATGTTGTTATGTGACAAATATTCAGACAGTAATGATCCAGTTGTCGTGCATGATTTGTACATGTATATGAAATTATTAGGGTTGGGGGTTGGACGGGGGGGGGGGGGGGGGTATTACGATGAGCTTAGCTCATTGAGATGTAAAGATGTTACTTTTAATGAAGATTTTAACAAATTTTTTTGTGGCACAAAGTAAAACTGACCAATACAGAAACGGGTATGAAGATTTGATTTCAAAGGTGGAAACGTCAGCTTGACCTGTTTTGATGCTCATAAATTGACATAAAATATATTTCTTTGGCTGGAATCTTATGTGAATCTGATCATTTACCTTAAATATAAAACAAAAGATTTAGTTATACCAGAACAAAAGAATTTGTAAGAAGTAGCTTAAATGAAGTCGTGGGTAAAAATTTTGGTCTTCATTAAGGTCTGGGGGCGCAACTGCAGCGTCAAACGGAGGTGTGAATGAGCGCTGTTAGAAGCGTCACGGGTGTTGGAGGTCTGAGAGTGCCAAGAACGGCGAAGTTTTTAATTCTATAGATATGCGGTCATCTATAACTCAGAAGTAAGTTCATGAATATACATTTTTATTTTTAATCAAAAGCAGTACAAATAAATACCTGTTTAATATTCAATACATTCTCTTTCTTTATGGCTGAAATACTATTAAGTTTGAAGTAAATGCATATTCTCTTAATTTAAAACATAGTAATAGATTTTTTTTTTCGAAAAAAGGTTTGGTACACACTTTATTTTGAACTTTACGCAGTTCTAGTACACTCAGCTAATTGCTAGTGATGATATCTTAGTAAGTGGAAATGTAGACTTATATTTTATCGCGGTTTGATAGATGAGTGGTAAAATTATGTCTGTTTTGGAAACATGAAGCTTGATATCTAGTGTTAGGCCGGCGCGTAATGCTTGGTATTTTGCATTTGATATGGTGTAAGCTAGATATCTTGTATTTGACCCGAATGTAAAGCTTAATATCTTGTGTTTGATATGATGTATTTGGTCTGCGTATGAAGTTTGATATCTTGTATTTGATTCGCTTGTAAAGTTTTGTATTTTATGTTTGGTATGATTTGAAGCTTGATATCTTGTGTTTGGTCCTCGCGTGAAGTTTGACCGTTTGGTCCGCGTGTGTAAACTGATATCTTGTGTTTGGGTGGCGTGTGCTGCTTGATATTTGGTGCTTGGTATGGTGTAGAGTTTTATATCTTGTGTTCGGTTCACATTTGAAGCTTGATATCTTGTGTTTGGTGCGCATGTGAAGCTTGATATCTTGTGTTTGGTATGACGTGAACCTTGATAGTTTTCGGGATGATGTGGAGCTTGATGTCTTGTGTTCTGGTCGCGCATGAAGCTTGATATCTTGTGTTCGGTATGATGTGGAGCTTGATGTCTTGTGTTCGGTATGGTGTGGACCTTGATATCTTGTTTGCGGTATTATGTGGAGCTTGATATCTTGTGTTTGGTATGATGTGGAGCTTGATATCTTGTTTTCGGTATGATGTGTAGCTTGATATCTTGTGTTGGGTATGATGTAGAGCTTAATATGTTGTGTTCGGTATGATGTGGAGCTTGATATCTTGTTTTCGGTATGATGTGGAGCTTGATACCTTGTGTTAGGTATGATGTGGAGCTTGATATCTTGTGTTCGGTATGATGTGGAGCTTGATATTTTGTGTTCGGTATGATGTGTAGCTTGATATCTTGTGTTTGGTATGATGTGGAGCTTGATATCTTCTGTTATGTATGATGTGTAGCTTGATATCTTGTGTTCGGTATGATGTGGAGCTTGATATCTTGTGTTTGGTATGATGTGGAGCTTGATATCTTGTGTTCGGTATGATGTGGAGCTTGATATCTTGTGTTTGGTATGATGTGGAGCTTGATATCTTGTGTTCGGTATGATGTGGAGCTTGATATCTTGTGTTCGGTATGATGTGGAGCTTGATATCTTGTGTTCAGTATGCCTGTGAAGTTTGGCACCGGAATTTTAGTGTTACGTTGGAGATTACAGATATATGTATGATATGCGTATTTAGGGATAAGTACATTGTATGATTTAGGTATTAAGTGATACATAAGTATTTAGACATTTTATGATATGAAATACAAGTAATAAAGATATTTGTGATATTAAAGCCCTGGAATGAAGGCTGAACTAGACATTTCGTGATACAGGCATAAAATCCAGGAGATGAATGACATTGAAAGAGTCATCAATAAGGAAATTATGTAATCCACATTATTTTCAACAGCTTAATAGCTTATTAGGCAATATTAAATTATTTCATATTAATTTATTTATATAATTTATACAGGTATATACGTAAGTCCATTCCTTCAATATTTTTATTATTACGTACGTTCAGATTAAAATTCGTCTCACAATGAGCTACCTGAATGCAATTATGCAGATTCACAATCACTTCGTAATGTTAAATAAACCCCCTGAGATTTACGAGTAGAGAACGTCATGCATTAAATTAATTATTCAGGCATTTCTTGAATTTATTTTTCAGTCATTGGCAGCGTACTAAATCTCTGTAAAAGTTGACACTCGAAAAGACAAGGTGACAAAAATCGTGTATACTGCCAAGCATATAGCAAGACATTGTATTTTACGGCTTATGTAGACGTTTTATCAGTTGATGTTAATGTTTGCACTTTAAGCCTTCAATAACTGTTCTTATACGTCACATTTAATATTAGAGAAATAAATCTTTATTACGTTATCAGTCTCGTTTGACTTGAGCATTGGTTTGATTTATTTAACAGTCTAGCGGCGGATATGACTGATCAGCGAGGGATGCTTACACCTTCGCGGCACTTGATCAAATCTCTGTCATCCACAGTTTCATGATTATTTGTTATGTTTGAATCAACTGGACAAGTTTATTATTAGTAGCTTATACAACATTGATGTAATCGGAGAGTCTTGGTGTTGTTTTTCTCTTCATTAATTCCTTCTCCAAGCCACGATTAATATATAAACTAACAAATACACAGTAGCTATACTGCCTTGTCTGAAGACAAAACTTGAGAACTGATTTGATACTTCTACGATGTTACTCTACATCACAGTAGTCGATAGTGATACGATGTTACCTTATAACTGATACAGTAGTCGATAGTGATACGATGTTACCTTATAACTGATACAGTAATGGATAGCGATACGATGTTACCTTATAACTGATACAGTAATGGATAGCGATACGATGTCACGGTAGTCTATAGCGATACGATGTTACCTTATAACTGATACAGTAGTCGATAGTGATACGATGTTACCTTATAACTGATACAGTAGTCGATAGTGATACGATGTTACGTTATAACTGATACAGTAGTCGATAGTGATACGATGTTACGTTATAACCGATACAGTAGTCGATAGTGATACGATGTTACCTTATAACTGATACAGTTGTCGATAGTGATACGATGTTACCTTATAACCGATACAGTAGTCGATAGTGATACGATGTTACGTTATAACTGATACAGTCGATAGTGATACGATGTTACCTTATAACTGATACAGTAGTCGATAGTGATACGATATTACCTTATAACTGATACAGTAGTCGATAGTGATACGATGTTACCTTATAACTGATACAGTAATGGATAGCGATACGATGTTACCTTATAACTGATACAGTAATGGATAGCGATACGATGTCACGGTAGTCTATAGCGATACGATGTTACCTTATAACTGATACAGTAATGGATAGCGATACGATGTTACCTTATAACTGATACAGTAATGGATAGCGATACGATGTTACCTTATAACTGATACAGTAATGGATAGCGATACGATGTTACCTTATAACTGATACAGTAATGGATAGCGATACGATGTTACCTTATAACTGATACAGTCGATAGTGATACGATGTTACCTTATAACTGATATAGTAGTCGATAGCGATACGATGTTACCTTATAACTGTTACAGTCGATAGTGATACGATGTTACCTTATAACTGATACAGTAGTCGATAGTGATACGATGTTACATTATAACTGACACGGTAGTCGATAGTGATACGATGTTACATTATAACTGATACAGTAGTCGATAGTGATACGATGTTACATTATAACTGACACGGTAGTCGATAGTGATACGATGTTACATTATAACTAACGCGTTAGTTGATAGCGATACGATGTTACGTTATAACGGACACGGTAGTCGATAGCGATACGATGTCACGTTATAGCTGACAAGACAATCAATTATAACTGACACGGTAGTTGATAACAATACAATATAATAGAATATCTGACACGGTAGAAGATAATCAAACGATGTTACGTTATAACTGGCACGATAGTCGAAAACGATACGATGTTACGTTATAACTGACTTGGTAGTCGATATCGATACGATGTTACATTATATATGACAAGACAGTCGATAACGATACGATGTTACGTTATAATTGACACGGTAGTCGATAACGATGCGATGTTACGTAAAAAAAGACACAGTAGTCGATAGGGAATCCATGTTACGTTATAAATGACACAGTAATCAATGGCAATGCGATGTTTCTTTACAACTGACACGATAGTCGAACGCGATACGATGTTACGTTATAACTGACACGATAGTCGGTAGAAATACTATGGTGTCCGGTTTGGGCAATATGCAAACAACAATGAGAAGAAAAACAAAGTGTATAATGACAAGAATACGGGAATGACAAAATATATCCTTCTTCTTCTTCTTCCATTACGAAGTGTACTCATAAATGAGTGTCATACGTCATGTTAATGATGTTTTTCATTCTTAATAAGGTTATTGAAAATATATATTAAATGTGCCGTAATTCTAAACTTTATTTCATCTATAACATTACATGAGAAATTGGCAAATACACAAATAATGGAAGATGGCAATATAATGTAATAAACAGATAATGGAAGATGGCAATGTAATGACAAGAAAATGTGTAATAAACAAATAATGGAAGATGGCAATGTAATGACAAGAAAATATGTATTAAAAAGATAATGGAAGAAGGCAATGTAATGACATGACAATGTGTAATAAACAGATAATGGAAGATGGCAATCTAATGACTAGAAAATATGTAATAAACAGATAATGGAAGATGGCAATGTAATGACAAGAAAATATGTAATAAACAGATAATGTAATATGGCAATGTAATGACTAGAAAATATGAAATAAACAGATGTTGGAAGATAGCAATGTAATGACAAGAAAATATGTAATAAACAGATAATGGAAGATGGCAATGTAATGACAAGAAAAAGTGTAATAAACAGATAATGGAAGTTGCCAATGTAATGATAAGAAAATATGTGATAAACAGATAATGGAAGATGGCAATGTAATGACAAGAAAATATGTAATACACAGATATTGGAAGATGGCAATGTAATGACTAGAAAATATGTAATAAACTGATAATGGAAGATGGCAATGTAATGACAAGAAAATATGTAATAAACAAATAATGGAAGATGGCAATGTAATGACAAGAAAATATGTAATAAACAGATATTGAAAGATGGCAATGTAATGACAAGAAAATATGTAATAAACAGATAATGGAAGATGGCAATGTAATGACTAGAAAATATGTAATAAACAGATAATGGAAGATGGCAATGTAATGACAAGAAAATATGTAATAAACAGATACTGGAAGATGGCAATGTAATGACAAGAAAATATGTAATAAACACATTATGGAAGATGGCAATGTAAAGACAAAAAAATATGTAATAAACAGATAATGTAATATGGCAATGTAATGACTAGAAAATATGAAATAAACAGATGTTGGAAGATGGCAATGTAATGACAAGAAAATATGTAATAAACAGATAATGGAAGATGGCAATGTAAAGACAAGAAAATATGTAATAAACAGATAATGGAATATGGCAATGTAATGACTAGAAAATATGAAATAAACAGATGTTGGAAGATGGCAATGTAATGACAAGAAAATATGTAATAAACAGATAATGGAATATGGCAATGTAATGACTAGAAAATATGTAATAAACAGATGTTGGAAGATGGCAATGTAATGACAAGAAAATATGTAATAAACAGATAATGGAAGATGGCAATGTAATGACAAGAAAATATGTAATAAACAGATAATGTAATATGGCAATGTAATGACTAGAAAATATGAAATAAACAGATGTTGGAAGATGGCAATGTAATGACAAGAAAATATGTAATAAACAGATAATGGAATATGGCAATGTAATGACTAGAAAATATGTAATAAACAGATGTTGGAAGATGGCAATGTAATGAAAAGAAAATATGTAATAAACAGATAATGGAAGATGGCAATGTAATGACAAGAAAATATGTAATAAACAGATAATGGAAGAAGGCAATGTAATGACATGACAATGTGTAATAAACAGATAATGGAATATGGCAATGTAATGACAAGAAAATGTGTAATAAACAGATAATGGATGATGGCAATGTAATGACAAGAAAATATGTAATAAACAGATACTGGAAGATGGCAATGTAATGACAAGAAAATATGTAATAAACAGATAATGGAAGATGGCAATGTAAAGACAAGAAAATATGTAATAAATAAATAATGGAAGATACCAATGTAATGATAAGAAAATATGTAATAAACAGATAATGGAAGATGGCAATGTAATGATAAGAGAATATGTAACAAACAGATAATGGAAGATGGCAATGTAATGACTAGAAAATATGTAATAAACAGATAATGGAATATGGCAATGTAATGACAAGAAAATATGTAATAAACAGATAATGTAATATGGCAATGTAATGACTAGAAAATATGAAATAAACAGATGTTGGAAGATGGCAATGTAATGACAAGAAAATATGTAATAAACAGATAATAGAATATGGCAATGTAATGACTAGAAAATATGTAATAAACAGATGTTGGAAGATGGCAATGTAATGAAAAGAAAATATGTAATAAACAGATAATGGAAGATGGCAATGTAATGACATGACAATGTGTAATAAACAGATAATGGAATATGGCAATGTAATGACAAGAAAATGTGTAATAAACAGATAATGGAAGATGGCAATGTAATGACTAGAAAATGTGTAATAAACAGATAATGGAATATGGCAATGTAATGACTAGAACATATGTAATAAACAGATGTTGGAAGATGGCAATGTAATGAAAAGAAAATATGTAATAAACAGATAATGGAAGATGGCAATGTAATGACAAGAAAATATGTAATAAACAGATAATGGAAGAAGGCAATGTAATGACATGACAATGTGTAATAAACAGATAATGGAATATGGCAATGTAATGACAAGAAAATGTGTAATAAACAGATAATGGATGATGGCAATGTAATGACAAGAAAATATGTAATAAACAGATACTGGAAGATGGCAATGTAATGACAAGAAAATATGTAATAAACAGATAATGGAATATGGCAATGTAAAGACAAGAAAATATGTAATAAATAAATAATGGAAGATACCAATGTAATGATAAGAAAATATGTAATAAACAGATAATGGAATATGGCAATGTAATGATAAGAGAATATGTAACAAACAGATAATGGAAGATGGCAATGTAATGACTAGAAAATATGTAATAAACAGATAATGGAATATGGCAATGTAATGACAAAAAAATATGTAATAAACAGATAATGTAATATGGCAATGTAATGACTAGAAAATATGAAATAAACAGATGTTGGAAGATGGCAATGTAATGACAAGAAAATATGTAATAAACAGATAATGGAATATGGCAATGTAATGACTAGAAAATATGTAATAAACAGATGTTGGAAGATGGCAATGTAATGAAAAGAAAATATGTAATAAACAGATGTTGGAAGATGGCAATGTAATGACATGACAATGTGTAATAAACAGATAATGGAATATGGCAATGTAATGACAAGAAAATGTGTAATAAACAGATAATGGAAGATGGCAATGTAATGACTAGAAAATGTGTAATAAACAGATAATGGAATATGGCAATGTAATGACTAGAACATATGTAATAAACAGATGTTGGAAGATGGCAATGTAATGACAAGAAAATATGTAATAAACAGATACTAAAAGATGGCAATGTAATGACAAGAAAATATGTAATAAACAGATAATGGAAGAAGGCAATGTAATGACAAGAAAATATGTAATAAACAGATAATGGAAGATGGCAATGTAATGACTAGAAAATATGTAATAAACAGATAATGGAATATGGCAATGTAATGACTAGAAAATATGTAATAAACAGATGTTGGAAGATGGCAATGTAATGACAAGAAAATGTGTAATAAACAGATACTGGAAGATGGCAATGTAATGACAAGAAAATATGTAATAAACAGATAATGGAAGATGGCAATGTAATGACAAGAAAATATGTAATAAACAGATAATGGAAGATGGCAATGTAATGACAAGAAAATATGTAATAAACAGATAATGGAAGATACCAATGTAATGATAAGAAAATATGAAATAAACAGATAATGGAAGATGGCAATGTAATGACTAGAAAATATGTAATAAACAGATAATTGAAGATGCCAATGTAATGATAAGAGAATATGTAACAAACAGATAATGGAAGATGGCAATGTAATGACTAGAAAATATGTAATAAACAGATGTTGGAAGATGGCAATGTAATGACAAGAAAATATGTAATAAACAGATAATGGAAGAAGGCAATGTGATGACAAGAAAATATGTAATAAACAGATAATGGAATATAGCAATGTAATGACAAGAAAATGTGTAATAAACAGATAATGGAAAATGGCAATGTAATGACTAGAAAATATGTAATAAACAGATATTGGAAGATGGCAATGTAATGAATAGAAAATATGTAATAAACAGATAATGGAAGATGGCAATGTAATGACTAGAAAATATGTAATAAACAGATGTTGGAAGATGGCAATGTAATGACAAGAAAATATGTAATAAACAGATAATGGAAGATGGCAATGATATGACAAGAAAATATGTAATAAACAGATAATGGAAGAAGGCAATGTAATGACAAGAAAATATGTAATAAACAGATAATGGAAGAAGGCAATGTAATGACAAGAAAATATGTAATAAACAGATAATGGAAGATGCCAATGTAATGATAAGAAAATATGTAACAAACAGATAATGGAAGATGGCAATGTAATGACTAGAAAATATGTAATAAACAGATAATGGAAGATGCCAATGTAATGATAAGAAAATATGTAACAAACAGATAATGGAAGATGGCAATGTAATGACTAGAAAATATGTAATAAACAGATAATGGAAGATGCCAATGTAATGATAAGAAAATATGAAATAAACAGATAATGGAAGATGGCAATGTAATGACTAGAAAATATGTAATAAACAGATAATGGAAGATGCCAATGTAATGATAAGAAAATATGTAACAAACAGATAATGGAAGATGGCAATGTAATGACAAGAAAATATGTAATAGAAAAATACTTGTGTTTCATATTAAAACCGCATATCAAAACTTGTATACATGTATGTACTTATGAAAATAATAAAAGATCATCTGAGGATGTGGGAGGGAGAAGACATGAAAATGATATAAATGTAAAATCTGATTCACTACTGCCGTATAGAGGTATATGACTCCAAAATACGCATAACGTTACATAAAATACACATAACCTTACATAAAATACACATAACCTTACATATATGCACAACCATTGTAATTGCCTGAGATAAAGCTTTCAAGACCTATGTATTTTATTTCTGTATAAAATACATTGATCGGGACGTCATAACGTCCCATATTTGATCCACTGTTCAGCAAAGAAAGCGATGTTTGGCAGACTTTTGATTGTTATGCTAATGACCAATCGGAACACCATCGCCATTTTTTACAAAAATAGTATCAATCGCACATTCTCGGGTCTTTCCGTCACTCGGAGTGACGAAAAGACCCGAGATTATGCGATTGAAATAGTATATGCGTACGGAAATAGACGAGTTGTTACGATTGGCTAATGACGTCATAATGAAATATTCGACATTTCCAACCTTGCGTGACGTCATTAAGGTACCTCCTTACAAGGTTTAAGAGCAGGTTTACATACCATTTTTATTATATAATCCAACACTTTATCATATGGTGGATAAGAAAAGTCAAAAACAAAAGTGGGTTGCCGGACATTTTTCTTTGTCATCGGATCTTGAAATATGTATCATAAAAATCTATTTTTACATAAATTTCAACAATTTAAGTAATTAAATATTATGGTCATTTCTCCGTCCTGAATAAAACCTATTTCCGGTATGATTTGGCCGATAAAGATTCCAAAAGCGGGTCAAGCGGTACTTTTTCTTCTTTTAATCATTTGTCCACATCATAACAAATTTGTTGATGTAAAAAAAATAGTACCCTTGCGGGACTTTTTGAAAAACATTAGAGAATAAAGTATTCCTACCTTATTTTTATGAGAATTTTTTCAAAATATGGTATCGTTTAGGATAAATTATAATTGATTATTTTGAATCCAATGTAGTAAATAAAAAGATGAAACTGATCATAAAAAGCTACTAAAAAGGTTATCTATTACTGAAATATTGACATAAATTAATGGAATGATCTGTATTTATTGTATTTACATTAGTATTAAATTATCGTATGTTATTATGTATACGGATTAGTTATGGTAGAATGGAATTTTCAGAATTTGCGAGAGCGATATAGTTGACAATTAAATAGTGGTTTCTGCGTTTATTTAAAGCACTGATTTGATTTTTCCTAGTTTTTTCTTTTCTTTTATAAACCCACCCTTTATTATTTCTATCTGGAACTGGCGAAATAGATACGGCTGTAAAAATAGACCGACAACGGTTTGATTCGGCTGTGACGTCACAGCTGTAGCCGTGTAGGGAGTTACGTTAAAGTAGTATTTTGCGCTAATTGCTAACGCGCATTATTTATACATCTTTGAGTCTTTGAGTCTTTGCCGCTCAAAGACCTCGGGCGGTCATATTTCGTCGTATTCAGTCAATAACCTTTTTATTACATATTTAACCGTCCATGTACATTTAATTTTATAAATCGAAGTATTTTCGTTAATAGTACTGTCTTCCATGTTTTGGGTTTTTTTGCGTATAGTATGACGTCAAATATAAGTATGACGTCACGTAACTGGAAGTAGTCCCCGGGCTGATATGAAGTTTGCGGGCATTTATGGCTCTATATCAGCCCGGAAACTTTCTATATAAACTATTGATAAAATTTTCAAAGTATGTAATAAATAAATCTAATAAATGCATCAGCCATTGTAATTTATTCCTGCATGATAACACAAAATAAGACACTTATTCTATATATAAAATACACATAAAATTAACGTACCCGTATACTCAATAGAATTTATAAATTAACATTTCCATGAACCAGTTTATAATTTTTTTTTTAAATTGTACAGTTCATGTAATCGATTTCTCAGTACTCCTTTTTTTCTTGTATTTGACCCACGCCCGTGTATATGTACTGTCCTATGTCATATTTGTAATTTGGGAAATTAAAACATGCATGAATGACTTACTGATTCAGTGTGCCGTTCTCATTTGGTATGTGAATCCATTGTGATTTTTGGTTACATTAATTTATCAAGTGTACCAATGAAAAAAAAACTTGGTCATTATGACCTGAGAATGATTATTTAAGTCAGTGTAAAGCGCTTGTAAAAATGTAATGAAGTCGTTGAAACATCAAAACGTATCGAAGACCCAGTTTCACGTTCATGAATGTTAATCTAATGCTTACCACGATGGATAACGCACATTACGTTGCTTTTGGATATCTTATATATGCACAACCACTGTAATTGCCTGAGATAAAGCTTTCAAGACCTATGTATTTTATTTCTGTATAAAGTACATTGGTCGGTGACGTCATAACGCACCATATTTGACCCACTTTTGAACACAGAAAGCGATGTTTGGCAGACTTTTGATTGTTAAGCTTAGGACGTCATAATGAAAGGTTCGACATTTCCAACCTTGCGTGACGTCATTAAAGTCGTATTGTGCGCTAAAGTGCTTGACATTCGACGAAAGTATGTCATTATTGATAAACGTTACGTTGTCATGGGACACCGGCTGTTTCTTTCAATTTATAACTTCCCTCCGGAATGATTTAATGATGCAGTGTTTAAGTAGAAAAAGGAAGTTTCCAGTATGATATTTTGGCGTTAAAAGCGCATATATATACAATTAATACCTTATACCCGGAATAATGGACTGTTTTCCTTACGGCTTATAAGAGTGATATATGTCGCACACAGTTATTTCAGAGACTCTAAAATGACCAAACAGTGTCTGTATACAAGTTGATAGGAACAATTAAATGCCAAACATATAATTAAGAATGATTTCAGTGATTTCAAACTTATAAGTAACTTCATTTCAAACATGTAAAACAACATTTTACATGTTGATATTATCAACAGGAACCGCGTTTTGAAGTATACCGTTCATGGTCAGATTCTATAATATCAGACAAATAATTTTCGACGAATTACATGTTTTTATCACGTTTACTTGGTGTTTCATATTTTAAAACCATACTCCTTTCATATCTGTAGTTAAGTTTTCGATCTTGCAATATATTTTATAAAATTTCCCTCAAACCAGTTTTCTTGTCATTAAACCTTTCTTGTCTTTACACCACAATCCTGTCATGCGCAATGGGTTCCTATCGGACGGATTGCTCTAAAATCGCGACAGCGCGTTGTTGCACTTATGCATTGTTGCCTTATTTCATTCATGTGTTGTTGCATTTGTGCATTGTTGCATTTGCGCGTTGTTGCATTCGTGCGTTGTTGCATTGTACATTTGCGTATTGTTTCGTTATATCTAACACACTGTCTGACATGGCCCTATCCGATCACCATACGATACAATATAACGTTATAGCTGAAACTATATTTGATTGGGCTAGGATTACAAGCCATAATTAACACGTTAATCAATAACGCAACAACGTTACGTTATAACTGACACGGTAATCAATAGAAATTCGGCATTACGTAAATCAACACGGTAATCGGGTAATCGAAACACTGCTGTGTTACGTTATAACTGACACAGTAATCGATAGAAATCCGGTGTTATATAGTAGTTTTCCCCCTAGCCATCCCCACCCCTGGAAAAATGGCTATATAGCAGCCCCCACCCCGGAAAAATGGCTATATAGCAGTTTCCCCCCCCCCGGGAAATTTGGCAATATAGCCATCCCCCTCTTATAGCCATTTTCCCCGGGGAAAAACTACTATATAGTGAATTTTCGCCCCAATTTGAAATTCCGGATTTTCTTTTCACACATATATGTAAGTAAATCCAGCTCGTTACTTTGTTCACAATAAAAGAGAGATTTCTATTTAAAATAGAGATATCTCAACTTTTGATAAGAAGATATATCAATTGAATTTAGAGATATCTCTTGAATAGAAATGTCTTAGATACAGATGTATATATTTAGAATAGAAATATATCTACTAGAATTTCGCGATATCTTTATTTAATCCGAGAAACCTGTATATATACTTACGGAAAAAAACACACCAGCAGTTCGTTTTTATGTCCCCGGAATCAAATTCGGGGACATCTAGGATTTCACCTGTCTGTGGCTCTGACCCATTGGGAAATCATTGACTACATGTATATCGTTTGCACAAAATGTGTAAGAGTTTGAAACTTCACATATAGAGTCTTTGTGATGAGACCTTTCATTTTAGACCATGACTTTTGACCTAGTGATCTTGACCTTCGAGCTTGATTACTCTTCAAAAACTTTAAAAACCTTTGCTCTAGTACTAGAAGGTTTAGGGCTTTGAAATTTTACATAAAGATTCCTTGTGATGAGACCTATCGCCTTTGCTATATTTTTGTACTAAAAGGTGTAGGGCTTTGACACTATACCTTAACATTTGCCATATCTTTCCAACCGTTAAAAGTAGGGCTTTCATATATCACATAATTATATTCCTTAAGATGAGTCCTTTCAGGCGATACCAAAATGTTTGACATGCAAATGTAATGACGTCCAACACGACGTTTGGCCAATATTTAAGGAAACTTTAAAATTGGTCATAACTTTCCAACCGTTACAGATTCATATTCCATATGCGTACTCCTTACGATGTGCCTAATCGGTTTTGTTTGGCCCATTGGAGATGTGTTGTTCACTGACGAGTTTCGCTTCACGCACGCTTAGATGGACGACAACGTGTCTATCGACGTTGTGGTGAGCGATCTTCTGACGCTTCCTTGGTGGACAGCGACATAATCGGGGGGAGCGGATCTGTTATGGTTTGGGCGGGGATATCTCACGGCGTGGAAGCATCTCGTGGTTATCCATGGCGATCTTACAGCAATAAGATATCGGGATCAGGTCTTGGGACCACACCTCCTTCCTTTTACCCATAAATGTAACAGGACAACTCGAGGCCCATGTTGCTAGGATATGTCGTGAATTTCTGACTCGCAACAACGCTCCACTTCTTAATTGGCCACCATTCAGTCCAGACTTGTCGCCAATGATTCCATGCAGCGGATTCAAAAGAGAAGTTGAAAATGCATCAACCAAGTCCTTGGCGGTCATATTCGTTGAGAGATCGGATAGAAAATTACAATCTGGTAGAATGAATGACATGTACACGCAAATAAACGACCATGAAATATTCGGAGAAAATACCGTAATATGGTAAATATATAAAAAGAAAGACTTGTACACATTTACAGCTAAACACTTGACAGTATATAGAAACCCCTTAACCATAACACCATCGGTTTGATCCACAAACTATTACGGTACTACATTTGTATTTCAAATGTTATCATACAATCAGAACGAACGCGTATAATTTCCAAACCGTTACGTAATGGGGAAAAACAACTATATAGTAGTTTTTCCGCCATGGGGAAAAACTACTGTCTTTTTCTAACTTTAAATTTTTATGATTTAAAGTTAGAAAAAGACACTACTATATAGCCATTTTCCGGGGGGACTACTATGGGGAAAACTACTATATAACACCGGCGTTACGTTAATCACGCTACGGTGTTACGTTATAACTAACACGGTAGTCGACGGAAATCTGGTGTTACGTAAATCAACACGGTGATAGGTAATCGAAACGCTACAGTGTTACATTATAACTGATAATTCAGGGGTATTTAAGGTCTGTAGAGAACCGAAATTTGGCCCCCATTTCCATCGCCAGAATGTGCTATTTCTCCAAATTACAGACGGGAAAATTCCCAATTGATTATTCCTTACCTTAACTCAAGAATTGGCATGAATTGTTAGTAAAAAATGAATTCGGAGGATATTACAAATTGCCAATAAGTGTATGGTTATATCCATGCACTCAGTCTAAAAAATAGTCCATGCAACACAGACGTTTGGCTTCATTCTTCTCACTATAGTTGATGGAAGTCAAACGTTTGTATGATAGAGACCACTAATCTAATCATGACTAGTGATTTCGTTCCTTCGTTCGAAAAAGTAAAACGTCAGAGTTCTATTGTGAAACAGTAAAACGTCAGAGTTCTTTTGTGAATCTGAAATTACAACTCGTCTGTGAACCATCAACTTCAAAATCAAAGGAAACTCGATAACGAAGTCCCCAACAAAAACAATGATATTAAAACTATAACCCTATTAAACATAAAGAAAAGAGAAAATGTCGCATATAATGATAAAGAAATTTTCCAAATTTAAGTAAAAGATCACAGATTCTCAATTTGAACGGCACCAGCCCCTGGTTTCAGAAGCTAAAAAAGAAAACCACTAGACACCGTAATCGAAAACGCTACAGCGTTACGTTATAAATGACACTGTACTCGATTGATTAAGGATGATGCACTATAAATGACACTGTACTCGATTGATTTAGGATGATATACACTGTAAATGACACTGTACTCGATTGATTTAGGATGATACACTATAAATGACACTTTACTCGATTGATTTAGGATTATACACTATAAATGACACTGTACCCGATTGATTTAGGATGATACACTATAAATGACACTGTACTCGATTGATTTAGGATGATATACACTATAAATGACACTGTACTCGATTGATTTAGGATGATACACTATAAATGACACTGTACTCGATTGATTTAGGATGATACACTATAAATGACACTGTACTCGATTGATTTAGGATGATACACTATAAATGACACTGTACTCGATTGATTTAGGATGATACACTATAAAGACACTTTACTCGATTGATTTAGGATGATACACTACAAATGACACCTTACTCGATTGATTTAGGATGATACACTACCAATGAATAGGTAATAGTAATAACAACACTGTGATGTTACATTATAAATGGCTAGGTAATCGAAAACGCAGTGGTGTTACGTTATAACTGACATGGTTATCAACAAAGATAAAGTGTTACGTTTTAACTGACGTTGTACTCAAGAAAGTTATGTTGTGAAGTTGGGCCTAACTGACACGGTAATCGATAGCTTGAGCGCTACGTTGTAATGACTCAGATATCACTGGCGCTAAGGCGACACATTACAACTGACACAGATATTACTGGTGCTATGGCGATACTTTACAACTGACACAGATATCACTGGCGCTATGGCAATAAGTTATAACTGACACAGATATCAATGGCGATACGTTGCAACTGACACAGATATCACTGGCGCTATGGCGATACGTAATAACTGACACAGATATCACTGGCGCCTTGGCGATACGTTATAACTGACACAGATATCAATGGCGATACGTTACAACTGACACAGATATCACTGGCGCTATGGCGATACGTTATAACTGACACAGATATCACTGGCGCTATGGCGATACGTTATAACTGACACAGATATCAATGGCGATACGTTACAACTGACACAGATATCACTGGTGCTATGGCGATACGTTATAACTGACACAGATATCACTGGCGCTCTGACGATACGTTACAACTGGCACAGACATCATTGGCGCTATGGCGATACGCTATAACTGACACATATATCATTGGCGCTTTGGCGATACGTTACAACTGGCACAGATATCACTGGCACTATGGCGATACGTTATAACTGACACATATATCATTGGCGCTATTGCGATACGTTATAACTGACACATATATCGTTGGCGCTATGGCGATACGTTATAACTGACACAGATATCAATGGCGATACGTTACAACTGACACAATTATCACTGGTACTATGGCGATACGTTATAACTGACACATATATCACTGGCGCTCTGACGATACGTTACAACTGACACAGATATCATTGGCGCTATTGCGATACGTTATAACTGACACAGATATGACTGGCGCTATGGCGATACGTTACAACTGACACAGATATCACTGGTACTATGGTACTATGGCGATACGTTGTAACTGACACAGATATCACTGGCGCTCTGACGATACGTTACAACTGACACAGATATAATTGGCGCTATTGCGATACGTTATAACTGACACATATATCACTGGCGCTATGGCGATACGTTATAACTGACACAGATATCACTGGCGCTATGATGATACGTTATAGCTGACACAGATATCACTTGGGCTATGGCGATACGTTTTAACGGACTTGGATATTAATTGTGATACGTTATAACTGACTCGGATATCACTGGCGCTCTGAGGATTCGTTATAAGTGACTCATATATCACTAGCCCTATGGCGATACGTCATAACTGACACAGATATCACTGGCGCTATGATGATACGTTATAGCTGACACAGATATCACTGCCGCTATGGCAATCTGTTAGTGTTATAGCTTACTCACATGTCACTGGCGCTATGACCTTACATTATAACTGACACAGATATCACTAGCGTTCTGACGATACGCTATAACTGACACAGATTTTATAAGCTCCACGCGATACGTTATGACTAACACAGATATCAATAGCGTTATAGCAATACGTTATTTCTGACACAGATATCACAAACGCTATGTCGATACGTCATAACTGACACAGATATCACAAACGCTATGTCGATATGTCACAACTGACACAGATATTACTAGCGCTAAGGCGATACGTTATAACTGACTCGGATATCACTGGTGCTATGGGGATATGTTATAAGTGACACAAATATCACAAACGCTGTGTCGATACGTTATAATTGACACAGATATCACTAACGCTATGGCGATACGTTATAACTGATTCGGATATCACTGGTGCTATGGGGATATGTTATAAGTGACACAGATGTTACCTTTTGACTGACTCGGGAGTCCAGATGTCCTGGAAGAGCAGGCCCGTTATGAAAGCCCCAAAACGCAGACAATACCAAAATACATGTAGTTTCATACTGCACGTTTGCCTGAGATGAAATACCACAACAAAGGTATAATAACACTCAGGTCAGAGCGGCGAACATTTTTACATTCCCCACTTTATGCTAATGATTTGAAATACGAAAGCGTAGTATAGCATAACTGTTGATCAAGAGGCTATCTGGCCTATCTGTCACTGGGTACCATTCAGGCTCGGGATTATTCTGGCCTATCGGTCACCTAGGTATCATTCAGGCCCGGGATTTTGGCCTTATGGTCACCTGGGTATCATTCAGGCCCTGGATTTTGGCTTATCTGTCACCTGGGTTTCATTCAGGCCCGGTATACTGGCTTATCTGTTACCTGGGTTCCATTCAGGCCCTGGATTATGGCCTGTCTGTCATCTGGGTATCATTCAGTCCCAGGATTTTGGCCTGCCTGTCACCTGGGTATCATTCAGGCCCAGGATTTTGGCTTATCTGTCACCTGGGTATCATTCAGGCCTTGCATTATGGCCTGTCTGTCACCTGGGTTTCATTCAGGCCCGGGATTTTGGCCTATCGGTCACCTGGGTATCATTCTGGCCGTTCGGTCACCTGAGTATCATTCAGGCTTGGGATTCTATTAATTGTTTCGGCAGAGAACTTCATGCTCATGTTGTGAACAATATATATCTTTACTGAAATGAGATGAAGAAAATTTTCCAATCTGATTAAAACCATATATTTATTCCGCTTCTCTATTTGTTTCATTGCGTGAAAAGATCTGGTGAAACCCCTAAGGGGTCACGTTCTAGTGAACTCTGATTTTCAGCCATTCAGTGGATCGGCTACACAATGCTAGGAATGAAATTAACATCCACAGCGTGCGTGACCCACAAGGTAGTTTTTGAACAGTGTGTGTTACATATTGCGTCACTATCACGTGCCTAGCCGAGTCACTGATTGGTTATGGTAAATAATGGTTTCGGTGACTGAGACGTCATCAGAGTTCACCAGAACGTGAATCCTTACGGGGTTTCACCAGATCTTTATACGCAATGGGACAAATAAAGAAGCGGAATAAAGATATGGTTTTAATCAGATTGAAAATTTTCTAGAATGAAAATATTCCGGGGTCAGTTTCCAAATTTTGGCAAAGGGCTTCATCATCTTATTTATCGAATATACTGTGTGTCATCACAATGCACTTGAGTAAAGATTTAATGTATATAGTCCCGCCCTATAGCCTGTATCCCCGATCGTAACAACCCGTCCATTGCCGTACGCAAATAAGACTCGTATGTAGTCAGCCAATGGGACTACTTCACGTTTTTATGTAAACACACATGACCAAAATCAGTATGTCTTTCGTGTTTGCATGAAAAAAAAGGCAATTATGGTCATTGTATGTTTTTGTCTGTATTTGTTTCTCTTTGAATAACCGATCTATTATGATTATTTTTTCATTGGCGGAGTCTACGCACGTGCATTGGTTAAATGTCATTTCGAGTTTCCTCCGATTCGTTTCCAATGTTGTAACATTTAAAATAGATAGCTACGATCGCTAAATTGTACTTGTGATTGTATAATATTCATATAAAGTGCTTTGTTTTTCATACTGAGCTTCTCATATCCTAAATTACAAAAGCAATCATACGCACTTTTGTCCGCCTCATTTCGCATTTCGGAAAGCCGAATAGTTTAATTGATTCGTTATATATCGCTGCGCCCTGGGACTTCCGAGTCTATTTTTGTAAAAAATAGCGATGGTGTTCCGATGGCCTGTATCCCTGGTCCAAAAAGTTTTAATTTCACAGTTTTGATAGAGGGCTCTCTACTGTGTGTAATCCTGCGTACAGTTTGTCAACTCAATGCATAAAATTCGTCGACTCGATGATCAGTTTCTAAAATTAGATATATTTCACAACGTAGTTATAAGGGCTCCACGCTATATTGTGAACCCCTGACCCAGGGGTAATAAATTTCACAAAATAAACATGCATACAGGTAATAAACTGGAGGTATGGGAGTTAACAAGAAGATTTTTATGAGATTTAATACATTTTCTGTGTCTTGAATCTCTCATCAAGGAGCCGCGAACTTCACACAGTAAACGGCTTCACAAGTAATGTACTAAGTTTACGGCTTCACAATTAATGTACACAGTAACGGCTTCACAATTAATATACACAGTAAACGGCTTCACAATTACTTTACACAGTAAACGGCTTCACAATTAATGTACACAGTAAACGGATTCACAATTAATGTACACAGTACACGGCTTCACAATTAATGTACAAGTGAAATGGCTTCACAATTAATGTACACAATACACGGCTTTACAATTTATGTACACAGTAAACGGCTTCACAATTAATGTTCACAGTAAACGGCTTCACAATTAATGTACACAGTACACGGCTTCAAAATTAATGTACACAGTACACGGATCCACAATTAATTTACACAGTAAAAGGTTTCACAGTAAATGTACACTGTAAACGGCTTCACAATTAATGTACACAGTAAACGGCTTCACAATTAATGTACACAGTAAACGGCTTCACAATTAATGTACACGGTAAACGGCTTCACAGTTAATGTACACAGTAAACGGTTTCACAATTAATGTACACAGTAAACGGCTTCACAATTAATGTACACAGTACACGGCTTCACAATTAATGTACACAATACACGGATCCACAATTAATGAACACAGTTCCCCTTACAGTACACCTTACAGTTCCGCTTACAGTACCCCTTACAGTTCCCCTCACAGTACCCCTTACAGTTCCCCTTACAGCACTTAAGATTTTCATTACGTAGCCATATAGGCTTCACGTTATAGGTAAAGTCCGAACCAAATCTCTAGAGGTCATGAAGCTACGTCCCCTAAAGGTTATGAAACCACATCCCCAGAGGTCATGAAACCACATTCCACGAGTCATGAACCACACCAACATGAGTTATGGACCACATCCCTAAAGGTTATAAAACAACATCCCCAGAGGTCATGAATCCACATTCCACGAGTCATTGTCCACCTCCACAGAGTATATGAAACCACATTTCCAGGAGTCATGGACCTCATCCCCAGAGGGGATGAAACCACATCCCCATGAGTCATGGACCTCATCCCCAGAGGTGTTGAAACCACATCCCCAGGAGTCATGGACCTCAACCCCAGAGGTGATGAAACCTCATTCCCAGGTGTCATGGACCTCATCCCCAGAGGTGATGAAATCACATTCTCAGGAGTCATAGACCTCATCCCCAGGAGTCATGAAACCACATCCCCAGGAGTCATGGACCTCATCCGCAGAGGTCATGAAACCCCATCCCCAGGAGTCCTGGTCTTCGTCCCCAGAGGTCATGAAACCACATCCCCAGGAGTCATGGGCCTCATCCTTAGAGGTCATGAAACCACATTCCCA
This sequence comes from Pteria penguin, assembly GCA_035048485.1. NCBI lineage: Eukaryota > Metazoa > Mollusca > Bivalvia > Pterioida > Pteriidae > Pteria > Pteria penguin. Next base: position 88,701,696 of record CM068580.1, read on the forward strand.
GGAGTCATGGACCTCATCCCCAGAGGTGATGAAACCACATTCCCAGGAGTTATAGACCTCACCCCCAGAGGTCATGAAACCACATCCCCAGTAGTCATTGGCCTCGTTCCCAGAAGTCATGAAACCACATCCCCAGGAGTCATGGACCTCATCCCCAGAAGTCATGAACCACATCCCCAGGAGTCATTGGCTTGATCCCCAGTGGTCATGAAACTACATCTCCAGAAGTCATAGACCTCCTCCTTGGAGGTCATGAAACCACATCCCCAGGAGTCATGGACCTCATCCCCAGAGGTCATGAAACCACATCCCCAGGAGTCATGGACCTCATCCCTAGAGGTCATGAAACCTCATTCCCAGGTGTCATGGACCTCATCCCCATAGGTGATGAAACCACATTCCACGAGTCATGAACCACATCTACATGAGTTATGGGCCACATCTCAAAAGTTATAAAACAATATCCACAGAGGTCATGAAACCACATCCCCAGGAGTCATGGACCTCATCCCCAGAGGTCATGAAACCACATCCCCAGGAGCCATGGACCTCAACCCCAGAGGTGATGAAATCACATTTCCAGGAGTCATAGACCTCATCCCTAGATGTCATGAAACCACATCCCCAGGAGTCATTGGCCTCGTTCCCAGAAGTCATGAAACCACATCCCCAGGAGTCATGGACTTCATCCCCAGAAGTCATGAACCACATCCCCAGGAGTCATTGGCCTGATCGCCAGAGGTCATGAAACCACATCCCCAGGAGTCATGGACCTCAACCCCAGAGGTAATGAAACCACATTCCCAAGAGTCATGGACCTCACCCCCAGAGGTCATGAAACCACACCCCCAGGAGTCATTGGCCTGATCCCCAGAAGTAATGAAACCACATTCCCAAGAGTCATGGACCTCATCCCCAGAAGTCATGAACCACATCCCCAGGAGTCATTGGCCTGATCCCCAGAGGTCATGAAACCACATCTCCAGAAGTCATAGACCTCCTCCTTGGAGGTCATGAAACCACATCCCCAGGAGTCATGGACCTCATCCCCAGAGGTCATGAAACCACATCCCCAGGAGTCATGGACCTCATCCCTAGAGGTCATGAAACCACATTCCCAGGTGTCATGGACCTCATCCCCATAGGTGATGAAACCACATTCCACGAGTCATGAACCACATCTACATGAGTTATGGGCCACATCTCAAAAGTTATAAAACAATATCCACAGAGGTCATGAAACCACATCCCCAGGAGTCATGGACTTCATCCCCAGAGGTGATGAAACCACATTCCCAGGAGTCATGGACCTCAACCCAAGAGGTGATGAAATCACATTCCCAGGAGTCATAGACCTCATCCCTAGATGTCATGAAACCACATCCCCAGGAGTCATTGGCCTCGTTCCCAGAGGTCATGAAACCACATCCCCAGGAGTCATGGACCTCATCCCCAGAGGTCATAAAACCACATCTCCAGAAGTCATAGACCTCCTCCTTGGGGGTCATGAAACCACATCCCCAGGAGTCATGGACCTCATCCCCAGAGGTAATGAAACCCCATCCCCAGGAGTCCTGGTCTTCGTCCTCAGAGGTCATGAAACCACATCCCCAGGAGTCATGGACCTCATCCCTAGAGGTCATGAAACCACATTCCCAGGAGTCATGGACCTCATCTACATGAGTTATGGGCCACATCTCAAAGGTATAAAACATCCCAGAGGTCATGAATCCACATTCCACGAGTCATGGGCCACATCCCCAGATGTCATTGTCCACCTCCACAGAGTATATGAAACCACATTTCCAGGAGTCATGGACCTCATCCCCAGAGGTGATGAAACCACATCCCCATGAGTCATGGACCTCATCCCGAGAGGTGATGAAACCACATCCCCAGGAGTCATGGACCTCATCCGTAGAGGTGATGAAACCACATCCCCAGGAGTCATGGACCTCATCCCCACAGGTGATGAAACCACATTCCCAGGAGTCATGGACCTCATCCCCAGAGGTAATGAAACCACATCCCCAGGAGTCATGGACCTCATCCCCTGGTGTGATGAAATCACATCCCCAGGAGTCATGGACCTCATCCCCAGAGGTGATGAAATTACATTCCCAGGAGTCATAGACCTCACCCCCAGAGGTCATGTAACCACATCCCCAGGAGTCATTGGCCTGATTCCCAGAGGTGATGAAATCACATTCCCAGGAGTCATAGACCTCACCCCTAGATGTCATGAAACCACATCCCCAGGAGTCATGGACCTCATCCCCAGAGGTCATGAAACCCCATCCGTAGGAGTCCTGGTCTTCGTCCCCAGAGGTCATGAAACCACACCCCCAGGAGTCATGGACCTCATCCCCAGAGGTCATGAAACCACATTCCCAGGAGTCATAGACCTCACCCCCAGAGGTCATGAAACCACATCCTCAGTAGTCAGTGGCCTCGTTCCCAGAAGTCATGAAACCACATTCCCAGGAGTAATGGACCTCATCCCCAGAAGTCATAAACCACATCCCCAGGAGTCATTGGCCTGATCCCCAGAGGTCATGAAACCACATCTCCAGAAGTCATAGACCTCCTCCTTGGAGGTCATGAAACCACATCCCCAGGAGTCATAGGCCTCATCCCCAGAGGTCATGAAACGACATCCCCAGGAGTCATGGACCTCGTTCCCAGAAGACATGAAACCACATCCCCAGGAGTCATGGGCCTCATCCCCAGAGGTCATGAAACCACATCCCCAGAACTCATGGACATCATCCCCAGAATCTTACGTTTGTCAGAATGTCTTCTGCTATTCATTTGCATTGTCTTAATGCACGTTAACGTTATCAACGTTGGTTGAAATTTTATGACAGAATTACGTCATTTAATTATTATGCCCCTGAAATAAAAGATTTGGGGGAATCTAGTTTCTGGCCTGTCTGTTTGCCTATGGCAAAAAAAAAAAAAAAGAAAAAAAAAAGCAAAACCAAAACCACACAACCCCCCCCCCCCGAAATAAACACACACAACCCCCCCCCCCCCCCACACACACACACACACACACACAGACCCTTTAATATTTCACATAACTTTTCAAATGTAAGAGATAAGGCTTTCATATTTCACATGCATGTTCCTTGTGACAAGCTTTTCCGTCGGTACAGCGATTTTTAACCTCGTGGCCTTGACCGCGACCTTTGGCCTACATTTCAAAAACTTTTACACTAGTAATAACTTTTGAACTGTAAGGGGTAGGACTTTCAAGTTTCACGTGCGTATTACCTGTGTACAAACGTTTCCGACGGTAAAATAATTTTTAACCCCGTGATATTTACCGTGATCTTTGACTTACATTTCAAACATTTTTACATTGGGTATATCTTTTGAATGGTAAGTGATAGGGATTTCATATTTACAAAATTGCCGCCGAGGGCATTCGTATTTAAAACTACAGCTTGTCTAAATGTGATCGGTTATAATATTTCTAATTGGCCCTATAAAAGTGCATGTCATTCTGAAAGTGCTATTCTTTGGCACATTTCATCTCGTGATATTTTGCACAAGTCTAGTGATGTATATTCTGTGGTTGTACACTGCTTGGATGACAGGAATTAAACTGAAATAGTGTTGACAAAGTCTAGTAGAGGATGTGCTATGGTTGTACACTGCTTGGATGACAGGAATTAAACTGAAATAGTGTTGACAAAGTCTAGTAGAGGATATGCTATGGTTGTACACTGCTTGGATGACAAAAATTAAGCTGTTTTAATGTTGACAAAGTCTAGTGGCGGATATTCTTTGGTTGTACAATGCTTGGATGACAAGAAGTTTAGCTGTTTTAATGTTGACAAAGTCTAGTGGTGGATACTGTATGGTTATACACTGCTTGGATGACAGGAATTTTATTGTAATAGTGTTGACAAGTCTAGTGTAGGATTTTTAATGGTTTGAACACTGCTGGTATTTATTGTTCTATCATAACATTTTAATTACACTCTTTCCATATATATATATATGTACCTTGGGATATTGGCATAATTGTAACAGATCTAACTGTATTTGTATACTCTTCTTAACAATTTAAAGATTATAGAATTCTTTAATGACCACTAAAGGTATTCCTTGTTTTCATTACTAATGATGAATTCAATAAGTATGGATGAAGCCACTACTAACGCCTAAGCAGGTAATATAATTGCATTCATTATCATTATCTGGCAAAATGCTTTAGTAAAAGTTGCCCTATTTCGGTTTATATCACGTTTGCGTCGCAGACGTCAATGTAATTTGTACATAAATGACCTAAATAAATGTCTCAAGTGGCGTAAACGTATTCATATTAACATAGGGGATTCATAACTTTCTCTGCCAATGCATTCAAACAGGTGTTATCTAGAAGATGAACATACAGAAAGATTCCAAATAAAAATACAGATCAGTATTTATCTTCTGAATCAACTGTCGAGCTTTGCTTGACTGTAGTATTTTTCGGAATAATTTTAATGGTCTATAAGTAAATGATGTTTGACCGAATGACTGGTCACATCTAATTTGTTACGCGTGTGCATCAAGTTTTTCATTGATGTGTGGTCGTCCATAGTGCAGAATAAATCTCCCACATGAATTTAGGATGCTTAACAGTGTCACAACGTGTGTTATAGAACGCGGAAAATATACAACGATACGGAAGGAAATGTGGGATAAAATCGTGTATCTATACAGCAGGGATTAAGTGATTACGAATCGTAGATACTAACAAACAAGAGTAAGCACTGTTGTATATCTTTTTCCCCAGCAAACGGAATTGGAAATTGAGACGCACTGAATGATTGATATAATGATACGATGGTGACAGGATCGTGATGTGGTGATACAACCATGGGAAGCACCGGTAACTTAATGCTATACATTGTCGTATTGTTGATTGGATATATCCACCTCCAGAAGAGAGGGTGTTACATAGAATTACAAGGAGGTGAGTGATAATCAATAGTCAGGGATGTGAAAGTGGATGACAAGTTGTACCGATAAATACTGACCCTTCCAAATACTGACCCAGACCATTTTTATTTATTAAATTATGACCCCAATCACAGCCAATGGCCTTAATTCTGCTGAGTTCATTATGCAGTCAGTTGCAGTTGCCTCAGCAAAATTTGTTCCTATAACAATTTAAAAAGCTGTAATTTATTTCAAACAGTGTTCAAAATGATCCTCTATTTTTCATACGCCCGCATAAAAGTGTTTGTCCCAGCTACCTTGTCTTCGCAACTCTTCCTATTCCCTTGGAAGAGGGGGTGTTGATGAATCTTGGTACAATAAAAGAAGTAGGAAGATGGGCATTTTGGAAAAGGAATGCTGTCCAAAAAGTATAGGAGTTGTGACCTTGTCTTCGCAACTTCTAACTTCTTTGAAGGATTTTGACAAAATACCCCCCCCCCCCAAAAAAAAACCAAACAAAAAACAAAAAAAAAAAAAAAAAAACACATATGGGAGATGTTGATATGAGAGGGGGAATCCTGTTCAAAACAATTACAAGAGTTATGACCCCGAGACTTCGAGTTTCTTAGATTTTTCTATGCAAAATGGCTTTTAGGGATTTTGATGATACATGGTAAAAAGAAAGAACAACATATGAATATGTGTATATTGGAATGGGAATGCTTTCCAACAAAACATTTACAGGACTTATGACCATCGAAATCGATTTTTCTATGCAAAATACCTTGTATTCGCAACTCCTCATAAACCATTTGGGGGATTTTGATGACACGTGGTACATAGAAAGAGCATGATATGAAGATGTATATATTGAAGGGGCAATGCTGTCCCAAAAAGTTTTACAAGATTTTATGACCCTAGGGCTTAGATTTTTTTAAGCAAAATACCTTGTCTTCGCAACTTCTCCTAAACCCTTAAGGGGATTTTTATGAAACTTGCTAAAAAGAAAGATCACATTATGAAGATGTGCATAATGAACAGGAATTTTAACATCTCATTATTTAATACTATTGTAGTGGGTGTATTTATGATAGGAAGGGAGGGGGAGGGGTGTCAACATGGGAAATGATGGGTGCACGAAGAAGATCAATTAATCTAAAACGATTGAAGACCAAAACTGACCTATTTTACCAGTATCAAAGGTAATCTACATTTAATACAATTAGATAAGATATTTAGTTCTAGTTTGTATGATATCTAGGATAAAATGCGGGTGTATTATGTGCCGTTGAACGGTGCCATATTTTTCTTTCTCCCGACATTCGCATGGAAGTGAATCTAATCCCCCTTCCTATTTAAAAAGATCCCAATACATATTGTTTTCTAATGTGCACGCTTGAATAAACATACATGAATAGAAGCTACTGTTATAAATGTGATGTCCAAACATTGCGCTGTCTATCGGAGGAGGCCGTAGAAGTGAGGTTACGGTAGGCGTGGTACATAAAAGATCCCTCTCTGCAGCGGGTGGGCCCGTTGCAAAGGTATAAATTTCTATGTAATACACCAGACAGATGCTGTCACTCTAGGAGTGAAGAAAAGCACATGTAATAGTTTATTATGAATTAGGAAGATTCTCTTTGCATATTAGTAGAAAATTAAGAATTCTAAGATACTGGATAAAGTTGAAGAATCCAGATAATTGTATTATGCGCTCTTGTTTAGAGGAAAGGGGAAATTTAAATGATACCGGTAGTTGGATTAATGACATAAAGATGGAATTAAACCGTTTAGGTCTTGGGTATATTTTTTATGAAATTAATATTGACAAATTTACACAAAATATGTTAGAACACAGATTTTTGGATTTATATAAGCAAGAAATGTTTTCATCAATTAGAAGGTCATCGCGAGGGGAATATTATCAATATTTTGTAGATGATCTGGGACCCCAGTATTACATATCTAAATCAATGAATGACATACATAGGAAATCTATTACTAAATTCAGACTATCACAATCTTAACGTAGAATCCGGTCGATACAGAAATGAATTAAGGAGCAATCGAATCTGTACCTGTGAGTTAAACGATATGGAGGATGAATTTCATTTTGAAATGTCCAAGATATCACGAAATACGGAATTTATATATCAAAAAGTACTATTTTAAACGACCTAGCGATATTAAACTCATGCAATTATTAAGTGTTCATAATTTGAAAGAATTGCGCAACTTAGATAAATTTTATTTCTGGCAGAAAAAAATAAGAAAGGATAATTTATAAATTGATTCACACCCGTATATATTTAGATTTTTGCTCAGTTAGATTCTCTTAAGTGTAATCTCACGCAGTCACCCTATGTTACAGTATGTATGTTACAGTATGTATGTTCTGTTGCATTTATGTGTATGTGTATATATATATATATATATATATATATATATATATATATATATATATATATATATATATATATATATATATATATATATATATATACATGTATATATATATATGTATATGTGTGTGTGTGTGTGTGTGTGTGTGTGCGTGTGTATGTGTGTGTGTTTATATGTATATATTGATATGCGTGTGCATTATGTTCACTTTGTATTTCATTATTTGAATAATTGTATTATGTCTGATGTGCCATATGGCATAAAGAAATAAATGAACAGAACAGATATACGTGAGGAAGTCGTGGAATGATTGAAATAATCCAGCACCCCATCCACGAATTTAACGATGATTTGGTTTAAACAATATTTATTTTTGGAAAAAAAAACAATCACATTTTAAACAATTTAACACAAATTATGTTGTTTGATTGAGCATCAAGATAAATATCTTATGCCAAGCGCTCTCTCTAATCTGGTACAATAAATAACAAAGATTTAAAGTTATAACATGACCAACATGGAAATATATAACATGACCAACATGGAAATATATACAGTTCCAACAAATTTAGATTTAAGAATACTAATTAATAAAAGCGATAAGTTTATTTTCTTTTACTTATATATCTATTTATATATTATTTTATTATTATCATTTATTTCTTTATTATTATTTTTATTTATTTATTTTATTGATTAATTTTTTTTGGTGGTGGGGGAGGGGTGAAATAATTGAATCTAATTAAATACAAAAACACCCATGTAGTCAAGTTTGAAGAAGCAGCGGGACGTAACAAACAAAAGAAAGAAAACGTAATTTTATTTTATTTTTATTTACGTAAATAACTGACAATAGTCATGAGTGTAGGCAAAATTATATATATAACTTTGTAATTGTAATATTTTTTTCGAAGTTCTGTGTGTGTGAAACCTCCTACTAAATGTACATAATGATTTTGTCGGGATGACACAGATTCAAATAAAAAAAAAATCAAACTTTAGTGCTGCATCTTTTGTTAGAGTTCCTTAATAGATTGATCTCTTTTAGGCATGTTTCTATGAGAAAGTGGTATTATAGAATTAGATGACTGTATTTGAGAATTTGGCGTCACTCGAGTATTGAATTAGACTGTATTTATCAAAACAAGTGGACTTCCAGTTCTTAAAAATAAATTTTGCACTTATTAAAATCTTTTGGGTTGAGTCTAAATAGCAAACCATTCAATCTTTCATGGCTAGACAAAAGTGTGATGAGCAATATGTCCATAAGAAAGCAACACAATGATATATGTCCATAAGAAAGCAACACAATGATATATGTCCACAAGAAAACAACACAATGATATATGTCCATGAGAAAGCAACACTATGATATATGTCCATGAGAAAGCAATGCAATGATATATGTCCATAAGAAAGCAATACAATGATACATGTCCACGAGAAAACAACACAATGATATATGTCCATAAGAAAGCAACACAATGATATATGTCCATAAGAAAGCAACACAATAATATATGTCCATGAGAAAGCAACACAATGATATATGTCTATAAGAAAGCAATACAATGATATATGTCCATGAGAAAGCAACACAATGATATATGTCCATAAGAAAGCAATACAATGATATATGTCCATAAGAAAGCAACACAATGATATATGTCCATGAGAAAGCAACACAATAATATATGTCCTTGAGAAAGCAACATAATGATGTATGTCCATAAGAAAGCAACGCAATGATATATGTCCATGAGAAAGCAACACAATGATATATGTCCATGAGAAAGCAACACAATGATATATGTCCATAAGAAAGCAACACAATGATATATGTCCTTGAGAAAGCAACACAATGATATATGTCCATAAGAAAGCAATACAATGATATATGTCCATAAGAAAGCAATACAATGATATATGTCCATGAGAGAGCAACACAATGATATATGTCCATAAGAAAGCAACACAATGATATATGTCCGTAAGAAAGCAATACAATGATATATGTCCATAAGAAAGCAACACAATGATATATGTCCATATAAAAGCAATACAATGATATATTTCCATAAGAAAGCAACACAATGATATATGTCCACAAGAAAAGAACACAATGATATATGTCCATAAGAAAGCAACACACTGATATATGTCCATAAGAAAGCAATACAATGATATATGTAAATGAGAAAGCAACACAATGATATATGGACCGTCTTCATATGAAATATATGGAGCATTTCAAGAATATGGGCTATCGGACAAAGTTAGGGAACGACCATATGATTCTGAAAGGGGGGGGGGGGACTAGTACCTTTTGGAAATAAATATTCTGACCCTGATAATGCTGGAAATAAAAAAATCTGGCATTGACTGAAATGAAAATAAATATTCTGGCTCTAGTAGTATGTACATATACTAGATGATGCAAATATAAAGCTGAATGTACTATAGAAAACATGTTGATTTTTTTCCGGCTCGCTTCGCTCGCCACATTGCTCCCTATACTATAATGTGTAGCAGTTTAACTGTATAACTCATATTTTAGCGGAATTTATAGCATTGGACAAATTATGCTATTCAAAATTTTCAACAAAACTTAATAAAATTGTTGCTTTTTTAAATATTAATTTGCATGTCCATTTTGAGGGGCAGGCAGGGGACATGGGCTCTACGTTTTGCTTTCTGAGAGATTTTCTCTTAATAATAATAATAATAATAATAATAATAATAATAATAATAATAATAATAATTCTTTATTTTTAGAAGGTAACTCAGTTAGTTCACACTATTCTTCCCTGAGCCTTCTCTTAAACAATACATATATATGCAAAATATTAAACACAGAAACAGAATCATTTATACACAGAAATGATATAACTTACTAGTATAAGAATATTGTATCTATTTGTGCTTATACATATACACATACATACACACATACATATACATACATATATGCATATACATACACACACAAAGCCGGCGTGGCCTAGTGGTATCGCGTCGGACTCCTGATCGGGAGGCCGGGGTTCGAGTCCCGCTCTGGTCATGCCGGTGTAATGTCTTTCGGAAGAGACAGTAAAAACCGAGGCCCCGTGTCGTGGTATGCATGGCACGTTAAAGATCCCTCACTGCTTCGGGTGGGTCCGTTGCAAAGGTCAAAATTTGTATACTCCGCATCAGGCAGATGCCGTCACCATATACGTGAAATATTCGTGGTGTGACGTAAAACAAAAATCAATCAATCAATCATACACACACATATACATACACATATACATATATACATACATACATACATACATACATACATACATACTTACACATACACATACACATATACATACATATACACACATATACATACATACACACATATATACGTCATCATCGTTTTGATATAATAAAGTTACAGAGAGCATTCTTAAATATTGACAGACTACTGGCTGTCCTAATGTGGAGGGGAAGATTATTCCAAATTTGCACTCCTGTGTATTGAAATGTTCCTTTGAATAATTCATTATTATGGTGCGGGATACACAAATCACGATTACCAATAGATCGAAGGTTATAAACGGATGATGATTGGAAAATAAACATATCAGAAATATAATTAGGACAGAGACCATAAAGAGATTTATACAGGAGTATGCCCTTATTATAATCAATCCTCTCGTAAACAGTTAGCCATCCTAATTTTACAAATAAAGGCTGAGATGGCGAGTCGTGTGGTTCATCTAAAATAACACGAGCGACACATTTTTGAAGTTTGTGTATTCTGTCTACGTGAGTTTTGGCGGCGTTTCCGTAAATTGTAAGACAATAGTCTATGGAGGGTAATATATAAGCATTATAGTATAGTTTTCGATAGGAAAGTGGAAGATGTCTTTTTATTTTCCTAAGAAGGGCAATTTTGCTAGACACTGAACGACAGACATCATCAATGTGTTTGTTAAACTGTAAAGAAGAGTCTATACGCAAGCCTAGAAAAATATCGTTTTTGACGTTATCTAGCGTATGGTTACTGATCGTTAATGAGAGATCTTTTCGTGGTAATTTTGCTAATTTTTGAGTTGAACCTAACAACATACATTTGGTTTTGGTCTCATTTATTACCATATCGTTACCTTTACACCAGTTTGCAACATTTGAAATATCATCATTAAGGGTACTTTCAATAGATGATAACGATGGCGCAGATTTGTGTAAAGTTGCATCATCAGCAAAAAGGTCAAGTTTTGATGATTTTATATGAAGTGGTAGGTCGTTAATATAAATAAGAAAAGGTATGGGCCCTAGGACAGAACCTTATGGAACGCCAAAGAGAGTACAGAGTAGGAAGAGTAACTGCTACCTATATGAACAGTTTGAACTCGATCAAGAATAAATGACCGAAACCAGCTAATGGCGTTATTGTCAAAGTTGTAGCATTTTAACTTTTCTATTAGAATATTATGATTGACCAAGTCGAATGCTTTGCTAAAATCCAACAAAGTGACCCCTGTTAGATTTCCGGCATCCATTGCACTTAACCAAGTATCGGTTAACTTTTGTGAGTGCAGTCTGGCAGGAATGAAATTTGCGAAATCCTGATTGTTCATTGTGTAAAAGGTCATTTTCTTGTAGGTATTCATAAATTTGGTAGGCTACATGGCGTTCGAATAGTTTTGATAAATTAGGCAAAATAGAAATAGGTCTATAGTTTGCAGGGTTTGATTTATCTCCCTTTTTAAAAATTGGTGTAATTTTTGCGATTTTGAGTTCGTTTGGAAAGATTCCGTCTGTAATACTTTTATTTATGAGATATGCAATTGGTTTAGATACGATATGTGCTGTCAGTTTGAGAAGTCTAGGGCCTAATGTATCTATGCTGGATGATTTAGAGGTATTTAATCCTCTTAACATGGTATATACGTCCGTCTCGTCTATTGTTCTAATTTTAAACTCTCGGTCTTGCTCTAGTTTAGAGGCTGTGTACGTCTTAAGTATGTTCATTGTTTGTTCATATTCAGAATGTTGTGCATGTAAGGTATCAGATATTTTAGAGAAATGATCATTAAATGTGTCTACTATATCATTTACATCGCTACATGATTTTCCATTGTGAGTTAAAACATTAGGAATAGTAATGCCGCTTTTTGGATTAAATTCTTTTAAATATTTCCAAATATTGCTTGAATTCTTATTTTCTTCAATTGCTGTTTTATAATATTGTTCTTTAGCCTTTCCGATAAGATATGTCACTCTATTTCGCCAAAGTCTATAATTTTGCATGTCTTTTAACTTATGGAAATGGTCACGTTTAAACCTGGCCTCGTTTATTTCTGGTGTAATCCATGAGGGTTTAAGTAGACTTTTAACTCTTTTTGTTTTTACTTTTGCGTGTTTTTCAAGGATTGAGAATATTAGATCATAAAAAGTTTGTAGAGCGGCATCTAAACTCTCACTTTGTTCAACAGAGTCAAAGTTCGTTGTTTGCAATTCATTTAGAAATAAATGTTCATCGAAATGCTTAAAATCGCGATAGCTTATTGTTGTTTTCTTTTCAAATTGTGGGGTTTTACGCGTGATGCAAACTAGATAGTGGTCTGATATGGCGATGTTAGGAACATTGATCTCATTAATATGAGATGTGGTCAAGATGACTTAATTATAGTGTTAAGTTGACAGTTAACTGTAGTGTTAAGTTGACTGTTAATTATAGTGTTAAGTTGACTGTTAATTATGTTGTTAAGTTGACTGTTAATTATAGTGTTAAGTTGACTGTTAATTATGTTGTTAAGTTGACTGTTAATTATGTTAAGTTGACTGTTAATTATAGTGTTAAGTTGACTGTTAATTATAGTGTTGACTGTTAATTATGCTGTTAAGATGACTGTAAATGATACTGTTAAGTTGACTGTTAATTATACTGTTGAGATGACTGTTAATTATAGTGTTAAGATGACTGTTAAATATAGTGTTAAGTTGACTGTTAACCATACTGTTAATGTTACTGTTAATTTAACTGTTAAGATCGCACGTCTTGGTACCTTACACTTCACAAAAATTAGTATTCACAAACTGTTATATGTTCACCTAAGACAAAAATTCTTTTTTGACATTTTATTAATGAGTTTGTTTTTAAACATCTCATCCCCTGACAGTTGATGTTACTTACGTAAGTTCTTTCTTAACTATTTCCATACCACAGAAACAAACGTAATAATTGTAGATTTATGTAAGTAAAGAAAGAAAGAAAAAAAGAGTAAGGAAAGAAAGAAACTACTGTATTATTTGCACTTGCAAGAGGAACGCGATGGCGTTTTGTGATACGTAGGATAAACTCTCTTCAAAAGAACGATTTGCAAAGTGACCTTAACCATGAAAAAGAAAGTTATAGATTTCACTTGACAGGTTAACAAGGCAGTATGATACTATTTTTAATTTGAAGTTGAAGGAAATTCAGATTTTTGTGATCAAGGCCGGGCTTTATTTTCATGTTCATTGCTGCAACGAAGTATGATATTTTCACTCGGTTTTTACATTAATCAAGTTGTTATTTAATCTTCAACATGCGTTGTTTGAATATTAATCAATGGCGGATTTAGAATGGGGAGGGGCTTTCTTTCGCCACATATTTATCTGGCATAAATGGATGATAAGGTTGAAAACACTCAAATAATAAACTCTAGATCTGGCTCCCAAAATGGCGGAATATTTTGGCTAATACTTGACTTTTACATGTAACAACTCGTCCATTTCCGTGCGCAAATTAAAATTTTATTTATTTATTGTAAAAATGGCAATGGTATTCCGATTGGTGCCTCTTTTTGGGGGAAATCTTGGATCCGTCACTGTTAATTTTAAGGAAACATCATGTGTCTTATGAAATATGCATAAGGTATTTAAATAATCTGTCAGTTGAATATAAGCTAATCATATTTGAAATATGCATACATGAAAATCACAGTTTGGAGCATAGGGAGCAATTCAAGCAACTTTTAAAAGATGTCCATCCTTTGGTCGTAATATTTTGTTACAAAATTGTTTTGTTTTGTTACATTTGTTTTGTTTCCATTCATTGGCTGTAATGTTTTTCACTGCATGGTTTCCACTCTTTCGTGATAAAATTTCAACCAAATAAATTTCGATGAGTTCATCCCCCCAAGCCTCGTACAACTTTATTCAGTAAAAACAAGACATGTAACTTTCAAAGGATTTCTGTCATTGTGTTGCATTAATCTGTATAAGATCAACGCATATTTTAAACAGCATTACACTAACCGTTACTATAATTTCGCTGGATTTTTTTTTATTTCGACACCTTTAGTCGTAGCAACTGCAGGACGGTAGTTTACTATTTCGGCGGCATATTGTATAGAACGATTCCTTGTTGTCACAGAGTAGGTTACTCTGGCGGTATTGTCGTTTTTCATTCAGTCATATGACTGGCTTTTAATAAACGTTATCAGAGTGTCAATTACTAAGTGTACAAAGACCGTTCTAAGGTCATTATTACCACATACCTGATCATTGTTCGAATTCTATCACAAAAGGGGTATATTTCTTATTCCAAAACTTGGTATAATTACAGACGATGAAAGAAGGGTGGGAAGAAAGGGAGGGGGTTCCAGCCTCAAAGACTAGAGATGGACCTGCCCTTAGGCATTAATATAACATTATAAATTTACACTTCCGCTGGGCCATCCCAATGTGTTACTAATACATTTGTTTGATTTTGAAATTGAAAGTTTTGTATTTTATTTCAAAGGAATTTTTATGAGACTTGATGATTGCACCCTTAAATTGTTTTCTTCATTTGATCTGAATACCCACGATTTTCTGTAAACATATATAATAGAGTTTCTTTTGATATTGTTTATTGAACTATGAAAACGTTTGTAGGTTGATAGAGTTTCAGATTTAGGTATACGTTTTACATTTTAACTGATTCAACAGTGATTATAAACACTACGGGCATGGCCAGATAGCAGTAGACGATTATTATTCCCAGACTTACCATCTTGCTTTCATTTTCACTCTCTGAATTTCCACTCACTAATGTTGTTGTCCATCCATCAACTAAATCGTGCAGCGTTTTGTTTATCCATGTCATGTCACTAAATGTAATTTGTGTGATATGTATTAACGTATATGTACATATGTTATAAAGGATGAAATCAATCCGCTGTTCTCGATTATGGCTTTGTCCGTTCATCCGTCCGTTGTTTTCTCATCTTCTTTACCTTTTAATGGATTTTGATAATATTTTGCACATGTGTTACATGTGACTCTGTCGGAGAGATTTTTGTATGCCAAAGTCATATTTCAAAGAAAAATGAATATCTTCAAGAAATTCATAGCTCGTTACTAAAGAAATGAACTACAATCAAAACAAATCAATTAAAAGTAAACAATCAAGTCAATGAAACTGTGCGCACATTTGTTTTTAGTCACTCATGGTAATAACTCATAGAGCTAGGGCAATACGAATAACCTCAAAACATCTGGGTGCTGCTGTCGCTCCTGTCTCTCTACTATCCGAATCCATATACACAGGGGCAGGCTTGGTGTAGTGGTTAAGCGCTTGGCTTGCGGCGCCGACGATCCGGGTTCGATTCCCGGGTTGCGCCACTCTGTTTAAGAGGTTGGTAACCTCATGCTTCCATGTCGCGATATAACTGAAATATTGTTGAAAGCGACGTAAAACACCAATCAACCAACCATCCATATACACATGATACAGTATTAGTTCTTTCAGCACTATTTCACTGGTACCTTACTGCTCTATATGTCTATCTCACTGGTACCTGATTGGTCTGTATGCCTATTTCACTGGTACCTCACTGCTCTGTATGTCTTTCTTATACCTCCTCTCTTTACCGCCAGATCCACTGCGATGCCACTTCAGCCTCTGTACACATGGCAGAAACAATCCAGGTCCTATCTGTGTCTGAAATACCAAGGATCCTTAGAGCTCGTCATAACGGCTGCCCTGCAAAACCCTGCATCCTACCTCTATCGGCAGGCGCCATGTTTTCCACCCCCTTTGTTGGTACTCCACCATGAGCGATTGGTATTTTGTGGTTTTCATCTCTTGGGCTTCCTTAATTCTCTCTCCCTATTATTATAGCGGAACTAACCAGTAAAAAGCCATAATTCTTGTTGAATCAATGGTTTATGATGATATTTTGCAAAATTGTTGCAAATAATACATACATACCTTAAAACAAGGTCACCCAATATGATTTCTTGAAGGTCAAAGTCACCAAGAATCTGTTTCAAATCATCACTTAGTTTTGTAGCTTCTCAATGAGCTAATGGCTCGAGTATTGTTAGTACTCAAATGCAGTCTGTGATAATTCCAGAACAAGGTCACCAGATTACGGTAAACAAAATATAGTAGCGGAAGAATTTTTTTAGTTTGTCATACATTGTAATTGTGCCTCGTAGAAATGTTGTATAACTGCTTGATTTTAAAAATGCAAGAATGATCATTCTAATTCATTTTGGGAGCAATTTTACTGATTCTCTTGTTACTTAATGCTTTACTGTTAGATGCACGACAACTCGCCCAGAATATGACGTGTGTGGTGTATGACTGGGAGAATATGACGTGCAGCTGGGACTTGAAAACTGTTATACATGAAAACAACGGAGGACTTGGCAATGGAAGCGGTCATCTACCGGACTTCAATTCAGATCGTTATCATGTCACGTTAGAGTGGACAGTGTGAGTAAATTTCAGTAAACTTGCGAGGATAACACATTGGTTTCTTGGTTTTGTTTTTGTTGTTGTTGTTTTTTTTTTTTTTTGGGGGGGGGGGGGGGGGGGGGTTGGGTTGGGTTGGGTTGTTTTTGTTTGTTTGATTGGGGTTTTTTTGGGGGGGGGGGGTTGGGTTGTACTATATATTGTCAAATTGCATATTTTCTGATATTTGGTATTGTCTCTCATTTTGTTAGACATGTGATCTAAGTATGCATGTGCTATACTGCTACTGCTACTTGGCCTTTGACCCAGTAAAAGGCCGTAGTCATTTTTCCAGTTTAATTCGTTATACTCTTGTATTTGATCTTACTCCTAGTGATTTTAAGGAACTTAACAGGAATGATTTACTCAGGATATTTGATGAACGCACTGAAGACATGATGTTGCGTCATCCAGTATGGCCGCTTCAGCGATTGGGATCCTTAATAATGGTTGTTATACCTAATTCACAAGTTATTTTCATGAAACTTTGTAAGAATGATATACTTTAAAACATAAAATATACATGATAATTAGTGATACATAATGTAAATACTAGAAAGAAGTTATACATGGTTAAAATACTAGATAGAAGGTAGAAGTTATACATGATGTAAATACTAGACAGAAGTTATACATGATATAAATACTGAATAGAAGTTTTACACGATGTAAATACTGAATAGATGTTATACATGATATAAATACTAAATAGAAGTTATATATGATACAAATACTAAAAAGAAGTTATATATGATACAAATACTAAATTGAAGTTATACATGATACAAATACTAAATAGAAGTTATACATGATATAAATATTAAATAGAAATTATACATGATATAAATACTAAATAGAAGTTATACATGATATAAATACTAAATAGAAGTTTAAACGATGTAAATACTAAATAGAAGTTATACATGATATAAATGATAAATAGAAGTTATATATGATATAAATACTAAATAGAAGTTATACATGATATAAATACTAAATAGAAGTTATACATGATATAAATACTAAATAGAAGTTATACATGATATAAATACTAAATAGAAGTTATACATGATATAAATGATAAATAGAAGTTATATATGATATAAATACTAAATAGAAGTTATACATGATATAAATACTAAATAGAAGTTATACATGATATAAATACTAAATAGAAGTTATACTTGATATAAATACTAAATAGAAGTTATACATGATATAAATACTAAATAGAAGTTATACATAATGTAAATAAATGCATCATCCAGAATTTTCCTGTGTTTTGATCTGAATTTGAACTTATTTATTAACAATACACAAATAAATTGCTTTGAAAGATAAAAAAAAAATAACTATGTGCCAGTCTAGAAAATGCTTCAGATTTACCAGTTCTACAGATGGATACAACATATGACTGTGATATAATAGAAATTTACTGTTTACTTATTAGCTCACCTGAGCGTAGCTCAAGTGAGCTATTGTCATAGTGCAGCGTCCGTCGTCCGTCGTTAACTTTTCTACATTTTCGACTTCTTCTCCAGAACCGCTGCACAGAATTTCACCAAACTCCATAGGAAGTAAGTACTCAAGGTCCTCTACAAAGTTTGTGTTTTTTATGCCGATCCGTGATCCAAGATGGCCGCCATTGGCTCTGATTGGTTGACACATTTTCGACTTCTCCTCCAGAACTGCTGCACAGAATTTCACCAAACTTCATAGGAAGTAAGTACTTAAGGTCCTCTACCAAGTTTGTGTTTTTTTTTTGCCGATCCGTAATCCAAGATGGCCGCCATTGGCTCTGATTGGTTGTCATATTTTCGACTTCTTCTCCAGAACTGCTGCACAGAATTTCACCAAACTTCATAGGAAGTAAGTACTCAAGGTCCTCTACCAAGTTTATGTTTTTTATGCCTATCCGTGATCCAAGATGGCCGCCATTGGTTCTGATTGGTTGACACATTTTCGACTTCTTCTCCAGAAAAGCTGCACAGAATTTCACCAAACTTCATAGGAAGTTGGTACTCAAGGTCCTCTACCAAGTTTATGTTTTTTATGCCTATCCGTGATCCAAGATGGCCGCCATTGGTTCTGATTGGTTGACACATTTTCGACTTCTTCTCCAGAACCGCTGCACAGAATTTCACCAAACTTCATAGGAAGTTGGTACTCAAGGTCTTCTACCAAGTTTGTGTTTTTTATGCCGATCCGTGATCCAAGATGGCCGCCATTGACTCTGATTGGTTGACACATTTTCGACTTCTTCTCCAGAACAGCTGCATAGAATTTCATCAAACTTCATGGAAAGTAAGTACTCAACATCCTCTACCACATTTTTGTTTTTTATGCCGATCCGTGATCCAAGATAACCGCCATTGACTCTGATTGGTTGACACATTTTCGACTTCTTCTCCAGAACAGCTGCATAGAATTTCATCAAACTTCACGGAAAGTAAGTACTCAACATCCTCTACCACATTTTTGTTTTTTATGCCGATTCGTGATCCAAGATGGCCGCCATTGACTCTGATTGGTTGACACATTTTCGACTTCTTCTCCAGAACCACTGCACAGAAATTCATCAAACTGCATAGAAAGTAAGTACTCAAGGTCCTCAACCAAGTTTGGTGTTTTTTATGCCGATCCGTAATCCAAGATGGCCGCCATTGGCTCTGTTTGATTGACACATTTTCATCTTCCTCTCCAGAACCCCTGCACAGAATTTCTTGCTTGCTTCTAAATATGCACTTTGTGCTCAGGTGAGCGATATAGGCCCACTTGGGCCTCTTGTTTTTAACTAACAACTTGATGTGTCCCATAAAGATATTCCAAATTGTTCATTCATAATTAGATATGTAATCCGTCAGAGGTTTTAGCATTCAGTACATGTATTCATATTTCACTGTCATTTCTTCTTAAGCATATATGTAGATATAGTGATATTCAGTCATGCAGTATTTTAAATCAATTGCGAATCGTATTTACCGTAAACATTACTGTCAATATATTGTATATTTGTATCAGACATTAATTTTCTACGACAAGGCCAATGAAAGAAGAAGGGCACATGTTTATCAGTTGTTTTGCATATTTTCAGATTTCGAGCTTTATCACTTTGTAAGCGACAGGAAGTGCATGGTTCTTGCCTATTTTGCCGATTCCTACACGACGATGGGAGAGATTCTTTCATTCTTAGCCCCTACTTCTTCCACGTTAATGTTACCGATATAAAAACTGGCATTCGGAAAGGCAAAAACGTTACCATAGATACAACATTATATGGTAAATTTAAAGTATTTTATTATTTGTCTTATTATTGTATCAGGAATCAAATGCTTGAATCAGTGCTTGAATATTTTTAAGCTTTTGATGTGTCTTAAGTCTCAGAACTTGGTGAGAGAGAGTGTAGTGTGAAGTTGTGGACAAAAGGTCAAAGGTTAAGCTCAATACTGGTAATATCTTATAGGAATTAAGACCCATGAGACTTATACATGTACTTAAAACTTCAAGTAGGAAAGCTTTGTTACTGCTATAAAATGAGCCCACAGCGAGGGCATTTTGTTATACAAACATGCTCTAGTTTATAACATTTGGTTTTTAAGAAGCTTAAATGTCTTATATTAATGCACAATTCTGAGAGTCTTCAAATGGTATAATGTGAGCCTTGGAAGATACAAGAGCATATTGTGATACGGCCCCATACTATCAAGCTGTCAAGACGATATTGTGATACGGCCCCATACTTTCAAGCAGTCAAGAGGGCATTGTGATACGGCCCCAGACTATCAAGCAGACAAGAGAACATTGTGATACGGCCCCATACTTTCAAGCAGTCAAGAGGATATTGTGATACGGCCCATACTTTCAAGCTGTGAAGAGGACATTGTGATACGGCCCCATACTATCAAACAGTCAAGAGGATATTGTAATACGGCCCCATACTATCAAAGAGTCAAGAGGATATTGTGATACGGCCCCAGACTATCAAGCAGACAAGAGAACATTGTGATAAAGCCCCATACTATTAAGCAGTCAAGAGGATATTGTGATACGGCCCCATACTATCAAGCAGTCAAGAGAATATTGTGATACGGCCCTATACTATCAAGCAGTCAAAAGGATATTGTAATACGGCCCCATACTATCAAGCATTCAAGAGGATGTTGTGATACGGCCCCATACTATCAAGCAGAATATGTTTATGTTTAGTGGAAATTTGCTTTCTGAACTAATTCTACAAGAGTAATTGTCTTTTGTAGAAAATCTTACCCTAAAATTTAACGATTGGGGTATAATGCAACATAAGCGTTAGTCTTTTCATTTTTGGAAAATTTACACAAATAAAGCCATTTATTTGGTAGTAATAGGCTATACTGTATAAGGAAACAAAGGCATATTTAGTCACTACGTTCGCGTCGCGTACATGGTGACAGTACTTGGGTCAAAGTACTTGGCTATACTCTGACTAGTGCAACAGACTCATTCAAAGCACTGATGGTACTTTGAGATCTTATACCATCGTCTACAGTTACATAGGACATCGGCTTCTACTTTCTTATCCGGACAAGAAACGGGTCCAAAGTCCGCTTAATCAGAGATTTGTAAGCGGCCTGCATTACCAGTTGCGGATTCAGAGGGAGGGACGAGGGGAGGTTCACCCCCTAAAACGAACAACCTCTCCCCTAACAACACCCCACAAAAAACCCCAATAAAAAAAAAAGAAGAAAAAATAGAAAAAAAAGTATAAATAAATAAAATAAATAATAGTATTATTAATAAATGCAGAGAGAGAGAGAGAGAGAGAGAGAGAGAGATAATCATCTGTGACGCGACGGACTTGTATGAATCCGATAATCGTACATTTCAAATTTCTGCGGGTTATTTATTCTAGATGTATGTATTCAACCCCAACCTTTCTCATTCTTGACTGAAAAGCATTCATGACAGGTTGCAACCCCTTTTACAAAAGTCTCTCGATGCTTCTGAACTGTTGTGTATAGATAATGTAGTTGAGAAAAGGTAAGAGTTGATGGCAGATTTTGCGGCTGAGACAGATTCATTAGAAATCGGGTATAACAAGTTCCCCCTCAATTACAACCAGAACAACAAGTTATGGAAAAAACATGAATAACATCACAAAAGCCTCGATTACACGGCAGCTGCGGTACGGACTGAAGACCAGGAAATTGCTCAGTTCTTGGGCTCCTAAAAGTCAAATTGCAGAAGCTTCCGGGAGCTTTACCCCTGGTGTCCTAAGAAAGGATCCGTTTTAGACCTGTTTGGGGTCTAAACGGTCTGTAGATCCCCCGTCTGACTTCGCCTTTCCAACTCGAAAGCCTGGATTCGCCCCTGGTTACATGCTGAATTGAAATATTACAAACTTCAGTTTAAATTTACATAAAATTCGCCCCTACCTTTACATTATCGGGCGTAATAATGATCTAGAATGTCATTAGGTATCAATTATGGTAAAGTGTAGGGTGATGCCAAGGTCATAAATCTGTCACTCCCAGTACTTACGGTAATGTCAAGGTCATAAATCTGTCACTACCATAACTTACGGTGATGTCAAGGTCATAAATCTGTCACTATCAATAGTTACAGTACTACTTATCAAATAGGCGATTGTAAAGTGTGTTAAAAGACAGTTATATGGAACTTTGTGTAAAACAGTTATTTGGATTTTCAAAAGGAAAGGGGAATTAAGATTAGTTCAAATTGCGCATTTACTGTGAAACGTCCACCGTAATGTTTCTAAGGGGATTTATTCTCAAATTTTTACATTTCGTACAATTGAGCTATTTTTCCTCCATCTGGTCTAATCGTTAGTTTTTCAAGGGGTTAGTGATTCTATATTGTATTGTACCCCACTGAGGGCTTTACTTAAGCCTTTATAAAGATTCCGGCTTACCACATAGGAGAAGATTACTCATCCTGGATATTATCACTCCTGATTTTCAGGGATCCATGAATGCTTACTTTGGTACATTGTTGTGAAAGCCATATAACATAACATAATAACAAAAAGCAATTTACAAACTCATTTTTCTATTAAAGACATATAATAACAACATAATAACAAAAACAACTTACAAATTCATCTTTTCTATTGAAGTTCAACCATCACAAGTTACAGATGTGCGCGTCATTCCAAGAACAAGAAAAATAAAATTATCTTGGAGTAAGGATAAGCCTTGGTATAATACTAAATTCAGAGTAAAATATCGACCAATGGGTACAGTACTTGGAGAATGGAAGGTTTGTACTACTTTTGTTAATAATTCTTCGATATTGTCTACCAGTATAAAAGGAGGCAAAGTCAAACACAGATTCCAATACTGAAATATGTAGAATCAGACAGATATCAGGTGTTGTAGCATCAGATAGATATCAGGTGTTATAGATAAGACATATATTAGGTATTGTAGCATCAGACAAATCAGGTGTTGTAGCATTAGACTGATATCAAGTGCTGTATCATCAGACATATATCAGGTGTTGTAGCATCAGACATATCAGGTGTTGTAGCAGTAGACAGATATTAGGTGTTGTACCATTAGACAGATATCAGGTGTTGTAGCATCAGATATAACAGGTGTTGTAGCATCAGATAGATATCAGGTGTTGTAGCGTCAGATAGATTTCAGGTGTTGTAGCATTAGACAGATATTAGGTGTTGTACCATTAGACAGATATCAGGTGTTGTAGCATCAGATATAACAGGTGTTGTAGCATCAGATAGATATCAGGTGTTGTAGCGTCAGATAGATATCAGGTGTTGTAGCATTAGACAGATTTTAGATGCTGTAGCATCAGACATTAGGTATTGTAGCATCGGACAGATATCAGGTGTTGTAGCACCAGACAGATATCAGGTTATATGGCACCAAACAGATATTAGGTATTATAATATCAGTAAGATATCAGATGTTGTAGCATCAGACAGATATCGGGTGTTGTAGCAGAGGTACTGTAATTTAGTGGGATACATGTGGGTGCATATTTAAAGCATTTCTTAGAGATTGGGATAGATTTTCCGTGAGGGAGTTTTTATGCTGAGCCCATGTATGCTAGGCCCATTTTACGGGTGAAAGACTATGATACAAAACCAAACCGTCACCATATAAGTACAACAATCATGGTGTAACGTAAAATAAAAATCAAACAAAAACAAACACTACCATCATTCCATATCTTAAGATGTATAAGGATGAAAGGCAGTTTCAGGTGATACTCTGCCTACATTTCGAAAAAGTAATTTCCACACATTTTGTCGATTCTACGAAATTTTTATTATGCTTTCTTGTTTTCTTGTCTGAAGTTTTCTCCACGGACAAAAATAAATAGCTGTCGTGTAAAATATAATGAAACATCATCCAATGCATTGTTTTGAAGGAAATTACTTATCTAGACTTTTAATAGAGGTCCGAATATTCTAGTTTAGCTGCTGTATAATTTCATTCCTGACGGAAGACTATGATTACTTGTGTATGTTGCTAAATTTTACTCAAAAATTACTAAAATTTGAAAGTTAACGAAAGACACTTCTAAGCTAATGAATCCTGTAGCTACATGTTGTGAATGGATTGTCTATCTGACTTCTTCATATGGTAAATGTTAAGGCTGGATGGTCTGTCATTGACCCCGTGACCCAATGCATATTATACACATTTGGAGCAAGGAGTCATTGCTTCTGCGACCTGTTCCCATGTAGTCACATTATTATGACTGCCTGTCTGGTATCCGTATGTAGTGACATTTTATGACTGGGTCTGGCATTCCCGTGTAGTCTCAAATTATGACAGGATTGCCTGTCTCATATCCCAGTGTAGTTATATATAATAGCTGGATTGCCTGTCTGGTAACCCAGTGTAGTCACATATCATGGCCTGACTGCCTGTCTGACTTCCCAGTGTAGTCACATATCATGGCTGGATTGCCTGTCTGGTAATCCAGTGTTGTCACATATCATGGCCTGAGTGCCTGTCTGGCTTCCCAGTGTAGTCACATATCATGGCTGGATTGCCTATCTGATATCCCAGCGTAGTCACATATAATGACCTGATTGCCTGTCTGGCTTCCCAGTATAGTCACATATCATAGCTGGATTGCCTGCCTGGCTTCCCAGTGTAGTCACATATCATGGCTGGATTGCCTGCCTGGCTTCTCAGTGTATTCACATATAATGGCTGTGTTGCCTGTCGGATATTCCAGTGTAGTCACATATCATGGCTGGATTGCCTGTCTGGTTTCCCAGTGTAGTCACATATCATGACTGGATTGCCTGTCTTGCTTCCCAGTGTAGTCACATATCATGGCCGGATTGCCTGCCTGGCTTCCCAGTGTAGGCACATATCATGGCTGGATTGCCTGTTCGGCTTCCCAGTTTAGTCATATATCATGGCTGGATTGACTGTCTGGCTTCCAATTGTAGTCACATATCATGGTTGGATTGCCTGCCTGGCTTCCTAGTGTAGTCACATATCATGGTTGGATTGCCTGCCTGGCTTCCCAATGTAGTTACATATCATGACTGGATTGCCTGTCTGCCTCCACAGTGTAGTCACATATCATGGCTGGATTGCCTTCCTGGCTTCCCAGTGTAGTCACATATCATGGTTGGATTGCCTGCCTGGCTTCCCAATATAGTTACATATCATGACTGGATTGCCTGTCTGCCTCCACAGTGTAGTCACATATCATGGCTGGATTGCCTTCCTGGCTTCCCAGTGTAGTCACATATCATGGCTGGATTGCCTTTCTGGCTTTCCAGTGTAGTCACATATAATGGCTGTATTGCCTGTCTGATATTCCAGTGTAGTCACATATCATGACTGGATTGCCTGCCTGGCTTCCCAGTGTAGTCACATATCATGGCTGGATTGCCTGTCTGGCTTTCCAGTGTAGTCACATGTAATGGCTGTGTTGCCTGTCTGATATTCCAGTGTAGTCACATATCATGACTGGATTGCCTGTCTGGCTTCCTAGTGTAGTCACATATGACTGAATTGCCTGCCTGGCTTCCCAGTGTAGTCACATATCATGACTGGATTGCCTGCCTGGCTTCCCATTTTAGTCACATATCATGGCTGGATTGCCTGCCTGGCTTCCCAGTGTAGTCATATATCATGGCTGGATTGACTGTCTGGCTTCCTAGTGTAGTCACATATCATGGTTGGATTGCCTGCCTGGCTTCCTAGTGTAGTCAAATATCATGGTTGGAT
Source organism: Pteria penguin (assembly GCA_035048485.1). Lineage (NCBI taxonomy): Eukaryota > Metazoa > Mollusca > Bivalvia > Pterioida > Pteriidae > Pteria > Pteria penguin. Next base: position 88,728,000 of record CM068580.1, read on the forward strand.
TGCCTGCCTGGCTTCCCAGTGTAGTCACATATCATGGTTGGATTGCCTGTCTGCCTCCACAGTGTAGTCACCTATCATGGCTGGATTGCCTTCCTGGCTTTCCAGTGTAGTCACATATAATGGCTGTATTGCCTGTCTGATATTCCAGTGTAGTCACATATCATGACTGGATTGCCTGCCTGGCTTCCCAGTGTAGTCACATATCATGGCTGGATTGCCTGTCTGGCTTTCCTGTGTAGTCATATGTAATGGCTGTGTTGCCTGTCTGATATTCCAGTGTAGTCACATATCATGGCTGGATTGCCTGTCTGGCTTCCCAGTGTAGTCACATATCATGACTGAATTGCCTGCCTGGCTTCCCAGTGTAGTCACATATCATGACTGGATTGCCTGCCTGGCTTCCCAGTGTAGTCACATATCATGGCTGGATTGCCTGCCTGGCTTCCCAGTGTAGTCATATATCATGGCTGGATTGACTGTCTGGCTTCCTAGTGTAGTCACATATCATGGTTGGATTGCCTGCCTGGCTTCCCAGTGTAGTCACATATTATGGCTGGATCGCCTGTCTGGCTTCCCTGTGTAGTCACATATCATGGCTGGATTGCCTGTGTGCCTCCTCAGTGTAGTCACATACCATGGCTGGATTGTCTGCCTGGCTTCCCAGTGTAGTCACATATTATAGATGGATTGCCTGTCTGGCTTCCCACTGTATTTACATATAATGGCTGGATTGCCTGCCTGGCTTCCCAGTGTAGTCACATATCATGGTTGGATAGCCTGCCTGGCCTCCCAGTGTAGTCACATATCATGGCCGGATTGCCTGCCTGGCCTCCCAGTGTAATCACATATCATTGCCGGATTGCCTGCCTGGCCTCCCAGTGTAATCACATATCATGGTTGGATTGCCTGTCTGGCTTCCCAGTGTAGTCACATATCATGGCTAGATTGTCTGCCTGGCTTCCCAGTGTAGTCACATATTATAGATGGATTGCCTGTCTGGCTTCCCACTGTATTTATATATAATTGCTGGATTGCCTGCCTGGCTTTCCAGTGTAGTCACATATCATGGTTGGATTGCCTGCCTGGCCTCCCAGTGCAGTCACATATCATGGTTGGATTGCCTGCCTGGCCTCCCAGTGTAATCACATATCATGGTTGGATTGCCTGCCTGGCTTCCCAGTGTAGTCACATATCATGGCTGGATTGCCTGTCTGGCTTCCCAGTGTAGTCACATATCATGGCTGGATTGCCTGCCTGGCTTCCCAGTGTAGTCACATATCATGGTTGGATTGCCTGCCTGGCTTCCCAGTGTAGTCACATATCATGGTTGGATTGCCTGCCTGGCTTCCCAGTGAAGTCACATATCATGGTTGGATTGCCTGCCTGGCTCTCCAGTGTAGTCATATATCATGGTTGGATTGCCTGCCTGGCTTTCCAGTATAGTCACATATTATGGCTGAATTGCCTGTCTGGCCTCCCAGTGTAGTCACATATCATGGCTGGATTGCCTGCCTGGCTTCCCAGTGTAGTCACATATTATAGCTGGATTGCGGCGGCCTGGCTTCCCAGTTTAGTCACATATTATGACTGGATGGTGCAACTGGGCACTGGTATCCTCATGCAGTTACATATCACGGCTGTCTAGCATTCTGCTGGCGTCTGTCTGTTCATCTCCTTTGTAGTATTTGTAATTCAGATTTCTTTTTCAGGAGACTTATTACCTGCAAAAAGAGATTATTTGGACAATGGTAATAATTGCTGTATAACCTATATAACCACACTCGTACTAAATTATAATAACAAAGAGTTGAATATATATATATGTATATATATGTGTGTGTGTATGTATGTATGGATGGATGGATGGACGGATGGATGGATGTATGTATGTATGTATACAAATTGATCTGGGTGAACACTTGCCTCTTAATGCACTACTGTTATGCTTTCTCACATATGTCTAAGGCTTGTGCCAATGAAGCATGATAATTAATGCAAAATATTGTTCTGCTAAAAAGAAAGTAAATGTATGTGTAATGATATACACTGCAAGTGTGTTTGGAGTATAATAACAAAGCCCGGTCTGGCTTTACACCCAAAGATTCGGCTGTATATGAATTAAATGAATTATGATACGTTTACAAAAACAACTTATAACCGCGAAGAAATATGGATCGCGTTTTATGATGTCAGTAAGCTTAAATTGACCGTGTTGGCATAAGGGCTTACTTTTTAAATTGAGACGGATGGGTTTATCTGGGAATCGATTGAAATGATTCCAGAGTTACCTCGGTCAATGCTTCCAAAGAGTTGAGATCTATGGATCCTCATTGGAATACAGTGAAGTTTTGGCTGGGGTACCTCAAGGTTCCATCCTTTGTCCGATTATGTTTTTGATAAACATAAATGATATTATCAATGGCATACAGTTTAATATAAGATTATTTGCTGACGACACCCTTCTGTACTTAATTGTTGATAATCATTTGTCTGACCTAATGAATTCCGAACTTCATAAAATTCCTTTGTGAGCTGGACTATTTCAACCCCCCCCCCCCCCCCCAAGTAAATTTTAAAAATTGACACACAGTTATCCTAATTTCTTCGTTGACTTCGTCACTGTACATACGACAACACTCTAGACGTATGTCAATATTATTAGCGACATTTACTGTATTTATTTATAAATTTCTCATTGCACAGTAGAAGATACTGTCCCGCGTCTTCTTTAGATCCGCACAGACATGCATCTACATTTGATATATGGTTTGCATCTTAGAGGTCAGCATTAAGGGAGCTACAATTTAGACGAAGCCGAGTGTGCAATTTGTATCTTCCTTTTGTCGACGTTAAGGACTTTCCATAGTGTTTTAATCCAACTTTAAACAACTTGCAAGACCGGAGTCTACTTTTACCCACATGGTTTTGCAAATTGTTTCAATGTGATTTTATGCGTTATGTATGTAAAAATTCAATGACAGCTCAGCCTGCATGGACACTGAAGGATGCATTTGCACTACGATGAGTAAACATACAAGCAAGTCTGGACTATGTGGGGTTTATAGAAAATTATGAGGTAATTCAGCCAATTCAAGTTTTTGCCTGTACATGTTATCTCTGAGTTTTGCTTTGTCGCGTTCATATTCTATAAAACAAGACTGATATTTTGATATATAATATGGCACCAGTCTTCATTTTTATCGAAATCAGACAGACTTGTAAACAGTTGCAAGCAAGCAGTATATAGGAAGGCCTTAAATATTTTGGATGATGTTTTAATGTTAAATAATTAAAACATATTATTTGATGTATTTTGAAATTTAATTTCGTGTTACCGTGAATTCCTTGTCCCTCCTGACATGGGTTTTTACTTGCTATAAAAGGGGTAGTTTCCTTCTCGAATCAAAAATATCTATTCCAAATACGTAAAATGCGAATATTCGGCTATACTTTACTGCAAATGTAGTGTTATTCTTCTTCTGTAACGAAATGTATCGTTAAGTCAAGGTGAATGCCTCAGAGGGCAGTATTTACATTTAAAAGTTAAAACCCTTGCTCCTTTCCCTGTGATGTAATTGGCTGGTGGCATGCTGCCCAATGGTGTCCGATAGTCCTCCAAGGAACAGGTTGATGTCATTGCTGATGGTAGTTTGTTCCAATTTCTGACAGTACGTGGGAAAAGGGAGAATCAATACACATCCCCTTTTGTTGATGGATATACGGAAGGTATACTGACCCCTTGTCCTGATGTCTGATTGGACGAGGTATTGCTCTGCTGGAATGCCCACTAGGTTGTGATGGATTAACTCTTCGTATCTGTACTGGTTCCAGTCTCAGTGAGTTGATCATGTTGGAAATGCTGCTTGGTTTCCAGTTCCAATTATAACTCCTCTTTTTTCTTTCTTTAGTGAATCGTGCTGCTCTAGCGTTGGACGTACATTGGCTTCGGTAAGCACTAGCGCATGCTGATGTTCTACACTATTGGAGATTTCGCTCGAGGAACCCTAGAGTCTTGCTAGCTTTTGTCGTCATGACATCGATATGTTTATTCACTTCAAGTTATTGTTGACCGTAACGCCCAGGTACTTGCTTGAGTTGACTACTTCTAGTTTATGATTGTATAGCATGTAGTATGCATTGATAGTCTTTCGCTTTGGGGTCACAAAACATTTCTCTAAACAGAAGAAATTTGCCATTATCTTCCCACTTCTCAAGTTCTGCAAGGCCATGTTGCATACTGTTGCTATCCTCTGGGCTATTGATTGGACGGTACAGTACGTAATCATCTGCAAGCAACATGGCTTCTGACTTGGTAACATCTGGGAGGTCGTTACTTAATGTGATGAAGAGCAGCGGGCCAAATACTGTTCGATGAGGTATGACCATCTAACAGGACTTTTTTGTGGTTCAGGATGTCCCTAATTCATAGCAGGGTGTTCTCTCTTATGCTGCAGTACTGCAGCGTATATAGCAGTCTATTATGTGGCACCTTGTCAAATGTTTTCCAGAAGTCTAGCAGAACTATGTCGACCTAGTCTCCGTGGTCCAAGGTGAGGACAATACTGTCTATGGTGGTGGCTAGCTGAGTGAAGATAGAATGCTGGTTGCAGTGGTCCATAACCTACATGTAACTGAATTCTATGCTCTAGCAGTTTGCACGAGATGGAGGTCAGGGATACTGGTCGGTAGTTGGAGGCCTGATGTTTATCCCCTTTTTGTATACTGAGACAATGGTGTAGTGCCCGAGATTTGGAAACTTTTGGTCCGTGCTGAGGCAATCAGGTCTGCATACTGATGTAGAAATGTGGCTGGGGTTCCATCAGGTCCCGTCAGGTCCCGTCGCTCTATGGGAGTCGATGTTCCTGTGGACTGGTGGACTCGTACGTGGCTGACATTGAAGTATCGCTGTCAATAGCTTTGGATTCTGTGTCACTGGAGGAGAGTCCGTCTGTATTTCGTGGAGAAACCTTGTCTTAATTGCCACGTACGCATAGTGAAAAACTTTTGTCTTACCTGACACGTACGTATAGTGGAGAAACGTTTGTCTCAAATGCCGTGTACACATACTGGAGAAACGTTTGTTTTAACTGCCACGTTCTCATAGTAGAGAAACGTTCGTCTTAACCGCTACGTACGCATAGCGGAGAAACGTTTGGTTTGTCTTAACTGCCATGTACGCATAGTGGAGAAACGTTTGTCTTTACTGCCACCTACGCATAATGGAGAAACGTTGTCCTAGCCGCCATTTACGCATAGTGGAGAAACGTTTGTCCTAACCGCCATGTACGCATAGTGAGGAAACTTTGTCTTAACCGCCATGTGCGCATAGTTAAGACACTTTGTTTACCCACCACGTATAGAGGAGAAACGTTGTCTTAACTGCCACGGAGAAACGTTGTCTTAACTGCCACGTACGCATATTGGAGAAGCTTTGTCTTAAACGCCATGTAAGGATAGTGGAGAAAATTTCACTAACTGTCACGTACGCATAGTGGAGAAACGTTGTCTTAACTGCCACGTCCACATAGCGGAGAAACGTTTGGTTTGTCTTAATTGCACATGTATTCATAGTGAAGACACCTGGTCTTAACTGCCACGTACGCATAGTGAAGAGACTTGGTCTTAACCGCCATGTACGCATAGTGGAGAAACTTGGTCTAAATCTCCACGTACGCATTGTGAAGAAACGTTTGTCGAACCACCACGCATGCATCATGCAAAGACACAAAAATACATCACAAAAAGTTATTTGAAAGGGCTTCATTGATTGAGTACGCATTTGAAATATGAAGTCTCTATCCCTCACGGTTCAAAAGTCATGGTCAAGGTTAAAGTTGACAGACAAACAAACAGACAGATCCAAGGGCATGAAAGCGATTGTAATGCAGTTGTAGTACTGACTTAATCAAAAATAATAAGTGACATCAGCAGAAACCAACCGTGCTCTGTCCGTCTGAAATCGAGCTAAGGTCTTAGCTCCGGCGTTCTCGCTGTTAGCCACAGTGGCCAAGGTGATGGACCTAATCTCACCTGCAAAGGTTTAGACAATACCCATATTAGGTCCCCATCGCCCTATTAGTCAAGAGTGCAACGCTCAAGGAAAAAGTTGCAGAGGGGCCACATTGAAAACTTACGGTTTCAGAATCATACTTTCGATGTCCAGATGTCCAAAGCGTTGAACTATTTTTATCCTGATAAGATGAATTATTGGAACCTTTGAACTCACCCCTTAGTTTGTATGTTAAATCACCGTAGAAATAGGATTAAGACATAAAGCATTACAATAGAAAATTCAAAGTAGTCACGTCTGTCATAAATGCTAATATGTACGTCGTTGTCAATAATTTTAATTTAAATGTCTGTTTCCTAATTAGATACATTGGTTTTGTTCTACTGAAGTTCAGTTGGGTAAATATCACCGAGATACCTTTCATATTCAGTATTATTAATAATCAATATATCATCCAGATGTCTAGATGTTTCGATTTGTAATTAAATATGTCAAGAAAGTCGAAATGTTTTGATGTTTGAAGTCGAAGCACGAAATCTCTCCCATACCATTTTAAAACAGGTCTGCTATAAGGGGAGTGCATTTAGTGCTCATTGGCATCTCAATTATTTGTTGATAAACCTTTTCGTTAAATTGCTCATAGATATTGTCCATCAGAATGATGATGGCATTACATAACTCGGTGCAAGTCCAATAATTAGCCTTTGTTGGAGAAAAATCCAAGGACGGAGATATGTCTGTGACTGTGTTGTAACACTGACGTATGAGTAACAATATGTAGAGGTAAACAAGGTAGAAAACTCAAATTTAGAGACATGAGTAGCTTGGAAATCTCGTGTATGGAGTTTATGATTTCACTCAAATTTCTTATAGACCAGAAGTGACCGCAACAGTTAGAGTCCTTAACAATATGATCTTTATTTGCAGTTCAAGTGGAAATTATGTGTTTCCAAAGAAAAGTGTAAGAACTTATACCGTTCCTAGATTTTAGTGTTACTTTCAAAGTCTAGTTCGCATGTATATAATTATTTAAATCATATTTCATTTTCATATTATAACCTTGATTATAAGTGGGCACATGACCCATCTTAATGATAATGTACTGTAAACACATACCTATTCTTCTATTCTTACATTTCATGACTAACAATAGATATGACACACATGGATTTTGTCATTTTGAAGAATATAAGAAATAATTCATGGGAGATGTTAATGTCTACACGAGGCACAAAGATAATTGTCTGGACAACAGCGAATACATTAAATAATTCCTGATCTGGCAAACACTCCAACAAGGTCGGCAAGTCTCATTATGTTAAGTGCGATAGTTCTCGAGAAAAGTCGATTGTGAGCACTGCTGATTTGATACAGGAATGAGTCGAACAGTGTGTGAGATATAATTTAACTAGAGACGTATATGTCTCAGCTAGGATATAAATAATGAACATGACCCTTTAAAACAAAATTTGTGAGATTCACACAAAATTCAAAAGCAATGCTCTGTACTTTTCAAGACACTCTAATAGATGTAAATGTGTTTCATTGATTTGACTCGCGTCAGTTTGTCGGTTTGTTACTATGTGTTCTGAATCATCCACACCTAGTCATTTGCATCTCGTGTCAGTTTGTCGATTAGTTACAATATGTTCTGAATCATCCACACCTAGTCATTTGCAACTCGTGTCAATTTGTCGATTTGTTACAATATGTTCTGAATCATCCACACCTAGTCATTTGCATCTCGTGTCAGTTTGTCGATCTGTTACTATGTGTTCTGAATCATCCACACAAAGTCATTTGCATCTCGTTTCAGTTTGTCGATTTGTTACTAAGTGTTCTGAATCATCCACACCTAGTCATTTGCAACTCGTGTCAGTTTGTCGATTTGTTACTATGTGCTCTGAATCATCCACATCTAGTCATTTGCATCTCGTGTCAGTTTGTCGGTTTGTTACTATGTGTTCTGAATCATCCACACCTAGTCATTTGCATCTCGTGTCAGTTTGTCGATTTGTTACTAAGTGTTCTGAATCATCCACACCTAGTCATTTGCATCTCGTGTCAGTTTGTCGATTTGTTACTATGTGTTCTGAATCATCCACACCTAGTCATTTGCATCAGCAGCAGCAGCAGTAGCAGTAGTGGTAGTAGTATTAGTATTTGTAATAGTAGTGTTAGTAGTAGTAGTAGTAGTAGTAGTAGTAGTAGTAGTAGTTGTTGTTGTTGTTGTTGTTGCAGTTGTTGTTTTTGTTATTTTTGTTATTTTTGTTTTTGTTGTTTTATTAACTGTGGTATTGGTGGAAGTGGTGGTGGTGGTGATGGTTTATTTCCTGCAAAATAAGATTTATATTTGCACAGTTTTAATCACTGCTGAGTTAGCATACAAGAGATTTATTACTGTAGGGTACATTGTATTTTATTGTCATTCTTCCATACATAAAGACTCGTATGACGAACTGAAGCATAATTCAGATCTTTTAGATTACAAATAATATGGTAGTGTATTATCACATAAATTAATAATATCATTTTATGTAACATCTACAGATTATAATCTGATCAGAATTTTTAATGTGCATATTTAGATGTAGGTGACAATTACTTTGACTTATACCTTTGCCCTCGCTGCAAGACGTGGCCCTATTAAGATGTACATGTAGGTGACAATCACCTTGACTAATACCTTTGCCCTCGCCGCAAGACGTGGCCCTATTTTGATGATAGGGCCAAGTCTTGCGGTCACGTTTGTCCCAAATAGGATACCAAGGTGAACTAAATAACTGCATGTATATACTATATTACGTTTTCAGGAACGGTTTAAACCTGCGAAATACGCCCTGACTATTAAACACCTTCATCCTAACACACTGTATATGTTTCAAGTTTCGTCAATCCCGCTAATCCAGAAAAGAGAGAAAGGATTCTGGTCAAACTATGTTGAAGTAACCGGACAAACTCTTCAAGATGGTCAGTACACAATCTATTGTTTTGTTGTTTACTTACGTTTTTTATGTTTCCCGAAAATTTTCGAAGAAGGACAAAGTCGCTGTCGTGTGTGCGCCTCTGTTCGCATGTCTGCCTGCCAGTCTGTTTGTTCTAAATCATATTTCCTTAATCGTTCATCAGAATTTGATCTTACTTCATACACGTGTCACTCGAAATATGGGCTTTCGGACAGAGGTCACTCGGATTATTTCTGAAATGACAAAGGTTACTCATAAAATATAACTTAAAATACCAGAAAAGGGCTTATATTGTAGTGAATTATCAAGAGATAATGATCAGACTTCACACAAATTGTCGCACTGGATACGGGTTTTGAACAAAGATCCCTTTTTAAGGTCATTGTTACTCAGGAAATACGACTTATAATAAAGAATTTTCAACAGGCAGTGATCTTTTTTATGCGAATGGTAGTTGTCACTCGAGATACAAGGCTTTCAGACAAAGGTGAATTAGATCATTTCTGGAAGATCAAGGTCACTCAGAATCCAGACCTTTTGATAAAATTTCGTTATCATTATGTATAGGCGTTGTTTCACCAGAGTATTTTCAGTCTTTATTTTAAGGATGCAACACAGACACCTAGGGGATGCATGTTGTTGTTGTTGTTATTATTATTATTATTTGTTTATTTTTCTGTAATTTTTTTTATCTTATTATTATTTTTTTTTTATGTTTGTTTTGATTAATTTTTTGTTTGTTTTACTTTGTATTTTTTTTCTTGGTGGTCTTTTTTAAAACTTTTTTTTCTGGTTTTATTTTTAATTGATTGTATTTATATATCTATAAAGCCAATAGATGCAACATTTTAAAAGGTTTTATGTTTTATTTTATTTTTCAACCGCGAAGTACCTGATGGAGTTCCATTGATCCGTCCATGTTTTTACTCTTGCAATGATACAGGCTGTAGCACAATACGACTTTACTGGCAGGTAAGTAAGAACATTAACATATCGAAACAATCGGAACAATTTGACCTTTTGCTGGCAAATAATTATATTATTTGCTCGCAAAAGGTCGAGGTTTTCGATTGCTTATCAAAAGTTATTTGAACTTAACGACAATAGCTATTGGATGCTCTACACCGGAAATCACATAATCTTCCTTGCAAGATTTATTACACCCCCGCAAACGAATTTTGGGAAAGGGAGTATATAGGAATCACCATGTCCGTCAGTCTGTTTGTCCGTCTGTCCGGCTAAGAAATTTAACAAAACAAGTTTCTCAAAATGTAAAAGTGGGACATCCATTACACTTATACCAATGATGTATCTTGGAATGAATTATTGCATATTTCAACTTTGTTGCCGCGGGGGTATTTGCATTTGTCTCGTGAAGACAGCTCAAGTTTTACTAGGGTTTTAGATTTTTAAGACGAACTTACTGCTATTATAACTTTAGATCCTTGTATCTTAAGGAGTTTATTTAGTTCATCTGAGCAAAAGAGATCACACGTCCGTCTGTCCATCTGTCGTCGTTGATTAATCCCATAACTGACTTCCCTGCAACGGCTGGGGAAATTGCAACGAACCTTGGCAACAAGCCAAGTACTCAACATTGATAGTTTCAAGTTGGGATAGGCCAACGTAGGTAAAACAGGGTACATTCTTTTGAGCAACTTCTTCAGCTGGGTGTTAGAATGAAAAAACGGTTATCTATACTGGTCTTTTGATGATAAATGATCAACTTACGTACATATTTAAAAGAATATTTACAAATATATTTTAAGACGTCACGGGATATTTGGGAATAATTAGAAAGAAAATTTTATTGGTGATAATTAGTATTTATTAACTTCATTTACTGTTTTTAGAACAAGTACCAAATGGTAAAGTTTAAAAGTTCAAAGTTCATAAATGCTAATTATGTTGCCTTTGTGCTTATATCGCCTTAAGCGTTTATATTGTCTTGTGTGCTTATATTGCCTTAGAATTTGATGGTTTTGGTGTTGAATTTGACAAACATTTTAGTAATAAAGCAGTTAAGAAGAGAGAGAGAGATGGGGGCGGGGGGGGGGGGGGGGTTCAGTTAACGACCCTGATATCTCAACGGCAAATGATATGTCAAATTCTTTATTTCTTTATAGCAAATCGAAAAAGTGAAACAAAATGGTGAATTGCAATTGCATAGGATATCTGTAAACGGCGGGATACTAGAGATTCCTGGGAATAAAACCTCCGCGGTCATTCGAGTCCAGGGTAGCACTGAGACTGAAGTCAAGATAACGTCACGTACTCATGTAGGATACTCCCGTATCCCAGAAGCTCTGCTCCTAGTTCCTGCTGCAGTGCAACGTTAGTATGACGATTTTCTGCTCTACATTTTTTTACAACATACATATATCAAATGTTATATCATGCAGCTCATTTCCTGTAATAACATTCTCTTGCTACTTCCAAAACTTTTACATTTTATAATATTGTACTTGTGTGAGAACAAAATCATCAAAACTTTACTATTTATGAATTTGTTGATACATTCATCGTATGTGTACAATACTGAAATCTTTATGTGCTGTCTGTATGCTTTGAGCTTTCATGTTTGGCGTGACTTGTCAACCAGGAGATGCCTCTCATCCCTGGAAGTTTGTTTCATCTTCGATAGGAGACGCTTTCACCTCCTGGGCACCTGGTCGTATCTTTGATTTTGTGGTATCCAGTAGTATTCACCGTGGCACGATGTTATGGATGCCACATCGACAAAGCACTACTTACTTTCGTATTTTACAATATTGTGACATTAATTCTTTTTGTAGAGTGGAACTTGTGAAGAGAGGTTCCCCGAGATGGGTTTGACTAAAACCTAATCACACCCCTTTTCTGATGTCATGTACTTCTAAACAGTATTAGTCAATATTCATCTTTTGTGTCGCATGCAAACTGTGTGTATCTCCTGTATACTTTGTGTGTCGTCTGTGTACTTTGTGCGTCATCTGTATACTTCGGACACTCATGGCAGATGTAGCTACCCAAACAGGAGACGCTTAATTCCCCCGGACAAATGCCCCACCTCTAACTAGCAGGGATTCATAAACGTCAATCGTGGTATGTTGTTGTGGATGCCATCGAGGTATATCACCACTTACTTTCATCTTTCTGAATCTTTATCTGTTAACAATAAACGTTTTTATTACATTTTTGTTCTTATACTTCTTGTACGTGTATTATAAAATACGGAAGTTATGCAGTGTTAAGATACACTCAAAGCAACATAACATGTTGAGCATTCATGAACCCCAGGAAACTAAGAGGTAAGAGCAGGTGGACGAGAGGAGTAAGCGTCACCTGTCAGTGGTGAGAGCAGGTGGGCGGGGGAGTAAGCGTCTCCTGTCAGTGGTGAGAGCAGGTGGACGAGAGGGGTAAGCGTCTCCTGTCAGTGGTGAGAGCAGGTGGACGGGGGAGTAAGCGTCTCCTGTCAGTGGTGAGAGCAGGTGGACGGGGGAGTAAGCGTCACCTGTCAGTGGTGAGAGCAGGTGGACAGGGGAGTAAGCGTCTCCTGTCAGTGGTGAGAGCAGGTGGACGAGAGGAGTAAGCGTCTCCTGTCAGTGGTGAGAGCAGGTGGACGGGAGGAGTAAGCGTTTCCTGTCTGGTAAGATCAGGTGGACGGGGGAGTAAGCGTCTCCTGTCAGTGGTGAGAGCAGGTGGACGGGGGAGTAAACGTCTCCTGTCAGTGTTGAGAGCAGGTGGACGAGAGGAGTAAGCGTCTCCTGTCAGTGGTGAGAGCAGGTGGACGGGGGAGTAAGCGTCTCCTGTCAGTGGTGAGAGCAGGTGGGCGGGGGAGTAAGCGTCTCCTGTCAGTGGTGAGAGCAGGTGGACGAGAGGGGTAAGCGTCTCCTGTCAGTGGTGAGAGCAGGTGGACGGGGGAGTAAGCGTCTCCTGTCAGTGGTGAGAGCAGGTGGACGGGGGAGTAAGCGTCACCTGTCAGTGGTGAGAGCAGGTGGACAGGGGAGTAAGCGTCTCCTGTCAGTGGTGAGAGCAGGTGGACGAGAGGGGTAAGCGTCTCCTGTCAGTGGTGAGAGCAGGAGGACGGGAGGAGTAAGCGTCTCCTGTCAGTGGTGAGAGCAGAGGACGGGAGGAGTAAGGGTCTCCTGTCAGTGGTGAGAGCAGGTGGACGAGAGGGGTAAGCGTCTCCTGTCAGTAGTGAGAGCAGGTGAACGGGGGAGTAAGCGTCTCCTGTCAGTGGTGAGAGCAGGTGGACGGGGGAGTAAGCGTCTCCTGTCAGTGGTGAGAGCAGAAGGACGGGAGGAGTAAGCGTCACCTGTCAGTGGTGAGAGCAGGTGGACGGGGGAGTAAGGGTCTCCTGTCAGTGCTGAGAGCAGGTGGACGAGAGGGGTAAGCGTCTCCTGTCAGTGGTGAGAGCAGGAGGACGGGAGGAGTAAGCGTCTCCTGTCAGTGGTGAGAGCAGGAGGACGAGAGGATTAAGCGTCTCCTGTCAGTGGTGAGAGCAGGTGGACGAGAAGAGTAAGCGTCTCCTGTCAGTAGTGAGAGCAGGTGAACGGGGGAGTAAGCGTCTCCTGTCAGTGGTGAGAGCAGGTGGACGGGGGAGTAAGCGTCTCCTGTCAGTGGTGAGAGCAGAAGGACGGGAGGAGTAAGCGTCACCTGTCAGTGGTGAGAGCAGGTGGACGGGGGAGTAAGCGTCTCCTGTCAGTGGTGAGAACAGGAGGACGAGAGGAGTAAGCGTCTCCTCCTGTCAGTGGTGAGAGTAGGAGGACGGGAGGAGTAAGCGTCTCCTGTATGACGTTCCACACCCGCCATGAATGCGGAATAAAACATACTGTATACAGAGCTGAAAGTGAATAAACACTTTATAGAGTGTACTATGTCCCGACACCATCATACCAGAAGTATGATAACACTTTATAGACTGAACTATGTCCCCACAACATCAGACCAGAGGTATGATAACACTTTATAGAGTGTACTATGTCCCGACAACATCAGACCAGAAGTATGATAACACTTTAAAGAGTGTACTATGTCCCGACAACATCAGACCAGAAGTATGATAACACTTTATAGAGTGTACTATGTCCCGACAACATCAGACCAGAAGTATGATAACACTTTATGGAGTGTACTGTGTCCCCACAACATCAGACCAGAAGTATGATAACACTTTATAGAGTGTACTATGTCCCGACAACATCATACCAGAAGTATCATAACACTTTATGGAGTGTACTGTGTCCCCACAACATCAGACCAGAAGTATGATAACTCTTTATAGAGTGTACTTTGTCCCGACAACATCAGACCAGAAGTATGATAACACTTTATAGAGTGTACTTTGTCCCCACAACATCATACCAGAGGTATGATAACACTTTATAGAGTGTACTATGTCCCGACAACATCAGACCAGAGGTATGATAACACTTTATAGAGTGTACTATGTCCAGACATCAGACCAGAAGTATGATAACACTTTATAGAGTGTACTATGTCCCGACAACATCAGACCAGAAGTATGATAACACTTTATAGAGTGTACTATGTCCCGACAACATCAGACCAGAGGTATGATAACACTTTATAGAGTGTACTATGTCCCGACAACATCAGACCAGAAGTATGATAACACTTTATAGAGTGTACTATGTCCCGACAACATCAGACCAGAAGTATGATAACTCTTTATAGAGTGTACTATGTCCCGACAACATCATACCAGAAGTATGATAACACTTTATAGAGTGCACTCTGTCCCCACAACATCAGACCAGAAGTATGATAACTCTTTATAGAGTGTACTATGTCCCGACAACATCAGACCAGAAGTATGATAACACTTTATAGAGTGTACTATGTCCCGACAACATCAGACCAGAGGTATGATAACACTTTATGGAGTGTACTGTGTCCCCACAACAGGTATGATAACACTTTATTGTGTGCTTAGCCACACAACATCAGACTAAACTCAAGTTTAAACTTTGGTGGGTATATGTAAAACTGGGCATAGGTAATTAAAGTCTTTATTCTATTTGAAATGCTATTGATAGGCATAAACGTAGACATTAAAATCAAATCATTCTTGGTTTTGGCAATATTTTACATTTCGCTACCTGATGATTACCATTCTAATTTGACATGCTTGAAGGACCCCCTGCGCCAGGAAACTTTATTGTAGAGATATATAACTCATCGTCCGTATTCTTCACCTGGGACAAATTGGTTGATGATGTGCGCGGTGGCAATATCTCATATGTCATCGTTTGGTGTCAGAATGCAGGAAGTGTAAAATCCAATGAATGCTGGGTAAGTCCACGTGAGTTCGTATGTCGTACCTGAAATTTTAAAGGAGGAAATTTAGAAATGTCTAAACGCATTCAGCTTTATCATAAAGTTTTACAAATGTTAACAAATAATAATAATAATAATAATGATAATAATAATAATAATAATAATAATAATAATAATAATAAAGCATTTTCCTATTCTATTATGACATTATAAAACATGGCAAAGTGATAGAACGCATGAATGTACATGCTAAACAGCATTGTACTTGTTAATAAACAGGACAAGGTTGCCTTGTCAGAATTTGAACAATCTTTTATCCCTTTGGACGAATGATTATCTATGATTCTAAACGATGGAATACGTCAAAGGATCACAATGAGACAGCCATTACTTGATTTACATTAATGCAGTTCTGTCGCTAAGATAAAGACAGATCTTCAGTCTATGTACAGTCGTAACCTTGAGAAGATGGAGAACTCTTAGCGGTAAGCGTGTTCCTCTAGCAGTCAGAAGGACATTGGTTCGAGCTTCGTGCTGCCCACTGAATTATATTTTGTGTGTGTGCGTTTTCTATGACAAGGTACTTATTCACACTGTCTTAATATACCAAGCTATAAATAGGTACTGGCGTGAGCTAGGAAGTTGACATGTGATGGGCTGATGTCCACTTCGGGGCAGACAGGTTGTGGGGTTCTGACATCCACAACTGGGTATAGGTCTGTCTTTATTAGCTAGTTTAGAATTTAACTGAAAAGGCTGAGAATAAAAACAAAATAAGAGGCATTGAGAACCTTGGGCTGAAAAGGGATGTTAGGTATCATCATAGAGTAAAGTTCTCCTGCCGACCAGTGGCATCTGCCGAGTATCACTCAGTATAGTAGAGGTAGTCAGATTCAGTACACATACTCAAACAATCGGAATATTACAAAACTGTGGATTGGATATTGTATCTGCGAATGTCATATGATAAATTTATGATATATAGAAGTATTTAATAGGATGATTTGTCTGCCCCTGATTAGAACTCTCTCACTTTCTGCAAATCAGGGCTGGAGTTCAGAGCAAGATTATTTCTAGACTGACCATATCTCACCTGACCATACAAATAAGACAGTTGTATTAGATTACCAGTATTGCATAATTTTTATACCATGTCTTTTCCACTTCCGGGAACGACCTAAATATAACTAAGGGCCGATAACTCACCCTATTAAATCATTAAGTTATAGTCTGCATAAACTTTATGAATGTTACACAAGGGTAATGATAAACACACACACACACACATACATACACACAAACACATACATACATACATACATACACACAAACACATATTATGGATAGAGAAATTAAGTCATGCCTCACAATAGATAGTTTATTTCAGGGACAAATTCAATATAAAACTTTATCATCGGAAGTTACTGAGATCATGGTGGAATTTCCATATAGTATGACAGCAAACGATTTGTTCGGAATTGCCACTGAAGTTGAAAATGGAAAGACCGTTATAGGAAGTGGAATAGAGTGGACGCCCTGTGTATATAAACATAACCATGGTAATTATAGGAACAGGCCTTCCATTCAGGCATCTATTTATTCTATTTTCGTATTTTACATTAATACGTCTTGCTTTTATTCATTCTATTTTCGTATCTTATATCGTTCGTCTTGCTTCAGTTTTTCTCCTGTTGTCGTATTTTACATAAATACATCTTGCTACTGTTTATTCTATTTTCGGCGTTTCTTATTCTGAACAAACATTTAATAATTCTCTATAAAATATGTGTTTGAAAAATATATAAATGCGATGTTCTTTTGTGTCATTAAAAATTGTACTCAACCGATAAGATGCATTCACATTAGATCTTATTTAAATCTGACTCTCAATAGATGCAAATCTGATAACATGTCAAGATTTGAGAGCGAGAGTTATATATCTGTATACCAGTATAAAATCATGACAATATGTATTCATGTCATAATAGTTCCCAGAACTCCTCTGAGATTTGACATCGTTATGGAGAGAATGAGATCAGATACCATGCTGTTCAGGTGGAAGTCATATAGCTGTGAGGAATCCAGGGGTATCCTCCGGAACTATATCCTCTCTTACTGTTTATTAGCTGATACCGATTGTGTAGATGGTAAGTGCCTGTTCTGTTCTGTGCATTATTCAAGAAAATATAAACTTTAAATTCAGTCGAGGGTGACATACTTCGAAATAATCCCAACCGAGGCGTTAGCCGAGGTTGGAGTGTCGAAGTACGCGCCCGAGACTAATATCTTTCGATCTGGGACGAGAGGTGATTTTTTATTCTTTTTCTCGCCAAATAAACCCCCTTTCTTCCCCCTTTCAGTGTTTCTTTATTCCTGACACTTTACACATCTTTGTCCTAGCTTCAATACTACGCTAAAATAATTCCAGATAGTAAAGTTCTTTTAATAACAATAATAGTATGTAACAAGAACATGAAACCAGTCAACATAAGTAAACAAACATATGAGTATAAAAAGAGTTAATTAAAACTTTTTTGTGTCTTAATATGTATAGTGATAATTACGTAGTAATACACCGTGCTAGATCGATGTTCCAGATCGATTAATCTAAAACCCCACTTCCGGTGGAATTCTTCAGTCTCGTATGCGAGAATATGTTATCTGTGTAGGTGGACACTATAGTACAGCTTAGCCTTAAACCAAATGTAATTCCTTTGTGTCGTCAAATACTCATTGCTACATACTAGTAGTACTGATACAAGTGGTATGATGAGACTTCAGTTTTAAATATGCCATGTGGAATAGAATGAAAGACGGTTACTACAGTCTTAAATATGTCATGTGGAATAGAATGAGAGATGGTTACTACAGTCTTAAATATGTCATGTGGAATAGAATGAGAGATGGTTACTACATTCTTAAATATGTCATGTGGAATAGAATGAGGGACGGTTACTACATTCTTATATATGTCATGTGGAATAGAATGAAAGACGGTTACTACATTCTTATATATGTCATGTGGAACAGAATGAGAGACTGTTACTTCAGTCTTATACATGTCATGTGGATTAGAATGAGAGACTGTTACTTCAGTCTTATATATGTCATGTGGAATAGAATGAGAGACTGTTACTTCAGTCTTATACATGTCAGTTGGAATAGAATGAGAGACTTTTACTTCAGTCTTGTACATGTCAGTTGGAATAGAGTGAGAGACTGTTACTTCAAGTCTTATACATGTCATGTGGAATAGAATGAGTGACTGTTACTTCAGCCTTATATATGTGATGTGGAACACAATTAGAGACTCTTACTTCAGTCTTTTATATGTCATATGGAATAGAATGAAAAACTGTCACTTCAGTCTTATACATGTCAGTTGGAATAGAATGAGAGACTTTTACTTCAGTCTTGTACATGTCAGTTGGAATAGAGTGAGAGACTGTTACTTCAAGTCTTATACATGTCATGTGGAATAGAATGAGTGACTGTTACTTCAGTCTTATATATGTCATGTGGAATAGAATGAGAGACTGTCACTTCAGTCTTATACATGTCATGTGGAATAGAATGAGAGACTGTTACTTCAGTCTTATATATGTCATGTGGAATAAAATGAGTTACTGTTACTTCAGTCTTATATATGTCAGTTGGAACAGAATGAGAGACTGTTACTTCAGTCATATATATGTCATGTGGAATAGAATGAGAGACTGTTACTTCAGTCTTATACATGTCATGTGGAATAGAATGAAAGACTGTTACTTCAGTCTTTTATATGTTATATGGAATAGAATGAAAGACTGTCACTTCAGTCTTATTTATGTCATATGGAATAGAATGAGAGACTGTCAATTCAGTCTTATATATGTCAGTTGGAATAGAATGAGAGACTTTGACTTCAGTCATATATATGTTATATGGAATAGACTGAAAGACTGTCACTTCAGTCTTAAATATGTCATATGGAATATAATGAGAGACGGTTACTTCAGTATTATATATGTTATATGGAATAGAATGAAAGACGGTTACTTCAGTCTTATATATGTCAGTTGGAATAGAATGAGAGATTCTTACTTCAGTCTTATATATGTCATATGGAATAGAATGAGAGACGGTCACTTAAGTCTTATATATGTCATGTGGAATAGAATGAGAGACTGTTACTTCAGTCTTTTATATGTTATATGGAATAGAATGAAAGACAGTTACTTCAGTCTTATATATGTCAGTTGGAATAGAATGAGAGATTCTTACTTCAGTCTTATATATGTCATATGGAATAGAATGAGAGACTGTTACTTCAGTCTTATATATGTTATATAGAAGAGAATCATCTAACAGAACGAATCATTCCATTAACGCTTGTCTGAGAAATAAATCATTCTATACTATAAACTTCTCAATAGTTCATTTGTTGTAAACTTTGTAATAATACTGCCCGATAACCCAAGTATATTTTATCTTGTGGTTAAAGTACAAGTTACGCCAGGCCTATGTGGGTTGGTGTTCTGCATTTGATCGGGGTTTTTTTTTTGGTCACACTGATGTACTCTTCTTTGCAAGCCAAGGGTTTCCGGTCTGCTACGTAACTCTGGTAGGATAGTGGATCGCGAGCCAAGGGTTTCCGATCTCCTACGAAACTCTGGTAGGATAGTGGATTGCGAGCCAAGGGTTTCCGGTCTGCTACGTAACTCTGGTAGGATAGTGGATCGCGAGCCAAGGGTTTCCGGTCTGCTACGTAACTCTTGTAGGATAGTGGATCGCGAGCCAAGGGTTTCCGGTCTGCTACGTAACTCTTGTAGGATAGTGGATCGCGAGCCAAGGGTTTCCGGTCTGCTACGTAGCGGATCGGAGCCCGTAGCAAGCCAAGATTGGAGTAGTAAAGTAGCGTATCGGATCGAAAATCTTGACTACCAGAGATATCCTAAGATTTACTGTGTTAATCATCAAATCGAATGCATTAGAATGATCTAGAATGGTGACTTTAAAAGAAGCGTTGTTACTTTTGGTTCCCTTCGGTAGTCATTTTCTTTTGTGTCTGAATAACTTTGTCATCGCGACTCCTTCAACACCGTTTAACGGATTTTCACCAAACCTGGCAAAATGAAAAGCAGCATATAAAGATATCCCTTGAGCGAAATAATTTTGTTTTGTAAATTTTGTTGGAGTTACGGCCTTTTGAATATTGAAAATGAATACATTTTATTGAACATCTTGTCATCGCAATTCTTCCTACACCATTGAACATACTTTCACCAAACCTGACAGAAATGAAGAGCAGCGTATGGGGATGTGCACGAAGGGTGATAATTTTGTTCTATTAATTTCTGCAGAAGCTATGACCCTTCGAACTTAGAAAACAACCGGTTTTTTCATGAATAATGACATTTTTTAACTATGTATTTTAAAAGCGTCTCATCACAACTTCTACAATTAATGTTACAGAAACTGCAAGTCAACTTTCGGTCAGGTTCATTTTGTATCGTATCATCGTATCGTATCATATTTTGTATCGTATCATCGTATCGTATCATATTTTCGCGCCCCTTTCTGTTATGTGTATTAGATATTTCCGAGGATTTGAAACAACAAAAAATGTTATTAACGCAAAGTTCATAACTTCAGCCATACGAGAAAAATACAGTTTTTGTTTTACATGCCGTAATTTTTTTAAAATTATACCGAATTATAGGGTATACAACTTTAAAGTATGACTCAGTAATGCACTATATATTCCCTGAAATGTGTTAACAGTATCAGGATCTTATAAATGTATGCATTTTATAATTTGTTTGGGTCGGTAGGAACATTTTTGCTTCAGGAACACTCTTAGAATGTTTTTCTCTTTGCTGGGCGTCTTTTTAACGTAGACATTTACCAGCATAATTGTTTTATTTTATTGAATTTCATGTATTCAGTAAATTATATGGTTACTAATCAATTATATATATTTTATATATAAATATCTATTTTCATGTTTATTCGAAAGTGTCAAGTAAAATTTTGTTTTTTATTTTTAAAATTCTTTTTTCTCTTTATATATATATATATATATATATATATATATATATATATATATATATATATATATATATATATATATATATATATATATATATATATATACGAGTATTCAAGTGACATTTTGTTTAATTTACTGTTGGTGAAAAACATACTACATTTCTTTAGTATTGAGATGTATGTTTATTGTATATATATCATTAATATTATATGTTTATTGTATATATATATCATTAATATTGTTCTGCATATGATAAGCCTATGTCGATTCATCCTGTGTTGATAATCAAATGTTTATACAGATACAGTTATCATTCTGGACAAATCATTGACCAACTTCTCCGTCTCTGGCCTTGAACCTGGTCGCTACAGATCATGGATTTACGGAAACTTCAGTGGCGGATTAGGACCAGCCAGCGACGATGTCAGCTTTATCATATATCCTCATCACAAACCATCAGGTCGGTCAACATTGTCATATATCCTCATCACAAACCATCAGGTCGGTCAACATTGTCATATATTCTCATCACAAACCATCAGGTCGGTCAACATTGTCATATATCCTCATCACAAACCATCAGGTCGGTCAACATTGTCATATGTCATCATCACAAACCATCAGGTCGGTCAGCATTGTCATATATCCTCATCACAAACCAACAGGCAGATCAACATTGTCATATGTCCTGTTCACAAACCATCAGGTCCGTCAACATTGTCATTTATCCTCATCACAAATCATCAGATCGGTCAACATTGTCATATATCCTCATCACAAACCATCAGGTAGGTCAACATTGTTATATATCCTCATCACAAACCATCAGGTCGGTCAACATTGTCATATGTCATCATCACAAACCATCAGGTCGGTCAACATTGTCATATATTCTCATCACAAACCATCAGGTCGGTCAACATTGTCATATATCCTCATCACAAACCATCAGGTCGGTCAACATTGTCATATATTCTCATCACAAACCATCAGGTCGGTCAACATTGTCATATATCCTTATCACAAACCATCAGGTCGGTCAACATAGTCATATGTCATCATCACAAACCATCAGGTCGGTCAACATTGTCATATGTCATCATCACAAACCATCAGGTCAGTCAACATTGTCATATATCCTCATCACAAACCAACAGGCAGATCAACATTGTCATATGTCCTGTTCACAAACAATCAGGTCCGTCAACATTGTCATATATCCTCATCACAAACCATCAGGTCGGTCAACATTGTCATATATCCTCATCACAAACCATCAGGTCGGTCAACATAGTCATATGTCATCATCACAAACCATCAGGTCGGTCAACATTGTCATATGTCATCATCACAAACCATCAGGTCAGTCAACATTGTCATATATCCTCATCACAAACCAACAGGCAGATCAACATTGTCATATGTCCTGTTCACAAACCATCAGGTCCGTCAACATTGTCATATATCCTCATCACAAACCATCAGGTCGGTCAACATTGTCATATATCCTCATCAAAACCATCAGGTAGGTCAACATTGTCATATATCCTCATCACAAACCATCAGGTCGGTCAACATTGTCCACTGTTATAAAGCAAACCATCAGGCCGTCAACATTGTCCAGTGTTATAAAGCAAACATCAATTAGCCAAGTACACAAATTTCATATAATGTTACCGTATATAGTATACCGGTAACTATGAATGATAAGGACATTGGTCCGAACTTCTCATTTCTTGTTTAAAGTATGTACATATATATGAGATATGTATGTTAATGATTGGCTTACATTCCTAGAAATTACTTCTTTCACACAAATAATGGACCATATTCTGAATAAATTGTGCAATTTCTCTTTCAGACGTGTCTTATTGGTGGACTGCTACCATTGTTGTTTTTATCACGACTGGTGTACTGTCTTTTGTATACATACTTTACAAAATAAGGTAAAGATTTACGTTTTATCATGAATACAAATATTGCCCTGAGATGTAGTCACGAGTTTATTCTCAGGGATACAATATTGTCCTGAGATGTAGTCACCAGCTTCCTCTCAAGGATACAAATATTGCCCTGAAATGTAGTCTCGACCTTCCTCTCAGGGATATACATATTGCCCTGAAATGTACTCACGAACTTCCTCTCAGGGATATAAATATTGCCCTGAAATGTAGGCTCGAGTTTCCTCTCAGGGATACAAATATTGCCCTGAAATGTAGGCACGAGCTTCCTCTCAGGGATACAATATTGCCCTGAGATGTAATCACCAGCTTTCTCTCATGGATACAAATATTGCCCTGATATGTAGTCACGAGTTTCTTCTCAGTGATACAAATATTGCCCTGAAATGTAGTCATGAGTTTCCTCTCAGGGATATAAATATTTTCCTTAAATGTAGTCACAAGCTTCCTCCCAGGGATATAAATATTGCCCTGAGATGTAGTCACCAGCTTCCTCTCATGGATACAAATATTGCCCTGAAATGTAGTCACCAGCTTACTCTCATGGATACAAATATTGCCCTAATATGTAGTCACGAGGTTCTTCTCATTGATACAATTATTGCCTTGAGATGTAGTCATGAGTTTCCTCTCAGGGATACAAATATTGCCACGAAATGTAGTCTCGACTCAGGGATATATATATTGCCCTGAAATGTAGTCATGAATTTCCTCTCAGGGATACAATATAGCACTGAGATGTAGTCACTAGCTTCCTCTCATGGATTCCAATATTGCCCTGAAATCCAGTTTCGAGCTTCTTTTCAGGGATACAAATATTGCCCTGAAATGTAGTCACGAGCTTCCTCTCAGGGATATAAATATTGCTCTGAAATGTAGTCACCAGCTTCCTCTCAATGATATAAATATTGCACGGAGATATAGTCACGAGTTTCCTCTCAGAGACACAAATATTGCCATGAGCTTCCTCTCTGAAATGTAGTCAGGGCGTTTCAGCAGGAGCAGTTAACCACGACCTACTTCAGGAGTAAAAGAATGTCAGACATTTTTCTGGACTGTATTTCGTTTTGGATACAAATATTGCAATGGAATTTAGTTACAACTTTTCTCTCTGAAAAATGCACTTTCAGTTTACATGTCTGGATTGGTGCACCATAACCTACTTTATGGTTAAAAGCAGGTCAAACAGTTTTCCCGATTTGCTCATTATGAAAACAAATATTGCCCTTAAATTACTCACAGCATTTAGTATGAAATTCAAAGGTAATTTGAAAATTTCATTTTGTAATTTGTTTTCTTTGAGATTTATGATTTTTTTCTTTTGTTTAATTTTGCGTGTGACGACATGCTTGGGGTTAAAGATTCAAATTTAGAAGTAATCTCTCAGTAGTTAAAAAACAAAAAGCAATGGTATATATGTGTCTCCAAAGTTTTTCAGGTGGCCATTTGTTCATGAATGAACATACCCCGCGGCCTGTATTATGCTCACAAGTACAATATAATGCCCACTTGGATTTTCTTGTTTAAAGTTTTGCATAATTATATGAAAAAAACCCCTCATTTTTACTTAATTGTATGTGAAAATGCATATAGTATAGCGTGCAGAGACCAGTGCCTACTGTCAACAGTGTAACAATTTGTTGAGGTGGAGAGTGACTACATATGGACCTCTTTTTATACGCCCGTCTTAAGACGGGGCGTATTATGTTATGGCGTTGTCCGTCCAGCGTCCGGGATAAACTTGTCCGGGCTATTACTTCTTCCCCTGTGCATGGATTTCAATAATATTTCACAGAATTGTTGCTTAGGACGCACGAATGTGTCATGACCTTTGACCCAAGGTCATACGTTAAAGGTCAATGTCACAACATGCAAAGTGAATAAAACCTTGTCCAGGCAGTTATTTCTTGCCCTGTGCAAGGATATCAATAATATTTCACAGAATTGTTACTTAGGGCCCAAGGGCGTGTCATGACCTTAACCCAAGGTCATAGGTCAAAGGTCAAAAAGGTCACAACATGCATAATGAGTAAAACCTTGTTCGGGCCATAACTTCTTCCCCTGTGCATAGATTTCAATAATATTTCACAGAATTGTTACTTAGCACCCAAGGGTGTGTTATGACCTTGATTGTCAAAGGTCAAGGTCACAACATGCAAAGTGAATAAAACCTTGTTCGGGCCATAACTTCTTCCCCTGTGCATGGATTTCAATAATATTTCACAGTATTGTTACACTTCACCCAAGGTCATAGGTCAAAGGTCAAGGTCACAACATGCAAAGTGAGTAAAACCTTGTTCAGGCCATAAATTCTTACTCTGTGCATAGATTTCAATAATATTTTACAGAATTTTTTACTAAGCACCCAAGGGTGTGTTACGACCTTGATTGTCAAAAGTCAAAGTCACAACATGCAAAATGAATAAAACCTTGTTCGAGCCCAAGGGTGTGTCATGACCTTGACCCAAGGACATAGGTCAAAGGTCAAGGTCACATTATGAAAAGTGAATAAAACTTTGTTACTATGATAAGATGCTATGGAGATGCAATGTAACGTGATAACTCAAGTAAACCTCAGTTGTTTTTCATGAAACTTACACAGAATGCTTAAATGATGCAGGGGAAGCCACTTTTCAGTTTTGAGCAAATTCCATTTTGTTGTTACAGAGTTATGGGACTTGGATCCCTCTTTTTGGATTTCAGTATTTCATAAAAGTATTACCAATAAGACCCATGTTTGGGGATACTAAAACCATACGTTCACATTGATCCCGTACAAAGTAAGCGACGGGCGTATTATGCCACGCTAGGCGTTGCTCTTGTTGGTATTTGATATATTGTTTTATAACGTTACTGATGAACGACAACGAGATGCATGTGCTCATTGTAGCATATTGCAGGAGTTATCATCTCGATCCGTTCTAAAGTCTTTGTATATAACAATAACATCATCCAATAATACGGACTATTAGGTATTATAATGTTACAGACATACACCGTGTTAGGTTATTATCCTGGTATTAGGTATTATAGTGTTACAGGCATACACCGTGTTAGGTTATTATCCTGGTATTAGGTATTATAATGTTACAGGTATACACCGTGTTAGGTTATTATCCTGGTATTAGGTATTATAGTGTTACAGGTATACACCGTGTTAAGTTATTATCCCGGTATTAGTTATTATAACATTACAGGTATACACCGTGTTAGGTTATTATCCCGGTATTAGGTATTACAGTGTTACAGGCATACATCATGTATGGTTATTATCCCGGTATAAGTTATTAAAGTGTTACAGGCATACACCGTATTAGGTTATTATCCCGGTATTAAGTATTATAATGTTACAGGTATACACCGTGTTAGGTTATTATCCCGGTGTTAAGTATTATAATGTTACAGGTATACACCGTGTTAGGTTATTATCCTGGTATTAGGTATTATAGTGTTACAGGCATACACCATGTATGGTTATTATCCCGGTATAAGTTATTAAAGTGTTACAGGCATACGCCGTATTAGGTTATTATCCCGGTATTAAGTATTATAATGTTACAGGTATACACCGTGTTAGGTTATTATCCTGGTATTAGGTATTATAGTGTTACAGGCATACACCATGTATGGTTATTATCCCGGTATAAGTTATTAAAGTGTTACAGGCATACGCCGTATTAGGTTATTATCCCGGTATTAAGTATTATAGTGTTATAGGCATACACCGTGTTAGGTTATTATCCCGGTATTAAGTATTATAATGTTACAGGTATACACCGTGTTAGGTTATTATCCTGGTATTAGGTATTATAGTGTTACAGGCATACACCATGTATGGTTATTATCCCGGTATAAGTTATTAAAGTGTTACAGGCATACGCCGTATTAGGTTATTATCCCGGTATTAAGTATTATAGTGTTATAGGCATACACCGTGTTAGGTTATTATCCCGGTATTAAGTATTATAATGTTACAGGTATACACCGTGTTAGGTTATTATCCTGGTATTAGGTATTATAGTGTTACAGGCATACACCATGTATGGTTATTATCCCGGTATAAGTTATTAAAGTGTTACAGGCATACACCGTATTAGGTTATTATCCCGGTATTAAGTATTATAATGTTACAGGTATACACCGTGTTAGGTTATTATCCCGGTGTTAAGTATTATAATGTTACAGGTATACACCGTGTTAGGTTATTATCCTGGTATTAGGTATTATAGTGTTACAGGCATACACCATGTATGGTTATTATCCCGGTATAAGTTATTAAAGTGTTACAGGCATACGCCGTATTAGGTTATTATCCCGGTATTAAGTATTATAGTGTTATAGGCATACACCGTGTTAGGTTATTATCCCGGTATTAAGTATTATAATGTTACAGGTATACACCGTGTTAGGTTATTATCCTGGTATTAAGTATTATAGTGTTATAGGCATACACCGTGTTAGGTTATTATCCCGGTATTAAGTATTATAATGTTACAGGTATACACCGTGTTAGGTTATTATCCTGGTATTAGGTATTATAGTGTTACAGGCATACACCGTGTTAGGTTATTATCCCGGTATTAAGTATTATAATGTTACAGGTATACTCCGTGTTAGGTTATTATCCCGGTATTAGTTATTATAACATTACAGGCATACACCGTGTTAGGTTATTATCCCGGTATTAGGTATTATAGTGTTACAGGTATACACCGTGTTAGGTTATTTTCCCGGTATAGCACATGCACTTGATATGGATGGTTAGGGACCATTAACATAACATAATCATTCACTCCTTGCTAACAAATTGCGATAAGTTTGTAATGGACTCGAGTCTTCTCAAATTAGAAGCCTAACTAAATGGTTGCTATATTAATCTGGTTATAGGACAGATGTGGAACCATGTCTGCATGCCTAACTATATGGTTGCTAGATTTATCTGATTGTAGGACAGATGTGTAAACATGTCTGCATGCCTTACTCGATGGCTGCTGCTGCTAATTTAATCTGGTTATAGGACAGATGTGTAAACATGTCTGCATGCCTAACTCGATGGATGCTGCTGAATTAATCTGGTTATAGGACATGTGTGGAACAATGTCTGCATGCCTAATTATTAGCTATGTTTCCTTATAAGTTACATGTACCAAAAATACCGTTTAAAGAGCATTGTGGCATTGGTTAGGAGAAATATAATCGATAAACAGTATGGTATCATTGCTAAGGAGAAAGATAATTGATAAAAATCTTTGAAAAGCTTTAAGGTAAAATGTTCAGTTGTGCTTAAAACTGTATACCCTATGTTCGCTAGTACATTGCATACTATAGGTTAATTTATTCTAAATTGTTTTGATTATATATATAAGCCTAAACATATTTAAAAAGGACCTTCGCAAATGTTGTGATCAAATTCGTCGTATTAAGTGAGATATGGCTGTCTAAATGCGATGTTTAAACACAGAATGTTAACAACCAACTTATCACGTGATCTAATTCGGAAGCCGCCGCATCATGGACACTGATGGAGGGTGAGTTAAATAAACTTGACGAGTAACTTTCAAAAACTGCATTAAGTCTGCTAAAGTTAGTATATACTGAAATCGTTTTCTTTTGGAGTCTCCCTTCATCGTATTTGTTTTGATGAAACTGCGCATGCGCGAAGTCAGGTTACGGTTGTATTTATGGAATGAAGCATAAAGCTGCTTAGACTTACTTATTGTTACTTATTTATTGTTAAAAGTAGTAAATCACCACCATACACTGACGAAATTTCAAAATTTTTAATAGGCATTATAAACAGGTAATTGCTTATACTGCGACTTAGTAAACGTGGTATTTGTTCTATTGTAGAGATTTCCATACAGTCGAGTTAGGTCATTAGCTGAGTTCAATGCCGAAGGCATAAGCCAAGGCTATAGCCGCCGAGCACGATTCTCAAAACGAGGCAGTCTAATTATAAGTTTTAAAGCCCTCTTTCTCACTCATTGTGTTCTTGCGCTTCAAAACATAATCTTTGATGTAATTCCTAGCATTATAATATTCAGAATGTATTGAATCTTTATTGGATCATTAATTACATGTAACATTGCAAATAGAGATATACATGTGTATATTCATGTAGACTGAAGTTACCTGCTCTTGCTTGATATTGCTGCGCGAAGAGATAGGTGACCACCGCCATTCTGAAGAGACTTCTACTCCAGCTAGAGTTATTTATAGCACAGGCCGCATGCTTGTAGATGTATTTGTCTACAGTAGCATACACAGCATTATTATACAGTATTTAATGCAGTTTATGAGAGATGCGTTATGTTTAGCGTCGACAGGGACGTATATATCTAAATTTAGATGTATACGTCCCTGGCGATGAGGATGTAATTAATTGTAAATATTTGTTGATTCTAGGCTAAATGAATAAAACAAAACAAAATCCAGTGATAAAAAAATAACCGATAACGCGTTACTTGAACCTCAGTCAGTCTCGTTATGGTCACTGTCTAGACAGGCATGGTATTGCCAACTGGTCAAATATTTGTGTACATGTGTATGTGAGGGGTTTCCCTATGTCTATATTTGCCGATTGAAGCATGTTTCAAGTTCAAGCGTCATACATAAACATTGGTATAGTGCTGTGTATTGCCCATTGCCTTATCGCTTGGCAGAAAGAAAACGGGTTCATATATTGTTCCCTGTGCTGATTAGCATGTCTGACATTACTCTCAGAGATCGACGTCATTTCCAGCAAAGTAGTAATCAAGATGTAGTTTATTCTAATGTCGCCGGTTCATACACCAAGTATCATTTGAGGTTTTCGCTCTAACATGTTCCGTAACATCTAAATTTTTTGCAATTTTGAACAGCCCCCCCCCCCCCCCCTCCCAAAGGGGAATTAAATGAATTTTTTTCATGCACCGTCGGCTATCAAGATTGAATTTCTATGGTAGATCTTTTGAACTCTTCAAAGATAAATAGAATATCCTGCTAAACAGAGTAGGTTTAAAGCTATATACTCTATGTTCGCATATTATATATATATAAGCCTAAAATATATTTTTAAAATACCCTTGCAAATGTTGTGATCAAATTCGTCGTATTAAGTGAGATACGGCTGTCTAAAACTTGATGTTTGTAAACAGAATGTTTACAACTAACTTATCACGTGATATAAATTGGAAGCCGCATCATGGAAGGCGAGGTAAGTAAACTTGACGAGTAACTTTAAAAGTCTGCATTCAAGTCTGCTAAAGTTAGTTTTCACTGAAATTCTCTTCTTCTGGAGTCTCCCTTCATCGTATTTGCTTTGATTAAACTGCGCATGCGCGAAGTCAGGTTATAGTTGTATTTATGGAATACCCTCTTTATTTACGAAGTATTTTCTTTTTATTTTGATATCTCCGGGGGTTTGAAGCAACAAAAAAAGTTATTAACGCTAAGTTTTTGTTTTACATACCCTAATTTTTGAAATTATACCGAATTGTAGGGTATACAACTTTAATGGCCATGGATTGTCAATGCAAGTGAATTGTACTAAAACAATTAATCCATAGAGTTATAGTCAAAACGGCCCAAGCAAAAAACGGTCCACACCAGAACAGCCCACAAAAAACGGCCCATTGTTTTACCAAACCAGCCGAACTTTGTAATATTTTGACAATGGATATCGACTTTGATTTCAAAATAGAAAACCTAGTGTTTAAATAATATTTCATACAGAGAGTAAGGGGGCAAATAATTTTACATTTTAATAAATTGTCTTTAGCATAAAATTATTCCTATTTTCGTGTCGGCCGTTTATTTTTGGGGCCGTTTTGACCATACATCAATTAGGAAGAAAGGTCATAATTCTGCTCTCTATACCGATAGTAGATGACAGATTTATCTTTTATGTTCAAGAGAATAAAGTATGACAAGGGCCGTGTAACGTTGAAAACAGTAATGAATCTGTGGTTTTCATCATGATCAAAGGTAGATGCCATGCCTCACGAAAAATATTTTATCAAAGTTAAGCAATGATAAACTTTATTTCACTATTACTTAAGAATTGTTCTTCCATAATGAAATGTGTAAATTCTTCTGTCCTTGAATTTGTTATCAACTGTATTTTAAGTCCAATTTAATCTTTTGCTATACATGACCAGTTACTAAAAGCCCGGGTACCAGTACTGTAAGTACTTTGATTTTTCTATTGACAGCAGAATAATTATTGCGGTTTTTTACTTTGTGGATACATTTCTATTTACATATTGTTGTTGTTGTTGTATTTTGGACAATTGCTGCTTGCATATACTTGAATACCTTTACGAACGAAATACATAGTTATCTTTTATAAATAAATTATTTCCACCTTTATGGAAGTTCAGAAAATGAAGCATGTGGTCAGGATCATAGTAGTGATGTTAGTAAATGGTAAATATTTTGTGTGCAAAGTTGTTGCGGAGGGTATATGTTACGGGTGCGGAAGGATACATCATGCGACCATGTTGTTGAGGAGGCTATACAAGGACAGCACGTTGTTGCGTGGTATATAATGACACCATCTTGTCATGGAGGGTACATTATGTCACCAGTGTATATAATGTCACTAGAGTGTTGCGGAGGGTAAATGATGTCACCACAGTGTTGCAGAGGGTATATAATGTCACCAGTGTTGCGGAGGGTATATAATGTCACCACAATGTTGCGGAGGGTATATAATGTCACCACAATGTTGCGGAGGGTATATAATGTCGCTCTATTAGTAGGGAGGGTATATAATGTCATCACGTCGTTGCAGAGGGTATAATATGTCACCATATTGTTGCGGAGGGTATATAATGTCACTCTGTTAGTAAGGAGGGTATATAATGTCATTACATTGATGCCGAGGGTATAATATGTCACCATATTGTTGCGGAGGGTATATAATGTCACCCTGTTAGTAGGGAGGGTATATAATGTCATTACATTGATGCCGAGGGTATAATATGTCACCATATTGTTGCGGAGGGTATATAATGTCACTACTTTGTTACGGAGGGTATAATGAAAAGTTATCAAATGACACTGCGAAGGATATATAATATCACCACATTATTACGGAGGATATATAATGTCACCACGTGTTTGCAGTGGGTATATAATTTCACCACAGTGTTGCGGAGAGTAAATAATGACATCAAGATGTCGCGAGGGTATATAATGACACCACGTTGTTGCCAGGGTATATTATGTCACAACGTTGTTGCGGAAAGTACAAAATGACACTACGTTGTTGCAGAGGGTACATATTGACACGACTTTCGTACTTACGTCTGTCCCGTTGACCTCGTCCAGGCTATTATACGATGGTCCTAAGCTTGTTATATGTTCATCAAGAGGACGCGTTGATTCTTGTTGCAGATGGTAAATAGTAAGGTCACTGTCCCACCACATACTTTGATGGTTTTACTCAGGAGTTACCCACGAGGTATGGCCATGACATGGTCATGGCCTAGGTCAAACCTTCAAACTCAAAGTTACAGGGAACCTCTGCATTAATTTCTTTTATTGTCCATATATCTTCGTGTTATATTGTTAACCATGAAAACAAATCCATGCCAT
This sequence comes from Pteria penguin, assembly GCA_035048485.1. Taxonomy (NCBI): domain Eukaryota; kingdom Metazoa; phylum Mollusca; class Bivalvia; order Pterioida; family Pteriidae; genus Pteria; species Pteria penguin. Next base: position 88,760,829 of record CM068580.1, read on the forward strand.
GACCTAGACCCAATGTCATACCTGCATGATCAAGAACAAATCACGGGTTTTCTAGTTGCAAAATTATTTTGAGACGGGGTTATGTCATATCCTTGACTCAAGTCAGTGTTCCTATGTCAAGGTCACAGTGAGCTTATCATGAAAACTGTTTAAACCCTTCGCATTGGCATTATTTTGCTTCATACTTCAAAGACCTTTTACCTATAACGCAATGTTGTGTCAGAGTCAGTTGAAGGCAATTACGACAAGTCTTGCATATAATGTATCCTGGCTTGGACCTAAGTCCGTCACTCGGAAGGTCAAGGTCACAAGAAATGATTCAAATGGAAAAGTTTCTATGTTAGTATAGCTATAGTTAGGACAGTTGCGCTGTGTGGTGCTCTTGTTAACGGTGAAATTTTCTTTGTCATTGTAGGGAATGCGTACAGACCAAGATTCCCATCACTGTCCCACCAATATCGAGTTCGATAGTAGAGGTAAATTATGTTGGTCAAACTCGCCATTGATGCTCATAGGCAGTGAAAATGCCTTAAGTGCCAAAGTTACATTCAAATATTAATTTGAATTGTATACTCATAATACTTTACACTTATTTCTTTAAAATCAAGAGTTAAAGTTATTATTTTACATCTTTATCTGATCAAAGTGCAGGTAAAACATCAGTACAAGACAAAGTTTGATTACTTTAAAAAAAAATCCTTTTTCTTTATTAAAATTGTAGTAGATCTTTGTACTAATTTTCCTATTTGTGGCCAGGGAAAAACTCATTATGACAGCATGACAACGTTACCCTGCACCGGAGATGAAGGATCTGAAAATCACCTTATCAAACACCATGTAAAAAACAAATTAAATCATCAGGAGTTAGATACATTGCTGATAACGAAGCCCGTCAATGAATCAGATCACGAGGAATTAGATACATTGCTGAAAACGAAGCCCGTCAATGAATCAGATCACGAGGAATTAGATACATTGCTGATAACGAAGCCCGTCAATAAATCAGATCACGAGGAATTAGATACATTGCTGATAACGAAGCCCGTCATTGAATCAGATCACGAGGAATTGGATACACTACTGAAAACGAAGCCCGTCAATAAATCAGATCACGAGGAATTAGAAACATTGCTGATAACGAGGCCCGTCATTGAATCAGATCACGAGGAATTAGATACATTGCTGATAACGAAGCCCGTCATTGAATCAGATCACGAGGAATTAGATACACTGCTGAAAACGAAGCCCGTCAATAAATCAGATCACGAGGAATTAGATACATTGCTGATAACGAAAACCATCATTGAATCAGATCACGAGGAATTAGATACATTGCTGATAACGAAGCCCGTCATTGAATCAGATCACGAGGAATTAGAAACATTGCTGAAAACGAGGCCCGCCATTGAATCAGAAAGAGATTCTTCCGTTGGAATATCACATGAAGCCATCAGCAGTTACATGGATCTGGTATTTGGTTCTACAATAAATACTGATAATGATGAATCTGTGGACTCGATCAATGACATAGGGGAACAGAGGTCTTCAAAATTCAACTTCCTAAAATGCAATATATTAAAAGACGAATACGATGCAAACAAAGACAGATGTATTGTGTATAAGAAAACTACAGATATACCTAGCAAGGATAAAGAGAAATGTATTACTTGCATACCATCGAAAGACTCGTGTATTATATGCTATAAAACTAACGACTTACGTAATATAGAGAAAGACAAAATTACACAATTTCATGACAAGCGTTTGATCTATACTACATGTAAAACATGTTTCATATGCAGTAAAATAGATGATATAGGTGATATGTGCAATGAAAAATGCAGTGTGTGCAGTACTTATTCAAAAACTCTTTCTTGTAATAACGTGTGCAATGACGTCAATGTTGTAAGTAACAGCATTAGTAGTAGTGATGAAAATGCACCATCAGAGACGTGTGACGTGTCATCCGATAATGTGGAGGAATATGTAAAGGCCGTATCAAGCAGCAGTAGCGACACATCCACAAAATATAACCCCAACATTGATTATATTCAGCAAACATCACGTGACATAAACGGAACTGAGGAGAAATGTCGACATGATGCTGGAGAGTATGTATGTCATGGACTGCTGTATCGTGTCCGGACTAATAAATGCCACGATTCGGACTATCCAATAGAAAGTACATAATAATGATATAACATTATTGATTACAATTATGCAGTTTGATACATTGACGGGTATTTATTTTGCTCTTTCATTTGACTAGATAAGAATTGATTTAGATCCAATTTTATGCTTCTCGAAAAATTTCAGGGTAGCATATAGTCATTGTCGTGTCCGTCCGTCTGTTCGAGCTGATATCTCTAAAGCCCTTTATCAGAATTTTATCATATTTCACACACATGGGCCAGAACATTTGGTCAAAGGTCACTCACGATCATTTTTACAAAGTCAACGTCACTCAGCATACATCCCTAAAATATAGGGAAAGCTTCATATCTCTTAAAGCATTCATCCGAATTGCCTCAAATTTCAGACAAGTTTTTTGTGGGACAGGGACTTTTGACTAAAAGTATTCAAGGTAATTTCTGAAGTGTCAAGGCCTTTCAGCACATATACCGAATTATTGGGTTGGTTGGTTGGTTGGTTTTACGTCGCTTTCAGCAGTTTCTCAGTGATATCGCGACATGGAAGCAGGAGGTAACCAACCTCTTAAACACAGTGGCGCAAACCGGGAATCGAACCGGGATCGACGGCGCCGCAAGTCAAGCGCTTAACCACTACACCAAGCCTGCCCTTCCGAATTATTTGGAAAGGTCTCATATCTCTTAATTTATTCATCAGAATTGTATCATATTTACACAAATTCTCCTTAGGACAAGGACATTAGGACAAAGGTCACTCAAGGTCGTTTCTGGTAGGTCAAGGTCACTCAGCACATATCCATAAAACATTTGGGAAAGGCTATTATTACAGCATATCGCATTGTCCGTTAATCAAAATGAGACTATTTCACAAACGCATAGATGACTCAGACTGATGACTTGTTATGAGTTATACTCCTCGGGATTTATTTTCAATTTTTAAGTAAAATTTTATTTTTTAATCGTTTGCTTTACCATGATTATTATCTTAAATAAGATAATAATTAGATATTTATCATCTGTGTATACTTCTTCATTAAATCCAAATGTGTATTTCAAAATATTTTATATTCATATATTATAATCATAGGGCACATACATACACAATCTGATAAATGTTTGTGCATAATAATTTTACAAACACTATAAAAGCTTAAAAATTGACTACACGCTCTTTAGACGGAGGCCGCCATAGGGACAGGGTATACTGTAATCTGAATTCATTTAATTTAACAGTGGCGTTGTCATAGGTAATCTGTGTGTTGTGTTGCCTGAGAGGCTAGTGTCATGTTTTAATTTTTGTACTTAATGCAACCACAAGTAAATTCAAAAACTAAAACATTACACTAGTCTCAATTAACTGATTGGCATGGCCTTCAAGAGGTTCCAAAATTATCCAGTTAAAACTCCAGGGACCAAGAAGTCATTGCCATGAGTAATACAGCAAATAAAGAGATATATCCACAAGCGCGATAGTTTATACGATAGTTTATCCCAGAAACAAAAAAGGAGCAAAAAAAAAACCCCGAAGATAAGCGTGACTTCCTCAATGTTAAACACAAGGTAAGTGCTTGCATAAAACAGTCGTATAAAAAGTACGTTGAAGGATTGCTAGGACTTTAAGATCAAACTATACCTGATACAGCACACACTACAAAAGGTAAGTTCTCATCCAAAAACTCTTGAGTTTCCTTAAATCCAGTAGTCAAGATGCACAAGGTGTAGCACCACTGAAGCGAGATAGCCTCCTCCTTACTGATAACAAGCTAAAGGCTCAGATTCTAAATGAACAGTTTCTGTCTGTCTACTGTTTAGATCACCCCTCCAGCTGAGCCAGATGTACAACCTTACCACTGAGCAGCAGGATGACAAGTGCAGGTATAGTATAGTGCCCAATCTGACCATATCCACAGCAGGCATAGACAAACTCGTCTGTAACCTCAACCCAGACAAAGCAGCAAGCCCTGATGAACTCGAACCTCCCCTGTACAAGAAGCTCCATAGCCAAATAGCGCCTTTCCTCCAGGTAATCTTGTGTAAGTCAGTATACTGCACTGGATCCGTCCCTGAGGACTGGAGTAAGGCCAGGGTAACCCTATTTACAAAAAAAGGTGATAAAGACATTGCAGCAAATTGATGGAGCACATAATGACCACAACTTGGTAAAACACCTTAATGTTAATAACATTCTTTATGACTAACAGCACGGGTTCCGGGAGAAGTGGTCATGCGAAACCCAAGTTGAATAGAAGACCTTAGCTCACAATTACAGGAAGGTAGGCAGACAGACCTTATATTACTAGATTTTTCCAAGGCCTTTGATACGGTGAATCACCAGAAACTCCACCAGTACGTAGTCAGAGAGCGGAATCTCGGATGTGCAAGATCTTTTCTTTTTAACAGAGAACAGACAGTAGTGGTCGAAGGAGAGGAGTCACCACCTGTCCCTGACCTATATAAATGACCTCCCGGAACAGGTAAGATCAAAAGTGCGACTGTTTGCTGATGACACAGCCCTATACCTGAACTTGAATGACATCACAGACTGTAACACCATACAGACGGGCCTTGACACACTACAGTCATGGGAGCGAGAGTAGGACATGGAATTTAATCCAGGTAAGTGCCATGTTATAAGGGTTACTAGATCAAAAACCCCGTTTCCATCCAAATATACCCTACATGGGCACACACTAGAGGTGGTAGGGCATGCAGAATACCTGGGTGTCAACATATTCTCTGATCTTAGATGGAACAGCCATGTAAACAATAAGTAAAGTTAAAAGATCCCTAGGCTTTATTAAAAGAAACATCAAAACAAAGCACCAAATCTATTAGATCCACCGCATACAAGACACTGGTAAGACCCCACCTTGAATATGCCTCTTGTGCATGGGATCCCAACACCAAAGACGTATCTAATAAAAATTGAGATGCTGCAGCACAGGGCTGCAAGGTGGGCGGTATGTGATTTCTCCCCAACCTCTAGCATGATTCCCCTACCCAGGTACATTGTCCCATGCACCCACCAGACTTACTAGAACTGAACACCCCCTCTCCTTCCGGCAGATACCCACATCCAAGGACTTCTACAAATACTCTTTTTCCCGTTAAGTATAGTCCAATGGAACCACCTGCTACATCACAGCCATGCTAGCAAAGCGCTTGCTTACGAGTTACAAAACTCCATAATTCCGCAATGAATAAACATTGTTATTTACGTACACATTTTAAAAACATAGCACATTTCAGAAGTGATGTCATTTTCATTAACTTGATTCTCTTAAAGCAGGGACGTATATATCTAAATATATATATTAGATATATACGTCCCTGCTTAAAGTGACAAATTTGTTTATCTTAAGACCAGAGTGTGACTGGGTTTAGATGTATTGCGATTTTTAGAACCAATATATAGTCAGATTATCTTAAGACCAAAGTGTGTGCGGGTTGACATGCAATGCGATAGTATTAAAACCAAAATGTTTTACATGTAATCAGATTATCTTCAGACCAAAGTGTGAGTGGGTTTTACATGAAACGCGATTGTCCTAGACCCAAAATGTCATCGGGTTTTACATGTAATCAGATTATCTTCAGACTAAAGTGTGAGAGGGTTTACATGAAACGCGATTGTTCAAGGAACAAAGTGTGAGCGGTTTTACATGTTATCAGATCGTCAAGGACCCGAGTGTGATTGGGGTTTTTATGTAATCAGATTGTCGTAGGTCAGATGTCAGCGGGCTGGCGTGTCATAAGATTTTTTGGGACCATAATGTTAGCTGGTTTGCATGCACAGTTTTATTTTATCGGAATGCCTTCCTTATCAGAAATCATCTACGGATACGTCCAATGGCTCTGATCAGAAAGCCGCAAGAAAAAAAGAAGAATTTGAAATATAATTTAAGATTCATGTTTTATCATCATTCAATTTAATAAAATCTTATCATTAAAATCTCACAGAAACTTAGACAGGTCTTATCCCACTATTGTTTGTAACTTTGTTCTTTTTAAAGTTCACAACAACAACCTTGTGGAGTCAACCATTGATATTTCTACACAGTAAAACAATGGCAATTTAAACAAGGCCTTCTATACATCTGAGACTTTAAAACACTATTCTCAGTCGAGCGCTCTGTATAACTGGAAGAATCAAGTTATCCTGATGTTATGACTGACATGTACGTACGTCGTTCAGCACAAGTTCTAAGGTAGGTTTAATAGAATCTAGTACTAGTTTGAGTTCCAGTTAGAAAAAGATCAGTCGAGGGTTGGATGAATCAACAAATCTCAACCGAGGCGTTATTTTTCTCGCACTTCAGGAGCTCTATATATGCTATAGCTATTTTGAATGTTTTTGTTTTCCTTTGATGGCCGAATCCCTGATTGAATAAAAAGATAGTCCGCTGCAATAAAATAAAACACCATGATATGCATGAAGAAACGTTATATTTTGATAGGATTTTTCAATAACGATAACACACAATGTTCACTATCTCTCCGACGCAAAAATCGTGATTCGCCATGTTTTATTCGTTTGTAAACAATGCAGACGACGCGCGGAAGGATACAAAGTGTTCCGGATAGAATTTTCCAGTACTGATAAAAAAAAAACGGGATTAGTCGATTACCGGTGCAAGAAAACTGCTTCTGGGTTTGTATAAACTGAGTATTTACAAGTATCCTGTTCACAAAGGGACCAGCATATATAATAACCTGTGTCAACATGATCGATCTGGCTAATTTCTTCCCAGTAGTCATCTATATCAAAGTGATTGATCTGGGTATTACTTTCCCAGTAGTCATCTATGTCAAAGTGATTGATCTGGGTATTACTTTCCCAGGAGTCATCTATATCAAAGTGATTGATCTGGGTATTACTTTCCCAGTAGTCATCTATGTCAAAGTGGTAGATCTGGGTATTACTTCCCCAGTAGTCATCTGTGTCAAAGTGATTGATGTGGGTATTAGTTTCCCAGTAGTCATCTATGTCAAAGTGATTGGTCAGGGTATTACTTTCCCAGTAGTCATCTATGTCAAAGTGATTGATCTGGGTATTACTTTCCCAGGAGTCATCTATATCAAAGTGATTGGTCTGTGTATTACTTTCCCAGTAGTCATCTGTGTCAAAGTGATTGATCTGGGTATTACTTCCCCAGTAGTCATCTATGTCAAAGTTATTGATGTGGGTATTAGTTTTCCAGTAGTCATCTATGTCAAAGTGATTGGTCAGGATATTAATTTCCCAGTAGTCATCTGTGTCAAAGTGATTGATCTGGGTATTACTTCGCCAGTAGTCATCTATGTCAAAGTGATTGATCTGGGTATTACTTCCCCAGTAGTCATCTATGTCAAAGTTATTGATGTGGGTATTAGTTTTCCAGTAGTCATCTATGTCAAAGTGATTGGTCAGGATATTAATTTCCCAGTAGTCATTTGTGTCAAAGTGATTGATCTGGGTATTACTTCGCCAGTAGTCATCTATGTCAAAGTGATTGATCTGGGAATTACTTTCCCAGTAGTCATCTATGTCAAAGTGATTGGTCTGGGTATTACTTTCCCAGTAGTAATCTATGTCAAAGTGATTGATCTGGGTATTACTTCCCCAGTAGTCATCTATGTCAAAGTGATTGATCTGGGAATTACTTTCCCAGTAGTCATCTGTGTCATAGTGATTGGTCTGGGTATTACTTTCCCAGTAGTCATCTATGTCAAAGTGATTGATCTGGGTATTACTTTCCCAGTAGTCATCTGTGTCAAAGTGATTAATCTGGGTATTAGTTTTCCAGCAGTCATCTGTGTCAAAGTGATTGATGTGGGTATTACTTTCCCAATAGTCATCTATATCAAAGTGATTGATGTGGGTATTACTTTCCCAGTAGTCATCTATGTCAAAGTGATTGATGTGGGTATTACTTTCCCAGCAGTCATCTATGTCAAAGTGATTGGTCTGGGTATTACTTCCCGAGTAGTCATCTATATCAAAGTGATTAATCTGGGTATTACTTTCCCAGTAGTCATCTATATCAAAGTGATTGATCTGGGTATTACTTTCCCAGTAGTCATCTATGTCAAAGTGGTTGATCTTGGTATTACTTCCCCAGTATTCATTTGTGTCAAAGTGATTGTAATGGGTATTAGTTTCCCAGTAGTCATCTATGTCAAAGTGATTGATCTGGGTATTACTTCCCCAGTAGTCATCTGTGTCAAAGTGATTGATCTGGGTATTACTTTCGCAGTCATCTATGTTAATATTATTGATCTGGGTATTAATTTCCCAGCTTAACGTATGTGTATGAGTGTATTTTCATATATTCCATCATATTTATTGATATGATAGTTTGAAAATTAATCGTTTCACATCCAGGGCCAGTTGTTCGAAACTAACCAGTGGTTAAAGTTTGAGAGACAATTAATTTGATTTATAAGATTTCTTTATAAAAATCTTAAATTACTTTACAAAGCTTGTTTCATATGCTACAAATCAGTACACATACTATGACTTTAAGTCTTCTTATTTGAAAGATACAGTCAGATGAAACTTAACCATTGGTTAGCTTAACTAGTGGTTAAAGTTTCGAACAAGTGGCCCCAGTATGTCAAAGCTGCTTTGTGGTTGTTACATCAACAGCAATGTCATACACGTGGATGTTGATCTAAGTGTTTTGACTAGAGATAGTTTGACCGCGGAGGTATAATAAATAACGGTCACTTCTCTTTTACTGTCAATTACCCCTGGACAACATTCTGCACGTTATACGTACTCATTGTGAAGAATTTGCGATGTTTAAAAAATCTTTCACCAATGTTAATTTCATTGAATCACATCAAACAATGGCAGGTATTTCAAACAAGATGACACATGATATACTGGGGAGCCATGTAATCCCTCTGCAATCAATGCACACCCATGAGACGTAAGCTTTTAACATTGTCAACGACCGCGACAGCGTCGAGCAAGTCTTACATGGTGTATACACATTACAGCTAACGACCGCGACAGCGTCTAGCAAGTCTTACATCATGCGCGGATACAGAGGGGGGGGGGGGGTTAGGGGGGTCTGGATCCCCGGGAATGCGAAAATTTTACCAAAAAAGGTAATATTTGGGCATTTTTGGGGTTGGACCCCCCTCGTTTAAGAGAAAAAATTACCTTTTTTGGTTGGACCCCCTCTGACAAAAAATTCTGGATCCGCGCATGTACATGGTGTATACACATTATAGCTAACGACCGCGACAGCGTCTAGCAAGTCTTACACGGTGTATACACATTACAGCTAACGACCGCGACAGCGTCTAGCAAGTCTTACATGGTGTATACACATTACAGCTAACGACCGCGACAGCGTCTAGCAAGTCTTTCATGGTGTATACACATTATAGCTAACGACCTCGACAGCGTCTAGCAAGTCTAACATGACCGCGACAGCGTCTAGCAAGTCTTACATGGTGTATACACATTACAGCTAACGACCGCGACAGCGTCTAGCAAGTCTTACATGGTGTATACACATTACAGCTAACGACCGCGACAGCGTCTAGCAAGTCTTACATGGTGTATACACATTATAGCTAACGACCGCGACAGCGTCTAGCAAGTCTTACATGGTGTATACAATTTATAGCTAACGACCGGGACAGCGTCTAGCAAGTCTTACATGGTGTATACACGTTACAGCTAACGACCGCGACAGCGTCTAGCAAGTCTTACATGGTGTATACACATTACAGCTAACGACCGCGACAGCGTCTAGCAAGTCTTACATGGTGTATACACATTACAGCTAACGACTGCGACAGCGTCTAGCAAGTCTTACATGACCGCGACAGCGTCTAGTAAGTCTTACATGGTGTATCCACATTACAGCTAACGACCGCGACAGCGTCTAGCAAGTCTTACATGACCGCGACAGCGACTAGCAAGTCTTATATGGTGTATACACATTGCAGCTAACGACCGCGACAGCGTCTAGCAAGTCTTACATGGTGTATACACATTACAGCTAACGACTGCGACAGCGTCTAGCAAGTCTTACATGGTGTATACACATTACAGCTAACGACCACGACAGCGTCTAGCAAGTCTTACATGGTGTATACACATTACAGCTAACGACCGCGACAGCGTCTAGCAAGTCTTACATGACCGCGACAGCGTCTAGCAAGTCTTACATGGTGTATACACATTACAGCTAACGACCGCGACAGCGTCTAGCAAGTCTTACATGGTGTATACACATTATAGCTAACGACCGCGACAGCGTCTAGCAAGTCTTACATGGTGTATACACATTATAACTAACGACCGTGACAGCGTCTAGCAAGTCTTACATGGTGTATACACAGTATAGCTAACGACTGCGACAGCGTCTAGCAAGTCTTACATGGTGTATACACATTATAGCTAACGACCGCGACAGCGTCTAGCAAGTCTTACATGGTGTATACACATTATAGCTAACGACCGCGACAGCGTCTAGCAAGTCTTACATGGTGTATACAAATTATAGCTGACGACCGCGACAGCGTCTAGCAAGTCTTACATGGTGTATACACATTATAGCTAACGACCGCGACAGCGTCTAGCAGGTCTTACTTGGTGTATACACATTACAGGTAACGACCGCGACAGCGTCTAGCAAGTCTTACATGACCGCGACAGCGTCTAGCAAGTCTTACATGGTGTATACACATTATAGCTAACGACCGCGACAGCGTCTAGCAAGTCTTATATGGTGTATACACATTACAGCTAACAACCGCGACAGCGTCTAGCAAGTCTTACATGGTGTATACACATTATAGCTAACGACCGCGACAGCGTCTAGCAAGTCTTACATGGTGTATACACATTATAGCTAACGACCGCGACAGCGTCTAGCAAGTCTTACATGGTGTATACACATTATAGATAACGACCGCGACAGCGTAAAGCAAGTCTTACATGGTGTATACACATTACAGCTAACGACCGCGACAGCGTCTAGCAAGACTGCGACAGCGTCTAGCAAGTCTTACATGGTGTATACACATTATAGCTAACGACCGCGACAGCGTCTAGCAAGTCTTACATGGTGTATACACATTATAGCTAACGACCGCGACAGCGTCTAGCAAGTCTTACATGGTGTATACACATTACAGCTAACGACCGCGACAGCGTCTAGCAAGTCTTACATGGTGTATACATATTATAGCTAACGACCGGGACAGCGTCTAGCAAGTCTTACATGGTGTATACACATTATAGCTGACGACCACGACAGCGTCTAGTAAGTCTTACATGGTGTATACACATTATAGCTAACGACCGGGACAGCGTCTAGCAAGTCTTACATGGTGTATACACATTATAGCTCACGGCGTTTGCTGCTTACAAAATCTTCACAAGCAAAATATCATTTTCGACCGAAATAGTTTCGCATAAAATTTGAATATGTCGATCTTAATTTATGTACAATATGGGCTGTCATTTAATGACCAGATTTAATACAAGGATCGGGTTGGTCGAATGGTACTGCACTCCTAATGCAAGGACCGGGTTGGGGATCCAATTATATTGCACTGTTTATACAAGGACCAGGTTGGTCCCATGGTTTCTACGATGATTAATCCCTCCCTTAGTCCATATGAGTATATGCCCTTCAGATTATACCGTATAAGGCGAGGTCCCGTACTACGGTACACGTTGACACGTTACATATCCCTGTCTAATGAATAGACAGAAATCAATAGGAAATTCTCAAGGAAGATGCCGTCACCATAGGTGTAAAATCAATAGGCCGTTCACCAGATGCCGTCACCACAGGAGTAAAATAAATAGGCCGTTCACCAGATACCGTCACCATATGAGTAAAATAAATAGACCGTTCACCAGATGCCGTCACCTAAGTGTAAAATCAATAGATTATTCACTAGATGCCGTCACCACAGGAGTAAAATAAATAGGCCGTTCACTAGACGCCGTCACCTAAGTGTAAAATCAATAGGCCGTTCACCAGATGCCGTCACCACAGGAGTAAAATTAATAGGCCGTTCACCAGATGCCGTCACCACAGGAGTAAAATAAATAGGCCGTTCACTAGATGCCGTCACCTAAGTGTAAAATCAATAGGCCGTTCACCAGATGCCGTCACCACAGGAGTAAAATTAATAGGCCGTTCACCAGATGCCGTCACCACAGGAGTAAAATAAATAGGCCGTTCACTAGATGCCGTCACCTAAGTGTAAAATCAATAGGCCGTTCACCAGATGCCGTCACCACAGGAGTAAAATTAATAGGCCGTTCACCAGATGCCGTCACCACAGGAGTAAAATAAATAGGCTGTTCACCAGACGCCATCACCACAGGAGTAAAATAAATAGATCATTCGCCAGGAAGATGCCGTCACCACAGGAGTAAAATCAATAGACCATTCACCAGGAAGATGCCGTCATCATAGGATTAAAATAAATTGACCATTCACCAGGAAGATGCTTTCGCTACAGTAGAAAAACAAATAGACTATTCACCAAGAAGGTGCTGTCACCACAGGAGTAAAATGAATAGACCAACCATTTACCAGGAAGATGATGTCACCACAAGAGTAAAATCAAAAGGTCATTCACCAGGAAGATACCGTCACCACAGGAGTAAAACAAATAGACCATTCGCCAAGAAGTTGATGTCACCATGGGTGTAAAATCAATGGACCATTCACCAGGAAGATGCCGGTACCACAAGAGTAAAATCAATAGACAATTCACCAGGAAAATACCGTCACCACAAGAGTAAAATTAATAGACCATTCACCAAGAAGGAGTAAAGCCAATAGACCATTCACCAGGAAGATGCCGTCACAATAGACAATTCGCCAGGAGTATACTGTCATCACTGGAGTAAAATTAATAGACAATTCGCCAGGAAGATGCCGTCACCACAGGAGTAAAATTAATAGACCATTCACCAAGAAGGAGTAAAGCCAATAGACCATTCACCAGGAAGATGCCGTCACCACAGGAGAAAAGCAATATACCATTCACCAAGAAGGAGTAAAGCCAATAGACCATTCACCAGGAAGATGCCGTCACCACAGGAGTAAAAGCAATATACCATTCACCAAGAAGGAGCAAAACCAATAAACCTTTCACCAGGAAGATGCCGTCACCACAGGAGTAAAATCTTAGTGCGGCATTTAGAAGAACAAATATTACAGTACGACAATATACACATATATAGACTTAAGATAGTATAATCAAGTTATTATGTTTTCAATTTCTAATTATATAACCTGATCATGAAGTAGTAAACTTGGCTAAGGCAACGCGGCAGGTGTTATTTTTCAGCAGGAGATGTTTTTTTTTTTTCTCATTCAGGGAATCTAACCTCACCTTTAGGAGTTCTTAGGCTACTTAAGTTATTGTTTTTCCTATTGATATTTTTCTTTTTGACTCTGCAACTTTTGTTCGTTTGCTGTATCAATATTTCACTTTGATTGAAATCGTAACAACATTCGATAAAGAACAAAGATAACTGCAAATTGACGAAATACATTTTCATTATTTATTGTTTGAATTATAATATCATACCCCGAAAGTTTTGCTAACTACATGTTTCCAAAAGACTGATTATTGTTGAACGTCCGTCCACGATTATTTCACGTAAACGGCGACATTTGCCAGATGCATTGCATAGAAATTCATACTTTTGCAACGGACCACCCGAAGCAGTGAGGAATCTTTTACGTGCAACGCCATAGCGGTTTATTTCGGTATAAAATATAAAAGTTAGGGTCACAATGACAATACTTCTTGTTGAAAGACTTCGTAAACTCATTTAAAAGAAGAAAGAAATCCCTGTGCTGTAAAGAAAGCAACCTAAATTCCCTAAATGGTTACAATGGGTATATGTAATTAAGAATACCTTTAACAGATTGTAGGAAGTAATACATAGAGTAACCTCATTTCAGACATAACAAAAGAAAATAGTTCCTTCATGACGTGTTTGTTATTTTTGTATTAATAATTGAAACCACGCGAACTTTAATTCTTATCTTTAGTCATTTTAAAACCTTTAAATTTTCAAGGCCGAACGTACCGTATATGTTTTTTGGCAAAATGTTAACGGTCTTTGTTATATGTATCATAATGGCAACAACCAGAAATTAGTGGTGAGCGAAATGGAATTAACTAATAGAAATCCCGGCATTCAGTGGGACCGGCATTTGGTCCTGACTTGGGATTGATTTGACCAAGGTAAGAAGTTGCAGTAAGACCCAGCGTTACGCAGTAATCCACTCTCTTAATAACACTTCCTTGCTGCGGCCAGGAACTGCATAATGATGTTCAATTTTTAGCATTTATAATTTTTCAACTGAAGATATATTACAAAAATTATCTTAATTGTTTTGATTAAGATATTTGCTGGATAAAGATCTTTATTTCCAACTCTAACATTTCCCCCCACAATTAATGATTTATTTTAATACAAATATTTGATAAATATGACCTCAAAATATTTTACACAGAACAAAGAAGCATAAAGTGATATATATATATATATATATATATATATATATATATATATATATATATATATATATATATATATATATATATATAATATATATATATATATTCTATTACAACGAGCCTATATAAGTTTAAAGTGATACTGATATTACTCTAAGTCTATATACGAAAGTAACTGATACACTAGCAACATGTACGTAAAGTTATACTAATCATATTACTATAGGTCTATATAATATAAAATACGTAAGTAACTGATGTCACATGACTGTTGCACTGACAACATGCGTATAAAGTGATATTATATAGGTCTAGTTATAGTTCCCGGACGATTTTTTAGGTTTTCGGCAAACAGCTTCTGCTTCAGTAGACCAAAATACATGAAGCTTGGTACAGTACATGGTTTACCCATTAAGTATAGAACAATGTGAAACTTATGACAGAACTCTCATGTATTAACCAAATATTTTATGTATTTTTACGACTCTCCTTTTCGGCAATTTTACCGACTTCACTGTAATAGTTCCCGAACGATCTAGTCTACTGATATTGTAAGTGGATAAAATGACAAGACATTTGAAAAAGTCAAAGGTCAATCTCGTGTAAATTGCTTGTAATGAAAATATTGCATTATTCGACTTTAAAAACTGATTTTATGTTCATTAATCAAGAGCACCTATCCAATGCGTAAGGATATTGAAAGTAGGTCAGAATGTGATAAATAAAATAATGTAGACGGCATAAAAAATTTACGAGAAAAATTTTGTTCTCCTTACAATATCATTTATTTTGTATAAAAATTTTGGATGATTTCTTGCCCATTACGCTCAAACCAGCAAAACGTCCGGGAACTGTTACAGTACCAGTAAATCTTTATAATGTAAAATACGAAAGTAACTGATGTCACATGACTGCTGCACTAACAGCGTATAAGTATAAAGTAATACTGATAATATCACATAAGTCCAGAGACAGAAAGTAGTCTATGTATCTGATAAGTCTATATAAGTATAAAGTGATGCTGATAATATTACTAAAAGTCTTTATTAGTATAAAGTTATATTGATATTAATACTATGAGTAATCCAGGGAAAAGAAACTGAATTGAAACGAAACAAACAGTATATTATCGAACGTATATATCCATCACAGAAGACATTGTAGCTTCGTGGAATGAAAAATCTAGATCCGAATATACTTTTTGTACATTTTCTGACCTTGACGATTATATTATAGAAATACAATGCACGATGTTGGTGCTTTGTGACTGGGACACACACAAAAGAGTACATTTGTACTATAGTGGTCATAAGGACCTCTGGACATCAAAGGTGAGATCCCTCGAGAGGTCACTGTGGTACCCACAACAATATACTATAGTGGTCATAAGGACCTCTGGACATCAAAGGTGAGATCCCCCGAGAGGTCACTGTGGTACCCACAACAATATACTATAGTGGTCATAAGGACCTCTGGACATCAAAGATGAGATCCCCCAGAGGTCACTGTGGTACCCACAACAATATACTATAGTGGTCATAAGGACCTCTGGATATCAAAGTTGAGATCCCCCGAGAGGTCACTGTGGTGCCCACAACAATATACTATAGTGGTCATAAGGACCTCTGGACATCAAAGGTAAGATCCCCCGAGAGGTCACTGTGATACCCACAACAATATACTATAGTGGTCATAAGGACCTCTGGACATCAATGATGCAAAGCAGCAAGAGTGGTTACTGGAGCCACCAGATCTTGTTCAAAAAGTAAACTTCTGAAGGAAACTGGATGTGACAGCTTAGAACAGAGAAGATATAAACATCGTATGATTACTTTTTTCAAAATGGTAAATAAAAAGGCACCGTGTTACTTGAAAAAAGACTTAGTGCACCCCACTAGACAGCTGCGGTCAGGCTCACACATGCAAATACCAAATGCTCTTACAAAAATATACCAAAATTCTTTTATTCCCAAAAACTTCAAAGTACTGGAATTCTATACCAGAAAATATTTTTTCTAATAACTCACTTCCAGAATTTAAAGGTATTTGGATAAAGATAAAACTACAATTCCTCCATATTATTACTTCGGGGACCGCCGCTGTCAATTACTCCATACTTGACTACGATTGAGATGCAGTTCTCTGAGTGCAGATCTTTTTAAAAATCATCTTTCAGAATCAGATAAATGTATATGTGGCAAGCCAGAAACTGTAAAACATTTCTTCTTTGAATGTGAAAACTATAGTATGGTCCGAGCGGAAACAATCCAACTGATACCTCACCAGATAAACATTGATGTCATCCTAAAGGGATGTCCTCTATACGATTTTAGCGAAAACAAGGAGATATTTCATCAAAAGTAGCAACAGATTTTGAATACAATTACTATCATATGAAATTCATTTATTATTGCATCTGTTACACTTTCATTACTATCTCTCAGCTATAGACCTACACCTACATGTTGATTGATACAACATCCCCATTAATTTATCTAATTATTTGCCTATTTATATATTTATTTAATTGTTTACCATCTCCCAATTTACTTTTGTATTCATTTATAAATTTGTTATACATATTTGTACATGTGTGTATACATATGAGTATGAATACATTTTGTACATGTATACAAATATGTATATAATTTTACCCACCCAATTTTTATATACATATGAATATAAATACATTTTGTACATGTATACAAATATGTATGTATAATTTTTACCCACCGAATTTTCTCACTACCTTTCATTACCCTCTCTCAACACTCTTAAATGGTTTAAACATATCACAGCTAAATGTATACTGTCTGGTCTCTTATTTTGTTCCTAAAAGCCATGTATGTTTTCCAGGAGATGGCTTAACATAAGATCATTATCTTGTTGCCAAATCCTGATAGTTTTTAATTGTTGATCGATTTATGTATATGAAATTAATAAATAAGGTTTAAACCAACAATATACTATAGCAGTCATACAGGGGCCCATAGTCATAAAAGGTAAGATCCGCGAGAGGTCACTGTGACACTCAAAACAATGTACTATAGTGGTCATACAAGGACCTGTAGTCATCAAAGTTGAGATCGCCGAGCGGTCACTATCCACTCAACAATGTACGATAGTAGTCAAACAAGGACATCAAAGATGAGATCCCCCAGAGGTCACTGAGGCACTCACAACAATATATTATAGTGGTCATACAAGGACCTCTGGATGTGAGATCCCCCGAGTGATCATTGTGGCACTCAACAATGTATAAAAGTAGACATGCACTGACCATTTGACATCAGAACAAGAACATAAGCCTGTATCTAGAGAGAATAAAAGCCAAACAACACCAAAACAAGAATATCACATTGTATATTAAGCATCACAGCCAGACAACATTAGACACTGTCAAACAACACCAGAACAAGAGTATCACACTGTATATTAAGCATCACAGCTAGACAACATCAGACACTGTCAAACAACACCAGAACAAGAGTATCACACTGTATGTTAAGCTTCACAGCCAGACAACATTAGACACTGTCAAACAACACCAGAACAAGAGTATCACACTGTATCTTAAGCTTCACAGCCAGACAACATTAGGTACTGTCAAACAACACCAGAACAAGAGTATCACACTGTATGTTAAGCATCGCAGCCAGACAACATCAGGCACTGCCAAACAACACCAGAACAAGAATATCACATTGTATGTTAAGTAACACAGCCAGACAACATCAGACACTGTCAAACAACACCAGAATAAGAGTATCACACTGTATGCTAAGCATCACAGCCAGACAACATTAGGCACTGTCAAACAACACCAGAACAAGAGTATCACACTGTATGCTAAGCATCACAGCTAGACAACATCAGACACTGTCAAACATCACCAGAACAAGAGTATCACACTGTATATTAAGCATCGCAGCCAGACAACATCAGGCACTGTCAAACAACACCCGAACAGGAATATCACATTGTATGTTAAGTAACACAGCCAGACAACATCAGACACTGTCAAACAACACCAGAATAAGAGTATCACACTGTATGCTAAGCATCACAGCAGACAACATCAGACACTGTGAAACAACACCAGAACAAGAGTATCACACTGTATGCTAAGCATCACAGCTAGACAACATCAGACACTGTCAAACAACACCAGAACAAGAGTATCACACTGTATATTAAGCATCGCAGCCAGACAACATCAGGCACTGTCAAACAACACCAGAACAAGATTATCACACTGTATATTAAGCATCGCAGCCAGACAACATCAGACACTGTCAAACAACACCAGAACAAGAGTATCACACTGTATGTTAAGCATCACAGCCAGACAACATCAGACACTGTCAAACAACACCAAAACAAAAGTAACACACTGTATATTAAGCATCACAGCCAGACAACATCAGGCACTGTCAAACAACACCAGAACAAGAGTATCACACTGTATGCTAAGCATTACAGCCAGACAACATAAGACACTGTCAAACAGCACCAGAACAAGAGTATCACACTGTATATTAAGCATCGCAGCCAGACAACATCAGGCACTGTCAAACATCACCAGAACAAGAGTATCACACTGTATGCTAAGCATCACAGCTAGACAACATCAGACACTGTCAAACAACACCTTAACAAGAGTATCACACTGTATATTAAGCATCGCAGCCGGACAACATTAGGCACTGTCAAACAACACCAGAACAAGAGTATCACACTGTATGCTAAGCATCACAGCCAGACAACATCAGACACTGTCAAACAACACCAGAACAAGAGTATCACACTGTATGCTAAGCATCACAGCCAGACAACATCAGACACTGTCAAACAACACCAGAACAAGAGTATCACACTATATGTTAAGCATCACAGCCAGACAACATCAGACACTGTCAAACAAGACCAGAACAAAAGTAACACACTGTATATTAAGCATCATAGCCAGACAACATCAGACACTGTCAAACAAGACCAGAACAAAAGTAACACACTGTATATTAAGCATCGCAGTCAGACATCATCAGACACTGTCAAACATCACCAGAACAAGAGTATCACACTGTATGCTAAGCATCACAGCCAGACAACATCAGACACTGTCAAACAACACCAGAACAAGAGTATCACACTATATATTAAGCATCACAGCCAGACAACATCAGACACTGTCAAACAACACCAAAACAAAAGTAACACACTGTATATTAAGCATCGCAGCCAGACAACATCAGGCACTGTCAAACAACACCAGAACAAGAGTATCACACTGTATGTTAAGCATCGCAGCCAGACAACATCAGACACTGTCAAACAACACCAAAACAAAAGTAACACACTGTATATTAAGCATCGCAGCCAGACAACATCAGGCACTGTCAAACAACACCAGAACAAGAGTATCACACTGTATGTTAAGCATCACAGCCAGACAACATCAGACACTGTCAAACAACACCAGAACAAGAGTATCACACTGTATGCTAAGCATCACAGCCAGACAACATAAGACACTGTCAAACAACACCAGAACAAGAGTATCACACTGTATGTTAAGCTTCACAGCCAGACAACATTAGGCACTGCCAAACAACACCAGAACAAGAGTATCACACTGTATGCTAAGCATCACAGCCAGACAACATCAGACACTGTCAAACAACACCAGAACAAAAGTATCACACTGTATGCTAAGCATCACAGCCAGACAACATCAGACACTGTCAAACAACACCAGAACAAGAGTATCACACTGTATGTTAAGCATCACAGCCAGACAACATCAGACACTGTCAAACAACACCAAAACAAAAGTAACACACTGTATATTAAGCATCACAGCCAGACAACATCAGACACTGTCAAACAACACCAGAACAAGAGTATCACACTGTATGTTAAGCATCACAGCCAGACAACATCAGGCACTGTCAAACAACACCAGAACAAGAGTATCACACTGTATGCTTAGCATCACAGCCAGACAACATTAGACACTGTCAAACAACACCAGAACAAGAGTATCACACTGTATGCTAAGCATCGCAGCCAGACAACATCAGACACTGTCAAATAACACCAGAACAAGAGTATCACACTGTATGCTAAGCATCACAGCCAGACATTATTAGACACTGTCAAACAACACCAGAACAAAAGTATCACACTGTATGTTAAGCTTCACAGCCAGACAACCATAAGACACTGTCAAACAACACCAGAACAAGAGTATCACACTGTATATTAAGCATCACAGCCAGACAACATCAGACACTGTCAAACAACACCAGAACAAGAGTATCACACTGTATGTTAAGCTTCACAGCCAGACAACATTAGGCACTGCCAAACAACACCAAAACAAAAGTAACACACTGTATATTAAGCATCACAGCCAGACAACATCAGACACTGTCAAACAACACCAGAACAAGAGTATCACACTGTATGTTAAGCATCACAGCCAGACAACATCAGGCACTGTCAAACAACACCAGAACAAGAGTATCACACTGTATGCTTAGCATCACAGCCAGACAACATTAGACACTGTCAAACAACACCAGAACAAGAGTATCACACTGTATGCTAAGCATCGCAGCCAGACAACATCAGACACTGTCAAATAACACCAGAAACAAGAGTATCACACTGTATGCTAAGCATCACAGCCAGACATTATTAGACACTGTCAAACAACACCAGAACAAAAGTATCACACTGTATGTTAAGCTTCACAGCCAGACAACATCAGACACTGTCAAACAACACCAGAACAAGAGTATCACACTGTATATTAAGCATCACAGCCAGACAACATCAGACACTGTCAAACAACACCAGAACAAGAGTATCACACTGTATGTTAAGCTTCACAGCCAGACAACATCAGACACTGTCAAACAACACCAGAACAGGAATATCACATTGTATATTAAGCATCACAGCCAGACAACATCAGACACTGTCAAACAACACCAGAACAAGAGTATCACACTGTATGTTAAGCATCACAGCCAGACAACATCAGACACTGTCAAACAACACCAAAACAAAAGTAACACACTGTATATTAAGCATCACAGCCAGACAACATCAGACACTGTCAAACAACACCAGAACAAGAGTATCACACTGTATGTTAAGCATCACAGCCAGACAACATCAGGCACTGTCAAACAACACCAGAACAAGAGTATCACACTGTATGCTTAGCATCACAGCCAGACAACATTAGACACTGTCAAACAACACCAGAACAAGAGTATCACACTGTATGCTAAGCATCGCAGCCAGACAACATCAGACACTGTCAAATAACACCAGAACAAGAGTATCACACTGTATGCTAAGCATCACAGCCAGACATTATTAGACACTGTCAAACAACACCAGAACAAAAGTATCACACTGTATGTTAAGCTTCACAGCCAGACAACATCAGACACTGTCAAACAACACCAGAACAAGAGTATCACACTGTATATTAAGCATCACAGCCAGACAACATCAGACACTGTCAAACAACACCAGAACAAGAGTATCACACTGTATGTTAAGCATCACAGCCAGACAACATCAGACACTGTCAAACAACACCAGAACAAGAGTATCACACTGTATGTTAAGCATCACAGCCAGACAACATCAGACACTGTCAAACAACACCAGAACAAGAGTATCACACTGTATATTAAGCATCACAGCCAGACAACATCAGACACTGTCAAACAACACCAGAAGAAGAGTATCACACTGTATGTTAAGCATCACAGCCAGACAACATCAGACACTGTCAAACAACACCAGAAGAAGAGTATCACACTGTATGCTAAGCATCACAGCCAGACAACACCAGGCACTGTCAAACAACACCAGAACAAGAGTATCACACTGTATGTTAAGCATCACAGCCAGACAACATCAGACACTGTCAAACAACACCAGAACAAGAGTATCACACTGTATGCTAAGCATCACAGCCAGACAACATCAGACACTGTGAAAAGTGACACAGTCACATAGCATCAGAAAAAGACACCAAGTGCATAAAGTACTCGTATCATATGTCAGTGCAATACTGAATGTATGGCTAGTTCTCGCTTACATAAGGTCACACTACATATACAAACCACAGTGGTGGATCCAGAATCACTGAAAAAGGGGCTGCCCACATATTTTTAGCCAAACTACTCGGCCATTTTTGGTGCCAAATCTGGATTTGTACCTGTAAATATGTGGCGAAACGGGGGAGGGGGGGGGGGCTCTAAATCCGCCACTGAACCAAGTAAAGGATTGGATTCCACTACATGACCCCTTTAGTCAAAGGAATACAAAATATGACAACATCTTAAAAGTGTTTCATTTAGAAGGCTGAGTTGGTTCTTTACACAACATAGCATTAACCAAAAGATTAGAATGAAAAATGTTCACTGAAACGATATGATGCCCTCCTACGACACGACTTCACTGAAACGATATGATGCCCTCCTACGACACGACGGTCAATGTACAAACCTATAGCCACGGTCAATCAATATACCACTCTACAAACTGTTGATTTTTCAGGAATACAGACGAAAAAACTTATCATGATAACATTCTTTGACGAAAAATATTTCTGAACAAAGTCAAACACTAATATATTTTTTAAATGATTTATTTGTATATGAGGGTTTTTATTCAATAAATCATCATTACACTGTATGTAAATTTTTGAATCTCGACCTTAATACTTGTATTCAAGTAGTAATGCACTATGGATGCACAACTTGGTGAAAGCACAACTTTGGTAGAAACTTCTGTCTTCATTCTATTTTGTTTCACATTTTGTAATACAAGGGCGGTGAGTTCTCAGTTTTATGAATTAAAATAGCAACCAGAACATTTATGTCAACAAGTGTAAATGTGTGGTCATGTAAACATGATGGTGATGACATTGGATTTTAATAGTACAGTGTATCGACTCACTGGTGATGACCTTGGAGATTAACAGTCACCGTATTCATCCATTCGTGATGACCTTGGAGATTAACAGTCAGCGTATTTATCCATTCGTAATGACCTTGGAGATTAACAGTCCAGCGTATCGACCCACTTTTAATGGAGATTAACAATCCAGTGTATTGACCCACTGGTAATGACCTTGGAGATTAACAGTCCAGCGTATCGACCCACTTTTAATGGAGATTAACAATCCAGTGTATTGACCCACTGGTAATGACCTTGGAGATTAACAGTCCAAGTGTATTGACCCACTAGTAATGACCGTGGACGTTAACAGTCCAGTGTATAGACCCACTGGTGATGACGTTGAAGGTTAACAGTCCAGTGTATCGACCCACTAGTAATGACCTTGGAGGTTAACAATCCAGTGTGTTGACCCACGAACACTACTAATTATAAGATTGGATGTTTGATGGAGGTTTTACGTTATTTTCAACCATACCATTTTATTTACCAATCAATTCATAATATATACAATGTATATAGCGGAGCACTGACATTTTACCTATTGTGTTTGGGACAGAGAGAGTAGGGGTATTTCTTTTAGCAAGATGTTTTTA
Organism: Pteria penguin; assembly: GCA_035048485.1. Taxonomy (NCBI): domain Eukaryota; kingdom Metazoa; phylum Mollusca; class Bivalvia; order Pterioida; family Pteriidae; genus Pteria; species Pteria penguin. The sequence continues at coordinate 88,785,073 of CM068580.1, forward strand.
TCATGAAGAAAAATATCGCAATTATTATCCTGCATGATATATAAATGTATAAAACACTGTCATTTTGATGGAATTCAGGTAAACCTCTTTTGTTTTTTTTCAGAAGCCTTCATCCCACATCTGTATGACGATGTTACGGCCTTTCCATCTTGCTTTATTACATACGGAGATGATTACCCTACAGACACCTATATACCTACCTGTGTTCTCGTACATCGGCGTGACATCGGTCTTACTGTTACTTATACAGTTTCTGCCTTCAGCTTACTGCACCTGCACTATAGGTAAATAATATCAGAGCGCTACGGTTCAAATTTTTATCTGAACACAAATTTATTGATTTTGGCAGTCTTATCTTATCTAGACACTTTCTAGCTCATGTGAGCTAAAGGCTCAAGTGAGCAATTATCATAGTGCTTCGTCCGTCCGTCCGTCGTAAAATTTCACTTCTCTTCCTCAACCGCCCGGCAGATTTTGATTAAAATTGATCCACATGAAGTACCAGTGGACATCTACAAAGTTTGTGTTTTTATTCAGATATGTTAAGGTGGGTGCGATCACAGACAAAAAGTATGTAAAAAGGGTGCCTCCATCTGAGTGTTCTTGAAGGATGTAATACATGTACTAAGATTCATCTTTTCAGTCAAATCGGAAAAAAGGATCTTTTTTCTTCTTCTTTTTCATTTTGACATACTTTTTTCTTCTTCTCTTTCATTTTGACATACATTCTTCTCCAGACCAGCTGCATCGATTATCAAGCCACATGCATCAGAATGATTGAGAAGTGCGTGTAACAAATGCTGGTATTTTGTTTCTATTCTGAAATCAAAATCTGGACGCTCCTTTATATTTTATTTATTATCATTATTTATTTATTTATTTATTTCTATTTTTTAAAATCTTTTACTTTAAGTAATTTTTTTTTATTTTTATTCTTATTTTATTTTATTTAGTTATTTATTTATTTATTTATTTAATTATTTATTTATTAATTAATTTTGTTTTGTTTTGTCTTCTGTGTGTTTGTGTGGCTTTTTTTTTTTTTTTTTTTTTTGTTGTTGTTGTTGTTGTTGTTTTTGTTTGTTAATTCAATTGGTCATTTTCGCATATTTTTAGGTAATTCCTTAGATTTTCTCCTCGTAGTTTGCATTTATATTGTATTGATTTGGTGTATTTTGACTGAGTTAATTGTGTTAAACGAAACCGGAAAGAAAAAGAATACATAAATAATTCTTAGTTGGTTTTTTTTCATTTTTTAGCTGAAATAATCGGGTTGGAGTTGAATCTACTGTTAGTATATACTAGTGAGCTTTGATAGATTTGTCCCTCAGAACTTACTGAAAGATATTGATGTAACTTGTTTGTATGTAGTTCTCAAGTTTACAGTATGAAGTGCCTATGGTTCCCTAAACAATTTTGCTGTTTTTGACCAGATTTGGGGTGGATCCAAAGTGGGGCGACATAGGCTCCAAATGGTACCTTCCTTTGAGAAACTTCTTCAGATTGGCGGCATAGATCATCGCTCCAAATGCATCAGCGTGATCTAGAAAGATGTCTTAAGAAGCGATGTTGTCTTTGTTTCTCTTCTGAAATCATATGTTTGACGTTTTTGACGTGTTTTTGACTTGGTTCTTTCCACATATTTTTTTTTATTTTATTGCTTTATTCTATACAGAGAATCATTTATTTGTTTACATGTATTTGAAAATATCTAATTCAAGGGTTATTTGAAAGTGTTATTCGCAAATTCTGTTTTCGAGATTTATAATGATTTTTTCCTATTTTTGATATAGACCAATTTCTTTTTACATATCATTTTTACACATGTCGAAAGGAAGCAATTCAGAGCCCACTATAGGTAATACAAAAAATAAAAAATTATTCATTTTACACAAACATATTGAATGTTATTTAAGAAAAATAAAATGGAATAAAGAATTCTGAATTTATCTTTTTCACATGTTTGGTCATGGTCTTGATCATTCAGTGTAGAGAAGCAAGTTTACAGGTTTTATCTATTTATTTATTTATTTATTTATTGTCAGTTATAAAAAAAAGTCAGCAAGAAAATATCATTTCCTCAAGCAGTCGGTTGTTCGTGAATGAGGAAATTGTGTTCAGGTGAGCGATAAAGGCCCTCTTGTGATATATATATTTATTTATTTATTAATATATTTGATGAAATCGATATGTATTTAACACTTTTATTCTTTCCAGACCTATTGATCACACCTACCAATCCGTATGTTTTTATAAATGAAAATGTGAACATCTCTTGTTGTATAACATTAAACGCCATGCCCGACAACAGTGTTACGGGACAATCACTTACATCGCAGTACGGCTATAATAACAGAGACCTCAGGAACATTACCAACACTCAGGTTGTGAACGAATGCTCATTGTCAACACTAAACATTTCCCTGCCGAAGAAGTTTGTCATTTATCAGTGCATTTTTGGATGTAAAAAGGAAGCGCTTATAATACCCGTAGAATGTAAGCTCTCGTGTGTCAATAACAGCTTACGATATAAACAATGAAGTGTGTAACATTAGGCCTCGTGTGTTATTATAACTCGAACTAACAACTCGCTGATCTGTTTATCTTACTGACGTTTTAGGTCAATCTAGTTCTCAGTAATATATGAGAGTTTCCACAACTAACATGGATGGTTTTACTACAGTACAAAGTGACTGTCTAATTTCTGAGTTAACTCCATGTGATTTCCTTTTGTATATTGGATGCGTTTGAGTTAAACCTGTATGATTTTGATGTGTGTAAATGATGAGTGTCCGTGAGTTAACCATATACGGTTTCAGAGTGTGTAAATGATAGCTGTCTGTTAGTTAACCCTATACGGTTTCAGAGTGTGTAAATGATAGCTCTCTGTTAGTTAACCCTATACGGTTTCAGAGTGTGTAAATGATAGCTCTCTGTTAATTAACCCTATGCGTAAACCCTATACGGTTTCAGAGTGTGTAAATGATAGCTCTCTGTTAGTTAACCCTATACGGTTTCAGAGTGTGTAAATGATAGCTCTCTGTTAGTTAACCCTATACGGTTTCAGAGTGTGTAAATGATAGGTCTCTGTTAGTTAACCCTATACGGTTTCAGAGTGTGTAAATGATAGCTGTCTGTTAGTTAACCCTATACGGATTCAGAGTGTGTAAATGATAGCTGTCCGTGAGTTAACCCTATACGGTTTCAGAGTGTGTAAATGATAGCTGTCTGTTAGTTAACCCTATACGGTTTCAGAGTGTGTAAATGATAGCTGTCTGTTAGTTACCCCTATACGGTTTCAGAGTGTGTAAATGATAGGTCTCTGTTAGTTAACCCTATGCGGTTTCAGAGTGTGTAAATGATAGGTCTCTGTTAGTTAACCCTATGCGGTTTCAGAGTGTGTAAATGATAGGTCTCTGTTAGTTAACCCTATACGGTTTCAGAGTGTGTAAATGATAGCTCTCTGTTAGTTAACCCTATACGGTTTCAGAGTGTGTAAATGATAGCTCTCTGTTAGTTAACCCTATACGGTTTCAGAGTGTGTAAATGATAGGTCTCTGTTAGTTAACCCTATGCGGTTTCAGAGTGTGTAAATGATAGGTCTCTGTTAGTTAACCCTATGCGGTTTCAGAGTGTGTAAATGATAGGTCTCTGTTAGTTAACCCTATACGGTTTCAGAGTGTGTAGATGATAGCTCTCTGTTAGTTAACCCTATACGGTTTCAGAGTGTGTAAATGATAGCTCTCTGTTAGTTAACCCTATGCGTAAACCCTATACGGTTTCAGAGTGTGTAAATGATAGCTATCTGTTAGTTAACCGTATGCGGTTTCAGAGTGTGTAAATGATTGCTGTCTGTTAGTTAACCCTATACGGTTTCAGAGTGTGTAAATGATAGGTCTCTGTTAGTTAACCCTATACGGTTTCAGAGTGTGTAAATGATAGCTCTCTGTTAGTTAACCCTATACGGTTTCAGAGTGTGTAAATGATAGCTCTCTGTTAGTTAACCCTATGCGTAAACCCTATACGGTTTCAGAGTGTGTAAATGATAGCTATCTGTTAGTTAACCGTATGCGGTTTCAGAGTGTGTAAATGATTGCTGTCTGTTAGTTAACCCTTTACGGTTTCAGAGTGTGTAAATGATAGCTGTCTGTTAGTTAACCCTATGCGGTGTCAATGATGAGTGTTCGTGAGCTAACCTTAATTGGTTTAAGAGAGTGTAAACGATGACTGTCAGTACGTTAATCTTATAGGGTTTCAGAATATGTAAATGACGACTGTCCGTGAGTTACCACTATATGGTTTCAAAGTGTGTAAATAATGACTGTCCGTGAGTTAACCTAATATGGTGTCAGAGTGTGTAAATGATGTCTACGAGAGACTTAACCTTATATGGTGTCAGAGTGTGTAAATGATGACTGTCCGTGAGTTAACCTATATGGTGTCAGAGTGTGTAAATGATGTCTGCGAGTGACTTAACCTTATATGGTGTCAGAGTGTGTAAATAATGTCTGCGAGTGACTTAATCCTATATGGTGTCAGAGTGTGTAAATGATGACAGTCTGTGAGTTAACAGACCTTGCGTTACCTCTACGTGATTTCAGTGCGTTAATTTTGAATGATTTCAGTGTGTATATATGATGTTGTTGCTTTAAGTGTGTATATATGATGTTGTTGTGTTATACTTTATATGATTTCGGTGTGTATATATGATGTTGTTGCCTTATGCTCGATATGATTTCAGTGTGCATATATGATGTCGTTGTGTAATATATTATATGATTTCAGTGTGTATATATGATATCGTTGTGTCATACTCCATATGATTTAAGTTTGTATATATGATGTCGTTACGTTATACTCTGTATGATTTTAGTGTGTGTGTAGGTGTGTGTGTGTGTATGTTGAAATTGCGTTAACCCAATGATTTCTGTGTGTATATATGTCGTTGCGTTATACTCCATACTATTTCAGTGTGCATATATGATGCCGTTGCGTTATACTCTGTATGATTTTAGTGTGTGTGTGTGTGTGTGTGTGTGATGAAATTGCATTAACCTAATGATTTCTGTGTGTATATATAATGTGGATGCGTTATATTCCATACTATTTCAGTGTGTATATATGATGACGTTGTGTTATACTCTATATGATATCAGTGTGGATATATATTGCAGTTGCGTTAACTCTATATAATCTCAGCCTGTGTAAATGACAGTCTATGATTCTATATGTAAAGTTATAGGAGTCTATTAGGTATCCGTAAGTATTCGTCTGTTATGATGGTATCTAATGACATATTCTGTTATGATGGTATCTAATGACATATTCTGTTATGATGATATCTAATGACATATTCTGTTATGATGGTATCTAATGACATATTCTGTTATGATGATATCTAATGACATATTCTGTTACTTGGGCAATTATTTGTAATCTGTTCCTTTACGCAAATTCAGCAACATTGTCGAGCTTCTGTTATAATGTGAACATATGTGAACATGTCAAAGACCATGAAATGAAACTTTGTCGAAACCTCATCGTTGTCATATGAAGAAACTACATTTTGTTGATATTCTTCACAGATCGGCCACATCCGGTAGAAAACGTTTCATGTATGGTCTACGACTGGATGAACATGACATGTACATGGGACCTCCAAAGAATCTACCTTAACCCATATGACACAGAAATCACTTTGTCCTACATTAACTCTACAAGATTGCCAAAGCGCCAGGCAGATTTCACACAACTAGATTATGACATTACTCTACAGTGGACCATGTAAGTTCTGTCACAAAATTTTCTATTCAACATTTTGCGAGTGAAATTATAGTCGCAAATAAAGATGGACCATAAATTCAAATAATATTACAGTTTCTTTTTAAAGGATACTTGACCTTGTACTGAAAGTTAACGTATCCCAATAGTATACTTTTGTTTTCACTACATGGTTGAACATAAAACTATTAGTCCGTACGAATTTTTTATTTTAAAAGTCGATTTATGTTTTGTTAGAGAAATCAAAACCACTCTTATCGAAAAAAAATGCATTAAAAAACCTAAATATTATCAAAATTCATTAAATAAAACCAAATAATGCATAATTAATATATATATTTATTTATCTATCTACATGTATATAACAAGAGAATAATACAGGGTGGCAGCAGAGGCACGGGCCCCTAACCCTTTCAAAAAAGAGGGGGCACGATCTTGGTTGTTTTTCTTCTCCATCCCACCCCTACTTATTGCAGAATAATTACATCAAACATAATATTTTAATGATAGTATCCTTTTTTTAAAAATTGTCAAAGAACGGGTTCTTTTGCGATTTAATGGATTTCAGATAAGAGTTCAATGCATCTGGTGCCCTTCTCCATAGTTTGAGACTCTGTTACACCTCTTTTTGTGACTCTGTTACGCAACTGTATCTGACTCTGCTACGCCAATGTTTGTGACTCTACTACGTCACTGTTTGTGACTCTGTTACGCCACTGTTGATGACTCTACTACGCCACTGTTTGTGACTCTGCTACGCCACTGCTTGTGAATCTGCTACGCCATTGTTTCTGACTCTTTTACGCCACTGTATCTGACTCTGCTACGCCACTGTTTATGAATCTGCTATGCCACTGTTTGTGACTTTGCTACGCCACTGTTTGTGACTCTGCTACGCCACTGTTTGTAAATCTGCAACGCCACTGTTTGTGACTCTACAACGCCACTGTTTGTGACTCTACTACGCCACTGTTTATGACTCTGCAACGCCACTGTTGGTGACTCTGATACGCCACTGTTTGTGACTCTGCTATGCCACTGTTTGTGACTCTACTACGCCACTGTTTGTGACTCTGCAACGCCACTGTTTGTGACTCTGCTGCGCTACTGTTTGTGACTCTTTTATGACACTGTATCTGACTCCCTTAAGCCACTGTTTATGACTGCTACGCCACTGTTTGTGACTGTGCTACGCCACTGTTTATGACTCTTTTACGTCACTGTATCTGACTCCCTTACGCCACTGTTTATGACTCTGCTACGCCACTGTTTGTGACTGTGCTACGCCATTGTTTGTGACTCTTTTACGCCACTGTGTCTGACTCTGCTACGCCACTGTTTATGACTCTGCTATTGTTTGTGACTCTTTTACGCCACTGTCTCTGACTGCTACGCCGCTGTTTTTGATTCCCTTGCGCAATTGTTTGTGACTATGCTACGCCACTGTTTTTTAATCCGTTACGCCACTGTTTGTGACTCTGTTACGCCATTGTTTGTGACTCTGTTACGCCATTGTTTGTGACTCTGCTACGCCATTGTTTGTGACTCTGCTACGGCACTGTTTATGATTCTGCTATACGCCAGTGTTTGTGAATCTGCTACGCCATTGTTTGTGACTCTGCTACGCCATTGTTTATGATTCTGCTATACGCCAGTGTTTGTGAATCTGATACGCCATTGTTTGTGACTCTGCTACGCCACTGTTTGTGGCTCTGCTACGCCACTATTTGTGACTCTGCTACACCACTGCATGTGACTCTGTTCCGCCACTGTTTGTGACTCTACTACGCCACTGTTTGTGACTCTGCTACGCCATTTTTTGTGACTCTGTTACGCCATTGTTTGTGGCTCTGCTACGCCACTTTTTGTTTGTAAATCTGCTACGCACTTGTTTGTGACTCTGTGACGCACAGTTTCTGACTTTGCTACTCAACTGTTTGTTATTCTGCTATGTTACGATGTGAACCCTGCAACGCCAGTGTTTGTAATTCTATTACGCCACTGTTTTCGACTCTGATATGCCACGTCTTATGAAATCAGGTGATAAATGTTCTCTTATTACGAATGCAGTATTTGAACATTCTTCAATATTCTGTTTTTGACTCTGCCACGCCACTGTTGCATACTGTCGCCACGCCACTGTTTGTGACTGCTAAGTCACTGTATGTTCCTATACCACGCCACTGTTTGGGACTGCTACGCCACTGATTGTGACTCTGGTATGCCACTGTTTGTAACTCTGCTACGCCACTGTCTCTGTCTCTGCTACGCTCCTGTATCTGATTCTGATATGCCACGTTCTATGAAATCAGGTGATGAATGTTCTCTTCTTACGAATGCAGTATTTGAATATTCTTCAAACAGATTGCATCTTTCCAAGCCTTGTCCCAGCAAGACTATCGTGGGATCACACATGATGTGCACTTTTCCCGGTACTGGTGATCAGCATGATCAGTATCACACGGGGATATACATTTTCCTTGTCAACATCAGCAATTCTCAGAGAGGAGTGTCTGCTGTGACCAATATGACAATGAATACTGAACTATTCGGTAAAGAGTAGTGTATAATGGCAATGGGTCCAGGACGCTCTCATTCTAGGTCCAAATTTAACATATTCATATGCCACACAGGTTGAACAAGAAATACGCATATTCATTTAAATATTCATTTGATAATATTGTCAACTGATGGAATCAGTCTCTGTTACTGTCACATGATGATGTCATGCTGTCTACAGAACCAGACTCTGTTACTGTCACATGATGACGTCATGCTGTCTACAGAACCAGACTCTGTTACTGTCACATGATGATGTCATGTCGTCTGACATAACCAATCTCTGTTACTGTCACTTGATGATGTCATGCTGTCTACAGAACCAGACTCTGTTACTGTCACATGATGATGTCATGCTGTCTGACAGAACCAATCTCTGTTACTGTCACTTGATGACGTCATGCTGTCTGACAGTTACCAGTCTCTGTTACTGTCACTTGATGATGTCATGCTGTCTGACATAACCAGTCTCTGTTACTGTCACTTGATGATGTCATGCTGTCTGACAGAAACCGTCTCTGTTATTGGGCACTGGTGACTGTCTGGTAGAACTTTTTCTGTTACTGTTTCTTATTTGAAAAGAAATTTGAATCCAGTGAATACAATTATGATGTTTGGCTAGTTTACGACCATGGTCCATCTTCTGTCATATTTTATATTACAATATTGATCTTAATTCTGAAATTCGAAACTTCAACAGCATGTACATTTGTCAAATGTAACAGTCTTATATTCATAAAGAAAATGACAGCATGATATTCAGAAAGCAACGATGTCATAATGTATAAAGTATGACAAAATAGTAGAAAGATTGGAAAAATAGTGGACTACCTGCCCCCTGGGTAGTTCACCTTCGTCTTCACAGTATCTATTATTTCTGCCATTTTGCACGGTGGCGTACTCCTGCTACTCATTTCAGTCATTTATCAGATTATTCGTCGACATAATGTTCTGACAAGTGAACATAATGATCTGACAGGTCGACTTTATGTCTCTGACGTGTACAAGTTAACACAATATCTGACAGTTCGACTTTATGTCTCTGGTACGGAAACGTTTTGGTGTCTGGTGTTGTTGTGTTGTAAGTAGGTATCATGACCAAAAAAAATTGACTTGCCGAGATCAATAAAACTTGATGACGTAATCAAGTCGAAAAGTTGCCGTAAACTGTCCTTAAGCGAGTTCTTTGGGCAACTCGTCTTCAATAAAATAGTTAGTTGATTTTCTTTAAGTCAAGATAACGTTATGCGATTTTCCTTATGTCAATTTTAAAAGAAATCGTCGTAATAAAGTCGCATTTCTATGAAAATCAAGTATTATTGACACATTTATTTCTTTTGACATGTTGGCATAAACATGGCTACTAACGAGAATTTTATGTCGAGTTATTGTTTTAAAAATACCATTTCGAGATTTCGTAAGTCAATTTCTCTTCGAAATCGAGTTATCAAACTCGCATTTGTATGAAAATCTCGAAATATATATATGAATATATATAGAAGAAATAAGTAATTATGAAGAAATAAGTAAGTGTTTCTGGAAAACATATCAATTTTGGGAATACATTTATACAGGATATTCAACACATATATATAATGGTCGTCAAAAAGAACAGTAAGTAAGTATTACTTTTTCACATCATGTCGACTTCAACAAAGTCAAAATTCCGAGATTTTCATACAAATGCGAGTTTGATAACCCGATTTCGAAGGGAAAGTGACTTACGAAATCTCGAATTGGTATTTTCGAAACAATAACTCGACATAAAATTCTCGTTAGTAGCATGTTTATTCCAATATATCAACAAAAATGATGTCAATAATTCTTGATTTTCATGGAAATGCGACTTTATTACGACGATTCATTTTAAAATTGACATAAGGAAAATCGCATAACGTTATCTTAACTTAAAGAAAATCAACTTAGGATTTTATAGATGACAAGTTGCCCAAAAGAACTCGTTTAAGGACAGTTTACGACAATTTTCGACTTCATTGCGTCATCAAGTTTCATTAATCTCGGCAAGTCAATTTTATTTTTGTCATGATACCTACCTACAACACAACAACACCAGGCACCAAAACGTATCCGTACTCTGGGGCCTTATTCACAAAGAAACTTAAGTCTAAATCTAAGAATTGAGATCTATGTGGTATCATGTGTCTTAATTCTAAGAATTAATAAAAACTTTCTGTAAACAGTTTATCTGATAAGCTATTCACAGACAAACTTTCGACAAATTCTTAGAATAATGACACATGGTATTTTAGGTAACAGTTCTTAGACTTAGACTTAAGTTTCTTTGTGAATAAGACCCCAGATGTGTACAAGATACCGTAATATCTGACAAGTCGAAGTTATATCTCATATGTGTACCAGTCGGCGTAATATCTGACAAATCGACGTTAAAAAATCTGACAGGTCCACGTTTTATCTCTGACGTGTACATGCTAGTATAATATCTGACAAGTCGAATTATATCTCTGACTTGTGCAAGTTAACACAATATCTGACAGGTCGACGTTATATCTCTGACGTGTACAAGTTAGCATAATATTTGACATGTCGACATAATATCTGAAGGCACACTTACATAATGATCTGACAAAACAACATAAAATGTAACAAGTCGACATAATGGTCCGAAAAGTCGACATAATGGTTTGACAAGTCGGTATTACATGTAACAAGTCGACATAATGATAAAACAAGTCGACATATCATGTAAGAAGTCGTCATAATGATCAAGAAGTCGACATAACATGTAACAAGTTGACTTAATGATTGGACAAGTGGATGGCAGAAATATGGCACTGTAATAATTATAACAAAACATTATATTGTTATGATTACTATCTGAATATTTATATTAACTAGCTTCTTAAAATCCAAAACCAAAACACAAAACTGATCACGCTAAAAAGACAGCGGCTAGAGAGATTCCTGAACAAATTGACCTGTCGTGTGTTCATCGTGTGTATTTCGTTTATTTCAGCGGATATCAATATTCCTTTTGTCCTAACCTCGTTATCGACGGCCGGTGTTTACAATGTAAATTTCTATCACAAGACGTCAACGACGTCAGAGACTCGTACAGAAGTGGACACCAGTATAAGTTTCTCCTATCTATAGCACACTCTAATAGCAGTACGAGTTCAGAGTTCAGTGCGGTGTTTAACACACAGAATATCGGTAGAAATTTATTAAATCAAGAAACTTTGTCTACTTCTCTCGATGAGTACTCTCTATCGCTATATTTGGTTAATGGGAAATCTCGGTAATTGTACAAAAATGTAGTCATGGTTTTATAGACATAATACTTAGTAGTTATAATTTTAACACATTATTGCACAGAATTGTTTTATATAAATATCTTATCGTACAGAGTATTATATTATTACTTTGAATTATTCACATTTTCAAGTTTGTTCAGTGTGCAGCGAAAAAAAAAAAATGAGGTTTTGCACATGAACTTTTGTCGCAATTGACTCCATTTCAGAGGAGTTATCATAAGACATCCCGTTTGTAATACGCGATCTTATTGGTAGACCGATTTAAGAATGAAAATTGATTCATATTTCACTGCATTTTTAACAGGATGTCATGCTTTGTTTATGACGTCACGAATATTTATTCAATTATACTCAATATTTAGTATGCATTATAGAACGGGGCTACTGTACATGTCCTTTACAAAAGTTGGCAAGGTACCGCCAAATCCCGTATTATTTCCGTTTCATCCCTTGTCTAAGGAGACGACCATTTGATTCTGAAAGGGGGTGGGAGGGCTGGCACTTTTTGGAAATAAATATTCTGACCCTGAAATTGCTGGCAATAAAAAATCTGGCTTTGACTGAAATAAAAAATACATATTCTGGCTACTAGCATATACCAGATCATGCAAATTTAAAGCTGAATGTTCTAACGAAAATATGTTGATTTTTTACCGGCTCGCTTCGCTTGCCCAAGAGCTCCCTATACTATAATGTGTAGTAGTTTAACTGTATAACTCAAGTTGTGCTATTCAATATGTTCAACAAAACTTAATAGAATTTTATATATATATATATATATATATATATATATATATATATATATATATATATATATATATATATATATATATATATATATATATATATATATATATATATAATATATATATATATATATATGAGAATGTCCATTTTGAGGGGCAGACAGGGGACAAGGGCTTTACCATCTGTTTTCTGAGAGATTTTCTCTTCAGATTCATGTTTGGAATAGTGTCATTCACTTCGTTTTGCCGCCAATTTCCAATCCTTTTCCCCAACTTCCCCTTGTGTTGTCTGCTCCTCATTTATGTGCTAGACACACCATTATTTTCATGTTAAACGAGTGGCCACAAGGAGTCTTCATTGAATTTGTCTCATTTCTCACCTGAGCACATATGCAAAGTTGATGTTTAAATTAAATCATATGCATTTCAAAATTTATGGTGGCCATATTTGTTGACAGTGTATCATTCCTTTTAAGTTTCATTCAAATCATTGCAACAGGACATTCGTCAAATGATTTTAACACATTTAATCAAATGTAAAATAAACACAAACATAACTTTAGAATGAGAACAGAAGTAAAACCAATAAAAAGTGTGTCTTCACTTAACAAAAAGTAAAAACAGTCCCTAATGGGCCTAAATTGTTCACCTTAGACATTGAAAACATTGCACAACGATATTGAACAATGATTGTCTTTAGTGTCTGTAAAACTTTTAAAACATGTAAAATTGTACTTGAGAAACATCTTTGCTTAATATCTACCAAGCTCTCTCAAATTTAATCTAGAAGCAGTGAAGACAAAGTTAAAAATTTGAAAAATCAATTTATCAAATGTTACAAAAATATTTATGAAATGCTTTTTTGCATTAAAATACCATATTTACCACCATTTACCACATTTCCACACACATCGTTCTATAGTGATAAATGGAAATTCTCCCTTTGGATGTCAGAGACTGAGAGAGACTATACACTTCAATATAGAAACTAGTAGTATAAAGGCCTATGCAATGAAAGTAGTGTTTGCATATTATTTATTGAGTTTACTTTATATTAGCATGTGCTTTGTAATTCTAACAAGCATTTGTTGGCTACAAAAATGTCAAGAAAATAAATAATCTGTCCCAGGATATTGAGAAAATAAGTATTCTATCTTTCAAAGATCTGAAAATAAATAAACTGACCCGACCAAATTTGCCAGCCCCCCCCCCCCCACCCCCCACAAATCAAATGGTCGTCCCATAACGCCTCACAGTCAACTTCATCGTTTGACAGGATTCGCCGACGCCCTGTATATGAGAGTGCTGTAGGTGTTTACATGTATAAACGTTTACTTCATATGTGAGATATATGAATGTGCTGTCAGCGTGTATAAACATTTAATTTTTGTGTGAGGGATATGAATACGCTGAAGGCGTGTATAAACGTTTACTTTTTATGTGAGGGATATGAATGTGCTGTAGGCGTGTATAAACGTTTCCTTTTTATATGAGGGATATGAATGTGCTGAAGGCGTGTATAAACGTTTGCTTTTTATGTGAGGGATATGAATGTACTGTAGGCGTGTATAAACGTTTACTTTATATGTGAGGGATATGAATGTGTTGTAGGCGTGTATATACGTTTACTTTTTATGTGAGGGATATGAATGTGTTGTAGGCGTGTATAAACGTTTACTTTTTATGTGAGGGATATGAATGTGTTGTAGGCGTGTATAAACGTTTACTTTTTATGTGAGGGATATGTATGTGTTGTAGGCGTGTATAAACGTTTACTTTTTATGTGAGGGATATGTATGTGTTGTAGGCGTGTATAAACGTTTACTTTTTATGGGAGGGATATGAATGTGTTGTAGGCGTGTATAAACGTTTACTTTTTATGTGAGGGATATGAATGTGTTGTAGGCGTGTATAAACGTTTACTTTTTATGTGAGGGATATGAATGTATTGTAGGCGTGTATAAACGTTTACTTTTTATGTGAGGGATATGAATGTGTTGTAGGCGTGTATAAACGTTTACTTTTTATGTGAGGGATATGAATGTGTTGTAGGCGTGTATAAACGTTTACTTTATATGTGAGGGATATGAATGTGTTGTAGGCGTGTATAAACGTTTACTTTTTATGTGAGGGATATGAATGTGTTGTAGGCGTGTATAAACGTTTACTTTATATGTGAGGGATATCAATGTGTTGTAGGCGTGTATAAACGTTTACTTTATATGTGAGGGATATGAATGTGTTGTAGGCGTGTATAAACGTTTACTTTTTATGTGAGGGATATGAATGTGTTGTAGGCGTGTATAAACGTTTACTTTTTATGTGAGGGATATGAATGTGTTGTAGGCGTGTATAAACGTTTACTTTTTATGTGAGGGATATGAATGTGTTGTAGGCGTGTATAAACGTTTACTTTTTATGGGAGGGATATGTATGTGCTGTAGGCGTGTATAAACGTTTACTTTATATGTGAGGGATATGAATGTGTTGTAGGCGTGTATAAACGTTTACTTTTTATGTGAGGGATATGAATGTGTTGTAGGCGTGTATAAACGTTTACTTTTTATGTGAGGGATATGAATGTGTTGTAGGCGTGTATAAACGTTTACTTTTTATGTGAGGGATATGAATGTGTTGTAGGCGTGTATAAACGTTTACTTTTTATGTGAGGGATATGAATGTGTTGTAGGCGTGTATAAACGTTTACTTTTTCTGTGAGGGATATGTATGTGCTGTAGGCGTGTATAAACGTTTACTTTTTCTGTGAGGGATATGAATGTGTTGTAGGCGTGTATAAACGTTTACTTTTTCTGTGAGGGATATGAATGTGTTGTAGGCGTGTATAAACGTTTACTTTTTATGTGAGGGATATGAATGTGTTGTAGGCGTGTATAAACGTTTACTTTATATGTGAGGGATATGAATGTGTTATAGTCGTGTATAAACGTTTACTTTTTATGTGAGGGATATGAATGTGTTGTAGGCGTGTATAAACGTTTACTTTTTATGTGAGGGATATGAATGTGTTGTAGGCGTGTATAAACGTTTACTTTTTATGTGAGGGATATGTATGTGTTGTAGGCGTGTATAAACGTTTACTTTTTATGTGAGGGATATGAATGTGTTGTAGGCGTGTATAAACGTTTACTTTTTATGTGAGGTATGAGAATGTGTTGTAGGCGTGTATAAACGTTTACTTTTTATGTGAGGGATATGAATGTGTTGTAGGCGTGTATAAACGTTTACTTTTTATGTGAGGGATATGAATGTGTTGTAGGCGTGTATAAACGTTTACTTTTTATGTGAGGGATATGAATGTGTTGTAGGCGTGTATAAACGTTTACTTTTTATGTGAGGGATATGAATGTGTTGTAGGCGTGTATAAACGTTTACTTTTTATGTGAGGGATATGAATGTGTTGTAGGCGTGTATAAACGTTTACTTTTTATGTGAGGGATATGAATGTGTTGTAGGCGTGTATAAACGTTTACTTTTTATGTGAGGGATATGAATGTGTTGTAGGCGTGTATAAACGTTTACTTTTTATGTGAGGGATATGAATGTGTTGTAGGCGTGTATAAACGTTTACTTTTTATGTGAGGGATATGAATGTGTTGTAGGCGTGTATAAACGTTTACTTTATATGTGAGGGATATGAATGTGTTGTAGGCGTGTATAAACGTTTACTTTTTATGTGAGGGATATGAATGTGTTGTAGGCGTGTATAAACGTTTACTTTTTATGTGAGGGATATGAATGTGTTGTAGGCGTGTATAAACGTTTACTTTTTATGTGAGGGATATGAATGTGTTGTAGGCGTGTATAAACGTTTACTTTTTATGTGAGGGATATGAATGTGTTGTAGGCGTGTATAAACGTTTACTTTTTATGTGAGGGATATGAATGTGTTGTAGGCGTGTATAAACGTTTACTTTTTATGTGAGGGATATGAATGTGTTGTGGGCGTCTATAAACGTTTACTTTTTATGTGAGTGGTAGCAATGTGCTGTAGGCGTGTATAAACGTTTACTTTTTATGTGAGGGATATGAATGTGCTGTAGGCGTGTATAAACGTTTACTTTATGTGTGTTTTATAAGAATACTGTAGGCGTGTCTAAACATTTACTTTTTATGTGAGGGATATGAATGTGTTGTAGGCGTGTATAAACGTTTACTTTATATATGAGGGATATGAATGTGTTGTAGGCGTGTATAAACGTTTACTTTTTATGTGACGGATATGAATGTGTTGTAGGCGTGTATAAACGTTTACTTTATATGTGAGCGATATGAATCTGTTGTAGGCGTGTATAAACGTTTACTTTTTATGTGAGGGATATGAATGTGTTGTAGGCGTGTATAAACGTTTACTTTTTATGGGAGGGATATGAATGTGCTGTAGGCGTGTATAAACGTTTACTTTTTATGTGAGGGGTATCAATGTACTGTAGTCGTGTATAAACGTTTACTTTTTATGTGAGGGATATGAATGTGCTGTAGGCGTGTATAAACGTTTACTTTTTATGTGAGAGATATGAATGTGTTATAGGTGTGTATAAACGTTTACTTTTTATGTGAGGGATATGTATGTGTTGTAGGCGTGTATAAACGTTTACCTTTTTATGTGAGGGATATGAATGTGTTGTAGGCGTGTATAAACGTTTACTTTATATGTGAGGGATATGAATGTGTTATAGACGTGTATACACGTTTACTTTTTATGTGAGGGATATGAATGTGTTGTAGGCGTCTATAAACGTTTACATTTTATGTGAGGGATATGAATGTGTTGTAGGCGTGTATAAACGTTTACTTTTTATGTGAGGGATATGTATGTGTTGTAGGCGTGTATAAACGTTTACTTTTTATGTGAGGGATATGTATGTGTTGTAGGCGTGTAAAAACGTTTACTTTTTCTGTGAGGGATATGAATGTGTTGTAGGCGTGTATAAACGTTTACTTTTTATGTGAGGGATATGTATGTGTTGTAGGCGTGTATAAACGTATACCTTTTTATGTGAGGGATATGAATGTGTTGTAGGCGTGTATAAACGTTTACTTTTTATGTGAGGGATATGTATGTGTTGTAGGCGTGTATAAACGTTTACTTTTTATGTGAGGGATATGAATGTGTTGTAGGCGTGTATAAACGCTTGCTTTTTATATGAGGGATATGAATGTATTTTAGGCGTGTATAAACGTTTACTTTTTATGTGAGGGATATGAATGTGTTGTAGGCGTGTATAAACGTTTACTTTTTATGTGAGGGATATGAATGTGTTGTAGGCGTGTATAAACGTTTACTTTATATGTGAGGGATATGAATGTATTGTAGGCGTGTATAAACGTTTACTTTATATGTGAGGGATATGAATGTGTTGTAGGCGTGTATAAACGTTTACTTTTTATGTGAGGGATATGAATGTGTTGTAGGCGTGTATAAACGTTTACTTTATATGTGAGGGATATGAATGTGTTGTAGGCGTGTATAAACGTTTACTTTTTATGTGAGGGATATGAATGTGCTGTAGGCGTGTATAAACGTTTACTTTTTATGGGAGGGATATGAATGTGCTGTAGGCGTGTATAAACGTTTAGTTTTTATATGAGGGGTATCAATGTACTGACGTTTACTTTTTATGTGAGAGATATGAATGTGCTGTAGGCGTGTATAAACTTTTACTTTTTATGTGAGGGATATGAATGTGTTGTAGGCGTGTATAAACGTTTACTTTTTATGTGAGGGATATGTATGTGTTGTAGGCGTGTATAAACGTTTACCTTTTTATGTGAGGGATATGAATGTGTTGTAGGCGTGTATAAACGTTTACTTTTTATGTGAGGGATATATATGTGTTGTAGGCGTGTATAAACGTTTACTTTTTATGTGAGGAATATGAATGTGTTGTAGGCGTGTATAAACGTTTACTTTTCATATGAGAGATATGAATGTGTTGTAGGCGTGTATAAACGTTTACTTTTTATGTGAGGGATATGTATGTGTTGTAGGCGTGTATAAACGTTTACTTTTTAATGTGAGGGATATGAATGTGTTGTAGGCGTGTATAAACGTTTACTTATTATGTGAGGGATATGAATGTGTTGTAGGCGTGTATAAACGTTTACTTTTCATATGAGGGATATGAATGTGTTGTAGGCGTGTATAAACGTTTCCTTTTTATGTGAGGGATATGTATGTGTTGTAGGCATGTATAAACGTTTACTTTTTAATGTGAGGGATATGAATGTGTTGTAGGCGTGTATAAACGTTTACTTTTTATGTGAGGGATATGTATGTGTTGTAGGCGTGTATAAACGTATACCTTTTTATGTGAGGGATATGAATGTGTTGTAGGCGTGTATAAACGTTTACTTTTTATGTGAGAGATATGAATGTATTGTAGGCGTGTATAAACGTTTACTTTTTATGTCAGTTTTATGAGAATGCTGTAGGCGTGTATAAACGTTTACTTTTTATGTGAGGGATATTAATGTGTTGTAGGCGTGTATAAACGTTTACTTTTTATGTGAGGGATGTGAATGTGTTGTAGGCGTGTATAAACGTTTACTTTTTATGTCAGTTTTATGAGAATACTGTAGACGTGTATAAACGTTTACTTTTTATGTGAGGGATATGAATGTGCTGTAGGCGTGTATAAACGTTTACTTTTGTAATGTGCTGTAGGCGTGTATAAACGTTTACTTTTGTAATGTGCTGTAGGCGTGTATAAACGTTTACTTTTGTAATGTGCTGTAGGCGTGTATAAACGTTTATTTTCTATACGAGATGTATAAGCGTGTTGAAATGTGGTTAAATGAAATGAAGATTATATTACTGGTGTCGTCTTTACACAAAAGCTCTGAAATGTTTCAAAACGGATTATACATGTAACAAACAAGGATTTTGGTAGCTTACATGTTGGGTCTATAAACCGGTTAACTACTCCTCTTGTCTACAGGAGTTTGTCCTGTTGATTGACTGCTTTATAACTGACATATAGGCGATATCCTCAGAATGTTCATCATAATTAACAGAATCTGCTTTATAACTGACATATAGGAGATATCCTCAGAATGCCCATCATAATTAACAGAATCTGCTTTATAACTGACATATAGGCGATATCCTCAGAATGCCTATCATAATTAACGGAATCTGCTTCATAAATGACATATAGGCGATATCCTCAGAATGTCCATCATAATTAACAGAATCTGCTTTATAATTGACATATAGGCGATATCCTCAGAATGTCCATCATAATTAACAGAATCTGCTTTATAACTGACATATAGGCGATATACTCAGAATGTCCATCATAATTAACAGAATCTGCTTCATAACTGACATATAGGCGATATCCTCAGAATGCCCATCATAATTAACAGAATCTGCTTTATATCTGACATATAGGCGATATCCTCAGAATGCCCATCATAATTAACAGAATCTGCTTTATAACTGACATATAGGAGATATCCTCGGAATGTCCATCATAATTAACAGAATCTGCTTCATAACTGACATATCGGCGATATCCTCAGAATGTCCATCATAATTAACAGAATCTGCTTTATAATTGACATATAGGCGATATCCTCAGAATGTCCATCATAATTAACAGAATCTGCTTCATAACTGACATATAGGAGATATCCTCGGAATGTCCATCATAATTAACAGAATCTGCTTCATAACTGACATATAGGAGATATCCTCAGAATGTCCATCATAATTAACAGAATCTGCTTTATAACTGACATATAGGCGATATCCTCAGAATGCCCATCATAATTAACGGAATCTGCCTCATAACTGACATATAGGCGATATCCTCAGACTGCCCATCATAATTAACAGAATCTGCTTCATAACTGACATATAGGCGATATCCTCGGAATGCCCATCATAATTAACAGAATCTGCTTCATAACTGACATATAGGCGATATCCTCGGAATGTCCATCATAATTAACAGAATCTGCTTTATAACTGACATATAGGCGATATCCGCGGAATGTCCATGATAATTAACAGAATCTGCTTTGTAACTGACATATAGGAGATATCCTCAGAATGTCCATCATAATTAACAGAATCTGCTTTATAACTGACATATAGGAGATATCCTCAGAATGTCCATCATAATTAACAGAATCTGCTTTATAACTGACATATAGGCGATATCCTCAGAATGCCCATCATAATTAACAGAATCTGCTTTATAACTGACATATAGGTGATATCCTCAGAATGTACATCATAATTAACAGAATCTGCTTCATAACTGACATATAGGGGATATCCTCAGGATGGCCATCATAATTAACAGAATCTGCTTCATAACTGACATATAGGAGATATCCTCAGAATGCCCATCATAATTAACAGAATCTGCTTTAGAACTGACATATAGGCGATATCCTCAGGATCTCCGTCATAATTAACAGAATCTGCTTCATAACTGACATATAGGCGATATCCCCAGAATGCCCATCATAATTAACAGAATCTGCTTCATAACTGACATATAGGAGATATCCTCAGAATGTCCATCATAATTAACAGAATCTGCTTTATAACTGACATATAGGCGATATCCTCAGAATGCCCATCATAATTAACAGAATCTGCTTCATAACTGACATATAGGCGATATCCTCGGAATGTCCATCATAATTAACAGAATCTGCTTTATAACTGACATATAGGAGATATCCTCAGAATGTCCATCATAATTAACAGAATCTGCTTTATAACTGACATATAGGCGATATCCTCAGAATGTCCATCATAATTAACAGAATCTGCTTTTTAACTGACATATAGGAGATATCCTCAGGATGACCATCATAATTAACAGAATCTGCTTCATAACTGACATATAGGAAATATCCTCAGAATGTCCATCATAATTAACAGAATCTGCTTTATAACTGATATATAGGAGATATCCTCAGAATGTCCATCATAATTAACAGAATCTGCTTTATAACTGACATATAGGCGATATCCTCAGGATGTCCATCATAATTAACAGAATCTGCTTTATAACTGACATATAGGAGATATCCTCAGGATGACCATCATAATTAACAGAATCTGCTTCATAACTGACATATAGGAGATATCCTCAGAATGTCCATCATAATTAACAGAATCTGCTTCATAGCTGACATATAGGCGATATCCTCAGAATGCCCATCATAATTAACAGAATCTGCTTCATAACTGACATATAGGAGATATCCTCAGAATGTCCATCATAATTAACAGAATCTGCTTCATAACTGACATATAGGAGATATCCTCAGGATGTCCATCATAATTAACAGAATCTGCTTGATAACTGACATATAGGCGATATCCTCAGAATGTCCATCATATTTAACAGAATCTGCTTTATAACTGACATATAGGCGATGTCCTCAGAATGTCCATCATATTTAACAGAATCTGCTTCATAACTTACATGTAGGCGATGTCCTCAGAATGTCCATCAAAATTAACAGAATCTGCTTCATAACTGACATATAGTCGATATCCTCAGAATGTCCATCATAATTAACGGAATCTGCTTCATAACTGACATATAGGCGATATCCTCAGAATGCCCATCATAATTAACGGAATCTGCTTCATAACTGACATATAGGCGATATCCTCAGAATGCCCATCATAATTAGCAGAATCTGCTTTATAACTGACATATTGGAGATATCCTCAGAATGTCCATCATAATTAACAGAATCTGCTTTATAACTGACATATAGGCGATATCCTCAGAATGTCCATCATAATTAACAGAATCTGCTTTATAACTGACATATAGGCGATATCCTCAGAATGTCCATCATAATTAACAGAATCTGCTTTATAACTGACATATAGGAGATATCCTCAGAATGTCCATCATAATTAACAGAATCTGCTTTATAACTGACATATAGGAGATATCCTCAGGATGTCCATCATAATTAACAGAATCTGCTTTATAACTGACATATAGGCGATATCCTCAAGATGTCCATCATAACTAACAGAATCTGCTTTATAACTGACATATAGGAGATATCCTCAGGATGACCATCATAATTAACAGAATCTGCTTCATAGCTGACATATAGGCGATATCCTCAGAATGTCCATCATAATTAACAGAATCTGCTTCATAACTGACATATAGGAGATATCCTCAGAATGTCCATCATAATTAACAGAATCTGCTTTATAACTGACATATAGGAGATATCCTCAGAATGTTCATCATAATTAACAGAATCTGCTTTATAACTGACATATAGGCGATATCCTCAGGATGTCCATCATAATTAACAGAATCTGCTTTATAAATGACATATAGGAGATATCCTCAGGATGACCATCATAATTAACAGAATCTGCTTCATAACTGACATATAGGCGATATCCTCAGAATGCCCATCATAATTAACAGAATCTGCTTCATAACTGACATATAGGCGATATCCTCAGAATGTCCATCATAATTAACAGAATCTGCTTTATAACTGACATATAGGAGATATCCTCAGAATGTCCATCATAATTAACAGAATCTGCTTTATAACTGACATATAGGCGATATCCTCAGAATGTCCATCATAATTAACAGAATCTGCTTCATAACTGACATATAGGCGATATCCTCAGAATGTCCATCATAATTAACAGAATCTGCTTCATAACTGACATATAGGCGATATCCTCAGGATGTCCATCATAATTAACAGAATCTGCTTGATAACTGACATATAGGCGATGTCCTCAGAATGTCCATCATATTTAATAGAATCTGCTTTATAACTGACATATAGGCGATGTCCTCAGAATGTCCATCAAAATTAACAGAATCTGCTTCATAACTGACATATAGGCGATATCCTCAGAATGTCCATCATAATTAACAGAATCTGCTTCATAACTGACATATAGGCGATATCCTCAGAATGCCCATCATAATTAACGGAATCTGCTTCATAACTGACATATCGGCGATATCCTCGGAATGCCCATCATAATTAACAGAATCTGCTTTATAACTGACATATAGGCGATATCCTCAGAATGTCCATCATAATTAACAGAATCTGCTTTATAACTGACATATAGGCGATATCCTCAGAATGTCCATCATAATTAACAGAATCTGCTTTATAACTGACATATAGGCGATATCCTCAGAATGTCCATCATAATTAACAGAATCTGCTTTATAACTGACATATAGGCGATATCCTCAGAATGTCCATCATAATTAACAGAATCTGCTTTATAACTGACATATAGGAGATATCCTCAGAATGTCCATCATAATTAACAGAAACTGCTTTATAACTGACATATAGGAGATATCCTCAGAATGTCCATCATAATTAACAGAAACTGCTTTATAACTGACATATAGGCGATATCCTCAGAATGGCCATCATAATTAACAGAATCTGCTTTATAACTGACATATAGGCGATATCCGCAGGATGTCCATCATAATTAACAGAATCTGCTTTATAACTGACATATAGGCGATATCCTCAGGATGTCCATCATAATAAACAGAATCTGCTTTATAACTGACATATAGGCGATATCCTCAGAATGCCCATCATAATTAACAGAATCTGCTTTATAACTGACATATAGGATATATCCTCAGAATGTCCATCATAATTAACAGAAACTGCTTTATAACTGACATATAGGAGATATCCTCAGAATGTCCATCATAATTAACAGAATCTGCTTTATAACTGACATATAGGCGATATCCTCAGAATGTCCATCATAATTAACAGAATCTGCTTTATAATTGACATATAGGAGATATCCTCAGAATGTCCATCATAATTAACAGAATCTGCTTTATAACTGACATATAGGCGATATCCTCAGGATGTCCATCATAATTAACAGAATCTGCTTTATAACTGACATATAGGCGATATCCTCAGGATGTCCATCATAATTAACAGAATCTGCTTTATAACTGACATATAGGCGATATCCTCAGGATGTCCATCATAATTAACAGAATCTGCTTCATAACTGACATATAAGCGATATCCTCAGAATGCCCATCATAATTAACAGAATCTGCTTTATAACTGACATATAGGCGATATCCTCAGAATGTCCATCATAATTAACAGAATCTGCTTCATAACTGACATATAGGCGATATCCTCAGAATGTCCATCATAATTAACAGAATCTGCTTCATAACTGACATATAGGCGATATCCTCAGAATGTCCATCATAATTAACAGAATCTGCTTCATAACTGACATATAGGCGATATCCTCAGAATGTCCATCATAATTAACAGAATCTGCTTCATAACTGACATATAGGCGATATCCTCAGAATGTCCATCATAATTAACAGAATCTGCTTCATAACTGACATATAGGCGATATCCTCAGAATGTCCATCATAATTAACAGAATCTGCTTTATAACTGGCATATAGGAGATATCCTCAGAATGCCCATCATAATTAACAGAATCTGCTTTATAACTGACATATAGGCGATATCCTCAGAATGCCCATCATAATTAACAGAATCTGCTTTATAACTGACATATAGGAGATATCCTCAGAATGTACATCATAATTAACAGAATCTGCTTTATAACTGACATATAGGAGATATCTTCAGAATGACCATCATAATTATCATATAGTCGATGAAGTCAGAATGTCCATCATAATTGAAATATAGTCGATATGGTCAGAATATCCATCAGAATCTGACGTATAGTCGATATATTAGTCAAAGTGTCCAACAGAATCTGCATGTAGTCGATATAGTCAGAATGTCTGTCAGAATCAGAATTGTTTATCAAGGTACCACATACAATAGACCCTGCAGTACATATCAATATTCGATGATGAATTAAATATAAATACAATACTTTTTTAGCATTTGTATCCTGCTAAATGATAACACGCTCACAAATTGTAAAGTATTATTATAATTATGAAGTTTATCGAGTCGACAAATTTTCCCCAAGTTGTTTGGATTTTTGTCGACGTGAAGTTTGATTTGCTATGACCACGAAATCTGGGAAGGTCCGATGACGTGTCGGCAGCGTTTTACTTAATTTGTTCGCGCTTTACAATGCAGATAATGTTTGCGTGCCCACGTGGTCAGCTCTTGCACATTATTTTCATACTTTTAAGTAAAATAATTGTAGCCTACTTTCTTTCGGATAACTTTCACAACTTCTTACTAGTAATACGGTTAACATTTTACACTCTCCTTGTCAAATGTTCAAATGAAAGAGATCTTTCAATAGCAATGCTTTGTAATATGATTCGGCACTAACCAACCACTCGCTATAACAGATACACTGATGGTATGTACTCGTTAACAAATATAATATCTATCAATAAAGCAAAATGTATTTTTTCTACAACTTCAAAGTTACACAAAATGGTTATGCTAGCAGTATAAATTCTAATTTAGTAAAGTAAAACGATTTCTTGTTATCATCTTCATTTTATGTTGTCGTCGTCCTTATAATTGATATATAGATATGTATCTTATAATTTATATATAGATATGTATCTTATAATTTATATATAGATATGTATCTTATAATTTATATATAGATATGTATCTTCTTTTCAAACAGTTCAACCCGCTCGGGTAAGCGACGTTTACTTGACGTGTAACAGAACAGAAATGACTTTGTCATGGAGAAAATCAAAACCATGGTATATAGTAAAGTTCCAGGTGAAATATATATCCCAATGGGACAACCAAACCGATGACCGCAATTGGAAGGTTTGTTTTACAACAATTTGAACCTAAAACTAATGCCTGAAATTAGTTGTAGGGTCGTGCTACGAGTTCTTTTTTTTAAAAAGTCTCACTGGTTGATGACAAATCAATCTCGTGCAATGCTAACGTAAGCCTTACAGTTTCATTTTGTAAGATATGTGGTCTAGTTGTACGATTTGGTCTGGTTTTTTGTCATGTGATTATTTTCCTGTACAGACTCCAGTGTTAGGTTTCCTGTACAGACTCCAGTGTTAGGTTTCCTCAGTGTACAAACTCCAGTGTTAGGTTTCCTGCACAGACTCCAGTGTTATGTTTCCTGTACAGACTCCAGTGTTAGGTTTCCTCAGTGTACAGACTCCAGTGTTAGGTTTCCTGCACAGACTCCAGTGTTATGTTTCCTGTACAGACTACAGTGTTAGGTGTCCTGTACAGACTCCAGTGTTATGTGTCTTATCATTACAGACTCCAGTGTTAGGTTTCCTGTAAAGACTCCAGTGTTAGGTTTCCTGTACAGACTCCAGTGTTAGGTTTCCTGTACAGACTCCAGTGTTAGGTTTCCTGTAAAGACTCCAGTGTTATGTGTCCTGTACAGACTCCAGTGTTAGGTGTCCTGTACAGACTCCAGTGTCAGATTTTCTGTAAAGACTCCAGTGTTAGGTTTCCTGTACGGACCCCTAGTGTTAGGTTCTCTGTAAAGACTCCAGTGTTAGGTTTCCTGTACAGACTCCAGTGTTATGTGTCCTGTACAGACTTCAGTGTTAGATTTCCTGTAAAGACTCCAGTATTATATTTCCTGTACAGACTCCAGTTTTAGGTGTCCTGTACAGACTCCAGTGTCAGGTTTTCTGTACAGACTCCAGTGTTAGGTTTCCTGTACGGACCCCAGTGTTAGGTTTTCTGTAAAGACTCCAGTGTTAGGTTTCCTGTACAGACTCCAGTGTTATGTGTCCTGTACAGACTCCAGTGTTAGGTTTCCTGTAAAGACTCCAGTGTTATGTTTCCTTTACAGACTCCAGTGTTAGGTTTCCTGTACAGACTCCAGTGTTATGTGTCCTATCATTACAGACTCCAGTGTTAGGTTTCCTGTAAAGACTCCAGTGTTAGGTTTCCTGTACAGACTCCAGTGTTAGGTTTCCTGTACGGACTCCAGTGTTAGGTTTCCCATAAAGACTCCAGTGTTATGTGTCCTGTACAGACTCCAGTGTTAGGTGTCCTGTACATACTCCAGTGTCAGGTTTTCTGTAAAGACTCCAGTGTTAGGTTTCCTGTACGGACCCCCAGTGTTAGGTTCTCTGTAAAGACTCCAGTGTTAGGTTTCCTGTACAGACTCCAGTGTTAGGTTTCCTGTACGGACCCCAGTGTTAGGTTTCCTGTACAGACTCCAGTGTTAGGTTTCCTGTACAGACTCCAGTGTTATGTGTCCTGTACAGACTCCAGTGTTAGGTTTTCTGTAAAGACTCCAGTGTTATATTTCCTGTACAGACTCCAGTGTTATGTGTCCTGTACAGACTCCAGTGTTAGGTTTCCTGTACATACTCCAGTGTTAGGTTTCCTGTACAGACTCCAGTGTTATGTGTCCTGTACAGACTCCAGTGTTGGGTTTCCTGTACAGACTCCAGTGTAAGGTTTCCTGTACGGACCCCAGCGTTAGGTTTTCTGTAAAGACTCCAGTGTTAGGTTTCCTGTACAGACTCCAGTGTTATGTGTCCTGTACAGACTCCAGTGTTAGGTTTTCTGTAAAGACTCCAGTGTTATATTTCCTGTACAGACTCCAGTGTTATGTGTCCTGTACAGACTCCAGTGTTAGGTTTCCTGTACAGACTCCAGTGTTAGGTTTCCTGTAAAGACTCCAGTGTTAGGTTTCCTGTACGGACCCCAGTGTTAGGTTTTCTGTAAAGACTCCAGTGTTAGGTGTCCTGTACAGACTCCAGTGTTAGGTGTCCTGTACGGACCCCAGTGTTATGTTTCCTGTTTAGACTCCAGTGTTAGGTTTTCTGTACAGACTCCAGTGTTAGGTTTCCTGTACAGACTCCAGTGTTAGGTTTCCTGTACGGACCCCAGTGTTAGGTTTCCTGTACAGACTCCAGTGTTAGGTTTCCTGTACAGACTCCAGTGTTATGTGTCCTGTACAGACTTCAGTGTTAGGTTTTCTGTAAAGACTCCAGTGTTATATTTCCTGTACAGACTCCAGTGGTATGTGTCCTGTACAGACTCCAGTGTTAGGTTTTCTGTACAGACTCCAGTGTTAGGTTTCCTGTACAGACTCCAGTGTTAGGTTTCCTGTACGGACCCCAGTGTTAGGTTTTCTGTAAAGACTCCAGTGTTAGGTTTCCTGTACAGACTCCAGTGTTATGTGTCCTGTACAGACTTCAGTGTTAGGTTTTCTGTAAAGACTCCAGTGTTAGGTTTTTGTCTTTTTATAACTTTTGATATTTATCAAAAGTGATCACATGACTTATTTGTCAAAAGTGATCAAGAGTTTATAAAAAGACATTTTGTAAGCAGTTGACACTTATACCATTTCGTTGCCTTTTCTGCTATTAATTTATTTGAACTAATCTTGTGATAAGATCATGGTTTTTGTCGGGAGATCCCTTTGTTTTGATGTTCGTATCCTAACAACCGGTAAAATGATTGAAATCAGAAATTCTCTTAAAAATCGTCCCCAACCAATTCATTTGAATTTAATAAATTACTAACAGAGTATTATACTGGGAATCTCTCTCTCTCTCTCTCTCTCTCTCTCTCTCTCTCTCTCTCTCTCTCTCTCTCTCTCTCTCTTTGTACAATTTACTACGAAGTTTCCCTTTTATTACTTTTATGTATATTTCTAAATCAGCATCGTTAAGATACATAGCGTATTAATTTCGTGATAAAATGCCTTAATGATTTACATGTGTTTTCCTTGACCTACATTTAGTCATTTTGACCTACATTTGTTCATTTTGACCCAGTACATTTGTTCTATATACGGTATTACAAATTCTTGAATGAATTTAAGATCGAATTATTCATTTCAGATCAAACACAAGCTTCAGGTAAGATATCGAAAATCTGTTTAATGTGCATGATTACTTAAAAGAACCTGAATAATTATTATAACTATCTGTTTTGTGACTATGTACAGCATCTACCTATCTATTGATGTGACTGTACACATCTAACTATCTGTTTTGTGACTATGTACAGCATCTACCTATCTATTGATGTGACTGTACACATCTAACTATATGTTTTGTGACTATGTACAGCATCTACCTATCTATTGATGTGACTGTACACATCTAACTATATGTTTTGTGACTATGTACAGCATCTACCTATCTATTGATATGACTGTACACATCTAACTATATGTTTTGTGACTATGTACAGCATCTACCTATCTATTGATGTGACTGTACACATCTAACTATATGTTTTGTGACTATGTACAGCATCTACCTATCCATTGATGTGACTGTACACATCTAACTATATGTTTTGTGACTATGTACAGCATCTACCGATCTATTGATGTGACTGTACACATCTAACTATCTGTTTTGTGACTATGTACAGCATCTACCTATCTATTGATGTGACTGTACACATGTAACTATCTGTTTTGTGACTATGTACAGCATCTACCTATCTATTGATGTGACTGTACACATCTAACTATATGTTTTGTGACTATGTACAGCATCTACCTATCTATTGATGTGACTGTACACATTTAACTATATGTTTTGTGACTATGTACAGCATCTACCTATCTATTGATGTGACTGTACACATCTAACTATATGTTTTTGACTACGTACAGCATCTACCTTTCTATTGATGTGACTGTACACATGTAACTATCTGTTTTGTGACTATGTACAGCATCTACCTATCTATTGATGTGACTGTACACATCTAACTATCTGTTTTTGTGACTATGTACAGCACCTACCTATCTATTGATGTGACTGTACACATCTAACTATCTGTTTTGTGACTATGTACAGCACCTACCTATCTATTGATGTGACTGTTCACATCTAACTATATGCTTTGTGACTATGTACAGCATCTACCTATCTATTGATGTGACTGTACACATCTAACTATCTGTTTTGTGACTATGTACAGCATCTACCTATCTATTGATGTGACTGTACACATCTAACTATCTGTTTTGTGACTATGTACAGCATCTACCTATCTATTGATGTGACTGTACATATCTAACTATCTGTTTTTTTGACTATGTACAGCATCTACCTCTCTATTGATGTGACTGTACACATCTAACTATCTGTTTTGTGACTATGTACAGCATCTACCTATCTATTGATGTGACTGTACACATCTAACTATATGTTTTTTCACTACGTACAGGACCTACCTCTCTATTGATGTGAATGTACACATCTAACTATCTCTTTTTGTGACTATGTACAGCACCTACCTATCTATTGATGTGACTGTACACATCTAACTATCTGTTTTGTGACTATGTACAGCACCTACCTATCTATTGATGTGACTGTTCACATCTAACTATCTGTTTTGTGACTATGTACAGCATCTACCTATCTATTGATGTGACTGTACACATCTAACTATCTGTTTTTGTGACTATGTACAGCATCTACCTATCCATTGATGTGACTGTACATATCTAACTATCTGTTATTGTGACTATGTACAGCAATCTACCTATCTATTGATGTGACTGTACACATCTAACTATCTGTTTTTGTGACTATGTACAGCATCTACCTATCTATTAATGTGACTGTACACCTCTAACTACATCTTGTGTGACTATGTACAGCATCTACCTATCTGTTTATGTGACTGTTCACATCTAACTATATGTTTTGTGACTATGTACAGCATCTACCTATCTATTGATGTGACTGTTCACATCTAACTATCTGTTTTGTGACTATGTACAGCATCTACCTATCTATTGATGTGACTGTTCACATCTAACTATCTGTTTTGTGACTATGTACAGCATCTACCTATCTATTGGATGTGACTGTACACATCTAACTATATGTTTTGTGACTATGTACAGCATCTACCTATCTATTGATGTGACTGTTTCACATCTAACTATATGTTTTTGTGACTATGTACAGCATCTACCTATCTATTGATGTGACTGTTCACATCTAACTATCTGTTTTGTGACTATGTACAGCATCTACCTATCTATTGATGTGACTGTTCACATCTAACTATCTGTTTTGTGACTATGTACAGCATCTACCTATCTATTGATGTGACTGTACACATCTAACTATCTGTTTTGTGACTATGTACAGCATCTACCTATCTATTGATGTGACTGTAC
Organism: Pteria penguin; assembly: GCA_035048485.1. NCBI lineage: Eukaryota > Metazoa > Mollusca > Bivalvia > Pterioida > Pteriidae > Pteria > Pteria penguin. The sequence goes on from CM068580.1 coordinate 88,816,593, forward strand.
ACATCTAACTATCTGTTTTTGTGACTATGTACAGCATCTACCTATCTATTGATGTGACTGTACACATCTAACTATCTGTTTTGTGACTATGTACAGCATCTACCTATCTATTGATGTGACTGTACACATCTAACTATCTGTTTTGTGACTATGTACAGCATCTACCTATCTATTGATGTGACTGTGCACATCTAACTATATGTTTTGTGACTATGTACAGCATCTTCCTATCTATTTATGTGACTGTTCACATCTAGCTATTTGTTTTGTGACTATGTACAGCATCTACCTATCTATTGATGTGACTGTTCACATCTAACTATCTGTTTTGTGACTATGTACAGCATCTACCTATCTATTGATGTGACTGTACACATCTAACTATCTGTTTTGTGACTATGTACAGCATCTACCTATCTATTGATGTGACTGTACACATCTAACTATCTGTTTTGTGACTATGTACAGCATCTACCTATCTATTGATGTGACTGTACACATCTAACTATCTGTTTTTGTGACTATGTACAGCATCTACCTTATCTATTGATGGGACTGTTCACATCTAACTATCTGTTTTGTGACTATGTACACCATCTACCTATCTATTGATGTGACTGTTCACATCTAACTATCTGTTTTGTGACTATGTACAGCATCTACCTATCTATTGATGTGACTGTTCACATCTAACTATATGTTTTGTGACTATGTACAGCATCTACCTATCTATTGATGTGACTGTACACATCTAACTATATGTTTTGTGACTATGTACAGCATCTACCTATCTATTGATGTGACTGTACACATCTAACTATATGTTTTGTGACTATGTACAGCATCTACCTATCTATTGATGTGACTGTACACATCTAACTATATGCTTTTGACTACGTACAGCACCTACCTATCTATTGATGTGACTGTACACATCTAACTATCAGTTTTGTAACTATGTACAGCATCTACCTATCTATTGATGTGACTGTACACATCTAACTATATGATTTATCACAACGTACAGGACCTACCTCTCTATTGATGTGAATGTACACATCTAACTATCAGTTTTGTAACTATTTACAGCATCTACCTATCTATTGATGTGACTGTACACATCTAACTATCTCTTTTTGTGACTATGTACAGCACCTACCTATCTATTGATGTGACTGTACACATCTAACTATCTGTTTTGTGACTATGTACAGCACCTACCTATCTATTGATGTGACTGTACACATCTAACTATCTGTTTTTGTGACTATGTACAGCATCTACCTATCTATTGATGTGACTGTACACATCTAACTATCTGTTTTGTGACTATGTACAGCATCTACCTATCTATTGATGTGACTGTTCACATCTAACTATCTTTTGTGACTATGTACAGCATCTACCTATCTATTGATGTGACTGTTCACATCTAACTATCTGTTTTGTGACTATGTACAGCATCTACCTATCTATTGATGTGACTGTTCACATCTAACTATCTGTTTTGTGACTATGTACAGCATCTACCTATCTATTGATGTGACTGTTCACATCTAAACTATCTGTTTTGTGACTATGTACAGCATCTACCTATCTATTGATGTGACTGTTCACATCTAACTATATGTTTTGTGACTATGTACAGCATCTACCTATCTATTGATGTGACTGTTCACATCTAACTATCTGTTTTGTGACTATGTACAGCATCTACCTATCTAATGATGTGACTGTTCACATCTAACTATCTGTTTTGTGACTATGTACAGCATCTACCTATCTATTGATGTGACTGTTCACATATCTAACTATCTGTTTTGTGACTATGTAACAGCATCTACCTATCTATTGATGTGACTGTACACATCTAACTATCTGTTTTTGTGACTATGTACAGCACCTACCTATCTATTGATGTGACTGTACACATCTAACTATCTGTTTTGTGACTATGTACAGCATCTACCTATCTATTGATGTGACTGTTCACATCTAACTATCTGTTTTGTGACTATGTACAGCATCTACCTATCTATTGATGTGACTGTTCACATCTAACTATCTGTTTTGTGACTATGTACAGCATCTACCTATCTATTGATGTGACTGTTCACATCTAACTATCTGTTTTGTGACTATGTACAGCATCTACCTATCTATTGATGTGACTGTTCACATCTAACTATCTGTTTTGTGACTATGTACAGCATCTACCTATCTATTGATGTGACTGTTCACATCTATCTTTCTGTTTTTGTTACTATGTACAGCATCTACCTATCTATTGATTTGACTGTTCACATCTAACTATCTGTTTTGTGACTATGTACAGCATCTACCTATCTATTGATGTGACTGTTCACATCTAACTATCTGTTTTTGTGACTATGTACAGCATCTACCTATCTATTGATGTGACTGTTCACATCTAACTATCTGTTTTGTGACTATGTACAGCATCTACCTATCTATTGATGTGACTGTTCACATCTAACTATCTGTTTTGTGACTATGTACAGCATCTACCTATCTATTGATGTGACTGTACACATCTAACTATCTGTTTTTGTGACTATGTACAGCATCTACCTATCTATTGATGTGACTGTTCACATCTACCTATTTGTTTTTTGATTATTTACAGCAACTACCAATCTAATGATGTGACTGTTCACATCTAACTATCTGTTTTGTGACTATGTACAGCATCTACCTATCTATTGATGTGACTGTACACATCTAACTATCTGTTTTGTGACTATGTACAGCATCTACCTATCTATTGATGTGACTGTACACATCTAACTATCTGTTTTTGTGACTATGTACAGCATCTACCTATCTATTGATGTGACTGTTCACATTTAACTATCTGTTTTGTGACTATGTACAGCATCTACCTATCTATTGATGTGACTGTTCACATCTAACTATCTGTTTTGTGACTATGTACAACATCTACCTATCTATTGATGTGACTGTTCACATCTAACTATCTGTTTTGTGACTATGTACAGCATCTACCTCTCTATTGATGTGACTGTTCACATCTAACTATATGTTTTGTGACTATGTACAGCATCTAATTATCTATTGATGTGACTGTTCACATTTAACTATCTGTTTTGTGACTATGTACAGCATCTACCTATCTATTGATGTGACTGTTCACATCTAACTATCTGTTTTGTTACTATGTACAACATCTACCTATCTATTGATGTGACTGTACACATCTAACTATATGTTTTGTGACTATGTACAGCATCTACCTATCTATTGATGTGACTGCTCACATCTAACTATCTGTTTTGTGACTATGTACAACATCTACCTATCTATTGATGTGACTGTACACATCTAACTATCTGTTTTGTGACTATGTACAGCATCTACCTATCTATTGATGTGACTGTACACATCTAACTATATGTTTTGTGACTATGTACAGCATCTACCTATCTATTTATGTGACTGTTCACATCTAACTATTTGTTTTGTGACTATGTACAGCATCTACCTATCTATTGATGTGACTGTTCACATCTAACTATCTGTTTTGTGACTATGTACAGCATCTACCTATCTATTGATGTGACTGTTCACATCTAACTATCTGTTTTGTGACTATGTACAGCATCTACCTATCTATTGATGTGACTGTACACATCTAACTATCTGTTTTGTGACTATGTACAGCATCTACCTATCTATTGATGTGACTGTTCACATCTAACTATATGTTTTGTGACTATGTACAGCATCTACCTATCTATTGATGTGACTGTACACATCTAACTATCTGTTTTTGTGACTATGTACAGCATCTACCTATCCATTGATGTGACTGTACATATCTAACTATCTGTTTTTGTGACTATGTACAGCATCTACCTATCTATTGATGTGACTGTACACATCTAACTATCTGTTTTGTGACTATGTACAGCATCTACCTATCTATTGATGTGACTGTACACATCTAACTATATCTTTTGTGACTATGTACAGCATCTACCTATCTATTTATGTGACTGTTCACATCTACCTATTTGTTTTGTGATTATGTACAGCATCTACCTATCTATTGATGTGACTGTTCACATCTAACTATCTGTTTTGTGACTATGTACAGCATCTACCTATCTATTGATGTGACTGTTCACATCTAACTATCTGTTTTGTGACTATGTACAGCATCTACCTATCTATTGATGTGACTGTTCACATCTAACTATATGTTTTGTGACTATGTACAGCATCTACCTATCTATTGATGTGACTGTTCACATCTAACTATATGTTTTGTGACTATGTACAGCATCTACCTATCTATTGATGTGACTGTACACATCTAACTATCTGTTTTTTGTGACTGTGTACAGCATCTACCTATCTATTGATGTGACTGTACACATCTAACTATCTGTTTTGTGACTATGTACAGCATCTACCTATCTATTGATGTGACTGTACATATCTAACTATCTGTTTTTGTGACTATGTACAGCATCTACCTATCTATTGATGTGACTGTACACATCTAACTATATGTTTTGTGACTATGTATAGCATCTACCTATCTATTGATGTGACTGTACACATCTAACTATCTGTTTTGTGACTATGTACAGCATCTACCTATCTATTGATGTGACTGTTCACATCTAACTATCTGTTTTGTGACTATGTACAACATCTACCTATCTATTGATGTGACTGTACACATCTAACTATATGTTTTGTGACTATGTACAGCATCTACCTATCTATTGATGTGACTGTTCACATCTAACTATATGTTTTGTGACTATGTACAGCATCTACCTATCTATTGATGTGACTGTTCACATCTAACTATCTGCTTTGTGACTATGTACAACATCTACCTATCTATTGATGTGACTGTACACATCTAACTATCTGTTTTGTGACTATGTACAGCATCTACCTATCTATTGATGTGACTGTACATATCTAACTATCTGTTTTTGTGACTATGTACAGCATCTACCTATCTATTGATGTGACTGTACACATCTAACTATATGTTTTGTGACTATGTACAGCATCTACCTATCTATTGATGTGACTGTTCACATTTAACTATCTGTTTTGTGACTATGTACAGCATCTACCTATCTATTGATGTGACTGTTCACATCTAACTATCTGTTTTGTGACTATGTACAACATCTACCTATCTATTGATGTGACTGTACACATCTAACTATATGTTTTGTGACTATGTACAGCATCTACCTATCTATTGATGTGACTGTTCACATCTAACTATATGTTTTGTGACTATGTACAGCATCTACCTATCTATTGATGTGACTGTTCACATCTAACTATCTGTTTTGTGACTATGTACAACATCTACCTATCTAATTGATGTGACTGTACACATCTAACTATCTGTTTTTGTGACTATGTACAGCATCTACCTATCTATTGATGTGACTGTACATATCTAACTATCTGTTTTTGTGACTATGTACAGCATCTACCTATCTATTGATGTGACTGTACACATCTAACTATATGTTTTGTGACTATGTACAGCATCTACCTATCTATTGATGTGACTGTTCACATCTAACTATCTGTTTTGTGACTATGTACAACATCTACCTATCTATTGATGTGACTGTTCACATCTAACTATCTGTTTTGTGACTATGTACAGCATCTACCTATCTATTGATGTGACTGTTCACATCTAACTATATGTTTTGTGACTATGTACAGCATCTACCTATCTATTGATGTGACTGTTCACATTTAACTATCTGTTTTGTGACTATGTACAGCATCTACCTATCTATTGATGTGACTGTTCACATCTAACTATCTGTTTTGTGACTATGTACAGCATCTACCTATCTATTGATGTGACTGTTCACATCTAACTATCTGTTTTGTGACTATGTACAACATCTACCTATCTATTGATGTGACTGTACACATCTAACTATATGTTTTGTGACTATGTACAGCATCTACCTATCTATTGATGTGACTGTTCACATCTAACTATATGTTTTGTGACTATGTACAGCATCTACCTATCTAATGATGTGACTGTTCACATCTAACTATCTGTTTTGTGACTATGTACAACATCTACCTATCTATTGATGTGACTGTTCACATCTAACTATCTGTTTTGTGACTATGTACAGCATCTACCTATCTATTAATGTGACTGTACATATCTAACTATCTGTTTTTGTGACTATGTACAGCATCTACCTATCTATTGATGTGACTGTACACATCTAACTATATGTTTTGTGACTATGTACAGCATCTACCTATCTATTGATCTGACTGTACACATCTAACTATCTGTTTTGTGACTATGTACAGCATCTACCTATCTATTGATGTGACTGTTCACATCTAACTATCTGTTTTGTGACTATGTACAACATCTACCTATCTATTGATGTGACTGTTCACATCTAACTATAGGTTTTGTGACTATGTACAACATCTACCTATCTATTGATGTGACTGTACACATCTAACTATATGTTTTGTGACTATGTACAGCATCTACCTATCTATTGATGTGACTGTTCACATCTAACTATATGTTTTGTGACTATGTACAGCATCTACCTATCTATTGATGTGACTGTTCACATCTAACTATCTGTTTTGTGACTATGTACAACATCTACCTATCTATTGATGTGACTGTACACATCTAACTATCTGTTTTGTGACTATGTACAGCATCTACCTATCTATTGATGTGACTGTTCACATCTAACTATCTGTTTTGTGACTATGTACAGCATCTACCTATCTATTGATGTGACTGTACATATCTAACTATCTGTTTTTGTGACTATGTACAGCATCTACCTATCTATTGATGTGACTGCACACATCTAACTATATGTTTTGTGACTATGTACAGCATCTACCTATCTATTGATGTGACTGTACACATCTAACTATCTGTTTTGTGACTATGTACAGCATCTACCTCTCTATTGATGTGACTGTTCACATCTAACTATCTGTTTTGTGACTATGTACAACATCTACCTATCTATTGATGTGACTGTTCACATCTAACTATATGTTTTGTGACTATGTACAGCATCTACCTATCTATTGATGTGACTGTTCACATCTAACTATCTGTTTTGTGACTATGTACAGCATCTACCTATCTATTGATGTGACTGTACACATCTAACTATCTGTTTTGTGACTATGTACAGCATCTACCTATCTATTGATGTGACTGTACACATCTAACTATCTGTTTTGTGACTATGTACAGCATCTACCTATCTATTGATGTGACTGTACACATCTAACTATCTGTTTTGTGACTATGTACAGCATCTACCTATCTATTGATGTGACTGTTCACATCTAACTATCTGTTTTGTGACTATGTACAGCATCTACCTATCTATTGATGTGACTGTTCACATCTAACTATCTGTTTTGTGACTATGTACAGCATCTACCTATCTATTGATGTGACTGTTCACATCTAACTATCTGTTTTGTGACTATGTACAGCATCTACCTATCTATTGATGTGACTGTACACATCTAACTATCTGTTTTGTGACTATGTACAGCATCTACCTATCTATTGATGTGACTGTTCACATCTAACTATCTGTTTTGTGACTATGTACAGCATCTACCTATCTATTGATGTGACTGTTCACATCTAACTATCTGTTTTGTGACTATGTACAGCATCTACCTATCTATTGATGTGACTGTTCACATCTAACTATCTGTTTTGTGACTATGTACAGCATCTACCTATCTATTGATGTGACTGTTCACATCTAACTATCTGTTTTGTGACTATGTACAGCATCTACCTATCTATTGATGTGACTGTACACATCTAACTATCTGTTTTGTGACTATGTACAGCATCTACCTATCTATTGATGTGACTGTACACATCTAACTATATGTTTTGTGACTATGTACAGCATCTACCTATCTATTGATGTGACTGTTCACATCTAACTATCTGTTTTGTGACTATGTACAGCATCTACCTATCTATTGATGTGACTGTACACATCTAACTATCTGTTTTGTGACTATGTACAGCATCTACCTATCTATTGATGTGACTGTACACATCTAACTATATGTTTTGTGACTATGTACAGCATCTACCTATCTATTGATGTGACTGTTCACATCTAACTATCTGTTTTGTGACTATGTACAGCATCTACCTATCTATTGATGTGACTGTTCACATCTAACTATCTGTTTTGTGACTATGTACAGCATCTACCTATCTATTGATGTGACTGTTCACATCTAACTATCTGTTTTGTGACTATGTACAACATCTACCTATCTATTGATGTGACTGTACACATCTAACTATCTGTTTTGTGACTATGTACAGCATCTACCTATCTATTGATGTGACTGTTCACATCTAACTATATGTTTTGTGACTATGTACAGCATCTACCTATCTATTGATGTGACTGTACACATCTAACTATCTGTTTTGTGACTATGTACAACATCTACCTATCTATTGATGTGACTGTACACATCTAACTATCTGTTTTGTGACTATGTACAGCATCTACCTATCTATTGATGTGACTGTACACATCTAACTATCTGTTTTGTGACTATGTACAGCATCTACCTATCTATTGATGTGACTGTACACATCTAACTATATGTTTTGTGACTATGTACAGCATCTACCTATCTATTGATGTGACTGTTCACATCTAACTATATGTTTTGTGACTATGTACAGCATCTACCTATCTATTGATGTGACTGTTCACATCTAACTATCTGTTTTGTGACTATGTACAGCATCTACCTATCTATTGATGTGACTGTACACATCTAACTATCTGTTTTGTGACTATGTACAGCATCTACCTATCTATTGATGTGACTGTACACATCTAACTATATGTTTTGTGACTATGTACAGCATCTACCTATCTATTGATGTGACTGTACACATCTAACTATATGTTTTGTGACTATGTACAGCATCTACCTATCTATTGATGTGACTGTTCACATCTAACTATCTGTTTTGTGACTATGTACAACATCTACCTATCTATTGATGTGACTGTTCACATCTAACTATCTGTTTTGTGACTATGTACAGCATCTACCTATCTATTGATGTGACTGTACATATCTAACTATCTGTTTTGTGACTATGTACAGCATCTACCTATCTATTGATGTGACTGTTCACATCTAACTATATGTTTTGTGACTATGTACAGCATCTACCTATCTATTGATGTGACTGTTCACATCTAACTATCTGTTTTTGTGACTATGTACAGCATCTACCTATCTATTGATGTGACTGTTCACATCTAACTATCTGTTTTGTGACTATGTACATCATCTACCTATCTATTGATGTGACTGTACACATCTAACTATATGTTTTGTGACTATGTACAGCATCTACCTATCTATTGATGTGACTGTTCACATCTAACTATATGTTTTGTGACTATGTACAGCATCTACCTATCTATTGATGTGACTGTTCACATCTAACTATCTGTTTTGTGACTATGTACAACATCTACCTATCTATTGATGTGACTGTACACATCTAACTATCTGTTTTGTGACTATGTACAGCATCTACCTATCTATTGATGTGACTGTACATATCTAACTATCTGTTTTGTGACTATGTACAGCATCTACCTATCTATTGATGTGACTGTACACATCTAACTATATGTTTTGTGACTATGTACAGCATCTACCTATCTATTGATGTGACTGTTCACATCTAACTATCTGTTTTGTGACTATGTACAGCATCTACCTATCTATTGATGTGACTGTTCACATCTAACTATCTGTTTTGTGACTATGTACAACATCTACCTATCTATTGATGTGACTGTACACATCTAACTATATGTTTTGTGACTATGTACAGCATCTACCTATCTATTGATGTGACTGTTCACATCTAACTATATGTTTTGTGACTATGTACAGCATCTACCTATCTATTGATGTGACTGTTCACATCTAACTATCTGTTTTGTGACTATGTACAACATCTACCTATCTATTGATGTGACTGTTCACATCTAACTATCTGTTTTGTGACTATGTACAGCATCTACCTATCTATTGATGTGACTGTACATATCTAACTATCTGTTTTTGTGACTATGTACAGCATCTACCTATCTATTGATGTGACTGTACACATCTAACTATATGTTTTGTGACTATGTACAGCATCTACCTATCTATTGATGTGACTGTACACATCTAACTATCTGTTTTGTGACTATGTACAGCATCTACCTATCTATTGATGTGACTGTTCACATCTAACTATCTGTTTTGTGACTATGTACAACATCTACCTATCTATTGATGTGACTGTTCACATCTAACTATATGTTTTGTGACTATGTACAGCATCTACCTATCTATTGATGTGACTGTACACATCTAACTATCTGTTTTGTGACTATGTACAGCATCTACCTATCTATTGATGTGACTGTTCACATCTAACTATCTGTTTTGTGACTATGTACAGCATCTACCTATCTATTGATGTGACTGTTCACATCTAACTATCTGTTTTGTGACTATGTACAGCATCTACCTATCTATTGATGTGACTGTTCACATCTAACTATCTGTTTTGTGACTATGTACAACATCTACCTATCTATTGATGTGACTGTTCACATCTAACTATCTGTTTTGTGACTATGTACAGCATCTACCTATCTATTGATGTGACTGTACACATCTAACTATATGTTTTGTGACTATGTACAGCATCTACCTATCTATTGATGTGACTGTTCACATCTAACTATCTGTTTTGTGACTATGTACAGCATCTACCTATCTATTGATGTGACTGTTCACATCTAACTATCTGTTTTGTGACTATGTACAGCATCTACCTATCTATTGATGTGACTGTTCACATCTAACTATCTGTTTTGTGACTATGTACAACATCTACCTATCTATTGATGTGACTGTACACATCTAACTATCTGTTTTGTGACTATGTACAGCATCTACCTATCTATTGATGTGACTGTACATATCTAACTATCTGTTTTTGTGACTATGTACAGCATCTACCTATCTATTGATGTGACTGTACACATCTAACTATATGTTTTGTGACTATGTACAGCATCTACCTATCTATTGATGTGACTGTTTCACATCTAACTATCTGTTTTGTGACTATGTACAGCATCTACCTATCTATTGATGTGACTGTTCACATCTAACTATCTGTTTTGTGACTATGTACAACATCTACCTATCTATTGATGTGACTGTACACATCTAACTATATGTTTTGTGACTATGTACAGCATCTACCTATCTATTGATGTGTCTTTTCACATCTAACTATATGTTTTGTGACTATGTACAGCATCTACCTATCTATTGATGTGACTGTTCACATCTAACTATATGTTTTGTGACTATGTACAGCATCTACCTATCTATTGATGTGACTGTTCACATCTAACTATCTGTTTTGTGACTATGTACAGCATCTACCTATCTATTGATGTGACTGTACACATCTAACTATCTGTTTTGTGACTATGTACAGCATCTACCTATCTATTGATGTGACTGTACACATCTAACTATATGTTTTGTGACTATGTACAGCATCTACCTATCTATTGATGTGACTGTTCACATCTAACTATCTGTTTTGTGACTATGTACAGCATCTACCTATCTATTGATGTGACTGTTCACATCTAACTATCTGTTTTGTGACTATGTACAACATCTACCTATCTATTGATGTGACTGTACACATCTAACTATATGTTTTGTGACTATGTACAGCATCTACCTATCTATTGATGTGACTGTTCACATCTAACTATATGTTTTTGTGACTATGTACAGCATCTACCTATCTATTGATGTGACTGTTCACATCTAACTATATGTTTTGTGACTATGTACAGCATCTACCTATCTATTGATGTGACTGTTCACATTTAACTATCTGTTTTGTGACTATGTACAGCATCTACCTATCTATTGATGTGACTGTACACATCTAACTATCTGTTTTGTGACTATGTACAACATCTACCTATCTATTGATGTGACTGTACACATCTAACTATATGTTTTGTGACTATGTACAGCATCTACCTATCTATTGATGTGACTGTTCACATCTAACTATCTGTTTTGTGACTATGTACAACATCTACCTATCTATTGATGTGACTGTACACATCTAACTATCTGTTTTGTGACTATGTACAGCATCTACCTATCTATTTATGTGACTGTACACATCTAACTATATGTTTTGTGACTATGTACAGCATCTACCTATCTATTGATGTGACTGTTCACATCTAACTATCTGTTTTGTGACTATGTACAGCATCTACCTATCTATTGATGTGACTGTTCACATCTAACTATCTGTTTTGTGACTATGTACAGCATCTACCTATCTATTGATGTGACTGTTCACATCTAACTATCTGTTTTGTGACTATGTACAACATCTACCTATCTATTGATGTGACTGTACACATCTAACTATATGTTTTGTGACTATGTACAGCATCTACCTATCTATTGATGTGACTGTTCACATCTAACTATATGTTTTGTGACTATGTACAGCATCTACCTATCTATTGATGTGACTGTTCACATCTAACTATCTGTTTTGTGACTATGTACAGCATCTACCTATCTATTGATGTGACTGTTCACATCTAACTATATGTTTTGTGACTATGTACAACATCTACCTATCTATTGATGTGACTGTACACATCTAACTATATGTTTTGTGACTATGTACAGCATCTACCTATCTATTGATGTGACTGTTCACATCTAACTATATGTTTTGTGACTATGTACAGCATCTACCTATCTATTGATGTGACTGTTCACATCTAACTATCTGTTTTGTGACTATGTACAACATCTACCTATCTATTGATGTGACTGTACACATCTAACTATCTGTTTTGTGACTATGTACAGCATCTACCTATCTATTGATGTGACTGTACATATCTAACTATCTGTTTTTGTGACTATGTACAGCATCTACCTATCTATTGATGTGACTGTACACATCTAACTATATGTTTTGTGACTATGTACAGCATCTACCTATCTATTGATGTGACTGTTCACATCTAACTATCTGTTTTTTGACTATGTACAACATCTACCTATCTATTGATGTGACTGTTCACATCTAACTATCTGTTTTGTGACTATGTACAGCATCTACCTATCTATTGATGTGACTGTTCACATTTAACTATCTGTTTTGTGACTATGTACAGCATCTACCTATCTATTGATGTGACTGTTCACATCTAACTATCTGTTTTGTGACTATGTACAACATCTACCTATCTATTGATGTGACTGTACACATCTAACTATATGTTTTGTGACTATGTACAGCATCTACCTATCTATTGATGTGACTGTTCACATCTAACTATATGTTTTGTGACTATGTACAGCATCTACCTATCTATTGATGTGACTGTTCACATCTAACTATCTGTTTTGTGACTATGTACAACATCTACCTATCTATTGATGTGACTGTACACATCTAACTATCTGTTTTGTGACTATGTACAGCATCTACCTATCTATTGATGTGACTGTACATATCTAACTATCTGTTTTTGTGACTATGTACAGCATATACCTATCTATTGATGTGACTGTACACATCTAACTATATGTTTTGTGACTATGTACAGCATCTACCTATCTATTGATGTGACTGTTCACATCTAACTATCTGTTTTGTGACTATGTACAACATCTACCTATCTATTGATGTGACTGTTCACATCTAACTATCTGTTTTGTGACTATGTACAGCATCTACCTATCTATTGATGTGACTGGTCACATCTAACTATATGTTTTGTGACTATGTACAGCATCTACCTATCTATTGATGTGACGGTACACATCTAACTATATGTTTTGTGACTATGTACAGCATCTACCTATCTATTGATGTGACTGTACACATCTAACTATATGTTTTTTGACTACGTACAGCACCTACCTATCTATTGATGTGACTGTACACATCTAACTATCAGTTTTGTAACTATGTACAGCATCTACCTATCTATTGATGTGACTGTACACATCTAACTATCTGTTTTTGTGACTATGTACAGCACCTACCTATCTATTGATGTGACTGTACACATCTAACTATCTGTTTTGTGACTATGTACAGCATCTACCTATCCATTGATGTGACTGTACATATCTAACTATCTGTTTTTGTGACTATGTACAGCATCTACCTATCTATTGATGTGACTGTACACATCTAACCATCTGTTTTGTGACTATGTACAGCATCTACCTATTTATTGATGTGACTGTACACATCTAACTATATGTTTTGTGACTATGTACAGCATCTACCTATCTGTTTATGTGACTGTTCACATCTAACTATTTGTTTTGTGACTATGTACAGCATCTACCTATCTATTGATGTGACTGTTCACATCTAACTATCTGTTTTGTGACTATGTACAGCATCTACCTATCTATTGATGTGACTGTTCACATCTAACTATCTGTTTTGTGACTATGTACAACATCTACCTATCTATTGATGTGACTGTACACATCTAACTATATGTTTTGTGACTATGTACAGCATCTACCTATCTATTGATGTGACTGTTCACATCTAACTGTATGTTTTGTGACTATGTACAGCATCTACCTATCTATTGATGTGACTGTTCACATCTAACTATCTGTTTTGTGACTATGTACAACATCTACCTATCTGTTGATGTGACTGTTCACATCTAACTATATGTTTTGTGACTATGTACAGCATCTACCTATCTATTGATGTGACTGGTCACATCTAACTATATGTTTTGTGACTATGTACAGCATCTACCTATCTATTGATGTGACTGTACACATCTAACTATATGCTTTGTGACTATGTTCAGCATCTACCTATCTATTGATGTGACTGTTCACATCTAACTATATGTTTTGTGACTATGTACAGCATCTACCTATCTATTGATGTGACTGTACACATCTAACTATCTCTTTTTGTGACTATGTACAGCATCTACCTATCTATTGATGTGACTGTACACATCTAACTATATGTTTTTTGACTATGTACAGCATCTAAAAATCTGTTTTGTGAAGATGTTCAGAATCTAACTTTGTGTTATATGACTATGTACAATATCTAACCGTTCTCTGAATATGTACAATATCTGACTAGCTGTTTTTGTGTCTATGTACACTGTCTAACTATCTGTTTGTGAATATTACTGTGTCTAACTATCTGTTTTTGTGACTATGTACAGTGTCTAACTATCTGCTTGTGACTATGTACAGTGTCTAACTATCTGCTTGTGACTATGTACAGTTGGGGGGGGGGCTTTTTTTATGATTATTTCAGTACAAATAAATACATGTATATCATTTACATAAAAACAATAGAATTGACCAAAAGATGAAAGTATTTCATATGTATTACAAAAGTTCTATAACTTGAAACATTATTATTTTTCATATATACATACCTTTACAATCTAATGATATATATTTTTTTGTCTTTAAATATTATACATATCTTTTGACCCTTTGTTTGATTTACTAATGTTAAGAATATTATATGGTATCCACGGTCCATACACTTTATCTAATCTTTTTCTTTCAAATTTTTCACACCATCTTTTAATAGCAATCACTACTCCATTATATTTTAGAAAATTTGTTCTAATATCATATTTCTCTAAAAAAAAATTTCATAAGAATAAAATTTACCATTATGATCAATCATGTCATTTATATATATTATTCTTTTTTCGGACCAATGTTTATAAAATACACATTCTCCATTAATCATAATATTATCATTCATCCACAACGGACTCTCAGCTATGTTGTATGTATCTTGAATTTTATTATTTTGTTTATCTAGCATTTCTTTCCAAGCAGTAAATGTATCTTTCCAAAATTTGCTTTTTTTTTTTCCTGAATTATTCAAATTAGTAAGATATTTTTCTCCACATTGTAACAGAAATTTTACATTTACGTTTTGTAATATCTGATGTACAGTGTTTAACTATCAGTTTTTGTGACTATTACTGTGTCTAACTATCTGTTTGTGACTACGTACAATATCTAACTATCTGTTTTTATGACTATGTACAACATCTACTTATCTGTTTGTGACTATGTACAGTATCATATCATTGGGATTTGGGTTTGTTTGTTTTTTGTTTGTTTGTTTTAATTTGGGGGGGGGGGGGTTGTGACTATGTACTGGGTTTAACTATTTAACTTTCTTTGAAAGTAACCATGTCCATCGCTATATTTGTTTCTGTGTGTAATCCTCATAATATCATTGTTTGATGATAATCCTCATAATATCATTGTTTGATGATAATCCTCATGATATCATTGTTTGATGATAATCCTCATAATATCATTGTTTTATGATAATCCTCATAATATCATTGTTTGATGATAGTCCTCATAATATCATTGTTTTATTATAATCCTCATAATATCATTGTTTTATGATAATCCTCATAATATCATTGTTTGATGATAATCCTCATAATATCATTGTTTGATGATAATCCTCATAATATCATTGTTTGATGATAATCCTCATAATATCATTGTTTGATGATAATCCTCAAAATATCATTGTTTGATGATAATCCTCATAATATCATTGTTTGATGATAGTCCTCATAATATCATTGTTTGATGATAATCCTCATAATATCATTGTTTTATGATAATCCTCATAATATCATTGTTTTATGATAATCCTCATGATATCATTGTTTGATGATAATCCTCATAATATCATTGTTTGATGATAATCCTCATAATATCATTGTTTGATGATAATCCTCATAATATCATTGTTTTATGATAATCCTCATAATATCATTGTTTGATGATAGTCCTCATAATATCATTGTTTGATGATAATCCTCATAATATCATTGTTTGATGATAATCCTCATAATATCATTGTTTTATGATAATCCTCATAATATCATTGTTTGATGATAGTCCTCATAATATCATTGTTTGCTGATAATCCTCATAATATCATTGTTTGATGATAATCCTCATAATATCATCATTTTATGATAATCCTCATAATATCATTGTTTGATGATAATCCTCATAATATCATTGTTTGATGATAATCCTCATAATATCATTGTTTGCTGATAATCCTCATAATATCATTGTTTGATGATAATCCTCATAATATCATTGTTTGGTGATAATCCTCATAATATCATTGTTTGATGATAATCCTCATAATATCATTGTTTTATGATAATCCTCATAATATCATTGTTTTATGATAATCCTCATAATATCATTGTTTGGTGATAATCCTCATAATATCATTGTTTGATGATAATCCTCATAATATCATTGTTTTATGATAATCCTCATGATATCATTGTTTGATGATAATCCTCATAATATCATTGTTTGCTGATAATCCTCATAATATCATTGTTTGCTGATAATCCTCATAATATCATCGTTTTATGATAATCCTCATAATATCATTGTTTGATGATAATCCTCATAATATCATTGTTTTATGATAATCCTCATGATATCATTGTTTTATGATAATCCTCATAATATCATTGTTTTATGATAATCCTCATAATATCATTGTTTGGTGATAATCCTCATAATATCATTGTTTATGATAATCCTCATAATATCATTGTTTGATGATAATCCTCATAATATCATTGTTTGATGATAATCCTCATAATATCATTGTTTTATGATAATCCTCATAATATCATTGTTTGACGATAATCCACATGATATCATTGTTTTATGATAATCCTCATAATATCATTGTTTGATGATAATCCTCATAATATCATTGTTTGACGATAATCCTCATGATATCATTGTTTTATGATGCCCATTATTTCCTGATAAAGGTGATTGTTATTATAACTGTAAGAACGTGTATGCCGTCATGAAACCACACTTAATTTTAATAAAATCATGTATATATTCAAAAATGTTTCTGTTAGACAAGGAAGCTATGATCAGTCTACCATTGCTTCTCATATGGTTCTTTCTTTAAATAATAGGGTTTAAGCCCTGCAGTACATTTGAAACTAATATACATATTTTGATACCAAAAGAATCGTAATTTATCTGTTTTTTATAAACAATAATGTATAATAAATTCTTTTATTTAATGGATCCAAGCTAAAGGAATAGGCATATAGGTTTACAGATAATTAGTATAATGTCGATGAAAAGACAGAAAATACCATATAATTATGGGAGGTTATAATTCTACATGTAAAGAAACATCAACTCTCAACACCAGATGTACCCATCCTCAAAATTGCTGTCTGCCTCAAAAAGTATCAATTTCCATATAAACTGTACGTATGATTTACAGTTTATTTACTACGAAAGTCAAATATATTCATATATAAACACACTGTCATTTCAGCAATACATGTCAGAGAACCATACCATGACGATAGAGAATCTTGTACCAAATACACATTACACCTTTAAAATTTCCTGCATTCCTATTGTGCAAGGAGAGGAGAGAGGATTCTGGTCTAACGATATCATCGTCAATGGAACTACAATAAACGACGGTATGAGACACATATTTATATTGCACTTATATGGTGGACTTTCACCGTGGTACGTTGTTGTATCACAGTGTAATAGCATCAGGAGAGTGTGAATGCCCACCAAGGTTGGTTGTTGCATCACACTCTTATAGCATCAGGGGAACGTGAATGTCTACTGTAAACGTTGTTGTGTCACAGTAACACTTTATTAGAGTCCACCGTGGAACATTGTTGTATTACAGTATAATCACACTACAGAGCCCTGAATGTCCACCGTGGATCGTTGTTGTGTTACAGTATAATCACACTAAAGAGCCCTGAATGTCCACCGTGGATCGTTGTTGTATTACAGTATAATCACACTAAAGAGCCCTGAATGTCCACCGTGGATCGTTGTTGTATTACAGTATAATCACACTAAAGAGCCCTGAATGTCCACCGTGGAATATTGTTGTTTCACAATTTAATAACATTAGAGTTCCATGAATATCCACCGTAAAGCATTGTTGTATCACAGTGTATCAACAGAGGCCATGAATGTCCACCGTGGAACGTTAAACGTTGAGTCACATTGATACTGTATTAATTAATCATGTATCAACAAATAGAAAAAAATGTCACGAATAATGATTATTATCAAACATGGCGCTGATACATTTAACAATTGATATGTGTTAATCTTAATCATTTTCTTTTGTAGTGCCTGGAGGGGTGCCGTATATACGACCTAGTTTTTATCAGTGTTTCAATCACAAATGCAGCATCGTCTATATCTTCTGGCAGGTAGAGAAAGATGTTTTATGCCCCTGGAATCAAAAGCTCGGGGTGTATAGTTTAGGTTTTGTTCTGTTTGTCTATTTGTCTGTCCGTTTGTCTGTGGCAAAAAAAACCCCTTAACACTCTACAAAACTTTTCAACTGTAAGAGATTGAACTTTCATATTCCGTGTGACAAGACCTTATTGATGGTAGAATAATCTTTTATCTAATGACCTTGACGGTGGACTTTGATCTATATATCAAAAACTTTAATATTGATTATAACATTTGAATCGTAACAGACGCAAGGGTGATCTTTGGCCTATATTTAAAAACTTCAGCATTGGTTATAACTTCTGAATCGTACGCGATAAGGCTCTCAAACTTCACATGCATATTCCTTGTGACAAGACCTTTCTGTCGACTGAGTAATGTGTGACCTCGGGACCTTCACTGTGACCTTTGACCTACGTTTCAAAAACTTTAATATTAGTTATAATTTTTGAATCGTAAGAGCTAGGGCGGTGACATTTGACCTATATGTCAAAATTTATAACATCTCAATCGTAAGAGGCAGGGTTTCATATTTCACTTGTGTATTAGTTGTGACGAAACCTTTCAGACAGTACAATAATTTCTCACCTCGTAACCATGACCGAGACCTTTGACCTACATTTCAAAAACTTTAACAGTGGCTTTCAAATTTCATATGCGTATTCTTGTGGGGTGGGGTGCAATCTCATTTGGACTTTGTGGCCGCCCTGGTATTTACATTTGTAATAACAGACCGTCCTAAGGCAGTACCGAGATGGCCCTGGTATTTACATTTGTAATAACAGACCGTCCTAAGGCGGTACTGAGATGGCCCTGGTATTTACATTTGTAATAACAGACCGTCCTACGGGGTACCAAGATGGCCCTGGTATTTACATTTGTAATAACAGACCGTTCTAAGGCGGTATCGTGATGGCCCTGGTATTTACATTTGTAATAACAGACCGTCCTAAGGCGGTACCGAGATGGCCCTGGTATTTACATTTGTAGTAACAGACCGTCCTAAGGCGGTATCGTGATGGCCCTGGTATTTACATTTGTAATAACAGACCGTTCTAAGGCGGTATCGTCATGACCCTGGTATTTACATTTGTAATAACAGACCGTCCTAAGGCGGTACCGAGATGGCCCTGGTATTTACATTTGTAATAACAGACCGTTCTAAGGCGGTATCATGATGGCCCTGGTATTTACATTTGTAATAACAGACCGTCCTACGGGGTACTGAGATGGCCCTGGTATTTACATTTGTAATAACAGACCGTCCTACGGGGTACTGAGATGGCCCTGGTATTTACATTTGTAATAACAGACCGTTCTAAGGGGGTACCGAGATGGCCCTGGTATTTACATTTGTAATAACAGACCGTCCTAAGGCGGTATCGTCATGACCCTGGTATTTACATTTGTAATAACAGACCGTCCTAAGGCGGTATCGTGATGGCCCTGGTATTTACATTTGTAATAACAGACCGTCCTACGGGGTACCGAGATGGCCCTGGTATTTACATTTGTAATAACAGACCGTCCTAAGGCGGTACCGAGATAGCCGTGGTATTGAACATTTTTGTAACGTGCTACATGTGTTTGTTTTCATTTAATATTCTCTTTTGCCAAATACTAAGTCTCTGATATGGTTTTTGCCAGTTTTAATGAAAAGTGTATTATTTGTATGATGTTGCTGTAGCCAATACCTGAAATCCGGCGCCATGGGGTTGTAGAACAATACCGCATTACTTACGATGGACGCATCCATACAGCACCCGGAAGTGAAACGTCAGCTTACGTCAAAGTTAATGAGAACAAATATTCCAGAATCCAGTTAAACCAGAAAACAATTGTAGGATATGCAAATATTCCCGATTCTCATATTCTTATACCACCGTCAAGGAAAAGTAAGATTTTCTATCTTGTAATCGTGAGTAAAAAGATCACGCATGAAATATACATCGAGTATGTCATTTTATTGTCAGAGAAATATAAACGTAGTTTTCAGCGTTGAGTCAAAATGTGATTTGACAAAATATTGTCTACTATTTTCGTGAAGTTGCTCCATAACACACTATTATTGTTGTCAGTATTATTGTTGCCCCTTTTTCAATGTGAAGATCGTAGACAATTCCCGTGGAAGTTTGGACCCGAGTTCAATAATACCGCTTGTTCTGACGCTGTGTAGCTATGACATAATATATACCTTATGTATACAGTAAAGAAATGTTAATGTGTCGTTGGTATACTTCTGTTACTTATGGTGAGTGTGACGATCAAACAAGAGAGGCTTATTTCTAATGTGTATTGTTATTCTGAATGCTACACTGGCAAGACACCAATATGAACATATAATTCTAATATTTGCCGTCCATTACTAAACTTCATGTACGTTGTACCACTGATTTGTCACAGGACCGCCATTGCCATCCAAATTTGTTGTTCTGGCTCTGAACACATCCCATATAAAGCTCCAGTGGCATTATACCCATGGCAAGGAGTTACACAACATAACGTACGTGGTAGTGTGGTGCCAGAGCATCCATCAAGAAGTGTGTCGGGTAAATAGCCTTCATTTTGTCCTTTTTTATCATCACATACCTTTATACATCTCTGTAGTCAGTTCCAGTATACACTGTACACTGAATTCAACAAGACTTAACAAAAGAGAATAATTTTGCTGCCAATGTAAAGCAAACTGCACGTCTCCGAAATTTCTAAGATTTAACATCGGTTTCTAAACAATGATTTATTTATTGAATTACTTATTTATTCATTTATTGGCCAGGTTGCAAAACAATACATTTCGATCCTCCGGTTAAGTTTCTGGTTAAAGCGAAATCTCAGCAACTAAGAGGAGTATAAACATAACACTTCACTTATAGGTTCCTTATGACCAAAGCTTTCAAATTATTTCATGACTTATGACTCACTGACCATGCCTTGGACTTTGACCTAATTTTAAAAACTTTAATTTTGGCTATATCTTTTGTATCAATAGGGATAGGACTTTGATACTTGACACATAGGTTTTCTATGACTAAAGTTTTCAATTAATACCATGACTTTTGACCTTGTGACCTTGATCTTATTCGAATTTGCACTGCAATCCGGTCATACCGTCTTTGGCTATTTCTTGTTTATTTTAAATTATTCTATTTAATTTTACTATATTTTAATACTCCACCAGGCTTGGTCGAAGAATTTGGTGTGAGCATTATATAAATCCCAAAGTTTAACTCCTGTCAAGATTATGAATCGAATTGCCATGATTTGGTGACTTACATTATGATTTTAGACTATCAATAGTCATAAATAAATGTTTATGTGCACCGATAAGGGATTTTTACAATAGAAAGGATGTATATTTTTACTCCTCTGAACAATTTCTTTTGGGAACTAAAATCAACTTGTCTGTCCATTTGTCTATCTGTTTGTAAACATAAAAGTTTTTCGCATATCCTTTCAGATATGGGACTGATACTTGATATACAATTTATAACCAACCACCGCATACCAAATCTGAATTTTATCTGCTGTTTTACACACTGCAGTTAGGATTTACTTGTTGTTTTGCACACAGCAGTTAGAATGTACCTACTGTTTTACACACTAGTTACGGTGTTCCTACTGTTTTACACACTAGAGTTAGGATTTACTTACTGTTTCACACACAGCAGTTAGGATTTACTTTGAAGTGCCTAGATTTTAAACATCTTACACGAAACCATACCGCGTGTTCATGCTCCTTATCCAAATTTACATATAGTTCTGTTGGTCACGTCATCACTGGCGATGTCAACATCGTGAACAATATAACTCTTCGTCAGCTAATTACCCGGGGTCCAAAATCTAGAGATCCTAAAACATTTAATTGGCGAACCAACTTCCGTATTTTTATAGATTCGGTAGAGGACTATTCTCGTAGATGGGCAAAACGTAAGAAGTTTATCTAAATACGTTGTCAGAATGGGTTAAAAGTGTAAGAGGTTTGATACTCACATGTATTAGTAATTTAAAAAGGAACATGAAGACCAGTCATCCGTCTGTCTTCGACGACCCAAGAGTCAGAGAAGAACTCGAAAGAATACATGACAAATATGTGTTAGTACCAGCTGCTAAAGCCTCGAACAATATCGTTTTTATTTGCAAGGCGTTTCATATAAATTGTCTTTTCGAGGAACTTGGCATTAACAAATCTACTGGAAATCCAACTTACACTCGCTTTACACTCTCACTAGATGAAATTATTAATAACCATAAGTCAGTGTTGAGTACCTTTAACTTATGTACTAAGGATAGTGAGTTCGAGTTACCCTATTTATATTGGATCCTTAAATTGCACAAAGATCCATATAAACATAGGTTCATTGCAGGATCCAGTAAATGCTCCACCAAACCTCTATCAGCCCTCCTTACCAAAATATTATCTGCAATTAAGGAGAAACTTCAGACGTACTCCGATGTGATTTACTCTCGAAGCGGTGTTAATCGGTTTTGGATACTAAAAAACTCCAAAGAATTATTGGAAAACTTAAAATCTCAAAATCTGACAACTATTAAATGCATTAAGACTTATGATTTTTCTACACTTTATGCCACCATACCTAATGATAAATTGAAAAACAGGCTCTTTAGAATTATTGGTAACTGTTTCTTCACCAAAAATGGTTCACGCAGATATAAATTTATTGTTTTAGGATATCCAGATACATATTTTGTGAAAAACCACTCTGAATCTAAATATAAGTACTCTGAAGATGACATAAAACATGCTGGACTTTCTGATTGACAATATATATGTTGTGTTCGGTGACCAGGTCTTCCAACAAACCATCGAAATCCCTATGGGCACTAACTGTGCTCCTGTGCTAGCCGATTTGTTCCTTTCGTCGTACGAAATAGATTTTATACAAAATCTTATGTCAAAATAAGAAGCAATTGGACTTGTCCTTTGATTTTACATTCAGATATATTGATGATGTACTATCTATTAATAACAAAAACTCTGATACATACGCACATACAATATATCCAAAGGAACTTAAATTCAAGAACACTACACTATCCAATTCATGTGCTTCATATCTACATCTACTTATTAATGTCGACCGAGATGGTAAACGTACTACTTCAATTTATGACAAACGTTATGACTTTAGTTTCCCCTTTGTTAACTTTCCATATACTAGTAGCAACATTCCTTTATCACCTGCGTACGGTGTTTATGTATCCCAATTGATTCGATATGCGCGAGCGTCATCTGAGTATTGCTCTTTCATTTATAGAAGCCAATTACTAGTTACTCAAACAAGGATATGAGATATCACGACTAATGTCAACATTCCGCAAATTTTACATTCGTTATAAAGACCTTATTTGCTCATATGATGTATCGTTGTCTGACATGTTGACTTCCTTATTTCACAGTAACTAAACCATCTGTATTACCTATACTATACAGCAGTATTCTTACTGCTTATGACATATACCTATTTTGACTACGGCTGTGCCGTTCCCTAATTCTGTGACAGCGAATAATACTATTTCGCTTATACTTATGGCATCACGACGGGTGTGACCGGTCGGCAGGGGATGCTTACTCCTCCATGACACCTGATCCCACCTCTGTTTTGACAGAGGTTCGTGATTGTTTATATTATATTTACATATGTATTGTCGTGTTTCTTCGACTTCGAGTTGTGGATTTCGGAACAATATCTTGGATTTGTACTACTGTTTTACACACTACATTTAGATGTACCTACTGTTTTACACACTACAGTTAGGATTTACCTTCTGTTTTACACAATACAGTTAGGATTTACTTACTGTTTTACACACAGCAGTCGGGTGTACAAATCCAAGATATTGTGCCATTGAGGAGTAAGCATCCCCTGCCTACCGATTGACTTACAGTTTTACACACAGTAGTTCGGATTTACCTACCGTTTTACACACAGCAGTTAGGATTTACCTACTGTTTACACACTACATTTAGGATGTACCTACTGTTTTACACACTACAATTTGGATTAACTTACTGTTTTACACACTTCAGTTAGGATGTATCTACTGTTCTACACACTACATTTAGGATTTACCTTCTGTTTTAAAAATAGCAGTTAGGATTTACCTACTGTTTTACACACAGCAGTTAGGATTTACCTTCTGTTTACACACAACATTTAGGTTCTACCTACTGTTTTACACACTACAGTTTGGATTTACTTACTGTTTTACACACAGCAGTAAGGATTTACCTGTTGTTTTATACAGTACCTACTGTTTTACACACTTCATTTAGGATGTATCTACTGTTCTACACTCTACAGTTAGGATTTACCTTCTGTTTTAAACAAGGCAGTTAGGATTTACCTACTGTTTTACACACAGCAGTTAGGATTTACCTTCTAATTAACACACAGCAGTTAGGATTTACCTTCTAATTAACACACAGCAGTTAGGATTTACCTTCTAATTAACACACAGTAGTTAGGATTTACCTACTCTTTTACACACAACAGTTAGGATTTAACTTCTAATTAACACACAACAGTTAGGATTTACCTTCTAATTAACACACAGCAGTTAGGATTTACCTACTGTTTTACACACAGCAGTTAGGATTTACCTTCTGTTTTACGCGCTACAGTTAGGATGTACCTACTGTTTTACACACTGCAGTAAGGATTTACCCACTGTTTTGTCGGCGTTAAGATTCTTTGTCTGATCTTAGATTTCCACATTATCTCATCACACCCTTTCAGATATGGGAATGAAAATATGTATACACCGACAACTGTTGACCGAGTTTGAGTTAAACACATCGCCCCTCATGAGATACCATGAATCTATGACAATATTTGATGTAATATTATGCTGCTACGCGATATTTGTCCCGCGAAACCTATGTTGTATACTATGCTGCTACGCGATATTTGTCCCGTAAAACTTATGCTGTTAAACTATGCTGTCACGTGATATTTGTCCCCTTAAACCTATGTTGTAAGACTATGCTGCCTCACGCTATTTGTCCCGTTAAACCTATGTTGTACAATTATGCTGTCACGCAATATTTGTCCCGATAGACCTGTGTTGTGCTACTGTCATGTTTTAATTGTTGAATTTACTTGGAAGGGGGCGGGAGTAAATACAAAAATTAAAATATACCTTGTATTTAACCCCCACCCCCGAGTAAATTCAAAATTTTAAACATGACACGACTATGTCGCCACGGGATTTTTGTCCCATTAGTTCTAATTGTCTTTGTTTTTATCTTTTACGCATTTTGATAATGATTTTATTAACATTATAATGTTACCATTTCGTACCTTAAAGCACGTTGTGGTTATGCAGTATCAAAATTCAATTACGCCACTATAAATTGATAGTCCTATATATATATAGCAAGTCAAATACCCCACCCTTTCAAAAGTTTTCGGCCACTTTTCCTTTATCAAGTGAAATAAACGATGTTTTAACTGTGTATAATCCATGCTGAAGTTACAAATCGTAAGAGGAAATTCATTAACTCTTAATTTATTGTGAATTTACTTATATGCTTTGTAACGTAAGCATGGATTTTACATACATTTAACTTTTACCAAATTTGGTATTGTTATTTCTCTTGATAAAGGCCAAGTGGCCGAAAATATTTGAATATTTGTGATTTTATTTATTAGATTTAATTTGGCTTATATACCTTATATATTGTAAAGTAGATACATTTCTATATCTTTAAATATCCGTTCATATTATTGCATTTAACAATAAGTAACCAATATTGCAATCGCTCTTGTTTAGACCATTAACTACACAACTGTCAACGAGACTTCGACTTCCGTCATCTTGCCTGTTGATGACGTCACCGCTTATAAATTTGGATTGTCTGTGGAGGCAGTTATAGGAGTCATACGGATAGCTAGTGGAATACTGTGGAGTCTCTGCACACATAATCTCACCTCAGGTAAACCCGACAGTCACGTCTCCATTATCTTATTGCGGTTCTTGTGTAGTATTTTCTGATCTTTGATAAGTGTGCTGTGTATGATTGTTAAAATTCTATATATAATGTATCTGCAGTACCTATGTCATATAGACTCACCACTGGCATAGTTTATTTTGAGATGGTATCATCACAGTATGTAGCTAGCCAGCAGGAGATACTGCTCCTGGATATGATATCATCGCAGTATGTAGCTAGCCAGCAGGATATACTCTTCCTGGAGACGATACCATCGCAGTATATAGCTAGCCAGCCGGATATACTCCTTCTGGAGATGATATCATCGCAGTATGTAGTTAGCCAGCAGGAGATACTCCTCCTGGAGATGATATCATCGCAGTATGTAGCTAGCCAGCAGGATATACTCTTCCTGTAGATGATATCATCGCAGTATGTAGCTAGCCAGCAGGATATTCACTCCTGTAGATGATATCATCGCAGTATGTAGCTAGCTAGCAGGATATACTCTTCCTGTAGATGATATCATCGCAGTATGTAGCTAGCCAGCAGGATATACTCTCCTGTAGATGATATCATCGCAGTATGTAGCTAGCTAGCAAGATATACTCTTCCTGTAGATGATATCATCGCAGTATGTAGCTCGCCAGCAGGAGATACTCTCCTGTAGATGATATCATCGCAGTATGTAGCTAGCCAGCAGGATATACTCTTCCTGGAGATGATATCATCGCAGTATGTAGTTAGCCAGCAGGATATACTCTCCTGGATATGATATCATCGCAGTATGTAGCTAGCCAGCAGGATATACTCTTCCTGGAGATGATATCATCACAGTATGTAGTTAGCCAGCAGGATATACTCTCCTGGATATGATATCATCGCAGTATGTAGCTAGCCAGCAGGATATACTCTTCCTGGAGATGATATCATCGCAGTATGTGGTTAGCCTGCAGGATATACTCCTCCTGTAGATGATATCATCGTAGTATGTAACTAGCCAGCAGGATATACTCTTCCTGTAGATGATTTCATCGCAGTATGTAGTTAGCCAGCAGGAGATACTGCTCCTGGAGATGATATCATCGCAGTATGTAGGTAGCTATCAGGATATACTCCTCCTGTAGATGATATCATCGCAGTATGTAGTTAGCCAGCAGGATATACTCTTCCTGTAGATGATATCATCGCAGTAAGTAGCTAGCTAGCAGGAGATACTGCTCCTATAGATGATATCATCGCAGTATGTAGCTGGCCAGCAGGATATTCTGCTCCTGTAGATGATATCATCGCAGTATGTAGCTAGCCAGCAGGAGATACTCCTCTTCTGGATGATATCATCGCAGTATGTAGCTAGCCAACAGGAGATACTCCTCTTCTGGATGATATCATCGCAGTATGTAGCTAGCCAGCAGGATATACTCTCCTGTAGATGATATCATCACAGTATGTAGCTAGCCAGCAGGAGATACTCTCCTGTAGATGATATCATCGCAGTATGTAGTTAGAGAACAGGATATACTCCTCCTGGAGATGATATCATCACAGTATGTACCTAGCCAGAATGAGATACTCCTCCTGGAGATGATATCATCGCAGTATGTAGCTAGTCAGCAGGAGATACTCTTCCTGTAGATGATATCATCACAGTATGTAGCTAGCCAGCAGGATATTCTCTCCTGTAGATGATATCATCGCAGTATGTAGCTAGCTAGCAGGATATACTCTCCTGTAGATGATATCATCGCAGTATGTAGCTAGCTAGCAGGATATACTCCTCCTGTAGATGATATCATCGCAGTATGTAGTTAGCCAGCAGGAGATACTCTCCTGTAGATGATATCATCGCAGTATGTAGGTAGCTGGCAGGATATTCTCTCCTGTAGATGATATTATTGCAGTATGTAGCTTGCCTGCAGGATAATGTTCTCGTCCGTATTGTTTATTCTTTCTATCGTGTTGTTCAGGTCTATTGTCTCTATAGGTTTCTGGGGTGTTCTGATGTGTTGTCCATGTTGTTTTTTCTATCATGTTCTTCTGGTCTGTTAGTTGTAAAGGTTTGTTTCTGTGTTGTCTCTGTCTGTATAAATTTATTCTATATCTTTATTGTATATTCACCCATCTTTAGTTGTATACTTTTCTTGGTCACTCGAGGGGCAGGCGTGGTGTAGTGGTTAAGCGCTTGGCTTGCGGCGCCGACGATCCGGGTTCGATTCCCGGGTTGCGCCACTATGTTTAAGAGGTTGGTAACCTCCTGCTTCCATGTCGCGATATAACTGAAATATTGTTGAAAGCGACGTAAAACACCAATCAACCAACCAACCAACTTGGTCACTCGCCCATTCTTCGTTGCATATGTTAATTGTTTATTCTCCCATCTTCTGTTGTTTATCGTTATTGTTCCCTCGTCCATCTTATGTTCAATAAGTTTATTGTTCACTCGCCCATCTTTCTCTGTAAACATTTAATGTTTACTCACCATATTTCATTGTATACATTTATTGGTCACTCGCCCTTTTTCTTTATATATGTTAGTTGTTCACTCGCCAATCCTTCGTTTTATACGTATGTCGTTCACTCGCTAGTCTTTCTTTGTATATGTTTATTGTTCACTTGCCATCTTTCGTTGTATATTTCATTGTTCACTCGTCAATCTTTCTTTGTATATGTTTATTGTTCACTTGCCATCTTTTGTTGTATATTTCATTGTTCACTCGTCAATCTTTTTTGTATATGTTTATTGTTCACTTGCCATCTTTCGTGGTATATTTCATTGTTCACTCGTCAATCTTTCTTTGTAAATGTTTATTGTTCACTTGCCATCTTTTGTTGTATATTTCATTGTTCACTCGTCAATCTTTTTTGTATATGTTTATTGTTCACTTGCCATCTTTCGTGGTATATTTCATTGTTCACTCGTCAATCTTTCTTTGTAAATGTTTATTGTTAACTCGCCCATCTTTCGTTGAATACGTTAATTGTTAACTCGCCCATCTTTCGTTGAATACGTTTATTGTTCACTCGCAATCTTATGTTGAATACTTTTATTATTCACTCGCTCATCTTTCTTTGTATATGTTTATTGTTCACTCGTCCATCTTTCCTTGTATAAGTTTATTGTATATGTTTTCTCTCTTACAGTACCATCGGCTCCACTACGTCTCCGTGTAGTGATGACTGACACAGCAAAAGATAGCATGATGTTGAGGTGGACGCCTTACAAGTGTTCTGACTCCAAAGGTCTGCTTCTGCATTATAATTTGATATACTGCTCTTGGAGTCTGAACTGCACTGGTAAGTGATATGTTATTATACCCATGATACAAACACTTTAATAATGAGTGTCCTACGTCAATAAATGAAAACGTAATGCTTTACTATCCTTGAACAATTGGCAAAAAGAAATTTAACCCGTGTAAAACTATATATATATATATATATTTATATATTTGTCATTATTGAAATATATATATTATTATATATATATATATTTGTCAGTATTGAAATTGCTGAGTTTTACACGGGTTAAATTTCTTTTATATATATAAATACTAGAGAGTTTACCCTGTACATGCAGTGAATCATAATATTTATACCGGGATTTGTACCCTGTACAGGTAGTGGATCATTATATTTACACTAGATATTGTATCCTGTACAGGTAGTGAATCAGTAAATATATATATATATATATATATATATATATATATATATATATATATATAATATATATATATATATACTAGGGATTGCACCTTGTACATGTAGTGAATGACAGTATTTATACTAGGGATTGTACCCTGTACAGGTAGTGAATCATTATATTTATTCTAGAGATTGTACCCTGTACAGTTGGTAAATCATTATATTTACACTAGGTATTGTACCCTGAACAGGTAGTGAATCATTATATTTATACTAGAGATTGTACGCTGTACAGGTGGTGAATCATCATATTTATACTAGAGATGTACCCTGTACAGGTAGTGAATCATTATATTTATACTAAGGATTGTACCCTGTACAGGTGGTGAATCATTATATTTATACTAAGGATTGTACCCTGTACAGGTGGTGAATCATTATATTTATACTAAGGATTGTACCCTGTACAGGTGGTGAATCATTATATCTATACTAGGGATTGTACCCTGTACAGGTGGTGAATCATTATATTTATACTAAGGATTGTACCCTGTACAGGTGGTGAATCATTATATTTATACTATGGATTTTGCCCTGTACAGGTGGTGAATCATTATATTCATACTAGGGATTGTACCCTGTGCAGGTGGTAAATCATTATATTTGTACTTTGGATTTTACCTTGTACAGGTGGTGAATTATTATACTTGTACTAAGGATTTTACCCTGTACATGTGGTGAATCATTATATTTGTACTTTGGATTTTACCTTGTACAGGTGGTGAATCATTTTATTTATACTAGGAATTGTATCCTGTACAGGTTGTAAATCATTATATTTGTACTAAGGATTTTACCCTGTACAGGTGGTGAATCATTATATTTGTACTATGGATTTTACCCTGTACAGGTGGTGAATCATTATATTTGTACTAAGGATTTTACCCTGTACAGGTGGTGAATCATTATATTTGTACTTTGGATTTTACCCTGTACAGGTGGTGAATCATTATATTTATACTAGGGATTGTACCCTGTACAGGTGGTAAATCATTATATTTCCACTATGGATTTTACCCTGAACAGGTGGTGAATCATTGTATTTGTACTATGGATTTTACCCTGTTCAGGTGGTGAATCATTATATTTATACTAGGGATTTTACCCTGTACAGACAGTAAATCATTATATTTATACTAGGGATTCTCTCTGAAGAAAAAGTGGATGGAAACAAAGATCGACACGTTTTGTACGGATTAATGCCAGGAAAATACAGTTCATGGATTCAAGGAAACTTTACGGGCGGATTGGGACCTTTAAGTGAAAGAGTGGAGTTTATCATTTATTCAAACGAGGAAACAAGTTAGTCATAAATCATTTAATTCAAATTAGATCTTTATAGTTCACATATAATATACAATTTTGTAGGGATGAGTATATATGCGGGAGTAATCTTTCTAGTATGCATTTTAATGCGACCAGACTCCGACATGATTCAAGCCCGAGATCCTCCGATCGTGTACTGGAAGCCTTAACCACACCAGCTCCGCGCGATTAAGATCATCGTGTTTAAATATATAGGTAATAAAATAGTTCCGAATAACCCAAAGATGTAGATAAAGCTTTAAAGCGATAAATTCAAATTGACGAATGGAAAGTTTGAATTTTTATAAAGGAAGTCTATTTCGACAATTTAAAATCCTGTAACATGGTAGGTTTCTGATACCCACTTCATACGATGAAATGATACAAAATGAATATCTTTTTACATAAAAATGTAACCGTTTTTCGTGGAAATTTCACTATATAATGATTGAAAATATTCCAGAGAAAGAGTACAAAAGATACGACACAGGTTTCTATATTGCTTGCTATTCTACGTTCAAGATTGTGTTTCTTACTATTTTTTACGCTACAGGAAAGTTTTGGCCTGTTGCAGTTTGCCTGTAATAATCGATTCCTCCTCCCGTTACAGGTATGGTGATCTGGTGGGTTGTATTGACTGTCTGTGTGGTCATCATAGCGATCATCCTGCTTACTTTTTCTATTCGTTCAATAAGGTAATTTTCAGTACTTTAGTATTATAGCACATGTTTACTCTATGGTACAATGTGATGAACGCTACTCTACAACTCACAATAATGAACATGCAGAAGATTTATAAGAATAAAATTCCTTTTCTGAGTGTTTGCTTTTGTCGCTTCGCGTTGGTTTGTGTCGTTCTCTGTGTGCAGGTTTATGTCACTTTCTGTGTGTTGTTTTATGTCGCTCTCTGTGAGTTGGTTTATGTCGCTCTCTGTGTGTTGGTTTATGTCGCTCTCTGTGTGTTGGTTTATGTCGCTCTCTGCGTGTTGGATTATGTTGCTCTCTGTGTGTTGGTTTATGTCGCTCTCTGTGTGTTGGTTTATGTCGCTCTCTGTGTACTGGTTTATGTCGCTCTCTGTGTGTTGGTTTATGTCGCTGTGTGTTGGCCTATGTCGCTTTCAGTGTGTTGGTTTATGTTGCTCTGTGTGAGTTGATTTATGTTGCTCTCTGAGTGTTGGTTTATGTCGCTCTGTGTGTGTTGGTTTGTGTCGCTCTCTGTGTGTTGGTTTATGTCGCTTTCAGTGTGTTGCTTTATGTCGTTCTCTGTGTGCTGGTTTATGTCGCTCTGTGTGTGTTGGTTTATGTCTCTCTGTGTGTGTTGGTTTATGTCGCTCTCTGTGTGTTGGTTTCTGTCGCTCTCTGTGTGTTGAATTATGTCGCTCTCTGTGTTGGTTTATGTTGCTCTGTGTGTGTTGGTTTATGTCGCTCTGTGTGTGTTGGTTTCTGTCGCTCTCTGTGTGTTGAATTATG
This sequence comes from Pteria penguin, assembly GCA_035048485.1. Classification (NCBI taxonomy): domain Eukaryota; kingdom Metazoa; phylum Mollusca; class Bivalvia; order Pterioida; family Pteriidae; genus Pteria; species Pteria penguin. The sequence continues at coordinate 88,850,590 of CM068580.1, forward strand.
TCGCTCTCTGTGTTGGTTTATATCGCTCTGTGTGTGTTGGTTTATGTCGCTCTGTGTGTGTTGGTTTGTGTCGCTCTCTGTGTGTTGGATTATGTCGCTCTCTGTGTGTTGGTTTATTTTACTCTGTGTGTGTTGATTTATGTCGCTTTCAGTGTGTTGGTTTATGTCGTTCTCTGTAAGCTGGTTTATGTCGCTTTGTGTGTATTGGTTTATGTCGCTCTGTGTGTGTTGATTTATGTCGCTCTGTGTGTGTTGGTTTATGTCGCTCTGTGTGTGTTGGTTTATGTCGCTCTGTGTGTGTTGGTTTCTGTCGCTCTCTGTGTGTTGAATTATGTCGATGTCTGTGTGTTAGTTTATGTCGGAGTCTGTGTGTTGGTTTATGTCGCTCTCTGTGTGTTGGTTTATGTCGCTCTCTGTGAGTTGGTTTATGTCGCTCTCTGTGTGGTGGTTTATGTCGCTCTCTGTGTGGTGGTTTATGTCGGTGTCTGTGTGTTGGTTTATGTCACTCTCTGTGTGTTGGTTTATGTCGCTCTCTGTGTGTTGGTTTATGTCGCTCTCTGTGTGTTGGTTTATGTCGCTCTCTGTGTGTTGTTTTATGTCGCTCTCTGTGTGTTGGTTTATGTTGCTCTCTGTGTGTTGGTTTGTGTCGTTCTCTGTGTGTTTGTTTATGTCGCTCTCTGTGTGTTGGTTTATGTCGCTCTGTGTGTTGGATTATGTCGCTCTCTGTGTGTTGGTTTATGTGGCTCTCTGTGTGTTGGTTTATGTCGCTCTCTGCATGTTGATTTATGTCGCTCTCTGTGTGTTGGTTTATGTCGCTCTCTGTGTGTTAGTTTATGTCGCTCTCTGTGTGTTTGTTTATGTCGCTTTCTGTGTGTTGGTTTATGTCGCTCTCTGCGTGTTGGCCTATGTCGCGCTCTGTGTGTTGCCTATGTCATTCTCTGTGTGTTGGGTTCTGTCGCTCTCTGTGTGATGGTTTATGTCGCTTTCTGTGTGTTGGTTTAAGTCGCCTTTCGTTTGTTGATTTATGTTGCTCTCTGTGTGTTGGTTTATGTCGCTGTGTGTTGGCCTATGTCGCGCTCTGTGTGTTGGTTTCTGTCGCTCTCTGCGTGTTGGTTTTGTGTCGCTTTCTGTGTGTTGGTTTTGTGTCGCTCTCTGCGTGTTGGTTTTGTGTCGCTTTCTGTGTGTTGGTTTACGTCACTTTTTGTTTGTTGATTCATGTCACTTAGACATAATGAACTTAATGATATTCTTAGCCTTAGTGTTATTGTTGTACAAATATTGTAGCATTAGGTGTTCATCCCTCTCTATTAGTGCCTTTAATTGTGTAATATGTTAATTTCAAAGATGTTGTGTTGTCTGCATTATTGCAGGAATGTACTCGTTTACTCATTTTATTCTATTTTTCATTCATTTTATTCAGTGTCTGCGTAATTCTAAATTGCAGGAAAATATTGAAATTGAAATTTGATATAGAAGTTCCTGCATTGTTAACGGAGGTAAGCAACAATGTTTGTGATAGCATTTGTATCTGTGATGGAACAATATCTTCATTTTGTAGGAAAATTGTAATTCTATATCAGTTGCAAATACAGGAAATAACAACTTAAAACTATAATGGATCCGAGAGACAGTATAAAGTATGTGGATAGATAACTATTATACAAAATAATTCCCAGTAACATCGAAGTTAACATCGGTAATGTTAGCATCTTCTGCTGATGAGTAATATTCCACAATCAGAAAACTTATTATTCTCTTGCCGCTTTTGTAATTAATGTTTTATAAATCCTATGAAATCTTGGATAATCTACGTCCAGTTTTATCAGCAGATTTGACATTATCGTCCTCAGCATGACCGTGCATGGGAGCTTCCGGTTACTACGATTCCATATTTGGAACGACGTGCTCCTTATACGACTGAAATCGTATATCAACATTTAAATCCATGTGCAAAGGACAGCATACAACATCGCCATCAAAATAGATATTGATATGCGTTATAACTGTGCAGAGAATTTGAGAAAAGGCATACAATTTCACGCTTGGTTATCCATATTAGGAACATCGTTCTAAACATAGAAAACATACATGTAGTAATAAGCATACAAAACATACATGTAATAATAAACACAGAAAACATACATGTAATAATAAGCATAGAAAACATACATGTAGTAATAAGCAGAGAAAATATACATGTAGTAATAAGCATAGAAAACATACATGTAGTAATGAACATAGAAAACATACATGTAGCAGTGAACATAAAAAACATACATGTAGTAGTGAACATAAAAAACATACATGTAGTAATAAGCATACAAAACATACATGTAGTAGTGAACATAAAAAACATACATGTAGTAATAAGCATACAAAACATACATGTAGTAGTGAACATAAAAAACATACATGTAGTAATAAGCATAGAAAATATACATGTAGTAATAAGCATAGAAAACATACATGTAGTAATGAACAAAGAAAACATACATGTAGTAGTGAACATAAAAAACATACATGTAGTAATAAGCACACAAAACATACAAGTAGTAATAAGCATAGAAAACATACATGTAGTAATAAGCATAGAAACCTTACATGTAATAATAAGCATAGAAAACTTACATGTAGTAATAAGCAGAGAAAATATACATGTAGTAATAAGCATTGAAAACATACATGTAGTAATAAGCATAGAAAACATACATGTAGTAATAAGAATACATGTAGTAATAAATATAAGGAGAAATATAAATGTTAATTAAATGCACAAAAAGGTAGTCTATTAACAAAATACAGTAATATGTATATACATACTTGTAATATGCATATATACTTATAATACGTATATGTACTTATAATACGTACATGTACTTGTAATATGTATATGTACTTGTAATGACGTTTTACGCATTAAGAAAGACTCCTCTGACCACTACAGTAATGTATATACACTTTTTTGCCTTTAGAGAGACTCCTCTGACCACTACAGTAATATGTTTATACACTTTTTTGCCTTTAGAGAGACTCCTCTGACCACTACAGTAATATGTTTATACACTTTTTTGCCTTTAGAGAGACTCCTCTGACCACTACAGTAATATGTTTATACACTTTTTTGCCTTTAGAGAGACTCCTCTGACCACTACAGTAATATGTTTATACTCTTTTTTGCCTTTAAAGAGACTCCTCTGACCACTACAGTAATATGTTTATATACTTTTTTGCCTTTAGAGAGACTCATCTGACGACGACAGCAATATGTTTATATACTTTTTTGCCTTTTGAGAGACTCCTCTGACCACTACAGTAATATGTTTATATACTTTTTTGCCTTTAGAGAGACTCCTCTGACCACTACAGTAATAAGTTTATATACTTTTTTGCCTTTAAAGAGACTCCTCTGACCACTACAGTAATATGTTTATATACTTTTTTGCCTTTAAAGAGACTCCTCTGACCACGACAGTAATATGTTTATATAATTTTTTGGCTTTAGAGAGACTCCTCTGACCACTACAGTAATATGTTTATATACTTTTTTGCCTTTAAAGAGACTCCTCTGACCACGACAGTAATATGTTTATATACTTTTTTGCCTTTAGAGAGACTCCTCTGACCACGACAGTAATATGTTTATATACTTTTTTGCCTTTAGAGAGATTCCTCTGACCACTACAGTAATATGTTTATATACTTTTTTGCCTTTAGAGAGACTCCTCTGACGACGACAGTAATATGTTTATATACTTTTTTTGCCTTTAAAGAGACTCCTCTGACCACTACAGTAATATGTTTATATACTTTTTTGCCTTTAGAGAGACTCCTCTGACGACGACAGTAATATGTTTATAAACTTTTTTGCCTTTAAAGAGACTCCTCTGACCACGACAATAATATGTTTATATACTTTTTCGCCTTTAGAGAGACTCCTCTGGCCACTACAGTAATAAGTTTATATCCTTTTTTGCCTTTAAAGAGACTCCTCCGACCACTACAGTAATATGTTTATACTATTTTTTGCCTTTAGAGAAACTCCTCTGACCACTACAGTAATATGTTTATACACTTTTTTTGCCTTTAAAGAGACTCCTCTGACGACGACAGTAATATGTTTATACACTTTTTTGCCTTTAGAGAGACTCCTCTGACAACGACAGTAATATGTTTATATACTTTTTTGCCTTTAAAGAGACTCCTCTGACGACGACAGTAATATGTTTATATACTTTTTTGCCTTTAGAGAGACTCCTCTGACCACTACAGTAATATGTTTATATACTTTTTTGCCTTTAGAGAGACTCCTCTGACCACGACAGTAATATGTTTATATACTTTTTTGCCTTTAAAGAGACTCCTCTGACCACGACAGTAATATGTTTATATACTTTTTTGCCTTTAGAGAGACTCCTCTGACGACTACAGCTTTAGACTGAGTGTCAGTATTCAAGGTTCGTCTGAACAATCCGATTCACAACAAATACAGACGCAGCATGATATCGTCAAAGAAACAGAGCCCGACCAAGAAACGACATCTCTTCTACAAGAAACTAAACACGAAGATGGCTTCCGAGAAAACGCTTATCAAGCCTCGTACATCAAAACCAACATAAAAAGTGGATATACTGAAAGTTCCATGTACAACTCTCCGCAAACATCGTATCAAGTTGATAATTATCCATTTCCCAACAATGCCCGAAAAGGAAAATCCTCTAGGGACGCTACTATTTACTCATATAATGACAATGAAGTTGAGTATAGTTGTTCAACATCAGCTGAGGATAACACCAGTGATTCTACGAGTGAAGATAGTATCATTAAATCTTCGCGGGTTGATGAAAAGATTAACACATCTTCACAGAACATGAACACCGTGTCAGAAAACATTTATATATCTACACAAAACATGAACACTGCATTAAACAACAAAAGTACCGGTAGTTCGTCACTAAATAGCACTGGAGAAAACAATACAACATCACACAGCGAAGATATGGACGAATACAGTCGTGTAACAAGGAATAGCCTCGTTGTGGTGAGCGGTTCTTCTGATATCGGTACTGACAGGTCGGACAACTCTGACGTTAAAACAGATAATATACCGCGTACAGAAAAACAAGCCAAGGCAACCATTATGGCTTTTCATAACGGTTATATATCTAATATTTGATTGTGAGCCTGTTTTTCTTGTTGAGAAATGAACCGGTTTGAGGGAGTGCATTGAAGTAAAGAACTGGAGTTAGTACCGAGTGTGCTCTCGGCGTTTGTATTTCAAACAGACAGAACATCGTATGATACTTTCTGTAAAAAATAAAATAAATTTAGTACTACCGGTAAAGTTTTATAACAAAAATACACATATGAATGGGCAAGCGCATATTTAGCTATTTGTAAAGTATGTTGCAATTTGTATACAAACAGATGACCAGGCCAAATCCATTTGTCCCAAATTCTCAATTGTAATGGGAAACCTGTGGGTAATAGAATAAGACAGTGTATAAAACCTACAGATACCTGTATACAAAGTGGAATTACAACTAGACACAGATCATTATTTCCAGATAGCATATAATCATTATCAAACCATAAAGCCAGTCATCAATTCATATTTTTAATACATCTCCATTAAATATATTATTATTTAAGACAATATATAAGCTTGCCAGCAGGTGCTATGTCTGGCATTCGACGATCAGTAAATTTATGTCAAGAGTTTGTTTTGCAGAATTGTTTCTACAATGAACATTTTTTATTATGTATTATCTTTTCCAAATGTGCATTTGTGTATGCAAATACACTTAAATTGAAATTTAAACCTTTTCTTTCGTTATTGTTACTGTTGTTAATATGCACATTATAACAGGTATGTCGGTATCACAAATACAAGTATGTCGGTATCATAAAGACAGGATGTCCGTATCATAAAGACAGGTATGACGGTATCACAAAGACAGGTATGTGGGTATCATAAACACAGGATGTCCGTATCATAAAGACAGGTATGACGGTATCACAAAGACAGGTATGTCAGTATCCTAAAGACAGGATGTCGGTATCATAAAGACAGGTATGACGGTATCACAAAGACAGGTATGTCGGTATCATAAAGACAGGTATGTCCGTATCATAAAGACAGGTCTGACGGTATCACAAAGACAGGTATGTCGGTATCATAAAGACAGGATGTCGGTATCATAAAGACAGGATGTCGGTATCATAAAAACAGGTATGTCCGTATCATAAACACATGTAAATTTGTTTACTGTAACATTCCTTACTATATCAACTTAATGATAGTATACCAGTAGTAAGCTAGAATTAAGTAGAATCAAGATTTTATCACATGGTCAGAGGTCACAAAGGGAGACAACTATTCCAGTTCTAAAGACACTCAAACTTTATTTCCCATTTTCATTATCATCAAAAAGAGCAATAGGTAAATGAAATGAAAGAATGAAACACTTCAAGTTTACACTAAGTTTAATCTGTCTTTAAAAGAAATATTCATAAAACACAGTTGTTTCCTTTGATTCATAAATCAAAAGATAGGCCTCGTAAGAATATTCAGAAGAAGTATTTTTAATATATTTAACTGACATAGATTTAAAGTGATATGAAACTGTCTAGGATATAACATCAGATGTGGTTTAAAATAAATTTTAGTCATATACTTTTATAAAGTATTCATAATAATTATGAAATGCATCCTTTACTGATGATAATAATTTGCAGTAGATAAAGAATTGACTAGATCTGTCACTTGGTTACACGGATTGCACTGGTAGACACATGTCCAGCATGCTTCTAACAGTATCTACACACATGTAACCCTTATGTCACTCCTTCTCTTCAAACTTCCTTTCATAAATGTAAAATGGCAAGCAGTTTCCCATTTTCACCACTGCATTATGCTGATGTATCAAATAATTTATCCAGCATTTTTTGGACATCAGCTACAGAATATTTCATGTATTTTTCTGGATTTTTAGTAAAATTGAGTCTTTTGAATTTTTCCAGGAACATTTTATATCTAGGCACAATGTACTCTTGATTTTCTTTCTTTAAAGAGTCTCGAAGTTCTGGGTCAGGAATAGCATAGGCTTTCTGTATTCGAACAATTTCCTCTACTTCTTTGTTAAAGCCCTGAAACAACAGGATGCAACCTTAATGAAAACTAAACACCCATATGAGTCTTCTACTTCTTCATTTAAATTTGTCACTAATAGAAAGCAAGGAACTAATTATCAAAGTGACTAAAGTAGCATCTTTGCAGAGCCAAGGTATTCTTCTTTACACATCATAACGCGTAGAGAAGAATACCTAGGCTTTGCGAATATATTAAAGTAGTAACTTCTGAGAACGATCTTCAAACCCTGAGTATAGGTAATAGTAAAGTCATATAAATCATGATAAATAGAACAATCAGATGGTATATTCATGAACTCTGAGGTTTTATGGATTACCTTTCTATTATATATCATTATTACATATCACTAAAAACACTCTAACATCTAGCTCTACTCACTGAAAATTTATCTTTGATGTTCTGTTTTTCTTTTTCTTTAATCTGAAATATAAAATCAAAATGAAGATGTTAACAGAAGACATATCACAACTAATAAGTATTTTGAGAATATCTTCTTATAAATGGTAGAACAATGACCCATGAATCAGGTATGTACAAAGTACGATAAAATATTTAAAAATCTCTTTGAATGTGACTTTTTCACATGGAGGCTTTGACTTAAGACGTTAAGTTTTATTGAGACTGATGCTATGTGACAGTGACACTATCTACACAGTGTCCATTGGCAATCATCTTATGTTCTTAGTTCTAATGTGCTTTGAATTTCAGGGGCTTATGATTATACACCTCTGTACATCATTTGTGAGTGCAAAAGGGATACGACATCAGTTTCTGTCATTTCTAACATTGTTTTTCTTAGTGTGCTCCCATCAGACTGAGCTTAACCACATAAAGATACTGACATAACCCATGAATCTTACCTACATCTCTTTAATTGTTAGCTCTATTTCTGATGTCCTTATTCCAACAGAAAACATTAATGACAGAGATCAATTTTATGAGAAAACAATCTTAAATTTTTGAAAGATATCCTTTTCCAATGTCAGACAAGCCTTATACTATTTTAAACAAAGAAATAACATTACCTTGGAAGTCTCCATCTGTTGGATGCGTTGCTGAGAGATTGGTTCATTCATTTCAAGCACATAATGTAAAACCTTGCTCCAACTGAAATTGAAACATGTGGTAATAAGTTTATGTATCACATGATGCCAGAAAATTCTCACTGATATGTGGTGACACACACTGGATTAAATATTGGCAACTACACTGGCAACTTTGGATTAAATATTGGCAGGTACACTGACAAACCTGTGAATTAAATATTGGCAGGTACACTGGCAAACCTGTGGATTAAATATTGGCAGGTACACTGGCAAACCTGTGGATAAATATTGGCAGGTACACTGACAAACCTGTGGATTAAATATTGGCATGTATACTGGCAAACCTGTGGATAAATATTGGCAGATACACTGGCAAACCTGTGGATTAAATATTGGCAGGTACACTGACAAACCTGTGGATTAAATATTGACAGGTACACTGGTAGACCTGTGGATAAAATACTGAAAGGTACAATGGAAAACCTAAGTATTTAATACTGACAGGTACACTGGCAACCCTGGGTGTCAAAATGGCTAACTCTGGTACTTGTACTAAATACTGACAGATACACTGCCAAACATACAGTTAAATATAAGCAGATGCATCCACAAACCTGGGATTGATATTGAGTCATCGACAGGTACAATGGCAAATGTGGATCAAATATAAACTGGCAAACCTCAGTAGTACTGAAAACTTACAATATACCATCAGTAGTACTGAAAACTTACAATATACCATCAGTAGTACTGAAAACTTACAATATACCATCAGTAGTACTGAAAACTTACAATATACCATCTGTAGTACTGAAAACTTACAATATACCATCAGTAGTTCTGAAAACTTACAATATACCATCAGTAGTACTGAAAACTTACAATATACTATCTGTAGTACTGAAAACTTACAATATACCATCAGTAGTACTGAAAACTTACAATATACCATCAGTAGTACTGAAAACTTACAATATATCACCAGTATTACTGAAAACTTACAATATACCATCAGTATTACTGAAAACTTACAATATATCATCAGTAGTACTGAAAACTTACAATATACCATCAGTAGTACTGAAAACTTACAATATACCATCAGTAGTACTGAAAACTTACAATATACCATCAGTAGTACTGAAAACTTACAATATACCATCTGTAGTACTGAAAACTTACAATATAACATCAGTAGTACTGAAAACTTACAATATAACATCAGTATTATTGAAAACTTACAATATAACATCAGTATTATTGAAAACTTACAATATACCATCAGTATTACTGAAAGCTTACAATATACCATCAGTATTACTGAAAACTTACAATATATCACCAGTATTACTGAAAACTTACAATATACCATCAGTATTACTGAAAACTTACAATATACCATCAGTATTACTGAAAACTTACAATATACCATCAGTATTACTGAAAACTTACAATATACCATCAGTAGTACTGAAAACTTACAATATACCATCTGTAGTACTAAAAACTTACAATATACCATCAGTAGTACTGAAAACTTACAATATACTATCTGCAGTACTGAAAACTTACAATATACCATCAATAGTACTGAAAACTTACAATATACCATCAGTAGTACTGAAAACTTACAATATACCATCAGTAGTACTGAAAACTTACAATATATCATCAGTAGTACTGAAAACTTACAATATACCATCAGTAGTACTGAAAACTTACAATATACCATCTGTAGTACTGAAAACTTACAATATACCATCAGTAGTACTGAAAACTTACAATATAACATCAGTATTACTGAAAACTTACAATATAACATCAGTATTATTGAAAACTTACAATATAACATCAGTATTACTGAAAACTTACAATATACCATCAGTATTACTGAAAGCTTACAATATAACATCAGTATTACTGAAAACTTACATTATACCATCAGTAGTACTGAAAACTTACAATATACCATCTGTATTACTGAAAACTTACAATATATCACCAGTATTACTGAAAACTTACAATATAACATCAGTAGTACTGAAGACTGAAAACTTACAATATCACATTAGGAATTATATCTAGCTTGACATACCTTTGAGAATATAATCGTTTTTGTTCCTCAATCTGGTCTTGGTAAAACTGACCGACATCTTTGTTCCATGTATGGATCAGATCCAGCAATCCAGAACTACAAAATGATATTAAGGTTGTATGACTCATTCTAGTGCAGTAACAAAAGCTGAACAGGGCCACAACATTTTCTTTTGTCTAAAGAGGGTCAACTGTCCCCTCCAGAGTATGATCCTGTATATAATTAGCCAAACTTTGGTCAGGAGAAAAATCCTGTCCTAGAGAAAACAGTGACAGAAACAAATAATATAACAAATGTTACAGATGATTTATATCTACATATATTAAAACCTCAAGACTTTATTGAGAAGGATGCTTTGCTGGAACAGATAAGAAAAAGAAAGAGGTTTATCTTAGTTGTTTGATAAATGAATACAAGATATGATCCATAAGCATTTATATATTATTTTAGATATTATGGGGTATGATCAGCAAGTTCTCTGTCCCACACACTTAGGAATACCTAAGATTGAAAGCACTGTCATTATTTTTCAATGTAATCTCCCTCATTTCGATGCACTCTCTCTCTGTTCTAATTTCTGAATCCCTTCAAAACAGAATGCTACAGCTTCCATGACACCCTCATTGCTTCCAAAATTTTTACCACTTTAGTGGTACAGATAAAAGTCAGATGGTGCTAAAACTGGAGATTATGGGGGATAAGGAGGAACCACAAAGCTGTATTCTGCTGCAGCTTCCATTGAAAAGTGTGTGTATTATCCTGCAAGAACAGAACACCACTGGTTAGCTTCGTTCTCCTCTTTCTCACAATCTCCGAACACACCCTCTTTAACTTGTGTGCATATTGTACACCATTTATCATGCAGCCTTCCTCAAGAACATCAATCATGATTTTTCCTGACTGTCCTCAAAGATAGAGCCCATTACTTTTCCAGATGAGGAAATTCTCATGATTTTTTTAGGAGAGGGAGGACCATAGTGAATCCATTGCATGCTTTGTTTCTTAGATTCAGATCAAAATGGTGAACCCAAGTTTTATCCTGAGTGTCAATTCCACCCATAAAATCCTTGGGTAAATCCTCATAGTGAGACAAAAGATACTTACAAGCATACTAACTTAATTAAGTATTGCTAAAGCAATACATGTCCCCAACCAGAATCCCTGAAATTTTCCTGAAAGTCCACGAGCTGTAACTCTTCCAAAACTAGGTCAATTATAACCAAACTCAAAATTGATTTGTAACTCATTGATGCAAAGCTATGTATCAAATGTCAAGTCAGTGACATCAATGGTTGCAAAAATATCTAGAAAACAAAAGTGTCTCAGACAGACAAACTGGAATCCTACAGTTCCCTCTGGTTTTACCAGTGGTGGACTTAAATACATCATACCTGTTTCTCTTTGGATCTTCAGTCAACATTCTAGGGACTCATCTAGTCGAAATGTTAAACATGTCTAAGATGTTGGTTAAAATTGACTGAACAGCCCCATAACTTATATGCCAACTTTTTTGGCTATATCTTGGAGGTTTTGTCATCTCTCACACATGAAAAAAGTGCGCACTTTATCAAAGTTTTCATCTGTGGTAGCCTCCTTGGGATATCCAGACCCTTCATCATCTTTGATGCTCTACCCCCCCCCCCCCCTTTTCTTAATTCAGCAACCCATATTTCAAAAGTACTTTAAGAAGTGACTCCTTCCCAAGAATTTTCATAAAGTCCTCATGAATTTCCTTGGAAGTCATCTCCTTCTTACATAAATACTTAATCATTGCTCTAACTTCAGTTTTCTCAATTTTGGCAGCTTGCTTTACCCTTCAACTTTTAACAGTGAATTCTGTGTATAATCAAAAGCTTTGAAAAACTACTTTCTCTATCAAAAACATTCAATATGATTGAATAAAGGTTTGATTGGTGTTTTATATTTATTAATGTATCAAAGTATGTCGGGCAGAGAACTTTTTGATCATACTACATACAATTATTTAACACAATGTTTTTACAACAATCTTATATTCAGCATTATCTATAATTCTAAACAACCCCCACCCATCAAACCACATATATTTTCACAGGATATACTTGATCCAGCACAGATATGATTTTATGCCATATATTTATGGCTTTGAACTTGAAATGAAAAAGAAGAACATGGAACTATATAGGCGTCCAACATATACTTAACAAGTTCTTAAAAGGAAACGGACAAATCATTACCTTTTAAGAGATTTGAGAATGTAGTGAAAATTATTCAGCATAAAAACTGGTCGGAGGGTTGGGTCACTATATGTCTCTGCTTTGTTACTCAAGTTCAACCCTAAAGCTGACAGTACCTTGGCTGTAAAATAAATAGAATGCTTTGTATTCCTATATAAATTCTGCAAGTTGTGTATATATTCTAACAGGATTCATTTGTAAGGCAAGAACTATATCTGAAAGGTTTTTGATTGATTGATTGATTCCTGTTTTACGTCACACCACGAATATTTCACGTATATGGTGACGGCATCTGCCCGATGCGGGGCATACAAATTTTTACCTTTGCAACGGACCCACCCGAAGCAGTGAGGGATCTTTAACGTGCCATGCATACCACGACATGGGGCCTCGGTTTTTACTGTCTCATCTGAAAGACAGGACACCGGCATGACCAGAGCGAGATTCGAACCCCGGCCTCCCGATCAGGAGTCCGACGCGATACCACTAGGCCACGCTGGCTTATCTGAAAGGTTCACTCATGATTCAATATAAAGGTAGTAAAAAGTAGGATGGACAGTCAAAATAATACTGTGCTTAAATGTAACTACCTTCTACTTTAAAAGACTCTGTTTCACCAAAACTAAAGCATATCTATATTATATATCACTAAAAAAATAAAAAAAGAATAATGAAAATCTTCACAGTATTCTCAACAAAACATGCTTTGGAACAGAAATTCATACATATATACTTCTTGTTTAGACGGTCCAAGAATTTTTTAGTTTAAACAAAGGAAGCCAAGACTTACTAATGTAATCTGCCAGCTTGAGTTTACTCTTTCTAGCATCCACAGCTTCTGAGGGTGCTGCTTGCTCACCTGTACATATCATGTAGAAATATGTAAATCTCTGTTAATAGCAAAAGAGATACTAAAATAGTGAACCAAAAACTCATACAAATGAAAACTTTTGATACAAGTGTACATCTTCTAGATAAATGTTGTTTTGTGTAAATGTTTAAATATGAAAAAGAACTTACCATGTGTGAGTAACATTGCTCCGGCAGTCTCTGCATAATCTAACAATGGTTCAAGGAATATTACTGTCTGTTAATAAAAAAATGTTGAACCATTAATAAGGGCTCTTTCTATTTTTAATATCTGAAATCAAGTGGAACCAGAATGCTGAGATAATGAAAATATTTAGACTTTAATTAATGAAACTGAAACTTTACTGGTTTGAGTCTTTCTGATAAGTCTTATACCAGATGATCATGAATCAGAATTTAAAGGAGTTTTATGTGATTTTTACATTTTGATGATGGGAGAGGTTAATATTTCCAATTTTAACAATAATTCCTTTCATTCAGCAAATGTAATTTATGTAATTTCATATACACATGTACACTCTTTATATGTATACATTTACACTTTCCATGTACACATTTACACTATCTATAAACACATTTACACTATTTATATACAAATTTACACTATTCATATACCATTTACATTATTTATATACACATTTAGACTATTCATATACACATTTACACTATTTATATACATATTTAAACTATTTACATACATATTTAAACTATTTATATACACATTACACTATTTATATACACACTATTTGTATACATATTTACATTTTTCATGTACACATATACACATTGTCGCACACTGATTTGTTTTAAAGGATCTGCATGACAAGGTGCTATAAAATATATAAATCAAGATATCTGAAAGCATCTACAGAGTATTATGTACATGAATAGCAAGAATGGATAAAAAAGAATCAGACCTGACTAGTAAGTTCATGTACTGTGCCATCTTTAGGCATGGAAGCTCGTTCTGGATCATTCTGAAAACAAATACACCATGAAATTAACAAATGACTGACCAATCATTTTATCTTAACAATAAGCTGATTACTTAAAAATTATCTAAGATAAAAATTGATTGTTTAAAAAAACGAAGTATATGACAACGTTACATGTCCAGCATAGAGTTTATATATTTAGTGACTCATAGATTATGAGTAGAATAATTACACTGACAGACTGCCATACTTAACCAGCATAGAGTTAAGTATACGACAGACAGGTCAGAGATAGGAGATTACAGACAATTCCAGTGCAGTACTTTACTTTTTTTAGCTTACTGGGCCACCAATCATTTGTTTGTTTTTAATATCTGATAAAGTTTATGCATCTGTCTGATGGCATTACAAAAGCACTTTAAACCATACCACAACTCTTCACACAGTAATGAGAGATCTTTTACAAGCCAATGTTTATCAAAACATGACCTCAGTATTCGCAATCTCATCCATAAGAGAGAATGATTCTGATGGTCTCCTAAAGGGCTTGAACAAATGATCTCTTAGCCTCAAGTCCAACGTGCAAGAATTAAACCTATAATTTCCAATAAATGCAAATTACAGACCACTAAGTAAAAGAGACCAGTATTCATTCTCCTTCATCCTCATTTATACAAAATGACAAACGCAAATATAAATTTTCAACAGCCCACCAAAGCGACTGTATGCAGCGTTTAATGATTCAATATATCATTCATACAATTCATAATTATATATTTTCAATATTCAGTCACAATAAGAAATATATATCATATAATGAAATATTATATTATATCAAACCCAGGAGAAAACAGAGATAAAACCTCTTGGGTAAAAACTCTGAAACTGGGAAAGATACATTATCCATTATTATCCGTTATTGAAAATAAAATTCATATCAAATTTACACAAAAACATAAAATGAAAATACACTGACCATATACTTATATCATATAAATTTCATACATCATTTGATTAATCCTCGAAATATTATAATCAAATATAATCAAATTATCATAGTCTTAAGTAATAATTTTACACTTTAAGCTTGTGTTATATTCAAAAGGTGGCTAGAGAATGACCACATTAAATACCTTTAAATTGACCATTGTATTTCCTTACATCTGATTGGCTAATGCCAATGGCAATGACCATAGCAAGATATATACATTTGGAACTTCAGAACATTAATACAAATTTTTCCTGCTATACTACGAAGCGGGAAAATATTATTTCTGAAAGAAAAGTTCATAATAATATTCTTAAGAATTTTCATATGTTTTCAGGTGTGGATTATCAACAAATGATTCACTTCAGACACTGATTCTCCTGCATCATATGACTCTACTTACCTTTATATTATCATTAAACTCTTCTAATGCTTTTGCACTCTGAAACAGAAAGTGAAATTAGGCACATGCTGAACTTAATGTATATCAAATAGAAAACTCACCATATTTATGGAAATGCTTGTACGCAAACAACAAAGTAGAATAAAAATTCACAAATTTCTATTGAACATTTAATTTGGAATGAAAGAAGAACAAATCTTAGTACTTCCAAGTGTAGATAAAATAGATACCAATTTCCTATAATACTTACTGTACTTCCAAGTGTAGATGAGATGCCAGGTTAATTCTAGTACTTACTGTACTTCCATGTGCAGATGAGATGCCAGGTTAATTCTAGTACTTACTGTACTTCCATGTGTAGATGAGATGCCATGTGTAGATGAGATGCCAGGTTAATTCTAGTACTTACTGTACTCCCATGTGTAGATGAGATGCCAGATTAATTCTAGTACTTGCTGTACTTCCATGTGTAGATGAGATGCCAGGTTAATTCTAGTACTTACTGTACTCCCATGTGTAGATGAGATGCCAGATTAATTCTAGTACTTGCTGTACTTCCATGTGTAGATGAGATGCCAGGTTAATTCTAGTACTTGCTGTACTTCCATGTGTAGATGAGATGCCAGGTTAATTCTAGTTCTTACTGTACTTCCAAGTGTAGATAAGAGAGATGCTAGTTTGGCTCTAGTACTTACTGTACTTCCAAGTGTTGATAAGAAAGATCCCAGTTTAGCTCTAGTACCTACTGTACTTCCAAGTGTAGATATAAGAGAAATG
The DNA here is from genome assembly GCA_035048485.1 of Pteria penguin. NCBI lineage: Eukaryota > Metazoa > Mollusca > Bivalvia > Pterioida > Pteriidae > Pteria > Pteria penguin. The sequence goes on from CM068580.1 coordinate 88,867,070, forward strand.
ACATTTTAGCTCCAGTACTTACTGTACTTCAAAGTGTAGATAAGAGAAGTGCCAGTTTGGCTCTAGTACTTACTGTACTTCCAAGTGTAGATAACAGAGATGCCAGTTTGGCTCGAGTTGGAGTCTGACAACCCTGAAATATCAAAAGAAAAGCTTAGATGTGTTGCAAATAAAATTTCCATATTCTTGTTCTTATACAACAAATATTTAAATAGTATACCTATATAAAAATGATCAATGTCTAATATCTTGTTTCCACTTCTAATTTTTCTAATGATTCCATCTTAAACAATGCATTCATGTACTGTTGATAATAATGTTTATATTGTTTTTAAAATTCTTGCATAATTTAGTCTGTGAAAGGATCTTTGCGGTCAGATAAAGGTAAATCAGGACAGAAGGAATGAAATATTTTGATCAGTAGAACTTGGTGGCTGAGGGTGGTAGCAATGACATGTAAAGATTTACTTGTAAATGACATACCCACCTACTATGGCTTTTATATACATGTAATTCAGCATTTTCATTATTTATTCATGATGATTCCATACCATAACTTAGTACATTCATGCTCTATGTTTAAAACTTTCATCAACCAAAAATAAAATTAGTTGACTTGTTTTGTTACTTTCCACACTGCATAGGGATTACTAGTTTACTCCACATAGAAACATCCAATCTTTAGATAAATATATGTAAAGAGAAAATACTCATTAAAATATATCTAAGAATATTTATTTCGTTTGATGTTTACCACCACACCAGGTTTTCTTCACTTCTATGGTAATGGCAAGTTTTCAGTGGTGGAATGATTGTTACCTATATGGTGATGGCCACTTTTTAGTGGTGGAATAATCATTTCACCTATATGATGGTGGCCAGGGGTCAGTGGGGGAATGATTATTTCACATAAATGGTGGTGGCCATTGTTTATTAGAAAATGAAGCCAGAGTACTCAAAAGAATTAATGACTTCAGCAGGTAGTCTGGTGGACTTTCTCACTTGTCTGTCTCCCTTAGTTATTTCTTAATTAGGCATGAATATAAGAAAAAGGGAAGGATGTATATGTATTGAATGGGGAAATCAATGCATCAAGTTTGATAAGATAGGAATACATGTACTGTAAATTGGTTATTATTCGTCATGTACCAATTTTCGCCATTTTCGTCAGTGCCCTCAATGACGAATTTACGTACTGACGAATATAAATACCGTTGACCAAGTAAAGGTGGTTCTGGCAGGGCGTATATAACGTCCCTGGTTCTGGGGCTTATCATCATACAGGCTCAGTGACATGATTGATCTTTATTGCATCACATTAAAATACAGCAAAGAAAGTGACAAAGATGAAAAGGTTACTCATGTAAAGAACATGAACCTACGCTAACACTGAAACCTAGCTCCTTGCTGAATTTTCTCGAAGCATTCGACAACCCATTGTCAACTGCATAACGCGCTATTTTCGCCCTAGTAGTATCATCATAATGGAAATATTGTCCCCTCTTGCGTTTCTTATCCTTCTCAATTTCTGGAGCGGCATTTTCATTTGCTGCCATTGTGGATTCTGCATCCCGCATCGAATCTGTCTCACTTAATATCTCAGTGGGGTCAGGCAGCCCTGGGGTGGATGGAGGGCGCAATTGAATTTTGCCGGTTTTAAGCCAACGCAACATTATGGTACTGGGTAACACAAAGCACTGACTAAATAACAGTCGAATACTAATACATAAACAGTGTGTATATAATGAGCTAATTGCTGTCCATGACATGTAATCGCGCTTGGTTTAAAAGCCGCAAGGTAATTATATATCCTACCTGTACTAGTAATACATCAAGCGTTTTGTTGGATTATCTAACATGAACAATCATAGCCAAACAGTCATCGATTCTGTCAACATTTGTAGTGGCAAAAATACATTATAGAGTTTCCATTGACGAATTTAAGTTCTCGGGGTCCTCAAATGACGAATTTACATACTGACGAAGTTGCCCTTTTTTACAATTTGACGAAAATTGGTACTGACGAAATAAAGCAATTTACAGTATACTATAATATGTACTATTTTTTTCAGTTTGTGGAAATATTTTAATCTCAGAGGCTTGACAACGCAATTATACTGGTGAATAAAGGAATAAGTGGAATTTGTTATTTTTAGTACTTACATGTTTCTACAGAAAACAAACCAAATTAGAAGACAAAATGAATATGAAGCAACATTGATATTCTAAAAGACAAGCATGCATATCAAATCAAGTCTAAATCAAAAGCCTAGAAATTGGAGGCTGATCCAGATTTAAATACATGTAATTGAATTTCATTTACCACTTATCACATTTTTCATTTACTACACACCACATTTATCATGTATCATTTAGCACACATCATATTTATTATATATCATTTACCACTTACTACACTTATCATGCATCATTTACTACACACCACATTTATCATATACCATTTATCACACATCACATTTATCATACACGTATATTATTTACCACACATCATATTTATCATGTATCATTTACCACACACCACATTTATCATGTATCATTTAGCACAAACCACGTTTATCATGTATCATTTACCTCTACATTTATCATATATCATTTACCACTACGTTTATCACACACTACATTTATCATATATTATTTGTCATAGATATCATACTAGAATTTCATCAATCCTGGCCTGTTGAGAGCTATCTATTGTATAATTATCTGTTTTATTACGTATCACAAGTTTGAATGTGAAGATGTAGCGATAACTGATGTATACTCTACATCACTAATCAGCTTGGTCTGTACACGATGTTCTTAACTCATATATATAATTTGATCTATGGTAAATCAAATACAATAATATATAACAGTTCATTGAAAACTTGCTTAGAATTTACAGCAATATTTGATTTACAATTTTTCTAGTTTGCCGACTCACATTTTATACAGATAAAAATACCTTGCAAGTGACATAAAGAAATTCCGAAATTCCTGTTTGATAAGGTGAACAAAAATTACCTCAAGAGTAAGATCAAATTCTGGTTTGACCATTCTGAGATGTTTGACCACAGGAAACATAGACAAGACCGACATGAAGTCATGCTTAGCAATGCTTTTTTTGGCATTTTGAGCCAATGTCTCCCCTCCTTTAACCACCATGTCCAGAGCCCCTTGTATAATGTTTTCAAAAACAGACCTATGGTGTTTCTCTGGAATTATTCCTGACATCAACTGTGCTTCACTCTGCCAAATAGAGAATGTTTATATCATAATGAGTACCAAGGTCAGAATAAGGCAAAACTTTAGTGTAACTCCATCATCGAGTTAATTCATTCATCTTGAACAAAGAGGAAGAGCAACCATTCATCATATTCAAAATGGAAAGATAACTACTGGTAAACATCCTTATCAATGTGGAAGTCGCTCTTCAACTTTGTCATAGTACATGTACTTACTTGAATGAGTTTTAGTAAAGCTGTTAATTCTGTGATATAAATATCAATTTCAATATCAAATCCTTCCTCTTTGGTTGTATCTGTGTAAGATCCTTGTCTTCTATGTCCTGAAATGGAAAAGTACTAATCTACAAAAAAAAGGTACAAATAGTGCATGTTACAATGTTTTATAACCAGCTGCAAGACATAGTCCTAATTTGATGATAGGGCCACAATTCCTTATGTTGTGTAAACTTGAAATTTTGATAAATGAAATGGCTAGCATAATTCTACTCATTTCGGCATCAAATGGGATAAATATCAAAAATATAAAAACATTATGCAAATGGCAAGCAGTTTTACTTTATCTCAAATCTGTTACTAGAAGGTAATATATAGTCTTTTCCCTAATCTGTGTCAAATGTGCTGGTTTGTTTACATATAGTCTGATTCATCCACATGTTTGATTCTGTTCACAAGACACACTTACGCAAATGTGCGGATGATTCAGACTATATATAAACATACTGGCAAATTTGACACAGGCTGGTAAAAAATGTTTGTAGAGCCTTCAGACGACAGATTGGAGGCAAGTTTTTATTGCTAATTGTTTGCTTAATGTTTATATTTGTTTGATATTTGCTCCATTTGATGTCAAAATGTGTAGAATTGTACCAGTTTTTCTGTTTATGAAAACTGCAAGTTAAAGCAATGTAAGAAAATGTGGTCCTATCATCAAAATAAGGTCATGACTTGCAGCTATTAGATAACATGTTAGAATGAACCAGGTAAGACAGTTTTAGATTTAAATACTTCATTCAGTCATAAGGTATCCACCTACCTGGATCAAAAGGTGACTGCATCAATGCTGTGGTAGCCTTTCTTTTAATTGAATGTCTATGCAAAATAAAATTACAAAGTAAACTGATAAAAATTAAAAGGGTGAATTTCCCAAGGCTTTGTTTGCTACGTTATAAGGAGTAATAGTTTAAGCCTGCACTATATTGTCTAATCATAACTCACAAAGTTTCTCACATTCATCTGAATTTAAAATTTCAATAAAGGAATGAATCTAATACTTTTTGTATGGAAAGGGACTGTGTCATTGCATAGCAAAAATTAAATGATTAATATATTAATCAAAACTCTTACGCGATTCTCCGAACACTTTTTCGACCTGGTGTTTCTTTTGTTGCTCTGAATTTACTCACCTACAAAAAAAATTGACTTTGATCTAAATCCAAATTATTGTTGGTTTTCTTATCTTTTTTTTTAATATTTTTAATACACGTAGATGTCTGAGTTCTACATTATTATGTCATCTTTTATTACCTGCTTTATCATTAACATAAACAGAAGTTGTATAAAAAATGTTTATACTTACTGGGGCTGGAGAGTTTTGTCCTGTAAAGGACAAATTAGAACTAGTACCACTTGATGTTTTCAGATGCTCTTTTAAACTGTAAAAGATATAATTCAAATTCAACTCATCTTTTTATAATTTCTTTCTTAGAAAAACTTTATCTACCTATTTTGTAACTTCATCTACATGATGAAATTGATGTGTAACTAAAGAAATACTATCATTAAGGTGGGAAATGTGTCCAATTATAGTGACAAAAATCAAGGTTATAGTATCAAAGATCATCATCAATTTTTTTTTTACAGCAGGTATCAGACACTTATTTCACAGCCAATTAATATTTGTTATCAAAACACTTGTTGACAGTTAAGCAATCATATCTGAATGGAAAGTGATACATGGATATCATTTTTATCCTGATCTCAAAGACATAATATTTAAAATATCTTTTGTATTGTCGTACAATTTTTTAATGTGCTTTCAAAATCTAAAGGTAAAACAGATGTCTATGTGTACAGGTATTCCTATTACATGATACTGCACATTCCCTCCCGATCACAAAACAACTCATGTTGGGTGGCAGGAAAGCGTAATTCTAGAGCACTGTAAATACTACAGTTAGTAAAAGGGGAAAAATTGGAAGAACAAAAGAGCGAAAAATGGCACATCGAATCGAAGAGAAAAACTAGAGTAAAAGTAAATAAGCTGTGGTCTATGCTGCACATTAAAAAGCTAAGTAAATCAACAATAGATGTATACAGCAAAAGATTTACTTGTCTGACTGGAGATGTGTACCAGTAACACAAATTAAAATTATCTAAATTCAATTTTCACTTGTCCTGGGCTATCGGACTACTGTTAATGTCAAACCCTGTATATATCTTAAATTAATAACTTAAGTTTGGACCAAGGCTGAGAAATCAAAAATAGTATCAAATTCTTTTTCTGAAAACATATAAAGATGAGAGAGGAATACAATCATCCTCGCTAATGTTTCAACCTTTACCATCTACAGACATATCTCTAAGTCAAAAAGCATTTATAATACTCTGTCGTAGATTTTATATCAAAATCTCCTTAATTAAATTGCACACAGTTAACTCACCCTTGGATTGAGTTGACAAGCATGGTAGACCTCAACTTAGTATAGTCTTTCATATACTCTGTGGATTTTGCATTGGTATAAAGCCAATTAGCAATGAGTGTAAGGTCATTAACTATCTTCTCTGGTAAGTGTTCCAATACCATTTCTGATTCTCCTGGCTGAAGTTCTACATATAGAATTATAAATAATGACACACAAGACAAATTCTACATAACTTAATTTCCCCTGTGTAATGAAAACTTAAGTCAAAAGAGAGACATATGTATAGAAAATATCTATGAATGTCACTCACATTTTTTACTTTTTATTTAATCTAAATATTTTATGTATATCTAAAACTCCTTTTTTTATATCAATCAAAAACACTTAAAATTTATTACCATCATCTTGTCCCAAAAGGTCCAAGATCATAACAGGAGGCGCAGGTCGACCATGTCTACTTAGAAGGGCTCTAAATTCTATATTTAGTGTTTCCTTACCATCATCATAAACACGAATCTAAAACAAACAAAAAATTCTTAAAACACAGTGCACAATTTTGTCCAAATAAGAGAGGATATATTTATAAAAATAGCAGATATAGAAACATTAAAGCTACAGAAGAAACTGAATGAGTAAACCAACATGACTGATCTTACACAAATATACCTCGATGACTCGATAACTGCTTTTAATTCCCATCTCATATTTGACTCCTATAACTGGTACTCCTCAGGTATTCAATCCATAACATGTACTCATTAGATTTCAAAAGATACAATTTTTTTTATATCTATAACTAGGGGAGATAACTCCTTTAAGGGAATTCATATTGTACAATCCCAAATTTTACAGTCAAAACATTAAGATCATCTAAGGTGACATGCATTTTGCTTTTACAAATAACCATAACAAAAATTATTTTTGTTGATGTCTTGTTTTGTTAATTGAGGCTTGTTATGGGTTGAACACCTTAATTGTCTGGGGCCAGTTGTTTGAAACTTTAACCACTGGTTAAGCTAAAGGCGCTGTCACACTTTAGCATATAGAGCCAGTGTATGAGGAACGTATGGACTTTTTGGGCATATGCTGACACATGCTGAAACACGCTAGGGGTATGCTGGAATACGTTTCTAGTACGCTGGAGTACGTCGGTGTACGCTAATATACGCTGATGACCAAAAACTTTTTTGAACATGCACAAAAATATTCAGCGTATACCGATGTATGAATTTTACGCTCCTCATACGTTCCTCATACACTGAACACGCTAGAGGCACGCTGAAAGTATGTTACTCACACGTCGAGTACGCTTCTCATATGTTGAAATTGAGTGGGTCAGGAAACCTACAGGAGCGTGTAATGAACGTGTGTCTGATGTGTGTCTAACGAATGGCTAACATTATGGAGTCAGTTGTTCGAAACTTTAACCGTTAGTTAAGTTCATCTGATTATATCTTTGAAATATGAAGACTTAATGTCATTGTCCGTGTACTGATAAATAGCATATGAAACCAGCACTGTAATGTAATTTAGAAATTTAAACAGAAATCTTATGAATTAAATTAATTGTCTATCAAACTTTAACCATTGGTTAGGTTAACCAGTGGTTAAAGTTTCGAACAACTGGCCCATGATGGTAGTGCTAACGACAGTCTAACATACTCAACTTATGCCTGACCTGTTCTGAGCGTACAGCCAACTTATACCATATGTATTACATACATATTTCCAGCATATGGGGGGGGGGGGGTTATTCCAAATCTGTATCAGTTTGTACCAGCAGTTCAGAGATGGAGGTTGCTGTGCTGCAACATCACCAAGATTTGTTACAGTTGGCAGTTGAGTATGCTAGACACAGAAGAAGAAGAAGAAGGTGTAGAATGAAACCTTCAATCTTGGTGAAACCTTGGATTGGAAGGCGGCGTCAATTTGGCCTTTATGACCAGCTAATGGTTGAATTGAGAAATGAAGATCAGAAAGTCTTCAGGAACTTCCTACGCATGCCCCAAGAAATGTATGGGAAGTCATGTTTATCATATTTATTATTAGACACAACATGGGGACCATTGCTACATGTATTTTTAATGTTCAATACCAAAACTGGCCACCACTGGGTAGCTCTGCACACAAAGTGTGTGAAGTAAGTACTAAGAAAAAAATTTAGTTTGAAAAAACCAAAACTGGCCACCATTTGGTCGCCCCGATTTACTTAATTCTAAGAAATAATAAAAACATGTAAGTACAATTAAACATTATTTATTTAAATCAACAATCACTCACTAAAATCACAGTTCACTTGACAGTTCATTTTCCACAGCCACAGCCCTGGCATTCAGTGATTCACTGACTGCTTTGTTGTGAAGGTGGTGTGTTAATGTCATCGTTCACCCGGTCAAAGGGTGATGCCAGCATGGCAAGTTGGAACTTGGTCGGTGTGGAGGCTGTTGTGCAGGTGCAAGCATAGGTGCAGGTCCAGGTGCAGGAGCAGTGGCAGCTCTTCATTAGCAGCTGATTGATGCTGGACCTTGCCTTCTTGTAGTTGGCCTTGGGCATGGTCATCAGAATGTCCCTGACATAGTTGGCAAAGGCTGCCCTGGCTGTCATTGGCTGCTGCTGAGCTTTGTTGAAGTCCTTGAGAATGCTGCCAGACTCTGCCACTCTCTTCTCCAGGGATTGCAGAATCTCACTCTCAACACCCTTCTGCCTCTTTCTGACAGTTGAGGAGGTTGAAGATTGGGTACCAGCAGCAGTCTCATCTTGCACCACTTGCAGCTCAGCACATGCAGTCTCACCAGCCTCCAAGTCCCCCCTGTGCTGCTGGATAGTTTGCTTCACCTGCAAAGACAGAACAAAAAAAAAACATCATCAGTGTAATTCAGTCAATGGCATAGCACAAAACCTAAAAGTAAAAGACATACTAAAACATAATATGTACCTGAGAAAGAAGTCATGTTATAGCACATAAAATTTGAAAATAAATTTTTGTACTTACACTCTTTATTGGCTCTGGTCTGTGGCGAGTCACTCCTTTCATGAAGGCAAGCTTGGCGTAGATCCAATCCTCCCTCTGTGTGAAGATCACACCAGGATCCCCACTCTTTTTCTTGTCAAGGCGTGTGTTGGTGTCTCTCATTGATCTGAACCACCCTTGCAGAGTTTCAGAAGACCTCTCCATTAATTCAGCCTGTTCCTGCCATAACTTTTCTTCCTTGTCCTTCCTCCTATAGTCAGTCAATTTCACATTTCACAGAATTGGATTGTCCCTTATATAGTCCAACATCTGGTCCTCCTAAAAAAAATTCAAACTGAATTCACTCTTCTTGGCCCTCTGCTTCTTCTTTTTATGTTTGGAGGATGTGGAGGCAGCCCTGGAGGAGTGTGAGGATGCTGGAGAAGATTCCCTGGAGTCTTCCCGGGGAATTGGAGAGACTGACACTGCATCTGAGGCATCACCACCAGTATCTTCTGAAGGACCAGCTTGCTGAGGGGGAGGAGGAGGAGGAAGGATGACATCAGGCTCAGGATCAGGATCGGCAGCAGCAGCAGCTGGAGCAGGTGCAGGGTGGGGTGCAGGCCCAGGTGCAGGTGGAGAAGGAGGACCGACATTAGCTGGCTTGGATTTCTGGGCACGGCGTTTTGGCACCTTGACAGCTTGAAGTCTACTGGCGGAATGACGAAATTTGCGAGTTGCCACCTTTTATACCCCACTGTGTATGCTCCTCATTCCGACATTTGTTAGGCTGATGTTCCGCATACATTTCTCATACGTCGGAGGTACGCTGATATACGTTACTCATACGTCCGTATACATCCAACTCAAATACACATCACATCACATACGCTCACATACGTTATGCGTACTCCATACGCTACTCATATGCTGACAGTAGGCTAGGCTCATGTTACTCTAACGGTCATTAAACGAAAATCGACCACATACGCTGAAAAGTTGTGCGTATAAACAATTTTTTCAAAATATTCGATACGTTCCTCATACCCTAGCTCTATATGCTAGAGTGTGACAGCACCTTGACCAGTACTTAAAGTTTGAGAGACAATTAATTTAATTTATATGACTTTTGTGTAAAAATCTAAATTACTCTACAAAGCCTGTTTTGTATGCTACAAATCAGTACACAGACTATGACTAAAGTCTTCTCAGTTCAAAGATATAGTCAGATGAAATTTAACCAATGGTTAGCTTAACCAGTGGTTAAAGTTTCGAACAACTGGCCTTAGTTAAACTAATGTACCAGGTATTTTTTAATAATTCATTTATTTCTTTTAATCAATATTCATTTTTTATTACAAAACAGTTGAAAGTTGGTATTTCTCTTTCTGTACATTTACTAACTGCCATCATGACATTTAAGATACTGTAAATGTTGATGGAGCTTGGCATGCAACCTCCAAGTTTACCCCTAAGAAATAGATCAAACTAAAAGAGTAAGGAATCTGTACCACTTAAATCTGGCTACAAGCCTATCATTCAAAGACCCACTAACAAAAAAGTCATACCAGCTCCCAATGTAAATAAACACTTCTATCAGCTTACCACATCTGTAAGCTCCAAACTTGTGGGATTGTGTTTGTTGAAATAATTATGAGCCTGAAGTAAACGATCCATTGTTGATAAATATCTCTCTAGTCCACAACCAGATGGTCTGAAAAGAAATGTTACCTTCAAAAATCAGAGAGATCAAAATGGTCACCTTACAAATGGCAGCAAAGTAAGATTAGTAGTAAAATTACTTCAAGTCTGTCTGCTATATAAATGGTCCAAAATACAAACACACTTGTAAAGCGCAATAAGAAAACAATTGTGTTAAAATCAGCTGACCTAAAAAGAATTTTTTACAAAGTGTCGTACAAAAATACCATTTATCAAAACTTTCAGTCATTGGATTTAATCCTTGACAATGAAAACACTTTCTACCCTTTACAATTTAGAAAAGATAGAAATAAAAAGTTACAGCTAGTACAAGGCACTTCACAATGCAGAAAGGATAGAAGTAAAGGATATAGCTAGTATCCGGCACTTTACAATGCAAACAGGATAGAAGTAAAGGATAAAGCTAGTAAAAAGCAAGTTACAATCTAGACAGGATAGAAGTAAAGGATATAGCTAGTATACGGCACTTTACAATCCAGATAGGATAGAAGTAAAGGATATAGCTAGTACAAGGCACTTTACAATCCAGATAGGATAGAAGTAAAGGATATAGCTAGTACAAGGCACTTTACAATCCATACAGGATTGAAGTATTTAGGATATAGCTAGTATAGAAGTAAGGGATATAGCTAGTACAAGGCACTTTACAATCCAGACAGGATAGAAGTAAAGGATATAGCTAGTACAAGGCACTTTACAATCCAGATAGGATAGAAGTAAAGGATATAGCTAGTACAAGGCACTTTACAATCCAGACAGGATAGAAGTAAAGGAGATAGCTAGTATACGGCACTTTACAATCCATACAGGATTGAAGTATTTAGGATATAGCTAGTATAGAAGTAAGGGATATAGCTAGTACAAGGCACTTTACAATCCAGATAGGATAGAAGTAAAGGATATAGCTAGTACAAGGCACTTTACAATCCAGACAGGATAGAAGTATTTAGGATATAGCTAGTAAAAGGCACTTTACAATCCAGACAGGATTGAAGTAAAGGATATAGCTAGTATAGAAGTAAGGGATATAGCTAGTACAAGGCACTTTACCATCCAGACAGAATAAAAGTAAAAGGATAGAGCTAATACAAGGCACTGTACAATCCAGACATGATAGAAGGCAAGTCAGGTTAACCATTAAGTCGCAGCAAAATTAAATTGCCCAATATCCGTCAAGTCGCCCCATAATGTCGAGTCAAGTCACCCTAAGTGATCCTTTTCAAACACTATTTCTGTTAATTATCAATCTTCTCAATGTTCTCTCCTAATTGTACTAATTAACATTTGGTTAAGAGATGCTGGACATAGTGTAGGTACTGATAGACATAGAAAAGAAAATAATGAAAGAAGAGATTAGATTGAATAACATACATAGAATAAATTTTGTTGAACAAATTCCAGCAATTATTACATCAAAGAAATAATTTTCAATAACATAAAGAAAGATTTATTCATAATATTTTATTACTATCAATGTTAATCATACAAATCTTTCTATTCATTTGTACATAAAACATATCACAGATACACTACAGTCTGGATGGAACTTTGAATGCCCACTGTCCACAGTGGGCAGTCCACCTGAAATTTCAGTAGGCATTAGGAGTGGACATTTACCTGAGCTATCAAGCTGTCCACTTACCTGTAAGTTAATTCCAACTGACTCTTACAAGAATGTCCACTGTGTCCAGTGGACATTTTTAATGCCCACACTAAAAATGCCCACTGTGACCAGTGGGCAAATTAAGTTCCACCCTGACTGTAGGGCGACTTAACTGATATAGGGCGACTTTACTTTAGGGTGACTTAACTTTGGGGCTACTTCACCGTAGACCATAGAAGGAAAGGATATAGCTAGTACAAGGCACTTTTCAATTTTACAATGCAGACAGGACAGAAGTAAAAGATATAGCTAGTAAAAGGCACTTTACAATGAGAGAGGATAAAAGTAAAAGGATATAGCTAGTACAAGGCACTTTACAATGCAAACAGGATAAAAGTAAAAGGATAGAGCTAATACAAGGCACTGTACAATGCAAACAGGATAAAAGTAAAAGGATAGAGCTAGTACAAGGCACTTTACAATGCAAACAGGATAAAAGTAAAAGGATAGAGCTAGTACAAGGCACTTTACAATGCAGACAGGATAGATGTAAAAAGCTACAGATAGTCTAAGGCCATAAACAATCTAGACAGGACAGAAGTAAAAGGATACAGCATTTCGAAGGCACTTTACAATGCAGACAGCACAGAAGTTAATGAATACAGCTGGTCATAGGTCCTATACAATTCACACAGGACAGAAGTGAAAGGATGCAGTAAGTTCAAGGCCCTTTATAATCAAAAATAGATTCAAAAATAGATTTGATCATACAAGTACTGACAATTTAAAAACCTTGAGCCCTGAAGACAAAATAATAAATATATATATATATATATATATATATATATATATATATATATATATATATATATATATATATATATTTAGGCTAGGAAGTTTAAACGTTTAACGGGTATGGTGTCGGTTACAGGCATTAAACGTTAAGCACATAGTTAAACGTTTAAACGACGCTGACCAGAGTTGCCTCGCTTGTATATATGATACTGTTACAAAGCTGCGTTTATCTCTACAGTACGACACAGTTAACAAACTTATATTTTTGAATATTTTTGAAATTCAAGAAATGCGAAGCAGTTCCTGAGGCAAATCTGACACCTGAGGTTCCTCTACTTATTAAAAAAGAACACAATTTGGGCGAACATGAACACATTCCACAAACTTCTTCACTAACCGATTTACCTACCCTACCAGTTACCGACGGAAATGGCAGAATTTAGTATTCTTCACTTCAGCATGTGTTAATTCTAATGTTTGATGTTTATTAAATATCTACCGTTGAATTTATTTCATGTCATCTATTGATGCTGGACACATACAATCCTTGTACAGGTTTTAAAGGATCAAAGCCTCAAACCTAGCAAAACCACAATAGTGTGTAAGTTTGTAGGTGTCAATAAATATCTCAGGGATGAGGGCTTCAGGATGTATTACAATATAATAACACAATAGAGAAGCAGGCTGATTAAACGGCACCGTTTCGGTTAATGCTTTTCGTTTAAACGTTTAACAGTTTGGTAAATGTCTGAGCCTTAATATATATATATATATATTATGGATATGATGTACTTGAGACACAGACCTACTTTGTTTATAGATATTAGAATTGTTTATCACACTTACCCTTCCTTTATCAAGAGCTCTACATCTTTAGAAATGTGATAAAACCCCAAGACATTGTCTAATGTCGCCATTGTCCGTTCAATATCTTAGTACTGGTTAAGGAGAATACAGTTATATGTCCTAAAAACACAGAACTATTATGACTAGTGAACAGTGTAATACAAAATGATTCAACAGAATTTATCCATTTGTTTAGTACAGATAAGGATACTTTCTTGTCTACGCCTTAGCATCTCAGTTTCATTGTATACTGGCTCTACGGTACCCTCTAATTTCTTTAAACGGTTCTCAAAGCTTTGTAAGATGGTTAACATGTTGTTTGTGTTGGTTTTGCTTTTGTTCAAAGTTTCCTTCAGGGTCATCAAATTACTCCTCTCCTACAAACAAAATGATGATAAGATGTTAAATTTACATTTGTTATGGTCTGATTCATATGCTCCTCAATGTACCTCGATAGGCTGAGCATCCAATCCATTGGTGAGCCGAAGCAGGTCAGTGAATGAGGTCCTCAGCTTGTGAACAAGAAGTCCATGGCTCCATTTCCCCTGTGGGCACACCGATGTCTTTCAAATGAGACAGTAAAAACCAAGGTCTCTTGTCACAGTAGGCGTGGCTCGTAAATGTTGCCTCACTGCTTTAGGAGTGTCCATTGCAAGGTATAAATTTCTTTGCAAATGCCGTCACCATATAACTGAAATTATCATTGAGTGACGTAAAACAATCGTCAATCAATCCATTACATTAGCAGAAATCGTACCTACAGCAAGTCCCAGTCTTGCAACATCCATTTTCTTGATTTTTTGTCTCATAAACAGTTCTAATGGACTACCCTGAGTTACACAAATAAGAGTTTTATGTGGTTTATTGGTTAGAAATCTCTGACAGGGGCAGTGTGATGGATAATAGCCCAGGCCAGATATCCCTGCAGTGAGTGAGATCTTCAGTAAGACATTGGAAGGTTCATGGGAGCAGGTTGATTCAGAGTGAGAAGGGGTAACCAACATCTGTCATTGACCAAAACTTCTAATAAAACCCTTTATTTTGGAATATGTTTGGTCCTAATTGTCAAAACATACCCCTTTGTATCATTCCCAGTATAGTTTACCATCAGTTTCATCACAATGCCTTACTTCATATTATCAAGGACAAAATCAATGCCTAACATTGCATACTTTGCTGCTTAACTTGAAAAGGGATTTAAAAGTTAATATATGAAATTTTCCTCCCCCTTAATTAGGGCTTCAAAACTGCCCCCGCCCTAAATTTCTACTCAATTGCATTAAAGAGGGAACACTCTTGTAAGAAAATGCTAATAATGAAATTTAACTTTGGTTCAAAATCATGACACATCTTAAGGTTGGTTGATTGGTGTTTTACGTCGCTTTCAACAATATTTCAGTTATATTGCGACATGGAAGCAGGAGGTTACCAACCTCTTAAAAACATAGTGGCACAACCCGGGAATTGAACGACACATCTTAAGGACCTGGGCAAAAAATTTTGTGAAATATTATTCAAATCAATGCAGGCAGTAGAAAGAAAAAGGCCTGGACAAGAATTTACCAAAGACAAGCACTGTGACCTTCATTTTGCAGACATGAACTTGGTTTAAGGTCATGACATTCACTTTGCAGATATGACCTTGGTTCAAGATCATGAGACACCCTTATGTCCATAGCAAAACTCCTGTTAAATATAATTCAAATCCATACAGGTAGTAAATATGATTCAAATCCATACAGGTAGTAAAAGGTTATAGCTCCTATTAGGATTTAACTTACATAAGCACTGTGAACTTGATCTATCAGATATGACCTTGGTTCAAAATCATGACACCCTTGGGTTCTGAGAGAAAAAAGAGGAGTTACTGGCTCAGTTATGTGGCAGAAGTCACCATGGAGCTATACAATACATGAATATAAATAATATACTAGAACATATAACACATTACAAAAATATTTTATTGTAGTGCAATTACGATAGCAACTTAGGACGGTCATTTAATTTGACAAAAGCCAAACAAATGGTGTGGTTAACCGGTTTACGGGCCCACCTTCCCACTCACCGTAACAGCAGAACAATCAAAGGACGTACATTTAAAAATTTCTAAATAATCCTCCATGTAAAGAACAACAATTATGTGAAATATTATTAAAATCATGCGAGAAATAAAAAGTTATAACCCGGACAAAGATATACCCATCATATGTACTGTGACTTTGACCTTGCAGATATAACCTTGGTTCAAGGTCATGACACATTCTTGGGTCCTTGGCAACAATTTTGTGAAATATTCAAATTCATGCCAGGGTATAAAGTTATGTCCTGGACAAGAATTTAACTTACACAAGCACTGTTACCTTGACCTTAAAGACCAATAAGCTTCAGCACCCTGTCATAAGAAATTAGTGCGCAATGTTTAAAGTTCAATGTTTAAATGCTTAAACAGTTTAGTGTGTATTTTTTAGGGCTGTGACTTTTTTTTTGGTCGGCTCGATTCAGATTAATAAACCTAGGTTTTCAGGGTTTTTCCAGTTCAGTTTTACTTTGTGTAATTCAACCATATAACTGAATGAATTTAAGAGAAAGTAAGACCACTCAGCAGATTCTTTTTAATAAAAAAAGGCAACTTTTAAATCATTTTATTCAACAAAATAACAACAACAAAAAGAATCCAACAACTTCAATATGCATCCAGCATCCAAAATTTTAACAAATCGAAGTGCATGTAACAGGGAAAAGAGAGATAAGTCAGATAAAAAGAAAATAGAAACCGAACCGAAATCTGTAAAATACAATCCTAACCAAGCAAGATTTACCACAGTTAACCAAGTTTTTCAGTTAAATGTGACAGCAATACATTGTACTATTTATGAACAAAAATGACCTTGAACTTTGACCTTGATATTGAAAATCAATAGGCTTTATCCTCATGTCATAAGAAATAAGTGTAAAAATTTTTGAAAGTCCTGGCCTAAACGATATGGTCTGCATCTGGTTTACAAGATGCGCACAGACCCACAGACCTGCAGACCCATAACGCCATACCATAATACATATGTCTATGACCGGTGTATAAAAATCAGAAAAAGAGGAAATATCAAATTCCTCCCAGACAACTGTAACAGCTAACATCTCTCCATCTTCAAGGATGGGGATGAGATAACGCCTTCCAATTATAGACCTCTTTCACCGACTTCTGTTTTCTGCAAAGTCAAAGAACACATCATACACATCATTCACAGCCACTTCATGAGCAACACAACATACATGTACTAACTAGAATGGCCTTAGAGAGAAGCAGTCTTGTGAATCCTAGCTGATCACAACAACCCAAGACTTCCCTGTAGGCAAGGCCAACGCCACCAAGGTTAAAGCAGTGGCCTTTGATTTCTCTAAAGCATTCACAAGATTCTACATGAGTGGCTGCTGCCCACACTTCACCATTATGGGATAAGAAGATGCATCTATGGCTGGATATTAAAGAGAGTTCAAAACTAAACACTTGAGAATAAATAATTATAGTCTATTTTCAGAGGACGGGAAATTCAAACTGTATTAAAGTAAAAGTTTACTAAGACTCGAGTATTATTTGTTTTATTCCACGATTTTTATAAAAATAATACATGTATAAGTAAACCATTTTAGTGCAATGAACATTACTACTGATTCAATAATGGTTTTGTATATTCTATATTCCTTTTTAATCATGAATGAATATGTAAACACACTATAACTCATGTGACTAGTTCTGTCCTGATCGATAGAAACATGACCACAACTGAAGTGAGGATTTGTGTTTCAGTTTTCACCTGGACATTTATCAGTATTGTGAGGGGTATATGGTGGATAATTTCACACAAGCATGAAGGAAACTATGTTTGGATATTATCTGTAACCTGCACTCTGCAGGAATCAAAGATATGTACCGTGTTTTTGATCAGAATTAAACAGGGATGTCAAATCATGAAAACCAAAATGTTACATAAAGAGGGGCTGAAAAGAGGTTAATAATAAATGTATATTAAACGGCCAGATGCAAGAATCTCAAAAGATATTAGACTGAACTGTCATCTCTGGTGGGCCGAAACTGCAAGAGGCCAAAATGAAAAAAGACCAAAATGACTTGGGGACAAAGTGGATTAAGTGACTGGCATCCAGTGAGCGATAAAATAATACTAATAGTAACCCAAGTACCTAACTTACACTGACTTGCAATCTTATTAAAACACGACTTGTATTTCGTTCTTCTACGATACTCTACATGTACAACAGGAATTTAAATGAACTTTTTTGAATACAGGCTAATTTTCGCCTGTGGAACAAATATCCACAGGCTAAAATAAAAATCTACAGGCTAAAATAGAAATCAAGAAAAAATGATGTTTTCAAGGATGTAATTCAAATACATCATGCACCATGTAACAATGTAACATCAACAATATAAACTAGTGACTAGTCATCATGTCTGACGTTTTGCACATTGAAATCGAATCTACAATGTCATATGGTACATGTACATGTATTGAGAACGCGTTACATACTGCCTTAAACATACAGGATTATTCAAGCATTTCACGAAAGCAGATGTGGTCCAAACCCTGTAACACGGACATTCTGATAAAAAACTGATTTGAAAACAACGGAGTTCGTATGGCGCAATGTAAATTAGTCACTCACAATTTTTTTTGAGTTCCTAAATTTTCAACTCGCAATTTCCAAATTTCACTCGCATTTCGCAAGTATTTCCCATTAGTTTCGATCCCTGTACAAGGTCTTTACAACTGCCAATTCGAAGTAACTTTTCAGTACAGCCAATCATAATTTGAGTTAGAGCTAGATCTTTCGTTATCGTTTGTATGCAAAATAACAACGAAAGATCTCCAACTCAAATCTGATTGTACTAAATCGGAAATTGTAAGATCTTGAACATGGAAAGTATCGTACGGGAATAAAGTACAAGTCGCGTTTTAATAAGATTGACTGACTTAGACTAGTTATTTTTCAGAAATCATCATTATGAAAACCAATTAAGGTCTAATTTTATTATATATTTTTAAATTTAGTCTTTGTCGAAAACTATCGAACGATGATAATAAGGAGAGTTACAGCAATTACAACAGCACTACCTTCTCTAGTTTACTGTCAATCTCGGACTTAATGAGAGTTGTTTCTGTCATTTTCCACTTTTTATTCGGTAACCCCTTCTTGTTGGGTGTTTTACGTCTTGAATGACGGTTATCGAAAAGAAATGTTATTTCATTTTTCTCTTTTATTATTATTATTAATAAGACATCCATGGCTATACACTAATTGTCAATTCTAAAAAGAAAGAAAAAGAAAAATATTCAGGAAAAGAACTGAAGAATTGTATGTCGTAAAATCATACTACTTTTCGGTAGTTTAATAGTTGAGTAAATTCGAGCTAAGCGTAAGTGCGCTATGGAGTTTTAACTTAGATGCAGGAGCCACATTGGATATATATTTGAAACAGAATTAAGAGAAATCTTTCAAAATGGGACGGAGATCAATAAACACCACTAAAAGTGGTAAATTTATGAATCCCACAGATCAAGCAAGTAAGTGTTGACAGTTGATTTTCATTCACTTGATAATATTAGTAAATTATTTATATCAGGTTACGCTAGACACTGACAGTATGAATTTTCTTACTAATGTGTCTCAAGAAATTGCAGCATTTTATTTCAGATGTCTATTCCATATAGTGCCCTCTTTCCTAGTTACGACTGCAACGGAAGAGCTATTTTGTCCCGTCTCTTGAAAGAGACGGGACAAAATAGCTCTTCCGTTGCAGTCGTAACTACCTCTATCCCTCCCCCTTCTTTTCCCATTTTCTCACTAGTCATAAATTCTTTCTTTCACCAAATATTTATCTGTATATTACGTTGGATCCAAAGCCAATTGAGCTATTTTTTCTTGTTCTGGATATGTCTAATACATCCCAATCGAGCTAAGCGTAAGTGCGCTATGGAGTTTTAACTTAGATGCAGGAGCCACATTGGATATATATTTGAAACAGAATTAAGAGAAATCTTTCAAAATGGGACGGAGATCAATAAACACCACTAAAAGTGGTAAATTTATGAATCCCACAGATCAAGCAAGTAAGTGTTGACAGTTGATTTTCATTCACTTGATAATATTAGTAAATTATTTATATCAGGTTACGCTAGACACTGACAGTATGAATTTTCTTACTAATGTGTCTCAAGAAATTGCAGCATTTTATTTCAGATGTCTATTCCATATAGTGCCCTCTTTCCTAGTTACGACTGCAACGGAAGAGCTATTTTGTCCCGTCTCTTGAAGAGACGGGACAAAATAGCTCTTCCGTTGCAGTCGTAACTACCTCTATCCCTCCCCCTTCTTTTCCCATTTTCTCACTAGTCATAAATTCTTTCTTTCACCAAATATTTATCTGTATATTACGTTGGATCCAAAGCCAATTGAGCTATTTTTTCTTGTTCTGGATATGTCTAATACATCCCAATCTGACCATGGACCAAATCAGGATATGCATAAGTTCCTATCAGGCTAATATAGCCCGATGGGGCGATAAAGCGATAACTTCAAGTTCCTTGATTGGATGAACAGAGTATAAATAAAACGTTTGACAAATAGATTTAAGATTTGGCACCAAAAAAGCCAAGTCATAATACAGATGTGCAAGTCAGGATAAGTCACCCCAAGGTTAAGTTGCCCCAAAGTAAAATCGCCCATTATGGGTCAAATCGCCCCATGATGTCAAGTCAAGTCACTTCAAATGATTGTTTCAAACACTATTTATATTAATTATCAATTATTTCAAGGTTCTCTTCTAATTGTGGAAATTTTGGAGATACATGTATTGATGGACATAGAAATGTAGAAAATAAAAGAAAAGATTAGATTGAATAAGGACTTATAACTTGTTAAAGAAAAAATTTTGATAACATATAATAAAAATAGATAGATTTATTCATAATACTTATTAATATCAATATTTATCATACAAATCTTTCTATTCATTTGTACGTAAAACATATCACAGACAGGGCGACTTAACCGACATAGGACGACTTTACTTTAGGGTGACTTGACTTTGGGGCGACTTAACCGTAGACCCAGATGTGCAAATATTGCAGCTATACACTCCAAACAGTAGATTAAAAATGTCAGATTGTTTTGTAAACTATATTCAGTATGTTATAAAGAGGAACCCTTTTGAATTTCAATTCAAAATTCCATACTTTTTATTTTTTTAATACTTAAATTGATCACTGAAAACAGATTACTTCTTCTTCTTCCAATATGAAGTGTACTCAAAAGTTGAGCGTTATACTTCATGTGGCAGTCAAGATAAAAGCCTCTCAGGGCAGTTAAAAGTTAAAATCTTTTGTCCTCATCCTAAGCTGAAGTGGTCAGGTGGTATGTTGCCCATTGCAGTCCTGTAGTCCTCCAAGGAACATGCTGATGTCATTGCTGATGGAAGTCTGTTCCAATCCCTGATGGTTCACGGGAAGGAGGAGAAACGGTATACATCCTTTTTCGCTTTTGGGATGCGAAAGGTATGTTGTCCCCTTGTCCTGGTGTCTGTCTGGATTAGGTATTGTTCTGCTGGAATGGCCACTAGATTGTGCTGGATCTTGAATAGCAACAGAAGGCGGATCTTTACTCTTCTGATCTGTAGCGGTTCCCATCCCAAGGAGTTGACCATGTTGGTGACGCTGCCTGCTTTCCTATCCCAGTAGTTCCTTGTAGCGAATTGTGCTGCTCTACGTTGGGCTTTCTCTATCTGGTTGATCTGTCCGCTAGTGTGAGGGTCCCATATGGAGGCAGCGTACTCCAGCGTTGGACGTACAATGGCTTCATAGGCTCTAACCCGTGCTGATGTTCTGCAACCTCGGAGATTTCGCTTCAGGAAGCCTAGAGTCCTATTGGCTTTCGCTGTGATGGCATCAATGTGCTTGTTCCACTTCATATTGCTGCTGATAGTAACTCCCAGGTACTTGCTCGAGTCCACTACTTCTAACTTATGGCTGTGTAGTCTGTAGTCTGCACTGATTGTTTTCCGCTTTGATGAGACCTGTATGACCACGCACTTCTCCGGATGGAAGGTCATCTGCCACTCTTCTTCCCACTTCTCAAGTGCTGTAAGGTCTTGCTGTAGCCTGTTGCTGTCCTCTGTGTTGTTGATCGGGCGGTACAGTAAACAATCATCTGCGAACAACCTGGTTTCTGACTTGGTGGCTTCTGGGAGGTCATTGATGAATGTGAGGAAGAGCAGCGGGCCAAGTACTGTTCCCTGTGGTACTCCTGATAGGACATCTGCACTAGATGAGGCATGGCCGTCTAGAAGAACTTGTTGTTGTCTGTTGTTCAGGAAGTCCTTAATCCATAGCAGAGTGTTGTCTCGTACACCCTAGAACTGCAGCTTATGTATCAATCTCTTATGTGGCACCTTGTCAAATGCTTTCGAGAAGTCTAGCAGAACAATGTCGACTTGGCCCCCCTTGTCTAAAGTGCGGGCAATACTGTCTATGGTGATGGCTAGCTGAGTTTCACAGGAACGCTTGGATCTGAAGCCGTGTTGACTGTTGCTGAGGATAGAGTGCTGGTCGAAGTGGTCCATTACCTGGCTGTGGATGATGTGTTCCAGTAATTTACAGGAGATGAAGGTCAGGGAGACTGGTCTGTAGTTGGAGGCCTGATGCTTATCACCTTTCTTGTATACTGGAACAATAGAAGCTGATCTCCAGTTGTCTGGGATGGTGCCTGAATCCAATGAGATCTGGAAGACTTTGGTCAATGCTGGAGCTATTTGGTCTGCATACTCATGTAGAAGCCTGGCTTGGATTCCATCTGGTCCTGTTGCTTTGTGGGAGTCGATGTTCCTGAGTAACTTGTGGACTCCTGCTTGGCTGACTTGGATTGAAGGCATCGCTGGATAAGGACTTGCACCTTTGTTTGGCATCCATGTGATATCCTCCCGCGTGTATACAGAATGAAATTGTTGGTTGAGTATTTCCGCTTTGGATTCAGTATCACTGTACAGGAGTCCATCTGTCTTCCTCAGTGGGGCTACTCCTTGTGAGTCCTGACATTTGCTCTTCAGGTATGACCAGAATCTCTTGCTGTTGTTCTGCATCTCTCCACATACTGTTTGGTCTATGAACTCATCATGAGCTGACCTCATTTCCCTATTATTACTCACTGGAGTGATTATCTCTCAAATGAGAGGTTGTCCCCAACCTGTTTGAGATGATGAACCTGAAGTATAGAAGATCTAATGTTTAGGGTACCTTAAGTTACTAATTCAGAAGGGAAGCTGTTCCAAATAACTACTTCTAGATGTACATGTACTTTTGCTTCCACAAAGTGATGTGATGATGTATGTGCCCTTTGTAATGATGACCTCATGTAATGTAACAGAATGTTATACAGTTGTATTTTAGCAAGAGTTACACACAGTAGTGATTTTGATAAAGTAAAATTTTTATGCTTCCAGATTGATAGATCAGGGACATATTAATTTTGCTCTGTCTGTTTGTTTGTTAACAATTATGCAATTGGAAATAATTTTTCAGACGTCATATCAACCAGTGGTTTGATATTTCACGTGTGTTCCTTTTTTACAACACCTTCTGATTGGTACCATAGTTTATTACCGGTACCTTACAATGCCTGTGCTAGCAGTAGCATAAATTGTTCAATAGCCATTTGGCTAATGCAAGCACAAATTAATTAGCCAAATGTGTAAGTCATTAGTCATGTATACAAAAACACAACAAATTAGAAATTTAATATTGAAAAAATAACGGAATTTAATATTGAAAAAATGACTGATAACACAACTGACAATGAAATTCATCATTTATTATCTAAAAACGATCCAAACTTCGTAAACCAAGTTGACTTGTCACGTTTGGTAGCATTTTTCTTTTTCTTAATCAGTGGTCCATCTTGTTCATCTGTTGTCACAGGGTTCAGGTATCAATGTTTGTCGACACACATCTTATTACCTCATATTGAGGTAGTACGATACGTATCAACAAACACCGATACTTGAACTCTGTGTCGGTTGTCACAGATTCTAATGATGGGGTGCTGCTCGGTGATTTATGCTAACGATATAAAAAGAAAAAAATTGAAAAAAACAGACTTTTTTAACTTGCGAAATGTATTCGCCAACTTGATATTCATGTTAAGCCATTTCAATTTTGAATTTGCATTTGGCGAATTGGCGATCAGGTAGCGCTCACACAGAATGCCCCATGTATGACCTTGACTTTCACATTTGACCTTTATATAAAAAACTAATTCTTGGTCAAAACTTTTCAATCATGGAAGCTTGAGCTTTTATATTTTTACATGTACAGTGAGGTGCAGTCCTAACATAACAATTTGTTATCGTCGCATTAACGTAAAGTTTGCTTTCCTTGTGCACTCAGGAGTACACATGTTTGCGTCAACGCAGATTTCCACGTGAACTTAATTTCGGGACCACATTAACCCGCTTGACTGCCATGTTAATGCACATGACTGCTGCGTTAACTTGCTTGACAGCCACATTCACTTGCTTACAACTTTAAACTTATACTAGTATGTGCATAAAGAAGGGTTTGAAGGAGAATTGAAATATACATTGTATTTAAATATAAAACATATCAATGTGTAAGTAAAATGTTTAGAATTAAATAAAATCCTTACCATTTAAGGAATGAATTTTACAAATATTGAACGCAATTTCCGAACATTGACTATAAAAAATTTAGGAAAATATTAATGATAATAATAAAATGATAATAATAAAATAATAATTAAATTAATAAGAATGATGAAAATTTTGATATTCATATATTATAAAAAATAGCTAAGTTAAAAAAAAAAATAATAAATACATACCGGTAAATAAGAAATAAATACATAAATAAATTATGAATGAATAAATAAATAAGAAATAAACATACAAATAAATCAATTAGAAATAAATAAATAAAATAGAATTATTAAACTAATCATGCTAGTTTCTTTATAGTATAAACTGACGAGATTTTTCATAAATACCGTACTGCATGTCTATGAGGTAATTTCCTTTGTCATATTACATATGATTATGAAACGCTTAATGCAGGATGTCATTTTAACATTACATTTAATACACTTATATACATGTATGGCAACATTTGCAGTAACTTAATTAGATCCATTTTATTTCCCCCATCCATGCCACTGCATAGAGAATTAGAAATGTAGGCATGTGAACGTGTGACTGGACCGAGCGCAAGCGGAAGGAAATTTGCGTAAGACCTTTCCATTGATGCCATTATTTATGATCTTCTAGTCTGAACCAAGGATTTTTCTTATTTCTTTGTGAGTGGGGTTAGGAATGTTAGCGACGTTTTGTCCAAAGTGGGGATTTTTTTTTGTAAAATATTTATAAATAATACAATACATTGTACATACATTGAAATTTTTATTCAGAGTTTTTATCAAATACATGTATCTTTATAAGCAGTACATAAAATCATTCTCTTTTTTAACTTGCGACCACAAAAAGTAACTTTTTTGTCTGCAAGAAATTGTGAATTTTTGATGAATAAACGAAGAAAAATGTTGCTATTTTGGAATAAGAATAGGGCCTATCTGAACCATTAAGTTTGACCTAAATGAAAACAATTTTAGCATCAACCTTCATTTTGCCATGAAGGCATAGGACATAGGGCTTTGATATTTTTCAGTTGTGAGTTTGTCCCAAACCTATCAAAAACATTTTGATCTCTGGGATTGGTTTCTTTGCAAATCTGGACATGAAAACTTGTCATCAAGGTCATCAAATCAGTTTCTGATACTACATACACATAACAGTATTCATAAAAAAATGAATTCAATTGTTTATAATGATAATTTATATGATCATATTTATTCAACAAGAAAGTGAAATACATAATAATTATTAAGTACTATTATTATATACATGTACCTTACTACATTGTACAGTTTCAGTACAAGACGTTTGATTTATTTTTAGCTGTGTTACAAGGCTTTGCTGCTCTACTTCAGTTCACACTTAGAATTGACATGCATTACTGCATTAACATCTGAATCTGTCTACTGTCAACATTCAAGATATTGTCAATGAGTGTGTTTGTCTTTTATGTATGCCACAGTTACATTACATATACATGCAGGCTATCTGAATGTGATAATTCTTATGTGATAATTAAAATTTAAAATTCTTGGAATTTGAATTACAAAGTCAAAATATCTATTCACCAATAAATTCTCTTTGTTGAAAATTTAAAATAACGTTAACCATCATGATAATATGATAATTAATCGACAAAAATATGCATCTTTGATGCTTGTCATACATGTACCATCAATATGACAGGAAAAGTGTTGATTGCTACAGAATGTCCCATACATAAATTTGACTATCATAGTGATTGCTATAAACCTTTGATTTATTTTGAACAGGAAAAGAAGCAAGAAAAAGAGAGTTAAAAAAGGTAAGTAAAGGAACAATTTTAGCTAGTTTACACATTTTCCTAGTTTACACATATCTATGAACACTGTATTCTCTGACATCACTAGAATAGTTCTTTTTTCCTATTTTGATTAATGTAAAGGGCATATCTGACAGATGTAATTTGTCAGTGGTATTACTGTGACATCACAGTCTAAGCATTGACATCAGAATAAAAATTCCAGCAAAAAAATCTTGCATATCTCATTGAAGTGCTTATTATTCATTTTTGTTTAATTATAGAATAAGAAGCAGCGCATGATGGTGAGAACAGCTGTCTTAAAAGGAAAAGATCCACTTAAAATACTTCAAGAAATGGAAATCATTGACCAAATGGGTATGTTAAACTTCGTATAACAAAGATTTTTGGCTCACCTGCACTTAAGTGCAGAAAAGTTGTTTCAATACTCCCTGCAAGAACATCTACATCCTTGTATAGTAAAATGATAGAACAAGTGTTAAGGTCCTGTGATATTTCATTGAATGGTTTATATTTGGTAATGTAACATATGTTGCTATACCTTTATGCTACATCCAGGCCAGTGGCAGGGTGATTGTTAAGATCTATATCTAAACAACCTTTTTTATAGCATACTTTATTTTGTTCTTCTGTTGTTCTTTACCCAAAAGTGTCATGACCTTGACTGTAGATCATATTACCAAGATGAAGGTCACAGCAAGGTGAAAAGAATATTAAAATCTGTATCTAACAATTTTTGTTTAGATCCCAATGTACATTGTACTTCATTATGTTGTTACCCTTGGACTACAGATACATGTACTTTCTGTCACATTAATCCAGGGTTATGACACTAAAGTCAAGTTCACTAGAATGTAACATCTTGAAATAATATTTGGGGTTTTTAATTGACATCCATTGCCTTGATAATGTACATGTAAGTTTAGTATATTGTTGCCCTTGATTCAAATGTATGTCATGTTGATGAACTAAGATTATTTGATTCATTACTAAGGTCAAGGTCTTAAGAAATAATGTAAATGTAAAAATCTTTATCTCAAGAGACCTTGATTAGATGGCCAATAAACTTCAGTATGTTGTTGCACTTGACCCAAAAGGACATCATGACCCTGACCCTAGGTCATATCACTAAGCTCAAGATGTCAAATGTCAGTCCTTGCTTTTATGGTCATCAAACCTCAATATTTTGTTGTCCTTGGTACTATATGACCTTGATCAAAGATCATTTTACCGAAATCACTAGAATGAAGCATGTTTAAATAGTGTTTGGAGTAGACTTGTGGGTTTTTGGTCCCTACTCTGGCACTTCTTGTTTTGTTGTACATGTAATAATACATAAAAATCATATTTTATTCTTTATGGTGAAAAGTTATTATTTTGTAGTGCCAATGTCCTTGTTACAAAAATAGCTTTGTGTGTAAAAGAATCTTAATCATTGTGTTTACACAGATGTACATTGAACTCTCTTTTTATCTTCTATACATTTTCCATTTCAGAGTTTAACCCTGTGGAAGCACCAAAACTGAATGAAAAAGTTTTAAAAGACAAAAGGAAAAAATTGAAAGAAACTTTCCAACGAGTGATAAAACTTTATGTAAGTTTATAATGTATCCTGTAGCATATTAAGGATTTCCTGAATGAAGAATTAAGCATGTTTGGAAGATCACTGAAATGATAAAAATAATTCTTACTTTCATAGATAGCCTTTTCAGTTTGACTTCCAAATCTCTTAAAGTTAAACCATTGTACCATGAAGTCTGAAGTTAAATCAATGTGCCATGAAGTCTTAAGTTAAACCATTGTGCCATGAAGTCTTAAGTTAAATCATTGTGCCATGAAGACTTAAGTTAAACCATTGTGCCATGAAGTCTTAAGTTAAATCATTGTGCCATGAAGTCTTAAGTTAAATCATTGTACCACGAAGTCTGAAGTTAAATCATTGTGCCATGAAGTCTTAAGTTAAATCATTGTACCATGAAGTCTTAAGTTAAATCATTGTGCCATGAAGACTTAAGTTAAACCATTGTGCCATGAAGTCTTAAGTTAAATCATTGTACCATGAAGTCTTAAGTTTAATCATTGTACCATGAAGTCTTAAGTTAAACCATTGTGCCATGAAGTCTGAAGTTAAATCATTGTGCCATGAAGTCTTAAGTTAAATCATTGTGCCATGAAGACTTAAGTTAAATCAATGTGCTGAGAAGTCTTAAGTTAAATCATTGTGCCATGAAGACTTAAGTTAAATCAATGTGCTGAGAAGTCTTAAGTTAAATCATTGTGCCATGAAGACTTAAGTTAAATCATTGTGCCATGAAGTCTTAAGTTAAACCATTGTGCCATGAAGTCTGAAGTTAAATCATTGTACCACGAAGTCTGAAGTTAAATCATTGTGCCATGAAGACTTAAGTTAAACCATTGTGCCATGAAGTCTGAAGTTAAATCATTGTACCATGAAGTCTGAAGTTAAATCATTGTGCCATGAAGTCTGAAGTTAAATCATTGTACCACGAAGTCTGAAGTTAAATCATTGTGCCATGAAGACTTAAGTTAAACCATTGTGCCATGAAGTCTTAAGTTAAATCATTGTACCATGAAGTCTGAAGTTAAATCATTGTACCATGAAGTCTTAAGTTTAATCATTGTACCATGAAGTCTTAAGTTAAATCATTGTGACATGAAGTCTTAAGTGAAATCATTGTGCCATGAAGTTTTAAGTAAAATCATTGTCCATGAAGTTTTAAGTTGAATCATTGTGCCATGAAGTCTTAAGTTAAATCAATGTGCCATGAAGTTTTAAGTTAAATCATTGTGCCATGAAGTCTGAAGTTAAATCATTGTGCCATGAAGTTTTAAGTTAAATCATTGTCCATGAAGTTTTAAGTAACTTAAATCATTGTGCCATGAAGTCTTAAGTTAAATATTTGTGCCACAAAGTCTTAAGTTAAATCATTGTGTCATGAAGTATTAATTTAATAGGTTCAAGCATTTCCCAGTTTCAAGTAAATTAAAGTCATACAGTACAGTCCAAGTGACGTGCATTGGATATCATTATATGGAGTAAAAATTTGGGCTATTAGGCATATACACATTTTTAGCTCACCTGAGCCAAAGGCTCAAGTGAGCTATTGTGATCAATCACCGTCCGTCCGTCCGTCGTCCGTCGTTAACTTTTCACATTTTCGACTTCTTCTCCAGAACCACTGAACAGAATTTGATGAAACTTGATAAGCATGTAGTACTCATGGTCCCCTACAAGTGTTGTTGTTTTTCGTCCGGATTCATCAACAGGTGGCGCCACCACAGGCAAAAGTAGGTCAAAAAGGGTACCCTCCTTTGACAAACTTCTTCTTCAGACCGGGGGCATACAGAGACAAACCGAATGCATAGGAATGATCTAGAGAGATGTGTGAAGAAGTGTTGTTATTTTTGGTTCCGTTCCGAAATCAAATTTTTGACATTTTTTTGTACTTGGTAGTTTTAATGCAGAAAAGAGGTATTTTTTTCTTTTAGTAAACATTGATGCATTAATTTGGTTTAATTTTATCATTTTGATGGTAAGAAATACTACTGCGAAGAAAATTTTTCAATATTTTATGTTTTGGATTTTTTATGAATTTTTTAAGACTTTCAAGAAATAGGGGGGGTGGGATAATTGGTGTAAACATTTCACAGTTTGAACTTTTTCTTCGGAACCACTTGCTGGAATTCAATGAAACTTGGCATGCATCAAATACTCAAGGTCCCCGACAAATGTGGTCATATTTGTCAGGATCCATGAACAGGTGGCACCACCATAGACAAAAGTAGGTCACAGAGGGTACCCTCCTTTGACAAACTTCTTATTCAGATCGGGTGCATACAGCGACAAACCGACTGCATAGGAATGATTTAGAGGCATATGGGAAGAAGTGTTGATATTTTTGGTTCCATTCTGAAATCAAATTTTTGACGTTTTTTCATTTTTATTTTGGACTTTGTTATTTTAATGCATTAAAGAGTTATTATTTTCTTTTAGTAAACATTGATGCATTCATTTGGTTTCATTTAATCATTTCTATGGTAAGGAATGCTGGTGCGAAGGAATTTTTTCAATATCTCGATTTTTGAATTTTTTATGAATTTTTTAAGACTTCCAAGAAAAGGGGGGGGACAATTTTTCATATCTTCAACTTGATCTACAGAACAACTTGAAGGATTGTGATAAAACTGGGTAGGATGCAAGTACTCATAGTCCTTTTCAAAGGTTTTGTTTTTTGTGCGGATCATCCAAATTGGTTAACAGATAATGCCACCATGTCTAAAAGTAGGTCTCACAATGGTACATATACCACTTGGTAATTGAAATATGGAGAGTAGCGGTTCAAATCCAGCTGTGGTCAAAAAATTTTTTTTTTTTTACACATCTAAATAAGTTTTTAGATGTTTCTCAACACTCAACATATGAAATTAGGAATTTTACGTTTAAGACTTCCAAAAAAAAAAGGGGGAGGGAGGTGTTTTGGCCATTTTTCACATTTTCAACTTTTTCTGCAAAACTGTTTGAAGGATTTTAATAAATCTTGGTAGAAATAAGTCACTTATGATCCTCTTCAAATTCTATTGTTTTCTTCCAGACCTCTTTACAGGTGGCGCCACCATAGTCAAGAGTAGGTCACAAAAGAGTTCCCTCGTTTAACAATATTCTTTTTCATACGGGCTGTATACAGAGACAAACAGAATGCATAGAAATGATCTAGATGGATGAGTGAAGATGTATTGTCATTTTCGTTCCCTTCCAAAATCAAATTTTAGAATTTTTTTCGACATTTCTTTGGACTTGGTGATTCAATGCAGAAAAAAGTGTCATATTTCCTAGTTAATTGATAATGATGATTTCTTATGGACTATTGTGATCATAATTATGGTAAGGATTGTTACTTTGAAAGAATTTTGTCAATATCTCAATTTTTGGATTTTCTATGAATTTTTAAGACTTCCAAATGAGGGTGTATAAGAACAATTCAATCACATTTTTCACTTCTGCTGTTATACCACATGAAAGATTTTAATGAAACATGAAATACATGAAGTACTAAAAGTCCTCTATCAATTTGGTAAATTTCATCCAAATTGGTTAACAGATAATGCCACCATGTCTAAAAAGCAGTTCTTATAATAGTACATATACCATTTGGTAATTGAAATATGGAGAGTAGCGGTTCAAATCCAGCTGTGGTCAAAATTTTTTTTTCATTTCTTTACACATCAAAATAAGTTTTTAGATGTTTCTCAACACTCAACATATGAAATTAGGCAATTTTAAGTTAGATCTGGACAATATTTGAAACAATTGTTGTTCATGACCCAGACTTGAAATCAGTCAACAAAAGGCCCCACCTAAAGAAAATGACTAACTTGTTGCCCTGAATGACTTCTTGCAGAGACAAAGGAAATGCTTAATATCAAAATCACCTGAATGGATGTGCAAAAAAGTGTTGTTTTTTATTCTAGCCTGAAATAAAATTTGACATTTTCAACATCTGTGTTGACTTAGTCACATTAATGCAAAAATAAATGAATTCTTCCTTCATGCATGACTGATAATCTAGGTACTCAGGTGAGCGATATAGGCCCACTTGGGCCTCTTGTTTGATAAACTATTTTATGTGCAATGTACATAAAATCTGTTAGCATGAAACAACATGCACTTCTAAGTTATTCAGCCAACAACTTGTTATAGGTAGTTGTTGTCAAAGACAGAAGGTATATTTGCTTTTGGAATATTTGTGTATTGAGACATTGGCTCAATCTGATTAAAACCATATCTTTATTCCGCTTCTTTATTTGTCCAATTGCGGATAAAGATCTAGCGAAACCACATAAGGGTTCATGTTCTGATGAACTCTGATTTCCAGCCAATCAGTGGATCGGCTACAAATTCCTAGGAATGAAATTGACATCCGCGCATGCGTGACCCACAAGGTAGTTTTTGAACAGTGTTTGATACATATTACATCACTACCACGTGCCTAGCAGAGTCATTGATTGGCTATGGGAAATAGCGGTTTCGGTGACTGAAACGTCATCAGGGTTCACCAGAACACGACCCTTTACAGGGTTTCGCCAGATCTGTATCTGCAATGGGACAAACAGAGAAGAGAAATAAAGATGTGGTTTTAATCAGATTGGACTTTGGCCATGCTGACATCTCAGCAGCAGGGGTCATTATGATAATGAAAGTTTTTTACACAGAACAAGATATTGAAGTAGTATATAACACATACAAATAATCTTTTTTTTGGTCAGTGAAGGTATATTATGTTACAAGTTCTTATGTGGTTTACTGTACATGTACATATATTAGTGCAACTGTATTTTAGAGCAAAGTGGTAAATGTGGGAATGGCAAATTAGTAACACAATCATGATTTAGCGCATATTTCATCATTTGCTATTCTTGTTGAGGTTCTGTTGCGTTTTATTTTTGTTCGAGTAAATATATTTAATATTAGTATTGTCATGAATTAGTGCACTTGAAGCAGTGCTAATACCACTACAATAAGTGCACGTTCAGTATTCAAGTGAACACACTGGCATCTGCAGGAATGTAATTTTTGCTCAAGCAATTCACAGTTCAACTTACAGATGATTCACTCCTAGTTTAAATTATTGAATTTAAGTTTATTGCCTATTTTTCATATGAAATTGAAATTATTAGATTGATGTTAATGATTACATGCTATTTATTAAATTATTGATACTACAGGAGAAAGAAAACCCGGAATTAGCCAAAGAACTGATAAAACAGGAAAGTGATAACAGTGCAAAAAGACTGAAGTTACAGGTTTATTATGGTAAGTATCTAATGCAAGGATGATTTTTGTCTGAGATTGAGGATTGATCTTCAAATGGTATGTATAGTCCATTAAATTTCATATTATCCTTTTTTTACACATGTTCGTGAAAGTTTCATTTAGATAAGTTTGACTAACCTATTGTCTAGAATATAACTATCTCTGCTGTTATACTGTGTACAAGCATATACATGTATTTTATTTTTGGTTTTCATTATTTACCCTTTGTAATACTTTTAAGTATTCCCTTTTAAGGGAAATGAAAATCACACAGAAATGTCTTTGTCAGTAAGATAAATGTCATTACATGCATACCACAGTGTTTATTGAATAATTTCAGAACAAGTAAAGAATGCAGAGCGTGTACAACTGGATCAGATTCCTCTGCCAGACCTGCCACAGCAAGAAACAAGTGAGTAACTACAAATTACAGCAGACATATCAGTAAGATAGTAAACATAGTAGATATAGGATCTGAAATGAATTTTCCCTTCATACGGTATTTATGAAATGAGTTGTTTGTTTTATATCCCCGAGCCTTGGCGAGGGGATCTAAAACACACAATGAGTTTCATGAATACAGTATGAAATGAAAATTCATTTTAGATTCTTATGACATGTTTACACTCAGTTTAAAGGTGTTTATTTCATCAAACACTGGCTTGACACAATTTTTTTCCACGCTATGACGTCACCTATGTCATAATTAATTTATGACAGTGATATTTTACTGCATAAACAGCAAAACATGTGATAAAAAGGGTTTGTGTGTGGAAGGTTTGTAACATTCTAGTATCCCTAGCTGTACTGGATATGTGATATTACACTTGATTTTCATCAATAATTTAAAACAAAATGATTTATGATTATCTGCTTATTACAGTATGAGACTGAGTTACGTTGGTAATTTTCTCCAGGTAACTGGAATAAAAATTGTTTTGAGCAAAATATTTTCTGTCCAACACACTTTTCACTAAAAACGCTCACAAAACACATGTGCTTTTCATATGAACAGATGAAGTCCCTCTTCATAGAATAGAATAATAAAACATGATAACAAATGGGTACATAAATGTATAAATGGTATTCTTGCACATATCTTTTTGAAAATTTTGAACCCATTTCTCATTTGAATACATGTCAGATTTTTCCACTATTATATAGCTGAAGTCAGTCACAGTCATATGAAAAAGAATTGTTAATATTGAATCGCCATCAGTATTTAGAATTGTGTGTATACAGATTCTGTGGTGTTTTTTTCAGTTACATCTATGATCCCCCTCCCGAGTGAAATTCCCTTGCCTCATCAGATGGACAAATTGCCTCATAGTATCCTCAAAAAGTCCTCCCTATATAGGTAAGAATGGATATGTTATTGTGTTTGTTTCATTTTGGTCTTTCATATTCTTTCATTTATATACACAGAAATGAGGTCTGGAGTTCTGGTTTACTTTCATTTTGTTTTCTGAAACTAGTTTTTAATTTTTTGTTGTGAGATGATAGTTTTTCATGACATTTCAAAGGTGAAGTGATCCATGTAGATGAACTGAAGTTGTTATTCCTTTTCATAGGTGAAGTGATGCATGTAGATGAACTGAAGTTTTTATTCCTTTTCATAGGTGAATTAAGTGATGCATGTAGATGAACTGAAGTTGTTATTCCTTTTCATAGGTGAATTAAGTGATGCATGTAGATGAACTGAAGTTGTTATTCCTTTTCATAGGTGAAGTGATGCATGTAGATGAACTGAAGTTGTTATTCCTTTTCATAGGTGCATGTTAAAATTTATTCTTATGCTGTTTTATTAAAATTAAAATTGAAAAGAGTACTGGCTATGTAACAGTATTCTACAGCATGTTATGAAAAGGTTGCAAAGTCCTCAAATTTCGATTGTCTCATGAAACCTTAATGGCTACATGAGAAATCATACAGACTCTGTTGTAGATTAAAGAGAAGTGCAGCAGCTGTTATGCTAGGTAATGTGGGGTGTTTTCCTTTGTGCAAGATTCTGCAATATCTTTATTAAACTTAGAACAAGTCATGAACAAAATATATATATATACATGTCATCCTAAGGAATTTACATGAAATGTTCCTATACAGAAACAAAGAAAAACGAAGAAGAATACTGATGCTGCATTCTATACCTGTTTCTGTGTGGCAATTTCCTATGGACAGCAATATCAGAATAACTGTTGTAGAATTAAATATTAACTGAAATACTTTTTGACCTATGTGGTTAAAAGTTCTATTAAACAGTGAAATTTTTAATTGAATAATGCTTGCATGAGGAATCCTCATTTATTCTCATGTTCTCTTTCCCTTCTTCTTTTTTTGTTTTATATACAAACACTTACCACATATGAGAACATGCATTTTCTCTAGCATTCATCATGTCAAGCTTTAAAAGCAAAATTTGATCAGTATTTTCTCATGAGAAAGACATATAGTAAATTTCAGTTTTCAAACCATGACTTAAAAAGAAATGAGAAATCATTTCTTTCTTAATGCACATTAAATGATTGTGTATATATAATACCGGTACAAAAGGCAAATTAAATAGCAAACAAAAATCCACTCTCCATGTTCTTTCAATGTCCAATATCAAAATGTGATTTACCACAGTTTGGTCCCATATCTCAAAACAGAACGAAAAAGTATGTAAATGTTATTTTCATCAGAGAACAATTATTTTCAGCTCTGAATTGTCTCAGTATATGGATCTGGAGGCAGCAAAGAATAGGAAACCTGCAGGTCCACCCCCTGGTCCCCCTCCTGAATTAAGTGACAGTGAAGATGAGGAATATGATCCTGCTAAAGGTAGATTAAGAATTAATTTAATACCGGGTAATGCGTCACAAGTGTTGATACTTACGTGTAGATACCCTGTCAAATTTTATTGCTAGAATTCTTGTAAATATGATCAATATTACTTATATACAAAATGTTTCATTGTTTAAAATATTTCCTTGAAAACGAGGAGAAAAATATAGTGACTTGTACATCATCCATTTAGAACATATTATGGACTTAAACAAAGTTTATAGGGTCATGAACGCTATGTTTCAAAATTAGTTCAGTAAATTGAGTAATGTTTACCTACACCACAAAACACTGCCTGCCTCAATGGAGGTGAAATAATTAGATGTTTCCTCAAATAATAACAAGCAAAACAATTAGTATGTATCTTTCATTAATCAGTGATCTGTGTGTATCTGATGGAGTTGTTCATTACAGATATAGAGGAAAACATAGGTACAGTGAACATGGACATTCCTTATCCACATGAAATAGTAGAGGAACCACCAGGAGTAGAGGAAGATCATTCAGAAAAAAGTAGGCTTCAGTTTTGTTTGTTCTTCACAAAGGGTTAAAGTTGAAAACATGATCATTCATTACCCTTCATTTAGTCTACAGTAAGGCTTGTTAGAAAATTGATGGTTATAATTTGTTTTTGGTAATTGCATTGTTATATTGTTATTAGAACTTGCTAATTAATACCAATATAGACAAGTTTCAAAGTGTAACTAAAACATTTTTACTCTTTTAAAACTGCTACCAGTATATTCTCTAAATAAAGCTCTATAAAACATTTTTCCACTATTTCTTATTATTTGAACTCTTATAAGTATACAGCTCTGAAAAGGTAGTATAAGTATATACTGCAAGTTAAAAATCTTATGGAAATATTTGTGCTGGAAATTGCAAGACAATGTTCCTGTTCCAATGAGCAAAGAAACACAACTCTATCAGTTTTATTGTTGTCATCACATAATGCAGTAGTACACAGTGCTGTTAACTTACTTTCAGTATATACATTTTATCCTGGTGTTGGATTTTAAAACTTGCTTTGTCTTACAGCAAAACAGAAAAGGATACGATTTGTGGATGATGAAACCAGAAATCCTGAGGAGGATGAAAAAGATACACGTCTGAAATTCAAGCCCAAGAAGTCTGGTATATCTGCACTACAAGCAAAAATGTTACGCTTGGCTGGACAAGATGTTCCCAAGGCTGATAAGGAAAAAGAGAAAGAAAAACATGAGGTAATTTCTACTAAGGCAGTTAAGGTGTTCATGGATATGTTTCCACATCACTAGTAGGAGTGACTCCAAAGTAACATACTGATACTGAAGATCATGTCACACTGGTGAATTTCCTATATTCTGTCCTATATTCTGTCCTATATTCTGTCCTATATTCTGTCCTTTGAATAAAGCAGTAAAATCCTGGTTTAAGATATCATAACAAGACCTGTCATTGCTTTGGATGGGGTGTTTGCTCACATTTTGTTCTGTGTAGCCACAGTATAGTAACTATTGTGAATAATGTGATCTTACGGAATTATTAGACATCAGATAACCAAGTAAGATCTAAATCTCACAGAATTATTAGACATCAGATAACCAAGTAAAATCTAAATCTTACAGAATTATTAGACATCAGATAACCAAGTAAAATCTGAATCTTACAGAATTATTAGACATCAGATAAACAAGAAAAATCTAAATCTTACAGAATTATTAGACATCAGATAACCAAGTAAAATCTAAATCTTACAGAATCATTAGACATCAGATAACCAAGTAAAATCTGAATCTTACAGAATTATTAGACATCAGATAACCAAGTAAAATCTGAATCTTACAGAATTATTAGACATCAGATAACCAAGTAAAATCTAAATCTTACAGAATTATTAGACATCAGATAACCAAGTAAAATCTGAATCTTACAGAATTATTAGACATCACATAACCAAGTAAAATCTAAATCTTACAGAATTATTAGACATCAGATAACCAAGTAAGATTTAAATCTTACAGAATTATTAGACATCAGATAACCAAGTAAGATTTAAATCTTACAGAATTATTAGACATCAGATAACCAAGTAAAATCTAAATCTTACAGAATTATTAGACATCAGATAACCAAGTAAAATCTTAATCTTACAGAATTATTAGACATCAGATAACCAAGTAAAATCTAAATTTTACGGAATTATTAGACATCAGATAACCAAGTAAAATCTTAATCTTACAGAATTATTAGACATCAGATAACCAAGTAAAATCTTAATCTTACAGAATTATTAGACATCAGATAACCAAGTAAGATCTAAATCTTACAGAATTATTAGACATCAGATAACCAAGTAAAATCTAAATCTTACGGAATTATTAGACATCAGATAACCAAGTA
Organism: Pteria penguin; assembly: GCA_035048485.1. NCBI lineage: Eukaryota > Metazoa > Mollusca > Bivalvia > Pterioida > Pteriidae > Pteria > Pteria penguin. Next base: position 88,905,422 of record CM068580.1, read on the forward strand.
AAATCTAAATTCTACGGAATTATTAGACATCAGATACCAAGTAAAATCTAAATCTTACAGAATTATTAGACATCAGATAACCAAGTAAAATCTAAATCTTACAGAATTATTAGACATCAGATAACCAAGTAAAATCTAAATCTTACAGAATTATTAGACATCAGATAACCAAGTAAAACCTAAATCTTACGGAATTATTAGACATCAGATAACCAAGTAAAATCTAAATCTTACGGAATTATTAGACATCAGATAACCAAGTAAAATCTAAATCTGATTGAAGACTATAAGTATCTGGGTCTGATGTCTTGTCAGGAGTGATACCTGAACTTTATGAAATCTATAAGATATTACTTTAACATTAAAGCACTTCATACATTTTATTATTTGTAGGCAGACTTGTATTGCTCAAATGCTTGACTTTTAAAGTAGACAGTGGATAGTTAATTCCCTGATTGTGCTTTCCTTGTAATGCAGGCAGTCCATACTCCATTCCCAGATTGTGCTTGACTTGTAAAGTAGGCAGTCCATACTCCATTCCCTGATTGTACTCCAGTCCCAGATTGGGACTGCCTACTTTACAAGTCAAGCGCATTGTGCTTTCCTTGTAAAGTAGGCAGTCCATACTCCATTCCATGATTTTACTCCATTCCCAGATTGTGTTTGACTTGTAAAGTAGGCAGTCCATACTCCATTCCCTGATTGTGCTTGACTTGTAAAGTAGGCAGTCCATACTCCATTCCCTGATTGTACTCCATTTCCAGATCGTGCTTGACTTGTAAAGTAGGCAGTCCATACTCCATTCCCTGATTGTACTCCATTTCCAGATCGTGCTTGACTTGTAAAGTAGGCAGTCCATACTCCATTCCCTGATTGTGCTTGGGTTGCAGTGCAAGCAGTCCATATTCCATTCCCCGATTGTGTTTTGCTTATTATGCAGGCAGTCCATACTACATTCCCTGATTGTGATTTGCTTATTATGCAAAGTGAGTTACTTACTATGCAGGCAGTCCTTACTCCACTCTCTGATTGTGATTTACTTATTATGTAGGCAATGCATACCCTATCCCTAATTGTAATAGGTTTATTATGCAGACAGTCCATACTGAGTGTGATTTTCTTATTATTGAGGCAACCCATACTCCATCCCTGATTGTACTTTGCTTATCATGCAGACAGTGCATACTCCATTCCCTGATTGTGATTTTCTTATTATTAAGGTAACCAATACTCCATCCCTGATTGTACTTTGCTTATCATGCAGACAGTGCATACTCCATTCCCTGATTGTGATTTTTTTATTATTGAGGCAACCAATACTCCATCCCTAATTGTACTTTGCTTATTATGCAGACAGTCCATACTCCAGTCCCTGTTTTGCTTGGCTTTAAATGCAAGGACTTCATACCCCATTTCCTGATTGTATTCCATTCCCCGATTTTTTAATTTTTTATTATTTTTTTTTTTTTTTTGGTTTGCAGTGCAGACAGTCTATACTCCTTTCTCTGGTTGCATATGCCATATGTGTTGCATTTCAGGCAGTGTAGTTTAGAGGTTGGTAATCTTGTAATTGGTGTCTAAGAATTGTTAAAAGCAGTAATAACAGTAACAAATTAATCCATACAATAAACATTTTTCTATTTCCAGTCAAGTGATGACAGTGATAGCAGTGATGAAGAAACAGAAAAAATTAAGCTTCCTTCTTCAGCACCAATCACTAGGAAGGAGGAGGAAAATGTGCAAAAAGCTTTATCTAAGGAGGTTCCTCCAGGGGAGGAGAATGTACCTCCCCAACCCTCAAAGCTTGTCCCTCCTGGACCCCCACCAGGTGCCCCACCTGGGTTACCTCCAGGGGTACCTCCAGGTTAGTATTTATTTTTGCTTGTTAAAGTATGTGTGGTTCACTTTTGTTGAGTACAATTTCAAAAGTCGAAAATAGTTGGAGTTATCAGAAGTTTAAGAAAACTTCTAGTGAAACCTAGAACATTTTTTAGGAAATGATTTAAGAAAATTATTTGATGAACCAGAAGTTTGATTTATCTGTGTTTTAGTAATTGAAAATCAACTGCATGTCAAACATTCAGAAAATATGATTTATTTCACTATAGTATATGATTTATTTTACTATAGTATATGATTTATTTCACTATAGTATATGATTTATTTTACTATAGTATATCATGAATTATTTTACTATAATATATTATTGAATACTGTTTAATCTGCATCATTCTTGGCTTTTTCAAAATTCTCATAAAAATCAGACATTCCAGGTTTAATTTTGTATTACCTATACAAGGTTTCACGCTTTTTCATATTTTCAGGTCCTCCTCCTGGAGCTCCACCTATGATGTTCAGACCACCACCTCTAAGAGGAGGTCCACCAGGCCCTCCACCAAGACTGCTTCCTCCTGGCCCTCCTCCTGGTCGACCACAAGGCTTGCCTCTAGGACCACCTCCAGGCCTGCCTCCTCATGTGATGCCAGGACAAAGATTACCTCCAGGTCCTCCTGGTAGGATTAGGTTTCTGTTTTATCAATAGATGGATATACATATATAGTAAAAATCATCCAATTATTTGTCAAGTACTAGGATACTTTGTATAGTGGTCATGCTGGTATGCTCTGTGTATCAGCAAAAAAGGGGTTCAATGGCTACTCATGTTTCCTCACCATTATACAGATGAAATAATTCAGACTTGATATTAAACAACCAACAAATCTTTTCTTTAAAATCCCTAGAATACCACTGGACATCATAACATCTCTATGCCATGACTCTTGTCCTTGTATATACATCAGATAGAGGCTCTCTTACATGTAGTGTTAATCCATCATATGAGCTACTGAAAATCCTGATCTCCCCACAGAATTATATATAAATACAATCAAGCTTTGTATAATGCTCACCTGTCTTAATCCAGCATCATATAAGCTACTGACAACCCTGATCTCCCAGTGGCATTATAAATACAATCAAACTTTGTATAATGCTCACCTGTCTTAATCCAGCATCATATAAGCTACTGACAACCCTGATCTCCCAGTGGCATTATAAATACAATCAAACTTTGTATAATGCTCACCTGTCTTAATCCAGCATCATATAAGCTACTGACAACCCTGATCTCCCATTGGCATTATAAATACAATCAAGCTTTGTATAATGCTCACCTATCTTAATCCAGCATTATATAAGCTACTGACAACCCTGATCTCCCAGTGGCACTATAAATACAATCAAGCTTTGTATAATGCTCACCTGTCTCAATCCAGCATCATATAAGCTACTGACAACCCTGATCTCCCAGTGGCATCATAAATACAATCAAGCTTTGTATAATGCTCACCTGTCTTAATCCAGCATCATATAAGCTACTGACAACCCTGATCTCCCAGTGGCATTATAAATACCATCAAGCTTTGTATAATGCTCACCTGTCTTAATCCAGCATTATATAAGCTACTGACAACCCTGATCTCCCAGTGGCATTATAAATACAATCAAGTTTTGTATAATGCTCACCTGTCTCAATCCAGCATCATATAAGCTACTGACAACCCTGATCTCCCAGTGGCATTATAAATACAATCAAGCTTTGTATAATGCTCACCTGTCTGAATCCAGCATCATATAAGCTACTGACAACCCTAATCTCCCAGTGGCATTATAAATACAATCAAGCTTTGTATAATGTTCACCTGTCTTAATCCAGCATCATATAAGCTACTGACAACCCTGATCTCCCAGTGGCATTATAAATACCATCAAGCTTTGTATAATGCTCACCTGTCTTAATCCAGCATCATATAAGCTACTGACAACCCTGATCTCCCAGTGGCATTATAAATACAATCAAGCTTTGTATAATGCTCACCGGTCTTAATCCAGAATCATATAAGCTACTGACAATCCTGATCTCCCATTGGCATTATAAATACAATCAAGCTTTGTATAATGCTCACCTGTCTTAATCCAGCATCATATAAGCTACTGACAACCCTGATCTCCCAGTGGCATTATAAATACAATCAAGCTTTGTATAATGCTCACCTGTCTTAATCCAGCATTATATAAGCTACTGACAACCCTGATCTCCCAGTGGCATTATAAATACCATCAAGCTTTGTATAATGCTCACCTGTCTTAATCCAGCATTATATAAGCTACTGACAACCCTGATCTCCCAGTGGCATTATAAATACCATCAAGCTTTGTATAATGCTCACCTGTCTTAATCCGGCATCATATAAGCTACTGACAACCCTGATCTCCCAGTGGCATTATAAATACAATCAAGCTTTGTATAATGCTCACCTGTCTAAATCCGGCATCATATAAGCTACTGACAACCCTGATCTCCCAGTGGCATTATAAATACAATCAAGCTTTGTATAATGCTCACCTGTCTTAATCCAGCATCATATAAGCTACTGACAACCCTGATCTCCCATTGGCATTATAAATACAATCAAGCTTTGTATAATGCTCGTCTGTCTTAATCCAGCATTATATAAGCTACTGACAACCCTGATCTCCCAGTGGCATTATAAATACAATCAAGCTTTGTATAATGCTCACCTTCTTAACCCAGCATTATATAAGCTACTGACAACCCTGATCTCCAAATGGCATTTTACATAAATATGACTCAGCTTTCTATAATGCTCACCTGTCTTAATCCAGCATCATTTAATGTTCCCAACTTCCAATCTTCTATGTAATGTTAATCGGTTTTAAAGTGCTATTAGAAAGCTGAGGGATTTCACATTTTCATAAGATTCTAATTCAGTTATGATAAAATTCATACAAATTACAACTGCTTCTGCTTCAGTATTTATCTGAGAGATATATGAAAATACCTATTTACCCAATTTTATGGGAAAACTTGAGTAACTTAAAGGCTTCCAGTTAAACTTGTATCACAAATTTTAACATCATTTTATTGTGACACCCCTTTACGAACATTAGCATCATAATTAAAGCCAAGGAAAGTAGCATGTGCACAACTTCTGAGGTTACATATTAATGACTAAAAAAGTCCATGGGGTTGTTTGTAGATTATTGCACATATTTTGTGATTGGAGTCATGTAGAAGTGTAATTCTTTGTCATTAACTTTTGTAAGAAGACATGTACATGATATAGAAAAACTGTGAACATTCTTATAACACTCTACAGACTTATTTGTCTTGAATTTCCACTTTTAATTTCTTTCTTTGTTTGTAGATTATTGCACATATTTTGTGATTGGAGTCATGTAGAAGTGTAATTCTTTGTCATTAACTTTTGTAAGAAGACATGTACATGATATAGAAAAACTGTGAACATTCTTATAACACTCTACAGACTTATTTGTCTTGAATTTCCACTTTTAATTTCTTTCTATTAGAGGTCTTTGAGGCAAATTTGACTGTGTTTTTTTCCAAAGTATAACATGGTGTTATTTCATACATCACACATGGTGTCTTTTTGTGGTTACAGGTGTACCTCCTCCAAGACTAAGAATGCCCCCAGGAGGTCCCCCTGGTATATTACCCCAAGGATTGCCCCCTCCTCCAGGTGTAGGAAGTCACAATCCCAATGTTCTCAGTGCCCCTCCAAGTATAATGAAGCCCCCACAGAAGTCCGGAGAAGAAGAAAAGAAAAGTACAGCAACTATAGAGGCTAAACCTCAGATAAAAAATACCATGCAGGATGTCACAAGATTTACACCTACTGCTCTCAAGGTTAAACGTATCACTAAGGACAGCAAAGGTCGCATTAAACAGACAGGTAAGTAAATCTTTATTACTTTTATTTCTACAGGTTAGATCTTAGTACTTAAAAATGTCCTATTTTATCTCTTAAAGTCCATTTTAAGGCCATTGTAAGTAATTTCAATGTTTAGCGTACATTGTTGGATGGAAAATTTTTTCAGTAATGGTTGCCTCAGAGAGTAATTGAGCTAGTATACAATAGTATACTTCAGGTGTGGTGGAAAGTCTACCTACCTTATTTTGTGGTTTCTTCTTTTACAGTGTACTTCGTAATTTTTTTAAATGGAATACTTTTGATGATGTTAAACAATTTGATACCAGGTAATCAGTCAGATTGATATGAAATATGAGGGAGTTTTTTTTCATGAGTTTATATATCAATACAAACAGGGAAAGAAGAAGAAAAGAGGCAGCTTGGCATTACACAGGTTACAGTTCCTGCTGTTGCTGTAGCACCAACCAAAACAAAGGATGATGCATATGAACAGTTCATGAGGGAAATGGAGGATCTTGTCTAATACACATTGTAACAAGTCAGGTGAGTTAATAGGGAAATGGAGAATCTTGTCTAATACACATTGTAACAAGTCAGGTGAGTTAATAGGGAAATGGAGGATCTTGTCTAATACACATTGTGACAAGTCAGGTGAGTTAATAGGGAAATGGAGAATCTTGTCTAATACACATTGTAACAAGTCAGGTGAGTTAATAGGGAAATGGAGAATCTTGTCTAATACACATTGTGACAAGTCAGGTGAGTTAATAGGGAAATGGAGAATCTTGTCTAATACACATTGTGACAAGTCAGGTGAGTTAATAGGGAAATGGAGAATCTTGTCTAATACACATTGTAACAAGTCAGGTGAGTTAATAGGGAAATGGAGAATCTTGTGTAATACACATTGTAACAAGTCAGGTGAGTTAATAGGGAAATGGAGAATCTTGTGTAATACACATTGTAACAAGTCAGGTGAGTTAATAGGGAAATGGAGAATCTTGTGTAATACACATTGTAACAAGTCAGGTGAGTTAATAGGGAAATGGAGAATCTTGTCTAATACACATTGTAACAAGTCAGGTGAGTTAATAGGGAAATGGAGAATCTTGTCTAATACACATTGTAACAAGTCAGTTGAGTTAATAGGGAGTAGAGGATCTTGTCTATTATACACTGTAGTCAGGTGAGTTAATAAGGAATAAGGGATCTTGTCTATTATACACTGTAGTCAGGCGAGTTAATAGGGAATACAGGATCTTGTCTATTCAATCTGATTGAAACCATATCTTTACTCCGCTTCTCTATTTGTCCCATTGCTGATAAAGATCTGGTGAAACCCTGTAAGGGGTCATGTTCTGGTAAACTCTGATTTTCAGCCAATCAGTGGATCGGCTACAAATTCCTAGGAATGAAAATGAACATCCCCAGCGTGCATGACCCACATAGTTTTTGAACAGTGTTTGTTTCATCTTGAGTCACTATCACGAATAAAAGAGAATAGAGGATCTTGTCTATTACACATTGTAGTTAGGTGAGTTAATAGGGAATAGAGGATCTTGTCTATTATACATTATTTAAAGTGATTTAAGTTAATAGGGAATAGAGTATCTTGTCAATTTTACATTGTAACAAGTCAGGTGAGTTAATAGGGAATAGAGGATCTTGTCTATTGTACATTATTTAAAGTGATTTAAATTAATAGGGAATAGAGTATCTTGTCAATTTTACATTGTAACAAGTCAGTTGAGTTAATAGGGAATAGAGGATCTTGTCTATTATACATTATTTAAAGTGATTTAAGTTAATAGGGAATAGAGTATCTTGTCAATTTTACATTGTAACAAGTCAGGTGAGTTAATAGGGAATAGAGGATCTTGTCTATTGTACATTATTTAAAGTGATTTAAGTTAATAGGGAATAGAGGATCTTGTCAATTTTACATTGTAACAAGTCAGTTGAGTTAATAGGGAATAGAGGATCTTGTCAATTTTACATTGTAACAAGTCAGTTGAGTTAATAGGGAGTAGAGGATCTTGTCTATTATACATTATTTAAAGTCATTTAAGTTAATAGGGAATAGAGGATCTTGTCTACTGTAGATTGATATCACTTACAATGGACAGTGCTACTGAGTGATCTATTCACTGTATTGTCTATTAACCCTCTGTATTAAACACAGTTTGCATTATGGTTGTGCTAGTTTTACACATCTGAAATATTCAGTAACAGAATACCAGGTATGTAACATGTGAAAGGTCATTCTTTATAGACTGTTGGATAATTCAAGATTGTTAATGAAAAAGAAAAGATACCTGAGACCAAGCATATGCCTCCATGCTATATTTATATATACACATTATATAATCACAAAATTTTCTTCTTGTTTCAATCAGAATTCATAAATAAACCAACAAAACATTAGAATTTTATTTTCATGTGACCTTGACACAAGATGAACTCACCATTCATTTGTCCTTGTGAACTTTACTGTTAAAATCACAGAATGTGTACAAACCTTATAAGACTTCTCACGGCAACCATGTCTCACAAATGTTAAACCTCACCAAAGTCATATGAAATAAACTTGCTCTATCATTATAAGATACCTTTCTAAATCTTTTAACTAATCTTATCTCCAAAATTATCGTTCAGATAGGAAACAATCAGTTTTTGTAAATGATGCTATGTCTTTTTTAATAACTCAATACATATTTCGACCCCTATGACCTCACTCTCAAGTCTTACAGTAGTGTATTCATGCGACAACATTTCAGCCTTATGACACACTCAGACATGCACCAAAAAGTTTTAATATCATTTTATAATTTTTTTTAAACTCTTTTCTACCAGAGGGCATGTTTAAATCACTATGAAAAGCATCAGAACTCTAGTAAATAAATTGAAGAAGATGTAAACCTTATTTTTTTTTCGGGACTATGTGCGTGGTACATGAAATAAGGAAGGAAACTGTAGGAAAATGTGGAAACTGATCTCACTACAATTAATGATTGATCGATCGTATGGAAAGATGTGTTTTATCCATCCAAAACAGAACTGTTGTTCATAGGATATTGCCCAAGTGATTTTGCAATTCGTTTTAATGATACACTAATTTCTCCTACAATCAGTAACAACGCAGAATGGTCCGACCTCATTGATTATATATGTAAGTCCGCATTTGCCAAATTAAACTTTCTTAAGAAATTTAATTCATTCTTTTGCGAAATACTTAAGATAAAATTTATCGTTCTTTTACCCCCCCCCTTGATTTAGAATATGGATGTGAAGTTTGGAATGGGTGTTGTAAAAGGGATGAGGAGAAATTAGAAAACAAATATTTAGTTTCATCTATGTTAGATAATGACTACAGGCCTACCTATATTTACATCTGTAGAATCGAAGTACAGTGTATTTCGAAACTGGGTGGAAAATTGAAATACAGACGGGAACACGGGAAATTAACCTTATTTCACTAAAAAAAATACAACAATAACGCCCCCTAGGTACCTTAACGACACACTACCTACATAGTTGACACGCGGTATAATTTCTGTAGTTATACTGACCAAATTATAGACTTAACTCCACGCGTAATTCCTTCTTTTCCTCAACAAATACACTCATAGAATGGACTTGATCTCATTATCAGGCAAATTTTTAAATTCAGATCTTCACCTTATTGTCAGCATGGATACTTCTGTGAGGATGGTTTTCATTATTTTTTTTTAATACAATACATTTCAGCTGCAAAGAATAAAACTCCTTCACATTGGGTCATATTCCGTCAAACTTTCGGCCGCTGCCTCTAAAAAAACTTCTTTATGGAGATTTGGTACTTCCTGACAATGACTGTAGAAAATCAAATCATAACTGTGTTTATATATATATATATATATATATATATATATATATTTATATATATATATATATATATATATATATTTATTTATATATATATATATATAAGTTGAATTGATCGTGTACAAATCGCCATCATGTTTGTATTCACAACTCTTCGGAAAGGGCTTTTAAAACGTTATTGAAACTTATGCCCAATCCCATTTCTGCTCATGAAATAAAATATCTTTAAACCTAAACAAATGCAGTATATTTCATAACGATACAGTGATAGTTGCATTTGATTTTACGCTCTTCTTAATGTAGTAAAATGTGATACAATTTTAATGTAAGAACATTTGCGTGTTATATACGTCCCAGGTAGATGTAATTAATTAGAGTTATGGCCCTTTGACCATTCTCTACTGTTGTAGTTATGACTAGCGTTCCGAATTTTTTTAAGCCAAAGATAATAATAATAATGATAATAATGCTTTATTTAAAGAAGGATGCCCAGTCAGCCAAAGCTATTCTCCCTAGGGACCTTCAGTGAAATTAAAATATTTATTTATTTAAATTATATACATTTATAAGATAAATATACATAATGAACATTCTTTCACAAGTTTTCATTACACAGTCATATGATAGTGCTAAATACAAACATAGTTCTGTAAAGTGACTGCGTGAATTCTTAATAATTACGACATCGCAGCTTACTCTCATAATTACAATCTATTAATCTGCTAATAACAAAAATAATCATAACAGTAATAGATATAATAAATGATACAAGTGAAAAGTAAAATCGGAATATGTACGTACTTATGTACTTTAATATACATGTACAGTATAAAAGAAGCTATTGATGGAGATAAGAAATATTTCTTAAAGATCTGAAATGATATGCAAATACAGCAAGCGTTTAAAAGAAGTTATACTTGGTGCATTTTGCTGTACTTGAGGCATATTATCCAAATATGTACTCCCGTGTATTGCAAGGATCTTTCAAAAAGTTTTGCTTGGTATATAGATATACACATGCATGTGTATTATTATTTTAGATTGATCTTAAGTGGTAATTTTCAGAAGATTGAAAGGTAAATAATTGTGATATATAGGATGGGGTCATACCATGTACGGATTTATATATAAATAAGGCTTCGTTATATTCAATTTTCTCATAAATCGTAAGTCAATTTAATTCATGTGTAATGTGTAATTCATGGAAAAGTGGCATAAATGGAGAATCGGAGGACACATCCATTATTAATCTTGCCGCCAGTTTTTGAAGTTTGTAAATTCTCTCTAATTGTATCTTCGAAGCAGTCCCCCACACTGTAAGACAGTAATCGATTACTGGAAGAATGTATGCATTATAATATAATTTTCTTGTGGGAAGTGGCAAATATTTCTTAATTCTTCCTAATAAAGCAATTTTTGAAGAAACGTTACTACAAACATAATCAATGTGTTTATTATAGTATAAAGCGCTGTCTATATGAACACCTAATAATTTGTCATGGTTAATATTTTCTAAGTGTTCATTATTTATTGTCAGTTTAAAAATTATCTTTACATGAGGCTGCATTTATTTGTTTCAAAGAAAAAGAGGAGTTACCGGCTCAGTTATGTGGCAGAAGTCACCATGGAGCTATACAATACATGGATATAAATAATATAATAGAATATTTAACACATTACAAAAATATTTGATTGTAGTGCAATTACGATACCGACTTAGGACGGTCATTTAATTTGACAAATGCCAAACAAATGGTGTGGTTAACCGGTTTACGGGCCCACCTTCCCACTCACCGTAACAGCAGAACAATCAAAAGACGTACATTTAAAAATTTATAAATAATCCTCCATGTAAAGAACAAGGGTCAACAGGTGTCGCATATTGAGAGGTCATAAAAATATAAACATGTAAGGTATTGTAAAACACATAATGGTATAAAAATATATGCGACATCAACATGATAAACCGTGCTCTGCCAGTCTGAAAGCGAGCTAAGACCCTAGATCTGTAGGAGTCCCGACTAACAGTCAGAGGGGACGAGGTTCAGGACCATGTCTCCTCTGAAAGAGGTTTGGACAAGGCCCGTCATATAGTCCCCACCGCCCTGTTAGTCAGCGTGCAACGTTCAAGTAAAAGTCTGCATAAGGATGTAGAGGGGCCAAATACAAGACCTATAGTCTTTTTGATGATCTCAATATCATATTGTCTATTTAGGAGACGTTTGACTATTTTATTACATGATAAAATAACGTTATCGGAGCCTTTTACTTTCCTTAGTTTATATACGAGATCACCGTAAAAATTAGGATGGGAAATTCCATTGGATACATACTGTTGAAAAGACATATTTCCAAATTTAGATAGAAGTTCTGAATAAGATCTGAAGAATTTGCCGAATGTTTTTCTTAGCTTGTGATATCTGTAACCCTGAGTTAAAAGTTTAGTAGTAATTTGTAAATTTCGTTTATGAAAGTCCAAAACATCGGTGCAGCCTCTGACAAATCGAACTAATTGAGATATATAGATACCATATGATGGGAGTCGAGGGACATCGCCATCCAAATAAGGGAAATTTACAATAGGAAATCCAAAATCCTCACGTTTATCATAAATATTAGTATATATTAGGTCGTTGATAATTTTGATGTTTAAATCTAAGAAAGGTGTAGATTTATCTCAAGTATTAGCTTTATTCAATGTGAGCTCTGGTGGATATATTTCTGATATAAATTGTTCGAATTCAGGGTTGTCGATCACCAAAATGTCATCCAGATATCTGCAAGTATTATTAAATTTGTCAATGAGATCAAAACGTTTTGATTTTTGAGTAGAAACCATAAAATCCCTCTCATAACAATAAAGAAATAAATCTGCTATCAGAGGCGCGCAGTTAGTACCCATAGGAATCCCAACTATTTGTTGATATATCTTGCCATCAAATTGCACAAAATTATTATTCATGAGAAAATCTAGTGCTTTACATAATTCCTTGCAAGTCCAGTATTTATATGAAATATATTGTTTTTTGGAAAAGAATCCAGAGTTATTGGAGGTACATATGTACGTTTTAGATTCTCTGTGAAAACACCATTGTATAAGAGACAGCAACTTGCTTTTAATCAAATCATGAGGCAGAGATGTATAAAGTGTAGAAAAATCAAATGTAGAAATTTGAGTCGCTTTGAAATTTAGCGAAAGAAGTTTGTCTATAACTTCATGAGAATTTTTAATCGACCAAAAGTAATTGATGTTACTATTATGAAATGCGACATCACAATATTTGATAATATGATCTTTTATAGCAGTTAGAGCAGACGTAATATGTTTCGATAGTACCGTAGTTGAGCAGTGGCTAGAATTAGATATGAAACGTGATTTATATGGACTTTTATGTAGTTTTGGGAGCCAATACATGGTTGGTAGATCAGATTTATCAGTTTTAATTTTGAAGTCGGACATGGACATGAGGTGATCGTGCAAGGTGCTCTCTTTTGAGGTAGGGCTTTCCACATATGTATGAGTGGAGTTTAATTCGTTTTTAAGTACTTCAATATAATATAGTTTTCAAACAACTATTATGTTATTACCTGCTTTATCAGCGGGAACAAAGACATATTTAGCATGTAAGTCAGCTATCAATTAACATTGTTTTTGTTTTGTTTTCGTTTACAATCATTTTATTTTGTAAACACCACTCATTTATGTTATTCAAATCAACTTGGAAATTATTTAGAATCAATGTAATATTACCCTTTGAGTTGTGCACTGTTGTGTCGTCTGCAAATATGTCTATGTTTGAATGCTAAATATGAAGAGGTAAATCATTTATGAAAATAATAAATAATGGATAACGGATTTTTTTCTTGGTAATTACAAATGTATAAGTGTGTCATTCTTCTAGAGTTGGGTGCATACACAACAGCATTAAGTGGGCTAAAGTTGAGCTAAAGCCCCCCGCCCCCCCCCCCTCCGAAAATTGTCTCTAGAGTAGACTTTCCCCATTGGGAAATCCTATTCTAGAGACATCCCCCTGATAAATCCAGAGTAGAATTTCCCCCCTATCTATGTATATATATATATATGATTTCCCGTATGTTGGGTGTTTACTAAATCCAATTCACTTTAAGTTAATTTTGGAGACGAATACTGGTATGCCGTATGTGAAAGCTTCTTACGATTTAAAAAGTTTCAGAAAAACTGACATTTATTTGAAACTGTGACTCTGCATGCATCAATTATTATTTCTATTAAATAAATTAAAGTTGGTAATGTGGCAAACGGGTACTTGATATACCGGTATGAACGAGTTGTGAAAATGATCGTACGCGTGTTGTGTTAATATAAACATGTAGAACTTCTAGTAATCTGATTAGTGATAATCTTACCGATGAGTCCTTGGATGAACACAGTTACTCGGGTCTATGGACAGCCGTTCGGATATTAAATTTCAGCAGACTGATATTGAATAGGGATATCTCTATTTTAAATGGAAAAAATTCTGCCTTTAATAGATATATTTCTATTTCTAATATAGATATCTCTATTGAGAAAGAGAGATATAATTATAATAGCGATATCTCTGTTTTAGTAAGATATACACATGTATCTCTATTAAGAATAGAGACACATGCATCTCTATTTATTAAGAAATAGAGATATCGCTAATATTAATAGAAATATCTCTATTAATTTAATTTCTTGATATAATAATCATTTTCTGATATCAAAAAAAAAATAGAAATTTTGATATCAGGTAGTATTTTCTGATATCAGAAATTCTTTTTTGATACCATTATTTCCGTGTCTGAATATAAATAAAAATCGATCTTTTTTTTTTTAATAATTTGATTCTTTTATAACAGGAAATCGATTTCTGTTATTCAGAAACCTTTGTCTTGGAATTAAAAAGCGGTTCAAGTTGGCTTATATCGCTCACCAGAACACAACGGCAACTTTTGTAGGAACATACGAACTGCAACGCCTACTATTTTAAACAGAGATTTGTTTAGGAGACGTTAAGTACTTGCTTCTGGTCAAGTTTCATTTTGAAAATCCATACAGAAATTGTAGAGATGAAATCGAAATGTGTTAGCCAATCAAAGGCCATGGTGGCCAATTTTGTTTGACTTATCAGCCAGGAAAATACAAACAAGGTAGCTGAAGATGACTTAAAGAATAAGCTTCCTGAAAAGTTTCGTTAAAATCTATGCCACAGTTGCGGAGGAAATTTCGAAAATGTGTAAGCTATTCAGAGGCTAGGGCAGCCATTTTTGTTGACGAATCGGCCCAATAGGTAGAGGACTTTAAGTACATGGTTCCTGTCAAGGTTTGTTGCATTCTTGGTCTGAAGAAGAAGTTTGTCAATAAAGGGGCCTCTCTATGCCATATTTTGTCCGCATTCGAGATCTACGCCTGTTTTGATCTAGCTAAATAACATAATGTTAGGTCATTCTTATACATTTAGTTTGTCGCTTTAGTCATCCGGTCTGAATGAGTTTGTCAAAGGAGTGGCCATTCTGCTACAAATGAACAAATGGTTGCCCTTTCTAGATACACACCACAGCGGATCTGGCTGAAAGGCAACAAGACTTGTAGGAGACCATAATTGATCAATCAGTCCCTACGAAGTTTCATAAAAATTAATCAAGCGGTTCTGAAGAAAAATCATAATGTATTCCCATGTATTTACATGCACATAAATATACATTTAACCTCGTTCCTTTCGTTTATGCCTTAAATATTCCCGAAAATTCATCATTCTCTCAAAACTTTTATATATTAGCATTGTTTCTCAGGTAAATTACACCATGCAGTTTTAGGACTTCAGAAGGTAATATAATGCTTTATTTTCACAAGCGGATGGACAGGACAAACACAATAAGCTATAATATCTGTATCCATGTTTATGGTTACCACGATAATGTAAATATCATAGTAAACAGGAGGGGGGATTCTACCCTTGGGGGAAAGCCTACTCTACAATTAGCTGTAGTGTAGAATTCCCCCCTCTCCTGGACATTTGTCTCTGTAGCAGAATTTTTCACGGAGAAAAGTCTACTCTAGAGTAGGTTTCCCCCCGGGGGGGGGGACTCTACAAACAATTTCCTAAAAAAATCTACCCGGGGGAAAAGTCTACTCTATAGCACCGGTGTGGAATACTGCTATTTATGTTGTCAGTTGGCAAAAACACTTTATCTTACACACTGTATTTAAATCACTGAAGACTTGTGTTGAATTATAACATACAGAATGTATGTTTGCGTATGTGGAGTAATGGATCCGGGTACTGGGATTGTATTTAATCGATATTACTGCAAAGAGACAGTTTGCTGGAAATGGAGACTTTGTAAGAAAATTTTAGGACACTTTCGTATCAACAGGATATTTGCCTTCTGTATTTCCTCAGAGTTAAGAACTAAAGAGGGATTTCAGTTAGTTACACTATCCTATATTATCAGAATAGTACAATATATCAGAGACGTATATGTCTGGAAATATATATCTCTGAATGTATCATTTTACATTTAACTAATAGAGTCCCATGAGGACAGATGCATGGAACAAAGTACATAGCAAGGGGGAGGGTGATGTTATAGCTTGTAATGACTTTTAACTTGTTATTTCCAACTGTTCCTCTGTCTAATTTATCAACAACTGCTCTTCCGTATAATATATCTCCAACTGATCCTCCGTCTGCTTTATCTCCAACTGATCCCCCGTCTACTTTATCTCTAACTGCTCCTTCATCTAATATCTCTAACCGCCCGTCGTGTACTTTATCTCTAACTGCATCTCCGTCTAATATCTCTAACCGCCCGTCGTGTACTTTATCTCTAACTGCATCTCCGTCTAATATCTCTAACCGCCCGTCGTGTACTTTATCTCTAACTGCTCCTCTGTCTGATATCGAACTGCCCGTCGTGTACTTCTATTTCTAACTGCTCATTTGTCTAATATCTTTGCCCCTCGTATATTTTATCTCCAACTTATCCTCCGTTTACTTTATCTCTAACTGATTCTCCATCTGCTTTATCTCCAACTGATCCCCCGTCTACTTTATCTCTAACTGCTCCTTCATCTAATATCTCTAACCGCCCGTCGTGTACTTTATCCGTCAAATATCTAACTGCCCGTCATCTACTTTTATTTCTAACTGCTCCTTTGTCTAATGTCTTTGCCCTTCGTATATCTTATCTCTAACTTATCCTCCGTCTGCTTTATCTCCAACTGATTCTCCGTCTACTTTATCTCCAACTTATCCTCCGTCTAATTTATCTCTAACCGATCCTCCTACTCTCTAACTGCTTCTCCGTCTAATATCTGTAAATGCTCCTCATTCTACTTTATCTTTAACTGATCCTCTGTCTACTCTTTCTGTAACTGCTTCTCTGTCTACTTTATCTCTAACTGATCCTCTATCTCTAACTGATCCTCCTACTACTTTATCTCCAACTGCTTCTCCTTCCACATTATCTCCAAATGTTCCTCTCTCCACTTTCTAGCCTAGCCTTTCCATTAAAAAAATCATGTTTACTGCGACAGAAATAATTTCGCAAATGTTACATGTGATTTTATGTGTTCTGTATAAGTAGCTACACCTTAAGCACGTCGTACAAGCATCGTTAATTTTATATAGTGCACACAAATGCACAGTGTGTTTATTTTCCACCACAAGATGAACAAATTCACAACCTCAATGACGTCAGTGAATGTTTTGACAATACTATTAGGCTTTAACGGCATGACTCGAGACAATTTATCACAAGTTCGATACTTTTTATGACATGCAAAAACCAAAGTGACTAAATGTTTAGTCTCATTGTGGAATTTGCTGAGGTTTCAGATATGAACAATTGGAATTTAAATCAATCTATGCAATTTATCATAACCAAGGTCTGGTGCGTAATTAAATCGGAGTTCGTGGTTGATCAGATTTGCCATACAATAAAGTCTGATAATAAGCTTGATTACGTCAAGGGGATTCATATCTCTTCGCGCAAAAGAGCGGGGCGGTTATAACATGTTCCGACAATCTAGACTGACGTCAGCTTTACTTAATAGAATTACCCGGAGTACAGTTTATATACTTCTGATATAATACAGTATTTATGTATTTTTATGAACGCGTATGCATATTATATTTTTAATGGCAGATGAAGCGTAGTGTTTCTGTACGTGCCGTGAAGTACAGGCGATCTAGGTGCGATCCACCAGTCTAGCCTCTATGTAAGTACAGACGATCTAGGTGCGATCCACGAGTCTGGCCTCTATATGTAAGAGGTTTATATGACATGCTTCCTTTTCACTTCATGACTGGGACTGGCGTAGCTCAATGGGTTAGGTGCTTGACTCATTACCAAAAGGACCCGGGTCCGAGCCCCACCGATGGCCCGTGGATGTCATGTCTTTATAATGAGGCAGCAAAACCTGAGGATTGATAGACGTGGCACATAAAAGTCAGTCACTGCCTCGTCGAGAGGCTTCATCACATAGGTCTGGATTTATAGAGATGCTGACACCATATAAGTGAAATGTGGAATTGACTGGCGTAAAACAAGAATTAAAAATAACACACGCACACATGTGCACACATTGTTGACGCGATATGGCACCGTTGTTTACTCATGTACATTTATATTGAAATGCATATGAATATAGTCGTGTACTCGTGTGCATTTCAGTATAAATGTTCATGAGTAAACGACAGTGCCTAACAAACTACCATATACAGATAAAGGTTCCAGTCAGACCCATAGGAAGCATTCAAAAGTAGAGGGACCAAACTTGTAAATTCACAACAAAATGTGCAATATGATACCACTGTTTTAAGCCACATTTTGTGCCAAGGAATCTTGCTTGAATCGCATAGAACTAGACAACGACCATATTCGGATCTAGACATTTTTGAAAAGGTGGTTGTTGCAGCCTGCCTAGACTATTATTTTCCACTATTCAGTCTGGAAAGAGGGGGGATGTGTTGCAGCCTTGAAAATGACAGAAAATAACCTTCTTTGTGTTAAAATTTTCCGACCACAAGGGGGGTGGCAATCCCTCTCCACAAAATTAATAATAAACTCATTCCCACCTCTCAAACATGGATAATCGGCGTTGAGGGCCTGTCATTTCAACTTGGAGAGCACAGGAAATTGCCCATATGTTTGCATGAGTAAATGTTTTCCAGAGCCCGAACACTTTTATCTTTCCATGATGAAAATAACTTGTAGTATTAACGTTTATAGAGAAGAAAAAGAGATTTATACATACTGCTGCAATACAACTTACAATATTGCAAATCAATTGCATGTTAAGAATAATTTAATGAAAACAATTTAGTAAAGTAGATAACAACCTATGAAACAATTATGATCCAAAAACGACCATGCCAGTGACGTAATGAGACACAACATTACACTGGAACTCTATGCAGCCTCTCGGCTATGTGAAGAGTATGTATTTAACGCCATGGACGCTTGAACAAGGTCACTGCAGCATTTTACCACTGAGTAGAATTTCACCATTGTGGAGGTTCTGGGCAGCATTACACCACTGTGGTGGTTCTGGGCACTGTTTGGGTTCTGGGTAGCATTTCACTACTGTGGGGTTCCGTGACAGCATTTCACCATTGTAGGGGTTATGGGGAGCATTTCACCACTGTGGGGGTTATGGGGAGCATTTTACCACTGGGGCTGTGGGCAGTATTTCACCACTGTGGAAAATCTGGGCAGCATTTCACCACTGTGGAGGTTCTGGACAGCATCTCGCCTTTGTGGGGGTCCTGGGAAGCCGAATGGGTATATATCATAATGCACATTGGAACTTCACTGCAGTCTCCCCATTCTCTCTGTCAGGTAATTTACATAATAAAACTATTATTTACTAAATTTAGTTCGCTAATCTGAAATACACGAAACTCCGGTAAAAAGGTATTTGGAATAGATTGACCTCTGTTTAGGTGAAAATTACATGTAAATGTGGACAGCTACATGTTTTATCCAAGGTTCTCACCAAAAAAATAAAAGGTGCGAAAGTGCGAAAACTGTCTGCTGACTATTTTATGACCTTCTGTAAGAATTAGGGATTGTAACGACAGTCATTAATCTTTATTTTTAAAGGAAATAAAATATCCGTGTAAAGGGAATTTCCCTTTCTCCTTGGAAACTTTTATGACATTAAAATAGTCAGTATCTGAAGGTATAATTTAATATCGACTTTGTCCTCGCCAGAAATTCACTTGATTAACACTTGTACATGTTGATACATATTGCGCGGTGAAGAGGTCAAGTGCGCATTTATTTCCATTGCTGTTTGTCATGAATATGTGTCAATCGGAACACCGTCGCCATTTTATACAAAAATATTTGCGTACGGAAATGGACGAGTTGTTACGATTGGAACATGTGTATACGATCCAAACACGGTTTATTTTCAATTCAATTCACTTTTCATCCATTTACAGTCCTAGTCCACCGGGTTTTTATGTCCATGGTCTTGTAGACCAAGGGGGCATATAGCGTTTGGGTTGTCCGTCTGTCTGTCACTCCGCCCCGTTCCGTCCCGCTTCATATAAAAGATGCATGACATGGTAAATATAGGTGATAGTGCTTTCATATTTTACATGTGTATTTCTTGTGGGAAGACCTTTTTGTATAATAATATCAAACCTTGTGACCTTGACCTTGGAATTTGACCCATATTTAGAGGAAAAAGCCTCATGATATAAAATTTTAATGCTAAGTGACAGAGCTTTAATATTTCACATTTCTTTCCTCTAGTACACAATTTTTTGACCTTGTGACCTTGCCTATGGAGTTTGACATAAATTTAGAAAACAAATAGTTCATGCTATAGGTTTTGAATAGTATGTAATAGGACTTTAATGTTTCACATGCGTGTTCCATATGACAATACCTTTCACTTGGTACCATAAGTTCTGACCTCTTGACCTTTACCATGACATTTGACCTAATTTTAAAAATTTTAATATTGGTTATAACTTTTGAATCGTAATAGATAAGGCTTTTATATTTCACATGTGTATTCCTTGTGACAAGACCTTTCTGTCGGTACAGTAATTTTGACCTTGAAAACTTGACCATGACGTTTGCCTTACATTCAAAAACTTGAACATTGGTTATAATTTTTGATTCATAAAGTTAGGGCTTCCATATTTTGATTCATAAGAGTTAGGGCTTCCATATTCACGTGCCTGTTTCTTTAGACAAGGTCTTTCCGCCAGAACAATATTTTTTTACCTTGTGATATTGGCTGAGACCTTTTACTTACATTTCAAAAGCTTTAGCATTGGTTATAACTTTTTAATCGTAAAAGGTATTGCTTCCATTGTATGGTGAGATATGGTGTAATTAAGATATAGGACAAGACAAAACTTCTCTGTCGGAACAATAATTTTTGACCTTGTGACTTTGACTTCGACCTTTGACCTACGTTTAAAAACTTTTAATATCATTTATAACTTATGAATCATAAGAGGTAGCGCTTCCATATTTCACATGTGTATTCCAATAGGGTGTGATGTAATTGAGATGTAGGACATTGTAAAATTTTGCCGGGGGCATTTGTGTTTCACAGACAAATCTTTTTATTTAGGGATCGTCCAGATGTAATTGAGATGTAGGACATTGTAAAATTTTGCCGGGGGCATTTGTGTTTCACAGACAAATCTTTTTATTTAGGGATCGTCCATTGTCTGTTAGTCTCTATCTGTATGGCCATCTGGCTTTCCATCCGTCCATCTGTGTGAGCCATGTCTTATTAATATCTTTGTAGCGACATATACGTTCCCTTGAACTGTACCCTCTAATTCGTTGTAGGTGTAAGTTTTGATGATGATATGCATGATGCATGTCGATTGTTTCTTTATAAAACACCATATTCATTTTGAACATGCATTAAACATCACTTCAGTGAAAGTCGCCATAGAAATTGATGGTATTAATTCAATGAAAAAAGATATTTATCTATACATGCTTATTATGTATCAATTTTCTCTTGTTACAGATGATAAAGGTGTCCGTCAGTATCTGACATAGCCTTCATACAATCACACCAGACGCGATAAGTACATTGATAAGTAGAGATTGTGTTGTCGTCAATGCTCACTACAATACATAACGGTGTTTGTTACTATTTGTCTGAATATTCTCACATTAGGACAGATAAGGCCATGATGAAAACGGTTTTTTTCTGCTGTTCCTGTCAGTTTCAATGTCTATCCATGTATTTGAAACAATTTAAAACTGAGTAAGATTTTGTACTCGTGTTCATAACGGTAATAGATGCGCGAACAAATGGAGAATACTGCGTGTTAAATATACTTTATAAATTCTGCACCATAAAAAGTAAAAATCTGAGATACAGATCCTATTTCCACAACTCGAAGTTCAAATAGCATGAACATATATATATATATATATGTATATATATATATATATATCTGTGTGCGGGTGGGTGTGATCACGGAACCCTGTTAAGACAGAGGTGGGATCAGGTGCCATGGAGGAGTGTAAGCATCCCCAGCCGACCGATCACGCCCGCCGTGATGCCATAAGTGTATGCGAATTAGTATTATTCGCAGTCACAGCAGTAGGAAACAGCACAGCCGTAGTCACAAGCGGTATATGTCATAATACAGAAGTAATGGTATTCTCTTGTCAACAATACCCATATTGAAAATTCAATAATAATTGATTTATTTATATTTTTTATTCTTTTAACCTAAACTCATTTTGAATTTTCTCTGTTTTTTCAGTCTCTTAACAAAGAGGTATGGTCTACAAATTAGGTTTATCATGTATGACAGTATCCACTTCAGTTCACACTGCAATTATGAATTTATATCTTCTTTTTGAGAGAGTTTTTTTTATAAGATATATTTCATGTAACTCGATCCTTAACTTGTTGAATATGTTATGTAATGATATATATATAATTCAAATAAATACTGTTTAAGCCGGAATAATCGGTAAGTAAAACATGACATGTACGAGATTATTCCTTCCTGCTATCTGTATCTATGTGTACAAGAATAAGGACATGGGAGTTCAGGTTTTCAGTGGAAAGATATGGTATAAAAGCACAATGTATCTTCTTTCTACAAATATGATTGTATTTACTATTGCAAACTGATTCCAGTCTTTTTATTTTACAGGTGACTAGATTGCTGTAGTCTGTAAGAGTTACTGCCCTTACTGGAGCCGCCGCTCGCCATGGTATTTATGTACACAAACACAGACATTGAACTAACGTGTGTTTAATTTTGTGTATATGTTGTCGTTGTGGCTGACTCAAAATGTGTCATTCAAGTGCAGCCATGGATTAATCACTAAAATAGGAGGAGACAAAGGTGAAAGTGATTATAAAGAACCTGTATTGTAAAATCAAATAATTGTTTTGTGATTATGAATTGCGCACCTGGATAAAATCTATAAAGATGACTTACAAATCTTTTCTCTATTCGGTGGTTTTAATTGTGTATAAAATTATTTGTAATGAGTACACCTATAATATGCAATTTTTTATAAACTAGAAATGAATTTGATGAAGTTTTTCTGCCTCTTGGATGGGTGTTTACATTATCAGGAAACATGTTTATATCAACCATAAGTTGGAAAATTTCTCATACTATTCTGAATAGTTCTCATACTATTCTTACTAGTTTTCATACTATTCTGACTAGTTCTCATACTATTCTGACTCTCCTTACTAGTTTTCATACTATTCTGACTAGTTTTTATACTACTCTGACTAGTTTTTATACTATTCTTACTAGTTTTCATACTATTCTGTCTAATTTTCATACTATTCTGACTAGTATTCATACTATTCTTACTAGTTTTTATACTATTCTGACTGGTTTTCATACTATTCTGACTAGTTTTCTTACTATTTTGACTAGTTCTACTACTATTCTGACTTTTCTAACTAGTGTTCACATAGTACTTTTCCTACTATTCTGATTAGTTTTCATTCTACTCTGACTACCTTTCATACTATTCTGACTAGTTCTTATACTATTCTGACTAGTTCTACTGCTATTTGGACTGGTTTCCATACTATTCTGACTAACTTTTATACTATTCTGACTAGTTCTCATACTATTCTGACTGGTTTTCATACTATTCTTACTAGTTTTCATGCTATTCTTACTAGTTTTCATATTATTCTGAGTACCTTTCATACTAATCTGGCTAGTTCTTGTACTGTTTTGACTGGTTTTCATACTATTTCATACTATTCTGACTAGTTCTTATACTATTCTGACTAGTTCTACTACTATTTGGACTGGTTTTCACACTATTCTGACTAGTTCTCATACTATTCTGACTGGTTTTCATACTACTCTGACTAGTTTTCATACTATTCTGACTAGTTCCCATACTATTCTTACTAGTTTTCATGCTATTCTGACTAGTTTTCGTACTATTCTGAGTACTTTTCGTACTATTCTGGCTAGTTCTTGTACTATTCTGACTAATTTTCATATTATTCTGACTAGTTCTCATACTATTCATCCTAGTTTTCATACCATTCTGACTATTTCTCATACCGTTCTGACTACTTCTCATACTATTCTTACTAGTTTCCTTGCTATTCTGACTAGTTCACATATTATTCTGACTAGTTTTCATACTATTCTGACAAGTTCTTATATTATTTTGACTAGTTTTTTTATACTGTTCTTACTCGTTTTCATGCTTTTCTGACTAGGTCATACTATTCTGAGTACTTTTCATACTATTTGACTAGTTCCCTTACTACTGTGACTAGATTTCCATGTGAATTAAATTCATGAACAATCATAGATTGTTTTACGGAACATTTTACTACTTTATAGGTTTCTATCATATTGATGTTTTCTTGTGTCATATTTTGGAACATAAGTATTACTAATGCTTCCATAGGGCGTTTATAGAATACTTTTGTTCCTCAATGATTTAAAGAGGAAGAAATCGCTTGATCAAACACAACGTAAAAACTTCATATTTAGCACATTGAAAGGAATGCTGTCGTGTGAATTACAAAGAGATTACTTTGTATTTGTTGTTAAAACAGAAACCGGGGTATTAGGTGGATAGAAAATAAAATTATAGTAGTGAAGTAAATAAAAGGGGAAATATGTAATCATGAACAGAAATTGAAGGAGGAAAAGTCCGGGACACCAATCCCACCTATTGCATTAGTGTCTATAAAATAGAAGATTTCTTTTCACAATTTAATCATTAGGTGATCAAATGGTGAATAGAAATTTTGTCCTATTTAATGAAGCTACGACAGAAGTTGGTCTTTGTGAACGATGCAGTGAGCGATTTGGGCTTACAATCGGAGGATGTGGCGTTCAAATCTTACGTGGTCTTTGGCCTTCTGTCCGCATAAGGAATGGACTTTAAGTCTTGACAGGCCAAGTATGCTAAAGAGATTCCTCACTACCTAGCGGCAGGTTTGCTCGGCAGCAGTGAACATTTTACAACTTGTAACAGACTTACAAGTTACATATTTGTACTTTTTATGAATGTAATGTGAAACAACGAACAAACATTTTATACGCCCGCATTTAAAAATGTGGGCGTATTATGCTATACCGCTGACGTGTGTCCGTCCGTCCGTTCATCTATCCTTGTCTGGGCTTCTCCTCCTTAACTAAAGGGGGAACAAAACTTTTGATGGTGTCATATGAAAGAGTGTGGCTTGTAGTTGTACATATGGGTCTCAAAATTGGGGTCAGACCCCTGGGGTTGGGGGTAAATGGGCGGGGTCAGAAAAGCTTGTCCGGGCTTCTCCTCCTTAACTAAAGAGGTAACAAAACTTTTGATGGTGTCATATGAAAGGATGTGGCTTGTAGTTGTGCATGTGGGTATCAAAGTTGGGGTCAGACCCCTGGGGTGGGGGAAAATGGGCGGGGTCGGAAAAGCTTGTCCGGGCTTCTCCTTCTTAACTAAAGAGGGAACAAACTTTTGATGGTGTCATATGAAAGGATGTGGCTTGTAGACCACATTTAAACATGATGCGGGCGTATCATGCACCCGTTAGCGGTCCCCTATTTTTTTTTTTCTTTCTCAAAATATTTATTTGGCAATATACACACAACAACGGTATCCAGGTTCAATACGACCTTACAGTAAAATGCCCGTCTTCTAGCATTCCTTTAAGTATCAGGGGAGATAAGCTAAGCTGTAACATTGACAAATACTTCACAGTTTGACATCGCTGATAATCTCTGACAAACGTTTATTATGTCGAGAAGAGAAAATCGAAATGTAATTTGTTCAGCAGGAATAAAATATGAGAAAAGGGTTCTATTCGAGACACCCGATATGCCATACTTTCTACATTGACAGGACCCTCGGAATACATCGGACAATATAATAACAGTAATATGGACTTATCACGATTGATTCATTCGGAATTCAGCACACTTCTGTCGAAATTGATCGGACCTATCTTAAACCGTCATTGAAATGCAATACGTTGTATCAATATTGAAATCTCTGAAACAATCGGTTTTACACTTATGCATGAGAACATAACTGTGTTGTACATTCATTTAAAGGGATTATTGAACGAATTCTGAAACGCGAAGCATTTAACTAGCTGCCCTTGGTTCTGGTTCATTGAGAGAGACCCCCGCAAGTTCCCATTCAGTGAAGCATCTAGTCAACCATACCTAAATTCTACCACTATACAAGCGTAATAAGAATATTAAAAGTACAGCAATCCGTTTACAAAGAGCTACTTATTGGTATGGACGCTTGTTTACAATCTATAGGATTGGTAAGGAAATCACTGTGCTGTAATACTCTAACTCTTGTTTTCTTTAGATATTGAACAAAAGAGTTTAGAATGTATCATTATCCGTTTTACCTCAGTCATGAGAGAACGGCGTCAGGTGTACGTCATTGACCTTCTATAGGAAATGACTTGATGTGTAAAAATGGGTTACTCTGAGACTGCTAAATACAGAAATGAATAAAATACTGTAAGGTGATTGATTGGATTAATTTTTGTTTTACGTCACTTTATTGTTATTTCACGCATATGGTGACAGCACTAGACACAGCAACTGTGTGATGCATTGCATAGAATTTATACCTTTGCATCTGTCCCATCCGAAACAGTGAGGAATCTTCTATATGACTCAGGGACTCGGGTTTTTTTTTTTTTTTTTTGCCTTATTCGAAAGACAGAACACCGATGTGCCCGCGGCGAGAGTCGAATCCGGTACCTTTCAGCAGGTCCAAAGATTCCTATTTGTCCACAACGAGAAAAGTCGACATCTGATCCATGGGTCCCAAGCTGTTCATGGCCAGATTGATGGACATTAGGTCCAAAGGTCTTTAGTTATCCTTAGCGAGAATGATCGACAGCAAGTCAAGAAGCATAGCTGTGTATAGCGAGAATGGTCGGCAGTGGGTCCACAGTTTCCTATCTATAGCGAGAGTGGTCGGCAGTGGGTCCACAGTTTCCTATCTATAGCGAGAATGGTCGGCAGTGGGTCCACAGTTTCCTATCTATAGCGAGAGTGGTCGGCAGTGGGTCCACAGTTTCCTATCTATAGCGAGAGTGGTCGGCAGTGGGTCCACAGTTTCCTATCTATAGCGAGAATGGTCGGCAGTGGGTCCACAGATTCCTATCTATAGCGAGAATGGTCGGCAGTGGGTCCACAGTTTCCTATCTATAGCGAGAATGGTCGGCAGTGGGTCCACAGATTCCTATCTATAGCGAGAATGGTCGGCAGTGGGTCCATGTATAATTAGCTATCTATTATGAGAATGGTCGGCAGTGGGTCCTTAGATTTTCCTATCCATAGCGAGAATGGTCGGCAGTGGGTCCTAAAATCTATAGCGAGAATGGTCGGCAGTGGGTCCTAAAATCCCCTATCTATAGCGAGAATGGTCGGCAGTGGGTCCACAGTTTCCTATCTATAGCGAGAATGGTCGGCAGTGGGTCCACAGATTCCTATCTATAGCGAGAATGGTCGGCAGTGGGTCCACAGATTCCTATCTATAGCGAGAATGGTCGGCAGTGGGTCCACAGATTCCTATCTATAGCGAGAATGGTCGGCAGTGGGTCCACAGATTCCTATCTATAGCGAGAATGGTCGGCAGTGGGTCCACAGTTTCCTATCTATAGCGAGAATGGTCGGCAGTATGTCCAAAGATCCCTGGCTGTCCACAGCGAGAATGGTCGACAGTATGTCAAAAGATCTCTAGCTGTCCACAGCGAGAATGGTCGGCAGTATGTCCAAAGATCCCTAGCTGTCCACAGCGAGAATGCTCGACAGTAGGTCTAAAGATCCCTAGCTGTCCACAGCGAGAATGGTCGATAGTATGTCCAAAGATCCCTGGCTGTCCACAGCGAGATGGTCGACAGTATGTCAAAAGATCTCTAGCTGTCCACAGCGAGAATGGTCGGCAGTGGGTCCACAGATTCCTATCTATAGCGAGAATGGTCGGCAGTGGGTCCACAGTTTCCTATCTATAGCGAGAATGGTCGGCAGTGGGTCCACAGATTCCTATCTATAGCGAGAACGGTCAACAGCAAGTCAGGAAACGTAGCTGTCCACAGCGAGAATGGTCAACAGCAGTTGTTACGATTTAGGTATTACAATGGTGCAATACAACCTAGATAAAAACCCAGTTGAGTAATAATACACCCCATTATTGTAGTTTCTTATTATTCTGTTAAGTCATTGTATACTATCGTATACATTAGAGCCCCTGTCCTTGGGGTCTGTCGTACTCGACAAATGTGGTATTAAATACTCGATATTAAGAGGGTTTTATGTTGTCTTAACCTGAATTTTGTTTCAAATTAACTTTTCTACTTACTAACTATATACAAGTTAATCGAAGTTCATTTAGATTGTTTCCATTGTATCGACTGACTTGTTGAGTTTGGGGCCACGAGTAGGTCTGCTGACACAGAAAGCTTTCGCCCATGATTGATTAATTATTCATCGTCAGAGAAGCATTTTAATACACGGAGGGAGTGTCGGAAAATCCTTACTTCATCAATATTTCACTGTGTACCTTTGTTTTCGCTTAAATAAGGTCACGTTCCGTATAGTGTTTACGTATGTATCCAGGATGTACGTGGTTGTCCGATTCCAATTCAAAGTCAGTTGTTTACTTTGATATCTAAATAAAGTAGAAACCGGAATTCATTTAATTCTAAGAATCTGCGATTCTATAATCACGAATTGATAAAAAAGTCAGTCTTCCAGTAAACCTCTTAACCATGAATTACTGGAATCTGGTTCCGCTGTGAAAGCTTGGACATGTATAGCCAGTGTAACTCTTGCCTCATCATGGTCATCAGTCGCCATGGCGGTTCAGTCTGTTTACCCGTTGTCGATCTCTATTAATGCGCACTCAACGATACAAGATTTATCTTAGCGATCGGACACGACATAACCAATTAAAGGGCCAAGCAAGGTTCGAACCAGCGATCTCGTAAGAGTCGGCCGCTGCAAAGTTATATATACATTTTTGTACATTTATACTAAAGGCCATCGTCCAAAAGAGAAGAGAACAGCTTCTGGGGTTTTGTATTTTCTTTTATTTTTTCTTTACATTTCAATAAATAAATATCTTCTGGCACACATAATGGTAATGATAAATGAATCTGTGTAATACTGTGGGTTGTCGGACTTGCCGACTTACTCTTGTATGCTTACAATGCACAAGGGTGTATTGTGAACAGACGAGAGCACAAAGATAAAAATGGTGGGAACTGATGAATGTGATAATTATGATAATGATGAATGAAATGATGTATCACGAATGTAGTATAAATAGCGATTTGTACTTCGATATACATACTTCAGTAACAATAACAAATCACATCCCAACAAAAAAAATTACACTGTCAATTCAATCTGTACAAATACCAAGTATATCACAGGCGGTAATACATTACATCAAATCATTTCCCGCCCTTAAGCTTCATATTGAAGGTAAATGCGAGGAAAGTCCGATATATGTATATTCATATCAAAATTTAACTGGACGGAGTATCTAGTATAACTTTTAAAAAATAATTTCCTTAATATACGTAATACTGATAAAAGTTTAGAGATAGCACTAATCTGCCTGAAATGACTGGAGATTATAACAGACATGGTTATGTTATCGTACGATACGGAACAGTCCTCGCCCGATTTCTCAAGTCTGACGAGGAGTGTTCCAATGAGTTCCGACTTGTCCCTTCGCCATTAAGGAGGTTTGGGACATTGATTTTCTGAGTTCATGTCAGAAGATACGTTATCACACGTATATGCCACTCAACTGGCCAACATAAAAAACTAAGCTTCACAATTTGAATAAATAAGATTTGCACATTGTCCAGTTTGCTACTAAGGCATGTATACTATGATAGTGTGCACTATGATAGTTTAGGACTAGGAATGTTCTCGAGATCAAATAAATTGTCTACATCAAACGCATCACCGATATCTGCGAAACCGTTCTCTGCCCACGGATGTTCTGTATCCAACCCATCAGTGTCTGTCGCGGGAGAAGGTGCAATGGGTGTGTGTAAACCACTGTTTCTATCACATGGCTCAAGCCCATCGGGCTCAGTTTTGATGGCAGAGAGATTGAAACTGTCAGCCCACCAATTGGGGGTTTCTATATGCTGCCCATTTATTGTTAAATCTAGAGGGTCATTAGTAGTAAAGTCTAATGAAGGTTCATTTGATAAGTCTGTTTGTGAAAACAGGTCTTCAATACTAAAATCATCGGAGTTACAGTCTGATGAGGGAGGGCTCATTGGCGCGGACGGTGTTTGTGAATCACAGCTATTCGTGTCTAGTAAATCTTCGGTTTTCACTTTAATACCACCAATTTCTATATCTTGGTTGAGAATAGAGGTCCAATTAAAGTCACCCTTAAGGTGGTCTTGGTCATCATGGTTACCAAAATGGAGAATTCCATTCCTGGATTTTGAACTACAGCTTCTGTAATCGTCCTCTAACTCTTTCTTGATCTTTTTCACGGGCGGAGTGCAAGACGATTCGCGACTGTTTCTCCTCTTCTTAAATATTCCATTCTCGATCATATCATTATATTCGGGGTTGATTCGCCAGAAACCCCCCTTTCCGGGCTCATCCTTTCGTCGGGGAACTTTCTGGAAACATTTGTTTAATGACAAATTGTGACGTATGGAATTCTGAAAACAAAGAAAGAGGAGATCAATTAATATTAATGGTAGCTTGTAAATACGCTGTATACTACGGTATATATACTTTGTATTATAATAGACTTCAGCATCATTTTTAACAGGTGCCCTTTTTAACTTGTATATATTAATATATTTGTATAAAACCTGAGTGACTTATAACCCATATTGGTACAGTATACTCTGACTTCTCTAGTGTTTAGCGATTGCTTTCGTGCCAGAAGTTGCCGATCGATCATGCTTTACTTTTCAAGAAGACGGATACATAAAACGTGTACTACATCTGATATTTGCTGGGTTTTATTACCAACGCGCCTCGTCATTTTGTGGAGAATATAAAACAAAAAATGACAAGATTATTACTACATATCAAATTAATTCTATTGTCGCATGTCAAATCTCATAAAAATCCTTGTATTAATCAAGAGTACAAGCGAAATATTTATGAATCTGACTGTATTGAAAGCAAGTAAATCAAAATGGATTTTTGTTGTAGGTCACATGACACACGCAATGTTTCAAGGACAACACGCCATCAAGCGAGAAAACCTTGAATTGTTTACACATCCTTGATGAAATTACAACATAAGCAAAACAACATAAGCAAAACAGAGTATGTAGGGTATACTGATCTAAATTTCAAATAAATAGTGTAAAATTACCATTGCCACTGAACTCAACATACAGATGAACGAAGCATTTCGCGGGGAAAACGTAAGGCCTCGTCAGCTATAAAGCCAGACAAAAACGAGGATACTGACTGACCAGTCAAAATCTGGGGATACCAATGTAAGTGTCGCCATCTTTTAGTTTCAAAACTGATCATGTTCGACTTGGGTGCGATCCGAAAGGAAGTCAGCGGTGGATCCAGATATATAACAAAAAACAAGATGAAAATATCAGATTCTGATTTACCGAAAGTTGTGAAAGATACGTAAAGTTGTCATTTACCTGCCAGCTAGGGTCAGCCAGTCTGTAATACATGAAGTTGTCCGTAATCCAATTGTATATAGAGGATAAGGTAATTTTGCTTTTCTTTGTCTCCTTCATGGCCATGCAGATTAGTGTTGCATAGCTGTAGGGAGGCTTCACATACGGGTTTGTTTTATAGTCAATGGAATCTCCAACTGATGACGGTGGAGACGGGTCACCGAGATGAAATTTGGTCTCCATTTTGCACTGTGGTGGAGCACAAGATACATTAAGTACGGCATTAGGGTTGACTTTCATGTTTTTGTTGTTACAGTCCAAATTACTGAAGTAATTATGGATTGGTCCAGGACTTGGAGGTGGCGTTCCAGGAGAAGTTATCTTCATGATGTTTAAGTTTTGCAGCCAGTTCAGACTAGTTAAGCTATCATCCAGATTAACGCCACCATTGCTGCAGGTGTCTAGTGGATACTTGGCCATCCAGTTCTGGCGAAATTTGACGGCCAAGTGGTCCCGGGTCAGGACTGGCATCTTCCTGACCCCCTGCGGCTGGTGACGATTCACCGCGTAAGCTTGTGGGAACTTCGTCTTGGCGGCTGGTCGGGGTCCAAAGGAGAAAGTGGGAGGCTGCAAAGTAAATGCAAATGATTATATATAATGAATTGTGCTAATTAAACTATAAAGAATGAAAATAATGAAAGACATTATAGATACTAAATATAATTTACATAGCAGTCTCTTTTCTTCCATTTAAAATGTCTGCATAAACAATAATGTGCACAGAATTAAAGTACACTAAAAACATGATAAAATGAAAAATAACGATAACAATCATCCAAAATAATGTGTATTTAACGTTTTGCGTGTTATTTCTGATGAATATTTCACTAAATTTACCAAAAAAATGCACGTCAACCAGTGTCAGCGAATCATAAATTAAATCAATACATACTTCAAAGAGGTTTTTTTCTGATAATTTTATAGATACACAATAATAAGATGCAATAATTTATCATATTTATTCACAGTTAACATTACCTAAATGGCCTAAATACTACTATTATCCCCAAAACATAAAAAACCTTCCACTTTACACGTCCTCTCTCTACCCGGCAAAAGTAAGAATGCAAGTCGAAACATTGATCGGGACATTAAATATAAGCATTAGAAGTATACATACCATATTGCTTATAAGTACAGACATGCTCGCGAAAAGGGCGTCAAATCAAGTTCCTATTAGCATATGAATGAGAGGTCACCGTCTACTGGGTGTTTACCTCTATTTATAGCAAATGTGACACGTGGTGTTCAGTTGTTCACAAGTGAAAACATGAAGTTCACGATCATATAACGGTAATGATGAAATGTTTGAGCCAATTATGTTGATTGAATGAATGGTGTCCACAAAACACTCATAATTAATAATCAAACAATACCTTGACGGTAGCAATTATCTTTCACGGTCGACAGTAGGGCATCTAATTTCCCGCTAAACGTCGATCACTGGGATCAGTCCAAGCTTGCCCTGGCTGTTTTGGTGTCGTTTTATGTCACTTTAATTTGCCGATTTTTATACCCGATTCACTTTGTATTTGCTATCTTGAAAACCCATATCGCTTTTCCACGCTGAAGGTTTGCGAATTCCCATATACCATTGCTGGAATATTAAAAATAAGAAAGTATTTGCATGTGTATTTACCGAAATGCAGCAAGGCTTTCCTAGCAACTACGTAAACAGGTATAAATAAAACCCGGCCAATTGATTGGTTAATAATGAATGTTGTGTATTTGGCTATGGTTGCGGGAATAAACACGTGCGAAGATGATAAAACGACGATTTCCATTGGAACAATTTGACCTACTTTGAAATTGTAATATAAATGAACATTGGATATACCTATATTTATTCAAGGTCAAAGTTTATTTGAAACTGAATGTTTATAACGTAACCAAAATTAGAGTGGCAATGTTTATGTCTGTTTATAAGATTATGACCTACATATTCCGTCATTTAATGACCTTATTCAAGTAGTGAACTGTAAAAGGTGGGTGAAGTAAGCTACTGTGAGTGTTCCTGCGATTTGTTTATATTAGATGTTTTAAAAGTTTAAACAATTGTGAAAATATAGTTTGAAAATATAGTTTGAATGTATTATGAGAACGCAACTTGTCCCGTGTACAAAAAAAGGGGGGGGGGGGGGAACGGGGCATGCATTTAATGCATAGAGTTTTAAGAAAATTCAAATGAAGATTTATGATGGATTAGTTAAAATTTCCTATATACACATGGTTGATTTAGTGGGGGAAGGATTCGTGTAAATCAGCGTCACTGATTTTACATCGAGTTCTTACATTAGCCGTCTAAATTAGGCCTAAAGAAAAAAAAATGCATGTTTTCGACCCTATTTTTTGGCCCCGACCCTTGACTTTTTTGCTGCACTTTCAGTAGAAAATTATTCCATTATTGATAATTTGCCTTTGCCTTCAAATGAAGTTTTTAAAATCCGGCGGGTAATTGTTTGGGCAAAAAAATATATTAATAATAATGAATAATAATAGTAGTAATCTTACATGTGATAATAATAATAATAATAATAATTGGCACTTTTGAGTGGTCCAAATGCATTCTAGTTGCCGGTGCCATTAAATGTTGATTCAGTAATAATTAAAATATTTAAAAAAAAAACAAAAACAAAAACAAAAAACAAAAAAAAAACAACAAATAAACAACAAAAACAAAACAAACAACTAAGAAAAAAAGCCCCCAATATCCCACCCCAAAATAAACAAACAAGGGTTAGGGCTAACCCCCCCCCCCCCCCCCCCCCCCATAAAAAATGCATATATGTATTATTATTATTATTATAGTCTTTTAATATTGATAAACCCATCTCTGATTGAGATATCTGAAACGAAAAAGCAAATACAAAAATGAATAACATTAGATTTTTATAGGTGTAAATTCGGCGACGTAATGCAAATTTCATATGAACACCCTTATATGTACTATACATGTATACATTGTATTACAAAGTATACCGCGTTTCTCATTCAGTACAAAGGTTCACCAAGGATTGAACTCATTCGGTCAACCAGAATATTATTTGATTATCTAAAAATATATGTATTACAGATACATGTATGAAGTTTTATTTTAAATACGTAGAAATACGTACTTGGCCTAAAGCATTAAGCTATTTACAATGGATACGTAAATGACACACATTTAGCTTGGTTTAAATAAAAACCTTTTCACCATTCTCTTTCAGATTACTTTCTTTTGAAAATGTCGTTGTATGCCTCAACGCATTACATTTCAATGCGAAATCATTCTTAATAAGTGCATTAAACTTGCTTTTTAACACTGTACACGACATAACTGCTCTTTTCCACGATCAAACTGCCCTGTTCCACGATATACGATATAAAAATGACTTCGCAATGAAATATAATGCGTTGAGGCATACGCTGACATTTTTAAATCGCAGAATATTCTACGATATACAGATCTCTAAGACTGATCTATTATACGATATACAAATCTCGAAGACTGATCTATTCTACGATATACAAATCTCTAAAACCGATCTATTCTACGATATACAGATCTCTAAAACTGATCTATTCTACGATATACAAATCTGTAGGACCGATCTATTCTACGATATACAACTCTCTAAACCGATCAATTCTACGATATACAAACATCTAAGACTGATCTATTCTACGACGTACAGATCTCTAAAATTGATCTATTCTACGATATACAAATCTATAGGACCGATCTATTCTACAATATACAAATCTCTAAGACTAATCTATTCTACGATATACAGATCTCTAAAACTGATCTGTTCCACGATATACAAATCTGTAGGACCAATCTATTCTACGATATACAAATCTCTAAACCGATCTATTCTACGATATACACATCTCTAAACTGATCTATTCTATGATATACAAATCTCTAAAACTGATCTTATTCAACAATATACAGATCTCTAAAACTGATCTGTTCCACGATGTCCTATGGCATATTTGTGATTTGGGAAATTAAAACTATTGGACGATCTATTTTACGATATACAAATCTCTAAAACTGATCTATTTTACGATATACAAATCTCTAAACCGATCTTTTCTACGATATACAAATCTCTAAAAACCGATCTATTCTACGATATACAGATCTCTAAAACTTATCTATTCTACGATATGCAAATCTGTAGGACCGATCTATTCTACGATATACAAATCTCTAAAACCGATCTATTCTACGATATACAGATCTCTAAACCGATCTATTCTACGATATACAGATCTCTAAAACTGATCTATTCTACGATATACAAATCTCTAAACCGATCTATTCTACGATATACAAATCTCTAAACCGATCAATTCTACGATATACAAACATCTGAGACTGATCTATTCTACGACGTACAGTTCTCTAAAACCGATCTATTCTATGATATACAGATCTCTAAAACTGATCAATTCTACGATATACAAATCTCTAAAACCAATCTATTCTACGATATGCACATCTCTAAGACTGATCTATTCTACGATATACAGATCTCTAAAACTGATCTATTCTACGATATACAAATCTCTAAACCGATCAATTCTACGATATACACATCTCTAAACCCGATCTATTCTACGATATGCACATCTCTAAGACTGATCTATTCTATGATATACAGATCTCTAAAACTGATCTATTCTACGATATACAAATCTATAAACCGATCTTTTCTACGATATGCAAATCTCTGAGACTGATCTATTCTACGACGTACAGATCTCTAAAACTGATCTATTCTACGATATACAAATCTCTAAAATTGATCTATTCTACGATATACACATCTCTAAGACTGATCTATTCTACGATATACAAATCTCTAAACCGATCTATTCTACGATATACACATCTCTAAAACTGATCTATTCTACGATATACAGCTCTCTTAAACCGATCTATTCTACAATATACACATCTCTAAAACCGATCTATTCTACGATATACAAATCTCTAAACCGATCTATTCTACGATATACACATCTCTAAACTGATCTATTCTATGATATACAAATCTCTAAAACTGATCTTATTCAACAATATACAGATCTCTAAAACTGATCTGTTCCACGATGTCCTATGGCATATTTGTGATTTGGGAAATTAAAACTATTGGTAAAAGTCATTCATGCCTGCTTTAATTTCCCGAATTACAAATATAGGACATACAGATCTCTAAAACTGCACTATTGCACGATATACAGGTCCGGAATGGTCTACACAGTAGCGGAACCTGTAGAGTTTCTAAAGGGAATAGGGGTGGGGGTGTGTTAAAACAACTTTGCATTTAAACATACTCATTCTTATTTATATGTTTGCATATCTATTTAATTATTTTCAATTTATCCAGAAACACACCTTGGCTGGAAAATAACTCTACTGTATGAACTCTAGATCCAGCACTAAAACACGGATCTGGAAATGAATGGCTCTGAAAGCGATTTCCACTTCCAAAAGTTTAAAACATTAATCCTAGCAATACTCTATTGACTTATGAATAACACTCACCCTTTAACTTCGTTTCAATTGACAAGTTTATATCTCAACCACCATTCCCACTTAGTTTTTAAAACTCCATCTCGCATTTATTAAACCTCTTCTATTGTCTTGACATTTGTGACAATCGGATTAACCGCAATAAATAATACTGAAGATCCCAGAAATCTCTTCTTTTATTGAAATCTACTTTTGATTCTGTTACTTCTTCAACTGCATGTTGTCTGAACATTTTATATAAAAAGCGATGATTAATATAATTATACCAATTAAACCCGAGTAAAATTATATCTCTTGTATTGTATCTAATATGTTTTTGTCTGGTATCAGAGGCGGGTCAATCTTTTGGAGAGGGGGGGAGGGGGGGTTAAAGCGAGGGGTCTGGGGTTTGCGCTGGTGGGAGAATCTCCAGTTATTTGACGGTTTTAGGGTCTAAAACGCAAAATTTCAACATCCTAAGTCACTACGTCAGCTGCCGTATATTTGGTATATTTGAAGCCCTTTATGATGTGATTCTTTTCTTTTCTGTACCGATTGCTTTTCTTTATGTACCTGTGGCGGATTTTATGAGATCCGATCTAATAAATCTGTCCCAGTTACACCACAAATTCCGCCTTCGTCTCTTGCCTTCTTTTACATACAATACTTATTGTAGACAGTACAGAATCATCTATACTATACCGAATTTTTTTCAGAAACAAGAGGCCCAAGTGGGTTATATCGCTCACCTGAGTACCTAGATTATCAGTCATGCAGGAAGGAAGAAGTTATATATTTTTGTATTACTGTGACTAAGCTAACACAAATGTTGAAAATATGTCAAATTTTATTTTAGACCAGAATAAAAAACAACAACAGGTTTTTTGCACATCCATTCTGGACAATATTTGAAACAACTGTTGCTTATGACCCAGACTTGAAATCAGTCGTAGTCCGATCGGGAGGCCGGGGTTCGAGTCCCGCTCTGGTCATGCTGGTGAGATGAGACAGTAAAAACCGAGGCCCCGTGTCGTGGTATGCATGGCACGTTAAAGATCCCTCACGGCTTCGGGTGGGTCCGTTGCAAAGGTCAAAATTTGTATGCGACGCATCAGGCCGATGCCGTCACCATATACGTGAAATATTCGTGGTGTGACGTTAATCAAAAATCAATCAATCAATCAAAATAGTCCATAAGAAATCATCATTATCAATTAACTAGGAAATATGACACTTTTCTGCACTGAAATCACCAAGTCCAAACAAATGAAAAAAATGCTAAAATTTGATTTTGGAAGGGAAACAAAATGACAAGACTTCTTCACTCATCCCTCTAGATCATTTTTATGCATTCTGTTTGTCTCTGTATACAGCCAGTATGAAGAAGAAGATTGTCAATGGAGGGTACTCTTTTGTGACCTACTTTTGACTGTGGTGGCGCCAACTGTGAAGGGGTCTGGACGAAAACAACAGAAATTGAAAGGGATCATAAGTGATTTTTTTCTACCAAGATTTATTAAAATCCTTTGAAAAGTTTTGCAGAAAAGAAAAAGTTGAAAAAAAAGCCCCCCCCCCCTTTTTTTTTTTTGGAAGTCTTAAAAAATTCATAAAAAATCCCAAAATTGAGATATTGAAAAAAATTCTTTCACGATAATATTTCTTACCATAATAATGGTCAAAATAGTCCATAAGAAATCATCATTATTAATTAACTGAAAAACATGACACTTTTCTGCATTGAAAGTACTAAGTCCAAAAATATGTTGAAAAAACGTCAAAAATTTGATTTCGGAGTAAAGCAAAAATAACAACACTTCTTCACACATCCCTCTAGATCATTCATAAGCATTCGGTTTGTCTCTGTATGCCCCCGGTCTGAAAAAGAAGTTTGTTAAATGATGGTACCCTCTGTGACCTACTTTTGCCTGTGGTGGCGCCACCTATTGAAGGATATGAATGAAAAACAACTATACTTGTAGGGGACAATCGGTACTTTATGCATACCAAGTTGCATCAAATTCTGTTTAGCGGTTCTGAAGAAGTCGAAAATGTGAAAAGTTTACGACGGACGGACAACGGACGCCGGACGGTGCACTATGACAATAGCTCACTTGAGCCTTCGGCGCAGGTGAGCTAAAAATGACCAGGAGAAGACCAGTAGGCCTAAACGTACTACTATCGGATTCATAATTAGTCTAATCTAATCTCCCTATCTTCTTCTTGGTTCTCGCAGGGAGGGGCAACGTCCCCTCTCTGAATCCGGCCGATGTACATGTACATTGTATGTTTATGAGCTTTTAGTCCTACTGGTCGTCAGCATAGCATGTATACTAAATATGTATTTCTTCTGTCGCTATTTGTTCTATGTATATGCATGTATGTTTTTTTCTGCTTGCTGCATGGCATTTGATCAGAATAGTCCCGTCCTTAGATTACAACAAAAGGATGATTTGTTGATGTATTCCAAGGAGTACTATTATCGTGTGAATACATTTGTTAAAACGCAAGACATTCTGCATTTATAACTTAACGTTATTATTTCAATTTTGCTGTAAATTTTTTTTATTTTCAAAGTGTACAGATCAGGTGTACTTCCAGGATAACCATCTACAGTGTATTATCTTAAAGTCAAATATGCATATAGGCATATATGGTAAAATTTAGTCAATTCTTAGAATTGGAATTAAATGATTAGCCCAACTTGGCCAAGATGTGTACCGTTTTGGTACAGAGTACATGAATATCATCTCCTGCTTTTGATATACGGTAGGGGTTCATATCATATCGATAAGTGTCACAAAAGCCAGTCTTCGCACATTGCAATACAAACAAGTACTATCAGCAGGATAGATTTATGGCAACACTAGAGAATTACAGATTGATTTCTGTCGATTTAAAATATAACTGCGTGAAAGAAGGTGCATATTTTTACAGATTTATTATTCTTGCGTTTGTAGTATTGCTAGTTATTTCTTGCTACACATACACACTTTGTAATAAAAGCTTGTACATAAGATTGAAAGTCGGTATGGCCTAGTGGATAAGATGCTCGGCTCGTGATGAAAAGGTCCCGGGTTCGACTCCCGCCCTGGGCGCACCGATGTTCTGTCTTTCGGACAATACCGTAAAAATCCAGGTTTCGTGTAAGGGTAGACTTGACATGTAAAAGATTCCTCACTGCTTCGGATGGGTCCGTTGTAAAGGTCTAAATTTGTATGCAATAAATCAGGCAGATGTCGTCACCATATACGTGAAATAATCGTGGAGGGACGTAAAACAACATTCAATCAAACAATCAATACAGAAATTTGAATTTTTAAGAGTACCATCAAATTCAAAATATTGGTACGTCTTTTATCCAAGGACCTTAGTCCTTGTTCTATCGGACCCTTTTCAGTGACAATATCAGAATAACATGGACAGTCAGACTTAACTACATGACCCTGGCTCAGAAGTTTGGGGTAATACTCCAAATCACAGACATACACGGTGTATACATACAAAATCAATATAAATATGGTCCACATCCAAGATTCAAATTAACGACCGCTGTCAGCCTCAAAGAACAAGGAAAGCATCGACCTTTGTGTCATTTAATTAGCCTCAATATCGAGAAAGTATTTAAATCTCCAGTTAAGAAAAAGCAACAAGTTATAACAATTGCATAAGATATCAATACATAGTTACTTAACAATGGATTATAATATGATCGGGTATGGTTTTGATATATGAAATGTATGACATCAACTGGATTTGATAAATAGTTTATGGATATGGAACTTGTAGATGTGTAAAATGGACATGGATTTCATTGAAAATTCTGACCAGTGGAACAAATCTTAAAAAACACAATTTTAGTACAGTAAAAATGCCATGATCAACGGTACAGAAGAATAAATCATTTTGTGCAAGGTAAAAGATCAAAGTTTGCTTATCCAAAAATGAAATACATGTACTATATAATGTAACTACTGTAAAACACTTATATTTTGTGTGACTTTATTTTTAGAGTATCTTACTTTTAATACAGGTATTTGCGAGGCATAATTTTCGGAAAAGTAATATATATTTATCAATATTTTTAATAGTAAAAGGAAAGCGAGGATTTTTTTTTCTGCGTGAAGTCATACTCATAGTATCTACATTATCTATTTTTACTTTGCTTTATGAAACTGTTTTCTCAATTGTCAGTAACTGTCTATATATAGGCTAGTTTAATAAGCTGAGTTGTCTGCTCTTGTTTAATTAGGTAGTCCTCCGTGAAAGTGGAAAAGAACTGGTATAAAAAAGTTGTGTAATGACTGTTAATTCAAGGATTTCTCTTATC
Source organism: Pteria penguin (assembly GCA_035048485.1). Classification (NCBI taxonomy): domain Eukaryota; kingdom Metazoa; phylum Mollusca; class Bivalvia; order Pterioida; family Pteriidae; genus Pteria; species Pteria penguin. Next base: position 88,947,061 of record CM068580.1, read on the forward strand.
TGTATGGTCAACTGACCATAATGAGATATGGTCAGTCAAGTAGCAGTCATGATTTTATATATTATCATGATATGCAAAAAGCGGGAGAGTTCAAGAGCAGATAAATCACCTTACTGAATCCTACTGTAGTTAGTAAGTTTATTTTGGTATAGTCAGTAACAGGCTATTTTGGTATAGTCAGTAACAGTCTATTTTGCTATAGCCAATAACAGTCTATTTTGATATTGTCAGTAACTGTCTATTTTGGTATAGTCAGTAGCAGTCTGTTTTTGTGTAGCGTGCAAGTCTGTTTTGGTATTGTCAGTAACAGTCTATTTCAGTGTAGTCAGTAACTATCTATTTGGAGTAGTCAGTAAAAGTCTATTTTGGAATAGTCAATAAGTCTATTTTGGTGTAGTCAGTAACAGACTATAATGTTATAGTCAATAAGTCTATTTTTGAAGTCAATAACAGTCTATTTTTGTGTAGTCAGCAACAGTCTGTTTTGGTATAGTCAGTAGTCAGTAACAGTCTATTTTGGTTTAGTCAGTAACTAACTATTTGGGGTAGTCAGTAAGTCTATTTTGAAGAAGTCAGTAACAGTTTAGTTTGGTAACTGTCTATTTTGGTGTAGTCAATAACAGTCTATTTTTAAATAGTCAGTAACAGTCTACTTTGGCATAGTCAGTAAGTCTATTTTGTTATAATCAGTAACAGTCTATTTTGGAATAGTCAGTAAATGTCTATTTTAACAAAGAATTTGAAGAAAATGCACAGCAGACATGCATCATGCAGTATGTTGAATAAAATACACTGCTATGCTATTTTGTTTGATAGTGTAATCTTCTTTAATTTGATTAGCCATGACAAAAATTCTGTATTTTCTAAACTAAGTGTAACTGTTTCTTGATAATAAAGTCAGCATCATGAAAATTCTAGTGCTGTGTTTTACAATGACAATACTAACACAGTAGATACTGATGAAGAATGTGGTAATGAACTAAGAAGTATACTATTAGAGCATAGTCATTGTAAACCACAGCACTATCATAAAATAATTCACATATAAAATCAGAGTATTGTAAGCATACACCAGAACACTAACTCAGAAGATTCTAGGATTAGATATTCTACAATAAAACATCAGATAATATTATCTAATGGTTTCTAGGGTTAGTTTTTGTACAAGAAAAAGTCAACATTTTCCTTACAAGTCAAATGCAAAGAATGTTCATCTGTGATCTTATAATTTAAGTTTTACTTTCTACTGAAAAATAGAAATCAGCCAAAAAGGAGAAGAATACATGTTTACCATACACTTAAATGTATATGTCATCATTTTAAAAACAAGTTTACTCCAGTGACATTTGTGCAACATGAATATCTCCATTGCAATTATGTTTCATACCCTACAGTTATTGGATAGCGTGGCCCTTTTTCTCAGAAAATGATTGAAGTAAGCAATAGATATTTTAAATTATTTCTAGTTACATGACAACAAACCCAATGGTCTTTCATTGTTGTATAACCGTAGTTTCATTTTCTCTTTTAACAACTTTTATTAGCCCTGGAGCATCGGATGCTGTAAATCACTTTAAAGGACTTAAATTAACTGTTAAACATAATTTGTGTCACTGCTAGGCATCACAAACTTACATCCAAGTCATTTTTCAAAGCTACCAATGAAAGGAGCAAGCTGATCCAACTGATCACATATTCAGAATGAAAATCACATGGAGCTAATGATGCACAGATAACTCTGTTGTCTGTTTCCATCAAAATGGAAGTAAATGTGTCAAAATTCAAAGTGATAAGTATGTCATGACTGAAAGGTGGCACAGTAGGTAATTAACATTTGGAATTAATTTCTTATCATATTCATAAATATAACCTAAGTGTTCTGTGAGGAAATCTCTTTGCATATGACTTAGTAACAATAAGGAGAAAAGGAATATAACTTAAACACTCAAATCAAACATTAAACACAAGTGTTAAAATTCACAGTACATGTGTACTTTCAAAACAATGTTGTAATAATAAATAAACTTTTAAATACCTGGAAACAATAAATGTATAAAATAAAATAAAAATAATTCATCCACTGTAAACATACACATAGGAGGATTTCAGGGGGGAAATACTGGGCTTTTTAAAAATTTTGGATAACAAAGAGAATTTGCTTGCAGACTTTTTAAACTATTAGAAAGGTATATCCAGGTACCTGCTTAATGCATGACATGATATATCCCATCCTGACAGGAGGTTGCAATAAAACATATACTTACATCTACACCAAATGCACCCAAAAATTGTTTGCAAAATTAGAGTGAAGTTTTATAAACAAGAATAATCTACTCAAAAGGATTTACATAAATTGTAGCTAAATTGGATTTAAGAAAAATCTGATGTAATACCATAAAAAAAACTCACGAATTATGATGAATGGGATTGTAATCTACATTTCAGTATGACTAAATGGGATCTAAATCTACCATCAAAGATCTAGCCTTGATGTATCAATGAACACCTTAAATCACCAAATGAGTTTAAACCTACTGATTAGGATAGTTCATGTTGTAACAATCACTCTGTAGTACCAAAGATGAGTACGTTGCCTTGCCATGGTGACATGGAGATATAAAAGCCTATTTACTGAACACTTATCGACAGTATATACACATCGTGTATGTATGATGAAATTAATGAAACTTTTATCAATTTCAATTTTGGTATGTGTTGCATCTCATGATGAAGGAAAACTCACAATCTACTGTTTGCACTAAAATTATCATGGAGGTTTATCAGCCTTATTATACACTACCCTCCATAAATAAGTACACTCTCTTCTATTTTTCATACTTTTTAATTAATTTGACAAAAATTAAAGAAATAGAAATAATTCAGGTATTTTGCTGTTTATATTCAATGAAAGAACATGTTTATAATGAAAAAAGTGAAGTTTAACAAAACATTTTTTAAAAATCATATACAAATGCCGTACTAATCTATAATGCACATTTCAGTCTAATATTTTGTGTACTCTTTTCTTGCCGTTATCACAGATTGAATACGTTTAGGCATGTTTTTAACAAATGTTCTGCACTTCTGGCAGACAAATTGTTCCAGCATTTTATCAGTTAAAATCTAACATCCTAAAATATTGACTTATAATTTGTTGTCTGTATAGAAAAATCCCTGGGGTGGGTACTTATTATGGAGGGTAGTGTATTAAAGATTACTTGTTCAATGTCCTAAGACATATACTGTTTTTTTTCCTATATCATCCACATTAAGCAAACTCATGAACTTTCTATTATTGTTTTGGTCAAAATGATCATATTTACAGTACCAATATACTGATTTGTTAATATAGTGAAATACATACATATGGTATTGGTAATAGCATGTGTTATTGGCTACACAAATTAATAAGCAAATAATGGTAGATCTATCACATCAGGGAAATGATCACAACATCCTAATCTCAATGTAGGCAAATGAATCACAAATTGTAAAGCATCACTCTGATTACCATGGGAGGTAACTCTGGAGATCATATGCATTGCCATGAAACCTCTCATTCATCCAATCAGATATCATATTAACCCTCTGGAACATCAATAGTATTAAATCCCACTAGACAAAAATATAACATCTATATTAAAATCAAAGTAAATATGGAATGACCATACCTCTGAACAGAATACATAAGTGTTCACGGGAACACATGCGTCACATGACACTCATTTAATGGTTTATCAAAAGTGACAGACAGATGGACAATATGGCCAGAGGGACACACAGTTGCATGCTGACATTAATCCCTAAAATTAAACAGACCTATGGATACTTATTTGCAAAGTAATCATTTTCATGATCTGGAAAACTTAGAATTCAATACCCATGGTTTCATCACCATATACATTTCCATAAACATAGATCATGCACATATTGAATAATTGAAGAAAAATACATTCTTATTTGATTGTTAAGAACTTACTGATAAACAAAATAAAATAGGTCCATCTGAATGGAACCTCAAAACAAGAGTTTAATCCCATTCTAAAAAGTCATAAAAATATAAATTAATATAGCTATAGCGGTTTTTATAAATATACTGCTCACTGCATACCAACGGGAAAGATAACTAAATCTAAACAATAAACAATAACAGAATTGTAGAAATATAAATAGTATCCCAGTATTTACAATTCATAAATAAAATGCTTCACACTCTCATTTCTTACACACAAATCACAGTCAAGTCTTCTGGATGATATATAAAGAACACATCGAGCTGTCAAGATCATTCTACTACCACTACGTATTCAGATCCTCCTCAATGATTTTCCTGAAAAGTAAGAATATTATGTACTTTATTTATTTGATGTCAGACACTTTGCTGAAGAATATTTAACCTATGTGGGGACAGTACCAACTACAGAACCCAATGTTAAATCAGCCCCCAAATACAGCCCTTACTATGATGGAGTAGGAATCAATATAATGTGCCTTACCTACTTTTTTTTTATTTCACTTGATTTATTGTGACTTTAGGTGTAACTCTCAAAAGTCAGAAGACATACTTAACACCTAAAACATCCTTTACTGAAAAGATGAATATATGCATAATTATGATATCTGCGTTCTCCCCAGGAATATTGCGATATTCCTTCTTTGGAAAAAGTGAAAACCTATGACTTTGCTTTCCTATTACAGTTATTCTGAATGTCACTGGCACAAAGAAAAAAATACTTGAACTTGAGCAATATGCCTTGTGCATTTATATTTCAATGAAGCAAACTCTTTTCTGCAAGCACTATGTAATTATCTCATCCAGCCAGCTGTTACCACCCATAAAACTTATACAGTTTGTGTTAATTTGAGTATTTAATTAACAGCTCTGCTATAGTTGAGAAGGAACACTGTATATATAGTAACAGGCTTCAATTATCCAGTTGTCAAAATAAGTCATTTCACATATTCCAAGCTGAATTTATGTTATTAGTGAAGTATCGTTTAAGCAATTGTTATTTACAAAATTTTAGGGATTCATAGAAGTTTTACACTTAACCAAGTGAAACACATTCCTGTACATACAATCACTTCACAAACATTTTCTCAATTTTAACCTCTTGCTTCATTTATTCAAGTGCTATTCCTGTAACATTTCCTCTGATAATGCCAACAACTTGGAACATTGTCTTAGATTACCAGAGAACAGAGAGATTTTACTATTTCAGGACCACATTATAGTGGTAAGATGTATGTACATTTATATGTAAGTAAGTATGAGGCAAAATGATAATCTTGAAAAACAATTTTATATAGAAATACTTCCATTTTCAACTTATTTCTGAAAATGAACAATACAGACGATGATTGTTGGTGTTCACAAAAAATGAAATGAAGCCACAGCATGTCACATACAAAGTCTGCAAGAACTGAAGCCAGCATGTCACATACAAAGTCTGCAAGAACTGAAGCCAGCATGTCACATACAAAGTCTGCAAGAACTGAAGCCAGCATGTCACATACAAAGTCTGCAAGAACTGAAGCCAGCATGTCACATACAAAGTCTGCAAGAACTGAAGCCAGCATGTCACATACAAAGTCTGCAAGAACTGAAGCCAGCATGTCACATACAAAGTCTGCAAGAACTGAAGCCAGCATGTCACATACAAAGTCTGCAAGAAATGAAGCCAGCATGTCACATACAGAGTCTGCAAGAACTGAAGCCAGCATGTCACATACAGAGTCTGCAAGAACTGAAGCCAGCATGTCACATACAGAGTCTGCAAGAACTGAAGCCAGCATGTCACATACAAAGTCTGCAAGAACTGAAGCCAGCATGTCACATACAAAGTCTGCAAGAACTGAAGCCAGCATGTCACATACAAAGTCTGCAAGAACTGCTTTGCAGTTCCTTGAATTTGCACATGACATGCTGGCTTCATTTTCCATGAACACAAACGATAAAACACTCATTCCTTAACTGATGTCACATGACTTAAAATATTCCATGGAAGAACAATGAATATGTTTCTTTCCTACTGTTATACTTGAGTAGGGTGATGAGCAGTACACATCACAGTCTTTATTTCGTTATCTCAACGTAGTTTAGAGACCAAAATGCAACAAATACATGACCTTTTATTCAGCTATCAAACACTTCTCCATAATAACAATGTTACAAAAAGGCAATCCCAAATTTCTGCTCCATCTTATTTTTCAATCATCATCACAAACCAAACTGTAAAGATGAACAAACGCAACTGACATCATAACTGACATGCAGTGAATAAGAAATCATAGATATATCAATATATACCTTTAACACATTTACTGTGAGTTTTCATTGGTTGTTTTATCATCATGTGACACTTGAGATGGACTAGATAATAAACCATTAGGGCTACTTGGCACTGGACCATTAGGACTTGTAGGAGGAGAACCAGACTGCTGAAGAAGAGAAGGATAAAGAATCTCAATCATTTACAAATTTCTTATTTTAGAAGTAATTGTCTATGTGATTCTTGTTTTACATCACACCAACATTATTGCACCTATGTATATACAGCATTTGTCTGGTGCAATGTACAGAAAGTTGGACCTATGAAATGAACCCACTCAGGGATCTTTTACTTGCCACAATTACCACAACACAGGACCTAGGTTTTTGCGATTTCATTTAAGAACAAGGATACAGATATGCCACTGCATTTGAATCCAGACCTCTTTTAGAAGAAAAAGAGAAAATTCTTCATTAAAAATTCATATGCACTTTCATATTTGATAAACACATACATATAAAAGTAAAATTCAAAGAACAGAAAACACTGAAGTCCTGAATATTGAGCTTAAATTTTTAAAGTGTACAAGGATATCTCCTTCAGAGAAAAATGTAAGCATTAAAGACAAAAAGAAAAACCATACAGATATTTGACTATAACTTGGTCAAGATATGACAACTGCCATTGGAGTATATATGAGAAAATCTAGGGTTGAAATCAAGTTGAAAACATGGGTTAATCTTTATCAACAATGTCAACACATCACAGCACAAACATAAATCAGATCTTGTTTTAACCAAGAAAAAACAACCAGACAGTAGAAGGCACATTTTGTATAATCAGATAGGTATAGAGGTTTGTTAAAAGTAGAGAAGTGCAGACTAGCTATTACACACTACCTGTGAAGAGACCTGGTACGTGAGATTAGCTTTCACATCACCAGCAGATTTAGTGGCAGATTTTACCGGTTTTAAGTTTTCCTTAAATGATGATATCTGTTTCTTCTCAGGGAATGGAATGTTTTGATTATAAGTGCTATTCTCTTGGATTTGCATATGATATTTGTACGTTTTCTCTGTGCTGGCTATGGTCCCTGCAGATTTAAAAACATATTCTAAATCAAAGACAGTTTCAAACAAGCTGTGTTTGTGAAACACTAATGCCCCCCGCAGCACCAAAGTCCAAAAAGTTATTTTTAGCATGAAGGTCATTGTCAAGGTCAAAATGTTATCCACCTTGGTGTCATCTGAAAGGGCTTCATTAGTTGAGTACACATGTCAAATATGAAGTCTCTATCCTTCACGGTTCAAAAGTTATAGTTAAGGTTAATGTTGACAACAGACAGATAAACAAACAGACAGGACAAAAACAATATGCCCCTGAACTATCGATCTGGAGGCAGAAAAAAAATGAACTTTGATAGAAGATTAGAATCTTTTATTAGAATTTACAACCACAAAATGAAATCAATTTTAATTTTACATGAATATCTAGCAAATCATGTGAATTTCACAAACATGAATTCAAACTTTATTCTAATACAAATATATTGCATAAACTAAAATATGTTAATACCAGCATGAAAAGAATTACCTGACTGCAGATTGAAAGTCCTGCCTTTCATAGCATCCTTGGGTGGAGGTGACCACCAATTCAACAGTGATCCCACGACAGGTACCTGTCTCAAGACACCCTGATCAAACAAGTCAACAAATATGCTATCACTTGCAATAGTAAAATGTGATATTTGATAGGTTTATTAATGCATACTAATATAAATAACACACTGCCAGTTAGACTGTAGGAGTACAGGAAACCAGAGTTCTAGGGGAAAACTGTTAAGGTGAAAAGCGACTCACTCTAGAGACCTACGGTTCCAGATCATGCGACTTCAAATAACACTATCAGTCCTTAACTCTGACTGTATTCCATCACTTTTATGAATTATGAACTATTTACATTACTGTTTGGACACGGTCCCCCCTGTCAAATAATTTTCTCAAATAAATAAATTTGAAAATTAGAATTCAAGTTAATACATGTCTATTGCTTTATTTTCATTTTGTCGTAACTGTTTCTGTCAAAAATTCCTAAAATAAACACACTATGTTTCAAATTATACCTGAAAATAAATTTAGATAGGAACTTTTTGAAGTTTAAACATTGAGCTATATTTGGAAGGTAACGGTGTCAAATTAGACGAATCCATTATTAGAGGCTGGTAGTTCCTTGCAAATAAAAGAACTTTGATACTTTAGGAGCTTTTCATTTCAGATCTCTGTTAAATGATCTAAATGGCCACCAGATGTATTCTCTTATCTCTTGAGTTATTTTCAATTTCTCTGCTTCATAATGTTAAGTGTTTTTATATAGAGGTTACGCCTCAAAAAACTTTTGGCACTTTCCTATTCAAATCAACTTCGACCATTCCAGATGATGCACTTGTCGTTTACATCCTTTTAAATCCCCCATAGTTTTGTTATTTTTTACACTTCTTGTCAAAATATGCAGAGGAATCACAACTAAATAGATTTGAAAGGTGTACCTTACCAGTTTTCTCCATTTGTATTGATTTGTTGACATATTAAGAAAATTTGTTGACAAGAGGTACAACATTCAGACAGTAAGCATTTTTCAAGACAGAAAAATTCTTTTAATGCATTTTCATGATCTGAATTTATTCATTTGGAAGATACACATTCATTCAATTGTAAACAATTTGAAAAGAAAATAATTTGGGGGCATAAAAAAAGGCTTTCTTGATGATAATCTGTAGCGATGACAAAAGCTCAAGCCTTCTAATGCAGTGAAATATCTAACACACAATGTCAGATTCTGATCTAGATCAACATTCACTGTCTCTTTAAAAGGACAGGTCAGCTAGGAAAAAAACAATGCAATATGAGCATATGACTAAAATCAAATATGCTTGAGCCTGGGTAACATCAGTCTCAAAAGTAAGAAAATAAGTTTCACCTCTTGTACAAGTTTTTCTTGATTTTCTTTCTTCAGTTCTTGGTTTGCCTTTTCAATTCCTTCCCTTATTTTCTCAGAAAGCTGTTCATAGTACTGTAAAAATAGCATAAAGTGTTTCATTTTAAAATTTAACAATAAATGTTTATTTCTTCATGATAATGAGCCCACCCACCCCCTCGCACCCCTCTTTTTTACTATTCATCGAACATGGCTGAATGTAGACAGTAGTAAATAGAAGAGCTCTTAAGTTACCCTCCTAAAAGTTTTCAATCAACTTTAACACATTAATGCAGTAAGTATGCATTCAGGTTTAAAGATAATGTTGCTGCCATACTACACTTTATATCCAAATGCTTTGGGCAATGAGAGAATTGATCAAATCAAGGATGAAGCTAATAGAATAGATGACTTAAATGTCTATTCATAAAAGGGGCTAGGTAATGTTTGTGTCTTGCTTGTAATTCTAATAATTGGCAAGATAGAAAAGTCTTTCTTTTTTACACTTGCATGAAATAATGATATCAATAGAGGTATAGATCATATTAGCTGTAAAACAAAATTCAAGAATTTATGAAAGAAACCATATGAATGTTTTATTTATATGAAATTACAAGTCTGACATGAAATACTATCAAATTTTGCAAAAACAGTTTTTCTAATATTATGAGAATTTGTCTGTGCAATAAGACTAACACATTAAACGGAATCCACTATGATGATTAAATGGGAACCAGGTTTGAATTATTGATTAACTTTCCTTTTTTTTTCCCATATAAGGGCATTTAGAAATACACATCATTGTAAGCAGCCAGTCACAAAAGAAACTACCTTGGAGGATTCTTCGATCTCTTTTCCCAGTGTGTACACTAGACCTATCAACTCCTCAATATCAGACTCTCCTGTGATCAAACCAAACTTCACACAGGCAATCTCATTCAAAGTAAAACCTAGTAGAAACAAATGTAAGAAGAAAAGTAGAATTAAAGTACTGAAAGTTAGGTCCAATCAGACCATTAAATATGTCAACTGAATTTTTTCCATATTATATCACTTAAAGCTGAATGATCTGATTTTGGAACTATCCCTTTATCAGATAAATCACTAATACATGTAGTATACATTTACATTATGTGAACTGCCAAGCATTGTTATGGCTAAGGATCCTGAATGTCTGAGCTCTACCCATGACAAAATTAAGGTCTGATCCGTTTCATAAAAGTACTTATACATAATGCTCGTTACGAGCCTACCTAGTGAGAATGCTGTGTCAGTGGATTTGAGTCGATGGACGAGTTCGATGTTAATATTGTTGATTTCACATTTTGCCCCGTCTGACAGCGAGTCCACATCATGCCATTGTTCAGGAATATATCTGGAATACATTTATATAATTGTTATTCAATTTAGAGTTATTCCTATTCAAGTGAATGGGTTTAAATGTGAAATGACCCTCGGTACAGTGGATTATTATTTCCTCTCAATTGTTTCTCATTTGATCTGGGTTTGATTCCAGACTGCTTTATTATCTTAATAAATTTAATTATCTTCTGCTGTCATGTGACAATATAATAAAAGGAAAGAACTGATAGTCCTAAAGCTCGAAATTACATGTACAAAGGCATTATATTAAACCAAGAACATGTATATCTTCTAGCTTATTATTTCTTTACATTTTTTTAAATTGTAAGGCTCACATGATTGATAATTGTAATTTTCAAACAGGAACCACCCACTAGTCTAAAGGTCAACTAATCCAAAAGAAAAATACTGGAAATGTCTGTTAGAAAGCAGACTTCGGCAGAAGAGGGGGTTCCAGATGCGGATAAGCTTCTTATTATTTTTGCCTATTTCACCATTCACAGATTTGGTCTTCCATTGAAGATTCAAGAGAAGGGGCAGCTTTCCACCCCAACATCCAACCTACTGAGGCAATGATAATTTTTCAAGTGTCAGAAGGACTAATTTCACATGATTTAGAAAACATTTTACTAAAACTTTCTTGGGGAAGACAATCTGACTATAACTTTGTTGAGTTGTTACTTCAACTTTTAATATTATGGATTTGATTTCATTACTTTCTAAAATACTGTGGGAAAAATAATGATTTGATAAATAATAAGATGCATTTATTGGTAAAATGCATGAAATGTTCCAGTGCTGTACAAGTACTACTTGTTCTACTTTGTAAGTTCTGTAGTGGATTGTGGATGTACAATATAAGAAAATCTTTATATGTAATGCATCCTAAGATAGTGTCTCTACTGACCGTCAGAGCTATAAGAATCTTTGTCTGTAATGCATCCTAAGGTAGTGTCTCTACTGACCGTCAGAGCTATGAGAATCTTTATATGTAATGCATCCTAAGGTAGTGTCTCTACTGACCATCAGAGCTATGTGAATCTTTATATGTAATGCATCCTAAGGTAGTGTCTCTACTGACCGTCAGAGCTATATGAATCTTTATATGTAATGCATCCTAAGGTAGTGTCTCTACTGACCGTCAGAGCTCTAAGAATCTTTATATGTAATGCATCCTAAGGTAGTGTCTCTACTGACCGTCAGAGCTATAAGAATCTTTATATGTAATGCATCCTAAGGTAGTGTCTCTACTGACCGTCAGAGATACAAGAATCTTTATATGTAATGCATCCTAAGGTAGTGTCTCTACTGACCGTCAGAGCTATAAGAATCTTTATATGTAATGCATCCTAAGGTAGTGTCTCTACTGACCGTCAGAGAAACAAGAATCTTTATATGTAATGCATCCTAAGGTAGTGTCTCTACTGACCGTCAGAGCTATAAGAATCTTTATATGTAATGCATCCTAAGGTAGTGTCTCTACTGACCGTCAGAGCTATAAGAATCTTTATATGTAATGCATCCTAAGGTAGTGTCTCTACTGACCGTCAGAGCTATAAGAATCTTTATATGTAATGCATCCTAAGGTAGTGTCTCTACTGACCGTCAGAGATACAAGAATCTTTATATGTAATGCATCCTAAGGTAGTGTCTCTACTGACCGTCAGAGCTATAAGAATCTTTATATGTAATGCATCCTAAGGTAGTGTCTCTACTGACCGTCAGAGCTATGAGAATCTTTACATGTAATGCATCCTAAGGTAGTGTCTCTGCTGACTGTGAGAGCTATGAGAATCTTTATATGTAATGCATCCTAAAGTAGTGTCTCTACTGACCGTCAGAGCTCTAAGAATCCTTGTATGTAATGCATCCTAAGGTAGTGTCTCTACTGACCGTCAGAGCTATGAGAATCTTTATATGTAATGCATCCTAAGGTAGTGTCTCTACTGACCGTCAGAGATACAAGAATCTTTATATGTAATGCATCCTAAGGTAGTGTCTCTACTGACCATCAGAGCTATGAGAATCTTTATATGTAATGCATCCTAAGGTAGTGTCTCTACTGACCGTCAGAGCTATAAGAATCTTTATATGTAATGCATCCTAAGGTAGTGTCTCTACTGACCGTCAGAGCTCTAAGAATCTTTATATGTAATGCATCCTAAGGTAGTGTCTCTACTGACCATCAGAGCTATAAGAATCTTTATATGTAATGCATCCTAAGGTAGTGTCTCTGCTGACTGTGAGAGCTATGAGAATCTTTATATGTAATGCATCCTAAGGTAGTGTCTCTACTGACCGTCAGAGCTCTAAGAATCCTTGTATGTAATGCATCCTAAGGTAGTGTCTCTACTGACCGTCAGAGCTCTAACAATCTTTATATGTAATGCATCCGATGGTAGTGTCTCTAGTGACCATCAGAGCTCTAAGAATCTTTATATGTAATGCATCCTAAGGTAGTGTCTCTACTGACCGTCAGAGCTATAAGAATCTTTATATGTAATGCATCCTAAGGTAGTGTCTCTACTGACCGTCAGAGCTATAAGAATCTTTATATGTAATGCATCCTAAGGTAGTGTCTCTACTGACCGTCAGAGCTATGAGAATCTTTATATGTAATGCATCCTAAGGTAGTGTCTCTACTGACCGTCAGAGCTATGAGAATCTTTATATGTAATGCATCCTAAGGTAGTGTCTCTGCTGACTGTGAGAGCTATGAGAATCTTTATATGTAATGCATCCTAAAGTAGTGTCTCTACTGACCGTCAGAGCTCTAAGAATCCTTGTATGTAATGCATCCTAAGGTAGTGTCTCTACTGACCGTCAGAGCTCTAACAATCTTTATATGTAATGCATCCGATGGTAGTGTCTCTACTGACCATCAGAGCTATGAGAATCTTTATATGTAATGCATCCTAAGGTAGTGTCTCTACTGACCGTCAGAGCTATAAGAATCTTTATATGTAATGCATCCTAAGGTAGTGTCTCTACTGACCGTCAGAGCTCTAAGAATCTTTATATGTAATGCATCCTAAGGTAGTGTCTCTACTGACCGTCAGAGATACAAGAATCTTTGTATGTAATGCATCCTAAGGTGGTGTCTCTACTGACCCTCAGAGCTCTAAGAATCTTTATATGTAATGCATCCTAAGGTAGTGTCTCTACTGACCGTCAGAGCTCTAAGAATCTTTATATGTAATGCATCCTAAGATAGTGTCTCTACTGACCGTCAGAGCTATAAGAATCTTTATATGTAATGCATCCTAAGGTAGTGTCTCTACTGACCATCAGAGCTCCAAGAATCTTTATATGTAATGCATCCTAAGGTAGTGTCTCTACTGACCATCAGAGCTATGAGAATCTTTATATGTAATGTATCCTAAGATAGTGTCTCTACTGACCGTCAGAGCTATAAGAATCTTTATATGTAATGCATCCTAAGGTAGTGTCTCTACTGACCGTCAGAGATACAAGAATCTTTATATGTAATGCATCCTAAGATAGTGTCTCTACTGACCGTCAGAGCTATAAGAATCTTTATATGTAATACATCCTAAGGTAGTGTCTCTACTGACCGTCAGAGATACAAGAATCTTTATATGTGATGCATCCTAAGGTAGTGTCTCTACTGACCGTCAGAGCTATGAGAATCTTTATATGTAATGCATCCTAAGGTAGTGTCTCTACTGACCGTCAGAGCTCTAAGAATCTTTATATGTAATGCATCCTAAGGTAGTGTCTCTACTGACCGTCAGAGCTATGAGAATCTTTATATGTAATGCATCCTAAGGTACCGTATATACTCGAATATAAGTTGGTTTTTTGGGAGTAAAAAATCGTGGTCGAAAAGCACTACCGACTTATATGCGAGATACTGACGAAGAAAAAAAAATCCGACCTTGGACTGAAGCCAAACTTTCCCGTTTATTATCAGATAATAAAGACATAAGACATAATAGATAACGTAGGTAAAATTCCCGGTCCATACTACTTTAAAATACGATTCTGTGACAAAAAATGTATATTTTGTGACCAACAGATTCTGTACTAAAAAGTCATAATATATCGCTTATTTGTTGTTGAAATATCCTTTATAAAAGGTAAAACAAATCTGCTACAGTGCATCCCACAGGTTTAGTGAGCCGTGACCTGATGGCCATTGATTAAATAACGGTCCGACACTAGAAGAATGTTAATGATACCGGTAGATTTGTCGGTGCGGTAAAAGAGTCTTTGTCGGGTATCATTCACCGATTCATAGTAGGGTTTCACTGCATTAATGAATTAATTACTTAATATTTAAATAAACAAGCAATGAAGCCAAGAACATTTTCACAGCCGCAAAAAACAGCCGTTTTCACAGCTACCAAATTATTCGAAAAGTAGTCACTTAAGCTATGAAGTAACACCAGGTAGATCGTTTTATCTTAAATAAATACATCTTTTATATGTCACGTTTTAAATGCCCCTCTATTGAATGTGTCAATTAAATTCCCGTAGTGTGATTACACACGATCATCAGAGCGGAAAAATTCTCCTAAACCTTTGTATACATTTCTATGAATGAATGTCGGTTAACATGTACAGGCTTTGTTCACTCAAAAATTCCAACTGACTTATATGCGGGTCAACGGCAAATCCCAGAATTTGAGCTCCAAAACGTACCCCCCGACTTATACGTGGGTCGACTTATATGCGAGTATATATGGTAGTGTCTCTGCTGACCGTCAGAGATATAAGAATCTTTATATGTAATGCATCCTAAGGTAGTGTCTCTGCTGACCGTCAGAGCTCTAAGAATCTTTATATGTAATGCATCTTAAGGTAGTGTCTCTGCTGACCGTCAGAGCTATATGAATCTTTATATGTAATGCATCCTAAGGTAGTGTCTCTACTGACCGTCAGTGATATAAGAATCTTTATATGTAATGCATCCTAAGGTAGTGTCTCTACTGACCGTCAGAGCTATGAGAATCTTTATATGTAATGCATCCTAAGGTAGTGTCTCTACTGACCGTCAGAGCTATGAGAATCTTTATATGTAATGCATCCTAAGGTAGTGTCTCTACTGACCGTCAGTGATATAAGAATCTTTATATGTAATGCATCCTAAGGTAGTGTCTCTACTGACCGTCAGAGCTATAAGAATCTTTATATGTAATGCATCCTAAGGTAGTGTCTCTACTGACCGTCAGAGCTCTAAGAATCTTTATATGTAATTCATCCTAAGGTAGTGTCTCTACTGACCGTCAGTGATATAAGAATCTTTATATGTAATGCATCTTAAGGTAGTGTCTCTACTGACCGTCAGTGATATAAGAATCTTTATATGTAATGCATCCTAAGGTAGTGTCTCTACTGACCGTCAGAGCTATAAGAATCTTTATATGTAATGCATCCTAAGGTGGTGTCTCTACTGACCGTCAGAGCTCTAAGAATCTTTATATGTAATGCATCTTAAGGTAGTGTCTCTGCTGACCGTCAGAGCTATATGAATCTTTATATGTAATGCATCCTAAGGTAGTGTCTCTACTGACCATCAGAGCTCTAAGAATCTTTATATGTAATGCATCTTAAGGTAGTGTCTCTGCTGACCGTCAGAGCTATATGAATCTTTATATGTAATGCATCCTAAGGTGGTGTCTCTACTGACCGTCAGAGCTATAAGAATCTTTATATGTAATGCATCCTAAGGTAGTGTCTCTGCTGACCGTCGGAGCCCTAAGAATCTTTATATGAAATGCATCCTAAGGTAGTGTCTCTGCTGACCCGAACAGTCATTGGGACAGCTATTTTGTCCACTTTAGACAGGTGTCCGGTTTTCAAAGAATGAACGGGGGAGTGGGAAAGTATACTGTCTATAACCCCATATTGAACATATAATAAAGAACCTAGTGGTGTTTGGGTTCGAAGTGAACCTTTAACTGCATGTACATGTCTCTCCATTACTAAGCTGGGATACCGATCGTCTTTAGTCAACACAAAATTCCTCAGTTTTTATTTTTTTTTTAACAATGTCCATCACGTCAGTATGAGTCATGTCGGACTCTGGTATATCAGACTTTGGCACTGACGATTCATCGCAGTCTTCAATGTAGGTGACTTCAGATCCGCACGAGTACTCGTTAACAAGTTCATTTTTCCAGTCATCGGATACATCCTTTGTAGGCAAATGGTTGTCAAAATTCCATAAGCGTTCAGTGTCGATACCTGACCTTAACACACGCGCTAATCGGGCTAGCAGGATATCATCTTTATCCAAGTTAACAGAATTTCCTACTGAATATACAGGTAGTGTCTCCATTGGCCATCAGAGCTATAGGAGTCTTTGTTAAAATTTCAACCATGGAAATAAACTGATCCAATACTCAGATACTGATATTGTAAACTCTTAATTGTTATGTCTCATTACTGTTATACTGCTGTTATACTATGAACATGACAGGCATGACCTTAAACTGGAAATAGAAAAATTGTCTGAGTCAACAAATTAAGAACTGTGAACTTACTGCACTACTCCAAGTCCAGCCCACGTTGGCATATCAATCAGAATTAAATTATCTTGGGCTTCCACTACTGATTTAAACTGGGCTTGATGCAACACAGTGGCTGATAATATTCCCTGAAAATAAGCCAAAAAAAAAAATTCAGTATCAAACCATTTTCAAAAAAAATTTTAACTCAGGTTGCAACTGTTATGATATATATGTACAAGTGACATTCATTGTATGTCTGACATGTATAACTGACATACATTGTATATCTGACATGTATAACTGACATACATTGTATATCTGACATGTATAACTGACATACATTGTATATCTGACATTGACAAGTATAAATGACATACATTGCAAAATTCATATACATTGTATAATTGACATAGGCATAACAGACATATAGTGCATGAGTGACATACATTAAATCACTAACATACATTGTATAATGGGCATGTTAATTCAGTGACGTATATCAAATCACTGACATGTATTGTGTAACCGACATGCATTGTATAACTGACATACATTGTATAACTGACATACATTGTGTAACTGACATACATTGTATAACTGACATACATTGTGTAACTGACATACATTGTGTAACTGACATACATTCAATTCAAGTCTTGTGCTGGATCCTTACTTACAATATTATTATTGAGGCTCTGTATAAATGGCTGTAGATCTGCCTCTGATGTACCTCTCACTGCAAAACACATTTTCAAATAAATAATAGAAAATTATCATAAAAGCATGATCTTAATTCATTCCATGTAAATGAATTTCATTGGAAGGGTATTTCAAAGCATTCTGGGACAATGCATGGAAAACACCATTTTTGACTACAGTGATAATCTGTAATCTGGGCTCCGGTAATCTGGAAATCCCACTTCTCAGGACAAAATTATCGGAATGGATTTTATGCATATTCCTCATCCAGAGGAAAATTTAGGGAATGGATTTTCAAATTACATGAAAACTGATCTGTTAATCTGCACATTTCCCATCTCCCAAGTATAGCTGTAGCAAAAACCATTTTGTCTAATAAGTGAAGTCATGCTGTTTACCTTGCTTTGCCTTCTCATTGTTTATTTAACACATAGGCATTACATTTATCTTGTCAACCGAACGTGACTATTAGTTATATTGATGGACTGATCTTACTCTCAAATGTCATCTGGGCTGTCAACGATGATTGCTTTTTAATGAGTCCATACAAACTCTCTTAGAGGGGATAAACGCAACTTGCCGAATTTACTAGTCAAACTACATTTGAAAAGAAATCAAAACACCAAAAGTTAAATTAAAATGACTTGCTGTCTTGATTCTTTTTTAACATGACGCCAAGTTTAAATCATTTATCTAGTGATGGTATGTACTGGGTGTATGGAAATTTTGATCCATGAAAGATACATTAAAACACTGTGGGATCTTGAACATCCCATTGTTTAACGAGACACACTACCTCTATTTTTATAGTTTCATCTGGACAATGAGCAAAAGTTAAATTAAAATGACCAGCTTTCTTGATTCTTTTTTAACAAGACGCCAAGTTTAAATCATTTATCTAGTGATGGTATGTGCTGGGTGTATGAAAATTTTGATCCATGACAGATACATTAAAACACTGTGGGATCTTGAACATCCCATTGTTTAACGAGACACACTACCTCTATTTTTACAGTTTCATCTGGACAACGAGACACTGACAAAATGGTAGTGGAAATCATACCCAACACTTCTTAAGCACTATAGCCAGACATAATTTTTCCTTTTATTATTTACATTTTAACAAAGATAAATGTAACATGCCAATTTTATTACTCATACTGATCAATTTAAATTGACATTGACGCACTGGGAGTGAAAATCAGATCCAAGACTTATTGGCCACTATTTGGTCTTTTCCTTACACAGAGTTACCTCCCCTCCAAGAATTCTTGGCCACTATTGGTCTTTTCCTTACAAAGAGTTACCTCCCATTTTGGATGGTATCTGACAAAGTAATTGTTACATCAAATTCCATGGCACCGAAAAATTTGTTAATCCGGAGAAATTGACCAGGTATAAATATTTGCAGATTAACGGAGCATCCTTGTATATAGACACTCATTTTGTGGGTCCTCTGACGGCAACATTTCACATATATAACAATAAGTAAGTTGCATTTTAATATTGATATTTTACATGTTACAGAAATATGCTGAGCTTTAAAATAAATATTTTGTGTAAGTGCAGGTTTTCACTTAGAAATTAGAATTGGAACTAAATATTAGGTTGGTAAATAGCTTCCGCAGATTCTAGAAAGAGTACTGTTCTAGCCTATCCAGACCCATCTGTTACATATAGGAAGAAATTATCTTATTATGTGACTTAAACCTGTGGCCTTACCATCAGCCTTTCATTTCTATGGGATATTAAAATCAGATTAGTCAAACATTTCCAACTTACCATGAGCTGTTTCAAGGGGAGAGAAACGTAAACAGATGCCTTCCTTTTCTACATCAACTAAATGAATATCCAAACCTGGATGAGCTCCCATCATGGTATCTCCAAGCTACAAACCAAGCATTGCTTTATCATTATATAGATAATAGTTCAATCTGAT
Source organism: Pteria penguin (assembly GCA_035048485.1). Classification (NCBI taxonomy): domain Eukaryota; kingdom Metazoa; phylum Mollusca; class Bivalvia; order Pterioida; family Pteriidae; genus Pteria; species Pteria penguin. Next base: position 88,966,782 of record CM068580.1, read on the forward strand.
CAATTCTAAAATAACAAGAGTCTAATGTTGACATTTCAGTATTTGACATTTTTTCTGATCCAGATACAATCTCCTACAGCATTAATAGAGTATACCGATCCCTATCCTTCTATAGCATACCTATCCTTCTATAGCATTAACATAGGTATGCCAATCCCTATCCTTCTATAGCATTAACATAGGTATGCCAATCCCTATCCTTCTATAGCATTACCATAGGTATGCCAGTCCCTACCCTTCTATAGCATTAACATAGGTATGCCAATCCCTATCATTCTATAGCATTAACATAGTTATGCCAATCCCTATCCTTCTATAGCATTAACATAGGTATGCCATCCCTATCCTCCTATAGCATTAATATAGGTATGCCAATCCCTATCCTTCTATAGCATTACCATAGGTATGCCAGTCCCTATCCTTCTATAGCATTAACATAGGTATGCCATCCCTATCCTCCTATAGCATTACTATAGGTATGCCAATCCCTATCCTCCTATAGCATTAACATAGGTATACCGATCCCTTTCCTTCTACAGCATTACCATAGGTATGCCAATCCCTATCCTTCTATAGCATTAACATAGGTATACTGATCCCTATCCTTCTATAGCATTACCATAGGTATGCGATCTCTATCCTTCTATAGCATTAACATAGGTATGCCGATCCCTATCCTTCTACAGCATTAACATAGGTATACTGATCCCTATCCCTCTACAGCATTAACATAGGTATGCCGATCCCTATCTCTCTTTTCAATTTTCAAAAGATACACTTCTTATCAGTATACTGGTTTGAATATTTTTGGACTATAATTATTCAACTGCATTTAATTTTTAGGTTCCCCTAACTTAAATTACTTTTCTTGTGCAGCCCACAGTAGACATCTTTTAGGGCTCACATAACAAAACTTAGTACACAGACAAGGATTTTTCATGCCATTATTTCACATCATTTGTTATCCCTGAATTAACTACAACACTTGAACAGCAAAAAGCATTTACTGAATTTTAAAGTAGAAGATAGGAACTTACCCACGTATTGAGAGCATTGTAGTATGTACAGATTCTCTGCTTGCTTTCCTCATCTTCTTCCTCTGGAACTACTGATGAATATGGAGCCATCTCCACGACTACAGAAAAACAATACATTAATATCAAACAAGTTCATTCAAGGTAAAAAAAATATACATATTACTGATTGACCGATATCCTATCATATAAATTGTATTTCCTGGCAAAATGTTACTTCCAACACTGTGCAGACTCAATGATCTAAGGGTCACAACACTGTGCAGACTCAATGATCTAAGGATTACAACACTGTGCAGACTCAATGATCTAAGGATTACAACACTGTGCAGACTCAATGATCTAAGGATTACATCACTGTGCAGACTCAATGATCTAAAGATTACAACACTGTGCAGACTCAATGATCTAAGGATTACAACACTGTGCAGACTCAATGATCTAAGGATTACAACACTGTGCAGACTCAATGATCTAAGGATTACAACACTGTGTAGACTCAATGATCTAAGGATTACAACACTGTGCAGACTCAATGATCTAAGGATCACAACACTGTGTAGACTCAATGATCTAAGGATTACAACACTGTGCAGACTCAATGATCTAAGGATCACAACACTGTGTAGACTCAATGATCTAAGGATTACATCATTGTGCAGACTCAATGATCTAAGGATTACAACACTGTGCAGACTCAATGATCTAAGGATTACAACACTGTGCAGACTCAATGATCTAAGGATTACATCATTGTGCAGACTCAATGATCTAAGGATTACAACACTGTGTAGACTCAATGATCTAAGGATTACAACACTGTGCAGACTCAATGATCTAAGGATCACAACACTGTGTAGACTCAATGATCTAAGGATTACAACACTGTGCAGACTCAATGATCTAAGGGTCACAACACTGTGCAGACTCAATGATCTAAGGATCACAACACTGTGCAGACTCAATGATCTAAGGATTACAACACTGTGCAGACTCAATGATCTAAGGATTACAACACTGTGCAGACTCAATGATCTAAGGATTACATCATTGTGCAGACTCAATGATCTAAGGATTACAACACTGTGCAGACTCAATGATCTAAGGGTCACAACACTGTGCAGACTCAATGATCTAAGGATTACATCATTGTGCAGACTCAATGATCTAAGGATTACAACACTGTGCAGACTCAATGATCTAAGGATTACAACACTGTGCAGACTCAATGATCTCAGGATCACAACACTGTGCAGACTCAATGATCTAAGGATTACAACACTGTGCAGACTCAATGATCTAAGGATCACAACACTGTGTAGACTCAATGATCTAAGGATCACAACACTGTGTAGACTCAATGATCTAAGGATTACATCATTGTGCAGACTCAATGATCTAAGGATTACAACACTGTGCAGACTCAATGATCTAAGGATTACAACACTGTGCAGACTCAATGATCTAAGGATTACATCATTGTGCAGACTCAATGATCTAAGGATTACAACACTGTGCAGACTCAATGATCTAAGGATCACAACACTGTGCAGACTCAATGACCTAAGGATCACAACACTGTGCAGACTCAATGATCTAAGGATTACAACACTGTGTAGACTCAATGATCTAAGGATTACATCATTGTGCAGACTCAATGATCTAAGGATTACAACACTGTGTAGACTCAATGATCTAAGGATTACAACACTGTGCAGACTCAATGATCTAAGGATCACAACACTGTGTAGACTCAATGATCTAAGGATCACAACACTGTGCAGACTCAATGATCTAAGGATTACAACACTGTGCAGACTCAATGATCTAAGGATTACAACACTGTGTAGACTCAATGATCTAGGGTTACAACACTGTGTAGACTCAATGATCTAAGGATTACAACACTGTGCAGACTCAATGATCTAAGGATCACAACACTGTGTAGACTCAATGATCTAAGGATCACAACACTGTGTAGACTCAATGATCTAAGGATTACAACACTGTGTAGACTCAATGATCTAAGGATCACAACACTGTGTAGACTCAATGATCTAAGGATTACATCATTGTGTAGACTCAATGATCTAAGGATTACAGCGGTGTGCAGACTCAATGATCTAAGGATCACAACACTGTGCAGACTCAATGATCTAAGGATTACATCATTGTGCAGACTCAATGATCTAAGGATCACAACACTGTGCAGACTCAATGATCTAAGGATTACATCATTGTGCAGACTCAATGATCTAAGGATCACAACACTGTGCAGACTCAATGATCTAAGGGTCACAACACTGTGCAGACTCAATGATCTAAGGATTACAACACTGTGCAGACTCAATTATCTAAGGATTACATCACCAAAGACAAAGGGTTACGAGTGTATTGACTATAAATAGCTTATGAAAATGTCCAAATTTGCACACTTTCATATTATAAATAAAAAGTGTGTAGAGTTTCAGGAGAGTGTATCTATAAAAAAAGTCACATGTAAATTGTTTTCCATAAATAGGCAGATAAACAGAAAAATACACATGACATGTTTTATGTTCATTTGTCTTTTTTAACAAACGGCAACAATTTGAATTCAGAAAAATAAAGGTAACTAAGGTTATTACCTTCCTCATCTTCATCATAGAATCTGAACACAATAGTTGGGGTTACCATCTCAAACACAGTCTGAAATTAAATGGAGATTAAAATTACTGACAGAAGAACCAACTCAACATATATACCAAACTATCTGGGAGAACACAGTCTCATTAGACCTATCTGATAGAACACTGTCTTACTACAGCTATGTGGGCGAACCCTATCTCAGTAGAACTATCAAGAGAACACTGTCTCAATAGAATTATCTGGGAGAACACAGTCTCACTAGACCTATCTGGGAGATCAGTCTCACTAGAACTATCCGTTAGAACACTGTCTCTCTAGACCTATCTGGTAGAACACTGTCTTACTAGAGCTATCTGGGAGAACACAGTCTCACTAGACCTTTCTGGTAGAACACTGTCTCACTAGACCTATCTGGGAGAACCCCATCTCAGTAGAACTAACGAAAACACTGTCTCACTATGCTATATGGGGAACAAGGTCTCACTAGAGCTATCTGGGAGAACACAATCTCATTAGAGCTATCTGGGAGAACACTGTCTCACTAGAATTATCTGGGAGAACACGGTCTCACTAGAGTTATCTGGTAAAACACTGTCTCACTAGAGCTATCTGGGAGAACACTGTCTGGAAGAACACTGTCTCACTAGAATTATGAGAGAACACTGTCTCACTAGAGCTATCTGGGAGAACACTGTCTCACTAGAGCTATCTGAGAGAACACTGTCCTACTAAAACTATACGGGAAAACTTTATTAGAACTCTATATAAGATTAAGATGCAACACTAGCTTTACTAACTTTGAATTATGTTAAACATACAAATTGTTAAAAAGCTGACATTGGACAAACACTTACCAGGGCATTGATGGCTTCAAATATCAGATCCCTTATGGTTTTTGCTGGGGCAAGATCATCCTTAGCTTTCTCTTGACCCTGGGTGGATATAAACATTGGTAATTCACATTAAAACACTGTTGGTTGTCAAGTTTGATTTGTTATTTTTTAGATTTAAATTAATTTCAATACTTTTTCATTCCTACCACACAGAGCCAATGGCTATCAATCTCTATTGACCTGAATCTAGGTTACTCCCTGATTTTCTGCCCAATTATATCTCCTACCATGTTCTGATATTCTTATACGTAAACAAGATGAGGTTTTGAAATATATATGTCAAGGTTACAGTTAATGACACTATTCAATCAATATTCAAAGTATATGGTATACCAGTACTAGAAATCAATTTTCCTGTCCATGAATGGCACAACAGTCAGGAAACATTTAATACTCTATAATTTCAAATGAAAAACATAAAGTATAATATTTTTTTTTATCAAATTTACCCCATTCAAATAAAATACTATTCAAATAATACAGTTGGTTCCAAGGTTTTAAAGCCTCTGCATCCACAGAGCAAAACTGATTGTTTTTCAGATCAAGTAAAATTTTTCGCAAGGAAGTCGTTGTATAAGGAATAAAAGACTTTTTGTTTTTACAAATTTCTGGTCTCATGGCCTTTACCAAGTAAAAAAAACAATGTTAATTTCTTATCTGAGAAAAATCCACAAAATAAAAATTATCAAATAAATACACAATTTTTGTATATTCAAATTTAATGAATAATCTTGATACTGCAACAACTCTGAGCTTTTGTCTCTATTTTTGTGATTTTGGAATCTTCCATTATTCATCATATTGTCCTCTAGTTTCACAACATTCTTCTGCTATCAAACTCCGATGAGACAAAACATTTAACACACTACAGTGTTCATAGGAACACATGTGTAGCCTTCTGTCCATTTCCAAAATGTGTGACTCTAGTTAAACAAAAGGACTGACAGAAAAAAAGAAGAAAAAATATTCCTGTATACCACAGGTGACACAAAAATAAGAAAAGACATGAATTCCATAAAATGTACATGTATGTGCATCTAATTTCATCTCCATTTCTGCATTTGAAGACATAAGCATGATAATTTATTCAAAACAGCAGGGTTGACAATACACAACAGAGAACTATACAAATGCTGGACTGGTTATAAACTAATGCTTCTTGTACTTGTGAAATTTAAACAAAACAACTCACAACTTGCTTGATGCTGGGGATACTCTTCAATGCATCAAACATCTTCTCTGCCTGTCAACAAAACACATTCAGATTATACAGATTAGACAAGGTTTCACTGACAATTAAATCAATTGTATGTTCAAACAAGTGGGCTTTCATTCCGTAAGTGCTTCCATTTTTCTTTCCTATTCTATTAAGTTTTCAAAGAGTGTATCAACTTTTCATCAACTGAAGTTAGATTCTTTATACAACCAGAATGCAAAAACCATTAAATTTATGAGTGAAAAAGGAGTTTTCTGTTAAAAAAAAATTATACATTGCTATGAGATACCAGTATTTTGCAATTTGACTGAAAACATTTCAATCTGATCTAAATAAATTTTTCATTTTATCTTTACTTCATTTTTTTCATATTACTGATATTTTGGAAAATTGTTTTGCCTTTACATAAACTATAACATTTAATTCTTAACAAAACTTACTAGATTACAACAAATTTTGATTTTCTCCACAATCCCGTCATGGCCTAAGCTTTGTAAGCAGATCCATAAAGGAAGACAATTTAATTTAAGCTGAGGATTGAAAGAGCCAAGACCTGCAGCATGAACCAATGCCAAGTCTGAAGATTTGTACAATGTCTGTATACAGTTAAGGATAAAGACATATTACAGTGATGATATGCTTTAGTTCACCTGGTTTTAATGCCTCTGTCTAATTCTCAAACTTAGAAGAAAGATACTGACCTAGTTAACATATAGTCAAACTTCATGTAAGGGGCCATTTAAAGGAGGATAGAAAAGTGGTCACTAACTAAAGTTTTTAATACAGATTAATTTTGTATAGATTATTGTTATTATTGAACTGAGAAATGTGGTCGTTTAAGGTAAGTGACTGCTTAATTCAGGTGGTCTCTTAAGCAGGTTTGAGTGTAGCGGTGTTATCAGCTACGTTGTCCTGCACCATAATCAAATACCTGTCTCTATCACCTACATATATTACACTTTTACACACTGTTACAACAGTGTCCATCATGCATCAGGTTAAGTGGGTTTCATGGAGCTTTACAAAACTTTCTGTCACATTTATTATAAATGGAAAGGATACAGCATATGGGATTCCGGGAATTCCAAGCCACTGACCAAAACACACTGTCATACTGTCACCAGACTTAGCAGACTCCACTGATGAAGGTACAGATACCAAAGCTAGCGTTGCCAAACTATTTCTGAAATCAAAATGTAAACAGTAAAAACCCATATCAATGTTTTAAATAGATTTTCTAGTATGTTTATAGTTTGTTGTTAGTGTACCACTATGATTATTTGACCTACACTGATATTTCTCGTAAATTTAAGATCATTGTTTCGTGATGGAGGAAACAAGAGAAACCAGCTACCTTTCACCAGGTCTATGGTAAAACTTCCCACTTGCTCCACCTTGATTCCATCCCATATATGAGAATTACATAGAGTTGCAGAATAGCACTATAACATACTAGACCATTGATTTCTCATCAATGAATCTGTGAAGAAATCAACAAAACAAGTACTTTGACAAATTTTCTTCCTCTCTAACTCTGAAAAATAAATCCTATAGGAATTTTGGTTAGGGAAATATTTCTGTTGCATCAAGAATCTAGAATACTCAACTTACTGTTCACATTTCAACACCACCTTGTGTAGTCCAAAATATCACCATGGCACTGGGATTATTAATGGAAAAGTCAACAGGAATTGAATTATTTCAACTTTATAACCATTGTAAATCCTTTAACTACAAGAATTTACGCTAGTCCATTACAAATACCTCTAAAGGCTTACCCTTCAACATGCAGCCATATGCTGTTTTTCTGGCAAACTTCTTGGAGTTTTTCAAGGTCATCTACATGACCTAACTGAGGCGTGCCTGAAGTAAAATGATAACACATACTGATATATTATATGTTAATTAGCAATGAAATTCACAAACATCAAAAACACATATTAATATACAACAAGAGCAACGCCTAGCATGGCATAATACACACGTCACTTAATTCGGATGGGATCAATTCGCATTTGGCATGATTTTCATGAAAAACATCTGACGTTTACTAAAGTTAATTGCGTTTCATAGCATTTTATCATAGGAATAAGTCCAAGGGCAATAACTCCTGCAGAAATGGTCCTATCCAACCCATCTTGGAACTTGACATGCAAAAAAAAACTTGAAATTTTTCAGTACAAGCACCCAACACCCCTCCCCCTCCTAAAATTATAAATTTCTCAAAAATGAAGAAAAAGATATCAATACCTGTAAAATATGTGGAAGTTGATACATTTTACTTGTTTCATGATAAATTTCATAATGTTTTTACAAAAATTAGATTTTTAATGAATTTTCAAAACAAAATTTTGAAATTTTTAAGTCCAAGGGCCATAAATCTGACAAAAGTGATAAATCGTAACAAAACTCGAACTGGTACTGACGCCACTTGATATAAAGCTATATACCAAATTTCAATTCAAGATCTTGAAAGACGGCAAAAAAAGGTCCGGAAAACATGACCTTGGACATATGGTCACCCCCCCTTTAAAATATAAATTTCTCAGAAATGAAGAAAATGATATTAAAATCCATACTATATGTGATAGTTGGTACATTTTACTTGTTTCATGATAAATTTCATAATGTTTTGACGAAAAATAGATTTTTAATGAATTTCTGAAAAAATCTGAAAATTTTTAAGTCCAAGGGCCATAAATCCATCAAAAGTATGTCAATCGTAACAAAACTTAAACTGGTACTGACGCCGCTTGAAATAAAGCTATATACCAAATTTCAACTCAAAATCTTGAAAGACGGCAAAAAAAAGTCCAGAAAACATGACCCCGGACGGACGCACAGACTGACGGACAGCGCCATAACATAATACGTCCCGCCTAATGACGGGCGCATGAAAATGTAATAGTGAGCAATGAAATCCATGTGCACCAATAAAACATTTGTATAACCTTTGCATCTTAAAATCATATATCAACCCCCCCCCCCCCCAACTCCATGCCCTAACTTTGTTGTGTCTGAAAACTACATGCACCATAACAAATGTTCACAATATAGTAATCAGATGTGGCTATTTTTAAATTACATACTGCATAATTATATTACAATTCTAAAACAGTTTGTCATATAATGTACATCTGTAAAATCATGAAGTTCGGGCTGAAACTGTAAACTTAGTAGTTTTCATTGCAAAGACTGTGTCAAATCCTATTCTTCATACACAGTAGTCTTTGTAAAAAGCTTACAAGCCTAATGGGCAGTATTACCAGAGGCTTTGTTGAGTTCAAAGCTCTACTGGTCTAGTCAATGGGCAGAATGACCAGAGACTGTCAAGTTAGGAGTCTACTGATGTAATCAATGGGTAGAATGACCAGAGACTGTCAAGTTGGAAGTCTATTGATGTAGTCAATGGGTAGAATGACTAGAGACTGTCAAGTTAGGAGTCTACTGATGTAGTCAATGGGTAGAATGACCAGAGAGTGTCAAGTTAGGAGTCTACTAGTGTAGTCAATGGGTAGAATGAAAAATGAAACACTTCATACCTGCAAAGGCAATAAGTAGAACAGGAGTTTTAGCTGCTGCCATATCATCCTGAATCAACTTCTCAAACATCTCTACATCCTGGAGCAGAGTGAAAACAGTATGTAACTTTATTTTTTATGAACTATTTTTGCACAAGTAAAACAGACCAAGATTTTTTCCTTTGCTTTAAATGTCTTCATGAAATATAACTGTATTTCATATTCTACCAGGATTATTGTTCTGTTGGCAGATGTGTTAACCGTTAGAGGAAACCCAGTGCATAATGTAAACCACCAACCTTGGCAGGTACACTGGCAGATCATCTCAGTGTAGAGTGTAAACCACCAACCTTGGCAGGTACACTGGCAGATCAACTCAGTGTAGAGTGTAAACCAACCTTGGCAGGTACACTGGCAGATCATCTCAGTAGAGAGTGTAAACCATCAACTTTGGCAGGTACACTGGCAGATCAACTCAGTGCACAGTGTAAACCACCAACCTTGGCAGGTACACTGGCAGATCATCTCAGTAGAGAGTGTAAACCATCAACCTTGGCAGGTACACTGGCAGATCATCTCAGTACAGTATAAACCAACAACCTTGGCAGGTACACTGGCAGATCACCTCAGTACAGTATAAACCATCAACCTTGGCAGGTACACTCACAAATCATCTCAATTACTGAGATCTCAGACTGGGATTAAAATTTAATGAAGGCCAGAGGCTGATAGTTCATTATATTGAGTGTATCTATTTTTATAGTGTCAAGAAATAATTCATGCGATCAATTAAAATACACATAAGAAGAATGTCTTCAAAATACAGTACCATTTTGCTTGTAGAGCCTTGGGCTGTTTTACAGGGTACTGAACATATACAAGACATAGGAAGTCCAAGCTGAAAGATAAAACCATATAGTAGTATATACACATCAACTTATAAAGGCAATTTACCCTGAAGTGGCATATACATGTAATTCATTTTTCATCAAATGAAAGTAATGACAAGAGATACTTCAAAGAAGCATACACCGTAGATAAAAATATTAGATAATTTTTGTTGGGTAATCACAAATTACATAGTTCACCTCGATGGCAGCATTTGACTCTCATTTGCAAGAAGTTGATTTTGCACTTACATATAACATACAATACTGCTTCAATAATGTAGTGATACAGTCAGTTCAAATTCAAATTTGTTCATAGGATGCCTAGATAGAACACAGACAGATATATCCCTTACTGAGTTTCTTTGAACTTCTTAAATGAGTCACTCCAGCAGAAAAAAAAGGTAAGATGCAGCATCTGATGCATAGGTCTATCTTGATATCCAAAGATGAACCTTTGATGCAAATTTGGTCACTCCGGCATAAGTACTTTGTCCAATACTGAACTACCCCAAACTTCTTAACTGAACGGGGACATGGACACATGGGGTATAGCATAAGCTCATCTTAATTTAGTAGAGTTGAGCTAATAATGACAAAAAATGCTATACCTGTAAACAGAGATAATTACTGAGTCCAGGCTGAGCTGCAGCACTAACATAGATGACAGGAGGTCGGCAGTATAAGGCTTCAAATCCTTCCGTTGGATACTTGGGGTACTTTTGGAATAAGGCCAGACGAGTAATCTTAACAACACCATCCTTCTTTTCTTCATGATAAACTACAGATGCATCCTTGAATCTGAAAATGCAGAAAAACTCTGAAGCACTTATCAAGAAGAAAAATAAAATGTTATCCTTTATCACTATTGAAAATTGTATGAATTCATAAAGTTGTCACTTTAAAAGATACAGCAACACCTTAAATAAAAAGATACAGCAACACCTTACATAAAAAGCAAGATGCTTCAGATCCTTTACACATATATAATTCAATAATTAAGTTGTCTCAGTAGAGAAGAGTTCTACAAATTTCTACCTATTTGCAGTACCTGAGTAACCTGGACAACCACATCTGGCAATCCGATGTAATTTTAGCTGTAAATTTCTTGAGATGATCCTCCTCAAGTGTAGACACATAGGCTGCAAGGCTGTGAGCAGTCAATGCTGCCTGACCATGAATGTCCAGTTTCTGTAATCTTGCTATACTGTAAATAAAATAATCAAACATTCTAATGATCATGTGTAGTGTACATATTACAATGTAATGTGATAGTATGTAGTGTACATACTACACTGTAGTGTAATGTGACAATGGGTAGTGAACATATCACAATGTAATGTGATAATGAATAGTGTACATACTACACTGTAGTGTAATGTGATAATGGGTAGTGTATATTATATGATGTAGTCAATTTACTGTAATGTGACAGTGTTGTAGTGTACATACTAGAATGTAATGTAACATGAGAGTGTTTAGTTTACATACTGCTATGTAATGTAATGTGACAGTGCGTAGTTTACATATTCTGCAAAGTAGCGTTTCAAGAAAGAACCATGAAAATAATTAAAAGAGATTGACATCAAGACCTATGGATGATGGACACACAGAGTTTTGACATCAAGACAGATCGATGATGGACACACAGAGTTTTGACTTTATGCTTCAAAGGTACTACAGCAGGTAACACAACAGAAAATCTTTGAAGTTTCTTTGAAACTTAACACAAAATAAGAATAAATAAGGAGAAAAGAAGAGGAAGGGCATGAAATACAGTATCAATGGCAAGGTCTTCAATAGTAGTCATACTTTGGTTTGTTTTGTGGTTGCTCTGTCTCCCCATCTTCTTTCGCTTCTTCCCCAACTTCTTCTTCCCCAGCTTCTTCTTCCCCTTCTTCTTCTTCCTCTTCTTCCTCATCATCACTCTCATGTTCTCCTAGTAGTATCAAGTTTTCTACATTTCTCATTATGCTGGACATTTCCTGGCCCCTATATATAGAAATCATTCACATCATTCAATATTAACACTTTCTTTTGTGTACATATGTACAAGTGTACATATGTACAATTCTTTGTGTACATGTATACAATTCTACAGCTCTGTCACATACACTGGGATATTAAATGATACATTGCAATAATCAAGTTACAAAAGAATTATGGTGGTACAACATGTACACAATAGAATACAAATGGTATTTTGGACTACAACTCTTTTACAATGATGAAATAAAGGATTATGTCCAATACCCATTATCCCATGTATTTTTTTTCCAATTTTTTCAAATCATTTTGGGATTTTGGGGGAAAGGGTAGAGGAGGTTCATTTTAGGGTGGGGTTTTTTTTTCAAATTTCACCTCTCTTGCAATTTTACTTGCACTTGTATAAATCTTCAATGCATTTATTGAATAAAATTTGTTTGGTTTCTATTTCATTTGTAACAGATTACTGCTGAGCGTTCATTGTTCTGTTTTCTGTAAGATGAAATAAAAAGTCAACACAGAAGGTTCATACTTCATTAATGACGATAGCTTTAATATATTTATACATGTTTATTTATAGCATATGAAATCTACAGTCTAAATACTCCACACAATAAATACAAAGTCACAAATATTTATCAATATACAAACTTGAGTACTGATTTCTGACTCGAATACACAGGCTCCATAATGGGTTAAATAACAGTGACTGTCACGCAGATAGTAGCATTCCTTATATAGCCACAGGTACATGTAGCAGCTCCTCGCGAGCTGCCTCATGTAAATAAATGAGGGGCTGCAAGTTCTTTACAGAAAATGCAGATCATACAACATTATTATAGTGGAAATAGTACATAAACATACCTAAATAATTACAAACTGAAAATATACATACATAATTACGACACACATTACTATTGCTGAAATTTACTTAATGTACAGTGTACTATAAAATCAATGTACTATTATAGAGATTCTTCTTACCCTCCTTTGAGAGCCTCAGGGATATGAGCCGTCTGCTTGGCTTTTAGTCTTGCATTCCTTTCATCGATCATCTGTCTAAACAACAAAACAGATTAACATTAATCCTCTTAAAGATAATAAAGCCATTACATTGGACATAATTTACAATTCAAAATCAGGACAACCATTAAAGACCTACAAATATACTCACTGGTTGATTTTGTCTAAGATTTCATTGTTTTCATTTACATGATGCTCTAAATCTTTCATCATTGGATCCATGAAAAACTGAAAAAAACAAAAATATTGAATTAAATATGAATATTATGTGACTACAATGAAGCAATCAATTGATTACATCTGATACTTATACAGACAATTAAAACAGAGGTGTGATAGACACTCAGTCTGTATGTCTGTTACTCCTCTGTATCAATACCGTCTGTATGTCTGTTACTCCTCTGTATCGATACAGTCTGTATGTCTGTTACTCCTCTGTATCAATACTGTTCGTATGTCTGTTACTCCTCTGTATCGATACAGTCTGTATGTCTGTTACTCCTCTGTATCAATACAGTCTGTATGTCTGTTACTCCTCTGTATCAATACAGTCTGTATGTCTGTTACTCCTTTGTATCGATACAGTCTGTATGTCTGTTACTCCTCTGTATCAATACTGTTCGTATGTCTGTTACTCCTTTGTATCGATACAGTCTGTATGTCTGTTACTCCTCTGTATCAATACAGTCTGTATGTCTGTTACTCCTCTGTATCAATACAGTCTGTATGTCTGTTACTTCTCTGTATCAATACTGTCTGTATGTCTATTACTCCTCTGTATCGATACAGTATATATGTCTGTTACTCTTCTGTAATAATTGTCTTTGCAAGCAGAAAGAACAATGATGGATAATGTGACGAGAATCAAATGAGCCCACACAAGTTTTCTTGAACACCCTCATGCTCTGATTTCACTAATTTTTGGAATTTGTTTTCTTTTCCGTTTTTACTTTAATAAAATAAATATACCCAATCATACATATACATTATGACAGTATATTTACTATTTTCCTATAGATCCCTGCTGTACCACCCCCTCTCCTAACTACCATAAAAAGAAGAGGAGGATAGCAGTCAGGTATGATTTTTTCCTGTATGCCTTGCTTTCTGCTTAACATACAAAGCATACAGTACCTTCTTCAATCTGAGATGAACTGCTATGGAGTGTATTGAGATCTACCACAGCGAACATGATAAAACTAAGGAGCGTGATAGATCGAGTTTTACTGAGATTGGTGGCTGTATATATGTACAATGACCAATTATCAGACGATTTAGTTATGCTACAAGAACAGCATAAGTTAACCTTGCTGTTAAATGCTGTAAAATGTATTTCTGATATTTGATGATAAATAAGTCATTAAGTGTGTTCTTCCAAGAAATACTGCTTGCAGTTGTGTACATGTAGGAATGTGATGCCTGTAGCAGTATAACCTACAGTACAGTCTCTGTGTTTTGGGGAAACTGCACAAAACACAGAAGGAAAACACTCAAAATCACAGTGGGAATTCAGGTGGAAATTTACCTGTGTTTAATCACAACTTTGTTAATTACACTGTGTATTGTGTAATTCTTGAAATTACACCAGGATGTGGCCTACTGCAGCAGGAGGAAAAAATACAAAACACCTTGATTGTACTGTGTACGATACTATTTTCAAGCTATATAGACTGAAGCTAAATTCAAAATATAATCCATATTCAAGATTCTCTCATAACTTTACTTTTGATATGATATACAGAAATTTTAGAGTCAGTTCCTAATATTTTTAAACATTGATAATAGATCATAACTAAGCATAACATCAGCCAAAGTAACAAATAAGCTGGAAACTGGTTTTAATGGAAAACTGGTTCTCAACCAGTATAGAAATATTCAAGCTGTAATGTTGAAAAGGTCAACACTGATTGAGAACCAGCTGCCCCACCCCACCCCCCATGAAAAAAAAAAACCAGTGTTCAGCTTATTTGTTACTTTCACTTCTGTTACACTAATTTATGAGATTTTTTCATGTGATTGTCTGCAGTACATAGGGCACCTACCATTACATATGAAAATTCATATTCACATTTTGATATTCTCCAAGTAAGACTGGTCATATGACCCATTTTGCATCATATTTATTGGGGGATGAGTCTCAGGAATTATCATCGCTTTCTCAAAGAATCCGATATTTTGAAATCTCGCTATTGCAAACTTAAACACGCAAGACTGAACTTCAATAAAGAACGTCTATGTAGTTTTTTACTATCACAGCAATGGTCGTTGACTTTAACATTAATAATTATAGTTTAGATATCTACTTTTATGAAACTATCATCATATGTAATGAAAAATGAATACATTTTCAATCTTTTTGGCCAAGCAAAAATAGCCACGGGAATATACTTTTAATAAAGTTGTTAGTCAGTTTTTCTGTAGATGTAAAATTTTCTGCACTTTTCAACATATCCTTTAAGGCTTTTACCGTCCAATATCCAGGTGTAGACAAACTGCCACCGAAAGTTGCCTAGATTTGGCGAAAAACCGGAACCGGGCGCACAATACAAAATTAAAAATAAAACCAGACTGGACCACTTTTTTATGGTAATAT
This sequence comes from Pteria penguin, assembly GCA_035048485.1. Classification (NCBI taxonomy): domain Eukaryota; kingdom Metazoa; phylum Mollusca; class Bivalvia; order Pterioida; family Pteriidae; genus Pteria; species Pteria penguin. Next base: position 88,982,563 of record CM068580.1, read on the forward strand.
AAAAAAAATGAAAATCGGAGCGGTGATTCCGTCGAACAAGACATTTATTTGTTGTGGCCTTAATGAAAACATTCAAACATGTTGTTTTAGTAAAATAAACATCAATTATTATATACAATATGCAATTTATATATGGTATATACTCAATAGTTGCAAATTGCGGAGCAAATAACAGTATATTGTCAAGATATGAAGAACAAACAAGATGTTTTTCTTATTTTTTCAGTCTTTGGCTTACTCCAATTTGTTTAGCATCTACTGTGGACTGGTCCGTCGTCGATGTCGAGGATGGCCTCTGCTCGGGTTTTCTAGGCGTTGTATTGACATTGAACCGTGGCATAGGAGGGAGATTCATGAAGCTCCTTTTAGGAGATGGTTCTGGTAGAGTTCTGTCGATTTCTCCATTTTCGTCCATTACTGTGTCCACATCTACTTCTTCAGAGTCATTAGAAGCACTCTTCGTCGCCATGTTGACAGGTTGGCAAATGTTTATTAGTCAACTCGACAAAAATATTTTATGACGATAGACGAGTTTGATTCCATGGTGTCGTTTACACGTTTTAAAGTATAGTTGTATCACTGACTCAAATCTTTTAATTCATTAGGTTTTACCAGGTACGTATACGTCCCTGGTTTACTTTCCTGTGGTAAATTCTTTCAGGATCGGAAAGCGCGTGTTGGAAAAAAGACACTGTGGTGAAAGTAGTCTATGTCTCAGGTTGAAAGAAAGGGGAGAGAGCTACATATAATTTCTATCTTGAGATCTCAGAATATTTTCATGCACAGAGAAAGAAGGGGCAGGGAAAGACAACATCACCCGGAATTTCTGGAAATTTATGTTTCTTAATAGTAAGAGTAGTTACTGGTGTGTCTTCTTTATTATTTAGAATATCAATTTCATTCCCTGTTTCCCTTTGAACAAACTGAATTGCACCTATATTCACAAATGCTTTAAAATAGCTTCCTTTTGTAATTTAATAATCATTACACAAAAACGAGTAGCTAATTTATCGTTCGAACCGCTAGCCTCACTTTAAATTTGAATTATCTCTATATCGGATAAAATGACTCGATAGCCGGCGTAATTCATTCAAGGACGCTGCCAGGGAAGTCGGTACTTCATATCCGCTGACGTCTTGAATGAAATATTTGATCACCAAAATAAAGTAAAAGCACAAATACATCTTCTCCCATCATGAATCCTCTAAATCAAAGGAAACAAACAAACAAGACAAAAAAAAGAAAGAAAACCAAACACCAAACAAAATAAAAACCCCATAAAACAAAAACAACCCCACCACCACCACCCTCCAACAAACAAACAAATAAAAAGCCAAAGACAATAGCAACAACAATTATTGACATCATTGACAGGTGACGTAGGTATAGGATTGCTAATGGTTGCTGATGTTCCGAGTGTGGTGGATAGATGTTACCTTACACTTGACAGATGACGTAGGTATAGGATTGCTACTGGTTGCTGATGTTCCGAGTGTGGTGGATAGATGTTACCTTACACTTGACAGATGACGTAGGTATAGGATTGCTACTGGTTGCTGATGTTCCGAGTGTGGTGGATAATTGTTACCTTACACTTGACAGATTACGTAGGCATAGGATTACTAATGCTTGCTGATGTTCCGAGTGTGGTGGGTAGTTGTTACCTTACACTTGACAGATTACGTAGGTATAGGATTACTAATGCTTGCTGACGTTCTGAGTGTGGTGGGTAATTGTTACCTTACACTTGACAGATGACGTAGGGATAGGATTATTAATGGTTGCTGACGTTCTGAGTGTGGTGGGTAGTTGTTACCTTACACTTGACATATGACGTAGGTATAGGATTGCTAATGGTTGCTGACGTTCTGAGTGTTGTGGGTAGTTGTTACCTTACACTTGACAGATGACGTAGGTATAGGATTGCTAATGGTTGCTGACGTTCTGAGTGTGGTGGGTAGTTGTTACCTTACACTTGACAGATTACGTAGGTATAGGATTACTAATGCTTGCTGACGTTCTGAGTGTGGTGGGTAGTTGTTACCTTACACTTGACAGATGACGTAGGTATAGGATTACTACTGGGTGCTGACGTTCTTAGTGTGGTGGGTAGTTGTTACCTTACACTTGACAGATGACGTAGGTAAAGGATTACTACTGGGTGCTGACGTTCTTAGTGTGGTGGGTAGTTGTTACCTTACACTTGACAGATGACGTAGGTATAGGATTACTAATGCTTGCTGACGTTCTGAGTGTGGTGGGTAGTTGTTACCTTACACTTGACAGATGACGTAGGTATAGGATTGCTAATGGTTGCTGATGTTCTTAGTGTGGTGGGTAGTTGTTACCTTACACTTGACAGATGACGTAGGTATAGGATTGCTAATGGTTGCTGATGTTCTTAGTGTGGTGGGTAGATGTTACCTTACACTTGACAGATGACGTAGGTATAGGATTACTAATGGTTGACGATGGTGTGTGTCGTATACTGTTTCTCAGACAAGAATAAATGAGAATTGTATGTAATATGCACATCAAAAAGATGATTTGAATAATTATGGCTCAGTTTGTACATTACCAAGATGTTGTCCCTAAGCACCTGTTATCATCTGATATACCCATGAATCATTTGATATACCCATACACTTTGCATAAAACCATCACACGCTATGTCCCTTCGGTAAGACATGCAACCTTCATTACACGCATCACATGGATACTTCACAGACCCTTGTCTCGATGCGATTCTCGATGCCATAAATAATTAACAAGGAAAAAACGAAGAAGTACCGAACGGTAAACCGTATCTCATAGTCCATGGAATAAAAAGGGGACACTATCGTGTTTAGTGTCATATTCAGACAAATGCGAACCCCAATAAAATCGAGGTGAGACCAGGTGCCCGGGAGGAGTAAGCGTTCCCTGGTTGCATGCGACACCCGTCGCAAAAGTCCTGCAACAACCTTTCAAATCGAGGAGGTAAATACATAAATATACACGCGTGAACATACGAAGGAGTCAGGAACACGAAGTCAAATTTCCCATTCAAAGCAAGAAATGCTGCCTGCCAGAAATTCCGATGTCGGAAACGCAGGTGAACAAATATCTGTATATACATGTATACACGTATTATGTCAAATCAAGTATAGTCAAAAAGATAGAATAAGTAGTCCTCCAAAGGGAAGTAAAATACACTAAAAGAAACAACACAAACACTCTTTGCCGCAAATTTTCGGCCTCCTGGCCTTTATCAAGCAATTGTTAGAAAAGTACAGAAGAACTATGTAACATCTTCTGTACTTTTCTAACAATTGCTTGATAAAGGCCAGGAGGCCGAAAATTTGCGGCAAAGAGTGTTTGTGTTGTTTCTTTTAGTATAGTCAAAAAGTTAAGGTGTTTATTTGGTATGGTCAGGTCTCAAAATATCAGTTAACATTCTTGAAAGAGGAATCTGAAATTGCAATAGATCCCTATAACGACCATAGAACTTCATCAGTGACAATTTCAAACGTTCCTCAATATATCCTTGTGAGAGTAGCTTCGTGGCAAGCAGCCTCGCTCTCAGGACGAAATTTTCGTATTTAGAGCATGTCCTGGCAGCATAGCGTGTAGGTTGTGAAATGAAGACGCCATATGCGGGAGAGGAAGATATGTCGCTACTCAGAAAAAGGAAGTTGGTAATAATGAAATTGAAATCGTCACGTTTGTCATAGAGAGAGGTTACTACTGAACCATCGTCACTAGTTGATAGCAGTATATCGAGGTATGAAGCAAAAGATGTGCTCTCTGTAGTATCTTTTATCTCGAGTTCCTTTGGATATATGATGTTGGTGTGATCCTCAAATACAGGGTTGTTAATCGACAAAACATCATCGATGTATCTGTATGTAAAGTTGAACCGAGATGCTAATTGTTTATTGCCTTTAGAGAGCAGAAACTGTATGGATTCTGCTTCGTAGGAGTACAAAACTATGTCGGCCAGAAGAGGCGCGCAATTAGTACCCATAGGAATGCCAACAATCTGTTGGAACACTTTCCCACCAAATGTCACAAAAATATTATCTATAAGAAATTCTGACACTTGGATAATCTCTTTTGCTGTATACTTGCTGCTGGAATCAGACTGTTCCTTTACAAAATATGTGTCGTTGTGGCCTAAAACGAGATATTTATATCTGCGAATTCCTTTTGTGTTAAAGAAGGCGTTTTGAATAATTGATGTTATTCTGTTCTTTGTTTTTGATGAGCTTCTATGGATAGGCCATTCCTTGATTGACCATCTTTTGATTTTACATTTGTCAACAAGTAGTCCATAACGAATGCAACCTAGTGTGAAAACAATGAATGATATTTCCTTGTTATGCTAGGTAATATGTTGTTATTCTCACTTCCTGTGTTGCTGGTCTGTATTATCATTAGGTACAGTATGAAAAAGTAACTTATAGTTAGACAAAAACGTGTGCTTATTGTTTACGTCAGAAAAATTCGGAATGGACCGTCGCCATGCAAGGGAAATAATCTTAGTGAGACGTATAACGGCTCTAAACAAACACAAAAATGCATTTTTTGCAGTCAACTCTACCATAAAATTTTGTGATGTTTTCTTTAATAATAGAACCATCTTTTAATGTTGGTCGATAAAAATTTTGACTAAGTAACACAGAAACTTCATTCACAATTCTCACCATCATATTTTCTCTACCTGGTATATCTCTTTACTACATGATTTAGTTAAGAAGAAACGTTTGTCTCTCACATTTTTGATGGATAACATTTTTGTGCAATTTAATGGCAAAATTGATCAACAAATTCTTGGGACTCCTATAGTCACTAACTGCGTTATCTTTATAGCAGATTTATTTTTATATTGATATGAGAGGGACTTCATTCATTCGATTCAAACCTCAAAACGTTTTGACCTTGTTGATAGGGTCAATGACGTCTCTAGATATCTTGATAATATTTTAGTAATCGATAACCCTGACGTTGAAAATACATTCCTGACATTTATCCACCTGAATTTCAATTAAACAAAGCCAATACTTCTGATTGAGAAACACCTTTCTTGGACTTAAATATCAACATTATTATCCACAATATCCATATTAACATATATGATAAACGTGACGACTTTGGATTTCCTATTGTTAATATCCCTTATTTAGATGGCGATGTCCCTAGACCCTCATCATATGTACTTTATGACTGGCCTTGTCTAAACCTTTTCAGAGGAGACAAGGTCCTAATCCTCTGACTGTTAGTCGGAACTCCTATTGATCAAGGATTTGACCTCGCTTACAGACGGGCAGAGCACGTTTTAATTATGTTGATGTCGCCTTACATATTTTTATAGCAACATGTTATTCTATAAACGTTTCGTGTGTAATAAATTTTTATGACCTCTCGTCTTGAGAATTCTGTTGATCCTTGTTCTCTATATGGATGATTATTTATAAATTCTAAATGTGTGTCCTTTGATTGTGCTGCTTTTGTGGTGGGTAGGAAGGTAGGCGACCGTAAACTGATTAAACACACCAAAAGAGTGACGTTTGTCACTTCAATTGACCGTCCTAAGTCGGTATCGTAACCGCAGCACAATCGATTTTTTTGTAATGTCGTCTTTCCGTGTATATTCTACTATTATCATGTTTTGCAGGTCCTTGGTGATGTGTGCCATACAGCTTTGTCAGATATCTTCTCTTTTCTTCTCTATACACCAAATATTCCTCTCATCACAGTTGGATGAAATCTATGAGCAGTGTTCAGGTGTGTTCCTAGCTTTTATACCTCTAAACACCAAATGTACTTCTCGTCACAGTTGGGTAAATTCTATGATCAGTGTTCAGGTGTGTCCCTAGCTTTTATACCTCTATACACCAAATGTATCTCTCGTCACAGTTGGATAAATTCTACGATCAGTGCTCAGGTGTGTTCCTAGCTTTTATACCTCTATACACCAAATGTACCTCTCGTCACAGTTGGATAATTTCTATGATCAGCGTTCAAGTGTGTTCCTAGCTTTTATACCTATATATACCAAATGTACCTCTCGTCACAGTTGGATAATTTCTATGATCAGCGTTCAAGTGTGTTCCTAGCTTTTATACCTATATATACCAAATGTACCTCTCGTCACTGTTGGATGCATTCTATGATCTCTCAGCAGTGTTCCTAGCTTTTATATCTCTATACATTATGAGTACATCTCGTCACAGTTGGATGATTTCTATGATCTGTCAGCAGTTTTCGTAGCTTTTATATTTCTATACATTATGCGTACATCTCGTCACAGTTGGATGAATTCTATGACCTCTCAGCAGTTTTCCTAGCTCAAATTAAGTAAATCACTCTAAAACTAAGGAGTATCTCCCTCATTCATAGCTCTGTCCTTTCCAATTCATGTATTGTATAGCTCCATGGTGACTTCTGCCACATAACTGAGCCATTAACTCCTCTTTTTTTCTTGGATAGATTCTTTGGTTCACTTTTCGGTCATTTTGGTTTCAACACTGCTCTTCCAATATTTATATATTTTGAAAATTCTACTCATTTGACCACGAGCTTCACTGAAGAGACATAAGTTGTCGAAATGCGCTTATGGTGCACTAAATTAAAAGGTATATATGTTCTATATTCATTTTATACCTCTATACACCAAATGTACCTCTCGTCACAGGTGGATGAATTCTATGATCTGTCAGGAGTGTTCCTGGGTTTTATACCTCTATACATCTCGTCATAGTTGGGAGTGTTTATAACTCTATGCACAACACGTCTCGTCGTTGTTTAGTGATTGTTTTGCAGTGTTGGGATGTGCTCATAATTTTTATCCCACTATACATTAAGTGTATCTCTCGTTGGATGAATTCTGTGAGCAGTATTTAGGTGAGGCCAAAGCTTTTATATCATTGTAGATTAAGTGTACCTCTCGTCACTGTCGGATGAATTCTTTGAGCAGAGTTTAGTTGAGGTCATAGCTTTTATACTACCTTACATCAAGTCTACTTTTCGTCTCGGTTGGAGGAATTCTTAACTAGTGTTGTAGTGTATTCTTAGTGCTATACATGTATCAAACGATGATTTATAGACTGTATCTTTGATACATATAGATGCAATGTATATAAGAGACATCTGGCCAAGCTGTGTGATACAAATAACCATGCACATAATACATGATTATAGTCAAATAAGCGCTGAAAACGACATGTTCGATCGTACTGCAGTTACGATACCGATCAGTTCAAATAATAGACGTCATTCAATTGTTATGGTTAACCAGTTTACGGGCGCCCATCTTCCCACCCACCGCAAAAGCAACACAGTCAAATGACACACATCTAAACAGATAGATAACCTTCCATACAGAGAACAAGGATTAAAGGGTTTCTCATGACGAGAAGTCACAAAAGTTTTGACACGATCGAAAAGTTTTATGGAATAATTTCCTAGTACATGTATAAAAATATGTTAAGCGACATCAAAACAAGGCAAGCCTTGCCCTGTCTGTCGGTAAGCTAGCTCAGATCCTTGATCTGTAGGAGTCCCGACTAACAGTCAGAGGGGACAACGCTCAGGACCTTGTCCTAACATGTCCCGCCATAAAACATAGGTTTTATTAATGTTTTATATGTACAAAGCACAAAGGAAGGGGAGGACATACAACACTGTCCGAAATGAACACAGTCCGCTTTTAATATGAAACAGAAGACATCTGACCAAGTTGTATGACATAAATCACCAAGGACATGTCATAAACATGAAAATACAAAACATGTAGTAAAAAACAACAAAACAAAGAAAACGACATAACAAAAATATTCGATTGTATTGCAGTTGCAATACCCACTTAAGACGGTCAATTAAAGTAACAAACGTCACTCAGTTGGTTAACCGGTTTACGGGCGCCCATCTTCCCACTCATCGTAAATGCAGCACAATCAAAGGACACACATTTAAAAATTCAGAAATAATATTCCATATAGAGAACAAGGAACAACAGGTTTCTCAAGACGAGAGGTCATAAAAATTAACGTAAAAGTAACATTCGGTGGTAATATCTTATCAAGAAAAAGGGGTTCCACCTTTACATGTTACCCCAAAAAACTTTTTGGGTTTACATACCAAAAAGGGTTTTTAAAAACCAATTAAGCGTTGTTTTGTGACATTTCGAAGACTTTGTCCTCTCCCTGATCTAAATATCGACTTCGACATGCTTGAACGAACTTGCATTACTCCATTTGTTAAAAGAGTCCGAGATCAAAAAAAAAATAATCGATTAACCCTTCTATTAGTTCTTGTTCTATGTCCGAAATAGGTCTGACAGTTTTGACTTTCAAAATACAATATGAATAAGGTTGTTCACTCTGAAATTACATTTCTCCAAATCAAAAGATATGACGTGTAGTGCACGTGAGTAATTAAATCCCATGGAGAAGAAAACGGAATGATTCACACACATGTGACGTCCCAATGTATCACGTGTTACATTATTTGAACATTACCTTTTATACTTCCTCTAGATCAATGTACACAAACTGTTTCCACGACCAATTGATTAATAATATCATGAAAATAAAAGTATCATGCATATTAAATGCAGGTAGTGGACAGGTTTTTATTCAGTATACATTAGGGCTTTTTCATGACACATTTGCTTGGAAGACTGTGAAAAAGCTGTTTCTTTTCAGAAACGGCAGAAATGACATGTAAGCTATATTGCGACGGTCCTTTTTGTGCATGTCCTTGGTGATTTGTGTGCATGTCCTCGGTGATTTGTGTCATATACAGCTTTGTCAGATGTCTCCTGTTTCTCTTTTATACATGTTCAATCCCCATCGGTGATAAACTAACTATACTTAGCTTCGATGACGTTCAGATAGCATGTAACAATTGTAATAAAAGTTAAGAAGATGAACAAAGAAATGAGACAGGTTTGATCAGGGGCCAGTTGTTCGAGAGTTTCACCATTGGTTGAACTACTTTCATTGAGTGACCGTTTGTATATTACAAAAGAGCATAGAAAGTGCATCCTATTTTCAACCAATCGATGACATATGCCTATAAAAAATTTTGTCATACCTACTTAAAGAGCATGCATGCATGCATCCATCCATCCCTCCGTCCGTCCGTCCGTCCATGCATGCATACATACATACATACACATGCGCGGATACAGAGGGGGGGGGGTTAGGGGGGTCTAGGCCCCCCTGGAATCCGAAAATTTTACCAAAAAAGGTAATATTTTGGCATTTTGGGGGTTGGACCCCCCCCCCCCCCCCTGTTCTAAGAGAAAAATTTACCTTTTTTGGTTGGACCCCCTCTGACAAAAATTTCTGGATCCGCGCATACATACATACATACATACATACATACATACATACATACATACATACATACATACATACATACATACAAACATACATACATACATACATACATACATACTCTTTTAAGGAAGGGGTGTCGAAAGTCACCCCCCCCCCCTCATCTGAATTTACCACTACGAAGAGATTATTGACACCTTCTATACTAGAAGGTTACCTACTTTGATTTCTCCATATATAAATACGAATGGAATTTACTGGAATTCTACTGGGTATATGTGATGGGTGTTTCTAGCAAGAAGGAGATGCTCACTCTCCCCGGCCACCTGATCTCACTCCATCGCAGGGGTTCACATATGCTCTTCAAGTAGACATATTTTGTTATTTTCCATTTGTTTTTCATTTTCACTGATTTTGTATGTCCTCTGATTTCATGATTTTGGACTTGTGGTTTGGATTTATCCATCATCTTTACATTAAGAAAGTGACTTATCATTTTACGTATATTGTATAATGATAATGAATCACTATATAAACAATATTTTGTAACGAAATATATTATATGCGATATATCCAGTAGTGTGTACTGTATGTCGTAAATGTTTTGAAGTTACTGTTGAAATTTGTTTATTAAATCAAATGCACATTTTGATAAGACATAATTCTATCAGTATATTTTTGAAAAGGCAGCAGTGTTGCAATTTATTTCACAAAAATAACAACGCCACGAATGTAATTACGACAACCGTAACTGAACTTATTGCAAAATTCATGGCCTGTGACGACCAGAACGCGGACGTTACAAGTTAAAGGTATGTTATTGGTTATATCTGCATGAGTATGGTTTGATATAACTAAGTGTAGATATGGATATGTATTTTATAAGGGGTGATAATACTTGAGCTCTTTGCACCGCTCCGGAAGACGAAGATGAACCCTTGACAGTGCGATTTTACGTGCAGTTTTGCCTGTTTTCCTGTTATCTTCTTCTTGAAAGTATTCTTCTCCTTCCTTACAAAGTGTACATAAAAGTTGAGCATTAATTTTCATTATGTAATCGTCCAGAGTTATTAAGTTTAGGGGACTGGGGTTATAAAGAAAAACTTATGTTGTGGAATCAGGTGCGTGTAGCGGGTTAACACTTGACTACCAGGATGTCTATTTACCTCACTTGGTAGTCGGTAGCATGCAGAACTGTAAATCCTGGGTCCTCCAGATTGAGACCAGCATTTATCCTTCATTGTTCATCAAATCACTTCACTGGCGATGAGGTGTACAATGAGGGTGGGAGCGTTTGGTGACCTCTTTACTTGGGTAAGGTGTGCCAGAGCAGGTCTCAAAGATGCCAAGAGGAGGATTGTGCCTTCCTCCAAAAACTTAAAAGGGGGAGAAGGGTGTTGTGAAATCAGGTGTGTGTAGCAGGTTAAAAATAACGCTCTGCTACTGAATTGTCTCTTTAGCTCACTCGGTAACAGGCAGGACTGTAAATCCTGGGTTCCATGGATCAAGACCTTCATTATTCATCGAATCGTTTCACTTACCATTCCTTTTTTCTTCCATTACGAAGTGTACTCATAAATGAGTGTCATACTTCATGTGGCAGTCTAGATAAAAGCCTCAGAAGGCAGTCCAAAAAAAAAAAGCAAGGGAGTAAGGTGTTAGATGAAGGAGATGAGCCCCTTTTTGCGTTTCGCTAATTAGAAGACTCTATTAATAAAATGTTGATAGGAAGGTTTTTAATGTTAGATGAGAGGGGAGCCCTTTTTCGCGTTACCCTAGTTAGAAGGCTCCTATTAGAGAGAGTGGTGCATGAGTGAGGTACATGTACTTTGTGGGGGATTTTATGAAACTTGAAAGAAGTTCCAAACCTTAGTAAGAAAAAAGTGTCCATAACTTACAGTGGATTTCAAACACAAGAAAATTGTCCATCTGTAACAGAATTCTCACTGTTGTGTGATTTTCCACCTTTGATTTGTGCATTTTATCCAGAACACATCAATGGCTTTGTAATCCCCCAAAGAAACTCAGATGTCACATATAAAGACTTGAAATTCAATACCAAAAACAGCTAAAGCAGAACAGTCCTAATCCCCACCTCCTTTCCCCATAATAAAGTTGCACAACTACAACTTTGGTCATAGGCGTACTGTGATCTTGGCCTATTATATCATGTTTTAACACACCCTTGTATCAAAAGATATATATATTTACAGTACAAGCTGTGTAATTGAATAGGGCATTTGTCAGGACTTATTATTCAAATAAACGAATACAGTGATGCTCCATTAATCCGGGTTCCGTTTATCCAGAAAATCCACTTTCCAGACAAGAAAGTGCGGGAACGGATTTCCAAAATTATATTTTGATCCATTAATCTGGAAATCCGCGTTCCGGATCCGGACAAGCAAATAGGGATATGGAATTCCAAAAGTATGTGAAATTTGCTCTGATAATCCGGACAAAATTTTGCTTTGTGGATGTAGCTGTAGCAAATAACTGCAGTTTAATTAATAAACAAAGCAACACTGCTTATCTCCTCTCTGCGCTGATTGATTGTTTGTTTAACAGTTAAACGACGCGCTTACCTGGTCACCTACCTATGGTATGTTAATTACCTATCCAATTAAGAATGGACCGCTTGTGGAGTAGTCATAATTCATTTTAGCGATCATTGATGATTGCTTTTTAATGAGTCAGTACACACTCACTCCAGAAATGAAGATTATTGTTACTTGAATGATAGTAAATAAAAATAAATTGCCGACTTCGCAGCCTACATTGTTAATTAAATATTGGGGCTTTAAATTGTAACCAAACTTTAGGTAGCATCAGTCTTCTATCAGAGAACTTTCATTGATAACGTATCCTCACTTAGTGCTAATCAGTGCTCATTACATTATTTTTAGAGTAGTTTTAACTTTTAGTTATTCTTCTGTTTTATAGTTATAGAAAATTTTGATATTTAAAACATGAACATTGTATAAATTTATCTGGACATAAATTCTTTTCAATTCTAAATTTGTATGACACAGCAGGACGTTAGATAAACACTCTAATCGCGATAGAAGTGAAATTAATTTTTCAAGCGCGAGGTATATACAAAGGCCACTGTCAGCATTTAAATAGAGGACAATGAGCTGAAAAATCATGCAGGTTTCAGAAGTTTGGCTGCAATTAATGAACAATTTACAAACAATGTTAATACATTAAATACGTAATACATGTACATATATATTTCTTCGTATACAAATTAAACACAAACATGTATAAGGATTACTACTTGTGTTTTATCGTTTACTGTATACACTCTTCCTTCATCAAGAAATAAGATTCTTTAACATCTAATGTACCAGTACTATGGTCCGGTAATCCAGAAAATCCATTTATCTGGACAAATCGGCGGGGAACAAACGTGTCCGGATAAACGGGACATCACTGATTTCAATTACACGGAATGACGAACGAAATCAGTTTCAAACACCAGAAGATAGAAAGGATGTGCAAGAATTCCATAGGAGTATATCTTTCGGGCTATCTGTAATGGAATACATGTACATGTATCTATTTGTAAATGCACTAGAGTTACCTCCCTTATATCCCTTTCTTGTTTGTTTGAGCTACATTAAAGTCAACAAACCACATTATCGATAATTTTGCAACTGTCTTTTTAAGTACAGTGACCTAATCCTATTAAATAGCTACATTCCACCTGCTCAACTGACTGTAAAGATAAAATCACGGTCTGTTGAAATACATGTATTTCTGTTGTGTAACCAGGGTAATCAAAGAAACAAAACATTTTCAACAATTTATTTCAACGAAGGAAATTTAAAGGCATGTTCAATGGAGTGAAATTTTCAGTTTTCTCAAGGAATCGTTGAATTGTGGCCATTGCATCTGTACGTTCTTATCTAATCGATAAGTCGCCTGCACTGTAGTAAACAACATGACCTCGGGCGCAATACAGTTAAATTTTGACAAAGGTATGCTTAGTGAGATAATCACGCTATTCAAATAAACGAAGTCGCTTCTTTATTCTAGTGTAAGAAGTGGCAGATTTTCAATAGATTTGATAGAAAATGGATTTATACAGCATCTTGTTCAATAAAACGAAATATTCAATAATGCAATATTCAATTAAGTGGCGGGCACTGTATATATATATATATACATGTATGTAATATATATAAACTATGATAAAGCTGATCAATATTAAGCTCAGTTTTATGGTCCAAAAGCTGTTTTTGGTAATAAGTTCACTGTAATTTTTAGTGCTTTAGTGCTAGAGATTTGACTTTTAGTCTCTTGTCAAGATTTATAAAGTACCCTACATGTACTGATACAGTGTCATAGTAAAGACTGCGTAAAGTAGGAAGTAGATGCATGCTGCAGTTACAGTGTTATGAACTGAACTTTGTTTAGTCATAAGCTCACTTTGACCTTGACCTTATAGGGACAACTTTGGGTCAGGGTCTTATCATCCCATGTATTATGGTTAATCATTGTGTCAAACAGATTCTGAAATGCAGTTCAATATACTCTTTTGATTGAAATGTAGAAATCGGTAACATCCACTAAACATGTGTTTTCATTAACTGCCATTGCTTGAATGCTTGTTTAGATCTTTCTTTTTTTATGCCTACAGATAAATAGATTTATTGCTTTTGTACTTTATGCTTGTTTGTCTGTCTGTCCTTAACTTTAACGTTTGCCATACAGTAACTTTTGAACCATGAGAGATAGAGACTTCATATTTTGCATGCATACTCCACTAATAAAGCCCTTTCAAATTACAGGAAAGTTATTAACTTTTTTTTTTCCAAATGTCACTTTGATAACCCATAAAGTTCCTGAATTACATGTATGAATTACATGCATGCTACATGTATTGTGGTTATGGACATAATAGAAGAACATGGACATTTTCTATCGTCCACTGAGTAGTGTAGACTAGGACTTTCTGGATGGAGTGTGCAGTGATGTAACAATCATTCCTAGCACTTGCAGACTTTATAATCAGTAATAGATGTATGAAACTCTTTGAAATATCAATTGAATCATATTATACAATACATGTAGTAATAACAGTCTTCCTGATTTTGCTTCAGGTGTCAGTAAAAGAAGATAGAGCAGTGTTGTCGTCGTGGTGTAAGATGCCTGTAGATGTTACAGAACCGGTCAACTTGACCCGCTCTATCTTTATCTGCAATATCTTCAGTTTCCTATTTGCAGCCTGTAAATCATGTTTATTCCCATTCCTCACACTGTATTTTCGTATGCTGGGATTAACTGCCACAGAAACTGGAATTGTCATTGGAGCCAAAACATTTTCAGCGTTTATCTTTGCACCTTTGTGGTCAAAATGCGCATTTACATGTAGACAAAGAAAATCTGTGTTACTTACTGCTTTGTTTATGATGGCTGCTACATACTTTTCTTTGACCTTGATCCCATCTGCAGAGAAAAGTTTTGATGCTTGCAAAACCAATGTTAAGAGCATTCCTGATAATCTATTAGAATCAAGTAACAAAAACTGGGTCAGCTCAACTACAAAAATTCCAATCATTTTGAACTCGACGTCACTGCTTACAAACTTGACTTCCAGTACCACAGGAAATGTGACCTTGTTACATACAAAAGTTATACCCCTTCATACTACAGCTGCACCCTTTACCGAAGACAATGAATTATTGAGGAAAGTGAAAACCATAGCAAACAAATTTGGAATGGGGAAGGATTTAAAAGGCTTGAATGAGGATAAAATCAGGAAACTTCTTCAGGATGATTTGAAAATGGTCAAGGAAAATGGCCTTGAAAATTACATTGGTAAAATGCTTACAGAAGAAGAAATAGATACACTAATTGAGTTTATACAGAAAGGTAAAAAAAGGAATGATACTTCTTCAAAACATAAGAGAGACCTTAGTGAAAGTATCACTGATCTACATTCTAAGATGTTGTCACAATTAAAATATTGGAAGGATAAAGTATTTGCAGCTAAGAAATTGGTGTTTACAGTAGTTCTTGTAGTTTTAATACTCGGGGAAGCATTATGTTCACCTGTTGAGAAGATTGCTGATGATTCTTGGTTTGAATTCCTTGAGCATATTGATGATATGGAAAAATATGGAAAACACAGGATTTGGAGCTCCCTTGCCTACATTATATTTCCTGTCATCATAACGATTATTGTAGACAATACCGAATGCTTGTTCAATATAAATGTTCACCCTTTTATGCTACATTTCTACATGTTTGGTGCACTTCTTGGATTGACCTTTGTAGTGGCCTTTTTTTATCCAGTTCCTCCCTCTGGTAAGTCACACTATAAGAGCAAACTGACCAAAGCCCTGAGTCTGACTTGCTGTAGACTAGGAGGGCTCCTCTATGTATTTACCCTTCTCATCATGGGAATAATCTACTCATCATACAGTAATTACCTCTTCTGGCTGATTCAAGATCTTCATGGCTCTGAGTCGACTATGGGCATGTGTGTTCTGATTGCAAGTCTAGCTGAAATGCCCATGTTGATTCTTGGAGGTCAGCTGGTACGTCGCCTTGGTAATGGAGGGGTCATTAGTATAGCCCTTTTCTGTCTGGCTGCAAGGACTGTGTTTTATTCCTTTTTGTGGACTCCCTGGGCAGTTCTCCCAGCAGAGTTGACACATGCTTTTACCCATACAGGAATGTGGTTTGCTGTGCTCAGTAATCGTGCCTTTCAGGTCAGCCCTGCTATTGACCGTAGCATAAGGTCTGTTCTGTCATCAGTATATTTTGGTTTAGGATTTGGAGTCGGGAGCATAATATCTGGGGTGGTGTATGACAAGTTTGGCCTTAGCATCCTCTTCCAAGCTTGTTCAGTATTATCAGTTGTATGGTGTCCAGTATTCTTCTTGCTGAACAAGTGCTGCCATCCAGTACCGGAAAAAGACATTAAGTACACTCGGTTATTACAGTCAGATGATCATACAGATGATGATGAAGATGATTGGTTAGACCATGCAATGAAGGATTAAGATCTGTTTCATTTTGAGAAATTATTTCACTTATGACATTAAGTATATGGAGATCAGATTCTCATTTGTGGTTGACTGACAAACAAAATTAGGAAACAAAGATTTATTGATTTTATTCATAGATATTAAGATCACATACACACTCCAAGTAAGTTGTTAAGGTAAGGTGATTACAAAGTCCTGATAGAAGCATACAGATAAGTCATTATGTTTATATCAACTCATGAGAACTGTACCTATATGCATGAATGACAGATAAAATTAAAGAAAGGGTTTCATATAATGTTTTATGGTTGAGCTTTAAGATTAAGATAAGGTATGTGTGGTTGTAGGTGTGTGTAGGTGTCTGTGTGTAAGTGTGTGTTAGGTGTGTTTCTGGTTGTAGGTGTTTGTGTATAGGTGCTTGCAGATATGTATGAACAGGAATTAGAGTTGATCCTATGTGACCTTGTTGTACTGGGTTAGTAACCAGTAAATGGTTGTCTTTATAGAATGTCGTTACATCTGAGTTGATCCTATGTGACCTTGTTGTACTGGGTTAGTAACCAGTAAATGGTTGTCTTTATAGAATATTGTTACATCCGAGTTGAATCGTCCAAGTTGTTTCATCTAAAATGCATTATATTCCTGTTCATTAGTGCATGTATTTTTATCACAGAATTCTTTTTCATAAGACTATATACTTTTGGATAATTATTTTCACCATTTTTTTCCAAAGTAAAATGATAAAATGATCTATTTTTTTGCAAACATGCTCTTAATGTATTCATGACACCACAATCAAAGTCCTGTTTTTGTATAATGTAGTAATTGAATATATTTTTATTTAAAACGATACTTATAGACTCTATAAATACCACATTGTCACGTTTAGAATACAGTGTGTGCACATTCAAGTTGAAAGTGTTTATTGACCTAGATATATATATATATTCTGCTACTGTTTACCAGACCATACCATTTATCAATTTAATTTAACTTCAACATGGCCATGACCTTCATGATCATCCTATCAGAGTACGATCACAAGATCTTTGAATTTTAAGTTTGTGTTTGCTTTTATCCAGAGACCACATCGTGGTATATCATAGTGAAATGAGGTCACTAGAAGGTCAAATTGAAGTTTCTTAATTGTTATTGTGAGAATGTGTCTTAGAGTAACCTTATAACAAGACAGATGTTAGTTAGAGTATGTAGTAATATTAGTGTCTTTATATTTATCTTTTGTTAATATAAAGTATTGTTTTTTTATGTGTAGGTGTCAAAACAATTCTCATCACAATATGCCATTCTGAATGTACCCTTTTTTATGGTCATGTTGTTTTCAGCACTACAAGGTTGTCTTCCTTCAATTATAAATATGTATTTCATATGCAATTATGATAACAATATAATAATCTTCATGTTTAGTATAAAGTATGTCTATCATATTGTTACATTCCAGTGATCTTTTATTCTTGAACGATTTATTGTTGTACTGGTTGATTTTTCTATAAATCTCATTGGTATTATATAAGAAAATCTCTTTTTATTTACATTCCACTTTACGTTTTAGTTTATGCTTTAAGATGTAGTTTGTTTGTTATATTTTTTGTATAATAAGACAGAGAGTTTTTCTGTTTTAAAATGATAAACATATTTTGCTTATACATACATTTTTCTTATACATATAGTTGTTCAAGAAATCCATTTCAATTGTTGCTATAAATGAAATCCGAGTATTATTAATGAAATCCTTTAACTGTTAAGCCAGCTTTTAGTGATTGTTCATTTACTGAATATTTATTCATAAATTTCATTAATTTATTTATTAAACCTCATTTTTCTTGAAATCTTAAAACAAAAGACATCTAGAACATGAGATAACGATTTCACTAGAAGTTTTGACATTATAGATGCATTCTTCTGAATTTCAAGATTTGTATAATTGAAAGCACTTTACTGACGTTTTGCAAATCAAAGACAAAGATTTCACTGGAAGTTTTGACATTATAGATGCATTCTTCTGAATTTCAATATTTGTATAATTGAAAGCACTTTACTAACGTTTTACAAATCAAAGACAAAGACTTGTGTTTTGCAGTGTTGCAACAAACAAGATCAGATTGAATATTACAATAAAAATCTGTGTTCAGTTCAGTTAATATAAAGAGTATATTTATAATATTTAATCAAAAATTACTTTCATAAAAATGACAGATTTAACATGATTTATGTCCCCATAACATTAAAGTCACTATCTGCACAAGGTATGCACTGCAAACCATTTGCAATTTCTTTTTAAAATGTTTGTTTATCTAGATTTTATGCACATTTTATGTGTGATGAAAATGGTGCTCTTTACCACTTAATTATCACTACTTCATGGAACATTGTATAAAAAATCTGTCCTAACTTTAGTCTTCCAGTATATATGTGGAAATAATGGTTTATTATTACCAAAGATGCCTTAAGATGATTATTGATGTGGTACCTTCCACTTACTAGTACATAGTGCAATATGTAAAATGCTCAGAAAATATCATTATCAGTTCTGTAGCCATTGTTGGATACTTTACAAACTTTGATGAAAATAATTGACATTTTGTAATTTTTCATATTTTACCTCCGATGAGAATATTGATATACTAAGTAAGATAGGTATCATACTATAAATTCCTTTATGCCAGTGTTTGCCTTAAGCCATAAGTTCATAATCTATCCTTCTGAAAGGTGATGCGTGATATTTTTGACCACTTGTCACATAACATGCTATAATATCTTCTTTGGATTTTCTATGACAAAGTAGAATCTTTATGGTGTTCTTTTGTATTTACATGACCTCTAAATCTGATTAAAATAGTGCTGTCAGATTGCACACATTACTGGTAGCATATAGATCTGACTGCTATGTAGTGAGGTCATGTTCTAGGAACTTTCTCATTTACCAGTCAGATGGTCACTAGCATTATCACTGTAGTGTATGTTTTCACTTGCACCTCATAAATCTTCTGTATCCAACATAAATATATCGTAAATTCCTGAAAACCAGAATATAATGTTTGTTACACCATATCGTGTTTACTTGAAAAATTACAATTGTATATTACCGATATGCAATTTTTATTTTCTTTTATGTGGAAATACTATAAATGAGGAAGTTCATAGAATATGGTCCTTAATAGATCTTTCTCTGACCACTATGTCAGTGTGTATGTCAATCAGATTACCATGTCATACTGTAAGCATAACAATTGAATATTATATGCATGAAGGTGTTGGTGATATTATTATTGATATGTTAAATGACTTCCACGACATTGTTACATTTATATTCTATTAAAGATATAGTTGATGACATTATGGTCAATTCTTTTTACTTATGGTGAAGACATCTGTCAGGGACAGGTTGCTCCCTTAGATCCCTTAACATAACACTGGATTTCCTATCTCACTGATCCCTTAGCATGACTCTGGATTTCCTATCTCATTGATCCCTTAGCATGACTCTGGATTTCCTATCTCATTGATCCCTTACCATGACTCTGGATTTCCTATCTCATTGATCCCTTAGCATGACTCTGGATTTCCTATCTCATTGATCCCTTAGCATGACTGGATTTCCTATCTCACTGATCCCTTAGCATGACTCTGGATTTCCTATCTCATTGATCCGTTAGCATGACTCTGGATTTCCTATCTCATTGATCCCTTAGCATGACTGGATTTCCTATCTCATTGATCCCTTAGCATGACTCTGGATTTCCTATCTCATTGATCCCTTAGCATGACTCTGGATTTCCTATCTCATTGATCCCTTAGCATGACTGGATTTCCTATCTCATTGATCCCTTAGCATGACTCTGGATTTCCTATCTCATTGATCCCTTAGCATGACTCTGGATTTCCTATCTCACTGATCCCTTAGCATGACTCTGGATTTCCTATCTCATTGATCCGTTAGCATGACTCTGGATTTCCTATCTCATTGATCCCTTAGCATGACTGGATTTCCTATCTCATTGATCCCTTAGCATGACTCTGGATTTCCTATCTCATTGATCCGTTAGCATGACTCTGGATTTCCTATCTCATTGATCCCTTAGCATGACTGGATTTCCTATCTCATTGATCCCTTAGCATTACACTGGATTTCCTATCTCATTGATCCCTTAGCATTACACTGGATTTCCTATCTCATTGATCCCTTAGCATTACACTGGATTTCCTATCTCATTGATCCCTTAGCATGACTGGTTTTCTTTCTCATTGATCCCTTAGCATGACTCTGGATTTCCTATCTCACTGATCCCTTAGCATGACTCTGGATTTCCTATCTCATTGATCCCTTAGCATGACTCTGGATTTCCTATCTCACTGATCCCTTAGCATGACTCTGGATTTCCTATTGATCCCTTAGCATGACTCTGGATTTCCTATCTCATTGATCCCTTAGCATGACTCTGGATTTCCTATCTCATTGATCCGTTAGCATGACTCTGGATTTCCTATCTCATTGATCCCTTAGCATGACTCTGGATTTCCTATCTCATTGATCCCTTAGCATGACTCTGGATTTCCTATCTCATTGATCCCTTAGCATTACACTGGATTTCCTATCTCATTGATCCCTTATCATGACTCTGCATTTCCTATCTCACTGATCCCTTAGCATGACTCTGCATTTCCTATCTGATCCCATAACATACCACTGGATTTCCAATCTGATTGATTCGATTTCCGGGTTGCACCACTATGTTTAAGAGGTTGGTAACCTCCTGCTTCCATGTCGCGATATAACTGAAATGTTGTTGAAAGCGACGTAAAACACCAATCAACCAACCAATCTGATTGATCCCATAGCATAACACTGCATTTCCTGTCTCAATGATCACTTAGCAGGACAATGGGTTTCCTATCTGATCCCTTTGCATGGCACTGGATTTCCAATTTGATTGATTCCCTATCATAACACTGGATTTCCTATCTGATTGATACCTCAGCATAACACTGGATTTCTTATCTTATTGATTCTTTAGCATAACACTGGTTTCCAATTTAATATATCCCTTAACAGCACTGGATTTCCAATCTGATTGATCCCTTAACATAACACTGGATTTCCAATCTGATTGATCCTTTATCATAACACTGGATAAATCTGATGAGTGCAGTCCGATCCCTACTGTTAGAAAAGACTTTTTATGCTCCCATCAGGATTTTGGAGGAGGATATAGCATATAGTTGCTGTCGTGTCTGTTCATGTATCTATCCGTCCATTCGTTGTGTTCATCTACTCGACGGATCATTTTGGCTAGGTCTTGGGCTATAACCCCCAACCTCTCCCATTTACTGCCCCGAAAAACATTCATGGCAAGTAGCAAAACTTTTATTCTATAGATCTGAACTGTCCACTATATATGACCAGATACCTCTGATATGACGTATCCGAGAAAAAGCTAGAGATGATGGCAAATTTTGCGATGCAGCTGAGACAGGTTTAATTAAAACATCAAGTATAACAAACAATCAGAATAACAGGGTGTGGTAAAAGCATAAGTAACATTGTTTAAAAAGCTCAGGTTATACAGCAACTGTAGTACTGAATCTGCGCTATTTTTAGGCCGTAAACCGTCAAAATGTAGGAGCTTCCGGGAGAGGGAAAGGGGGGGGGGGCTTTGTTTCCCTTGTCCTCTCACCAGGGTGGATTCCTGTACATGCGGTTCCCAGACACATCGCCTCGCCTCGTTTCACCAAACTCCAAAACCTGGATTTGCATGAATATTACTGCTGATTTTGATTGTGCAATTAACGTGGACGAGATGCTGAAGACAACTAAATGTCTGAAAAGGGGAGAGGCAACAGAGTTAGATAAGATCCCTTGTGAAATATTCATTGATTGTTATGACATTTTTGCTCATTGTGGTACCAGCCCCACCCCCACCCACCCAGAAATCATTTGGACATCGTCGACGAATAAACCAATCTTGGTATTCCATTATCCAAAAATATGAACATAAAATCTGCTGTAAAACCTCTCGTATCTGATGTATGGATCAGGAATATAGAGGATATTTAATGTTACATCTATAGATGATGTTATCTTGTCATTCTTTAGAGTATTACTTCGTGCAGAGACATACAACACAGCCTGGTACTCCCAATGCTGGTATAGTCTGAGAACATGGGCATTTTCCGTTTAAAATATTACGTAAAATACAGTCACTGAAATACTGGAGTGATATTGTATCTTACAAAAAAAGTTTGTTGTACAAACCCTTTTACATGAAAAAAAAAAAATAGGGCACCGCTAACAGGCGCATGATACGCCTGCGTCATGTTTTAATGTGGTGGTAATGGATGTGTGAAAGAAGTTTTCCCCCACCCCAACTTTGAAACCCACATGCACAACTACAAGCAACACCCTTTCATATGACACCATCAAAACTTTTGTTCCCCCCTTAGTTAAGGAGGAGAAGCCCGGACAAGCTTTTCCGACCCCGCCCATTTTTCCCCACCTCAGGGGCCTAAACCCAACTTTGAAACCCACATGCACAACTACAAGCCACACCCTTTCATATGACACCATCAAAAGTTTTGTTCCCCCCTTTAAAGAGGAGAAACCCGGACAAGGATGGATGGACAGACGGACCACTGCGGTATAGCGTAATACGCCCACATTTTTAAATGCGGGCGTATAAAAATGAAAGCTGTATCAAAACCGTATTAACTGTATAAAAAGTTATTGGGCCTATAGAATTTGCATTGTGTAAAGCAAGGACTTATAAACAAGTTTATAAGTCCTTGTTTAAACCAACTTGGATTTTTATATACATGAATATGGTTGTCAGATAACTCTGAGAACATAAATTTTGCTATTGTATTTGTAAAGCAAGTTGCTTTATATGAATAAATAAATAAATAAAGGCCTTTTTAGTCTTTTCTTGAAGAGCGTTTTGTTGCAACCTCACATGACGTTTTCGTGTCTTCTTAGATGGTTTCCGAAATTCTCAGATTTTTCCATTGGTCTAAATGTTAATTAGAGAACGTTTTGGTGTTTCCTACATCACCCCTCTCCCCAAAAGTGGCTGCATATCACCTATTACAAAGTGAAAGGGAAATCTCGTTCTATAATTCACAAGGAGGACAACATGTCAGCCACACTGAATCAATCAACACCACATTTTTCAAATATGTTCCCTAGGTATCTTAGCGAGTCTAAAATCCATTTTCAAGATGACTAACATCAGAGACAGAGACTACTTACAGAAAGTAGTCTATGTCTCTGCTAACATGATGGATACATATTGTTTCGTCGCATTAATTTATAAGGTACATGTATTTTAAAATCACCATACCTTTTTATGAAAAATATGCGATATTGGGCGTTTCCTGTTTTTGGCATAACCAGTATGCTTCCCCCTGGAAGTCTAAGAATGCTTTCCTTAAAATGACCATACCTTTTTATGAAAAATATGCGATATTGGGCGTTTCCTGTTTTTGGCATAACCAGTATGCTTCCCCTGGAAGTCTAAGAATGCTTTCCTTAACTACATGTAGTTTCATATATTTGAAAATTGCTAGTGAAAGAATATAATTTTTCAAGATGACTACCATACAGGATTAAGCAAGACCGACTTTTATTATGTATATTCATCAGTTGTCTTGAGTGAAGCATTTCCCTTGAATTTCATCAAAACTGCCAGGAAAATGAAGGTGAAATCCAGTTCTAAGGTTTTCAAGATGACTGCCATTTTGGAAAGAATATTAAATTATGTAACAGCATTTGTCCCTATACATTTGTTCAGTAAAGATCCTTGATTTCTAGTATATGATTCCTGTAAAGTTTCATTACAATTGCTACAAGAACGAAGCAGTATGTCGTAAAACATAGCATACAGTAGACGTTTATGCAAGAAAACAGACCATGCCTTTTCCCTTCGTAAGGGTTCAGGAATAAAACCAAAATGGTACATGCACAGCTATTCCACACCTGACAAAACAAGACTATAGTTTACCTTCTATGTCAAATAGTCCCTAAGGAGTAGCAATCACAAATTATCGTCAACAGCCCAAAAGTCGACGAATGGCAAGGTATCACATAGTATTGACTAGTCTCAACCAGTATAGCTAAAACTACCGAAAGGAAACACGCAAGATAGAACTCTAATGGAGAAAGTTACCACACCAAGACCCCTTTCGGAATCGGGAACCAGAACATTTATCTTCATTGGTATACATTTACTTTATGTGAAAATCTCAGATGAGTAGAGATAAAAAATTCTTTATGTTAACCACATGATTTACAACTTGTTATCATAGAAGATAAATTGTTCCCAAGTAAAGCTAACAAGGGTTGTCAGAAAACAAATTTTGTAAGTAGGTCAATCTTCAAGGTCAATGTTAAAATGTAAAAAAAAAATTGATTAGTATAAAAGGTCGTGTCACAACGAATACATACATGAAATATTTACCCTCTATCTATTACTGTTCATAAGTTATGACCAAGGTTAAAGTTTTTTACATGTAGTCCAAACTTCAAGGTCAAAGTTGCAAAGTAAAAAATTTTGGTACCCAGTGAAAGGTCTTGGCACAAGAAAAACATACGGGAAATATTAAAGCCCTGTCTTTAATGATTCTTAAGCTATGGTCCAGATTAAAATTTTTGTCAACAGACAACGATAATGATGACGCCGGGAGTATGACAATAGCTCCCCGGACATTCCTATCAGTGAGCTAATACTGAAAATGAAACACCTCTTTAAAAAAAGATCATTTATTCCAAAATCTAGAAAGTGTTACTTTATACAAGTTTAATTAGATACAATAATACATAAATAAGGGACATCATTAAATGAACGGAGATTTTTCCCTTTATGAATTCATTTGCCCTTTATGAAAGAATCTTTCCTTTATAAATTCATTTCCCTAAAAAATGTATATATTTTAAAATATCACAATATGCTAAATATGAAAATAACAAAAGGTGTCAACTCGACTAGAAGTTGAAATTCACAGTTGACAATTCAACCAAAATGTCAAGTTTGCTGATCAATTTCTTTATACTAGTATCAATTTCTGTCATAACCTAACAGCATTATTTTTCTAACATCTATGCAGAAATATTCACCAAGTAATAATAGAGATCTGTTTACAAACAGCATACAAACACATACACTGGTTGAAAAGTTTCAAGAATTGAATATCTGAAAATATCTTCCTCTTCATTTCAAATAAATCCTCAGTTGTGTCTACAGCGATCTCATGAAGATTTACCAGATGTTAATTACTTGTGACTATACAAGAACATATACAGAAATATTACAGACGAACACAGTGTATTAGCCAGTTCTATACCTGTTCTATACCTGTTCATATAATGGAATGTTGTATCAGTAACACAGTATACTCAATGCTATTTACATTACACATATCATTCTGTTTAGAAGATGGGACTTGTTTATACTTGTTCTAATCAGGTAACTGGTACATAATTGTTAAGAATTAAAACTTCAAAGGATATTTTTATCAATTTTACAATGACAAAATCTCTAAGATGAACAATACTAAAACTTGACCATAAATGTTTAAAGCTGAATGAAAATCAGAATTACAAATACGAGAGCTGATTGATATGTTGTGAGCCTCATGTGCAAGGGTTGGAATTTTGGGGGACATACTGATTATTTTTCAACACAATTCCCTTCAGTATTTATACACTTTTGTTAGAGATGTATAAGAGCCTCAGTGCCATTTTTAAAGAAGCCCTTTTCTTGACCATTCAGACAGTCCTCCACTGCATGTATGATGCCATCATCTGAATGAAAGTTTTGGAAATAGATAAAAGTCTAATGGAGCGAAATACGGCGGATGCTCAATCAATTTAAAGCCACAATTGTTAATGGCATCCATGGTAATGACAGACTTGTCAACAGGGGCACTGTCCTGGTGGAACAACCCACCTTTACTGAGTCTTCCGCAGTGCTTGAGTTTAAATATTTTCCATAACTACCTCAAAAGTAATGCATTGATTGTTCGTCTCTTTTGTAGGTAATCTACCAATCGAGACCATAACCTTTCCAGCTGATGGAACAGTCTTTGGCACTGCCTACTGCCACCCATCTCATCTTTTTACTGTAGCATATGAAGGGGGATCTTTTCCTAGTGTTGTACCATATCAGTATGGATATCCTTAGATGCTAAACGTTTCTTATGCAAATATTGGATCACTGTTCTTTACTAATATTGTCCAATTTGCAAAAGTTGTTTGCCTTTTTAACTTTAGAATGCTACCTCATTGATATAAACTGACCAAATGACACCAGTCTTCAGGCACACAGCCTTAAATAGTCAGGGAATAGTAGGGCTGAAAAAGGAAATCCCTGCCAACTTCCATCAATACATTACAAGGCTAACAACATGTATCAATCAGCCCTCGTACCATAGTTCTTCACCAAATGAAACCATAAAATTATTCCATACAGGAAAAGATATGTTATGAAAACTGTCATACTTCTTTCATCCAAGATAATAATGTATAAAACTTGTGGAGAACACCAAAATGTACCTCATATCAATGTCTTCCCAAATGCAATGTAAACCCATAAATTTCACAATTAAAAATGGAATTGGATTCAGTGAATCTTTAAGTAACTACAGTGCTTATTATTACAAGATAACTGTCCTTGGGTCGCATCAAAATCATCCTGTAACTTCTTCTAAAAGCTGAGCAAAGAGGACTGATGTCAATCACTAAGGACCTGAATTAACGTGACTGGAGGCTGTCCTTCATGGTTATTTTTAATTTCTTTTTATCACTGTAGTTACAAATTAACTCGCTGAAGGCCCAGCTTACTTCGCCAAAATATAAACTCCACTAAATTAAGTATATACAATGATTTATAAGTGTAGTGTGATGGTCTCCTGACATATGCCTTTACTTATTGACGTATGTCATGTACTGATTCTGCCACACATGCTTCACACAGTGTTCTACAGCCTGGAAAAGGTAGAAAACATGATATTTACCATTGCTGTATATGTATTAAAAGCAATATAATAATCACTCTTTAACAACACAGTAAACTGAATGCCCAGTGCACTTAATCCTAGAAGGTATGACCTTGGGTCAAGGTAATGGCACATCTTCTTATATGAATCATTCTTATCAAGTATGAACTTTTTCCGATGAAACTTTGAATTATAGGCTGAAAAGAAAATTTCAGTGACTCTCATTTTGGAGGAATGACCCTGGGTTAACATCAGGACATGATGCCTTTTCATGAGGAACATCCTTACAAAGTGTAACTTCTGATGAATTTTATTGCTGCCTATTGAAATTATGGACTATTTATAATAAACAGACAAGACAAAAACATGATACACCCTTGCTTTTCAAGGGGAGGTATAAGGAACCAACGAGACTTGTCGATGACAACATAGCTCGCTGACAGGGCAATGCCAGAAGGAAAGCATGGATTTTCAATGTTTTCTTAATTCAAAGTCAAGTCCAAGGTAAATGTCAAAAGTTAACCAGGTAAAAACTCTGGTCACAATGAATCTACATGTGAAATCATTATCTTTAATATTTTACAAGAAAATGCCTGGATAAAAGTTCTTGAAAAGTAGGTCAAATTTTAAGGTAAACTTAGGTCAAAAGTAATGGTTTGAAATAAAAGCTTTTGGCATGAGGGACCTATATGTGAAGTATCAAAGCCCTATCCCTATTGGTGTAAAGATATAACCAATGTTAATTAAGAAAATAAGCCAAAGCTCAAGGTCAAGGGTCATGGTATCAAATGAAAGCTCTTGACATGAGGGATCTGTATGTGATGTATCGGGGCCTTACACCTATTGGTTCAAAAGATATAACCCAGGTTAAAGTTTTTGAAAAGTAGGTCAAAGCCAAAGGTCAAGGTCACAAGGTCAAAAGCCATAGTATCAAATGAAAGCTATTGTCAAGAGGAACCTATGCGTGATTATTAAAGCCCTACCTCTATTCATTCAAAAGATGCAGCCGAGGTCAATGTTTTTGAAAAGAAGGTCAAAGTTCAAGGTCAAGGTCAAAAGTCATGACATTAAATGAAAACCCTTTTCATGAGGAACTTACCTGTGAAGTATCAAAGCCCTATGCTAACTGGTTGAAAAAAAATAGCCCAGGTTATAGTTGTTTTTTTTTTTTTAAATAGGTCAAAGCCAAAGGTCAAGGTCACAAGGTCAAAATCACGGTATCAAAGGAAAACTCTTGTCATGAGGAACCTATAAGTGATGTATGGAAGCCTTACCCCCACTGGTTCGAATGATATACTTAGTAACCCGAGTTAAAGATTTTTGTGAATGGGGACGCAGACATTGATGCACAGGGGTATGACAATAGCTCTCTGGACGTTTAGTCCTGATGAGGGTTGGGGTTGGGTGATTGGTGTTTTACGTTGTTTTCAACAATTTTTCAGTTATATCACGACATGGAAGCAGGAGGTAACCAACCTCTTAAACATAGTGGCGCAACCCAGGAATCGAACCCGGATTGTCGGCACCGCAAGCCAAGCACTTAACCACTATCGCAAGCCTGCCCCCTCGTCCTGATGAGCAAAAACTGATATAGTTTATGAAAAGAAAACTCTGTGTAATACACAAAGCCCAACTAGTAAATAATAAGTACCTATGACAGTAAATAGCTTACCCCACACTTCTTAGCATTCTCCATATTATCACACCAGTAAGCTGGACCATAGGTACACTTCTTCTCTCCCAACAAATGAGATTTCTTTTTGAATCGCAAGGTGGTGTCCTTCAATTTTCTAAAGAGTTTCATTGTATCTGAAGGACATACTCCTATTCCCTACAAAGAATTAGAATGAATACTCGTTACTACATATTGTTAACTGCTATCCATAAATACTTGCTGCTACAGTATACTCTCATAAATATACAAGCTTGGTACTTTACATACCAGCATAAGAATTCCTATGTGATTTACTAATGCCAAGTCTCCTACATAAATATACAAGCTTGGTACTTTACATATCAGCATAAACATTCCTATGTGATTTACTAATGCCAAGTCTCCCACATAAATATACAAGCTTGGTACTTAACATATCTAGCATAAACATTCCTATGTGATTTACTAATGCCAGGTCTCCCACATAAATATACAAGCTTGGTACTTTACATACCAGCATAAGAATTCTTATGTGATTTACTAAAGCCAGGTCTCCCACATAAATATACAAGCTTGGTACTTTACATATCAGCATGAACATTCCTATGTGATTTACTAATGCCAAGTCTCCCACATAAATATACAAGCTCAGTACTTTACGTATCAGCATAAACATTCCTATGTGATTTACTAATGCCAAGTCTCCCACATAAATATACAAGCTTGGTACTTTACATATCAGCATAAACATTCCTATGTGATTTACTAATTCCAAGTCTCCCACATAAATATACAAGCTCAGTACTTTACATATCAGCATAAACATTCCTATGTGATTTACTAATGCCAAGTCTCCCACATAAATATACAAGCTCAGTACTTTACATATCAGCAT
Organism: Pteria penguin; assembly: GCA_035048485.1. NCBI lineage: Eukaryota > Metazoa > Mollusca > Bivalvia > Pterioida > Pteriidae > Pteria > Pteria penguin. Next base: position 89,012,440 of record CM068580.1, read on the forward strand.
AAGCATACTATGTGATTTACTAATGCCAAGTCTCCCACATAAATATACAAGCTTGGTACTTTACATATCAGCATAAACATTCCTATGTGATTTACTAATGCCAAGTCTCCCACATAAATATACAAGTTCAGTACTTTACATATCAGCATAAGCATTCCTATGTGATTTACTAATGCCAAGTCTCCCACATAAATATACAAGCTCAGTACTTTACATATCAGCATAAGCATACTATGTGATTTACTAATGCCAAGTCTCCCACATAAATATACAAGCTTGGTACTTTACATATCAGCATAAACATTCCTATGTGATTTACTAATGCCAAGTCTCCCACATAAATATACAAGCTCAGTACTTTACATATCAGCAAAAGCATACTATGTGATTTACTAATGCCAGGTCTCCCACATAAATATACAAGCTAGGTACTTTACATACCAGCATAAGCATTCCTATGTGATTTACTAATTCCAAGTCTCCCACATAAATATACAAGCTCAGTACTTTACATATCAGCATAAGCATACTATGTGATTTACTAATGCCAAGTCTCCCACATAAATATACAAGCTTGGTACTTTACATATCAGCATAAACATTCCTATGTGATTTACTAATGCCACGTCTCCCACATAAATATACAAGTTCATTACTTTACATATCAGCATAAGCATTCCTATGTGATTTACTAATGCCAAGTCTCCCACATAAATATACAAGCTCAGTACTTTACATATCAGCATAAGCATACTATGTGATTTACTAATGCCAAGTCTCCCACATAAATATACAAGCTTGGTACTTTACATATCTAGCATAAGCATTTCTATGTGATTTACTAATGCCAAGTCTCCCGCATAAATATACAAGCTTGGTACTTTACATATCTAGCATAAGCATTCCTATGTGATTTACTAATGCCAAGTCTCCCACATAAATATACAAGCTTGGTACTTTACATATCTAGCATAAGAATTCCTATGTGATTTACTAATGCCAAGTCTCCCACATAAATATACAAGCTTGGTACTTTACATATCAGCATAAGCATTCCTATGTGATTTACTAATGCCAAGTCTCCCACATAAATATACAAGTTCAGTATTTTACATATCTAGCATAAACATTCCTATGTGATTTACTAATGCCAAGTCTCCCACATAAATATACAAGCTTGGTACTTTACATACCAGCATAAGCATTCCTATGTGATTTACTAATGCCAAGTCTCCCACATAAATATACAAGCTTGGTACTTTACATATCAGCATAAACATTCCTATGTGATTTACTAATGCCAAGTCTCCCACATAAATATACAAGCTTGGTACTTTACATATCAGCATAAGCATTCCTATGTGATTTACTAATGCCAAGTCTCCCACATAAATATACAAGCTTGGTACTTTACATATCAGCATAAACATTCCTATGTGATTTACTAATGCTAAGTCTCCCACATAAATATACAAGCTTGGTACTTTACATATCTAGCATAAACATTCCTATGTGATTTACTAAAGCCAGATCTCCCACATAAATATACAAGCTTGGTACTTTACATATCATCATAAGCATTCCTATGTGATTTACTAATGCCAAGTCTCCCACATAAATATACAAGCTTGGTACTTTACATATCAGCATAAGCATTCCTATGTGATTTACTAATGCCAAGTCTCCCACATAAATATACAAGCTTGGTACTTTACATATCTAGCATAAGAATTCCTATGTGATTTACTAATGCCAAGTCTCCCACATAAATATACAAGCTTGGTACTTTACATATCTAGCATAAGAATTCCTATGTGATTTACTAATGCCAAGTCTCCCACATAAATATACAAGCTTGGTACTTTACATACCAGCATAAGAATTCCTATGTGATTTACTAATACCGTCTCCCACATAAATATACAGGCTTGGTACTTTTTAAACCGTAAAATGTAAAAGAAATCCTGCACAGGCATTACCATGTGATTCATTAATAATGCCAAGTAAAACAGTAAAGTAAACAAGAAATCCAGCACAAGCATTCTTTTGTGAATTTTAACATAATACATCCACTGACGGGTTAATTTTATAAAGTCTCTCAGATAATTATGTCATCATGTGACATCCAAAGGAGGGTAATCCTTATAAAGTCTCTCAGATAATTATGACATCATGTGACATCCAAAGGAGGGTAATCCTTATAAAGTCTCTCAGATAATTATGTCATCTTGTGACATCCAAAGGAGGGTAATCCTTATAAAGTCTCTCAGATAATTATGACATCATGTGACATCCAAAGGAGGGTAATCCTTATAAAGTCTCTCAGATAATTATGACATCATGTGACATCCAAAGGAGGGTAATCCTTATAAAGTCTATCAGATAATTATGACATCTTGTGACATCCAAAGGAGGGTAATCCTTATAAAGTCTCTCAGATAATTATGACATCTTGTGACATCCAAAGGAGGGTAATCCTTATAAAGTCTCTCAGATAATGATATCATCTTGTGACATCCAAAGGAGGGTAATCCTTATAAAGTCTCTCAGATAATGATATCATCTTGTGACATCCAAAGGAGGGTAATCCTTATAAAGTCTCTCAGATAATTATGACATCATGTGACATCCAAAGGAGGGTAATCCTTATAAAGTCTATCAGATAATTATGACATCTTGTGACATCCAAAGGAGGGTAATCCTTATAAAGTCTCTCAGATAATTATGACATCTTGTGACATCCAAAGGAGGGTAATCCTTATAAAGTCTCTCAGATAATGATATCATCTTGTGACATCCAAAGGAGGGTAATCCTTATAAAGTCTCTCAGATAATGATATCATCTTGTGACATCCAAAGGAGGGTAATCCTTATAAAGTCTCTCAGATAATGATATCATCTTGTGACATCCAAAGGAGGGTAATCCTTATAAAGTCTCTCAGATAATGATATCATCTTGTGACATCCAAAGGAGGGTAATCCTTATAAAGTCTCTCAGATAATTATGTCATCTTGTGAAATCCAATGAGATTAACATTATAAAGTCTCTCATATAATTATAACTTCCAGTGACATACAATTAATTGTACTGAGTCACTGCGATTTTCAAAATAGTTTATTGTCTGTATCTAAACTTTAAAAAATTTATAGATATTAATTACATAAGCAAGGAACAAATTTCCGTTTTTTCACTTGATAAAGGCCAAGAGGCTGGAAATTTGTGAAAAAAAGTGATGTTATTTTTCTATGCTATCAAAAGTTTACTTTTCCTGACAATTAAATTTGCAACTTGCAATTATTTTATTTTATACAGCTGTGTAAAATATGAGGTTGTTTATTTATAGTGTGTATCTGACAGATCTTGTATTTCTTATTCACATTCAACAAAACTAGGGATCCTTTCTATATATACATTTTTTTTTACACTTTACTCTTTCCTAATATACCAAATTTGTATACCAGTACAAGGCTTTTACTATATGTAAGTATACACCTATTTGTGTTGTTATAATGATTAATGCAAACCTTACATAAACTAACAAAATATCTTATCATTACCATTTCAACAACATATTCTAGAACATGAACTGAAATCAAATGCTACCATATTACAAAATCTGAACTACCAAATATGTGTTACTAAACCAAAAGCAATGACAAACATTTCATATCCGAAGCATACAGAGGTTAGATATATTTACAATTTTCATAGTATTGAGATTAGAGAATATTTACTTTTCATGATGACACGAATGAGAAATTCTCATAGTATCAAATCAAAACTCAGACATCTACATTACTCATACTTACTGTGCACACTTTATTTGGATCCATAATTTGAGCGAGCAGCTGTTCAATGGCAGGTCCATACTGTTTGACCAGAGAATCACACTGAAATTCAACAAAATGCATCTAAGCATTATAAGCAGATAACAGACAAGCATCACAAAAAAAAATTGAAAATATTTAGACAAATATTGAGTTTTTAAAGAAATCTATAAATAAATTTTCATGCCATAAAAATAACAAGCTGTGTTTGTGAAACATTACTGCCCCACATGGCACCAAAGTCAAAAAGTTTTTTTTAGTGTGAAGGTCATTGTCAAGGTCAAAAGGTCATTGAACTTGTGTCATTTGAAAGGGCTTCATTAGTTGAGTATGCATGTCAAATATGAAGTCTCTATCCCTCATGGTTCAAAAGTTGTCAAGGTTAAAGTTGACAACAGACAAACAAACATACAGGACAAAAACAATATGCCCCCAATCTATCGATCCGTGCGCATAAAAATTTGGTATATCAGGGAAAATATATATACAGCCTCCATAAAGCCCATATTCAGGTATAAAGTTTTATTTTGCAAGCTGAAGTTATATAACCACAAAGGTGTAAATACTAACATTCATTATCTATCAAATATTCAGGGAAATGCAGAAATAAATCTTTCATTTGAGATTGATGGATACTGGATATCACATCCCCCCATATTCTTCCTCTTATAATAACAAAAGAACACCTCTGCAAAAAGTATGTCTTATATCTTACAAGAATAGCCATAGTGACCTTTACTTTTGATTTTGTTTGTTTACTATTGTTTGAATATTGATCTCTCACAGCGATGTAACACAGGGTTTAAATATTGATTGATCACAGTGATGTAACACTGGGTCTGAATATTGATCACTCAGTGATGTAACACAGGGTTTAAATATTGATTGATCACAGTGATGTAACACTGGGTCTGAATATTGATCACTCAGTGATGTAACACAGGGTTTAAATATTGATTGATCACAGTGATGTAACACTGGGTCTGAATATTGATCACTCAGTGATGTAACACAGGGTTTAAATATTGATTGATCACAGTGATGTAACACTTGGTCTGAATATTGATCACTCAGTGATGTAACACAGGGTTCGAATATTGATCACACAGTGATGTAACACTGGGTCTGAATATTGATCACTCAGTGATGTAACACAGGGTTTAAATATTGATTGATCACAGTGATGTAACACTTGGTCTGAATATTGATCACTCAGTGATGTAACACAGGGTTCAAGTATTGATTGATCACAGTAAAGCAACACAGGGTTCGAATATTGATCACTCAGTGATGTAACACAGGGTTCAAATATTGATCACTCAGTGATGTAACACAGGGTTCGAATATTGATCACACAGTGATGTAACACAGGGTTCGAATATTGATCACTCAGTGATGTAACACAGGGTTCAAATATTGATCACTCAGTGATGTAACACGGGGTTTGTATATTGATCACTCAGTGATGTAACACAGGGTTCAAATATTGATCACTCAGTGATGTAACACGGGGTTTGTATATTGATCACTCAGTGATGTAACACAGGGTTCGAATATTGATCACACAGTGACGTAACACAGGGTTCGAATACTGATCACTCACACTGATGTAACAAAGGGTTCGAATATTGATCACTCAGTGATGTAACAAAGGGTCCAAATATTGATCACTTGGTGACGTAACACAGGGTTCAAATATTGATCACTTGGTGACGTAACACAGGGTTCAAATATTGATCACTCGGTGTCGTAACACAGGGTTTGAATATTAATTACTCACAATGACGTAACACAGGGTTCAAGTATTGATTGATCACAGTAAAGCAACACAGGGTTCGAATATTGATCACTCAGTGATGTAACACAGGGTTCAAATATTGATCACTCAGTGATGTAACACAGGGTTCGAATATTGATCACACAGTGATGTAACACAGGGTTCGAATATTGATCACTCAGTGATGTAACACAGGGTTCAAATATTGATCACTCAGTGATGTAACACGGGGTTTGTATATTGATCACTCAGTGATGTAACACAGGGTTCAAATATTGATCACTCAGTGATGTAACACGGGGTTTGTATATTGATCACTCAGTGATGTAACACAGGGTTCGAATATTGATCACACAGTGACGTAACACAGGGTTCGAATACTGATCACTCACACTGATGTAACAAAGGGTTCGAATATTGATCACTCAGTGATGTAACAAAGGGTCCAAATATTGATCACTTGGTGACGTAACACAGGGTTCAAATATTGATCACTTGGTGACGTAACACAGGGTTCAAATATTGATCACTCGGTGTCGTAACACAGGGTTTGAATATTAATTACTCACAATGACGTAACACAGGGTTCAAGTATTGATTGATCACAGTAAAGCAACACAGGGTTCGAATATTGATCACTCAGTGATGTAACACAGGGTTCAAATATTGATCACTCAGTGATGTAACACAGGGTTCGAATATTGATCACACAGTGATGTAACACAGGGTTCGAATATTGATCACTCAGTGATGTAACACAGGGTTCAAATATTGATCACTCAGTGATGTAACACGGGGTTTGTATATTGATCACTCAGTGATGTAACACAGGGTTCAAATATTGATCACTCAGTGATGTAACACGGGGTTTGTATATTGATCACTCAGTGATGTAACACAGGGTTCGAATATTGATCACACAGTGACGTAACACAGGGTTCGAATACTGATCACTCACACTGATGTAACAAAGGGTTCGAATATTGATCACTCAGTGATGTAACAAAGGGTCCAAATATTGATCACTTGGTGACGTAACACAGGGTTCAAATATTGATCACTTGGTGACGTAACACAGGGTTCAAATATTGATCACTCGGTGTCGTAACACAGGGTTTGAATATTAATTACTCACAATGACGTAACACAGGGTTCAAGTATTGATTGATCACAGTAAAGCAACACAGGGTTCGAATATTGATCACTCAGTGATGTAACACAGGGTTCAAATATTGATCACTCAGTGATGTAACACAGGGTTCGAATATTGATCACACAGTGATGTAACACAGGGTTCGAATATTGATCACTCAGTGATGTAACACAGGGTTCAAATATTGATCACTCAGTGATGTAACACGGGGTTTGTATATTGATCACTCAGTGATGTAACACAGGGTTCAAATATTGATCACTCAGTGATGTAACACGGGGTTTGTATATTGATCACTCAGTGATGTAACACAGGGTTCGAATATTGATCACACAGTGACGTAACACAGGGTTCGAATACTGATCACTCACACTGATGTAACAAAGGGTTCGAATATTGATCACTCAGTGATGTAACAAAGGGTCCAAATATTGATCACTTGGTGACGTAACACAGGGTTCAAATATTGATCACTTGGTGACGTAACACAGGGTTCAAATATTGATCACTCGGTGTCGTAACACAGGGTTTGAATATTAATTACTCACAATGACGTAACACAGGGTTCAAGTATTGATTGATCACAGTAAAGCAACACAGGGTTCGAATATTGATTGATCTCAGTGATCTAACACAGAGTTTTTTGTTTAAATATTGATTGATCATGTTGACATTACAAATGGTTCAAATACTGAGAGATCACAGTGACATAATACAGCATTTGCATATTGATTGGCTGCTCCTAAAGACTCCTTCACACCAAGACAGTACCTAAAATAAAGGTAGCCTCTGCAAGCAAAAGTCTGAATGAAATCAATTTAGAAATGTTCTAAATATATGTAAGAACAAAATGTAATAGACATTTAAAAAGCAGTTTCCAATTAAATACACAGGGCACCTGTTAAGATAGTTAAAATGAAAAAAAGACATATCAACAAAACACTAAGCCGCTGTTATTTGCAGTTTGCATAAGTTTTCCTATTAAAATCTTACCTGCTTTTTATATTCTGCTGGCAACAGATCACACACTTTCCTCAGTGCTGCTTCTAAAGCTTGTTCTGTCTTGTTCTCCCCCATAAGTGCATCCAGATATGTAATAATGGTCTTGCACACTAGGCATTCCTCATTTGTTACCTTTACAGGTACTAAAATTAAATAAATGTAAATCATAAGTCTGAGAGCACAACAAATATAAATAAAAGAACAAAGTGTGTCTAACATCCCATCCTATCACACACAAACAGTATGTTACCATAAGAATAAATAAACAGAACATCTTAGAATACACTAAGACTTCCTCCTATTACTGAAGGCCACAAAAGAAAGAACAAATGTCTTTCAAATTCCTTTTGGTAAAACAACCTTGTAAGTTGCATGTTTCATTAAATTGACAGCAATGCACAAACTTAATTGTATATGTCCTTGGACTGAAGTAATTGTTATAACTATATGTCTATAAAGGCATATCAGGATGCCTGAGATAGGCACCATACATAGAGCAGATCATGAAGTATTTCGTACTTACCTTGACCTGGGATAGGTATCATAGATAGAGCAGATCAGGATGTGTTTCTTACCTACCTTGACCTGGGATAGGTATCATAGATACAGCAGATCAGGATGTGTTTCTTACCTACCTTGACCTGGGATAGGCATCATAGATACAGCAGATCAGGATGTATATGTACTTAATACCTTGACCTGGGATAGGTATCATAGACAGATCAGGATGTATATGTATTAAATTGACCTGGGATAGGTATCATAGACAGATCAGATCAGGATATATTTCGTACTTACATTGACCTGGGATAGGCATCATAGATAGAGGTGCTATATCTAACGGTTTCTGGACTGGTTTAGCTACGATAGCCGAGGAAGTACACAAATTCAGGGTTGTGCAGATTTTCTCTGGTGTCACCTCTTTAAGTAACAACTGAATAATCAGTGTAGCATATGTTTGGACAAAGTCCTTACACTCAGTACTAATAGTATGAGGAAGGAGGTTGCAAACTTTGCCAAGAACAGTTTCTATTTCTGCCTGCAAGATTAAAAGCTTTAATCAGCTAACTAAAGTTACGAAGTCAAATTATATGAAAATGAAACATTTGTATACTGGTATTGTTTACACAAGATTTTTGACTTATAGAGTGATGCAGGTATTTTTTTTTAATGTTATAGACTTAAGAGCCAAGAAATAAAATATAATGGGGCCCAGTTACAACAGATGCTGATAAAGCCAACACAAGATATATAAAGATTTGTCACTGTTCAGAACGAGTTTGTTACATAGATCTCAATTTCTGTGCAATTCCAGAGACATCACCATATAAGTGAAATAATCTTAATGGGATGTGAAACAAGAAACAAACAGAAAACCGTACACTAAGAGTCACTGGTCTGATTCCAACCTGTGATCTCCTGACCCCAAACCAAGCACATGACCATGTTCACACTACCACATTATACAGCCCCAAACCAAGCACACTACCACGTTATACAGCCCCAAACCAAGCACACTACCACGTTATACAGCCCCAAACCAAGCACACTACCACATTATACAGCCCCAAACCAAGCACACTACCACTTTATACGGCCCAAAACCAAGCACACTACCACATTATACAGCCCCAAACCAGCTGAAGAAATAATGTCAAATGGAAGCAATCAATTATACGAAATAAAGGAACACAGAAATATCACATATGCTGCATATCCAAGCTCTCCAAAATGAAATCAAAATCAATGGAGTCGTTGGTGACAGAGTGAGTTAAAGCATTACCATAGAGTTCATTGTAGTCTAATAACATTTACAATCACAGTTTGAACTAGATCGTCCTCATGGGACAAATACCCCTGCAGCAGAAAAATTTAATAACAAGAGTTTGTTTGTGGACTTAAATTTAAACTTTATTTATTTTACAATGATTAAAAAACAAGTTAACAACTTATATAAATCTTGTTCATTGGCACGGATCTTGGCATAAGGGTTTGTTAGAATGAGAGGAAACGGGAGTACCCAGAGAAAACTCACAAAGCCAGGTTGGTGACAGCCCCCCCCATCTCACGTACCACACCTGGAATCGAATCCAGGTCGCATTGGCGAGAAGCACGCATGCTACCAACTGCGCTACCTGGCCCCCTACATTTGTTTGTGGACTGATAGTGATTTTGGTGAAGGTCATGACACACCCTTATGTCAACCCTTAAAAACAAAAGTAACAAATTTCAAGGTCATGGGGTATGTATGTCAAATGGTGTAAAGAAATTCAGTTATGTTAGGAAACCACTTCTGTTATCCATGCTCTGAGACCTTGACCTTTGACCTCTAAATCAATAGGGCACAATGTAGACACCAGGTGAGTCTGTGTATGATATTTCACACTGCTAAGTATGAAGGGAATTCTGTTACGGCCTGGAAATCAATTTCCGTTATCAATGCTCTGTGACCTTCATCTTTTGACCTCCAATTTGATAAGGCATGTATGATATTTCACGCCGCTATGTATAAAGGGAATTCCATTATGTTCTAGAAACCATTTTCTGTTATCAGTACTCTGTGACCTTATCTTTTGTCCTCCAAATGAAGAGAGCATATCTTGATTCATGACTCACCAAATAAATCAAAGTACTTACTGTACAGATAGATTTGATTGGACCATTTCACCAACATGGGGAGCATGAAATTGTTGTCATTTTTAAAAATGAATATTTCTGTACACATCATCATATCTATGGTAGAACATAAGGCTTCCTGAGTAATTTATTGAACACACATTGTCAGGCAGAAATGTACCTCAGACCCCATCAACATTCTAGGGCAACTAGATCACAGATTGATAGAACTAGCCCATATCCTGAAGTATTGATAGCACCAGCCCATATCCAGAAGTATTGATAGCACTAGCCCATATCCTGATGTATTGATAGAACTAGCCTGTACCCTGAAGTAATGACAGCACTAGCCCATATCCTATAGTATTGATAGCACTAGCCTATATCCTGAAGTATTGATAGCACTAGCCCATATCCTGAAGTACTGACAGAACTAACTCGTATCCTGAAGTATAGATAGCACTAGCCCATATCCTGAAGTGTTGATTGCACCAGCCCATATCTTGAAGTAATGACAGCACTAGCCCATATCCTGAAGTATAGATAGAACTAGCCCATATCCTGAAGTATTGATAGAACTAGCTCATATCCTAAAGTATTGATAGAACCAGCCCATATCCTGAAGTATTGATAGCTCTAGCCCATATCCTAAAGTTTAGATAGAACTAGCCCATATCCTGAAGTGTTGATAGAACTAGCCCATATTCTGAAGTATTGATAGCACTAGCCCATATCCTGAAGTGTTGATAGCACTAGTCTATATCCTGAAGTATTAATAGCACTAGCCCATATCCTGAAGGATTGATAGAACTAGCCCGTTTCCTGAAGTATTGATAGCACTAGCCCATATCCTGAAGTATTAATAGCACTAGCCCATATCCTGATGTATTGACAGCAATAGCCCATACTCTGAAGTTTTGATAGCACTAGCCCATATACTGAAGTATTTAGAGGAGCTACACCAAGTAGTGGCTTTCCATTATTTATAGTTGACCTAATCTACAAACAGCTTTCATAAGTGTCAACTTCTGTTTCAATTTGCATCTTCTAGTAACATTCGGTAAGTCAGAAAACCACAAAATAAAAAATTCAAAATGATGTTTTGTTTAATAAAAGAATTCAATTGAAGAGGGTGACCAAGAATCATCCACTGTAATGTGTTACCCCCAATGTAAAACATGTGAATAAACACCTATCAAATATATGTAAACTACGCATGTGAATACTTTGTTACAAAATTTCCATAAAATTTATGTACTAGAAAACATATATGAATTCGTAAATGAACAGTGGTATTTGTATTTGCAATTTCCATAGTCAATTTCCATAGTTTACAACAGCAACTCCTCAAAACCTTGAAGTGTATTTTCTGTACTATATCTCACATCTATCAGGTCAACATCCCCTTTGAACAGCATGGGAATAGACAGTCATGGACCCTTCTAAACAGTTAGTGAATGAAATAAGGGTGGTGTATGTTACTAGCCAGACTTTCCCATTTGTTTACTATGCCTGATTGTATCATGAGTCACATGTTGATAATTCTAGCGGCAACCCTTGTGTCCAAAAGTATGGCATTAGTGTCCAACACTATGGTATTAGTGTCCAATAGTATGGCATTAGTGTCCACCACTATGGTATTAGTGTCCAGTATTCGTGTAAAACACTTTGGTATTAGTGTCCAGTAGTATGGCATTAGTGTCCAACAGTATGACATTAGTGTCATATGATATGGCATTAGTGTCCAATAGTATGGCATTAGTGTCCTATAGTATGGCATTAGTGTCCAATAGCATGGCATTAGTGTCCATCAGTATGGCATTAGTGTCATATGGTATTGCAATAGTGTCCAACAGTATGGCATTAGTGTCCTATAGCATGGCGTTATTGTCCAATAGTATGGCATTAGTGTCCATCAGTATGGCATTAGTGTCATATGGTATTGCATTAGTGTCCAACAGTATGGCATTAGTGTCAATCAGTATGGCATTAGTGTCATATGGTATTGCATTAGTGTCCAACAGTATGGCATTAGTGTCCTATAGTATGGCATTAGTGTCCAATAGCATGGCATTAGTGTCCATCAGTATGGCATTAGTGTCATATGGTATTGCATTAGTGTCCAACAGTATGGCATTAGTGTCCTATAGCATGGCATTAGTGTCCAATAGTATGGCATTAGTGTCCAATAGTATGGCATTAGTGTCCATCAGTATGGCATTAGTGTCCTATAGCATGGCATTAGTGTCCAATAGTATGGCACTAATGTCCATCAGTATGCCATAAGTGTCATATGGTATGGCATTAGTGACCAACAGTATTGGTATTACTGTCCTATATTATGACATTAGTGTCCAGTAGTATGGTTTTAATGATTGATTGATTTATTATTGTTTTACATCACTCCACGATTATTTCACGTATATGGTGATGGCATCTGCCTGATGCACTGCATACAAATTTAGACCTTTGCAACAGACCCACCCAAAGCAGTGAGGGATCTTTTACCTGCCATGCCTACCGTGACATGGGACCTCAGTTTTTACTGTCTCATCTGAAAGACAGAACACCAGTGTGCCCAGGGCGGGATTCAAACCTGGGACCTCTTGGGCACGAGTGGATAATGTGCCACTAGGCCACAACAGCTTCCAATAGTATGGCATTAGTGTCCAACAGTATGGTATTACTGTCCTATATTATGACATTAGTGTCCAGTAGTATGGCATTAGTGTCCAACAGAATGGCATTAGTGTCCAATAGTATGGCATTAGTGTCTAACAGTATGGCAGCATGAAAATAGCCTGCACTCAATTATAAATCAAATACACACCTTGTATCAAGATTCTATCATTTTATAACAATATCATTTAACTTAAGTATTTAACACTATGTGCAATTAAACATGCGGACAATAAACCATTGTGGAATTAAACAAATAAAATTTTACAAATTAGCGTTTATTGCTAGTGTTATTTTATCCACTCTGTATCCTAAGTAGAAAAATTAGATCTTCTACGCTAGAACCTTGAGGTCTAATTGGGCTCCCTGTCTATTGTATTGAATATAATCTGGTCAAAATTAATTCTATATCATAATTATACTTGATACAAGACAAAAAATAATCACTGTACCTGAGATGAATTCTTTTTCAACAAAGTACCGAGTTCAAACATGACAAATTCACAGAGGACGCACTGTGGACCAGCTTGAACCTTTGAATCTATAACACATGAAAAATAAATTATTGTCCAGCTACAAACTAAAGCATCTTTACTAACATCCCATCCTATCACACACAAACAGTATGTTACCATAAGAATAAAGAACAGAACATCTTAGAATACACTAAGACTTCCTCCTATTACTGAAGGCCACAAAAGAAAGAACAAATGTTTTTCAAATTCCTTTTGGTAAAACAACCATGTAAGTTGCATTTTTCATTAAATTGACAGCAATGCACAAACTTAATTGTATATGTCCTTGGACTGAAGTAATTGTTATAAGTATATGTCTATAAAGGCATATCAGGATGCCTGAGATAGGCACCATACATAGAGCAGATCATGAAGTATTTCGTACTTGCCTTGACCTGGGATAGGTATCATAGATAGAGCAGATCAGGATGTGTTTCTTACCTACCTTGACCTGGGATAGGTATCATAGATACAGCAGATCAGGATGTGTTTCTTACCTACCTTGACCTGGGATAGGCATCATAGATACAGCAGATCAGAATGTATATGTACTTACCTTGACCTGGGATAGGTATCATAGACAGATCAGGATGTTTATGTATTAAATTGACCTGGGATAGGTATCATAGACAGATCAGATCAGGATGTATTTCGTACTTACATTGACCTGGGATAGGCATCATAGATAGAGGTGCTATATCTAACGGTTTCTGGACTGGTTTAGCTACGATAGCCGAGGAAGTACACAAATTCAGGGTTGTGCAGATTTTCTCTGGTGTCACCTCTTTAAGTAACAACTGAATAATCAGTGTAGCATATGTTTGGACAAAGTCCTTACACTCAGTACTAATAGTATGAGGAAGGAGGTTGCAAACTTTGCCTAGAACAGTTTCTATTTCTGCCTGCAAGATTAAAAGCTTTAATCAGCTAACTAAAGTTACGAAGTCAAATTATATGAAAATGAAACATTTGTATACTGGTATTGTTTACACAAGATTTTTGACTTATAGAGTGATGCAGGTATTTTTTTTAATGTTATAGACTTAAGAGCCAAGAAATAAAATATAATGGGGCCCAGTTACAACAGATGCTGATAAAGCCAACACAAGATATATAAAGATTTGTCACTGTTCAGAACGAGTTTGTTACATAGATCTCAATTTCTGTGCAATTCCAGAGACATCACCATATAAGTGAAATAATCTTAATGGGATGTGAAACAAGAAACAAACAGAAAACCGTACACTAAGAGTCACTGGTCTGATTCCAACCTGTGATCTCCTGACCCCAAACCAAGCACATGACCATGTTCACAATACCATGTTATACGGCCCCAAACCAAGCACACTACCACGTTATACGGCCACAAACCAAGCACACTACCACATTATACAGCCCCAAAGCAAGCACACTACCATGTTATACAACCCCAAACCAAGCACACTACCACGTTATACGGCCCCAAAGCAAGCACACTACCACGTTATACAGCCCCAAACCAAGCACACTACCACATTATACAGCCCCAAACCAAGCACACTACCACATTATACAGCCCCAAACCAAGCACACTACCACTTTATACGGCCCAAAACCAAGCACACTACCACATTATACAGCCCCAAACCAGCTGAAGAAATAATGTCAAATGGAAGCAATCAATTATACGAAATAAAGGAACACAGAAATATCACATATGCTGCATATCCAAGCTCTCCAAAATGAAATCAAAATCAATGGAGTCGTTGGTGACAGAGTGAGTTAAAGCATTACCATAGAGTTCATTGTAGTCTAATAACATTTACAATCACAGTTTGAACTAGATCGTCCTCATGGGACAAATACCCCTGCAGCAGAAAAATTTAATAACAAGAGTTTGTTTGTGGACTTAAATTTAAACTTTATTTATTTTACAATGATTAAAAAACAAGTTAACAACTTATATAAATCTTGTTCATTGGCACGGATCTTGGCGTAAGGGTGTTGTTAGAATGAGAGGAAACGGGAGTACCCAGAGAAAACTCACAAAGCCAGGTTGGTGACAGCCCCCCCATCTCACGTACCACACCTGGAATCGAATCCAGGTGGCATTGGCGAGAAGCACGCATGCTACCAACTGCGCTACCTAGCCCCCTACATTTGTTTGTGGACTGATAGTGATTTTGGTGAAGGTCATGACACACCCTTATGTCAACCCTTAAAAACAAAAGTAACAAATTTCAAGGTCATGGGGTATGTATGTCAAATGGTGTAAAGAAATTCAGTTATGTTAGGAAACCACTTCTGTTATCCATGCTCTGAGACCTTGACCTTTGACCTCTAAATCAATAGGGCACAATGTAGACACCAGGTGAGTCTGTGTATGATATTTCACACTGCTAAGTATGAAGGGAATTCTGTTACAGCCTGGAAATCAATTTCCGTTATCAATGCTCTGTGACCTTCATCTTTTGACCTCCAATTTGATAAGGCATGTATGATATTTCACGCCGCTATGTATAAAGGGAATTCCATTATGTTCTAGAAACCATTTTCTGTTATCAGTACTCTGTGACCTTATCTTTTGTCCTCCAAATGAAGAGGGCATATCTTGATTCATGACTCACCAAATAAATCAAAGTACTTACTGTACAGATAGATTGGACCATTTCACCAACATGGGGAGCATGAAATTGTTGTCATTTTTAAAAATGAATATTTCTGTACACATCATCATATCTATGGTAGAACATAAGGCTTCCTGAGTAATTTATTGAACACACATTGTCAGGCAGTAATGTACCTCAGACCCCATCAACATTCTAGGGCAACTAGATCACAGATTGATAGAACTAGCCCATATCCTGAAGTATTGATAGCACCAGCCCATATCCAGAAGTATTGATAGCACTAGCCCATATCCTGATGTATTGATAGAACTAGCCTGTACCCTGAAGTAATGACAGCACTAGCCCATATCCTATAGTATTGATAGAACTAGCCTATATCCTGAAGTATTGATAGCACTAGCCCATATCCTGAAGTACTGACAGAACTAGCTCTTATCCTGAAGTATAGATAGCACTAGCCCATATCCTGAAGTGTTGATAGCACCAGCCCATATCTTGAAGTAATGACAGCACTAGCCCATATCCTGAAGTATAGATAGAACTAGCCCATATCCTGAAGTATTGATAGAACTAGCTCATATCCTAAAGTATTGATAGAACCAGCCCATATCCTGAAGTATTGATAGCTCTAGCCCATATCCTAAAGTTTAGATAGAACTAGCCCATATCCTGAAGTGTTGATAGAACTAGCCCATATCCTGAAGTATTGATAGCACTAGCCCATATCCTGAAGTGTTGATAGCACTAGCCTATATCCTGAAGTATTAATAGCACTAGCCCATATCCTGAAGGATTGATAGAACTAGCCCGTTTCCTGAAGTATTGATAGCACTAGCCCATATCCTGCAGTATTAATAGCACTAGCCCATATCCTGATGTATTGACAGAAATAGCCCATACTCTGAAGTTTTGATAGCACTAGCCCATATACTGAAGTATTTAGAGGAGCTACACCAAGTAGTGGCTTTCCATTATTTATAGTTGACCTAATCTACAAACAGCTTTCATAAGTGTCAACTTCTGTTTCAATTTGCATCTTCTAGTAACATTCGGTAATATAAACTATGTAATACATTAAGACTGAAACAATCATAACTTACATATCTGACAATAAAATGATGAACTTAAGTCAGAAAACAACAAAATAAAAAATTCAAAATGATGTTTTGTTTTATAAAAGAATTCAATTGAAGAGGGTGACCAAGAATCATCCACTGTAATGTGTTACCCCCAATGTAAAACATGTGAATAAACACCTATCAAATATATGTAAACTATGCATGGGAATACTTTGTTACAAAATTTCCATAAAATTTATGTACTAGAAAACATATATGAATTCGTAATTGAACAGTGGTATTTGTATTTGCAATTTCCATAGTCAATTTCCATAGTTTACAACAGCAACTCCTCAAAAACTTGAAGTGTATTTTCTGTACTATATCTCACATCTATCAGGTCAACATCCCCTTTGAACAGCATGGGAATAGACAGTCATGGACCCTTCTAAACAGTTAGTGAAGGAAATAAGGGTGGTGTATGTTACTAGCCAGACTTTCCCATTTGTTTACTATGCCTGATTGTATCATGAGTCACATGTTGATAATTCTAGCGACAACCCTTGTGTCCAAAAGTATGGCATTAGTGTCCAACACTATGGTATTAGTGTCCAATAGTATGGCATTAGTGTCCAATAGTATGGTATTAGTGTCCAATAGTATGGCATTAGTGTCCACCACTATGGTATTAGTGTCCAGTATTCGTGTAAAACACTTTGGTATTAGTGTCCAGTAGTATGGCATCAGTGTCCAACAGTATGACATTAGTGTCATATGGTATGGCATTAGTGTCCAACAGTATGGCATTAGTGTCCATCAGTATGGCATTAGTGTCATATGGTATTGCATTAGTGTCCAACAGTATGGCATTAGTGTCCTATAGCATGGCATTAGTGTCCAATAGTATGGCATTAGTGTCCATCAGTATGGCATTAGTGTCATATGGTATTGCATTAGTGTCCAACAGTATGGCATTAGTGTCCTATAGTATGGCATTAGTGTCCAATAGCATGGCATTAGTGTCCATCAGTATGGCATTAGTGTCATATGGTATTGCATTAGTGTCCAACAGTATGGCATTAGAGTCCTATAGTATGGCATTAGTGTCCAATAGCATGGCATTAGTGTCCAACAGTATGGCATTAGTGTCCTATAGCATGGCACTAGTGTCCAATAGTATGGCATTAATGTCCAATAGTATGGCATTAGTGTCCATCAGTATGGCATTAGTGTCCTATAGCATGGCATTAGTGTCCAATAGTATGGCACTAATGTCCATCAGTATGCCATAAGTGTCATATGGTATGGCATTAGTGACCAACAGTTTTGGTATTACTGCCCTATATTATGACATTAGTGTCCAGTAGTATGGTTTTAATGATTGATTTATTATTGTTTTACATCACTCCACGATTATTTCACGTATATGGTGATGGCATCTGCCTGATGCACTGCATACAAATTTAGACCTTTGCAACAGACCCACCCAAAGCAGTGAGGGATCTTTTACCTGCCATGCCTACCGTGACATGGGACCTCAGTTTTTACTGTCTCATCTGAAAGACAGAACACCAGTGTGCCCAGGGCGGGATTCAAACCTGGGACCTCTTGGGCACGAGTGGATAATGTGCCACTAGGCCACAACAGCTTCCAATAGTATGGCATTAGTGTCCAACAGTATGGTATTATTGTCCTATATTATGACATTAGTGTCCAGTAGTATGGCATTAGTGTCCAACAGAATGGCATTAGTGTCCAATAGTATGGCATTAGTGTCTAACAGTATGGCAGCATGAAAATAGCCTGCACTCAATTATAAATCAAATACACACCTTGTATCAAGATTCTATCATTTTATAACAATATCATTTAACTTAAGTATTTAACACTATGTGCAATTAAACATGCGGACAATAAACCATTGTGGAATTAAACAAATAAAATTTTACAAATTAGCGTTTATTGCTAGTGTTATTTTATCCACTCTGTATCCTAAGTAGAAAAATTAGATCTTCTACGCTAGAACCTTGAGGTCTAATTGGGCTCCCTGTCTATTGTATTGAATATAATCTGGTCAAAATTAATTCTATATCATAATTATACTTGATACAAGACAAAAAATAATCACTGTACCTGAGATGAATTCTTTTTCAACAAAGTACTGAGTTCAAACATGACAAATTCACAGAGGACGCACTGTGGACCAGCTTGAACCTTGGAATCTATAACACATGAAAAATAAATTATTGTCCAGCTACAAACTAAAGCATCTTTACTGCAAAACTAATAAAACTCACTATCTACAACACAATGAAAATAAGTTTATAATCCAGCTAAAAACTATAGCATCTTTACTGCACAACTGATATATCTCATTATCTACAACACATGGAAAATAAGTTTATAATCCAGCTAAAAACTATAGCATCTTTACTGCACAACTGATATATCTCATTATGAAATCTTCTATATTTATTTCTACACATGTGTAACAATGGTTTTAAGTATTTTTAATTAACCCATCCAGTTTTCATACAGAAAGTGACATTTATGGCAAACTGAATCACATTCAATAAAATTAAATCATATTTGACCTAAAGTGTCTTACCAATGACTGGCAACAGCTTCTGTGGTCTGGACATTTGTGCAGGACATAGATTCAATGTCTGACATACTTTTTTGGGGTCCAAGTTTTGAACCAAGAGTTTAAGTACTGCTGGGCCATACTGGTTCACAAAGTCATCACACTGAGCTTTTATGGAGTTGGGCAGTTTATTACATAGTCCTTTGATGGCATTTTCTATCTCTTGCTGTATTAAAATAATTATATCAATTAAAATAATAATACTAATTATCATCACCAATATATACTTGAGATAACAACAGTTTTTAATACTGTAGATGTCATTTTATTTTTCATTACTTTCTCTTTGGTAGCTAAGCATGCTACTGATCTACTGTAATCACTCATGTATTATATACACACCTTTTTTCAAAATTTCTGACACTAATTTCTTAGGCTGTGCCTGTGCCTTTCATTTTGGGAAAAATAAACAATGTAAACAACAGAAATTGAGAAAATTCTTTATCATTTATTTTCAAAAAAGTACACTGCAGTTTCATTTGATGCTTTTTTTTTGTCCTGCAGTTTGTTTACAACAAAGCATTTACAGGAAAGAGATTAATAATCAACACTGGAATATGGCGCAATCATAAGGGACCCCTACACCAAGGCAGATATTGACAAACTGGAATGCGTTCAGTGCCGAGTAGCGTTCAGTGCCGAGTAGCATTCAGTGCCGAGTAGCAAGATTCATGTCATGACTATAGGTCTTGGAAGCCTAGTTCGGTCACCAAAATGCTAAGCGACCTTGACCTACAGACACCACAGGAGAGAAGGAAGGAAATGAGGTTGACGTTCTTGTTCAAGGTAGTTGAGGGGTGTTAGTGCCAGCCATACCAGCTGTGGAATGCCTAGAACCAGTGCAGCAGAATCGACATATACATGCCACCAAACTCAGTGACCCTTTTTTTCTGATAACACTGTGAAATCTCCCTAACTTAACAACTCAAGATGTTTTAAACATATAAGGACAACACAAATATACAAACATTCATTCTTTCCATGTATCATTTCAAAATGGAAAGAACTGGACAATAGTGTGGTAACAGTGGACAAAATTGAGGCTTTTAGATCAGCCCTAGATAGGAACTAGTACGATCATATCCGCTCTCCTATTATGTCATTTAAGTGCCAGAAGTAGACCGTATAACATACACATACAGATACAGAATAAATGAAAGATGTTTCGTACCAAAACTTTTAGAATTTTGTTTAAACATATTTCGCGTTTTCATTTAAGTGTCAATTTGGGAATTCTCTGGTAAACATTTGGGAAAAATAGAGGAAATTTGATATTGGAAAGGGGACAAATGATGGACCCAAATCTAGATAAAACAAAACACTGTTTTTAGAATGAAAAATCCATATGTAGATCACAAAATACCCAGTATTTACAAATCAAAATTTAATGTTATTTTTTTTAGATCAAATACTGATGAATTTCCATAAAAAGAGAATACATGTACATGTAGTTACAAGTAAGGATTAAGCTAAGTAAGCATACCTCAGTAGCATTCTTGGCAAGAACAGAATCCAGCTGCTGCATCACTAGTTCACATAGGGCACAGAGTTCTCCTGCTTTTACTGGTTTCTTAACTGCTGTATAACATCAAATCATAAAAACAGTCAGTAAATCATTTAGATCTTACTTAAATATTTAAGTAAAAAACATACATAGATAGACATTATTTTGTCTGGCAACTGTGATAATACTGAGGTGAATTTCTCATTTCCAATTTTATACATACATGTGTGTGTACATATATATATATATATATATATATATATATATATATATATATATATATATATATATATATATATTTACGCGTAAGAAAGCGACAAACGACACTAAAACATAGAAAAATGGGTCATATTTTCAAGACAATCTGCTCCTTCCTCAGGACAAAACAATAAACAATTACACGAATAGAAATATGAAACAAGAGGCCCACGGGCCTTATAGGTCACCTGAGTATTGTGTAACAACTTTCAAATAACTTTGGTTCGTGTCTTAAACCAGAGGTCATGAAATTCACAATGCACAATTTTGAAAGAGGCACTATTGCTTATCATTATTTATTTATAAACTTAGCATGCTTACTCTATTTACTTAATACCCAGAGATTGATTGGAGTATAAACAAAGAGAAAATGCATTTCCACTTTATAACCAGTTTTGTACCTCACCCCAAAAGAACCACTGACCCTGGGGCCATTTATTTGGGGGGGGGGGTTAAAAATAACCATTTTGCTAGATGCACCTTTTTTCATCAGAAATATATATACTTGGAACCCAGGAGCAAAGGAAAATATATTCAAAGATTTAATGTATTTTCACTATATAATCAATAAAGCCCCACCCTAACACCATAATACTGACCCTGGGGCCATAAAATTCACAATTTTGGTAGAGGCACCCTTGCTCATCATAACTATGTGCTTTGATAGAAGCAGAGAAGAAGATTTTCAAAGAATGTATGCATTTTCACTATATAATCAATAGGGCCCCACCCTAACATCAGAACCCTTAACCCTGGGGCCATAAAATTCACAACTTTGGTAGAGGCACTCTTGCTTATCATAACTATGTACTTAGTTGGTTTATTTAATACCCAGGAGCAGAGAAGAGGATTTTCAAAGAAATAATGCATTTTCACTATATAATCCATATAGGGCCCCACTCTAACACCAGAACCCCTGACCCTGGGGCCATAAAATTCACAATTTTGGTAGAGGCACTCTTGCTTATCATAACTATGTACTTTATTTGTTTATTTAATACCTAAGAGCATAGAAGAAGATTTTCAAAGAAATAATGCATTTTCACTATATAATCAATAGAGAGCCCCCCCTAACACCAGAACCCCTGACCCTGTGGCCATACAATTCACAATTTTGGTAGAGGCACTCTTGCTCATCATAACTATGTACTTAGTTAGTTTATTTAATACCCAGGAGCAGAGAAGAAGATTTTCAAAGAAATAAGGCATTTTCACTATATACATTTTTAGCCCTGCCCTAGCACTAGAACCCCTGTCCCTGGGGCCATGAATTTCACAATTTTGGTAGAGGGCTCAATGCTGAATACAGTCATGTCAACAGTTTGGCTGCTATGTGTCCAGGAGTAAAGAAGAAGATTTTGAAAGATTGCATTAATTTTAGTGGTTTTGGCCCCACCCCTCAGCCCCTGGGGGAGCAGGCACCATGAAATTCACAATTTTTGTTCCCCTTCAGCCATAGATGCTTTATGCCAAATTTGGTTAAAATTGGTTCAGTGGTTGCAGAGAAGAAGCTGAAAATGTTCAAATGTTAACACACGATGCACAACGACGGACGAAAACAGATAGCAATAGGTCACCTGAGTTTACTCAGGTGACCTAAAAAAGAAAGCTATATACAAAGCACTGGTCTAATAATACAATGATATCAGATGTCAGCTACATTTTGCATGTTTGCTGTTCACTGTCTAAATGTGAAAACCCTATGAGTAGAACCTCTGTCCAAGGATACATGAATTTCAAAACTTTTAGTGTATAGCTTCGTGATCTTTCTAATAAGGAAATCAGTTTTTCTTCATAAACCATAGAAGTAGAGAAGATTTCAGTTAAGAACTTCACAATCTTGTTTGAGCTAACTGCTACACAATTCACATACCTGTCACTGAAGAAACAGGGGTGTTATGATATGACCATTAGTCATGCCTTTATGATCAAGGTTGTTACTCATTGTTGTTTCATGGGTTACAATTCAGCGAATTACAAAGCAGATTTGAACGTGTACAAACATTGTATTTATATGAAAAAGTAATTTCTGAAAATTCTTAACTAAACAGACAGATGTATGAATAGATTTAGACAATAAATAAACTCTTCACTGAAGGTCTGTAAATGTAAATATTTTCAATTAACTCGAAAATGAATTTCATGTTTGAAAATTTCTTATGTATCACGATTTTCTTTGTTAATGAACAATTTATTGAACTACATTGTACCACAATGTCTTATAATGACCTTTCTTTGCTGTACAGAGTCGGATTTCAGTGCAGATAGTCTTGGGGTCGAGTTCCTTGGAAAGTAACTCGAGGATTGCCGGGGTGTATTCCGACACAATATCCTGGCACTTTTGGTTGAAATTTTCAGGCAGTCTGGAGCACACCATCTTAAGTGCATTCTCAATCTCAGTCTGTAGGTAACAAAAATCTACCTTAGTAACAGGAAAACTTTATAGAGGTACAATAAATGTCAAGCATTAGGAATGACATGACAAAAAGGTAAATTTCCAATAGAAAATGTGAATGGAGAGAGCAAATTTTAAATGAAATCATGGATAAAGATGACTGTAGGAATTGAATGACCACATGCACTGCAAGATATACCATACTTATAATATTGTTAAATAGTAATCAACATTACAAACTCCCTAGGGGACATATTTTCTCTCTCTCTCTCCACCTATCTACTAGAAAGAAGTCGAAAAGATACTACTACTACTTAATTAGAACTTGCACAATTTCATCCATACCTCGGTAGGTTTTGAGGTGAGCATTGTATCCAGTTCCTTCACCACAAGTTCACATGCTTCACAAAGCTCTCCGGCTTCTGCCTCCTTTAATACTCTGTCTGACAAGAAAATCATCGGAGGGAACTCCTCGTATTCCTTGATCTTCATCTCTTTGCTAACCCTTGTATGACAGAATCCAATGAATGTACACACAGCAACGGGATCCTAAAATAAAGTTTTTCAATTTGTTTAAGAAGGAAAAAAGACAGAAACAAGAAATAACAATGTAAATAGCCTTTCCATTTTTCAATTAAATGAAAAAAAAATGAAATTCTGATAATTTTCTATTGTAACACTCATGAAATCATAAACATAATCCTGTGTTATCAGTCTGATATCTATTTGAACTTAGATACAGGTAACAATGAAATTATGCTACCTGTAAAGGCTAATACCCAACTTCAAAATTTTTCATGATATAAGGACCTAATGCCCTACAAACTGCAAAAATTTTCATTATGATGTTAATGCTACAATTGTGGGACCACAACAGAAAGACAAATCTTTGAGCAGTAAAACATCCCATATTTGGCATTTTATGAGAGATGAAAGATCTAATACATATACAAGCATGGTCAACCATTAAATAATATTCATAAATTTACTAAAATATGTAAAGAATTCAGAGAAATGAATATAAAATTCTTCAGCAAAAGTTTGAAAAGAAATCTGCCATGTTGTTATTAAGAGACCCTTTCTTTTTTTTTTTTTTTTGTAAAGGACAAAGGTTGAGAAATGCTTGAAAAGTAAAACAGAGTTTTAATTAAGAAATGACTATAATTATGTTTTCTTGCCTATTGATATATAGGCAGCAAGAATAACCCCTAATGCTGCAAAATATGCCCACCACTTAAAATGAAGCAGGAAACATAAGCACTGTAATCTTGACCTTGCACATATCACCTTACTCCAAGGTCATGACACACCCTTTGGTCTTGGGCAACAATTCTGTGAACATTATTCACATCACTGAAGATTTGTCCATAATATGAATTGTGGTCTTGACCTTGCAAATATGAACTTGGTTCAAATCATGACACACCCCTTGGTCTGTGAAATATTATTCAAATTCAAGCAAGAGGTGAAAAATTAAGGCTAGGACAAACTATAGCGGACAGACAATGCCATTATATAATACAGTCACCCTATCTGAAGATGGGCATATAAAAAAACTATTGCACAAACTGTATACTTTGTGCACCACTACTTTTCTATATATCAACAGACGAAAAAATTATTATATATTTGTTATGATTTAATTATATTTTTGATAAAACAAGCAAATTCAGAGAATTATGGTCCCCCGCTTTGGGGTTCTATCAGTAAGGGTGCAGTGATCTGTGACATATTGTCATAGTTGTGCATGTCTACAGACACACATGCCAAATATGAAGTTAAAAAGTTACATTGAAGTAGGTCACAAATCACGTTCAAGGTCACTTGATAAAAAAATTCTGGTACTAACGGAAAGGTATTGCACTTAGGGACACACATGCCAAATATGAAGGCCCTACATCTTATGGTGAAAAAGTTATGAGACGGACAGACGAATGAGATTTAATGTCCCAACGCTTTTGCGAAAAGAGGGGAACAATAAGCAAGTTATTTTTTAAAATGAAAAACAGTTTTTATTATTTGAAACTGACAGTTCATTTCAGGCAGTACATCTACACTAGCCAATCAGAACTGTGTTTATATACAGCCTTGATTATGTATTACATACAACATATATACATATATATATACATGTATCTATACAGAAATAGATGAAATTTTGCTGCGTATGTTTATATAGGTGTTATAAGGGCAATTTAGAAATAATTAAATTCTTTAAATATAAATCAAAATATATACTTTTCAAACTTCTTTAAAGAGAAATTTTAAAATGTCATTCCTTCAATAGTATTAGCCCAGTTCAGTCTGTATTTTGTTTTATAGTTTATCAACAATGTTCAGCAAGTGACCTTGAGACTTTTGACATCTAACCTTGAAATCTAATATGCATTGTTCTCTCAACATTGGAAGCAAGTGTACTAAGTCTGACAATCCCAGCCAAAACATATTTGGTCAATGTATCATGTTTACAAGCTCAATGGACACACAAACCTATACCCACAGACAGATACCAAACCATAATATATCCGTCTACTACGGTCACTAAAACTTAAAATTATTTCAATGATGACGTCATTGAATTGGACAACATTCAACATAATAAACAGTCCACAATGAATCCTAAAAATCTGTTGTTTTTATACTTAAAAGTTCAAAAGTCAATTTGAAAATAATACATATGAAAACATTAAACAGAGAGAGAAATTCAACAAAGAAACTCACCATTTCATTAGCAATCAGCTCAAACAGCATTGGACCATAGTCTAATATAACCTTTTTGCACTGTGGAAAGATTTTATAAAAATCAACATATGCAAAATGCTTATTTCAAGAAATAATATTGTCATTTCACTGATGCTCAAGGCTGAAAACGTAGAAGTCCAATGTATGTAGAGCAAACCAAGTACCCAATTACCGGTAGTGAATTACCTTATATGAAGGGCCATAATCATCTAAGAACAAGTCTATGCTGAAGGGAGATAATTCTTAGGTTTAAAATGATTTACAAAATTTTATACCCTGGAGGCTGAGATTCACCAGTGGCAACACTGATGACTGCACTGGTGATACCCTGGAGACTGAGAGTTCACCAGCGGCAACACTGATGACTGCACTGGTGATACCCTGGAGACTGAGAGTTCACCAGCGGCAACACTGATGACTGCACTGGTGATACCTTGGAGACTGAGATTCACCAGTGGCAACACTGATGACTGCACTGGTGATACCCTGGAGACTGAGAGTTCACCAGTGGCAACACTGATGACTGCACTGGTGATACCCTGGAGACTGAGAGTTCACCAGTGGCAACACTGATGACTGCACTGGTGATACCCTGGAGACTGAGAGTTCACCAGTGGCAACACTGATGACTGCACTGGTGATACCTTGGAGACTGAGAGTTCACCAGCGGCAACACTGATGACTGCACTGGTGATACCCTGGAGACTGAGAGTTCACCAGCGGCAACACTGATGACTGCACTGGTGATACCTTGGAGACTGAGAGTTCACCAAAGGCAACACTGATGACTGCACTGGTGATACCCTGGAGACTGAGAGTTCACCAGCGGCAACACTAATAACTGTACTGGTGATACCCTAGAGACTGAGAGTTCACCAGCTGTTATACATATGCTGTTGGAACATATACATTGGAATATTATTTATACAGTTATTAGTTATACACGATCAAATAATATGGTGTAAAAGTTAAACAGAAATGTATAAACAAGATATGTTTCTGACACATAAATGCCCCTGGCAGAAATTAAATAAGCAAGATTTCTTGAAACATATATGAACAGAAGGGCAAAATCTATTTCCCAAGATCATTTTGATCACAAACATACAGACAGTATATGACCCAATAATTATGACTAGAGACATACAGGTAGTATATGACCCAAGATAATTATGACTAGAGACATACAGACAGTATATGACCCAAGATAATTATGACTAAAGACATACAGACAGTATATGACCCTAGGTCATTATGACTAGAGACATACAGACAGTATGACACAAGATAATTATGACTAGAGACATACATATAGTATATGACCCGATAATTATGACTAGAGACATACAGACAGTATATGATCCAATAATTATGACTGCAGACATACAGACAATATATGACCTAAAATAATTATGACTAGAGACATACAGACTATATATGACCCAAGATAATCATGACTAGAGACATACAGACAGTATATGACCCAATAATTATGACTAGAGACATACAGACAGTATATGACCCAAGATAATTATGACTAGAGACATGCAGACAGTACATGACCCGATAATTATGACTAGAGACATACAGACAGTATATGACCCAAGATAATTATGAGTAGAGACATACACACAGTATATGACCCAAGAAAATTACGACTAGAGACATACAGACAGTATATGACCCAATAATTATGACTGCAGATATACAGGCAATATATGACCCAAGATAATTATGACTAGAGACATACAGACAGTATATGACCCAATAATTATGACTGCAGACATACAGACAATATATAACCCAGAGATAATTATGACTAGAGACATACAGACAGTATGATTAGAGATGTACAGAAAGTATATGCCTAAGGTCATTATGATTAGGGATATACAGAAAGTATATGGCAAAAGATCAATGTTTATAGAGACATAAAGATTGTATTTACACCAAGATCATTATTATTAGAGACACACAGATAGTATATATCCTAAAATCAATATGGTCTGAAATACAGTACAAAAAGTGTGTGACCCAAGATCATAATGGTCAGAGACATACAGAAAATATATGCTACAAGATCATTTTGATCACAGACATACAGATAGTATATGCCTAAAGATGTGAATAGAGACATTCAGAGAGAATATGCCCCAAGATCCTTATGATTAGAAATACAGATAGGATATGCCCAAAACTCAATATAAATGGAAAGATATATATAGTATATCCCCCATGATCATTATGATTAGAGAGAGGGCTTATTTCTTTTTTTTTTTTTTTAATGTCTATCAAAGAAATGAAATTATATATAAATCAGTATCAGCTAGAAATTTAGAGAGATTGTCTATATAAAATATGAGATTTAGAAAATCAAACCATACCAAAACATAAAGATAGAGTAATGAGATTCATACCTCAGCCTCAAGACTTCCCAACTTTGTGCACAAGGCTTTCTGCAGAAAATCCTCTACTTTTTTCTGTAAAAAGATAATTTTTATTCAATTTAGATAGTCATCCCTGATGAAAGAGAATAACCCTCTTGTCTTTGACATACACTATATGACTGAGAGTCATATACCTAGATTCTAAGGAATACTGGTGTGAAGATCTATCACAAAGTGACTGACTTATAAATAAATAAAGATTTAATCAATATCTCTGCAGCAACCTTGAAATAGGTCATATGAACTTCAGTCAAAATTACACATACCTTTAAGCTCTAAGAAATGTTTGTTGTTGAAGTACGGTCAAGATCTATAACAAAGCGACTGACTAATAGCCCAGGCAAGACTATAGCAGAGACCAACGAACAAAAGCACACACACTTAGCTTGGACAAGGCGAATCCTCTATGTTCCCATCTTCATGGGAGACAGGAGACTAATGAGCTACAGATACAGTTTGACTATTTCATCTGAAAGGCACCGACAAGATATCATTTCGGGTCAAATTCAGCATCTGCTTGATGCATAGCATTAATGTTTAAAGCACTTGCTACAGACCCATCTACAGCAATGAAGGGTCTTTAAAACACTTGCTACAGATCCATCTACAGCAACGAGGGGTCTTTAAAACACTTGCTACAGACCCACTTACAGCAATGAGGGGTCTTTAAAACACTTGCTACAGATCCATCTACAGCAATGAGGGGTCTTTAAAACACTTGCTACAGACCCACCTACGGCAATGAGGGGTCTTTGAAATACATGCTACAGATCCATCTACAGCAATGAGGGGTCTTTTACCTGCCAGTTTTCACTGTGATTCAGAGAAATGGTTTTTACTGGCTCATCCATAGTCAGGACACTGGCAATCACCAATTGCAATTTAACTTCACGCAAATCTTTTTTTTTAAATTCAATGCAAAAACTGAGAATTCATAATATTTTTTCAATATGAGAGTTATCACTCAAACCAGAGAAAAAGATCACGTATAATTATACCAAAACCTTCGTAATGCTGAAAAAAGAGAGCTCCAATATCAACGAATATGACAGGTAGAATAAAAGTTACCTGATTATTGGCATCTCTATCCAGGTTTCTGACTTCTGTAACTACAGTCTCACACATGTTACATTCTTCTGTCCCTCCTATTCTATTCTATTGAGAACAACATACATCAGTTTATATTAGTATATCAAATTAACAATAAAAGTGCAAAGTATACATTTCTATTCTAAACACTCAATTCCATTACTGTGATAAAAGTTTCTGTGAATTAATACAGCAGATAGTAGTATATTATATGTTTTGTAAATAAAGTTTGGTCGTTTCTTTCTAAAAGAACTTTAAAATGGTATGACCTTCATCTCAAACTGTGAAATCTATAGGCATGTTCCTTGTATCCTTCAATCTTTCAAGTTAATGCATTACAACCAAAGTCTTAACAAATGGACAGAAAAATTGATGCCTTCATGTCACCTGTGACAAAGTGGACCCTAAATATCTAATGCCACCACTTTTTTGGTCACCTGTTAAGTGTAGCAAAACTCCAGGATTATTTGTACAAGTAGGTTTTTGAATGAACATTCCTGATCTTGCAATACGATACATATTAATTATACAATACATACTAATTATACAATACATACTAATTATACAATACCTTGTTGAACTTTTTGAGCATGCTTCTCAACTGTATCCTAACACGCATTGCTTTGTAGATGTCAGTTCCATTGCAGAATCCAATCACTCGACATACAACTCCAGGGTCCTGAAAAAATCACAACAAGATAGTAACAGAATTTGAAATATACAATATCAAATATCACCTTGCCATCTTACTGCAAAGTAATTTCAAAATTTGACCAAAAACTAACTAATCCAAATCAAAGATTGATCAGTTTTGCAGTTGGGATACAACATTGATGAAAGTCTGTGAATAAACTGTTTCTTATGTGAATCAAAACAAATAGAATGCATTTATCTACTACATTTGTACTTGAAAGTAACTTTAATGTGTAATGTCATATTAAAAAGAGACTTACCA
Source organism: Pteria penguin (assembly GCA_035048485.1). Taxonomy (NCBI): domain Eukaryota; kingdom Metazoa; phylum Mollusca; class Bivalvia; order Pterioida; family Pteriidae; genus Pteria; species Pteria penguin. The sequence goes on from CM068580.1 coordinate 89,043,711, forward strand.
CTTCAGTGGCTAAATACTGCATTGCTATGGGCACATATTCATCAACCACAAAGTCACACTAAACAAAATACACATAAATTATTTTATAAAATCATTTTTGATCTGTGAATTATTTTGAATTCTGTAAGATTAAAGTACTAATACAAAGTTTATTTTCAGTGTTTTGTAACTGAGGCTGGGTACTATGGGATTGGGAAAATAAATGCAATATTAGCATATATTTTGGGAAATGTTCACTACATAAAATTACAACATTAAAGAGCAGATCAGAACTATGTATTCTTATAATACATGTTCATTGTTCAGAGACTTATCTCTGTCTCTTATCACTTTGAAAACATAATGTAATCAAAGATTACCAATCTCATCTTGATACAGTATTTGTCAAATAAATTAAAAAAAGAATAGTAAGAAGTCCATAACATTGTTATGTTAAACCAAGTCACTCAAGTGTAAAATGTCGGTCAGCTGCATCATAGAATGCATGCACCTAATTCAGCATCCCATGATAAATCTATAGTGCAAGCCTGGTAATTGTAACAACTATACTTTCTGTAATACTAAGTTACCCAAACTAATAAACCAAACGGCAACATCAACACTGGGGTATAGCATACACTCCTTACAACTTTGTCAAGGTAGCTTAAAATCTATTATTCTGTCTATTTGTCCATCTTGTTTATTCAAGGAAGACTGAAAATCAAGGTCATTATTACTGTCTGGTTCACTGTCCAGAGCCATTTGAAGCTCAGGTTTTTCACAAGTTTCAGATGTAAGGACAGCTTGTTAACAATAATATCTACTTTTTACATGAATTTCAATTTTTTTAGGTGAGGTTTTTTTCACACAATATTGTGTTCTTGGCTCATGACTAGGAGATCATGGGTTTAAGTCTCAATGACACTTCGTATGCTTTTTATCTTTCAGATGAAACAATAAAAGAAGCTGTTGCCATTACTGCTTCAGACGGGTCCGCAGCATAGGTCCCAATGTGTTATTATAAAGAGGACATTATCTTGGCATGATGTAAACAAGAAGCAAACAAATACTAAACTTTCTAAAATCAACATATTCTGTACTTTTATCAAAACAAAGAACTCACCAGACCCTCAACAGAGGCTAACTGTGAGCAAAGTAACTGCTTCAATGTGTCCTTAATTTGAGCCTAAAAAGAATGTAAACGATGATTTATGAAAATATTGACAAAATCACATGTTTAAATTTCGATATCAGATACATTCTGAATTTCTAATCGGATGACTCAAGTTCAATCCTGATAGTTGGTTTGAATCTGTCTGAGGTGATTTATTCTTATCTGCCTTCAAACCGTGATCTCTACATGAGACAGATTTAAAACCCTGATGCTACATTCTGGTCAAGATCCCTCACTGCTTTGAGTGTGTCCGTTACATCAGAACAAGGATAGTTTATCTGATTATAAAATTGGAAACCTGATTCTATCATTTCATATAATCGTGGCAAAAGTTCAGTGGAACCCACCTAATAACATACTGCATGAAAGACTAAACAATTTACAAGACTAAATAATTAACAAGACTAAATAACACTGTACTGAACCATTTCCCATCTCTGTATATTAAACTAATTGTATCATGGACTAGTGCTTATCTGCAATCCTGCATTATTGACCTTTCCATTTTTGCCCCAAAAATTGTTAAATCAGACGATGACACTATACTCGGTCATACCTCGGAAAAACATTGAAAATGTATAGTGATGTTACAAAATTTAATAAATATTCAGAAAAACTGATGGGTCAATTGACAAAATCAACTCTTTCTTTATTTTCAGTCTGGTTTTCCTCCTGTACATTGCTGGTTATTCTGCTCTTTGTAAATTCAGCTTACCTTCTTCTTCCGTTATGAAGTGTACTTATAAGTTGAGTGTTATACTTCATGTGGCAGTCAAGATAAAAGCCTCACAGGGCAGTATTTACATTTAAAAGTTAAATCCTTGCTCCATACTTTATGATGAAATGCTGCCCATTGCTGTCTGTTAGTCTTCCAAGGAACAGGCTGATGTCATTGCTGATGGTAGTTTGTTCCAATCCCTGACAGTACCATGAAAAAAAGAGTACCAGCACACATCCCTTCTTGTTGATGGAATAGAAGATATACTGACACCTTGTCCTGATATCTTACTGGATGAGGTATTGCTCTGATGGAATGGCCACTAGGTTGTGCTGGACTTGAGTAGCAACAGATGGGGAATCTTTATTCTTCTTATCTTTATCTTCTTTCTTTATCTACCCAGTGAGTTGCTCAAGTTGGTAATACTGCCTGTATTCCTGTCTCATTAGTTTCTTGTACTGAATGGTGTTGCTTTACCTTTGACTTTATCTGGTTGATCTATCTGGTGTTATGAGGGTCCCATACAGAGACAGCATACTCCAGTGTCAGACATTCAATGGTTTTGTAAGCTCTGGCATGTGCTGATGTTATGAGGGTCCCATACAGAGACAGCATACTCCAGTGTCAGACATTCAATGGTTTTGTAAGCTCTGGCATGTGCTGATGTTCTACACCCTCTGAGATTTTGTTTGAGGAAGAATCCTGTTAGTTTTTGCGCTGATGGCAGTAATATGTCTATTCCACTTCAATTTATTGCTGAGGGGCACGCTAGGTGTAGTGCTTAACCTTTGGTTTGTGGCACAGACGATCCGGAATCGATTCCCAAGTTGCACCACTATGTTTAAGAGGTTGGTTACCTCCTACATCCATGTTGTGATATAACTGAAAAATTGTTGAAAGCGACGTAAAACACAAATCAACCAACCAACCAACTTATTGTTGATTGTAATGCCAAGATATCTGCTTGAGTTGACTACTTCAAGTTTGTGGTTGTGTAGCTTGCGGGCTGCGTAAATAGTCTTTTGCTTTGAGGAAACCTGTATGACAAAGCATTTCTCTAGATGGAAGGACATTTGCCAGGCTCCTACCTGTCAAGGGTCTTGTTGCAAACTTTTGCTACCCTCTGGACTATTGATTGGACAGTACAATAAGCAATCATCTGCAAACAAGCTGGCTTCTGACTTGGTAACTACTGAGGTCACTTCTGAAGGTGATGACGAGCAGCAGGTCAAGTATTATTCCCTGTGGCACTCCAGATAGGACATCTGTGCTCCATGAGGCATGACCTCCTAGCATGACTTGATGTCTGCTGTCCACAAAACCCTAATCCATACCAGTAGCAGGGTTGTCTCTTATCCTGCAGCACTGCACTTCATGTTGCAATTACTCATATGGTACCCTGTCAAATCTTTTGAAAAGCATAGCAGAACTATGCCACCCTGGTCTCCCTGGTCCAAGGTGTGGGCAGTGCTGTCTATGGTGACGGCTAGCTGAGTTTAGAGGAATACTTGGACCTAAAGTCATGCTGACAGTTGGTGAGGTTAGAATGCTGGCGAAAACGGTCCATTACCTGACTGTAAATACTATTCTCCAGCAGTCTGCACAAGAAGATCAGGGATGCTGGTCAACAGTTGGAGGCCTGGGACGAGTTGTTCAAAACATTAACTATTTGTTAGGTTAACCAATACTTAAATTTGATCTAATTATATCTTTGAAATCTATACAGTCAATTTCTGTGTACTGAGTACTAGCATATGAAACCAGCGCTGTAATGTAATTTAGAAATTTTAACAGAAATCTTATAAATCAAATTGTCTTTCAAACTTTAATCACTGGTTAGCTTAACCATTGGTTGACGTTTTGAACAACTGGCCCCTGATGTTTATCCCCTTCCTTGTATACTGGTACAACAGAGGCTGTGTGTCAGTCAGTCATCTGGTAAGGTGCTGGAGTAGAGCGAGATTTAGAAATTTTGGTCAGTGCTGGAGCAATATGGTCTGCATACGCATGTAGAAGTCTGGCTTAGATTCCATCAGGTCCCGTTGCTTTGTAGGAATCAATGTTTACGATTACTTGTGGACTAATGTTTTGCTGATTTGGAGTGAAAGCTGGGTAAGGACTCACACCTTCGTTGGGTATCGTTGTACTATCATCTCTTGTAAACCAAATGGAACTGCTGATTGAGTATTTCCACTTTGGATTCTGTGTCACTGTAGGGGAGTTAATTCGTCTTCCTTAGCATTCATTCCTCTTCCTTCGAGTTCATCTGCCTTCCTTAAGAGTTCATTCCTCTTCCTCAGAGTTCATCTATCTTCCTTAGAGTTCATTCCTCTTCCTAAAAGTTCATCGGTCTTCCATAGAGCTCATCTGTCTTCCTTAAGAATTCATTCCTCTTCCTTAGAGTTCATCTATCTTCCTTAGAGTTCATTCCTCTTCCTAAAAGTTCATCGGTCTTCCTAACAGTTCACCTGTCTTCCATAGAGCTCATCTGTCTTCCTTAAGAATTCATTCCTCTTCCTTAGAGTTCATTCCTCTTCCTTCAAGTTCATCGGTCTTCCTTAAGAGTTCAATCCTCTTCCTCAGAGTTCATCTATCTTCCTTAGAGTTCATTCCTCTTCCTTAGAGTTCATTCCCCTTCCTAAAAGTTCATCGGTCTTCCATAGAGCTCATCTGTCTTCTTTAAGAGTTCATTCCTCCTCCTAACAGTTCATCTGTCTTCCTTAGAATTCATCTACCTTACTAGTACTACTCCTTGCGTGTTTTGGTGTTTACTCTTCAGACAGATCAAAATAACTTACTGTTTTCTTGGATCATGCTACATACTATCTGGTCTCATCATGGGCTGTTCTCAATTCCCTTTGTGCTGCTACAAGAAGTCCTTTTGAGTTTTAGATATCCATCTTGGTCCTTGGGGATCTTTGCGTGGCATGCTTTCTTGCAGGCTTTCTGTCATCAGCACAGTAGACACATGACCTTTGTTGTCATCCATGGGTTTGAGTATCGACTTCTACTGACTTTGGTGGGAATGGTGTCTATAGTTTCTCTACAGTCAATGCAGATGTCATTTGCTGATGAATATGCAGTTGCCAAGAAGTTGGTAACTGCTGTTGTAATGTGTTGGCTGACCACATCTCTGTTTGCTTTATCCCAAAGTAGAACTTTTCAAGAACATGATTGCTGATGGTATGTAAGAAGCGAAAGATCTATCATTACAATATTGTGATCACTTTCCCTAGCGCTGGTACTTGCACAGCTTAATCACCATTTAAGAATCTAAATCCAATACACAGCAGTGGTCATATGATGTAGTCATTTCTCAAATATAATTTATCTTGGATATACCTCTGAGAAGACATATTCATACTAAATAACCTTAAATTGTTTTATTATATAATCGACATATTGCTTCTTGGCATAGTAAATGCTAGACAAAATGCCTTTGCTAAGAAATGGGATTTACTGTATATGCACTTAAATTTCTCACCACTGTCTCATTATCCTGAACCATGTTGTGAACATCCTGGAAGAAATTCTCACAATCCGTGCAGATCTTTGTCTTCTTCACTACTCTAGGTGCCACTGAGGTGACCTTATAAATATAAAATGACATTACAGATACAGCTAAATAAACCTGGAAATAGACATTAGAATATCTCCTGTTTTCCTGCACTATGATAGGATAACCTAGAAGCCAGTGTCATAACACCTCCTGTTTCCCTGCACTATGATAGGATAACCTAGAAGCCAGTGTCATAATACCTCCTGTTTCCCGGCACTATGATAGGATAACTTAGAAGCCAGTGTCATAATAGTGGAATGATTTAATAATTAGAATTGACTTAGAGTTACTGGTCAACGTTACACAAGGGATATATTACCTATGGCAAACAGTGATTCATGGTGGAGAGAGTAAGAGGGCACCAATGGTCATTGCCAGATGCACTTGTCAAACCACATTGTCAATTTATTAGTCTTAAATATTTAACACTGTTAAATCTTACCGGTTCTATTTTCTGTTGTTTTCCAGCAACTTTGTGAATGTGATCATCAAAACCTTCACAAATTCCCATTGCAGCACATATCTTTTCTGACGTCTGTATAATAATATATAATATATATTTAACAAACAATTACCCAAACTTGAAAAGTCCATGTAAAGCAGTCCAAGTAAGATTTCAAGTTGCGATTATATCAACATACAGATGGCTGCATGAAAAGCAGTCACAAGGACTGCAGTGACAAGGGCTGCTTTAGCACAAGCACCAATACTTTTGTTAAGACATGTGTATGGATTTTTAGCTGTGTTTATGTGATTCCTTCCCCAGTGTGCTCTGTGCAAATTGCACATTCTCTCTATGCCTTGGTAAAGATGAAGCAAATGAGATGGATCTAATCACCAAGAATATCACTATATATGCATGAATTACATGTAATGTTACAATGACAACCCTCATTACATGTAATGTTACAAAGACAACCCTCATTACATGTAAAGTTACAATGACAAACCTCATTACATGTAATGTTACAATGACAACCCTCATTACATGTAAAGTTACAATGACAAACCTCATTACATGTAATGTTACAATGACAACCCTCATTACATGTAATGTTACAATGACAACCCTCATTACATGTAATGTTACAATGACAACCCTCATTACATGCTTCATATAACAAAAAGTAAAACAAACAAAAACAAATGACACTGTGATAATCTGAGCAAGAGAGAAGGAGAATACCCGCAAGTAGGGGCCCTAAATGAATGATCATTTAAGACCACTACTTGCGGCTAGAAGGAGAATTGACCATGATTATCATTCACAGAAAATAATTTTATTATTCATTCTAGCAACATGCTGAAATCAATCAAAATATTTCAATTACATGTATATCTAATACTAATGATGCTTCAGTGTTTGGATCTTTTTATTTTTTTAGACCAAATACCCTAAAGAATTGATATGGACAATGTCTGTCTGCTGACTAATACAATGTAATTCTATTCAAAACTCTATAGATTTGTGTCTATAACAGGGTCCTGCGCCATAAACTGAGAATATACTTAAGTCAAAAATTCATATTCTTCTCTTCATCAATGACTTAATAACTGGGATTTGGATTTTATTTAGTTTTATTCTACCGATAAATAGAATTAAACCATTTTGCATTAAAATTTATTTGAACGTTTGATAATGGAATAAATTAAAATGAAATTTTTGACTTAAGTATATTCTCAGTTTATGGCGCTGGACCCTGGTAGATGTTTTAAGACTGTTGTCAGTCCTTCATGTAGTGTAATAGTTTTTCCTTTCTGCTTTACCAAATGTAATCTATTGGATTTTTCTTTTCTCTGTGTTCCAAAAAATTAAGATCTTTGAGGGCCCACGCTATGAGGATGTGTATATAGACCAATATTTGCATTGCCATTGTTTCAAATCCATTTGTAGTTGCTAATTAACATATGTAAGTTTGAATATTTCCACCATTTTAATGCAACCAGTACAAATGCTCCCTAATGGGTCAAGTAGAGAAATGAAATTATTCTATTCATTAATTATTATACAAAGCAAGTTTGTCAAAATAAAACAATAAATTTTGATATTCATATCATGTGAGACATTACTATGTATTGAGTTTAATGATAGAACATAGAACCCATACACAACATTCTCTAAGTGTACCATCATAGTATTATTTCCTGTTCCAGTTTTATAATGTTGTACCTCTGTAATGTAATATCAATAAGGAAACACATTATTGACAAACTTCCCCGTCCTTATATCTATGATAATAATCTAATGTATATATGTCCTATCTGTTTCCTTAATTATTGTGTATATGATTTATTCAAACTGATATCATAAAGTATGACCTACAATGGTATTCAATAGAGCATTCAAACACATAAAGTATAACCTACAATAATGTGGTGATGTTAAGCATTAACACTGCACAGAAAGAATGTGATTTAAACAGTAAAAAAGGAAGAGTGCAGAAACTGATATTTATCAATGTAGTACTGTTTTAAAATGGGAAACAAAAAGGGGGAGTTTTACTCACCAGATTGCTGCGCAACAGTTTAATGAGGCTGTCTACATTATTCTTAACCATATCATTGCACTGCCAAATAAAAATTGTAAAATGCACATAAAACCAGACAAAGATTTGATTACTTTTTCTAAAAATTAAAATTATGTATTGATTTATTACTTATTATTTACATTGTCATTATTTTGCACTGACCACTAGAATATAAACCAAACAAAAAGCTTACATTTCAATGAATACAGACACAGAAGAGAGTTTGAGTGAAATTTCTTTCAATTACTTTGTTGAATTACCAGCAAAGTATTACAATGCAAATCGTTAAAATGATTAAGAGAAATAATAACAGAACAAAATCAAATCGTCAAGTTGATTGAGAGAAATTTGAAGTATTAAACAGAATATAATCAAATCATGGAGATGACTGAGAGACATATAAATAGTGTATAATCAAATAATCAAAAAGATTGAGAGAAATATACACTATATAATCAAAGTTCCTCCTGAATAGTAATGAATATCACTTATTCAATTCTCAAATTACAAGTTTTTACCACCCCTGGGACAGTATTATAAGAAATATTTTTCCAAATGTTGACTTGAAGTCCAAGCTTTTAATGTGATTATATTTTTTCATTCTTTCAAAATATCAAGAAAACAGTAATTCTTGTACTGTAACAATCAAATGTATTTCTACATACAATTGATTGATTTATGTACTGTAACAATCAAATGTATTTCTATATACAATTTATTGATTTATGTTAATTAATAATGGTCTTACAGCAGTCTTTAGCTGATCACTGGGCATAAAATTGCATGCCTTCTGGAAAAATTCAATGATGGCAGCCTGAAAATTACAAAATCAATTATCAACTGTAAAGAAATAGAAGGTTTGCAAAGTCAACAATATACAAGTAAAACACTCATAATGTAAGCACAAACTGACAGAAGACCCAAACAGCCTCAACAGAATAACAAAGCCTTCTCCTCCCCAAACCAAAGTATTCTTGAATGCTTCATTCCCTCTAAGTTTGATCAAAATCGTTAATTTGGTTTAGAAGAAATTTTTTACAGCTATATATAGTACTACACAACAACAATTATATACAATAAATACAATACAAGGTATAAAATCATAGTATAAACCATACAATAATGGTTCCATTGGCATGATATAGAGTAAATAAATATTTGAATACACAAATGTCATTTTATTATAAAACAATATGAATGCATACCTGTCATTTTATGATTAAACAATATATGAAATAAAGATAAATTCAAGCTAAAAGTAAAAAATTTCTCATATATGCTTCAAAAATTTGATACTGGAGCAGAAACAAAAATGACAACACTTCCTAATTTCCTTTCCAGAAATCTCTAAAGCATTCAGTTTTTCAATTCGGACTGAGAGAGTGACAAAGGAGTTTCTCAATAGGAAGATACCCTATTTGAACTACTGATCCCATCCCTGATGATGGATTGGATTAAAAAACAACAATGCTTGTCAGGGACAATAAATATTCACTCTTACCAAGTTTGACAAAAATCCTAGGAGTTTTTATCAAAAACAAGCTAAACATCATGGACAACCCATGACCAATGACAAATGCCAACAGGCAAAAGGTGATCGCAATATGTCAATAAAGCCTTTGTCTCATGTAACCTAAGTATATAAGTATGTGTAGTACATTCAATATTTTAACATTAGGAAAAATTTGAAGTGATAACAATAAGTAACTGGAGTATTCACAATATCTAAAGAAGTGTTCACAATATGCTTATCCTATCATTGTTATACCTTGTAATTTCATGCACTTTCACATAATTTCATTTTAATCTGCCACTTTATATTGCAGCTTATGTATTTAAATGGGTTAAACCTTTATCAGTGATCTACTATAAAATTTCATTATCAGTAATTGATTACACAAAATCAGTTTACTTAAACTAAAAACTTCTGTCAACAAAAGTTAATTCTATGATTCTTGCACTCCAGTCACAACTTATGCACAGTTGAAGCATTCATATCACCATAATGATTAATGTTAACAAGTTAAAATAGTCATATATTCATAATGTATACAACATACACACAGGAAATGTCCAAACCATGAAATTGTATGACTGTTTATAGGAAAAGAATAGCATATAGTAGCACTTCATCATAGTTCAAAACCATCAATATGAATAATTGTATAGTTTCTCAGAATACATGTACTAGTATTGTAAAGGATCAGTCAATAAATCCATTTTAGGCATTTTGATTTTCACAAAAAAATGGATTCTGCTTATAGATCAGTATTTGTGTCTGTGAATATCTGAGAAGTGACATGTAGAAATGTTTCCTATCATTATTTGTGTCTGTGAATATCTGAGAAGTGACATGTAGAAATGTTTCCTATCAGTATTTGTGTCTGTGAATATCTGAGAAGTGACATGTAGAAATGTTTCCTATCAGTATTTGTGTCTGTGAATATCTGAGAAGTGACATGTAGAAATGTTTCCTATCAGGGTTTGTGTCTGTGAATACCTGAGAAGTGACATGTAGAAATGTTTCCTATCAGGGTTTGTGTCTGTGAATACCTGAGAAGTGACATGTAGAAATGTTTCCTATCAGTATAACATCACAAAGTCTCATCAGATTTGAACTGATAAGCAAAAATACCCCAAAAATGTTCACATTGGAACCTTTTCTTGACCAATTTAAACCAAAGAGCAAACTTAACCCAGGTTTATTTCATGCTAGTCTTTCTGGCTGTTTGATAGACTATTTAGGACATTTGTTCAAAGCAAGCACAAAGAGTGTTCCATTCAAAATGGAAATCCTACACTGAACTTTAAATGGTTGTACCAAATACTGACAAAGTTTAACTTGTTCCTGATTCGATAAGAATGGAACAGATAATTATATTACATTGTAATACAGAATATTGGCAAACCTGATTATCCTTGCATCATGCAGCACGGTATACCTATGCCTATAGTAGTGGTGTATGCATAATATGTAAAATGAATCAATATTTGATTACAGAAACTTCTCTCTCTAAAACCAAACAAGCATGAAATGTTTTGCATTATTCATGCCAAAGAATATTTATTACTAATTACTTAATTGGTTGACAACATATTTATACCATCTAAGGGTATCTATGCATCTTATACAGGTAACCAGGTAACAGAGAGTCAATTTTATAGAAAGAAACCTTTGAATGTAAGTTCAACAACATTACTCAGGAAGCTTCAATAGGAAGAATTATGTAAAAGGTCAACTTCTCTTTCATTAGGATGCAAAACAAAAAATACATTTAAACTACTGTAATTAAGTTTTCAACCTTTCATTAAAATATAAAGGAGACTAATACCACAACAGACATAAACGCCGGTTTATGTGTTCATTTTGAAACAGATTCACAAATACAATATATTTTGGACAACAAACAGTATTGGAATACAGTTGGCACAAATACTGGGAAAGCCAGTGTCACATCATTATATCATTCCCTACAATCTGACAATAGGCTTAATGCAACAATTCTACAGAAGCTTTATCTACATACCCTTCCCAGAATGTGTTTCTTTGTTAGTTTTATTCTTGAGAGAGGTTTCTGATAACTTACAATGGAGGTTTTTATGTACACGTATAGGTAGTTGTATACATGTACATTGACAATTAGTTCTGATTTACATCTGTTTTTTTTCTGAATTTTGTTACATGTTTTACCTTCTTGCATTAATAATGTGAATAACATTGATTTTAACTTGCAACAATAAAAATCAATATCACCTGCAATTTCAAATGGATAACTGGAATGTCAGACTGCATCCATGGTGAAGTAAAATCAATATGCTAATTTCTTATCAAACAAACAAGAATGTATACTAATACTTTAAGCTGAACAAGAATTATCATTGAGATACTGATATAGATAATGTACATTACAAATTAACAATGTTTTTCTATCTTATTCTATATATACCATAACACCAGTGCTCTAATTCCTATATTAGATCAACATGACTTCAAAGTTCAAAACCTTGTGAATAGACATGGCTGCATTAAAATCGACAAATTTCAATCATTCAAAATGTCACCATAGCATTACCGTTGACATTGAGTGTCAACAAGCATATTGAGTATTGCTGAAGCTATACAAGTCCCCAACCGGTTTCCATAATTTAATAAGTCCAAGAACCACAACTGTACTTTTATTTTGAATTTAAAAATTACTTATTCAAGTTATGGTCAAATATGAAAAAGGTAATACAGGACAAGGGTCAAAGGACTCAAGCCTCAAACTGCCCATCACAATTATCACATTTTGTATTTTTTGTTCTAAAATATGACAAAATTTTCAAAAATTTGACACAATATTAACTTTGGAAAACAACTTTTATTGAATTGTTTATAAAATGTCTCTTGAGTTTATCAAGTTATTTCTGTATTTCAGCATGTCTGCTCGGAAACCATTAAAATTCAGTTTTTACAGATGATCGAAGGTTTTCACACCAGCAATGTCCTACAACTATATATCAAGTCATAATTCTCACAATGACAATTGGGAGGTAACCTTGGGTTAAGATTATGCCACACCTTTGTGTCATGGGTAGCAAATTTCAACAGAAATATCCTATGAGAAGTATTATTAGTTTTAGATGAAAAACCATTACCGGTAAATTACAGACTGGATGTTTTGATCAAACACAATCTGGGACCTTGACCTTTCACCTTTTGACCCTAAAAGCAATGAGAATTCTATCTGGATCTAGAGTATCCTATGAGCCAAATATCATGACTCCAGAATGAAAAACATGACTGAAGTAGGTAAAAAATAAAATTCAAATTTGGTCTATAAATGCTGCCTAAATGTGTTCCATTCCAGTACCCCCAAAAATGTGTGATCAAACCAACAAAACTTTTGTGTCAACATACAGACAACTTGATTCTGATATATCCCCCACCTCACCAGTACCACCACTTCTGAGCACAATACGCAGAGATAAAATTATAAATATACTAAAAACAGTAAAGTTAAAGGACAAAAACAACCAAAGTCCATTAGCTAGGTAAGTGCCATTAGATCTATATATAGTACGCTAAGTATTCAACACTTTATAAAGTGAACATTCAGTCATCTTTTCAGTTTAGCTGCATGCATACAAAAAATAAGTAGGATAATTTCTGTTACAGAAAATAAGTACTTATGAGATGTTTGGTTCTATAAGATAAGATTGGCTAAGATAAATCCTATTTGCAAATAGGTACTTAAGACTTGCTGTTAAAAAAACTACCTAATATGCACATTTTCTGCTTCAGATTAACATATGAAAATTGAACTGTTTTTCTTTTACAGCGTGATAAATATGGCTCTCAAACAGGACTACCTTATTATGAATTATTATTACACATGTCTAGTTACATTCATAGAGGTGGTGATGGAAACCATTACACCTATACCTCTCAAAAGACTTTTAGGACAAGTCAAGAAACATGCAACAGCAAATACTTACCTCAGAGGTATTACTTTTGACCATTAGGCGAGTTTCATTGACAACCATCTGACACAGAGTGCATTCTGCTGACTACAACGATAACATCACAACACGGTAAAGATGGATTTAGTTGTATGTTTACGAAAGTCTCTAGATGTCTCTATCTGTATACTTATGATTGTAAATGTTAGAGTTAGTCATTTATTTTGGAGAGTCTATAGGTGTGTATGCCTATGATTGTAAATGTTAGAGTTAGTCATTTATTTTGGAGAGTCTATAGGTGTGTATGCCTATGATTGTAAGTGTTAGAGTTCGTCATTTATTTTGGAGAGTCTATAGGTGTGTATGCCTATGATTGTAAGTGTTTTAAAATGTAGCTCATTATGAAGCTTTTATCAAAAGTAGCAGACTTTACCCTTAATAATGAAAATTTCATAACTCTAGCATAAATCAGTAAATGCACATGTGCATGTCAATATACCAATATAACAGTCGTTGTTTACTGTACTAAATCGCTCTCATTTTGAAGTTAGAAGAGGAGGAAAAAACAAGAAACCGTTAAAGACAAAAAGGACAGATAGCAAAGCAAATTTGAAACAAGGTCATGATCACAAGGTCATGATATCAATTGAAAGCACTTGTCATAAAGAAGGTGTGTGAAGTATCAAAGCCCTATCCCTACTGATTCAAAAATATAGCCAAAGTTAAAATTTTTTACAAGTAGGTCAAAGTCTAAGGTCAAGGTCACTAGGTCAAAAGTCAAGGCATAATTTGAAAACTCTGGTTGTAAGGAACCTATGTGTGAAGCATTATGTTTATACTCTTCTTAGTTGCTCAGATTTTGCTTCAACCAGAAACTTTAACAAAAATAATGGTAGACAGACAGATAGACAGATGGACATTGCCAAAAAAAAAACAAACAAAAGAGAAAAAAAAACAAACAAACAAAGGAAGAATACCAAATATATTAATGCCTTGGATAATTTGACCTGAAGGTGCAAACATTTTACAATGTATTTATCATAGTAGCACAACTGTATGTGCTGGGTTCAAATTTTGATCTTAAAATGAGCATTTTCCAATGGACAAACAGAAACCTTTTGACAGATGAACAGAAGGACAACCTTACATGTTATTTCAGAATATTCCCCAATGACGTAATGGGAATCTTTCAATTAGGGCTGTAATTGATGGAATCAATGTGCATGTATCATCGATTCAGAATGTTATGATAAGATATTGATACATTTTCAAAGTATCAATTCATTTTGCATACTATTTTTTTTCCAGAATTTTCTGTATTGTACATGTATGTTATAGTGTTTAGTACAGAGTATCTTCCAGAAGAAATGGCCGATGCATGTGACAAAGCAAATGATGCTACATGTAGTATATGTACATTTATAAGTTATGTGGAAACACTGCCAAAATCTATTAAAATGTATGAATTCAAATTGCTGAGTTCATGAAAGGCTGTCAGAATAAACACATATTCAAATATTTATACTGTTGTTCTTTATTTTCTATCTGTTAATAATGTTAATCGTCAATGTTTCAATATATCAGTAACAATGTAGATAAAATAAACTTTTATTAAAGGTAGAATACAATTAATTACCATAAAACACTTATAGTAATAGGCCTAGACATGTATGTAATATATACTCACTGGAGTGGTTTGCTTAATGACCTGCAGTGACCATACTGTGTCCATACAGTGCTTGAAAGCCCCACATTCTTTAGCCCTTTTCACATGACTACACCAATACGAAGGTCCCCAGACACAATTTTCGGTGCCCAACAGACTTGCAGCTGAGCCTGTAATACATAGGGAAAAGTAATACAAAGGGAAAAATAATACAAGTTACATAAGGATAATAAATGCACAGGTTACAGTATACAAAATGATCAAAGTGATCCCTATTTTAAGTAATGATCTGCAGAACACCCCCCCCCTCCAAAATCACACACTCTTGTATACATGTACATACATTACAATACTGACTGTATACAGTTGTAAGAGCTAATAGAGCTCATGTTACTTGTTTGTTGTACATTTATGCTGACTCTAAATAAAATTTCCTTACTTACTTACCAGGGACGTATATATACCTCCCTGCTACTTTCTTTCATATTTAGATTCAGAGTAAATTAGTACCATTCATTTCCAATTATTTTACCACTGTAACTGCAGCGGGTTGTCAAAGATAAATAAAAGACTTATAAACAAGAATATATAAAAGTCCTTGAAAAAAAGTTAATTTATCAATACTTTGTTAACATCAACTTCCCAAAATGATAAGTACCAGATATTTATAACCTTTTCCACAGTTTATTCTTTTATTCACCATTGCTTTATTACCAAAAAACAAATAGAAATTCATGTCCTCATGATCTGATCCTTGTGCTTTCAATGCCTTCAATCTACAGTCATGTGATGTACAAACTGATGCCAGACATGACTCACTACTCTACAGTTTCAATACATCAAAACTTTCCCATAAATGCTCTGAAACCTTGTCCATATTTCAATTCATTTAACTATTCAGCATGTGCATATTTCTTAGATGTCTTCACTTCCTTAAGAGAATCAGAACAACCCCCACCCCCTTTCACCCCACCCGACACACACACAATTTTTTTTTCACATTTTGCGCCATCTTGAACACGCATATAGCAAAACGGAAATGAAATTGTCTGACTTATCTCACCAAGTTTCTGTAGCATTTCATTGAAAGACATTTATTTTATCCTTGTTAATTCGTTTTATGAAAGTTGAAACAGAGCCGAAATAACTAAATTTTAAGACAGAGGAAATTCTGAAGACAAAAACAAATGTCCTTCATTCTAGACCGTGGAAAGATTATATAGTAACAAAATAAGATACTCACATAACAAACTAAAGCAAACTGAGAAAATTATCAACGACTTCATCTTGATCCGACTACTACCTAGCTTTCCTTGTTGACAACTTCATCACATGACTCAATATCACATGATGAAAGAAACGAGCAATTCGATTGGATAAGATTAAAAGAAAGGCAGAAGCTACCACGAATCTTTTGTGTGCAAGATCACGAAGACACACAAGTTCATAGGAACGTGCACGAAAGTAAGAAACTACGGATAGGACGTCATCCTTCCTGGATGACTTTTAAATCAATATCACATGGAAAATTTACCCTCAATCCTTCTTCTTCTTCCAAATGTACTCAAAAGTTGAGCGTTATACTTCATGTGGCAGTCAAGATAAAAGCCTCACAGGGCAATATGTAGTTACGACTGCAACGGAAGAGCTATGAAGAGACGGGACAAAATAGCTCTTCCGTTGCAGTCGTAACTAGGCAATATGATAGTTGAAAAGTTCCTTGATCCTTACCCAAAGCTGAAGTGGGCAGGTGGTATGTTGCCCATTGCACTCAGTCCAGTAGCTTTCTAAGGAACATGCTTATAAATGTCATTGCTGATCAATGCCTGTTCTATTCCCTGATGGTACGTGGGAAGGAGAACCGGTAAACATCCTTTTTCATTGTTGGGATGCGAAAGTTATGTTAATTGTCCCCTTGTCCTGGTGTCTAAGATCTTGTTCTGCTGGAATCAGGGGAGGGGAGGGGGGCGACTTGCGGTGATTTTGGGTATAGACTTGCGGCTGGAGTCGCTGGCACCCTACCCATTTATATATTGAGCGAAGTGTTTTAAACATGGCCATTCATACACTGACCATGATGAAAAGCATACTCATTCTAGTGCAAAAGTATCTTCACTTCTGGCCGACATGTTTTTGTACTCTTACGAAGCAGAATTCATACAGTCTCTGTTCTCCGGGCCAAAGGCAATAAACAGTTGGCATCTCGGTTCATCTTTACATACAGATACATCGATGACATTTGGTTGATTAACAACTCTGTATTTGGGGATCACCTCAACATCATATATGCAAAAGAGCTCGAGATAAAAGATACATCCGATCGAGAGCGCATTTTCTGTTTCATACCTCGATATACTCCAATCAATTATTGACGATGCTTCATAAGTAACCTCTCTCTATGACAAACGTGATAATTTCAATTTCATTATTACCAACTTCACTTTTCTGAGTAGCAACATGCCTTCCTTTCCCGCATATGGCGTCTTCATTTCACATCTTATACGATATGCCAGGATATGCTCTAAATACGAAAATTTCGTCGCTCTGAGGGCAAGGCTTCTTGCCACGAAACTACTCTCATAAGTGTAAAGATATATTGAGGAACATTTGGAATTGTCAATGAGGAAGTTCTATGGTCGATATAGGGATCTAGTACAATTTCAAATTCCTCTTTCAAGAACGTTAACCGATATTTTGGGACCTGACCATACAAACTAACCATCTTAACTTTTTGACTATACTTGATTTGACATAATACGTATATATACAGGCATTTGTTCATGTGCATTTCCGATGCCGGAATTTCATTTAAACAACATTTCATGCCTTGAATAGGAAGATTTGCCTTCATGTTCTTGTCTCCTTCATGCATGTGTTCATACGTGTATATTTATGTATTTACTTCCTAGACTTCAAAGGTTGTTGCAAGACTTTTGCGACGGGTGTTGTATGCAACCAGGGGACGCACCTGGTCTCACCTCGATTTTTTGGGGATCGCATTCATCTGAATATGACACTATACATGATATTGTCCTTTTAATCCTTGAACTATGACTCAGATATGGTTTACCCTTCAGTACTTCTTCGTTTTTCACTTGCAATCTCCACCTGCATTTTACCTCTTCATATATTTTGTGATTTGAAAGATACCCATTGATATATATTTGAAGGGAAAATGTTACGCATTAATATATTGGGTGGTCTTAAAAGCATATCCCATTCCAACCGCATGTCTGTATATACCTTTATGTTGGAAGTTAACATATGCCCTCCCCCCCTTACTGGAATGACCACTAGATTATGCTGGGTCTTGAATGGCAAAAGAGGGCGGATCTTTACTCTTCTGATCTGTTATTAAGCGTTTCCCATTCCAGTGAGTTGACCATATTGGTGACGTTGCCTGCTTTCCTATCCCAGTAGTTTCTTGTGTCAAATCGTGCTGCTCTACTCTGGATTTTATCTGGTTGATCCTCTGTATGAGGATCCCATATCATCAGTGAAGTTAGCATACGTACTCCAGCATTGGACATATAATGGCTTCGTAGGGTGACCCGTGACCCGTGATGAGGTTCTACCTCTGAGGTTTCGCTTTAGGAAGCCAAGAGTCCTATTGGCTTTCGCTGCATCGGTATGCTTTTTCCATTTCAAGTTGCTGCTGATCGTAACTCCCAGGTACTTGATTGAGTCCACTACTTCTAGCTCATGATTGTTTAGTCTGTAGTCTGTGCTGATTGTTTTCCGCTTTGATGAAACCTGTACGACAACCCACTTCTCCGGACGGAAGGACATCTGTCACTCTTGTTCCCATTTTTCAAGTGTTGTAATGTCTTGCTGTATGCTGTTGCTGTCCGCGGTGTTCAAAGTGTCGATCGGGCAGTACAGTAAAAAATCATCTGCCAACAACCTGGCTTCTGACTTCTGGGAGGTCGTTGATGAGTGTGAGGAAGAGCAGCGGGCCGAGTACTGTTCTCTGTGGTATTCATGATAGGACATCTGCTGAGGCATGGCCGTATAGACGGACTTGCTGTCTGTTGTTCAGGAAGTCCTTAATCCATAGCAGAGTGTTGTCTCGTACACCGTAGTTCTGCAGATTATGTAGCAATCTTTTATGTGGCACCTTGTCAAATGCTTTTGAGAAGTCTAGCAGAACAATGTCAACTTGGCCTCCTGGTCTTAAGCGCAGGCAATACTGTCTATGGAAATGGCCAGCTGAGTTTCACAGGAATGCTTGGATCTAAAGCAGTGTTGACTGTTGGTAAGGATTGCCAGTCGTTTTGAATGGCCTTGAATCCAATGAGATCTGGAAGACTTTGGTCAAAGCTGGAGCATTTTTGGTTTGCATACTCATTTATAAGCCTGGCTTGGATTCCATATGGTCCTGTTGCCTTTTGGGAGTCAGTGTTCCTGAGTAATTTGTGGACTCTTGCTTGGCTGACTTGGATTGAAGGCATCGCTAGATAGGGACTCGCACCGATGTGCTATCCTCCCTGGTGTAGATGGAATGACATTGCTGGTTGATTATTTCCACTTTGGATTCAGTATTACTGTAGCGGAGTCCATCTGTTTTCTTGAGTGGTGCTACTCCTTGTGAATCCTGACGTTTGCTTTTTAGATAAGACCAGAATCTCTTGCTGTTGTTTTGCATCTCACCACATACTGTTTGGTCTTGGTCTACGATCTCATCACGAGATGTCCTCATTTCCCTTTGTGCTGCTGTCTTGAGTTGTCGATATCGGGCCTGGTCCTTAGGGTTCATTGTATGCCGTGCTTTTTAATGCTTTCTGGCGTTGACGTAGTAGGCGTTTGACCTTTGTTGTCATCCATGAATTTGAATATCGGCTCCTGCTGATCTATGGAACAATGTCTTCTACTATGGTTGATATGGATCCTCTAAAGTCAGTCCATATGTCCTTGGATGTTGTCTATTCTTTTGCCATGCTGTTGTTTACTGCTGTTATTATATGCTGACTGACCACTTTTCTGTTTGCTTTGTCCCATAGTAGAATTTTTCGAGGGCATAACTGCTAATGGTATGTTTGAAAAGAGAGATCTATCATCACGATATCATGGTCACTTTTCTCCCGATTGCTGGTAGAGCTTATAATTTGCATCTGTCGACCAAGGATGGATGTGATGTGAAGAGATGGCAAGGATATTGCTGCCTCTGGTAGGGAAGGCCACTGCTTCCTCTACGGGTAAATCATCTTGTAGGTTGAGATAGTGCATAGTTCACTGCTGTTATTATATGCTGACTGACCACTTTTCTGTTTGCTTTGTCCCATAGTAGAATTTTTTGAGGGCATAACTGCTAATGGTATGTTTGAAGAGAGAGATCTATCATCACGATATCATGGTCACTTTTCCCCCGATTGCTGGTAGAGCTTATAATTTGCATCTGTCGACCAAGGATGGATGTAATGTGAAGAGATGGCAAGGATATTGCTGCCTCTGATAGGGAAGGCCACTGCTTCCTCTACGGGTAAATCATCTTGTAGGTTGAGATAGTGCATCGTTCACCTGTCTCAGGAAATTTCGGTCTTTGATGGTTCCAGACTCCCAGTTGATATCGGGTAAATTGAAATCTCCTCTAAGTAGAAAGTAGGCTGATTTGTGGTCAGATCTGACTGCTGTGATGTCTGTAGTTAGCGCCAGAGCATACTCCTCATCTGTTCCGTTTGGTGGTCTGTAGGCTGCTGATATCAAGGCTGACTTTCCGTGTCTAAGCTTCACATTGACGCTGATGAATTCACGGTTTTCTCATATCAAGGCTGTAAAGCTCATCATGGAACGTTTGGTAGCTATCAGTACTCCACCATGGGGATCGTCTCGCCTCTCTCCTGAACACTTTATAATCCAAAGGGATGACCTCTGATGAGTTCACCTCAGGTCCTAGCCATGTCTCCATGCCAATGATGATATCTGGTTGGGTTGAGTCGATTAGCCATTATTAATTATTAATCTGGTGCCTTGTTCCGTATACTCTGGAAGTTAATGACAATCACTCTCACTTTCTCATCCAGCTTCTTTCGTTCTTTCTTTAATAGCAGGTTGTGCCCCACAAGAATGGTAAACTCAAAACCTAACTCTGCCTGATACGCAGACATTATCGGGAAAATATTTTTCTATAGTCAAATTATAACTTGAAAAAAAAACAGATGTGAAAAGTTGAAAAGTCTCATAATTTTTAAAATTTATAAGTGCCTTGATTATAATATTGTAATTGTTGTTTTCAAACTGTATAACAATCTTATTATTTAAAAAAGCCGGCTCAGTTGTAACTCGTTCCTCTACTCTCCATAAACGAAGTTCAAGTAGCGTTTTAATAAGACTGCATCCATAAATATCTCGTGTCACGAAAATCCTTGATATACCTTGTTCTTGCCGGCATGTGTTGTGTTACACACAGAAAAGGACAAATCAGTTGTCGCTCTTGGGCCATAGATCATCATATGCATCATATATACAAGATATGTTCAAAAAGCTCTCGGCCACATATACCTAAGGATACCCAAGACTGAAAGAATTTTTCATTATAATCTCACTTTATCTCGGTGCACTTCTCGTCACGTAGCTAGTTTAAAATTTTGTGTACATGTATTCATTTATTAAGGCAGATGTTCTGTGGAAAAACGGAAATTATACCCATAAAACAACACAAACTTCAAAATATCTGTTACATGAATTGTATACACTCTAATAAATATTTATGCCCTAATCCAGAGTAGTGGACTAAGGACCTGGACCCACCACAAGGATTACTTTTTTGTTTTTGTTTGGTTTTGTTTGTTCGGGATTTATTCTGTGTAAAATAAGTATCTTTTATATACAAAAATATGGGTGGATCCCCTCTCAGAAAATTCATTGGAGGTGGAGCTCCTCTCAACAAAATTTCTGGATCCTGGCCCGATATTAATAATACAATAAAGACTTAAATAATATGGTCTACAAGTTACTATGTGTTCATTTGCGTTTTTGCGTAAAGGGCGCTAGGCTACTGACTTTCTCCATTTCTGTTCCTGGGCAGGCTTGGCGTAGTGGTTAAGCGCTTGGCTTACGGCGCCGACGATCCGGGTTCGATTCCCGGGTTGTGCCACTACGTTTAAGAGGTTGCTTACCTCCTGCTTCCATGTGAAAAACTGAAAAATTGTTGAAAGCGACGTAAAACTCCAATCAACCAACCAACCATTTCTGTTCCAATTTCTGAATCCCTTCCAAAAGAATGCGTTATCCTGGTCTCCTAGATACTCGTGTAGAGCGTCCAGGACACCCTCATTGCTTCCAAATGTCTCACCACGCAGATAAGAATAAGAGGTCACATGAGGCTAAATACTGGGAAAATGGAGGTGGGTGAGGAAGAACTTCAAAGCTGCATTCCGTCACAGTAGTAATTGCAACTTGGGAAGTCTAAGAGAGTGCATTATCCTTCAAGAGCAGAACGCTTCTGGTGAGCTTTCCTCTCCTCGTTTTCACAATCTCCTAACAATGATCAAAATGGTGAACCCAAGTTTTATCCTGAATGACAATTCGACCCATTAAATCCTCGGGATCATCTTCATAGCATGACAAAGGATGCAATGAAACCTGATACTTGTTTCTCTTTCGATCTTCAGTCAACATTGTTGAAACCCATCTAGCCGAGAACTGAAGCATGTCCAAAATATCGGTTAAAATTGATTGAGCAGCCCCACGACTTATATCATCTTCTCTGGCTGTATCATAAGAGGTTTTGCCTTCTGTCACATGACAAGAGTGTGCACAATATCAACGTCTTCGTCTGTGATAGCCTCCTTGGGACGTTCAGATCGTTCATCAGCTTTGAACAATGCTCTACCCGATCCTCTTCTAAACTCAGCATTTCATTTCATAACGCTATAAGAAGGTAACTCCTTTCTAAGGTAATCATGAACTACTCGTGAATTTCCCTGGTAACCATCCCCCTTATTACAAAGAGACTTAATCACTGCCCTAAACTGCATTTTGGTGGTTTGACTATCCCTTTAACTTTAAGAAGCCAATATATATATATATATATATATATATATATATATATATATATATATATATATATATATATATATATATATATACAAAAGCACAAAAAAGGAAATTGTAACAATATTCACTATTCATAAGTATCGGATCAACCTCAGTGAAGGTTAATGCAAATCGCTCGAGAAAAAGGGGTCAATATAAAAGCACAGGTAAGCGATAACGATACTAAAACAATTTAAAAATTGCCAAATTTTCGAAGCAATCTGCTTCTTTGTCAGGACATACACATACAAACACTTACATAAATATAAAAACACGAAAAGAAAGATAGAAAATATATACAAAGCGCTAGTCTAATAAACAGTTAGACTAGTACTTTGTATATATTTTCTTTCTTTTCGTGTTTTTATATTTATGTAAGTGTTTGTATGTGTATGTCCTGAAGAGGAAGCAGATTGCTTCGAAAATTGGGCAATTTTCTAATTGTTTTAGTATCGTTATCGCTTACCTGTGGTTATATATATATATATATATATATCATTGGCTGTCATTTGGATCCATTGACCTCTTACCTTTCATTGTGTTATGAGTTCTATTAATGTATTAAGTTATTATTAGTCTTGTTATTTTGTTATGCCCAGCACTAAGCCTTTAATTTGAAACAGAAATTATTGTGTTCTAGTCGTCCTTAGCTCTGTCCTCTTCTTTACATGTTTTATACGTTTCTGGCTATACTCAGTCCTAGACCAAGAAACCTTGAAGAAAGAATGAGAGAGATAGCAGTTCTTATGTCCTCAATCCTTGAGTGAATCATTATTTACTTCTCAACCGATAAAGTTTATTCCACCGTTTAGCATGTTTTCGAACTTGTAATAGAGAAAGGTTTGCATGCACTGGGAATATTCCACGAAACTTTGATGATCATGAAGCAAGATATGCCAGGTCAAAGGAAGTAAATGCTCGCACAAAATATCCATGAAGAAATATTGTTACAGAGGGAAATATGGCTGTTGTGGACGCTCTGGTATTATTCACAGATTTACTTTAGGACAGGACGCTAGAACATTAGTTTTACTTTGGGACAGGACGTTAGAACATTAGTTTTACTTTGGGACAGGACGTTAGGACATTATTTTTACTTTAAGACAGGACGTTTCGATATTACTTTTACTTTGGGACAGGACGTTAGGACATCAGTTTTTGGGAGGTTTTTTGGATCAGGACATTAGGACATTTTTTTTACTTGGGCAGGACTCCTTACATATTTTTGATAGCAACATATTATTCTATAATTAATTCGCGTGTAATAAATTTTCATGACTTCTCTCCGTGAGAAACCTGTTGATCCTTGTTCTCTATATGGAAGATTATTTATAAATTTGTAAATGTGTGTCCTTTGATTGTGCTGCTTTTGCGGTAAATGGGAAGGTGGGCGCCCATAAACCGGTTAACCACACCAATTGAGTGACGTTTGTTACTTCAATTGGCCGTCCTAAGTCGGTATCGTAATCAATCAAATATTTTTGTAATGTCGTTCCGTGTATATTATGCTTTTGTCCTTTTTTGTGTGCAGGTCCTTGGTGATTTGTGTCATACAGCTTTGTCAAATGTCTTCTGTTTTCTCTTTGAAGGACCGAATGTTAGGACAATAGTTTTACTTTGGGACAGGACGTTAGGACATTAGTTTTTCTTTGGGAGAGGCTGTTAAAACATTAGATTTACTTTAGGACAGGACATTAGGACATTCGTTTTACTTTAGGACAGGATGTTAAGACATTCGTTTTACTTTGGGGCGTCAGGACATCAGTTTTACTTGGGACAGAACGTTAAAACATAAGTTTTATTTTGGGACAGGACGTTAGAACAGTAATTTTACTTTGGGGCAGGACGTTAGAACATTAGTTTTAAGTAGAATCTGGGGCGCATCCAAGTATTTCACTCTGAAATCCATACTGATAAAGGTGTTTGAAGAATAAATTATACCCAGCAAATGAATTGTGTGCGCTGTCACAGCTGAACTACTGTGTAAACAGTCGATACAATGGCGTATGTTGTGTCCTCCTAAAATGTATCAATATCCTCCATCCTCTCAAATCGATAGAGTACCTTTTTACATTATAAATCTTATTTTATGTCATTGGCATTATTTTCGCTGTAAAATATCTTACAAAATCGGGTAGATTTGATAGTCGATCCATACCAATATAGCTTCTTGATGAAGTGTCTTTCGTAGGATGTCCGTAGAACTTAACACGGTTCATGTATAAAGAATCTCCATTACTACCCCACAATCCCCATCTTCTTGAAGCATGTCTGTCTGTCCGTCTGTTAACATAACTTCTTACCCTCTCGTCGGATCTAGATAATATTTCACTCAATTGTTGTACAAGACCCAAGGGTGTGTCATGACCTTGACACAAGGTCATATCTTCAATGTAAAGGTCACAGTGCACACATAGCAAAATTATTGTCTGGGCCATAACTTCTTACTCCTTTGTCGGATCTAAATACTATTTCACACAATTTTTTGTCCATGACCCAAGAATGTGCCATGACCTTAACCCAAAGTTGTATCTTCAGGTCAAGGTCACAGTGTATACATAGCCTTCATCCTTGTCCAGGCTATAACTTCTTACTGCCAGGTTGGATTATTATCCAAGATAATATTTCACAAAATTTTTGTCCATGATCCAAGAGTGTGTCATGACCTTGGCTCAAGATCATAAATCCATTGTCACAGTGCACACATGATCGAAATCCTTGTCCGAGCCATCACTCCTTACTGCTGTATTGGATCTAGGTAACATTTCAGGCAAGTTTTGTACATGACCCAAGGGTGTGGCATGACCTCAACCCACGGTCATATCTTCAATGTCAAGGTCACAGTGCACACATAGCCAAAATCTTTGTCCGGGCCATAACTTCTTACTGCCAAGATGGATTTGGACAATATATCACACAATTGTTGTCCATGACCCAAGGGTGTCTCATGACCTTGACTGAAGATCGTTTCTCTATGGTCAAGGTCAAAGTGCATGCATGGTCGAAATCCTTGTCCGGGCCATAACTCCGTCCTGCTACGTTGGATCTGGATATCGTTTCACACAATTGTGTTCGTGACCAACGGGTGTGTGATGATTTCCACCGAGGGTCATATATTCAAGGTCAAGGCCACAGTGTACACATAGCCGAAATCCCTGTACATGCCATAACTTCTTAAGGCCAGATTGGATCTGGATAATATTTCACACAAATGTTGTCCATGACCTAAGGATGTGTAATGACCAAACTCAAGATCATATCTCCAAGGTCAAGGTCACAGTGCACACATTGTCAAAATTTCATGTATAAGTCATAGCTCCTTACTGCTATGTAGGATCTGGATAATATTTCCCACCATCGTTTTTCATGATCCAAAGGTGTATCACATTGTCCGTCTGTATGTCCGTCCATGAAACTTGTCCGGGTCATTACTTCTTCCTTTTACTTCGGAGGGAGATAATATTTTACACAAGGGTGTGCCATGACCTTAAATCAAGGTCATATCTACAAAGTCAAGGTCACAGTGCATACATAGCCAGAATTCTTGTCCGACACGTAACTTCTTCCTTTTAATTTGGGGGGAGATAATATTTTTCACAATTGTTATTCATGACCTAAGGGTGTGCCATAACTAAGGTGATATCTACTTGTAAGGTCAATGTCATAGTGCACACATAGCCAGAATTTTGTCTGGGCCATAACTTCTTCCTTATTCGTTGCTGGAAGATTATATTTTACACAATTGTTTTCCATGACCCAAGGATGTGTAATGACCTTGAACCAACCGTTGGGTCAGCTCTAGTTTTATAAATGAATCTCTCTGTTCAAATTCTCACAACAACCATCTGAAAAGTGGGTTTATGGAGCAGAGAATCTAAGACTATTTATCATGATTGTTTGCCCCGTTGACTGATTGTTCGTTTCCCTGATCTCTTGCATATCACTTAATTTCTGGATTGTTTTTTAAATCGATAAATATATATTTAATTCGTATTATCAAGTATGGGAGGATTGAATTGTTGATGTTATATCTACAGCTTTATGTTTATTACTTTAATCATAGGGACCCTTTGATTAATTCCTAGATGAAAATTATTGAACCAGACAGACAGACTGACTACTACACGTCCTTGTAACTTAACGAAGGAACGATTCAATCATATTCACAGAAATAACCAACAAATATGACTTCATCAATTGGAAGGAAACCCCGACTGCCTTACAAGCAAATACAATAAATTGGAGATGGGACTTGTATTTTGTCAGAGCGTCGTAAGTCAATTACTTTATCGCCATTTATCATGGTCCACTCAACTGCAAACGATCGCCAGGAGTATGGCCTATATTATGGGCCAAATTTCATAGATGTCGTCCGGGTCTTGACTGTTGAAGTTTTATTATGAGTATAAAATGCGCAGCTGTGAATGCTATTTGTGAGTAGAATATGCAGATGATTTCGTTTGGAGTTGTCATATGTATGGTGTTACCATGTGGTAAGTCGACATCATTTGCTACTAGTATTAATTGACAATTATTTTCCTTTCTTTTACAGAAAGGAGCGTTGGGGGGGGGGGAGGGGGGGGGGGTTGTGTTTATGGGTTGCCTTTTTTAGTAAAATGGTGGAAAAGGGGTTGCCTGTTGTACAGTTTACTTTTTATCTTTTTTTCTGAAGGAGTGGTTTACTAGTCGTGGGGTTTTTTATTTTTGTTTTTTTGGGTTTTTTTTGTGATTTTGATAATAGCGTGGCGGATTCAGGTATAGTGATTGTCTGTGCGACAGACTTGTATAAATCCGATAATCGTACATTTACTCGACTTCTCCGAGTCATATTGGCTAGGTTTAGGACTTCAACCCCAAAACCCTTTCCTGGCTAAAAAAGCTTTCATGGCAGATCGCAACTCTTTTTAAAAATCCTAAGATCCGCCTAAAGATGCTTCTGTACTGTCCACTAGAAGTAATGACTAATGTTCATGGACAAGAGATGATATGTGAATTTTGCGATACGACGGAGTCAGGTTTATTAGAATATCAAATTTGTCTCAGCTGTTTAACTAACTCCACCACAGACACAACAAGAATAACAAAGTATGGTAATGGCATGAATAATATCACAAAAATACCTCGAGATTACGGCAGCTGTGATACTGACTTAGGACGGTTTGAGGAAGAGAAATTGCGCAATTTTAAGCCCTAAAACCACCAAATTGCATAAGGCCCCCCATCATGACTCCGCCTCATCATGAATCCGCCCATGTTGACTCCGCCCTGGATCTGCTTGGAACCGCAGAGCCCTCGCTCCACCTTGTCGTTCTTCACCTTTAACCTCAAAACCTAGATCCACCTCTGACATCAGTTTCTATCATTAGAAATATTCATCTTGTTTATTGGCGTTGTTGTTTTAGGGGGTATATTTAAAGGGACATAGTCCGAGACTTGAAAATTTTAGCATGAAAAGGATAAATTACGACAATATCTTATTTTTCCTGTATTGTATAAATAATAAACTTTGTGTTAATTGCAAAATTTAAAACTAAAATCCCTCAATGTTTTCGTAGAATAAAGGCAATTGAGTCGAATTAAATTCGGCTGGTATCAATTCCCCAAATAAGGCGATGCTCTGCCCATAATCATGCGCGTGCGCGGATATTCACTGTAGAAAACAACAAAAATGGTTCATATGGAGGAATACGAGCACGAGAAAAGCAAAAGTGTGGTCGAAAATACTTAGACACAAACACAGAGGCCAAAAAAGAAAAGTGGAACAAATGTTAGAATCGGGTAAAGCTCGAGTTTCATTGTCACGTGATTTCCTCTGACCGATCTCCTCAATATTCAAGGAGTTGACCTAGTTATGTTGCAAATTTAAAACAGACATATCTTCTTAACGACATCGACTTTGGTAACAATACGTTTTACACATCTTAGATAATATACTAGCAATCGATTGCCGTTTAAGGAACCCGTTTACATTTTTTTTATGCTTTTCCCGACTTCAATCGGACCATGCTCCTTTAATCATTGTGCTCTCTTGGGTATGCCAATTAACGCAGACTAAGGACGGCCAAATAACAGAAAAAAGAGGAGTTACCAGGTACAACCACGGTGCTAACTTGTGTGTCGCATACAATCATAACGGAAGTGTGTCGTTTACAATCTTCGCGGAAATGTGTCGTATACAGTCCTCATGGAAGTGTGTCGTATACAATTCTCACAGAAGTGTGTCGTGCACAGTTCTTGCGGAAATGTGTCGTATACAGTCCTCATAGAAGTGTGCCGTATGCAATTCTCACAAAAGTGTGTCGTATACAATTCTCACAAAAGTGTGTCGTATACAGTCCTCAAGGAAGTGTGTCGTATACAATCCATACAATCCCCACGGAGGTGTGTCGTATGCAAACATCACAGAAGTGTGTAGCTGCAAGTAGTGGCCCTAAATGAATGATAGGGCCACAATTCCTTAAATTTGTTCTTTGTGTTTTTCGTCAGCTCCGCCTCTTTTGCGAGGTTTCTGTTAACGAGATCTCGCGAGACCGAATGGCTGACACAGAAACCGGCAAATTTGAAACAGGTTGGGAAAAATGTGTGTAGAGCCTTCAGACGACAGATCGGGGGTAAGATAACATTGCCGATTGTTTGCTTTATGTTTATATATGTTAGATATATTTGCCCCATTTGATGCCGAAATGCGTAGAGTCGTGCCGGCCATTCCGTTTATCAAAAATGTAAGTTTACGCAACGTAAGGAATTGTGGTCCTATCATTCATTTAGGGCCACTACTTGCGGCTAAGAAGTGTGTCGCATACATTTCTCACGAAAGTGTGTCGTATACAGTCCTGATGGACGTATGTCGTATACCATTCTCACAGAAGTGTGTCGTATATAGTCGTCACAGAAGTGTGTCGTATATAGTCGTCACCGAAGTGTGTCGTATACAGTCCTCACGGAGGTGTGTCGTATATAGTCGTCACAGAAGTGTGTCGTATACAGTCCTCACCGAAGTGTGTCGTATACAATCCTAACGGTTCGTTTGAAATATTTGATTTTGTATTTCTCGTCTCATGTTAATTCTTCGTTCATTATTTGAGTTGTACTTTCCAATAACAGTCAGAATATGAATCAGATAAGCTCATTTTTCTACATGTGATCAAAAAGAGACAATCTGATATGCTTTACTGCATCTTCCTCGTATCACGATGACGAATGGGGATCCGTGTGGACCATAAAGAGCATCAGGAGAGGGATTTAAGAGACAAAGTCCATTACGGTATAGAGGGAAATCGATGCGATATATACATCATACGCAGGAAGGACTCTGACATCTAAAGCATACATTGTGCCAGTTGGTTCAGACACAATTCGTTATAACTGTACCAAATTTCAAAGTAATCAGTGTCCCGTGACAGTTCTACCACAAATGTTATTGGCAGTGCTTTATGAACTTCGTACTTGTAACTCATTATTCAACAATAATTTTGAAAATAATGGTTAGTCTAAAAGACGATTTTTGATAATACATGCATACTATTACTGAAATAGTGCATTCTGGTATATGGTTTTCAAATAAATACATAAATCTTTTGATTGCACTGAGAAAATACAATATATAGTATAGTATAGTATAGTATAGTATTGTACTGTTGAGTATTCTTAAAGCAGGGATTATCTTCCTCGTGCATGGCGATGTTCTTAAATGGGTTGGTTAGTTCTTAGACGTATGTCAGTTTGGTAATGATTTTGCTCTTCTAATATTTATTATACTTTCAATTTCCACAGTTTTGCCTTGAGCATCATGGAGGAAACATGTCGAAATGAGCATATGTTGCATCATATTAATTCACGCATTGCAGTATAGTATAGTATAGTATAGTATAGTCTGGGGGTAAATGTTCAGCACTTCTTGAACTCGGATTACCTTTTACTTCTTTTGAATAACCTTGGGAGGTGCATCCACAGTAACTATATACCATGCCATATCTTTTCACGAGCAAACTGTCGCCTTGACACACATACGAGAGAATGTGTCTCGCTTCTGTAGTACCTATTATAGATTCACTTCTAATCTGCTGTGACACGTATTTGGCTTCATCCATTGCAATTAGATTTTTGCATTCTATCTTAAAGTCAATTTATATTCACCCAGCGGTTGAATAACAGGTTCCAGTCCTAGTATTTTTTATGGCCCCGCCATATATGGCCGGGGACATATAGTGTTGCACCCTGTCATTCCGTCACTCTGTCATTCTGTCATTCCGTCATTCCGAAACCTTGTCATCCTTGTCATCGCAAATCCTCCCAAACCGTTAACCAGAATTTCACCAAACTTCACATGTAGGTAGGGCAGCATATGTAAATGTGCATGAAGGGAGGCAACTTTGCTCAGAATCTTTTTTCAGGAGCTATGGGACTTTGAAATTAGAAAATGTGCATTGCATATGGCTGAACTTTGTTTGAATTTTCCAATATTAGTTCTGTGGCAATTATATTTCACTACCTTAGCTGTCAGCGGGGGCACCTGTGTCGCACCGACACATTAAAATTCTGGTTTCTACCATTTTTTTCTCTCTCTGTAGTGATGGGTTTAAGGTGTTTGCAAT
This sequence comes from Pteria penguin, assembly GCA_035048485.1. Lineage (NCBI taxonomy): Eukaryota > Metazoa > Mollusca > Bivalvia > Pterioida > Pteriidae > Pteria > Pteria penguin. Next base: position 89,075,405 of record CM068580.1, read on the forward strand.
GCAGTACGGTGGTACACAATGTCAAGGAAGAATGCCGTCTGGGCAACTTCTCGCCACAACAATGTCCAGGAAATGCTTCGTATTGCATCAAATATGAAGGAGTTCACCAAAACAGTAAGTCCAAATATACTCAGACATGAAAAGCATGATGGTATATGACACAGTAAGTCCAAATACACTCAGACATGAAAAGCATGATGGTATATGACACAGTAAGTCCACATACACTCGGACACGAAAAGCATGATGATATGTAACACAGTAAGTCCACATACTCTCAGACATGGTGATATTTAACACATTAAGTCCAAAAACACTCAGACACGAAAAGCATAATCATATATGTTTCCTATGTCCATATCAAAAAAGTACATGTATGTTGTTTTCAATTCAGTTTTAGCTCACCTGATCCATCAAAGACTGATCAAAACTTCCTTGGTATCGTCTTCGTCGGTTTTGTAACCAAAGAATGATCAAAACTTACTCGGTGTCTGTCGTCGTCGGTGTTGTAACCAAAGACTGATCAAATCTTATTCGGTGTCTGTCGTCGTCAGTGTTGTAACCAAAGACTGATCAAAACTTCCTCGGTATCTGTCGTCGTCGGTGTTGTAACCAAAGACTGATCAAATCTTACTCGGCGTCTGTCGTCGTCGGTGTTGTAACCAAAGACTGATCAAAACTTACTTGGTGTCTGTCGTCATCGTCGGTGTTGTAACCAAAGACTGATCAAAACTTATTCGGTGTCTGTCGTCATCGTCGGTGTTGTGACCAAAGACTGATCAAATCTTACTCGGTGTCTGTCGTCGTCGGTGTTGTAACCAAAGACTGATCAAAACTTACTCGGTGTCTGTCGTCATTGTCGGTGTTGTAACCAAAGACTGATCAAATCTTACTCAGTGTCTGTCGTCATTGTCGGTGTTGTAACCAAAGACTGATCAAAACTTACTCGGTGTCTGTCGTCATTGTCAGTGTTGTAACCAAAGACTGATCAAATCTTACTCGGCGTCTGTCGTCGTCGGTGTTGTAACCAAAGACTGATCAAAACTTACTTGGTGTCTGTCGTCATTGTCGGTGCTGTTACCAAAGACTGATCAAATCTTACTCGGTGTCTGTCGTCGTCAGTGTTGTAACCAAAGACTGATCAAATCTTACTCCGTGTCCGTCATCATTGTCAGTGTTGTAAACTTCCTTTGCGACTTCTCATCATGTAGTTTGAATGGAAAGTTACAAGTATATTTGATCCTAAAGAAAAGGATATGATGCAGTTTTAATCAATTTGTGATTATTGCCCCAGAACAGTGATTAGTGGGGACCCAACGTTCGGGATGTAAATTAATTATGTATTGTTATGTATACTATTTTAAAGAAGTACACCACAATGACTTCATATTTGATACAGAACATTGTTGTGACATACATAATTACAGGTTTATCCAAGTAAAAACCCTGCGCCACTATTTGATTGATTGTTTGATTTTTGTCACACCACGAATATTTCACGTATATGATGACGGCATCTGCCTGATCATGATGCGGGACATACAGATTTTTGACCTTTGCAACGGACCCACCCGAAGCAGTGATGGATCTTTAACGTGCCATGTATACCATGACACGGGGCGTCGGTTTTTACTGTCTCATCCGAAAGACAGGACACCAGCTTGACCAGAGCAGGACTCGAACCCTGGCCTCCCGATCAGGAGGCGAGCGCGAAGCCACTAGGCCACGCCGGCTTCGCCATTATTTGACCATGCTGAAGCGGCCAAAGTTTCAACTGAGGTCATAGATCTATATAAAACACGAGTTTTTCCCTCATGAAGCACAGCCCATGTTTATATTTGGTATACATACACAGCACTCATGTGGTGTAACAAAAAAGATCGATTAAGGGAATTCGTTACGGCAATATTTTAATCCACAAATAAAGAAAAAATTCACATCTATAATTATATACGAAAACTTGTCAGAATTGTTCATCAAGAAGAACCACAAGCCAGTGGGGGGTTCAGGATTTTCGGAAAAAGGGAGGGGCACATTTGAAAGTTAAGTGTTACCCAAAATACCCAGCCATCTCGGATGCCAGCCTTATTTGTTTTCAACTTTATCATCTAAATATGCCCTGTGAATTTGTGACGAAATCCTCTAAATCCGCCACTGCAACCTACTATGACTGCATTTGCAAACTGGTGTACAGCACCCTAATAGTATCAAGTTTGCTTATATGAAGACCCAGCAGCATTTTGTTCTCTCTTTCCGCGATACAGCTCAGAACACTCAAGGTGGTACATTGTCCTCTTACACTCTGGGAAACAATCATTAAATACATATTATTACTAGAAAGGTGTGTAGTTTTTCTAGTTTAGTTATACACATCGCACTTCCCAGTCATTACATGCCAGTCGTGGTCATCTTCAAACAAGGTTCAACTGGCTACAATGGCAATGGAAACCATGAGCTAGTTTGTGTAACATTATTGTTTGAATAAATCTTTTCTTGGCATTTTCTTGTGACTATTAACAATACAGACAAGGGTTTTAGAACTTACGGCTCATATTTAATGACTTAAACACTAGGAACATGTTAGTCCAGTGGCATTGCGCTGGACTCAGATCCGAGGACCAGGGTTCAATTCCGATTGTCGACTCGCATTTTTCTAAGGTGATTTATCATTTTCTGTCTCCCTATCCATCCTTCGAATGAGAGAGTATAAACCGAGGCCCTGTTTAAAGGTTTACGTTGGCACATAAAAGATCGCTAATTGCCTTGGCTGGGTCCTCTGCATACGGCTAAATTACCAAGAAATGCATCGGACAGGTGCCGCCATAATGTAAGTGCCATAATCTTGAAGTGGCGTAAGACAACAGTGATAATCAGAAAAACATTGATTTGCTCTCTTTTGTGCTTTAAAAATATCTTTCCTTTTCAGTAAATTTCGTGTTTAGGGGCTGCTCTGATACCGACTTCGTGACTGGATGTCGTCTGCATAACATCACGCACAACGCTGTCGTCACAATGTGTTTTTACGCATGTAAAGAAGATGGCTGTAACTCGGGAAAAATTTTGCAAACTGGAATCATGAAATATCTTATTCTCGTAATTTTTGTATGGGACATGTTATCGTAATCAATATTTACAACCTTTGCAAAGAAAGAGAGAGTTGAAATTTGCAACTCCGATAAAAAAGAAAAGATCACACAAACTATATGCATGTCATGCGACTTGTGAGTATAGTCGAATCTAAACGGGAAGGAACAATACTGAGGCATGGCCGAAGAGGGGTCTCCATCCTGAGACATGGCAGAAATCAATTCTTGTGTTACTTTCTGTTTATAAAACAGGAACTTTTACAATCCATGGACATAGTGGTAATTAGATCCCACGCTAGGAAAACCTGTCTTGGGAGGAAACACTGTCCCCTTTAAATACCCTGGATCTGTTTCTGTATGATGTTCTTTATAAATCTTGTAAATCATGAACAGATGAATAATTACCATATCTATTTCCATTATTAATGTAAATTTATTTCTTTGAGAAAATTGGAATGACATGTATTAAGACTTCACAATCAACTATAAACAAATATTAAATCTCATTTCACAACTCTGAATGAACAATGAAACATTACGTACAAATCACGATCTTACAGTCAAATAAATCATTTCATAATAATGAAAATATTAGAAGCTTAAACCACAAAAAGTTCATTGATGTATCTATATTTTTCTCCATGATGCAGTGTTCAGCACTGAAAAACAAATCAACTACCATACTTGATTTTATTGTTGGATGAACATTGTGCTGTATTAGCTTACTTAGAATATATACAAAACTAAATGGTAAAAAAATTAAAGAATTAAAACCCGCATATAGTTAATTTTAACAACATGATTTCACAGGAAATGACATATGTGGACCAATATTTTTACACGATATAACTTTAATATTAAACATTATGTCATAGGATATGACATAATATGGACCATAATTTCTGAGAATATGATAGTAATTACCATGAATTTACAGAATATGAAACTTAGAAGACTACTTGTGCATTTACTGTATGTGTACTATTTAAGTGCAACCATGGGCAGAAAATGTTGACAGAAGAGGTCTGTAATATATTAGAACATTTATGAGTTAGACGAGCCTGTGACTGTCAAGCATGGGTCTTTCCACACATATCTGTTGCTGTAGTCGTGAAGTAGCCCACAAAGTACAACATTTACTGTGCTACAATAGGGATCTCCTACAAATACTCCCACTGTACACAAGCTATATATTGACAATGATCATATAAATGAATCTATAGGAAATGATATCACACACATGGACCAACTAATATTCAGATATGTATCATGATTTGCATAGTCTAAAAGGCACATTCAGTTGATCAAATCATTGGAATGCTTGAAATGCTTGACTTCTTTTGGAATGCAATATGGAAATGAATGTAAATGATAAAAATGGTTAAAATTACATAAATCGACTTTTGCCAGGAAAATTGGAATAAAATATGCATATACATATATATGACTTAGAAACATTAAAACATACTAAAAATGTATAGATTTTGATAAAACTTCTGAAAGTTATGTAGTTGTAATGTTTGAGTAAGGAATGTGATACAGATGATAAATTTTCTCTGGAACATCATGAATGGTCATCAACATCACAAATTCTATCTTGGAAATCTGAAACGTCTCGTAGAAAATAATAATAAAAGATATTAAAATTATTTCTTGTGAAAAGAGAATAAAAAAACCAAAGAAAAACCCCTGAAGTTACAATAATTCTTAAAGTAATGATACGTTAATTCATTGTTTCAAATGTTATCCCAAACTCGGTAAAAACTTCTCCAATATTTAACATAATTTTTCCTCCTTTTGATTGGGCCAATGATTATCTGTCATGATTATCCACTGTCTTAATCTGAATTATGCTTGGAGTAAATGGATCATTAATCAAGCTAAACAGTCAACTAAACCCCTACATATGGAATCAAAGATGAAAAAAAAGAAGAAGAAAAAAATCCCTTAAAACGAATAAACTACATGTAGTTACCAGGAGAATTAATCTTGTCTATTATAACAAATACCAATTTGATAGCAAAAGATCATGCTGTGTAGTATTCACAGTCATTTTTTTTTGCAGTGACATTTATCTGTAAGTTTTATCTACAATTGGGTACAAATCATCCCAGTCAACAATTAGAGGGAAACACAATATTTACATAAATAAACTAAAGAATTCTTTGTTCGAGTTACCATATGACTTTTAACCCGAAGTTTATCATCCTAGATTATTTGAACGTTAGGTAATCACAGTCAAGGTATGAATACTTGTGATTAACATTCTATGAGACAAGCAATAAAACTTGAAATATAAGTTTACATATAAATGAAAAAAAAACCATTCATAATGAGGAATGCCCTTTCAACCTAATGATACTTGAATTTACTAACAGCAAATTGGAACCTAATGTTGACATCATAGAAATGACATTTGTACATAATAACAACCTAGTAAACAACCTAGTGGTAAGAATTTGTAGGAAGCCTAAGACTTGGAGCACTAATGCTGATCATAGTGCAGAGGAGAGCAGCAAATATATGGCTCCCAAGGAATGAATAGCAAAGTGTTATATACATACATCATATGTATGTGTCTGTTATTGAGACATATTCAATGTGGAATATAGCCTATACACAAGATTCAGAATCTTCATGAATATAAGATATGAATATATGAAAATAGATAAATTCCTACAATTAACAGAATGATAAATAAATTTCTACAATCAAATGAATAATAAATACATTTCTATAATTCAGTGATGCTGTCCATATTCTATATAACAACTACATATAAAAAAGAATGCATGTTTTAAATAAAGCAGTAAATTATAAAAAACTAAAATAACCATTTTGTGACTCATTATCTACTATAAATTACAATGAATATATAACTATGTAAGACATATTTAAAAATCTACCACAGCTAAATCTGAATAATAAGGCATACAGTCGTGCCTACATTCAATCTATTGTTATCTCTCTTCCACTTAAAACATTAAAATGTTCAAGTCACGTAAATTAATGTGCAAAAATAAAATGAAACAAGTAATGATTACATAAAAAATCAACTAACTAGTCAACAGAATTATAAAAATATGAATACATTGTGTTATTGCACCATCTGAAATGTCATGCAGAAAAAAAATTTATGCATAACTGAATACAATATGATTTCATGTCCAATAATATACCTTTCACAATCAAAACAAAACAATTTACTATGATTCTTTAGATTCAGATGATGCATTAATTTCCATAATGCATCTGATTCTGCTGGTATCCACAAAGCACTAGTCTACCGTACTGTACATTTGGCCACTAGGAAAGTTATACATATTTCACATATCCATCTTATCATCTCTCCATTGTTAACTGGAAATGTCTACTTTGAGGTAAAATTTGCTCCCCTTTTTCAAAACTGTATCATTTTGCAGAATACGAAAAAAAACCTATGTGTGACATTTGGAAACGACTGTGTCCTTTTCTTCATCATGAGCTTGTCAAGTTTTCCATGGTATGACACTTGAGCCTTACAAATTCCATGATATTGCATTGAAAAACTGATATCAGCTGTAAATTTTCGATTGTTGAACAATACTGGCTTTGGTATTGTATTAATGAATATAAATATAGAATATTGCTATTATCACAATGTGCTCTGAGATTGCTTTGTATCAGACAAATGACGAGAAGCCTGGTAGAGGCGCTCTGGAACCTGCAGCATTGTTCATGACTAATCGACCACTATTGAGACTCATAGCATAGTGACTACTGTCATTTTCACTGTCTGTGTAAGTATATGCATTATAGTTGCTATTATAATTGTCGTTGTATGTAGGGTTATATCTGTAATTATCTGTGTTTTGATTTTGATTTCTCCACGAACGACGAGCACTGTCATTAACGTAGGGATTTGCTGTGAATGGTGGAGGTGGCGGTGAAGCAGGTGGTGGTAATTGGGGAGGTGGTGGAAATGGTTTCTCTGTCAGGTCACTTTCATCATCACTTGGCTGTAAAAGAAGATTGAAAACCTAAAATCACAAGAATCTTTTATCATTAATTACCAATTCATAAAATATATATTTGGTTGATTAACATGAATTTATGGGATATGGTGAGTATATCTGTATTGTTTGTGGCGGCAGTACATGGTAGTGTCTGGTTATAATATGGAGAAACATTTAATCTCCAATGACCTACCAGTCACTGGAATTACTAGCCACTGTACAATACTGTACATATAACATGAATTTACCACTGTAACTGACAAGTCATATTTCTTGTAAATTACAGCAACTGTTTGTAGAAGCTTTGAGTGATTTTAGTGTTCCATTAAAACCAGAAATACCTCTGTTGAATCATCGCCTAGATTGGATGGTTTCCTGGACACGGTGCTGCTGTTGTCATCTTCTTCTTCATCACTTGGTATTGGACCTTTTGCTCCCTCCAGGTCCTCAGAATATGTTACACTTGCAGGACTTGGACGAGGAGGATCTCTGAAAAATACATTTCATTATTTCATAGATTGGCATAATTAAATCAGTAAAATTCAGTTAATTGTCTGACTCTTGACCTAGAGGCTGTGATGTAAAACAAAAATCAAACAAAGCAAACAAAAACAAAACAAGAGGCCCAAGTGGGCCTATATCGCTCACCTGCGTACCTAGATGATCAGTCATGCATGAAGGAAGAATTCATTTATTTTTGCATTTATGTGACTAAGTCAACACAGATGTTGAAAATATGTCAAATTTTATTTCAGGCTAGAATAAAATACAACACTTTTTTGCACTTCCACTCAGGTGATTTTGATATTAAGCATTTCCTTTGTCTCTGCAAGATGTCATTCAGGGCAACAAGTTAGTCATTTTCTTTAGGTGGGGCCTTTTGTTGACTGATTTCAAGTCTGGGTCATGAACAACAATTGTTTCAAATATTGTCCAGATCTAACTTAAAATTGCCTAATTTCATATGTTGAGTGTTGAGAAACATCTAAAAACTTATTATGATGTGTAAAGAAATGAAAAAAAAATTTTTGACCACAGCTGGATTTGAACCGCTACTCTCCATATTTCAATTACCAAGTGGTATATGTACCATTGTGAGAACTGCTTTTTAGACATGGTGACATTATCTGTTGACCAATTTGGATGAAATTTACCATATTGATAGAGGATCTTTAGTACTTCATGTATTCCATGTTTCATTAAAATCTTTCATGCGGTATAACAGCAGAAGTGAAAAATGTGATTGAATTGTTCCTATACACCCTCATTTGGAAGTCTTAAAAAATTCATAGAAAATCCAAAAATTGAGATATTGACAAAATTCTTTCAAAGTAACAATCCTTACCATAATAATGATCACAATAGTCCATAAGAAATCATCATTATCAATTAACTAGGAAATATGACACTTTTTTTCTGCATTGAATCACCAAGTCCAAAGAAATGTCCAAAACAAATTCTAAAATTTGATTTTGGAAGGGAACCAAAATGACAATACGTCTTCACTCATCCCTCTAGATCATTTCTATGCATTCTGTTTGTCTCTGTATACAGCCCGTATGAAAAAGAATATTGTTAAAGGAGGGAACTCTTTTGTGACCTACTTTTGACTATGGTGGCGCCACCTGTAAACAGGTCTGGACAAAAACTACAGAATTTGAAGAGGATCATAAGTGACTTATTTCTACCAAGATTTATTAAAATCCTTCAAACAGTTTTGTAGAAAAAGTTGAAAATGTGAAAAATGGCCTCCCCCCCCCCCCCCCTTGTTTTTTGGAAGTCTTAAACGTAAAATTCCTAATTTCATATGTTGAGTGTTGAGAAACATCTAAAAACTTATTTAGATGTGTAAAAAAAAAAAAAATTTTTTTTGACCACAGCTGGATTTGAACCGCTACTCTCCATATTTCAATTACCAAGTGGTATATGTACCATTGTGAGACCTACTTTTTAGACATGGTGGCATTATCTGTTAACCAATTTGGATGAAATTTACCGAATTGATAGAGGACTTTTAGTACTTCATGTATTCCATGTTTCATTAAAATCTTTCATGTGGTTTTATAGAAAAAGTTGAAAATGTGAAAAATGGCCAACCCCCCCCCCCCCTTTTTTTCTGGAAGTCTTAAAAAATTCATAAAAAATCCAAAAATTGAGATAACGACAAAATTCTTTCACAATAATATTCCTTACCACAATTGTGATCAAAATAGTCATTAAGAAATCATCAATATCAATTAATTGAAAAACATGACACTTTTCTTCATTGAAATGACTAAGTCCAGAAACACGTCAAAAAAGTGTAAATTTCTATTTGACGGATCTTAACGCCGAACACAATTTTTAATAACCCATTTTTATAGATTGTTGAAATGCAATTAGTTTCCCCATTTATGTACTGGTTCTGGAGAAGATGTTTGAAGAGGGGTACCCTTCTGGGCACTTTTGGTCCCGCCCTGGATCCATCCCTGAGGGAATCTGGATCCCGAACACAAACTTGGTAGAGGACCTTGAGTACTTACTTCCTATGAGGTTTGATGAAATTCTGTGCAGCCAATCTGGAGAAGAAGTTGAAAATGTTTCAACCAATCAGAGCCAATGGCGGCCATCTTGGATCACGGACTGGCATAAAAAACACAAACTTGGTAGAGGACCTTGAGTACCAACTTCCTATGAAGTTTGGTGAAATTCTGTGCAGCTTTTCTGGAGGAGAAGTCGAAAATGTGTCAACCAATCAGAGCCAATGGCGGCCATCTTGGATCACGGATAGGCATAAAAAACACAAACTTGGTAGAGGACCTTGAGTACTTACTTCCTATGAAGTTTGGTGAAATTCTGTGCAGCGGTTCTGGAGGAGAAGTCGAAAATGTGTCAACCAATCAGAGCCAATGGCGGCCATCTTGGATCACGGATCGGCATTAAAAACACAAACTTGGTAGAGGATTTTGAGTACTTACTTCCTATGAAGTTTGGTGAAATTCTGTGCAGCAGTTCTGGAGAAGAAGTCGAAAATGTGTCAACCAATCAGAGCCAATGGCGGCCATCTTGGATTACGGATCGGCAAAAAAAACACAAACTTGGTAGAGGACCTTGAGTACTTACTTCCTATGAAGTTTGGTGAAATTCTGTGCTGCAGTTCTGGAGGAGAAGTCGAAAATGTGTCAACCAATCAGAGCCAATGGCGGCCATCTTGGATCACGGATCGGCATAAAAAACACAAACTTTGTAGAGGACCTTGAGTACTTACTTCCTATGAAGTTTGGTGAAATTCTGTGCAGCAGTTCTGGAGGAGAAGTCGAAAATGTGTCAATCAATCAGAGCCAATGGTGGCCATCTTGGATCACGGATCGGCATAAAAAACACAAACTTTGTAGAGGACCTTGAGTACTTACTTCCTATGGAGTTTGGTGAAATTCTGTGCAGCGGTTCTGGAGAAGTCAAAAATGTTGAAAAGTTAACGACGGACGGACGCTGCACTATGACAATAGCTCACTTGAGCTACGCTCAGGTGAGCTAAAAACCATTACATATTACTACAATATTTTGAAGGAAATATTTGAACTAATTCTTATCTCTTAGTCTACATTTATAAATGTAATTTTACTTTGCCTGAATGAAAAGAACTGCTAATTTTAAGAAATTTTCAAAGTCCATGGGGGATAACTCTCACAAAAATTATTACGGTAAACCATGACCATATTTGAACTAGACCTAGATATCCTTTAGATGTTTCAGTATCTGAAATTTAAATTCAAAATCTTTATTTGATATACTTAAGATGTATCTGTATGCAAAATATCAATTCAATATCTCTATCCCTCTTTGAGATAATGAGCGTAAACTGCTAATTTTAAGAAATTTTCTAAGAGGGGATAACTGTGACAAAAATTATTGAACAATAACCGAGTCTGAACTTGACTTAGATATTCTTGAGATGCATCTGTATACCAAATATCAATTGAATATCTTTATTAGTTCCAGAGATAATAAGCGGAAACTGTAAATGGATAGACCAACGGCCCAACCAACAGCAGCAAAACAATATGCCCCTCCTTCGAAGGGGGGCATAATAACATTATTTTCTTCTAATATTACAGAAAGATAATCTATATTTTTACACTTAATTTGTATAATGATCTTTTACAGTGAGAAACTTTAAACAAACTTAATGATGTTTTCGGTTCTGACCTGCTTCTGACACTACGTAGAGTTCCATTACCGATCCTTGCCAAACTTCTACGAGACTGGCGTATTTCTGTGGTGGTAAATCCACCTTCATCAAGAGTAGTAGTGGACATTGAATTTGCAGTTGATTTCTTTAAATCTAAAAAGTTCCAAAATATTTCAATCACACAATTTGTTATAGTGACATCTAAATGAAGTTATACACATGACCATATGTGAATATATAAAATGAATAAAGCAATATGACAGGTAAGTTTTACCTTTATTTTGATTCCTAGCTACTAAACAAAGTAGAGATATAATGACCAAAATGACCACTAGCCCGGCCAGAGCTACAATGACCAGGAACCACCATTCATTATACACTGGTTTGGCACTGGCTACCTCCAATTGTGCTGCAATTAAAATAAATTCTGATGAATTTCACATAGTGATATGCATTATATGTTTAAAACATTACTATTTACATTAATCAAAGGCATCTTTAGTTTTAAATGAAAACACTTCAAAGTAAATAAGCAAAATCTGGAAAAAAAACCCAAAATTTATTTCAGAATGGATTAAGAAAGAAAACTTCTTCACACAAAGATCACCCTGATGCATTTGGCTTGATAATCTATACTGCAGGTTTTAAAGAGTTTGTCAAAAACAGGGTAACCTCTATGTTGCCCCCACCCTGGATCCACTCCTAGATGGATTAATCGTATATACATGTATTTCCCTTGTTTCGAAATCTAAAAAAAAAAAAATGCAAAATATCCCACATACTATTTTTGCATTTCATCTTACTATGACAATACATGTATCTCACTTCAGTCAGCAGTTTACAAATTGTTGGTGATTAACATGAATCATCACCTGGTTAGACTTTTCTCAGACATTATATAATACATGTAATATAATAAAGTGTTTCTGCTTACTGATGAGATCAGAAGGAGGACTCGGGTAGCTGATGCTCTTGGAATTGAAGGCTACAACACTAAATTGACAGCCTCCTGCTGAGCACTGACTTGGCCATGAGACAAGGACCTTTGGTGCAGGTGAGTGTTGATGTAGAATAATCTGCCATTCACCAACAGCTGAAATGAAACATGCGTTTTGAAATTTGTTGCCATTTTTTTCACAATTACTCAGCCTCAACAATGCATCAACAGTAAACAAGAGATGTCTGTAAAACACATATACCCCCCTTCTGGTACTATATGATACAATTGCATAACATTATACTACATGCACCCAGTGACCTTTGACCTGAAAATCAATAGGGGTCAGCTACTACTCATTACTAACCCACATATGAAATATTATCACTACCAAAGTAAAGAATTTCAAGATACTGGGCGGACAACGTGTGGTCTATCAGCCAACAGATTGATCAGCCGACTGACATATGCAAGCAATATGCCCCTTTCTTCCAAGAAGGGGATCATAATTTGTTTTGTCTGCATGTAAGGGTAAACACGGTGAGTGTTACTAGCCACACAGGAGATGCTCACTCTGCCCAGGCACCTGGTCTCAACTCTGAATTTCAGGGGTCCATGAATGTCCACTGTGGTACATTGTTTTTAGTGCCAGTCATATGTCACCAGTTACTTTCATATTTTACATAAATGTCACACTTATTCCTTTTTCCTTTTGCAGTGTGGAGCTCATAAAAAAGTTCCTTGCGGAACAGTAAACAAGAGATGTCTGTAAAACACATATACCCCCCTTCTGGTACTATATGATACAATTGCATAACATTATACTACATGCACCCAGTGACCTTTGACCTGAAAATCAATAGGGGTCAGCTACTACTCATTACTAACCCACATATGAAATATTATCACTACCAAAGTAAAGAATTTCAAGATACTGGGCGGACAACGTGTGGTCTATCAGCCAACAGATTGATCAGCCGACTGACATATGCAAGCAATATGCCCCTTTCTTCCAAGAAGGGGATCATAATTTGTTTTGTCTGCATGTAAGGGTAAACACGGTGAGTGTTACTAGCCACACAGGAGATGCTCACTCTGCCCAGGCACCTGGTCTCAACTCTGAATTTCAGGGGTCCATGAATGTCCACTGTGGTACATTGTTTTTAGTGCCAGTCATATGACACCAGTTACTTTCATATTTTACATAAATGTCACACTTATTCCTTTTTCCTTTTGCAGTGTGGAGCTCATAAAAAAGTTCCTTGCGGAAGGTTTGATTTAAGTGTTTTTTTTACCCGATTTCCCAATGTTATGTGGCAGTGGCACTTTCTACACATTCATTTATATATAGTGCTAAATTATATTTGTTTTGTCTGTATGTAAGGGCATTTATGGTGGATGTGGCTAGCCAAACAGGAGACACTCACTCCTCCTGGGCACCTGGGTCCAGCGCCATAAACTGAGAATATACTTAAGTCAAAAATTCATATTCTTCTGTTTATCAATGAATTAATAACTGGGATTTGGATTTCATATAGTTTTTTTCTACTGATAAATAGAATTTAAGCATTCTGCATTAAAATTTATTTGAACGTTTGATAATGGAATAAATTAAAATGAAATTTTTGACTTAAGTATATTCTCAATTTATGGCGCCGGACCCTGGTCTCACCTCTGAATTTAAGGGGTCCGTGAACGTCTACTGTGGTACATTGCAATAGTCATGTGACACCATTTACTTTGGTATTTTACTTAGATGTTTTTCCATATACCCATATTACTGTTTTCCTACTTACATTATAAATATTTTGTTTTATTATGTTTTTCATGGAAAATTTGAGGTAAAGTTTTAAAAATTTCAGTTTGGCTTGTTAAACACTGATGAAAGAGGTGATAATAGATACAAAATGATTTGGAATAGTGATTAATATAATTTTGGTTTCTACAAAGCAATCAGGAATAATAGGTATGCTAGTGGCTAGTATCATATAACTTTTATTGGCATGGTAAAATGATAATAATGGTTAGAATATTCATTGTACAATACTACTAATAAATGATTCAACTTTTACTATGCTGTTAAGTTTCTTTGTAATATGTTTAAACAATGAAGGTATTATGTTGAATCGAAATGAATATAAGGTAAATGTAGGTTATGTAGTGGTCAACAACATTCCTGGAGTATGCTTTACTAAAGAACTTATGAGAAATCATAAATATTGTACTCCTGAGTAAATGGAAATATTCCTTCAATACTCAGATATAAATGCAGTTTCCACCAAAACTATTAATGAAAGGACTTGAAAGTCCTCAAGGTCGGAATTGCATGGTCAAGAGTACATCAAAGGTAATATAATCGTGATCCACCAAGAGATAACACACCAAGCGTGTAATGTTTAGGATTAGTATTGACAAAAACACGGTCTGCACACAGGTGCTCGTTTTCATATAAACAACGGCTCCGCCCTGTACGTCTCCGTCTCGTACTATATAGTTATCTCATTTTCTCTTATCACTTTTGATCTTGACAGTAGTGTGAAATTAGCAATCTGGACAGTCTCCCGCTGTACATGTACATTTGGGGAAAACCACGTCTGCACATGTAGATCTATAAATAACTGGCTATTTTTAGTAGCATTACACATCAACAACTACCAAGACGTTTGTTTATCGTTGTGACGAGAAGATTGTAGAATACTTTGAGTTCCAATGCTATAAAAAGAAGCGATATTCTCAAGTTTTATTAATTATAATACAACGGATACTAGTACGGACTAGTAGTGTACTTCTTAAATTACGGCACAGCTACACAATAATGTCAATCGTACTTTTTCGGGACTTTCCGTCGAGTATCCGGAAAGACTGCATGTCCTCCAGCGCATGAATATAACTCGTCTAATTCGATGGAATAACGACGCATCTATTTTCTCTTTTGATCAAACTTATCTTGTATTGACTCGCACAATATGAATTAGAAGTACTAAAAGTAAATCTAATCACGCTTTTTCTAAATAGCGACGCACTAATTATACACGAGGAGGTATTTTCTGCGTTCCACGCGTTCACCACAGCATATTGTAACGACTAGGGTCTGGAATTGCTACGCAATTCCGACCAAAAATGAACAATAGTTACAATAAACAAAACTTTTATGTGAAATATTTTGTTCTTGAGTAAAATGATCCCCAGGAATATAGTTCACCACTATATCTATATAAAGGCCTCCAGGAATATAGTTCACCACTATATCTATATACATATATATAAAGGAATATGAATAATTATGACCTGTATAATGGCAACTGTATTGATATGAAGAATTCAACAGCAACAAACAAGGAAGGAACATATTGATACTAAAATCTTAAAAACATAAAGTGTTTCAGATTAAAAAAAAAAATAGGGTAATCAAAGACTACATAGCTCACATTGAAAGCAGTATTGTCTTTCAATTGCAGGAAGGATGATTTTGCTCTTATAGCATAAAGTATTACTTCAAAAATGTAGTAATATATTCAGTGCTGATTCAAATTTATTAAAAGGATGCCTAGATAGGAAACACAGCATCTGATATATGGGTCAAGCTCAGTACCGTAAGATGATCCACTGATGAAAGTTTGGCCACTGTGGCATTAGTACTTTGTCCAATACTGAGCTACTCTAAACTTCTTAAGAATCACTGAAGCAGAAAGAGTAGATCAGGTATTACACCTGATGTTTGTGTCCTCTCAGTATCTTAAGATGATCCACTGATACAAGTGTGGTCACTCGGGCATATTTGTCCGGTGCTGAGCTACCCAAAACCGATGACAAGGATGCAGATGCCTGGGAGCATAGCATCAAAAAATCTCTCTGCAAAACATACATGAAATATAATTTTTCAAATTTTTCAAATACATGTATAATCTTATTCATGCAACTAATAACTAACAATACAACAAAGGATTTAGGTATTTGGTTATTACTGCAAGATCTTCATCAAGTTGCACTTTTGAATATTACATTTTATCATGGCCATACATTCAACACTATACTGCTAAAAATGTTGTTCGAAGTTATCAGACAGAAAACGAAACCTTGCAATCTGCCCTGATTCAGTGCCTAGTTCCTTTGTTGTATTAGACTACTATAAATGGAGATATGCGGATATGATTGACATAATCAACCATATTTACCCTTACTTCTCGCCCGAATGTAGTAACCCAAGATTGGTGATACACCCTCGTTGCCATTCTCCCATGACAATGATAGAGCATTTCTGCTTCTCACTTGTACAGATGGTTTATGGGGAGCTTCAGGAGACAGATCTGCAAAACAACATTTTAAGTGATAAATTTTCGTCTAAAAATAGCATATTATTTTCATTCCTAACTTATTAAAGCAATCTGCTATGATTTGATGGTTTTATTATTGTTTTACATCACTCCATGATAATTTCATGCATATGGTTGCAACATCTACCTGATGGATTGCATAGAAATTGATACCTTTACAACACACCCAATAGTGAGGAATCTTTTACGTGCCACATTTACTGTAACCCGACGGCAAAGAGTCGAACTTGGATCTTTCTGTCACGAACTAAGCACTTCATCCAATGAGCCATATTGGTTTCATTTTGTTAGGTATGACTCTCGTTCAATATATCAATTCTATATATATTTATTATATTCACAAGATTCTTTTAGTTCTAAAGTTGGCATCATGAAATACAAGAGCAAGATCCACATTGAGATTACTTCACCTACCGTAATTACTCGAATATAATACACACCCGAGTATAATATGCACCTAAAAAATGACCTTGAAAATCATGGAGAAACGTCAAACTCTGTGTATAATACGCAGGGGAAAAAGCCAAAACATAATGTAAGTTTTGTGTTGAAAAAGCAAGACCGTGAGACGCAATTGAGATTTTTCAGCACATGTATATGACATCGATGATCTTGCCAACTGAATTTGCTTTGCAGTATACCTTTTACAATGTAATCGCGTAACATGTATTATCATTAAAAGCAGCACAGAATGACTAGCCTTTATTCATCGTGTAATATCGATGCTTTTCTCTCATTTTCTCACTCATTTCATTTAATACAATCAAACTCACATAGACTTCAAATTTCTTAACTAATGCGGCCGTACTAGTATTTAACCCTCGTCCCAAACGACTGCTTCAAATTTTTTTTCATTAAAATGAACGTGCATGTCTCCATATATTACATGAAATTTACACGGAGATCGCCCATGTTTGTGAAGACAAAATAAATAATGAATGAATAAAAGAGTGTTATCCAAACTGTCGATGCCCCTTGCCATTATGGTCAAGTATTTTCACCTGTTTCGTAAATATCAATAAACCAATTAAGGCTAAATCACTGTACATTGTATCACCCATACAATCTGCTAATCAGAAACAATTGCTAAATAACACAGCACAAGTCTTCTATTGTGTTCATTGAATGGCACACTGTAGACATTACTTTTGCCATCGCCTTGGGTATTTACAACGGGAAGCAGGCATTTTACAGCAAATAGACATATCTCACGACGACTTTAGATACTTTAACTGACACACGCAACCCTGTGATTCAATCACCTGTATGAAGGGTACCAATATTGTGTGGTGTAGGAAAATGCCACCTCAGAATTATATCACCTGTATGGTAAGTGCCAATATTTTGTGGTGGAGGATAATGTCACTTAGGATTCAATCGTCTATATGAAGGGTACTAATATTGTGTGGTGGAGGAAAATGTCACCTCAGAATCATATCACCTATATGGTGGGTGCCAATATTTTGTGGTGGAGGACAATACCGCATCAGGTATTCTTCTCCTATGTGGTTTGCAGTACTATTTTCGTTGTGGAGGATAATGCCATATCCAGGTTACTTCATCTATATGGTGGCAGCCAATAAGAAACTGATGTGCCTTATAAAACACTCAACACTCATCCCATACACAGGCACACCTTCCCATCTGTCCCAAGCAGTAAAATATAAATTGAAAATTTTCTGAAAATATTAAAATGCGCAAGATACTTACATCCCTGTGGACCAGTTTTAACATCATTCTGGATCTCTGGACCAGGACCTATTATAGTCCGGCCCACTACTGTTACACTGTATGTCACATTTTCCTCCAGCTTGTTAATCCAGTAATGATGCTGAGATCCAGACAAGTTGGACAGCTTCACAAGCCTCTGGTCTATTAACAGAAGAAGCAGAAGCATTCACATCATAACACTGACCCAATTTCGAGACAACAAATATTTTGGTTCTTATTTATTGACTTTCAAATAATCTAATTTTTTACGAAACAAGAAATTTGACTGTCCGTTAAGAAGCATATTACCATAAATCTGGATAATTTTGCGTTGAATTATTTTTGAGAATTTAAGCAAAATGCCTAGAGATTTATTTTTGTGTTTCTTATTTTTGCGAATCTATAATACGCATCCAAGTATAATATGCACCTAAAAATGACCTCGAAAATCATGAAAACAAGAGGCCCAAGTGGGCCTATATCGCTCACCTGCGTACCTAGATGATCAGTCATGCATGAAGGAAGAATTCATTTATTTTTGCATTAATGTGACTCAGTCAACACAGATGTTGAAAATATGTCAAATTTTATTTCAGGCTAGAATAAAAAACAACACTTTTTTGCACTTCCACTCAGGTGATTTTGATATTAAGCATTTCCTTTGTCTCTGCAAGATGTCATTCAGGGCAACAAGTTAGTCATTTTCTTTAGAAGGGGCCTTTTGTTGACTGATTTCAAGTCTGGGTCATGAACAACAATTGTTTCAAATATTGTCCAGATCTAACTTAAAATTGCCTAATTTCATATGTTGAGTGTTGAGAAACATCTAAAAACTTATTTAGATGTGTAAAGAAAAAAAAAAAAAATTTTTGACCACAGCTGGATTTGAACCGCTACTCTCCATATTTCAATTACCAAGTGGTATATGTACCATTGTGAGAACTGCTTTTTAGACATGGTGACATTATCTGTTAACCAATTTGGATGAAATCTACCATATTGATAGAAGACCTTTAGTACTTCATGTATTCCATGTTTCATTAAAATCTTTCATGCGGTATAACAGCAGAAGTGAAAAATGTGATTGAATTGTTCCTATACACCCTCATTTGGAAGTCTTAAAAAATTCATAGAAAATCCAAAAATTGAGATATTGACAAAATTCTTTCAAAGTAACAATCCTTACCATAATTATGATCACAACAGTCCATAAGAAATCATCATTATCAATTAACTAGGAAATATGACACTTTTTTTCTGCATTGAATCAACAAGTCCAAAGAAATGTCCAAAACAAATTCTAGAATTTGATTTTGGAAGGGAACCAAAATGACAATACGTCTTCAATCATCCCTCTAGATCATTTCTATGCATTCTGTTTGTCTCTGTATACAGCCCGTATGAAAAAGAATATTGTTAAAGGAGGGAACTCTTTTGTGACCTACTTTTGACTATGGTGGCACCACCTGTAAACAGGTCTGGACAAAAACTACAGAATTTGAAGAGGATCATAAGTGACTTATTTCTACCAAGATTTATTAAAATCCTTCAAACAGTTTTGTAGAAAAAGTTGAAAATGTGAAAAATGGCCCCCCCCCCCCCCCCCCCTTGTTTTTTGGAAGTCTTAAACGTAAAATTCCTAATTTCATATGTTGAGTGTTGAGAAACATCTAAAAACTTATTTAGATGTGTAAAAAAAAAGAAAATTTTTTTTGACCACAGCTGGATTTGAACCGCTACTCTCCATATTTCAATTACCAAGTGGTATATGTACCATTGTGAGACCTACTTTTTAGACATGGTGGCATTATCTGTTGACCAATTTGGATGAAATTTACCAAATTGATAGAGGACTTTTAGTACTTCATGTATTCCATGTTTCATTAAAATCTTTCATGTGGTTTTATAGAAAAAGTTGAAAATGTGAAAAATGGCCAACCTCCCCCCCCCCCCTCCCCCCTTTTTTCTGGAAGTCTTAAAAAATTCATAAAAAATCCAAAAATTGAGATAACGACAAAATTCTTTCACAATAATATTCCTTACCACAATTGTGATCAAAATAGTCATTAAGAAATCATCAATATCAATTAACTGAAAAACATGACACTTTTCTTCATTGAAATGACTAAGTCCAGAAACACGTCAAAAAAGCGTAAATTTCTATTTGACGGATCTTAACGCCGAACACAATTTTTAATAACACATCTTTATAGATTGTTGAAATGCAATTAGTTTCCCCATTTATGTACTGCTTCTGGAGAAGAAGATGTTTGAAGAGGGGTACCCTTCTGTGCACTTTTGGTCCCGCCCTGGATCCACCCCTGAGGGAATCTGGATCCCGAACACAAACTTGGTAGAGGACCTTGAGTACTTACTTCCTATGAGGTTTGATGAAATTCTGTGCAGCCAATCTGGAGAAGAAGTTGAAAATGTTTCAACCAATCAGAGCCAATGGCGGCCATCTTGGATCACGGACTGGCATAAAAAACACAAACTTGGTAGAGGACCTTGAGTACCAACTTCCTATGAAGTTTGGTGAAATTCTGTGCAGCTTTTCTGGAGGAGAAGTCGAAAATGTGTCAACCAATCAGAGCCAATGGTGGCCATCTTGGATCACGGATAGGCATAAAAAACACAAACTTGGTAGAGGACCTTGAGTACGTACTTCTTATGAAGTTTGGTGAAATTCTGTGCAGCCGTTCTGGAGAAGTCGAAAATGTGTCAACCAATCAGAGCCAATGGCGGCTATCTTGGATCACGGATCGGCATTAAAAACACAAACTTGGTAGAGGACTTTGAGTACTTACTTCCTATGAAGTTTGGTGAAATTCTGTGCAGCAGTTCTGGAGAAGAAGTCGAAAATGTGTCAACCAATCAGAGCCAATGGCAGCCATCTTGGATTACGGATCGGCAAAAAAAACACAAACTTGGTAGAGGACCTTGAGTACTTACTTCCTATGAAGTTTGGTGAAATTCTGTGCAGCAGTTCTGGAGGAGAAGTCGAAAATGTGTCAACCAATCAGAGCCAATGGCGGCCATCTTGGATCACGGATCGGCATAAAAAACACAAACTTTGTAGAGGACCTTGAGTACTTACTTCCTATGAAGTTTGGTGAAATTCTGTGCAGCGGTTCTGGAGGAAAAGTCGAAAATGTGTCAACCAATCAGAGCCAATGGCGGCCATCTTGGATCACGGATCGGCATTAAAAACACAAACTTGGTAGAGGACTTTGAGTACTTACTTCCTATGAAGTTTGGTGAAATTCTGTGCAGCAGTTCTGGAGAAGAAGTCAAAAATGTGTCAACCAATCAGAGCCAATGGCGGCCATCTTGGATTATGGATCGGCAAAAAAACCACAAACTTGGTAGAGGACCTTGAGTACTTACTTCCTATGAAGTTTGGTGAAATTCTGTGCAGCAGTTCTGGAGGAGAAGTCGAAAATGTGTCAACCAATCAGAGCCAATGGCGGCCATCTTGGATCACGGATCGGCATAAAAAACACAAACTTTGTAGAGGACCTTGAGTACTTACTTCCTATGAAGTTTGGTGAAATTCTGTGCAGCAGTTCTGGAGGAGAAGTCGAAAATGTAGAAAAGTTTACGACGGACGGACGACGGACACTGCACTATGACAATAGCTCACTTGAGCTACGCTCAGGTGAGTTAAAAACATCTAACTCCGTGTATAATACGCTGGGGAAAAATTCAGAAAATGATTTCAATTTGGTGTTGAAACAGCAAGACCGCAAGATGCAATCGAGATTTTTCAACACATGTATATGATTTTTGTTTTTATGTTTAGTAATTCGTTTTTTTGTGCACCTCCTCAGTTAAGCTGTTATTTCAGCACTGATGTTGTCAATTGAATTTGCTTTGCCATATACCGATTATAATGTGATCGCATTACGCGGCCATCACCATATACTTGAAATATCCGTGGTGTGACATTAAACAAAAATTGCATTACGTGTATTATCATCAAAAGCGGCATGCAATCACCAGCCTTTATTCATCGTGTGATATCAACGCTTTTCACTTATTCTCTCGTTCATTTCATTTACAATCACACTTGCCAAGACTTCAAATTTCTTAACTATTGTGGCCATACTAGTAGTTTAACCCTCATCCTGACCGCTTCATTTTTTTTTTGGTCAGAATAAACATAAATTATGTGAACTTTACACAGGGATCGCCCATGTTTGTGAAGAAATAATAAAGAAAGAATGAATTAATCGAGTGTTATCTGCAGACATATTCCAATTTAAGCACTGGTACAATACTTTTTATTCTAACATTCTTATGATAATAGACCAAGCTGTCGTTACTTGTACCGTTACAGTCAAGTAATTTTGCCTATTGCATAACTATCAATTAACCAATTAAGGCTAGATCACTATATCACCCATTCAATCTGCCAATCAAAATCCACTGCCATGATAAACAGAGACATAGACTACTTTGTCACTGGAAAAATAGTTAAATATTTAATGAGGGGATGTCGACAGACGGAAGTTTACATGGCCATTGAAAAATCAGAGAAAGGGGTCAGCAGACAACAAACTGCAGTCGAATCATAGTTAACGCAAAGTTGACAACAGCTTGGAAAAAACTTACAAAATTCTAATACTATGTATAATATGCAGTCAAAACCTGATAACGTAAATTGCCTAAAAAGTGTGTGTAATGTTCAAGTATTAACGGTACTTAAATTGAATGTCAAAAGCGTTGGCAGATCTAGACCTTTTTTGCGGTAGATAAATTTCAGGAAAAATATTTTTGTGAATTCAACTGACTTGCAAAAACGCTAAAAATTAATCGACAAGAAAATCAGCCAGATTTACGATATAGCTTCATAAATTAGACATGCCAACTTCTGGCATTGGCGGTTGCTAGGAACAACCAGCTATGTAGATATTTTCCTCCACTCTTGTTACATTTTCATTTGCAGTTTAAAAAAAAGAATCTGATGTTGATAATTCAAATTATTCTAGTCATTAATTAAATTATAAGGATTAACTTTAACAATTTTGCAATTCACTGAGATATAATATGGTTTGAGGTGGTGCACACTTTTTAAAACCCCCTTTGCGGATTATAAAGTGTCCACCACCTCAAACCATATCATACCTCAATAAATTGCAAAATTGTCAAAGTTAATCCTTAACTGAAATAAACAGTAAATGCATATTTTTTTCTGAAGTCCCAGTAAGTAAGAAGGCCTAACTTTAGGCATACAATAATTACATGACTTCTATGATAACATTTCTGTGAATTCTTTATTGATATACACACACAAATCTTTTCAAATAAAACTTTTGAAATGGGTTTAACTTCCCTCACTAACAAACTTGATGTAGAATGTGAAGAATTAAGTTCGTAAGAAGAGTCTTTAATGATCAAATATGTATAATGTGATGGTATCAAAATAAAGTTAGACTGACCAGCATGCGAACGATATGTTAGGTCATAGAATATGATGATCCCATTTGGCTTTGCAGGTGGTTTCCAGGAAACATTAAGAGATGTCATGGTGATGTTGTTAAAGTCAAGGTCTGTCGGAGGACCAGGTGCTGTAAGGCAATATACAGATACAGTCATTACAGGTATATAGAGATGATATATAGATACAGTCATTACAGGAATATAGAGATAATATATAGATACAGTCATTACAGGTATATAGAGATAATATATAGAGATATAGTCATTACAGGTATATAGAGATAATATATAGAGATATAGTCATTACAGGTATATAGAGATAATATATAGAGATATAGTCATTACAGGTATATAGAGATAATATATAGATACAGTCATTACAGGTATATAGAGATACAGTCATTACAGGTATATAGAGATACAGTCATTACAGGTATATAGAGATAATATATAGATACAGTCATTACAGGTATATAGAGATAATATATAGATACAGTCATTACAAGAATATAGAGATAATATATAGATACAGTCATTACAGGTATATAGAGATAATATATAGAGATACAGTCATTACAGGAATATAGAGATGATATATAGATACAGTCATTACAGGTATATAGAGATACAGTCATTACAGGTATATAGAGATAATATATAGATACAGTCATTACAGGTATATAGAGATAATATATACATACAGTCATTACAGGAATATAGAGATAATATATAGATACAGTCATTACAGGAATATAGAGATAATATATAGATACAGTCATTACAGGTATATAGAGATAATATATAGATACAGTCATTACAGGTATATAGAGATAATATATAGATACAGTCATTACAGGAATATAGAGATAATATATAGATACAGTAATTACAGGTATATAGAGATACAGTCATTACAGGTATATAGAGATACAGTCATTACAGGAATATAGAGATAATATATAGATACAGTAATTACAGGTATATAGAGATAATATATAGATACAGTCATTACAGGTATATAGAGATAATATATAGATACAGTAATTACAGGTATATAGAGATGACATATAGATACAGTCATTACAGGAATATAGAGATAATATATAGATACAGTCATTACAGGTATATAGAGATGATATATAGATACAGTCATAAAGGAATATAGAGATAATATATAGATACAGTCATTACAGGTATATAGAGATAATATATAGATACAGTCATTACAGGTATATAGAGATAATATATAGATACAGTCATTACAAGAATATAGAGATAATATATAGATACAGTCATTACAGGTATATAGAGATAATATATAGATACAGTCATTACAGGTATATAGAGATAATATATACATACAGTCATTACAGGAATATAGAGATAATATATAGAGATACAGTCATTACAGGAATATAGAGATAATATATAGAGATACAGTCATTACAGGTATATAGAGATAATATATAGATACAGTCATTACAGGTGTATAGAGATGATATATAGATACAGTCATTACAGGAATATAGAGATGATATATAGATACAGTCATTACAGGAATATAGAGATAATATATAGAGATACAGTCATTACAAGAATATAGAGATAATATATAG
The DNA here is from genome assembly GCA_035048485.1 of Pteria penguin. NCBI lineage: Eukaryota > Metazoa > Mollusca > Bivalvia > Pterioida > Pteriidae > Pteria > Pteria penguin. Next base: position 89,100,696 of record CM068580.1, read on the forward strand.
ATACAGTCATTACAGGTATATAGAGATAATATATAGATACAGTCATTACAGGTGTATAGAGATGATATATAGATACAGTCATTACAGGTATATAGAGATAATATATAGATACAGTCATTACAGGTATATAGAGATAATATATAGATACAGTCATTACAAGAATATAGAGATAATATATAGATACAGTCATTACAGGTATATAGAGATAATATATAGATACAGTCATTACAGGTATATAGAGATGACATATAGATACAGTCATTACAGGAATATAGAGATAATATATAGATACAGTCATTACAGGAATATAGAGATAATATATAGATACAGTCATTGCAGGTATATAGAGATGATACATACATTAAATTCAGTACATAAAAACTCATTATATGTATATAGATAAATGTAAATCACTCTTTTATTTCAAATACACTCATCATTTGTATAGAAATAAATATACAATACTTGTTAACAAAGATATGCATTAAATGCAACTGATCCATTTGATATAGTGAGAAATTTTAAACTGTGAGACATTGGTACAGCTTTAGTTCAATTTGAGAAAAAAAAACCTTTTGATCCTAAAAATTTAACATCTTGCAATATTGTCTATAGCATGAGTGTACTTACACCACTGTTCAGTGCGTCCATAGGTCACTGGACTAGCTGGACCATCCCCATATGTATTATAAGCCTGGATGGATATGGAGTAGTTAGAATACTTTTCCAGTTTGTTTATGTCTATTGAATTTTCTCTGACCACTGCTGTATTTGTCTGGGTAGCACCAACATGTCTATATGACACCTGTAGAAAATCAAGTGCTCTCCTTAGAGTATTGGTAACATTGTATGTGTAGACATTAGTGTTGTAAAATCACTATCAGAGATTGATAATCAAAATAATCGGTACATTCATTTATTTGAAATTCAGCCATCTAATGCAAGAAAATGGTTTTTTCCCACAAAGTTTTGTTTTCTTTTTACATATTGTGAAAGACAATGTATTAAAGATCAAGCATATTAAACATTTTATTTTCATGTAAACAAAAGCAGAAATAAAACATACATGTAATCAAAAAAAAATTATTTATTAGGCAGTCAGAAAATTACTAAATTAATATCAAATGAAATATATTTAGTCAAATGGAATATGTAAATGTTTACAAAATTGATCAATGTTGCCTATTGGCCAGTTAAAAATAAATAATATCAAGTCAAATGAAACAAATTATGGTTGAAATGCCACAAAATCACTGATTGTGTTCATATTTATCTCAAAATCCATCACTATACTATTGGTAACCGTAAATGTGATAAGATAAATATCTAATGCATAATAAGACTACAGTCCAAATAAACACAAGTACTGGCACATACATTATAGGCAAACTGTATTATATAATACAAAATTACATACTATTTTTACCAGGCAGCACATTTAAAGATGGTAGAAAAGTACATTGAAAGTAAAAGCTTGCAATCTATTCTGTTGTATTTTATTCAAAAATGCATTACTCTCCCATCCTCTTAATCGTTAGACATTACACCATCACAGTTCCTTTGTCAGCGTATGGTTTTCTGCTTAATTTGCAGATTACAGTGCTCATGTCTAGGTAACAGGTATTAGTAATAAAATCATGTGATTACTTTGAAACAGCTTCTTTGACTTCGTCTATGCTGTAAAAGATATACAGAGAGATGAAGTCGAAGGGGCCGTTTCAGAGTTAGTAATCACATGATTTATTTATGAATACATGTGGTCTAAGTTTGCCTTTGAATGTGGAGCCTCTAAGTCTTTCTTCTTTTAGAACCAAAAACACCGCTGTACAGCTGATTCAGAGTCCCCAGAATATGGAAAGATATCGGGAACATTCATCATTACCATCCACTTAATGATTTACACAACTCATGTGAGTATTGTTTGTTCTAAACTAGTGCGATAATAGACTATTGTGAAATACCTTTGATGGTCACCGACTTTGATTCATTAACTATGATAGTGCAAATGTTGCCAACAATTGTTACAACACTAGTAGACATCTGTGCAGAAATGTATAGACACAAAACTGGAATACCCACGAATAAAGGATTGTAATAAGATGCATGAACACACATCAATATATTATTCTTTTCCACAATGCACCACTTATGCTTGGGGTTTACTGACCAAGATTGAGATATACTTAATTATATACTGATGAAGTGGATTCTCAAAGATAAAAAAAGCATGAAATAAAGGTGATTCCAAGTATGCTAATGTAAACAATGGATAACACTGACCCTGTATCCGGAGAGTTTTCCATTTTGAGTGTCAACTGGAGGTGGCAGCCATGTCACAGTCAAGGTCGTAGCATTCTTAGGAAGTGCAGTAACATTAAGGGGTGGTGCTGAGGGTGCTGAAAAGAATACAATATACTATTACAACATTTATTGTATTCACTAGAGCCTTTGGCTTAGGGGACCTTACAACCATAACAAAGTCAAAGATAATAAACAGCTCTTATGAAAAATTCAATGAATGGATACTGACAAAAGTTCTGCCTTGGTGTTTACCTGCTACGCCAACAAACACAGATGTTGGTATACTGTGAGGTCCATTACCAATGGAATTGAAGGCCAGCACTTGTACTTCATACTCCACATACTTGTCTAAGTTAGACAACACTGTGGTATGCTGAGGGTACAAGATGGTCTTGTCCTGGTAGCTTGGGTTTCCCTGTTTACGATACTGCACATAATATCCTAAAAGATCACCATTCCATGTTGAAGTGTCCGGTTGCTACAAAACGGAACATATGCTATTTATGAGTATCTATTTTTTTTCTTTCCCAAAGTTTCATTTGACAAGGGCAATATGACAACGGAATATTATCATTGTGCTAGACTGTGCCTTTTATTTGCATACCTTCCTCCAGGAAGTTTTACTTGTTACAGGTATTGCTCATGATTATTTTTGGTAATTTGACATTCTAACTACAATGATTAAATGGCAAGTTTATCAACAGTTTATACATGTACATGTTTTGAGCTTTAGGTGTTTCAGGCTATTAGTTAACACTTATTTGGCATAAGAAACCATTCCTAATTGAACTGAGAACTGATAACTCACCTTCCATGTAACATTTACTGAATCTGTTGTCTTGGGGACTACTATAAGATTCTTTGGTGCACCCTCTGGTTCTGAAAGGTCACAAAAATAAATTTGTGAAGATTAATGCCGAGTCATAATTATTATAAATGTTTTGTTTCCATAGATATACTATAATAGATGTCCACTTGATTACTTACTGTCTTGAAGAGTTGTAACTTCATCTGACTTTTCACTATATGGGCTCCTTCCAATATCGTTGTTGGCAGCTACTCGAAAACTATACCGTGTGTTGGGATACAAACTGTAAAAGAAATAAAATGATAAACCTATGATTAAAAGCTGAGGTTTATCAAAGAATGCCATTTGTATCAACAAGTATCACAAAAGCCAATGAGCAAAGTCTTCCTGTATTAAACAAATAAGATTCCATATTTTGGAACTTGTGGCAATTATTTTAGAATACTTCGCAGTATCCATCTTACCCGATGATAGTAAATGAAGTGACATCAGCTGGAACAATGTCGTCGATATCCTTCCATACACCATCTTGACCTTGATATTGGACAGTGTAGTTCCTGAGGGGACCATAGCCATCAAAACCTGCCTGCCAACTTATGGTTACTGCTCGGGCTTGTACCTCAGATGTCAACTGTGGTTTAGTAGGACTATCTGGTTGTCCTAAAACAAATAATTTAATATTGTTTGTTTCTGTGTATATGACTGGTTGAAAAATTGATGTTAAATTTGTTTAATGTTTGTAAATAAATTACATGCTTTATGTTTGTCTTTACCATTGTCTTTTTAATCAAATTATAAACTACGTTTCTTTCTTTTTTCACTTTTATACAGGCTTTGTTTTAGCATCAGTTTTACTTTCCAGTAAAAAAAAAAAAAAAACAAAAACATTTCTTAAAACAACAAATTAAATATGCATGTATTGGTTGCCTTAGAAACAAATAAAACCTAAATTCACTAGATCTTAGATGCATGAGATCAATTCTATAAACCTTAAAATTTATGATTCTTTCTCTTGGTCAGTGTTGCAATAAAAAATGAAAAGCAGAAATATGCTTGGAAAATTTTGCAAGTACAGTGATGCTCCGTTTATCCGGAAATGTTTGTTCCCAGCCAATTTGTCTGGGTAAACGGATTTTCCGGATTACCGGATCATAATTCCGGTACATTAGATGTTAAAGAATCTTATTTCTTGATAAAAGAAGGCTGTATACAGTACACGATAAAACACAAGTAATAATCCTTATATGCGTTTAATTTGTATACGAAGAAATATATATATCTATTACGTATTTAATGTAGTAAATTGTATATTAATTGCAGCCAAATTTCTGAAACCTGCATGATTTTCAACTCACTGTCCTCTATTTAAATGTTGACAGCCGCCTTTGTATATACCTCGCGCTTGACTAATTAATTTCACTTCTATCGCGATCGGAGTGTTTATCTAACGTCCTGCTGTGTCATACAAATTTAGAATTGAAAAGCATATATGTCCGGATAAATTTATACAGTGTTCATGTTTTAAATATAAAAATTTTCTATAAATATAAAACAGATGAATAACTAAAAGTTAAAACTTCCCTACAAAATAATGTAATGAGCACTAAGTAAGGATGCGTTATCACTTATCGATTGCAGATAGAAGAGTGACGATACTTAAAGTTTGGTTACAATCTAAAGCCCCAATAATTAATTAACAATGTAAGCTGCTAAGTCGGCAATTTTCTTTCATTTACTATCATTCAACTAACAGTAATCTTAATTTCTGGCGTGAGCATGTACTGACTCATTAAAAAGGAATCATCAATGACCGCTAGCATGACGTTTGACTACACCACAAGCGGTCAGTTCTTAATTGGATAGGTAATTAACATACCTTAGGTAGGTGACCAGATAAACGCGTCGTTTAAATGTTAAACAAACAATCGGCGCAGAGAGGAGATAAGCAGTGTATTAATTAAACTGCAGTTATTTGCTACAGTTACGTCCGGAAAGTGAAATTTTGTCCGGATTATCGGAGCAAATTTCATGTACTTTTGGAATTCTGTACCCATATTTCCTTGTCCGGATCCAGAACGCGGATTTCCGGATTATCGGATCAAACTATTGTTCCCGCACTTTTTTGTCCGGAAAAAGGATTTTCCAGATAAACGGAGCCCGGATTAACGGAGCATCACTGTATTAAGATTTCAGATACATACTTCGATTAATCTGTGTGTAGACCTTGGCTTGAGCTGCAGTGCCCCATCCCTTTTCTATCCTTGTTTTGGCTTTAACACTGAATATATAATAGGTTTCCCTTTTAAGAGAGATAACTCTGAGTTCCTGCTGTGAGGGTGCCAAGACTGAACTATTGGTCACATTACTTGTATCCTTGATCCAATAGGATACCACATAACCTGTGATGATACCATTTGGTTCCACTGGTGGTGACCATCTAATTAAAGCTGTAGAGTAAGTCACTTCAGGAAACCATAGATACATGGGAGGTCCAGGCACTAAAATAAAATACATTGATTAAAATGGTCTCAAAAAACTTATACATTTCTTTAATATAAATTCATCAATTTTAAACTCTCATACTTTGATACATGAAAAGAAAATTAAAAATTATAAACTAGAGCATGGGATAAATACACACCTCCTCCCCCACGGCAACAAAGTTGAAGCATGCAATAATTCATCCTAAGATACATCATAGGTATAAGTTTAAACATGGATGTCCTATTTACAAGCACATTTTGAGGTACAATCAATGAAAACAAGTTTTACCCATTGTGTCTATTGTGACCTTGACTTTTGACCTATGACCTTGGTTCAAGGTCATGACACACCCATAGATCCTAAGCAACAATTCTGTGAAATATTGAAATCTGTGCACAGGGTGAGAAGTTATGACCTGGACAAAGTTTTACTTATTGTGTCTATTATGACCTTGACCTTTGACCTATGACCTTGGTTCAAGGTCATGACACACCGTTGGATCCTAAGCAACAATTCTGTGAAATATTATTTTGGATCCTAAGCAACAATTCTGTGAAATATTATTGAAATTCGTGCACAGGGTGAGAAGTTATGGCCCAGGCAAGGTTTGGTGGACACACGGACAGACGGACTGACTGACAGACAGACGGACAGACAGACAGGGTGATTCCTATATAACCCCCCAAACTTTGTTTGCAGGGGGTATAATAATAATAAAGGCAACACTAATATAAAAAGTAATCAAGCACATCAAGGTGTGTATCTTATCACTGAAAATTCAGGAGAGTTCAGAAAAAACAATGGAGTCACAGGTTTATTCTAGAGCAGTATGTGATACAAACCATCCTCGAGTGTCTCTACAACAGCTGGTGGTATACTGAGTATTCCATCCCCTATCCTGGTATAGGCCAGTACTTGAATCTCATACTTGACATACTTTCTCAGACCAGTGATTACTACACCATGAGTCTCGTTACCAGGAACATTCAGAATAGCAGGGGGATTTCCAGGTGAGGACTTGTCCGTGTATTGAACCTTAACGAAAAGAAAAAAATTAGCTTATTTCCTCCCTTTGAGATCTAAAGAGAAGCCAATCAAAAATGTCAACATTCATGATATGAGAGAAGAAGCTGTGTTATATAACATCACAAAACCTGTAAATACATGTACTATACAGAAGTTTGTCTGTCAACTTACAAGCTAGTCATACTGCTTCATATACCACAATTAAATGAACTGTACCTATCGTGGTTTAGAAGAGGAATTCAAGACAAAATTTTTTACCCCTGCCAATATGCCAATCCACTGGGCCATACTCCCATTTTGAAACCCAAGTGCTAAACTGCCACTGATATCTTTTCATATACCACCATCAAATAATTAGTATTTGTAATAGTTAAGAAGAACAAGCACAGAAAATATTTTTAAAATCTCTCTTTACCACTCTCCAGTGTCTTAGCTATCAATATTAAACTAAAGCAGGGCTCACGCTGCCCTTCCCCATTTTCGCCATTCTCGAAAGAAGTTCAGAATCGGTGAAAGAAATTATGAATTGGCGAAAGCCAATTTTTCTGTGTTTGGAATTTTCTCTTGTATTGAATTGATACAAGTTAAGGCTGAACGTAAAAGTCACTGGCGTGTGAAGTCTTTTGTCCGAGTGCTGTAGTCAAATAGCGGTTGATGACTTAATTGGTTGATTGGATTAATCCCCGTTAGATAACTTTAACACCTTGTCGAGAAGGTGCCAAGGTAGGTACAAATGTTTATTATGTTTATTAATGAATGAGTTTTCACAATGATTATCCGTGATCATAAGTATGCTATATTTAAAAGAACACGTTTTAATTATGAGAAAATACAATTAATCATTTGTTTCTTATTAGTCTGTAATTTCCGATTAGAATATGAAAATGAAATATTTCATTATTCTTTATGCAACCGAGAACTTGATAACATACATGTACTTAAACGAAATTTTGAATTGACCGACGATCGGTCTAGTAAATCTCAAACTTTCTGCTCTTTAGCTTTAAAGTAAAAAATACCAAGTCGAAATCAAAATCTTTTATAAAGGATAATGTCTCCGTTTAGAAATCAACTTCAATTAAAAATTCTAGCTGGCATTTCAATTGCTAATAGTATAGTATGACTCGGTTTTAGGCCTTATGTTTTGCGACGTATGTATCAAAGCTTGCATAAAAAATTCATTTAACGATGGATGCAATGTGATAAAAAAGGACAACATAGACAATCATGAGAACCGTAAAGGTATATAAAATGATATTAACATTTTACGCATACGTGACTTATAAAATAAAATATTTCGTAACTGTATGCAAGCGCAGTGAATCGCTTTAGTCTATTGACAGTATTATTGTAGTCCTGTCTGTTTTTGCACATAGAATTGATGTATACTTTAAATCACTTATTAATTAAATGAATGAAACATATTTTTAAATGGTTTTGGCTCATATATTTTAGCTGGTAACAGCTATACTGTAGCCGTGATGAAACTATGAGAGGGTTCTAACATGGACGTAGCCCGCGTGAATGCAGTGTCTAAGAGTAGGCTGCAGTGGGTTCTTGTAAAAAATAGAAGAATTATGGTTCCAAAGTACTAGGGAGTGACTGACAGTGTCCCACAGTTCATTTTGAAACAAGTGCCAATGTTTGTTCATTTTGTGAGAGAATCATTCTGCTAGTACATCACTGTGCTTATTTTGATAATTTTTACATTTAGCAATATTTTAACTGTCCATTGTATAATAATATAATTAGTGACAATAAATATATAAAAACAAAGAAAAGTGTTCTGCATTTGATAAACAGCTGTAAATATGTAACTTAAGCTGAGAAAGACATTGTGCCCCTGCGATATATCTTTCATGAGAAAAGTGGCTACACATTTTTTCAAGCCAGTGTGAGCCCTGCTAAAGTGCACAACCATAAGCACTACTCTTCCATGTGTTGGTTCTGGCGAGTCATGGAGACTTTTTAACCTATGTTTTCCTCTTCTCCTCAGGGGCCAGACTACCTGCTTGAAACCCGGGTTAACATCATTTATATCTGTTATAGTATATACGGAGAAGTATGGATCAGATTTTTTGACAGTGCCCCTTTGCCTCTCCAAATGTGTAGGGCCTCAAGTTCACTAAAAAAGACATCTACAATTTCATACATAGCCATAGGTATTTGTATCTGTAAGGCGTAAGAAGTTGAACATAGTAAAGTCCAAGCAGACGAATGGACAAGAAAACAGAAATCAGTACCATACTGTAATACATTCCACACTGTAATGCAGGCATGTAAACAGTGATACTGATGTTAACAATAAACATATGAAGTTTTTCTTACACTGCTGTATATCTATACCTTGTATCCTAAAATGACTCCATTCTGGTCAAGATATGGGACTTCTCCCCAGGTACAGTTTATACTTGTGGAGGAATTCGTTTCACAAGACAAGTCAGCAGGACCATGACTGGGAGCTAATATAAAGAGATTATTTGTAATATTAAATATTAATGCAATTAAACATTATTTGTTATAAACATACTTGTGTTATTTTTACTGACTAATAAAGACATTATAAATGTCTAACAGAGTACTCCATACCTGTTATAAGCACATACATACATTCTCCAAGGTTTGTTATTATTTGCACATGGAAATCATATAACTTTTATCAATGTTTGATAACACTGTAAGAAAAATGCTCAAAAAGGATTCTTATTGCAGAATACAAAGGAATTGTACATTACGAAAGAAAAATGTTTGTAGGATACAGAAAATACAAAAGAAAAATGTTTGTAGATAGAAAATACAAAAGAAAAATGTTTGTAGGATACAGAAAATACAGAACAGAACAAATCTTACTCCAAATGCTTTACTCCTCTAGTAAAACAGCTTCTTCCAAATGTTAAAAATATTCTAATCTGAACATAACTTGTGTTAATGACAATTTTTTTGTAAGATTGCCTCAGCAATAGTTTGAAGATGACAAGCATGTTACAGACCTGCATCCCGTGTTCTTTCTCTTTGTATAGGACTAGAAGAACTAACGCCTACATCATTATAGGCCTGCATTTTGACCTCATATACCATCCACTCTTCTAAATTTGTCAGGATGTGGGAATCACTCACTAGGTCAACTTCTACTAGGGACCACTGTGTTAAATTCTCCTGCTTGTACAATATTCTGTAACCCTTTGGAGCCCCATTCCAGTCTTGGATAGACAATGGCTGTAAATTAATATAATAATTTAGCAATGAATTTCAATGAACATGACAAAGGCTTGTAATAAAGTGCTTTCTTAAACACACTTTATAATGGTACTTGCATACATCTTCTGCATTATAATGGTACATATGTACCTCTACTGCTTTATAATGGTACATATGTACCTCTACTGCTTTATAATGGTACATATGTACCTCTACTACTTTAAATGAAATATTCCTTTATCTTGATATTATCAATATTCATTACTATACAAGGGAATATGTTTGTTTCAAAGAACAGCATTGTTTCTCTAATCTGGTGACATGGGGCAGTAAAAATTTTGCTTAAATAAATTACATGTATTATCCTCTGCCTCCATCTTAGTCCCTCTAATAGAACAATAAAAACCAAGGTCCAGGTTACAGTACACATTGTTAGCAAAACGATTCCTCACTGCTTCATGTGGGTCCATACTAGTATAGGCAAAAATGAAGGGAGCATGCATAAAGCAGGTACATCGTACCTCCACTATAGAAGTAAGTACAATCATCTTGCTGGATGTACAAACAATCAACAAAAGCAATCATATAAATAAATTCATTGTTGAAGTAAACAATACAGTACTTACAGCCCAGCTGACTCTCAAGGCTGTGGAGTTGATGAAGCGCACAGTAAGCTGACTTGGGGGTACATTAGGGAAATCCTGACGTGTCTGGAATTCTCTTGTAGGCTCACTTGCATTACTTCGTGCGACTATATTGACAGCAATGATTCGTAAACGGTACCAGGTGTATGGTAACAGATTCCTAACATTAATGGATGTAGCAGGTGGATCAGAAATTCTAAATATCTCAGCCCAGGTTGTATTTGTACCAATTTGTCCTTCTACTATCCAGGTATTGATTGAAGTTTTGCCATCATAACCTGGTAGAAACTGTAGCAAAACTGACCTTGCTTGAATATCAGCTATACCAAGATTATGGGGTGGTTTGGGAGATTCTGTTAATAAACACAAAGATGTACAGTATAGATTAGATGTCCACTGATCACTAGTAATTAGTAATATACCATGCCCCTATTGAATGTGTAAACAAAGCTTTGAAGGACAGAACTGCAAAAGGTTAAAAGGGTCTTGTAGGTCTACCATGAGAGAATTCAACCATGACATATGCTTCTTTTATAGCACAAAGATGTTCTACCACATCTTTTATTATTTGATTCTGATGAAGAAATTTTGAGGGGTAATTTCCTTTTTGTATATATGGAAACAAAGACTACCTATAATGCCAAAGAAACCATAAATATAACATTTCTTATATATTTACACAAAATTTATGGGAGAAAGTCTAATGCATAGAAAAACCTTTTTCTTACTAAAAGTGGTTAAATGAACTGTTTCTTTGATATAAAATAATAAGTATATCTAATCGCTTATCACTTACCAGGTGGGACTCCTGATTCGACAACAGCTGATTTTGATGGCCCTGCTCCAACAGCAGTTCGAGCAAATACAAAGATGGTGTAGTTAGTAGTGGGGGACAGATCTCTTACAGTATATGTCAAGAAGCTAGGATTCAGATCTACTTGCTTTTTCTTGGGGATTGTATGATTCTTCCATTGCACTGTATAACCTACAAATATATCATACATAAAAACTGAATAAATCAATACCGTAATTCTATCAAAAGCAAAGAAATGAGTATCACAACTCTAACAAAGGTAAAAAAATCATATTATAACTCTACCAAAGCATGTTTCAAATCATTAATTTTCTATACTGATGCAGACTGTATCCTGAATCTTGAAATTTTTAAATTTGCACGAGCATTTACAAATGCAGGAAACACACTAAATGTATAAAACCATTTAATTCATAATAAATAAATGACACTTTTTTTCTCATAGAAAAAAAAGAAAGTGTTCTATTTACTATACTGTGAAAATAGTGACATTTATTTATTATCCAACCACTTCTCTGTGAAAGGTTTAAATTGATCTGATTTACTTCATAACTTGATCAAAGTAAGTCTAAACACAAACCTAACAAGATGCCATTGACATTGACTGGGGGTGACCACACAACTTTGATGGATGTGTCCAAAACTTCAGGGAATGCAAGTGTTGCTACAGCATCAGGTACTTAAAAGGGAAGGAAAATATGTAAACCTGATTAATTCTAAAATAAGTGAACATTCCTAAGGTTTCCCTATGAATGTAAGGTTAAATTAAGAAGTGGTACACTGGCAATGTATTACATGTACATGCACTAGCATTATGGAGACAGTATGGACAGAATTTAAACTACAAAATATATGTATGCAAACATATTATAACTGTGAATGATGTATAAAAAGATGTATCATAAATTACATTAGCATTATATGCAAAATGCTTCAAGACCGATAATGAAAAGAATTAATTTACACATCAATTAATTTCAATTAAGTGCAATAAACACATACCATCTTCTTTTGTTTGTACGGATACAGGGCTGCTTTTGGGCCCATCTCCTTTGCCAGTGTAACATAACACAGAGAAAGTGTAATTAGTAAACTTCTTCAGATCATACATGTGCACCATCTGTTCGCCGTATGGATCACTGGCAGAGGGAGGCACCTCTATCACTCGTTCTGGTACAGTAGAACCACTCTGTGTTGCTCTTATCTTATAGCCCAGTACTATGCCATTCAGATAGTTAGCATCTACAGGTTTCCATACAATTTCAACAGTGGTAGAGTTAATAGCTGTAGCATTTACATCCTTAGGAGGCCTGGTTGGCACACCTTCCATAGTCCATTCCTTGATGGAGTCACTGAAGATGCCTACCCCTTCTCTATTGTAAGCAGCAATTTGGATCTCGTACTCTTGAAAGAAGATGAGATTGGTCAGTTCATAGGTGGTGACCAGGTAGTTAGTGGTATTGATGCTCTGGAAGGTCAAGTCTGAGTATCCCACCAGCTTGTAGCGGATCATGTAACCTTGAAGATCACCATTCCAAGAATCCTCTGGGGGTAGCTGCCATTGTAACATGATTGATGTGTTGGAGCGTGGACTACCATAGAAACCCTTAGGAGGACTGGATGGAGCTGTAATACAGTGAAATGTCCATTTAAGAAAATTCAAGAGAATATAAGTATGTTTGAGAACGGAAATTCAAATTTATGTATATCAAACAATATCAAAAGCGAAGTAATATCAGAATTAGCTAAAACAGCATATTTGCATGTTATTATAAACTAAATGTGTGGTTCTATAACAACATTCTAAAACATGCAAGGTTTTTTTCATTAGCAGACAGGATCAATGAAAGATTCAGAGGGCTGCAAAGGTCACCTTCTGCTTCTGACACTTGATTTTACCTTTAATGACCATCAAGATGGATTGTTTGACCACAAGTAACCTATATAATCAACAGTCTAAATGATTTTCATCAATTGAGAGTATCAATCAATTCACATTGTTTTTTAGTTATACATCTGACAACTAAGTTTGTTTAACAAGACACTGAAATTCTTTATTTCCAGAAACCATACTCAACAGCCCTACAAATATGATCATAATGAAATATTGAATGACCATGGGATTTAACTCAGTGTTCCCACTAGGCAGAAATAGAAGGGTGCTGCGCTCTTGATACCCACCCCTGCACCCTTGATGCCCTCCCTTAATGCCCCGGCCCGTGTACTATCATATTGCTGTTTCATTCATTGCCCTTTATTATTTACCTGTGATGTTTTGTTTGATTGTTTGTACAATCAATTAACACCTTCATGTGCAATACCAGTGTCTGGCTAATTAAGGTGTTTATACCAGGTATACCACTGAAAGATATCAATCACTATTATGACCCAATTACCATAATGATTAAATGAACGGCGATCGTCAGTTTAAGCTTTGTTGAAAGTTTGTGAATGGTTTTTACTTCTTGAGTCTGATTACTGTTAATAGTTTTTACTCCTGACCTTTTGTGTTGGCTGAAGAACATTGACAGTATGCCTACCACAAAAGGCTAATTGGCCTAGATCGAAAATGAAAGGTCTAAAATAGCAAAGACAAATCGATCAATAACATCATTTTTAAGTAGTAACAGTAAAGCCTCACTTCAGTAAGTAAACAAATTTTTTAATCATTTATGGAGCTGTAAAGAAAATAGCATGTTCAATTTGATTAACACTATTGTCATTCAGCTGCCCATCCTTCGCAATGATAAAATTGATCGATTTCAATCAAGTCTTATCAGTAAGGGAAGCAACTCTTATTAAATGCTGACTACCAAAAGCCATTACTACACCGTCAGTAAATTAAGAAGGGGCGAGGGGAGGGGGGCACCTACTTTGATAGTTGTGCTGATCCATCCTTATTTCTATATTTTCCTGTGACGTCTTTGCATGTAACATGAGACCCAAAGTGTACCTTTTCCCCCTAAAAATTCTTATCTCGCGAAAATGTGCTCTCCCTGGCCCATCGCGCACAAAAGTGCCCTACATGGCACCCATCCCTTTTCATTTTCTAGCGGGAACACTGTAACTTATGGCTTTCACAACATTCTGTGTACTGCTTTGACATTCCATTATAATGCTGGCAACTCTTCTTTAATGCAAAAACTCATATGTATCAGAAATGTCGAAAATACAATGAGTGAATAAAATAAAGTATCAAGAATGAAGCCAGAAATCAAAGCTAAGATCAGAATTAAACCTTACACAATTAGTTCCTATCATTTAAAAAAATAGATACAAAACATAAACACTATACTTTTGACAATTATGCTAAGGTTAGACCACCATCTAATTAGTTTCCTACAGCCACTTGTTAGAGATGAAAGTGTTAATATTCCATCCTCCTCAACTTCTAAAAACAAAGTTGTATATATTTCTCTACTCAAATAGACTGTGGTGGGGTGTATGTATCTTCTAAAACACCAAATGATTGAAAGAGAACGAGAATGAAAGACCGTGCACCCTTTCATCTCTAGGATAAAGTGGCTACTGGCTTCGCTCATCCCAGGTAATTCTATCACAACTTACCATTTTCTATTCAAAATATCAAAGAAATATCCTTTACATTATATCTTGCTACAAATTTCAGAATAAATTTAATCCAAATTGTGCACATAATCTGTCTAGCTACAAAATACTTTAAGCCCTAATATATTATTAATTATTATAAATAAAAAATATTTATGCTTTATCAGCACTTGTCTGTGCTAATACTTTTAAAGTAAAAATCATTACATACATAATAATCAGAAACCATAATTATATTATCAAAATTTTTTTAGAAATGTTCTGAAGACATACCTTTTCAGTTTGTACTAATATAAAAGCTTTTAATTTAAATCAAGCCCAATAAGAGATCAGCTATTCTGTAAACACTGCACTTATTCAAAACAAATTTCCTTTTGCTACAGTCTTAGTAGACATTTTATGTTTAACATTGCTAATATACTAATATAATTTAAGTTGTTATAATGATTCCAAGAGCAAGTTTCTGATTGATACATGTATTGGAAAAGATCAACAGAATGTGATCATTTATGGTATGTGACAACAACTTGTCACTATGGTTACCTTGTTCTGGCATGAGAATTGGTGGATTGGGTTTAGGGTCGCTAGCTGGACCTTCTCCAACACTGTTGACAGCACTGACCTTGAACTGGAAATATCGTGCTGGTCTTAATCCCGATATCACATACCATCTTCTAGAGGGAGCCACCTGTCCTTCCTTTACAATCCAATCTTCTGACTCTACTATTCCTGTTAATGATTTACCACAACTATGATGCAAATTATCATTAATGACAGGCATTTGAATGTTTAAGAATTCTTATTTATATAGTTGTAAGTTACATTTTGTTTTCACAAATCAGTCTGATCTACTATTTCAATTCCAAAAAAAAAAACCCTCTAATCACTATAATCATGGTGTAGAGCTTCACAGTTTATGTAATTTACCTTTATCAGCTACATAAACTACTTTCCGATACTGGACAATGAATCTATTTATAGGACTATTTCCATCAAATCCTGGGCTCCATGTTATGTTCACAGTCTTAAGGTCAATGGTGTCTAGAACTGTACTGATGATTACTGGCTTATGAGGAAGTTCTGAAAATTGAGACCAAAACTGAAAATATGTTTTTTTTTAATAAGTGCATTCTTCTTCTAGCCCAGGAGGCTGACAGGGATAGAGGTATGGTGTTAAATGAATGAGCAAGACTCCCTCAGGACTGGACACTAACACATCAACTTCGGCCATAGTTTGCTTGAGGACACAGCACGCAAACCCAGCATGATATTTGATAGAATAATGATCATCCTATCAAATATCATGTCTATTATTAAACCAAATGTTTTATATGACTATGAAGTATAAAGTATACAGTTAGCACGTATAAGAATACAGATATAAATTTACATGTTCCACATTTGATCTTTTTTAATTTGATTATCAATTAAATGTCTTGTAATTTTATTACCCTTATATATTTACACTTATTAATGACTGAAAGAACATACATACCGGTCACTTGTAGAAAAGCCCTGCGTGTGTCATTTCCTCCTATTGACAACACATGGCACTCATAGTTGCCAATATCAATGTTGTATACGCCTACAATGCTAAGTGTGCCATCAGCTGAGACAGTGTGTCTCTGAGAGGTGGAGATATCCTGGCCTGGTGCATTAGAGCTATCAAAATGGAACCATCTCCAAGTAACCTGTACATTAGGGTCACTGGATACTCCACACTGCATTGTGGCTGTAGACCCTTTGATTGTGGTTACGTTTTGAGGGGGGCTGGTAATTTGAGTTTGCACTACAATACAAAGAAATAAACTGACATGAAATTTCTATTAAATATTTCTAAAATGACCATTAAAGACAATACCCTTCATTGAGATATTTATAAAAAATGAATAATTTACACTGTTATCAGATACACATGCTAATATAATGACTTACTGAGTACAGAAAGGTAAGCATCAGCTGTTTGGCTGCCCATACTGTTTGTAGCACTACAGATATAATGTCCAGAATCTTCTGGTATTGCCTGAGCTATCAACAACTCATTGTCCTCTAGGATCTGGAAACGGCCACTTATTTCTACAACCGTTGAGCCTTGAAATAAATTAGTACATAATAAATAAGAATATGAGTTCATGCTAAATAAGAATATTTATGTGCCTCATAGCATAAGACAATGATCACTTCCTGGATAGTCTAAAGTTACTACAGTAATCTCATATGTACCATGACTGACCAGGATAAAGTCCTTCTCCTATGACGGTGCAAGTTTAAGTGGTAAGAATACACCTTTGCCAAACAACTCACAAGTCTAACTTGAAAACACATTCCTCTTCAATACTGAATTATTACAGGTAATCTTTTTTTTCATTTCTAATACCACACAAGATGTTACGAAATAAAAATACTTGACCTTTTTAAATCACTTTTTTCTATTAACATTACCTTTTGACCAAACAACAACTGGCTGAGGGGCTCCCTCGACTTTACAGGGAAATCGTGCATCCAATCCAGCTATTATAGAAAGGTTTCCAGGGGCATCCACAATATTAGGAGGGGCACCTACAAGGATTTGTATCAACTGAGATTTACTTTCATAGTATAAGTTCATCATTAATGAAAAGATTATTTTTATATTTCAAACAGTCCATAATTATTCATGTATGACTTACTTCAATTTTCTATTTTATTTTTGAAAGAACATATAATATCTGCAAAGTCACAAAGTACAAAAGTCACAAAATTACAAAATTTACTTCTCTGACTTGGCACTAAAGGAAGAAAATTAAAATTTGGCAATCAAATTGAATTATGTTTAGATTAAAGTTCCTTTAAAACAACATCTGTTTGTTCGTTTTTACCAACACGAAGCATATTTCACTTATATGCCATATAAGTTGGTGGCCAATGGAAAGATATGCTGGCAGATCTTCCAACCTAGCCCCACATGGGACAGAAATCAGACCTGACAGAGGCACTATGCTACAGTCTACTAAGACAGAGAGGCCTCTCAAAAACTCCTACAGTGTACATGTGGTCTTAATATGACAATGAACATACTGTTGACTCTGATCAAGGTATTCTTTTTCTTTTCTCCTGCTGCATTTCTAGCAAAGCATTGATACATGCCAGCATCATTGATATCTAATCTAGTGATGGATAGAGTCCCCTCATCTGATATAGTATATCTGAAAATAAAGCAGTTTTTCTGATTTATGTAACTTCCATCTTGTAATTTTGATAAGAATATATTACAGTGCAAAAGAGATACAACAACATATATATTAAAACAAACAGAACACAAATTTATAAATTGAACAGAATACTGTTGATCTTTCATTCTCCTATCTGATCATTACAAATGTACAAAGTATGACTGCTGCACAAGATCCAGGCAACTATGCTTCATCTACCCATTTTTATAAAAATTAATTTCTGTCCTCTCCACTTACCTGAAAACCTAATCCAAGGTTTGGGTCATCATGAGAACAGAAACCTCATTGTATTGTCCACTCAAATTTATCACCTCCTCACTATGCCGCTCAGTGATAAGTATAATAGATCACTATTTCTCAAATTGTATGGCACAACAATACTGGTGAGAAGTTAAATCCAGACACGAGGTACAATGTGATCAAATTTTAAAATGTTCATAGGCATACGGTTTAAAAAGATGTTGTTCCTTCAAGTTGTGCAGATAAAATTACTTGAAATGGTCAGGAAGTTAACAAAAATAGCGATCGTCCAGATATAATGCATGTCCAAATTTACCTTCTTGACCAGTACACAACCTGCCACTCTGTATTTCTTAAATACTTGCAGGTTGGTGATAATATTTTCTCCAATATTCATCAACATGTGACAGGGCGTGATTTTTTTATTACCGTATACACTTGCCTATATGTTGAATTTTTGGGAGAAAAATATCGCAGTCGAAATGCACAACCAACTTACAGGTGTGATACTAAACGAGAGGAAAAAATTTTACCTTGATCTGAAGTCAAACTTTGCCGTTGATGAACAGACAATGTAGACATCAAGTACTTTTAAAGACGATCTTATAACATTTAAATGTATATTTTGTGGCCAACAGTTTCTATACATAAAGCATATTAACATATATCAGTGTTTCGTTGTTTATTTGATCGAGTTCAATACAATTTACAAAATTATTACCTGTGTAGAAAGGACAACTTATAGGCGCGTAAATACGGTATCATTAGAGCGGCTGAAGAAAAGCTACACACACTAAATTTTTTACGACTTCATAAAACTTAAGCATTAATGAAGTCACATAAACATTGGCAGTTCCTTCTGTTTGACTGTCTAAAGTTAATTGAAAAGAGGGTAATGGAGAAATAAATCAATTGCTTGGGTCCAGTGGTGATACAGAAATCCACAAACCCTGATGCTTCAACAGAGTTCATTTGATACAGTGGTCAGTGGATTTCTCTTTCACCACCAGACCCTAGCAATAAGATTCTTCTACCCAACATTCTTTACTAATTATGAGCATCTTGTAATATTTGCTACTTGTGTATGTTATTTGCGATAAGATTCTACTAAACAACATTCATTACTAATTATGAGCATCTTGTGGTATTTGTTACTTGTGTATCTTACTAGAAATTTGTAGGTTACTAGCAACAAGATTCTTCTAAACAACATTTACATGCAATACTTACTATAGGCAGCTAGTGGTATGTACTATGTGTGAATATTATTGTTCATTCTGAATACATATTGGCCAATTATCATAATCAACATGCTTTTACAAATCTACTTAAAAGCTCTTCAAAGATTCAGTTACAAATGTGTAAAAGTACTTACTTTGTTGAGGAGGATGAAGTAATGGCCCTTGCATTGTGGTACCAGTGAATAGTCGGTGCAGGAGTCCCTAATGCTTTACATTCCAGACTTATATTCTGGCTGTAATCTTTGGTTATCTCTAGAGGAAAACTAGAGATTATAGCGGGAGTCTCTGTAAAAAAAACATCAAATGAAATAAGATATACTGTAAATTGGTTATTATTCGTCATGTACCAATTTTCGCCATTTTCGTCAGTGCCCTCAATGACGAATTTACGTACTGACGAATATAAATACCGTTGACCAAGTAAAGGTGGTTCTGGCAGGGCGTATATAACGTCCCTGGTTCTGTGGCTTATTATCATACAGGCTCTGTGACATGATTGATCTTTATTGCATCGTTTATTGAATCACATTGAAATACAGCAAAGAAAGTGACAAAGATGAAAAGGTTACTCATTTAAAGAACATGAACCTACGTTATAAAAGATAGTCAGTTCACTAAAACAAATAAAGTCTAAAACCGTTTCAATTTAAATCCTGGCTTCAAATCTGTCTCACTTAATATCTCAATGGGGTCGGGCAGCCCTGGGGTGGACGGAGGGCGCATTGATTTTTGCCGGTTTTAAGCCAACGCAACATTATTGTACTGGGTAACACAAAGCACTGACTGAATACCAATCGAATACTAGCACATAAACAGTGTGTTTATAATGAGATAATTGCTATCCATGACATGTAATCACGCTTGTTTTAAAAGCCACAAGGTAATTATATATCCTACCTGTACTAGTAATATGTCAAGCATTTTGTTTGATTGTCTAATTATGAGCAATCACAGCCAAACAGTCATCAATTCTGTCAACATTTGTAGTGCCAAAAATACATTACAAAGAAGAGTTTCCATTGACGAATTTACGTTCTTGAAGTCCTCAAATGACGAATTTACGTACTGACGAAATTGCCTTTTTTTTTACAATTTGATGAAAATTGGTACTGAATAAAACAATTTACAGTATATAAATATGATATTCATCTTTACTTCTCACAGCGTTGTTTAATTTCTTCTATCTTATCCATTACACTCTTTAATTTGATTATTTCATGCCACAACAGAGTTGTTTAAGTTTTATGTCAACAGCACCTGCCTGTTTCTTTGAAAACTATAATTGACTAAGAACAACCTGAAGCACTGTGGGTTTTCTTTACATGCCAACACTAACTATTCTAAGGTAACACCTACTGTTACATGAAACCTTGGTGTAATCTAAAGAACATATTCCAGTGGGATATGAACACCAGATTTTTTTCTTAATCCTGAGCTGACCATATACTGGTCTGAGTACTATATTTACCCCATCACAAAGCCTTAGCTCTTTACACTGTGACAACAGTAAACCAACAAAATTCAATTATCTGATGACAATTTCCAGTTTTATAAGCTCTTATGGTGAAAACAATGACACCAATGGTTTCCTTGTACTTACCATAAACAGTGAGATTGGCTTGAGCAGTTGCTGTAGGATATGTCACTCCTTGTGATTCCAGTTTGGCCTCACACTCATATACACCATTATCACTTTTAACAGGGTTTTTGATCACCAACTGTCTTCTGAATATTGGATTCATAAGATACTTATCATTAAGTGTGATCTCTGTTCTCTGACCATTTTGCACTCGATACCACTTGGTGTGTAAGTCACTGATGGGTCTGGAAAAGTACCATGAAACTCATTCATTGAATCATTCACATATGAAGTATGACAAAAGTCAATTTTGCACATGAATATGAAATTGATTATCATACACTAGATATAAAGGATGTAATGTAAAACAAAAAAGATTTTTAAACTAAAGCTTTCATCGAGTCCACAGAAATGAACACTAATTAAAACTGGAAAATGTTTGTGCAACAAATGCACCTACTGTGTGATTATTTCACAGCAGCAATAAAGCTGTTCTTGCTAACTTTCCTCAATTCTGTCACGGACCATAACTCCCTTCATGTATGTCTTAATATGTAGAACAACGCCTTCAGCAATCTGCTTCAATTCCATGCAAAGTGTAGGAGGAGTTTTGATAACTAGTTATGATGGCATGGACTGATGAATGGAAAAAGCAAGTGCTTTAAGCCCCCTACCTTACTATGGCAGGGGCATCATAAAAACTAGTATCTTGCGTTACATTACCAAATGGGATGTTATATATCAACACTCTAACACTTATATCAAATGCTCCTTGAAGTTATTCATGAAATCTTTACGACTAGCCACCACTTTTACATGTCACTTTCAGAAACTGGATGCAATCATTACTTATGTGAGTATTTTGAAATTCACTTATTTTTAATGACACCAATATATCCACATGAAATGTTACACATACAGTACTGACCTTGCATTCGCAATACATTCTAATGAGACACTGGCTTCCCCTTGGTTGACAGTGGTGTCTGACGGAGCGACCACAAATGATGGCACTATAGGAGAAGAGTCACCATTATCTGAAGAAAAGAATATAAGTAACCATAAGTATTTGCTGAGATGTGTGTTTTCACAATTTGATTTGGCAAATAGATCTGGCAACAATCAATGAAAGGTCACTTTCATGAAATTGCTCACTAGGTAATCAGAAGACGACTGGCATGATAACTGACACTATAGTGAATGCTTGAATCTCAAGAACCCCTAAAATACTGAATAGAGTGAAATGGCTGGATCTGGAACACTTAGTCATAAACGTGAAGAATAACATTTATACACTCTGCATCTTTTCTCTTCTTTTATGTTTCTTTTTACATAGCAATGCAAATGAGAAAGTTAACAGAATATGACCATCACATGATAGATATCAGATCACTATGACAATATAGAGAGATCAGTGTCAGATTGTGTGTTTTCAAGGCCTAAATAGTATAGCTTCTTATCCACAATTGCACAATTTTCACAGTGGCATGGCTTTGTTGATTCCTCTACTAATAAATCATTATATGTAGTAATAGTCTTGAAATACAGGAAAATAAGTCCAAATGCACTTGTTATAAGAAATAAGATGTCAAGATTTTGTTGTCAGACTTAGAGTTTAATATGTGGATTTTGTAAGTACAGTTGAAACTTGTTATGTCGAAGTTGATGGGACCAGAGCAAATATTTCGACTTATCTGGAATTCAAGATAAACATGAACTGTTTATGTACCGTAACAATTTTCGATCATTCTTATTAACATGAATATACATGCATTGTTTTATATGTTATTCTATACTTAAGTCCGTGTAATGCATCTTTCTACCGATTAAAATCTTACTACTATCCGTCAACTTAATGACAGGCCGATAAATGAAGAAAAATTTAAAAATCGTATTTTCAGCTCTTTATATCTTTAATTCATTTAATAATTTACAAGCTGCGAAAACGATACTGGCCTATAATCTGCCCTAAATTAAGATGTTTTTACTAATGAGATTAGCATATTTTAAGATAACTAGTGCTGATGCAATCCAATTATCTAATCATCGTCGATCAGGTGAAATTGCTTCACGGTCAAACAATCAGCCATTACCGTTCACCCCACTGGGATAATTGGTTGTTCGAATTTCTTCAACATTTACCGCTGTGTTCATCAATTTATCTTGTACAAACATAGACACTTCGAGATAACGAGTGTAAAATACATAGAAAATGGAGTTTTGGGACTGTAAAATGCCTTTGACATCAGCAGAATTTCGACTTAACCGAAGTAAAATCGTATAGAAATTAAAGAAAAAATGTCGGGACTAGAACTTGACTTTGAGATAAACAGAATTTCAACTTGAGCGACTTTGAGATTACGAGTGTCAACTGTACATGTATTTTGTATTAGTTGTAGTTGAATCCATTTATGCAATAAAAATAAGAAAGTCTTACAATGAAAAACCCACTTTGTATATTATCATATTATGCAAATTATTGACTAATGTAGTTTTGCTCATGAAGTATAACATATCTGCATTCAATAGCACAAATCATGCCACAATTTACACATAGATTCATTTCATTCCAAAAATAAGGACAGATGTCACCATTAATTATTGATATTTCATATTCAATCTCACAATCCTATACATACATTGACAATTCAGCATTACTAATTTATCCTTCACCTACCACTCTATTAATAGAAACTCACTCACAATGACTAAATCAGTAACTGTTTAAATGTAAGTCTAAATGTTATTGCATTCTTTCCCACATATAACAAGTCCTAGCCAGTAAAACACTCTCAGCAATTATCTAATTTTAAAGGTCACATATGACAATGCCAAGTTCAGTCAGGCATATGAAGCACAAACATCTTATTATTATAAGACACCTGTATTAGTACATATATTCAGTCCCTATAAGGTGCTGATCGTGTACACACAGAAAGAATAATCTGTTTGCTATAGCATGACTATCAGATTCCTAGTCATTGAGCAATTAGTTCCACTGACTTCAGTTTAATTTACAGCATGTTGTCTGTGCCCTTTTATCTGATTATGGGTGTATATAAATTACACCTGTTTAAAATTTACTTTTAGAGATACCCTAAAGAAGGTAACATTAACAAAGAACATCTTGAAAAAAAAAAGAATTTGTTTTTTAATCTGAGGATTTCTGAAAGATAAGCGTCTGGCCTAAACAGCACTGTAAATGAAGGATAAAGTTGTTGGATACAATGACTTATATGTATATGTAACAATAAAGAAAAATCCTTCACTTACACTTATCGAAGCATATAATGAAAAGTAAATCTAATATCAAAACATATTTAAGGACTAAAGATACTTTTAAATTTGAGGTAATATGAATTAAAGTACATGTATATTGTGAAAAGAAGTGTGTGCATGAGACACCAATTGTCCCAAACTCGTCTATAAAGAACACAAAACTAAATCAACAAAGTTTTAACTTTACTATAGAAAGCCGACTTTATATGAAACTCTTTCAAGTATGGCTTACTTACTAATACTTTCATAAACAAGAAAATCCCAGAAAATTGACTGCAATTAATCTAGAGAGGTATATACCCAGCTAATAACTATTGCACATATAAAACTAAACTTCAATTGTATATTCTGCAATTTTCAAGTAGTCCAAGACATTTTCAGATCTTGAAAATAACCCCTGCAATATTCAGGAATATATATTATTGACAGTATACAAACACTGATTGTAAATACACTACTGACCGGTGACTTTCAGAGTGAACACATTGGTGTCTTCAGTTGTAGTCGTTTGACCATTTATAGCAGTAGCCATGTAGCGATTGTTGTTTTCACTTAGCTGTGTCTCTAGAATAACCAGGTTCATATCCAGAGTGACCTGATGCCGAGGTCCTTCTTTAGCCAAGATAACGCTACTTTTATACCATTCCACGGTGGGTGCTGGATGAGACATCAATGGAGGTAATACAATGGTGGCAGCATCTCCCTTGACTACATTCACATTATCTACAGGACTCATGGTGGAAAAAGGATCCAGATCTATCAAAATCAGAAGTTTCTTATTCTTACATTATCTACAGGACTCATGGTGGAAAAAGGATCCAGATCTATCAAAATCAGAAGTTTCTTATTCTTACGATGATTCTACATGTAAAAGTCTGGTGTATTAGGTATTTACACAATTTATAACTCTACCAATTTTCTTCTGCATAAAGGTGCTTTGAAATGCCTTTTCTCTTTGTCTTTCTAAATGTATCATTACAGAAAATGTGATGAAACCAGTATGTTTTAAACTGCCTTATATACAAAGTGAACCATAACAATGCTTAAGAATTTTTATTCATCATCAACAAGTTGATTTTTACATACATGTACATTTGTACAAATATAAATGCCTATGTACATGTACAAGGAACAAATCGAGTTCTTATTTTATTTTTCAAATAATGACTTGTTTTTAAGATAGTTCTCTCCTTCCTAATTATACATAATACAGTGACATGACACGACTTACATGCTACTTCCACCTGACAGCCTATGCTAAGAATGGACCCTAGTTTGTTCGTTGCTTGGCATCTATACTCTCCTGCATCGCTACGACTGATGGAGTTGAGTGTAATAGTGCCAGAGTTACTGCTGTTTGTGATATATCGGCCATTGTGTAACCATCTGTACATGGCTGCCGGTTGACTGTAAGCACTACATGATAGAATCTTTCCATTGTTCTCTGGAACTGGGATGCCACATTTACCTTCTTCATAGAACTGAGGTGGAACTTCTGTAATATAACATTGACAACTTTATAAAGATGAATATAGTAAAATTTATCATGATAATATAGAACCATGATCAGGACACCTATGTCATGCCGATTGGTCAAATATTAACATCTCAGAAAACAGAATACAGTACCTTATAAGGACAATGAACAAAGTTATAAAATCATAATCCTATCTATATGGTGTTCCTATTAAGATATCTGCTGAAGGTTATCATCATGGACTGCTGTCCAGTCCTGAGGGAGTCTGATTCACATCTACTCAGCACCACAGACACCACACAGGTATAACCTCTAGCCTCATAAGCCTTCGTGGCCAGGAGATGGACTAGTGTCCAGTCCTGAGGTAGTCTGATTCACATGTACTCAGCACCATAGACACCACACAGGTATAACCTCCCACCTTATAAGCCTTCGTGGCCTGGAGATGGACTAGTGTCCAGTCCTGAGGGAGTCTGATTCACATGTACTCAGCACCATAGACACCACACGGGTATAACCTCCCACCTTATAACCCTTCATTGCCAGGAGATGGACTGGTGTCCAGTCCTGAGGGAGTCTGATTCACATCTACTCATCACTATAGACACTACCCGGGTATAACCTCCCACCTTATAAGCATTCGTGGGCAGGAGATGGACTGGTGTCCAGTCCTGAGGGAGTCTGATTCACATCTACTCACTACTCAGCACCATAGACACCACCTGGGTATAACCTCCCACCTTATAAGCCTTCATGGCCGGATGGACTGGTGTAGAGTCCTGGGGTAGTCTGATTCACATCTACTCAGCACTATAGACACTACCCAAGTATAACCTCCAGCCTTATAAGCCTCCATGGCCAGGAGATGGACTGGTGTCCAGTCCTGAGGGAGTCTGATTCACATCTACTCACTACTCAGCACCCTAGACACTACCTGGGTATAACCTCCGGTCTTATAAGCCTTCATGGCCGGATGGACTGGTGTAGAGTCCTGGGGGAGTCTGATTCACATCTACTCAGCACCATAGACACTACCCGGGTATAACCCCTGACCTTATAAGCCTCCATGGCCAGGAGATGGACTGGTGTCCAGTTTTGAGGGTGTCTGATTCACATTTACCTAGCACCATAGTAAACGGGTATATTAACCTCCCACCTTGTAACCTGAGTTCTAACACTACTTGGCCAGGAGAAGAATTTATTTTTAAACACAAAAATTCATCATCATGTATAACAATGTAGTAATACCGGTAATACAGTGAATGGAAAGAGTTTTACAAAGAAAATAAATTGAAATACCTGCTTTCATTTTGCAATATGACTTTAAAGTAATCTTTATACATTATTATTGATATATATAAGGCCTAAATTACAAAACAGGTCAGTGGATTGATAAAGCACTGAAAGAAACAAAAACATTTCTTTACAGCAACAGCTTTTATAATGAGAGATGCAATATCATCAAATAACCTGTGGTCTTGAGATTACACATACTGGTAATTATCAACAATATTATTGCTAATCGTGATCACTGTGCAGATTCCCTACCCATATTTGTCCTTTTTTTTCAAGGAAACAAAGCATATAGTTACCAGGCAATAGACTTGAAAGTTGAATAGATACAAATAAATCCTGATAACAAAATCAATGTTTTATTTCCATTACCCCTCAATCGATCAAATGTAGAGCACAGTTTGTAACAAAGACATTTTGGAAACATGTTGTAAAATATTGTCTTTTGCCTCTACATGTAAGATACATATATTAATCAAGTTACAAGTTAATGATTTTCGTATTAATAATGTTGTTTGTATGTGACAATGCTCTTCATTCACAAACATTTAAGTTTAAATTCAATTTTAACCCTGCAATTTAATACCAAATATAAACTTTGAAAGTTTTAAAGGATCAGGAAGGGGAAGCATAATCCAGTGATAAAGGAGACTAGCTTTAGACACACTAGAGCCATTACCTTTAGTCGATTTATGGCCTGACTTATTGATCATATTGTTAGAACAGTAAAACTGAGCAATAAATGCCGAATTGTAAGGATTAAATTTGAAGTCAGCATTTAAAATGCATTTTAATGCTCTTTCCTTTAGCATGTGCATAAAATGAAAAGTTTATTTTAAATTTGTACAAGAAATAGTCAAATACTAGATGGTACTTTAAATATCTACATGTCCATGTATAGGTTGAATTGGATAATACATATTTTAATAATTTAATTATTTCCTTGACCATATAACATATATGCAAATGTCCAGAGTAAAATTTAGTCTATTTCTGTATAAACAATGTCCCTTCAAATAATATATGATCGGACCGCATGTAAACACAAATCCGCTTCGGTCTACATATATATCTCTAACTGAGTAAGAGGTCAGTTCTACATTGAATAAAATAAACAAAAAATATATATATAATCATAATCATTACTGTTTTTTCTTTCATTTCATGGTATTCTTTCTACATCGTAGATATACTATCTATATTATTGATGGGGCAGCCATCAGAATGCGACTCTGATTGGATAATGTAAAATTGATGTACGAAATTTGATTTATAAGTTTCAAATACAAGATGTAGCCTAACTTTTATTTTGGAAATACCTGTAATTAAATTATAAGAAATGACTGTGAAAAATTTCCTGTCTATCGATTTGTAGACAACAACCGGGGCACAAACTAACGTAAGTATAAACCACTTCGCTAATTATATTGTTTGTGCCTCGGTTTCTGTCTATACATTGATAGAAAATTTTTTACAGTCATTTCTTAAATGTTGAATTCAAATTTCTTCCCTTTATATGTACCACCATCATTTAGAAAAGTTTCACTAGCAGCAAAATGTCCTTAACATGCTTTATGCATATGGTTACCTTTCCATTTTATACATGTAAGGACTGATGCTTACACAATACCAGGACAACCATCATGATCTTTATTCAGCTCTATTCTGCTATAATGCCTATTATGAACTTTTTCAGTAAGTATGTACAGTGTTATCTTGAACATATTACTTGTGAGACTTCATGCATGCCATACAAACATTGACAAGTTATATAATGAACAGCCCAGAATAAAAGAAGAAAATTACAATGAGAAGGCAAAAGAATTCTTTAGAAGACTCAAAAGGAATAGATAAATGCTTAAAAAAGGTTAAAAATAAATTGCATAATACCTAAAACGTCTTCAGCTGATAATTTGTCATATACCACTAAGCAAGTTGTATGTATATACAAGTACATGTACATGATATATATATATGTATATATATATATATATATATATATATATATATATATATATATATATATGTATACATGACATGGGATACCACACGATGCACATGGATTGAATTGATGTCAAGGGTACATGTACAATGTATATTACATGTACATGTAGATGGTAGACATGAGAATGAATGATATAACAATACACTCTCTGCCACATGATTTCTACATCATTACATGTAAGATATAACAATACACTCTCTGCCACATCATTTCTACATCATTACATGTAAGATATAACAATACACTCTCTGCAACATCATTTCTACATCATTACATGTAAGATATAACAATACACTCTCTGCCACATCATTTCTACATCATTACATGTAAGATATAACAATACACTCTCTGCCACATCATTTCTACATCATTACATGTAAGATATAACAATACACTCTCTGCCACATCATTTCTACATCATTACATGTAAGATATAACAATACACTCTCTGCCACATGATTTCTACATCATTACATGTAAGATATAACAATACACTCTCTGCCACATCATTTCTACATCATTACATGTAAGATATAACAATACACTCTCTGCCACATCATTTCTACATCATTACATGTAAGATATAGTGGATATAGAGGTACTTGTGTATTCATAATACATAAGCTCTGCAGTACAGGTCAAATAGAATAAGTCCTACTTATAACCCAGGGGCCTTAGATAATGGTAGTTATGGACGGATAATCATAACTATCTTATTTACATGCCTGTAACTTTTCTTCAGTACATGTACCACTAGTCTAAACTGTTTTGATAATCAAAATCCAGTCGTTCAGGCAACATTAGCTTATTCCCAGTATTTCTGAAGTTTGACTCATACTGATCTTAACCCATGAATAGTTAATACACATTATCATATGCAGGTAATATTCCATTAACACAAATAAATGATATAGAACAACCAAGAATCATGAGTAAACCATAAATCTGACACATTGTACCAGCCTGGTACAATTCTAGGACCTAATCAGTGATCAGAGGTTACAGTCTGACTTTGTTCTTTGTCACTAAGACTCATAGCTTTAAAAGGTTTTTACATCATAAATTTTTCATAATTCATATCAAAGAAAGGTTACTGTACATACATGTACATACATTTAAAACCCGAGGTGCCACAGTCACCTACTGCTATTAAGTACTAAAGCAATTGTCTTTATATATTTAATTCAGTTAAGTGATTTAAATTATGTAGATATTACTGTGCTACTTCAAAATCCACTCATCAATGGGTAACTAGATTTTATTACTTTGTTTATTGTACTAGTCTACATTGTATATAACCCAAAGTTTAATGATTTCACTTATACTACATGTGACGACAGCAACTGCAGGGTGTTATATTTTTTACCTACATGTACAGAAGACAATCTTACCCTTCTCACCTACATGTATAGAGGACCAACCTACCCAGTTTCCCTATAGAAGACCAACCTACCCTTGTTAACTTACCTATAGAAGACTAACCTACTCTTTTTTAATACCTACATGTACACTTATGTAAAAGACCAACCTACCAGTTTTTTGTTGAAGAACCATATTATTGTTAATATTAAGAAATAACTTAAAGTGTATATGTACATGTACAAGATGGTCATTTGAATCAAGTTTACATCTGCATGTACATGACATATTGCTTATGCTTGCAGTTGTAATACATCAGTATACACAAGAGTTGTCAGAAGATAACAGAGCCAGTGGCATTCAAATTTAAATAACAAAATACTTTTTGCAAGTACAATGAGTAGGTCAATCTTCAAGGTCAAGGTCAAAATGTAATAAAATTCTTATACAAAATGAAAGGTCTTGTCATAAAGAATACACACATGAAATATTCAAGTCCTATCACTTACAGTTCATAAGTTATGACCAAGGTAAAAGTTTTTGAAAAGCAGGTCAAACTTCAATGTCAAGGTCACAAATTCGAAAGTTTTGGCACCCAATGACAGGTCTAGGCACAAGGAATCCACAAGAACAATGAAGTCTAGAGTATGAGTATGAAAATAGCTCTAAGGACGTTTGTAGAATTCATTAATCATGCAGAATGTACTACATTAATGATACAATGTACACATAACCAATAGTAATGCAGAAAGACATGGCCAACTTAGTAACTATAATCATGACAAGATTATCCTTGAACAGGTTGGGGGCAAACTCTCATTTGAGAGATTATCACTCAAATAAGTAAGTATCTCTGTTTTCAGTAATCAATTTCAAGGAATGAACAGAAGTAAGCAAGTACTAAAAAATGAAATTTCAGATTATGATTTGAAATTCAAAAGTGCACATGTTTACAACATACTGAATATTGTTTAAAAAAACAAGTTGACATTTTTAACTTACTGTTTTGGAGTTTATAGCTGCACAAATGTTGCAGCTATAAACTCCAAAAAGGTGAGATGAAAAGGTCAACTTCTTTTGTATTTTATGTTCAGTATATTATAAAGATGTGCCCTTTTAAGTTTAAGTCAAAATTTTGAAACTTTAAAATTTTTTTTTGTACTTGTTAACTTCTGTTCATTCCTTGAAATTGATTACTGAAAACAGTGATAGTTATTAATTTGAGTGATTATCTCTCAAATGTGAGGTTGCCCCTAACCTGTTGAAGTTACACACAATATACATGTAAATCTCAAGTTTTACAGCAATATGAATATGATAGTATAGACATAATGGACAGACAGCGACCTATCTAGTAAAGACTTTACTAAAGTTATTGCACCATCCCCCTCCCTTTCCTCTACAGTATAAATATCTCAAGATTGATTTATTTTTCAAACTTTGTATTAGGCCATGTATCCAACTCTTTAAACTCGTCATTTTCCAAAACAAAGTAGTATATAATTCATGGAAATGAACTGCAGGAGCTATATCAATTATAGAATATGTTACTCACCTTGTGCGTATCCAAAATTTTGGACTGTGAGAAAAATCAACACAGGTATAGAAAGGCCATGTACTGACAGGTATACTCTACGAAATCCAGCATCCATTGTCCCAGATTAATCACAAAGTGCTTTTCATAACGTGATTTGAAACATCGAAAACGATATATATTCTTTACTTTGACAGATATTTAAACTACAAAATTTAAAACCATACTAAAGTTCACTTTGATGTCATATTCAAATCGGAAGTGATAGTCAGCCATGTTGTTGTACTGTTGAGATGCAGACCATGATGTATAACCAAATATTATCTTGCAATATAAATTCCTGGACAATAATGAATCTTTTAACTTAAAAAATCACTATCAGACGAAGATGGATAACTACTTTATCGATCAAAACGCGTAAAATTCCCAACTAAGATATTCACAGGTATACAAAGCCGATAGTGTAAACTAAACCATGTGACACAAACAAAGCCACTCATTGGTTGGAAGTTTTACGGTCTCATGGGGTCATTTAGTGTGACTCAGGTGTCAAACAAAGGTATTTTACGCCTCCTCCAATGCTCTCTCATCTGTGGGAGTCGTCAGTCTAGCCTTTATTGAGGTGTGTTTATACGAAAATCTGTATTTCAATGACAAAATAAATGGCATGGTGTACCAATTTACAAAATATATCGAGATCTGTATCAAGGATGTACAGTATATTTATATTTATAGATATAGATATAGATATAAAGCACAAATAGAATCAGTGAAACACCTGGGAGATCTATGGATCCTGGATCTCCGAAGAAATACCTGTAGAAAATAAAGACAAATTAGACAAACATATAAAACACAAAGACACTATATATATATATATATATATATATATATATATATATATATATATATATATATATATATATATCTATCTGTGTGTCTATGTGTGTAATAATTTGCTATTGACTGTAATTTCTTCTGATGGGATTGTGTATTAATCATTGAAATCTGCTATATGTAGCATGTATGCATCTTGTGCTTTACATCCTATGAAATATAAATATGAAATACTTTTTTAATAACTATCACATGGTGTGGCATGCTGCACATGGTATCTATCTATCTATCTATCTATCTATCTATCTATCTATCTATATATATATATATATATATATATATATATATATATATATATATATATATATATATATATATATATATATATATATATATATATATATCGTGGATCTACGTCATATCCTATACTGTGTGACGTCAACGGCTATCTACGTCTATCTACGTGCATTGCGTAATGCACGCAACTATAATTTCGCAACTTGTTATTCAAAGTCCGTCGGAAGGCCTTTCCTTGCACAACTTGGGTAATTATAAACACAGAAGCCCCAACATTGTGAGCGTGAGTATATGGCAATGTATATATATATAGCTATATAGGTTAAACTATATCATTTCACATACTTTTAAGGGGCAGACGTGGTGTAGTGGTTAAGCGCTTGGCTTGCGCCACTCTGCATAAGAGGTTGGTAACCTCCTGCTTCCATGTCGCGATATATACTGTTGAAAGCGACGTAAAACACCAACCAACCAAGCAACATACTTCTAACGTCTAATTTTACATACTTCTATGTACATATGAAAGACATGTATGTATGTAAGGTGCATGTATTTTTACATACTTTTGCAACTGTAGTTATAATAGTAACAAAATGCATTAAAAAGATAGCACGAGAGAAACAATGTCATACGGTTAATTATAATAGGATATTATATGCACAATAAATTGTACAATTAGGCTTACGTGTAACAGCGTGTATAAAACAGTTACAGTGCCGAAATCACCTGATCAAGGTGCCGAAATCACTATATCAAGGTGCCGAAATCACCAGATGGTGCCGAAATCACCAAGTACCGAATTTATCAGAATTCATCTTAATTGTGTTTTACAGAAATAAAGAATGATATTAGATGTAGAATCACTTCATCCAGCCTCTGTACGTTTCATTCCGGATAATGCCGTCAATATGCGCATCCGCTTTAGATATTACGCACATTCTTCGATAGAAAAAGGAGATCAAATGAAAGGTACTTGCTCAATTATTTATAATTGTTATGATTGTTACTCATATAAAGATAAATTGCTATCATTCATAAGATAAAGAAAAGCAACTCTGTGATTACGTCTGACTTTATGCACGTACAATACGTAGGTAGTCCGAATGTCCTCCATCAATAAACTAGCATTTTAAACAACAAATTGTGGTTGCTTTTGACTATAAATAGATGGATGATGAAAGAATGGTTGGAAAAATTTATCATCTTACATAATATTTACTATACAGCAGCCGGTTTTCAAGGTAAACTAATGTAAAATCACTGATGCGTGCAGTTTCATTCTACTTCTCAGTCTTCTGTCATATTAGATTTGGTTGGGAACAACTTCTTCAATTTCCTTCTTTAAACTATCTTTTATACAGATCAGCAATGTTTCAATAGAGTTAAAAATCTAATGAAAAATTATCAATTATAATGTTTTTAAAATATTAGTAAGCAATGCCAAGTATTTACATAACTCCTTTATCCCCATTTTAGAATAAGAAATTCATCAATGCAGACAGATTTGGTCCTTAAAGTATTTGCTTATATTCCTTTTGGCTAACTTTAACATTGACATTGATCAAAGTATTGAATCTTAAGAAATTAATGCATAATTTCCATTGCCTGATGCTTTTGTAACAGGCAGGAGAAAAATATGTGGCTGGACCTGGAAATCGAAGCCAGAACCTTCTGCTATAATGGCAGACACTCTCACTTTTGAGCTATTTGGGCAGATACTGGTCTATCACACTCCTCCCTTGCCAGAGGTTTCCAATCCTGGAAATGAAACACACAACAACCCAAATATTTCATGGTGCACAAATCAACATCATTGAACATGCAGCCCGTGAGGGCTGACGATGGCACCAGATGTACATGTAACAGCCATGAGAGAAAGATGTGGCCAGACTGGGAATCAAACACAGAACCTTCTGTTATCAAGACATGGTTATTTCATGTATATGGTGACAGCATCTGTCTGATGCATTGCATAGAAATTTCTACCTTTGCAACGGACCCACCCAAACCCACTTTTACGTGCCACGCCAATTGTGACACGGGACTTTGGTTTTTACTGTCTCATCTGAAAGAACACTGGTGTGCCTAGGGCGGGAATCTAACCAGGGACCTCTAGGTCACGAGCCGATCACCTCATCCACTAGGTCACACCAGCTTAGGATGAAGGGTACCCTGATTCAGCACATGTAGAAAGCGATGTTAAATGGAACATGAAATTAATAGAACCTGAAAGAGTTAGAGCTGGAAATGGAATTTTAACTTTAGTAACTATCTTTCCTTCAAAACTGTGTACTGTGTCTATCTTCATAATCATAAAAAAGTGAATTTCAAACTTTGTTATCACTGTGATAATTAAATACAAAAAAAAAGTTGAACCCCTAAAAATTAAACTGGACTCCTAAATTTTCTGTTACATGTACTAGGAGCTCAGTTGGCTACCAAGGTTTTCAAATTAAACCAACTGTTATGTGATGCGCCAATTTACAAATGAAGTTTTACAACTTCTTGGACTTTTTAATTGCAATTCAAAGATTGGAAAGTCCCATACATTACCTTGTATCCATCTTTTATACAATAGGTTTTGCCTGTCTTAAATTACCCTGATAACAACCATCACCTTCTGAATAGAATACCCCCTAAGGGCAAATAGGTTTCCAGCTATAAAAGTCTATCCTGTGATTGAACTCTCTCTGAGAAATTTATTAAACATGTGATATCACAACTATTATTATTTAAAAGAAAATACCCAGTATATCTGTCTGTCCATTTGTTTGTCCCCCATAATCTTCCTGTCAGTGCTTCTCCTCCTTAACTATGACAGGTAGAAATGTTTTGGTGGTGTATATAAAAGGGTCTGACTTGAAGTTGTGCACCTGGGTTTTAAACTGGGATCTTACCTCAGGGGTAGGGAAAAATGGGCAGGTCAAAAAAATAATTGTCCTCCTTAAGATAGATGCAGATGATTTGGTGTTAGTATATAAAAGGGTCTGACTTGAAATTGTGCACCTGCGTTTTAAACTGGGATCTGACCCCTTGGATAGAAAAAATGGGTTGGGTTTAAAAAAATCTTGTCTGTGCTTCATCTCAGCAAAAGGTACATTAATTTAGTAGCAGATGAATTGGTGGTGTTGTATGAAAGGGTGTAACTTGAAGTGGTGCACTTGTGGTTTTAAACTGGTCTGGTCCCTGAGGTAGGGAATCATGTCAGCATGTGGACATATCGTGCACCTGTTTAGTGGTGCCCCATTTTTTATCTCACCAGGACAAAATCATTTGAAAATGTCTTGAGAGCTATACCCCCATGTGTCGGTATCAGCGTCCTCGTGCACAAAAAATTTTAACTTAGGCTATATCTTTTCATCAGTGGTAGAACTTTGATACTAACATACTTCACTTATAGGTCACTCATGTCAATGCTTTCAAGGAGCAGGCGTGGTGTAGTGGTTAAGCGCTTGGCTTGCGGCGCCGACGATCCGGGTTCGATTCCCGGGTTGCGCCACTATGTTTAAGAGGTTGGTAACCTCCTGCTTCCATGTCGCGATATAACTGAAATATTGTTGAAAGCGACGTAAAACCCCAATCAACCAACCAACCATCAATGCTTTCATTTGATACCATGACTTTTGACCTAGTGACCTCAACCTTGGACTTTGACCTATTTTTCAAAAACTTTAACCTGGGCAATATCTTTTGAACCAATAGGGATAGAGCTTTGATACTTCACACATAGGTTCCTCATGACAAGAGCGTTTATGTGATAACTTGACTTTTAAACTTGTGACCTTAACCTTGTACTTTGATTTACTTTGCAAAAAGTAACCTGGGCTACAGTCACTAAGTGATGCAAGAATACATGCAATTCTTATTTACCAATTGATAAATAATATTATTGGTTAATTTTACATGTGTAATAATAGTGGGAGGAAGAATTTAAGCTATATCTAATTGTAATGTGTAATGTATCTACACCATAAGATGTGTTTTCGGTCCCCTGACCTACCTGTAAAAAACGGCTACGTTGGTGTTTAGTGTGCTTTTGTCCTGTCTCTTTGTGTGTCTGTCAGTATATTGTAATATTAATCTTGCGCATCACTTTTGAACCATCATGCTAAAGACTTCATATTTGGTAAGTGTATTCCACTAATGAAGCCCTTTCAATTGACCCCAGGATCAATGACCTTGTAACTTTGACTGTGGCCTTTATGACCAAAATAGATTACTTTAAACTTGGCTTCTCATATATTTTGAACCATAAGGTCATAATATTTGGCATGCATACTTCACTAATGAAGCTCTTTTAACTGATACCAAGATCATTAACAGTATGACCTTGACTGTGACCTTTGTGCCAAAAATAAATTTTGTCAGCACTTTATTGTCTTGGGATATCTGAAGTTTGCGTTGACAGATTGAGAGATTTAAATGATATCATTACATGTACATGTTCAATGTAAGAATGTAAGGAAAATCACTTTCATTCTCGATGAAATTCCATTTTGTGGTTGCAGAGTTATGGTACATTGTATGCAAAACATAGCTGTTATTGTCCATGTCTCACAATAACTGAAGTTTGCCCTGAAAGATGTAAATGATATTGCAACTATAACACATTCAATGTCAGGACCTACTGAAGACTTCTTTGGTTTGTGATGAAATTCTATATTGTGATTGCAGTAATTTATACCCTAAAAAAGGCTTAACTGTGTCTCACAGTGAAAATGTCAAGGGCATAGTTTTTCACAAACTTCTCTTGTAGAAAAAGGAGCCAGCATGGTTTTGTAGAAGATTTTTCCATTTTCCAGCACTGACAAACATTTCAATCAGAAGAATTGCTAAATACATGTAACTAAGAAAAAACATCGATTTGGTACATGTTCAGTTAGACTCAATGTCTAGTTGCTGTGCTGGGTGAGTTTGGCAGGTCAGGCTAGTGTTTTTCAGTCCATAGACGTCACAACCCTTTTGGTCAATGAATTTTAAACCATGGATTTGATATATAGAAATGTGCATGTATTCGATTTGTTATCGGTATGATTTGCTTTTGACTTGACACTTGTATATCGTCATTTTGTAGTGGAGAAGTTCATGTATCTCACCAATACCCAAGTTCCAACATTTAGTAAAATGTGAAGCTAGCATGTATGTGAATGAAATAAAATCAAGAGTTGCATACTTAATTAAACAAAACAGGAGAGTAAACAACAATGTCACAGACATTTATTCATGTTTTAATTTCTGTATTTAAGGACAGAGGCGGGAGTCAATTTTTTTATATCTCTGCGTTGAAGAGTTCCACCCCGTCCGTGTACGATAACCGGCAGAAGTTCCGTTTTGAATCCGTACTTTTCCTTGCCCGCAGCAAAAGGCATAATAACACTTGAGTCAATCCCATTGTTAGTCACACTTCAATGCTCATATAAATCAGGATTCATAACCTGAGTAGTCATTATAATTCTCCAAGCAAAGGAAATGAATCAATTGAAACCCCTGTTCAAAGGGAATCTGAAGAAGAAAGTGAGGCAAATATTTCCAATCATTTTCTTGGAATTGCCTAATAAGTATTTTATATTCTTCATGCATACTCTTTTATGTGTTTTTGCAAAGACTGCAATGCATTTTGTAGGTACTGAGCGTTGTGCTGGCAAGACTATATCATCAAGAGAGATAACTCTTATTGATGGTTTACAGAATAAATGCAAGTGTCACTTTCCCGTTGCCAATTTCATAAAAGGTACAAGGGAAAGGTCCCAAGTTCCTGTCTTTATTTATAGAAATATGTATTTCAGAGATCTTGTATTTGGTATTTGAATTCTGAACAGAAAATATCTGGTAGAAAATTTTTTATTGTGAATTGTATATTTCTGCCTATATGAGGCAATGAAGAAATTCCATGTTCTGTCAAATCAGGAAGTTGAAAAATCTCAAAATGTTTATTGGTAGCTATATCAAAGGTTATAATGGAACTCAATAATGCTCAAGTTTAATACAGCACCTCAAAATTGATAGAAAGATATCTGAAAATTGAATAACTGGGAACTGCCCTTAAATTGTTGGTGACATTTGTAACTTATAGAGATTGTTTGAATAATCAAATATAATTTGCAAATCATTTACATTGACTTGCATTGCACAACTGTAGCTAAAATGTATGAATGAAACTTGTTACATTTTATTACAATGTATATAATGATAAGAATTATAGCAGAGGAGTAAACAGTGGAAGCTTATGAATTGGAACACTAATGTAACTAATAAGGACATCTGATACACAAAGTTATAACATTTATCCTTTCTTATATTTATTAAAGATGATTGTTAATTTATTCCTATTGTTATTCTTTCAAATGCAAAACTTCCATTGTCAAATGGTCCTAAAGATAAGTTTGGATTAAACAATAACAAATGTCTTTCTGATTTTCTAATTAATTTTGCCTATTAAAAAATTTGGTTGCTCTCATGGCAGATTGTATTAAACATATTATTATGAATACATGTATTGAGTATTATGCAGAATAGATTCATTAGATTGCTTTGTTTTATACTGATTCATTTCACTATACAGAACCTTTCATTTAGTTAAATTATTATCATTTTTGTTTTCTGGGCTAGTCATTTTGTGATTGCTTCTTGCCCCAGCTACCATCCACAGCGTTTCATCTTAGTTGATAAAGTGTTCGTCTTATGACAGAAAGGTCCTGGGTCTGACTCCCGCTATGGATACTCTGGGATGAGACAGTGAAAACTGAAGTCCCGTGTCATGGTAGGCATGGCATGTAAAAGATCCCTCTGTTACCCAGCTATGCCATTGTGGATTATGTATTGCAGTATGTTTTATAATTCATATCCTGAGGCAACTGTACGGTTACACCCCTACTGTACGGTTACACCCCTACTGTACGGTTACACCCCTACTGTACAGTTACACTCCTACTGTACGGTTACACCCCTACTGTACAGTGTAGTACAACTACTCTATACCATCATAATGCCGAAAATTTCTCTTGAGTGATATGCAGTAAAGAAATAAAGGAAAAAAAAGTAAATATCATTAATTGAAGACAACCTAACTCAATAGAAAGAGTTTTCATTGCATTACAATTATTAATTAATTTTTATTTTTCTATGCTTGCCAAAATGTTTCAGAGGAGCATATAGTTGCTATTTTGTCTGTCAGCTTGTCTGTCCTTTGTCTATCAGATTTCATATCTCCTTAACCATTCATCAGAGTTTAATCATACTTCACACTATTGTCACTTGAAATATGGGCTTTTATACAAAGGTTACTCCGTATCATTTTTAAAAGGTCAAGGTTACTCAAAAAATAGAATTTCAAACACCAAAAGGAGCTTATATCTCATAGAATTTTTAACGAGTTGGGGTTTGAACCTATGATTTAGGGTGAATTATATGTGAAAAATGTGAACAAATGCAGTTTTTAAAGAATTCCAGGGGGGAAGGGTCCAGACACCCGTGAACCCTCATTCCCCGCTAGATCATTGCATGCATCAACAAACTATAGATTTGGCTACCTCATATTTTACAGATGCAGGTATAAGTGTGAAACAATTTATTCCCTAGTCGGCCAGATTGCAAAGAAATTCGGGTCTGTAGATTGGTGATGTCCATACATCCCTCCAGATTTCTCTCTGTTTTGGTTAAGTTTCTGGTTGAAGCAGAATGGTTAAGTTTCTGATTGAAGCAAAATTTCAGCAACTAAGAGGAGTATAAACATAATACTTTGCACTTAGATTCCTTAATACGAACAGAGCTTTGAAATTATGCCATAACATTTGACTTAGTGACCTTGACTTTTGATTTGACCTTCTTTTAAACACCTTGAATTTTAGCAATATCTTTTGAATCAATAGGGGTTGGGTTGTGATACTTCACACATACTGACATAGGTTCTTTATGACTGAAGCTTTTAATTTATACCATGTTTTTGACCTCTTGACCTTGACCTCGTTTGAATTTGCTTTGCAATCTGGTCATACCGTCTTTAGCGTCTTGTTTGAATTGTCTTTGAAATTGACCAGTGTCCATAAATTTGTAACTAATACACATTGCCTGATCACATTAGGATCTGTGATATTTGAACATAAGTTTTAGAGCTGACTTTAACCTTGAATTGAAACTTATATAATGTTTTAGGGATATATGTAAGGGTGTATCATTTTGTGATAATTATCTCATTTTCTGATCTGGTAAGAAAATATGATGATGTGTTATGAATTATGAGAATCCTTTAAGAGGTGACATTGTCTAACGGAGTTCCTTTAAGAGGTGACATTGTCTAACAGAGTTCGATAAATGCTCTGTAGTGATACACATCTCATACAACATAAGTAACTGATATATGAAAATTTCGTAGATATGTAATATCTTGGCCATACATAAAAAATTTTAGCAATTGAACCACCCTGCTCTACCCCATACATCGCTTTCACTAGTAAAGAGGATCATATTCAAAATATTGATTGAAATACTTTCCCATTCAGTTATCCAGTTGTTTATACAATCCATTATGTTATTTGCATTCAGCTGAATTTAATGTTAGAAATGATAATGCTTAGTTCATTCAAAATTAATGTTTATCTGAAAAGAATATGGAAGTAGTGTAATAATTTTCAGAAGGATAATTGTAGTTTTTGTATTTCAGGAAAATAAAGCCCATATGGGATAATGAAATAAGTGTGTGCGTGTGTGCTATTTCAACCTTCAAAGTGGATCAGGACGGGACCATAAAGGACGAAAAGGAGTTTGGCATAGCTAAGGCCTTGTCCAGCATTTTAAAGCTTATGCAAACGATTATCATGGAAACAGGATATGGACCAGTGGCCGGAGGAGGACATCCTAATGGTATACAAGCAGGAGAACCTGACCTGCTGGACAATGGAAGACATGATCTCCTGGAGAGCAACAAGCATGATACCAAAACAGCATCGCAAGAGTCCTTTGCAGAATTCATGGCTCGCAGCATACCACAGAATAATGGACCAGTTCTGACACGCAGGGGAGATCGGCATTATTCTAAGAGGATGAGGCGAAGATTAGTGTACAAGAATGGAGAGGTCAACATAACTCAGACCAATATACGTAAACGTAGACGACGATTTCTAGCAGACATTTTTACCACATTGGTGGACATAAAGTGGAGATACAATTTACTTTTATTTGCTTTGGCTTTTATTCTGAGTTGGTTGATATTTGCTGTTATCTGGTGGCTGATATGTTTCTCTCATGGAGACTTTGAAGAGAAGGACCCTAGTGTACTTTGGGTTCCCTGCGTGCGAGAGGTTACCTCTTTTACCTCAGCATTATTGTTTTCTATTGAGACTCAACACACTATTGGTTATGGGTCTCGTCACACCACAGAGCAATGTCCAGAAGCCATCACTGTCATGATGATTCAGTCATGCTTTGGAGTCATTTGCCAAGCCATGATGACAGGAATTGTATTTGCTAAACTATCAAGACCAAAAAAACGTGCAGAAACTCTAATGTTCAGTAAAAATGCATGCATTTGTAAACAAGATGGACAATTGTGTTTGCTGTTCAGGGTTGGAGACATGAGAAAATCGCATATTGTAGAAGCTCATGTCAGAGCAGTCTGTATTAAGAAAAAAAAAACAAAGGAAGGCGAAATACTACCGTTGTACCAGTTTGATGTGGATCTTGGATTTGACACGGGCAGGGATAGACTTTTCTTGGTCTGGCCAGTGATAATCGTGCATCGAATCAATGAAGAAAGTCCTTTCTTTGAAATGTCCCCTGATGACTTACACAGAGAACAGTTTGAGTTGATTGTCATATTGGAGGGAATAGTAGAATCAACGGGAATGACCACCCAAGCAAGGAGTTCTTATCTTCCAGGTGAAATTCTATGGGGACATAGATTCGAAAGATTGGTCACATTTCAGAAAGAAAATGGACAATATCAGATCGACTTCTCCAGGTTTCATAACACTTTGCCTGTGGATACTCCTCAGTGTAGTGCCAAAGAACTTGCAGAAATGGGAGATATCATTCAAGAACAGACATTTATTGATGACGAAAATTCGTCAATTTGTTCCAATAGACAGGACAGATTTCCAAGTTTGTATGTGATAAAGAGGCATGGAATAGCACAGACAGACTTTGATGATGACCTAGATTCTAACCTGAGCTCCATTCCAAGTCAAATAGCGGCAGAGGACTCCGAAACCTTGTTGTGACCAGCATTACAGCAACATGGAAGATATCCGTGAGAGTAATGATATAATTCTAACCTATAAAATGTGTACATCTGTGACAAACTATTGTCTCAGTGAAACGAAATTGCGATAACAGGGTGTACTAATGTCATATCTTTTTAGCTTTTTTATTTGCAAAACATATGGACAACAATTTTAGGACATATCTTTATACAAGTGTAGAAGAACAAAATTAGATGTCAAGAGATCCAACTACCTGACCATTCTATAAGAACCGGTGAGATTGAAAGATTTATTTATAGTTTAGTTATATCATAAAGCATGTCAGACTGTGATGACCTTTATAGCCTCCAGTATACATGTCTGTGATTACGTAATGCTGTGATTATATAATCACATAAAATCTGTTTATCCTCCCTGTCCGTCCAGTTCAGTTGGACAAATACAACCACTTTAGTTTACATTTTACATGATTTACTCCTATAATAAAAATGGATCTTGGATATATTAGAATTATATGTTAAGGGTTTCTTCATCTTGGAATCTAAGATTTCAACTTATCTAGAACAGCTTGTTATACCAAGTAAAAATGTCTGCCCTTATCCGCTTCTACACTTCTTGCAAGTCCATTGGTTTTGATCAAAAGAAATTTGCATAATTGTGGATTTCAGTTTTGAAAAAATCCATCTGGAGATTACTTTTGAATTTTAGTAGTTGAATAATTGAAAGTCAATGTATGTTGTTACCTTCTGAAAATCGCAATAGGACATGGACTGATAAATCTTGGGATCTATATATTACAATTAAGGTCTTTTAGGAGAGAAATGGAGATCAGTCGTAAAATGCAGATTGAAATCGCTTTCTACATGATGTATGACAATTTAATTATTATGTTATCAATGAAAAAGAGTAGTCTTTGGACAAGTTTTCAGACTTACACATGCAATGAATCACTAAAGTCTAATCATCACTACTGAAAGAAAATTTTACTTCATTAGAAATGATAGA
Source organism: Pteria penguin (assembly GCA_035048485.1). NCBI lineage: Eukaryota > Metazoa > Mollusca > Bivalvia > Pterioida > Pteriidae > Pteria > Pteria penguin. The sequence continues at coordinate 89,145,092 of CM068580.1, forward strand.
ATAATGAAATCATACCCTGACAACATTTAGAATAAAGTCAAGTAAAAAGAAAAGTCCATTAATACAAAATTGTAGCATATTATCATATACAGAAGAGTAATACTTAATCAAGTAGAAATATAACACAGATGTTTGGATAGAAAAAGCATTAGAAAGGAATAGAAAATAAATGAATCAATAATTTTATATATATATATATAGATACATGTGTAATAGTTTTATAATTAGAATATCACAGTGTCCACTTTCTTTAAATACTTTAATAAGTACTTTCGCCATTGCGGCTCATGATGAGTCGCAATGGCGAAAGTACTAATGGATGAAAGTATGTAAAGAAAATGGACACTGTGATACTCTAATTATAAAATTATTACACATGTATATATATATATTCTAATTATATCATTATTATACATTGCTGTACCAGGTAACAATTAAAGTATACATGTGTTTATACATATGAATTATGCATGTATATACAATATATCAAAAGATCCAACTACCTGACCATTGCATATATTACAATTATAATTCATTCAATTTATTTACTTAGATTAATTTCCAAGATTCCCAGAAATGTGTATACAGTATATTTTATGATATATAAATGAGCGACTGATCATCATTTAATTGATGCCAAAGAGTTTAAGTATTTTCAAATGCAGGACCACAATTAAACTTATTTATATGACTTATTTATTTATTGTATATGTAATAAAACATTATAACCCTAAAGCAATTATTGTTACAAGGTGACCAGAGGTTGAGAGTCGTGTTTTATATATAATCTTTATGAGACGTTTTGATACTGTATAGATCTTTAAGGTACTTGATTTTTATATTGTGTATGAGAGAATTTTTCTCAATGATGCATCATGTTATTTGTGTAAGAAATAAGAAGTTGGTGGTGCTGCTTAGTAGGTACTTGTAGTAGTGGATGACATTCTACATCTTCACTAGCCAGGGGTTCAGTGAGCTGGAATCATTTCCTGTACCTCTGACAGCACTTATGTCAAAGGTTTGAATTGTGACTGTAAATTTGTCATAAGCATCAATACAGCATTTGATAGCATGGTTTTTGATGTTGATCTCTGTTTTCAGTGGCTTTGATGTTGTTTAAGACATGTAATGTGATTAGCAATTTCCGATATAACCAATCAAAACAACAAAAGCCTAGGTTTTATGTGAGATTTTTCAGTCTGAAGGGAAGTGGTTCAAACCTATAGCCATTTTTCATAAGTTAGAGTTTTTGGTGATATATCTACACTGAATGCTGATATTGTGGGTCAAATAGGAAGATTTATGTTTTTATCTTTGTTTCTTCCCCGTTACCTATAAACCTCTCCCCCTCACACCCCATAACCTCCAACCCCATCTACCTGTATGTGTATTAAACCATTGTTGATCTCCTGCAGGCAATTTGTTTTATTTCACATTGCTTTTCTGTGTGAATGAACAACTTCAGTGCCTTAGTGCCACAAAAGGTTCGTTCTGAAATACATTAAGTGAATTTAAACAATTGTCAAACATGTTATTCTTTTAGAGAAATTCAGAATTGTATAAGACCATAAGAAAAAAAACCTATAGTTTTTCTTGTGTTCAAAATGGATTATATCCCTTAGTAACAGTACTGCCTTAGCTTTCATATTAATGATAGAGATATTTCCATTTTTGTTCAGAATGCTTATATTTATTTTTGTATGCATGTTTATCATTTCTTTTGTTTAATCCTGCTTTTTCGAGTCACACAACTATTGCTACCTTTTTGATCTGTTTTATCTTAACCATATCATGACATTTGGCAATGCTTTTGTATTTTCTTATTGTTTGATTTAAACAAGTGTATGTATTCTGGTAAGTTTTACCTCCTCAAAGTGTCTGAATTTGTCTTCCCCTGCTCCCTTTTGATGATTAGTCAAGACTTGCCGATAATGAAATAAGTCACACGTGATGATATGAAGATGTATATGTTTTTGGAGTATGATTTTTTTATTGTTTTGTTATTGTTTACACCACTCCAAGATCACTACCCTTGTATGGTGATAGCCTTCATAACTTTGCCTGATGTTGTGAACCATCTGAAGCAGCGAGAGGTCTATTGAGGGATCTCCAGATCCAACTTTATTCACGCCCATTACGTGGTACTGTTGTGACATCATAATCAAGTTCATAATTGACAGACCATTTATTTATGATGTCATAATGAACAAGTGTGCAAAAATGTGTGATGTCTGGCATTTAACGATCACTCAATATACATGCCAACATAGATTGTTACATGGGGCCTTGGTTTACACTATCTCATGTAAAGCAGTGAGAGATCTCTTACCATGGTTTAACGAGACATGGGGCCTTGGTTAACACTATCTCATGTAAAGCAGTGAGAGATCTCTTACCACGGTATAACGAGACATGGGGCCTTGGTTTACACTATCTCATGTAAAGCAGTGAGAGATCTCTTACCACAGTACAACGAGACATGGGGCCTTGGTTTACACTATCTCCTGTAAAGCAGTGAGAGATCTCTTACCACGGTATAATGAGACATGGGGCCTTGGTTTACACTATCTCATGTAAAGCAGTGAGAGATCTCTTACCACGGTATAACGAGACATGGGGCCTTGGTTTACACTATCTCCTGTAAAGCAGTGAGAGATCTCTTACAACGGTATAATGAGACATGGGGCCTTGGTTTACACTATCTCATGTAAAGCAGTGAGAGATCTCTTACCACGGTATAACGAGACATGGGGCCTTGGTTTACACTATCTCCTGTAAAGCAGTGAGAGATCTCTTACCACGGTATAATGAGACATGGGGCCTTGGTTTACACTATCTCATGTAAAGCAGTGAGAGATCTCTTACCACGGTATAACGAGACATGGGGCCTTGGTTTACACTATCTCCTGTAAAGCAGTGAGAGATCTCTTACAACGGTATAATGAGACATGGGGCCTTGGTTTACACTATCTCATGTAAAGCAGTGAGAGATCTCTTACCACGGTATAACGAGACATGGGGCCTTGGTTTACACTATCTCATGTAAAGCAGTGAGAGATCTCTTACCACGGTATAACGAGACATGGGGCCTTGGTTTACACTATCTCCTGTAAAGCAGTGAGAGATCTCTTACAACGGTATAATGAGACATGGGGCCTTGGTTTACACTATCTCATGTAAAGCAGTGAGAGATCTCTTACCACGGTATAACGAGACATGGGGCCTTGGTTTACACTATCTCCTGTAAAGCAGTGAGAGATCTCTTACAACGGTATAATGAGACATGGGGCCTTGGTTTACACTATCTCATGTAAAGCAGTGAGAGATCTCTTACCACGGTATAACGAGACATGGGGCCTTGGTTTACACTATCTCATGTAAAGCAGTGAGAGATCTCTTACAACGGCATAATGAGACATGGGGCCTTGGTTTACACTATCTCATGCAAAGCAGTGAGAGATCTCTTACCACGGTATAACGAGACATGGGGCCTTGGTTTACACTATCTCATGCAAAGCAGTGAGAGATCTCTAACCATCGTATAACGAGACATGGGGCCTTGGTTTACACTATCTCATGTAAAGCAGTGAGAGATCTCTAACCATGGTATAACGAGACATGGGGCCTTGGTTTACACTATCTCATGCAAAGCAGTGAGAGATCTCTAACCATGGTATAACGAGACATGGGGCCTTGGTTTACACTATCTCATGCAAAGCAGTGAGAGATCTCTTACCATGGTATAACGAGACATGGGGCCTTGGTTTACACTATCTCATGTAAAGCAGTGAGAGATCTCTAACCATGGTATAACGAGACATGTGGCCTTGGTTTACACTATCTCATGCAAAGCAGTGAGAGATCTCTTACCACGGTATAACGAGACATGGGGCCTTGGTTTACACTGTAAAGCAGTAAGAGATTTCATTCCAGCGTATAACGAGACATGGGGTCTTGGTTTACACTATCTCCTGTAAAGCAGTGAGAGATCTCTTACCACAGAATAACGAGACATGTGGCCTTGGTTTACACTATCTCATGTAAAACAGTGAGAGATCTCTTACCATGGTATAACGAGACATGGGGCCTTGGTTTACACTATCTCATGCAAAGCAGTGAGAGATCTCTTACCACGGTATAACGAGACATGGGGCCTTGGTTTACACTATCTCCTGTAAAGCAGTGAGAGATCTCTAACCATGGTATAACGAGACATGGGGCCTTGGTTTACACTATCTCATGCAAAGCAGTGAGAGATCTCTTACCACAGAATAACGAGACATGTGGCCTTGGTTTACACTATCTCATGTAAAACAGTGAGAGATCTCTTACCATGGTATAACGAGACATGGGGCCTTGGTTTACACTATCTCCTGTAAAGCAGTGAGAGATCTCTTACCACGGTATAACGAGACATGGGGCCTTGGTTAACACTATATCATGTAAAGTATTGAGAGATCTCTTACCATGGTATAACGAGACATGGGACCTTGGTTTACACTATTATCCTGTCAAGCATAGAGAGATCTCTTACAATGGTATAACGAGACATGGGACCTTGGTTTACACTATCTCATCCGAAGGACAGTTATGGTGGCAGAAGATGATCAATCAGAAAAATCCAAAGCTGGAATCGAACCTGTATCCTCAGATTTGTGGTCTTGTGTGGTATCACTGTAGTAACATGTCCCTGCTTGGAAGTCTGTAAATGTTGAATACATCACAAAGCCTATCAGCATCTTGATGTATTCATAATTCCTCTCTTTTTATTAGATGTAGAATATGAAACACCATGTGTGTGACAAGATATCAGTAGTAAATTGAATTTATCACTTGATCATAATGATTTTGTCATTATTTACAATAAATTGTACAATTGAATTTGAATGTTAAGATCACAAGAGTTATAAATTACTTTCCTTGTGTATGAAGCAAACATTAGCTTCTGAATTTTTGAGATTTGCCATATGATATGATACGACATACTTTCGTCTTTCACTCCATATTTGCCTTTCTGACATAATATTGATACTTGCCATAATATGATAGTCATTGTTAGCCCAGGCATCTTATCTGCATACTGTTTGATTTTAATTTTGGTGCAAGGATCTGGGTGCTTATACATATTCAATGATATAGTAAAGTTTATTGTAGACTGTACACTTTAGATCACACAGACTAAAACAGTTTATTGCACCATAATAGATAATATATAGTAGTTGTGTATTATTTCTTTTGTTAATTTCATTCATCTCAAAGACTAATACATATTGTATACATGATATCATCATATATTAAATTATCTTTTTTAAATGCATAATTTGTAGTTCCAGTACAGGTTTGTGAACAAATATTTCTGCAACTATCTATTCTTATACATTTGCATAAAAGCATTTTTATTATATTGTGAAATCCAGTTATTTATATAGTGCATGTATTTATTTCATTATACAACACACTGTCTCATACTCCTGACATGAGAGGCTGAAGTAAACACCCAGGGTTTTCTCTTGGATTACATGTATTTATTTTTAACTTTATTAAGTGTAACACCTGTTTTCCTTTTCATACACAATATACTTATGTATCTTTAATCCTAATTTGTTTTTTATTGCATAATATTAGAGTGGCCAAATGTTAAAAAAAATATATCATTTATTAGTTTGTCTCTTGTTTAGTTACTCCTTATTATTTAGTGTTATTTATTATATTTACCATATATAATATTCTGTACGCTGCCTTGATAATTAATATTCATGGATAGGCAGTGTGTTCTACAGAGGCCAATGATTGGAGAAGTTGACTGTCTTCTTAAAGTTTGTGCTAGTTTGTAGACAAAGTTTTGATTAAAAATTATTGAAATTCCAGCCATCAGCAAGGTACCTATATATTACTGAAGACACTGGTACTACTGTAAAGTGCAAAGGAAGTTTAATAATAACTCTGAGAGGCTTATCTTTGTTTTTAAACCATAGATTGTTAATTTTGGAAACAGACTGTCTCATACTTTCTACTGTGTTAAGTTTTTCGTTAAAGTTATGATTTAAAGCGCCAAAAAAAAATCCAGTTTGAATTCTTTCTATATAAAACAAGGAAATTATTCGTCCTTGAACTAAACCTATACAATATTCTTATTGATACATTCAAATTTATGTCACAGGTTTGTATGTTCTATTCATGCATTATTTGCCACATGGAGCTGGCATTGAATGCTTTACATGATCATCTTTTTTCTTATATTTAATCTTTGTGTCTACAATTATAATTGTGCTTTTACTCTATTCAGTATCTATATTAGTATAGACATATAATGAATTATATGTTTATGATGTTAGATGTTAGATACTGATATGCTAGAAACACATTTTTAGGAGTATTGAAATCTGAAAATTTTATACATTTTCATTTTGGATGTGAATCTCATATTCCTGAGGGAAAATAAATGTGTGTTATGAAAGCTTGAAAGTGTTGTGTGATGTTTATTCAATGTAATTATATTTTAATTGGTACAAAAAGAAGAATAACAATCTCTCTGTCTCAGTGAAGCTAAGGATAGCCTGACGGGCGCTTGTAATCAGGTCTCAATGTTGACCTCCAGATGTATGGTTGTATAGAATATGTATGCAATAGAATGGCTGTAATGTAAAAATGAATCCTGTATCAATGATAAATGTAGAATGGTAAAGATTTCTGTTCGTTCACAACCTTGAGCCATACAAATTGGTAAGATAAGTGCAAATTTTTTTTACAAATAAGAAACCATTGAAGTCAGTATATCTTGATAGCCAAGCATTAATATTATGCTACATTCAGACCTTATCTACATGTGTAGGGGGATGATACTTAAGATAGGTCCTCCACAACAGAGCAAGACTCTATCCATATGTGTAGGGAGAAGATACTTAAGATAGGACCTCCACAACAGAGCAAGACCCTATCTGCATGTGTAAGGTTATGATACTTGAGATAGGTCCTCCACAACAGAGCAAGACTATCTACATGTGTAGGGGGATGATACTTAAGATAGGTCCTTCACAACAGAGCAAGACTCTATCTACTTGTGTAGGGTGATGATACTTAAGATAGGACCTCCACAACAGAGCAAGACTCTATCTACATGTGTAAGGTTATGATACTTGAGATAGGTCCTCCACAACAGAGCAAGACTCTATCCACATGTGTAGGGAGATGATACTTCAGACAGGTCCTCCACAACAGAGCAAGACTCTATCTACATGTGTAGGGGGATGATACTTAAGATAGGTCCTTCACAACAGAGCAAGACTCTATCCACATGTGTAGGGTGATTATACTTAAGATAGGTCCTCCACAACAGAGCAAGACTCTATCCACATGTGTAGGGTGATGATACTTAAGATAGGTCCTTCACAACAGAGCAAGACTCTATCCACATGTGTAGGGTGATTATACTTAAGATAGGTCCTCCACAACAGAGCAAGACTCTATCCACATGTGTAGGGTGATGATACTTAGGATAGGTCCTCCACAACAGAGCAAGTCCCTATTAACTAATTTTAAATTTTGGTGCCAAAGTTAAAGTAAAATTTGAAGGTGGTATTAAAAAACTCGATAGGATTTATTAATATGTTAAATATGTAGATGACATTTTTACTGATTTTACTGCAATGGAGCTAAACAAAAATGGCTAAAATCGCTAGTCCAAAAAAAAAAAACAAATGTGGTGGTGGCACTTTTCATGACATACCATTGTGTAAAGTGATACTCTAGATTATTCTTCCACAAATGAGCTAAATGTAACATTTACTGGTGCACCATGCTATTACTGTAAAGGCTCGTAGGAAGCAATTCAAAAGTGGGGGGGGGGGGCAAACTTGTTGACTCAAAATTTGCAGTATGATACCACTGTTTTAAGCCACTTTTTGTGCCAAGGTTGTTTGATTGGTGTTTTACGTCGCTTTCAACAATTTTTCAGTTATATCGCGACATGGAAGCAGGAGGTGACCAACCTCTTAAACATAGTGGCGCAACCCAGGAATCGAACCCGGATCGTCGGCGCCGCAAGCCAAGCGCTTAACCACTACACCAAGCCTGCCTCTTTGTGCCAAAGAGTCTTATTTGAATCGCATAGAGCCAGACACACTGACCATAGGCGAGTCTAGAAATCTTTGAAAAGGGGGTTGGGGGTTGCAGCCTGCCATGACTACTATATTCCACTATTCAATCTGGAAAGTGGATGTTGTTGCAGTCTGGAAAATTGATGAAAATAATCAATACGGGGTGGGGGAGGGTGCATCACCCCTCAAAATCCGCCAGTGGTGACAGTTAATAATTAATTCATTTCCCAAACATTAATAATCGGTATTCAGGGTCTGTCATTTCAACTAAGAGGCACGAACAGGAACGGAAAATTGCGCCCATGTTTTCACGAGTAAATGTTTTCCAGAACCCGAGCACTTTGTATCCTTGCATGATGAAAATAAGTAGTAGTATTAACGTCCAGAAAGAAAACAACTATATAAATACTGCTGCAACACAACTTCTAAGACTTCAAATCAATTGCATGTTAAGAATAATTTAATGAACACAATTTAGTAAATTAGATAACAATCGATGAAACAATTCTGATCGGCCAAAAAAGAAAAAGGGGTCCCTATGGCCATGCTGTAGAATGGACATCCTTCTTTTTCTTCTTCCAGTATGAAGTGTACTGAAAAGTTGAACGTTGTACCTCATGTGGCAGTCAAGATAAAAACCTCACAGGGCAATATGATACAGTTGAAAATTTAAAATCCTTGATCCTCATCCTTAGCTTAAGTGGGCATATGGTATGTTGCCCATTGCAGTCCGGAAGTCCTCCAAGGAACATGCTGATGGAAGTCTGTTTCAATCCCTGATGGTACGTGGGAAGAAAGAGAACCGGTACACATCCTTTCTCGTTGTTGGGATGCGAAAGTTATGTTGTCCCCTTGTCCTGGTGTCTGCCTGGATTTGGTATTGTTCTGCTATAATGGCCACTAGTTTGTGTTGGATCTTGAATAGCAACAGAAGGCGGATCTTTACTCTTCAGATCTGTAGCCGTTCCCATCCCAGGGAGTTGACCATGTTTGTGACGCTGCCTGCTTTCCTATCCCAGTAGTTCCTTGTAGCGAATCGTGCCACTCTACGTTCTATCTGGTTGATCTGTCTGCAGGTGTGAGGGTCCCATACGAAGGTTGCATACTCCAGCGTTGGGTGTACAATGGCTTCGTAGGCTCTGACCCATGCTGAGGTTCAGCAACCTCTGAGATTTCACTTTAGGAAGCCTAGAGTCCTATTGGCTTTCGCTGTGATGGCATAAATGTGCTTGTTACACTTCAAGTTGCTGCTAATTGCAACTCCCAGGTACTTGCTCGAGTCCACTACTTCTAACTTACGGTTGTGTAAGCTGTAGTCTGCGCTGATTGTTTTCCGCCTTGATGAGACCTGTATGGAAGGACATCTGCCACTCTTTTTCCCATTTCTCTAGTGCTGTAAAGTTTTGCTGTAGACTGTTGCTGTTCTCTGTGTTGTTGATCGGGCGGTACAGTAAACAATCATCTGCCAACAACCTGGTTTCTGACTTGATGACTTCTGGGAGGTCATTAATGAATCTGAGGCAGAGCAGCGGGCCAAGTACTGTTCCCTGTGGTACTCTTAATAAGACATCTGCACTAGATGAGGCATGGCCGTCTAGACGGACTTCTTCTTGTCGGTTTTTCGGAAATCCTTAATCACTGCTTATATTACAATGACCATTCGTGAACACTGACCAATTGTTTCTGACATTGGTATGATGGATAGTTTGAGATTTACATGTTGGAGGTTGAAAAATTAGCCCAGGGCTTCAGCTTCCTTTAGATGAAACAGATGCACCATGTTGTTAAGGGGACGACCATTTGACTCTGAAGGGAGGGGGGGGGGGGGGCTGGCCCTTTTTGGAAATAAATATTCTGAACCTGAAAATGCTGTAAATAAAAAATCTGGCTTTGACTGAAATGAAAATAAATATTCATGCTATTCAATATGTTCGACAAAACTTAATAGAATTGTTGCTTTTAAAAAAAAAAAATTTGCATGTCCATTTTGAGGGGCAGACATGGGGCAAGGGTTCTACCATTTGCTTTGTGATAGATTTTCTCTTCAGGTTCTTGTTAGGAATAGTATCACTGACTCGTGCCTTTGCCGCGAATATCCAATCCCTTTCCCCGACTTTCTCTCGTTTCCTGACATTTATATGTTAGGCACAGTGATACATGTATGTTAATGAGTGGCCAAAAGGGTCTTGATTGAATTCGCCTCATCTCTCACCTGAGCACATATGCAAAATCGATGTTTAAATCAAATCATGTGCATTTCAAAATTCATGGTGGCCATATTTGTTGACAGTGTTTCATTCCTTTTGAGTTTCATTCAAATCAGTGCAACAGGGCATTTGTCAAATGATTTTAACACATATTTTCAAATATAAAATAAAAACAAACATAACTTTAAAATGAGAAAAAAAGTATAACCCTCAAAAATGTGTATCCTCACTTAACATACATGATAACAAAAGTAAAAAACAGTCCCAAATGGGCCTATATTGTTAACCTGAGACATAGAAAACATTGCACAATGATATTGAACAAGCCTTGTAGATGGCCATAAGTCTTTAGTTTCTTTAAAACTTAAAAAACATGTGAAATTGTACGAGAACATCTCTGCTTAATATCTACTAAGTTTTCTCAGGAAGTCAAAACAGCAACACTTCCTCACACATTTTTCTATTGTGATAAATGGAAATTCGCCCCCTGGATATCAGAAACTGAGAGGGAATATACACTTTACTATAAAAACTAGTAGTATAAACACCTATGCAACTAAAGTTGTGTTTGCATATTATTTGTTCAGTTTACTGTATATTAGCATGTGTTTTGTTAATGTCATATACATGTTTTACAAATCATGCCTATACCGTCTGACCAATAGCAACATGTATGTCCAACCAAACCTGCACTGATAGTAACTACATTGTCTGTCTAATCATGCCTACACTGGAAGTAACAGCATTTGTTTATTTAATCATGTCTACACTATCTGACTGATAGTAACAGGACCTGTCTGTCCAGTCATGTCTACACTGGAAGTAACAGCATTTGTTTGTTTAATCATGCCTACATTGTCTGACTGATGCTAACAGCATCTGTCTGTCCACTTATGCCAACACTGGTAGTAACAGCATCTGTCTGTCCACTTATGCCAACACTGGTAGTAACAGCATCTGTCTGTCCACTCATGCCTACACTGGTAGTAACAGCATCTGTCTGTCCACTTATGCCTACACTGGTAGTAACAGCATCTGTCTGTCCATTCATGCCAACACTGGTAGTAACAGCATCTGTCTGTCCCCCTATGTCAACACTGGTAGTAACAGCATCTGTCTGTTCACTTATGCCAACACTGGTAGTAACAGCATCTGTCTGTCCACTCATGCCTACACTGGTAGTAACAGCATCTGTCTGTCCACTCATGCCAACACTGGTAGTAACAGCATCTGCCTGTCCACTCATGCCTACACTGGTAGTAACAGCATCTGTCTGTCCACTCATGCCAACACTGGTAGTAACAGCATCTGTCTGTCCACTTATGCCTACACAGGTAGTTACAGCATCTGCCTGTCCACTCATGCCTACACTGGTAGTAACAGCATCTGTCTGTCCACTCATGCCAACACTGGTAGTAACAGCATCTGTCTGTCCACTCATGCCTACACTGGTAGTAACAGCATCTGTCTGTCCACTCATGCCAACACTGGTAGTAACAGCATCTGTCTGTCCACTCATGCCTACACTGGTAGTAACAGCATCTGTCTGTCCACTCATGCCTACACTGGTATAAACAGCATCTGTCTGTCCACTCATGCCAACACTGGTAGTAACAGCATCTGTCTGTCCACTCATGCCAACACTGGTAGTAACAGCATCTGTCTGTCCACTTATGCCAACACTGGTAGTAACAGCATCTGTCTGTCCACTCATGCCAACACTGGTAGTAACAGCATCTGTCTGTCCACTCATGCCTACACTGGAAGTTACACCAATTGCTTTTTCAATCATGCCTACACTATCTGACTGATAGTAACAGGATCTGCCTGTCTAATCATGCCTACACTGATAGTAACAATGTTTGTTCAATCATACATACACTTTTATAAACATATGTCCATTCAAACTTGCCTTCACTGCCTTCAAAACCTCTGTAGAGTAGCTTATTGAATTCTTAGTTTAAATGTACAGATAAGGGATACAAGACATAAGCAACAATTCCATAATATGGAATAAGCATTTATTGATAGCAGCAACTTTATAATTATAAAAAATATAATATCTATTATTCACTAAGAACAACACTGGAATTACATGTTTTTAATTATCCATGGTTCAGCACTGTAAACTGAGAAAATACTTGAGTCATATTTTCAAATACTATTTAACAATGAATTAATACTTGGGATTTGGATTTTATTGAGTTTAATTTATTCATAAAAGAATTAAGCCATCAAACATAGTAATCTATCTGAACATTTGACAATGGAATAAATCGGCGTAAATACTTTCTCAGTTTATGATGATGGTCCCAGGATATAAGATCAACAAAGATAAAAACTAACAAAATTCATAATGAAGTTGAATATTGCTGTGTAAAGAAAATCATATTAAACAAAATCAAACAAGAATTTCCTAATAGAGGTTATTATACCCAGTTACATTCTACATATACTTTAAAGAATAAGAGCAATTTGTCTTTAGTTAAGAGGTTATAACTTTGGTATCTTGAAAAAAGTACTAGAGGGTAAAATTTTGTTTTAAGCCAACATTCAACATACAAAAAACCTAACTGCCCTTCTGAACAACAACAACTAAAAAATTCCATAGGATATCCTGAAGTTGAACATGCATCAAACATTTGATTTCAAAGCAGAATTGAAACAACAAAGCTACTTCAGACACCCTCAAGAACAATGAGAACCATTTTGATTTTAAATTCATGCATTCAGACTGAGGGAGTTCCTTAATGGAATGTACCCTATTTGGCATTTCTTCTCTAAACAAAACTTTACAAAACAAAATCAAAATCAAATAGATCTAGAACATAGAGTCAGGAAGGACTCCACTGAAAGGCTTTTATAGCAAACAGCAGCATTATTTCTCATAATATTCCATTCAATTTAATTTACATTAAAAGTTTGTTTTCCTCCCACCATAAAATCTTTAAATGTAACAACTTATTGTGACGTTGGCCTTTTATCTCAAAAGGTGCAGATGTCAACCACTAGCCTTTCTCCCTCTATGTATAAAGTTTGAAGACTCTAGGATATATTCTCCTTGAGTTATCACATCAGAACCAAATACTGATGAGTCAAAAACATGTTTATAATTCACATCAGATTGTTACTTTGTCCTTTGACTTCAAAAGCATTTGGTGTTTTCCTTTCACCATATTCTATCTGATTTTGAACAGTATTTATGATAATCTTTTTAAAAACTAAGTTATGTGTGCCATAGAAAGTGGGACAGGACATAATTTTATTAGCATGAACAAAAATGAAGTCCCAATTACCCTGTAAATATGAATCTCGTAAATAAATCTTCTAATTAGAAAGGCTTCTTCCTCTCAATCATCCAAATATTATCAAGAAAGTTTATGAAAATTGTACATAACAGGGATGGGAAGAGGGTGGAGAAGGGTAGGTAACTGCATTATGTCACTCAACGTCTTTTCCTAACACAAAACTATATTTTAATAATAAAATCATAAGAACCAAGGAGATTTCAAAAGTATAAAATGCAAACTTAAGTACCAGTTTAACTAAACTGAAAGGTACACAACAGCAAAATAAGCACCATCAATTGAATATACGACATTGCTTTAATTTTTGAAAAATCTTTTGACCTTGAATTAATAAGAATTATTCTGGATCAATGGGCAATGTGATAAAAAAGAATTAGGAATATACACATAGTGCATGAGTTTTCCTTCTGTATCTCACTAGAGTAAAATTTTATTCAATCTTTCCTATAATAAACTTCTTTAAACATAGTACACAAAAGACAAATCACCTGACAGAGATGCTAGAAATATGCCCTTCACATAAAACTCTTGTAACAAGCAATGTGTACACAGATTTGAGTGTGTAGCACATGCTTAGATATATGTTAGATTATAAATGTTTGAAATATAGATAAAGGGTAAACGTGATATGATGGCTGTATGATCGAACACACACACAAACACATCACCAAAAGGAAGTTCTGATTGGTGTCTGTCACCACTTTCAAAGATACAGAACATGAGATTGTAATATAATACCGGAAAAAGGAAAATGTGGAATGTCAGGAATTTAAAAAAAAAAGCAAAAACAATTAAATAAAAAAAGAATATACATTCTACATGTAATGATAATTTCTTAAAATTTCCTATAAATATTTAAATACAGACAGCTGAAAATTTAAGACACCAATTACAAGTAATATACATAATTCATACATTATATTACTGTCTGTTGATACAAATTACTCATTCAGATAATTCATATTATCTGTTATCAATAGAGTACTCAATAGGATCAAATACCTAATTCAAATTACTATTATCAACAAATTACTCACTGAGATAAAATACGTAATCCATAATACTGTCGTCAACAAATTACTCAATGAGATTAATAGGATCTTACACCATGCTATGAAAGAGACAAAGAAATCTCAATCTGAGTCTAAGTGCCCATGTCGAGTGATATCCATGACGAGGCTTGTCGAGTAATGGATATCAATCGGCATGGGCACGAGGTTTGAGATTTCTTTGTCTCTTCCGTAGCATGGTGTTCTCACATAAGTTAAAATTGTTTGCACATACCATAGTCAATGAAAGGTAACTCTTATATAATAATACTAATACCGGAACTTCCAGTTCTAGCTGTCTCATGCCTAGGCAGAGATAAAGATATCTCTTCCAGGAAAAATTGAAGATTTTTCAGTCTAAAGTGTGGGAAAATTCATATTACTATTATCAACAAATTACTCACTAAGATAAAATATGTAATCCATAATACTGTCATTAACAAATTACTCAATGAGATAATTCATATTACTGGTACTGTTATCAACAAATTACTCAATGAGAAAAAATACGTAATTAAATTTTTATTCATATAGCTTATCAACAAATTACTCAATGGGATAAAATACGTAATTCATATTACTGTTATCAACAAATTACTGAACGAGATAATTCTTCTTACTCGTGCATAAATTTTAGTAATACATTTTCATATTGCACATGCCTTTGACAGGTGAACAGTTCTAATGTATAAATCTAACGAGAAAACATGATGAATCACTTGTTAATCATACAAATACATTTGGCACATAACGACTTCCATCAGAATCTTTGACCTTTACATCCATACAGTCTTACCAATCCATTCTGAATTGTTGTAATAAATCTATGTTAGAAATATTAACTTGCAGAGCCTAAAAAAAAGATAAAGATGATTAAATCAATATTGAATATATCATACTTAAATATTGCACTTCATTCACATAAGACAATAATAAAAAGAATATTGCTATCTTAAACATTTATATAGTTATATGTAAAGAAACTTACACTTTTAGACATACCCTAACATAAAATCTTATTCAGAATTTAAAAACTTGTCTTGAAAACTGATTTAGAAAAAATTAACTAAAACATTTTAAATCAAAATATGTAGTGAATGGTATTTAATGAAGAATGAAGAAGATATAGTTGTTCATGCAGGGCTAAAGTGATATTCAAGCTGTCAGAAGTCAATACTCAAAAATACTGGAGTATTATTACCTTAACATTAATTTCAATTTATTGATGATACCAAACATATGGTGGCATATTGATCAATCTTGTCATACTACATGATATAAACATTACCATGACATAATCATAAACACATCTAGGGTATAAAGACGTGAAATAATTACCAATATTATGTCCATCTAAGCATGACATAAACATCCAGAGAGATATGGAATGACCACAATGTAATGTCAATATAATCATGACATGTATAAACATCTATACAGTATAGATATACAGGATGACTGTAATATTATATCTATACAGTATAGATATACAGGATGACTGTAATAGTATGTCAACATAGTGATTAAACTGACAACTTTATATAATTTATCTCTACTGTAAGAATGAAATGTTAAGGCAGAACTCCTGACACACATACATACATATATACAGTATATATATATATATATATATATATATATATACTGTTTATATAATGTTCACTGCATAACATGTATAATACATAATATATTCACTATACAACATGTTCACAATATAACCTGGTCACTATATAAAATATTGACTATATAACATGTTGATTATGTAGCATGTTGAGTATGTAACATGGTCATTATATACTGTGGTCACTATACACCATAGTCACTATATAATGTAGTTACTATTATGATGCAGCCATCATATATCATGGTCATTATATATTGTAGTCAATATATACCATAGTCACTACATGTAGTCACCATATAATGTATCACTATACACATAGACACAATATAATACAGTTACTATGTGATATAGTCACAATATGCCATGGTCACTATCTTCGTGATCATTATATGATATTATCATTATATAATTAAGTCAATATATACCATGGTCATTATATAACATGGTCACTATATGGTATCAATGTATCAACTGACCCTGATTCGAGTCATGTAAACGTTTTGGCTACTCTAAGTCCTGCACGGAATGAACAATCTCAGGCTTCTGAGTGGATATATATCCCAGATACATCTTTTTGACTGAAATGCTATTTGTCTACATGTATCTGCTGATAAGTAACAGTATGAAAATCTATCTAATGGGTCATTATTTTTTATATCCATGGTTAAAGTATTTTCAGCAAGCACATTCTCTATGGACTGAGAGTAAGTTCAAACATGGCAAATTTTGAAAATGAAAAGCCATGGTGAGGTTTAGTTTTTCTGATGTTTTTACTTTAATGGGGGACTTCCCTTTTTATTGAAATGTGAGGAAGCTTCAAATAGTACTTTTCTTTTTCATAGAAATTTCTCAATTCATTAACATATAGCCCTATGTAAAACTAATAGCTACTTTGATACCATATACATGTAATCACTGTATAATATGGTCACTATATAACATGGTCACTATATAACGGTCATTATATAATATGGTCACTATATAATATGGTAATGATATAATATGGTAATGATATAATATGGTCACTATATAATATGGTAATGATATAATATGGTAACTATATAACATGACCACTATATAATATGGTTATTATATAATATGGTACTAATATAACATGACCACTATATAATATGGTAACTATATAATATGGTAACGATATAACATGATCACTATATAACATGGTCACTATATAAAATGGTAACTATGCAATATGGGCACTATATAACATGTTCACTACATAATATAGTCACTATATAATATGGTCACTACATAATATAGTCACTATATAATAGGGTCACTATATAATATGGTCATTGTATAACATGGTCATTATATGATATGGTTACTATATATATGCACAACCACTGTAATTGCCTGAGATAAAGCTTTCAAGACCTATGTATTTTATTTCTGTATAAAGTACATTGATCCGTGACGTCATAACGCCCCATATTTCACCCACTTTTCAACACAGAAAGCGATGTTTGGCAGACTTTTGATTGTTAAGCTTAGGACGTTATAATGAAATGTTCGACATTTCCAACCTTGCGTGACGTCATTAAAATCGTATTTTGCGCTAAAGTGCTTGACATTCAACGAAAGTATGTCATTCTGGATAAACGTTACGTTGTCATGGGACACCGGCTGTTTCTTTCAACTTATAACTTCCCTCCGGAATGATTTAATGATGCAGTTTATAAATAGGAAATGAAAGTTTCCAGTATGATATTTTGGAGTTAAAAGCGCATATATATAGAATAAGTGTCTTATTTTGTGTTTTCATGCAGGAATAAAGTACAATGTCTGATGCATTTATGAGATATAATGCGCGTTATCATCAGCCATTGTACTTTATTCCTGCATGAAAACACAAAATAAGACACTTATTCTATATATAACATAGTCACTATATAATATGGCAACTTTGTAATATGGACACTTTATAACATGGTCACTGTATAACATAGTCATTATATAATATGGTCACCATATAATATGGACATTATATAATATGGTCACTATACAATATGGTCATTATATAATATGGTCACTATACAACATGGTCACTATATAATATGGTCACTGTATACAGTAGTCACTATATAATGGTGTCACGATGTTATACAGTGGTCACTATACCATGGTCTCTATATACTGCAGTTACCAGGTGGTCACTGTAAACTGTGATAACTCAAAAGACGGTCACTATATAACATGGTCACTGTTTACCATGGTCACTATATAACATGGTCACAGTTTACCATGGTCACTATATAACATGGTCACAGTTTACCATGGTCACTATATAACATGGTCACATTTTACCATGGTCACTATATAACATGGTCACTGTTTACCATGGTCACTATATAACATGGTCACAGTTTACCATTGTCACTATATAACATGGTCACAGTTTACCATGGTCACTATATAATATGGTCACAGTTTACCATGGTCACTATATAACATGGTCACAGTTTACCATGGTCACTATACAACAAGGTCACAGTTTACCATGGTCACTATACAACATGGTCACCATATAACATGGTCACTATAAAATATGGTCACAGTTTACCATGGTCACTATATAACATGGTCACAGTTTACCATGGTCACTATACAACAAGGTCACAGTTTACCATGGTCACTATAAAACATGGTCACTATAAAATATGGTCACAGTTTACCATGGTCACTATATAACATGGTCACAGTTTACCATGGTCACTATACAACATGGTCACAGTTTACCATGGTCACTATACAACATGGTCACTATATAACATGGTCACGTCACTATATAACATGGTCACAGTTTACCATGGTCACTATATAACATGGTCACAGTTTACCATGGTCACTATATAACATGGTCACAGTTTACCATGGTCACTATATAACATGGTCACAGTTTATCATGGTCACTACATAACATGGTTACAGTTTACCATGGTCACTATATAACATGGTCACAGTTTACCATGGTCACTATATAACATGGTCACAGTTTATCATGGTCACTATATAACATGGTCACAGTTTACCATGGTCACTATACAACATGGTCACAGTTTACCATGGTCACTATACAACATGGTCACTATATAACATGGTCACGTCACTATATAACATGGTCACAGTTTACCATGGTCACTATATAACATGGTCACAGTTTACCATGGTCACTATATAACATGGTCACAGTTTACCATGGTCACTATATAACATGGTCACAGTTTACCATGGTCACTATATAACATGGTTACAGTTTACCATGGTCACTATATAACATGGTCACAGTTTACCATGGTCACTATATAACATGGTCACAGTTTATCATGGTCACTATATAACATGGTCACAGTTTACCATGGTCACTATATAACATGGTCACAGTTTACCATGGTCACTATATAACATGGTTACAGTTTACCATGGTCACTATATAACATGGTCACAGTTTACCATGGTCACTATATAACATGGTCACAGTTTACCATGGTCACTATATAACATGGTCACAGTTTATCATGGTCACTATATAACATGGTCACAGTTTACCATGGTCACTATATAACATGGTTACAGTTTACCATGGTCACTATATAACATGGTCACTGTTTACCATGGTCACTATATAACATGGTCACAGTTTACCATGGTCACTATATAACATGGTTACAGTTTACCATGGTCACTATATAACATGGTCACAGTTTACCATGGTCACTATATAACATGGTCACAGTTTACCATGGTCACTATATAACATGGTCACAGTTTACCATGGTCACTATATAACATGGTACCGGTACTATATACATGTTTATCACAATTCTTTGATGTTGGACTTATCTAGATTAAACAGTATATTCAATTAATATTTTATGCATGAAAGTTTCATTTACAAAAAGATGGGACATACACAACTGCAGAAGAGTCATCTTACCTTTCCTGCGACACTGTAGGTATAATTGACGAGTACATTGTTGATATGCACTGCTGTGGGAAACTTTGGAACACCATATACAGTCACTCTGTCAAGTGGCATGGGCTTCTTGTATCCAGAGAATACCACTGAGCAATTCAACATTTGCTGACAAATGAATCAAGCAGAAAGTAATACATAGTTTTCGGTTTGTAAATGCATTCCAGAAACATCAGATGGGATCAGTATAATAGTGCCAAGGCTTCATATACACAGGATTGAATGTACAATACCAAGGTAATGGTTACTTCTGCGACCTTACGAAAGGCATACAGTCTGCTTGACCATTAATATAGCGAGTGCAAAAGTGGTATCAACAATGTCTACTCCTTTCTTTATTTTTGTTTTTTATTGCAATACAAAGTGGTATGGATAGTCGTTCCAAACAACTCCCACTTATAACATCCAAATTTATCACTCATCCAGACGACCTGGAGGTGTTCTGACTGATGACTAAACCTGACATTATCACACAGTCACACTTCCTGTCTCCAAACATCTCTATCAGATATTCTGTTAATTTTCAGTAAGCATAACTGTCCCTTTCTTGTATTCAGTAATGACAATATCATACTTTCATTTACATTTTGTTATATGTCACGTTTTGTAATCGCATAACATTGCTGTAGTAATTCTTTGTATTTACCTTTGCTTATATATTTGTGTAAATATAGTTACCTTTTCAGAGTAAAATCGAAGCATGTTAAACTGTCCACTGGTATGAGTATCTAAAATAAAGAGGTATCTATTGCACAGAATTATAAAAACTGACTACGGTCCATTGTAGGTTGAGTACCAAGTACTAAATCAGTATAAGTGTGAAAAGTACTGGATGATTGACATCAATGTATATATTAATGATATGAATATAATCTATCTATTATCAAAGTCTCCAAAATGAAGTTTAGACCCTATAGCCCAATCATGCCTTTACATCCTCAAACTGTAATCATCTTCATGTTGAAGTTACACATCAACATCAACAGAAACTTAAATTTGTCATGCCAATATGCAAGTCTTCTTCTGTAAATGATCATTCCTGAAGATATCAATTGTGGTATTCAAGTAATTTTCCTTTTCTTCTCTAATAAAACTTATCACTGATGACCTTTTGACCTTGTCACAATTACGCAAGACCTGTTCTTTTATCATCAGCCGCTTCTCTATCCTTCAGGATTCTTATTTGATCAAATGTCAAGGTCATGAGTGACCACTGACTTGGTTACAAATAGGAGATCTTTGTTCTCAAATCATCTTTTCTGACAACTGTATAGCTCTATAACACATTATTTTTTAGTTTAACAATTTCAGCTTCATGATCTTATAGTTTCAACATTTATTTTTTCCAATACATTTCTATATTAGACCCCAACTCCTTAAATACCCGTCTCAACCTGCAAACTAAAACATTCTACCATGACTATATACAAGGTAATTTCATATTCTAACAAAGAAGTGAGTAAATACACTTAATCTCAAAAGTTTGTTGAGATAATTAATAACAAGAAAATGGCACCGAGGTTAAAAAATAGTAGAAAGTATTCCATAAATTTGTTTGGTTACTAAACCAAAAGAAAAAACTACAGTAAACAAGCGGTGTTTGTGAAACACTAATGACCCTGGTGGCAACTAAGTCTAAAAAGTTATTTTTAGCATGAAGGTCACTGTCAAGGTTAAAAGATCATCAACCTTGGTGTTATCTGAAAGGGCTTCATCAGTTTGTATGCATGTGAAATATAAAGTCTCTATCCCTAACGGTTCAAAAGTTAAGGCCATGGCTAAAGTTGATAACAGGCAGACAGACAAACAGATCTATCAATCTGGGGGCATAAAAATTTATAGTGATGTATCATGATTCATCCTTTACTTTATTTACTTTGTTGAAATCCACAAGAGGCTTATTGTAGTGGCAGACGAATATTAATGATGAAGAAAACTATAGCACTTGGAGAAAACCACTGTTCTTCAGGTACTCTTGCAGACCATCCCAATTGCCTGAGCAGGGATCATACAAAAACTTGACAGAATGGAGAAATTGAAGTGTGTTCTGCTTCAGCATTGTGATCTAGCCACCAAGGCACCTCACAGCTTTGTGAATTATGAGCAATTTTCCAAGATATTAAGTTATTGAAACATATATATTTAATTTCAAATCAAATAAACTTAACACTTACCAAGTGTGTCCCCATCATCCCAGAAAAGGTCACCATCAGCGACTTGATTGTTATCCAAGGCAACCAGTAGACGGAATGGATTCTTACGACTGTAATACAAACACATATTGAAGCATGATGGCCATTACTCTCAACTTTCAAAGACAGAAGTTTTAAATCTCACCACTGACTAATCACCTAATCACTTCTGACAGTGAGACAATTAAATTCATGATTGATGTCAATAATAGACATACACTGTAACACTGCTAGAACCCCTCATCCCATTGCTAGGAAGATGTAATGGCTTACACAGAATTGTATCAAAGCAAACAATGATAAGTAACCTACCTAAAATAAGTCATAAAGTAGTTTGGACTACCTTTTTAAGGTCTTTGACAACTACTGATAAACTAAGCATATAGCTGAGCTATTAATTTATCTTACTGCACTGTAAAACTTTCATTTTTCTTTGCATTCAATTACAAAAAAAGGGGCAAATAAGTGAGGATTGAACTTGCTTATAATGTTAAATTATGCTGTAGTGTGATACAAATATTTGTCCAAAAAATGATAACAAACCCAAAACCATCAGTTTTACCCCTGACTTAATCTAAGTTCATACATATTGACTTTAGTGAAATCCAGTCCTGCATAATGATAGCAAAATGCGGTGATGAACAGAAATCATGTCTCCAAAAAGATATTCATATATACTACCTATACAATATATTAGTGCTTGTTAGTGTAACACTTACGTATCTGTTGTGGTAAAATCTGGTTCCTGCATGTAACACTTACGTATCTGGTGTGGTTAGTTCTGGTTCCTGCATGGTAACACTTACGTATCTGTTGTGGTAAGTTCTGGTTCCTGCATGGTAACACTTACGTATCTGTTGTGGTTAGTTCTGATTCCTGCATGGTAACACTTACGTATCTGTTGTGGTTAGTTCTGGTTCCTGCATGTAACACTTACGTATCTGTTGTGGTAAGTCCTGGTTCCTGCATGGTAACACTTACATATCTGTTGTGGTTAATTCTGGTTCCTGCATGGTAACACTAACGTATCTGGTGTGGTTAGTTCTGGTTCCTGCATGGTAACACTTACGTATCTGTTGTGGTAAGTTCTGGTTCCTGCATGATAACACTTACGTATCTGTTATGGTAAGTTCTGGTTCCTGCATGGTAACACTTACGTATCTGTTGTGGTAAGTTCTGGTTCCTGCATGGTAACACTTACGTATCTGTTGTGGTTAGTTCTGGTTCCTGCATGGTAACACTTACATATTTGTTGTGGTAAGTTCTGGTTCCTGCATGTAACACTTACGTATCTGGTGTGGTTAGTTCTGGTTCCTGCATGGTAACACTTACGTATCTGTTGTGGTAAGTTCTGGTTCCTGCATGGTAACACTTACATATCTGTTGTGGTTAGTTCTGGTTCCTGCATGGTAACACTTACATATCTGTTGTGGTAAGTTCTGGTTCCTGCATGTAACACTTACGTATCTGTTGTGGTTAGTTCTGGTTCCTGCATGTAACACTTACGTATCTGTTGTGGTAAGTTCTGGTTCCTGCATGGTAACACTTACGTATCTGTTGTGGTAAGTTCTGGTTCCTGCATGGTAACACTTACGTATCTGTTGTGGTTAGTTCGGTTCCTGCATGGTAACACTTACGTATCTGTTGTGGTAAGTTCTGGTTCCTGCATGGTAAGAATAGATCCTCCCCTGACATGTAGATTGATCTTATCAATTGGTGCATCTAGGGTGACTTCTGTTTTATTCCCAAGAATCGCTACTCCTGTGTAAAAATCATACCATATGTCTTCTGGGAAATAAGCATCTACTTGACTTGCACCCTGAAAATTACATCTTTTAAATTGATAACATGTACCAACATTTTAAAACATTATCATTATTATCATGTGAAGTATCATTCAAACATATTTTTCAAAAGATGAATTATTTCTATGTATGTATGTATATATATATATATATATATATATATATGTATAGAATAAGTGTCTTATTTTGTGTTTTCATGCAGGAATAAATACAATGGCTGATGCATTTATGAAATATAATGTGCTAATGCGCATTATATCTAATAAATGCATCAGCCATTGTACTTTCTTCCTGCATGAAAACACAAAATAAGACACTTATTCTATATATATGCACTTTTAACGCCAAAATATCATACTGGAAACTTCCATTTCCTAATCATTCCAAAGGGAAGTTATAACTTGAAAGAAACAGCAGGTGTCCCATGACAACGTAATGTTTATCCAGAATGACAAACTTTCGTCGAATGTCAAGCACTTCAATGCGAAATACAACTTTATTGACGTCACACTAGGATGGAAATGTCGAACCTTTCATTATGACGTCCTAAGCTTAACATTCAAAAGTCTGCCAAACATCGCTTTCTGTGTTGAAAAGTGGGTCTATAAACTGTAGGTCAAGGTCACTAACTGTGATTTCACCTGAAAGGGCTTCACCAGTACATCATGCATGCCAAATATAGTTTATGTCACTTTTAAATTTTACAGGTTTTAGACAGTACATGTAATTAAATTGGTGACACACCAAGAAAACAGTCCAAAACCAGAGGTCCCAAATCTGTTAATCTAGAGCATAAAACAAGAGAAAAAATTATCTTTCAGCAAAGAGAAAACCATCCAGGACTGACTGATGCCCACATGGCCAGTAATGTCCTAAGGAATATAATTGTCACCTGCAAAGGTAGATAAACACAGGGTTGTGACAATCGGGTAAACAGGAAAATCATGCACCAAATTCAAAGTTTTTTTCTTGTTTTTCCTGCAACACAAAATAGATACATTTTCTGAAATTAAGTGTACCTTAGTCAGCACAGGAGTAATCATGAGACCATCTCCCCACAGAAACTGCTTGTCAATGTGGTATGTGTTGACATCCTGAGGAAATCTGAAATAATTAGGGCACTTTATATGAAATCTTCATCTCTAATAATATCATTTTATATGAAATCCTCATCTCTAATAATATCATTTTATATGAAATCCTCATCTCTAATAATATCATTTTATATGAAATCCTCATCTCTAATAATATCATTTTATATGAAATCTTCATCTCTAATAATATCATTTTATATGAAATCCACTTCTCTAATAATATCATTTTATATGAAATCCTCATCTCTAATAATATCATTTTATATGAAATCCTCATCTCTTATAATATCATTTTAAATATACCTACAGCTGAATCTCATTGACTCAAACACTGATAACTTAAAATTCCCATTAACTCAAACTGCTTTGAAGACCTAAAGTAATTCCAATATCGTAACATAATCATCCCTAACTCACCCTCTGCTTTACTCAAACTGTTTCACATGATCTGTTCAAGTTTGCATTATCGAGCATGTAATTTCATTTTATCTGACAAATTTTCAAATAAGATTTACACATCAAACCATTTTGTTTTTATACATTCACATTTTCTGTATCCCATTTCTTTGCGATCTGATAGATTTGCTGAAGTTCACAAGTTCAAGGTCCCAAAATTTAGCAGAAATTTGGTATGTTTATGTAAAATTTTCCCATTATGTTTTTACTTTTTACAATTATTCACTGATTGTCATGTATGGGGACATAGTAACCGGAGAAACCAGACAGGTTATTCAGTCTACCACCGTAGATCACCGGGAATTCTGATGTCCCTGACAACTACGGACTAGCCAGTAACAATAGGTGTGATATTCACAATATAGACATCAGGCACGTCAGCAATCTATCATCAGATTGTCTATTATCACTAGACATCTGACACGTCAGTAATCTATCATTAGATTGTCTATATTCACTAGACATCAGATATGTTAGCAATCTATCATCAAGTTGTCTATAATCACTAGACATCAGACACGTCAGTAATCTATCATCAGATTGTCTATAATCACTAGACATCAGACACGTCAGCAATCTATCATCAGATTGTCTATAATTACTAGACATCAGACATGTAAGCAATCTATCATCAGATTGTCTATAATCACTAGACATCAGACACGTTAGCAATCTATCATTAGATGGTCTATAATCACTAGACATCAAACACATTAGAAATCTATCATCAGATTGTCTATAATCACTAGACATCAGACACATTAGCAATCTATCATCAGGTTGTCTATAATCACTAGACATCAAACACGTAAGCAATCTATCATTAGATTGTCTATAATCACCAGACATCAGACACATTAGAAATCTATCATCAGATTGTCTATAATCACTAGACATCAGACATGTTAGCAATCTATCATCAGGTTGTCTATAACACTAGACATCAGACACATCAGCAATCTATCATCAGATTGTCTATGATCACTAGACATCAGACACATTAGCAATCTATCATCAGATTGTCTATAATCACTAGACATCAGACACGTTAGCAATCTATCATCAGATTGTCTATAATCACTAGACATCAGACACATTAGAAATCTATCATCAGATTGTCTATAATCACTAGACATCGGATATGTTAGTAATCTATCATCAGGTTGTCTATAATCACTAGACATCAGATACATTAGCAATCTATGATCAGATTGTCTATAATCACTAGACATCAGACAAGTTAGTAATCTTTCATCAGGTTGTCTATAATCACTAGACAGCAGACACGTTAGAAATCTATCATCAGATTGTCTATAATCACTAGACATCAGACACGTTAGCAATCTATCATCAGATTGTCTATAATCACTAGACATCAGACACATTAGAAATCTATCATCAGATTGTCTATAATCACTAGACATCGGATATGTTAGTAATCTATCATCAGGTTGTCTATAATCACTAGACATCAGATACATTAGCAATCTATGATCAGATTGTCTATAATCACTAGACATCAGACAAGTTAGTAATCTTTCATCAGGTTGTCTATAATCACTAGACAGCAGACACGTTAGAAATCTATCATCAGATTGTCTATAATCACTAGACATCAGACACGTTAGCAATCTAGACTATCATCAGATTGTCTATAACTACTAGAAATCAGACACATTAGAAATCTATCATCAGATTGTCTATAATCACTAGACATCGGATATGTTAGTAATCTATCATCAGGTTGTCTATAATCACTGGACATCAGATACATTAGCAATCTATGATCAGATTGTCTATAATCACTAGACATCAGACAAGTTAGTAATCTTTCATCAGGTTGTCTATAATCACTAGACAGCAGACACGTTAGCAATCTATCATCAGATTGTCTATAATCACTAGACATTAGACACATTAGCAATCTATCATCAGGTTGTCTATAATCACTAGACATCAGACACGTTAGCAATCTATCATCAGGTTGTCTATAATCAATAGACATCAGACACATTAGCAATCTATCATCAGATTGTCTATAATCACTAGACATCAGATACGTTAGAAATCTATCATCAGATTGTCTATAATCACTAGACATCAGACACATTAGCAATCTATCATCAGGTTGTCTATAATCATTAGACATCAGACACGTTAGAAATCTTTCATCAGATTGTCTATAATCACTAGACATCAGACACGTCAGCAATCTATCATTAGATTGTCTATAATCACTAGACATCAGACACGTTAGAAATCTATCATCAGATTGTCTATAACACTAGACATCAGACACGTCAGCAATCTATTGTCAGATTGTCTATAATCACTAGACATCAGACACATCAGTAATCTATCATCAGATTGTCTATAATCACTAGACATCAGACACGTCAGCAATCTATCATCAGGTTGTCTATAATACTAGACATCAGACACATTAGCAATCTGTCATCAATTTGTCTATAATCAGTAGACATCAGACACGTTAGCAATCTATCGTCAGATTGTCTATAACACTAGACATCAGACACTTTAGCAATCTATCATCAGGTTGTCTAAGTGGTATCGCGTCGGACTCCTGATCGGGAGGCCGGGGTTCGAGTCCCGCTCTGGTCATGCTGGTGTCGTGGTATGCATGGCACGTTAAAGATCCCTCACTGCTTCCGGTGGGTCCGTTGCAAAGGTCAAAATTTGTGTGCCCCGCATCAGGCAGATGCCGTCACCATATACGTGAAATATTCGTGGTGTGACGTAAAACAAAAATCAATCAATCAATCAGGTTGTCTATAACACTACACTAGACATCAGACACGTTAGCAATCTATCATTAGATTGTCTATAATCACTAGACATCAGACACGTCAGCAATCTATCATCAGATTGTCTATAATCACTAGACATCAGACACGTTAGCAATCTATCATCAGGTTGTCTATAATCACTAGACATCAGATATGTTAGCAATCTATCATGAGATTGTCTATAATCACTAGACATCAGACACATTAGCAATCTTTCGTCAGATTGCCTATAATCACTAGACATCAGATACATTAGCAATCTATCATCAGATTGCCTATAATCATAAGACAAAGAGCTTTAACTTACTGAAAGAAGAGTGGTCTGACTACAGTGTAGCCCATCATGTGACTTTTATGGAAGAGGGTATACAGATATGGTAGGAGTGAGTATCGAGTTCTATACACTTCAGCTACAATTCTAGCCATGGCTGGTCCAAATGCAGTAGGTTCCTGAGACTGATAATGAAGATGTGTATCATTAATACAATAAATATAAATAGATACAAAGGGGATTTCTCGTTTTTGCAAAAGATGATATACTTTTAATAATGGATTGCAGTCCCTAGTAAACTGATGAAAATATATGTAAGAATTACCTGCTTATTTTTATTTTGATTTAACCTTTAATACACTTAGTTACATTATTTTTCATTTTGCTGATGAAAGTTTGCATCAAAACTAAGATAATTTGCATTGTTCTCAGAAGATGTATGCTGATTTCAGAGAAATTCCAGACATTACGCCACACCCCACTTATCAGATGACAGAAAACATATGAAAGCAGTCATGTAACCCTTTCTCTTTAACACTGAAGGTGTCTATTACACAATATTGTGCTCACGTACCACTTCATAGAAGTATTGTAGCAAACAAATCAAAATAAGGACAAAAATGCCAAACTCCAAAAACAAATTTGAAGAGCAAAAAAGAAGAAATAAACAATAGTTGTGGATGTTGCCAATTACTAACAATAATAACATTTCCACACACTCTCTTTACAGTCAAAGTTCATTATCTCCAACACTGATATCTCAAACCTGGGAAATCACAAAGTTAAAATGCCGTTCCCAAAACTCTTGCTATAAGAACATGACTAAATTAACTTTTAATTCGTGACACAGCAATATCTCAGTGATATGATATTATGTTTATTCTAACTAGAGCTGTCCTAAGGGGACCCCCCCCCCCTCCCAGCAACAAAGTGAAGACATGCAATAATTCATCCCTTTATGACAACCCATGAGGCGTCCATAGAGCAGGTATAATAATCCTAGATGCTATTTACTATCATAGAAGTCAAAGGTCAAAGTCAAGGTCACAGTAACCTAGTTTCGGTTAATGACACATCCCATCCCATGAAGCATCCACATGTAAGGTTTGATAAACCTAGGTACTATGGTTCAAAAGTTATGCTCCAAATACGAAGTAGCCCAGGTTTTACTATCAAAGAGGTCCAAAACCAAGGTGAAGGTCTCAGTGACCTAATTTTAGTACATGACACATCTTCTTCTCATGATGCATCCACATCTGTTTTGTTATGAGGAATAAGAAAATATTTTTTGGGGGTGGGGATCTGAACCAGTTTTGAGATAATTGAAGATTCCTGAAATGGAGGGGGGAGAGGTGGGGAATGACCTGGGGAATCCCTGACTTATGCTATACAACTCGTCTTGTCACGAAGAATCAGAAAAATATAGTTTAGGGGTGGGAATCTTAACTATTTTTTAGATAAAGAAGGTTTTACCATCACAGAGGTCAAGGTCAAAATCAAGATCAAAGTGACCTAATTTTGTACACAACACATTGCCCTCTCATGATGCATCCATAGAAGAAGTACAATATTCCTAGGTGTTATTTACTATCATAGAAGTCAAAGGTCAAAGTCAAGGTCACAGTGGCTTAGTTTTGGTACATGACACATCCCCTTCCCATGATGCATCCACATGTAAGGTTTGATGAACCTAGGTGCTATGGTTCAAAAATTTTGCTCCATACATGAAGTGGCCCAGGTTTTACTATCAAAAAGGTTCAAAGCCAAAGTGACCTAATTTTGGTACATGACAAATCCCCTTCCCATGATGCATCCAGATACATCCACATACCAGGTTTGATCAACCTTAGTCAAACGGTACAAAAGTTATGCAGTGGACATGAATCGGGACGGACTGACAGATGGTAAGACAGACGGACATGGTGCTTCCTGCATACCCCCAAACTTCGTTTGCAGCGGTATAATAAATATCATAACCTATAGACATGTATCAATTTGGAGCATCATATGTCCATTTCAACAACTGATGTCTTCAGTAACAGTCAAGGCATAATCTGTGGAAATCCAAAGTATAAATATTTGAAGAGCATACTCATTACAAATCCACCTAAAAACAAGAGCCAAAGAACCCATCTATGGACAGAGCAATGCTTGAGGAAATACTTCTTAATTATTTGAGCATAATTTACACTTTTTTCACAGTAAATTTAAATATATATTTTAGTTCAGTACAGAAGCACTAACAAATGGTCTTATGACACCTTCGAGTACTAACAAATGGTCTTATGACACCTTTGAGTAGTAACAAATGGTCTTATGACACCTTCAAGTACTAACAAATGGTCTTATGACACCTTCAAGTACTAACAAATGGTCTTATGACAACTTCAAGTACTAACAAAAGGTCTTATGAGACCTTCAGTACTAACAAATAGTCTAATGACAACTTCAATTACTAACAAATGGTCTTATGACACCTTCGAGTACTAACAAATGGTCTAATGACAACTTCAAGTACTAACAAATGGTCTTATGACACCTTCAGTACTAACAAATGGTCTAATGACAACTTCAATTACTAACAAATGGTCTTATGACACCTTCAGTACTAACAAATGGTCTAATGACAACTTTGAGTAATAACAAATGGTCTTATGACACGTTTGAGTACTAACAAATGGTCTTATGACACCTTCAATACTAACAAATGGTCTAATGACAACTTCGAGTACTAACAAATGGTTTTATGACACCTTTGAGTACTAACAAATGGTCTTATGACACCTTCAGTACTAACAAATGGTCTAATGACAACTTTGAATACTAACAAATGGTCTTATGACATGTTCAAGTACTAACAAATGGTCTTATGACGCCTTTGAGTACTAACAAATGGTCTAATGACAACTTTGAGTACTAACAAATGGTCTTATGACACCTTCAGTACTAACAAATGGTCTAATGACAACTTTGAGTACTAACAAATGGTTTTATGACACCTTTGAGGGTTCACAGTCCACCAGCAGTGGTGTTAAACTGGTGCTAATATATATAGAAACATATATATGTATAAATTTGGTGCACCATATATACATTTTGATAACTTATGTCTCTTAAGAGATGCTCAAGTCTTAAACTGCAGAAATCCAAAATACATGTATATATATATTTGAAGAGTAAACTCATCTCCAAATAGATCTAAACCTAACACATTTTCACGATCAGAAGCCCTTTTTCACCTGGTTTATCTCAAAGTTTGCTCTGAATTAATATATACCCTCATCTTTTCCTCCAATTAAATAGCAAGATTAACTGACCACGTCTGCACATATGGCAGGATTTTCATAATGGTACATGAAGCCATTGTGGTTTTGCATATTTTGTTATTTAAAATAATCATTATCAAAGTATGACTGGAAAATTAAAATATGTTCAAACATGATAGAACTTTGTAATTTGTATATGCTACAAATTAGTCCAAGCTACTGATGCACATTAATAAGAAATCTGCAAAGTTGTCTTTCAAATGTTTGAATTTCTTAAAGAGTCATGAATCAAGATATCAAATGTCAAATACATTATCCAAATTTTCCAAATTTTTAGAGTCCAAGTTAGGAGATATCTAAACATATTTTTTATGTTCCCTTCAATTTTGAGTTATTAAACTTTCATGACTGTAATGGGCAAAGTGACCATGTTAAATGACCCAATGATTTAGTGAATAACTCGTATATTACAGTGAAGTAGGGTTTGATCAAGAATCAAATACTATGGTTAGGTTGTATTGATCAATTTCACTCAAAATCAAACATTTTCAACAAAATTCTGATATCTTTTGTTAAAAGTTAGCAATAATGTAAAACAGCAAAATGTGAAACAAAACATGTCCAACCTTAATTTCGTTGTATGATAATACGGTGTATTTTAAAAATGAACAATCTAGAGTGTATATAATTGATAAACTTACTTTGCTACCGATGGCATTATGATTTCTGGAGAAGGGATAAAATGCGCCAAGTTGATGCCAGCGTGTACAAAGTTCTTCGTATGAATTTAATTTAAATCCACAAATATCTGCACCAATCATTGAAATCCCAAACATGTTGAAATTCAAAATTTCTGTGATAACAATGTAACAGATAATTATTACAAAGTGAAACAGCTTTATTTGTTTCTTACATTTTGTTTGACTAATTAATTGATTAATTGAATTTTACAATCACATCACGTAACAGCATCTGCCAGGTAACTGCATAGTAAATATTGACCTGCGTAATAATAGACCAGCCTGAAGTAGTACTTTTACATGCCAACTATATGTTAGATGCTTGACTCAGGAATGAGAGGTCCCAAGACGGGCAGGGTATACATCTAACACATCCTAATCCCAAGGCCAATACCCTAACCACAGTGCCATACATAACTACTAACAAACTCTGACATAAATACCTTTAACAGTGACCAAACCTTTAACAGTGACCATAAACACTGACAAATGACCTAACTAATAACCAACACTGGCAGAAACACCTTAACAACTGACTAACACAAGCACAAACACCTGAAGCAATGACCAACACTGACACAAACCCCTAAGCCACTGACCATCTCTAACACAAACAATTTAATCAAAAACCATCATTGACACAAACACCTCAACAACTGACTAACATAGACAAAATATTCTAACCATCAACAAACACTAACACCTTAATCACTGACCAACACTGACACAAACACCTTAATCACTGACCAACACTGACACAAACACCTTAACCACTGATCAACATTGGCACAAACATTTTAACCACTGACCAACCTTGAAACCAAGACTATACCTATGACTAGACCAAGATAGGCCAAAAACCTGTTTTACTGTTGTTGGATTTTATAACAACACTAACACCTGAACCACTACAAACAGCTGAACCACTGATCAAAACTAACACCTACACCACTGACCAACACTAATACAAACACTTGAAAAACTTACCAACACTAACAAAAACACCTGAACCACTAACCAATACTGACACAAACACCTGAACTGATCAACACATGCATAAAAACAGCTGTGTTCAGGCAATACACAATAATATGACATTGCAGAAAACCCCTAAAAACATAACATGGTATCATTGTGATGTTATGCAAACATTGTGAAGCGGCAGGAATCGAGATGCAAAGAAAAATGCTGTCGTTCAATCAACAATGCTTATCTTGTAATTTTACATGAAGATTGTTCTATATGTAATCAAAACATCAAAAACATATTGATTTAATTAGACTTGGACAAGTTATTGAAAAATTACAGCATTCAGCAAGTATTTATGCACAACTATGCCTGTTATGAGTTGGACAACACTGTAAATATTATCAATAGACTTCCATTTATCATTTAATTAAAACAAAAATATAACTGCAATATTGGGTGACATGCCTTTGCACATTTTTGTTTGTTATTTAACATCTGCTTTATATAGTAACTATGTGATAATAAACAGTCAGGATAACAATGAAATGCCTGAATAAAAATTTCAGACTCTTCAAATTGTAAAACAAATTATCTTGTAAATGAAAACCATTTTGTATATATACTTTTCATTGACTAAGTTATGCAATTTTCAGTAGCCCATAATGTGTATGACATCATGGAATGCTTTAACGTTACTGCAAACACTTCAACCAATGACAAACACTGACAAATACTGGCACAAACACCATAACCACTGATCCTCACTGACACAAACACTTTAACTACTGACCAACACTGACATAAATACCTTAAACACTGACCAGCACAAACATAAACACCACAACCACTGAACAACACTGGCACAAACACCTTACCAACAGACCAACACTTACATTAACCCCTTAACAACACTGACATTAACCCCTTAACAACACTGACATGAACACCACAACCACTGACACAAACAATTTAGCAACTAACTAACACTGACATTAACTCCTTAACAACACTGACATGAACACCACAACCACTGAACAATACTGCCACAAACACCTTAGCAACTAACCAACACTGACATTAACCCCTTAACAACACTGACATGAACACCACAACCACTGAACAACACTGCCACAAACACCTTAGCAACTAACCAACACTGACATTAACCCCTTAACCACTGAACAACACTGCTACAAACACCTTAACAACTAACCAACAATGACATTAACCTCTTAACAGTACTGACATTAACCCCTTAACCACTGAACAACACTGGCACAAACACCTTAACAACTAACCAACAATGACATTAACCTCTTAACAACACTGACATTAACCCCTTAACCAATAACCAACACTGCCATAAATACTTTAACCACTGACAACACCAGCATATATTTCATAAAAATTGAAAGATTTTAATAAATGAAAGAAGAAAGTATATCCTAGAAAAAGAAAATATTATAAAAAGAATTGAAATAAAGAATTGATACCTGGTATAGAATAATACATGTCCTCAAATGTAGCAAAGTTATCCCCTGACCAATGTCCACCATAGAATCCTTGACCAGCATAAGTGGAACGAGATATTAGGAATGGTCTTTTACCACGAACAGTCTTTAGAGCTCTTTGAAAATCATAAACAGAGATTAAATATTCATTAATTATACAATCAAAAGTCAAGAGATACCCAACGAGGAGATAACAGTGCCTTCTAGCGGACTGCTTTAACCCAATGGGCTACTGAAGCCTGGCATACATGTATATATGTGTGGCATTCACTTGATAAAATATGACTTGGAACATTATTGTTCGATGATACGATGCCAGTAGGCACTAAAGAGTTTACTGATACGATGCCATTCAGCACCTCAAAGGTTGATTGTAGGGATGCCACTCAATACCACTCAGCACCCCATGTGTTTATGGTAGAGATGCCACTCAAAACCATATGGTTTATGTGTAAGATGCAACTCAGAACTCCACTCAGTACCTATGTTTTATGGTAAAATGCCATTCAGTATGCCAAACTCCACATTTATCTGACTGGATGCCACTCAGCACCCTATTCTGTTTTGTTTATGTTCTGACAGGATGTAATTAAGCATCTAACAGTATTCTGAAAGGATGCCACTAAGTACCCCTCGGTTTAGGACAGGATGCCATTCAGAACCCAAGGGATTTATGGTAAGAGCACTCCGCATTTCACACATAGGATGAGTTACCCCAGGGTTTGGGATAGAATGCCACTCAGAACCTAAGAGGTTTATGGTAAGATGCCAACAGCACTCCACAGTTCACAGATAGAATGCCACTCAGTTCTCAATAGTTTACTGATAAGATGCAGCTTAAAAACCCATGATTTAGGATAGGATGCCACTCAGCACCCCAGAGGTTTATGGTAAACTGCCACTCACTACCACACAGTTTACAGACACCATCATACTGATTTAAAATTAGATATTTGAATCTCTGTCTTCATGTTTACTTACTGGTAGGTGGCCTGTGATTCTGTCAAACCATATAGGTTATGCACATTATAATTGATGGAGGCATTCTGCTTTGATGATGCACAGACTGTACTGGAACGCAACTTCCCACCTGTGACAGCTAAAACAAAAGTAAAAGATAGCACATTACAACTTAAAATAGCTGGCATCATTAATTGGATATTAAATGGACTACCATGAACGGAGGCACTAAGTTTTCCAAATTGTACAAACCATGAACATGTCATTTATCAAAATCTGTATGCTGAAAGACATACCTGGAACAAAAGGTGGGTTTTCAATGTTGTTCTGTGGACATTTATTTCTTGAACCATCGATGAAACTAGACAACTCATTCATATCCTGTAAAATAGAAAGATGAATTATTGGTTTTACATCAAACAAAGTATACCTTTTCTAGGTGGTGTCAGCATACATGCCATATTTCTCTAGGGCTATTCCAGGCTTTTTTTCTTCTGGGACAGATGACATATTTCATTTAAACAAAATGGCGATATTCATGAATTCTGGGACAAAACCAAACTTTATTGGAAAAGTGGTGTCTTACAGAACATATTTTGGAGGATTAATTTCCGGGACTTTTGGACGTATGGCATGTATGTGAATTCATATTATACAAAAGGTATGGGCCACAGAAGTTGTAGCATGACAGTTTAGCCTACTCTGATATAGAGGCCCTGAACTACTGGATAAGTTAACATAAGTTTGACATAAATATTTACTGTTTTTTCAGTAAAATTGATGTAGGACTTAAGAATTTAACCTAATTTGACCAGAACATTAAATTATCCATGTTTACATGAATAATAATTACTGTGTTTCTGAGATGAATATATAGGCCTAGGAGGCCTAAACTTAACACACACAGCAAAACAAACGCGGACATCAAGAAATCAATACATGTATACAGGATAAACTTACAATCCAAAGACCATCAAATGAAACTTTATTATGGAAAGTCTTGACCATCTCTGTCCAATACTCTATCGTCTTTGGATTGGTGAAATCTGGGAAAACAGTATAACCTGGCCATACCTGTACACAGAAAATCACACAGTTAATGCACTGTTACTAGATTATCATAGAAAAGTTTCCCATACCCATGGTTGTGACATTGTGACTGAATCATATATACATAATTTCTGCCAAAAACATGTTTCTGGATTTTGGATATTGAATTCATGTCACAATATGATATTTCCCATATCCCTAAATGTGAATTCATGTGACAACATAACATTTCCCATATGTGATAATGAATTCATGTGACAATATACACTGTAACATTTTTCAATATCCAAAAGTTAATTCATGTGACAATATAATATTTTCATACCCGTGATGGTGATTCCAAGTGATAATATACCATTTCCCATACCCAATTGTGAAGTCCTGTGACAAATCATAACATTTCCAATGCCTGACAATATAACATTTCCCATACCCCTGATTGTAACAGAGTGAAAGATTATGTATACATTAATTCTTTTATATCATTTCTTCAACAAATATTTTTAATTATTACTAAATGATTACTAAAAGGCAGTATTTTCTTGACATAAAAACTGTTGACCTTTCCGACTAAAGGATTTCCCTTATAATCCTTTATGAAGACATCCATCTGTTGTCCTACGTCATACGGTGGGTATGTTCCTCTCTTTTGCATGTTACTGATACCTGGGTCCTGCCAAATCAAACAAACAATAGAAAAAGAAAACACTACAGCAGGTTGAAAATAAAAGATAGCATGGAATCATTCAAGATAAAGGTCAATGTCTCAAAAACTCAGAATTCTGCTACAATAACACAGAAATCATCAAATGATTTGATTGCAGTCTGACAACAAAATCTTTACACATGTTACCTTCCCTTTGTCATTCCTTGCTTTTAGAAATATCCCTATTATTTTATTGCTTTCAAATAATACACAGATAAAGAATTGGCACATAATACTCATAGTTGAAAAATGATCCTCATTTACATGGATTGGGAGCTGCAGCAGAGATCATTTAGAGATCCAGGTCTACAGATCATCTGGATAAAAAAAACTGGAATTTTAATGCATGGGAAAAGAGATCTAAGTGACAACTTATCTACTCTTTATGTATCGTCAAGTTGAGTGTTTAACACACATTTTCCAAAAAAAACCCCGAGTACCTACCACAAGGATGACATAATGCATTCCCCTGGCATGTAATGCATCTACCATAGCAGCCTGGTCACCAAATAGAGGGCTTGTTGTAAAATCTAACATCTTATCCATGTAGTCAATGTCATTCCACTGTACATCCTATGTTAAGACAAGAGGCCCATTAAATGTAATCAATAAATTCCATAAGGGACAAGAGTAAAGCCATATCATAACAACTACATATATATTTCACTGACTATTTTTATCCAAATCAAATTAAATGAATTTTATAAATGAATATCTTGTTTTTAAAATAAAATCCTTACATAAGCACACAACATTTCTTTTCAACATATTGTTTGCACAATTTAAAAATTTTTTGAAGTATGTTTGCACTCATCTGGTTTGTTTTTAAGGTATTTTCTGGGACAAACTATAGTACTGCATCAAGATCGCAATATTAAAAAAGAGGCCCAAATGGGCCTATATTGCTCACCTGAATACTATTTGCTTGCCCATAAGCAACTAACTGCTTGAAAAAAATTGTAGATGCTTTGATCAAAGTTAGGTAGGGAGAACTTATCAAATTGTCAGAGTACAAACTACATGTATATTTCTTAGCAAAGACTACTAGCAATATCAATGAGAAATTCGACTTAGGCATCAAAAAGCTTAATTTACAGAAATATACAGTTTCGGAAATGTATGGGATGAATGTTTATTGTTGGTAACCAGAAATTGAAGCCAATATGTTAAATGCAAGGTCTAAAAGAAACACTTCTCAAATTTAAATGTGGTATGCTGGCTTCATTTTCCATGATTACCAACAATAAATCATTCATTCCTCATGTTGCTATTACCAGCTGGATGACTAATTGGCTCCTGACTGAGAGTCAACTCCCAACATGGGCACACTGGTGTTTTGTCTTTCGAATGACCCAGGAAAAGCCAAGATCCCATGTCACACTAGGCAAAAGATCCCTCATTATCTCACATAGGTCTATTGCAAAGGTTTAAATTTCTGTGCAATGCATCAGATGTTGTCAATATATATGGAAGTAATCATGGAGTGATGTAAACTGATAATCACTCGACATATTTCCACTACCGTATATTTCTGTAAGTTTTACCTTGGGATACCTACATTCTGGGATACCTATGGGATACCTACATTCTGGGATACCTATGGGATACATTCCTACCTTGATTTTACCATTATTACACCAAGAGTAGTCATTCCTTAACAGAAACCTCATATAAAGATAAATCTGTATACTGAATATATTTGGTTACTATGTGGTCATAAATAAGTAATATACTCGATTTTAGTGGCCAGTAAAAGTTATTGCACATACACACTTGCACACACATAACAATATCAATAAAGGTAGGAAATAATGATAATGCACCTGAGGAATTCCCGCACGAAGCAGGCTATTCACAACATTCATTGTGTCATTTGTTGTTTTGTAACCCCAACGACAAAGGTGAAATCCTAAACTCCAATATGGTGGCATGAAGCTGTGACCGATGACCTCAGTGTACTGCTGAATGACGTCTGCTGGAGATGGTCCAAGGAAAACGTACAAATCTAGAATACCTCCTATTGTCCTCCATGTAACAGCAGGACCTGGCTGTAGGACTACATCTGTAAAAATAGAATTGGTTGCGTTAATCAAGGCTTTACATCACACTCAACAATTTTCAGTCATTCAAGCACAGTCAATCTAGGAATTGAACCAGATAGACTGTACTTCAAAGCAAGTGAAAATATGAAAAAATAATATACTTGAACTACAAAAAAGCCATTATAGGCCAACGACTGATAAATAGACGTTTGAAATGTTGTATATATGTTCATTACGATGACAATTCTATTAAAAAAAAATAATTCAACAATAGCATTTGTCTACTCATTTTTTTTTTGTGAAATTACAGTTGTTTTTACATTTAATACACAATATTGTAGTAATATATTTAAAAATAAGTTGGGAGACATTAAACATGCACATCTCTCGTTTTTATCTTGTAGTGATTTGATTACCCATAGCATTGCTGTTGAGCAGGAACACACCATGACTCTTGCCATCTTCTTCCATTACAAGATAAAAAGGATGAGTTCCATATAAATTTGCATTTACCTGCAATAATTACATGTACATGTGAGATTTATAATCTACTACTAACACGGATAAACAACTCACATGTACTTAGCTATGGATTAGGAAAAACCACTGATAGAGATGCCAAACAGCAAACATCCATAGTGTTATTCATACACAAATAAAACCTAGGTTCAGGTCCAGGCTAATAATCTTCTAGCATTGATAAATCCTTATCAGTAATAATGAAAATGTGGAATATTACAGCAATACATTTTACCATTCAAATGATATGGATAAGAGATTTCTTGAAAAGATTTTGAAAGCTGAGAACATCAAGATTCTGGGAAAATTAAAACATGTTTAAAAGTATGGTATTTCAATATTACATTACCTTTAACTCTTGAGTGCAATACAGCAACAAACTTAGATTTAAGGTAAAAAGTGTGTTATGGAAGTTAAGAGGCCAGACAGACATTGATAATGATACCATTACTACATCCCCCTGCATCACTGATGTGAGGAGATAATTTAAGTGAGGTGCCTAGAATCAGGCATTGCAATGCAATTGATTCCCAACTGTAAATAACATGGTTAAACTCTTTGTCAAATGTACCTAAAGTA
Organism: Pteria penguin; assembly: GCA_035048485.1. Taxonomy (NCBI): domain Eukaryota; kingdom Metazoa; phylum Mollusca; class Bivalvia; order Pterioida; family Pteriidae; genus Pteria; species Pteria penguin. Next base: position 89,186,337 of record CM068580.1, read on the forward strand.
TGCATGAGAATATTGTGTTAAAAAAATTTCTATGAAATTTTTATTAACATACATGAGTTTGAGAATAAATATTAACTATTTGTATTTTCAATCTCTGTAATCACAGTTTTTTTATATTATAACAGCTTCTCAGATAAAACTTGAAACACATTTTCTGTTGTCTCTGCATAGATTTGAAGTTAGATACCATCGGGTCAACATCCCCTACTAAACAGCGTAAGCAATGACCTTGGAATAATTCAACAAACATATTCATCGGTTCATTATTGTAAAAGTTGATAAATCTGAATTACCACAGGTGACTGATCTCTATTCCACATGGTCACTCTTGTCCAGTTGACACTATGGAGGAGAGGTCCTCGATGCTCTCCTAATCCATAGATATATCGTGATGGGAGGAATGAGGACAGCTGTAGAAATTGATCTGTGTAAATTAGAGGTGCTGCTCCACTTGTTTGAAGTCTACAAGCAATAGATAGGTGTACAATACAGTAGTCAAATGTTTACTTTTGTACAAAGACAAATGATACAAAAGTCTACTACACAGGTATTGTCCAAAGTTTACTTTTCTACATAGACAAACGATACATAGGTCTACTATACAGGTATTGTTAAATGATTACCTTTTACATATACAAAGATAGGTGTACTATACGGGTATAGCCAGATGTTAACCTTTGTATCTATTGGTAAGCATAACACTGGTTCACCAATGGAGCATTTAACCCATAAGATGTACTAGAAAAGTGTTAATTCACCAAATAACTTCTCCAAGATCAGTCTGTTGTTAAGGTGTACTTACAACTCTACAGAACCATTGTTCCTCTTCACTGAGAAGCTGAAGTCCTCTCCATAATTACTGACTGAGACTGAGTACATAGGGTTCTGAGCTCCCTTTCCAGACGGTACACTCAGGGGCACTTCATACTGTTCCTTATACGGGTCAATCATCTGAAGGTCATTATTACATTTATTACTAACAGTATTAATCTGAATATATTTATCTTTTATCTATAAAATTTCAATTTACGATTATATCATTTCTCATATTCATTTTCAAACAAATTGCGGGGCATAACAATACTCCAAAATGGGCCTATTTCTCTCACCTGAGAACCTTGAGCACACAAAAAAACTTAATAGTTTTGAAAAGCAGTTGCAACTATCTATGAATTTGATTAAAACTAAATATCAATCTTTTAAAATGCTGCTTTTAATTGCCATGATTTTAAAAGAAAGACTTTCTGATTTGATACTTTTCCATTTCTGATTTTTTTTTTATAAAGATACAAATGTACTATGTTGAAAATATTTTATAATATCTCTTCATTTCACATCAGATTACTGATGACTCTTTCATATAGACCCTTATATAACCCTTAATACTCTGAAAGTCATCAGAGAGCTTAAAAACTTGGGCTTGCATGCATCCTTAATATGAAGTATAGACAAATGCTGGTGAAAATTTGCCAATATATAAATTTCTTTTCTGGTATTTACAAGCTCAAGTTACGAGTGTCCTGGACCTTTCAGAAATGACCTGAGTGATGTATATGTGAAACCAATATTTTGAGTGAAAATTATTTATGATCATTACCTGTTAAAATTCACTAAAATATAGACCCCTTTTTGACATTTTAAGTCTATTTCTAAGTGGCCTTGACCTTTCTAATTGAGTGAGTATTGTCCAAAGTTCTGATCCAAAGAACGTCTGCCCAAGGAACATTTGTGTGAAATATGATAAAAATCTGATTAACAGTCAACAAGATATGCTGGAATATGGCCTTTTCTTATATTTCAAGGATATGTGCTGAGTGACCTAGACCTTGTATAAATAATCTTGAGTGACCCTTGACCAATAGTCCATGTCCCAAGGAATGTTTGTGTGAAATATGATACAATTCTGCTGAATTGTTAAAGTGCCATTAGAATGCTGAATTTTGCATTTCCCTAAAAATTACCACTCCTTCTGCTTCAGTATTTCTCTGAGAGATAACTAAATACATGTATATCCATCTGATAATATATCAAAAATTTATTTTATTTCAGAATGGAAGTTCATAAACAACAACATTCCTTAAGACACATTTCTTGATCACTCTGATACCTTCAGTCTGATTATCTCTCACCTGGTCTGAAGAAAAAGTTTGTCAAAGGAGGGTACATTTTGGGGCATATTTTGCCCCACTTTGGATCCACCTCTTGACAGATCTGGTTGAAAAACAGTAACAATTGTGGGGAACTTTGAATACCTCATACCTATCAAGTTTCATCAGTATTTTTTTTCTTCCTCTTCTTTCATCGCTATCTTTCAATCAGTTCTGAAGGATAAGTACATCAAAGCTTATTACATACTAAAACCCCTACCAACTTTGATAAAAATCTCACCAGCAGTTCTAAAGAAGTCAAAAGTATGAAAAGTTTACAGACGATGGACAGACCACAAACACTATGACAATAGGTCACTTGAGCCTTTGGCTCAGGTGTCAATGAAAAACTAAACTTATGATGATTATGTAACAAAAATGAATTGTTATCATACCCTGATGCGAACTCTTGAATCTGTTTCATATCGGACCTGTACAACAAGATCCATTGAATCTCCTGGGTAGTAAGATTTTGAATTGCGGGTGATCTCAGTAGTCAATCCAAATGGAAATTGTGAGGTGTTTTGTACGGTGTATCCTGGGAAATTCTGAGGATAATAGCACCAAGGCACTCCTTCAGGATTTTCTTTTACTCCTTTGGAGTCTGCTTTCACTGGTTTCCAGCAACAGCCTCTAGCAAGGCATTTCTGTGGGGAGGCCAGAAGTTCTGGATGGCAGTCAAATCTTTTACTTACATCACCTATTTCACATTGAGGAACATTTACTTTATAAGATGGTGGTGAATCTTGACTGAATTCTTCAACTTCTTTGTTCAATATTCCATCCTTTCTGAAATCTCTAATAAGAACAATCTGTCTGTATACATAATTACTGAAGTTTGATCCTGTAACGACCAGCTGAATACTTATAGGTGACTTATTCCATACTGAGAGGACCAGGATGCTCACAGCAACGGCTACTCCTACGCTAATAGCACGTCGATAACTCTCCATCACTAAGCAGTCAAAATTGTCTCCATCAAACTGACAAACAGAAAGTCAAATACAAATGTATGAATTCTGGTTACATCAAAGGCAAGAAAGATTTTGCAAAAGGAAGCTTTCACTTGCACTGACATATTACATAAATTAATCAGGAAGAATGCAGAATTGATTCATGCCAATATGGTAGATTAAATTCCATTGATTGGTTGATGGATTGATTATTGCTTTCCATCACTCTAGAATTATTTCACTATATGACGACCGTGTCTGCCTGATGCATTGCACATGAGAAAATTATACCTTTACAATGAACCTACCCGAAGCAGTAAGAGATGTTTTAGTGACACACCTACTGTGACACGAGACCCTCAGGTTTCACTGTCTCGTCCGTAAGACAGTCACACTGGTATACCCAGGGGACCAGGACCTGGTCACAAACAGGGGTCAGTTGTTTGAAACTTTAACCACTGGTTAAGCTAAACAATGGTTAAAATTCATCTCACTTTATCTTTGAAATGAGAAGACTTTAAGTCATAGTCTGTGCACTGTATTGTAGCATATGAAAAAAGCTTTGTAAAATAATTTAGATTTTAATAAAGAAATTTTATAAATTAAAGTAACTGTCGCTCAAACTTTAACCACTGGTTAGCTTAACCAGTAGTTAAAGTTTCGAACAACTGGCCCCCGAATTTTTCCTCCATGGATTGAACTACAAAGACTCAAGATCTTCCCAGGTGGCAATACCAAGTATATGGATCCGAGGTGATGACCTATATGTCATGTTCAATACATGGATGCCATTGGACAGACTCTGTATATAATTGCCAGTCATTAAACACAGATCCACATAATCAGGATACCTGTCTACAAAGTTTTTAGTTCTTTTTCATACAGAAGTAGGGTCAGCTGGATGTGATGAGGACTGGTTTTAATGACACAACAAGACAGTGTAGATCAAAATTAATTTTCCCCTAAATTATTCCCATGCTTAGATCCATAAGGCTCCACTAACTTACTTAAAGCTGGGTGTAATATTTCCGACTATCATGTGACACCTCAGCAGCTGACACACTTTTCAATCCGATTAAAAGAGAAATTTAAACTGAAAACATCTGACAAAGCTGTATGACAAAAATCACCAAGGACCTGCACACAAAAGATGATAATAGTAAAATATACACTGAAAAACAACATTACAAAAATATTCGATTGTGCTGTGGTTACGATACCAACTTAGGACGGTCAATTGAAGAAATAAATGTCATTCAATTAGTGTGGTAAAACCATATCTTTATTCCGCTTCTCTATTTGTCCCATTGCGGATAAAGATCTGGTGAAACCCCGTAAGGTGTCATATTCCGATGAACTCTGCATGATGACGTTTCAGTCACTGAAACCGCTTTTTTTGGCACATGCAAATAATTATATGTAACAAACACTGTTCAAAAACTGCTTTGTAGGTCACGAACGCTGGAGACTGATGTTAATTTCACTCCTAGGAATTTGTAGCCAACCCACTGATTGGCTGAAAATCAGAATTCACCAGAACATGAACCCTTATGGGGTTTTGCCAGATCTTTATCCGCAATAGGACAAATAGGGAAGCGGAATAAAGGTAAGTTATATAGATCTTATATGGAAAAGATATTGCTGTGATCGAGTAAGTTTAAATTTATATGTTCATTTATTGGATTACACAGGTTGCTAGACCTATATTAGAAACATACTTCGCTGACAAGCGTGAGACCGGCAGTTAAATAAGACGAACGTAGTCTTGCATTGCATGACTAATTGGTTGCAAGTTCGCTGTGCAAACTTAAAATTTATTTGCAAGAGGCTTAGATGCATCCCGATAACGGTTGGTACCACTAAAATTCAAACTTTTGATGAATAAAGTCTCTCTGACGGTGACCCTCTCCCACAAACTGCCGATATCAAAAGTGGGAGAAGGGCAGAGAATCTGGGACTGTGACTTTTACCACTGTCAAAATCACAAAAGATTTTTTTTTTTTTTATATCCATAAAAGAGTATTTACATTATATACAACATAAGAATGTCAATATAAATTGATAACATTGATGCACTTATATGTATAGGTACATGTCAATAAATCATGGTTAAATATAAGGATAACCGAAACACATATTATGGTTCACAGTACACTTATAAACTTATCAAATAAAGAATAATCTAAATTTACACTTACATATCTTAACAGAGATGTGTATAGTTTTAAGGATTCTTTAACATATGTATATGGATAAAATCACAAAAGAAATTTTTAAAACAAATTCAAAAACTACATGTACTTACAAGATCAAGACGCCAATATGTTATATGCAGTATCAAGATATTTCTGCAACGCGACTGTCACGCGAATAATCTACAGTGCCGGACCCCTACAGTGCAGTGCTCAAGTGTTTAGTAGTGATGATCATCTGACTTACCACTCAAATTTAAAACGAAGAAACCGATACTGTATTGTGCTGTGCTCTATCGTTACGCCTATATAACTTCAAAATAAAAAAGGCTGAATAGTTAATATTAATAACGTATTTATATATATATTAGAACCCAGAAATTACTGTCACGGGAAAATTGTCGATAAGCTTTATTAACTTTATAGATATACAGTATCGAGATCGGGATTTATATTGAAAATGAAAGTAGGTTTGCATCGTACCGCTGCTTTGCATTGTACATAAAATAAGAGTTTATTTGAAAAATTCTATTGCGATTCAAATGGCCGAGCGATTTAAACAACTTCGAGAGCAATCTAAACAGCGGAAAATACTTCTTGCTCAAGCTGTACGTATCAACATTTGTAAATTTCATTCAATTAATGCGATTTCATTATTATTACAATAGTCTGATACTGATAGTGATAGTAATAATAGATCTGTATTGTGCACATTTTTGTGTAATGTGTATGTGTACAGTTGTATGTATGTTAGTCCTGCAATGCAAAACTCTTTTCCTCTTATTTACCTGCGAAATGGAATCTTGTCGGATGTGCCTGGCATTATACAAGTTCAAGGGCACATCCCTCTAAAGAGAGACATTCCCTGTTTAGAGAGACATTTTGCTGATATTTAAAAATGTCTCTCTAAAGAAGAGGGATGTTTTCGACCTTAATGCATGAGTTCCCAAGAACTAAAACATCAAAATTTATAATTTTTACCTGAAACTTAAAATCGCACATCTACAGTACATACTGAACAATGTTTGTAAAAGATGTTGACCTGTAGGATGTACCATTTTCGAGTTTGATGATGTATAGCTTCTGCAGCTATAAACACAAAAACGGTTGATAGAAATTCCAAACATTCTTTACAAATATTGTTTAGGACATCGTAAAGATGTGTGCTTTTACTTTTCAAATCAAAATTCCAAAATTTTGATTTTTAGTGTTAAGGAACCATAGGTGCCAACTCACCCGATTTCACGTCCCGGTTACACCCGATTTTTCACTCCTAAACCTGATAATTTGTATCACCTGATCGGGTCATGTAATTCTCCCGACTTTTCATCATTGACCCGTAAATCACACTATTTTGGATCAGTTCCGTCAATTACTAGGCAGTTTAAATTTCCGCTTGCATTATTTTTAACACCTGTTGTTGTTACGATCAGCTTATTGCCGATGGCTATTTACAGGTAAGTTCTGGCGTACATCGTGTATGTTTATGAATGTGTGAAGCAATTAGCTAACTCTGAGTGGTTTTAACAATCGGGCTTGGGTTAGTAGGCTTCCAATTGATTGTGAAAAAGATTTGGACACCCTTGTAGATCAATATACAAACTATCAACTGGCATCCGCTGATGACCTTCTGGACTTTGAAGATGATGACATAGATGCTTTCTGACATAAAATGCAATCTGTTACTGATCTACTTACTTCAAAGCCAAGATTTGATGTGTTGTCCAAAGTGGCAAAAAGTGTTCTTGTGTTGCCTAACAGTTATGCAGAATCAGAGAGGGCTTTTTCCATTGTGAAAAAAATTCACACAGAGTCTAGACCTGACCTTAGCAATGATACAATAAATGCTCTCTTATCTTGTAAATTCAATCAGAAAGCCTTGTGCTATAATTATAATCCTCTATCGAGTGTTATAAAAGCTGCTAAATGTGCCACAATGCACTATAATGTTGAGATGAATGACAATAAAAATGATTGACTATCCTTAGCTGTATATTTTTCTGTTCATGCGTCATCACATAAAAATGTCACGAATTGGTGTCACACGCTATGACCCTCTTCTTCATTTCCCAAAGAGGGTGATTGACCCTCTTTTGTGTGAAAAAGTTTAGCACCTATGTTAAAGGAACTCATGCATTAAGCTGGAAAAAATCCCTCTTTAGAGAGACAATTTTTTAAATGCTAATGAAGTATCTCTCTAAACGGGGGATATCTCTCTTTAGAGGGATGTGCCCAACCTGTTATATGTAGTTCTTTCATCAGCAATTTAGTGAGGAAGAAACATAGGGACCGATGTACATGTACGCAAATAAATAATTTCTGGTTCAGCTCATAGTTCACTACCACCAGTGTGTATGAGCCGAACCGTTTCAATAGAAATTAGCAAATAAATAGACTAATAATCTCGTCTCTTGTGGCTTCTGTTATTGATTTGTTGCCGTACCAAAGACTGAATCAGATTACCTCCTACATGTACCTATCAATCGCAGCCAATTTGCATGTGCTGAAATAATGGTGAATTTTACTGTCATGTGGATAGTATTGTGTACTAGCATGATTGATTGATTATTGTTTTATGTCACTCCACAATCATTTCATGTATATGGTGATGGCATCTGCCAGATGCATTGCATAGAAATTTTTACCTTTGCAACGGACCCACCCAAATCAGTGAGGGATCTTTTACGTGTCATGCCCACCATGACACAGGACCTCGGTTTTCACTGTCCCATCCGAAAGACAGAACACTGGTGTGCTCACGGCAGGAATCAAACCCGGGACATTTCAGTCACAAGCTGCACACCTCATCCTCTAGGCCACACGGGCTTTGTTTACTAGCATGACTGTCATGCAGTTAAGCATTGTTACACACAGCACCAAGGAGTTTTCTTGCTTTGTTTATCTGTCATGCTGGTAGTGTTTCAACTTGCACAGCTCTTATGCGAGTACCAGTTGTTACTGCCATGACTGTCACGTCAATTGTCATTGCCATTGTTGATACAAAATTTCTAGCTTGTGATCTTGATTGTGAGCTGTGACGTTCTTTTCAAAACATCAACATTGGCTGTCATCTAATGATCTAGGACCCTCAATGTTTCACATACACATCTTTTTTTCTGACAATGAATTGAATCTTCTTTTAGTTTGGTGTTGAAGATAAAGAAGGACTCCAAAAGATATTAAATTCTAAAGAAGATTCAGCGGAACAGGGACAGAAAAAGCTGAAGTAAAATATACTATAATGATATGCATTTCAAAGTAACTCTGTTAACTGATATTCATAGGTACTTGTAATTACTGAGAAGGGGCAAATTTGACTCTAAATATAAGTTGTGTCTTTGCATGGTTACACAGTCTAAAAAATGAAAAATGTGAAGTATTATTTATGGAAAACAATTGAAGGAGAAAATTTAATCTGAGTATCTAAGTAGAATACTTACCTACTTACTCATTGTGTATGTCTCAAAATAAGATGGTAATTAGTAGATCATTTGTACAGGAAAATTCAGTAAAATAATCACTGTTACATGTAATGCTGATGTAATATCCTCTTACAAAGGTAAGGTTGACTTTTAAAACATACATCAAAGTGTAATGACTTACATTATGATTTTATAAATACTTGACAGAACTGTTGAAAGTTCCTCTAGGATTCCTGATGGTGATGGTGACAGCAAGGACAATGAAAGCAAAGAAAGCAAGTCAGCAACAGTAAGCAACCTTGTCTGATCCAAACTTTATAATGTTTTATATACAAACTTTATATATATAAAATTTTCCTCTTATGTTTCTTTTTACATTGTAAGAAAAGAAAATAGGTATTTTTCTGAAAACTCAAGGTAATGTTTCAGGATGTTTTTTAGTCCCTTGCCAGTGAAACTGAAGGGGACCATAGTGTTTGTCGTTTTCCATCTGTCAGTCTGTCTGTCTGTTAGGATGGTTTCCAGACATTACATGTAACTTCAGTGAGGAATGAGCAATTTGATTCAAACTTATGATTGATTTCTTTTAAACTTCATATAACACTAGCTTATGTAACTGGAAGAGACTGTAGTGTTTTTCATTGTCCATTTGACTGTCTGTCTTTCTGTCTGTCTGTCCAGATGGTTTCCAGACAATAACTTCAGTGAGGAATATCCAGTTTGCTTCAAAGGTCATAAAATGTTAGCTTTTACAAAGATCTAATGTGGGATTGATTTTGGGATCAAAAGGTCAACTCAAAATTCTAAAAATCCCTGTTGCTAAAAATAGACATTATCACTGCATTTCATTTGCCAGATAATAACTTGAGTTAAGAATGATTGATTTCTTTTAAACTTCATATAAGGCTAGCTTATGTAAGGGTGTAGGGTGATTGATTTTGTGATCAAAAGGTCAATTCTAAGGATCACTGTTACTAAAAATAGACATCAGCATAATTCAGTTGTAGACTTATTACTGAAAACAATGATTCATCACTGTTTCATTTTCCAGATGATGACTATAGATACTAATACAGAATTCAGTGTTATTTCTTATTAAATCATGCAAAAGGTTACAAAGTTCACATAACTGTTGCATGTTGCTAATAAGGTATTAGTCACTTCAAAGGTACTGATGAGGCAGGGGACGAGTGTTGCATGTACCACTGACTGTAAGCTTGTTTTTTCTGTTTTTGAACAAAACTTTCACTTTATTTATTATTTTGATAGAGTGAGAAGAATAGTAAGGATGAAGAGGATGAGTTCTACAGAGATTCCAGTACCTTCTTGAAAGTAAGACTATCAGCTAGTGACCTCTTACTCCAAATTTGTGGACCCTGAATACTAAACTTGAATCTGTATGGTATTGTTTGTTACTTTTTGACCGGATTGCAAAGCAATTCCAGTCTATGAATTGGGGAAAACCATCTGTCCGTCCGCCGTTCCGTCCGTCCGTACAACGTCAACATTTTGCGTTTAGCTTGGTTTCTTTCATACCCTAAAGGGTACTTATGTCAAAGTTGGTAGGTTTATAGATACTTGAATGTTCTATCCAACCAATACAAAAATTTAGTGACCTTGACTTTACGCTTCAGTGAACACACACTTTTTTTTTGCCTTTAGGGTGACCACTTGCATACATGAATTGTTAATGTTATTGCAAAGCAATTCTGGTCTATGAATTGCCAAAATCCGTCATTCCGTCCTTCGGTCTGTCTGTCCCTCCGTCTGTGCGCCCGCACGGCATCAACATTTTGTTATTTAGTTGTGTTTAGCTTGGTTTCTTTTATATCCTAAAGGGTACTTACGTCAAAGTTGGTAGGTTTGTAGATACTTGAATGTGATTTAGACTTGTTCGTTCCGCTTTCGGCCATTAGATTGGAATTACAGTGCAAGCTGCTTAATTGAATAAGCTATTTGTTAGGACTTTATTATTCAAATAAACGAATATTCAATTACACGGCGTGACGAACGAATGCAGTTTCAAAGGCCAGAAGATCGACAGATTGTGCAAGAATTGCATACGTGTATAACTTTCGCGGTATCTGTAATGGAATCATTGTACATGTATCTATATATAGATACACTAGAGTTACCTCTCTTAGATCCTCTTCTTGTTTGCTTGAGCTACATGAAAGTCAATAGACTACATTTTTGATAATTTTGCAAATGTGTTTTTAAGAACAGTGACCTAATGTTATTAAATACGTCATCACTGGTGTCGCATGGTCGGGTCTTGTCTTCTGGGAAACTGGCGCATATTTTCTCCTCGGTCTGGGCAGCTTAGCTCTCCAGGTTGCCATCATTTGGGATGAAGGCATCAAGCGTCTAGCTATCAACTCCTCTGGCGACCGGACATTGTCAGTTTCGGTTGCGTTGTTGTCTGACGAGACAAAGCCAGCCTTTCGGAAGCAGTTGGTGATAGTTGTGAGCTTAGCGGTGCGCCAGACCTTACTGAGTAAGTAGACGGCATCTAGTAGGGTCAGTCTTCACGCAATGCCGTTGGCTAACAGCGTCATCTTGTCGATGTTTTCGGTGATCTTGCGCACGATATGGCTTCGGCAGTTGGTAATTAATTAATCCTTTCATTCCTACTGCTACGGCCTGTTCGACATTTAACGTGTGATTTGGTCAACAGCTTTTACCTGGACAGGTGTGAAACCATTTATCTCTAATTGATAGGTCGCTCGCACCGTAGTAAACAACATGACCTTGGGCGTGATACGGTGAAGTTTTAACAAAGGTATGCTTGGTAGGATAATCGCGCTATTCAAATAAACGAAGTTGTGTCTTTATTCTAGTGTAATACGTGGCGGATTTTCAATAGATTTAATAGTAAACGGTTTTGGATTTCAACATCTTATTCAATAAAACGAAATATTCAATAATGCGACATTCAATTAAGTGGCGGGCACTGTACCATCAAATTCATGCCATTGAAATACATACTAGACAAAAAAGAAATTAAAATATTATTTTTGTTTTGAATTACCAACATTTCAGATAACACATAAACATTTTAAAAATATGATTCAATACCCCTCTAATGAACTCTTGAACTCTCATCTTGAAATCTGTTGGCTTTAACAACAGCATGTGAATGATCAGAAAGCAAAGTCGAGCTTCAGGTTCATCAAAATTCCTCAGAGCCTGCAACACATCAGTATTGTTAAACAACTTTTTTCATCACACTCTTTAACGATATGTTTTAAACGACCCATCTGTTAAGCGCTGACCAGGCCGAGGACGAACATGACAAAAACAAAGACAAACATGGCGTCTTCAATACAGAAGAAGAAACATAATGCAGCGACCGGGACCGACAAAGGACAAAAACAACAATACTAACAGTGGCGATACCTACGACGAGGCGTTGCCTAAAAAGAAAAAGAATGTGCTTAGGAAACAAAACTTCAGAAATGAATACGTTTCTCATTTTTACGGGGTTGTTGCCCAAAGTAAAAGGGGGCCCGAATTCGCTTACTGTACGATGTGCAGATGTGATTTTACTATCTCCCATGTGGACCAGACATATTGGGACTCAAAAACACAAAAAAACTTCTGAACAACAGAATGAGAAAATATCGACGTTTTTCTCAAAGGCTTCATAGACAACTTTTTGGACTTTGTTCGTCTCGTTTGTGGCATCAGTGCTTTCAGTTTTCACCCTTTTGTTTTTTATTTCCACAAAGGAGACTTGTGTTTGTTATCAAAAGTGTTGAAAAAGATGTATAATCTGTTATTCTTTTCTCTGTGGAATTTGTTGATAACTGTCAATCTGTGAAGTTATTTTATGGTCGAAAATTAAAATTTTTCTAAGCGACAACGGAGGGGCTGCGCTCCTGACCACCCGCTGTTCCTCTTAACCGTCTTCTAGGGTTGGCAGGTATGCGTCTGTCTGTTCGTCCGTCTGTTGTCAACATTTTGCGTTTAGCATTTGCAATCCGGTCATACCGTCCTTGACGGTTTCTTGTTATTGCAATATCATAACAATTTTGTCTATCATATGGTGGCAGCCAGTTTTTGTTGGAAGACAAATCCAGGAAGACAAGAAAAAAATCTTGGAAATGTACTTTCACATACCTTTTCAACTTGCCCTGATTAGAGATTGAACCCAGTTTCTACAGATGTGATAGACTACAGAGAATTTTGTAATTGTCCACTTGAATTGTGACACACACCCCAACTGTCCATTCATTACCTTAGTTATGATTTGAACTTACATTCAGTTACTTAGTTTTTGGTTTTGCATTTTCAGAGAGTAATTTTGATTTTAGTGATCATTTTCCCATCTGTACATTTGATTTTACAGTTTTATTCAGTATCTTTCATGCATTCCTTCATTGAGTAAAAATGATTTATATGTGTATATATGTTCAATGTATGTAATGCATAACAGTACAGTGTGTATTATTACAGTAATGCTATTTACTAGAGTACATAAAGTGTTCGTAGTACAGTATATATTATTAATAAATGCTATTATTTAGGGTACATCAAGTTTCAATAGAACAGTATATTACTAATGGTATTGTCTAGGGTACCTGAAATGTTCACAGTACAGTATATTTATGAATGGTATTATCTAGGGTACACAGAGTGCTAATCCCCACAACGATTACTGTCAACATTTCGTGGATACAGGTGAACGACCCCAAAATTTCATTCGTGACACAGGTAAGACAAAGGATTCCTTAATACTTTGATGATTGAAAGACATTTTTGATGTTACGAATGTTTTAAAAATTCTTGTGTTTCATTGAAAAAGTATATATTACTTGTTGGTACTTGATTATATTATTAAATGGCTTACTAAATAAAATATTCAAAAGTTATATCTTTCTGGTGTAAATAAGTAAATTTACAATGGAATATACCTTTTATAGATTTTGTCTATATATTACAAGAACTACCGTCTGGTCGAGGTCTGTCCTGTCATCAAATTTTCAAAATATTTCAACAAATGAATACATTTGGATGAAAATACCAACACATACTTTTCACGTCTATGTTGTCATAACTATTCAGTACAATTTCTAAAGAGCATGCATTATTGCAGAAATACAGAAGATATAGATTTTAGAAAGGACTTTTCCTATAGAAAATTAACTGGAGGAAAATGTCGAGTGAGGTATAATGTTATGAAGAATTGTTCAAATCTGTATGAAAAGGGGAGTGTAGAAGTTTATCTGAGACATAGCTGCTAAACTAGTGGCAATGAAGCCAGATGTTGACAGTACAAACTATACATGTGTATGGAAAATGGAATTGAATTGATATCACCATATTCTATACACAGTAGTAATATAAAGCTTTCGTTTAATTTTGTGTTGTTTAGTGTTGAAGGCTCAGACTAGCTATTTGGATCACACTTCCTCGGTGCCTGATCTGTCTGTCCCTCCATCCATGCAGCATAAACTTTTCATACCTTTGACTTTTCTAGAGTTGCTGGAGAGATTTTGATTAAACTTTGTAGGGATGTACTAAAGGTCCTCAACAATGTTGTTACTTTTTGGCCAGATCTGTCATGGGCTGGTATTAGTATGGGGTGTCACAGGCTGCATATGGTACACTCCTTTAAACAACTTCTTCATATTAGCTGTATAGATCATTAAACTCGATGAATCAGAGTGATTTAGAAGGTGTATGATGTATTGAAGAAGTGTTAATCTCTTAGCTCACTGGGACAAATGTTAGGGGAGCTAATGTCATGTCCCTGAGGTCCACCAGAATTAGGCTTGGACTTTTACCTACTTTTCAAAACTTTAACCTGTGCTATATTTTTTAACCATTACAGATAAGACTTTGATATTTGACATGTAGATTCCTCATGACCAGAGCTTTCATTTGATGCCATTGCTTTTGATGTCTTGACCTTGACCTTAGATTTTTACCTACTTTTAAAACCTTTAACCTTGTCTATTTTCTTTTGAACTGTACGAGATAAGACTTTGATATTTCACATGTAGATGCTCATGACCAGGGTCCGGCGCCATAAACTGAGAATATACTTAAGTCAAATATTTCATTTTGATTTATTCCATTGTCGAACGTTCAAATAAATTCTCATGCAGAGTAATTTAATTCTATTTATCAATAGAACAAAACTAAATAAAATCCAAATCCCAGTTATTAATTCATTGATGAACAGAAGAATATGAAATTTTGACTTAAGTATATTCTCATTTTATGGTGCCAGACTCAGATCTTTCGTATATTGCCATATCTTTTGACCTCATGACCTTGAACTTGGACTTTGACTTACTTTTCTAAAACTTTAACCTAGGCTATATCTTTTAGAGATAGGACTTTGATAATTTCACATGTAGATTTTTATGACCAGAACATTCATTTGTTGTCATCACTTTTCACTGTGTGACCTTAACCTTGGAATTTGACCTACTTTTCAAGAACTTTAACATTGGCTATATCTTTTCAACCATTAGAGATACAGCTTTAATATTTCACATATAGATTCCTTATGACAGAGCTTTCATTTGGTGCCATCACGTTTTAGCTCATGACGTTGACTTTAGACCTTCACCTATTTTTCAAAAACAGTTAATTTGGCCCTATCTTTTCATCCATCAGAGATGGGGCTTTGATATTTCACATGTAGGTTCCTTATGACAAGAATTTTATTTAGTGCCATTACTTTTGATCTTGGACTTTGACCTACTTTTCTGAAACTTTATTCTGTGTTTTATCGTTTGAAGAGATAGAGAAAGAGAAAGGGTTATGATAACTTCCTCTTGTTTTGTTGCAGGAAGATCATTTTTCACATAAGTGTTGTCCAGGCCCCAAGGATGTATCATGATATTGAACCATGGGCATATCTACAAGGTCAAGGTCACAGTGCACACACAGCCAGAATTCTTGTCCAGGCCATAACTTCTTTCTGTTTTGTTGGAGGGAGATTACATTTCACACAAGTGTTGTTTAGGTCCCAAGGATGTATCATGATCTTGAACCATGGTCATATCTACAAGGTCAAGGTTACAGTGCACACACAGCAAGAATTCTTGTCTGGGCCATAACTTCTTAATGTTATGTTTGAGGGAGGTTATATTTTAGACAATTGTTGTCCGTGAGCGAAGGGTGTATCATGACCTTGAACTAAGGTCATATCTACAAGCTCAAGGGCAGATTGCATACAGCCAGAATTCTTGTCTGGGCCATAATTACTTTCTGTTACATTAAGGGAAATTACATTTTACACAATTGTTGTCTGTGACCCAGGGGTATGAGGGGCAGGCTTTGTGTAGTGGTTAAGCGCTTGGCTTGCGGCGCCGACGATCCGGGTTCGATTCCCGGGTTGCGCCACTATGTTTAAGAGGTTGGTTACCTCCTGCTTCCATGTCGTGATATAACTGAAAAATTGTTGAAAGCGACGTAAAACACCAATCAACCAACCAACCAACCCAGGGGTATGTCATGACCTTGAACCAAGGTGTTATCTACAAGATCAAAGTCACAGTGCACACACAGCCAGAATTCTTGTCCTGGCTAAAATTTCTTCCTGTTACTTTGGAGGGAGATTATATATTTCTCACAATTGTTGTCCATGACCCAAGGATGTGTGATGATCTTGAACCAAGGTCATATCTTCAAGGTCAAGGTCATAGGGCACAAAAAACAAATTTCTGTTTGGGCCATAGATTCTTCCTTTTAAGTTGGAGTGAGATTATATTTCACACAATTGTGGTCCATGACCCATAGGTGTGTCATGACCTTGAGCCAAGTTCAAATCTTCAAGGTCAATGTCAGATTGCCCCAAAAAACCAGAATTCCTGTTCAGGGCATAGCTTCTTCCTTGTATGTTATAAGGAGATTATATTTCACACAACTGCTCTCCATGACCTAAGTGTGTGCCATGACCTTGAACCAAGGTCATATCTACAAGGTCAAGAGTGCACACATGCCAGAATTTGTGTTTAATTTATTATGCCTGAGCATATAGAAGTGGGACATCCATTACACTTATACCAGTGATTCATCTTGGATTACTGCATGTTTCAACTTTGTTGTCGTGGGGCTATTTGTCCTGTTAGGACAACTCTAGTTGGTTCAGTTTTGAAATAAAATTTCTGGATAGGATACTTTATCAGAGGACATTCTGATACTTTCTAAATTTCTTATGTGCTAATGGTGTTCAGGTGAGTGATATAGTCATATTTGGGCTTCTTGTGTAAAACTGTTTTGAAGTTATGGAGGATTTTTAAAGAAACATTTGTGACAATTTAAAGTCATAGGATTGGACAAATGTTCACATAAAATTTATCTGGATACATTTTTATTGAGAGAATCTGTTGAGGAAAGTGACCACGACCAGACAGAAGTAACATTCTTTATATATATATATTTTTATATATTCATATATGTTATACATGTATTATTATATAGTATTGTATTTATATATATGTTGCTCCAAAAAGTTTGTGATTATTCTCAAAATAGACTAAGTAAAATATGGACAGTATTCTGCAGCTATAACATGTAAGTAATTAACTTATTAATTTAAGGGCTTGCAAATAGATTTGAGGAATATCCCAAACTGAGGGAGCTGATCAAGCTGAAGGATGAACTCATTGCATCAACAAATACACCACCAATGTGAGTTTTATATTAAATATCTTAGGATATTATAATAAAATACACCACCAGCGTGAGTTTATGATAAATATCGTAGGACATAATAACAAGTACACCACCAATGTGAGTTTATACTACATACTGTATAATATTATAACACACTGCCGATGTGTGTTTAAACTGAATCTTTTGGGATATTATAACCCTTATCTCTGTTGATATAGATAATTTTCAGTGTGTATAAATTGTAATCTGCACAGGTTTATCAAGTTTGTAAATTTAGTCACAAAATCCTTCCTTTCTGTTTAGAGCTGCTTGTGTAAAATTCAAAATATTGTTTGAAAAATTACCTGTATTGAATGTTTTCCACTATTAATGACATATTTGTCTACACAGGGGTCTGATGTGAATGTTTTCCATTTCTGATGACATAGTTGTCTACACATTGGGTTCTGGTGTGAATGTTTTCCATTTCTGATGACATATTTGTCTACACATAGGGTTCTGGTGTGAATGCTTTCCATTTCTGATGACATATTTGTCTACACATCAGGTTCTGGTGTGAATGCTTTCCATTTCTGATGACATATTTGTCTACACATTGGGTTCTGGTGTGAATGCTTTCCATTTCTGATGACATATTTGTTACACATCAGGTTCTGGTGTGAATGCTTTCCATTTCTGATGACATATTTGTCTACACATTAGGTTCTGGTGTGAATGCTTTCCATTTCTGATGACATATTTGTCTGCACATTGGGTTCTGGTGTGAATGTTTTCCATTTCTGATGACATATTTGTCTCCACATAGGGTTCTAGTGTGAACGTTTTCCATTTCTGATGACATATTTGTCTGCACATTGGCTTCTGGTGTGAACTCTTTGTTATTGTTCAGAATAATGAAATACATGTACATTTTTTAACGATTTTTATAGTTTTATTATTGGTTATGTCATTATCAGGTATTTGCAGTGTGATTTGGAGAGATTTGATCTATCTGAGCTTCAGTGTAAGTTTGATGTTATTTTGATTGAGCCACCATTAGCAGAATACAACCGTTCTACAGGTGCAGTATATGATAAGTACTGGGATTGGGATGAGGTAAGTGTCTCCAGGGAAATCAATCATTTCTTTTATTTTACAATGACAGAGGTGATTAAGTATGTACCTTTGATTCATAATCACAACAAACTGGAAAGTGGTAGATTGTTTACATAAGAACAACAACAGTGATTTCGGACCTCTAATTCTAGCACTATTTATTTGAGGATCTATTTCTCAAATCAATGAAATTAACTTTTTTTTGTAGAAAATTAGATTTGGAACCATTGAATAAATATTTTTAATGAATAAAAACCCTAGTACATTTTTTTGATATTTTCCAATACAAAATAAAATGTATGGATGAAAACATTACACATTAGCTGGCACAAGTACAGGTGTCATATACATGTATATCACTACAGAGATAGTGATAGAAATACATAAAATTGTTTAAGATAGTCATAAAATTCAGTGTTACCATGGATAGGTGTTATAAGAATAATGGCACTTTGACAATATCTGTCATACATATGTATATAACTACAGAAATAGGGATAGAAGTACATAAAATAAGTTATTACAACCATTGAATCTAATTTTACCAAGGCATAGGTGAAATAAAAATGACACATTTGAAGTGAATAAGCATGCCATGACCAAGTGTGTTTGGCTGGTCATTATGCAGCCATGATTGTAGGTAAGATTTCTGGAATGCAAATCCAGAGCCTATATCTTATATAATAGGTATGACTCTTCAGAAATCCTTAGCTACAGGAAGTGATTCGTAGCATATCAGTACTTGCACCATTCACCAGTAATGCTATCAAGATACAATGGTTAACTTCTGAAGGGGGTTGTTAAATGCAATGATCAAGTTTTTGTTTAAACAAATAAAAAGTTGATTTTCTATATAGATTGAGCGATTGAACATCCCAGCTGTTGCAGCTCAACGTTCTTTCTTATGGATTTGGTGTGGTAACGCCGAGGGACTGGAAAGAGGCAGACAGGTTTGTTATCATGCATATCTGTTTATTATTATTACCATGTCACATATAAGATCCATTTCTACAACTTATCCACTTATCCATGGTATGTGTTGGAATTTCTGGGCTATGCATCAGGCAGATGTCATCATTATGAGGATGAAATAATCTTGATTTAAGTTAAAACAAACTCGTTTTAATTTATTGCTTAAGGTGTCATATGTACATTTCTTGGATGAGTTGGAAATAGAAATTAAGTAAGCATACAGTGAGTCAACTGAAATACTCTGTATTGTAAACTGAATGCTGAATACACACAATATTTTTCTACTTTTAAGTGTTTGAAGAGATGGGGTTTTCGTAGATGTGAGGATATATGCTGGATAAAGACAAATCTGAAAAATTCTTCCAATCTGAAAAAGGCATTAGAACCTAAAGCTGTTCTACAGAGGACAAAGGTAATATATAATAACACCAGCCATATTGACCATCTGTTTTCTGTAGTCATTGATCTTGAATAAAAATTCAGATCTAGATCTGCCATGAGGCAGGGTTAATGGTCATCAACAATTTGTCTCCAAACTCCAAGTTTTGTCATTGTTGAGATGTGATAATGAAACTTTATATACAAACTTCTCATGAATGGAGGGTGTACCCTATTGGCCACAGCATACATATCATCTATATTCAAGAAACTTTATATTGAGACTCCTTATCAGTCAAAAATGTGCCATAATGATTTTGGGAACGGTAGGTCAAAGGTCAAGGATTAGTAATAAATGTAAATGGTTTATGGACTATAACTGAATTTATAATTGTTATACTATATGAACGTATGAAACTATAGTTATTAAACTTCACACATCAAATACCTATGAATTGAGGAAGTGCCTTATTGATATCATGAAGGTCATCAAGTTCAGGGTAAATTTGGAGGAAGTCAGCAGACTCATCAATTTAATGTGCACATTGGTGGTGTTCATCTCCTTAGGACAGTTTTAATTTACCCTATACTAGTTACATAAAGTATAATTTTTTCCCTAGAAGAATAAGGAAAGTTTTTATACATTTCATGAAGAGCCCGTGTAGCTCAATTGGTAAAGTGCTTGGATCATGACCAAGAGATCCCAGGTCTGAGTCTTGCGAGTGGCCCGTTGGTGTGGCATCTCTTTTGGATGAAAAAGTAAAAACTTAGGTTCAATGTCACCTTTACCAACTAAGACCTTGGATGTCACGGTGATGAGGCCAGCATGTAATTGGTTGAGCTACACCAGGTCTCAATGAAATGAATAAAAGATTTCCTAGTTCTCCATGGGAAAAACAATTAGATTGTATATAAAAGATCCCTCAATGCTACCGATATGTCTACTGCAAAGGTCTGAATTTCTGTGTATTGCATCAGACAGATGCCATCATCTTCCAAGTGCAATGGCCTTGGGGTGACACAAAACAGAATCCAACAAGTTAAATTGTATTTCTTAGAGACTAAATTATTTTAACTTTTTGCATGTTTTTTTTTTATCTAGTCATTGCACTAAATGACCTTTCATCTTGAACAGGAGCATTGCTTGATGGGAATTAAGGGCACAGTCAAGAGGAGTACAGACGGAGATTTCATTCACGCAAACGTAGACATTGATCTCATTATCGATGAGGAATGTGAATATGGCAGCAAAGAAAAACCAATAGAAATATTCCACATCATGGAACATTTTTGTCTTGGAAGAAGACGTTTACATGTGTTTGGTAGAGACAGCACAATACGACCTGGATGGCTGACAGTGGGACCAGATCTGACTAGCTCTAATTTTGACCCATATATATATTCTGGCTACTTTACAAAGGAGCCTGGAACAACAACTGGCTGTTCAGAGGACATAGAGAGAATGCGACCAAAGTCACCAACTCCCAAAGGCAAAAGTCAAAACCAAACTGACAGGGGTGGTAGAGGAGGAGGCAGAGGACGAGGAGGGTCTAATGATACTGGTGGAAGAGGAGGAGGAGGCTCATTAGGTAGAGGAAACTACTCAGGAAGACCTCCTTTCCAGAGTCGAGGTTCATTTCCAAGAGGAGGAAGATCCAGGGGTTTCCGAGGAGCTGGAAATACTAGATAATACTAAATGTGCTGTGAATATTCTGAAATGTTGAATATTTTGAAGATTCTAGTGAAGAGTTGATCCAAAGGCCGGTACATTCAACAATGTTCAATGTCATAGAGACCACTGTGCAAAATGCTTATATTGATTGTGAAATTTTGTGTATGAATGAAATCTGTATTTCAGTTGACATACTTTTATAATCAGTTACTAGTTACGTAATTATTGGCAATAATAGATCATACCACTAGAAATTTTAAAATCATATGATTAAGGATTAAAGGTCATGACTGGGATTGAAGGTCAAATGATTGGGATTAAAGGTCATGACTCGGATTTAAGGTTCATATATCAGGTATGGTGAGGTTTATCTTTCATGTTTGTCTACACTTTGTAGGCAAGATTACATATTGAACCTTTAGGACTAGGATCATCAAAGCTAGTGCACATGCTCTTAATAAAGAGAGGAAGATGCCTACTGGTTTTCAAAATAAAAGTCATGGTCACAATAAGAATTAGTAAAATTTTAGGAATAAAATCTGGTTTCTACATAAATCATCAGAATACATGTATTTTCTTTTCTGTAAAAATGATCTTCATGTGGTGGCAGTGTGTCTTACCCTTGAACCCAAGGTCATACTTCCAGGGTCAATGTTGCCTTAATTTGGACAAGTTTTGCTGTTCCCTCATTTATTTCTACATGCTGCATGAGAGAAAGTTGGTAGAAATGCTCCTTACATTGAAGCAATATGTCATGACCTTTATTTTGAATCATTCCTTCAAGGTTGTGGTCACTATGAACCTCGTTAAATCTGCATGCCATATCTGTAACATAATTTTTACCCTCTACATTGGAATAAGTTTAATTTTGTAAAAATATATATATAGGGGCAAACAAAACAATATGTTATCTAAATTCATGATGAACTTGACCTTGTATTTTTGGTCAAGGGGATTTGCTTTATTTGTATGTTATAATGTTATCTGACAAATTTCTGGCCCGATATAAAGATTTTTGTGAAACTTAAAATGAATGAAGTACTTGTGGTCCCCAACAAGAGATATTGTATTTGTCCATATTGGTCTTCAGATACTCATATTTAATTGTTGGCTTAAAATCACTGTTATTTACTGGAATTTCTTACTGAAAAAAAAATCAGTATGGACAGACACGTGTATATCTCTGGTATGGGAAAAATATCCCATTTAGGAATTTTGATAGGGGTTATCTCAAAGTAAAGTCTTTCTGGACTTTGTCATTTTTGTACGTTTTGAGATGATTTCTTTGATTTTGTCACTGTAGATTGCTTCGATACACTAATTTGGGTAATATATTAATCAAAAGATTCGGAATCAAAATGTCATTTTAAAATTTTATTTTCAATTTTTCATGATTAAAAATGGAAGGGTGAACAGTAAAGGCCGTTTGGGCCTCTTGTCTCGGGTGTATCTTGTAATTATCTTAAAACTAAATAAAGTTACAGAGCATAAAATACTTTTTTAATTTTCATAGCAGTGACTCTGATCAATTTTTCTTAATCTGTTGATATTTTCTTATAATGTATGATTTTATTCAATAATATCAAAAGTCGATAAGCAAAAATCAGTGCAGGGCAGATGACTTCACAATCCAGATTAGGATCTCTCTATTGAAGCGGGTGTGGCGATTCTGAGGAAAAAAACAATACATATGAATAAAAATTTAATATATGTATATATATATCTAAACATTGTAACAGAAATAATTAAAAATTTGTAATACAAAAAAAACGTTTATATCATACATACACAATGGATTTATACATGAGTTTATATCACTGATTCTGTTGTATGCAGAAACAATTATGTCATCGTATGAAGCTATTTTTGTCACGGAATAGACAAAGGGTTAACAAACTGCAATTCTCTCATAGTAAACATGTAACTGATAAAGGGCTCGTACATGACCAAACATTCATACATCTGTACCATTGTCTGTACATTGTCTCAACGCCATGTAAATAAGCAGAAAAAACAAATGAAATATTGTACCTTAGTTTCTGACAGTTTTCTAAGCTACACACGTACTATTGCCATCATTGCGATGCTTGAAGATGTGACGTGGGATTGTGCAAAGACCGAGATAAAATCAAGTACATAGTCATGTAGATAAAGTTCAGTGCTTTGGTTGTGGTGGTGGAGGAGGTGGGGGTGGGGGTGGTGGAGCAGGGGGAATAACTCCTGGTGTAACTATTGGTAGATCTGCAGCATTCATAGACGTGCGTGGACTTGGAATGATTTCTGGTGGTTGCTCTGAGAAGTTTACAGCACGGCTATTCCTGTCTTCAGTGTCGTCGTCTTCCACTGATCCATGTCTCATTTGTAATTCTCGTAAAACTTGATTCGTGAAGGCATGCTTCATAGACCCTGCGTGGCCTTCATTAGTGCTGACCGGAAGCTTTTTATCACCTGACAAGTCTGGACCTCCATAGCTTGTCGCAGGTGCTGGTCTAGATTGCCGTAGTGAGGTGGGGGGAGGTTCCGGGGTGTAACTACCACCTGCTAAAGGTGATGGTGCATCAAATCTCTTATCACTGGTGTCACTAGTGGGTGATAGGTCATCACCATAGTCCTCAGGTGGGTACATTTCATCCTGATTGGCATCATCAAACTCTGTTGGCCAACCATCGTGCCTCTTCTGCACTATATCTTCTAAGCGCTCAGCCATAGATCTGCTTAAGGGATTGGGCTCACTCTGGAATCGTCCATTACTCTTTCGGATGACAGAAGCATAAACATCATTGCTTCGATCCTCGACAGTTGCAGTGATACTTGTATCAGCAAAGTTGACATCTTCATTCTGTCTTATTACAGATGCAAAATGATAATTTCTCTCTTTATCTTCAACTTTAGGTGACGCTCTGACAGGTGAAGGTGATCTTCGTACAGATGACCTTCTTGGAGGCGGAGTTGGTTCAGGAACATTAAATGATATGTCACCTTCTTTAGCAACAACAGAAAAGGCAAACATTTCATCGATTTGGGCCTCTTCGTCACCAGAATCTGATTTTGTGAAGGATTCGTGGGGTATTGGAACTACCCGTGACTCGTGGGCTTTTTTTGGTGATTTTGGTTTTTCTTGATGTTCGTGTGAAGAGGAAGGCTGGGGATCCGGTTGTGGTGTGCTTTCTTCGGTGGGTGACTTTACCTGAAGCCAGAATAAATCCATACATGTACTTCTGTATCAATAAATCACACCTTTAACATGCTTTTCAAATAAAAAGAAAACCCCAATCTACATGCACATGAATAATCAGGAACTCGTTTTTCTAAACCATTATAGTAAAAGCCGTAAGGCTCTGATTGTTGTGAGATAAAAAGTCTAATTACATTAGACCAGTTGACAACAAAAGAGATGCAAGCTTTTCACAATACAACAAAGCACATGTAAACACAATCAACATGAATGTATGCAGCGCTTTAGACTGCACTGGTCTAAAACACTTCCCTTTTGGACGAGAAGGTGTGCTAAGACTGCCATTGTGTGGAAGATGATGTATCTACGCTAGGATTCTAATTTTCATAAATAGAGAGGAGTCGGTACAAACGTTTTACAAACTGTGTCTGTATTCGTTTCCCCACCTTCTATTACGTCGGTGCAACTCCAGTTGATTAGTTTTCCTTTTGGAACCTGCTCATTATCTTGTACCACAACATTTGACGGCACCGACTTACATTTAACAGACAGAAAGACTGACTGACTGACTGATTTTTGTTTAACGTCACACCACGAATATTTCAAGTATATGGCGACGGCATCTGCCTGATGCGGGGCATACAAATTTTGACCTTTGCAACCGACCCACCTGACACGGGACCTCGGTTTTTACTGTCTCATCCGAAAGACAGGACACCGGCATGACCAGAGCGGGAATCGAACCCCGGCCTCCCGATTAGGAGTCCAGCGCGATACCACTAGTCGCTCAGTCGGTTAGAGGGTCGGATGCATGACAACTAGGTGATTCGGTACCATAGGTCGTGGGTTCGAGTCCCAGACGGGGAACGAATATAAGTGAAATAAGTGAAATATAGGGTACCTTGTTAGCTGTAGTGTCTTTGTGCTTTATATATATATATATATATATATATATATATATATATATATATATATATATATATATATATATATATATCTATATATATACCACACTGCTCTTCAAATATTTATATATTTTGGGAATTCCAATCATTTGGCCACGAGCATCACTGAAGAGACATAAGTTGTCGAAATGTGCATATGGTGCACTAAATTAAAAAGTATATATTTATTATAACCACTAGGCCGGTGTCACTGCTGTTGGACTGATAGTCCCCGAGGGCATCATAAGTCTAGTTTTCAGTGCTTTTGTACTGACATTAAATATATACTTCAAATTTTCAGTCATCAAATTAAGTAAATCACTCTAAAACTAAAGAGTATCTCCCTCGTGCATAGCTCTGTCCTTACATACATTCTATGGTTCTCTTTTCGGTCATTTTGGTTTCAACACTGCTCTTCAAATATTTATATATTTTGGGAATTCCAATCATTTGGCCACGAGCATCACTGAAGAGACACAAGTTGTTGAAATGCGCATATGGTGCACTAAATTAAAAAGTATATATGTTCTATATTTTATGTATAAAGCACAAATATATTTATATATATATATATATATATATATATATATATATATATATATATATATATATATATATATATATATATATATATATATATAAGCACAAACAGAAACAGCGAAACACCCGGGAGTACAATGGACATTCGATCTCCGAAGAAATACCAGTAGAAATAAAGACAAATTAGACAAACCTATAAAGCGCAAAGACACTACAGTGAAATATAGGGTGCCTTGTTAGCTGTAGTGTCTTTGTGCTTTATATGTTTGTCTAATTTGTCTTTATTTCTACAGGTATTTCTTCGAAGATCCAAGGTCCATTGTATTCCCGGCTGTTTCACTGTTTCTATTTGTGCTTTATATGTTTATTTTTTGTTTCAGTGATTGTATTTTTTCAGAGGATCCGCCTACGTTTACGTCGGGTAAATTCCTTCACTTTCCGCGGCCGTGTTGTCATGCATACGATTAGCTAATGATTGACTATAAAAGCTCTGTTTTTGTGGAGCTCGGGTAGCTCAGTCGGTTAGACGGTCGGATGCATGACAGCTAGGTGATTCGGTACCATAGGTCGTGGGTTCGAGTCTGTTATAGTATGGGTGGCGATATCTTATGGCCTGGAAACACCTTTCGTGGTTATCCATGGCAATCCTACAGCAATAAGATATCGGAATCAGGTTTTGGGACCACACGTCCTTCCTCTTATCCATCGATGTAACTTAACTTTGCAGCAGGACAACGCGAGACTCCATGTTGCTAGGATTTCTCGTGACTTTCTGACTCGTGCCCCAGTGCTTGATACATAAATTCTACAGTCTAGACTTGTCGCCAATGATTCCATGCAGCGGATTCAACGGAGAAGTTGAAATTGCATCAGCCAATCAGCGTCCTTGCGATCATATTTGTTGAGGGATCGGAACGAAAATTACAAATCTGGTAGAATGAATGACATGTCATGAATGACATGTGTACGCAAATAAACGACAAATACCACACTATGGTAAATAATTATAAATAAAAAGAAAGACATGTACAACAAACCACTTACCAGTATATAGAGACCCCTTAACCATATCACCATCGGTTTGATCCACAGGCTATTACGGTACTACATTTGTATTTCAAATGTTATCATACAGTCAGAACGAACGCGTATAATTTCCAAACCATTACGTAAAGGGAGAAAAACTACTATGGGGGAAGACTACTATATAACAGTTTTTCCCGCCATGGGGAAAAACTACTATATAGCCATTTTCCGGGGGGGGGGACAACATCTTCGTAAACCAAGGCTACGATTCGCTTCTCTCATCTCCCGATGAGAGAAGCGAATCGTAGCCTTGGTTTACGAAGATGGGGGGACTACTATGGGGAAAACTTCTATTTAACACCTGTGTAGCTTTGTACGGTGCTGACCTGAGAGGTCGTGAGTTCGATCCCCGCGGGCGCTTGTCGGTGTCCTGTTATTTAGATGAGACAGTATAAAACTGAATATCCCTGTTTTACCATAAACGTGACACGTAAAAAATCCCCGAAGTCCCTTTAGACGGTCTAAATTTCTGTGCACATATGTCGTCACCAGACATCCTGTCGTGACGTAGAAAAAACAATATTAATATATTAAATTATGAAACATTTTACAATACATTTTAATAGATATTATCATACCTTTCCTTCTGTACTGTCCATCTCTCTGAAAAAGGGAAGGCAAAAATAACTCTTCTGTCAATCGTGTATAATACTAGAGTTTTAACTTGAAATAAATAACTAGCTGTATATGTAAAAACACATAGTTAGACGTCAATTTTATATTCCATGGATCTTCAATTTGAATTCTTGTCAGAAGCTATGATTTCCGTTACTTAATTCATTATTAAACAATTTCTTTCTCTGATTATTCAACGAATTAAG
Source organism: Pteria penguin (assembly GCA_035048485.1). Lineage (NCBI taxonomy): Eukaryota > Metazoa > Mollusca > Bivalvia > Pterioida > Pteriidae > Pteria > Pteria penguin. Next base: position 89,214,371 of record CM068580.1, read on the forward strand.
AATCAAAGTCTACATGAACAAAACGCAAAATTATGTTAATCTCAAAAACTATTCTTTTTAACAAAATTTATATGATAAGGCACTTTATATTGACCATTCTGACAGTAAATCGGATATCCGTCGCTGCAAACTTGAGATTTAAGTTCCCACAATATTAGAATCGGTAAAGTCAGATAACTTATATATATCTAGAGATAAAACATTCTCTTGTATTTGTAATGCTGATAAAACTGAAAATGTGATACATTTTACAGCAATGTAAAAATAGGAATCCGAGTGAAAATGCTTTATTGATAAAATATCTTGTCCTAAATTCACACCCTTGTAACAATTTAAGATTAATTTCAAAATATATTATGTCGCTGTTTGAAAATAGAAATGATTTTGACCAGTAACCGAATATAATGCTTATGATATTTTTTCTTGTGTCCGTTATTCTTCTGATATTTTGTGTGGTACAGATTGCATGGGCCTTAATTATTATAATGAATGTGTCTGTGCCTTTAAATATTGTCTATTGTCTATATACATACTTGATCACTACAGATGAGGGTGGTACTGCATCTTTGTTGAATGATCTACGATATCGTTTCTTCTTTTCTTTGACGGTTGACCTATGGGAATCCTCGTCGTCAGACTCGTCTATGTATATGACTGGGCGGAGGAAGAAAGGATTCATTGCAGAATATGCGCTCTGTGGAGGTATCGGCATACCAGCCATATGGGGTCCCCGCCATGTTCCTCCCATCATCCCTGGAGGTGCTCCTCTGTGTGAACCTATCGGAAAAGGACCTGACTCCATTCCTCTCCATGTACCATTTAACACCATAGTCGGGGTCCCTCTACGAGACCCATACATCATTCCTGCCTGCATTCCATTATGCGGAGTATAAGGCTTGGGCACATATTTTCTGCCGTTTGCGACCATTTTATGATGAGGCACACCATTCTGAACATGTTTACCTTTGGCATTTTTGGATTTTTCTTGTGTTTCCTTTTCCCAATGAAAGCTTTAAAGTATAAAGAAGTTGGAATAAATATATGATATACTTGAATTACACATAAATGTAAAGTATAACAGCAACTCGTGCTATGACACTAGGGTACAACGACGTACTACTGGGTATGCTAGACATGGACACCACAGGTGAAATCAAACAGAAGCAGCAAGCTTCTCCTTAGACTGGTCACACCGGCCGTAAATACCTTAGACTGGCCACACGGCCTTAAATACCTTAGACTGGCCACACCCGCCGTAAATACCTTAGACTGGCCACACCGACCGTAAATGCCTTAAACGTATATAATTATCACTATACATATGAGAAAAATGTTCATCTAAACTTAGATATAAAACCTTCAAGCACTACAGGCGTCACAATACAGAAATCCCTATAAAACCCTTCAAGCACTACAGGCGTCATAATACATAAATCCCTATAAAAACCCTTCAAGCACAACGGACGTCACAGTACAGAAATCCTTATAAAACTCTTCAAGCACTACAGGCGTCACTATATATTAATGCTTATAAAACCCTTCAGGCACTATAGGCGTCACAGTACAAAAATCCTTATGTCTTCAACAGCACTACGGGCCTCTTAACACAGAAAAAGTTATAAAACTCGGTGGGTTTTTTTTTTTCTCACTTTGAATAAATACTATCAAATATTTCTTTCATTTTACAAATGTACTGCTGTGGGTCGGACTGGATCGATGAAATCACCACCGTTGTACCTGCTGAATGTCGGTGATTTGCTCACATCACCGCCATTGTACCTGCTGAATGTCGGTGATTTGCTCACACCACCACCATTGTACCTGCTGAATGTCGGTGATTTGCTCACATCATCGCCATTGTACCTGCTGAAAGTCTGTTAACATTACAACCATAGTAAATGAAGGTGGGTGGTTTGCTCACATCACCACCATTGTACCTGCTGAATGTCGGTGATTTGCTCACATCACCACCATTGTGCTGAATGTCGGTGATTTGCTCACATCACAACTATTGTACCTGCTGGTACAATATGCTCACGGTGATGATTTGCTCACATCACCGCCATTGTACCTGCTGAAAGTCTGTTAACATTACAACCATAGTAAATGAAGATGGGTGGTTTGCTCACATCACCACCATTGTAATTGCTCAAAGTAGGAGGATTGCTCGAATCACCACCACTGTACCTGCTAAAGATCGGTGGATTATTCGAATCACCACAATTGTGTACCTGCTGATGGTCGTAGTCTATTGTCAAAACTATGAAAATTTACCACCACAAAGATGTTAAACAACACAACACAACACTCATACACATGAATGAACACAACAAACATAAAATGGTATACTAACCAGATGGCAACGATGACAACGAAGATGACGACGAGGACAAGTGCCGCTAACACACTTGAGGATATCACCCCGACAAGTGCTTCATCTAATCCAAAAGCACCTAAAATGGAAGGTCAACTATTATTATCATAGTACACCATGTTTATATTGTACTAATATACAAGTATCGGCGGAGGATACAGAGAGGAGGTAACAAACCCGACCCTCCACTTAATATCGTACAGACATACCAGTATCGGCGGAGGATACAGAGAGGAAGTAACAAACCTGACCCTCCACTTAATATCGTACTGGCATACCAGTATCGACCGAGGATACAGAGAGGAGGTAACAAACCCGACCCTCCACTTAATATCGTACAGGCATACCAGTATCGGCGGAGGATATAGAGAGGAGGTAACAAACCTGACCCTCAACTTAATATCGTACAGGCATACCAGTATCGGCGGAGGATACAGAGAGGAAGTAACAAACCTGACCCTCCACTTAATATCGTACAGGCATACCAGTATCGGCGGAGGTTATAGAGAGGAGGTAACAAATCTGACCCTCCACTTAATATCGCACAGGCATACCAGTGTCGGCGGAGGATACAGAGAGGAGGTAACAAAACTGACCCTCCACTTAATATCGTACAGGCATACCAGTATCGGCGGAGGTTATAGAGAGGAGGTAACAAACCTGACCCTCAACTTAATATCGTACAGGCATACCAGTATCGGCGGAGGATACAGAGAGGAAGTAACAAACCTGACCCTCCACTTAATATCGTACAGGCATACCAGTATCGGCGGAGGTTATAGAGAGGAGGTAACAGACCTGATCCTCCATTTAATATCGTACAGGCATACCAGTATCGGCGGAGGTTATAGAGAGGAGGTAACAAATCTGACCCTCCATATAATATCGTACAGGCATACCAGTATCGGCGGAGGATATAGATTGGAGGTAACAAACCTGACCCTCAACTTAATATCGTACAGGCATACCAGTATCGGCGGAGGATACAGAGAGGAGGTAACAGACCTGACCCTCCACTTAATATCGTACAGGCATACCAGTATCGGCGGAGGATAAAGAGAGGAGGTAACAAACCTGACCCTCCACTTAATATCGTACAGGCATACCAGTGTCGGCGGAGGATATAGAAAGGAGGTAACAGACCTGACCCTCAACGTAATATCGTACAGGCATTCCAGTATTGGCGAAAGATATAGAGAGGAGGTAACATACCTAACCCTCCACTTAATATCGTACAGGCATACCAGTATCGGCGGAGGTTATAGAGAGGAGGTAACAGACCTGACCCTCCACTTAATATCGTACAGGCATACCAGTATCGGCGGAGGGTACAGAGAGGAGGTAACAGACCTGACCCTCCACTTAATATCGTACAGGCATACCAGTATCGGCGGAGGATACAGAGAGGAGGTAACAGACCTGACCCTCAACGTAATATCGTACAGGCATACCAGTATTGGCGAAGAATATAGAGAGGAGGTAACAGACCTAACCCTCCACTTAATATCGTACAGGCATACCAGTATCGGCGGAGGTTATAGAGAGGAGGTAACAGACCTGACCCTCCACTTAATATCGTACAGGCATACCAGTATCAATGGAGGTTATAGAGAGGAGGTAACAGACCTGATCCTCCACTTAATATCGTACAGGCATACCAGTATCGGCGGAGGTTATAGAGAGGAGGTAACAGACCTGACCCTCCACTTAATATCATACAGGCATACCAGTATCGGCGGAGGTTATAGAGCGGCGGTAACAGACCTGACCCTCCACCTAATATTGTAAAGGCATAGCAGTATCAGCGGAGGTTATAGAGAGGAGATAACAGACCCGGCCCTTCACCTAATATCCTACTGGCATAGCAGTATCAGCGGAGAATATAGAGAGGGGGTAACAGACCTAACCCTCCATTTAATATCGTACTGGCATAGCAGTATCAGTGGAGTATATAGAGAGAAAGTAATAGACCTTACTCTTCGTTTGATATCGTACTGGCATAGCAGTATCAGCGGGCGGAGGCTATAGTGAGGAAGTAACAGACCTGACCCTCCATTTTCTTTCGTACTGACATAGCAGTATCAGCGGAGGATACAGTGAGGAAGTAACAGAACTCACCCTCCATTCAATATCGTACAGGCATAATAGTATCAGTGAAGGATATAGAAAGGAGTTAGCAGATCTGACCCTTCATTTAATATCGTACTGGAATACAAGTATCAGTGGTAGATAAAGGGAGAAGGTAGCAGATTTGGCCCTCCTTTTAATATCATACTGGCATAGCAGTATCAGCGAAGTATATAGAGACAAAGTAACAGACCTAACCCTCCATTTAATATCGTACTGGCATAGCAGTATCAGTGGAGGTTATTGAAAGGAAGTAACAGACCTGACCCTCCATTTAATATCATACTGGAATAGCAGTATCAGCGGAGTATATAGAGAGGAGGTAACAGACCTAACCCTCCACCTAATATCGTACTGGCATAGCAGTATCGGCGGAGTATAAAGAGAAGACGTAACAAACTTGACCCTCCATATGATATTGTGCTGGCATAGCAGTGTCAGCGGAGGATATAGAGAAGAGGTAACAGACCTGGCCCTCCATTTAATATCGTACAGGCATACCAGTATCGGCGAAGGTTATAGAGAGGAGGTAACAGACCTGACCGTCCATTTAATATCGTACAGGCATACCAGTATCGGCGGAGGTTATAGAGAGGAGGTAACAAACCTGACCCTCCACTTAATATCGTACTGGCATAGCAGTATCAGCGGAGTATATAGAGAGGACGTAACAAACTTGACCCTCCATATGATATTGTGCTGGCATAGCAGTATCAGCGGAGGATATAGAGAGGAGGTAACAGACCTGACCCTCCATTTAATATCGTACAGGCATACCAGTATCGGCGGAGGTTATAGAGAGGACGTAACAGATCCGGCCCTCTATCTAATATCGTACAGGCATACCAGTATCGGCGGAGGTTATACAGAGGAGGTAACAGACCTGACCCTCCATTAAATATCGTACAGGCATACCAGTATCGGCGGAGGTTATAGAGAGGAGGTAACAGACCCGGCCCTCTATCTAATATCGTACAGGCATAACGATTTTGTTGGAGGATATAGTGTGGAGGTAGCAAACCTAAACCCCCGCCCCTTTAATTCAAAGTTTATCAAAATAGAGGATAAATTTGCTATAAAGATCAACTTTTATTTATTTTTCATCTCAGTTTCTGAAACCCTGGATCCACTCCTGGGTATGCATGATTTGTTAATTTACTGGATGGTAGTAAATTCAATATTTATCGAATATGCATTTTAGTGTAAATGTTGGATTTACCTCCCCCCCTATAATAGTGTACGTTCAGAAATTACAGAATGACAATGCCGTAATAACAAAGTTGTTCACATGTTTTTCCGATGGAATCTTTTGAATGAAATTGAAAACGGTATTTACATTTTGTGACATGTGAAGAGTGTAAAGTATTTGATATTTTAAAAGCGTGGTTCACGTTATTCATTTGACTAAAACGACTTAAAACAACCTCATTTGAACTCTGCAAATTGTAGATTATTTACTCTAGGTTATAAGTGTAAAACGAAGGAAAGAGCATACACAAATGTGGCTACAAAATATGTGGCTTCTCCTCTTGTCCGTTGCCTGTTTGATAGACATTATGTCGGGGAAGGAGGAGATACAAGGTCCTTGCATTCAATCCTTCTGTGCAAGGTGATCTTGCATTGTATATACTGGTATCACCTCAAAAATGAAACTTAAAAAACAACAGCCAAAAAAAAAAAATAATAAATAAATAAAATAAAAATAAATAAATAAATAAATAAATAAATCCCCCCCCAAAATCCCAAAACAAAACAAAACACAAAACAGAAATACGGCCCAAAACCCCAAATAAACAATATTACAACCAGGTTTTTACCACGCTTCAATGTAAAAGCCTTTCGTCCCATGGTCACAGCATACCATTCATTTACTGATCGCCTTGAATGAATGACCGAGTGGTCACGTGTAGGAAGTACAAAAGCAGAGAACAAGAGTTTTAATGTAGCGACACTAATACCCGTTTAATCGCTACAAGAAACAACAATAGATCTTCTAACGTGTATCCTAGACGTCATTTAATGATCAGTAGAAGCAGACAAATAGGGTACACTTAACTTCAGGCATGCATCCTCGTCAATTGAAATATCAGATCCGCAAAAGAGGCTGAATTTTAAAATGTCATTTGTTTTCTTTTACTGAAAACATATTCCCAAGCTCTACTTCAACACAAGACACAACAACATAAGCACTCGTTCTTAGAGAACCTCTATTTGATCATTACAAAACATTCGTTCTTAGAGAAACACTTCTCATACAACACAAACATTCGTTCATAGAGCACCCCTACTAAATCATTACAAGCATTCGGTCTTAGAGTATTCCTACTTAACCAAATCAAACATTCGTTCTGAGAGCATCTTGACTCAATCATCACAAGCAATCGTTCTTAGAGCACCCTTACTCAATCATCACGAGCATTCGTTCTGAGAGCATCTTGACAATCATTACAAGCATTCGTTCTGAGAGCACCTTGACTCAATCATCACAAGCATTCGTTCTTAGAGCACTCTTACTTAACTAAATCAAACATTCGTTCTTAGAGTACCCTTACTCAATCATCACAAGAATTCGTTCTATGAGCACCCTTATTCAATCATCACAAGAATTCGTTCTTAGAGCACCCTTACTCAATCATCACGAGCATTCGTTCTTTGAGCACCCTTACTCAATCATCACAAGCATTCGTTCTTTGAGCACCCTTACTCAATCATCACGAGCATTCGTTCTTAGAGCACCCTTACTCAATCATCACAAGCATTCGTTCTTAGAGCACCCTTACTCAATCATCACAAGCATTCGTTCTTAGAGCACCCTTACTCAATCATCACGAGTATTCGTTCTTAGAGCACCCTTACTCAATCATCACCAGCATTCGTTCCTTGAGCACCCTTACTCAATCATCAAGAGCATTCGTTCTTAGAGCACCCTTACTCAATCATCACAAGAATTCGTTCTATGAGCACCCTTATTCAATCATCACGAGCATTCGTTCTTAGAGCACCCTTACTCAATCACCACAAGGATTCGTTCTTAGAGAACCCTTACTCAATCATCACAAGCATTCGTTCTTAGAGAACCCTTACTCAATCATCACAAGCATTCGTTCTTAGAGCACCCTTACTCAATCATCACGAGCATTCGTTCTTTGAGCACCCTTACTCAATCATCACGAGCATTCGTTCTCAGAGCACCCTTACTCAATCATCACAAGCATTTGTTCTTAGAGCACCCTTACTCAATCACCACAAGGATTCGTTTTCAGAGCACCCTTACTCAATCATCACGAGCATTCGTTCTTAGAGCACCCTTACTCAATCATCACGAGCATTCGTTCTTAGAGCATCCCTACTCAATCATTAGAAGCATTTGTTCTTAGAGAACCCTTACTCAATCATCACAAGCATTCGTTCTTAGAGAACCCTTACTTTAACCAGAACAAGCATTACTTACTCAACCATCACAAACATTCGTTCTCAGAGCACTCCTACTTAACTAAATCAAACATTCGTTCTTAGAGCACCCGTAATCAATCATCACACACATTCCTTCTTAGGGCATCCTTATTTAACCATCACAAACATTCATTCTTAGAGCACTTTTACTCAACCAAAGGCAGTCGACGAGAGACCAGAGCGTCTCTTTTTTCATTGAAAATAATTCTCCACAAGCCCGAGGTGTAACCCTACCATACAACATAGCACAATTACAATATTAAGGTATAAATACAAAAGTCAGAATTTCGAAGTACAGGCTCTTTCTGCACGTAAATCTACGTCATAAAACCTTGTGTGTAAAGTCGTTTCCTCTAAACCACTTAACTTTCTAACTTGTATGAAAATATTATGCAGATGTGCCATACAGAGATGACGTTCTCAGGGCACCTTAAGTAGTCCAACCTGGGGATCACACCTGTGTACAATTCCTTAAGTCTTCGTATATCACTGCACTTTCATAGGTTATTTCCTAACCGTGCCTTTCTTTCCCCGATTAAAGGTCTTAGAGGTACGATCATGACGGTAAATCTCTCGACAAAGTAATAATCCCTCTACGCAAAATGTAGTCATTTGTGAAAAGGTGTATTTACTATGTAAATTTATTCGCATAATGTTCACCTACACTTACAAGAATTCCAATACTAAACAAATGACATATATCGTGTAGATGTTGACTGAATCTTAACTTTCATTCTTCATAACGTGACATTTAAGTTACAGTGGATCATTTTCTGTTCGGCGACACGAACACATTTCGCAATAGGATGGTGCTTATACAGAAGGCCACTTGTTGATCTTATGTGTATTCAGACATATATATCTGGTATATACACTGGGTATATTAATTAAATACAAGTTGGTATAAAATGTTATTGAATTTTGTGGGAATTCAATCGATAACACTTTCATCCAGTCTGTCAGGAAATCACTGAAGCGATCGGATCTTAATGTGTATCCAATAACTCGTATGTACCTGTAGCTTGATAAAATTATGTTCTAGATCAGGGTGCATACAAAACCAGGACAGTCTGCTCTGAATGGTATTAGATCAGGGTGCATACGAAACCAGGACAGTCTGCTCTGAATGGTATTAGAAAAGGGTGCATACGAAACCAGGACAGTCTGCTCTGAATGGTATTAGATCAGGGTGGATACGAAACCAGGACCGTCTGTTCTGAATGGTATTAGAAAAGGGTGCATACGAAACCAGGACAGTCTGCTCTGAATGGTATTAGATCAGGGTGGATACGAAACCAGGACCGTCTGTTCTGAATGGTATTAGAAAAGGGTGCATACGAAACCAGGACAGGTTTGCTCTGCAAGGTATTAGATCAGGGTGCAAACCAAACCGGACAGTCTGCTCTGAATGGTATTAGATCAGCTTGCATACGAAACCAGGACAGTCTGCTCTGAATGGTTTTAGATCAGGGTGCATACGAAACCAGGACAGTCTGCTCTGAATGATATTAGAAAAGGGTGCATATGAAACCAGGACAGGTTTGCTCTGCAAGGTATTAGATCAGGGTGCATGCGAAACCCGAACAGTCTGCTCTGAATGGTATTATATTTGTATTTATTTGCGTTGGCAGTCCATGGTCCAACGCAACCCTCTGGTAATATGACACCTTGGCCATAACACCGACCAAATATCGAAACCTTTTACCAAACTTCAATACCCATTGTCTTAAATTCTTGTCACCAGCCACAGATTTAGAGGGAGTCTGGTCCTTCCCTTTATTTGCCACAGATTTACAAGGCACATACAGGCCATAAGGTTGAAAACACTCGGGTGACTGAGCAAAACTTCAGATATGGCACTCAAAATGGCCGAGTATTATGGCTGATACTTGACTTTCACATGTGTCCCTCACCCTTTAGGAGATACTAGATCTACCACTGGTTATTGTGTGTGTGTGTGTGTGTGTGGTTATTTCCAAGTCACAGGCCAGTAACACAGGATTAAACATCCTCCACATTTCAGAAAATTGTCCCTCTAAAAAGGATTTATCGGAGAGTCTTTGGATTTTGCACAACATTTGGAAGTTCCTTTCCCACCTCCCTTATGTAGTAAAATGCCTTATTCCCAAACCCAAATCATGACCATGGGGTTTGACATGTTGAATATGGAATAAAGCAGCCCAACAATCGATATTCCAAAACAAGGAAGATTGAATCACTATTATACATGAAACTTCCCGTACCAACCCATGCGTTTTGCCAAGGTGCAATCTCAATGATTCACCTTATCCTTTTAAATGTCCACACTCGTACCCGTACAAATAATGACAAACGATTTCACAAGAGCGAAATATCTAATTATACATGCAGTATTCCAGGACTGCAGTGTTTAGTAGCACAAAATACCTACATGTATCTGGAGTGCCTAAACAGTACACCGACCATACTGGAAATTAAGACCAAATAATAGCATTTCACTACACATTATAATCAACTCAGGAAATCTGATTTAGAAATAGTGGTAAAACCCCTGTATTGAAAAACCACTGACCAAATTAATAGGAATCCACTCTTCTGACAGAGATAACGATATACCGGTTTCTACATTATGCAGGGTTTCTTTTTGTTCTATAGACTTGCCATGTAGAGAATGGCCTGTTAATGTACATGCGATTTCAGACGGCTGGAACAGGAAAGTCGATAACGACAAGAAATCGCTGAATACAAACTCTCAAATAATACTGGTTCCATTGTCTTTCAGACAATCAGAGAATGCCCCTGTAAGCCTGAATGGTCCTGGTGTATGAAGTCGATTCGTTCGACATGAATATCCGAGGTCAAAGGCAGCACGTAAATAATATAATTATAATATATTCAAAGACCGAAATCCACACGTTCTATGGCGTAACGATTAAGTTACCTATATGATTGTAATAAATAGAAAAGAATGGACGTATTTTGCTTTGAATACAACGTGATTCTCAGAAACAAGCGACGTTCTCGTAGAGAGCCAGGCAATTCGTAGACATGTTTTTAGTATATAGTACTTATTGGTCACTTACCGTGGGTAAGACTCGCAAGAATTATAGAGATTCCAGTCACTTTAGTTCCCATGTTGACTCGAAAATACCCGCCCCTCCCTTACTAGGAAGTGTTTTACTTTAGTCCACACATATGCATCCACAAAGAAACAAGCACACGACCACGCCTGAGCGCCTTCTGTAGTTATTTAAACAGCTTTTAATACACACGAAACACAGTTAAGGTATAGATCGTAACTGTTCACCGTGGTGAACTTTGACAATATCTGTTTTAATTGTAATTCGGGATTTTTCATTATTATTATTGAATACTAGTATTACCTGAATATTATGTCATTTCTTTCAGTTATTTCTCTAGCTGATTTATAATTTTTTACTGGTATGGTTTTGATTTCCTGCGATACCAGCGAATAGGTGATTTTAATATTTGTAATTGTGTTTGTACGGTGGTTGATCCAGAGGAGTTTCGGGAGGAGAAGAAGGGGCGCTAGAGAAAGGAGTCTACTTTATCATGGCAGTTGAAACATTTATGGATATTGTTCAAACGGAACTCTTCGGGATCATATTTCTATCAGTTTCTCTAGACCACTAAAATATTTCGATTAGAATTCATTTCATACAACATAGAAGGAAATACATTAACAAAAGGGGATAGCCCAACAAGGGTCGATCTAAATGAAGATTTCTTCAAATTCAGATCAACAAGATAAAGATAAAGAAACTCGGTAAGAGTCAACTAGACCATCGTTCTTTTAAAACATGCGTCATGGGGGTTGAATTCATACCAAGTAAGGAGATGCGATGCAATTCCTGAGCGTGGTCTCTTAGGAATCAGACCATCCTGATATATAGTTAGGATCAACAAAACCAACAGGGGCACATTCTACAAAACCAACAGGGGCACATTCTACAAAACCAACAGGGGCACATTCTAAACAAGTTTCACTACAAAACCAACAGGGACACATTCTAAACAAGTTTCACTACAAAACCAACAGGGACACATTCTAAAGTTTTACTACAAAACCAACAGGGACACACCAACAGGGGCACATTTTAAACAAGTTTCACTACAAAACCAACAGGGACACATTCTAAACAAGTTTCACTACAAAACCAACAGGGGCACATTCTAAACAAGTTTCACTATAAAACCAACAGGGGCACACCAATAGGTGCACATTTTAAACAAGTTTCACTACAAAACCAACAGGGACACATTTTAAAACAAGTTTCACTACAAAACCAACAGGGGCACATTTTAAACAAGTTTCACGACAAAACCAACAGGGACACACCAACAGGGGCACATTTTAAACAAGTTTCACTACAAAACCAACAGGGACACATTCTAAACAAGTTTCACTACAAAACCAACAGGGACACATTCTAAATAAGTTTCACTACAAAACCAACAAGGACACATTCTAAGCAGGTTTCACTACAAAACCAACAGGGACACATTCTAAACAAGTTTCACTATAATTTACACGAAACCATTAGAGAAATTATCACAAACATTTATGGATGTGATACTGTACAGATGTTATGGATATCCGAGTTAATTAATTTAGCCGGTTAAAATCAAGCATTCTACCAAGCAATCACGAAACTCGACTTTGCACAAAGAAGGGATAAAAATGAAACGTTTAAAGACAGACGGATGCCACGGTCTCACATAGGATTTCTAGCCTCGCGTTTGGCTAAAGATATAATGAAATAACAATTACCTTTGTACCAGTAGTGTCTGAATACATTCGAGAGAGAGAGAGAAAAAAATGCCAAAACCGACCTGAAGAACCCCCACCCTCTTTCTGTCTTTTCCTATAGACCTCTAGTTTCGCCACTGACTGGTAAATATATTTAGTAGTAAATGTTGGGTGTGTTGGCTGTACTCAATAATGATCCGATGTATAAATACAGGTCTCATAGGGACGGCTTTTGTTATTTAATTAAATAAGGACTTACGCACTACAATAATGTTGTCTCTTCAATTTACCGTGATTCAGTGAATGAAAACACCTAAAGAAACTCGAGTAAGCCGAGTAAGTAGTGGTAAGCGAGAGTGGACTTATTCTAACTGGGCTTACTCTAACTAACTTATACACTTACCAAGTATTTTATCCTTACTACAACAAGTATGGAAGACATGTCTAGCAAAATTAAACGCGTATCCACCATATTTTGGTAATCAACGTCGAAGCCAGAATGCTTTTAAAATGTTTGTAGCAACTTCATATCATGCCCAAGTTAAGGATATTCAATGACTTTTCAGTGGTTAATACCATATTAAAAGGAAACACAGTTGGGCCTATATTCCTTACCTAAGCAGATGATTAATTAGAAAAAAATGCGTTCGTTCTTTTTCCCCAGAGCTTAAAAATAGTGCGCAGCTTCTTTCCCTTAAATCTTAAAAATAGTGCGCAGCTTCTTTCCCTTAAATCTTAAAAATAGTGCACGGCTTCTTTCCCTTAAATCTTAAAAATAGTGCACGGCTTCTTTCCCTTAAATCTTAAAAATAGTGCGCAGCTTCTTTCCCTTAAATCTTAAAAATAGTGCACGGCTTCTTTCCCTTAAATCTTAAAAATAGTGCACGGCTTCGTTCCCTTAAATCTTAAAAATAGTGCACAGCTTCTTTCCCTTAAATCTTAAAAATAGTGCGCAGCTTCTTTCCCTTAAATCTTAAAAATAGTGCACGGCTTCTTTCCCTTAAATCTTAAAAATAGTGCGCAGCTTCTTTCCCTTAAATCTTAAAAATAGTGCACAGCTTCTTTCCCTTAAATCTTAAAACACTCGAAAGAATATTAAGAATCATTTTTTGAATTCTAATTATTTACAATTACATGTGTTTTCCTTAAATCTGATGAATGTGCCAATCAATGTATTGTAAATTATGTACAGCGAGAAAACCAAGGAAATCATCATAAAATGTGCAAAAATGACAAAAAAGTTCAATAAACATGAAAATCAGAATCAACAACAAAAAATATCTGTTTAATGTATGTGGTTTGGTTTGCAGATCTTCTGCAGAAATTTGTGAACAGAGGGACCATCTGGGGTCTGTGTTCCCCATTTTTTTCCCTGCATCCCTGAATACCTTTCAGGAACCATAAATAATTCACCCCTACCAAGCTTCATCAATTCCTTCTGCATTTCTGAAGCAGTCAAAAGTATCAAGAGTTTACGCCAGACAGACATACAGATGACCGGTCCCCGTAATTCCTACCATTCTCAAAACGTTCGCACTCCGTATTCCTACCGCTCTCAAACGTACGCATTGTATAATTCATATCGCTCTCAAACGTACGTAATCCGTATTCCTACTGTCCTCAAACGTACACATTTCGTATTCCTACCGCTCTCAAGCGTTCGCACTCCCTATTCATTCCGCTCTCAAACGTTCGCACTCCCTATTCATACCGCTCCCAAACGTTCGCACTCCCTATTCATACCGCTCTCAAACGTTCGCATTCCGTATTCATACCGCTCTCAAACGTACACAATCTGCATTCATTCCGCTCTCAAACGTTTGCATTCCGTATTCATACCGCTCTCAAACATACACAACCTGCATTCATTCCGCTCTCAAACGTTCGCATTCCGTATTTCTACCGTTCTCACTCCCTATTCATACCGCTCTCAAACGTTGCATTCCGTAATCCTACTGTTCCTTAACACTGCATTCTGTATTCCTACCGCTCTCAATCGTTCGCATTCCGTATTCCTACCGCACTCAAACATTCGCATTTCGTATTCCCATCGCTCTCAAACGCTTGCATTCCGTATTCCTACCATTCTCTAACGTTGTACTCAGTATTCCTATCGCTCTCAAAACGTTCGCACTCAGTAATCCTATCGCTTTTAAACATTGCACTCTGTATTCATACCGTTCTCAAACGTTCGCACTTCGTATTCTTACCGCTCTCAAACGTTGCACTCCGTATTCCTACCGATCTCTAACGTTCGCATTCCGTATCCCTACTGTTCTCCCTGCCTACGAGCTGATCATTGGCAAACATCGATAAATCTTGTGCATGTACACAAATGTTCTTTTTTCCGATCGCAACATACGATAATGTACGTTCACAAATGAGAACGAACAACAGTGAATGCAATCCGATGTTCAACTGTTCTTCAGTGTATACCAGCGGAGGCCAAAAGTTTCTCATACGTTGACGTGCGCCCAGCCAATTTGTCATAGTGTAATGGCCTTTGTATCTTTCGATGATCAATATCAAATCCATGAAAGAAGATTTATACCCAGTATAGAGAGAGTGAGAGAGTGCTTGTTTCATTGTAACAGTGAAATACTTTCCTGAAACTTTTTAAACAATACGGTATTTCAAAAAGATGAAAATAAACTACATGTACTAGTTACGATATACTCAGTTTTATTGGCACTACATATAAATATGTACAAATCAGTACCTCACATATAAATATATTGCTGTAAGTATTATGTCACTAATATAATACATGTGATTATATGATCTTCTAAAGAACACATGGTGTACAAATTCAAGATTATCTATGTGATAACATGGTGTTCTTAAGAACAAATTCAAGATATCTATATGATTACAAACCAAGATCATTGGATGATCTGTTGACCAATTTATGACAAGAACACAATGCTGTTGTATATTGAACAAATTTTCACTACACTCACCTAGGATCAGGTAGAGTACAGGCATCCTTTATATCGGAGTAGGTATGAAGCAAGATTTCATTGTCAAATAAATACGAATCAATGACAGGTGAAGGTCACCATATTTCTAGGATGAAGTTGACAAGGCAGTTGAAAATCGTTTAATGCAGCACAGTCTTCTCTGCAGAAAAGGGACAAGTCTCGTTCAGGATTGTGTTAAATGAGGCCAAGGTCATCTTTGTATTTATCATTATATGGACATGGTGGTTGATAAATGTAATTATATCATTGCCTCCAAAATTTTGTTGTGAGACGGGAAGCATAATCTGATCAGTGGAAGATGTCAGAGGTCATATAAATCTCCTTGTTGATTATGATCACAATGTGATGAGGTCAAGGTCACCTCAACATGATTATGTTGACATGGGAGCTGATAATGGTGTCATTGCCTCTTCAATGTTTATGTGCGAGATGAAACGAAGTCTGATTTGTAGAAGTGGTCTGAGATGGCGTATTAATTTTTCCACATCGTTTTTGACACTGTCCCCTACAAACATGTACTTGATGTGGTATCTGATAATGTGTTAAGAATCATTTATATGCTTTGTAATCATTGTAAGAAAAACAAGCAGTGTTTGTGAAACATTTATGTCCACAGCGGCAACGAAGTCTAAAAAGTTATTTTTAGAATGAAGGTAATTGTCTAGGTCAAAAAGTCATCGACCTTGGTGTCATTTGAAAGGGTTTCATTAATTGAGTACACAAGTCAAATATAAAGTCTCTATCCCTCACAGTTAAAAAGTTATAGCCAGGGTTAAAGTTGACAACACATAGACAAACAAACTGACAGGACAAAAACAATATGCCCCAATCTTTTGATCCGGGGGCATAAAAACTTCTTGAAAATACATATAATGCATAATGCATGTATTTATGTGATTAAAATATAGTTTGGAAATTCATAGAACCATTAATGCATCTCAGTATGGACCAAACTGAAAGACAAAACAATAATAATCCTTTTATCATCTAAAAGACAAAACAATAATAATCCTTATATCATCTAAAAGGTTGACCACATGGAACAGTGAAGGAAAACGCTGCAAGTTTATTAAATGACATGATTTCAATGAAATGACAAAACTACTGAACCCCAATACTTTGTCATTTTGCTGTTATGTAAAGACAATACTTTGTCTTTTGCTGTTAAAATCATCAATACTTCACCGTAATGTAGAGACAATACTTTGTCATTTGCTGTTATAATCAGCAATACTTCACCATAATGTAGAGATAATATTTTGTCAATTGCTGTTATAATCAGTAATACTTCACTGTAAAATAGAGATAATATTTTGTCAATTGCTGTTATAATCAGCAATACTTCACCGTAATGTAGAGACAATACTTTGTCATTTGCTGCTATAATCAGCAATACTTCACCATAATGTAGAGATAATATTTTGTCAATTGCTGTTATAATCAGCAATACTTCACTGTAAAATAGAGATAATATTTTGTCAATTGCTGTTATAATCGGCAATACTTCACTGTAAAATAGAGATAATATTTTGTCAATTGCTGTTATAATCGGCAATACTTCACCGTAATGTAGAGACAATGCTTGGTCATTTGCTGTTATAATCAGCAATACTTCACCGTAATATAGAGACAATACTTTGTCATTTGCTGTTATAATCAGCAATACTTCACCGTAATGTAGAGACAATGCTTGGTCATTTGCTGTTATAATCAGCAATACTTCACCGTAATGTAGAGACAATGCTTTGTCATTTGCTGCTATAATCAGCAATACTTCACCGTAATGTAGAGACAATGCTTTGTCATTTGCTGTTATAATCAGCAATACTTCACCGTAATGTAGAGACAATACTTGGTCATTTGCTGTTATAATCAGCAATACTTCACCGTAATGTAGAGACAATACTTGGTCATTTGCTGTTATAATCAGCAATACTTCACCGTAATGTAGAGACAATACTTGGTCATTCGCTGTTATAATCAGCAATACTTTACCGTAATGTAGAGATAATACTTTGTCATTTGCTGTTATAATCAGCAATACTTTACCGTAATGTAGAGATAATATTTTGTCATTTGCTGCTATAATCAGCAATACTTCACCGTAATGTAGAGACAATACTTTGTCATTTGCTGTTATAATCGGCAATACTTCACCATAATGTAGAGATAATACTTTGTCATTTGCTGTTATAATCAGCAATACTTCACCGTTATGTAGAGATAATATTTTGTCATTTGCTGCTATAATCAGCAATACTACACCGTAATGTAGAGACAATACTTTGTCATTTGCTGTTATAATCAGCAATACTTCACCGTAATGTAGAGACAATACTTTGTCATTTGCTGTTATAATCAGGAATACTTCACTGTTATGTAGAGATAATATTTTGTCATTTGCTGTTATAATCAGCAATACTCCACCGTAATGTAGAGACAATACCTTGTCATTTGCTGTTATAATCAGCAATACTTCACCGTAATGTAGAGATAATATTTTGTCATTTGCTGTTATAATCAGCAATACTTCACCGTAATGTAGAGACAATGCTTTGTCATTTGCTGCTATAATCAGCAATACTTCACCGTAATGTAGAGACAATACTTGGTCATTTGCTGTTATAATCAGCAATACTTCACCGTAATGTAGAGACAATACTTGGTCATTCGCTGTTATAATCAGCAATACTTTACCATAATGTAGAGACAATGCTTGGTCATTTGCTGCTATAATCAGCAATACTTTACCATAATGTAGAGATAATGTTTTGTCATTTGCTGCTATAATCAGCAATACTTCACCGTAATGTAGAGACAATACTTTGTCATTTGCTGTTATAATCGGCAATACTTGACCATAATGTAGAGATAATACTTTGTCATTTGCTGTTATAATCAGGAATACTTCACCGTTATGTAGAGATAATATTTTGTCATTTGCTGCTATAATCAGCAATACTACACCGTAATGTAGAGACAATACTTTGTCATTTGCTGTTATAATCAGCAATACTTCCCCGTAATGTAGAGACAATACTTTGTCATTTGCTGTTATAATCAGGAATACTTCACCGTTATGTAGAGATAATATTTTGTCATTTGCTGTTATAATCAGCAATACTCCACCGTAATGTAGAGACAATACTTTGTCATTTGCTGTTATAATCAGCAATACTTCACCGTAATGTAGAGACAATACTTGGTCATTTGCTGTTATAATCAGCAATACTTCACCGTAATGTAGAGACAATACTTGGTCATTTGCTGTTATAATCAGCAATACTCCACCGTAATGTAGAGACAATGCTTTGTCATTTGCTGCTATAATCAGCAATACTTCACCGTAATGTAGAGACAATGCTTTGTTATTTGCTGTTATAATCAGCAATACTTCACTGTAATGTAGAGATAATACTTTGTCATTTGCTGTTATAATCAGCAATACTTCACCGTAATGTAGAGACAATGCTTGGTCATTTGCTGTTATAATCAGCAATACTTCACCGTAATATAGAGACAATACTTGGTCATTTGCTGTTATAATCAGCAATACTTCACCGTAATGTGGAGACAATACTTGGTCATTTGCTGTTATAATCAGCAATACTTCACCGTAATGTAGAGACAATACTTGGTCATTTGCTGTTATAATCAGCAATACTTCACCGTAATGTAGAGACAATGCTTTGTCATTTGCTGTTATAATCAGCAATACTTCACCGTAATGTAGAGACAATGCTTGGTCATTTGCTGTTATAATCAGCAATACTTCACCGTAATGTAGAGACAATGCTTGGTCATTTGCTGTTATAATCAGCAATACTTCACCGTAATGTAGAGACAATACTTGGTCATTTGCTGTTATAATCAGCAATACTTCACCGTAATGTAGAGATAATATTTTGTCATTTGCTGTTATAATCAGCAATACTTCACCGTAATGTAGAGACAATACTTGGTCATTTGCTGTTATAATCAGCAATACTTTACCGTAATGTAGAGACAATACTTGGTCATTTGCTGTTATAATCAGCAATACTTCACCGTAATGTAGAGATAATACTTTGTCATTTGCTGTTATAATCAGCAATACTTCACCGTAATATAGAGATAATACTTTGTCATTTGCTGCTATAATCAGCAATACTTCACCGTAATGTAGAGACAATACTTTGTCATTTGCTGTTATAATCAGCAATACTTCACCGTTATGTAGAGATAATATTTTGTCATTTGCTGCTATAATCAGCAATACTTCACCGTAATGTAGAGACAATACTTGGTCATTTGCTGTTATAATCAGCAATACTTCACTGTTATGTAGAGATAATTCTTTTGTATTTTGATGTTATCATAATGGGCTGAGCTTGTACTATAATGAATACTAAAGGAATGAATGTCTTACTGTTGGTGTTTGTGGCAAATGAAGCATGGCCACATTATGGAGCTTGTAATATATAAGCAGCATACTGGCTTTATTTTCCATGAACAACAAAAGATAAGAGATTCATTCCTTAATTACACCATTAAATGAATAAAAAAATCTTTTCATATCTCATAGTAAGTGTATGTTTTATACAAAAGGATACAAGAAATCAGTGATGGAATCAGCATATTGTAGATGGTCACAGGATTGATCCACAGTCACTAGTATCTCATACAGCTCTATCACCAACTGAAATTGTCAAGGGAATATGAAAATGGTTCATGTTTGTCAGCATTTCACCTTGAATATGAACCTGTGATTCCCTATATCCTAATATGGATGTCTGTATAATGCATAATACATTGGCCTGCATCTAGCTATGCTTCATTCAATATATAAGTATATGTGCTTGGATGAGTTTCTGTTATTCACTCAAACACATTCTTATATAATGTCAAAGAATGCTACTTTAACTAACCTCTGCCATACTGAAAAAATTTCAAGATTCACAACTCAGCCCACTCTGATTTCCAACCCTGCTTCAATTTTTTTTGTGTGTTAAATTCACAATTTGTGAAAATAATGCCAACTAAATTATGGAAATTCTGCATCTTGTCCGACTTTTGTTCAGTAAGGCAAATAAAACTGTGAAAGTTTATTAATGTCATTATTCAGTGTTTGCCTACTCTAATTTTATTGTATTCAGTGTCCAACTCCTCTTAAGAAACCAGAGCAATGCCTAGTAAGGCATAATATGCCTGTCATTTAGTTTGAAAGAATGAAATTGGAAAGTATGGAAACATTCCCCCTTTTCCAACAATTCTGTGAAATATTCACAGATCCATGCAATGGGTAATAAGTTATAGACCTGACAAAGATTTACCCATCATATGCAGTGTGACCTTGACCTTGCATATATAACCTTGGTTCAAGGTCAAAACATGCCCTTGGTCAAGGGCAACAACTCTGTGAAATATTACTCAAATCTATGCAAAAGGCAAAAATAGGGCACCGCTAACGGGTTCATGATACGCCGGCATCATGTTTAAATGTGGTCTACAAGCCACATTCTTTCATATGACACCATCAAAAGTTTTGTTCCCCCTTTAGTAAAGAAGGAGAAGCCTGGACAAGCTTTTCCAACCCCGCCCATTTCCCCAACCCAAGGGGCCTGACTCCAACTTTGAAACCCACATGCACAACTACAAGCCACACCCTTTCATATGACACCATCAAAAGTTTTGTTCCCCTTAGTTAAGGAGGAGAAGACCGGACAAGCTTTTCCGACCCCGCCTATTTTCCCCTACCAGAGGCCTGACCTCAACTTTGAAACCCACATGCACAACTACAAGCCACATCCTTTCATATGACACCATCAAAACTTTTGTTCCCCCTTTAGTTAAGGAGGAGAAGCCCGGACAAGCTTTTCCGACCCTGCCCATTTTCCCCCACCCCAGGGGCCTGACTCCAACTTTGAAACCCACATGCACAACTACAAGCCACATCCTTTCATATGACACCATCAAAACTTTTGTTCCCCCTTTAGTTAAGGAGGAGAAGCCCGGACAAGCTTTTCTGACCCTGCCCATTTTCCCCCACCCCAGGGGCCTGATTCCAACTTTGAAACCCACATGCACAACTACAAGCAATGTCCTTTTATATGACACCATCAAAACTTTTGTTCCCCCTTTAGTTAAGGAGGAGAAGACCGGACAAGCTTTTCCGACCCCACCCATTTTCCCCCACCCCAGGGGCCTGACCCCAACTTTGAAACCCACATGCACAACTACAAGCCACATCCTTTCAAATGACACCTACAAAAGTTTTGTTCCCCCTTTAGTCACAAAGTAGAAGCCCGGAAAACCTTTCCGACCCCGCCCATTTTCCCCCACCCAAGGGGCCTGATCTCAACTGTGAAACCCACATGCACAACTACAAGCCACATCCTTTGATATGACACCATCAAAAATTTTGTTCCCCCTTTAGTTAAGGAGAAGAAGCTCGGACAAGCTTTTCTGACCCCACCCATTTTCCCCCACCCCAGGGGTCTGACCCCAATTTTGAAACCCACATGCACAACTACAAGCCACATTCTTTCATATGACACTATCAAAAGTTTTGTTCTCCCTTTAGTTAAGGAGGAGAAGCCCGGACAAGGATGGATGGACGGACGGACGGACACACGACAGCGGTATAGCATAATACACCCATATTTTTAAATGCGGGTGTATAAAAAGTTATGGCCCACACAAAGATATACCCATCTTATGCAGTGTGACCTTGCCCTTGCAGATATAACATTGGTTCATGGTCAAGATACAGCCTTGGTCCTGACAAACAATTCAGGACTTTTATTCAAATTCATGTTAGGGGTAAAGATTTATGGCCCAGACAAAAATTTACCCATGATCACATGCATTGTGACCTTGACCTTGCAGATATGGCCTTTGAGTCAAGCATGACACACCCTTGGGTCCTGGGCAACAATTTTTGAATTATTTGAATGTGAATTATTATTCAAATCAATGCACAGTGTAAAAAGTTATGGCTTGGACAAGACTCTAACTGACATAAGCACTGTGACCTTGACCTTCCAAATATGTCCTTGAAAATCAATAGGGTTCATCCTCTAGTCATAATAACTAAGCGTGCAAAGTTTAAATGTTCTAGCATAAACAGTTTGGTCTGTACCTTGTTTATAAGTTGCATTCTTAAAATTTGCTATTTTTGCCCCCCCCCCAAAAAAAACCCCTTTACCTTTGACCTCAATATTGAAAACCAATGGGTTTATCTTCATGCTATAAAGAATAAGTGAACCATGTTTGAAAGTCTTAGCCTAAAAGGTATGGTCTGTATGGTGTAAACAAAGTGTGGACAGACCCACAATGCCATACCATAATACATCTGTCTACGACGGGTGTATAAAAATCAAAATATTAAATTAGCCCCCACTCAGAAAAGTTGGATGAAAATCTAGGAATTTTTTTATGGTCTTACTCGTACTTTTTTGCCGAACAATTCCAGTATATGTATGTTTGTTAAGTTCACATGTCTGACTACGCATGGTCTCATATGTTTGCTTGCATATGACCTTGTATACCTGCTTCCTGTCTGCACACACATTTATACACTCAGAGCATTCGATATCTGTTTGAATATAATTGTCTGTGCATTAAATCTAAGAAGTCAGTCTTATGTACTATCAACTGTTAATCAATGATTGATCTACAGTCAATGTACCACCTAATCAGTTTATATATCATCTACAGTCAGTCTGTATGTACCATTTAGTCAGTCTGTTATGTACCATCTACAGTCAGTCTGTATGTACCATCTAGTCAGTCTATGTACCATCTACAGTCAGTCTGTTATGTACCATCTACTGTCAGTCTGTATGTACCATCTAGTCAGTCTATGTACCATCTACAGTCAGTGTATGTACCATTTATAGTCAGTCTATGTACCATCTAGTCAGTCTATGTACAATCTACAGTCAATTTGTATGTACAAACTAAAGTCAGTCTGTATTCACCATCTAGTCACTTTATGTACCATCTAGTCAGTTTATATACCATTTACAGTCAGTTTATGTTCCATCTAGTTAGTCTAGGTACCATCTACAGTCAATGTACCATTTAGTCAGTCTATGTACCATCTACAGTCAGTCTGTATGTACGATTTCTACAGTCAGTCTGTATGTATGATCTACAGTTAGTCTGTATGCATCATCTACAGGCAGTCTGTATGTACCATCTAAAGTCAGTTTGTATGTACCATCTACAGTCAGTCTATTCACCATCTAGTCACTCTATGTACCTTCTAGTCAGTCTAGGTACCATCTACAGTCTGTCTATGTACCAGCTAGTCAGTCTGTACCACCTACAGTCAGTCTATGTACCATCTACAGTCAGTCTGTATGTACCATCTACAGTTATCTGTATGTACCATCTACAGTCAGTCTGTATGTACCATCTACAGTCAGTCTGTATGTACAATCTACAGTTAGTCTGTATGTACCATCTACAGTCAATCTATTCACCATCTAGTCACTATGCACCATCTAGTCAGTCTATATATCATCTACAGTCAGTCTATGTACCATGTAGTCAGTCTATATTCCATCTACAATCAGTCTATTTACCATTTAGTCAGTCTATGTACCATCTACAGACAGTTTTAGTACCATCTACAGTCAATCTGTATATACCATCTACAGTCAGCCGGTATGTATGATCTACAGTTAGTCTGTATGTACCATTTACAGTCAGTCTGTATATACCACTTACAGTCAGTCTGTATGTACCATCTACAGTTTGTATGTACCATCTACAGTAAGTCTGTCTGTACCATTTACAGTTAGTCTGTATGTACCATCTACCGTCAGTCTGTATGTACCATCTACAGTCAGAGTTGCTGTGTCATTTAAAGTCAGTCTGTCTGTATCTTCTTTATTGAGTCTGTAAAATCTATGGCCAGTTTGGATGTACCAGCAAACAGAATACATGTATAAAGCTGTATCATTGCTGAGTAATACATGATTGTCAAGAAAAGTATAAGAAATAATACAGACCTCCATCAGGGATCTGGTTCTTTCTAGGTGGAGCCGTTGCAAGAAAGGTCCAACTAAGTGGCAGAGGTACAAGAATTGTTCTTCCTTCTTTATCACTGGTTTGAGATTCTCCCTCAAATATCTGGAAAAAATACAGTATGGGTCAGATATAATGGAGAAATTTATATGGTTCATATAATTGTGCAGTAAAATGATTGATAGTATGGTGTTTCTTTAGCCAGTGTCCTGTCTTTCGGATGAGACAGTAAAAACCGAGGCCCCGTGTCATGGTATGCATGACACGTTAAAGATCCCTCGCTGCTTCAGGTGGGTCCGTTGCAAAGGTCAAAATCTGTATGCTCCGCATCAGGCAGATGCCATCACCATATATAAGAAATATTCGTGGTGTGACGTTAAACAAAAATCAATCAATCAATCAATCAATCATGGTGCTCCTTTAATAATTCTTTAAAATAAATTCAATGAGGTTGACTAAAAACTTCTGGCGAGTTAAAAAAAACCCAGTAACATATGTGTTGCCTGTTATCCATTTTTCAAAAGTATAACTGATTCCAGATAGAGAAATGGACAAACATAGCACTTTATTCTTTAAATACTTTCAATTTTGATCAAATTACTCACTGTGGCAGCTGTGAGAGCTGTCCTATGCCGGCATGATGCCACACAGCATGGCTCAGTGCCAGAAGATATGTGCTCGTCTGTTCTGTCATCACTTTCAAACTCTCTGTGAAATTAAACAGCTGGAAAGGCTGGCTTCCCATAGAGAAAGTCACTGGAAGTGAGGTCATGACTTCAATGATCTTGTTGTTCAGAGATCCCCAGTATGTGTCCTAAATATAAAATTTTCAACAACATGTACAAGTATATTTTTACAAATCTTTATCCTCCCTGCACAAGTGGTGAATCATCTTGTATTTTGGTCTTGACATTATGTACAGAATGCTCTGCTTATCAATGATATACATGTGAGGTTAGTGGCAGACATGCTATACTTAATGGTAATGCTAATACTTACTGGTAATTCTTTACTTACTGGTAATGCTATACTTCCTGGTAATGCTATACTTCCTGGTAATGCTATACTTAATGGTTATGCTAATACTGGTAATGCTATAATTACTGGTAATGTTATACTTGATGGTTATGCTAATACTGGTAATGCTATAGTTACTGGTAATCCTAATACTGGTAATGCTATAGTTATTGGTAATGCTAATACTGGTAATGCTATACTTACTGGTAATGCTAAACTTACTGGTAATGCTAATACTTGCTGGTAATGCTATACTTAATGGTAATGCTAATACTTACTGGTAATTCTTTACTTACTGGTAATGCTATACTTACCGGTAATGCTTTACTTACTGGTAATGCATAGAGTGGTAATGCTATACTTACTGGTAATGCTGTCAGTAACAAGCCTACAGCATTCATCCAACACACAAGCTTGTCTTTGTGGATCTGTGAACAATTCTTTAGCACAACATCAAGTAAGGCTGCTCCCACAGTGGCACCATCTGTTGGCAAAGCCATTAACTCTACACATGTGGCATACAGTGCATGTGCAGCGGGACTGGGAAACTCATTGAATCTCCAATCACAATTTGGGAAAGGAGAGGGAGTTTTACCATCAATGGCTTCTTCGTTAAGAAAAGATTTATGGAGTAAATTTAGTATAAAAGTCTTCTTCATTTTGTTTGGAACAGATCTATAAAGTGGTGCATTTGAAATCAAACTTCCAAATTTGAATCCATGTCACAGACCCATATGATTATTGATGGAATTAGAACTTACTTAAGTTAAGGGAACTTATGTACCTCATGTGGGAACTGAACACAAACTTTTAAAAACTAAAAAAATCTTTTTACCAATTAGCCATATTTAAATTCTATAAGAAATACAGGATCAATTATGAGAAGAGAAGAATTCGGAAGAAAGCTGTATTGTACTTTTAATATATACATTGTCATAATAAACAGACTTAAAGATGAAGTACTTATATGCCCTAACTCAATCTGGCCCATATAATAACCAATCTGACCCATATAATAACCAATCAAGATAAAGTTTGTACAGAGAATGTCCTATGAAGAGAGAAGACAATAATCATATGATTTTTATACACAGAAATGTGCATTTCAAGGATACTGTCCACAAGTCTACCAACCAGCCTGTTGTAATAGTCCAGGGATGGAGTCCAGTCCATACTGTCTTCCAGGATAAATCTCCTGTAATCTTCTGACAGAAACCAATTTGCTGGCCTGATGTCCTGGTGGGCATCTGAAGTCAATTCAAATCTAATACATATACCGATATTCTAAAACCACAAATATAAACTCATCTACATCAAATATTATATTGAATTTGTTCATATTTTCCATGCACTTACAGCAAGTTTTCCTGCACAGCAACATCTTGAATCACAAGAGACTGTGAAAAATAACTTTAAGTAAAAACTATTATGATAACAAGGAATGTTTGGTTTGTTAATGTTATATATCATGTCAAAGGTATTTCACTTATAAAGTGGCTACATCTGTATTTAATGCACAGAGGTTTCAACCTATGCAACGTTCCTATCTACAAGAACAAGGGATCTTGTATGGGTCAAATTCTACACTGACATGGGACCTTGGCTTTATGATCTCATCTAATTGAGAGGACAACAAGTGGAAAGTTGGATAAATTTAGATGTCATGATTCAATGCATATACAGTGATATTTCAATTATCAATAGTAAATATTTACGAAATTTGTAAGGTTAATTAACAACCCAACAATGTAATCACTCAGCCACTACACAGACTTCTGGGTAATATTCACATAGACTTCTGGGTAATATGCTGATCTGTGAAGGATTAATTACTTGTGTGACTTACTCATGATAGTTTGAACCAGTCGTCTTTTGAGGGGTGCTTTCTGAATCAACAGTTTGTGGTAATAATGTAAAGTGTCATACAAATATGTGATAGGGTGGTCTGAAAGAGATTACAGCCATTATGACATATACAATGGTATTCATCAAAAAGGGATATGCTACAAACAATGGAAGAGGTGAATGGTTTGTAGGGGTTTTGTATGACTTCAACATTTTCAGTAGTAAAGAAACAAAAAATAGCTTAGATATTGTGGAATAATCTGGGGAAACATTAACAAACAACTATACTAGTAGATTTCAAAATCACAAAATCTTGAACTATAAATGTCAGGATGATATAAGATCCAAGTAAAAATGATTGTGTGTAAATACATGTAGCATCATACCAAAACTCATAGGATGGGTATAATCCAAGATAAAAGTTTGATAGGGTCAACAGAGACAGTTTCATTTAACTTCATAAATAAAGATTGTATTTACAAACAAATTCAGATTATGGGTATTTTTCTAATAGTAAAGAACACCGAAGCATTATCAGCTAAAATATTACTGTTTGTCCAACGAATATGATAAGACTTTAGCAAGCTGTACTATGTATTACCACAGAATTAGCTAGAATGTTTCTGTTTTCATAAAATTGAAATAAAACTTTAGTAATGTTAAGATAATGGATAAATCCAAACCATAAGTCTGAAAATCATGAAACCAGAGGATATACAAAATCAGTGAAAATGAAAACCAAGTGGAAAATAACAAAATATGTCTACTTGAAGAGCATATGTAAACCCCTATGATGGAGTGAGATCAGGTGCCCGGGGAGAGTGTGCATCTCCTGCTTGCTAGCAACACCTGTCACATAATTTATATGCTGTTGTATATGCCCGAAAGGGCCCCTTGTTTTATGGGTATAAATAAATATTTTATTGTATTATATTATATGCAGTAGAAAGAGTGAAATCCTGTAAATTCCATATATATTTAAATATGGAGAAGTCAAAGTAGGTATCCTTCTAGTATAGAAGATGTCAAATTTATGTAAAATGATCGGAATCAGTCTCAGTCCAGAGTATCATTTAAAAGTCTACTATGTATTACCACAGAATTTAGCTAGAATGTTACTATTTGTCATAAAATTCAGATAAGATTTGAGCAAGCTGTACTACGTATTACCATGGAATTTGTAGAGAATTCCCAGTGACTCCAGAATTTTCTCAGCTAAGTTTGTAAGGTTAGGTTGTTCTATGATCCTATGTAAAAGAATATCCAGGACCTGAAAAACATAATTATTCATGTATATTTTGTCTAGCTGCCATAAATCTGCAATCTCACATCATATTTTATTATGTGAAATGTTATCAAATACATAGTTACTCATCTGCTTTTCTCCTTTTCGTTCATGCCAGACCAGTTGTTCTGACTAACATTAACACTTTGACAAAATTTTGTTTCAGAAATTACACTGTATCAATTGAATGCAGTAAAAAGATAAAGTTGGGATAGAGGTCAGATATACAAATATTTGTGAATAAAAATGATTTGTAATTAAGATAATTGTCACAACACAAAAAGATAAGTTACTTTCATCCGTGAAACTGACTCAGCTGAAATGTTAGAAGATGAGTGTTTGAGAAACTCAATCGAGGAATATATCAAGGTTAGAGACTAGTACTTAGGATTCCTGGTGAAGACTTTCAACGGAGACGCTTGTCAGATATATTACACACTACCACAGCACTACTTATACATATACACTCAGTTAATGAGAAAGCGTTTACTTCATATTTCGATGTGTAATGCTTTGCCAGGAGTTCAGAATAGAAGATTGCATATCCAAAAAGATAAAACTTGTCTTGAGGTAATAATATAATCCAAATAGAAGAGATCCTGTGATTCCATAGTCTGTGTATGTTATAAAGACTGGAGTTTTGCTCAAATTTTCACATTTCCAGGTGAATTTCAAAACTTTCTCTTGCATTACAGTGTCTATAGGTCTAAAACTGCACCAGCTATTCTGACCAAAAAATCATTCATTTTCCTTTCTTTCTCAGTAAATTCAACTGAGATTTATACCAAGGATGCTCTGGAAGGTTTTTGAAATGTCTTAACACAAATGATAGCTGATTAAAATTTCACATGTCTGTCCTTTGTACTTACAGATATAAATCGGAGACAAACATTTCCAAAATATATAGGAAGATACTGATGCTGTATTGGACTGTTCAGATCCTGCATTCCTTCATAGTAATATTTTTCAGGATATTTCTGAAATTAAACAACAAATCTGAAGTTAAAACTATCAAAATCTAAGTCATATTTATCTTTTTCAAGAACCTTAACCTTGACACAAGATCAAAGTGGTTGCTAAGGGGGACTGATCTGAATTCCAAACATAACAGACATACATCAAGCAAAATGTTTACCGAGGGTTGTAAACATAATCCTGCTCGACACATTACATACCCACTACCAACTTACCCTGTGAAATGCCATGATCCTGCTCGACACCTACCCACTACCAACTTACCCTGTAAAATGCCATGATCCTGCTCTACACATTACATAACCACTAACAACTTACCCTGTGAAATGCCATGATCCTGCTCGACACATACTCATTACCAACTTACCCTGTGAAATGCCATGATGCTGCTCAATGTATTACATTCCCACTACCAACTTACCCTGTGAAATGCCATGATCCTGCTCGACACATTACATACCCACTACCAACTTACCCTGTGAAATGCCATGTGTTTGTCGTGCCAGTTACTCTGCAACCAATGCTCTGGAGAATTCTAAAAGCATGGAAAGAAAGAAAAACATACAGTACCATCAAGTTCATGCCATTGAAATACATACTAGACAAAAAAGAAATTAAAATCTTATTTTTGTTTTCAATTACCAACTTTTCAGATAACACATAAACATTTTAAAAATATGATTCAATACCCCTCTAATGAACTCTTGAACTCTCATCTTGAAATCTGTTGGCTTTAACAACAGCATGTGAATGATCAGAAAGCAAAGTCGAGCTTCAGGTTCATCAAAATTCCTCAGAGCCTGCAACACATCAGTATTGTTAAACACAAATTCCATTCTAAGAAATCATGTTATTTTTTTCTTCAGGTTTTAAGTTATCAAATGTTTAAAATTGTATATCAAAAGCTTTAAAACAGCATGCACTTGTGAAAAACGAATGCCTGAATGTTATAGATGGCCTATATAAAACAAAATTCCTGAAGGCAGAATCAACAGGCAAGTTCTGGATTACTTAATACAGCATACAAATACTCTACATATTAATCAAACCTAACAAATCCCCTTAATTAAAGGGTAAAATCTCATATAGCTTGTTTCATGACTACTCTTGTAGTATAATAAAGCATATAATACTCACCAAACACAACACCAGACGATCAAGAGGAACCAAGTTGTAGCGCCATACCATTTCATTTAGAGTGTCTATTGACTGCAAAATGAAAAATCATAGGTACCTATTGACTAAAACTTAGAAAATGAAAAATATTACAGAAAACTTATTGACTTTAAAAAGAGAAGTTATACGGAAAATACTGACTAAACAATAACAAAGTTATTACAATCAGATTCCATGTCATAATCAGACAAATATTGCCTGTGGCAGCAAATCTGAATAACAAAAATATGTTCCTGGGGTAACTGTGACTTTGGATGAGGTGACACACTCTTGTGTCAACTATTAGACACAAATATCAGCAGACATTTTCACAAAGAATTGTAAGTTTTTCCATAAGTTTTTATTTAAGATTTATTTTGTATGTATGTAAAGAAAATTACGTATGATTCTTTGTGAAAATATCTGCTGATCTTAATACTAACAATATGGGTATGAATGAAGTTTAATGTCCAAAGGAAAACGGAATTCAGTTATGCTGTTATGGTCCCAAAACCATTTTCAGTTATTGATGCTCTGTGACCTTGACCTTTCACCTCCAAATCAATAGGGCACATCCTTGACTCATGGTTAGTCTGCTTATGAATTTAAACAATGCTAACTGTGAATGGAATTCAGTTCTGCTTCAGACACTTTATCAGTTATCCATGTTTTGTGATGCTGACTTTAAACTTTCCACCTCCAAATAAATAGGGCAAATCACTGACTGATGGAGAGTCCATGTATGAAGTTCCCTGACCATAGTTGTGAAGGGAATTCAGTTACGGTCCAGAAACCATTTACATGGACAAACACAGACAGACAGTATAATATGTATGTATCCCCTCCAAACTTTGTTACAGGAGGTAAAATGACAAATTCTTTTGTTATTACATTACCATATTTGGCCATTTAAATTAATTTACGAATGTTAAGCATCAAGGTTGTTTTGCTACTTGGAATTTCTTTTGATAATGATTCCAACATTTACTTTGTTGACATATTGGGAGCTTGCTCCTCCTGTGGGGTTTAATTCATACACCATATAGTCTGCAAATGTCCTGAGATGGGCAGACAAAGCCCTTGGTCCCAATCTGTCCAACACCCTGAAAAACATGTGCATATATGTAGAAACAATAAGCCATTGGTCCCAATCTGTCCAACACCATGAAAAACATGTACATATATGTAGAAACAATAAGCTATTGGTCCCAATCTGCCCAACACCCTGAAAAACATGTACATATATGTAGAAACAATAAGCCATTGGTCCCAATCTGTCCAACACCCTGAAAAAAAAGTATACACATGTAGAAACAATAAGCAATTTAAGACTGATACAATCTGGTAAGTCTGCTTAGCTAGCCAACAGTCATAAATATCCTCAAAAGATGGTGTTTGCAATATATCACCAGACATGTAACCATAGATACAGGGTCCAGTACTAGCCATGGAATATATCACCTGACATATAACCATAGATACAGGGTCCAGTGCTAGCCATGGAGTATATTACCAGACATGTAACCATAGATACAAGGTCCAGTACTAGACATGGAATATATCACCTGGCATATAACCATAGATACAGGGTCCAGTACTAGCCATGGAATATATCACCTGACATATAACCATAGATACAGAGTCCAGTGCTAGCCATGGAGTATATTACCAGACATGTAACCATAGATACAGGGTCCAGTACTAGCCATGGAATATATCACATGGCATATAACCATAGATACAGGGTCCAGTACTAGCCATGGAGTATATTACCAGACATGTAACCATAGATACAGGGTCCAGTGCTAGCCATGGAATATATCACCTGGCATATAACCATAGATACAGGGTCCAGTACTAGCCATGGAATATATCACCTGGCATATAACCATAGATACAGGGTCCAGTGTTAGCCATGGGGTATATTACCAGACATGTAACCATAGATACAGGGTCCAGTACTAGCCATGGAGTATATTACCAGAAATGTAACCATAGATACAGGGTCCAGTACTAGCCATGGAATATATCATTGGACATGTAACCATAGATACAGAATCCAGTACTAGCCATGGAATATATCACCAGACATATAACCATAAATACAGGTCTAGTACAAACCATGGAATGTAATACCTGACATGTAACCATAGATACAGAGTATGGTATAAACCATGGAATATAATACCTGACACATAACCATAGATACAGAGTTCAGTACAAACCATGGAATATAATACCTGACATGTAACCATAGATACAGAGTTTGGTACAAACCATGGAATATAATACCTGACACATAACCATAGATACAGAGTTCAGTACAAACCATGGAATATAATACCTGACATGTAGCCATAGATACAGTTAAGAACTTGAAATGCTAAAGAGCAAATTCCCAATGGGTAAATTGTTAATGTGCAAAGTATTTTTCTTTGATAAGGATTACAGCCTCAAGGTCTTCATATAGCATAAGGTACAGCCAGTATGTGACAGGGTCCATCAAATTTTATTAGGGAAGTTATAAGCTATATCTTGTACTTGTGCAGGTATATAAATCCCCACCACTCTCAGCTGTCAATTATCAAGTATATTCTGTTGGTGACCATACATCTTTTATCTCACTTTTAATTTTTTTGTTTCAACTGAGCTGTCTAAATGGCCAGGTAGTTTGCCCTGTGAAACCACAATCTTTCAATTATGATTGTACTTTAAACACTATGTTTCTATCAAAAGTGAGAAAAAAGTCAAATGTGGCACATATATTAATTATCAGATGACACTAAGATAACTTACTTGTGGGCAGTTGATGGTACCCTGTTTTCTTCTAACATGTTCTTCCAAATAATGCTAATAAAAAATATTTATATATTGTACAATGAGACCCTAGAATCAACGTTGTAAAACCTGAACTACAAAAAGTAGTAAACACTTATTACACAATAATTTCTTAAACACTTCTTTGTGACAACTGCATAAAGATAATAACACCACAAAATTGCATACATTGAAAAGACTTTCACTGTAAATGAAGATTTCACTTCTTATAATGGAATTGCCATGTTTATTCTGTTGAATGTTTTTTTCCAGCTTACCATAGAAACAGTGGTGATGATCCTTGCATGGAAAAATGAGCTATGATATCTGATTCATTTACCAAACCTGTAACACAAAGTACAATTATTCAATTATTTGAAAAAACAATTGAGACTGAGGCAGAAAAATAGGATAATAAATGAAATAAAGGGGAGAACAAATGATAAAGATAGGCATAAATCCTTGAAAGTCTCACTGTAATTCAAGCATTATATACATTTATCCCACGTCCGATAATAATGCAGCGATTTCATTGGTCAATATCGACCATATACTGTCTTGTATGACGTCTTTAACCCATCTCGTATTGAATCAAGTTTGTTCACATTGCATCTACGACGTCATGTCTTTTCCTACATATATGACGTCAAGAGCAATACAGCATTACTAAAATGTCATAACAGATCAATCTATGCTTGGTTATTATTATTTGAAATCTTATAAGTATTAATAGGTCATCTGTGGGATAAATTCTTTATGGGGTCATCTGCAGGGGTGATATGATGTGACATCTGGCTTATAAACATGTATTCAGCATGGCAAATTTATGCACCCTGCTGGTAACTCCATAACTACTGGTATTGATTAACATTGACATGGATTCTGAGAAATGCTTAACACCTTCTCATCATAAAAAGCACAAACTATGGACCTTTTGCTCTAAAACACTGTGTACTCAGGTTAGTGGAATATTTCAGCAGAATTAGCACTATAAACATTGTATTAATTCATGACCATGCCAATAAAAACATATTTCATGGCATGTATAAAGGAGAGTGCAGGTAAGGCTATATGTATGTAATGTATCACTAAACTCTTTCCATCTTTCTCCATCAAATTTGGCTAAACTAAAATTAAACAACAACGCTGCATAACTTCAATCACTGAGCAAAGGCATTCTAATTATTACAGAAAGATAATGTTAGCACTTACTCTTCCACTTTTTATATTCTGTATCCACACTATGTTTAAGTTGTTTTTTGTCCATGGTATGTGAGGGTTGGGAAGTGAAGAAGTCAGCAAGACTTTGGGGAAAGCATTGTAAAGTATTCATAGACCAACTGTGGGGAGTGTTCTGCATAATCTGACTGAGAATCTCACGAAACCATGACGATGAAAAGCTGTCCACTCCTGAAACCCATATAACAGGTATAACTGTGATAGATCATAATGGACAGGACATCTTCTGTCACCAAAATGTCAACATATAACCAGCCTTACACTTATGCTTTTAACTCCCCTATGGGATCATTTTAATGATATGAATCACATCATATAGTGATAGATCAGTGCTTAGTAATGGTGGAGGAAGTACAGGTATGCTGAAATCATTCATAACGACAGACAGACAGATGGACACACAGATTGAAAGATTGATATTCTCATTTCATATATAGACTTGTATAATAATTTTGTCAAAACATTTACATAGTTGATTCTTACTGACTTGAACATGTATATCTCATACTTTCAGTTCTGTGAAAATTAGCTTTTATTCAGTAGACTTATTCCATTAATCCTATGTTTCATAAAATAATTTGCCATAAAAGATATGCTTTAATTTAGTGTGACATTACAATGCTAATAATACCGTCATAATGAAAATCTCAGCAAAAAGTAAGATATCTGGCATATGACCCCTTTCTTCATGTTAAGCTGGACAAAATGTCATTAAACTGAAGTCTCATTAATGGTTGATTTCTCAAACTATTTTCCTAGTTTCTTGATTTGTGAATAATAAGTGGTGAATAAAACAAATTTCTCTGATAGATAACTGTTATTATACTAGCCTGTAACATGCATTGTTCTAGCTAGTGTCAACACTAGGGCCCTGTTGAGTTCCTCTGACTCGGTAGAAACAAAACTTGGTCTACTGGGCTCGGTTGCAAGTCGAGATAACTGTGGTTGTACCTCAAAACTTCCAAGTCCTATAATTAGGCGTAAAGCTGTGCTCTCTACACTGTAAAGAAAAATACCTCAATGAAAAGACAATGGTATAGGAATAGGACATATCATAGATATTAATATACTAGTCATAGTTATAATAAGATAATACACTTATCATACTATAGTTAATAATTATAATTTACATAGAACAGATATACAAGAGAGAGTAGAAACTGTAGATGTCTAAGCAAACAAATGAACTCACTGTACTAGCAGGTCAAAAGAAGAGCACTAATAATATAAAAAAAATATGCATTAATCAGAGGTAGATTTGAAAGATGCACTAATAGCACAGCTTGAGTGGAGAGTTGATACTAACCATAGATGAAGTTGGTTTTGATTGGTTTGTGGTATGGTGCTGAGAGTGTGAAGATGTCCGAGAAGCTGCACTCGATAATGAGGCTGTGTGTGATGGAGACGATAGCTGAACATCTCTAACAGAGTGTGAAGCATACCCCAGGCACCGCTGCTCAACACTGTAGGTAGTAACTGGCCTGAAATCAGTCAAACAATGTACGTATAATGCATACCCCAGGCACCGCTGCTCAACACTGTAGGTAGTAACTGGCCTGAAATCAGTCAAACAATGTACATATATTGCATACCACAGGCACCGCTGCTCAACACTGTAGGTAGTAACTGGCCAAAATCAATGTACATATAATGCATACCACAGGCACTGCTTTTCAATACTGTTAGTAATTGGCCTGAAAAAAGGCAGGGTAAAAGATTCATGGCTGAACTGGGATTCAAAACAAGAATATTCTGCCTACTGTGCAAATGCTCTTCCAAGTGATTCATCTGAGCAAATGACCCTTTCTTCCAAATTTCTCCCCTAAAATCAAAAGCCCAAGTTCTGAGACTTAGTGGAACCTTTAATTCTGTAACAGACAGAGAAAAACTGATGGCAAGACTGGAAATACAACCCAGAACCATTCATCTTTTGTGTGAATACTATTCCTAATGAACTATCTATGTCAATATCCTTACCTGTCATACAACAAACAAATATACACAACATTCTACATTCTATATTTAATGCCCTGAAATTCAATACCATAGATAGTGTGAAAACTGTACAACCATATTATATATAAATATATGCATGACCGCTTAAATGTCAGCGTGCAGAAATTGAAAGCTGAAGCAAAATGAACAATATATTGATCAAACTTAATTACATAACAATAAGTTTTTTCTTATACTTTCTCAGTTCATAAAAAACAAGAGATGCTTCTGAAACACTATGCCCCTGGCGGCAACAAAGTCAGAAAAAGTTATTTTTAGCGTGATCACTGTCAACGTCAAAAGGTCATCAACATTGATGTCATTTGAAAGGCCTTCATTAGCTGAGTATGCATGTGAAATATGAAGTCTGTATACCCTCACGGTTCAAAAGTTATGGCCAATGTTAAAGCTGACAACAGACAGACAAACAGACAGACAGGCCGGACAAAAACAATATGCCCCCAATCTATTGATCCGGTAGCTTAAAAAAAACCCTTTCATGCTTTTACAAAAGTGAGTATGGTTTAATGGTATGTAGAAAACAGCTTACTGATAAATCCCTTGATTCCAAGTGATTCAATCTCCATGTATACCAAGAGTCTGCTGTAAGTCTCCACCAGAGCTGGAGCATTGGCAATATTGGCTTTTGTCTTGGCTTGTCTGATGACTCGATGCACTATACTATGTATCAGACTGAGAAATAAACAATATACTATATCCTTAGGTGGATTTCAATAACACCACTGACTTCTACAATCATGTAAAATGATGTATGTATTTCACCTTACACATTCAACAAAATCTAGTTAATTGATTTACATTCCTAATCTAGGTTCATAAGTTAAAATTTCAGTTGTGTTCAATTGAGAAGAATTTAATAAAATATATTGTTGTAAATATATAAATAGATTTCTTCCCCATCAAAAAAGCAAGTCATTGAATGAAAAAGAAATCCATTAAATACTTCCATTCATGTAGAAAATTACCACACAATTTCAGATACAAAATGAATAAACAAAATGACAATATAATAAATTTTATATCCTTTTTCCAATTCTACCTCATTTTGGCATGTACTGTCAGGGAATCCAAAAGACCCATGGATAAAGGCTGTGTGGGTGCAGATGCCACTAAGTTGCCTGGCAATAAAGTGGTATGCTTGCTATCTCCATAAATACTTTCCACCAGTTTAGCCATTGGAAGGTTGAAGTATTCATTGTTGGTACTATCTGTGGTGGTAGTAAGAAACAAAAGTGTGACAACTCCTATAAATTCTATTAGATTCAGTTAAGCTTAAAGATTCTGAAAATCTCTGAATTTCTTTCTCCTTATCTGTGTATTCCCACTCTATTCTGTCAAAGTTTATTTCTGCTTATCTTTCTCTGTATCGCCAATTACCTTTTTGATTTTATCATTAAATATTTCAATCATAATGATTTTAATGTTCCAACTTAAGTACAAAATATTATATAATTCAATCTCAGAATTCTAAAGTAATGGTGAAAACAAACTTTTCAATGTCTCAGAGTCAAGAAAACTGTGGTACAAGTTGCCAAAAATACGTAAAATCCAACTGGCCTAGATTTTTAACATTTCAACTTATATAGAAAGTCTTGTTTACTTCTATTTAGGCATTCATTTTGGGGCAAAAATTGTGTCCAGATGGACAGATGAACAGTTATGGGTAACACTCTATGCCCCACCCACATTTTCATTGGTGTAGGCAAACAAATCCATGCAGTTGTTAAAGATTCTGCTGACAGAGAGATGGACATATTGATCCTATATACCACAACCTCCCCCATCAGTATCAAAACCCTTCACTGAAAGAATTTCCAGTTCTACGTGCAACATACCTACGGATACGAATATCATTTATTGACAAATTTCACTCCAAACAAGATCAGATTAAAAGACCAATCTTTTTTCGTTTCTACTTTGATAATATTTACCAGGTAAATCAGCTATACTTATCATGAGTATTCAAATATATGTCAGGATAACATTTATAATGGTATTCTCACAACTCTTTTATGTTTAAATATTTATTCAGGTACACAACCAAGTTGTTTTTTGTTACCGTATAAATATTACAAGGAACATTAGAACATGTACTTGCAAAATACCTTTATTTTTGCATATCATTTGATCAAACTTATCCTGGAAAATGACATAAATAAATCTCAGTTACACAAGTACCTCTCCGACCTATCCAACAATTCAGGGACCAACATATGGAAATGCCTCCTGTAGAAGCACCTTTGCATGCTGTGAAAATCTTTTTATTTATTAGGATCTTACTTTCGTTGTTGTCTGTATCCATGAATTTGCATTCAAGTATTAAAATATAATATTAAGTATTACAGAGGAAATCATTGTAGTTGCATCCTATACAAATCCGCCAAAGGCGATTCATGCATGCTAAAATTAGTCAAAGTGTCAAAGTAGAAAAATGATTGAGAAGAAGAGTATCAAGAGTATAAACTGACCACTGTTTGGTGTGATGAATTTATCAGGACAACCAACTAAGTCAATAACTAGTATTAATCACTGTTACTGTACATTGCTACATCTAGTAAACAGCACTTTGTCCATGGTACATAACTAGGATTGTAGTATATGTGCTGTCCATGAAAATACTAACCTGTGAAACTATATTTCATGGGTTAAGTTACGAAAATTGAAACCCATGAATATAAAGTATTTCACAGAATACACACACTTAAGATCTACCTGTTGATTATAAATATGTTATGAAACATACTCACATGCATTACAAAGCAAAGCGATTTTGTAGTCACTCATGGACAGGTTTCTGTTATTTAAGCACTCTTTTAAATACCTAAATGAGAAGAAAATAAGACCCATGTAACTATATTTTATTGTGAAATGTATATTAATTCCTTTTCTGAAATTAAATCAATATCAAAATCAAAACAAAACAGTATTTGGCATGGATAAATAGACCTTGAGATTTTCCTCTCTGAAAATCAAGGTACGTCTGTGAAACATAAATTCACCTGACAGCACAAATTCATCCAAATAAGGGAAATTCTTGAAAACCTGACTGACAAAATATATGTCTTCAGATCATTCTAAGAAGGGGTATAAAAAGAACCAATAATTAATTCACCGTTACAAAATAACCAGCAAAAGGAATTAACACTACCATATGGCAGATCCAGAGAATGTGGAACAAATTTCTCCCTTCCCATCCCATCCTAGTATTGTAGTCATTATTAACAAAAATGATTTATAAGTACTAACCAAAAGTTTGATCCTACACTCAAATTACCTTTTTGAAAATTTATACCTGTAAATATATAAGAATTCTGAACTCACTCTAAATGTTCCTGCATTGCGAATGGTATAGGTCTGGGCAGTTTGACCTTATCTGTCTGTGCTTTCTTATTGAGATGTATCCAGATACATGTACTGGCCATGTCATGTGTACACTGAGCTTTGGTTATATCAGGCACTGGAATGGACTTGTCATCACAGTACAGGAGGTCATACAACTTCATTACAGGCAAAAAGTCCTTCAGCTACAACATACACAATACAATATGTAGTATAGTATAATAGATGATGCAGATTTAGTACAGGCAGAGAGTCCTTCAGCTACAACATACACAATACAATATGTTGTATAGTATAATAGATGATGCAGGTTTAGTACAGGCAGAGAGTCCTTCAGCTACAACATACACAATACAATATGTTGTATAGTATAATAGATGATGCAGGTTTAGTACAGGCAGAGAGTCCTTCAGCTACAACATACACAATACAATATGTTGTATAGTATAATAGATGATGCAGGTTTAGTACAGGCAGAGAGTCCTTCAGCTACAACATACACAATACAATATGTTGTATAGTATAATAGATGATGCAGGTTTAGTACAGGCAGACAGTCCTTCAGCTACAACATACACAATACAATATGTTGTATAGTATAATAGATGATGCAGATTTAGTACAGGCAGAAAGTCCTTCAGCTACAACATACACAATACAATATGTTGTATAGTATAATAGATGATGCAGGTTTAGTACAGGCAGAGAGTCCTTCAGCTACAACATACACAATACAATATGTTGTATAGTATAATAGATGATGCAGGTTTAGTACAGGCAGAGAGTCCTTCAGCTACAACATACACAATACAATATGTTGTATAGTATAATAGATGATGCAGGTTTAGTACAGGCAGAGAGTCCTTCAGCTACAACATACACACAATGTGATGTGTTGTACATGTGTTATAGTAGATGATGCAGTTTAAGATTTGGGTAAGTTGGTGTTTGGGTCAGTCTGTGTTTTGGGTCAGTTTATTTTTGCTGAGGCAAGTTTGTGTTTGGGTCAGTTTGTTTTGGCTTAGGCAAGTTTGTGTTTTGGGACAGTTTGTGTTTTGGCTTAGGCAAGTTTGTGCTTTGGGTTAGCTTGTGTTTTGGGTCAT
Source organism: Pteria penguin (assembly GCA_035048485.1). Taxonomy (NCBI): domain Eukaryota; kingdom Metazoa; phylum Mollusca; class Bivalvia; order Pterioida; family Pteriidae; genus Pteria; species Pteria penguin. The sequence goes on from CM068580.1 coordinate 89,255,862, forward strand.
TTTGTGGTTTGGATCAGTTTGTTTCGGCTTAGGCAAGTTTGTGTTTTGAGTCAGTTAGTGTTTTGGGTCAGTCTGTGTTTTAGTTTAGTTTGTGTTTTAGGTGAGTTTGTGTTTTGAGTAAGTTGGTGTTTTGGGTTAGATTGTATTTTGCTTTAATTTGTATTTTGGATCAGTTTGTATTATGAGTCAGTTTCGGTAAATTTTCAGTCAATACAAGGAGCAGGCCGTAAAAAACTTCTTAAACATTCTGGGAATCCAGATTGTCTGCTTTGCAGATCGAATCAAGAGAGTTTCCATAGTATTTGATTGAATATGTAGATTGTACTTACAGGGTTTTTCTGAATGCTTCCTGATATGAACTGTAGTAACACCCACATCAAATGATCTCGACCTTTGTTAAGATTTCTTCCTTTTAACTGAAATTGATTTCTATAGACTGTTAACATAAAAAATTATTCAAAATAGAATATCATACCTTTTATTGTATATAATGTACATGTAAATCATTGTTGATATTAAAGTAAAAAGTTATTTAAAATATTAACGGTACCATCTGGTAGAGTAATACAGGAAAACAAAAATAATTAGTTTCAAATCTGTAACCATCATTGTATCATTTTAATCACTGTTTGTTGTTGAATGCTACACCAGGAATATTCCATAATGTAATGATGGCTCTTGTGTTTAACCACTGTTTGTTGTTACCAGTAAATGTTACATCAGGAATTTTCAACTACCGGTATGTAACGATGGCTCCAGTGTTTAGTCACTGTTTGTTGCTGAAAGCTGCTCAAATTGTTGAAGGCTACACCAGGAATTTTCCACTATGTAACGCTGGCTCAAGTGTTTAGCTATTGTTTATTTTTGAGTGCTAAAGTGACCGACTTTCACAAATGACTAAAATTAGAATAAAATCTACACATGGCAAAACTGAGGAGCTACAATGAGTTTTATAAGTAGCCCTTTAATCAAATGAGGCACCAAACCAATTTTTAGCTATTGAACATATTTACATTATCTTATAGACATACATTGCAGAGGTGTATGAAATAATTACCTTTTCATAAAGTGACTGCACCATGTGAGGAAAACTAGCAAACTGGAATAGGACAAAATAGATCACCTGACTAGACAGGTGTTGCCAAAGTAACTGGCTGAGTGCTTCATCACTTGTAGCATCATCTTTTTCTGACTTTTCCATTGCCATGACAACAAGATCAACCAATTGTTCCTCAAGAACTTCACATCTTTGTTTTACCTTAAATAATACAGTAGTTTTGTGTAAATATTAACAATATGAATGCAAAATTATTAAAACAAGAACAGAGTCTCTAGAATTAAAAACTTAATTTTAAGTATCCTGTATGGTTTTCATATCACTATCTATCAACATCCTCTTGCGGTCGGACATTGTCAGTTTCGCTTGCGTCGTTGTCTGACGAGGCAAAGCCAACCTTTCGGAAGCAGTTGGCGATGGCTGTGGGCTTGACGGTGCGCCAGCCTTACTGAGTAAGTGGACGGCATCTAGTAGGGTCAGTCTTCACGCAATGCCGTTGGCTGACAGCGTCATCTTGTCGATGTTTCCGATGATCTTGTGTACGACATGGCTTCAGCAGTTGGTAATTAATTAATCCTTTCATCTCTACCACCGCGGCCTATTAGACAATTATCGTGTGATTTGGTCAACAACTGTTACCTGGACAGTAATCTCTTTTGAGATTACCTGGACAGGTGTGAAACCATTTATCTCTAATCGATGGGTTGCTCGCACCGTAGTAAACAACATGACCTCGGGCGTGATACATTAAAGTTTTAACAAAGGTATGCTTGGTAGAATAATCGCGCTATTCAAATAAACGAAGTCGCTTCTTTATTCTAGTGTAATAAATGGCGGATTTTCAATAGATTTGATAGTAAACGGTTTTGGATTTCAGGATCTTATTCAATAAAGCGAAATATTCAATAATACGATATTCAATTAAGTGGCAGGCACTGTAATGAAAAAATTGAAATCAACTAATCCATCACGTTAGTCAATACAGTCTCATCATATAACATTACACAAAATCATCTTTGTTTAGAATGTAATACAATTTAGTAAGAACACAATGCTTTGAAATTAATTAATTTTCTGTCTTAACAAGAGGCCAAATGGGCCTGTACTGCTGACCTGAGCACCCTGAGCACAGAAGAAACTATTAGAATATTCTCTAATGAAATTATCTTTTTCAGAAATGTTATTTTAAAACTGAACCAAAAAAAACCCCACATCATTCTAAAACACTCATACACTATGAAATGCAAAAGAAAACACACCTGAACAAAAACAGCAGAGTCCAAATAATGCAAAAAAAAAAGGTCAAAACTTGATTTTGGAATAGGACCAAACACCACAACACTTCTTAAGACATATTTCTAAATCACTCTACTATCAGTTTGTTGATTTATGTAGCTGGTCTGAAGAAGTAGTCTGTCACAGGAGGGTACCCTCTGGGGCTTATGTCACACTTGCACTGGATCCACACCTTGAACCTCTGGCCAATAAACCACAACATTTGTTGGGGACCTTAAGTACCATTATAACAATTTCAACAAAATCTTTCAATTAGTTCTGAAGAAAATACTTCTTCTAATTGTATATCCCTCTCCCTTTTTAATTAATCTAAAAAAATGGAAAAATCCTACATTTACGACAATAAAATCAGTTGAAATACACAAATCAATGCACTATAAACAACCTACAAGGAGAGAATCTAAAACATTACCTGATAAGAAACCTTAAAAGACGGTATGACCAGATTTAAAATTAAATTAACATTATAGCCTACCTTTTGAATCTTATCCAGAAACATGCCTCTTTACGGCTGAAGATGTTTCCAGAAGCCTGAATTTGGTATCATTAATGGTATACAAGAAATCAAGCTAAGCTCAAAATCAGACTGTGTTCACTGAGGCATAAAATTGAGGTCATGAACACCAAATTTTGTGTTAGTTGTGAAGAATTCATCAATGTCTACAAACTGACCAAGTTTCAAGTTGGTATCATTCATGGTATGCAAGAAATCAAGCTAAATGCCAAATCAAACTGTGTTCACCGAAACCTGGAATCAAGGTCAAGATCACAAACTTTTGTGTTGGTCAAGAAGAAGTCATTAATGTCTACAAACTGACCAGGTTTGAAGATGGTATTATTAATGGTATGCAAGCTAAATGCAAAATCAGACTGTATTCACTTATGCGTAAAATCAAGGTCAACGTCACCAAATTTTGATATATCTGGGGAAAAAAGTAACACTTGTAAGGAACCCTGAGTACTTTTGTCCTACCAAATTTGATCAAAATCCTTCTAGCAATTCTGAAGACATGTTGAAAGTATAGAAAGTTTAAGACAGACACACAGATAACTAGATGTCAGACAAAGAGTAATCGTAATAATTCACTTAAAACTTTGGCTCAAATATTCTAATAAAAACAAAACTGAAGAGTTGTAAGAAGACAATAAAGCGTGACTTTTAAATTGTTGCAAGTATCACAGATTATTCAAAAACCTGACCAAAAAACTTGAAAGGGGTCCTTATATTCATGATTCAATAAGCAGTATAAAGTTTTACTAAAAATAGAATATTACCACAAAAGTAAACTGTAGGTCATATGTCAAAGCCACTAAATCAAGGATACCAAATGTAAGCAATTGTTATATTAAATCTTTAGATAGAATATGAAGTTTCTGAAAAGTAGGTCAATGTCTAAGGTCAAAGTCACTATGTCAAAAGCTATGGAAACAAATGAAAACTCTGATCCTGTGGAATCTACATGTGAAACATAGAAGTCCTATTTCTAATGTTTTAAATGAAATAGCCTAAGTTAGAGTTTTGTCTACTCCATAGAAAGATGACCACACTGCTGATGCTGCCACAAGTGGTGGTGAAGGTATACCATTAGTTCTCCAGACTATTATACCAGCAAGTTAAAAATGAAAATACCAAACCATTTCTATTCAGAAGACATTCAGAAATAAGGAGACTAAATATGATTTACCTGTTTATTAAGACCCAGCATATTGCCAACCATGTCTCGAGAGTAGGGCTGTTCCAGAACATATCTCAAAAGTCTCGTCTGAGGTTCAGATAATTCCTACAATAACATTAAGACATACAGGTAAACTCTGATATCTTGACATCGAATATCTCGACAACCTGGCTTACCTCGACATCACTCATTCATCCCAACTTTTTTCCTAAATAATTTGATTAAATTTAGCCCGATTATCTCAACTTCCCCTATGTCGAATACCATGCTTATCTCGACTCATTTTGCAGTCCTGTTATCGAAATTTATCTGATTTATCTCAACAATGGCTTTTTGTTAGCATATTATAACAATGATCTGGCCTCAATTGATCGTCACGCAATATGTGTAATTACTTGACTGTAACGGCCTGCACATCAATGGCTTGGTTTATTTTCATAAATGTCTAAGCTGTTTAAACTATATTACCCAAATGATAAAACTGAATGATATTTGCAGACAACAACTGATCAAATGTTCATTTCCTGATGAAATTGGTGATTCACTTTACAAGAATAACTCTTCGGCAATCCTCAAATACTTTTATCTATCATGAAAAAGTTTAAAAGGGTGTTAATTCTCACTTGTCATCAAATCCGTCTTTGTGATGTCATAGACGAGTTCTCCTACCCTCTCTTCTTTGGGCAATCCCCACCCCAAAGGCAACGTAAATTCAAATGCTTAGGTAAAATGTAAACTCAAATCTTATTATATCGAGACGAAGTATATTAATTGTAAAATAAAATATTGTAAATTTATTATCATATGTAAATAAACAATAATTAAAAATAATCTGTCTTATGTCTTTGTTATTGTTAGGCCATTAGGCAGCTATATTTATATTCTATCCTGCGATTATTAAAAACAACTTCAACATGTTACATTTCTCATTTTTACTCTCAGTTTGGATATCTTGATCTACCAATATCTTAACTGTCAACATATTTTTCTTGGTCCCTACGATGTTGAGATATTGAAGTTTGACTGTATATACATATTACAGGCAGTATATGTTGGCTTGTTTCAGCCACATTCAAGAAGTTTTCATTCATATGGTGGTAACACTCAGTGGATGAATTTAAATGTGATCCGTTCTAGAGCATCATAGCTCTTAGTTCTTTTACCTGCCTCACTCATCCTGAACACAGGTTTAAATATCCCAATCACCCATTATCCATCAAATATGAACAGGAGTTCAGGATTATCTGAACAAGCAAACTTGCAATTATAATCTGAACTTGCTGATCATTCATTCATGCCTGGCTTCACATAGAGGAACACCCTACACCCTACTATTACACAGTTTTACTATCCTGTACCTTGTCATATGGCAGGGGACCATTGAGCTGAAACTTGAGACTGGTAGAGCTGAGTCGCCACACATTATTGGTGGATTGTGAATGTCCCACCACAGGTAATAGGTGACATCTACCTAAACCAATAACAGAATCCATAAAGAGTTAATCTGGTGTACAGTAAACAAACAACTCCAACTGCACAGTCCTTAATATACACAGAAGCATTTCTATTGGTGAAGTATGATGTAGATATTTGGATTTTAAGGTTTTTTTTAAGCTTTTTATATAGTATTTTCTTCTAAGAAAATAATATTTAGATCATAGTTACAATATTCTGTATTTTATAAAAACATATATGAAGCATTTCAAGGATATTTTGATGTCTAATAAAACAATGTACATGTACATGTATATAAATATTACAATTGTAAAACTTTCAGTATGTTTCAAAGTTATTACAATCTTCTGACCTCTGTAACTGGTTCTCATATTTTTCTATACAAGAAAATACAGTGATGCTCCGTTTATCCCGACACGTTTGTTCCCGGCCGATTTGTCTGCATAAACAGATTTTCCGGATTACCGGATCATAGTACCGGTACATTAGGTGTTAAAGAATCTTATTTCTTGATAAAAGAAGGGTGTATACAGTACACGATAAAACACAAGTAATAATCCTTATATGCGTTTAATTTGTTTACGAAGACATATATATATCTATTATGTATTTAATGTATTAACATCTTTAGTAAATTGTACATTAATTGCAGCCAAATTTCAGAAACTTGCATGATTTTTCAACTCACTGTCCTCTATTTAAATGTTGACAGCCGCCTTTGTATATACCCCGTACCTTGACTAATTAATTTCACTTCTATTCCGATTGGAGTGTTTATCTAACGTTCTGCTGTGTCATACAAATTTAGAATTGAAAAGCATTTATGTCCGGATAAATTTATACAGTGTCCATGTTTTAAATATAAAACTTTTCTATAGGTATAAAACAGATGAATAACTAAAATTTAAAACTTCTCTACAAAATAATGTAATAAGCACTAAAAAAGGATATGTTATCAATACACCGATCCACTTTCGTCGAATGTTAAGCACTATAGCGCAAAATACGACTACGATGACATCAAGCAAGATTGGAGAAGTCGGACATTTGTTTATGACGTCATAAGTATAACAATCAAAAGTCCCTTCAACATCGCTTTCTATGCTGAGAAGTGGATTGGTGTATTATCGATCGCAGATAGAAGAGTGACGGTACTTAAAGTTTGGTTACAATCCAAAGCCCCAATAGTTAATTAACAATGTAAGCTGCGAAGTCGGCAATTTACTTTTATTTACTATCATTCAACTAACAGTAATCTTCATTTCTGGCGTGAGCGTGTACTGACTCATTAAAAAGCAATCATTAATAATCGATAACATGACGTTTGACTTCACCACAAGCGGTCAGTTCTTAATTGGATAAGTAATTAACATACCATTGGTAGGTGACCAGGTAAACGCACTGTTTAACTTTTAAACAAACAATCGGCGCAGAGAAGAGATAAGCAGTGTATTAATTAAACTACAGTTACGTCCGGAAATCAAAATTTTGTCCGGATTATCGGAGCAAATTTCATGTACTTTTGGAATTCCATACCCATATTTCCTTGTCCAGATCCGGAATGCGGGTTTCCGGATTATCGGATCAAAATATCATTTGGGAAATCTGTTCCCGCACTTTCTTGTCCGGAAAGTGGATTTTCTGGGTAAACGGAGCCTGGATTAATGGAGCATCACTGTATTGCTAAAAAACAAGGAAATGAAACACATCTTTTTTCAAAATTTTTCTTATATTCCTATTTCTGTTACCTGACACTGTGGCCATCTGAGCAGCTGGCTTAAAGCTATTCACAAAGTCAGACAACAATGTTCCCATTTTCTGTGAATTATATCAAATTTTGACAATCAATAAACAATATCACTAAGTTAATTTATTTTCACTCTAAACAAACAAATATCAAACCTGGGTCCGGCACCATAAACTGAGAATATACTTATGTCAAAATTTCAAATTCTTCTGTTCACCAATGAATTAATAACTGGGATTTGGATTTTATTTAGTTTTATTCTATTGATAAATAGAATTAAATCACTCTGCATGAGAATTTATTTGAACGTTTGACAATGGAATAAATCAAAATGAAATATTTGACTTAAGTATATTCTCAGTTTATGGCGCCCGACCCAGGACTGATAATAATTTAGCTCAAGTGAGCAGAATACTGAATCTTTCTTATTTTATTGTGTCAAAGATATTTCTTTAATCTTATCTTTTGTCAATTAATGTTTACACAGAATATCGAGTATGAAAATATTAAATCTACATGAAAGACTTCCTTTCATGTTTTTCTTAAATCAACCTACCCAATGTGGCCATTTCTTATCCTCTGGACAGACTTTGGTGATTTCATTCACAGCTAAGTAGGCAGGTAACAAACAAGCATTCCTATCCAGGATGTAAGATACCAGCTGCGTATTATACAAAATAAACCAAAAATATTTAAACTTCCATGAACCCTCCATCCATATAAAATAAAACAAAGATATTTTAACTTCCATGAGCCCTTTCCTCCATCCATTAAAATTAAATCTTTCATTTTCTTGATACTGTTCCTCAATCCATACTAAATAAATTTAAGATTCTTAAACTTTTATGAAGTTTAATTACAGAATTTAATATCAAATCATATTTATTTGTTACTGTCAAAATTCGTTAATACCAACATTTTTACCTATTTTATGTTAATACCACCATTTTTACCTATTTTAATACATCAGTTACAATACTGTGATACTGCAGCATATCTTTCACTGGTAGCAATACTTGATAGACTTACACTGAGTACACAGTCAATCTTTGGCATTGCAGACACATTCTCCATTTCTGATATTTGAGATGTCTTCTCCAAAATCATTTTCAATAAATCTCTGCATCCCTAAACAATAGATAATACATTTATTAGAAAAATAAACAAAAGATAATTATTGTCAGCCACAAAGTTTCAAATTTCGAAGGTATCTATTGTGACCGTAAAGATGACCATAGAGAAACTTTTTAATAATTGCTGTCAATCCTTGCACAGCACATGAAATCTGCCCCTTCAAGAACAAACAACTTGGTATATATACTCTTACATCACTGTTTATAACTTTTAGTATAAATTCTTATATCATTGTTTACCACTTCATGTATGAACTCTTATATCATTGTTTACAAGTTGGTGTTTAAACTTTTATATCATTGTTTACCACTTGGTGTATGAACTCTTATATCATTGTTTACCACTTAATGTACGGATTTGTATGTCATGTTGATCTGAAAATGATAGCTTGCATGTCAGTGTGTACTAAATTCACATCATGAAGTTGATTGATCACGGAATGGATACACAGTCCTTTGTTCTCGAATGTCTCATAATTCAGACAATCTATGCATTGACGTACTCACTACAGTTTAATGTATTTACCAATAATTTTAAGTTATGCTGAACATCGGTTCGATGTTTGATAAGATGGTAAAAAAAAATAACTGGTCCATGTAAACCTTTCACTTAATGACGTATGCAGTTTGATAGCTGCTGTGCTGGGTATATATATCAACTACTAACAATACCAGGTCAGCTGACTGCTCAGCATTATACACACATACCAGGTCAGCTGACTGCTCAGCATTATACACACACATGCCAGGTCAGCTGACTGCTCAGCATTATACACACACATACTAGGTCAGCTGACTGCTCAGCATTATACACACACATACCAGGTCAGCTGACTGCTCAGCATTATACACACACATAGTCAGCTGACTGCTCAGCATTATACAAACACATGCCAGGTCAGCTGACTGCTCAGCATTATACACACACACATACCAGGTCAGCTGACTGTTCAGCATTATACACACACATACCAGGTCAGCTGACTGCTCAGCATTATACACACACATACCAGGTCAGCTGACTGCTCAGCATTATACACACACATGCCAGGTCAGCTGACTGCTCAGCATTATACACACACATACTAGGTCAGCTGACTGCTCAGCATTATACACACACATACCAGGTCAGCTGACTGCTCAGCATTATACACACACATAGTCAGCTGACTGCTCAGCATTATACAAACACATGCCAGGTCAGCTGACTGCTCAGCATTATACACACACACATACCAGGTCAGCTGACTGTTCAGCATTATACACACACATACCAGGTCAGCTGACTGCTCAGCATTATACACACACATACCAGGTCAGCTGACTGTTCAGCATTATACACACACATACCAGAGAGAAAGTGTTAATTCAGCAGATAACAAGAGCATTGAATATAATACTTTAGTTGAGATTATTTTGTTACAATCTGATTAAAAATGTCAGTGTGTACTAAATTCACATCATGAAGTTGATTGATCACGGAATGGATACACAGTCCTTTGTTCTCGAATGTCTCATAATTCAGACAATCTATGCATTGACGTACTCACTACAGTTTAATGTATTTACCAATAATTTTAAGTTATGCTGAACATCGGTTCGATGTTTGATAAGATGGTAAAAAAAAATAACTGGTCCATGTAAACCTTTCACTTAATGACGTATGCAGTTTGATAGCTGCTGTGCTGGGTATATATATCAACTACTAACAATACCAGGTCAGCTGACTGCTCAGCATTATACACACATACCAGGTCAGCTGACTGCTCAGCATTATATACACACATGCCAGGTCAGCTGACTGCTCAGCATTATACACACACATACTAGGTCAGCTGACTGCTCAGCATTATACACACACATGCCAGGTCAGCTGACTGCTCAGCATTATACACACACATGCCAGGTCAGCTGACTGCTCAGCATTATACACACACATACCAGGTCAGCTGACTGCTCAGCATTATACACACACATACCAGGTCAGCTGACTGCTCAGCATTATACACACACATACCAGGTCAGCTGACTGCTCAGCATTATACACACACATACTAGGTCAGCTGACTGCTCAGCATTATACACACTCAGCATTATACACACACATACCAGGTCAGGTGACTGCTCAGCATTATACACACATACCAGGTCAGCTGACTGCTCAGCATTATACACACATACCAGGTCAGCTGACTGCTCAGCATTATATACACACATGCCAGGTCAGCTGACTGCTCAGCATTATACACACACATACTAGGTCAGCTGACTGCTCAGCATTATACACACACATGCCAGGTCAGCTGACTGCTCAGCATTATACACACACATGCCAGGTCAGCTGACTGCTCAGCATTATACACACACATACCAGGTCAGCTGACTGCTCAGCATTATACACACACATACCAGGTCAGCTGACTGCTCAGCATTATATACACACATGCCAGGTCAGCTGACTGCTCAGCATTATACACACACATACTAGGTCAGCTGACTGCTCAGCATTATACACACTCAGCATTATACACACACATACCAGGTCAGGTGACTGCTCAGCATTATACACACACATAGTCAGCTGACTGCTCAGCATTATACAAACACATGCCAGGTCAGCTGACTGCTCAGCATTATACACACACATACCAGGTCAGCTGACTGCTCAGCATTATACACACACATACCAGGTCAGCTGACTGCTCAGCATTATACACACACATAGTCAGCTGACTGCTCAGCATTATACACACACATAGTCAGCTGACTGCTCAGCATTATACAAACACATGCCAGGTCAGCTGACTGCTCAGCATTATACACACACATACCAGGTCAGCTGACTGCTCAGCATTATACACACACATACCAGGTCAGCTGACTGTTCAGCATTATACACACACATACCAGGTCAGCTGACTGCTCAGCATTATACACACACATACCAGGTCAGCTGACTGCTCAGCATTATACACACACATACCAGGTCAGCTGACTGCTCAGCATTATACACACTCAGCATTATACACACACATACCAGGTCAGCTGACTGCTCAGCATTATACACACACATAGTCAGCTGACTGCTCAGCATTATACAAACACATGCCAGGTCAGCTGACTGCTCAGCATTATACACACACATACCAGGTCAGCTGACTGCTCAGCATTATACACACACATACCAGGTCAGCTGACTGCTCAGCATTATACACACACATACCAGGTCAGCTGACTGCTCAGCATTATACACACACATACCAGGTCAGCTGACTGCTCAGCATTATACACACACATAGTCAGCTGACTGCTCAGCATTATACACACACATAGTCAGCTGACTGCTCAGCATTATACAAACACATGCCAGGTCAGCTGACTGCTCAGCATTATACACACACACATACCAGGTCAGCTGACTGCTCAGCATTATACACACACATACCAGGTCAGCTGACTGTTCAGCATTATACACACACATACCAGAGAGAAAGTGTTAATTCAGCAGATAAAAAGAGCATTGAATATAATACTTTAGTTGAGATTATTTTGTTACAATCTGATTAAAACCATATCTTTATTCCGCTTCTCTATTTATCCCGTTGCCGATAAAGACCTGGCGAAACCCCGTAAGGGGTCATGTTCTGGTGAACTCTGATTTTCAGCCAATCAGTTGATTGGCTACAACTTCCTAAGAATGAAATTAACACTGTTTGTTACATACTGCATCACGTGCCTAGCCGAGTCATTGATTGACTATGGGAAATAACGGTTTCAGTCACTGAAACGTCATCAGAGTTTTAATCAGATTGAATTTTTTACTGATCTATGGTAATTATATTATCATAATTATGAAAACTGGTATAATCAATTTGATTTTTTTGTCAGGAACACATACAGATATATATATGTCCCTGAATTTTGTCCAATTTATGCCTAATAAGTCACACTATTGTGCATTAACAACAGGAATGTTGGTTCTTGGTTGCTCACTGTTTATCAGCTTTTTTCTGCAGATTATACAAGGGAAGTAGGCTTTTGCTGGACTTTTTTCTCGATTTCGGGGGGTGCATTATACATGGGTAATTACAGTACTCTTATATATCACTGTATACAACATGGTGAATGTACCCTTACATCATCAAATACAACTTGGTGTATGTACTTTAATCTTGATTCCACACTACTTAAATACAAAAAATCAGAATAAAAATAATACTATTAACATACAATTAAATGAAGTTTTAAGGATTAAAATATGACTGTAATATATGGTAGCTATGTCAGAGATAGGATAAAATTAAATGAATTCATGAATATCTTAAGTTCTAAAGAATAAAACATTACCTTGTAATCTACTCCTCCAATTATTTTTCTGACAAACTGGAAAGTTTTTATCCAAAGTACAGAATTCTTGAAAGATAAGTGTTCCGAATTAAGAAGACTTTCACATACCATCTTGCAGAAGTATTCATGCCTGAAAAATATAAACCAATCTGAAGTACTATGTAATTCTTCATTTGTTCATTCTTGAAAATATACAAACATCTAAACTAGATATTAAGTTCCATTGTGCTATTATAAAATTCAACATTCTTAAATCAAATTAACAGGGCCTGATGGATCAATGGATAAATGGATGGAGAAAAGGAGAGATAGATGGAGTGATGAACAGAGGAACTAAATGAAAGACAGGAATGGACTGAGAGGGATGTATGGTTGGTTGTAGGAAATGATGGATAATCTGACAAATGGTATTGGTGCTTTACAGTGATGCTCCGTTAATCCAGACTTATCCTGATCAAAAATGCAGGAACAGATTTCCATTATGTTAAATTGTAGCAATAATCTGGAAATTCACATTTTAGATCTTAAGAACATTAAGGTAACAGAATTCCTAAAATATGTTAAAAGTGGCTTAATAATCTGGATGTATTTTTAACTCCTGATTATAATTGTTGCAAATAACTTGCTTTGATTAATTTATGAAGTTCAGTGGTTAACCATCTTTTCCTACCTGTTGACTGTTTGTTTATCACATTAATCACCACTTTATATGGTAAGATAAATGCTGTATGTAAATTACTTATCTGTTCTACAAATGACAGTTTAGGGTGTGATCAAACATAAAGTTAGATGTCAGTGGTAAATGTTTGTAAATATGTCTATACAAGCTCATATAGGAGGATAATGTTACCATCATTTGATTGATAGCAGAGATGGAAGTTCAATACCAATTTCACAGCTTGTGTTATTCAATCAATGTGAGGGCTTGAAATGGTAGCGAAAATGCAGGAAGCGTCACAATCTGTCTTTAACTCTGAAAGATTGATTGTTGGCAACTTATTTCAAAGTTTGAAGTTTTGCTTCAATTCTAGCTTTTTTTTTCTTTTTCTGCATTTTTTGCAAAGTATTCAATAGTTCTAAAGCTGTTAACGCTGTATATGGGGACAATGAAATAGACAATCAAACGAGATACATTAGATTTGAAGACTTTTTTTCATTGTTAGTTTTATCTAAATCAATCTGATCAAATGCATACTCTGAAGAACAAAGTATTTAGATATGTATTAGGAACATATGTCTCCATTCACTGGTAAATACATACCCCATTTATTCTGAACAATAAATATATATTCATTGTAAAGTACAAAACCACACACATCTAATGATCTGGTAATCTGGAAAATTTGTGTATCTGAAATTAATACACCTTTGCATACTTTTCCCCTATATACAGGTATTTTCAAAGATGTTGCTATTGGTTTTTCCATTGAGGGATAGGTGAAATATCTAGTTCATAGTTCATTCTTCCCGGATCATAGTCTATCAAGCTTAGTCCAGCTGTCACAGTAACGCCTGCCACCGAAGCGCTAGACACTAATAAGAAATGTCCATTGCATTTCCTTACACAATTGAATATAAATGGCAAGTTGCTTATATTCCTCAGCTTTCCTGGTAACAGTCGTAAATAGATTAACATGTTTAATACAGAAAGCATTTTAATGTTTTCATTTATTCATACAACATACACCAAAGTTATAAATACTTTTTATCAATGTCTTTAGATAAAAACTAAATACTCAGTATTAATGAATTTTGAAAACTGTGTACTGTCCAAAGTTTTTCCAAGAAATTGTGGTATTTTTTTTTTCATTTTTTATAACCATTTATGCGAGTTATCTACTCTTGATATTTAAAAAAAAAAAAAAAAAAGCAGACAAGATGAGTGAAAGATTTATAGAATTAGATGATACAGAGCTCTCAATCCTCAATAACATGGAAAGTATAAATTTTAGGAAAACCATCGTAAAATAGCAGTGAGCATCTTGGAGTCGTATTTAAAAGAATAGGGATGTTCAGGAACCATTTCTCTATCATCTATGGATGATTTCCATGACTACTTGATTCAATACAAACATGTTAATAGTATATGTGTGGTTTGCATCGGTATAATAAAACAGTTATAGACTGGGCACTCACGTTAAAGTCATTTCCTTGTCCCCTTTGGACAAACTTTTGTCTTTCAGGGACAAGGCAATGACTAAAACCCTTGTGCCCAGTCTACAACTGTATAATATTCGCCAGGAACAATCATTATGTAGTCCAAGTATTAAACTTACTTAATATGAGCAGATCCATCTCTGAGCAGGTTATTTTCTATGATATTCTCAAAAAGATTTAGAAGGAGGTCTACTTTATGACCATTTTTCTGTTGGTATATTCGACTGACATATGTTTTCAGGGCAACATCCAAGGTATCCTGGAAAATTCATACATAAGAGTGATATAAGCACAATGTGGTATCTTAGTTTTATTATGTTTTTGTACTTAAAGGAGATAAAATCAATAAGAGATGATATTCTCCAAAAGAGACAAAAACGACAAAAATATGATTTTTGAATGGAACCAAAAACAATAACACTTCTTAATACACCTTTCAACATTACTCTGATGCATTCTATTTAATGATCTATACAGCTGGTCTGAAAAAGTTTATCGAAAGAGGGTGCCCGTCTGACTAATGTCACTTTGCCATGGATCCCTTCTTTAACAGATCTCACCAAAAAGCAACAACATTTGCAGGGGATCTTTAGTACTTCATCCCTATTAAATTTCGCTTTAGTGATTCTGAAAAAGTAGAAAAGACAGAAGGCTCATGTGACCTGAAAAACAATTTCATCTATGAACTATACCAGGGCTTTTTTTCACTATTTTGGGAACATGGCCCATGGCGATGGAATTGGCAATTTCGCGACATTTTGGCTCCAAATTGGGAATTTTTTTTAAATAAAATGTTTTAAATATCTATTAAATATGTTATATACTGCTATTAGAATTTAAAATACATAGATACAATGTATTATTGTAGCTTTCATTGATGCAGTAAATTTGAGTTGGTGATTGCAACAGTAATAGTTAGGTGGTTTTTGGTAGTGTTTGGTGTTTAGGAGCACTGCAATATTATAGGCGTACATATATTCCACTCCCGCAATCTACCATAACTTGGTATCTTATTGAAGAACTTTATTCTAGTTGATCACAGCATGTATCAAATATTTACGACAGTTACATGTCACGGTCAATTAACTTGAATAAATTTCCCCATACAAATGCCTTTTGAAATATAGAAAGAAAAAGACGGACACTTTATTCATACAATTGTGATATATACAGAGTGATTGTTAACACTGGATCCTTTATCGGACATCTGGTCAGATTAAGGACGATTTCTAGTTGGTCTGTAGAAATTTCTGCCTGTTAGGTCTGATGGTCCAATACTCTTCGAGATTGGTGCTGCTCATGATTGGGAATTTCTTGGCCAAAATTGGGAAAAAAAGATACGATTTGCGATTGGGAACATAGCCGAATATTGGCTATAAAATACGCAGAAAAAAAGCCCCGTATACCCAACATGTTTACTTTACCTTCTGCAGAACACAAAGGAGATTTTTCAAAAGGTTTGTATTGTGATCTTTTTTCCATTTTTCTGTTTCTTCAGTGTGACGAATCAAAGCACCAAAGGATTCTTCTATAGCCTCTCCTCTCTGAAATGCATTAAAAAACCATAAATCCAATAGATAGTATTATGTTATCTATTGTTAATGCCATACCAGGGCTATTTTACCAGTAGTATAAAGTAGGCATCAATCTGATCAAAACTCTTACTCTGGTACTAAAGTCCAAACTTTGATAGTAAGGAAAAGGACAGAAAATGAATTGTAAACTTTTGAAAAATGTTCCTTTATCTAATGACAAGGAAATTGGTCAAATTGAATTTTGTAGGTTTTCCCGGTAAGAGGAATGTTAATTATAATACTCATTGTCAAATTGTTGAGATTGATAGTTTCAAACAAAATGGATCTGTTCTTTAACCAAAGCATCAATGGCCCAGTAGATCTTCATAGTAAACAAATCAAGACTTAATTCAATTTTCAGTACACATTTTTTCTTTCATGTACAAAGTATTGTAACATAAATTAAGTATCATTATACACATCATACCATGAAGTGAGTATAGTGATACATATCATAATATGAAGAGAGTATAGTGATACACATCATTCCATGAAAAGAGTATAGTGATACACATGGTAACATGAAGTGAGTATAGTGATACATATCACAACATGAAGTAAGTATAGTGATACATATCACAACATGAAGAGAGTATAGTGATACATATCATAACATGAAGAGAGTATAGTGATACATATCACAACATGAAGTGAGTATAGTGATACACATCACAACATGAAGTGAGTATAGTGAAACACATCATACCATAAAGTGAGTATAGTGATACACATCATACTATAAAGTGAGTATAGTGATACACATCATACTATAAAGTGAGTATAGTGATACAAGTCATACCATGAAGTGAGTATAGTGATACACATCACAACATAAGGTGAGTATAGTGATACACATCACAACATGAAGTGAGTATAGTAATACACATCATAACATGAATGATTGATAAAAATTTTACGTCACTCCACGATTATTTCACATATATCTTATTTGCCTGATACACTGCATAGAAATTTATACCTATGAAACAGAACCATCCAAAGCAGTGAAGGATCTCAGTGCTTGACATTAACAATTTTACCTACTTGTCCATTCGGACAAGTAGCCAGAAAATTTACTTGTCCGAATGTAAATTTTACTTGTCTGACAATTTGTCAATACTGAACATCTATAATTACTGTAATGAATAAAATAAAGTTTAAACAAAATACTCTACATTAAGTTATTTTATCAACGAATATACAGAGCTCCTGATAAGGGTAAGAGGGTATTTACCAATTGCAAAATTAGAAAATAACAGAAAAATAACAACCAAATTGTCCAAAAAGTGAACATCAATCCCGATTTTAAAGTGCCGACCTCAATTTGAGAATCCACTTCTTGATTGTTGTTCTCTCACTGCTTTCGACTTTAAATTTCAATAAAAAGGATTACAATTTGGTTTTCTTTTCTTAAATTTTGAAACTTCTTTACAGAAAAATCACTTGTCTAATCAACAAGTACTTAGCAAGATTTACTTGTCCATGAGAATTTTTCACTGGTAACAGACAAGCAATAATGTCGAGCCTTGGATCGTTTATATACCATGTCACCTACAATGTACGGTGACATGGGACCTCTGGTTTTTTTTTTTTGTCTCATCCGAAAGACTAGACATGGGTGCTCATGGTGGGAGTTGAACCTGGACCTCCCAGTCAGGAGCCGAGGACCTTATCCACTTGGCTAAACTGGTTTCATCATAACATGAAATGAGTATCATGATACATCATTACCAGGGACTAAAATTAGCAGTCGTCTTGCCCAAGACAACCACCATTGCTTGTATATTTAATTAAATTTGACATGCATATTTTATATTTAAAGAGGTATTTAGAGGTAGTTGGCTGTTCATCCAATCAAAGAACTTGGAGTTATCGCTCTTAATGTATTGGACGCAACAGAGGAAATTCTAGCCATCGGTATTATCTATTGCAAGGTGGTCTTTGCATGAAAAGTAATCTATAACATGTAACTATCACCTTTCTATCCATATCAGGTGAAATAAGAATGAAAAACAGGTCATTTCGGTAACTTATTGAGTCATTTCGGTAAATAATGAGTCATTTCGGAAATTCCGGTAAGTAGTAGAACCGCTGTATCGGTGTTTCATCTCACCCGTCATAAAAGCACCTTATTCACTCATTTACCACACTGGACATAAGCTAAAAGTGAGTTCATTTCAATGATACGTATTAAGTTTATGCACTGGTTAGACTAACTATTGGGTAAAGATTTTAACTGGTCCGTGACTACTGTTGATCATTTGATGTTCGATTCTACTTTTAGTTTTAATAAACAATAATAAACATTTCCTTTGCTTAATTTTTTAAACTACTGCAAATAAAATACAAGCAAATTTTCTTACAAGTATTTCACTGACGACATCGTTCATGTCATCCTCAGTTGTTTTCTGTGACATGTTTGCTACATTATATGTTATTAAGTAGAAATCAGAAGCCGGCGCGCGGTACTAGATCTAGAATCAATTCAGCGAGTCAGAGTCCTGTGGCGCTAACAAATGGACAACTCGAATAATAACAAGTATAGTTACGGAAGAGACGGGACAAAATAGCTCTTCCGTTGCAGTCGTAACTATAACAAGTAATGCATTTTAGTTTCTATATTGATACGCTTTATAAAAAATTAACTTAATATGAATGAGATATGGTCTGAAAATTTACAGAATTATCAACCTCATTTGTCTACATTCGCCACCCCAATTCATATTTTTCAGGCGTCACCACATGGGAATCTGGGTACTAAAAGCGAGTTGGTGGGTAGTCCGAGATTCTCTGCCCTTTTCCCACTGACGTCATTTTGCGGGAACACTGATTATTTTGCCAACAAAATCGGTTGATAAATATAATTATAAGATAAATGAACAGGCTAGGAGGCTAACTCAACTTATTCAGGGTTCATGAATGTCAACCATAGAACATATGTCTCACAATAAGTTAATAACATAGCAGAATATATCTTTTTAAGAGAAACCCCAACACAATACAAAACAAACCAAATAAACGAACGAAACAAAACGGAGGTTTGACTCAATCTTTTAAAACATACCGGAGTATGAAAATTATAATAATAACGTGATTAACTTACTGACGTATTACTTTTACAATATACGTAAAATCAAATGATATGAATTACTACCCTGATAATGAGACAATGCGATTCTCTGGCACTCGATAGTAATGGGAGAGATTTGTATGTTGATTTTGTCAATTTGCCATCGGAGGGTTCGAAGCATGTCGAGGAAGAAATGCTGAATGAAATACAAAATGTATTTTCTATGATTAGATCAAAATCAGATAAGAAACCGCTAAAGATGGTATAGCCGGGTTGCAAAGCAAATTCGAAACAAGGTCAGTGTCACAAGATCAAAAGTCATGGTATCAGTTGAAAGAACTCATCATAAAAAAGCCCTATGTGTGTAGTATCAAAGACCTATCCCCATTGATTAAAAATATAGTCAAAGATAAGTTTTTCAAAAGGAGGTCTAAGTCCAAGGTCATGGTCACTAGATAAAAAGCAATGGCATAATATGAAAGTTGTGGTTATAAGAAACCGATGTCAAGGATGTATAGTTCCCTGCCTATGTGTGAAGTATTATCTTCATACTCCTCTTGGCTGCTGAGATTTTGCTTCAACCACAAACTTGAAGCAAAATGTTGACGGACAGGCAATGTTGCCAATGTCGCCAATCTATAGACCGAAATTTCCTAGCAATCCGGCCAAAATGTTTTATATATGAATGATTTAACTCCAAAACAAATGTTCTTGATGGTATTTGATATTATGATAATTTTTTATCCGACCGAGTCGGTATTGATGAAAGTACCCTTGTTGAACTAAATAATATCGAATCCCTTATTGAAGATAATATAATTCCACATAATGCAGTAAAGACATCACAGTGAATAATTATAGTAAAAAACTTGTTGAAATTTGTAAAACAAATAAAGTTTTGATTTTGAATGGCGATTTGGTGAAGACAGACTGTATGGAAATGTCACATTTTAAAATGTGACTACTATTGATTATAATATAACTACGCCATAAACAATAAGGTTTGAAAACGATTTTAGAGTTTGTGGTTGGTTTTTTTTTTCTGAATTCGTCTCTGAGAACATTGCATTACTGAAATTGAAATTCAATCGAAAAATCAAATATCAAAAAGACACCAGAAGGTCAATGTCAACACTCCATCTACTTATACTTCTCCTAAACTGAACATGCATTTCGCAAAAGAAAAAGATATTGAAAATATCAATCTGGAGGATACCTGCCACGTACTATCAATAATAGCAAACATATATGTACCATTCAAAGTGCAACTCCGCAACATTCTCATATCATCTGCAACAAAGACTTTCCCGGATTGACACAATCATTACCGACATAACACGAATACCGGTAATAAGAGATGGCTTGGAATGAAGTGTAGCTAGACGTAAGTACCATCTCTTACCTCAAAGATACCACAAGAAAATCAATTGACGCAAGCGTCAAAGTTTCGAGCCGTAACCAAATTGTTCACTGACTTATATTTCCATTACTATAGGTTTCGACCTACCTATAGTGTACAGTTGTTTAAACACCAGTCTCTTTTTTTACTTTATGTAATAAGCTCAGTACAAGTTCGATTATGATATGTTCCTAGAAGTAATACTGTGCGTAATTTAAAAAAAAGTTAAATTGTGATATTTGTTGGTTAAGATTGAATAATATTTGAAAGGATAATGCCCCTTCATACTGAAAAATAACAGCCTAAAATATCGTCAAGAAACTACTTTAAAACTATTAGCAAGTCAATACTTAGCACGTGGCCCTTAGTACTTAGTGTGTAATTTGGCGACATGTATAATTGTTTTGAAAAAAAAAGTCATTGCTCCCAAACACGATGTCGCTTGCCATATGTTTACCCATAAACTTGACCTTGAATATGACCTTGACAGTCTCAGTTTGACCTTCGGCTCTCATCGTAATAAATCAATCCTGCAAGTTTGATTTGAAGTATAGATGTTTAATACTAAATTATGACCAATAATGTGAAAGCGTGACTGACAGACAGACGGATGGACATCGGACAAATTGATTTAAATGTTTTGTTTCGCAGCTGACATAAAAAAGGGTCTGAAAAGTGCAATGTAGATGCAATTTCAATGAAATCTAGATATGAAAGCAGTTTTAAGGGAGGAGTAAGCATCTTCTGTCTAGTTGTGCAGGCAGGAAAGTCATGGCACATTATTTTTGTATGCTTCATTATATGTATCATTGTTTGGTATAAGTTTACATATACGTCTTGGAATACAATTTCTTCATTGATCAATTATAATCAGAGGAAATACTGGTAAATTTTCTTTCTGTAATTTTCTTTTCGGTAGATTTGACGATCTTTTCGGTAAACTGAACCTCTCCGGTAATCCCTTCTATACTATCGCGTACAGCAAGGTTTCTAAAAATGAACTAAACACTGAGCACAGCATCGCCGTAGCCTGGTACCCGAGGCCTTCCGATGACTTCGTGCTTTGGCACATCGGAAGGCCTCGGGTACCAGGCTAAGCATCGCCGTACATGTCTATAAATAGCGCCGCAACGATGATGTCATAATTTTCTGCTCTTATAACAGGAAAAAAAATTTTCACGATAATATGTACAAAGGATGTGAATGTAACGTATTTGTCAAGTGTTTTAATGACCTTTAGTGACCAAGATGATATCTAGTAAACAAAGTAATACCGCAGTGAATCATAGTACTTTACAGGGCAGCAGTAAATCACAGTGTTTTCTCGTGCCTGCCCAAATAAAAATCGAAACGAAACTAATTCCAGCAACACGAAAAATGCAAATACAGCGTACAAAGAAAAACATAAAAAAAGGCCAATATAAATGATTTATAAGCACATTACAAACGTATCAACGAAGGTGATGAGGAAGAAAACGGTAGGAAATGAGAGTAAAGATAACTCAAAGGAAAATATTAATGAGCAAATTGCACAAGAATCATTGGAAAATGTAAAATGTGGGAAATCTACCGGAATAGAATTCATTCTGAATAAGTATTAGAAAACAATGGAATATATTTTTCTGTCGGTCATATGTCATCTATTTTACATTATTCTGACTTTGAGACATGTGCCCGGTAAGTGACTGGAAGGAATAATTGTACCCATTCGTAAAGGGGGAAATACATTTTCTCCCCACAACTTCCGTTCATAAATTTATTCAGTTTTGTTGATAAATTATTCATAGCAGTAATGGTCGACCGGTCTAACCCCTTGGACTCGGACAATGTTTTATCAGAAGCGCAAACAGGATTTAGAAATGGCTATACTACGCTAGATAATATGTTTGTTCTACACGCGGTCATATGTGTTTTGACTTACCGTCGATAAAATTATACCTCACTTTCACTGAATTTTATGGCTTTTGATACAGAGTAGCGAGCAGGTTTATGATCAGAACTTCTCAGGCACGACATCAACGGAAATTTCCTAACAGTTATCATAATATGTATAAAAGAAATAAAGTCGCACATCAGATTTCATAATGACATCACTTCCTTTTTCTTTTCCTCATAAAATTTTCGCCCTCGTCATGGGGAAAACCTTTCGCCTGTAATGGTCAGTCTCTTATTGAATGATTTAGAGAACTATTTGAGCGAAAACTCACGCAAAGGATTCATCACCATCTGCACGGTGATTGTGATTATGAAGTCTTGCACTTGAGAAAATTGCATCCAGTGTCCTTTTATGCAGAAAGAAATAATAAAAAATAAAAAGAAAGTGCAAGAATATAACCTTGAAATTGTTACTGACGAAGTTCTATGGTCGATATAGGGATCTAGTACAATTTCAGATTCCTCTTTCAAGAATGTTAACCGATATTTCAAGACCTCACCATAATTACTACCCATCTTAACTTTTTTACTATACTTGATTTGACATAATACGTATATATACACATAATTGTTCACGTGCATTTCCGACGCCGGAATTTCAGTCAAACAACATTTCATGCCTTGAATAGGTAAATTTGACTTCGTGTTCTTGTCTCTTTCCAATCGTAACAACTCGTCCATTTCCGTACGCAAATATTTTTGTAAAAAAAATGGCGACGGTGTTCCGATTGGTCTCCTTCATGTGTTCATACGTGTATATTTAAATGTATTTACTTCCTCAACTTGAATAGTTGCTACAGGAGTTTTGCGACGGGTGTTTCATGCAACCAGGGGACGTTTACTCCTCCCGGGCACCTGGTCTCACCTCGATTTTATTGGGGTTCGCATTTGTCTGAATATGACACTATACACGATATTGTGCTTTTATTCAATGGACTATGAGATATGCTTTACCCTTCGGTACTTCTTCGTTTTTTACTTGATGATAGCAGAGACATATATATACTTTTGAAAGTATATATGTCTCTGATGATAGTATTAATACTAAGAAATCAAATTGGAGTATCATACGGTGATATTTTATTTTCTTAGACTGATTAGCTTTCTTGTTTCTAAGATTGTCTGTAGATTGATCATTCGATTGTTTTTACTTGCTCTTTGGACAACAATATTCCTAACATCTTAGAGTCTACAATTTGTACCTTAACCGAGTAAAATGACCACTGTTAAATCAGGACGATTGACTGACTTGGGAACGAAATTGGTCGTGTTAAGTGTCCTTTCTGCAGGCATCATTTGAATAACCGTAAATTCCAAAATTGTGATCATCCGTTGTTTTTCTCTGCAGTCAAAATTAAAAAAAAAAACAAAAAATAAAACAAAACAAAAAACACCCCCCCCCCCCCCCCCCCGACACACAAAACCCCAACAAATCACACTACACTTCTCGGTAATGTTACGTTGGAACACCTTTAAGAAATACTGACATTTTTTTTCATAAGGGTTCAATGTCTAAATTATGTTGCCCTTGTTTTGGCTAAAGAGTACAACCGCAATAAACAACCCAGGGGAACCTTCAGTGGGCATGATTTCTCTACAGAAGCCAACAAGCTTTCAACAAACATTGATTCCTATATTGTACAACCAATCAGCAAATATCGAGGCGTATGCCGTTTTGAAACTTGAACATGTTGTTGTCAATTGACAGATACCGAAATAAGTTAAAAGATAAAATACCTACAAATATATTCCAATAGTTCAATAGATAGTAGATAATGAATACCTCATTGAATTCGAGCCATCAATCTTAATTACGTTTGACAATAGACAAAAATTAAGGTTGCTTAGCGTAAGGGGTATCTGTATAGACTCGTGCGCGCCGTTTGTCGTCGGAATTTAATATTGTAAGAGAGATTTAAGATGCGTGTTTTTGAAATATTAGTATCATGCGGATAATCTGCGATTGTAGTTCTTTACAATGCACCATGGGGGATTTACAAGTGACCGATTACCACTATAACATGTAGTACCCGAGAATGTAGACTTCATAACGAGATTAGTGTGTTTATACACTGGCCATAATCTACATTGTCCAGACTTTTATGAGGAAGAGATTGTTGGCAAATTCCATGGGAAGTTATTGTGCGAAATTCAGATTTTGTTATTTGGATATAGATTCTTCGACATACAAACCATGACATCAAATGGAAACAGTAAATGGGGAAAGGCAAAGAAAGTTAAAAACCATTTGGGATTGTTGAAAGCTTTTGATGATGCAAAGAACAAGAGTGAAAATGACAAACCAAAGTCGGGAGAGTTGCCCGGGTCCGTGCCTTCAGCCCCGTCGAGCGCCCGTTCAAACGAGGGTGGATTTACACCGGGGAAGTGGAAGACTTTGCAGTCTAAACTGCTGATGGGTAACCAGCATTTGTCTGCAATGGAGCCAGAACATCCGTCGTTTCTTGCCCCCAGATTGGATCTGCCGAATAGCCGACCACAGTCCGCCAAATCTACTCATAGCAGGCCACTTTCAGCTCGATCGAATTCCTATTCCTCTAGACCATCATCCCGCCAAGGCTACCGTCCTTCGTCAGCTTATATACCTCCTCCGACACCCAAACCTCCGGTGAAGGAAAAATTTATAAATTTGAAAGATAGATTTGATATAGATGTAGGAGATCTTAAACCTGTAGGATTAGATAAGATGGACTCCTTTAAATATGTGCACATATTCCTAAAAATATGGGAACCTCAGTTATGTAAGTCTTATAGGAAATCTGCAGTTTATACTCCACCGCCACGACGTGTTCGCTCACACCGACATCGTCACGAAAAATACCATGGTGGTCTTGGTGCTTTCCTATCAATCGCACATTTATCTCGGAAATATTCGACATCTTCCGTAAAATCTTCGGACACAATAAGGTCAGACAGATCATAGATGATTGTATATATAAATACCAATAGCATTTTATTGAATGATTACATGTGCTGTTATTATGTTGTTAATGTACGTCTAAAAATCAGTAGGAAATTGGCATCGAGGAGGAGAAATGTGGTTATATATGACTTTACCCACAACGGCTTTGGCATATGTAGGTATCTTGTCCGTTCAGTGCACAGTGTACTCATAACTAAATGAGAATATTGAGTAATTGAGTAAACAACACAAACATTGAATACTTGTTTGATTAAGATTTGTCAGATTACCTTCATTTATACAGAAAAAACTTAATAAATTAAAAGTATAAAGTTTTACTTTTACTTTACTTTCCAGAAAAATGAATAAATTATATATATATATATATATATATATATATATATATATATATATATATATAGATATATATATATATATATATATATATATATATATATATATATATATATATATATATATATATATATAAAGGTTAGTCCTCTATAAACAATAACTATAGTCTGTAAATCTAAACAAAATATTCAGATGCCAGGTATTGCATAAAAGAGAAGTATAGAATGCTTGTAAGATTTAATAAATGAAGACATCATGACATGATTGGATGACACGACAATTAGTTACCCTTTAGAAAACTGATATATTTGGTGACATATTGTTTTCACCTAAATTCATAATCCATAATAAATTTCAACTGCGTCATTCTCTAGTTGTTCCTGTTTTTTGGGTGTTTTTGGTTTTTTATTTATTTATTTTTTTGGGGGGGGGGTTTGTTTTGTTTCGTTCTGGTTTTTTTTAATTGACCTGTCACCAGCGTGAACATGTTTTGTGGCACCATTTTGTGATTTACGCGTGTGGTAGCTTTTGTGATTTAACTACTGTTTGGAGACATATTAACCCGCCCGCCTTCTAAAGTCCTTAATCCCCGTAAATAGGTTGAAAATATGTCAGTGTTTGTTTTTGTCATTTCTTATCTCATTTAATAACTCCTCATTTGAATATTTACATACATCAGAGACATATATACACATATGTCTCTGCATACCTACAGAAGTAAATATCGATAAGTTGTTTAATATGTATGTGGTCTAAGAAGACTACGAATATGTTTGTTATCATCATTGACATACAGTCAAGCCGGCGTGGCCTAGTGGTATCGCGCTGGACTCCTAATCGGGAGGCCGGGGTTCGATTCCCGCTCTGGTCATGTGTCCTGTCTTTCGGATGAGACAGTAAAAACCGAGGCCCCGTGTCGTGGTGTGCATGGCACGTTAGAGATCCCTCACTGCTTCGGGTGGGTCCGTTGCAAAGGTCAAAATTTGTACCGAGCTTTGGTTAAAACATCCGGTGTTGTATGTACCATCTTATAATACATGTATCTGTTAAAATCAACTGGCCTCAGAGGGCACCTGTCTTCAGCAACCAGTCCCTCCATTTCTCTTTAAAGACCACTAAGAAGACTTGTCTGGTAATTAAAACTAGTGATTATATATTTAAATGTTGTTTCAAGGAGGACATTTACCCTAAGAAACATGCCATGCCAATGTATGTTAACACTGAAAACAGCATTATTCGGAATTTCCGAAAACAACCATTTAAAATTAAACAGAATCATGAAATGTCACTTCTGAAAAGTGTTACTTTTTAAAAATGTGATATATAAATAACCCGTAAGGGACAACACAATTTGAAATGAAATGGTATGTAATACGATATATATATATATACAATCATAACGTTTTATCGCGCAATGGAGACTAAATCGTGCATAGATCAACGGCAAATAATGTTTGCAATCGCGCTTCTTCCAAATCAATATATTTCTCTCTGAGCTTCCAGAAAAAGTAGGAACAGTCATTACAGAGACATCGTCTTATTTGTGTCTTCTTTCCGTCTGGCTGGCCTGGGAGCGTTTTTCGTTTTTATTTTAATTTATTGATAAAATTGAATGTGCACGTCGAAGACTAGGGTTTTATTCGGCAAGAGACATTGTAGATAGGATGCAAGCCACTCTTCGTATGGTGTTCATAACACATAGAATCGGATGATTCACCATTGATTTTGTTTTCGCTGGAGCCCACTATACCAAAATTTCAGCTTGCAACACTTAGAAGTAAGTTCGTCAATATTAACATAGGTCAGCGCTTCAACACTTAGAGGTAAGCTGGTGAATATTAACATAGGTCTGTGCTTTAATACTTAAAGGTAAGTTGGTCAATATGAACATAGGTATGCGCTTCAACACTTAGAGGTAAGCTGGTGAATATCAACATAGGTCTGTGCTTTAATACTTAAAGGTAAGTTGGTCAGTATGAACATAGGTATGCGCTTCAACACTTAGAGGTATATTAGTCAATATTAACGTAGGTCTGCGCTTCAACACTTAGAGGTAAGCTGGTCAATATTAACATAGATCAGCGCTTCAACAGTTAGAGGTAATTTGGTTAGTATGGACAAAGGTATGCGCTTCAACACTTAGAGGTAAGTTGGTCATTATTAGTATAGATCTGCGCTTCAACGCTTAGAGGTATATTAGTCAATATTAACGTAGGTCAGCGCTTTAACGCTTAGAGGTAAGTTGGTCATTATTAATATAGGTGTGCGCTTCAACACTTAGAGGTAAGTTGGTCAGTATTAACATAGATTAGTGCTTCAACACTTAGAGGTAAGTTGGTCAGTATTAACATAGGTCAGTGCTTCAACACTAAGAGGTAAGTTGGTCAGTATTAACATAGGTCAGCGCTTTAACGCTTAGAGGTAAGTTGGTCATTATTAATATAGGTGTGCGCTTCAACACTTAGAGGTATATTAGTCAATATTAACGTAGGTCTGCGCTTCAACACCTAGAGGTAAGTTGGTCAGTATGAACGTAGGTCGGCGCCTCAACACTTAGAGGTAAGTTTGTCAACATCCACATAGGTCAATATGAACATAGGTCTGCGTTTCAAGAAGATATATTGTATAATCACTTAACACGTACTTAAACCTATTAGTTACATCAATAGTCCCATTACAAAACCGAATTTGATCTTTTAGTCTTTGACGGGCGACTGATAGATATTAAGTGCGATTCTGTATCATCATACATTTATCAGCATTCCTTTGGTATGTTGACCAGGCTTTACAGTATAGAATGATTCAGTGCAGATTCAGTATATCAGAATAAATTGCGTAGTCCAGAAAATCTTAAATCGTTCATCATTTTAACAAGATCAATATCTTATCTTTTTATAGTCAAAAGATCCATGACAGATGCACTCAGCAATTTCGTAGAAAATTCTTTTAAAATTCTTTCTCTAGTTAAAAATGAGAACATTATTCACCACATGCAATGATTTTGCATTCTATTAACAGCATAGTGTGTATGATTCTTGGAAAATCGTTGTTGTTGTATTTATCTTCATTCCATTATCATCACTGCTGATAGTGGTTTTATATCGGAAACGTATGTATATTTGTGTGTACTTACTTGCTATCCTACCACATGCAGATTTCTATTTTGCAATCTATTATTAAAGAATACTTTAACACAATAACATACATGTGATGACATCATCAAGACTCTGAGCAGGGTACGCCAATGATTCCTGGAATACGCCCCAGCCATCGACGTCCGTCTGACATGACCAGGATATGTTAATGACTCCAGCAATACCTCCCTGCCATCGACGTCCGTCTGACATGACCAAGGTATATCAATGACTCCTCAATACCTCCCCGTCATCGACGTCCGTCTGACATGACCAGGGTATGTCAATGACTCCTCAATACCTCACCGTCATCGACGTCCGTCTGACATGACCAGGGTATGTCAAGGACTCCTCAATGCCTCCCAACCATCGACATCCGTCTGACATGACCAAGGTATAAAAATGACTCCTCAATACCTCCCAGCCATCGACGTCCGTTTGAAATGACCAAGGTATGTCAATGACTCCAGCAATACCTCCCAGCCATCGACGTCCGTCTGACATGACTAGGGTATATCAATGACTCCTCAATACCTCCCAACCATCGACGTCCGTCTGACATGACTAGGGTAAGTCAATGACTCCAGCTATCCCTCCTAGCAATCGACGTCCGCCTTAAATGACCAGGGTATGCCAATGACTCCTCAATACTTCTCAGTCATCGACGTCCGCCTTAAATGACTAGGGTATGTCAATGACTCCTCAATACCTCCCAGCCATCGACGTCTGTCTGATATGATCAGGGTATGTCAAGGACTCCAGCAGTACCTCCCAGCCATCGACGTCCTTCTGACACGACAATGGTATGTCAATGACTCCTAAATACATACTAGCCATCGACGTCCGTCTGACATGACCAGGGTATGTTATTTACTCCAGCAACACCTCCCAGCCATCGACGTCTCTCTGACATGACCAATGTATGACAATAACTCAATACCTACCAGCCATCGATGTCCGTCTTACATGACCAGGGTATGTCAATGACTCCTCAATACCTTCCAACCATCGACATCCGTCTGACATGATCAGCGTATGTCAATTACTCCTCAATACCTGCCAGCCATCGATGTCCGTCTGACATGATCAGATTATGTCAATGACTCCTAAATACCTCACAGCCATCGACATGACTACAGTATGTCAATGCCTCCCAGCCATCGACGTTCATCTGACATGACTAGGGTATGTCAATGACTCCAGCAATGTCAATGACTCCAGCAATACCTCCCTGCCATCGACGTCCGTCTGACATGACCAAGGTATATCAATGACTCCAGCAATACCTCCCAGCCATCGACGTCCGTCTGACATGACTAGGGTATGTCAATGACTCCAACTATCCCTCCCAGCCACCAACGTCCGTCTTACATGACCAGGGTATGTCATTGACTCCTTAATACTTCCCAACCATCGACGTCCGTCTGATCTGACTTACGTATGCCAATGACTCCAGCAATACCTCCCAGCCACAAGCCATCGACGTCCGTCTGACATGACCAGGGTATGTCAATGACTCCTAAATACCTCCCAGCCATCGACGTCCGTCTGATCTGACTTACGTATGCCAATGACTCCAGCAATACCTCCCAGCCACAAGCCATCGACGTCCGTCTGACATGACCAGGGTATGTCAATGACTCTTAAACACCTCCCAGCCATCGACGTCCGTCTGACATGACCAGGGTATGTCAATGACTCCAGCAATACCTCCCAGCCATCGACGTCCTTCTGACACGACAATGGTATGTCAATGACTCCTCAATACATCCCAGCCATCGACGTCAGTCTGACTCATCTAGGGTATGCCAAGGACTCCAGCAATACATCCCAGCCACTGACGTCTGTCTGACATGACTAGGGTATGTCAATGACTCCTAAATACCTCCTAGCCATCGACGTCCGTCTGATATGACCAGGGTATGTCAACGACTCCTTAATACCTCCCAGCCATCGACGTCCGTCTGACATGACTAGGGTATGTCAATGACTCCAACTATCCCTCCCAGCCACCAACGTCCGTCTTACATGACCAGGGTATGTCATTGACTCCTTAATACTTCCCAACCATCGACGTCCGTCTGATCTGACTTACGTATGCCAATGACTCCAGCAATACCTCCCAGCCACAAGCCATCGACGTCCGTCTGACATGACCAGGGTATGTCAATGACTCCTAAATACCTCCCAGCCATCGACGTCCGTCTGATCTGACTTACGTATGCCAATGACTCCAGCAATACCTCCCAGCCACAAGCCATCGACGTCCGTCTGACATGACCAGGGTATGTCAATGACTCTTAAACACCTCCCAGCCATCGACGTCCGTCTGACATGACCAGGGTATGTCAATGACTCCAGCAATACCTCCCAGCCATCGACGTCCTTCTGACACGACAATGGTATGTCAATGACTCCTCAATACATCCCAGCCATCGACGTCAGTCTGACTCATCTAGGGTATGCCAAGGACTCCAGCAATACATCCCAGCCACTGACGTCTGTCTGACATGACTAGGGTATGTCAATGACTCCTAAATACCTCCTAGCCATCGACGTCCGTCTGATATGACCAGGGTATGTCAACGACTCCTTAATACCTCCCAGCCATCGACGTCCGTTTTACATGACCCGTTTTATGTCAATTACTCCAGCAGTACCTCCCAGTCATCGACGTCCGTCTTACATGACCAAGGTATGTCAATGACTCCAGCAGTACCTCCCAGCCTTCGACGTCTATGAAGTGACAAGGATTTGTCGATGTTTGAAAGCGCGACTTTTCAAAATAACAGTGTACACTGATTATAAATGATGAAAACCCATTGCAA
The DNA here is from genome assembly GCA_035048485.1 of Pteria penguin. Taxonomy (NCBI): domain Eukaryota; kingdom Metazoa; phylum Mollusca; class Bivalvia; order Pterioida; family Pteriidae; genus Pteria; species Pteria penguin. The sequence continues at coordinate 89,287,944 of CM068580.1, forward strand.
CATGTATGTATTATTTCATATTGTTTAAAACGAGTATACGGAAAGGAAACCAAACAGCAAAGCAATAACATTCTGTTAGAAAAGGAATGATACTGCACTCATAATCTGTGTCCTCATTAAATTTCCGTCTTTGATGAATAGCCATATAACGGCTGTATTCCTCCTTTAATTGCCACATACGTTGTAAGTAGCACAGGAATATTCCTCGCTAATTGGCAGAATTCAAAGACATTTTATGCAGCAGTATGACATGCGTGGTATGATGACTGCTCTGGTTACCTCGTGGAATGCAGAAATCGATTGTAAATCGCGCTACAGTCCTTTCTGACATTTGCAGGAGGTCTAAATTAACCAAATTAATAAAGATATGTTTTTTGAATATTAACAGTGTTACCATCCTCGATACAGTATTTTGCACTTATTTGCCCCTCGTGAATATGCCCTTGTCCGACCTTAGAGACGTACTATAATCGAAGTGTTATGACCTTGAATCGAAATTGACTGCAGCGGATCGACCGTTGTTATATAGTACTTTTTCCCCTTGCCCCCCCCCCCCCTGAAAAATGGTGATACAGTAGTTTTCCCCCCGGAACAAATAGCTATATAGTTGTTTTTTCCCCGGGGGAAATTTGGCTATATAGCCATCCCCCCTCTCTTATACATGTAGCAGTTTTTTCGTCATGGGGGAAAACTACTTTATAGCCATTTTTCCGGGGGTACAACTACTATGGGGAAAAACTATTATATAACACCGTGATCCAAGTGCATCGATAAAAAACGTAGCATAGTTGGAGTATTTTTGATTGTCGCATAAAACGACCACCAAGTTTTGGGGTGTCGTAGACAATTCGCAGCAAAATCAGACAGGAACGTAGCAGTCGTAAACACGGCAAGTCAGCAATATGATGTTATAATTTACAAAACATTCCCAAGAAAATGGCTTGGAAAATGTGCATGCTGAAAATATAGACGGCGACATTGCTGCTAACTTGCGAAAGTCTTGAGGCATTTGTATGCGATCCCCCCCCCCCCAAAAAAAAAGCCAAGGTAGACAGGTGTACGGCTGCCTGGCAAGGCTGATGTGACAGGCTTTACTTATTATCACTATCTCGTGAGTAAATCCTAGGTCACATCAGCATTGCGACAGCCGTACACCTGTTTACGATCGTTATTTTCGGAAAAAAATTGCAGGATTCCGTACGAATGCCTTAAGACTTCCGCGCAAGTCTGCCGCAACGTCGGCACTAGGTTTATCGCAATGTGCATTTTCCAACCGATTTTTGCAGATCGCTGAAATACCGCATAACAGACTGAAGACAATTATTGTCTACGGTACTCCAAAATCAGGAAATCGTGCGTGCGATAAGAAAAATCGTAAGGCTGATGTGATCTAGGCTTAAGTCGTACGTAGTAAGTCGGGCGTACGATTTATTACCACATATCCCTTGCATACTTTCATCCAATAAGGTTTGGAGCACTGTACGATTTAAGATTCGTGAAAGTGAGCTCTGTATACAACAACTCGATAAAAAGTATTATACATGTACCAACAACGGCACTCAAAGCTAACCATTAACTCCTGGGTTCTACGCCATAAACTGAGAAAATACTTTCCCCATTTTCTCTGCAATTTCACGCCTAGACAATGAATATTAATGAGCCATCAATCAATCATGTGACCGCATTAAATCGACAAAGATATCTTTATTCACATCTGTATTTCTACTTTTCATCCCCGAATCGTTAAACAGATTCTTTTTTGTCTGTTTCCTGTTCATTTTCTCCATTTTGTTGATACTTTTGTTCACGTCTCGCTTAGGAATATATTACTGCGCATTCTCGAAGGCGGTGCCTTCGGCAAATATATACAATTTAGGTGCAGTTGTGCACCTCACAAAAAATTCTTTTATTTTGATTTTTGCAAAAGTAAAGTTTTAAATTCTTGTATTAACGACTGAAAAGTTTGTATCTTTGGGAAGCCTATTTTCGATAGTTGTAAATTTAGGTTGTAAGGGATAATGCCTCTTTACTCCCACAATAACAAGAGCCACACGCTGGACAGCATCGCATCCGCATACAGGCAGTACGAAACAGTGCTGCCAGATGACGGGTAAAAGGAAAGAATGGTGATTTAAGGGATTCAGCTTCTATCTTTTCGCCCAGTTTGACTCCTCTCCTCTGGTGGTGGATAATTTGGAGGCCCTCACTATGTGAGCACCCTACTGTATGGTTTCACGATTGTGATTGCTTTCCTTTTTCCATTTTTATCTCCTTCATTTCATCCTGATATTTTCTCCTGCTCTTTCAGCATCACTTCCGATTATTGAGCCAGTTGTTTTAACTCGGTGTTGAGATTGAGTAACTCGAGAGCTCGTCACCCCCCCCCCCCCCAGCTCTCTTATTTGCTGGATTTTCTCTCTGTTACATAAGTTTGTATTCTGAATTATATACAAACGAGAAAATGAACTGTGGAAAAGGGTTTATATAGTGGTTGGTTGGTTGGTTGGTTGATTGGTGTTTTACGTCGCTTTCAACAATATTTCAGTTATATCGCAACATGGAAGCAGGAGGTTACCAACCTCTTAAACATAGTGGCGTAATCCGGGAATCGAACCCGGATCGTCGGCACCGGTTTATATAGTGAAAAACGGGGAGTAAGCATCCCCCCTCCCATTTTTTTTTGCAGAACATAAACACACCATCTGGCGGACATCTGAAGAAACATCCTCCTTTTTTGCCTAAGGTAAGTATTTATTCGTGTTTTTAATAATTGTTCGTTTTGGTTCACTTCTTGCCTTGAATGGGCAATTTGGCTTCGTGTTCCTGTCTCCGTATGTTCATACGTGTATATTTATGTATTTACCTCCTCAACTTGAAAGCTTGTTGCAATACTTTTGCGACGGGTGTTGTATGCAACCAGGGGACGCTTACTCCTCCCGGGCACCTGGTCTCACCTCGATTTTATTGGGGTTCGCATTTGTCTGAATATGACACTAAACACTATATTGTCCCCTTTATTCCATGGACTATGAGAATGGTTTAACCTTCGGTACTTCTTCGTTTTTTACTTCTAATCTTTTCAATGAACACCAAGATCAAATTTTCGAATTTCGAGTTTTCGAATTTCGTGTTAGCCGCCATTATTGACTTCAAAATGTTGTTTACATTGTCATTGTCTTACTACACGATAAAGTCACGTGTATCAGGGATAAATCAGTAATATAGTGCCATAATAATTAATTATGTTTATTGGACACATATTGATAAAAAAAAATGATAAGAAATGAATCCTGTATTTTTTGGTTGATTGAGGTATCAACCTAAAATTTGGACGGAAAACTTTTGCATCAATGCGCCTCGCGCATTCAGCATGTTGAAAAGCGTCAACAAATGCAAATTTAAACAGCACAACTCGCGGACAGTTTGCTTGCACATTGATTTACAATAAAATCTAAAAATACAAACCAGAAAGTATAAGTTGCATTTTAGCTATATAGCTACTTTTCTAAATATACGGGTGGCCTTTTATGGTTATTGTCTTACAAACAATGTTGGCATATCTATGTTTTTCTCCGTCTCGTACTTCGTCTCGGTTCTGTCAGCAGGTGTTGTTCTTCCGTGTGGCTTTATTTCCGTTTTGATTCCTTGCTTTATATCGATATATGTCTTCCATGGGCTTTAACTTCGGTTCTTACCTCGGCATTTAAAGGAAGTCGTCCGTGGCATGTCACTCTGGACGTCTAAGTAGCTCGTCACACTCATTGAGCAAATCATTCTCATCACAAAGTCACGACAAGGACTCGTCTTTGAGAAACGTCACTGAGCACTACAAATCGTTCTCGTCAAAGTCCCGAGAAGTACTCCTACTTTAACAAGTATAAAACATACCTAGACGTCACACAGTCATGTCTATTAAAAAATAAATAATAACTTCTGAGAAAGAAGACGGAGAAGAAAGTCCCGCTGGCGGTTGTTCATCCCTTACAGTAGGTGATTTAGTTGTTTCAAAACAGTTAATGTCGACTCAACGTTATCAGCCAAATAGAAAAACTTCTTACAAATCATTTATCACAGATGACTTCAAATTCGGGACATTAACCGAAATTCTGTAATTTTGACCACTCACAAGCGAATCATCAACTTAAAGCATTTCAGGACAAGCCAAACCAGAAATTCCCATAACCCTACAGAAAATCATATTAAGAAATAAATTTTTATTTTATCTTTGAATTTCACAGACTTACAAGAAACGAGGCTGTACGAATTGTTTTGGTGCAATATGAAACAGGAAAAGCCCCATCAGGAAAAGTGCTTATGGTCAGGATGCTAGAGCTAGCTCAAATACACTATATGGGATAATTCATAAAAATCAAGAACTTTTAATATAAAATCTCATATAATTCTATATAGATTCTGATGAAATAGGGCAAATGACTTTTCAATTAAGAAATTTGAAATTTTTTTTCTAAAATGATTTAGGTAGTATAATGAGCGCTGCAAACAAAAATTTTAAAACATGTTTTGGTGTAAAATAAGATGATTAAGTTTTGTTAACGGAAATGAAGCCGATACCCTACGGCATGCCAGCACTGACTTGCATCAACAATAGAAATACAAATCGTAAATCAACCCCCCACCCCCCACCCCACATTAATTTTGACATAAAGCGTTCGTAGAGCCTTTGACATGGATGTTTTCTTATACTTGCCTTAAATTAAGTAAATTAAAAAATGACCTATTTTCCCCATAATATTTCTAATATTTTTTTTTCTAATATAACTTATTGAGTAGTGTAAATGAAATTAAACAAAATTGCCTCTAGGTGGGTTTGAACCGCTATCCAACAGTGTACCAGAACTGACTTATAAAAAAAAATTATTTCAGCATTGAACAAATACACTCCTTAAACACTCAACTAAAACACTGGTACATTTGGTTTGTCAATCCATGCGGCCAGTGTGAAAAAGTTTGTTAAATAAAGGTACCATTTAGGACAAATGTTGATCCATCCTGGGTCCAACGTTAACCTATCACAAATATGGCCGAAAAACAACGGCACTTGTAGGACACCTTCAATTCTTGAATGACTTAAATGCCCCTGTGATATCGTCTGATCAAAGTAACATATATGGCCCTATGATATTGTCTGATCAGAATAACATAGATGTCCTTATGATATCGTCTGATCAGAATAACATAGATATCCGTGTGATATCGTCTGATCAGAATAACATAGATATCCGTGTGATATCGTCTGATCAGAATAACATGGATGTCCCTTTGATATCGTCTGATCAGAATGATATAGATGTCCCTGTGATATCGTCTGATCAGAATAACATAGATATCCGTGTGGTATCGTCTGATCAGAATAACATAGATATCCGTGTGATATCGTCTGATCAGAATAACATGGATGTCCCTTTGATATCGTCTGATCAGAATGATATAGATGTCCCTGTGATATCGTCTGATCAGAATAACATAGATATCCGTGTGATATCGTCTGATCAGAATAACATGGATGTCCCTTTGATATCGTCTGATCAGAATGATATAGATGTCCCTGTGATATCGTCTGATCAGAATAACATAGATATCCGTGTGATATCGTCTGATCAGAATAACATAGATATCCGTGTGATATCGTCTGATCAGAATAACATGGATGTCCCTTTGATATCGTCTGATCAGAATGATATAGATGTCCCTGTGATATCGTCTGATCAGAATAACATAGATATCCGTGTGATATCGTCTGATCAGAATAACATAGATATCCGTGTGATATCGTCTGATCAGAATAACATGGATGTCCCTTTGATATCGTCTGATCAGAATGATATAGATGTCCCTGTGATATCGTCTGATCAGAATAACATAGATATCCGTGTGATATCGTCTGATCAGAATAACATAAATGTCCCTATGATATCGTCTGGTAAGAACAACATCGATGTCCCTATGATATCGTCTGACCAGAATAACATAGATGTCCGTGTGATATCGTCTGATCAGAATAACATAGATGTCCGTGTAATATCGTCTGACCAGAATAACATAGGTGTCCGTGTGAGATCGTCTAGTCAGGATAACATAGAGGTCCCTGTGGTATCGTCTGATCAGAATGGCATAGATATTTGTGTGATACCATCTAATCAGAATAACATGAATATCCTGTATCCCTGCGATATCGTCTGATCAGAATAACACCCTGTGATGTTGTCTGGTCCTCGAATCAGCTTCTGTAATGACGCCAGTATTAGTCATAACAACACAGCCATAATCAACGACCATAATGCATGCTCACCATTGATGTAGCACAATTACCAAAGGAACATTCCAAATCCGGAAATTCAATAATACGGAATAGTTTCTCTTTTTATCACTCGAGCCTTTTATGTTTTATTTTTGTTATTTATTTTACCTAAGCGCGGCAACAATATAAAGTGTTAGATATGATATGATTATGACTATTGATTTTGTAGCACCACACCAGTCCTCCTTGTCTGGCCGTCGGAGTTTTCTAAGATAGTTTATCAACCTTTGCATCCCTGTCTGGCTGTCAGAGTTTTCTAAGATAATTTATAAACTTCTGCCTCCTTGTCTGGCCGTCGGATGTTTTCTAAGAGAGTTTATAATCTTCTGCCTCCTTGTCTGGCCGTCGGATGTTTCTTGGATAATTTATTATTTTCTACCTCCCTGTCTGGCCGTCAGAGTTTTCTTAGATACTTTATCATTTTCTGCCTCCCTGTCTGGCCGTCGGCGTTTACTACGATAGTTTATCATCTTCTGCCTCCTTGTCTGGCCGTCGGCGTTTACTACGATAGTTTATCATCTTCTGCCTCCCTGTCTGGACGTCGGAGTTTTCTAAGATAGTTAATAATTTTCTGCCTCCCTGTCTGGCCGTCGGCGTTTTCTACGATAGTTTATCACTTTCTGCCTCCCATTCTGGCTGTCGGCGTTTCCTAAGATAGTTTATCATTTTCTACCTCCCTGTCTAGCCGTCGGAGTTTCCTAAGATAGTTTATCATATTTTGCCTCCCTGTCTGGCCGTCGGACAAGAGAGTAAATACCAGGGAATCGTGTCTCGGTATGCGTTGGCACGTAAAATATCTCTTACTGTGTTGGGTAGGTCCGTAGCATAGGACAAAGTTATGAAACAATGCCCCAGCCTGGTGCCGCCACCATGTTAGTGCTTCCTTGGGGAGGTTAAAAACAATAATAAAACCAAACTCTTACAACCGTCTCCCGAGACTGAGACCTCGGCTTTCATTCTAATGACAGGTCACTGACAAGATACTTTTCACTGACAAGACCCTGGTCACTGACAAGATCCTGGTAATTGACAAGACCCTGGTTACCGACAAGCCATGGTCACTGACAAACTGACAAGGCAAACTCTGGCCTCTAATAAGACGCTGGTAACTGACAAGACCCTGGTTATCGACAAGCCATGGTCACTGAGAAAACAAACTCTGGCCTCTAATAAGACGCTGGTAACTGACAAGACCCTGGTTATCGACAAGCCATGGTCACTGACAAAACAAACTCTGGCCTCTAATAAGACGCTGGTAACTGACAAGACCCTGGTTACCGACAAGCCATGGTCACTGACAAAACAAACTCTGGCCTCTAATAAGACGCTGGTAACTAACAAGACCCTGGTTACCGACAAGCCATGGTCACTGACAAACTGACAAGGCAAACTCTGGCCTCTAATAAGACGCTGGTAACTGACAAGACCCTGGTTATCGACAAGCCATGGTCACTGACAAGGCAAACTCTGGCCTCGAATAAGACGCTGGTAACTGACAAGACCCTGGTTACTGACAAGCCATGGTCACTGACAAAACAAACTCTGGCCTCTAATAAGACGCTGGTAACTGACAAGACCCTGGTTATCGACAAGCCATGGTCACTGACAAAACAAACTCTGGCCTCTAATAAGACGCTGGTAACTGACAAGACCCTGGTTACTGACAAGCCATGGTCACTGACAAAACAAACTCTGGCCTCTAATACATGTAAGACGCTGGTAACTGATATGACCCTGGTCACCGACAAGACTCCGGTCCCTGACAAGACCCTGATCACTAACAAAAGACCCTGGTCACTAACAAGATCCTGGTCACTGACAAGACCCTGGTCACCGACAAGACCCTGGTCATTGACAAGACCCTGGTCACATAGAAATGTATACCTTTGCATCGGAGCCACCCAGAGCAGTGAAGTTCTCTGCGTGCCACACTTACGGTGACATGGAACCTCGGTTTTCATTGTCTCGTTCAAAACACATGACACCGTTGTGTCCACGCCCGAGGTCGAACCCATGTAGCTCTGATCCTGAAAAAAAAATATGTGAAATATGAATCCCTTTCCTCTACGATTCAAAAGATATAGCCAGGTTAAAAATTTTATAAAAGTAGGTCAAAGTCCAAGATCACTAGATCTATTGTTGTGGTACCAAAGTAAAAGCTATTATCTTGAGGAATCTACATGTGAAATAAAAAAACTCTTTCTTGTACGTTTAAAAGATACATAGCTTGGTTTATTCATTTATTTATTTTTTCATTTATTTATTGAAAAGAAGGTAAAAAGTCATGATCAAAAACCATGGTACAAAATATAAGAGTGATCCGGAGGAATTTATTGGTGAAATATGAAAGCCCTGTCTCTCACAACTCATTCAAAAGATACAGAACAGGTTGTTAAAGGGTTTGGGGGGGGGGGGTTTGTTTTGCTTCGTTTTGTTTTGTTTGGTTGTTGTTGTTGTTGTTGTTAGTTTTTTTAAGTTAGTCAAAATCTAAGGTCAAGGTCACAAAATAAAAAAATCCTAGTAACAAATGTGATTCTGAGGAATCTATGAGTGAAGTAAGAAAGCCATATCTCTCACTCTCAAAACATATACTAGTAGTCTAGTTTAAAAGTTTTCAAACGTAGATATAAGTAAAAACGCCATGGTACCAAATAAAAACAATGATCCTAAGTTAGAATATATAAGTGAATAATGAAAGCCTTATCTCCAACAGTTCAAAAGATGCCACCCAGTTAAACATTTGAAAAGAAAGTCCAAGATCAAGCTCACTACATTTTATGTCAATAGCTATGGTACCAAATGAAAGCTGTGACCCCGACGAATTTAACGGAGAAAATGAAAGCCCTATCTCTTGCGGTTCAAAAGATATATTTTTTTTTTAGAAAATTAGGTCCAAGTCCAAGGTCAAAGTCATAAGATCAAAATCCACGGTAACATATGAAAACACTGAAGAGGAAAAATCTGTATTTGAAAATATAAAAGCCATATCTCTCACGGTTCATGATATTATAGCCCAGGTTAAAGTTTTTGAGAGGTAAGTAAAAGTTCAAGGTGACTAGGAAAGAGTCATGATACCAAATGAAAGCTCTGATCATCAAGAATCAATATAAAAAATATTTAAGCCCTATCTCTCACGGTTCAAAGATATAGCCCATGTTAAAGTTTTGACTAAATTAAATGCGCGTCATGGAACGACGACTACTCAGGTATGATATTTGATATCCGGACTTACGTCCCGGCTAGTTAAACTAAGAAACACCTATAAATCTCCACACTACAGGGTAGATAGATATTTAAACATTAAAAGGAGATGAGGAAAATTTTGAAGGAATAAAGAGCGAATGTCCATTAGATCATATTAAATAATACGATCTTTAAAAACAGAATCGTATTACACTTGTGGCATGTGTTACACTTCCATAAAATTAAAAGTGAAATCATTTAATCGCTGACAATTGGTGCCAATGCCAGCAAGAGGAAACTCAAATAGGTACTGTATTTCTGTTTTTCCATTAAAGATAAACGACACACAAAAAAAAACCCCAATGTGAAGTTTGAAAACATGTTCATTTATGTAATACATATATGCAAAAAAAAAAAACCCGAGATAGTTTTTACGCTTTATTTGTCAGTTTTAACTTGAATAAATGTGTGTGTGTGTGTGTGTGTGTGTGTGTGTGTGTGTGTGTGTGTGTGTGTGTGTCTAAACCGCTACACGTGATTCTAGATCAGTGCTTGAACCATCTATATTACAAAATTTTAGGGGGAAACCAAAAATACGCCCCAATATACCCCCCCCCACTCAAAAAAAAAAAAAAAGAAAGAAAAAAAAGAAACGAAAACAAAAGACAAATTTTGTTTAGGAACGTCCTTATATCTGTTGCCAACCATTATGTGTACTTATTTCTATTTTTTTTTTTCTTTTTTATTTTCTCCCATCATATCACAATAAAGCTTTAAGAAGGAAACAAGCTTCTAAATCCTGTTTTATTTTGCTATATGCTATCCACAACATACTTGTGAATTGTTTAAATGTAAGATATGCGAGTAAATGAAGATCATGTTCACTTTCTCTTTTCTAGGATGACATTTAGACGCAGGAGATGAGTTCCAGATTGCCATCTCGCCGTGTACCGACGGCCGAAGCTGAGTACACCGATTCACCAGCATTACAACCAGCATTTCCCAAAGTAAGTCAGCTGAATCACGTGTGCTCCAAATCGCTTGTCAGATCTTTTTCACGGATAACCATGTTGACAAGTCCATATAATTTTCGAAGAAGTCGATATAACTTTTGACGAGTCGACATGATTTTCTGGCAAGTCCACATAACGTCTGATAAGCAGGAGGCAGCCATGTATTTTAACTTTGCTTTCCATTATCATCCGCCGGTGATCAGAATCACTTATTTCTCAATATCGAGTAAATGGTACAGGGAAGAAAAAACAACAACAACAACAACAACATACATACAACATTGTTGAAAGTTCGTTCACAAAAAGATACATTCGATAAATATAATTATATCAAACTCTCGTATTGAATATAATAATAGGAAACATAGTGTGAGGAGGTGATATAATGATATAAGGTTTGATGAAATATTATTTTTTAAAAATTAATATCATTTCTGATATAATCAACTTGTAAATTAGAGTTACCTCGCTTAGACCAGAACTACCCATGCATAACACGGTCACGGTCATCATGCAATACCAGAGTGATACACGGTATCGTAAATTTCATTTCGCACTCTCAGCAGGTGATGAATTCATACACTTTTCAAAAGGAAATCGTCTGTTTAAGCTGAACGTGTAATTTAGCGGAAGATTGATCATCTAGATTTATCTTGTCTCTACGACATACTGCTCCAGCGGTATTCTGTTCCACCTACATGTCATATTTTGTCCCAGCTCGTATCGTTTTTTTTCTTCTTACACAATAAGCGTTATCGTGTTGTCAAGAATGCATATACTTAATATATTCATAAGCGTAACGCGCAAAGTGTTTGCCAGGGCCGATGTAACCCAAAGGTATCTTTGATTCGTTCTACTGCGACTATTGTCATGCTGGGAAAGAAAACTTGCTTGATCTTTAGAAATTATTTCATGTCTTTCCAAAGTATTGCAAATACAGCTGAATCAGTGGGTGTGCTGTATAAATATTATTTGGGGGGAAATATAAAAGAAGGGGTCGTCAATTGATAATGAAATCCAGAAAACGATGAGGAGAAAAGGCATTCGTCATAACGTACTTGAAAAAGATACTACTCAAAACATTCTAATAAAACCTACCCCTCTCTCTCTCTCTCTAATATGCACAATATATTTTTCATTCGATACTCTATTAACCGAGTAACCTTAAAATTAAAGTTTAATATTGATTTGTAGGTTGGTGGAGGTACATTCGAGTCTTGAAACCAATAAAACTGACAGTTACATGACAAGAAATAAATTATTTAATTCTTCAGGTTTTTTTCTTCCTACGCTATTTAAGATAAGAGCTTAGATTACATGTGTATGACGCATACTTCTAAAATTGTCCAAATATTAACAGCGTAGGCGAATGCTTATTCTACATTTGATAACCCGTACTTGCGCACAGACACTGTAGTTTTACATGAAAAAAAATATAGAGAAAGATTTCGATATTTAATTTCAAAGGCATACAGTATGCAACAACCATTTATTCTATGCACGTCTAAGTCGATTTGAATAAAATAAGAACTAGATCTGGAAGACCTACTTTCTTTGGCCTCACACAGTTACGTTCAGATAGTATGTGTTTTTACAATTCATGTACCTTTCGGGAATAATATAAAATGTAACATGCTTAATTACCTGCAAAGTGAAAAATGAACTGAAATATTGTATTTTCAACAATTTTTATCCTTTAAAAATTCGCAGAAAATGGTTACATTAGATAGAAAACGAGATGAATATACTTTGGAACAATTGTAAGCATATTAGCAAATGCCAGACCCAAGCATGATTGATGCTTGATTTTGGACCAATCAGCATACGTAGCATTTTCATTGTTTGTCCGACAGGTACTTGCCATGCAATCATTATACCGCCTATCTGTGCACTGTGTCCGTTTGTCTTACAGGTACTTGCTATGTAATCATTATCCACTCTCTTTGTGTACGTTATCCGTTTGTCCTACTCTGTCTTTCCTCTCTTTGTACAATGTATTTGTCCTAGAGGTATCTTGCCATGCGATAAATATCCCCTCTCTGTGTACATTGTATATTTGTTGTACAAATACTTGTCATGCAATCATTATCTCCTTCTATGTGTACATTGTCCGTTCTACAAAAACTTGCCATGCAATCATCATCCCCCTTTCTCTGAACATTGTCCTACAAACAATTGCCATACAGTCATTATCCCATTTCTGTGTACATTGTCCGTTTGTCTGTCAGGCACTTGCCGTGCTATCATTATCACCTCTCTGTGTGTATTGTCCACATGTCTTACAGGCACTTGCTGTGCTATCATCACCCCCTCTCTGTGTGCATTGTCCGTTTGTCTGTCAGGCACTTGCCGTGCTATCATTATCACCTCTCTGTGTGTATTGTCCACATGTCTTACAGGCACTTGCTGTGCTATCATCACCCCCTCTCTGTGTGCATTGTCCGTTTGTCTGTCAGGCACTTGCCGTGCTATCATTATCCTCTCTCTGTGTACAATGTCCATTTGACCTACATACACTTTCTATGCAGTCATTATCCCCTCTCTGTGTACATTGTCCATTTGTCCTACAGACACTTGCCATGCAGTCATTATCCCCTTTCTGTGCACAATGTCCGTTTGTTCTACAGACACTTGCCATGCAGTCATTATCCCCTTTCTGTGCACAATGTCCGTTTGTTCTACAGACACTTTCTATGCAATCATTATCCCCTCTCTGTGTTCATTGTCCGTTTGCCCTACAGACACTTTCTATGTAATCATTATCCCCTCTTTTTGTGCATTGTCCGTTTGTCTTGCGGACACTTTCTATGCAATCATTATTCCTTTCTGTGTACATTGTCTTTTTATCGTACAGACACTTTCTATGCAATTATTATCCCCTTTCTGTGTACAATGTTCATTTGTCATACAGACACTTTCTATGTAATCATTATCCCCTCTTTTTGTGCATTGTCCGTTTGTCTTGCGGACACTTTCTATGCAATCATTATTCCTTTCTGTGTACATTGTCTTTTTGTCCTACAGACACGTTCTATGCAATTATTATCCCCTCTCTGCGTACAATGTCCGTTTGTCCTACAGACTCTTATCTATGCAATCATTATCCCCTCTCTGTGTGCATTGTCCGTTTGTCTTACAGGCACTTGCCGTACTATTACAAGTATCTTGCAAAGCTATCATTTCTTCCCTCTCTGTGTACATTTTCCGTTTGTCTTACAGGTACTTACAATGCGATCATTATCCCCCTTTCTGTGTACTCTGTCCGTTTGTCCTACAGACACTTGCCATGTTATCATTGGTCCCTTTCTCTGTGTACATGTTGTATACGTATCATATTTATCATATATCGTGCAGAACATAGTACTACGATATGCAAAAGACTGTCGATGGCAAGTATATGTATCTGTAATTCCCCCGAGTTTTCCATGGAGTAATTTTCCCAATTTTCACCGAGAGTAATGGTGATGATCAAACTTTATATCAAATCTACTGAAATGGTCACTTCAAATAATTATCATACACTGACAGATAATGAATTAATACAGACGTCAAATATAACAAATAGTATCCAGTGAGGAGGTCGCCCTCGTCGCCATCGTTGTATGAGGTGCCGAACACGCACAATGATCAGATGACTACAAGGCATACAATGAACAGGTGATTACTAGGCATACAAAGAAGAGATGATTAATGGACATACAATGAACATATGATTACTGTGTATACAATGAACAGATTATTACTGTGTATACAATGAACAGATGATTGCTGTGTACACAATGAACAGATGATTACTGTGCATACAATGAACAGATGATTACTGAGTATACAATGAACAGATGATTACTGTGTATACAATGAACAGATGATTACTGTGCATACAATGAACAGATGATTACTGTGTATACAATGAACAGATGATTACTGGGCATACAATGAACAGATGATTACTGTGTATACAATGAACAGATGATTACTGTGTATACAATGAACAGATGATTACTGTGTATACAATGAGCAGATGATTACTGGGCATACAATGAACAGATGACTACTACTGGGCATACAATGAACAGATGATTACTGTGCATACAATGAACAGATGATTACTGTGCATACAATGAACAGATGATTACTGTGTATACAATGAACAGATGATTACTGGGCATACAATGAACAGATGATTACTGTGTATACAATGAGCAGATGATTACTGGGCATACAATGAACAGATGACTACTACTTGGCATACAATGAACACATGAGTACTGGATAAACAATGAACAGATGATTACTGTACATATATATATACAAGGAGCAGATGATTACTGTATATACAATGAATAGATGATTGCTGTGTATACAATGAAGAGATGATTACTGTATATACAATGAGCAAATGATTGCTGTGTATACAAAGAACAGATGATTACTGTGTATACAATGAGCAGATGATTACTGTGTATACAATGAGCAGATGATTACTGTGTATACAATAAGCAGATGATTGCTGTGTATACAATGAACAGATGATTACTGTGTATACAATGAACAGATGATTGCTGTGTATACAATGAACAGATGATTACTGTGTATACAATGAACAGATGATTACTGTGTATACAATGAACAGATGATTACTGTGTATACAATGAGCAGATGATTGCTGTGTATACAATGAACAGATGATTATTGTGCATACAATGAACAGATGATTGCTGTGTATACAATGAACAGATGATTACTGTGTATACAATGAGCAGATGATTGCTGTGTATACAATGAACAGATGATTACTGTGCATACAATGAACAGATGATTGCTGTGTATACAATGAACAGATGATTACTGTGTATACAATGAACAGATGATTACTGTGTATACAATGAGCAGATGATTGCTGTTTACACAATGAACAGATGATTACTGTGTATACAATGAACAGATGATTGCTGTGTATACAATGAACATATGATTACTGTGCATACAATGAGCAGATGATTACTGTGCATACAATGAGCAGATGATTACTGGGTATACAATGAACAGATGATTTCGTTTAATACTTGAATTAAGCCACACCAAGATTATTGAACCGACTTGTGGCGGTATCTGTCTCATACAACGCACAGAAAATTATACAAGGATCCATTCCAAGCAGTGGGGGATCTGTTGCGTGCCACGCCTACCTAGACACGTGACTTCATGTTTTAGTGTTTCATCTGTAAGACAGGAAACCGACGAAGTGGGACTCGAACCCGGGAAGTCTTAATTACGAGAGAAGCACCCAACTGATTGAGCTACGTCTCTTGCATAGGGGAAGAAATGGTAGATCAAAGGACATGAAAGTATGAAAAACCGACAAGTACATAGTAAAACGGAAATTCGTCAGCACGATGAATCAACAAAACGTTCTAGGAATGACAGTTGAATGACGAAACGAGTATTGATAAAATTTATTCCTCGTGCATAGTTCCTAATTTCCCTCTCGCTGAACAAAGAACAAGATGTCTTCTGAAACGGTCATCTTAAAACGGTGGTATGGATTGTTTAGTCTTGAAATAAATGCATTTTGAAGAATGACATGACAGGGAATGGACTACATCCCAACAAACGCACAGCAGCGCATATGGTACAGTATAAAGTCCGTTTCATTTTCAAATTCCCACCGGACAGAACGGACCGTACTTGACTAGAGTCGCATTCACCGAAAACGGATTGTCCTCAGAAATATTGCAATTAATGAAATGTGATTGAATCATTCATAAAATATTCATTATTAATATTTTAATTACATTTCATTAATTGCAATATTTCATAGGGCAATATCCCAAATCCTCGCATGAACAGCGTGACCTGCTAGACCATAAACAATTGTAATAGAAATACAAGTACATATCTATCACAACATGAATCGTTTAACGTGTTGATACTTTATTTTTTGTTCTGGTATTTCCATGGTAACTTTCCTAAACAGAGATAGACACACTGCATAGCAAACTGACATATTTATCAGAGAACATCTACTTCAAGTGGTAGATTTGTGAGTTAGCAATGCACATACATCTATCAGGTAGATACAGACACTAACATCTCTGTCAGCCTCTCGCGTCACTTGACAATCATTTCGGACGTCCGCCTGAGATGTTTTGACAGGCTTTGCGGGTGAGTAAGAATATTTCTATTGCGAATAGTATGTCCAAACAGTATATAATAATCTAGCACCTAGAAGATAGACACTAAGCTTATAAGATGATGTAAAACTGCTTCTCATACGTACCAGTGCTGGTTGTTTCCCCAAAGATACCAGGGTATGTCTTCTTCTCTTACTATCGAAAATATTTAGGCTTCTTCAGTCTTTTTTTTTTAAATACAAAATATTGGAATGATGCGTAAATACTGCACATCATGGGAAGTTTACCATGGGGATTGATTTGCAAACGCCCAAGGTGTTAGAGGTTTTATCTTGGAACAGAACTATGCATTTTGAAGGATTCAAAACAGGTACATTATGTTCACATGTAGAAGTCTCTAATTTATTGTACTATGTAGACGATCACAGCTGATAATACACGAAGCTAAGGGACAATTCCCTGATTTTTATCCGAATGTAGGTTACAACATCACATGACCTTCTCGCAATGCATTCAAACCCTCACGATATCCCTTACTGCTTTATGCTTCTTTAATTGATGATTCGCAGGTATGCAGCGATCAATTCTTCTTTCTGTTGAACTGAAGAAATACTCGAGGTAACCTTATCACCTAGTTATTTGACGATAACAATAGACGAAACATGTTGTAAGCCAATTATGGCGCTGCCACAGTTGTTATTTGGGGAGCATGAATTATTTCTCACATGAAAAGGGGATCGAGTTTAGTATACAGGCCAGTGGCGGAATGAGTGAGGGGCATGGGAAGCCGGTTCCTGCCTTTCATCCAAAATATCTCACGAATCGTAACCTCTGCTTCACTCCCAATCTCTCTTGATTGCTTAGTTCCCTTTCTTGACTCATTGGTTGGTTAGTTGGTTGATTGGTGTTTTACGTCGCTTTCAACAATATTTCAGTTACATCGCGACATGGAAGCAGGAGGTTACCAAAATCTTAAACATAGTGCCGGGAATCGAACCCAGATCGACGGCGCTGCAAGACAAGCGTTTAACCACTACACCACGCCTGCCCCTTTCTTGACTCATGGATCAGTCATTGTAGCTAGAAAAGGATAACTACATCCACTACATATAACAAGTTTGTACCTTAATTAAAACATTTTGAATGATACCAGAATTGGAGATATCCATTGCTGAGTTTTTATTTGCGCTAACTGCACCATAAATCACCCTTTTAAATGTTATACTTTTCAGACAACGGGTTGACATTTGAACGATCTATTCGAGAAAACCCTATACGAGCTTAGAAATACAGGTGAACCTTTATCTTAACTGTTGAATAGGAAGCATTTAAACAGTCACCTTGGAGATTCAAGGAACATTACAAAATGTTATCAGCGAGCACTAAGCGCATATGTAAGACAGATATATTTATCGGCTAGAGTGTTAATGGGGAGCCTAAATTGGCCAACTTATCGATAGTGGTGACAAGAGAGAATCAGATCAAACTGATAGTGGTCAAACGTATCAAGCTCACAAATGACACACTGGATCAAAACACGAAAACAATAGTGGAAGACGAATATTGATGTTGAAACAAAATAACAAAATCCATCTCTTTGATGTATTCAGTAGAATATCAATTCGATACTTTTTTTAAGTAACAAGCACGGATGGATGGGTTTTCTATATGGGGGCAACGCTCATCATCAGTATGGCTAATGGACATTTCTATCATACGGAAAGCAGCTGAAGTGCTCCTATATCCACTACAGTGCAAAATGTCGTATACTGATCTACATGTATTCGACTTAGATATAGGACAAAATGCATATTATTTAGATGGGGCATTAAAAGCATTCCATTTAAGATATTTACATATGATCTGTTCCAATGGGCATTGCCAGGCCATTATTTTTTGGTTTACTTGTGGTGGTTAATATATTTAAAATACAACTTGTAATTTTTGTGTTATCCTTCACACTTCCAAGTAAATTCAAAATCAAGATACGACATAAGCGTGATATACATGTAGTAAATATTACAATATATATACGTTATAATTTTGTTGACCTGATGCGCATTGCGACAACACATGTCTCTTCAATGATGCTCATGTCCGAATAATGGAATTCTTATAATATTTAAATATTTGAAGATAATCTTGTCTTTTTCTAACTAATCTGTTCTAATAGGAATGGTCAGGTTTTAATTTTTGAATTTAATGAGGGTGGTTTATTAATAAAAATACCACTTCTCCCTTTTTTGGCATTATCCCCAACCCTTCAAAGTACATGTGTATATTCAAAAATGATATGACATATGCGTTACGAGACCAATCTATGCTGATGAGATGTAGCTTGTGGTACCATGTGCCTTTCTGATTGTACTATCTATGACGTCGTAAACAAATGCGTTATTTGTCAGAGTTTTGTCGGACCTCAGATGACGTCACCACAATGAATAATTGCGTTTTGTGGAAGGGTGTATTAGACCGTCAAGGTTACGTAAATATTCGAATCAATGTCAGAGTGTAATAAATCTTGAAGAGATGCGCCAGCAACACAGAACATGAACGAAGTCGTCGTGCATAGTGACCTAATGTCAACTCAGTTCCAGATTTGGTTTCCCCCATCAGTATATCCATATTCCACAGTTACCGTCAACCATGTACAAACACGAAAATAATTTGTGCTACGTCAATACGACACCCAGGACAATGTAGCATGGTGGACATGAAGCCAAGTGCCCGCATGATTGTATCCTGTCTGGATAGTTGCATCCGCCTTTAATTTACTTCCCCACCACCGTCCAGAAATAAAGCCTCTACCCCATAAATTCAATAACGCAGTTAGCTGATAATGAGACCACGAAATTCGCTTAAGATACATTGATAGAACCATAACATGCGCTCATCTCAACATTAAGTGGCACCAACTGTATCTTTGTGAATCATGTATCTCGCAGCGAGGTCCCGTTAACTTTATGCGCTGATATTTATAGCAGGATCACGCCCAAATTCAGTATGCATTCCACGCCCAAATGCAGTGTGCATCTAACGCTTCAGGAGATACATTTGGTGTCTTTGATCATGATGCCATTCAAGTGGAAATTATATTTAATCAAAATTGCAAGCATAACATGCTGATATATATATAGCTTGACATTCAAATGGAAGTCTGCGTGCTGTAGGTATTAATAATGGTATGGAGGAGGATCCAGCATTTGGTGACACATGGGGATCCAGTGTTCCACTTTGGACTTTATAAAATGGCATTTCTGGCAAAATTTTCCGATTCAAAGTGGTAAGATTTCCAATCTTCAAACCCTTTCAACCCTCGCACATTCTACCCAACTGATACAAGACATGGTCTCTGCATAGTAGATTTTATCACGGACACCCACTCCAAAACAGCCGGCCAAGCCAGTGTAACACTGAAATGGTTCTTCACGATGCATTATCACAGATTTGTACAAAATGAACAAAAAGGGCGCATATAAAACGCAAAGAAAAAGAACATACAAGTAAACTATTACATTTGAAGATGAGTTTACCGTGACTGCTATTAAGCTCTGTAAACGTAATTAATGGCTGAATTGAGTCTTTTATCAGACGCAGTTTTGCGCAATTAAAAGTCTGCTAGGTCAATAACGCATACGTTTTAATGAAGGCAATCGTCATAAATGCTTGGTATGATTTTGAACTTCTCCCCATAGTTGAGTCATATCCTATGTTTACCTTCCAACAGTCGTAAGCGCAGGTACACACTTCTTATCCGTCCAATAAATATTGCCATCTCATTTGAGTTTAAAATCCTAGTGTAGTTCACCTCGCGCTGTTGGAACGGTCTGTAGTGTTGTCATTTTAGGCTTGGGAATATTAGAGTAAATCTGCTAACGAAAGGTATGTATTGGTCATTCATGTTTCAAGTAATCTAGGTTTGATTAATATAAACTCTGGGTGGGTCTATATGGAGGAATGCCGTGGCCACATCTTGACACCCGATCCTTGCAGTGTAGGACACTAGAGGTCATGTTTTAATGTGACGTATCTCTATAACGAGGTTATCTGATTTACCGAGGTTGTTGACAGGAGATATTACCTCCTATCACTTGAGAGGTCTTCATGTCTTGGAAAGCAACCTAAAACTTCTTTCATTATCGCACTGGATCTCTTAAGATTGTGAGGAATGAGCATAATGTACAATTTACATGATATAGTATCTTAACTCATAATACAACTAATTTTATTCAATATGCCGGAGTGGCTCAGTAGACGAGAAGCTCGGCTTCTGATCGAAAGGTCCCAGATTTGACTCCTGCCGTTGGCACAGAGGTATCATGTCTTTCATATGCGATGGTGAAATCCGAAGCGAGGCACTCATTGCTTTAGGTGGATCCGTTGCAAAGATCTAATTTACCATGTAATGCATCAGCAGTGGCGGATCCAGGATTTCCGAAAAAAAGAGGGGGGGGGGGCAAATGGGTATTAGCCAAACTCAGCCATTTTTTGTGCAAAATGATTTTTTACTAGTAAATATGTGATCATAAGGGGGGCCCTCTAAATCCGCCACTGATCAGACAGATGCCGTCACCATATACATAAAATAATTGTAGAGTGACATAAAACAATAATCAATGATTCGATGAATTTCATTCATTAAGATTCGGTTTGAAAAAAATCCCCAATGTGCCACCCAAGCCTCCTGTTATTGTACTAAATATAGTTGCTGTATTCCCGATGGTGGAGTAGCTTGGTAGCGGCCTTGCGTGTATGTAGTACTATATTGTTTTCTATTGATTCGAGGAAGTCTCGTTTAAGCCGCTTTTAACGGAACTTGGTATATTTACCTACACATGTAACCAGCGTAACTTCTTGTCTCTAATCCTGACCACAGCTGGGAAAATCAAATACCTTAAATAGTTTCCCATTCAATTATAGTATAGACCCTACAGAACACTTCAAAAAGGGGCAATTGACATTAAGTGGATTACAAGAACTTCTTTAAGCAAGAAATAATCAGAAACATTCGACATAGTAGGTGAATTTTCTGCTTTATTACTTTGCTTTTGTGACCGAGTCCATTCACAATGAGACAGAAGGTACCGACTCCATTTGATAACACTATAATTGACCACTGCGGAGCAATTTCAGTGCAAAATAATGACAGTGATTAGAGAACGGATAGTATACATTGTCAGGCTATCGGTGTCAGTATGTCATAGTTTACTATTGATTTACATAGTGACAATATAGGATAGAGCAGAAATTGAAAGTAAATCGCATGGTTTAATGGTTCTTGAGTAACAGAAGCGGGTCTATGTAAGAATGCCAGTATTTTTAAGTATGCACTAGTGCAAAAATGCACGAAACTATGCCTTCTTTAAACCCATCAGTATGTACTCTACGGGCATATAACTAACGCTGAATGCAGTTTTACTATTGCTTATAGTAAACACATACGAAAGGTATTTGCAAATATATATAAAGCAGTTTGACGTCATGTAAATTATATTGTAATTACGACTAAGGAGCCGTAACCAGATTAAACATAAATAAACTGAGTAAATTCCTCGCTTACACATAGCATGAAAACCTAAATCTACATTATAATTTTAAAATCCCTCACTTCCCTCATTAAATTTAGTAAATACTGAATAATAAGTATTGACCTCGCGTGAACGAAGTGAACGGATGGCTTAACAACTCATCCATTAAAATCCTTAAAGAGGATTTCCATCATTCTATTATATGTGTTTTTACACGAATGTTTCTGATCGATATTTAAGAATAATTATAGTAGCCGGCGTAGCTCAGTCTGTTGTGTTCTTTGCTCGTGACGGAGAGGTCCCGGGTCCGAGTCCCGCCCGTGATTCGTCGATGCCCTGTCTTTCAGATGACATAGTAAATCTCGAGGTTTCATGTCACGGTAGACGCGGCACGTATAAGATCCCTCGGTAATTTGGGTGGACCCGTGGCATAGATCTAAATTTCCGTGCATAGAGTCCGGCAGATGGCGTCATCCTGTAAGTGCAATGATCTTGGAGTGACGCAAAATAAGAGTAAATAAACCAAACTACACGTGGATCACCTATTGCTGGGGAGGGTTCAATGGTGAACATTACTAGGTGCTACGTTAAATCCATTATGGCTTCTAGCCTGGGAGAGAGTCGTGGACAGTGTGTGTGGGAAAGTGTGTATGTACCGACAGACAGTAAGTTTCTCCACTCCACCACTATATATATGCACTGGACGCCGCCTTATAAGGTGAATATTGAGGAACATTTATGATAGCTGGTTTTCCTTCTACACCCACTCCTTATTAAAACATGATTGTGTCTGTAGTATGAACTAGAACAGAACACCGTTGTACATGTCTCTTGGGTACGAAAGGGGGATCTCAGAGCTTTCAGAACGGTATATCTATTCAGATTCTTTTATTAGTACTTTTAAGAAGAATACACTCAAATTACTTTAGAAATATGCGTGGAATTGCATTGTTTTAGTTGGAAATGACTTTAAATGATAGTAACAAAAGCTGTCGTAATGTCTTTTGAACTTGAAATATACAGAAGCAGCTCTTCCCAGGCTTTCCATTCTCCAATCTTTACAGACATATAATACATCAATATTGCTCAGTCAACGTGCAGATAGGCGTTACAGCAACAAAGGCATACAGGATGTTAAAGTTTGGGCATTGAATTGAAATTGAAATCTCTAACACTTCGGTGTCAAATTAGATTTCTTTTCTTTGTATAATCCTTTGTGATACACCTCAATGGCTGCTTGAACTGGAAGTTACGAGCGAAGGATGCGAGAAATAGTTGTACCAATAATATTGAACAGAGGCAAGTTGTTTATGTAGATCCAAGACATGCTGACAAACTATCATATACTCTTTTTCAATTAATGTCGATGATTATATGGCACCTGTTGCAATCATTAAAGTTTCATGATTAGGTATTATTTCATGTGTGCAATGTAGAATAAAGGCATTGTGCAGTGGTAACCTGAGATGTGACATGGCGAGTACTATTCCATATCGTGCATTCATCGAAAATATATCTTAAACAGTTCTGCAAACATTATACAGACCTCAACAATTAGGCACAAAGCACCAGATCTAATGACGTGGGGTGCTCAGTATGATCTACCCGACATCTCCAATTGTAAAATCCATTTTAAAAAAGTTTCAAATATCAAGTAAGGTTTCTGTATTTGTACAGACTTGACCAGGATGTATGGCTAGGTGTCGCTCATTGTATTAGAGATTTTCAGCTACTGTCCTATGAAATATTACACTTCATGTAATCAAATGAAATATTCATAATGAATACTTATGTATAGTATTTTCTTATGATAATACTTTGACTTTAGGAATGAGGATTACCTGGTACATGCATGCATTGTCCGTATCCTGTGTTTTGATGTTTGAATCGTACATGAGTATTTCTACTGCTGTATGAATACATGAGTACATAATACCATGAAGTGTTGCTCTGATTATGTTTATATTATTCATATCGGCGTATTGTACCTCAGAAATTGATTTTGTTTACAAGTACCCAAGTCTGAAAGTTTTACTGACACATTGTGGCTTGCATTATTGCGATAGAAATAGTATTAAAAGCATTAGATGGTCAAACGACTTTGTCTGAGTGGAATTTGCTGAGCTTATTCCCACGTGACTATGTCTGTCTCTAGAGGTGTTCCTTAAAGGTTCTTTTCAAAGTCTTTATCATGCATTAACGATAAAATACGGTCGGTTAATATCTGATTGTAGATACATTATCAGGTAGTACGATGCTCTCCAGATTGCTGCTCTGAAGAATTTTCCGGATACAGAATCTGCCTGCAAACGATTCTGTAATGAATGATCACACTGTAACCCATATGCGACATGATTAACACTGGAAAATAGAAAAAGTATCTTATAACTCGAATTACAATTAAACCGACTGTGTTACGTGACAAGGATAACCATTCATATCCTAACATTAATTTATCATTTCTATAGAACTGATCGCATGGAAAATATATGGAGTCCAATATCCGGTCGTATTAAGAGGTACGATTTCACAAAAGCCGTTATTTAAAATGATATGTAAAAAGCTGTTGCCCAATTAGCATATGGAGTCGGATGTGAGCGGCGTGGCCTCATAGTGCCGGAGGAATATTTAGAGGTGTTATACGTAATCATTATGCTAGATCAATGAGAAAATGTGACATTGCATAATATGGTAATACATAAGGAGGTAACTGCCTGACATCAATACAGTGTGAAGACTTGATATTCCCAAATCCTCACATATACAATACTTTATACATTTTAAATGCATGAATAACATTGTCGAACCCAGTGGAAGCCCCCGAGAGTGTGTTGGAATCTCCATTTTCATGAATACACCATTTGTAATAATTAAGAGCACTGATGTACCCATGATATCTCCTGATTGCAACACGAGAGTCATCTTTGTGAGGAATCGTTCATCCGGAGGTATATATATATATATATATATATATATATATATATATATATATATATATATATATCATGATCAGTGTTGCAATCAGGAGATATGTATAAAGTTAATGTATATCTGTGATACACACTTTGTACATAAGTACACGTAGGTCGGCCTTAAACGACACATAAGGAGCCTGAATTACGATAGTTTCTGTATAATGCTCCGGAGGGTTATATATATATATATATATATATATATATATATATATATATATATATATATATATATATATATATATATATATATATATATATATATCACTGATCATGATGCCTCAAGTGCATGCTCCGGAGGGTTATATATCTACAACACTGATCATGAGGCCTCATCTGTATAATCCGGAGAGTTGTATATCTACAACACTGATCATGAAGCCTCAAATGCATGCTCCGCAGTGTTATAAATCTACAACACTGATCATGAAGCCTCAAATGCATGCTCCGCAGTGTTATAAATCTACAACACTGATCATGAAGCCTCAAATGCATGCTCCGCAGTGTTATAAATCTACAACACTGATCATGAAGCCTCAAATGCATGCTCCGCAGAGATATGTATTTACATTACTGATCATGAAGCTATATATATACAACACTGATCATGAACCCTCAGATGCATAATCCGACGTGGAAGGGGGATTGGAGGGGTGTCACAGTCAAAATATACTTCGTTGAATAGTCAGGACGCATATTATATCATGTTTATACCACTATATACCAAGTTCTTTAGCATAACGTGCCTGATATTTGTTAAAACTAAGGAGTGGAAAAGTGGAGTGATCAAACTTAACGGAGATTAAACTGAAATGGTAAATCCATAACCATGGACAAATGTTACCACTTAACTTCTTTTACTGATCAGTTTGATTTGTTTTTCCGCAATTAATTACAATTTATCCTTTAAAATTGTACAAAACAACTTCAAAGTTTTTGATTTTACCTATATTTTGATGGCATTTCCTTGGTGTATTATACAGAAACTATCGTAATTCAGGCTCCTTATGTGTCGTTTAAGGCCGACCTACGTGTACTTATGTACATAGTTTATCACAGCAGACTCATCCGCGACTAGTTTATCACAACAGACAAGCCGGCGTGGCCTAGTGGTATCGCGTCGGACTCCTGATCGGGAGGCCGGGGTTCGAGTCCCGCTCTGGTCATGCCGGTGTCATGTCTTTCGGATGAGACAGTAAAAACCGATGCCCCGTGTCGTGGTATGCATGGCACGTTAAAGATCCCTCACTGCCTCGGGTGGTTCTGTTTCAAAGGTCAAAAGTTGTATGCTCCGCATCAGGCAGATGCCGTCACCATATACGTGAAATATTCGTGGTGGGACGTAAAACAAAAATCAATCAATCACAACAGACCCATCCGCGACTGTGGGAATAAGGAAGGATCTTTACATGCTAGCGGCAGAGGGACTTGTTTTATCCAAAGGTCCGATGAGCCGTCTGTCAGACTCTCCGGGAGCCAAACATGGCGCTACCCACTGAGCTGCATCGGCTCATAGATAAGAAAATAAATCCATCTCGATTACCTACCAACTTCTAGATGATTGTGAAAGAAAAAAGAGGAGTTACTGGCTCAGTTATGTGGCAGAAGTCACCATGGAGCTATACAATAAAGACAATGAATATTGGCAGAGGCAGGGACATTCGTGGCGCGAAACATCTAGTTTTTTACCTACTGTTCTGTCATATTGAAAAAATCCTAACATCTAGTTGTTAAGAGCAGACTTTAATTTTGTCAAAAGCACAGCAACATATAGGCGTACATCCCCTTGACTTGAAAGTAAGTGTACAGAAGAACTAGTATGGTGAACAATTGTTTGCTTCTTGATTGGAAGCTGAAACTCATGATTTCGACTTCGGGCATGTCCTGAAACCTGTGGGTGTATTGCTTGTAGGGGACACGTCCGCTTTTATCTTTAGCATTTGTACACACATTTGTTGCAGATCTGTATCGGGACTTTTACGGAAACTTTTTCAAGGATTTTTCCTGTCACATCATTCACTTTTCTCCATTCCTTCGATTTTGTGTGTTTCTCACAGGGTATACATCCACAAAATTTCCGTCCCTTTCCGGACATTCTGGAAGCTAGGAAAATAATGTCAACACTATTCACAGTATTTTTACACTTCTAAGTAAATCTACGACAGATGTCAATACATTGCGTGTTTGATGCCTAAATAGAATTATGAATATGACAAAATCATATGATTCTATTTAACTTCCGTAACCGAACAAAATTTATTAACGATAATAAATTAAGACCTCTCTTTCCCTCTCTCTCTCTCTCTCTCTCTCTCTCTCTCTCTCTCTCTCTCTCTCCTGCCATCTTCATCTCTGGCATTATCTTTTACTTTTGTAGTAAGGTTTAGATGGTGAATCTAACTATAGAAAAAAGACTGTGTAGCTCAGTGCTTGAGGTTCTCGGCTCGTGACCGAGAGGCCTAGATTCAACTCCGGCCATGGGCACACCGGTGTCCTGTCTTTCGGATGAGACCGTAAAAATCGAATCTGGTATCTTTATTCCGCTTCTCTATTTGTCCCATTGCGTATAAAGATCTGGTGAAACTCCGTAAGGGGTCATGCTCTGGTGAACTCTGATGACGTTTCAGTCACCGAAACCATTATTTCCCATAGCCAATCAATGACTCGGCTAGGCACGTGATATTGACGCACTGTTCAAAAACTACCTTGTGGGCCACGCACGCTGTGGATGTTAATTTCATTCCTAGCATTGTGTAGCCGATCCACTGACTGGCTGAAAATCAGAGTTCACCAGAACATGACCCCTTACGGGGTTTCGCCAAACCTTTATCCGCAGTAAGGCAAATAGAGAAGCGGAATAAAGATATGGTTTTAATCAGATTGGTAAAAATCAAGACCCCGTATCGCGGTAGGCGTGGCACGTAAAAGATTTCTCACTGCTTCGGGAGGGTTCGTTGCAAAAGTATAAATCAATATGCAATCTATCAGATAGATGTCATCACTATATACATGAAATAATTGCGGTATGACGAAAAGCAGTAAATCAGTACTATAGAAAACCCCTAAGAGTAAAGAAAAATCGGCTCTTTCCCAAAAAATACCAGTGTAATTAGATTATCTGAATTGTTTTAGTCGGCACGACTACTGTCGTTCTGTAAGTTCGAAGGTTTTTTTTTTTTTTTTTGATTTCGGGGTTTTTTTTTGTGCCTCTTGATTTTAAGAATTGAAAAAATATTGCGCACGAAACTGGTGACAGTACCTGGGTCCGGCGCCATAAACTGAGAATATACTTAAGTCAAATATTTCATTTTAATTAATTCCATTATCAAACGTTCAAATGAATTCTCATGCAGAATGGTTTAGTTCTATTTATCAATAGAATAAAACTAAATAAAATCCAAATCCCAGTTATTAGTTCATTGATGAACAGAAGAATATGAAATGATGACTTAAGTATATTCTCAGTTTATGGCGCCGGACCCTGGTTCTATCGTAACAGCCTTGACGTTTCATTGTGATATATAATATAATTCTGTAAAATACTTAGAGGTTTTTGGCTCCTACATGAATAGAAATGATTTTAAAGGTTTATATTTATACAACCTTCGCTATTTAAAGATTGTAAGTACGATCATTTGCCTTTTGTACCGTAGTTCCCGGCGGAAGGCTGGCTTGAGAGTTGTTATTTTTCTCGAAGTCGCCGTGACATCATACTAAGATCTAAGTGAAGATAATCCGAAATATTCGGAGACTGATAAACTCGGTGTTTATCATAGACACAAGAGCTATATAAGCCATAAAACTGCAGAAATTCATTCAGGAATCTTACGACGGCTGATCTTCTTTTCTTCTTTAAATTTCATATTTTAAATGACCACAGTTTACAGAAATTAGATTTCAAAATATGGGATTCTTCGTAGATAGTAATGATAAATCCCAAAATTTATTCCCCAACAAATATGGCACAAATTGAGTCATGCGACTAATCCGGTTTCGAAAATAGTCCGTTCTGATGCTGTCTGGCTGTAACTCTCTCCATTCAGTGTTACTTTACATTCATCTCGGTTTGTATGGTGTTAGTTCACATTCATCTTAGTGTGTATGGTGTTAGTCCACATTCATCTCGATGTGTATAGTGTTAGTCCACATTCATCTCGGTGTGTAAAATGTTAGTCCACATTCATCTTGGTGTGTATGGTGTTAGTTCACATTCATCTTAGTGTGTATAGTTAGTCCACATTCATCTCCGTGTGTATAGTGTTAGTCCACATTCATCTCGGTGTGTATAGTGTTAGTCCACATTCATCTCGGTGTGTATAGTTAGTCCACATTCATCTCTGTGTGTATAGTGTCAGTCCACATTCATCCCGGAGTGTATGGTGTTAGTCCACATTCATCTCGGTGTGTGTAGTGTTAGTCCACATTCATCTCGGTGTATGTAGTGTTAGTCCACATTCATCTCGATGTGTATAGTTAGTCCACATTCATCTCGATGTGTATAGTGTTAGTCCACATTCATCTCGATGTGTATAGTGTTAGTCCACATTCATCTCGGTGTGTATAGTTAGTCCACAATCATCTCCGTGTGTATAGTGTTAGTCCACATTCATCTTGGTGTGTATGGTGTTAGTCCACATTCATCTTGGTGTGTATAGTTAGTCCACATTCATCTCCGTGTGTATAGTGTTAGTCCATATTCATCTCGATGTGTATAGTGTTAGTCCACATTCATCTCGGTGTGTATGGTATTAGTCCACATTCATCTCGGTGTGTGTAGTGTTAGTCCACATTCATCTCGGTGTGTATAGTTAGTCCACATTCATCTCCGTGTGTATAGTGTTAGTCCACAGGTATTTTTGTACTTGTATGGATATTTATGGTAGATGTGGCTAACCACAAAGAAAAAGCTTACTCCTCCGAAATACCATGTCTCACCTATGACAGGAGACGCTTACTCCTCGCGTTTACCTGTTCTCACATCTGACACTAGACGCCTACTCCTCCCGGACACTTAGTCTGACCTCTGACAGGAAACAGTTACTTCTCAAGAACACTTTGTTAAACATATGACAGGAGAAACGTTCTCCACCTGGACACTTGATTACACCTCTGACAATCTGCACTTCTGATCTCATCTCAAACAGGAGACCGTTACTCCTTCCAAACATTAAGGAAATTCTTACTCCTCCCGGGCACCTGGTCTCACTTCTGACAGAAGACGCTTACTCCTCCTAAACACCTGGTCTCACTTCTGACAGAAGACGCTTACTCCTCCTAAACACCTGGTCTCACTTCTGACAGAATGCGCTAACTATTTCCAGACATTCGGTCTCACCTCTGAAAGGAGATGCTTACTCCTCCCGGGCACCTGGACTCACCTCTGACAGGAGATACTTACTCCTCCCGGGCACCTGGACTCACCTCTGACAGGAGATACTTACTCCTCCCGGGCACCTGGACTCACCTCTGACAGGAGACATTTACTCCTCCCGGGCACCTGGTCTCACCTCTGACAGGAGACATTTACTGTTCCCGGGCACCTGGTCTCACCTCTGACAGAAGACGCTTACTCCTGCTGGGCACCTGTCCTCATCTCTAACAGGAGACGTCGGCTCTTCCCGAACACCTGGTCTCACCTATGACACGTTATTGTGAAGGTCACCATGGTAAGCTACTGTGAAGGTCACCGTGGTAGGTCACTGTAAAGGTCATCAGTAATTTTCCCATTTTACATGACAAAAAATAAACAGTTTTATTTCAACGCTTGCTATTTTACTTGCTTTTCTCATGCAGTGTTACCAGCCATTTTCGTGCATTTTATTTGTTCTAACAATGTAACTGGAGTAATTTGCACCAATGATGTATTCTAGAAAGACATGAGATGTGGTTATGCAATTTGTTTACTACATTCCTACTAAAACGTCATGCAAATGTAATTAAAACACAAAACCAGGTGTTGTTCCTGCGTCTAAAGATGCTGAAATTGACATACACAGACCCTTAAGTGATTGTATGACTTTGTTTAAACATGTTTTCGATACTTTGATAGGTGTATTGCAAAATTTGACACAGATTTTTGTTACCGGATGTTTCTTTTTACTGTAACAACACGACTAAGAAACTACTGAGAGAAATGCAAGACAATTCTATTCTGATTTCTGATTACTTCTTTATGTACATGTATTTCAGATTTATCTCACGTGGCATTGGTATTCCAGCACTATCTAGTATTTCATACATTAAGGTTGAGTAGCACTGGTATTCCAGCACTATCTAGTATTTCATACATTAAGGTTGAGTAGAACTGATATTCCAGCACTATCTAGTATTTCATACATTAAGGTTGAGTAGCACTGATTTTGCATCCTTCCATTACTTAATAGCATTTATCCATTCAAATCTAATGATACGGTCCTGGATGGAGCCATAAAAGCCGCATTTGATGTTTTGTGGAGATGCACTCTCATCAGATACGATTGGTCGATACGTTATCACGTGGTGATGAATGGCACAAAGGGGACCTTTTAATGCCCTTCTTGAGCATCAAAATAAGCAAGCTATTTGACGTCCTCGATTTATGCACTCCCAATTTATTGCATGCCGTTCAATGCAGTAAGGACATAAAAATACTTTCTGTGTAATTCTTTTATGTTTATACTGATAATTTCCTCGTTAGCTTAATCACGTGATTTCTTGCATGAATATATATTTAGTTGTAGCTTTTCAACGCCTACAACATGGACATTTTGATGCATATTATATATTTCATAAACATTGCTCATTAGTTCTTGTCTGGTGCAGTTTTCACGAACACGCGAGAATAATGTTGTTTTGAAAGGTATGCACACATTCAACCATACGTCTTAGCGTACAAACGTGTGCAAACTAGCAAAACAAGTAGACATGTCGTTAAAGTATGTCTTTTTCCTACCTATCTATACCTTCTCTTTCTCATGCATCAAGGTTACCAAATATGGACTTGTTATTCCCCAGATTTGAATACATATCTTAATTTTGTGTCTACAACAATTTGCGATAGTTTTCCCACAAAAATATTCTGATTTTTTTTTCAATTTTGATATCAACAACGATGTCGACATAGGGACACTTTTCCGACTTCTAGAGCTGCATATCACAAATTTGAATCTACAATTCTTGTTATAAGTTGTTATATTCTACCTCTCTAACTTTATAATCTGGATGATATTGACTGCATTTATCTACAGTTTCCGGGTTGTCCCTACTTCTCATCGCTGCACTTGATATCGCCAACTTAATATCGCTGAACTTGGCCTCTTCTTATTTGCATCGTTCCAATAACCCTCTCAAACACTGTATCGCTGCATCTATACTTTCCACCTTTACCAAATGTTTATAGTTACACTTGGTCTCTCCGACTTTCTATCATTACACACGGCCTTTCAACTTCTTTTTCGTTGTATTGTTTGTATCTTCGTAATTGAACTGTCCAAATTTTGTATATAAACTATATTTGTTATGTATAAACCTTTCTGTTTCTATCTTTGCAACTGGACTTTCCAAATGATGTAACTGAAAAAAAAAATGACCGTACTGGTTTACAAAGATGTCATGTTCTAATTTTTGAATTACTTGGGGGTGGTAAATACAAAAATTATGTTCTAATTTTTGCATTTACCAACCCAACCCAACCCCCCCCCCCCCCCCCCCCCCCCCCCCCCCCCTAAGTAAATTCAAAAATTAGAACATGACAAAGATCGCGAATTGATATACAATGAGTAGAGTCGTCGAGTGTAATGTTGGTTGGTGGATTGGTGTTTTACTTCGTTTTCAACAATTTTTCAGTTATATCGCGACACGGAAGCAGGTGGTAAGCAACCTCTTAAATATAGTGGTGCAACCCGGGAATCGAACCCGGATCGTCGGCGCCGCAAGCCAAGCGCTCAACCACTACACTAAGCCTGCCTCTCGAATGTAATGATACCTAGATTCGTCGAATACACCATACTTTTTTATGATCATCTATATTCGTCTGTTGCACGATACTTTGTAATGATGACCTAGATTCTTTGAATGCACAATACTTTGTTTTGATCACCTGGATTTAGTCGAATGCACCATACTTTGTTATGATCACCTTTCCATCGTCTCTTCATCCGTCTCATTATGGCATTGATATCTGTAGCCTGGCATTATACCCAGCCGTCACTACCACTATCCCACGCCATGTACCACCTCGTGCTACCTGCCTATCATTACCACAGTCATTATACAAGATCACGAAAATCCACCATCGTCTCTTATTTTATTATTCTTTAAAATTACCTTACCATCATCACCACTATCAACAACTATTTCCAACAATTTCAGCTTCTATAACTACTATTTTTACATATCACAGCGATCAAAGAGTTTCATTTGTCACTGTACTGGACAATCTTGGAAGGAAAAGATTTTTGTAAATATTGATAGTGTCTACCTCCAATATGTACGACTAAGCTAGACACCTAACCTCGCCACTTGCTTATCGAGCTTGTGGAGGATTCCGAAAGTCATTCGAAGTTCTACTAAAATGTTTTTCTTTCTCTAATTAATATGGTCGTAATGTATCACCATTTGTTACGAAAGAATTGAAAGATTTGAATGCCACGAGATACATGTAATTTTGCCCTATTACATTCTCCCTTTCTTCAAATGTAGCTAAATCTATACAGAACATACACATTTGTAAATACAGCCTTAGTCCAACCCCCTACTACATCTCAGCGTCTTACATCTAAACCCTATGAAAAATAATAGAGCAAGACATTGCGCCTCTACTACACACCTTCACATAACAGACAGTTAGAGGGTATTGCTACCTTAGGAGAAGGTAGATATAGGTCATCTAGGTTTACACGCCAATCATAGCCAGTATTGATCCTCTACATCCACTGGTAAACAGCCTCGTCTCGTCATAGTCGGCGAGAAGGCAGGACGTGCGTATACTAGGGATTATATACGATATCTGAAATCTAGAAAGGTAAGATATCACATCATATAAGCCACCTGTTCTGCTACAGTGTAGGCACGTGGGAATCAGAGCCCATATGGAACTGAATCTACGTATACTATAGACATTATATTGTAGTATTTACCGGCTATATGACATCAGACTTGTAATGATGTACTAACGAACTATCTCGAGTATTCTAGTGTATATCACTTGGTAAAATATGAAAGTAATATATCGGCATACACAGTATGACATTAGTATACCGGTATGCATAGAATGACACTAGTATACCGGTGTATAAAACATGACATTAGTATACCGTTGTATATAATATAACACTAGTATACCGTTGTATATAATATGACACTAGTATACCGTTGTATATAATATGACACTAGTATACCGGTGTATATAATATGACATTAGTATACCGGTGTATATAATGTAACATTAGTATACCGTTGTATGTAATTTGATACTAGTATTGATTGATTGAGTTTTGTTAAACGTCACACCACGAATATTTCACGTATATGGTGACGGCATCTGCCTGATGCGGGGCATACAAATTTTGACCTTTGCAAAGGACCCACCCGAAGCAGTGAAGGATCTTTAACGTGCTATTCATACCACGACACGGGGCCTCAGTTTTACTGTCTCATCCGAAAGACAGGGCACCGGCATGACCAGAGCGGGACTCGAACCCCGGCCTCCCGATCAGGAAACGAGCGTGATACCACTAGGCCACGCCGGCTTGATACTAGTATACCGGTATAAATACATATATTGAAAGTAGCATACTGACGCTAGTATACCCGTGTATATAATATGACACTATTATACCGATGTATATAATTGTATTTTGGTTTTCTTTTATACAAACATTGTACATATATTTGGATTTTTGTGTATAGTCTTAGTTTTCTGATATGTAGCTGTGTTTACCCATTCTCAGTCTATTAGTGTATGATCTGGTATCTATCTCGGTATGATCTGATATTTTATAATTTTCAAATGTTTGGTGTACTATAATCGTCATTAGTTTGGTATACGATACTCAATATTAGCATTATTAAGTACACTGATATATTCTTCCGTTTATTTTTGATATACCTGTTCATTTGCTGTGTTTTTGGTCACTTTTAGCAATACATACCTGTTACTCTATCGGTCATCCACCTTGATTGCAGTCTATACCATTCAGTAACGTCTAATCCCGCTTATTGTGTTGATTTGTATACTTGGCGAGGATTAAGAGGACTGTATTGTGTGGTCACGGAGATACAGGTGTAGATATTGACATAACATACATATAAAAACTACCTGACCATTGTCCATGCACACCTAGTGGAACAAACTTGCATACTAGCTTGGTTAATAGTAAATACGTACCCCACCCTTCTGTTACGTTCCCCTTAAATACAGGCTAAATTGTGTGAAGGTGGTTAATTTTTGATATCATTTTCTTAAAATAAAACATTAGAACATTATTTACAAAAGGTGTAGCAATTGTAGGAAGTGTTACGACTTGAAGTTGAAGGAAAGAGAGGATGGAAACTTCCAAAACTGACAAAAAGATACATTTTGTATACGAAGAGAGGGACAAAGAGGGGGGGAGTTGGTTTGGTTTCTAACTCTCTTTATATACGCCTGACTAATAAGAATTGGTCGTCTAACTCGAATGCTACAATCGAATGAGGTCATACACACAATGTGTTGTACCTGTGAACCTATCCCATCCAGCGCATTCCATGTAGTGTACGATCACACAGGTGGATAGACTCATATAAAGAGTGATAAATACGTGGTCATGGCAATACAGGGTATTTAGACCTTTATAATTACCGAACATTCTTTCATGCAGACAAATTGAAATTGGTGCCACAAGAATGATGGAATTTGTAAGGTAATCATCCACTGGCTAGTAGTCAGAGCGAAGATGAGGGAGATACGGTCAATTTAAGGCCACGCAACGGATATAACAATCGTAATGGCATCCTAATTCTCAAAATTACGGGGAATACACATTAAAGTTCATATATAATGAGTCTATAGTGTTGAGATAGCGTGAATGATACTTGTTGTTTTATGGCGCCTGTATCGTGGCGTATTAGCAGGGTAAGGTCCAGACCTCTGACGGGCTCTGTAGGGGTATATAGGCAGAAAGGGATCCTTCACGCACAAGGTCCAACATAACCATGGATACAGCAAGCTTCCAATCCGCAACTTTTACGGCACAACCAGACTCCAGACCTCTAGGTAGCCAGAAATCCTTCACGTACCAGGATCAACATGCACTATTGATAAAGCAAGCTTCGAACCTGCCATGTTTACTTTGTGGACTACACTTCCATTCTCGGCTATGAAGATGTAGAATATACATAATATTTAGCAAAATAGACACTTTCAATATTATATTTAACTTTAAAGAATGTTGTTGTTTAGTGGATCAGTGTAGCTTATTAGGTTAGGTGATTTACTCATGACCGAGAGTTCGCGGGTTCGAGTCCTGTCGCTGACGTCGATGTCTTGTGTTTCGGATGAGACGGTAAAACCCGAGGTGTCGTGTAGACGTGGCACGTGATAGATCCCTCACTGTTTATGATGGATCCGATGTATAGGTCTATATTTCAGTGCAGCACATTTAGGCAGATGTTGCCTCCATTTAGTACAGTAATCGTGGTGTGACGTGAAGTAAGAATCAAACAAACAGAAATTGCATTCATAATAGTTTGGTCTGTACGCATTCTAAGTATAAACTCCGGAACCGTGGTAGAATCGTGATACATTATACTGAAATAATATCATATGATAATTTTATTGATTAACCAAATTATAACAAAGAGGGAGTGACTGTCTCCGGACCTATCCATTAATCTTATTATTTGGACCTTACTTAATTTCCATTTATTTATTTTCTATTTGGCCTGAGGCTGGAGTGAATGGGAACATATTTGCATAAAGCCTGAACAGTAATTAATTTCCTGTCCATTTCTCGGAGACTCGTGGGACATTCCAGCAATGGTATCGGACACTAAGTAGCCTTCCTCACGCCAGCTCCCGATACTTGTTAAAAAAGGGGGGGGGGGTGTTTTAGTATTATTGTCGGAAATTAAGAAGTCCTCATATTGTATTGTCCAAAATATAGTAGTCCTCATATTGTATTGTCCGAAATATAGTTCTTTTTAAAGTATTGCCCTAAATGAAGGGTTTCTCTGATCTCATTTTCCGGGATAGAATGGATTGATATTGTAACCGGACATAACTTGATAAGAGGTTTTCTGGTACTGTTCCTCGAAGTGATGTGGTTCTGATGCTCCAACCTGTATATTTGATGATGGATTGCTAGAATTTGCCTCAGTATATGCAGTCCGTCGAGGTTGGGTCTTTGAACGCTATTGGTCACTGCGAGGCGTAGTTTTAGAGCATAGCGCTGAAGATCAGGGAATTAATTCTGCGGTCGCCGGTACGAAACTTGTTGTGGAAGATGGTGACAGATCTTACGGATGAGACCGTTATAATCGGTGCTTAGTGACAAGGTAGTCGTTAGCACGCTGGGAAATCATCACTGATTAGGAAGGTTCGTTACTGAGGTCAAACTTACAGTGTCACCGGCAGACTTTACATCAATATAGCCTGAAATCACTAAGCTTGAAACAAAACAAGTATAAAGCAATACAGGACTTGTATTAGGGTTTTCTTTACATTTGATTATTGCTCACAAACACAATCGATGGAGATTGATGAACAACACACGAACATGCACTGTTATTGAAAGTCATTGAGAGCAAATGTAGGGCTTAAAACATCGATCAGCAAGATAACAGCGAGACTTAGTCCTGTAACTCTATCGCTGAAGCAGGATAGGCCTATACAATACCTTGGGTACGTTCGCTTTTAACATACAGTATCTCATTGGTCATTCACAATAGGTAACTTCCATTTAAGTTGTTTTTGTATTGATTCTGGGGTTTTTTTCTTCACGAAATGAGAACGATCATCAGTGGACGGATTGCGCTAGTGTCGGAGTTTTTAAACTCGTTTTGTTGATCGAGGACTGTATTATGTACAGTAAACCTTAAACGGAGATTGATGAACGACAGAGGATCTCCATGCAGAGTTACGGTCCTTACTCTCCCTTTATTAACAACTATGCTTCGGAAATAGCAGAGGGATCTTTCATTTCAGGTTTAAGTCCTTTTTTATCCCGTAGTTACACCTTTTAAAATTGTTTACTTTCTTCTGAACTTCAGACATCGTTTAATAACTTTGTTCTATTTTGTATAATCCATGTTTCATGCATGGCGATTATTTTTGTTCAAAAGGTATCTTATATTGTAAAGAACCGGAAACGGGATCGCACGGGATTTTGCGGGAAAACACGTAAACCTAGCAGAACTTAACGATCAATTATAATGCACATAACACAGATACGTCTAGGAACACTGGAGGATTTGCTTAAAGTCGCAGTCTTTACTTATGATATATGTCTTAATGTAATAAAGTCAAAGCTTTTAAAAAATTTTCTGTTTAAAGGTTATGCCCTACGTACCGGTAGGCGATAGCGTACTCGTCTGTTGACTTGGCCGTCGTGGGCTCGAGCACCGTGGCAGTTGGCCCGGTGTAGTCTTTTTCTTATTAAGACGAAAAAATATGAATACAATCACGCCATGATTTGCTGCAGATTATAACCCCCTCCCGGTAGTATTTATCTAAGTAACTGATATAAAGATTAGAAGTGGGTATATACATGTACAGTGTATCTCAAGATCTGCATGGCGTCGAGGAAAAGATGGGGGTGGGGATGGTAAGAGAGAGTCGGAATCAACAAAGAGCACGAGAAATTATCTAGTTTGAGATGAAGTATTTCTCAGTCTGTCATAAATTGATGAAAAAAAGATAATCTTTCTCGTTTTCTTTCATCTTTCTCTCATCTTTGTCTTATTTTCTTTTTCTTACATGTTTGACGCAAATAAATTAGAGCGTTTGTTTTGTTGTAATGAGTCATTTCAACTTTCAAGTGTCAAAGCGCCATGTAGTAGAATTTGTAAAGTTTAAAATTTATTTGCATAGCTACATGATAGTTTTCAGTGGGCGTCCTAGGCATGCCAAAGATAAAACTGGACTTGACATAATGATTTATTACTCCCTGTAATATTACAAAGAGTTTTAATTTAAAAGAACAACTTACGCTGTAGTAGTGGTAAATATTTAATGCTTGTGTTTGTTGTATTCGAGGTAAAATTCCTTCGTCTATTAGAGGCGGTTTTTTTTTTATAAATCAGAAATATACTAGCTGATAAATGCGTGTCTTCGACACGGTTTATTTGCTATCTCATTCGATGTTGTAGCGGTAGCCATTACAGATGCTGGGTTGTGCCCCTGGCAATATTTTATCAGCATCAGGTATGCAGGGGTAAGGAGAAGATACCTCTCTGAGGAGACCTACTACATGAGAGAGATTATAATGATATAAATATAGAAAATTGCACACCGGATGTATCAGTGTGAAAGATTGTAAATTTAGATCAACAGCTGTGCCCTGTGCAGTTCAATAGTAATGAGTAATTTTAAATTCATTCAGAGGAATGAACTGGAAATAACTCACACGTCCAGCTTTATATTTCCCTGTGGCTTGTTAACTCCTACACACTTGTAAGAGGAATGATTCTTGTATGAAAGAAGCCCCTGTGCTCTATTGTGCGAGACACCTTTGTCCGTGTATATGATTAACATCTGCTCTCTTAAAATACCAAGTAGTGCACAAAATGCTCGGAATCAAGTAGTGGACAAGAAGATGCTCGAAATCTTTGGACATTCATAGGTCAAGGTTTAATTCGTGTACTTAAGAATCGTGTCAATCAATTCATTGTTGCATGACTTAAAGATACAATTGCACATAATTGGAAAATTCACCTTTTTATGAATAAATAAAATCCCATTAATCACCCGTGTAATGTAACCAGGTAAAACAGACGGCATGTCCAATATACCTCATCTTAATTCATTCTCTAGAATTCTTTAAATCAATGAACACTGCATATCAGGTGTGGAGAAGATTATTCTGGTCGATATACTAGGTTCCATGTATGTGCTGTGTGCTGAAATTTAGGATAATGTTCACCTGACAGTGACGGCACAGGCTTTTAAGCTCAGTGTACATTGGCCATGTTGTTATCTACATTTAAAGGGTCAACAATGAGAAGTGGACATTGAGAAACATTACTGTTGATTTAAACAGTATCTATTGTGTAATTTTCAAGACAATTATAAATATAGCATAAACAATTCTGGATTTAGTAACAAGTACAATGACTTATATAAACATTACAGTTGAGGTCATATCATAGAGCCTCGATCTGTCCTGCTTCACGTTACACAATTCACTTATATCTGGAATCCTATGTCTGGAGTCCAGCATGCTTTATTTGAACTGCCAACATCCACAAGTCAATATAGGTGGCATTGTGCTTGGCTGTAAAAGAATAGAGTTTTTGAATTATCCAATGATGTATCTTTTAACACCCCCCCCCCCCCCCCCCCGCCGTCCTCCTTTCCTTTCTAGCAATGTGCATGTTATTGACCCGTTAACTTCACGGATCTTTTCTCCGATTTCTGGTATCGCGTCTTTTGCTCTCCTATCTTTCGTTTCAAATATCACTCCTCCAACTCTTTTACTCAGTACCGTTCCTTCCCTCATCCCGGTACTGCGCCTTTGAGTGACCTGTCGTTTCAGGTATTTCCATTCCCTTCATCGCGGTACTTATCCCGATAGTGCATCTTTGAGTGACCTATCATTATCCTGGTACTCCCCACCCCTTACCCTGGTACATCGCCTTTGAGTGACCTGACATGTCACTGATCATTACTCCCCCTCCTGGGACTAATTACTGGGATCAAGTGACTGATTACACCCTCCGCACGCGATACCTACGCAGCTGGCTTCAGAGAACAAAGTGCGCTATCTGTTTATTCAGTAGTATTCTAATACATATTGCCTTACGATTGGTATGTCACTGCAAACACTGTTAAGATTGTGAGTATTTTCCGCTTGTAATAACAGAGATAGAAGCATGGATTTGTCGGGGATCTTTTTACCTGCAAATTTGTATCCTTTTCCAAGCGAAATGTGAGCTTTTTGGCTTGTTTTCCATTTTCCCAGTCCTACAACCAATAAGTAATATCCTAGAAAACATCGGCCCAAGCCGTCGTCTATAGAAATTTCCAGGATTATATTAAGGCATAATTGACTCCGTTACACTGTGTAAAATGCAGCTATTTATATTATCATGCAAGATCGAGCATGTTAGGACATAAGTATAATTTCCACATAAAAAGTTGCATGTTGACATTATTGTCTTGCATTTTGACATAAGTTGCTTATTGACACAGGATTATTGCAAGTTAATTTGTGTCATCTTACATGTCAATATAAAGTAGTTGCATGCTGATTTTGTGTTATCTTACATGTCAGTATGATTTATAGAAAATTACTTGCTGTTATGGTGCGGGATATTAACTTTCTACATAGTAAAAAATTGTTAAATGTCGACGACAAATATTTTCAATTCTGCAAGCAATGGAAATAATATTGTTACCGTTCCGACGAAGATATTTGGGATAAAGATATTTATTGTCGAAGATTGATAACGAGATTGTTTCCCTT
This sequence comes from Pteria penguin, assembly GCA_035048485.1. Lineage (NCBI taxonomy): Eukaryota > Metazoa > Mollusca > Bivalvia > Pterioida > Pteriidae > Pteria > Pteria penguin. Next base: position 89,329,733 of record CM068580.1, read on the forward strand.
CTTCCTTTTACTTCGTTACCCAATATTTACATCCAGTTGGCAATACAATTTATATGTCGTTGTTTGGAAAATCAGCTGAAATTGACACTGATCACGTGGTACATGTAAACATTACAGATAACAGTTGTTCTTCATGCAACTGTTTACATCATTACGAATATCAGTTGTTCGTCTTACTGACTGCCAAGTTACCGAGTCATTATTACTAGACAGATTTCAAACAAAGTATGGACTGACGAAGGAAAGGAGATCCACCCCCAATTTCTTCCTCCACATTGCTGACCCACGTCTTGTATCATTAAAATCCGCGTAACCTCCACACTGGCTGTAATCGTGTTTTTCTTCTACAGTGCATCAGTGCCCCATTCCCTCTTGTATTCCATTTACACGTTTACCCTAGTTGATGGCACCCCACCTCCTTGCAATGCCTTCCATCTAAGTGTCTAATCCCTTTACACGTTTACCCTAGTTGATGGCACCCCACCTCCTTGCAATCCCTTCCATATAAGTATCTAATCCCTTTACACGTTTACCCTAGTTGATGGCACCCAACCTCCTTGCAATCCCTTCCATCTAAGTATCTAATCTCACAGTTGCATCCCTTGTTATTTCTGTATACCAGCCACGCTGGAGTTTCCTTTCGTTACTTCTCGTAGCAGTCCCTGACATCAGTCAATAGATAGAGAGATGAACGCATTTTCTAATGCGTGTAAAATGATGTATTATTCAAGTATTGGATTAACACATGTATGTTTACTTTGTTGATATATACACCATACCGATACCTTAGATACCATGGAAACAGATCTGTAGTTACATCACCTGTATCACGTGACTAGGTCATGCGTATTCAACGAAGTTGTGACAAAGAATTCAAACATCTTATGTCATGAACTATATACTACTCTATGACTAATGAGAAAATATGCATCATGTATGACATGTAAATAGAATAAAGCAAGATGAATATAAATCCAAAACCAGGATTCGTCATGAGAGAGTGTTGTGAACGGATACAGCACTGTGGTAGTGTTTTCAAATGATCAAGAGTAGGAAGTGTTGAGTTCGAGTCTAGGGGCCATGATATCGCCATTGGAGATGATAGAATTCCTGAGCATGTATTCTATGCATTTGTATCGTCAATAATATTCATTAAAACCATGGTTCAGTCGATCAGTGTGAAAATACATATATTAGGTACACATGTACAAGTTCATTTCCACATTCGTTTTTAGTTATAGAACGCAGGAAAGGATATTTATATCTGCTTTTAGTTCAGTGATCAATAAAACAAATCAATCAATACCAGCCGTTGAAGAGGGGGATTACTACGTATATATCATGTTTTGGTCCAGTCATAAATGTGTCCATTATTCATGCATGATACATAAATGTGAAATCGCAATCGATTCTGATCGTAGATATAGTCATAGCTGTGGTATTTCCAATTTCTTTTTTTTTTTTCTTTTCTTTTTTTTTTTTTTTTTTTTTTTTAACACTGCTATTCTTTTTTTTTTTTTTTTTACATATTTTAACTAAATTTAACGACTCGGAATTTGAATTTTTTATGAGATCTAAGCTAAGAAAATACTATGTACACAAGAATTCCACTTCTCGAAGCAGGCGAATACAAATTCAATCCGATATGAACCACGAGTAGTTGTTTACTATCAATGATATAAAGCAATTTATTAGTTTGTTGCTGTTGATGTAACTACACAGTATAAATTAATATTGATTTCTTGTAAGATACCCATGCTAGCATGACATGAGTGTCTTGCCAACAGGGGATGTTTACTTCCTTTTACTATTGGACTGTCAGTAGCAAATGTATATGTTCCAATATTCAGTTTACGGATACTCAGTTTTGACTTTGCCCCCTTGCATATCTAATACCCTTAGACTAACATGATATCATAGAAAGTATTTACTTATTAAATCACTAAAAAAGTGCTTACGAAATGAACATATAAATAGTTATTATTCCAGTCGTTTAGGCGTTTCTTATTTATCCGTGTGCGATGTAAGAGTTTACAATTAAATTGAAATACTTTTACCATTGAAGTCGTGTAAAGTTCAAGATTTAATGCATATTCACCACTTCTCACATACGATTTCCTTCAAACGAACGCCCCTGTAACGTAAGATCTTAAGGACCTTGTAAGTTTTAATATCTTTAGAAGTACTTTCCAATTTTGAAGTCATTTATTACAGTACTCTTGTTGTGGTGGGTAGGAAGTCGTAGAATGACCAAAATGTGAGTTATTTCACACATGATGTATTCTATGAGTGGAATGACAATGTAGGTAGCTATGAACTATTACAAATAGAGTGGTAGCGGGGGCTAATATTGTAACATCCTCAAAATCACTTAATGTTTACTTTGTCGAAGAGAGTAGAATATCATGAGGTTGGAAGCGATTGATCTTGCTACATGCAATCTGAGTTCGATCACCGTTATGTTCATCTGAGAATGCATTGTGGCAGACGTCAGGGCGTCACATTATAGCAGACGTTAGGGCATCACATTATGGCAGACGTTAGGGCATCACATTATGGCAGACTTAAGGGCATCACAGTGCGGCACACATTAGGACATCACAGTGCGGCAGACGTTAGGGCATCACAGTATGGCAGACATTAGGACATCACATTATGGCAGACGTTAGGGCATAACATTATGGCAGACGTAAGGACATCACAGTATGGCAGACGTTAGGGCATCACATTATGGCAGACGTTAGGGCATCACAGTATGGCAGACGTTAGGGCATCACATTATGGCAGACGTTAGGGCATCACATTATGGCAGGCGTTAGGGCATCACATTATGGCAGACGTTAGGGCATCACATTATGGCAGACGTTAGGGCATCGTAGTAATAGAGATGATGTCAGAACAGGAGCAGCAATTTGTCGTGATATCTCTTTATATACAAAGCAATATTTGACCCTGAAACTTTAGCCGTCATCCACAAGTAAATAAATAAAGCGATAAACAAATGAATAAACATACATATATTCATATACACATAGGTGTATATTTACTGAGGATGTATAATTAACACAGGTGAGAAATACTTGCGTGTAATGTTATTGGCAAATGTGGGTTATCATAAAATGGTTCATTAACAAATCATTAAGAAACTTAAGATCCTGGAGGAAATGGTTTACACCTGGACAGAGTTAAGGTATGCAGACACTTGTATATCTACATTTATTTGCATAAGGACTGTACTGATGATATATACGGAGTCTGGGTAATGCCCAGGTTTGTATACTGTGACAGGGAGACTACAGTACAGTAGTGGTGCACGCTTCATGTCTCGCTGATTCACGGAGAAAACACGGGGTCATATCTTATAGGAATAAAATGAAATGTGTGTATCCTTGAATTGAGATTTTGGATGGGAGGAAATTTGAATGTGTCGACACAATAGATGTAAGTACACAATTCGGTTGTTGCAGGTTATATGGCTTATCAGAAAGGCTGATAAAGGATTTGATAATATTCTTCGTGCATTGATATAGGAGACGTACCTGACAATGTTTCACTGCTGGTGTAGGGTATTAAAATCAAGCTTGCCAGCATAACCTAGAGGATATGTAAGAACAAAATACAGGTTTGGAATCAATGAAGCATCAAAGAAATATAAACCCTAGGGGCTCTCGGTTTAATCTACAGATCTGGTTTATTTCTATCATAAATAAGCGTTCATCTGTTGTAAACATATTCGTATCTCTAGAAAAAAGATTGGCCTTCCGTCTCGCAGCACTTCTGACAAAATCAGTACAGCGCACAGAGTACGCACACAGTGTACAGTAATGTGTGAAGGATAAGGGGAAATTTTGTATGGGAGATGCGCATGTATAGTTTGAATCGAATGTTCTAAAACAGATAGAAATCACGCATTCAATGACATATCATCATAAAAGCTTTCTGGGGAAAAAAGGTTTACTTCCTGGATCCACGTCTCGCATCTATGTATTTGTATTTTTTCACATATAATGATCTGATGCTAGAAAAAAAGTGGAAGGGAACATGTCTACTTAAATGGTATTTAGATCTTCAAATCATTCCTTAATCTACTCAGAACACATCTTCTGTACGCAGGCAAGTGTAGACTACTTCCCGCAATAAAGTCCTTTTCCGTAAACGTCCACCCTTCCTGGTTGTTACTCAATCGTGCATTGTTGAATAGAGCATCCGTATGCAGTTTCTGTCGAAAACAGCATTGTTATGATCAAAGCTAGACTTTAGGAAGTCCAAACGCTATCTTTACGTTATATACGTACCCACCACATTCACATCTATTTCGAGCGTTTACATTTACAATGTTTTATAAAGTGATTATACAGGGGAGGAAATAAAGAAGAAAAAACGAAAACTAAACTTGGGCACATGTATCTCCTACACACGAGAGCTGATACATCCCCTTAGGTGACCTCATGTCACTTTCTTATAAGGTTTTGCGTGTTCTCTATCAAATAATTGGAGTGGGTTTGGGGCAAACCAACACCCCCTACAGCTAAATTCATAACATGAAGTCACGTAGTGTTGACATCGCGGAATGATCTAATTATATTGACAGTTTTGTCATAGGAAGTGAAATCGGTGTACCTGAGCACCTTACTGTTGTGATTTACCTGAGTAATAGCTGACCATCATTATCTACTTGGGATAAAACTTCTAATAATTACGTGACAATGTGTTGAGCAATTATCACAATCTGGGATGTAGATAGCGTCATAGGTTTATTTCTGTTTTGTTGTGGATTATGTACTTGTGATAAGACAGGCATGACAAAATCAGTGGTATGTATATATTCTAGATTTACCATCCATTTAGCACGAATAAGTCTGCCAAAGTCATCATACTTAATGATACTATCTACATTGTAAGTTTGTGGTTCACGTATACAAGCAATACAGTTATAGAAATTTGAATATAGAGTCTATGTCTCACGATAAGTATTATCAGTGTGACTAGGGGTTAAATATCTGTATTTGCAATATCAGGGTTTTTTCTTTTCTTTATTGTTATCGGTATGTTGTTTTTGTTGAAGTTTAGCTAGAGATGTATATTTAAACACGTCCCCCATTCTGCTTAGCATATTATCACTTTTCACCTCTGTTTCCTGACTTAACTATTCCATTGTTATAATAGAACACCTTTCTTTCCGATTTCGAAATTCAGGGGTTAGATATCCGCATGTTTAATAACAATTTCTATGTAACAGTGGTGGGTGCTTTAGAGTAGAGAAGTGAAGTCTCTACAACACTTTCATCGACATAACATTGTATTATCTCCCGACATCTACAAGAAAATTGCTTCATACCCATTGTGTGTGTAAATGAAAGAATTGGGACACACAATGAACTTGTGACAAATGAAGGTTTCACAATAGTTCGTTAATATATCTTGAGAAGGCTATGTAAGCACCATCGATATTATCGTCAGAAAATGCAATCTCTTATGGAACGATGAAAAAGTGGGGGTTGCCGGTCTTGCACCCCATCTATTATGGTCTGTAAATATGACCTCCATAAAAGAATGGTCAGAAACCAACCCCCCCCCCCCCCCCCGACCTTTGGTACATACACTGCTGGACCTTCCCTCATCCCAATCATCTGCACATAAATTGCTGCACCTTCCCATTTCCCTAATTATCAGCACATACACTGTTGGTCCTTTCCATTTCCCCTATCTTTGGCATATACATGTACATTTCGAAAACGCCTTCTGCATATACTTTACCGGACCCTCCCACTTCCCCGACATTCGCGCCCCCCCCCCCCCCCCTCTAAACACACGCACATATTACCGGACCTTACCACTTCCTTGTGCGGGAATCGAACTCAGACTCGATAGATAAGAGGCTACGAGGAGTTTCTAGTTAAAGCCTACTCGGGAAATAGACTCCCACTGCTGATATCTTTAAAGGCAATGTTTTTCAAGTGCAGTGACCCCCATGTGACGGTTATAGGTATTATATGCTTTATGAGACCATTTACTTATAAAGACATCAAACGTAGGGTAAATTCAATGGAGTGTAAAACTCATTCAGCAATTTGTCCTGTTTGGTCGCTCTTTTACCTAGCCAGACCCTGTTTACCACTTCTATACAAATAGGATAATAAAGGTGCCGTGAAACCAATAAAGATCTCGCTACTTGTATCATCTATCTCCCATTGTCATCAGAATTCAGTGACCTGTACTCCACCATTCTATAGCTATCTATGTCCACACACAATAGTTAATACCACCGTCTCATGTTCTGTATTCAACCAGACAATTACCTTGTCAGCGAGGAATTTATTCAATTCGAGTAGATTTACTTATACATTGTATATTTGCATGACTTTTAAGTTAATTTATTTCTTATGTCTTCTTGTCTATCTGCACTGTTCAAGTTTTGTTATCTAAATGAATGTGGAACTTGTAGGAAAAACGAATTGTCAATAACACCCAGCTAAGTTTGGGAGATTTGTTCTATTAGTCGTATGGACTTTTTGGATGGAAATGAAAGAACAAATTACATAAATCACCTTTACTTCATGATTTAAAGCCTTTCAAATCTTAATTGTTTCTTATTTTGATAGTATGGTTTGAAGAGATGTTAAGCGCATTCATAAATGATAAGTTTTGGTTGTTTGATTCTTTTTTACGTCACGCAAAGATTATTGTACTTACATGGTAACGGCACCCGTCTGGTGTATTACATGGTAACGGCACCCGTCTGGTGTATTACATGGTAACGGCATCCGTCTGATGTATTACATGGTAACGGCGTCTGTCTGATGTATTACATAGAAAATTAACCCTTGTAATGGAGCCACCGCAACCAGTAGGGAAAATTTAACGTGCCACGTCTGTTGCGACACGGGACCTAGGTTGTACGATTTCATCCAAAAGACATGACACCAATGAGCCACTGACGGAACACGTTAATTAGGAATCTCGACCGCGTGGCAAGCACTTAATGAGCCACTGACGGAACATGTTAACTAGGGACCTCGGCTACGCGACAAGCACTTAATGAGCCACTAATGGAACATGTTAACTAGGAACCTCGACCACGTGGCAAGCACTTAATGAGCCACTGACAGATCATGTTAACTAAGAACCTCGACCACGTGGAAAGCACTTAATGAACCACTGACAGAACATGTTAATCAGGAGCCTTGACCACGTGGAAAACACTGAGCCACTGATGGAACATGTTAACTAGGAATCTCGGTCACGTGGCAAGCATTGAACAAGCCACTATGGGAACATGTTGAATAGGAACCTCGGACAAATGGCAAGCACTTAACGAGCCACTGACGGAACATGTTAACTAAGGACCTCAGCCTCGTGGCAAGCACATAACTAGCCAGTGACAGAACATGTTAACTAGGGATCCCAGCCACATGGCAAGTACTTACTGAGCCACAGACGGAACATGTTAACTAGGGACCACGGCCGCATGGCAAGCACATAACGAGCCAGTGCAAACATGTTAACTAGGGATCTCGGCCACATGACAAGCACTAAACCGATTGAGCAACACCGGTATCATAAAGCAAACCTTCCCCCATGGCCATGGCAGTTACCCGGATGATTTGCTATACAGCGAATTATCCCCCAGGAGAAAGTGTGTGTGTGTGTGGGGGGGGGGGGTTATGCTTTATAGCAAACATTCCGCGTACCAGAACTTCCTAATGTCACGTTATAGGTTTAAATTGTACGTGAAGTGCATAACCGAAAATGCATTTTAAATTTAAATTTTATTTATTTTACAACGATTAAGAAACAAGTTAACAACTTATATACATCTTGCTTGTTGGTACGGATCTTGGCGTAAGAGCGTCATTTGTGTGGGAGGAAACCGGAGTACCCGGAGAAAACCCACGAAGCCAGGTTGGTGACAGCCCCACCATCTCACGTACACACCGGGAATCGAACCCTGGTCGCATTGGTGAGAAGAGAGCGCGCTACCCCCCCTTTGATGATTTTTGATCTTAAGTTTTTAATTCGAATCATTCATACGGTAACTATCAGAAGCATATATCACATTTAAAAATGTGAAATTGCACAGCAAATCCTCCGGAGAGACGGTATCTTTGCAAGGTTGTGAAGGTGGGAAGGAGGGGGGTGTTTACTATATACCACTTGGTCTCAATAAAAAGTACATGTAACAAAACATTCGACATGTAAGCAGATCCACCAATGTACTTCTAATTCAAGTTGGAGATATCATTAACAAGTTGACAAATTCCTGTTAGTATAATACAGCAACTGAAATGTGAAATTGGTTGAAACTACATCCTTGCCATGGTATTTGAGATCTTGCATTTAAAATGTGTGTGAAATACTGGAAACCGAGTTCAAGATGAAGTAAAATCTCGGCAAACCAGTGTAAGTATACATGCAGAATAATAGCGAGTGAATATTCTTTTTTAATTCGTTAAGTCGGGTCCAGCGCCCCTTTATCCAGGGAAGGGAAGTAGAGGTTTCAAACTGTTCATTCTATCAGTTCTCCAAATACGGTGACTGGTTAAAATTTGGGTATCAGGCTTTCCGCACCTTTTGACCTGCCATTCTTACTCTTAATTCTATATATATGCAGTGACCATTGTGGTATGATACTGTTTTCATTCAGCGGACTTTGTGCGACGCACAAAAATGTCATCTTATTCAAGTTATCTGGGCGAAAATTAGACAATGATGGATTCATTCAGAAATTACAAGACGTGTTAGGTGCAAATGATAGTGTTACTGACACACTGTATTATATACGTAAATATAATATGATTTGTCAGAGACATATATACACATGTCTCTAGATTTGTACGCTGGGAAAATGCGGTATAAATTCAGGGTTGATTTCATGTAGATGCCAGATTAAAACTCAATGGTAAATACTTTAAATTTAACTAATAAAGCTACTGAAGACCAAGTTATATCGTCTAGAGGCAAAAATCTGATTTTACAAGAATCTTGTAAAACCTGAGACGTTGGCAGAGGTGTGTGTGCGGATTGTAAAGAAACGATAACTCTGCTTTGGGGATTGCTGTTAATCTTGTGAATTTACGAGTCTACTTTCTATTTCAAGCAATGTAAACTTCCGGTGCTTTGCATTGTGGGAGAATTACCTGATAAAGAAGCTATCCATTTGACTTGTTGACAATTTCATACTGTTTAGATTATTCTGTGGAGTTACTCAGTGAATGATATTGTACGTTTGTTACACTAATGTCACTATTTTGTTAACTTTTACAATGACACCTACTGATATATTTCAACTAGTTCACTGAACAAATCAATACAATTTTGAAAGCGAAAATGGCGGCAGCTCATTTGTATTGTGACAGTAGCAACGATAACGCGCAAACGGAAGTCTGAAATAATAGAAAAGCTACCACTGTGTGGGAGGCCGAAAAGTGTACTGTTAATTAGAGTTTCTCGTTAAACATTTTTTGTAATACACCCACATATTCTTATATGTACCATGATGTAGAAAAAGTAGTGGAAATGTCAAGAGAAAAAGGGGGGTGGGATTGGATGAGACTTGGAATTGGTTTTGAAATGGACGTGCTGTGAAATTGAAAATGTTGATTATTTACTGTTTTACCTTGCTTTTTGTTATTTACCATACAATTTTATTTACCAGTAAATTGCAGTTATTCCCTATTTACATATATTTCAGGATACAGATATCAAGGAAACCAACACACTTCGTACTGTAGATCATAACCATAAGTCCGCACCGCCGAGAACCGGCAAAATGGTGCTGTGCCGAGTTCATCTCCTGGATGGAAATAACTTTGAAACAGAGATTGATGTAAGATAATATATTAAACAGATGCTTTTGTCAATTTCATTGATGCTTCATTTGCTCAATTTAATTTACACCTAGATTATTTTCAAATTGACCAATTCATTAGTTAATATAACAATACATCTCTTTCTGTAAACATATAACATGTGTATTAATTTTCAGAAAAGAGCAGATGGCAATGTATTGTTTGACAAAGTATGTGAGCAACTGCATCTTATGGAAAAAGAATATTTTGGCTTAACATACAGAGGTGCACAAGATGTAAAGGTAAAAAAAAAAATAAGTTTTCAGATGTTGACATCATTAAAAATCCTTTTATTAATTACATATTCATTTACTAATATTGGTACTACCGAAAAATAAAACAAACCAAAAAAAAAAAGGTAAGCAGAAAAGAAAAAGTTTTAAAGTTAAAATTGTGATATGCAAAATATATCGTATGTTTTAATGGAAGTATTAAAAGTTGTGATGTATTTGTAATTTCCTTTTCAAGTATTGGCTCAGTACAGAAAAAGACAAGAAGATTTCAAAGCAATTGAAAGGTAGGTATTTTTAATGTCTATGAGATTTAACTGTTTTCATAAAATGATAAAGAAATAACATAAATCACCATACACATTACTTTGTTATAAGTGTAATGAGAACATGTCTATTTTCCTCTATTATCTACACAGTAATGCTTAAAAGTAAAGTAGAATGCAAAAGTTACTATGACTACATCATACTTTGTAAATTCCTCAAGTGCATTGTTGATTTGTGAACTTCAGACCTTGGATTACAGCCTTTGGGTACTTTCTTTTCACTAATAAGAATTTCATTAAATTTCTGTATTTAACAATAGAGTATTGTTATTATGTAATTGTCATATAACCTGCTTTCTGTAAGATGATATAACTGTCTGTGTTTGTACACATGTAGTTTTCTTTTCATATTAAAGTTTCTTTAATAAGTAATTGATGTTCATGAAATAATGATAATCAACAGCATTTGTGACTAGTAAAGACATTTAATATGTATACATTTACCAATATTCACATTTAGGTATATAAAGAGTAAAGATTAGTTAGGAAGTAGAATCATTGTAATGATTATGATATATATCTTGGATAAAACAATACAGACAAACATTTGTAACATAGAGGTAAATACATAAAGTGTCATTACAATATGTACACCTTTCATATATTGTAATATCTGTCTACACATGCAACTACATATTGTGTCAATCAATATACAATTTGTAGTTTTAACAATTTTGTTGATAAACATTTACTTATGAAATACTACCTATAAAATTGATGTTGATTGTAAACAAAAATTGACATTTAAAGTTGTAGACTTACAGAAGTCGCACAGTCAAAACGAATGAAAATATGAAACACGATAAAATATGCATGTGATATTGACAGTAGATTAATTACAATGTATCAGTCAGTGTGCTGTGATCAGCTTAGATGTCAGTTGTCATTGAATGATAACTTCAATCAGTAATGTGATGTGTGAAATTAAAGAACAAGTTGCTTAAAGTATACAACATTATTGTTAAAATTGATAATCTCATAGGTAAAAAGGTCAAAAATACACTAAATATACATATTCTATGGGAGTTACGGTCATCCCAAACCTCTGATGCTGATCTTAAAATTTGTATTGCTATTTCTTTATTCTTAACAAGTAGCTGTATAATTTTACTTCACTTGTGTGTATCTTCAGTAAAAGAGGAAATCTATCTCGTTTACCAAATTACTAATCCAGTTAGTTTTAATATGTTACCATATAATTATGTAATGTTTTTGGCTTCAATAACATGTGTAAATTCTTATATCCAACATCTGAATATCACTACCATATTCTCTGACATGACCTTGCTGTCACAACTGTATCAACGTATACATTATACTCTTCTCAATAAATTATTTTGAAATAATATTAAAAGATATCTTTTTCAGTATTTGAATTTTAAAAGTTGAATCTCACTAATTGTCATTTCTAAATTTGAAACTAATTTTTAGGAGGGACTTGGGTGTTTGAGTTTGCTGTCAAGTTTTACCCACCAGAACCAGCTCTTTTACATGAAGACATTACGAGGTAATTCTAATTCTAATAAAGCTATGTATTGGTTAATGATGATCACATTTAGCTTCTTGTGTTAGTGATACATTGTTAAGCCCTGTTTACACTATCAAAGTATTCTTGTACAAGAAAACTTGGTCAAAGTTTTAGACAGGAACTTTGATAGTGTAAACGGTCAAAGAAAACTTTGATCAAAGTCCATCCAAGAACTTGGATGGACTGGGATGGAATAGAATTCCATCCTTTTTTTTTTTCTAAACTTGGGCGGGAATCTGCCAATCAGAGAAGAGATTTGAAATGATGCAAGCCATGTTTACAAAGTAAAAGCAAGTGGTAAAAGCAAGGAGAATTGTAAGAAAGTTAAGATGGCTTCATCAAATATAAAACACATGTAAATTACATGGACCAATGACAAGATAACGGAGCTCATTGACCTAGTGGAAGAGTGGGAAGTTATCTGGAACATTAAAAGCAAGAATATAGTGATAAAGATATTGACAAAATGCAATTTATGCCATTTACAATGGCCTAGAAATCACTGATAAGTTTCCTATAAACCCTGCTTATATAATTTTATAATAACTTCAATATACAGCCGCCACTTCGTTCAGTAATATTCATTGAGCATAAATGCCGATACTCAATATGCATATCCAAACTGTGATGAAGTTGTCTTGAGTAACATTAAGATTATTTAATGGAGCCATCTTTGTTTTTGGCGTACGTTTTCTTGTACAAGTTGCTCAGAGAATTTTGATAATGTAATCAAGCAGACTTCATCCAAGAAAACTTTGACTAAGTTTTCTTGGACGGACTTGTACAAGAAAACTTCGATAGTGTAAACCCAGCTTTAGGTCTTTGGAAAGGTGTGTCAGTGTATGTGACAACAGATTTCTCTGGGTACTGTACACTGTTGAACACAGTTCACAATCATGGTGATGGAATAATGGTTTTGTGGCATTAAATAATAGCAAAATGTCAAAATATGTGTTTTATTTTGCAAACAAAAATATGAAGACAAGGTTTTGCTCAACTATTTGTTGTCTTTTTTCTTTACAGATACCAGTTATGTTTACAAATTCGAGTCGATATATATAATGGAAAGTAAGTACAATTAGCGCGAGATAAATAGACAAAATGGAAAGTAAGTACAAATAGCTTAAGATAAATAGATGAAATGGAAAGTAAATACATTTAGCGTAAGGTAAATAGATGAAATAGAAAGTAAGTACAATTAGTGTAAGATAAATAGACGAAAGGGAAAGTAAGTACAATTAGAGTATAATAAATAGACGAAATGGAAAGTTAGTACATTTAGCGTAAGGTGAATAGACGAAATGGAAAGTAAGTACAATTAGCATAAGATAAATAGACGAAATGGAAACAAGTTCATGTACAACTAGTGAAAGATTAGTACACATTCAAATTTTTTTCCTTGTTTTCTTACTCAAAGTTACTGTTTAGTTCATTTTATTAACAAAATTCACAATGAAAAACATTCCGTCTTTTACTGAGAGAATTGAAGTGGTACTTACTGATTGTACTGTTTCGTTTGTATAGATTGCCATGTTCATTCGTCACACATGCCTTACTTGGTTCATATACAGTCCAGGCAGAATTAGGGGACTATGATCCTCAAGAAGATGGCCCAGATTATCTGAAAGGTTTTGATTTTGCACCTAATCAGACACCAGACCTCATCCAGAAAATCCATGAACTTCATAGACAACATAAGTAAGTTATGATAGTTGCTCGATGGTCAGATGTCTGATTTTAAGAAACTGCTGAAGATTTAGTGCTTCAGATCACTGGAAATTTTTGTGTCATCTGCAATACATAGGGATCGTCCATTAAGTTTTGCTAAATTTGTAGGATCAAGTTTCTAATTATTGTTTACAAATGTATCTTAGTAATAGCTTATAATTTTATGCTACCATGAAAATAGTGGCATGTAGGGTAAGTTTTTCACATGACCCACAAGAATTCTTGAAAAATCTCATTATGAGTAGAAATGACAGTATTCTGATACACTAATGAGTTCAATATTCAATGTCTAGGTCATTCTATGATATTTAGATAAGACTATGGAATAAATCATGAAACAGGACCTTCCATTGCTTTAGACTATAGTAAATTCACTTGAAATTTAATGCAGTCCCTGATGATAGACTGATAGGTATTTCAAGGTGTTTTAAGTGGTGATATAGATGTGTTTTCAGGGTGGAAAATAAGAAAACCATTGTTATTTTATTGTTTATATTATTAGAAATTACAATTCAGCAGCTTTTGCACAAAAATTAGAAGGTTTCTCGTACCAGAAATGGTACAATTTACAAGTTTTGATGACTAAATAAAGAACCAATGACAGAAATTTGCCAGAGACTTATTTACCTTATTGTCTGATTCTGAAAGATATGTTTCTTTTTTTCAGAGGGCAAACACCAGAAGAAGCAGAATTACATTTTCTAGAGAATGCGAAGAAATTGGCAATGTATGGTGTTGATTTACACAAAGCAAAGGTTAGTTATATACTGCTGGCATTCTCTTGAAAGGAAATATTTCCAAGGTATAGACAAACTGCAATAAGAAATTCCTAAGAAATCCCTAAGTATGATAGAATTTGTAAAAGAGTCATCTGGACCAACGACATTATCTGTCGTGTAGTGTTAATGGTAATATAAAATCTTAATATCCAGTATCGAATCACAAATTTGATTTTTAAAACTTTAGAAATACATTCTTAGATTTTATCAATAAAATGTGTGATTAGACTCGGATCTATTATTTTATTTCGAATGATTAATATGTACTATACAGTCAACCCTCGTTACAACGGCCATATCTGTCTTTCTGAATTTTGCCGTTATATTAAATTTGCTGATGCAACAAATTGAGGCTATTTCAAATTTGTTAAGCCAGTTTTGAAAAACAGCTGTCATCATCCACGTTTTCTTATTCGAATCATAGTCAACATATAAGTTAGGATCGAAATTACGTCCAAAGTATCTAGGGTTGGCAGAGTTACCTTATCACTAGTGGTTGAACTTTCTCTGTACCAGTTGCATTTATGCAGAGTGATATGGTCAAACAATCTTTCTTCTTCTTCCCTTGGATCGGTCCTGTAGTGAGAGTTGCATTTGGTTCTAGATGGAAGAATAATCCTGTTTCATGTATATTGTAAATGTTCAAGGAATCAATTCCAGATAGAATTTCTTTCATTTCAGCTTGACCGAGGGTTACGTTTCTTATATCGGCACTACTTGCTTCTCCGTGGGCGATGTAATGTAAAATGTTGTGGCAATTTTTTAACTTATACTCAACAACTTCATATTTCTCTGCTACATTTGGTTGAGTGCGTCTCTTTTTCTTAGGTGGTTCTACCATGCTTCACGAAATTTTAAGGTTTATACGCTTGTAATACTCAATTTAAAATGATTTATAAATCAAAATCTTTCAATTAACTGAAACATAATTTGGATACCACTATAATTACAGTCATTAACAAACTGCGTTATGTTTTGTTTATTTTATATGCAAAGCTGTAATGATGTACATTTATGTTCATATATACAAAGAAGTACTTTGTGTAGAATATACATATTCCAATTACTACATAATTAGTTATTTATTATAATCAATTAAGATTTTTAAATGAAGCCATAGGTACAGGTGCGAATATGCAGGTATAAAGAACACAAATAAGAGCATATACTTTTGTTACTGGGATATTTTTGCCGATATCGGAATATGCCAGTATTTCGAGTGTTGGTGTAACGAGAGTTGACTGTATAAACATATTTTAATCAATAAGTCACCTATAATAACCATGACGTGTCTATTGCATGTTTTTTTATGAACATGTCCTGGATTTAATGTTATAGTCATATTTTGGATATCTTGAGCTTCTTATGTTTTCATGTATCTTCTATGGTTCTACTTCTAGGTATTGAAGTTTGATTGTATTAAAGTAGATAGATACACATATAGTTGATTCTTGTCCACTCAAAGATTGATAACATCGCCTCTACTAAAGACTTGATTTCTGTACTTCCTATTCAAATTTACTGAAGCTTTATTGAATGTTTAATTTTAAGTCGGTTTGTGTATATCTTGATCAATTTCTCTTGAAGTTTGACATCGGTAGTAAACTCTTCTGTAATTTTGTCTTAACTCTGGCATCAAAAATTAAGTTGCTTTCATACTTGTCTAATTAACAGGATTCAAATGGAGCAGATGTCATGCTTGGTGTGTGTGCTAGCGGCCTTTTAATATACAGAGACAAATTGAGAATCAACAGATTTGTCTGGCCGAAGATTCTTAAATTATCGTATAAAAGAAATAATTTCTATATCAAAGTTCGTCCATCAGAAGTAAGTGTAACATTTCTTTACTATTTTTCTTTTTTCACCAGTTTTATTTGGGTTTTTTTTTTATATTCAGTTGTTCAGTTCATTTACACAATTAATATATGCAGTTTAAGGTGGTAGTGAATATTTTGTTGCAGCATTTCAAAAATAATTCCATCAATTGACTATTTTTTCTGTACTCTATGCATTCTTTTAAACAGGAGAAACTACATGTATGTTTATGTGTCTATGACAGTAACCAATGACAGAAATTCTTATTGATTTCCTATTGTATTTGTAGGGTGCAGAATTTGACAGTTCTATAGTTTTTAAATTAGATTCACATAAGTTAGCGAAGAGATTGTGGAAGACATGTGTTGAACATCATACATTCTTTAGGTGAGAATGTTAATTTTTTCCAGAAATACTTGCATTATAACAGTTTCAAATTTGTGAATTTCAAGCAATTCTTTAGTCGGAATTATTGTAATTTGTGTACTTAGTCCTTTTCATAAAGTTGAGGGTATTGATCTAAGGTTTGTAAAATTTAGATTCTCTGTCAGTTACTTGTGTAACATAATGTTGAAAGTAATGTAATCAAAATAGAAGTAATTCCTCATGTATGTACATACATTTAATCACTTTATTGCTTTTTCCAGGTTAAAAGAGCCAGAACCAATAAAACATTCCACCATGTTCCCAAGGTTCAACTCACGGTTCCGGTACTCGGGTAGGACACAGCAGCAAGTCCGAGACCAGAGTGATCTTGTAGACAGACCTAAGCAACCATTCAATAGAACAGGTCTGAATCGATCTTTACCACCTGATAGTCGATATGTTGATGGTCGACCCACAAAGAGCATGGATGATGGTGTGTATTGGGGTTTTATTGTAGACATGTATGTAGATGTGGATACATAACCTTCTATTTTCAGTGATTTATTTCATATTAAATTTCTCACGAAAACTATATTTCTCCTCTCAGAAATACTTGCATTATATAAATACACTGTTTGAATGTTTCCAATTCCCTACAAATCATTACTGATTAATTGTACTTTGTATAAATGTAACTTTCTTATGCATAATAATCGTGAGTCATATTGAGCTATGGAGTTGACCAATGCAAGAATTTGATACTGTTTACTTTTGGTTCGACCAGTATTTATTCATGTTCATATATTTATTTGCTTCATGGTTATTCACGATATCCACATCTGCAGACAAAAGATTGAACCATGATTTAATGCTATTCAAAATTCAGAAAATATTAAGAAATGGAGATAAGTCAGTTTTCATATGTTTTGCTGTAATCATGGTTAAATTCTGCTTTAGCTCTTCTATTTTCCTTCTTCTCAACACACTGGAAGTCTGATTTTAATGCGTTCTCTATTTTAACAACCCAAATCGCCCAAAATTTCTGATCTTTAGCATTGTAGTGATGGGAAATGTTTGTTCAAAAAAGTTTATATGGTGACAGAAATAACAAAAAACCAGCAAAACTAACAAATTGCATGTTTTTAAGAGTTTGTTGTACATGTTTGAGTGCATTGATGGTAGGATTGATCATTTCTGATGTATATCTCTATTTTTATTCATACTACATAGGATCCTTATATTTCATTGGTATTAAAGACATGGTAGACCCCTAAAGCTTATTGGTCCCCCACCAGTTAAACCCTAGGGAACTGTACATGTAGGTTTCCACTCTGTTTGTCTGTCTATCATGCTGGTTTTCCAGACTTCTCTTGGCCATATTTACAGATATCAAGCTGAAACTTGGTAGCCAGCTTCTTTATGACCAGTTACTAATGAAGTTTGACTTTGGTCACAGTTGACTTAATTTTTTCCAGAGTTATTGTCCTTTGTTCAAAATCAGTTTTCTGCACTTTTCTTGGCCATGCTTACAGATATGAAACTGAAACGTGGTAGCAAGCCTCCCATTGAGGAGTTACAGGTCAAGCTAGACTTTGGTCTCTGTTACTTACTCTTCCAGAGTTATTGCCCTTTGTACAAAATCAGTTTTCCACACTTTTCTTGGTCATGTTTACAGATAACAGGCTGAAACATGATAGCAAGCTTCTCTATGAGGGGTTACATATCAAGTTCAACTTTGGCCACAGTTGACCTACTTTTTCCAGAGTTATTGCTCTTTGTTCAAATGCCAAAACAAAAAAATAAAGGAAGAAAAAAAGTTAACAACTTTACCACTGACCTACTGCCAGTGACCTACTTTTCAGCCCCATTTTTTATTTGTTGGGACTGGTGTGGAACTTGTATTGCTTTAGCAATACTCTCAGAATGCTTGTTGGGATAGAGTGTTGCTTTAGAATTCCACCTTTTCACCACCTCGCTCTGTACCAATATAAACTGTGAGAATAAAGAATGTGAATAATCTCCAACACTCAATATTAGCTTGTACCCAATTGGTTGAAATAATCGTGGTGTTGCAAACAACAACAAAATAACAAACATATTGGGTAATCTTGCTTTGATTTCTACTATAGTGGCAAAGTTTACCGGTATTTGGAAATTTGTCAAAGAGAAGTTGTTTTCTAGATGTTTTCCAGTATCCAGTTTTACTTAACATTGAAATTATATAAGTAAATGATAATATCGAGCATTCTGCATTGCTTAATGGATGACAAAAACTCCCCAAACATCACCCTTAAAACTGCTAGATACAAAACTAATGCTTAATGCTTGTTTTATTTCTGATATATAATTTTGCTGATTATGTTAATATTAGAATCAATTTATTTCATAATTCTGATGTCAACAACATTTTAGGATATGATAAGAGTCATCCTGATGGAAATGATATTCGTGATCACATGCATGGTGACCCAGCTGCCCTGGCACATACTGGTCCTCCTCCTTACTCTCAAACTGATGATGCAGAGAATCGACTAGCTCCAGGAGACAGTAGGCCTGATGGACCAGGTCACAATACTTCTGAGGATAGGCAGCAGAGGACAGCTGGAGACCAGGTAGGGAGGAGGAGGATTTATCTTCCTCTGATTTACATGTGAAATGGATAATGGACAATTTCAATTACTGTTTTATTTTTGCATGAAAAATCTGTAAGATACAAATGGTAGAGGGTGTCTTGGATTCCATAGCACCCATTTAGAGGGTGTCTGGGATTCCATAGCACCCATTTAGAGGGTGTCTGGGATTCCATAGCACCCATTTTTGTGCAGAAGAAAGAATTGTAATATGTTAGTAGTATGCTTAGCATGGTTGATAGGAAATTTTTGAAACCTAAATGGTGACTTGCCAGTTCCAGTTTGAAATAGAAAATAATCCAAGTCTTGTACCAATATGTGACTACAGTTAGAGTATCCTCACTGCTTCACACATAAACTCATTGAAAAATGTGACTTTCAGATGCATACAACTACAGCACAAGGTGAAGGTGTAGCAGGACTTGCTGATGGTGGGATGTTAGCTGCAGGCAAAAAGAAAACAAAAGAGGATAAAGAAAGGGAAAAAAGAGAAAAAGAAGAAGAAAAGAGACGTAAGAAAGAGGAAGAAAAAGAAAGAAAGAGAAGAGAGAAGGAAGAAAAAGATAAGAAGAAAGGTGGAAAAGATAAACCGACATCAGAAGATATTACCGACAAGAAAGAGGTCAGGGCCAAAATATTGATCTTATTAAAACTGTAATAAAAATTCTGAAATGAGAATCATGTTTAGATTTCAAGGAGCAGTGGTGATTAATGACTATGGTATGTTGTCATTGTACTAACATGAAATCGGTGCTTTTCACATGATATCTTGGTTTTTTCCATCTTTTAACACTGGTTGCCACCAGTTTAGTTTGAAAATTATATGCTCAGATAAAAAGAAAAAAACCCAACTTTGTATACCATATTTCAAATGATTCATTGTTGAATGTGTTACAGGGTGAAGGTGCCACAGAGACAGCTATTAACGGTGGCTATGATGGCTCAGCAGGCCTTGACTCTGTAAGTAAACCACAGTATTCAAAACATCCTCAGTTCATTAGAAAATAATTTCTTGCATCATGATTTAAATAGCGTTACTTTTAATATCAGTATATCACATTATTGATATTTTCTTACATGATAATTTTAATTGTAATTTACAGTTACTTTTGATATCAGTATCTGTATGTCATATTTTCATTGACATTTTGTATTTGATTTATCACAAACAAGTTGTTATTGCAGATTTTGCAACAGTTTGAAAATTTGTATCAATAATTGTTCAGAATGTGTTACAGTTTGCATTCGTATTTTTATGCTTTATTTTGATGTATGCTAGAATTGTTTATTACAAACACAGGATACCCTGAAATTGTCACAGAATGTGCCTGTGGAAGCATCCTCGCCTAACAAGGTTATTTTGCACTTTTTGTCCCCTGCTTAGTCATATTATGCATCCTGCATTTACCTTGATACCAATGTTAGTCAGAAAATGATCCATGTGAAGTATATTTTGATATAGTTTTATATTTTTCTTTTGATGTTTAAGACATTTTTTACATATAAGTATCATGTAAATCAAAAAACCGAAACATAACAATTTTATATACAGAAACAGCTAGTGTAGTTCATGATGAGAAACTTTTTCATATCAAGATATCCATAAATTTCATCTTCAAGTTGTATTATTTAACAGGCCACTGAAGACAGATTTGATATGGAAAATCCCGTTGAAGTAAAATTAGATATAAATGGGGGTCAATATGATGAAAAACTTGACAACAAAAACGTTAAGTTTACTGATAAGCCTGAAGATGGGAAAAAAGATGACAAAGGCAAAAAGCATAAAAAAGACAAGCATCTTGATGATAATGAAAATGAAGATTTGGATAAAGATAAGAATAAAAAGAAGGGAGGGTTTTTTGGTAAACTGAAGAAAACGCCGTCTAAAGCCAAGGACACTAAGACTAAGTATAAAGATGATGAGAGTGCTAAACAGGACCAAGGGAATAATCCCTCAGGACTTGGAGTAGGGGTAAACACCTTCCTCTATTGGCTTGTTACCCATAATCTTTATGGATATAGCTTATTGTTGCATTTATAGTGTATAGATATAGATATGATCGTTCTTGATATCGTGTGTAAATAGCTTCCATCATAGATATACAGAGTAAACTAAAAGCTTCCAGCTGTTGTGCATTTGCTTCAAACGAAACTAGAGCAAAAATTCCCTTCATACAAGTTTACTCCCTGGAATATCTCCTAACGTCAATAGATAATGATACAGAACATTTAACATTTATATTTTACAAAG
The DNA here is from genome assembly GCA_035048485.1 of Pteria penguin. Classification (NCBI taxonomy): domain Eukaryota; kingdom Metazoa; phylum Mollusca; class Bivalvia; order Pterioida; family Pteriidae; genus Pteria; species Pteria penguin. The sequence continues at coordinate 89,351,237 of CM068580.1, forward strand.
CTTGAGCTTGAGGAAGGGGGCATATGCTGAATTTTTTACTTGTGTATTTCTATATGTGAAAGAAAGCGTAGTTTGTTTAAAAAAAAGAAGCTTGTATTTAGGCTTGCAATTTGCATTATAAGTAAATTGTTATCTAACTTTAATGTAATACTAGATTTATAGGACATTGTCAAGATAAGATTTAGTGTATGCTTTGAAATGTATTTGGAGGATTTGCAATATCACAGTAGGTTGCAAAGTTAAGAAATTGTCTTAACAGATTACCTTTGCTTGTGCATTTTAAAAGATTTTTAACTACAAAAAAGTGTTCTATCAGTTACAGAACAAAGTTGAATGCAAGGTTGAGTTTAGTTTTGTAGTCTTTACAAGAATGTTATACTAATGATAGCTATGCAAAAATACTGATTGTAAAGATCCAGAATATGCATGTGAATTTACAGTTCCAGATGTGATAATACTAGCCATTATATGTGTATAATACTGTACATATTAGTATAGAGATATTGCAGTGATTTAATCAATGTATGCATGTAGGCTGCATTCTTATTCATCAGGGGAAAGAGCTGCACATGTTTGTAATTTATCAACATTCTCAGATGTTCTATGATGTTTGTAAAGAGAATAATACTGAAGGAGAAATAAAGAACCAATAGATAAAGGTATGGTGGAAATATTGTGCTGTCTGACATGTTTGAGTTTGTATTAACAGACATGGATTTGATGCAGATGAAAGTGAGTGATTTGAAGTACAGATGTGTTGTACTGGAATTTGTAAAACGGCAGATCTCTTGGATTATGTTTAAGACTGTGCATCATGTATATGAGCATGGATAAAGCACCCAGCATGATGTTGCACACAATGCAGATAATCAAAGCCAATGCTGTGTTAATTTGAGCGAGTCTGTTTTATTTGCATGTGGAAATATTTTTATGGATGAAAATTACAAGGATATCATTGAAGATGAAGCAGATTTAAGTCAAATATGCTTTTACTGATGATTTTATTGTTTACAATAGGAAGAAAAACTAGAAGTGTCTGTATCAATGGTACAGTGTGAAGTGCCAAACAAAGAAGCTGATGACAGTATTGCTTTTATTGATGCTAGTCCTGTGAAGAAAGAATTCTCAGAAAGCTCATATACTGAGAAAAATGTAGACATACAAGAAACTGATGTTCCAAAATCTGAAATGATTCTGTCAGAATCATCTTCTCACAATAAAATAGATAAAACAGAAGTAAGAACCGATTCCAAGGTAAAAACCATTGAACAGATATCGGCTTCTTTGGAGGAAAAAAAGGAAGTAAAAGTGGAGGATAATACCACAGTTGTTATTAGAAGGGTTAAAAAAGAGATTGTAAAAAAAGAAGAAGTTGTAATTCCTGATGAAAATATTGAAGATGAGGTTTTTGAGGCAGAGGAATATTTGCGTAAAAATTCTCATAAGGGAACCACTAGTTTGAGTAGTTCTGAAAGTGTGTCTGATGTTGAATGTCAGAAGAAGAAAAAAAGTAAAAAGGACATCAAGAAACACAAATTAAAATCAAAAAAGAAAGACAAACAGGAAAATGACACAAACAATTCTGAACAGAAATGTATTGTGACAGAGGAAAGTCTCAATTCCACAGATGAGGTGAAGGTAGTCAATATAGAATCCATCGAACCAGCTGTATTAGAAGTGCAGAGTGTGGTCAAAACAGATGAAAAAGAAAACACTATTCTAGCTGAGGAAGTGGCAATGACAAAAGTAGAGACCAAAGTAGAATCTGAGCCTGAAGTTGCTATCATACAAGTCAATGAGGAAGCAGGAAAAGGTGATGATGCTGTTGGTGGGGATAAAGACAGCATTCATGAAGAAAATGTGGTGAAAACAAAAGCTGAGATTAAGAAAGAAAAAGAAGAACAAAAGAAAAAAGAGAAACTAGAAAAAGCACAGAAAAAGAAAGAAGAAAAATTAGAAAAAGCTAGGAAAAAGCAAGAAGAGAAAGAATTAAAAAGAGCTGAAAAGGAACGTAAGGATAAAGAAAAAAAAGAAAAGAAGGCAAATAAACACATTGATAAAATTAGCCATGATGCAGCTGATAACATAGAAGTTAAGGTAGGTGTCAGTGAAAATCAGGAGGAATTGCAAGACATGAAAGAGGACAATACTAAATGTCAAAGTGAAGGTAATATTGTGAAAACTGAGACATCAGAAAAGAGAACTGATCCTTGTGATGAGGAAAGCAAAGTGACCACTGTAGTAGAAACTTCAACTGTTGTGGAAGGTAAATCTGAATGGAAAGATAATTCTAAAACAGTAACAGAGGCAGAAGAAACATTGACAGAGGTGGAATGTAAACTAGTGCATGAGAAGGAAAGTACTAAAACAACAAAGGATGAAAGTGATGTGAAGGAGGACATAGGGAATAAATCATCTCCAAATCCTGTAGTCCACAGAGAAACTAAAAGCCAGGAAAAAGTAGAGATTGTGGAGGGTCAAGGAGAAGTCAATAAGGAAATAGTGTGTGTAAATGAGGATACACCTCAAGAGGTGGATAAAAAGAAAAAGAAGGAAAAGAAAGAGAAAAAACCTAAAAAAGAAAAGCCCAAAAAACATAAAAATTCAACTGGATGTTTTGCATTTGTGTCTAAGAAATCTGTTGATTCTGATGATTTAGTGCAAGACCCAGCTACAATTGATCTGCCTACTGAACCATGGACTCTAGAAGCCAATAAAGTGGACCAACAGGTGCTTATCCATTGTTTTGTAAATGTAGTAAAGATATCATTAGAAGACACCATACAATCTCTTTTTTGCTTAAAACATGGTATTTTTAGTTTAATGCATCTTTTTAATAATCTTTTCTATGTAAAACTATGATTTTTTTTTCATCTCAGGAAGTACCTGAAGAAGAAAAAGAGGAAATTAAACCACCACCCCATCAGGTTTATAGTTTTGTCAGAATGGTTTTTGTATGTTTTCTTTATTTAATTGAATGATGCATCACCATACAAGATTGTATTGTGTGGTACTGAAATGTAACTTTAGTTTTGTTTGGCTTGTTCATGACTGTACATACTGGTACATATATCATTGTTTATTTTGTCATACATATGTATTATTAATTTTTTTCAAACATATCTATCATTTTTTGTTTTTCCATACATAATATATATATATCATCGTTTTACTAACAGTCATAATTTCATTAACAGCATCATAAATTAGACCTGTCAATCACATCATGGGAAAAGCTTATTATTACTGGTACATCAGAGTGATGAGAAATGTGTTTATCTGGACAAGTTTAGAAATGTATTTGTTGGTATTCCATTTAAATGTAAATCAATCTATAATCTGTGTCCAACTTGCTTGACTTACCTGTATAATTTTAGCCTGTATTAATCTTCTCCAACTATGAAGTCAACATATTGTGTGTGTTTCCGGTATGAAATATAATCTGTGTCTATGCTGCAAGTCTACACCTAACAATGTGATAAAGAATGTGTTTTATGGTGTTTTTTTTTCATCAATTTCTTGTCTGCTTTTCACTTCCAATACCTTTCTTAAGTATTTCTTTTTATTTTTTTATTTTCCTTCTTTTGTATAATCTTAGGTAAAGGCATTACTCTTTTCCTTTTATGAATTATCAGATACTAGCAAAGTAATATTAAAATCTTTTCTATAATATGTCACTTATTTTTAAATATTTAAAATCTTCTAAAATTTATATTAATTTTTGGCTGGATTGCAAAGCAATTCTGGTCTAAAAGTATATGATGTCCTTCTGTCTGTCTGTCCATCAACATTGGTACGAAATTTCTTGTTAAAGTATTAAAGTTAAAGTATTCTGCACATAAAAGGACTTGATACTTAACATGTGTGATGACTTTTACATTATGTACTTTTGATCTCAGTCAAAATTAGGTCAATATGACCTACATTTCATGGTGGAGTGATTTTTCTTAATTGGGCAAGATCTAAGAGATGAAGGTCTTGTTTTGTCTTAAATCTAGTTTTGCAATCTGGCCATATCGTCTTAGCAGTTATTAACATCATTTAATTCTTCATCATGTATGCATAATTTTACACTATTTTAACTGGTATATAGACAGTATATCAAAGATGTGAAGTCATTTAGTTTATATAATGTTAACAATGTTATTGGATGGAAATTTGAATGTTAAGTATAATTTCCAGAAAGGTGGTGTTGCAATGGGATGGGCATTACCGGGTATGAATGAGCTCAAAGAGAGGCAAGCCAAGGTTTGATACCTTCTTCTTGGCATGCGATTTATAGTCCTCTCAATGAAGGCATGTTATTGTTGCTTGTAACAATGCACATTGTTTTACAATCATTTCACTATGTCTGTAGCCATTGGTACTGATTCATGATCATAATCCATACATTGGTATCCCAGGATGCTTTAGCGATAAACCCTGTATGAACTTTCAGTTTTATTGATCATTAATCACCAGGGAGATACCTCCTTGCATGTGTTTTGCAATTTTACACCAATAAAAGATTAGAATTTTACATGGTTTTATTCCTTCTTCCTATTAGTGTATATCCTGAAACATAAATGATTTCTCCATGTTCGCCTCCATTGAATAACCTGTCTTGTATAAGGGATGAGATCCTATGTTTTGTCTTGTGTTTGTTACCCATTGTTCTTGTTACAGATATCTATTTGGTCTAAAATGGTTTTTTTTTTGGTTATGCATGTATTATTACACATCTGTACATTAATATTCCATTTTGATAATTCATAAAATTATATTGCATTATATTTGACTTCATTGCTTTTCCTTTTATTTGAAGTGTGCTACTTTGATACCATGATTTCCTTATTTTTCTGTCGGTTTTATTCATTTTAATGATACATTTAGGTAATATGCAGAATGAGAAACGTCATTATTTTTGTTTTCACTACATTTAGTCGACATCTTGAGGTACACTGTCACATTGGATGTTGTATAAATCTTGATAAAAGCCGATGATTGCATCAGCTTACCTATTGTTAGTAATATATAGTGTAGTAATACAGCATCTTGTATAATGACATAGTTACTTTGCCTACAGCAAGAGGAGTCTCTAAAGGACACCACACAGTCAACCTCCACTCTGTCATCTAAATCTTCGTCTTCTAATGAGGATATTTCCCATCATGCAATTCTGGCCGACAGCTCCCATGGATCATCTGAGGTTTGAGTCGGCTGACAGAGCCTTTATACAGAGTTTTCCTCTTGCATGGAGTGATATGTGAATGATGTTTCTCTGCTGTGTTTGCTTCCGTGAAAAAATATCCATGTATAAATGTTCTCATACAGATATTTCTGATTTGTTTTAAACAGGAAACTAGAGTGAACTATTTTGTGTTTGAATTATTTTGTGTTAGAATAGTGTGCATTTTAATGAACATTCCTATCCAGTTTGGAAGAATGGTCATCCTTTTGAAATATTTATCACTATTGTATGTGTAATGTTATAAGTTTGCTGTATTTGAGATAATATTCAAAAATATAGGCATGATTAATTAAAGTTAACTTTGCAGTACAGAAGTTATTAGCATGATACACATGTTTTGGAAAATTACTTACTATATTTTTTCTGAATTGTGAATAAAATATTTTACAATTGTTGCATGTATGTTCACATAATATAAGTTCCTCAAGTTTGTCCTTTTACATTTTGAAGAGCTTTTGTGGCAGCACTATTATTTTTATCTCAAAAGTATGCTTTTATATATCAATGTTCATGCACTTGCTTTTCTCCTTTCTAATGGGTAAAAATATGCAATAAGAGATACTTGTATATTGACAATAGTGTTATGTTATGTTCTTTTTTTCAAATCGTTCATAAATTGTGTTAATTATTGTTTTTATAATAATGACCAGCATAGAAATTACCCATCCTATTGTCTCTGAAGTATGTTAGATAATTACAGTGCTTTGTCAGACAGTTCTTGCAGATTTAGTGAGATTGATTAACATAAAGCTGATATTTAAGAGAATATTATTGACTTGTCACATGTCACCTGGTATGAGAATGTTTGTATTATTTCAGGGTGGACTGGGACTTGGAGATGGCTTACACCCAGATTATAGTGATAAATCAATTGATAGGAAGATGCAGTTCATTGCCGTAACACCTCCTGATACGGTAGGCAACCACACTGTAAGGTTTACCTTAATGTCCTAAGCATGTCTGTATCATACAATCGTACTGTTCAAAGTATGCAAGTATCTTATGATAAAACTGACATGAGCATGCTTGTATTGTACGATGTAAGCAGCCTCAGCATACCTGTACTGTACTTCATTACTGTTCCTAGCATGCAAGTAATCCATGATATAAATAATTGTGCCTTTGGCATGCTACATTAATGGTTCCTAGGCATGCCTTTGGCATGCTACATTAACAGTTCCTGTATGTGCCTTTGACATGTTACATTAACAGTTTCTAGGCATGCCTTTGGCATTCTACATTAACGATTCCTAGGTATGCCTTTGACATGCTACATTAGCAGTTTCTGGGCATGCCTTTTGGCATGCTACATTAACGGTTCCTGGGCGTGCCTTTTGGCATGCTACATTAACGGTTCCTGGGCATGCTACATTAACGGTTCCTGGGCATGCTACATTAACGGTTCCTTGGCGTACCTTTTGGCATGCTACATTAACGGTTCCTTGGCGTGCCTTTTGGCATGCTACATTAACGGTTCCTTGGCGTGCCTTTTGGCATGCTACATTAACGGTTCCTGGGCGTGCCTTTTGGCATGCTACATTAACGGTTCCTGGGCATGCTACATTAACGGTTCCTGGGTGTGCTTTTGGCATGCTACATTAACGGTTCCTTGGCGTACCTTTTGGCATGCTACATTAACGGTTCCTTGGCGTGCCTTTTGGCATGCTACATTAACGGTTCCTTGGCGTGCCTTTTGGCATGCTACATTAACGGTTCCTTGGCAAGCCTTTTGGCATGCTACATTAACGATTCCTAGCATGCCTTCATTATATAACAAACTTCTACATAACATCATTACATTGCTTAACAGTTAAGTAGTATTTGTATTATTTGTGCAGTGGATTATAAACTGGATAAATGTTCTAAGCATGCGTGTATTGTCCATATAGATTTAATGCAGTATAATATTATACACAATGCTAGATGAACATTATGGCCTACGAAATAGGTTCTTCCTAAGTAGTTAAGATGGTACTTTCGTTTGACTTAGCTCAATATCATTGTCGTGAAGACTGAACACTTTAAGATGTAATTGATGGCATAACTAGAATGCTCTTTGACAGACTGATATCATTCTCTTACTTATGTAGCTAGAATGCTCTTTGACAGATGGATATCATCCTCTAATTTGTATAGCTAGACTCAAAGTGATTTCATTCTATTAATATTTGTATGGACAGCAAGTCATGTTGACTTTGGCTTTTAGAATATTGAAGGTTGGAATCTGGCAGATATCTTATCCTATGTTTTCCTAAACAATGCAGGGAGCCAAAAATTTAGTCACGTATAATTAGAGTATATAGGTAAATCTGCCTTGAAATATTGAAAAAACAAAACTACGACAAATATGATGATGCAAGTGTCAAATTTAAATCTTAGTTTGATTATAAAACTTGAGTGAACTTTTGTTGTTAGTTTGTTATACTTATACTACATGCTTGCAGAAGTTATAACCATCACTTGAACAATAGTATAATTAAAGTGTTGTAAAATATGTGTATGTGAATAATGATAATTATTATGATAAGTCAGTATTGTTTCACAACATGGGATGTATGTCTTATGCCTCTGTAGTTACTGGTAAGACAGTGTTCCATGTTGAGAATATTTCTTTGCCCCTGGAATCCAAGATTCAGGAGCATATTGTTTGGTCAGTCGGTCTGTGTTTGTCTGTGGCATATACCACCAATATACACGTTGAAATTGGTCATGACTTAGGAGCAGTAAGAGATGGGCAATTAATAGGAGCAGTAAGAGATGAGCAATTAATAGGAGCAGTAAGAGATGGGCAATTAATAGGAGCAGTGAGAGATGGGCAATTAATATTTCATATGTGTATTCCTTGTGACAGTACTTTTTTGTTGAAACCAAAAATACATTTTGTTGGAATTTTCTAAGAGATTCTTTCAACATCATCCTTTTGAAAGCGCATCTTGATGTAATTGATATATGTTATGTAATGACATCACAATACCAAACTTTTTCATTAAATATGGAATCTGAGTGTGAAATATAACATATACCAGTCTTTCAAATTTTGCATTAAAAGAATGTGAGGTCAAGTTGTACATGATGATAAAAAATATTTCTGAAGTTCTCTTGCAAATGATAGACTGTGATTTCTGAGGTTATTGTATGAGATGATAGACCATGATTTCTGAAGTTCTTATGAGATGATAGACAATGATTTCTAAAGTTTTTATGAGATGATAGACCATGATTTCTGAAGTGATTTCTGAAGTTCTTATGAGATGATAGACAATGATTTCTAAAGTTCTTATGAGATGATAGACCATGATTTCTGAAGTGATTTCTGAAGTTCTTATGAGATGATAGACCATGATTTCTGAAGTTCTCATGAGATGATAGACAATGATTTCTGAAGTCCCTATGAGATGATAGACCACGATTTCTGACAACGATTTCTGAAGTTCTTATGAGATGATAGACCATGATTTCTGAAGTTCTTATGAGATGATAGAAAAAGATTTCTGAAGTTCTTATGAGATGATAGACAATGATTTCTGAAGTTCTTATGAAATGATAGACAATGATTTCTGAAGTTCTTATGAAATGATAGACCATGATTTCTGAAGTTCTTATGAGATGATAGAAAAAGATTTCTGAAGTTCTTATGAGATGATAGACAATGATGTTTGAAGTTCTTATGAGATGATAGACCATGATTTCTGAAGTTATCGTGCAGGTTGTTTCAAGCTAATTTCTATAATACTGATTTTTGTATTGCTCAGGAAATAAGAGACAGAAGTAAAATTGGTCAGGAAGATGGAACAATGCCCTTCTTCAATCCTGCCGGAAATCTTTCGAATGGGGAAGGACAGGATACTTTGGGAAAAAAGAAACCTCCACCGGTGCTTCCTAAAAGTTTCAAAGATGACCTGAATGATGATTATGTGAGTTTTATTTCCTTGATTTTACATAATATTGAAGCGAGTCAATGAGAGGATTTACCATTGTTAGTGCTCCCATGAACACGTGGGTGATATCAGTGTAGAATGATGCATTAGTGATTAAAGCTTACAGCAGTCCCCATTCACTGCACTCTTCATTAGAAAAGAAAATCATATCAGTAGCTTTTAAACTAGTGATTATTCAAGCACTAAAATTTGTCCCTTGATTCTGATTTTTTATTGTGGTACATGTCTTTAAAAAAGAAAAAAAAACTGTGGTGTCTCTGCATTTTAATGTTCTGTATCTACATTTTCTGTCAAATATTTTGTACATGTAAATAAAATATATCCCTGTGTTCAGATGCATTTTTCATGATTATGACATGAATATTTGGTGTTTATTTTGGGGGTGTTATGTTATATTTTTGGAATAAACAATAATAATTTATATATGTTTACAACATCAAGTAAGATATATACAGTACAGGATAGAATAGTTTAATAAGGCAGTGTCACATGTTTAGAAGTTGGTCCTTTATTTCATTTTTGCCTATCTTTTAGTGGAGGCCCTTTGTAAATTGGGTGATTTTTGCCTATTTCTAGCCGACAGTGCACACAGAGAGCGTAAAGTATGATCCTAATATGGATGATACACCCATTTCTACGACCAATGTTCCCATTGTCAAAACTGAAACCAGAACGGTCACATATGAAAAAGATGGCATCCCCATAGAAATGGAGGATGGGATACTGATAAGCTCGCAGTCCCATAGTACAAGAACTCAAACCATTGAAACAACAACCGTGAGTTTCAGTGTCCTCCCTTGGTAGCTTTGAGTTGTCTTGGCTTCTCAATCTGCAAAAATAATCATTCAGATTTAAGTATTGTCAGACATAATGCTTTTACAGTGTATGTTTTAACTCAATAATTGTTTTGCAAAACAGTGTTTCGTTTGGCTTTTTCATGATCTTGTGAATAATACCAGTTTTTGACTATTTCTGCAGATTGATCTTTCGTAACAAGTTTGCACCCTGGGAACTATTTTTTGGCAGATTATATGTAGGTCTTATAGCGTCCTACCTTCCAAACTTTGGCTCACCCTTTACACAGATTTACTACATCATAGCTGTTTGTGTGCATTAATGCATGGCTAGAAGCATGAAAACATATAATCTTAAGTCATTATAAAAACTAAATGCACAAAAATCATTCTGTCTGCAAGTACTAACCCATTTATCGTGGACAATTTAATGAAATATAGAGATTAGTGTTGTATATTTGTTTAGATTTATCATTACTCTAGGTATGAATTCCTAGATATAGCTACCCCATGAATAGTCCATTTATTTTATAATGCAGTTTTCAGTATTTACAACCACAACTTTTGCAGCCTTAAATATCGTATGCAAGAATTTATAGATCTGTTGAATTTTGCAATTTTAAATAGTTTTACCTTATTTTTGTAAATGTTTATAGAATATTAGCATGGTCTTTTTTGCCAGTTTATATTTGGTGCATGTTCACCATTCTTGCATAATTTTTTTCCTCATGATAACTTCAAGCTATTCCAGGTGTCCAAAATTTGTCTAGTTTGTCTTGTTGAGCTTTTAAACTTTCAAAACCTTTTACCATTAAGACAAGTCATATATCAGGATGGAACAGGGACTTACAGTTTGAATTAAAAATTTCATCCATACATGGTGATCTATACATGGTGATAAGTGTATGAATGTGATCCCTTAAGTCTTGCTGATCATCTATACATGGTGATAAATGTGATCTCTCAGTATTTCTGATCAACTATATAGAAAATATGATGTAGGAAATATATAATATCATGTATAGATTTATATCATATCATTTATGACTATAGTTATATGTAGTAATTCTGCATGTATCAAATGGAATATGAGGTATAATCAGAAAGTGCTCAGTCTGATATGCTTTGATACAATGAATAAGTGTAAGCCACAATCAAACCATTATTCAGTCATATTGAACGTTTTTGGTAGAGAGAGTAGTATTTCAAAGCTTATGATTATACACTGTTGAAAGTAGAAGAGTTAGTCAAACCCCAAAAATGAAGAAAACTGTAGTTTGAGCAGTGATTTAAAGTACATGTATCTATGTAAGAAGTAGAGGACTCATAAGGGAATTCATGAGGACTTCATAAAAACCGTTTGGAAGGAGTGTATTTCTTATAGTACTGGTAAAAACAGGCTCCTGAATTTAGAAGGGGATGAGAACATTGACAATGATGAGCCTTCAAGACGTCCCAGAAAGGCTACTACACCAAAAAACATTGATATTGTGCACACCTTTGTAATGTGTGACAGAAGGCGAAACCTCCAAGATATAGCCAGAAAAGTTGGGATAAGTTATGGGGCTGGTCAGTCAAGTTTAACTGACATCTTAGGTATGTCTACGGTCTTGGCTAGGTGGGTTCTTAGAATGTTGACTGATGATCAAAAGAGAAGCAGTATGATGATTCTTGGCATCTTTAGTCTTGCTATGAGTATAATTCCGAGGATTTATAGGTCATATTGCTACACAGGATAAAACTTTTTTTTTTTTTTTTTTTATCCTGAATCTAAGAGACAAAGCATTCAATGGATTCACCCTGGCTCACCTCCTAAATGATTCAAGAGAATTTCCTCAGCCTCTATCTTTTAGGATGATTGCAAAAGAATCATGATTGATTTTCTTGAGGAAGGCTGCATAATAAATGGTTTATATTATGCAAATAAGTTTAGGAGAGTGTGTCAGAAGATTGTGAGAAAGAGGAGAGGAAAGCTAACCAGAGGCATTCTGCTCTTGCAGGATAATGCACCCGCTCAGCCTTAAGTTGCAATGACGGCTGCAATGAAATGCTACTTTGAGGTTCTTCCTCATCCCCCATTTCTCCAGATTAGTTCCAAAACTAAATTCCTACCATATAGTTTAGAATTTTGGAAGCAAGGAGAGCTTCTTGGAAGTTGTATACAAGTATTTAGGGAACCAGAATGAAGCATTCTATTTTGAAGGGATTCAGAAATTGGAACAGAGATGGAGAATTTCTTTGAGATGAAGGGAGATTATATTGAAAAGACATGACAATTCCTTCAATTCCGGGTATTCCTAAGTAGATGGGGCCGAGAACTTTTTTATCATACCTCATAATCTATACATCTTAATATACCAGAATGTAAGAAATCCATGTACTCCCATATCTGTATTGATTATAATTATTCTGACTTCTCTTCTTATTCTAATTAATATTAATAACCATATACATGTATTGGTACAATATAATCTTATACTTAATATTATGCATATTGATGTATAATGATAATATTTAGATGGTGAAAGTTTGTAAGCTATATAATAACTAAAGAACTATTATACTATAACAGTAATGATTTAGATTTATTACAATAATTTCAGTCAACATTTTTTTAAAGCATCTAAGAGATATTAACTCATTTTACCTTATTTCAGTATAAAACTGAGAGAGATGGGAAATTTGAGACTCGTGTAGAGAAGAAGGTGGTGATCTCAGAAGATGGTGATGACATTGACCATGATGAGGTATGGGTCATTTTATTCATTAAGGAGACTGTGGAAGAAAAAAAACAAAAGAAAGGAACAGTATTTCTGAAGTATTAATATATATATAGGAGTGATATGAAAAAGTTTATAAGTATAAGATAAAGATAAAGGTTGTGGATTTAGCAAGTGAAAAGTTGTAGTATGGCTCTCAGAAAAAGAAAGCATACATCTTAAAATACATGTGTATTGATTTATATGTCAGTATAGGGTTAGTGCTGATACCTTTGCGGACCAGAATTTAAGAATTCTTTGTTGGTCAGATGAAAAATTGATTAATCTTCTTTGTGCTTCTTTTAGTTGTTAGCAGAAGCTATACGTAGTGTAACAGAGATGAATCCTGATATTTCGGTGGAAAGAATTGAATGCATGCGACAAATAGAAGAAGTGGAAGATGATAGGAAAGCTTACTAAAAGCTTAGTAGGTATGTTGAGTTAGGAAAGCTTACTGAAAAGCTTAGGAGGAATGTTGGAATCAAGAAAGCTTACTAAAAGCTTAGGAGATATGTTGTAATCAAAAAAGCTTACTCAAAGCTTAGGAACTGTGTTGGAATCAAGAAAGCTTACCCAAAGCTTAGGCGGTATGTTGGAATCAGGAAGACTTACTAAAAGCTTGGGAGGTATGTTGGAATCAAGAAAGCTTACTGAAATCTTACCCAAAGCTTACTGAAAGCTTACTCAAAGCTCAGTAGATATGTTTGAATCAAGAAAGCTTACTCAAAGCTTAGGAGGTATGTTGGAATCAAGAAAGCTTACTAAAAGCTTAGGAGGTTTGTTGGAATTAGCTTAATAAAAGCTAAGGAGGTATTTTGGAATCAGGAAAGCTTACTTAAAGCTTAGGAGATATGTAGGAATCAAGAAAGCTTACTCAAAGCTTGGGAGGTATGTTGGAATCAGGAAGGCTTACTCAAAGCTTGGGAGGTATGTTGGAATCTGGAAAGCTTAGTCAAAGCTTAGGAGGTATGTTGGAATTAGCTTACTCAAAACTTAGGAAGTGTGTTGGAATCAGGACAGCTTACTCAAAGCTTAGGAAGTATGTTGAAATCAGGAAAGCTTACTAAAAGCATAGGAGGTAACTGTATGTTGGAATTAGCTGACTAAAAGCTTAGGAGGTATGTTGGAATTAGCTTACTTGAAGCTTAGGAAGTATGTTGGAGTCAGGAAAGCTTACTCAAAGCTTAGAAGGTATGTTGGAATCAAGAAAGTTCTCCAAAAGCTTAGGAGGTATGTTGGAATCAAGAAAGTTCACCAAAAGCTTAGGAGGTATTTTGGAATCAGGAAAGTTTAGTCAATGCTTAGGAGGTATGTTTGAATCAGGAAAGCTTTCTAAAAGCTTAGGAGGTGTGTTGGAGTCACAAACAGATCCAGTAAGGTGATATACAGTACAGCAATATTAAGGAAGCCATTTTGATGCTCTGCTCCACAAAACATTTTTGAGAACATGATTAGTCCATATGTCTCATTGTCTATCCATATAACATCATATGTTCTGTATCTTGAAATAGATTTTGATAATACTTTTCACTCATGTCACATATGACTCTTCCTGTGTAATTTTGTCAAGGTCATATCTCAAAGACAAAGTCACTTGTTAATGATTGAAAATATCCGGTATCTATAAAACAGTTCCCAAAGCAATGAGTTATAATCAAACTTTTCACCAATTTTGCTATGCTTTTGTCTGTGGTCAAACAAGGCAATAGCTCACTGGTCACTAGGCCAAGGAAGCTGGTGTGGCCCAGTGGATAAGGTGCTCAGCTTGTGATTGAGAGATCCCACGTTCAACTCCTGCCCTGGGCACACCGGTGTTTTGTCTTTCGGATGAGACAGTAAAAACCGGGGTTCATGTCAAGCAAGGTAGGCGTGGCATGTAAAAGATCCCTCACTGCTTTTGAAGGGTTCGTTGCAAAGGTCTAATTTTGTATGCAGAGCATCAGGGAGATGCCGTCAACATATACGTGAAATAATCGTAGAGTGACGTAAAACAATAATCAGTCAATGAATCACTAGTTTAAGGTCAATAGGAAATCATAATTGAAAGTATCACTAAGAAGTCAAGATTCATACTGATCAAGGGTTTATAAAGATACTTTGCACTGTTGTTGCAAATGGCCCACACTTTGAGACCAAGGTCACCCAATGTCATTTATTGAAGGTCAACGTCATCAAGAAATGGCTTAAGAACATGATTCAGTATTGTAGATTCTTTCAGAGTCCATGAATTTTTTTTCATACATTGTTCAATTGTTTTATATAACTTCAGCCGTCAAGGTCACAATTTCAAGTTCAGTGAGGAATAATAGCAGAACAAATTTTATAGCTTCATTGTCATATACTGTGGTTATACTATGTAGAAATGTTGCAACATTTTCGATATGCAGACCTTTTTTTCCCCATGGTATTCCTAGGTTACTTCTGTAAGATCACAAGGTCAGCTATAATGTAATACAGTAAAGATTAAAGACAAATGGAATGTCATTTTCCTGCAAGCTTATTTAAGGATTTGCTGCTGCTGTGGACCCTGCCAGAATACATGTTTCATACCAACTTGAGTGAATGTTGTTGTTGGTTTTATAACAACATTCAGTGAAGTTCAGACAGAATCCACACTGTTGTGATGTAATGATCATTTGTAGTGATATGTTGAGACATCGGAGGGATTCAGATTTTATTTATGCATTTTCTTTTCAGAATAGATTCATTTCAAGACTAGAGAAACTGTCTGGATTCACAAGGAAAGAAATAGTGCAATTTAGAGACAGAGACGAGTATAGGGTTTCGAGAGGATCAGTGCCTATAAACAAATAAAACTCATATTGCTTCATATTTATGCCATCATTCAGCTTTTCTATCTGCAAAATAGAATTTTCTCTTGGAGAATAAGCTCAAAGAGAAGTATGTGTGCAGTGAATCACCTGCTGCAAACTGTGGTTCATTAATTGCAATAACATGTAATGAAATATTCTTATTTACATTGTCAGTATAATCATTATAAATCATAAATGTTTCAAATTCATGTTCTTGATTCACAGTGTCATTCAGTCATATATCATATTTAATTCCTTGTGTCTTTTAGGACTAATCCTAATTGTGTCATGTATCTGTAGTGGAATTGTCATATGGCGGAATTAGAAATTGAAAGTATTTACCGCTTTATGATTTTAACGAAAGTGTCTGGATCTGTTGTAAAGATATTGGCAGCTAATGTGTGGAGACCTTGGGCCTATTATCGGACCTTTGGCCTGTAATTCGACCTTTTGGCATTCTATTAGAACAAGTAGTTGTGAATTCCTGTATGGTTACACTAACATACAGGAATGATGTCAAATGTTACATCTTCTGTAATAAGTTAGATGGAGATGTAGTTTGTACTACTGTACACAGATAATTTCCTACAAGTGCTGGTACTATTTTAAGAATAAGTTGGAATGTTTTATGAACAAGTCTCTTTGCATGTACTACCATGTTACTGTTTCAGAAATGTTTAATGATGTTGGGGTTACATAGAATTTCTATCGTTTACGATTGTTAATTTAATTCCTAGATTGCTCTATGGCTTGACAATCTTATCACACTTTAGAATTATGATAGCAACATTGAAATGAATTTGGTTTTTTGGCTAGATTTTTATTTCCTTTTTTTTTTTCACATTGCAATTATTTTATGCTTTCAATATATTTTGCTTTGCTGTAGATTTTTCTTTTTCTGGATTGTGATAAAGAGTATTTAAGTTGATAGCATCTTTTTCAACAATATGGATAAAAACTACCACATGACATTCATAGATAAAAAAAATCACATAAAATAAAGCAGAATAGTGCCTCCTTGTGTAAGGGGGTGATTCTGTACTGTTTGATGTTTTTATGTAGCAGCATGATAATACACCTTATAAAGGTCATCATGTACCAAGTTTTAGTCACTATTTTATGTCATTAAGCATGCATCTGTCATAGACTTTGATGTCACCAATTTAGAGCATCTTTTTTATTTGTACAAATCTCATACAAAATAAACTCAAATTTTTAATTTTATGTTGGTTTTGTTTATTTCTAGTGAAGATTATGATATTGTCTTCTGCTGGCTTTTCTTTGTTATATTTACAGTAAGACATCTCAAAAGGATATATAATGTTCATCAGCCCTTCACACAACCGCTGTCAAACACATATACAATATTCGTCATTCCTTCACACAGCTTTTCAAAGGCATATCAGGTCTTTTCATTATACAGAGTTATTTCCCATTTGAACAGGCATTTTTCGTCACACTATTGTAACGTTAACCAGTTCTATGGAAACTGGCGTAAAATTATGGGAAATTATATAGAAACTATACGAGGTTACAATGCTTGATGTCAGATACCTGCTCATATGGGAAATAACTCTGTATAACAAAAAGACCCAATAAAATGTTCATCATCCCTTCACACAACTGCTGTCAAAGGCATATACCATGTTCATCAGCCCTTCACACAACTGCTGTCAAAGACGTACACAATGTTCATCAGCCCTTCACACAACTGCTGTCAAAGACATACACAATGTTCATCAGCCCTTCACACAACTGCTGTCAAAGGCATATACCATGTTCATCAGCCCTTCACACAACTGCTGTCAAAGACATACACAATGTTCATCAGCCCGTCACATAGTATGTCAAAGGCATATTGAGTCTTTGCATTATTATACAGTTATTTCCCATTTAAGCGGGTATTTTACATCAAACCATTGTGACGTCAACCATTTCTATGGAAACTGGCGTAAAGTTACAGGAAATGATATAGAAATTGTATGACATTACAATGTTTGATGTTGGATACCTGCTCATATGGGAAATAACTCTAAAATGAAGAGATCCAATATAATGTTTATCAGTCCTTCACACAGTTTGTCAAAGGCATATACAATGTTCATCGGCCATTCATACAACTGCTGTCAAAGGAATATACAATGTTCATTATGCCTTGACACGACTGCTGTCAAAAGGATATACAATTCACATCAGCCCTTCACACAGCTGGTTGAAAGAATATACAAAGTTCATTCGCCCATGACACATTTTCGAGAGACACAATGTTTATTTGCCCTTCACAGTTTGTCAAAGGAAACTACAAAGTTCATCAGCCCATAACACATGTTGTTGATGGACACTGTTCCTTAGCCCTTCATAGAACATTTCAAAGGAAACTTAAGTTAATTGGCCCTTCACACAACTTATCCAATGACACACAATTTCAAGGATTATAGAAAGTTTATTAGCCCTTCTCACAACTTGTCAAATGGATATACATGTACAGTGTTCGTTAGCTTTTCACACAGCATGTCAAATGAGTATAGAATCTTCATCAGCTCTTCACTGAGCTTGGGGTCAAAGGGATGTACGATGTTCTCTGGCCTTTCACACAACCCGAGAAGTTGCATTCACAATAGCCGCTTTGGAATGTCAAAGACCGATAACTCCATTCACCGGAACTTGTGATAGTTGACAATAGAATAAGACGCATGCATTTGAAAATAACACCCCTTTCATTCTCACGTGTAAATATCGGCTCAAATAAAAATAGTGGGATGTAAGGTGGCATCTGCAAGAATCAGTGATGATGATAGTTGTATGTATGAATATCAATTTGACATGACAATGATTAAAAACTGTTAAGAGATATAATAATCGGTCCGTGCACGTTTGGGGAGGGTTGTCGAAAAAGTATATATTTTCTAATTCTATGGAAAAGGGTGTTGGAAGCTGTCGAAGATTTTGATGAAAACGTATTACAATAGCTTGTGAAAAAGCTTATATTTAGTTAATTTGAAGTATCCACAGGACTGCACACGACGATTAAAAAGCTGAAGCGAGAAAAGCGATCAGAATGCGTGCAAAATTATCGTTCTTGTATATAATTCGTTTCAAAAATAATTGTTTTAGTTGTTACAACAAGCAATTCATCTCGGTAAAATACATTATATATAGCCATATATTCTAAATATTCATGGAACGATACACTGTTTCGATACATTGTTTCTTAAAGAACTATGCAGAGTAATTATTTTTTAAGTACAACTATATAATAAAGACTATACATTCTGTGTACTGGCGGGAGTCAGGATGATTTCAAAATGCGTCTCCTAATTGATTATTGAGTTAATCCCCTTTTATCACAAATTGTTAAATAGTTGTGTCTTATTCTTTTATTTTATAAACGATATCGCAATCTAATGATGGCTATCGAGTTTCGGATGCACTTCGGAGTAGGAAAATCCGAAAAACACGTTTAGAGTAAAATAATTGCTATTTCAAATTTAAGTTGTGAATGCTACTAGAAGGTATATTGTGTTATGTATTTGTCTGGCGGTATACTGTGTTGGGTATTTGTATGGCGGTATATTGTGTTGTGTATTCCTGGTGGCATACTGTGTAGTGTATGCCTGGCGGTATACTGTGTTGTGTATGCCTGGCAGTATACTGTGTTGTGTATGCCTGGTAGTACACTGTGTTGTGTATGCCTGGTGGTACACTGTGCTGTGTATGCTTGGTGGTATACTGTGTTGTATGCCTGGTGGTACACTGTGCTGTGTATGCTTGGTGGTATACTGTGTTGTATGCCTGGTGGTATACTGTGTTGTGTATGCCTGGTGGTACACTGTGTTGTGTATGCCTGGTGGTATACTGTGCTGTGTATGCCTGGTGGTATACTGTGTTGTGTATGCCTGGTGGTATACTGTGTTATGTATGCCTGGTGGTACACTGTGTTGTGTATGTCTGGTGGTATACTGTGTTGTTTATGCCTGGTGGTATACTGTGTCATATGTCTGGTGATATACTGTGTTGTGTATGCCTGGTGGTATACTGTGTTGTGTATGTCTGGTGGTATACTGTGTTGTTTATGCCTGGTGGTATACTGTGTTGTATGTCTGGTGGTATACTGTGTTGTGTATGCCTGGTGGTTTATTGTGTTGTGTATGCCTGGTGGTATACTGTGCTATGTATGCCTGGTGATATACTGTGTTGTGTATGCCTGGTGGTATACTATTTTGTCTATCTGTCTTGTGGTATACTGTGTTGTGTATCTGTCTGGTGGTGTGATGTATTCGTCTGGCGGTACACTGTTTTCCTTATCTCTCTGGCGGTACACTGTGCTGTGTGTCTGTCTGACTGTTTGTGACAGCGCAGCTCTCAGCTCAGTGGGTTAAATGGTTAGTTCGTGACAGAGAGGTCCCGAGTTTAAGTCTCGCCGGTGTCCTGTCTTTCAGATGAGTCCGTAATAAGCGATGTCCTGTGTCAATTGTCATTTATATTTCTATGTAATGAATCAGGTATTTGCCGTCGCCGTATAATCTTGGTGTGAAGTAGAATCAAACAAACGCTTAAAGAATAATAGGAGATACAATACGAGGAAAAAATTGTTAAATCATTAAGGACACAGGTGAAGGGATATGTCACTTTATTTTGTTTTTTGATTTGTGCTTTCCACAACACTTTAATGTCAGAATTCAGTAGCAAGGATTTTCATTGTTGTACGAATTTTCAGAGTTTAAGTGCACTACACAGTTAGCCTTTTACAGCTCGAGGCTTGATAACTTTCTGATTTTACCATGTTTAATTACACCTTCTTCCTGTTCCCAGCGATTCTCTAGTTACAGTTGTCTATTGTTTTAAGTCTACTATTTTACGCTTCACGAGTTTGCAAGGAACACCTCACTGCGGCAGGTGGGAAGCTTTACAAAAGTGGGGGTACCTTGAATTTATTTTCGTTTCGTAACGTGATAAAATCGATCCATGATAGAATATAGGTTCCTAAGGGCAAAATTGACATGCCAGTGGTCATGCACACCCCCCCCCCCCCCCCCACATAAAAAAAAAACCAAAAAAAAAAAAAAAAACAACAACAACAACAAAAAACACGAACAAAAGAAAGAAAATAAAAGAAAAAGTCAGCGAACATTTTAATGTTCAGCATCCTGCATCTCAAACCCTGGTCATCATAGAGGAAATCAACCCACGTTGGCATTTAACGACAGACTTGAAGGAACGATTGAGTGAAAAATAATTCGGGACAAACGGTAGTGATATACAGTGTACCAGGCCAATACGAACCGGAGGGTGGGGAAGATTGGTGTCGGTCCCCACTTTTTGGGGGTGGGGGAGGGGAGAGCTATCATGGCCAATTTATCACTTTACGAAACAAACCGAAATTCAAAGTTTGGCCCTCTCTCTTCTGAAATGCGAACCGAAGTTGTACATCGACCTCACAATACGAAAGTGATCCCATTCTACATACACACTCTAGACAAAAGCAGTGATCGCAATTCGCCATTTATAGAAAGGTCAAACCCATAAACACCCAATCTTCAGACCAGTCAGACCCATTCACACGCCATCTACAGAACAGCCAGACCCATACACACCCATCTACAAAACAGTCAGACCTATACACAAGTCATCTACAGAACAGCATGATCCATACACACCCATCTACAGAACAGTCAGACCCATACACACCCATCTACAGAACAGCCAGACCCATACACACCCATCTACAGAACAGTCAGACCCATACACACCCATCTACAGAACAGAAAGACCCATACACACCCATCTACAGAACAGTCAGACCCATACACACGCCATCCACAGAACAGTCAGACCCATTCACACGACATCTACATAACAGCCAGACCGATACACACATCTATAGAAGAGCCAGACCCACACACACACAATCTAGATAAGAGTCAGACCTATACACACGCCATCTACAGAACAGCCAGGCCCATACACACCCATCCACAGAACAGCCATACCCATACACACGCCATCTACTTAACAGTCAGACCTATACACACGCCATCTACAGAACAACCAAACCCAAACACATGACATTTACAGAACACCCAGACCCATACACACGCCATCTACATAACAGCCAGACCCATACACACGCCATCTACATAATAGCCAGACCCATACACATGCCATCTACATAACAGCCAGACCTATATACACGCCATCTACAAAACTGTCAGACCCATACACAAGTCATCTACAGAATAGCAAGACCCAAACGCACGCCATCTACAGAACAACCAGACTAAACACACGCCATCTACAGAACAGCCATACCCATACACACGCAATCTACAGAACAGCCAGACCTATACATGTACACACGCCATCTTCAGAACTGTCAGACCCGTACACATGGCATCTACAGAATAGCAAAACCCAAACGCGCGCCATCTACAGAACAACCAGACTAAACACACGCCATCTACAGAACAGCCAGACCTATACACACGCCATCTACAGAACACGCAGACCCATACACATGCCATCTACAGAACAGCCAGACCTATACATGTACACATGCCATCTTCAGAACTGTCAGACCCGTACACATGGCATCTACAAAACACCCTGACCCATACACACGCCAACTACAGAACAACCAGACCTATACACACATCTATAGAACAGTCAGACCCATACACAAGACATCTACATAACAGCCAGACCAATACACATATCTATAGAAGAGCCATACCCATACACACGCCATCTACATAACAGTCAGACCTATACACGCCATCTACAGAAGAACCAAACCCAAACACATGACATTTACAGAACACCCAGACCCATACACACGCCATCTACATTACAGCCAGACCTATATACACGCCATCTACAGAACAACCAGAGTAAACACACGCCATCTACAGAACAGCCAGAAATATACACACGCCATCTACAAAACAGCCAGACCCGTACACACGCCATCTACATAATAATCAGACCCATACACATGCCATCTACATAACAGCCAGACCTATATACACGCCATCTACAAAACTGTCAGACCCATACACAAGTCATCTACAGAATAGCAAGACCCAAACGCACGCCATCTACAGAACAACCAGACTAAACACACGCCATCTACAGAACAGCCAGACCCATACACACGCCATCTACATAATAGCCAGACCCATACACATGTCATCTACATAACAGCCAGACCTATATACACGCCATCTACAAAACTGTCAGACCCATACACAAGTCATCTACAGAATAGCAAAACCCAAACGCACGCCATCTACAGAACAACCAGACTAAACACACGCCATCTACAGAACAGCCAGACCTATACACACGCCATCTACAGAACATCCAGACCCATACACACGCCATCTACAGAACAGCCAGACCTATACATGTACACACGCCATTTTCAGAACTGTCAGACCCGTACACATGGCATCTACAAAACACCCTGACCCATACACACGCCATCTACAGAACAACCAGACCTATACACACATCTATAGAACAGTCAGACCCATACACAAGATATCTACATAACAGCCAGATCCATACACATATCTATAGAAGAGCCATACCCATACACACGCCATCGACATAACAGTCAGACCTATACACGCCATCTACAGAAGAACCAAACCCAAACACATGACATTTACAGAACACCCAGACCCATACACACGCCATCTACATTACAGCCAGACCTATATACACGCCATCTACAGAACAACCAGAGTAAACACACGCCATCTACAGAACAGCCAGACCTATACACACGCCATCTACAGAACAGCCAGACCCATACACACGCCATCTACATAATAGCCAGACCCATACACATGCCATCAACATAACAGCCAGACCTATATACACGCCATCTACAGAACTGTCAGACCCATACACAAGTCATCTACAGAATAGCAAGACCCAAACGCAGGCCATCTACAGAACAACCAGACTAAACACACGCCATCTAGAGAACAGCCAGACCCATACACACGCCATCTACATAATAGCCAGACCCATACACACGCCATCTACATAACAGCCAGACCTATATACACGCCATCTACAAAACTGTCAGACCCATACACAAGTCATCTACAGAATAGCAAGACCCAAACGCACGCCATCTACAGAACAACCAGACTAAACACACGCCATCTACAGAACAGCCAGACCTATACACACGCCATATACAGAACAGCCAGACCCATACACACGCCATCTACAGAACAGCCAGACCTATACATGTACACACGCCATCTTCAGAACTGTCAGACCCGTACACATGGCATCTACAAAACACCCTGACCCAGAACAACCAGACCTATACACACATCTATAGAACAGTCAGACCCATACACAAGATATCTACATAACAGCCAGATCCATACACATATCTATAAAAGAGGCATACCCATACACACGCCATCTACATAACAGTCAGACCTATACACACGCCATCTACAGAAGAACCAAACCAAAACACATGACATTTACAGAACACCCAGACCCATACACACGCCATCTACATTACAGCCAGACCTATATACACGCCATCTACAGAACAACCAGAGTAAACACACGCCATCTACAGAACAGCCAGACCTATACACACGCCATCTACAGAACAGCCAGACCCGTACACACGCCATCTACATAATAACCAGACCCATACACATGCCATCTACATAACAGCCAGATCCATAGACATATCTATAGAAGAGCCATACCCAAACACAGTCAGACCTATACACACGCCATCTATAGTAGAGCCAGACCCATACACATGCCATCTACAGAACAGCGAAACCTATACACACGCCATCTACAGAACGGTCAGACCCACACACAAGTCATCTACAGAACAGCCAGACCCATACACACCCATCTATTGAATAGTCAGACCCATTCACACAACATCTACATAACAGCCAGACCCATACACACGTCTATAGAAGAGCCACACCCATACACACACAATCTACATAAGAGTCAGACCTATACACACGCCATCTACAGAACAGCCAGACCCATACACACCCATCTACAGAACAGCCAGACCCATACACCCGTCATCTACAGAACAGTCAGACCCATACACAAGACATCTACATAACAGCCAGATCCATACAAATATCTACAGAAGAGCCATACCCTTACACACGCCATCTACATAACAGTCAGACCGATACACACGCCATCTACAGAACAACCAAACCCAAACACACGACATTTACAGAACACCCAAAGCCGGTGTAAGATAGAATTTGGACCCTCCCATTGAATATTGACCCCGGGTCCATATTCAATGGATTTTTCGTTGAATTATGACCCGCCTTGGCCGTTGAATTTTGATCACGCTGTTGAATTTTGACACCAATTTGAGTCAAAATTCCACGGATAAAAAATCCGCCGACAGGTCCAAATTCCACGTTGTATCATGACCCGGGGTCATAATTTAACATTGAATAATGACCCGGGTCATTATTCAACGTGGAATATTGACCCGGGTCATAATTCAACGTGGAATATTGACCCGGGTCATAATTCAACGTGAAATCATGACCCTACCTACCTGCCCTTTAAGAGGTTATTGTGTACTTAAACCGACATAAAGACGCATATATTTGATCAAAGAAAAGTAGGTTAAGAGTTCAGATATTGCGAAGTATATTAACATAGATATGACTCGGGTCATAATTTAACATTGGATAATGACCCGGGTCATAATTCAACGTTGAATAATGACCCGGGTCATAATTCAACGTTGAAATGTGACTGTTCCTATATGTAGATATTAAAATTCAAGTACATGTACAAAAATAAAATTGGAACACCGTTTATTATAGAGAATGACACGAGAAATATATTTTACCGATTAATTGCGTAAAATTAAAGAAAGAAAACAAATCAACATTTTAAAATGGCATCACAGGTGAAATATCATAGATATTGGTATTTTTTCTGGACGTATTTAAGAAATTTTGGCACAATAAAACAATTGCGACAATTGAAAGACAAAATCGATAGAGTTCATTCCTAATAAACATGAGGCCAAGAGGATATAAATCGTTCACTTCAGTACCGTAAGCAAATGTGCAAAATATGCCAATATAAAGAATACAAGGAAGAATTTTGTATTTTATTTTTTTTAAAATGATAACAAATGACTTTGTTTTATCGCCCCGCCATAACGACATAGCGCCATAAAAAAAACGAAAAGACATATGTCGTTATGGCGCGGCGACATAACAACATAACATCCGAGTTTTTCTTTTTTTTTTTTTTCGTTATGGTGGGGCGACATAACGAAGGTGAAAAGACGAAGCATTTCCTTATGGCGGGCGCCATAACGAAATAACGAAATGGCAGAAATCAGCCTCTCATGTGTAAACATTGTCCATATACCCGACTGCATGTTGGACACATATAGGTAATATAGATAACATTTACATTTAAGATATACTACCCACCATAAATAAGAACCCTAATCGAAAAATCCTTATACTATGAAAATATGTTATAGCTTTTAAAATTACAAAAAAAAAAAACGCCATGAGTGGTTAGCGTATCGGACTCTTGATCGGAAGGTCGCTGGTTCGTATCTTCTGTCGCTCATTATAAGGTTAACGACGCATTCGGTCGTCCATGGCTCGTTTCGAGGTACATGCAGGCTTTTCTATATATGTTGCACGTGTAATTATGAGCAAGTGTATGCAAATGTATGAATCATCATCACAGAATTGACTTTATTCTTTTTCTTTTTTTATTTGTTCCGGTGAAGACTTTATTATTACATGTATTATAATAAGAAGTCAATAAATTTATATTTTATTGAAGTTTAATTTGCCTTTACTTTTGGCTTTACTAACTTGGATTAAACAGAAATGTGGATGTTTACTTCCTTATTTTACAATTTTACATACTAGTATTCAGTTTGTATCATGATACAGGAACTTTAAAGCATGGGTACTTATTTATGAAAAGTAGATCTAGTATATTACATATAACGAGTGAAAAATATTTTTTAAAAATCTCCCATTCAACGCATTTGCGTTTGACCAAACTGTGCGTTAGAAGGGGGTTTGTCGTCCGCCTTTAGATCCACGCGATCATCCTTGACTCATGGGGAGTCCGTGTACCAAGTGTCATGAAGATAGATGAAAAGGGAGAGAAGTTACGGTCCGGAAGCCCAAATGTGGGCGACAGACAGACAGGCAGATAGAAAGACAGACAGACAGACAGACGGACAGACAGACGGACGGACGGACGGACGGACGGACAGACAGACACGGTGATTCTAGTATACCCCTAACCTCATTGCGGACGGCATGGCAATAGGGAGGAATTGATGTCCATTGTGGTACTCTTTTGTGATTACCAAAGTGACATAGTATCAATTTCTTTGTGTTTTACATTTTCAGGAGGAAACGGATAGATTTGTATCTATATCTACACAGTAAGCTGAAACTGTGAAGGTGGGGTCATAATTCAACGGCGGGTCAAAATTTTATCCGTGGGTAGGGTCGTAATACAATGACCCCCCGTCTCTAGGGTCACAATTCAACATGAAAAATCTGTGGAATCTTGATCGCAGCCCGTTGAATTTAGACCCGGTGGTTCTAAATTCAATGGGGTCCAAATTCAATCCTACACCGGCGTGGCCTAGTGGTATCGCGTTGGACTCCTGATCGGGAGGCCGGGGTTCGAGTCCCGCTCTGGTCATGCCGGTGTCCTGTCCTTCGGATGAGACAGTAAAAACCGAGGCCCCGTGTCGTGGTATGCATGGCACGTTAAAGATCCCTCACTGCTTCGGGTGGGTCCGTTGCAAAGGTCAAAATCTGTATGCCCCGCACCAGGCAGATGCCGTCACCATATACGTAATATTCGTGGTGTGACGTAAAACAAAAATCAATCAATCAATCAATCAATCAGAACACCCAGACCCATACACACGCCATCTACATTACAGCCAGACCTATACACACGCCATCTACAGAACTGTCAGACCAATACACAAGTTATCTACAGAACAGTCAGACCCATACACACGCCATCCACAGAACAGTCAGACTCATACACACGACATCTACATAACAAGCAGACCGATACACACATCTACAGAACAGCCAGACCCATACACACCCAACTACAGAACAGTCAGACCCATACACACATCTACATTACAGTCAGACCTACACACACACGGCTTCGCCTAGCCTACAAAGCATGCCGCATATAATGTCGCGCCACGGAGACAACCCTAAAAAGGTTATTCCAATGACGTACATATATTACGGCATGCTTAGCAGACACCGGAAGTGAAGTTATGATTTGAAATTGGTTGCACGTGGCTCGGTTCCGAGGTTGGGATATCACATCCTCGACACCAGCAGACGTCCATGTAGGTGCATATGTTATATATGTTGTAAATTTAAACCGTGCGGCGGCTTCGCCTAGCCTACAAAGCATGCCGCATATAACGTCACGCCACGGAGACAACCCTAAAAAGGTTATTCCAATGACGTACATGTATTACGGCATGCTTAGCAGACACCGGAAGTGAAGTTATGATTTGAAATTGGTTGCACGTGGCTCGGTTCCGAGGTGGGGATATCACATCCTCGACACCAGCGGACGTCCATGTAGGTGCATATGTTATATATGTTGTAAATTTAAACCGTGCGGCGGCTTCGCCTAGTCTACAAAGCATGCCGCATATAACGTCACGCCACGGAGACATATATATATAAACCCTGTACAGAGAGACAGAAAGACAGAGAGAGAGATTTGACTTTTGATTTATGATATATGTGTGCAGAAGTCGAATTGGCTCGTGAAGTGATTGTGGGAAACCCCTCTGCCATAGGTCGAGAAGGAGGGAACATTTTTTTGGACAATTACGAAATATTATCTATAAAAACTATATTTCAAAAATGAAAAGCAGATACCGATCGTAAATGTTACAAATAATAAATGATTGACGACACGCAAGGCTTTCGTCATATTTGTTCTTCATTTATTTGTTATATCTTGCATATCGAAAAGTTCGTAATCAGGTATGAAAAGTTGTTTTGTGCGCTCCCCCATTCCCCTTTTGGATTGCTTCCTACTCCACTGTGAATTGTGAAATATCAATATCAGCGCAAGGAACAAATAAGCAAAGATGATTTAAATATCCTCGTGAGACGCATAGACGTTTCAGCTTATTTCGTCTAAATGGTGTGAATTTCTATACCTTTCTAAATTTAGAGATTCTTTTCTTCAAGGTTGAACAATTTTATATTCAGTATAGAAACTGAAACTTTGAAAAGCAAACATTATGGACGCGCAATAAATTACATCATTGTAAAAATATTTATACAGGCTGTACATACGAATAAGAGATCAGGAACATACATACAGACAGAAGATGATGACTGTATATTCTCAAGCAAAGACCTACACTACGCATTAGGAATTCTAATTGGTACACCCCTCCGACGAAGTATTGTTACATTTCAGTCTGTACCTTTGCTATTTGATACTGGTATTTCACACAAGGATGACGTCGGAATGACATTGAATACCCTTAAATCTACCCGAGATGTTACTGCTAGGTTTTCTGTAATGGGTCACGAATTATAAAATTGGTCTCTAACATAACATTGTTCAGTGAAGCTACCTTCGGGTTGAAGGATACTAGCATTGTACGGGTGATGACTTCCGTGTTCAAGGAAGGCGACCATTTTCCCCGTCTCTAACTGGTCTGTCAAAATGGACTCTTATCCAATTTATGTACCCTATGGCGGACAGACGGTAAGGTTTTTTTTTAATACAACAGTATATATATATACGATTACATTTATGACTACTTTGATTGACATTTTACGGTAGCCATGGTGTTTCACTCATCTTGTTCAGTGAAACAGTTAATTGAATCCAAAACCATCGACCTCTATTTTGATTGAGCTGTACCACAACTACATCTCATTATTTCAGACCACATCAGGATTATTTCACCAGTCAGACAGCAATATCTGCCAGGTTAATTGCTTAATAATTTAAATTATGTACCGGACAGATGAGACGTAGGGAGGAAGTTAAGGACATTACGAAAGTCTGCCAGGACTCCACGGTTTACGGACCGGCGAGCATGGCATGTGTCACTATATATATCAGCTACAATTAGACATTGTCCACGTACGCGTGCCAGAGGTAGGAAACAATGGTGGATTTAGAGAGGCACCGCCAGCTCCCCCTTTTTTGCCACATATTTACAAGTAGAAATCCAGATTTAGCACCAAAAATGGACGACTAGTTCGGCTAATACACATGTGCCCCCCTTTTTTTCTCGGAAATCCTGGATCCGCCACTGGGATATATATATTAATTATACAGTGAATTACAGGAAGGATGCAAAAATATAGAACTTTTTTTCATGGACCCAATATATATTCGTATCCCCCTGTAAAACACTGGATAACGAATTTATAAATTTAACACTACTCATTTCATCTGACATCGATAAATCGTTTTGCATATAGAACTGTGTATATTATTTTCAGGATACACCTCGTTCCGCGGCAAGTGTGGCGTCCGGTCTTAGCCAGAGAACCATACCGGATACTCTGACCCGAGATAAAATATACCGTTGGATCACGTTCAGAATGAAATTCAACAAAGATTTACTCACCGAAATGTTCAGCGACAAAGGCGCCCACAGTCTGCACGAGTATGATTCAAGACAAGCTATGTCACGTCTACTTCGAGACCCGGATGCAAAGCGTCTTGGGATTATGCTAAAGAAGAAATATTGCGGTACAGATGTGGGTCTTCATGAAAATTCTTACTTTGTTTTTGGTTTACCAAGAGTGCGGAGAATCAACGACGACATGTATCGGAACCTCGAGGGCCACATGGAAAGTTTCAGCATTGACGTGAAAACATCGCAAGAGAAAAACTCAAGCGCAAAGGAAAATGAGATGGAAATTGTCGGCGACGAAAGTCCGAGTCCATGGGATCAGGATCCAGAGCCGATTTATAGAAAAAGTACGAAAGGTCCAAATAAAGACCTTAAAGAGTCACGAGGCGCAAAAAAAGAAAAAACTTCTGAAATGCGTCCTGCTGGGAGCAAAAGAGATGACTTCACATCCGCCGATAATATATATGGCCAGTACATTCGAAACCCAAATTCCGATGGATCTAAACCAGATCTTAAAAAATCACAAGGTCCAAGACAAGAAAATACTTCCGAAATACGTCGTGTTGGGAGCAAAAGAGATGACTTCACATCCGCCAATAACATATATAGCGACTACATTCGGAACCCGACTTTCGATGAACCTAAACCGTTGCGATCAAGAAAAGGACCGGAAATGAAGTGGTTAGAATATGAAACCCCAATTAACAAAGTTGATCCAAGCCCGATTTATGGCAGAACCATTGTTCCAGAAAACTTTTATTTCCAAGGAATTTAAATGTCTTTTGTATCATACACGTAACTAATAATGAAGGTATTCGTTGTGAAAAAGGAATCATAGTATATGGATGTTAAAAAGATGTAAACAAAACATATGTTACCCATGTGACTTATGCAGTTTATGCAGTATAATGTTCATGTTTGTCATTCTGTTATCTTTAGGTTTCCAGTTTCAGAATTTTAAAATATTTTCAATGTTTTCATAGCTTTGGGATGAGCAATCGACTAGCATTCATATTTTAAGGATCAAATTTTTATTTTTGTTGAATTGTCCATATGAATGATCATGTTCTGGATATATACACCTATCTAAAGGTAGAACTGGTGTAATAATCAAAGACTTAGTGGCGGATTTAGGGGCCGGACGGTCCCCCTTTTTCACCATAGGTAGGATTATAACTTCAGATTTGGCACCAAAAATGGCTGAGTGTTTTGGTTAATACTTGACTTTCACATGTGAACCCCCTTTTCGGAAATCCTGGATCCGCCACTGAGACTAGTGGTTCCATTATCCAACAAATATATAATACGACCTACTTGTGTGTTCTTATAAAAACAGTTGAAAGCCACATTTAATTCCAGAACGTCAATCTACCACCATCATTGGTAGGCATAGAATCTATATTGTCTGTGGATATAGTGTTAGTATCTGTATATTGTCTTTGGATATACAAACATTTATCATTTTCATTCACTTGTACAAACATTTATTATTTTCATTGGTTTACATATTCTTTCATTATTGTCTTATAATATACTAGTACACATAGGTTAATCATTATTACTTACTAAAACTGCAATTCGGAGCGGAGATAAAAGGCGGACAATCTAGAGTTATACACGTAAGTTATCTTTGTATTTATGTAAAAACAACCACTACAATAACATTTATCTTCGTATATATTCCTTCAGATTAAGCATGAAATTAACCAGAATAAAACTGTTCAAATTAATGTCAGTACCAATTGACTAATTCTGAATAACTTTGAGAAAAATGCTGCGAGTAGTTGTTGAAAAAAAAAATGAAAAATTTTGTAAAAATAAAAATATATATATTCATTTTAGATTTATCTCGTACATATGTTAATATATGTACATGTATTTCTTTAACTTTGACATATATTTTATTGGTTATAATATAGAATCATGCAGAATAGTTCATATACTTTTATTATCTTTTTCAAATAGAATACTGTGATAGCTTTTAGTTGTAGATATCTATATTTCAATGTTTACAATCCGCCTGTAGTCTAAATGTGTCATGTATTGTAAACTGCATGGCAATGTTTACAGTCCGTCTGCAGTCTAAATGTGTCATGTATTGTAGACTGCATGGCAATGTTTACAGTCCGTCTGCAGTCTAAATGTGTCATGTATTGTAAACTGCATGGCAATGTTTACAGTCCGTCTGCAGTCTAAATGTGTCATGTATTGTAAACTGCATGGCAATGTTTACAGTCCGTCTGCAGTCTAAATGTGACATGTATTGTAGACTGCATGGCAATGTTTACAGTCCGTCTGTAGTCTAAATGTGTCATGTATTGTAGACTGCATGGCAATGTTTACAGTCCGTCTGTAGTCTAAATGTGTCATGTATTGTAGACTGCATGGCAATGTTTACAGTCCGTCTGCAGTCTAAATGTGTCGTGCATTGTAAACTGCATGGCAATGTTTACAGTCCGTCTGCAGTCTAAATGTGTCATGTATTGTAGACTGCATGGCAATGTTTACAGTCCGTCTGCAGTCTAAATGTGTCATGTATTGTAAACTGCATGACAATGTTTACAGTCCGTCTGTAGTCTAAATGTGTCATGTATTGTAGACTGCATGACAATATTTACAGTCCGTCTGTAGTCTAAATGTGTCATGTATTGTAGACTGCATGGCAATGTTTACAGTCCGTCTGTAGTCTAAATGTGTCATGTATTGTAAACTGCATGGCAATGTTTACAGTCCGTCTGCAGTCTAAATGTGGCATGTATTGTAAACTGCATGGCAATGTTTACAGTCCGTCTGTAGTCTAAATGTGTCATGTAATGTAAACTGCATGGCAATGTTTACAGTCCGTCTGTAGTCTAAATGTGTCATGGATTGTAAACTGCATGGCAATGTTTACAGTCCGTCTGTAGTCTAAATGTGTCATGTATTGTAAACTGCATGGCAATGTTTACAGTCCGCATGTAGTCTAAATGTGTCATGTATTGTAAACTGCATGGCAATGTTTACAGTCCGTCTGTAGTCTAAATGTGTCATGTATTGTAAACTGCATGGCAATGTTTACAGTCCGTCTGTAGTCTAAATGTGTCATGTATAGTAAACTGCATGGCAATGTTTACAGTCCGTCTGTAGTCTAAATGTGTCATGTATTGTAAACTGCATGGCAATGTTTACACTCCGTCTGTAGTCTAAATGTGTCATGTATTGTAAACTGCATGGCAATGTTTACAGTCCGTCTGTAGTCTAAATGTGTCATGTATTGTAAACTGCATGGCAATGTTTACACTCCGTCTGTAGTCTAAATGTGTCATGTATAGTAAACTGCATGGCAATGTTTACATTCCGTCTGTAGTCTAAATGTGTCATGTATTGTAAACTGCATGGCAATGGATGGTACCGATTTTCGTGATCATATTTTGATGACCTCTCGACTTGAGTAACATGTTAGTCCTTGTTGTTTGCATGAAGGATTATCTATAAATTGTAAATGTATTTCCTTTGATTGTACTCCTTATGAGAATATGGGTCCGAAACAGTTGAATCACACGTGGCGTTTGTCTTTTCAATTCTTAGTCCGTGCCACAACTGTGTGACAGTCGAATTTTGTTGCGATGTCTTATCGTGTGATTATGCTCACCAGTGTTCTCAGCATGTTCATGGCGACTTTTCTCATACATCTGGGTAATATGGTTTCCTCTCTTTCGATCAAAAATATCTTCTCAATAAAATGATGAACACATTGCATAGAAATTGCCGATTAAAACATGTAGCAATAGAAAGCTACATACCAATGCGTGGTAATATTAAATAAAACTTATTTAATATATTGATGAACACTATGCATAGTAATGCAAAATAACTGACGTATAAAATCCTTATTAGTATTGTTAATAGACAAGATTAAGAAAATATCAAGACTCATTCCTTAATGCTTAAACGAGAAAATACCAAGCGTATCTACTATTATGTGTCTAGACGGAAGTAAGTCCAATGAGTCATTGAACAGTTTTTAACTGTGTCTTGGTACCCGGTACACCAAATTGGTATGAGCCGGTGCCAGAGAAGAAAAAAACAGTCATTCAGACAATGCATTCTTATTCTTATTCTGTCGTATGAGTGCATTAAACACTATGCAAACAATATGAAATTCGTGCAGTTAATATTAATCTGATAGCTGAAATTTCATTAATCTGATGAAATATTTTGTCTGACCGGAATACTTGGTCATGGCATTGGACGCATCAAACTTGCATTAGCATCTTGAAAAATAACCCCAGATCGTTGAAGTGCGTTGTTCATTATAGGAAATCAAACGCTAATATTCCCTGCTGGATTCCAACAACGAAAAACGATGTGTACCAGTTCTCCGCCTTCCCACGTACCATTAGGGACTGGAACAGATTTCCATCATCAATGACATCAGCATATTCCTTGAAGGACTACCAGACTGCAATGCACATCCAGTCCACTTCAGGTTAGAGTGAGGAGCAAGGATTTTGACTTTTTAATTGTATCATACTGCCCTGTTAGGCTTTTATCTTCACTGCCACATGTATTATAACGTTCAACTTTTGAGTACACATTGTAATAGGATGTAAGAAGAAGGGTACGAGGAAAAGATGGAATTCAGCTAGAAAGCATTCAGAGGGAATGTATTGGAATAATGACGTGATGTAAACAAGATGATGCATACGTCAATGCCTTTTCTCTCTGTTTGAATTCCTCTTCTTCTTCCAATAATGTGCAGGACTCCTCCTGAGCATTCTTGCACAGTGAATTAATATCGAGATCATGTGATGATAGGTTAAATACAGGATAAAAATTGATTTAAAGTTGATAGTTGCTGATTCTCTCCTTGAAGGTGTCTTGAGAATCAGCAATGACAGTGGTCTGTGGAGTCCTGGTATGACCTCTCGTCCTGTTGTATGATCGGGTGACGTCATCTGATGGAATGTCTATGAACTGGAGTGTACAGCAGGGTTTAAGTTTGCGTGACTGTAGGCTCTCCAGTTGTAGATGGTTTAACATTGGTGTTACTCTGCTATCCCTTCCTTCGTCACCCATGATGAATCTAGAAGCTCTTCTCTGTACTGTCTCTAGTGTGTTGGTATGTAAGTGGGAGTTTTACTAAAGGTCGTAAGCCCAAACGTAGACGTAGACGTAAACTTTCCGTCTACATTTACGTGTACGTCAATTGAATTTTTCTTGAAGTCCATGTTCATACGTAATTACAATGGTAAACGTTGTAAAAGGTGTACGTTACGTTTAGAACTCATTAGAGAGGAGACAAATATTTCTTAGCAAAATTTACGTCTACGTTTGGCCTTACAACCTTTAGTGAAGCTCACCCCAGCTTCGTAGAGTGGTTCCAGACTGATGACGCATATTCCACCTGAGGTCTCAATAGTCTCTTGCAGCTAATTGCCTTGATGTTTTGTGGGCAACTACCGATGTTGTGTCTCAAAATTGCCACGGTGTTGTTAGCCTTCCTGATGATGTTGTTAACATGTAGACTCCAGGTTATCTTGTTGTCCATGGTAACTCCAAAATGCTTGGCTTTGTCTTGTAGTTGTAATGTGTGGCCATGGATGGTGTAAGATGACTCAATGGCTTTCCGCATTGCTTTTTGGTGATACGTATAACTTATAAATAAATAAATTTATCTGCATTAAAATGCATCATCTATTTTGATTCCCATTGCTGTAGCTGATCCAGGTCTTCTTAGAGAGTCTCGGAGTCTTTGTTGTTGATAACTTTGTACAGAAGGCAGTCATCAGCAAAGAGTCATTATACTTTTGATGGCAAGTCGTTGATATAGACCAAGAATATGTTGCGGCCCGAATACTGTCCCCTGAGGTACCACGGATGTTACTGAGGTTGGCCTGATGTTACGCCATCTACTGATACCACAATGATCTAATTTAATGGCCAATTTTCATGACGGATTTTGTCAGTAGCTTTGTTAGTCTAATTTAATGGCCAATTATCATGAGGGATTTTGTCAGTAGCTTTGTTAGTCTAATTTAATGGCCAATTATCATGAGGGATTTTGTCAATAGCTTTGTTAGTCTAATTTAATGGCCAATTATAATGAGGGATTTTGTCAGTAGCTTTGTTAGTCTAATTTAATGGCCAATTATCATGAGGGATTTGTCAATAGCTTTGTTAGTCTAATTTAATGGCCAATTATCATGAGGGATTTTGTCAATAGCTTTATTAGTCTAATTTAATGGCCAATTATCATGAGGGATTTTGTCAATAGCTTTGTTAGTCTAATTTAATGGCCAATTATAATGAGGGATTTTGTCAGTAGCTTTGTTAGTCTAATTTAATGGCCAATTATCATGAGGGATTTTGTCAATAGCTTTATTAGTCTAATTTAATGGCCATTTATCATGAGGGATTTTGTCAATAGCTTTGTTAGTCTAATTTAATGGCCAATTATCATGAGGGATTTTGTCAATGATGTTTGGATATGAGCCCCATCTATCACATCGCTGGTGGTATGTATAGGTTGACTCTCACATGACCTCCTCATTGCTCATCTACCAGTATGTAGTTGCTCTTTAGCAACCATACCCCCCCCCTCAAAAAAAAAAAAAAAAACCAAACAAAAAAAAAAAAAAAACAAAAACAAAAAAACAAACAAAAACAAGCCTGTGGATCATGTTCATTGACCTATTCACTTTCTCATCAAGCTACTTTTGTTTCGGAATCGATGTAAAACGCATGCATTACACATCAATCAATCTAAATATGTTCAGATAACATTGTGAACAAATAAGCGTCCTCGATAGTGATATCATTTTATAATTTTCATATTTCGTATAATTAAAACTATGGAGCCTTGGCTTGATTAAAAAGTAGGATTTATAAATGAAATTATAGGATACCTCCAAACTGAGATTCCACACAATTAGCATCCATGACTACCATCTTTTAAAAATTCTTGCTATCACTTCTTCTCAGCGATAACTTATTGTGATAGGGGCATGACTGAATTTTGTCTTGTGATATTGAAATGAAAGAATGACCCCACAAATTTTCATAATATTTAGGAAAATCTCAAAAGATTATTTTTAAACCAACTGTATTAATCAAATGATGTACATTATAATGAAAAATCTCAGAAACTTGGGATGAGTTTTACTAAAGATCGTAAGCCCAAACGTAGACATAAACTCTGCTAAGAAATATTTGTGTCCTTCCTAAAGAGTTCCAAACGAAATGTACACCTTTTACACCGTTTACCAATATACGTATACAGATTTCAAGAAAAATTCAATTTACGTACACTTAATTGTTGATTGATTTATGTATATGAAATTAATAAATAATGTTTAAACCAATTTACGTACACGTAAATTTAGTCGGAAAGTTGACGTCTACGTTTGGGCTTACGACCTTTAGTAAAACTCAATGTAGGCTTAAAGTGTTTTCTAAATGGTAGTGAAACATTTAGCCATTGGATATAGAAACACAACTAAAACATATAAAGTAACTCGGAGACCACTATTTATTATTCCATTTGCTAGAATATAATATGTCTTGTGATATCTAATGAAATTATATAAAGAGGGCGTTTAACTGATAGATTACTTAAGAATGAGTTAACTTGAAAGGAATAATTAGAACTGGCAGTTTATGAATAAAATCTCCGCTTTTGAATTTAGGAGAATCAACGTTACACATATTTATCTAACGCTGAGCAGGTGCCCGTTCACGAGTTATCGCTCTTGAAAATGGCTTCAATGTTGAAATTTTGTCAGTTTGTTGTCACTCAACAGCGAATATGCACAAGGCTGACAAGTTTGACATTACTACAGGTGGGATGGATGTAACTTTTAATAATGTTTAATATAATATGTTTCCCCTGTACGGTGCAGAGTGCGTATGCTTGCGAATTTCCTCAAATTCTGTGTTACTGACCTTGGCGTAAGCAAAAGAAAACCTTTAATATCATATAAAACATGAAGGTGGTGATAATAATTTTGCAAATTTGTTGCTAAATCAGTATTTCTATATCGTTATCTAAACGAATAATTAAACTGTTATGTTTACATATATTGACGAGTCTTCTGATTGGTTGATGTTGACACACCTCCTCTGGCCAGGACTAAATTGTTCAACTGTTCATATTTCTTAAAAAGAGTTTCTCAGCATCAGATTGCAATGATGCCATTTTTTGATAAAGCAAAATATCATGTAACATAAAGCAACTCTTTTTTGAAGATATTTCATTTTTAGCTCACCTGAGCCAAAGGCTGAAGAATTTGATGAAACTTGGTATGCATGAAGTACTCATGGTCCCCTACAAGTGTTGTTGTTTTTCGTCCAGATCAGTCAACAGATGGTGCCACCACAAGCAAAAGTAGGTCACAGAGGGTACCCTCCTATAACAAACTTCTTCTTCAGACCGAGGGCATACAGAGACAAACTGAATGCATAAGAATTATCTAGAGGGATATGTGAAGAAGTGTTGTTATTTTTGGTTCTGTTCTGAAATCAAATTTTTGACATTTTTTTCGACATTTTTTTGGACTTAGTAATTTCAATGCAGAAAAGTGTCATGTTTTTCAGTTAATTGATAATGATGATTTCTTATGGACTATTTTGATCATAATTATGGTAAGGAATATTACTGTGAAAGAATTTTGTCAATATCTCAATTTTTGGATTTTTTAAATGAATTTTTTAAGATTTCCAAAAATTGGGGGGGGGTTGGCCATTTTGTCACATTTTCAACTTTTTCTGTAAAACCATTTGAAGGATTTTAAAGGAGCATGGTCCGATTGAAGTCGGGAAAAGTATAAAAAAATGTAAACGGATTTCTTATACGGCAATCGATTGCTAGTACATTATCTAAGATGTGTAAAAAGTATCGTTACCAAAGTCGATGTTGTTAACGAGATATGCCCATTTTAAATTTGCAACTTAACCACACCAACTCCTTGAATATTGATGAGGTCGGTCAGAGGAAATCATGTGACAATGAAACTTGAACTTTACCCGATTCTTACATTTGTTCTACTTTTCATTTTTTGGCCTCCGAGTCTGTGTATAGTTATTTTCTACCACACTTTTGCTTTTCTCGTGCTCGTATTCCTCCATGTAAACCATTTTTGTTGTTTTCTACAGTGAATATCAGCACACGCGCATGATTATGGATGGAGCATCGCCTTATTTGGGGAATTGATACCAACCGAATTTAATTCGACTCAATTACCTTTATTCTACGAAAACATTGAGTAATTTTAGTTTTAAATTTTGCAATTAACCCAAAGTTTATAATTTATGTAATACATGAAAAATAAGATATTGTCGTAATTGATCCTTTTCATGCTAAAAATT
This sequence comes from Pteria penguin, assembly GCA_035048485.1. NCBI lineage: Eukaryota > Metazoa > Mollusca > Bivalvia > Pterioida > Pteriidae > Pteria > Pteria penguin. Next base: position 89,390,817 of record CM068580.1, read on the forward strand.
TCCAGTCTCGGGCTATGTCCCTTTAATTAATCTTGGTAGAAATAAATCACTTATGATCCCCTTCAAATTCTGTCGTTTTCATCCAGACTTCTGTACAGGTGGTGCCGCCACAGTCAAAAGTAGGTCACAAAAGAATACCCTCCTTTGACAATCTTCTTCTTCATACTGGCTGTATACAGAGACAAACAGAATGGATAGAAATGATCTAAAGGGATGAGTGAAGAAATCTTGTCATTTTGGTTCCCTTCCAAAATCAAATTTTAGAAATTTTTTTGACATTTTTTTGGACTTTGTGATTTCAATGCAGAAAAGTGTCATATTTCCTAGTTAATTGATAATGATGATTTCTTATGAACTATTTTGATCATAATTATGGTAAGGAATCTTATTTTGAAAGAATTTTGTTAACATCTCAATTTTTGGATTTTCTATGAATTTTTTAAGACTTCCAAATGAGGGTGTATAGGGACAATTCTTCACATTTTTAACTTCTGCTGTTATACCACATGAAAGATTTTAATGAAACATGGTATACATGAAGTACTATAGGTCCTCTATCAATTTTGTACATTTCATCCAAATTGGTCAAGAGATGGTGCCTCCATGTCTAAAAAATAGGTCTCACAATGGTACATATACCACTTGGTAATTAAAATATGGAGAGTAGCGGTTCAAATCCAGCTGTGGTCAAAAATTTTTTTTCATTTCTTCACATATCTAAATAAGTTTTTAGATGTTTCTCAACACTCAACATAAGAAATTAGGCCATTTTGAATTGGATCTCAACAATATTTGAACAATTGTTGTTCATGACCCAGACTTGAAATCAGTCAACAAAAGGCCCCACCTAAAGAAAATGACAAACTTGTTGCCCTGAATCACATCTTGCAGAGACAGAGCAAATGCTGAATATCAAAATCACCTGAATGGATGTGCAAAAACCTGTTGTTGTTTTTTATTCTGCTCTGAAATAAAATTTGACATATTTTCAACATTTGTGTTGACTTAGTCAGAGTAATGCAAAAATAAATAATTCTTCCTTCCTGCATGACTGATAATCTAAGTACTCAGGTGAGCGATATAGGACCACTTGGGTCTCTTGTTTTATATTTATTTTGTTAATTATTGAATATATACAACCTATCTATTAAAGCCCTTTCAGTAACTTATTTATGGTTAAATTGAAGTAGGTAATATGATGGGCTATATGCTCAGTCTATAGGTATTCACATGTGAATGACCTGCTTAAATCAGTGATCTAGACCATAACAACCTTCAATCCCTTATCATCTTGATGTGCAGTTCTTGCACACTGTAAAATGTTTAATTTACATAAAACATTTAAAGTACTGTATACTTGAAACACAATCAGCAAGTTAGATTGATCACCATATCTTATCAGTAAAGTATGCTGGTAGGTTAGGCCAAAATAAAATATGTTTGTTTCCTGTAACATGACCTAAAAAGATAGGGTCTGTAGGTAGGCTTTTCTTTTTTTGAGGGGTCGGTCGGGTTACAGGAAACAAAGATTTTTTTTTAAGCCTTATTTTCGTACTGAATCAATCAAACTTTCATTTAGACAGTCTGAGGTAGATGTTTTTTTTTGGTACACGTATACTATAACTTTCAGTTGTGCTCAACATTGTCTCTTGTCGCTAAAACAATTTGATAAGAAATGGCACCCAAATACAGATACACACCCAAATACAGGTATACACCCAAATACAGACACACACCCAAATACAGGTATACACCCAAATACAGGTAGACACCCAAATACAGATACACACCCAATTACAGGTACACACCCAAATACAGGTAGACAGCCAAATACAGGTACACACCCAAATACAAGTAGACACCCAAATACAGATACACACCCAATTACAGGTACACACCCAAATACAGGTATACACCCAAATACAGATACCCACCCAAATACAGGTACACACCCAAATACAGGTACACACCCAAATACAGGTATACACCCAAATACAGATACACACCCAAATACAGGTATACACCCAAATACAGGTATACACCCAAATACAGATACACACCCAAATACAGATACACACCCAAATACAGATACACACCCAAATACAGATACACACCCAAATACAGGTATACACCCAAATACAGATACACACCCAAATACAGGTACACACCCAAATACAGGTAGACACCCAAATACAGATACACACCCAAATACAGGTATACACCCAAATACAGGTGCACACCCAAATACAGGTACACATTCAAATACAGGTATACACCCAATATAGTACACACCCAAATACAGGTATACCCCCAAATACAGGTACACACCCAAATACAGGTACACACCCAAGTATAGGTACACACCCAAATACAGATACACACTCAAGTACAGATACACACCCAAATACAGGTACACACCCAAATACAGATACACACCCAAATACAGGTATACACCCAAATACAGGTAGACACCCAAATACAGATACACACCCAATTACAGGTACACACCCAAATACAGGTAGACAGCCAAATACAGGTACACACCCAAATACAAGTAGACACCCAAATACAGATACACACCCAGTTACAGGTACACACCCAAATACAGGTATACACCCAAATACAGATACCCACCCAAATACAGGTACACACCCAAATACAGGTACACACCCAAATACAGGTACACACCCAAATACAGGTATACACCCAAATACAGATACACACCCAAATACAGGTATACACCCAAATACAGGTATACACCCAAATACAGGTACACACCCAAATACAAGTACACACCCAAATACAGGTACACACCCAAATACAAGTACACACCCAAATACAGGTACACACCCAAATACAGGTAGACACCCAAATACAGGTAGACACCCAAATACAGATACACACCCAAATACAGGTACACACCCAAATACAGGTACACACCCAAATACAGGTATACACCCAAATACAGGTACACACCCAAATACAAGTACACACCCAAATACAGGTACACACCCAAATACAAGTACACACCGAAATACAGGTACACACCCAATTACAGGTACACACTCAAATACAGGTGTGTACACACACAAATACAGGTATACACCCAAATACAGGTACACACCCAAATACAAGTACACACCCAAATACAGGTACACACCCAAATACAGATACACACCCAAATAGAGGTACACACCCAAATACAGGTATACACCCAAATACAGGTACACACCCAAATACAGGTACACACCCAAATAGAGATATACATAAAATGATTTGATTTACAAGTTTATATTCACAGTTAGTCCACTAATAGTATACCGAAACCTAAATCAAGGAAAAAACATTTATTCTACTCTTTTTGTGTATTTTTACTTGGTCTGTTCCAAAATTGATAATTCAGAGGCATATAATTTCTTAGCTATATGTTTGCTTGTCTTCAAAACTTTAACATTGGCCATTGTTTGTTAACTGTCAGGAATGGACTTTTTGAATTGCTATTTCACATGCTTTTCCATTGGTATCAAAACTTTAGACATAGAAATCTTAATCTTTGACCTACTTCTATGTTCGATATAAACATAATGACCTTACTCTTTGACCTACTTCATTGTGCAGGTTAGAATGTCATTTACAATGTATATTACAGATCAATAAAGCATCCAGTGTGTTTCAAAGAAGATGTAAGGCAACATTTGTAGAAGATGCTAGAGAGGCAGTAAAAGATATTCCAGACAACTCTAAATTACTTGTTGGAGGTAAGATATAATCTGTAAAATGGAATAGAAAATATTGTCTTTGCTTGGCAGTTAAGTTTCGTTTTATACAACTTTCAAAAATGTGTGGCAGCGATACATGTATCAGTTATGGCTCACATTTTACTTGAACATGACCCCTTATGGAGTTTCACAAGATCTTTATCTGCAATGTGACAAATAGAAAAGCGGAATAAAGATATGGTTTTTATCAGATTGCAGGTTTGATAACCGTCTTCACCACTTTACCTAGGTCTCTGAGTCATTACTTTAACTGTCTGATAATGAGTCAGGTTTGGTAACTGTCCACACCACTTTTTCTATGACTCTGAGTCATTACTTTAACTACCGGTATCTGATTATGAGTCAGGTTTGGTAACTGTCTACACCATGTTGACTAGGACTCTGAGTCATTACTTTAACTGTCTGATTACAAGTCAGGTTTGGTAACTGTCTACACCACTTTGTCTAAAACTCTGAGTCATAACTTTAACTGTCTAATTATGAGTCAGGTTTGGTAGCTGTCCACACCCCTTTGACTAGGACTCTGTCCAAACTCCTTCAGTCATGATTTGACATTGAAACAAGATTTCCTCTACTTTAAAGTGTATTGGTTTTATCTAGGGATGGAAGCAAGATTGCTTGTTATACAAGCACTACCTATCATATTTCAAATGAGTGGTAGCAAGTTAATGGTAGATTAGTAAATTTTGCATAGGGCTAGATCACTGGTAAGTGAGCTTGAGCATCATGCTAAATAAAGCTGTGGTCATGGTATCGCCCTAGGAGCATACAAGTTGTGACAGAGAACAAAATTTTTAAATACCCTTATTTACTGTTTTCCATATGCTCTAGAAAGGAAAATAAAGAAGTTTGATTTTTCATTGAATGTTCTAGGATTTGGTTTATGTGGAATACCAGAGAATTTGATAGCAGCTCTACTGGAGACTAAAGTGAAAGGACTAACTGTAGTCAGCAATAATGCAGGAGTGGACGACTTTGGCCTGGGTTTATTACTTAGACAAAAACAGGTAAGAGAAAGTAGAATTTCCTTAATTATAATAAAATAAGGCATCTGCAAGTAGAATTAAAAAGGGAGAGTTCTTAAGAAAGTTCATACACTTCAATACAAATTACTTTAAACCTTATAAATTTTTAAGGTATTTTGCTATTAAATCTCGAAAAGAAACCATGGATGTGGCGAAGAATTGATTTGTTTGTATTATTATATATATATATGTATTATATTATACTTATGTATGATTTACACTTTGCTGATGAGCGGAATGGCTCAAAGCTAATAAAGAATCGAATTACAGGTATCAAGTTTGTGTGTGTCCATGTGTGATGGCCTGGTTTACGTGATGATACATTGATAAATTACGTTAATAATACCATATCATTTGAAACCACAAGACGTTCAACTCACCCAAATAATTTCTTCAGCTAGTTTTGCTCTTTGCATATATTACTTTTCAAAGCAAAGGACAACGTTGTACACCACATGTGTAAGATTGGTGAAGTGTGAACATAAGACAACTTTGTCAAGTACTGTACCTCAATTGAAGATAGGGAATTTGTTTTATGTGAAAGTATAGAAATAGTAACTATTGGTGTATTAACTATTTTATTAATACCAAGGATAGAGTATGTTTCAAACCTCTTTGATTTTCATTTTGTTTGTTGTAACTACAATATATGACAAAGTCATGTAAACTTCATTTGTATGATAATGAATGTCAGCAAATAAAATGTCAAGATATTGATATCAAAAATGCTATCAAAATCACATAAAATGTCAAGATATTGATATCAAAAATCTTATCAAAATCACATAAATATTTGCAAAATTATGTAATTTCCCTCACTACATTAGAAACACTAATAGAAAATCCTGGTCTCACTCTTGTCTTTCTATGATCTTACCAGTACCACAGAAACTTCGAAAACTTGAACCTACGAAACTCCAAGTGATTTGACGGTCCTTTCAACTTCGATTTATTGAAATTCAACTGTATATGTCATATTTCGGTACAAGATGTTCATCTTATGAACTGGCATTTTTCTATATGGAAAAGCCTGAAGTAATGAGATTTAACAGAGGTAGCTTGGAGAATTTTTTATCACCGATTCTGAAAAGAATTTTTTCTTTCATTTGTGAAAAGGCATTGAAATGCCACATTTTTGTATCTAATTTTACTACATATAATGTTTTCCTTCTTATGATGTCTTGTGTAAATGGAGGGTTTTGAATAATATCTGTATGTACTAAGGAAAAACAAAAGATGTAAAGACTGACTGTGATAAAATCTAATCCTACCTATCTATCTGGAAACAGCGAACAACAATAATTATTTGTGAAGAAACTGGATGTAACAAATCTTCCTTTTCTTTATTGTCATCTAAAGCCGGTGTTGAGCAATTACCGTATGGAAGCCCTTGTCAGGTGGTTGTAACATGCTTTTAGTATGATAGATGTACAAGTATTGAGATAAAGAGGGACATTTGTTGTGACTCAGAAGCTTACATGTTCTAGCTGCCCATAGTGATTTCCATAAGAGAACATCAGACATGAAGCTTGCACCAAAACTTACGTTGAGACAACATGGATTAAATGTTGTTGTATACAAATTTTTAAGATGAATAATTATAATAACTAAGTGCATTATTATATTGTTCTGAATGTTGTATCTGAGATGTGGATTACTTACTATTGTTCTGAATGTTGTGTCTGAGATATGGATTACTTACTATTGTTCTGAATGATGTGTCTGAGATGTGGATTACTTACTATTGTTCTGAATGTTGTGTCTGAGATGTGGATTACTTACTATTGTTCTGAATGATGTGTCTGAGATGTGGATTACTTACTATTGTTCTGAATGTTGTATCTGAGATGTGGATTACTTACTATTGTTCTGAATGTATCTGAGATGTGGATTACTTACTATTGTTCTGAATGTTGTGTCTGAGATGTGGATTACTTACTATTGTTCTGAATATTGTGTCTGAGATGTGGATTACTTACTATTGTTCTGAATGTTGTGTCTGAGATGTGGATTACTTACTATTGTTCTGAATATTGTGTCTGAGATGTGGATTACTTACTATTGTTCTGAATGATGTGTCTGAAATGTGGATTACTTACTATTGTTCAGAATGTTGTGTCTGAGATATGGATTACTTACTATTGTTCTGAATGATGTGTCTGAGATGTGGATTACTTACTATTGTTCTGAATGATGTGTCTGAGATGTGGATTACTTACTATTGTTCTGAATGTTGTGTCTGAGGTGTGGATTACTTACTATTGTTCTGAATGTTGTATCTGAGATGTGGATTACTTACTATTGTTCTGAACGATGTGCCTGAGATGTGGATTACTTACTATTGTTCTGAATGTTTTTCAGATTAAAAGAATGATTTCTTCCTATGTTGGTGAGAATGCAGAGTTTGAGAGACAGTATCTCAGTGGAGAGTTAGAAGTGGAACTCACTCCACAGGTAAAGTATGAACAGAATTCAGGCACAATTTGGTGAGAATGCAGAGTTTGAGAGAAAGTATCTCAGTGGAGAGTTAGAAGTGGAACAGACTCCACAGGTAAAGTATGAACAGAATTCAGGCACCATTTTCAAGCTCTTGGTCGCCACTTTGTCTGTTTGTCCATCTGTTGTCGTCTGTCATTATATTGTTAGGAGCATAACACAAAAGCTATAAGAGGTATCAACATGAAACAGGTAAATAATATGCATGTATTGGTTTTGTTAATTTTTTAGTTTTTACTTTACAAACATTGAGTATCATTTTATGCTGGGAACTTAAAGTAGATAGCAAGATGGGTCTCGTTGAGTTGATGAGCAGTGCACAAAAGTACAATTCTTGGTGCTCAACAAATTTTGTGGTAAAAACTCCTCAATCTCTGATGCATTCTTTCTACCTTTTGTTATAAGTATTTTTTCCCTCTGTAATGATATATTATGATTTTTTAACAGAGATATTGGAAAAAAATATTTTAAAAAATCAGCTCTTATAGAACTAGCATTTATTTGGGGAGCATCCATTGGTTCTACTGATTGTCTCGTTGTGTGTATTAAAATTCAAATGTAATAAATTATTTGTAAGCTTTGGCACAGGCTCTGATATCATTATGTTAGTAATATATATGTTCTCGTCATAGCTAAAAATACACAAACAAAGGAAATGAATGGAATTCAAAGTGCCAAAATTAAAAATGCAGAGATCACCTGTTGGTATCTCAGCTTCGATAATTTCATTTTCTATTATCTTAGTTTGTATATCTTTAGAAATATCTTTCTTTTATTGTCAGATCAGCTTTTGTCACCTAAAAAGTACAATTTACTAAAAGAAATTAAACAATAAATGTACAGACATTTCTTGAGGTGTGCATACCAAACTGTTGGAAATTGAACTTTGCATTTTCAATTTTGAAGTTGGGCACTCTGAATTCTGTTACTTACCTTTGTTGATGTATTTTCAAACTTACCTTTGTTAATGTATTTTTAGGCTTAACTTTTGTTAATGTATTTTCAGACTTACCTTTGTTAATGTATTTTTAGCTGTGATAAGAACAGATATATAAGTGATGTAATGCATTTATACATACATTATATCAGTAGCCTGTGGGCATTGTAATGACTCTGTCTGATGTCTGTCCAACAACCGCTTGTCCATCTGTCTGTCTGGTATAACAATTTAGCTCACATGTGCAAAAGGCTCAAGTGAGCTATTGTCACAATGTGCCATCTGTTGTCCATTTATTTGTTGTCTGTAACCTATTTACAGTAATGTTTTTGAACTTTTTCTGCTGAAGGGATTTTGATAAAACTTAGTAAGGATGAAGTACTTAATGAAGACTGCACAATCTCAATAACTTAAAGGTCATCATAAATAGAAAATATTAGAAATAACTCAAGATTTTATAGACAAAATAAGAAAAAAAAAAGGGAAATAGATTGATTATCTAAATACTGCCAGGGAGTCTTCACATTAAAGCAGTAGTCGTAGCACATGAATTCCAGACATGGCTGCTAATTGATGATATACCGCTATCAAGTTACACTGATATCATAATATCATTGTTTCAATAAAACAACATTGACAGAGAAGGTGGTGACTTTACTCAAGTGGAAAATGTAACGTTTCACATGCTTCCATCAACCATAGGAAAACTAATGACTAAAATGTTGTTTTAGAGTATAATACATATATTATAAAATATAATAGTTTGAAAAATGTGTAGCAAATATTGGTGCATACTCCGAATTGTTGTTGCTTTGACTTCTCACCTGTTCTTCCATCTATCTGAAGTCAGATTATCTACTGCATTTGGAATTTACCCAAAAAGTACATCTGATTTTTGAATATTATTGGACTGCTTCCTTGGGTATGTCCCATGGTCCATCCTGTCCTTCACTGGAAACGTTGTCTGTATCCATTCCAGTTTGTGTCAGATTTCATTTGCAGTAGTTTTTTAACCATGTTTTTCAGATGACCGACTGATGACTTTAAATACATGTATTGAATATGACCTGTCGCTTATCGGGCAGTACTCATACATAGTTTTACTTATTTCACTGTTTATGTTTAGGGAACGTTAGCTGAGAGAATAAGGGCAGGTGGAGCTGGAATTCCTGCTTTTTTTACACCTACTGGATATGGGACTCTTATTCAAGAAGGAGGATCACCCATTAAATATAATGCAGATAAATCAATCCAGATCTTCAGTGAGCCACGAGAGGTAGGATATAAATAAGGATTAGTAGGGAAAGATAAAAGGATAGAAATAAGGGTATAAATAAGGATAAAGATAAGGATTTAAGTAGGGATTATTATGGATAAGGATTTGTTTGTAGGGAGGGATTAGATAAGGATTAGTATATAGGGAGGGATTAGATGTATGTAGGGAGGGATTAGATGTATGTAGGGAGGGATTCGATAAGGATTGTATGTAGGGAGGGAGTAGATAAGGATTAGTATGTACATGTAGGGAGGGATAAGATAAGGATTAGTATGTAGGGAGGGATTAGATAAGAATTAGTATGTAAGGAGGGATTAGATAAGGATTAGTATGTAGGGAGGGATTAGATAAGGATTAGTCTGTACATGTAGGGAGAGATTAGATAAGAATTAGTATGTAAGGAGGAATTAGATAAGGATTAGTATGTAGGGAGGGATTAGATAAGGATTAGTATGTACATGTAGGGAGGGATAAGATAAGGATTAGTATGTAGGGAGGGATTAGATAAGAATTAGTATGTAAGGAGGAATTAGATAAGGATTAGTATGTAGGGAGGGATTAGATAAGGATTAGTATGTGCATGTAGGGAGGGATTAGATAAGGATTAGTATGTACATGTAGGGAGGGGTTAGATAAGGATTAGTATGTGCATGTAGGGAGGGATTAGATAAGGATTAGTATGTACATGTAGGGAGGGATTCGATAAGGATTAGTATGTACATGTAGGGAGGGATTCGATAAGGATTAGTATGTAGGGAGAGATTAAATAAGGATTAGTATGTAAGGAGGAATTAGATAAGGATTAGTATGTAGGGAGGGATTAGATAAGGAATAGTATGTACATGTAGGGAGGGATTAGATAAGGATTAATTGTAAGGAGGGATTAAATAAGGATTAGTATGTAAGGAGGAATTAGATAAGGATTATTATCTCAAATATAATCTCTTAAACTTGATGAAGAATGGTTTTTTTACTTTGATGAAAATGACGAAATCCAAATGTCCAAGGTCATTTTTCTAAAAACATATACAAGGTATGTACATGTAGGGAGGGATTAGATAAGAATTAGTATGTAGGGAGGGATTAGATAAGGATTAGTATGTAGGGAGGGATTAGATAAGGATTAGTATGTAGGGAGGTATAAGATAAAGATTATTATGTAGCGAGGGATTAGATGTAAGGATTAGTCTGTAGGGAGGCATTAGATAAGGATTAGTATGTAGGGAAGGATCTAATAAGGATTAATATAAGGATTAGTATGTAGTGAAACAGACTACTTTGATTTTAGAATTCATGAGAGAATTATTTTAACTCTTTACTCATAGTACTAGTTCGTAATATTGAGAGAAACTGGTTATTAGTTACTTGAATAAATTCATTCCTAATTTCATCAGAAAATGATAGATATTAAACATATCTTGATCAACCTAAGAAGCCTCATTTGAATTCTGTAGATTTTACTGAATACTACTTATGTTACGTAGGAGTTACTTTATGTTACATATGAGTTACTTTATGTTACATATGAGTTACTTTATGTTACATATGAGTTACTTTATGTAATGTATGAGTTACTTTATGTTACATAGGAGTTACTTTATGTTACATATGAGTTACTTTATGTTACATAGGAGTTACTTTATGTTACATATGAGTTACTTTATGTTACATATGAGTTACTTTATGTTACGTAGGAGTTACTTTATGTTACATATGAGTTACTTTATGTAATGTATGAGTTACTTTATGTTACATATGAGTTACTTTATGTTACATAGGAGTTACTTTATGTTACATATGAGTTACTTTATGTTACATATGAGTTACTTTATGTTACGTAGGAGTTACTTTATGTTACATATGAGTTACTTTATGTAATGTATGAGTTACTTTATGTTGCATATGAGTTATTTTATGTTACGTAGGAGTTACTTTATGTTGCATATGAGTTACTTTATGTTACATATGAGTTACTTTATGTTACATAGGAGTTACTTTATGTGTTCAGTTTTGAGGAAATACAGATTTGACACCTGAAACTTGAAACATCTCATAAGAAATTAGTATGGAATACATGTACATGCAAATATTGTATATATCATTGATCAATAATTTGTATAATATCTAGCTGTGCACAGGTCAGAGCCGACTCATTGGTTATGATATATTCTTGACTTTTGACACAAGGTCATCAACACAAGTCTCTTTTTAGCTCACCTGAGCCTAATTGAGCTATTGTGATCAATCGTAGTTTGTCGTCTGTCGTCCGTCCTCCATTGTTAACTTTTTACATTTTCGACTTCTTCTTCAGAACAGCTGAACAGAATCTGATGAAACTTGGTATGCATGAAGTACTCATGGTCCCCTACAAGTGTCGTTGTTTTTCGTCCAGATCCGTCAACAGGTGGCACCACCACAGTAAAAGTGGGTCACAGAGGGTTCCCTCCTTTAACAAACTTCTTCTTCAGACCAGGGCCTACAGAGACAAATTAAATGCATAGGAATGATCTAGAGAGATGTGTGAAGAAGTGTTGTTATTTTTGGTTCTGTTCCAAATCAGATTTTTGATGTTTTTTCGACATTTATTGGGACTTAGTAATTACAATGCAGAAAAAAGTGTCATGTTTTTCAGTTAATTGATAATGATGATTTCTTATGGACTATTTTGATCATAATTATTGTAAGGAATATTATTACTTATTAGAAATAAATCACTTATGATCCCCTTCAAATTCTGTTGTTTTTGTCCCGACCTCTTTACAGGTGGCGCCACCACAGTCAAAAGTAGGTCACAAAAGAGTACCCTCCTTTGACAATATTTTTCTTCATACTGGCTGTATACAGAGACAAATAGAATGCATAGAAATGATCTAGAGGGATGAGTGAAGAAGTCTTGTCATTTTGGTTCCCTTCCAAAATCAAATTTTAAAATTTTTTTCAACATTTATTTGGACTTGGTGATTTCAATGCAGAATAGTGTCATATTTCCTAGTTAATTGATAATGATGATTTCTTATGGATTATTTTGATCATAATTATGATAAGGAATCTTATTTTGAAAGAATTTTGCCAATATCTCAATTTTTGGATTTTCTATGAATTTTTTAAGACTTCCAAATGAGGGTGTATAGGGACAATTCTTCACATTTTTAACTTCTGCCATTATACCACATGAAAGATTTTAATGAAACATGGAATACATGAAGTACTATAGGTTCTCTATCAATTTTGTTCATTTCATCCAAATTGGTCAATAGATGGTGCCACCATGTCTAAAAAATAGGTCTCACAATGGTACACATACCACTTGGTAATTAAAATATGGAGAGTAGCGGTTCAAATCCAGTTGTGGTCAAAATTCTTTTTTCTTAACACATCTAAATAAGTTTTTAGATGTTTCTCAACACTCAACATATGAATTTAGGCCATTTTAAGTTGGATCTCGACAATATTTGAAACAATTGTTGTTCTTGACCTGGACTTGAAATCAATCAACAAAAGGCCCCACCTAAAGAAAATGACAAACTTGTTGCCCTGAATCACATCTTGCAGAGATAAAGCAAATGCTTAATATCAAAATCACCCAAATGGATGTGCAAAAAACTGTTGTTGTTTTTGGTCAGAATTGCATAGCAATTCCAGACCCTAGTCATTACAATATGCTGTGGTGAACGCGTTGAACGCAGAAAATACCTCCTCGTGTATCAATAGTGCGTCCATATTTAAAAAAAGCGTGATTAGATTTACTTTTAGTACTTATAATTCATATTGTACGAGTCAATACAAGATAAGTTTGATCAGATGAGAAAATAGATGTGCCGGTATTCCATCGATTTAGTTATATTCATGCGCTGGAGGACATGCAGTCTTTCCGAATACTCGACGGAAAGTCTCGAAAAAGTACGATTGACATTATTGTGTAGCTGTGCCGTAATTTAAGAAGTACACTACTAGTCCGTACTAGTATCCGTTGTATTATAATTAATAAAACTAGAGAATATCGCTTCTTTTTATAGCAGTGGAATTCAAAGTACTCTACAATCTTCTCGTCACAACGATGAACAAACGTCTTGGTAGTTGTTGATGTGTAATGCTACTAAAATAGCCAGTTATTTATAGATCTGCACGTGTAGACGTGGTTTTCCCCAAATGAACATGTACAGCGGGAGACTGTACAGATTGCTAATTTCACACTACTGTCAAGATCAAAAGTGACAAGAGAGAATGAGATAACTATATAGTACGAGACGGAGACGTACGGGGGTGTACAGGGCGGAACCGTTGTTTATAAAATTATATGAAAACGAGCACCTGTGTGCAGACCGTGTTTTTGTCAATACTGATCCTAAACATTACACGCTTAGTGTGTGATCTCTTGGTGGATCACGACTTTATTACCTTTGATATACTTGACCATGCAATTCCGACCTTGAGGACTTTCAAGTCCTTTCATTTAGACTTACTGGCATGTAACCTATGTTTTCATTCAGTCGATGATTACTATTCACTGATTGCAAATTTTCAGGCCTTTCTGACGGCCCTTCCAACCTCAATAACAACATGCTTTTGAGGATGTTATACCAGTCAGTTGATATTTTAATTCATTTAAGCAGGACAACAGACTTTATAAGTTGAATTTATTCCTTTCCATATTGTAAACATTCTACGTAAGCTTCACCAGAGCTAGGTGTTAACGTGACGTACATTTGCAGCCTACGTTTTCTCAGTTTACATGTAAAGAGTTACAAAACATGCCGTAAAATAATCTTTCATTTAAAAAATTCGAGGCATTAGATATCCATGATTTGTTTCAGATAAAAAAAGTTAAAATAACAATAAAGACACCACATGGAGAAAAAAAAAATTTTTAAGTTTATTTTGTAGATAATATGTACGATAGTTTATGTTATATGACATTTTCGTAGAGAATTTATGTTCGCGGTTGATTTATGTGCATTGTGAAATGGGTGGACATTGAGTTGAGTACAGAGATGGTTCATCGGGGCATTTTTGTATGTGGACAAACTACAGATGCTGCAAGTAGCAAACATCTTGGGATGTAGACTTGATTGCATGCTTTGGATGCTGCATGTGACATAATTTTTCGGCTTGAGTGACATAGTTAGCCTTTAGTGGTACCTCAATTCTGGATACCGGTAAACTAAAAGTACCAAACTTACACTAACTAATTATTCATCTCGGGATGCAGACTCGAAAAAATGCTTCAAGCTGTACCTGACATACTTTTTCCATTTGAGTCAATTTGGTAACCTGTTTGGGACACGAGTATCTCAGTTATGGACAGTACAAGTACCAAACTTGCACCAATGATTCATCTATGAGATGCACACTAGAGGACCTGGTTCGGTTGCTTAATGTGACATTTTTTCCACTTGAGTGATTTGGTTAACCTGTTGGGAGTACCTCAGTTTGCGACAAATTAGTAAAAATGAAAGACTTCTGACTGGGCCGTATGCCAAGTCACCTCGAATAAACATTGTTTGAAAAATCCCAAACTTGCGCTAATGGTTCATCTTGGGATGCAGATTTGAATGCATTCTTCATATAACTATTCCCACTTCAACTTTGTTTCATTAAAAGAAAATTGATTTAAATAGCTCAATAATGATTCAAGAGTCATTTTGAGTTTGTGCTATTAATTCTAAGAATGAAACTAGTCCTGAATTAATACTATTGATAACACTAATTCCTCTTCATCCTCATATGAGTGTCACTCAGGACCTTCAGTCCTTTGATTTTTTCTTTGCAAATTTCCTGAAATATAAAGGGAAGGGGGTTAATATACTATTAGTGTGCAATAAGCTTTGATGGACTTTAATTTAAAACTACTTGAAGGATTTTGATGAAACTTGGTATGGATGAAGTACTCAAGGTCCCCCACAAATGCTGTTTTCTGTCAGATTTTCAAAGGGTGAATCCTTTGCTAGATGACATTTGCCATCAAACGGAATGCATCAGAGTAATCTATAAGGATGCCTTAAGAAGTGTTGTTTTCGGTTCCCTCAGAAATATACTGTCATATACTGTCGCCCCTCGCCGTCATTCCGATCCTGAAATTTTGTCGAAAGGGGTCCACCCCTATGAATTTTTTTTTTCCGAGAGAGAGAGAGAGAGAGAGAGAGAGAGAGAGAGAGAGAGAGAGTGTGTGTGTGTGTGTGTGTGTAAACTACTTATTTTACATCGAAATATAACAAGAAAAGTAATTTTCGCCGAGTCTCATGGTTGGTCCAGACTCACGGTCCACCCCTTTGGATCCGCGCATGTCTGGGTATAGAAATAACCAAACTTGTAATTAGAACCGCGGCAAATGCAATATCCCTGTACTTTCGCTTTGTGTGGAGGTAAATTATATAACATGTCTACCTGTACAGTTCTGTGTTGGGTACACGTTAATAATCAGTAGAGCAGCTTCGTGAAAGGTGATTTAATGTCTACCTTTCAACTTACCTGTGGGAACCCCCTAGACTTTAAGCGTCAGTGACTCACTAACAAGAATTCATGACTGTGTACACATGTCGTATCATTGTGTTTGTTGGATAAGAAATATACTGTGTTTTAGATCACTCACACACACGTACATACTCAAAGAAATGTGTGTATAATATGTAATGTAGAACCTGTTCACGTGTACAAACTGATTAGGATCTAAGGTGGATATAGCCGCAAGATATATTTAGCACATGGGACAGCAAAAATGTCCTTGTATCATTTTAAGAAAGTGAATGTCACAGTGTTGTCTGTAGGAGCGTCTTTCTGGACATAAGTTTATAACATGTGATCGTGTAGACAAGGAGGTTTTAATTCATAGGTAGATACTGACATGGTAAAAGATAGGCTAGCTGAATTCCAAGCGAGACGCATAGAATTCGAAATGGAGGATTCGAGGAAAAAGAAAGGTAAAAAAGACAAGAAGGACACGGAAGAAATGTCGCTTCCAGCTTTGCAAGAACAAGTGATACAGGTACAGGCAAAAATGGATGAACTAAAGAAACGTGTAGGTGAAATAGAAAAGTTACAGAAGAATTTATATTGCAAGCCAAATGTGACAGCAGAGGAACTTCGAGAGATGGAAAACCTTGCAGATAGAATTCTGAGTTTATCTATAACATTAAGGAAAGATATTGAAGTTTTGTCTAATAGTAATTCGCCATCCGGGGAGAGTAAGGCTCTCCTCCTCTCTAACGCTGAACAGCGAGTACATTCCATGCAAGTAGATCGTCTGCAGAACTCTCTGAAACAGACAATGGACAGCTTCCGGACGAGTCAGGCAAATTATCTGGAGAAGACCAAATTAAGACTGAATAGAACGCGGGAAATAGCTGGCATAGATTCTAACGGTGGGACGGGCAATGCTCAATCAGTGTTCGCTGGGGGTTATAGCATTCAAGAAATGATCCAAGCGAAAACCGATCTGCAAGAGATTCAAGAAAGGGAAAAAGAACTTACAGACTTGGAAAAGCAAATAGTGGAAGTGAACCAACTTTTTAAAGAAATGCATGGTCTGGTGCAAGATCAAGGTGAAAAAGTAGACAATATCGAGAAATATATCGATTCTGCAGTAGCAGATGTAGAGGCTGGCAAAGAGGACTTGAAAGCTGCAGAAGAGAATCAGAGGAAAGCGCGAAGAAAGAAATGTATCTGTTACAGTATTATAATCGTACTGATACTGATTGTTGTGGGAGTTATCGTGGGCGTGATAATACAACAAAGTTCGGGAGACTGATGTACCAATATAGTAGTGCTTCAATAACGATTGAAGTGTTATTCATATCCTAGTGCATTCTAATATTACAAAATGTGCTCATTAAACACACATAAATTTACAATCATTTTCGTGGTACGTGTTCACTTTCGTATATATAGTGTAGCATACGCTCTCAAACGTTGTGTAGGTGTACATTGTGAATGTGGGAGACTTGTCATTGTATGAGTGTAATAGGGATGGAGTTCTTTAAATAGTCGTTGTCATACCCTCTTATTAAGGCAGGAATATAGATCTTCTTTATAGCACTAAAGTATCTAATACTACATAATGACATCACGTTTGTTTACTAGCGAGTGTAAGCTTGATATAGATCTATGTGTGAATGATCAGCCTTGTTATTGAATAGTCGGGGGTTCGAATTTCCCTGGGCAAGATCTAGCCGGGATTCATAAAGTCGGGAATGATGTGAAGGATATCCCGACACTTTACAGATCCTTAGTTTTTACTAGTAAATACCCGTGATGCTTAGTAGCAGGTAGAGCCCTGTCCATGTTCTTCCGCTTCAATGTTGATAAAATTTGGCTAAACTACAAATTTGTCTTTATTTCAGTTAAAGATTCAACAAAACATGTGTTATTCCTAATTCTATCGGAATTAAAATGTT
Organism: Pteria penguin; assembly: GCA_035048485.1. Lineage (NCBI taxonomy): Eukaryota > Metazoa > Mollusca > Bivalvia > Pterioida > Pteriidae > Pteria > Pteria penguin. The sequence continues at coordinate 89,408,720 of CM068580.1, forward strand.
GGTCTGCATTGGTGTTTGTGTGTGGTTATCAACATTGTTTCATCAACATTTTTGTCACTAATTAATAAGTAGTAAGGTGGACAGTCTCAACTTCTGACAGTAACTGGAGGACGGATGGGACCGGATCTCCTGTACCGTACACTGGAAGCCCAACCCCTGTACAGTAACTTGGTATCATTAGCATGCTTATACATGTAAAATAATCCAGTTCATGGTATTGCATATCTACTGTTTCCAAGTACAATGATCGTTGGTTATAGTTTTAGCAATTGCTCCGAAATGGTCCATCTTGCATGCCACGTTTAGAAATGAAAGGACAATAATAGTACTGGACATCACAATGAGATATAGATAGCTGAAATCTAAATTAACGGTTTTATAGAGGGATTTACTAGTTCGTTTGATTCCATGTCGAGTCTTTCGAGACGCAGACTCCAAAGGTTATCAGTGTCTGAGACATAATACATTTGAGCAAAGTCCGTGGATCGAGTCTGTATCGCTAGCAGTGCATATAGCTTAATCACCGTGCCAATCCTGTCCCCATATGGTACATGCCTATAGGGGAATAAGCATATAATGTATTATGATATGCAAATGCGGTTAATGATGTAATACGAAGATAAAAGTAATGATAAGTTGTTATCAGTATTCATTCTCCTTCGTCCTCATATAAACAGGAATAACAAACTCAAATGTAATTTTACAACAACCCACCAAAGCGACTGAACGCCGTGTTTAATAATTCAGTTTTAATACCATTCGTACATTTCAGATACATAATTTTAATTTTCATTCACAATAAGAAACTATATATCACATATTTAAATAGTAAATTACACCAAACCCAGGGGAAAATAGAGATAAACCTATTGGGTAAAAACTCTGAAACTGGGCAAGATAAATTCTCCGTCAATGAAAATAGATTCATATCCAAAATACAAAAACGCAAAATAAAAATACACAACCAACTACATACATGCATCAATATACTAGTAAATTTTATAAACCATTTGATTTATTCTCGAATACTTGTAATCAGCAATTATGATTTTACATTTTAAAACTTGTGTTATATGTGCGAGGTGGCTAGAGAATGACCACATTAAATAACTTTAAACTGACCACTGTATTTCCTTACATTTGATTGGCTAATGATAATGACCATGACAAGATATAGTTACATTCGGAACTTCAGAACATTCACACAAATTTCCCCCCTATACTACGAAACGCGGGAAAATATTATTACTTCGTGTTTGTCGTTAAACAGGTGTATTAATTAAAAATGTGAGTATACATCGGAAGACTTTGTTTAGGAGAGCAATTACATAGATTGTATTCATTTTGATCTCTTTGTGTAGAAAAGGGGCATGCGTAGTTAAATGGTAAAATTAGAAAGTTGGGGTTGTAATCAGAAAACGGTTGGTTATTATCTTATTGGACATCGGTCATTTCTGCTATTTACGTAGGCGGAAAACGTTAGACACTGGCAGACTAATTTTGCAAGTTCAAGCCGAAGGTATATTCATAGTGAGGGTACTCAGACATGCAGACTGTGAGATGCATAAGCACGTCCAGAATCCTTATGAACATCCTTGATGAGAGTGTATTCATAATAAAAGTTCAATCATTTCTAACACGTTCAGACCAAAACTGTTCATAGCGAGGGTGTTCAAACCCTAAGCTGTCCATAGCGAGTGTGTTCATTGGAATTCGCCCACTACATTACCATGTTTAAAACCTGAGCTGTCCATAGTGAGGGTGTTCAGTGGAAGACGTACACTGTATTAACATGTTCAAACCCTAAGCTGTCCACAGTGAGGATGTTCAGTGGAAATCGTATACTACATTAGCGTGTTCAAACCCTAAGTTGTTCATAGCGAGGTTGTTCAGTGGAAGTCATATACTACATTAGATTCTTTAAACCGTAAGCTGTCCACAGCGAAGGTGTTCAGTGGAAGTCGTATACTACATAAGCGTGTTCAAACCCTAGCTGTTCATAGCGAGGTTGTTCAGTGGAAGTCATACACTACATTAGCATGTTCAAACTCTAAGCTGTTTATAGCGAAGGTGTTTAGTGGAAGTCGTATACTGCATTGGCATGTTCAAACCATAAACTTTTTATGGTGAGGGTGTCGGTGGAAGTCATACACTACATTAGCATGTTAAAACCCAGAGCTGTTCATAGCGAGGGTGTTCAGTGGAAGGTCATACATTAGGATTCTTGACTTTAGCTGGCACCGCTGTTACAGTTTGTGGTGAATTTATAGCTTTGTAGCTAGCTGTGAAGAAAAATGAATGATTTTAATAATGGTGTTATTTTGTATTGTAGTATTCCTAACAAAGCTGTCTTCTTACCACTTTTGACGAGAGAATTAATACGACAGTAATTCATTCGTTAGTAGTGGTAAAACAAAGTAAATAATCCGACGTAGAGTATCTCGAAAATAAATAATTCAGTTCGGGTTTGTTTGAGAAAGAGCCAACTAATTTTGTCTTTCCCTTCAAAATCATATGGGTAAACCAAATGTTAAGGTGTAGATGAAGGAATGGATGCTGTTAAATCAGTATGGTGTCCTTTCTACTACCATGGTGACCACGTGACACTCGACAGTCTATCTAGGATTACTAGCGAGAATCATTAGCGCATGGTTTATTTTATTTAGAATAAAGAGTCACATGGATGTAATAGCATGTACAAGTGTAGTCATAATCACATTACATGTTCATTAACTGTCATATTTCATAGGACACTAACTACTTTTAAATGTCAGGCCCAATCATAGAGCTTGGGTCATAAATGTAAGTACATGTAATTGACAAAAGGTCCTTGAGCGCACCTGCTGAATGTTGTTTCCTTCAGGCTCTCTGGTTTCCTCCACCACAGTCACATTCTCCTTCAGACTCGCTTAAGGAAACCAGCGAGACAGATGCTGTCACATTCTCCTTCAGACTCGCTGGTTTCCTTACCACAGATGCTGTTACATTCTCCTTCAGACTCGCTGGTTTCCTTACCACAGATGCTGTCACATTCTCCTTCAGACTCTCTGGTTTCCCCACCACAGATGCTGTCACATTCTCCTTCAGGCTTTCTGGTTTCCCCACCACAGATGCTGTCACATTCTCCTTCAGGTTCTCTGGTTTCCCCACCACAGATGCTGTCACATTGTCCTTCAGGCTGTCTGGTTTCCCCCACCACAGATGCTGTCACTGTTTTCTTCGTGCTCTCTGGTTCCCCTACCACAGATACTGTCACTATGTCAGTGAATTGATTTTAGTGTGTAATAAAAAAAACAATGAAAACAGAACAAGCAATAGATTGATGGGTTGATTGATTGGTTTTTGTTTTACGTCACACCACGAATATTTCACGTATACGGTGTGACGGCATCTGTCTGATGCGGGGCATACAGATTTTGACCTTTGCAACAGACCCACCCGAAGCAGTTAGGGATCTTTAACGTGCCATGCATACCACGACACGGGGCTTCCGTTTTCACTGTCATCCGAAAGACATGACACCGGCATGACCAGAGCGGGACTCGAACCCCGGCCTCCCGATCAGGAGTCCGACGCGATACCACTAGGCCACGCCGGCTTGAACAAGCAATAGAAATTAATGAAACAAAAACCTTCATTGCAGAGACGGGAACTGTTAATATAGAAAAGTACCTCCATACTTAGTGTGGTGTTGAACAACGTATTGCATAGAGTGTTAAGTGATGGACAAATGAGGCCTATTTCATTTCAAGATAGTAATTGATGGGTTATCACTAAAACATATATCAAACCAAATCAAAGGTCAGGACTAAATTTGATCTGGTTAGAATTATAACTGGTTTTCTCTGTACAGGGTAATATTCAGGGGCGTAGCTAGAGATATTCAATGTGCACGCAAAGGCACACGCAGCGCGCGCAGCTCTGAGAGGGGGATGGGATGACCCTCTCTTGCAAGTGGGGGTTCAAGGGTCTCCCCCGAGAAAATTTTGTAAAATTCAATGCCAAGTCGTGCTTTCTGGATTACATCTTGATAACATTGAAACTTTTTTTGTCATAAGAAATGACGTTTAATATTGAAGAATATATGTCGAAGACAATAGAAGCTGAACTTGAATCTACCTCTTAAATTTAAAGTCTTTTTTATTTTGAGATAGTTGAAGATTAATGTTTTCACAAATTGATTTGACACTTACTAGTTGTCATATGATATAGATGTCTTTGAGTCACATTTCAATTTTTATTTGTCCCCGTGATGTGCACTCCATGGCGTGCTGGCGTATAGGCAGCTACGCCCCTGATATTTACTGCATACATAATGATGCCACCACTGTATAGCTCAATACCACTGAAACGTTAAATACAGCAACATGTCGGTAATGATAATTAATTCTTACTGAGCGGAAACTATATTATGACGTAAAATGTCACGAGGGTCAAGAGGCGAGACACGGTCGGCGAATGTTTTTTTCTTCCTTTTTGGGGGTTTTTATTTGGGGGGGGGGGGGTTGTTTTGGGTTTTTTTTTTTGGTTGACGGATGGACAGTTAAGCAATGACCAGTTATTATTACTATTAATCGACTTTGGCCCTTGCGCATGTTACACTGTTTTCACGTCTCGTTATTGCGCTAAATTGAATTGCAGTTTGTTGATATCTTAAGGCTCATTTTCCTGTTGGTCGTTTTGTAGTTATTTAGTTGTCGTCTGCGCAGCTGGCTGCTAGGACGTATCTCAATCTATACTGCACACAATAAATATTGTGGCAAAAGAAGTTTTATTATTATTTTTTTCGTTTGAGTGGAGACGAATGAGATGGAAATCTAGGTTTACTTGTAAAGACCATCCTTTCTCATATAGAAAGCCTAATCTTGTACCCACACACCACAGGCGCTTATTTGATCAGAGATTCACCCCTCCTGCGTAGGAGGAGGTGAGTCTTCGCACGAACAAGCACCTGTAGTCTATATGGTCCATACGGTCTGTTCTATATTACTTACTTACAAGAAAATCCTCCAGTGTTCCTCCTATGGTTAACACCTGTGTCGTATGACGTCTCACCAAGAATCAATACATTCGCCTCTATAACATAAGCCTTACCTGTGAAATCACACATGGACAATGAATTGCATTTACTTGAAATTCCCCAAGTGGAAAACGGTTTAATTTTAAATAAAAGGTAGGGAAATCGCGTGTGAGTGTTTATCGCTTCTGAATGACGCAGTGTCGTGGTGCAGTGACAAATCGCTTGATAAATACTTATGTATGACCAAACAACTGCCTTGCTGAATAAAGACTGCCCTTTTGGTGAATGTATTTCTCAAATCACAGGAAATTATTGAAAAGCAATATCCGAGTTTGTCGTATTTTCAGTGATTAGAGTGTATATACTCTATGTGGAAGTAAAATAGCCCATAATTTCACGATGCCTAAGGACCGGTTAGCAGAGTTACAGTCTAAACGTGATGGATTGGACCAGACGGACGAGGACTGTGTTGACCTAAACATCACCATGACATTACCAGGCTTTTTTGAAAAGGTCAGTAAAGTAGACGAACTTTTGACAGTCCTGAAGTCCGAAGTACAAGAAGTACGGAAGATTCAGAAAAATGTGAACGTTTCTCCTTTTGTTCAACCGGAGGAAATTAAAAGAATGGAAATGTTGGGGGAAACAGTAGTGTCCAGTTCCATTCATATCAGGAGAGAAATCGAAAAATTGCGGGATGAAAAAATAGAGACCGAAGCTAAAAAGCGCTTACAGATGTTACAAATTGATAGGCTATCACAGGAACTGCGAACAACCATGAATGAATTCAAAGCCAATCAAGCGGATTACTTAAACAGTAGCAAAGCTAGAATCAGTAGACAGTTAGTGATCACAGGGCGGAATCCAGCGGACGTACATATAGACCTAGGGTGCGATAATCCAATGGTTTTTGCCGGAATAAATCCTACGCAAATCCAGAAAGCTAAATCGGATTTACAAGATTTGAAAGACAGGGAGGAAGATTTCAAAAACCTGGAACGACAGATTCATGAAGTGAATGGTCTATTCCGAGAAATGCACATGTTAGTTTCTGAACAAGGAGAAAAGATCAATACCATAGCTGACCATGTGGATAAAGCAGAAGAGCACGTGGAGAAAGCTCGCGCACAGTTGAGGAAAGCAGAAGTTTATCACAAGAAATCCCATAGAACGTGTATCATATTGTCAGTAGTTGTTATTGTAGTTCTTCTCATCGTCATTTTAATCATACTGAAATCATTGAATGTGATTTAATATTGTTGGATGTGATATGTTCATTATTTACATGGATTAACTGCCAAACATCTTTATTGAAGTAGCGGATTGAGGAGCCAATATGGGGATCTTTCGGGGGTGGGTGTTAATGGGACGAAATTTGGGTTTAGATGTGCGAAGAAAAAGTGTTTGATAATTTTGTGGTATTCTCTATCCTCATATTGCCCTGAATTCGTAGAAATTTTGTATTTTTACTCGAAACAATTAACAATCAAAACTTGTTATAAATCTCGCCCACCTTATATTTTCGTTTTTGAGGAATATTTTACACATAACAGAGTTTGAAGTATTATCGAAGTTGAATTTATTGTATTTGTGTTGTAGTATTAAAAATATTAGAAGAAGTGTATGTTGTGTGAAAATTTTCGTTAAAGTTAAAATGGTATATGTTTGTTATGTACATATGTACGAAGAGAGAGAGAGAGAGAGGGTGTGTGTGTTGCTAAAGTGGTATACCAGTGTCCGACCAACACAAAGACTTTCACACTACAGTAGTTTACATGTGTCCGACCAACACACAGACTTTCACACTACAGTGGTATACATGTGTCCGACTTCAGTCACGTTTAGTCTTTTTGCTTCCTTCTTGACTGTAGGAAGTGCAGCAATTTCTTGTCTATCCCTCCACATTAAGTCGTATAGAATGTAGTAAGTAGATATGAGCCAATCAATAGGCAGAGCACCATGTGACAGCTTGAGTAAGATGTTAAATTGTGTCGTGGGACCACGATGGGGTTTATCTCGTTGAGAAACCTTGGCATTCATCGGACAAGGACAAACTGTGTCTTTGTAGACACGCGCTAGTGCCGTATGGAACACGTACTGGGATATCGCTTGGTTGTGTTCCTTGTTGATGTGTCTAGTTCTTGATACTTCTTGTACTTGATGCTTCTAGCTATTGATACTTCTAGATATTAATACTTCTAGATGTTTGTATTATTTACCTCGCAACAAACACTTTTGACTTAATTATATAAGGAGACGTAATGATTTTGTAAATGGATGCTTGGTTATAGAGAGTACTGTCGTTGTAAAGACAGAAGTCGAGGGCTGTAACCCATTGAGAAAGCGCTGAAGCCCATTGAGAGCGCTGTAGCCCAATAAGTAAGCGCTGTAACCCATTGAGAGAGCTTGTCATAGGACTATAGGTTCTGGAGCCGCGGTGACCGAGTGGGTTACAGTGCTTGACTAGAATTCTCTTTACCCTGTCACCTCTGTGATGTGTGGGTTCAGGAGCCGAGGTGACTGAGTGGGTTACAGCGGTTGACTAGGACTCTCTATAACCTATCACCTCTATGATGTGTGGGTTCAGGAGCCGCAATGACTTAGTAGGTTACAGCGCATTACTAGGACTCTCTATAACCTATCACCTCTGTGATGTGAATATTCAGGAGCCGCGGTGACTGAGTGGGTTACAGTGCTTGACTAGGACTCTCTATAATCTATCACCTCTGTGATGTGTGGGTTCAGGAGCCGCGGTGACTGAGTGGGTTACAGCGCTTGACTAGGACTCTCTATAATCTATCACCTCTGTGATGTGTGGCTTCAGGAGCCGAGGTGACTGAGTGGGTTACAGCGCTTGACTAGGACTCTCTATAATCTATCACCTCTGTGATGTGTGGGTTCAGGAGCCGCGGTGACTGAGTGGGTTACAGCGCTTGACTAGGACTCTCTATAATCTATCACCTCTGAGATGTGTGGGTTCAGGAGCCGCGGTGACTGAATGGGTTACAGCGCTTGACTAGGACTCTCTATAACCTATCACCTCTGTGACGTCTGGGTTCAGGAACCGAGGTGACTAAGTGGGTTACAGCGCTTGACTAAGACTCTGACAACTCTTGTTTAAACTCTATAAAGTCCAAATCCCAGCTGCAAATTCATTGGTAAATAGAAGGATTTAAAACATGACAAGTTTTTTTCCTCTAGATCTGTTTATGGCCCCGATTCTTAGGCTTTAAATTGATAGTTTATCGCCTCTGTAATGCCTCAGGTGCCACGGTGGCTGAGTGCTGGACTAAGGCTCTAGATCCTCTCACTTCTGTGATGCTCCGGGAGCCGCGGTGACTGAGTGGATCAGAGCGCTAGGCTGATACTCTTTAGATCCTCTCACCTCTGTGATGCCTCAGGTGCTGCGGTGACTGAGCGGATCAGAGCGCTAGGCTGATACTCTCTAGATCCTCTCACCTCTGTGATGCCTCAAGTGCCGCGGTGACTGAGTGGATCAGAGCGCTGGGCTGATACTCTCTAGATCTTCTCACCTCTGTGATGCCTTAAGTGCCCCGGTGACTGAGTGGATCAGAGCGCTAGGCTGATACTCTCTAGATCTTCTCACCTCTGTGATGCCTCAAGTGCCGCGGTGACAAAGTGGATCAGAGCGCTAGGCTGATATTCTCTAGATCCTCTCACCTCTGTGATGCCTCAAGTGCCGCGGTGACTGAGTGGATCAGAGCGCTAGGCTGATACCCTCTAGATCCTCTCACCTCTGTGATGCCTCAAGTGCCGCGGTGACTGAGTGGATCAGAGCGCTGGGCTGATACTCTCTAGATCCTCCCACCTCTGTGATGCCTCAGGTGCTGCGGTGACTGAGCGGATCAGAGGGCTAGGCTGATACTCTCTAGATCCTCTCACCTCTGTGATGCCTCAAGTGCCGCGGTGACTGAGTGGATCAGAGCGCTAGACTGATACTCTCTAGATCCTCTCACCTCTGTGATGCCTCAAGTGCCGCGGTGACTGAGTGGATCAGAGCGCTAGGCTGATACTCTCTAGATCCTCTCACCTCTGTGATGCCTCAAGTGCCGCGGTGACTGAGTGGATCAGAGCGCTAGGCTGACACCCTCTAAATCCTCTCACCTCTGTGATGCCTCAAGTGCCCCGGTGACTGAGTGGATCAGAGCGCTAGGCTGGTACTCTCTAGATCTTCTCACCTCTGTGATGCCTCAAGTGCCGCGGTGACTGAGTGGATCAGAGCGCTAGGCTGATACTCTCTAGATCCTCTCACCTCTGTGATGCCTCAGGTGCCGCGGTGACTGAGTGGATCAGAGCGCTAGGCTGGTACTCTCTAGATCTTCTCACCTCTGTGATGCCTCAGGTGCCGCGGTGACTGAGCGGATCAGAGCGCTAGACTGATACTCTCTAGATCCTCTCACCTCTGTGATGCGTCGGGTGCCACGGTGACTGAGTAGATCAAAGCGCTAGGTTGATACCCTCTAGATCCTCTCACCTCTGTGATGCTTCAGGTGCCGCGGTGACTAAGCGGATCACAGCGCTAGGCTGATACTCTCTAGATCCTCTCACCTTTGTGATGCTGTGTGATACCATGACGCAACCATAAGGTTGAAGAAATCTCGTGTATCGTGCGCGTTCATCGATCAAACTCAAAGAAACAAAACAAATTGTCAAAGTGACGATGTCACTGCGTTTGTTAACTTAAGTGTTTTTAACTTCGTGTTCTCCGTAATAGTATCTAACTAAAAATCGGTTGGTCGGTTAGAAGTTATTTTAAGATAGTGTTCCTATACAGGAGATAAAAGCTACGTTTTTCTGTATGCCTCTGAAGCAACAAACAGCTTTTGTGTTGTCTTTTGCATACTAACGAAGATACTGATATCATTTGGGGTGAGTTTGCATGCATTAATGAACATTCCCAGACTGACTTGAGGGATTATTGCAGATATGCCACCTTGATTGTATATGCCCACAATGACTGCATACCTGGTAGGTAGTTAGGCATGAATATGGCAGGTCAGTGGGTTATTACGTCTCGTTTTATGTTGCTGCGTCAAGATTAAAATTATCCGAGATAAGTCAAGATATACGTCTAGCCTATAGAAAATTCGTTTAGCACAATTTACAAGTGTCAAGGAGGGCCATTACTAGAACTCCGTGTCTCGGAGTTGATTACGAGAACTCCGTGATCTGTGGGTTGATTACCAGAACTCTGTGATCTGGGGGTTGATTACCAGAACGCCGTGATCTGGGTTGATTACCAGAACTCTGTGATCTGGGGGTTGATTACCAGAACTCCGTGATCTGGGGTTGATTACCAGAACTCTGTGATCTGGGGGTTGGTTACCAGAACTTTATGATTAGGGGGTTGATTACCAGAACTCTGTGATCTGGGGTTGATTACCAGAACTCCGTGATCTCGGGTTGATTATCAGAACTCCGTGATCTGGGGGTTGATTACCAGAACTCTGTGATCCGTTGGTTGATTCCCAGAACTCTATACTGTGGGGGTTGATCAACGGAACTCCGTTATTTGGGGGTTGATTTCAAGATCTCCGTGATCTGGGGGTTGATTACCAGAACTCCGTGATCTGGGGTTGATTACCAGAACTCCGTGATCTGGGGTTGATTACCAGAACTACATGATCTGGGGTTGATTACCAGAACTCTGTGATCAGGGGGTTGATTACCAGAACTCCATGATCTGGGGTTGATTATCAGAACTCTGTGATCTAGGGTTGATTATCAGAACTCCGTGATCTAGGGATTGATTACCAGAACTCCGTGATCTGGGGTTGATTACCAGAACTCTGTGATCTGGGGTTTGATTACCAGAACTCCATGATCTGGGGTTGATTACCAGAACTCCGTGATCTGGGGGTTGATTACCAGAACTCCGTGATCTGGGGTTGATTATCAGAACTCCATGATCTGGGGTTGATTACCAGAACTCTGTGATCTGGGGGTTGATTACCAGAACTTTATGATTAGGGGGTTGATTACCAGAACTTTATGATTAGGGGGTTGATTACCAGAACTCTGTGATCTGGGGTTGATTACCCGAACTCCGTGATCTGGGGTTGATTACCAGAACTCTGTGATCTGGGGTTGATTACCAGAACTCCGTGATCTGGGGTTGATTATCAGAACTCCATGATCTGGGGTTGATTACCAGAACTCCGTGATCTCGGGTTGATCACCAGAACTCTGTGATCTGGGGATTGATCACCAGAACTCTGTGATCTGGGGGTTGATTCCCAGAACTCTATACTGTGGGGGTTGATTACCAGACCTCCGTTATTTGGTGGTTGATTTCAAGATCTCCGTGATCTGGGGGTTGATTACCAGAACTCCGTGATCTGGGGTTGATTACCAGAACTCCGTGATCTGGGGATTGATTACCAGAACTCCGTGATCTGGGGTTGATTACCAGAACTACATGATCTGGGGTTGATTACCAGAACTCCGTGTTCTGGGGTTGATTACCAGAACTCCGTGATCTGGGGTTGATTACCAGAACTACATGATCTGGGGTTGATTACCAGAACTCCGTGTTCTGGGGTTGATTACCAGAACTCCGTGATCTGGGGTCGATTACCAGAACTCCGTGATCTGGGGTTGATTACCAGAACTCCGTGATCTGGGGTTGATTACCAGAACTCTGTGATCTGGGGGTTGATTACCAGAACTCCGTGATCTAGGGTTGATTATCAGAACTCCGTGATCTAGGGATTGATTACCAGAACTCCATGATCTGGGGTTGATTACCAGAACTCTGTGATCTAGGGATTGATTACCAGAACTCCATGATCTGGGGTTGATTACCAGAACTCCGTGATCTAGGGTTGATTATCAGAACTCCGTGATCTGGGGTTGATTATCAGAACTCCGTGATCTGGGGATTGATTACCAGAACTCCATGATCTGGGGTTGATTACCAGAACTCCGTGATCTAGGGTTGATTATCAGAACTCCGTGATCTAGGGATTGATGACCAGAACTGCGTGATCTGGGGTTGATTACCAGAACTCCATGATCTGGGGTTGATTACCAGAACTCTGTGATCTGGGGGTTGATTACCAGAACTCCATGATCTGGGGTTGATTACCAGAACTCCATGATCTGGGGGTTGATTACCAGAACTCCATGATCTGGGGTTGATTACCAGAACCCCGTGATCTGGGGTTGATTATCAGAACTCCGTGATCTGGGGATTGATTACCAGAACTCCGTGATCTGGGGTTGATTACCAGAACTCCATGATCTGGGGTTGATTACCAGAACTCTGTGATCTGGGGGTTGATTACCAGAACTCCGTGATCTGGGGTTGATTATCAGAACTCCGTGATCTGGGGATTGATTACCAGAACTGCGTGATCTGGGGTTGATTACCAGAACTCCATGATCTGGGGTTGATTACCAGAACTCTGTGATCTGGGGGTTGATTACCAGAACTCCGTGATCTGGGGTTGATTATCAGAACTCCGTGATCTGGGGTTGATTATCAGAACTCCGTGATCTGGGGATTGATTACCAGAACTGCGTGATCTGGGGTTGATTACCAGAACTCCATGATCTGGGGTTGATTATCAGAACTCCGTGATCTGGGGTTGATTACCAGAACGCCGTGATCTGGGGTTGATTACCAGAACTCCGTGATCTGGGGTTGATTACAAGAACTCTATGATCTGGGGGTTGGTTGATTACGTGTCTCTTTTAGTTTTATTCTCGTAATCCGTGATCGTTTTCTATAGTGATAATTTTACAGTGGTAATGTCAAGTACACGACTCAAAACAGACTAGATATAAAACTAATCAGTCCTGAATATAAAAGTATGTGAAGCTAAGCTCTATGTAAAACCATATGCACTACGCCCAAGCGGTATATATACAATGTCTAACATGTCAACGTTATCATTAATTCTCGGGATACCACTGCATACGCTCTTTTAAAAGTAGGTAAAATCATAAACACATATCAGGATATTGCACTATGTAACGGAGTGTCCAAGAATTGTAACACTTATAGCATCGAATAGTGACAAATTTACTATGACTACAATTAATATTACATTAAAATAAAACAAAGTACAAAATGTAAAATGATCTTGAAAACAACATTTAACGTCTGGGAGGTCATAGGGTCACAGCCTAGCATCATTGTTTTATGTTCCATGTTTTCACTCTTTCAGTCTGACCCCTTGTTGTTTTGAAGTAGTTTGACATGTTACTGTTGTTCATACGGAGCTTGACTCGTTCTCCTACTTTTATTGTCTATACCCTAGTCCACTTTGTCATGTTGTCCTAGCCTGTTGTCCATTCTGAGAGTGTATGATCTTTTGAGTTTGATGTTATGTCCTGATCTTTTATCCATATTGAGTTTAACTTGTTGTTCATATTGCGTTTTTCATGTCTCAGAGTTTGTGATCCTGATGTGTTATCCATTTCTAGTTTAACATGTTGTCCAGGTGATCTCTGTATTGAGTTAGACTTGTTGTCCAGGTGATCTCTGTATTGAGTTAGACTTGTTGTCCAGGTGATCTCTGTATTGAGTTAGACTTGTTGTCCAGGTGATCTCTGTATTGAGTTAGACTTGTTGTTCTGATCCATAATACGTTTGGCTTGTTGTTCTGCAGTGGAATCCATAGTGAGTTTATTTCTGTTATACAGGAATATGGAAGTTTACAAATCCACATTTACTGTATACATTTTCAGCACTGCATTTTGACCAGTTTTTCTACCATATTTTGTTACAAATCTAATGTTGTAGGTACGCACTTTTAATGGTTTTAATTATATCATGGAAGAGGCCATCACTGGAGATTTTGCCCTAATTAAGGCATGGAAAGCAGACACAAATGGCAACCTCACATTCCGGTAAGTGTTTATGTTTTCTACAGCATTGTTACACAATGTTCGTCTTGCAGGGTTAATTTTATTGGTCGGGAAGGTATATCCGGACGAGCGTATATCCAGACGATTGTTATTTACATTACTCATTGACCATTTCAAGTAATTTTAACTGCACAACTTGACAGAACAACATATTTTTAAAATGTATGCCAATGGACATTTTAAAATTTGTTCATTTAATATGATTTTAACAACCGTCTGGATTTACCTTGCATCTTGATTTTCCTTCCGGACCAGTATGATCCAAGTTAGAATGGAATGATGTTGGTAATGGATCGAATTTTAAGCAGAGGGGAGGAAGAAGTTTTTTTCTTGAATACTTGCACTGATTCACTCCTTGACTATATTCTAATTTATTTTCTGTAACACAAGTTCTTATAGGGCTTTAGTAAGTCAACATTTTGTTAAGATTCAGAATACATTGTAAACTTTCATTTTTTCTTGATTCATGGTGTGAATCAAAGGTGGAAGGTCTACCAGTGTATCTATCAAGGTCTACCACTTACCTGCCAAAGCTACAAATGTACCTGTTAAGGTCTATCAGTGTACCTGCCAATTGTACCAGTGTACCTGTCAAGTTTTACCAATATACTTGTGAAGGTCTACTGGTACACTTGTCAAGGTCTACCACTGTACCTGTCAAAACTTACAAGTGTACCTGCCAAGGTCTACCATGTGTACCTGCCAAGGTATACCATGTGTACCTGCCAAGGTCTACCATTGTACTTGCCAAGGTCTACCATTATATCTGCCAAGGTCTACCATTTTATCTTCCAAGATCACCCTTTATACCTGTTAAGGTCTACTTGTGTAGCTGCCAAGTTCTACCATGTGTACCTGCCAAGGTCTACCAGTGTACCTGTCAAAGTCTACCATGTGTACCTGCCAAGGTCTACCAGCATACCTGTCAAAGTCTACCATGTGTACCTGCAAAGGTCTACCAGTGTACCTGCCAAGGTCTGCCAGTGTACCTGTCAACATCTACCAATATACCTTTCAAGGTCTACCAGTGTACCTGCCAAGTTGTACCAGCATACCTATCAAGTTTTACCAATATACCTGTCAAGGTCTACTGGTCTACCTGTCATGGTCTACCACTGTACTTGTCAAAATTTACCACTGTACCTGCCAAGGTGCCAATGTACCCTTCAAGGTCTACCAGTGTACCTGCCAAGGTCTACCATGTGTACCTGCCAAGGTCTACCAGTGTACCTGCCAAGGTCTACCATGTGTACCTGCCAAGGTCTACCAGTGTACCTGCCAAGGTATGCCATTGTACCTGCTAAGGTCAACTTTTATACTTGTTAAGGTCTACTGGTGTAGCTGCCAAGTTCTACCTGTGTACCTGTCAATGTATACCAATATACTGGTCAACGTCTACCAATATACCTATCAAGGTCTACCAATATATCTGCCAAAGTCTACCAGTGTACCTACCAAGGTCTACCACTGTACTTGCTAAGGTCTACTGATGTAGTTGCCAAGGTCTACCAACATACCTGTCAAAGTTTACCAATGTACCTGCCAAGGTCAACCAATATACCTGCCAAGGTCTACCATTGTACCTGCCAAAGTTTACCAATGTACCTGTCAAGATCTAATAGTGTACCTGCCAAGGTCTAACATATTACCTGCCAAAACTACTGGTGTACCTGCCAAGGTCCTTCGGTGTATCTGCCAAGATCTAGCAGTGTACCCGCCAAAGTCTATAAGTGCACTTGTAAAATTATATCAGAGCACCTGACAAGGTCTACCAGTGTACCTGCCAAAGTCTGGCAGTGTACTTGTGAAGCTTTATTGGTGTACCTACCAAAGTCAGTGGTTTATTACAGATGTTATTCATACCTGTATTACTAAGCAATGACCACACTCTTACATGGCATAAAACAACAAACCCAAGATATTGAATATATTGGTTCACTACATAAACCATAAATTCAGTAGAAAATAAACATTATAAATTCTTCCAGAAAAACGGCTCGTAATTTTAATGCACCAATGTGTAAAGCAGCCCGGTTCACCATAGCAGAGGTGGAGGAGGTTGTTGATGTTGGAGAGATCCCTGCAGAGGATATCCATGTACCTCATGCATATGTCAACATGGTCATGAAAGGGCCAAGATATGAAAAAAGAATTGAGGTATGTCTACCATGAAAAAACTGTAGTATGTCCACTGTGAAAAAATTGAATTAGGTAATATTTAATTGTAGTGGATTTTAATGGGATTTAAATTAAATTTGAAATAGCTAGTACTATGTTGAACCAAAAGATGTCAGTTAATGAAATTAGTTTGTCCAGATAAGAAATAATCTTAGCACATCATGAAAATCCAAGCATTTTTGTGTATCAACAGGGTTTCCTGTGAGATTTCAGTACATTAGCAGGTGTATTCGTTTATTTGCAAATATATTCAGAATGTTGATGAAGTTGACTTGTTTATTTTGTTTCTTAAGGTAGATGATCCTCGTGATAAGAGAGCAAACTCTAATGATTTACTCTGGTAGTTTTATGATATTAGCATATGGAGTAGTACTAGTAATTCCTATTGCTCTTACATTAAGGGTTCGTAAACCGCTTGCATGTTATAGGTTTTGAAATAACTGTCACAGAATGCTGCATATATTTGTTGGAAATGAATATTAGTACAATTCTGATATATATAACAATAACATTGATTTAAAGTTTGATTGATTACTTAAGAAAAGCAACAGTTATCACATCACATGTGGTGTAATAATAAAAGCATAGTAATAAAAATCTATTTTTAAAAAATGTAAAAAATGATTTCATAACAAGTCTATTTTATTTGTTTTGAATGCAGATGTTGTTATAAAATTTGAGAAGAGATAACAGACCTTGATGCTATTTTCCATCATTTATTGGATTAAAAATGTGTATCAAACAAAATATCATTAGATTCATTTCTTTATTCTTAGGCTTATTTTAGAGAGAATATTAACTTGTGAACAGTGAAAAATTTACACCTTTATACCATTAAAGAAACTTAATCATAGGAAACTTGACATTGTAGGAATTTGACATGTACGTTTGTATTTCAGCGACTACGAGTCCGTAAAGAGAAGTCCTCTGAAGAGCATGTCACAGATTCTGCATCATTGATGAGAGAGAGAATCATTCGCAGAGCTGCACTAGAATTTCATGATGGAATATATGGTATGAGCGAATTTTCAATATGTTTTTTATCATCGGCAAAAAATGTGAGCGCATTATGCTACACTGCTGTCGTCTGTCTGTCCCACCTATCTTGTCCTGGCAACTCCTCCTGAACACTTAGGGGTATTTTAATTAAACATGGTACAAAGAAAGAACACCATATGAAGATGTGTATATTGGAAAGGGAATGCTGTCGAAAAAATTACAGGAGTTATTACCCTTGGACTGAGATATTCCTATGCATACCGGTAATACCTTATCTTGGCAACTTCACCTAAATCATTTTGTGAAATTTGATGAATCTTAGTACAAAGACAGATCACATTATGAAGATGTGCATATTGAACAGGAATTTTCACATCTCCTCAATATTTTTAGAATACAAATGTATTCAGTGTATTTTTGAAAGAAGGGGTGTCATTATTAGAATTAATGGATGTGTGAAGAAGATCAGTTAACCAACAAACAGAAGCAGAAGAAAACTGAATTATTTTACCAGTATCAAAGGTAATCTACATTTATAACAATTAGATTAGATATTTAGTTCTAGTTTGTATAACATGTAGAATAATAAAATGTGGGCGTATCATGTGCCATCAGGGGGTGCTCTATTTTTATCTATTCAGTAGTAGGAGCAATTTTGAAAGTATCTGTTGTACGTATTATACGACAAAGACTTCTTATATTATTTTGGTTTCAAGTCAAGGTTTTATTTACATGTAATTGATTTGATGGTTCATAATGATGATGTATCAAAGCAATGTTTGAATATAGGAAATCATCAGCTAAGTGTAAGTGTCAATAATAAATCTAAGGGTCATATTTATTCTTGGGCCTCAGTGGCCCAGTGGACTTCAGCGGGATCATGTTATACCTGTCATAGACCACTGATGCATGGGCCTCAGTGGCCAGGCCAGGTGGACAAAAGCTAGATTTCAAAATAGCCTCTCACTTGTCATGTGCCTCTGTAGCAGAGTGGATTATCTAGAGCTGGATTTCATGATGGCCTCTCTTGTCATGGGCCTCAGTGGACTAAAGCTGGATCTTACTACAACTTCGCATCTGTCAGGGCATAAGTGATTAAGTGGACTATAGCTGGATCTCACTACAGCCTCTCACCTGTCAGGGCATCAGTGGCCAAGTGGACTATAGCTTGATCTTACTACAGCCTCTCACCTGTCAGGGAATCAGTGGCCAAGTGGACTATAGCTAGATCTTACTACAGCCTCTCACCTGTCAGGGCCTCAGTGGCCAAGTGGACTATAGCTGGATCTCACTACAGCCTCTCACCTGTCAGGGCATCAGTGGCCAAGTAGACTATAGCTAGATCTTACTACAGCCTCTCACCTGTCAGGGCCTCAGTGGCCAAGTGGACTATAGCTTGATCTTACTACAGCCTCTCACCTGTCAGGACATCAGTGGCCAAGTGGACTATAGCTTGATCTTACTACAGCCTCTCACCTGTCAGGGCATCAGTGGCCAAGTGGACTATAGCTGGATCTTACCACAGCCTCTCACCTGTCAGGGCATCAGTGGCCAAGTGGACTATAGCTTGATCTTACTACAGCCTCTCACCTGTCAGGGCATCAGTGGCCAAGTGGACTATAGCTTGATCTTACTACAGCCTCTCACCTGTCAGGACATCAGTGGCCAAGTGGACTATAGCTTGATCTTACTACAGCCTCTCACCTGTCAGGGCATCAGTGGCCAAGTGGACTATAGCTGGATCTAACTACAGCCTCTCACCTGTCAGGACATCAGTGACCAAGTGGACTATAGCTGGGTCTAACTACAGCCTCTCACCTGTCAGGACATCAGTGACCAAGTGGACTATAGCTAGATCTTACTACAGCCTCTCACCTGTCAGGGCATCAGTGGCCAAATGGACTATAGCTGGATCTAACTACAGTCTCTCACCTGTCAGGACATCAGTGGCCAAGTGGACTATAGCTAGATCTTACTACAGCCTCTCACCTGTCAGGGCATCAGTGGCCAAATGGACTATAGCTGGATCTAACTACAGCCTCTCACCTGTCAGGACATCAGTGGCCAAGTGGACTATAGCTGGATCTTACTACAGCCTCACGCCTGTCAGGGCGTCAGTGACCAAGTGGACTAAAGCTAGGTCTAATTACAGCCTCTCACCTGTCAAGGGCATCAGTGGCCAAGTGGACTATAGCTGGATCTAACTACAGCCTCTCACCTGTCAGGACATCAGTGGCCAAGTGGACTATAGCTAGATCTTACTACAGCCTCACGCCTGTCAGGGCCTCAGTGACCAAGTGGACTAAAGCTAGGTCTAATTACAGCCTCTCACCTGTCAAGGGCATCAGTGGCCAAGTGGACTATAGCTAGATCTTACTACAGCCTCTCACCTGTCAAGGCCTCAGTGGCCAAGTGGACTATAGCTAGATCTTACCACAGCCTCTCACCTGTCAGGACATCAGTGACCAAGTGGACTATAGCTTGATCTTACTATAGCCTCTCACCTGTCAGGGCATCAGTGGCCAAGTGGACTATAGCTTTATCTAATTACAGCCTCTCACCTATCAAGGGCATCAGTGGCCAAGTGGACTATAGCTTTATCTAACTAACTGGGTCTAACTACAGCCTCTCACCTGTCAGGACATCAGTGACCAAGTGGACTATAGCTAGATCTTACTACAGCCTCTCACCTGTCAGGGCATCAGTGGCCAAATGGACTATAGCTGGATCTAACTACAGCCTCTCACCTGTCAGGACATCAGTGGCCAAGTGGACTATAGCTGGATCTTACTACAGCCTCACGCCTGTCAGGGCCTCAGTGACCAAGTGGACTATAGCTAGATCTTACCACAGCCTCTCACCTGTCAGGACATCAGTGGCCAAGTGGACTATAGCTAGATCTTACTACAGCCTCTCACCTGTCAGGGCGTCAGTGGCCAAGTGGACTATAGCTTGATCTTACTACAGCCTCTCACCTGTCAGGGCATCAGTGACCAAGTGGACTATAGCTTGATCTTACTACAGCCTCACGCCTGTCAGGGCGTCAGTGGCCAAGTGGACTATAGCTAGATCTTACTACAGCCTCTCACCTGTCAGGGCATCAGTGGCCAAGTGGACTATAGCTTGATCTTACTACAGCCTCACGCCTGTCAGGGCGTCAGTGACCAAGTGGACTAAAGCTAGGTCTAATTACAGCCTCTCACCTGTCAAGGGCATCAGTGGCCAAGTGGACTATAGCTGGATCTAACTACAGCCTCTCACCTGTCAGGACATCAGTGGCCAAGTGGACTATAGCTAGATCTTACTACAGCCTCACGCCTGTCAGGGCCTCAGTGACCAAGTGGACTAAAGCTAGGTCTAATTACAGCCTCTCACCTGTCAAGGGCATCAGTGGCCAAGTGGACTATAGCTAGATCTTACTACAGCCTCTCACCTGTCAGGACATCAGTGGCCAAGTGGACTATAGCTAGATCTTACTACAGCCTCTCACCTGTCAAGGCCTCAGTGGCCAAGTGGACTATAGCTAGATCTTACCACAGCCTCTCACCTGTCAGGACATCAGTGACCAAGTGGACTATAGCTTGATCTTACTACAGCCTCTCACCTGTCAGGGCCTCAGTGGCCAAGTGGACTATAGCTTTATCTAATTACAGCCTCTCACCTGTTAAGGGCATCAGTGGCCAAGTGGACTATAGCTGGATCTAACTACAGCCTCTCACCTGTCAGGACATCAGTGACCAAGTGGACTATAGCTGGGTCTAACTACAGCCTCTCACCTGTCAGGACATCAGTGACCAAGTGGACTATAGCTAGATCTTACTACAGCCTCTCACCTGTCAGGGCATCAGTGGCCAAGTGGACTATAGCTGGATCTAACTACAGCCTCTCACCTGTCTGGACATCAGTGGCCAAGTGGACTATAGCTGGATCTTACTACAGCCTCACGCCTGTCAGGACGTCAGTGACCAAGTGGACTAAAGCTAGGTCTAATTACAGCCTCTCACCTGTCAAGGGCATCAGTGGCCAAGTGGACTATAGCTGGATCTAACTACAGCCTCTCACCTGTCAGGACATCTGTCAGGGCCTCAGTGACCAAGTGGACTAAAGCTAGGTCTAATTACAGCCTCTCACCTGTCAAGGGCATCAGTGGCCAAGTGGACTATAGCTAGATCTTACTACAGCCTCTCACCTGTCAGGACATCAGTGGCCAAGTGGACTATAGCTAGATCTTACTACAGCCTCTCACCTGTCAAGGCCTCAGTGGCCAAGTGGACTATAGCTAGATCTTACCACAGCCTCTCACCTGTCAGGACATCAGTGACCAAGTGGACTATAGCTAGATCTTACTACAGCCTCTCACCTGTCAGTGCCTCAGTGGCCAAGTGGACTATAGCTTGATCTTACTACAGCCTCTCACCTGTCAGGGCATCAGTGGCCAAGTGGACTATAGCTAGATCTTACTACAGCCTCTCACCTGTCAGGACATCAGTGACCAAGTGGACTATAGCTAGATCTTACTACAGCCTCTCACCTGTCAGGACATCAGTGGCCAAGTGGACTATAGCTAGATCTTACTACAGCCTCTCACCTGTCAGGACATCAGTGACCAAGTGGACTATAGCTAGATCTTACTACAGCCTCTCACCTGTCAGTGCCTCAGTGGCCAAGTGGACTATAGCTAGATCTTACTACAGCCTCTCACCTGTCAGTGCCTCAGTGGCCAAGTGGACTATAGCTAGATCTTACTACAGCCTCTCACCTGTCAGGACATCAGTGGCCAAGTGGACTATAGCTTGATCTTACTACAGCCTCACGCCTGTCAGGACATCAGTGACCAAGTGGACTATAGCTTGATTTAACTACAGCCTTTCACCTGTCAGGGCGTCAGTGGCCAAGTGGACTATAGCTAGATCTTACTACAGCCTCTCACCTGTCAGGGCATCAGTGGCCAAGTGGACTATAGCTTGATCTTACTACAGCCTCACGCCTGTCAGGGCGTCAGTGACCAAGTGGACTAAAGCTAGGTCTAATTACAGCCTCTCACCTGTCAAGGGCATCAGTGGCCAAGTGGACTATAGCTGGATCTAACTACAGCCTCTCACCTGTCAGGACATCAGTGGCCAAGTGGACTATAGCTAGATCTTACTACAGCCTCACGCCTGTCAGGGCCTCAGTGACCAAGTGGACTAAAGCTAGGTCTAATTACAGCCTCTCACCTGTCAAGGGCATCAGTGGCCAAGTGGACTATAGCTGGATCTAACTACAGCCTCTCACCTGTCAGGACATCAGTGGCCAAGTGGACTATAGCTAGATCTTACTACAGCCTCACGCCTGTCAGGGCCTCAGTGACCAAGTGGACTAAAGCTAGGTCTAATTACAGCCTCTCACCTGTCAAGGGCATCAGTGGCCAAGTGGACTATAGCTAGATCTTACTACAGCCTCTCACCTGTCAGGACATCAGTGGCCAAGTGGACTATAGCTAGATCTTACTACGGCCTCTCACCTGTCAAGGCCTCAGTGGCCAAGTGGACTATAGCTAGATCTTACCACAGCCTCTCACCTGTCAGGACATCAGTGACCAAGTGGACTATAGCTTGATCTTACTACAGCCTCTCACCTGTCAGGGCCTCAGTGGCCAAGTGGACTATAGCTTTATCTAACTACAGCCTCTCACCTGTCAGGGCATCAGTGGCCAAGTGGACTATAGCTAGATCTTACTACAGCCTCTCACCTGTCAGGACATCAGTGGCCAAGTGGACTATAGCTTGATCTTACTACAGCCTCTCACCTGTCAGGGCCTCAGTGGCCAAGTGGACTATAGCTTGATCTTACTACAGCCTCTCACCTGTCAGGGCATCAGTGGCCAAGTGGACTATAGCTAGATCTTACTACAGCCTCTCACTTGTCAGGGCAGCAGTGGCCAAGTGGAATATAGCTAGATCTAACTACAGCCTCTCACCTGTCTGGGCCTCATTGGCCAAGTGGACTATAGCTGGATCTTACTACAGCCTCTCACCTGTCAGGGCATCAGTGGCCAAGTGGACTATAGCTAGATCTTACTACAGCCTCTCACCTGTCAGGGCCTCAGTGACCAAGTGGACTATAGCTAGATCTTACTACAGCCTCTCACCTGTCAGGGCCTCAGTGACCAAGTGGACTATAGCTAGATCTTACTACAGCCTCTCACCTGTCAGGACATCAGTGGCCAAGTGGACTACAGCTAGATCTTACTACAGCCTCTCACCTGTCAGGGCCTCAGTGGCCAAGTGGACTATAGCTAGATCTTACCACAGCCTCTCACCTGTCAGGACATCAGTGACCAAGTGGACTATAGCTTGATCTTACTATAGCCTCTCACCTGTCAGGGCCTCAGTGGCCAAGTGGACTATAGCTTTATCTAATTACAGCCTCTCACCTGTCAAGGCCATCAGTGGCCAAGTGGACTATAGCTAGATCTTACTACAGCCTCTCACCTGTCAGGACATCAGTGGCCAAGTGGACTATAGCTTGATCTTACTACAGCCTCTCACCTGTCAGGGCATCAGTGGCCAAGTGGACTATAGCTAGATCTTACTACAGCCTCTCACCTGTCAGGGCATCAGTGGCCAAGTGGACTATAGCTTGATCTTACTACAGCCTCTCACCTGTCAGGGCCTCAGTGGCCAAGTGGACTATAGCTGGATCTTACTACAGCCTCTCACCTGTCAGGGCATCAGTGGCCAAGTGGAATATAGCTAGATCTAACTACAGCCTCTCACCTGTCTGGGCCTCATTGGCCAAGTGGACTATAGCTGGATCTTACTACAGCCTCTCACCTGTCAGGGCATCAGTGGCCAAGTGGACTATAGCTAGATCTTACTACAGCCTCTCACCTGTCAGGGCCTCAGTGACCAAGTGGACTATAGCTAGATCTTACTACAGCCTCTCACCTGTCAGGGCCTCAGTGACCAAGTGGACTATAGCTAGATCTTACTACAGCCTCTCACCTGTCAGGACATCAGTGGCCAAGTGGACTATAGCTAGATCTTACTACAGCCTCTCACCTGTCAGGGCCTCAGTGGCCAAGTGGACTATAGCTTGATCTTACTACAGCCTCTCACCTGTCAAGACATCAGTGGCCAAGTGGACTATAGCTAGATCTTACTATAGCCCCTCACCTGTCAGGGCATCAGTGACTGAGTGGGCTTAAAATGGATTTCATTATAACCTCTTACCTATATCAAGGGCATCAGAGACAGAGGGGACTCATATTTCACTATAGCCTATTAACTGTCAAGGGCCTCAGCAATCAGGCACGCTAAAGCTGATCTTTCAAAGGCCACAGAGGCTGAGTGACTAAATCTAGATCTCATTGTATAGACTTTCACTTGTCAAAGACCACAGTGATTGAGTGACTAGATCTCATTTTAGCCACCCACCTCTGTCAAGGGCCTTAGTAGATATCTGAGCTGAAGCTGGTTTTCACTTTAGCCACCCACCTCTGTCAAGGGCCTTAGTAGATATCTGTGCTGAAGCTGGTTTTCACTTTAGCCACCCACCTCTGTCAAGGGCCTCAGTAGATACCTGAGCTGAAGCTGGTTTTCACTTTAGCCACCCACCTCTGCAAGGGCCTCAGTAGATATCTGAGATGAAGCTGGTTTTCACTTTAGCTTTTTATCTCTATCAAGGATATCAGCTGAAGCTGGGGATCAGGGTATCAACAGTAGAGTGGTGTTCAGCTAGATCTTACCATTGCTCCTCACCTGTCTCTAGTTCAGGTTTTAAAGTTGAGGTAAGTAGATACGCCTGCCGTTGTACTAGTTGAAGGCTAGTGGCTTTCTACTAGAACTCTTGTATACCCTATTGCTAAACACTGGTTGCTTACATTGGTCATATTAAACAGGTGTGGGAATATACTATAAACACTTAAAATAATGTTAGATCTTTCATTGTTGTGCATTGTATCCTCTTTGTTGCAGCAAACCTTGGCATTGGTATGCCGATGCTTGCCAGCAATTATATTCCACAGGGTATGACAGTACACTTACAAAGTGAAAATGGAATTTTGGGACTGGTGAGTGTAATGAACTTGCATATCAATGACATACATTTTGTATTTCTCCAGTTTTCATTAAACTTCTAGAAAAAAAATGTATCAGAAATATATTCTAATTGCTGTAGATATCAGTGTGTGTTCATGAAGGTACAGTGATATGAATATATATTGGTTGCTTCCAGAATATTTTTAATTACGAGTATACTAACCATATCAGTCAGTTAATTAATCATTATTGGATGTCTTACTGAGAAATTCTCCAGTTCTCATATACCAACCAGAGTAGTAAGTTAATTAATCAGTGTTAGATGTCTTACTGAGAAATTCTCCAGTTCTCATATGTTAACCTGAATGTGAGTGAGGTTTATGAAATTTTTGTTTACCACATTAAAATTTCATGACCTTAAACAAGAATCATAAAATCATATCTTATTTACCCATGTGTCGATACAAAGATATTTTATTTACATATACATCTTTATTTCAAGTTATTTAGATAATTTTTAAAGTTTGTTTTATTACAAGTTATTTTATGTATCACAATACCTTTTGTAGTCCACTTAAAACCAATTACAGAGAGTGTAATCCCTTATCTCCAATAACAGACAGTGCAGTTACATATAACCAGTAACATAAAGTGTAATCACTTAAAACCAATAACAGACAGTGTAATCACTTACAACCAATAACAGACAGTGTAGTCACTTAAAACCAATAACAGACAGTGTAATCACTTAAAACCAATAGCAGACAGTGTAATCACTTATAACCAATAACAGACAGTGTACTCACTTATAACCAATTACAGACAGTGTAATCACTTATAACCAATTACAGACAGTGTAATCACTTAAAACCAATAACAGACAGTGTAATCACTTAAAACCAATAACAGACAGTGTAATCACTTGTAACCAATTACAGACAGTGCAGTTTTATATAACCAGTAACATAAAGTGTAATCACTTAAAACCAATAACAGAGAGTGTAATCACTTACAACCAATAACAGACAGTGTAATCACTTATAACCAATAACAGAGAGTGTAATCACTTACAACCAATAACAGACAGTGTAATCACTTATAACCAATAACAGAGAGTGTAATCACTTACAACCAATAACAGACAGTGTAGTCACTTAAAACCAATAACAGACAGTGTAATCACTTAAAACCAATAGCAGACAGTGTAATCACTTATAACCAATAACAGACAGTGTAATCACTTATAACCAATAACAGACAGTGTACTCACTTATAACCAATTACAGACAGTGTAATCACTTATAACCAATTACAGACAGTGTAATCACTTAAAACCAATAAAAGACAGTGTAATCACTTAAAACCAATAACAGACAGTGCAATCACTTAAAACCAATTACAGACAGTGCAGTTTTATATAACCAGTAACATAAATTGTAATCACTTAAAACCAATAACAGAGAGTGTAATCACTTACAACCAATAACAGACAGTGTAATCACTTATAACCAATAACAGACAGTGTAACCAATAACAGACAGTGTAATCACTTATAACCAATAACAGACAGTGTAACCAATAAAAGACAGTGTCATCACTTATAACCAATAACAGACAGTGTAATCACTTATAACCAATAACAGACAGTGCAATCACTTAAAACCAATAACAGACAGTGTATTCACTTATAACCAATAACAGACAGTGTAATCACTTATAACCAATAACAGACAGTGTACTCACTTATAACCAATAACAGACAGTGTAATCACTTATAACCAATAACAGACAGTGTAGCCAATAATTACCATTATTATTTCGGGGTTTCTCTTATTACTACATGTAATAACAGTGTAATGAAAGATAAAAACATACTTGAAAATATACATAAATAGTACAGTACCTAAATTAAACACCCTCTTTGGAAAGATTCATTATGTGATAATTCTGTAGGAATCAGGTCACTTAAGAAAGCTTGTAGTAATATCATAGGGGGTGGTGCTTATGTATATATTTTTATTTGGGGATTTATTTTTCACCCAAAATTAAAAAGACGAAGTTTTTATTCTGTAATGTAAATAAAAGGAATGAGTATCTTATTTTGAGTTGTTTATGGGAAATAATTCTGGTTTGTCAGGTGTATACTTTTTGAGAACTTCTTTATGGTTCTCAAAATTTGCTCTTGATGAACCAGAAGTATAACCCAATAACACTCAAAGTAAGACATTCATTCCTAATTTTACTAGGTAGAATGTCTTCTGTATACATAGAAATAATCATTTGACTAGGAGTTAGACTTTCAAAGAAATATTACTCAGAAATTGCACTTTTGAATTATTTCAATGCTAAAAGTTTTTGCTTGTCAGGGTCCTTTTCCAAGAAAAGGTGAGGAAGATGCTGATCTGATTAATGCGGGTAAAGAGACGGTAACAAGTATACCCGGAAGCTCTTTCTTCTCAAGTGATGAATCATTTGCCATGATAAGGGGGTAAACAAATAATCTTGTTTGTTAACAACCAAAACAGTTTAAGAGTTCTCTTGATTAACGTTATTGATCTTGTGATATTTTTTACTCTCTGCAAATGTTTTATTGAAAAAAAAGTATCAAGTTCTTTTAATAAGATATTTGGTATAAATTTGTATCTAAACTAATAATCTTCAAGTTGTTGAAGAGCATATTGTTAATTTTCAATAACTTTTAATTGATGGGTTAATGGTCTTTTCTCTGCAGTGGCCACATAGATCTGACAATACTTGGAGCTATGCAAGTTTCACAATATGGAGATCTTGCCAATTGGATGATTCCAGTAAGCATACAGAGATTCTAGATGCTTAACGACTGAAGAAATAAAGATAAAATTACATCAGTTAATGTATATCTATATATATTTAGACCTTCATACCACTCATCATTCTACAGGAATCACTATCTTATGGAACTTTTGTTTCAGGGCAAAATGGTGAAAGGGATGGGAGGAGCCATGGACTTAGTCTCAAGTCATAAAACCAAGGTCATTGTCACCATGGAACATTCTGCCAAGGTCATTGTCAAATGTGCTTTTTATCTGGTTATACATATATTTAAATCAAAGATATATATATTTAGAAATACCAAAAGTTTTACTTTGATATTGAAAGAAATTTTGATTAATTTGATTGAAATAAGTTTAAGTTAGAAGTTTTAGTTACTCATGTTCAAATAAACCAGAATCAGCAGAATAAAAGTAAAAAATGTCCTTCTTATGTTATGTATTTAACTTTACCAAACACTTTGTACATACATTTACATTATATATACCTACATTAATTTGGTGAGAAATCTAGTATAAATGTCTGTGTTTATTTTTAGGGAGGAAAACACAAGATTTTGGATAAGTGCAATTTACCTTTAACTGGGAAAAACTGTGTCAACATGATCATCACAGAGAAGGTAGCATAGCTCTGAATTCATATGAAGAATAATCAATTATATGCTAATTATTTATGTCACCTGTGAAGTGTGGTGACATTTAAGGATAACTTTGTTCATTTTTATGTCACCTGTGAATGTGGTGACATTTAAGGATCGCTTTGTTCATTTTTATGTCTCCTGTGAAGTGTGGTTACATTTAAAGATAGTTTTGTTCATTTTTATGTCACCTGTGAAGTGTGGTGGCATTTAAAGATGCTTTGTTCATTTTTGTCATCTGTGAAGTGTGGTGACATTTAAGGATGGCTTTATTCATTTTTGTCTCCTGTGAAGTGTGGTGACTTTTAAGGATATCTTGATGTTGTGTTTCATGATAATAAAACAATGAAATATTGGTATCTCTGATACATGTACATTTCAGTGTGTGTTTGAAGTAGATGGTGAACAAGGTTTAACATTGACAGAGGTAGCTGAGGGAATAACAGTGGATGACGTCTCCAAGGCAACGGGTTGTGAATTTAAGGTAACTGAATTTGTGGTGAATTTTATTGGTAATTCTGGAATATGTATTTTTCAGAAGATATGCCAACAGTACTTAAATATAAGGAAGATTCAAATAAAAACAATGATACAAGAATTATATATGACTGAACTTTATTTTGAAGAAAATTAATTAATTTGTTTAAGATAATATTTCTGAAGATCGGTCCACAGAAGTGATATTTGAGTGCACAGTTATAGGGGAAGCTTGTACATTGGTCAAACCCTACCGTTGCGTTCACACAATAATAGGCAAAGCTTGTATACTGATGGAACCCCACCATAGCGCAAAATTAAGCAGAGCTTGTACACTGATTGTACTTTAACCGTTGCTTATGCACAATAATAGTGGGGGGAGCTTGTACACTGATGGAACCTTACCGTAGCGCTTACACAATAATAGGCAGAGCTTGTATACTGATGCAACCCCACCATAGCGCATGCTCATACCCAATTAGCAGAGCTTGTACGCTGTTTGAACCCTACTGTAGCATTTACACAATAATAGGTGGGGCTTGTACACTGATGGAACCCTACCATAGCTCATGCACAATAATAGCACCAGCTTGAACACTGGTTTAATCCCACGGTAGCACTTACACAGTAATAGGCAGAACTTGCACACGGGTTGAACCTTATGATAGTGTATGCACAATAATAAGGGGGGCTTGTACACTGATGGAACCCTACTATAGCACATGCACAATAATAGGGGGGGCTTGTACACTGGGTTGAACCCTCCTGTAGCGGATGCGCAGTAATAGTGAGAGTTTGTACACTGGGTTGAACCCTACCATACAGTATGCACAATAATAGGGGGGCTTGTACACTGGTTGAACCCTACCGTAGTATGCACAATAATAGGCAGAGCTTGTACACTGGTTGCTACATAGTATTAGTTCATGTCATTACAATATTCACAAATGAGATGGGAGAATTTTCAGTGTACAAATCAGCCTATTGTCATAACATCTAAACTGCATTCCAGACATGCACGCAAAGTAGTATAACAATATAATAATGACAGTACTTACTGTGAAATAGAATAAAAACCAAATGGTATTCACCTGATTTACACCTTTGTAATTTTGATGATTTATGGAATGTTATGCTGTTGCATAGCTTTTTTAACAGAGTAACAAAGTTTATCAATCTATGCCAGGATTATCTTACAATATGTGAGGTTCAAGATAAAAATGTGTAGTGTGAAACCCTTGTTATTTTGAAATTTTCATTTTAACAGAAAGCTGACAACATCAAATTAATGGGACAGATTGAAGATCCACATACGTAGTGCTATGAGAATGGTGCTGTAAATGTTATGTTGCCAGTCAGGGATTTTCTGTGATAGAGAAGCGTGCATTTGACAAATGTGGATATTATACACATAATTATAAAAACTTGTACACATGTTTGGAAACAGTGGGTAAATAATTATCCAACATGTGAGTCACTGAAATGTTGCATATATACTATGGGCATATTATTGTCATGGATGTCATATTTAGATTTTAAAATATAGTGAGAATTTTAAAAGAAGATGGATAAACACACAAATTTTGTTGATTTTCCTTTTCAAACTTTATCAACATAGACAAATAGAACCAGAGAAATAACCATGGAATTATTAGTGTTTTCACGGCTACCAGTTTCTCAAAACATGACTGGTTAGAAAATCAAATACATACAGAAAATTCTTACGTATGATATAGATTAATGTTCAAACCAGTTTGTTTCATGTACCGGTACATAATGCGTCTACTTTACATATCAGGTGTAATAAACAACATTGTACCAACGTCAGTTTTCCTCATATGTTTACAACAGTTATAAAAGGTTTCAGTGTAATCTTGACTTTGAGATGGTATTTGCATATTTATTCAAGATTTTATTTTTTGTTTATATGAAAACCAATTTCTGAAGTTGTTTTTGTCTTGACAGATCTCTTTGGATTGTAGAAAAAACAGTATGAAATATTGGGATTTTAAATGAAAATTGCTGCTTTCTATTTGCCATTCGCTGATTTCTATCAGCTACTTCCTTATTGCAATTTGTAAATTGCATGTTGCTCTTTTTATTAGCAGAGTTGCAAGGCTCGGCTCTTACTTTGATATGGGGAGAGCGTCAACAATTGGTTTCCATACTCCCCATGAGTCGAGGATGTGTCTGAATGATTTCAGAATCAAGGTCATATTGAAGAAAAGGTATAAAATCTATGGTATGAAAACCAACTTGACATATTGCATCTTTGATCCAACTTTCTTGTCTTGAAATAAAGTCAATGCATTAAAGAAGAGAGCAAAAAAAAAAAATCCAAAATTAACTTTAAAAATACATGTACCTGGAAATCTAAATTGTTTTAGCTAGAGGATTTCAGCAACACGTTTTATGGGTTTGAGAAGTTAAGAAAAAGGAATTTTTATACCCATGCACACAGATAGCCTTTATGATGCTGAATAACAAAAAATTAAGAAAAGAACCCCCCTCTCCAATAAAAAAATAAAACCAAGAAATGAATCAATATATAAATAAATCCATGAATAAAAAATAAGACAGATCATAATAATACTTGGTATGTATGTAAGTGATCGTGGTAGTATTATCAAATTTGATCCTGAAGAGTGTTACTTCAGAGTCATTTGTCGTCATTTTGTGAATTTAAAGTATTGGTCCACTGGGCACAATAAAGGAAATCTTAAATCATTTAATTTGCATCTTTTGTTTCCTGCATTTTAATTTATTTTGAAAATACAAAGACAGTTTGGTTCTTGTGATCACATCTGTAGCTTAATAGAGAATAAATCCGTGGCGTTATGGTAGATTCCAATTTAGTAAAGTAGGAGGATAGTAGAAGAGTAAAAGATTTCAGGGTAGCAACTGTCTACAAAGTAACAATCATGATATTATATCTACCTATAAGGAAAATTTCTACCAACCTTATATGAACTTGCTTGCTATAAAGATTGTGTCTATCAATTATGAACTTTCAAATAGATGAGTAAATATTATGTTGGAGAAGGAATTTATTGTAATTAACCAATAGACATTAAATGTGTTGATCAGGTTCATAAAATTTTGCTTTACCATCCCATACATCTACCTCCTCCTGTAGGGAGGGTCCAGGGGCATTTTTTTAAATTTTTGAATAAAATAGTGTAATCTGGTATATTTTTCAGCCTTTTTTTTCAATGATGATACAGGATTTTTTTTTTCTATCTGCTGAGAACAAAGCCATAAAGTCATATTCATTTTGTCACTTTATTTCTTCATTATTAACTTTGATATGGCGCCAAAATTACATATATTTCACAGTTTCCCTTCATGTAAATTTACAATGTCAGAATAAATACATGTACATAGTGTTTTCATTCAGAAGTAGTTCCCTAGACTGGCAATGCCTGTCCAGATCTTCACGCAGTGATAGAAAGCAAGAGCAGGTAACTCCAGTCTAGTAGTTCACAAGCATGTGTAGGTATGAGAAACTCCAAAAGGTAACAAAAGGTTCTTCAAAGCATTAAAATAGAATATTTTTACACAAAAATTTGAAGGTCACGGGCTGACCTTCATCGAAAGGAAAAGGTAAAAAAAAAAATAACCCTCCCCCCCTAAATCCTCCCTTGAAGTTTGACCTTGAGTCAAAGTTAAGACACACTGCCATCTCACAACAATCATTTTCAATGGGCATGAAATTATTCTGATAAAGTATGTAGAAGCAAATTTCAAATTTGCAAAATTCTAATGTGACTGACTTTGAAAATCAATAGATGTCTTCCTTGCATGTTGAAAAAACATGTGTATGAGGTTTGATGATTCCAGCGAAAGAAATCAGTGTTTATCATGGCACACAACACCAACGAGTGACCATTGTCATTTCAAATGATTGTCATTAGCAGGTACTCCAAGGTTACAACAGAATATTTGTGGTGTATTTTTGTGTCTATATTCTTTAATCATCTCCATGTCTGTGGTGACTTTTATTATCTGCATGTCTGTGGTGACTTTTATTATCTCCATGTCTGTGGTGACTTTTATTATCTGCATGTCTGTGGTGACTTTTATTATCTGCATGTCTGTGATGACTTTTATTATCTGCACTGTGGTGACTTTTATTTTCCGCATGTCTGTGGTGACTTTTATTATCTGTATGTCTGTGGTGACTTTTATTATCTGCATGACTGTGGTGACTTTTATTATTTGCATGACTGTGGTGACTAATTATCTGCATGTCTGTGGTGACTTTTATTATCTGCATGTCTGTGGTGACTTTTATTATCTGCATGACTGTGGTGACTTTAATTATCTGCATGACTGTGGTGACTTTTATTATCTGCATGTCTGTGGTGACTTTTATTATCTGCATGACTGTGGTGACTTTTATTATCTGCATGACTGTGGTGACTTTTACTATCTCCATGTCTGTGGTGACTTTTATTATCTGCATGTCTGTGGAGACTCATTATCTTCATGACTGTGGTGACTTTTATTATCTGCATGACTGTGGTGACTTTTATTTTCTGCATGTCTGTGGTGACTTTTATTATCTGCATGACTGTGGTGACTTTTATTATTTGCATGACTGTAGTGACTTTTATTATCTGCATGTCTGTGGTGACTTTTATTATTTGCATGACTGTAGTGACTAATTATCTGCATGTCTGTGGTGACTTTTATTATCTGCATGTCTGTGGTGACTTTTATTATCTGCATGACTGTGGTGACTTTTATTATCTGCATGACTGTGGTGACTTTTACTATCTCCATGTCTGTGATGACTTTTATTATCTGCATGTCTGTGGAGACTCATTATCTTCATGACTGTGGTGACTTTTATTATCTGCATGACTGTGGTGACTTTTATTTTCCGCATGTCTGTGGTGACTTTTATTATCTGCATGACTGTGGTGACTTTTATTATCTTCATGACTATGGTGACTTTTATTATCTGCATGACTGTGGTGACTTTCATTTTCTGCATGACTGTGGTGACTATTATCTGCATGACTGTGGTGACTTTTATTATCTGCATGACTGTGGTGACTTTTATTATCTGCATGACTGTGGTGACTTTTGTTGTCTGCATGACTGTGGTGACATTATCTGCATGACTGTGGTGACTTTTATTATCTGCATGACTGTGGTGACTTTTATCATCTGAATGTCTGTGGTGACTTTTATTATCTGCATGTCTGTGGTGACTATTATCTGCATGTCTGTGGTGACTTTTATTATCCGCATGTCTGTGGTGACTTTTCTCTTACAACTGAGTCAGATGTCTTCTTTACTTTCCTACTGTGGACGTGAAAATCAGTAACTGGGTATTTTTTGCTCACAATAATGAACATGTGTGTCAAATGTGATGATCCGAACCCCTATGGTTTAATGTGTATCTTGCTTACAATGATGACAGTCACATAATGTATAAAAATCACATGCTACAGAA
This sequence comes from Pteria penguin, assembly GCA_035048485.1. Classification (NCBI taxonomy): domain Eukaryota; kingdom Metazoa; phylum Mollusca; class Bivalvia; order Pterioida; family Pteriidae; genus Pteria; species Pteria penguin. The sequence continues at coordinate 89,443,222 of CM068580.1, forward strand.
CTTTGATCAAACTCATTGCAGACTCACACTGCCAATTGCATTTGTCATATTTTGCCTTATTTTGTTTTCAAATGCAACAAAATTTTCTAAAATATTACTCTTTTTACAGCAATATTTAAAATTAGTACCTTTGTCCACATCTTTTTAAGCATTCAAAGAAAGGTTTTTAAAGATTTGAGACATCTTTTGGATTCCAGTATAAGACCTGTATTGGTATTGAACTATTAAAGTTTGAATGATAAAACAAAACATGTCATGTAATAATTAGTTTTCAACTTTTCGATTTCTGACTATAGGACGATTTTAGACCCAGGTGACATTACAAACTAATACAATGTAGTGATAAGCAAATAGCAACTGGTATGTCTCCACTGGTATTCCCTGTCAGTATAAATATTCCAATGTAACAATTCTTGTGAGACCTTAGTCATAACATGATTTAGAGAATCCACTGTAAGAATTCTTTTAGGACCTTGGTGTTAACACTTTTTAGAAAATCCAGTATAACAATTCTTCTAAGACCTTAGTGTTAACATGATTTAGAAAGTCCAGTGTAAAAATTCTTTGTAGACCTTAGTATTAAAACAATTTAGAAATACCAATGTAAATATTATTCTATGACCATAGTGTTGACACAGTTTAGAGAATCCATTGTAACAATTCTTCTATGATTTTAGTGATATGATTTTGAGATTCCACTAACAATGTTTCTATGACATTAGTGTTAATATGACTTAGAGATCCAAAGCACATGAGCTCCATTACCAGTTTGAACCTTGCTGTTAATCATTCCTCCATCCTAACCATCACAGGAAGAAAATAAACTTTGCCAGTTCAACCAACTAAAAATCATCTTTAAATCTGTAAGGCAAATCAAGTATGGATTCAATCACGTCAGTTGCACATTAACAAAGTTTATGTCCTGAACAAGTGTTTTAGAAGATTTATTTTAAGAAAAGAACTATAAAAATATCAATCAAGGGTATGTCACTATGACAATCTCAGGTCGCCCTTGACTTTTCTTACTTTAAGATACATGTATATCAGCAGCTGTTTTCACAGTGACCCTTTAACTACCTAATAATACCTGAGCTGTTTTCACAGTGATCCTTTAACTACCCAATAATACCTGAGCTGTTTTCACAGTGACCCTTTAACTACCAAATAATACCTGAACTGTTTTCACAGTGACCCCTTTAACTACCCAGTAATACCTGAACTTACTGTTTAAATGAATTACAGACTAAGCAAGAAAATTCAAGGGCAGATGGACAGGAAATAAATTGTTCTTGTTAGATATGATTTGCAATTCTTTAGAAGTTACAAAATAACAACAGAATACTGAGATAAATAACAACAAACCATCAGTGAATTACATCTATACCCTAATATATGATGTTAAAAAGTAAACAGAAACTTTATTTGTAAAACTATGAAGGACAGCAAGGATGTCATTCCCATGTTCTCCTGTATTATCTCTTTTAAAAGAGATAAAAAAGTTTTAAAAATGTATCAATTTATTTTGCACTACTAATGGAAGTACATAGTCTATGAAATGCTAAATTCATTAATAACGTATGGACTACGGGATCTCTATGTTTTGTCTCTAACTTTCTAAATTTATCTGTAAGGAAATGGCTAATATACACATCCATGAAGGTTTGATTGTCTGCAGTGCTTAACTTCAAAATCTTCTTTTCATAAGACATTTTTCTTTTGTTTTTCGGGTCAATATTAAACTCACGCGATATAAATTCTTGTCTCATCATGTACAATTTATTGTCTTTCTGTGGGTAGCCATCATTAAGAAGTGTTGCCACTAAAGCCATTGCAATGTTGTTCAAAGCAAGCATCTTGGCCTGCTTTACTGATGCCAAGTGGATAACGGAATACTCCATTAAATAAATGTCTGCTTTTGGTATAGAGTTGGTAATCAAATCTGAAACCTGAAATGAAAATCACTGTTATACGCATTTGTTGATAAATTTATATCATCAAGTTCACCAAAAATATCTAATAGACTACACGATGTGAAGGACTATGTAAAATTTTAATTCAATACACAAAGAGGTTAAATGAATTAAATTGTTTGTGGTTTTAATGCCAACTAGGTTTACTGCATACTAAGACAGTAGCCAGTATTAAATACTGCTAATGTCCAAACATCCAGAGAAAATAATTATGTGTTGATCACTCAGCAGACTTTCCCCATCCACAATGACAAGGTATGGACCCAAACTTGACACAGGTGAAAGGATTCTGTGATTTCCAACACAGTAATTATTCCCACATCACCATCGATACCATGGTGACATCAGAATCTAAATATTCCTTTGAGGATGATATCACTTTGAGATCATGTAACGTACGATCCATTTGATACATTTACACTGAATAATCACAAAATTTAATAATACTATATACAGCTCTATTTTTCACAGTACCGATCTCACATTATGTCTGAATAAGAATCAAGTGGACAAATTTATATATATATTTGATATACAGCACTTAAATGACAGGCAGGTAATTTGGTAATATGTCCATATAAAAACATAAAAATATGTGTTGAGTACAGATACCCCCCAAAAAGTTAATAAGCAATGAACAAATGTCATTTTCAACATCTGTTCACATTATGTAAATAATGCAGTCAGTCATGCTATCAATCGATGTGATCGGAATTGTCAATTTAAATTAAAGAATTTGACAAAAAGCAGAACAGAGATCCTGTCCAGTGTCAAGAGTTGACAGTATCCGATATTCAAAGAGTTTAGATTCAATGAAAATATTTATAAAAAATTATGTACCAAAAAATGTGTCTGATTTTCATAGGATTCCGGTTTGGACAGCGTCCACTTTTGATGGTTCACACTGTATTAAATTTTATTATTTACAGTGCCAATCCAAAGTTATAACCTTGATCTCATTTCTTTGCTGATACAATGTATTAATTAAGAGTTTACAACACAGATAAAAATTACCTTCTCGTGAAACAGTAAATGGTCATAACAAAATGGTACTCTCTCAAACAGCTTCATCTGGCCCCAATCTCGTAGCTTCAAATTCTTGTCTGTGACAGAATAGTAAACGTTTAGTAACTTGACATCTAGACTGCAAACTCTATTAACAGACTGAAAATAAAAATAAAAAACATATCATTAATTGCTACAACCTAAATAGCAAATTGATAATAACACAAACAATAAAAATATATAAAAAAAATGTAAGTCTCTAATATGGCTAACTACAAATAATTTGTTATTTTACTAGGGTTAATTCACTGATAGGTCAGCCAATATTAGAAACACCAAAGTATTGATAACATCCGCCTTATGCATGTACAATGACTGGCCTTCTCAATAAGGATTCGAACATAAAGCGCTCTAGATCACTCAGTTGCTCAACACTCCTAAAGCCAGTGCATTAAACCACTCAGTAACTAAACATTACGAAATTAAAACTTTGGACCACTCAATAACTGAACACTCCAAACTACGCAGTTCGGACCACTTAATAACTGAACACTCCAAACTGAGCACTTTGGATCACTCAGTAACTGAACACTCCTAAAGCCAGTCCTTAGATCACACAGTAACTGAACACTCCTAAAGTCAGTGTTTAGATCACTCCGTAACTGAACACTCCTTAAGTCAGTGCTTAGATCACACAGTAACTGAACACTCCTAAAGTCAGTGTTTAGATCACTCCGTAACTGAACACTCTTTAAGTCAGTGCTTAGATCACACAGTAACTGAACACTCCTTAAGTCAGTGCTTTGATCACACCGTAACAGAACACTCCTAACGTCAGTGCTTAGATCACACAGTAACTGAACACTCCTAAAGTCAGTGCTTGGATCACAAACAGTAACTGAACAGTCCTAAAGTTAGTGCTTAGACCACACAGTAACAGAACACTCCTTAAGTCAGTGCTTAGATCAGACAGTAACTGAACACTCCTAACGTCAGTGCTTAAATCACACAGTAACAGAACACTCCTAAAGTCAGTGCTTAGATCACACAAGAACTGAACACTCCTAAAGTCAGTGTTTAGATCACACAGTAACTGAACACTCCTAAAGTCGGTGCTTAGATCACACAGTAACTTAACACTCCTTAAGTCAGTGCTTAGATCATACAGTAACTGAACAATCCTAACGACAGTGCTTAGATCACACAGTAACTGAACACTCCTAAAGTCAGTGCTTAGATCACACAGTAACAGAACACTCCTTAAGTCAGTGCTTAGATCACACAGTAACGGAACACTCCTAACGTCAGTGCTTAAATCACACAGTAACAGAACACTCCTAAAGTCAGTGCTTAGATCACACAGTAACTGAGCACTCCTAGCGTCAGTGCTTAGACCACACAGTAACTGAGCACTCCTAAAGTCAGTGCTTAGACCACACAGTAACTGAGCACTCCTAAAGTCAGTGCTTAGATCAAACAGTAACTAAACATTCCTAATGTCAGTGCTTAGATCACACAGTAACTGAACACTCTGGAAGTCAGTGCTTTGGACTACTCCGTAACTGAGCACTCCTAAAGTCAGTGCCTTAGACTATTTAGCAACTGAACACTCCTAAAGTCAGTGCTTTAGACCACTCAGTAACAGAACACTCCTAAAGTCAGTGCTTTTAACCACACAGAAACTGAAGACTTTGAAAGTCAGTGCTTTAGACCACTCAGTAACTGAAAACTCCTAAAGTCAGTGCTTTAGACTACTCAGTAACTGAACATTCCTGAAGTAAGTGCTTTAGACCACTCAGTAAATGAACACTTTTAAAGTCAGTGCTTTGGACCACTCAGTAAATGAACACACCTAAAGTCAGTGTTTTGGACCACTCAGTAACTGAACACATCTAACGTCAGTGCTTTAGACCACTCAGTAACTGAACACTCCTAAAGTCAGTGCCTTAGACTATTCAGCAACTGAACACGCCTAAAGTCAGTGCTTTAGACCACTCAGTAACAGAACACTCCTAAAGTCAGTGCTTTTAACCACACAGTAACTGAACACTTTGAAAGTCAGTGCTTTAGACCACTCAGTAACTGAAAACTCCTAAAGTCAGTGCTTTAGACCACTCAGTAACTGAACACTCTGAAAGTAAGTGCTTTAAACCACACAGTAACAGAACACTCCTAAAGTCATTGTTTGGACCACTCAGTAACAGAACACTCCTAAAGTCAGTGCTTTAAACCACACAGTAACTGAACACTGTGAAAGTCAGTGCTTTAGACCACTCAGTAACTGAAAACTCCTAAAGTCAGTGCTTTAGACCACTCAGTAACTGAACACTCTGAAAGTAAGTGCTTTAGACCACTCAGTAAATGAACCCTCCTAAAGTCAGTGCTTTAGACTATTCAGTAACTGAACATTCCTGAAGTCAGTGCTTTAGACCATTCAGTAAATGAACACTCTTAAAGTCAGTGCTTTGGACCACTCAGTAACTGAACACACCTAAAGTCAGTGCTTTAGACCACTCAGTAACTGAACACTTCTAAAATCAGTGCTTTAGATCACTCAACAACTGAACACTCCTAAAGTCAGTGCTGTTTTAAGTATTTAATTTTCAATGGACTCGAGATAAAAAAAAGTAAAAAAAAAGTTTATTTGAACGAATAACTCTGACTATGTAATTCTATAAGTCTTATAAGTCTGAAAGACAATACAGAATAGGTAGATTAAAAGATCATCAACTTCATCAGTTTTATCCATAAATAAAGGTCCTCTCTTCCTGCTGTCGCCCTACAAATAACATGATCCCTCATTATGGTCATGTCATACGTCATATGTTATGCGATCACAATACCTTTTTTATTTATAGTATGTTTCTTTTGCTTGTAGATGGAGCTCTGAACACTTTCCAACAGAACAGTGGAATAATCCTCCATCATTGAACATTGACCATCACCAAAACAGTGGAATTATCCTCCACCACTAAACACTGGCCACCACCAGAATACTGGAATAGTCCTCCTCCACACTGGTTATCACTATAACAGTGGAATAATCCTCCACCACTAGACACTGGCCACCACCAGAACAATGGAATAATGCTCCACCACCAGACACTGACCACCACCAAAACAGTGGAATAATCCTCCACCACTAGACACTGGTCATCACCATAACAGTGGAATATTCCTCCACCACTAGACACTGGCCACCACCAGAACAATGGAATAATCCTCCACCACCAGACACTGGCAACCACCAGAATAGTGGAATAATCCTCCATCATTGAACACTGACCACCACTACAAACTGGCCACCACCAAAACAGTGGGATAATTCTCCACTTCTAAACACTGGCCACCACCAGTACAATGGAATAATCCTCCACCACTAGACACTGGTCACCACCAGAACACTGGAATAATCCTCCACGGTGACCACTAAATACTGGCTACCACCAATACACTGGAATAATCCTCCATCACTAGACACTGGTCACCACCAGATCAGTGTAATAATCCTTCACCACTAAACACTGGTCACCATGTGAACACTGGAGTAGTCCTCCAGCACTAAACACTGGCAACCACCAGAACAGTGGAATAATCCTTCACCACTAGAAAATGGCCACCACCAGAACAGTGGAATAATCCTCCAACACTAGACAATGGCCACCACCTGATGAGTGGAATAATCCTACACCATTAAACACTGGTCACCACTAGAACACTGGAATAATCCTCCACCACTAAACACTGGCCACCACCAGATCTGTGGAATAATCCTCCAACACTAGACAATGGCCACCACCAGAACAGTGGAATAATCCTCAACCACCAGACACTGACCACCACCAAAACAGTGGAATAATCCTCCACCACTAGACACTGGTCATCACCATAACAGTGGAATATTCCTCCACCACTAGACACTGGCCACCACCAGAACAATGGAATAATCCTCCACCACCAGACACTGGCAACCACCAGAATAGTGGAATAATCCTCCATCATTGAACACTGACCACCACTACAAACTGGCCACCACCAAAACAGTGGGATAATTCTCCACTTCTAAACACTGGCCACCACCAGTACAATGGAATAATCCTCCACCACTAGACACTGGTCACCACCAGAACACTGGAATAATCCTCCACGGTGACCACTAAATACTGGCTACCACCAATACACTGGAATAATCCTCCATCACTAGACACTGGTCACCACTAGAACACTGGAATAATTCTCCACCACTAAAAACTGGCCACCACCAGATCAGTGGAATAATCCTCCAACACTAGACATAGCCACCACCAGAACAGTGGAATAATCCTCCAACACTAGACAATGGCCAGCACCAAAACAGTGGAATAATCCTCCACCACCAAACACTGGTCACCACAAGAACACTAGAATAATCCTCCACCACTAAACACTGGCCACCACCAGAATACTGGAATAATCCTCCACAACTAGACACTGGCCACAACCAAAACACTGGAATAATCCTCCACCACTAAATACTGGCCACCACCAGAACACTGGAATAATCTTCCATCACTAGACACTTGCCACCACCAGAACACTGGAATAATCCTCCACTGCCTAGACACTGGCCACCAACAGAACACTGGAATAATCCTCCATCACTAGACACTGACCACCAACAGAACACTGGAATAATCCTCCATCACTAGACACTTGCCACCACCAGAACACTGGAATAATCCTCCACCGCTAGACACTGGCCACAACCAAAACACTGGAATAATGCTCCACCACTAAACACTGGCCACCAACAGAACACTGGAATAATCCTCCATCACTAGACACTTGCCACCACCAGAACACTGGAATAATGCTCCACCACTAGACACTGGCCACCAACAGAACACTGGAATAATCCTCCATCACTAGACACTTGCCACCACCAGAACACTGGAATAATCCTCCACCACTAGACACTGGCCACCAACAGAACACTGGAATAATGCTCCATCACTAGACACTGGCTATCACCAAAACATTGGAATAATGCTCCATCACTAGACACTGGCCACTACCAGAACACTGGAATAATCCTCCATCACTAGACACTGGCTATCACCAAAACACTGGAATAATCCTCAACCACTAGACACTGGCCACCACCAGAACAGTGGAATAATCCTCAACCACTAGACACTGGCCACCACCAGAACAGTGGAATAATCCTCCACCACTAGACACTGGCCACCACCAGAACAGTGGAATAATCCTTCACCACTAAACACTGGTCAGCATCATATAGGTGGAATAATCCTCTATTACTAAACACTGATCACTGTCATAAAGACCATGTGTCAATACCATATACTGATATTGATCTGGTATGATGCTACACCAGATGTAGAATTTACTGACCAACTCATGCATCCCATACATCTTTATGACCTAGTTGCTAATAGTAATGTAGAAATAAATTTTGAAAGACACTTGAATTTAATTTTCTTACCTCAGCTACTTCCTTTGTCAGTTTAGGGGTGCATCTTGAACTCAGAGGCATTTTGGGTTTCTTTTTTACAGGTTTTGATACATCAATATTTATCAGAGATGTACATAACTTTGCCAAATACAGTGCTTCAAATCTTGGAATACTCAGAATATCTGACACAGATTTATATGTTCCTAACTTCTCCCGATGTTGTATGATATCAATGGCTTTAGACGGAGAAATGTTGACATTGCGTTGTAATTTCTCCTCATTAAAATTATTAAATATATACAATAACTTTGTCTTATCTGTTTGTGATAACATTTTTTCAAAGAATGTATCTCTAGAGTCGCTGGATAACCAAGACTGAAAAAAAAGGAATAAAAAGTTTTCAGTTTAATATCGGAGACGAATAAATTACCTTTTTTCATATGTATAAATCTTCATGTATAAAAAGTCAGTATGGTAGAAATCTTTGAATGCTTCATGGAAATGTGCACTGTACAAAATAACGACACATAACATATATTGGTTTTAAATTCCAGTCCATTATTTTTTCACCTTGCCTGTTTTAAAATTGGTGCCCTACAAATTAACATACGTCAGTCTCAGGTTTCATGACATTTTGCAGTAACCTCAAATATTTGGCCAGAGAGGAATGTGGCAGACCAGAATATCTACTCAGTTGGTAAAAAATCTGTATGGGTTCAGCATTAAAATTTCTGCTCTGCTATCAATTTTTCACCTTACCAGTTTGAAGTTCATTGCACTTTGGGCCATACAGAACAGCACAATTTTATAACAGTCCATCAGCAAGACATGAAATATTTTGAGGGCATAATTGGGTGTTGATTAAAACAGAAATGCTCCATTTATTTCTAACAGGAAAGTTTTCCCACACAATCAGAGATAGTATTACATGCACTTTTGACCAGAGAGGCCAAGTTGACATTGTTCTGTTAGACTTATTGAAAGCATTTGACAAGGTGCCACATAAGAGACTGCTACATAAGTTGAAGTACTAAAGTGTACTAGACAACAGACAACACTCTGCTATGGATTAGGGACTTCCTGAACAAGTCCTTTTAGATGGCCATGTCTCATCTAGCACAGATGTTCCATCAGGAGTACCATAAGGAACAGTACTTGGCCAGCTGCTCTATCTCACATTCATCAATGAGCTTCAAGAAGTCACAAGTGTGACAAGTCAGAGTTGAGGTTGTTTGCAGATGATTGCTTACAGTACCACCCGATCAACAACACAGAGAACAGCAACAGTCTACAGCAGGGCCTTATAGTACTTGAGAAATGGGAAGAATGGCAGATGTCCTTCCATCTAGAAAAATGCTTAGTCATACTGGTTTCATCAAAATGAAAGATTATCAATGCAGACTACAGGCTACACAACTAGAGGTATATATAGTGAACTCAAGCAAGTAACTTGGAGTTACAATCAGCAGCAACTTGAAATGGAATAGGCATATCAATGCCATCACAGCAAAAGGCAATAGAACCCTCTGTTTCCTAAAGTGAAAACTCGGAGGTTGCAGAACATCTGCATGGGTCAGAGCCTAGAGCTACGAAGCCAAATGACGTCCAATGCTGAAACATCTTCATGGGTCAGAGCCTAAAGCTACAAAGCCAAATTACATTCAATGCTGGAACATCTGCATAGGTCAGAGCCTAGAGCTACGAAGCCAAATTATGTCCAATGCTTGAACATCTGCATAGGTGAGAGCCTAGAGCTACGAAGCCAAATTATGTCCAATGCTTGAACATCTGCATGGGTCACAGCCTAGAGCTAAGAAACCAAATTATGTCCAATGCTTGAACATCTGCAAGGGTTAGAGCCTAGAGCTACAAAGCCAAATTACATCCAATGGTGGAGTATATGCTGCCTCTTTAGGAGACACTCATACCAGCAGACAGATCAGGTCCAGCGTAGAGTGGCATGATTCGCTACAAGGAACTACTGGGATAATGTAAGCAGGCACCATTACCAAAATGGTCAACTCCCTGGGATAGGAACCATTACAGATCAGAAGTGTAAACCTTATCCAGACAGACACCAGGACAAGGGGACAATATACTTCTCACATTCCAAAAAACGAAAATGGATATGTACCAGTTCTCCTTCCACTTACCATCAGGGCCTGAAACAAACTACCATCAGCTGATCAGCAATGACATCAGCATGTTCCTTGGAGGACTACCGGACAGCAATGGGCAACAAAAACCTAGCCCACATCAGATTAGAGTAAGGAGCAAGGACTTTACCTTTATAACTGTGTTTTACTGCCCTGTGAGGCTTTTTAATTCATCTTGACTGCCACATGAAGTACAATGCTCTATTTTTGAGTACAATTCATAAAGGAAGAAAAAGAAGACATGTAAATGTCGGGTTAGAAACAGTAGTACAGTCCAGGTGTTTCGTAATTTTTCCATGCAATACTATTACTATTGCAAAAAATACTATTGCAATACTATTACTATTGTGAGATTACTATTGCAATACTATTGACATTTATAAAAAGGTGTACAAAAGTTAAAAAAAAAGACAAAGATGATAAAATTAATGATGTTATTCTTTAACATTAACAAAATATCTTTGAGTATCCATGATTAGAAAAAGAAACAAACAACAATTGCAGGACTGCACACCAGATTTATGCATCTATGTATCCCTCACAATAGAACAAATACAGCGGTCGGCAGACACTTGCGAGATTGCGAGTGAGTTATTTTAAGAAGAGAAAACACAATGAATGATGTGTATTGAACATTTTTAAGTATTTCATAACTATCGAAACTAGTCGATAGTTGGACATACTATCGACAGTAGTTATCACAGAGCACCATCTCCTATCGATGTATTGCTATCGGAAGAACACTAACGCAATACATCGATAGTTCGATGTATTGTTACACCTCTACCGGGGACTGGTCTTTCGCCAGTATCCCATAAATCAGTGGTTGTCCCCAACCTTCTCCTGCTAGATCATGATTGATCCAGTCTTGGATTTTCAGTAGAAACTGATTTCCTCTTCCATTAAAACGAAGGACCGCTTATTCGGCATCATCTTACTACTGTATGATTTTGATCTGGATGAAACATTTTAAAAATGTTTTTTAAAATAATCGCGCTCGTAATTTTAGAAAGGACAAAAGAGTACAGTACCTTGCTTTCACGACACATATTTCTCAGGATACTTTGTCTCAGACGTAATTGTATAAATTTCAACATAATTCATAACTGCATGCTTGCCTAAAGTGAAAATGAAAGTAGAACAAAAGCCGTTTCGTAGATATGAAATTTGATTTTCATACATTCGAACCAACGTTTAAAGTGTAATATAACAGCTTTCATATCAAAACACGTCGGTGTACTGCAATGAATGAGATGGTAGGTAGGTAGGTAGGTGTGGGCGTGCGTGCGTGCATATATATGTATGTATGTACAATAGCTTTTTTTATTTTATTAACTTTTTAGTTTTTATTTCATTTTCAGTTTCTCTATCTTTTAATATTTTTGTTTTGGACAAGAAATAGGTAGGACAAGAATAGTTTTCAGCACCTCCTTGCGTCTCATATTTCACTATCCTTTATATATCACTTACAAATCTGGGGGAGGCTTTCCGACTGAACGTCATCGGGCAAGAATATTTCACATTTAATCTATGGAACCGTTATCTATATACCTTTTTGGACCTGCAAATTTATATCTAAGCTCGGTGATACGAAATCTTTAAAGCAAAATCCCAACTTCAATTTCAAATATCGAGATACAAACACGTTACAGATGTAAATATAAGCTTTTGGTTACATAGTTAAGCGAATGGTGTGAGAGGGAGATAACTAACTAATATGAATTCAAAATTCTTTATGTAGTGATAAGAAGAAGAAGACACAGAACTGCATCTATTATACCATATCAAGGAGGTAAAGCAAACCAAAGACAACAACATTATACTTTTGATCAGCACAACATAGGCAGGTATGTAATGAAGATCATGTACATGTACTTAGGATTCGGAACTCATACATGGAGACCTAAGCAATGGACGTTACATGGTGATCTGTGGCTATTATATATGGAGACCTAAGCAATGGACGTTACATGGTGATATGTGGCTATTATATATGGAGACATAAACAATGAATTTTAAATGGTGATCTGTGGCTATTCTATACATATGTATGGAGACGTACACAATGAACTTTACATGGTGATCTTTGGCTATTCTATACATATATATAGAGACGAAACAATGAACTTTACATGGCTATCTGTGGATATTCTATAGATATATATAGAGAGACGAAACGATGAACTTTACATCGCGATCTGTGGATATTCTATACATATGTATGGAGACGTAAACAATGAATTTTACACGGCGATCTGTGGATATTCTATACATATATATGGTGACGTAAACAATGAACTTTACATAGTGATCTTTGGCTATTCTATACATATGTATGGAGACGTAAACAATGAACTTTACATGGTGATCTGTGGCTATTCTATACATATATATGGAGACACAGATAATGGACATTACATGGTGATCTGTAAATATTCTATACTTATATAGATTTACATATTTGTTTTTAAACGAATGGATGGAAATTGATTGACCACAGTGTCAAAGTAATAAAATAAAGTTCAATGCAATATGATTAAGTCACAACATATAAAATGGGAAAAATCAGTATCACACTATTATGATATCAAAATAGTAATAACATGATAATTAAAAAATGAAATAATAATAATGTTTATAACAATAATAAAATAATAATTACCTGTGGACATCTTGATGGTATTGATGCAAATTGAGTGGAAATGAATCATGATCCCGTCATCAGACCTATAGATCCTCCTTCGACGGTTGTTTCGGTGCTATCCACTACAGTCTCCAAAGTTGTGTCCACTACAACCCCCAGAGGTGTGTCCAATACAACGTCCAGAGGTGTGTCCACTACAACCTCCAGGTGTGTCCACTACAACCTCCAGAGGTGTATCCACAACAACCTCCAGAGGTGTGACCTCCAGAGGTGTGACCACTACAACCTCCAAAGGTGTGTCCAATACAACGTCCAGAGGTGTGTCCACTACAACCTCCAGAGGTGTATCCACTACAACCTCCAGAGGTGTGACCACTACAACCTCCCGAGGTGTGTCCAATACAACCTACAGAGGTGTGTTCACTACAGCCTCCAGAGGTGTGTCCACTACAACGTCCAGAGGTGTGACCACTACAACCTCCAGAGGTGTATCCACTACAACCTCCGAGGTGTGTCCACTACAACCTCCAGAGGTGTGCCCAATACAACCTCCAGAGGTGTGTCCACTACAACCTCCAGAGGTGTGTCCACTACAACCTCCAGAGGTGTGTCCACTACAACCACCAGAGGTGTATCCAATACAACCTCCATAGGTGTGTCCATTACAACCACCAGAAATGTGTCCACTACAACTACCAGAGATGTGTCCACTACAACCACCAGAGGTGTGTCCAATACAACCTCCAGTGGTGTGTCCATTACAACCTTCAGAGGTGTGTCCATTACAAACTCCAGAGGTGTGTCCACTACAACCTCTAGAGGTGTGTCCAATACAACCTCCAGAGGTGCGCTGACTGGTGATCAAATTCCAACCCGGAACCACTCAGCTGTCCGTCAAAGCAACCGAACAGGAAGAACATTTCAAGTTAGTTGGCTTCCCAAAAAGCTTGCAATTTGGACTGTCTGACATAGCACAGGTAGCCATGTTAGTTCAGCATCTTGATGGTATTGAGTTTAGGAGGAATTCAGTCTTAAGGGTTCATTAACCAGATATCTTTCCATGAATTACAGTATAATAATGATCAATTGATTGAATATTGTTTTACGTCACTCCACGATTATTTCACGTATATGGCGATGATATCTGCCTGATGCATTGCATAGAAATTTATACCTTCGTAACGTAGCGGCGGATTTAGAGGTGGGGGGGGGGGCTTTCGCCACATATTTACTATTACAACTCCTGATTTGGCGCCCCAAATGGCAGAGTAGTGTGGCTAATACTTTCACACACGCCCTTTTTTCGGAAATCCTGGATTCGTCACTGCAACGAACCCATCCGAAGCAGTGAGGGATCTTTTACGTGCCACGCCCACCATGACACGGGACTTCGGGTTTTACTGGCTCATCCAAAGACAGGACACCAGTGTGCCCACGGTGGGAGACGAACCTCTCGGACACGAGCCGTACTAGACACTGAACACTTACTAAAAATAGTAATTAAAATATTTAAAATTACATCGTAGGATATGTTTAGACTAACTTTAGAATAAGACAAGTTTTAAAAGTGTAATGTAACATAGAAACAGAACAACCACATGAGGCATAGGTCTGGCTGGAATTCTCTTGCGTAATTCTCAACGCTCTTCCATCTCTACGTCAGATCTGTACCGAATACTCATTGATAATTCTATGCCTATACATACATATATATATATATATATATATATATATATATATATATATATATATATATATATATATATATATATATATAGATAGATAGATAGATAGATAGATAGATAGATAGATATAACTTCCTTAACAACGCCGGGGAAGTATACAGATAAAGTGCTAAATATATCTTAATACTGTTAGAAAGCTATAGTTGACCACCAGCATTCAACACGGGTCACAGAGCTGTGCACCCAAACAACCTTATCTGATTCTAACCATAAAGGTACAATGTATGTCAAGTT
This sequence comes from Pteria penguin, assembly GCA_035048485.1. Lineage (NCBI taxonomy): Eukaryota > Metazoa > Mollusca > Bivalvia > Pterioida > Pteriidae > Pteria > Pteria penguin. The sequence continues at coordinate 89,458,431 of CM068580.1, forward strand.
CAAGTTTAAAGTCAACCAGCAGACATGGTTGAATGAAGAGGCATGTTGATATTTGTGTAATTGTTTAAAGTGGATACTTTTACCTCAAAGGGACAAGAATTTGAACTTTCCTGAAAAAGCGAAGAATTTTATGAAGGATTAATTTTGACAGACGCTTACAACATTTACCTAGGAGTGTTAAACACCACCTTTTATTGAGGTATCTATAAAAGTAAGTGAAGTTTCTAGCACTAATTCATATAAAGAACAAAGACCTTTTACTGACCCCAGTGTATCACAAGCTTTGGTAAAACTGACTTACTTTATTTTCGACACAAATGTGACTGTTTTTAATAGAATCTTGGTTGTGTTATATACATATCGGAATGTGTGTTATTTTGATATTGTTTATAATGAGGGTATCAGGGAATACAGCATTACATTTTCTTAATTAGATTGCTTTTGCCGAATACTGTTTTCTTATCTCTTCCTTCACAAATTTTGCCGAAGTGGCCGATAGCATGTGGAAGAAAAGCAAAACTTTATTTCAATCTCCATTTTTAACGTTTTTCAACCCACCACGACGAAATTTGCACAGTAACTTTCGATGTAACCCACTTTTCGTTTGCCTTTCTTGTGTCTCCTCACAATATCACCGTTATTTCGTAATATATCCATATATATTGCTGCAGTACAGACACTTTGTCAGTAATGTTTACTTTTCTGCAGTACAAGGTGGTACTATAGGATACACCTTTAGCATCGTCCCCTGGTGTTTTCGCACTGCAGTCAACATTTCGTACAATATTGGATAATGATATTTTTTGCGACTGTATATTATGTACGTGCTATTTTATACTGTGACACTAATACTCTATATGTACTCCTATATTATTATACACTTATATTTGTCGTTATTTGGTTATATATATATCACGCATGTCGCCGAATCGTATATGGTGAATGTTATGCCCGAGAGGGCCATGAATTGGATTGAATAAATTATATTATCTTATACACAAACATTTCAACTAGTTCAAAATTTCATGATTTTGACCTTGAGATCGCATGTTTTGAATCTGCGATGTACAGGTGTAGCCACGGTAAAAGAGAAGCTTTCACAATTCTTTAGGCTGTATAGTAGACCCATTTTTGGCAACGATATTACAAAATATGTCCTGCATTATCGATCCAGCGGAATGAATAAAAGAGCTTTGACAGTTCATTGCAGTCATATATACACATTCCTTGATTTTATTCACGATGTAACAATTAGACAAGTTATTGTTCTTATGACTTTTACCCATTTTCAAACTAATGTCTAGTTTTGACAGTTTAATTTTGGTTCTATGTCTTTTTATTTTATATAAGGAGATTCTCGTTACGGAGATAGTGTATTTTACAGCATTATGCCACAGTTAAGAATGATATAGCAGTAATTAACATATATACTCATTTCCGGCAAAAGTACATATAGGCGTAAGAAGGTTTTGGGAAGGGGTATTTTCCGTGAATCCTATAAGTAATGTCACTGTTAACATCAGTTCTTATGACGGAAGTTAATAATGTAAGCCCTCTCTCCTCGCCCTCTTTTTTTTCCTTCTTTGCTTTCAATGCCCTAGGTGAAGTAAATTGGCAGAGGTATTGGTTTTATGCTAATTTTAAAGATAATGTCAGAGAAAATCTTCATTAATATTCACATAAAGACAGTTCGTTGGCAGCATTTCAACCATGACAAAATATGATGGCCTTGACCTTATATATCTTTATCAAATCTTTCCCCATGAACATCGTGTAGTAAACAGAGGTCTAACTCTGTGTAATGTTACATGGTTGACATATTATTCAGGATTTCAGCTTCTAGACGTAATAATGTCATAAGCCAGAACTTCAGCAATGCTATTAATTCGCGCATTAGAACTTCACACACGGAATGTCGTCGTATTAACATGAAAGCATTGTACATGTTACGTAACATCTAAATGATTGAGCTGAAATGCCCTCATAATACAGAATTAAGTCATGTTGAGAGGTCATAAGGCCAGAACGCCGTACTCCCGCTATTCAAAGCTTATTTTGTAGCTCGTCTGTCTGAACTACAGTGAGCCTCTGGCTATATGTATCAAAGCTTGAGCATGAGAAAAAACTTACTAAATGTCCGCAAAGACCTTTAACGTATATATTAACTTTATTATAAAAAATGAAAACTAGATTCAAAAATTTAATAAATCTATAACCACTAACAAGGAGATTAAGACAGAAAATTTAGATAAAATTTACATGATGAATAAAATTTTAAATAAATAGATAAATGAATATTAACGAAAACGGTATATCTGATAACAATGCCTATTTATAGCTAGGTACACTTTCTTTATCTTTACCTCTAATCGGTAATACAATTTCTTTATCGGTAATCGCCCTTTATAACACATGGTAATGATTCAGATGTAAGATTTTCTGCCTTCACATTGTGGATACTGGGTCAACATGATCAATAAGTAGAACGTGTCGTGGGTAGACGTTCAAAATGTTCAACGTTCAAATCAGTGCTGCTTTTCTCTGCACAAAACATTAAATAATTGTGTGATTTAGGTACGTATTTAAAGAATGCCTGTGAGCTTTGATCCACTGTATCATAATTTCTGTTCTATCTCTGTATTTTTGTATGTATCTCTCTTTATATACATGTATATGTCCCATGTCTGTCCTCCTTATGAGTGATGTATTCAATCGATGAATGATCAAGTAACGTGAAGAACTAAGTGTCTAGTGTGTTGGACTAGTTACCGAGGAATTGCGGGGGTCGATCCACATCGGATTGGGTCCTTTCAAAAGTACTGGTACAAAAATTTATCCAAACGGTAGAGCTAATTCATCAAAAGTATTGACAATTATTCCAGATGATGCTCAACAATTTACTATGTTAGAATTTCCAAGAAATTAAGGTATCTGTAAATTTTATAATACTCATTAAATCGACTATCAACGAAAGCTGCCACCGGGAACCTCTGATCCACCAACAGTGACGCAAAACAGTTGCCACATCTAAGTACATTGTATGAATACACATTTACCGTGGGAACACGGCCTGGGAACATAGCTGCCGACACCATGGGAATGCTATAGTGCTACGTAACATCGGCATGCACTACAATGAGAAAATATGAACGACTTACTGATCCATCATTATACTTTAAATACTGTTTTAATGAAAATAAGAATTTATCGATCTGCATGATGTATTTATTTGTTTTAGATATGGGACCTCAGAAATCTCAAAACCCGTCGCATGTTTACAGTAAGCTATATAGAAGAGCATTAGAGGAGCTTTATGAAGTCATATTGTTCGCTGGTGCTTATATATTACATAGATGATTCAGAAAGTCATTCCCATCCCAAAACCCTTCTGGTAGAAAATCCCTTTCTTTGGCACAGTTTTACAACCAATGGATAGAAGCCCGTTTCATCGGCAATCACCTGTTATAGAATCCCATTCAAAATTTGCTGAATCCGAAGTCATATATAGTGAAACTACACTATAGTCTGCCTTCCCCCGGAAGATCAGCTGTAAAATGAGAATTCCCTTGGAAGACTGGCTATATAGTGACTCTTCCCACCTTCCCCGTAAGAATGGCTATTATAGTGACTCTTCCCACCTCCCGGAAGAATGGCTGTTATAGTGACTCATTCCACCTTCCGAGGAAGACTGGTTATATAATGACTCTTCCAATCTCCCCCAGAAGAATAGCTGTTTTAGTGACTCTTCCCACCTCCCCCGGAAAAAGGGTTATATAATGACTATTTCCACCTCCCCCGGAAGAATGGCTATTATAGTGACTCTTCCTACCTCCCCAGGAAGAATGGATATATAGTGACTCTTCCCACCTTCCTCGGAGGACTGGCTATATAGTGACTCTCCCCACTTTCCACGGAATACTGGCTATGTAGTGACTCTTCCCACCTTCACAGGAACACTGACTATATAGTGACTTTTCCCACCTCTCCCGGAATAGAGCCTATAATAGTGACTTCCCACCTCCTCCGGAAAAATGGGTTTATAGTGACTCTTCCCACTTCCCCCGGAGGACTGGCGGTGTAGTGACTCTTCCCACTTGTCCCGGAACGCTGGCTATATAGTGACTCTTCCAACATCCCCAGGAAGAATGGCTATTATAGTGACTCTTCCCACCTCCCACGGAAGAATGGCTATAATAGTGACTCCCCTCAGAAGAATGGCTGTATAGTAACTCTTCCCCTCGGAAGAATGGCGATATAGTGTCTCTCTTTCCCCTAGAAAAATGGCTATGTAGCGGTTCTCGAGGGAGAGGGAATTTTCACTTCATAGTCATTCTTTCTCTCACCTCCCTCCTTGCCGAGGTTTGGTTTTATAGAAGGATCCTCAATAGTATGGCTTTTGGAAAATATCTTAATCGTACAAGAGAGAAAGTTTGTATCAGGTCTCTGCATCAACAATGGCGCTTGGTTCGAGGACATTCTGGAATAAGTTAATACATGTACATGTGAAGTATTCCAGTCATGCTCCATGCCTAGAAATCATGAGGAAGAGGCCAATATCTTGGATTTCACAAAGTTAAGAGAATGGCATACCGTATTACGCAACGACATTGCAACCAAAATAAACATGGCGCGTGTATTGTTTCGTAAACGAGTATGGCTCGAGTACTGCATGATCTTTCTATTTTGCTTGAAATAAGAAGCTTTATTGCTAAATAAACCGAGCCTTAAAATATAGGGATCTCTGATTAAAAGTGAAGGAGATCCTATTACGAACTTCCTAGTGGAATCAAGGACTTCCAAGTCCAGAATGGAATCAACACGTTCCGTGATCATTTCATTTGGCTGTCATCGACTGTAATATAAAGTATGATTTAAACAACAGTGTCATTTCTGCTTAGTGAAAAGCTTCCTTTATCAATAGGCTTCTTACCTGCAGACAAAAACATAAATAAAGTCCAAATCTATACCGTGATGAGGAGGAAACCTCATCATGGAACCCGGGAGACTCACTGTATAGTCATCTCCTCCCCCCTTTCTGGGGGAAGCCTGTTCATATAGACACTCTTCTTGGGGAATGTTAGCTATAGAGAAAGTCTTACTATATTACAGCGGCCAATGTTTAGACATCAAATGCCAATGACATGTCCACCGTTTCTTTCTGTTGTCAAAAAGCCTCTTTATTGGCCATGCTAATAAATCTTATATTATAAATCATGCAAAAAGATATGTTAGAGCCGTTTTGTTTTGTTTTGGTTTTTTAGGGGGGCAAGGGGGTGGAGCATGTGTTTGATTGTTGTGTTTGATTGTTGTTTTTGATGGGTGTTTTGGTTTGGGGGGTTTGGGGGGCGTAGTTTGTTTGTTTTGGGGGTTTTTTTTCTGAAACCTGCTTACAAATTTAACACGAATCGAAGTGCTTTAAAAGAAATGGAATATTGAAATGCAAATGACATTGGATGGAACACTACATATACATAAATCTTAATCGATATTCAACGAGACACACATAACGATATAATCATATTTATTGATTTATTGCCATTTGCATTACAGCTCTTAGGTTCTTATTTTATTATTTTTTAATAGATAGTATGTTGATTTTTCATGTGTTTTTGAGATTTAATGACCAAAAAGTGATATCACCTTGAATTCAAGGCGATATCATTTAGATTCAAGCTAACATTACCTGGTTCCTAAGTGATATCATCTGACAATAAATGATATCACTTCAAAGTGATAACTAATTGGAATTAAATTATATGTATAGCATCTTCCTTATAAGTGATATCGCTGTGCATCTGATACACTTAGAATAAGAATGAAATGATCGCTTAAAATAGCAATTAAATTATATCACTGACATAACATCGTATTACATATTAAAGTATATATTATTGTTTTACGTCACACTATGATATACATGGTGACGGAACCTGCCTGATGCAGTGCACGGAAATTTAGACCTATGAAACGGACTTGCCCGAAGCAGTGAGGGATCTTTTACGTGACTCGCCTACCGTGACACGGCACCCACTGCAGTGCGGGATCTTTTACATTCCACGCCTACCGTGACACGGCACCCACTCCAAGCAGCGGGGGATCTTTTACATGGCACGCCTACCATGACACGGCACCCACTCCAAGCATTGAAGGATCTTTTACATGGCACGCCTACCGTGACACGGCACCCACTCCAAGCAGTGAGGGATCTTTTACATGACACGCCTACCGTCGTTTTGGAAACGTTACGTTGTCATGGGACACCGGCTGTTTCTTTCAATTTATAACTTCCCTCCGGAATGATTTAATGATGCAGTTTATAAATAGGAAATGGAATTTTCCAGTATGATATTTTGGCGTTAAAAGCACATATACATAGAATTAGTGTCTTATTTTGTGTTTTCATGCAGGAATAAAGTACAATGTCTGATGCATTTATGAGATATAATGCGCTAACGCGCATTATATCTAATAAATGCATCAGCCATTGTATTTTATTCCTGCATGAAAACACAAAATAAGACACTTATTCTATATATATATATATATATATATATATATATATATATATATATATATATATATATATATATATATATATATATATATATATATATATATATATATATATCCAAAATCCGCCGCTGCTGCATATAAGTGTTTTATACATGTACAAGGTGATAAAAGCTATACAGTATGCCAATTAATGCAAATTCAGTGTATGACGTTAATAATTTGACTATGCATTGGTTATATTTCATCGTTGTTGTATACAAATCGTCCTTATTTTGTGTATTTACGACTGTGCTTTTCTGTGTCCCCCCGTATTAATATCAATTCTCTTTTAAAAAACTTAAACTGTTTAACGTCACACCACGAATATTTCACGTATATGGTGACGGCATCTGCCTGATGCGGGGCAAACAAATTTTGACCTTTGCAACGGACCAACCTGAAGCAGTGAGGGATCTTTAACGTGTCATGCATACCACGACATGGGGCCTCGGTTTTTACTGTCTCATCCGAAAGACAGAACACCGGCATGGCCAGAGCGGGATACCACTAGGCCATGCCGGCGTCAGTCTCGATAGAATGCCGAAAAGACTTTACCTCGTTACCATAGCAACCAATTTCCCTCCAAACTTCATTTTCACCTTTTGTGCATTAATTATACCAATTATAGAGAAAATCAAGAAAATGTATGACATGCCTGGCCAGCTAATTTTGATTCTTACAGATAATTGATATTGAATTTCGCTCCGAAGGGTAATACATGTGGATGCGCTCTATACTGACCAATTGATTCATTTTTTATTGATTTTAACACCCCTCTCGTAGATACCTGCGTGCTGATATGTCCATGGCTGGCATCTATGTTTTCGTTTGCCGTATAATGGACATCAACATAATGGAGTGTCTTGCGTAATAACCTTGAAATAATCTATACTAGCAAGTCTTTGAAAGAGATGTGAAGTTAAAATGAACAGTTACTTTTGATTTAGGTTGTAATCTAACTTTTATGACGTTCTTTAAATGTTTGTTTTTTGTCTTACCTACCGTTTTTGATTTTTTCTAGACTATATTCTGCTTTATGGTTCACTCAGAACTCTTATCTACCCTATTGTATTATTACAATTATTTATCGGTGGGAAGAGATAAAAAGAAATATTTAAATTGAAAAATCGGATATAGAATAGTGAAATTAATAAATGAAAAATGTTTTTTAACTATATGAACATTTTCAAAATCATGTCTTGAAAAATCCGTATGAAACTTCCTATATAATCAAGCAGACTGTGAATACAATACCGGTCTATCCCTCAGTGTCAAACACTAGTTAACAGTACATGTATTTCCTTTCATTCACAACATACCGGAATTTGACATCGGCACTAACTATCAAACCCGACCTGTCAGTGTGGCCCTGTACACAGAGGTACCATGTCTCACTTTAAGGGTATCAAGACCAAACCCTGGTAACATACGGTACCCTCCACCTCTCAAGTATACACGTACAGATACGTCACATGGCTGCTTAACTGTTTCACAAATATTGCGAAATAGCATCATTTACATATTTAGTGCCAAGTTAGAAATAACAAGGCAAGCAGGGCTGTCATTTTAAGGTAAGATGTTGCTATCATAGAAAATTCAAACGGTATTTATTGTTCGAATGATCAATAATTTGCTTGATTGAATGAACAATATAGATTTTGGGGTGTTTTATTATTATTATTATTGTTGATCTTCATAGTGTTCTGAACGTGCGCTTTATGTTTCAGAGGATTACACGTGTTTGCTTTTTGTAAAGGTATTTTTCTGTCTCATGATAAATAATGAGGTCTTCGTAGTATCATATTCATCTTCGAAAACATATACCATTGTAAGTTTCATCTCAGTGACATAACGTTGTAGTTTCGATAGATTTTCCTTTTCCATCTTTCTATATTTTGTCGAGAGCTAAGCCTATTGTCATTATATTACTTGGGGGGGAGGGGAGGTGTCTACCTCTAGGCACCTGTTCTGGATCCACCGATGTCTGTAGTCTGATAGCTACACTGCCTTTGATACGACGTATTATTTGGTAGTTTATAATTATGTAATTGTTCCCTTAATGTGGGGTATTTTCCGACAGTTAAATGAAATAAACTGTAGATGTCATGAAGCAAATTGTATACAAGATATTGAAGGATGAGTTTTACCAGGAATAATACTGTGTTCGTATACAGATTATTGTACACATGAAAACGACAATATTATCTGAAATTTGAAATGTTATCTTGTTTGATTCAATTTGAAAAGGAAAAGATTGGAATGATGCATTTCGTCTTATGTTTACATAGGATCGCTTTTAAACGAAGCTTTTCTTCACTTTGCCCATTCCGACACATTTCACTTAAAACATTTGAACAGAGCTTCCCCCCTTCCGACTTGTATTTACTGTTTGGTAATCTTGTTGAATGGGTCCGATTATTATGAATCTTCGAGGACAAAATGAGTAAAATATATATGCGAATACTGTAGACAAGAAGTCCTATTCTGTATTGGTACCCTTGTTCTCTCCAGAGTGGGAAAAGGCTTGAGCGGTGGTCAGTTAGTTGTCAATTCGATTTCATGTCTGATGGTTTAGTAACTCTTTTCCTTCAATGTCAAGATCGTGGTATTTCGCTTTCATAAACATACACGCTTTAAATTCATAGGTAAACAAAGTTCGTGCAAACAAAGGCAGTGTAAACAAAGATAGTTAAGTAACTGCTGTGCGTTCTTCATACTTGTATGTCCTTCATTTTGACCCATTTCAAATTTTGCCATAAAATAAAATAAAATGAAGTAAAATGAAAATAGAATTCTTAAAACCGACTCAGTGCCCAGCTTTTATGAACCCAAGAATGTTCTTTGACAAACCGACTCAATGCTCAGCTTTTATGAAATGTTCTTTGACAAAGTGTAACGATTTTACGTCACGATAATACTGTGTTATATATGGAAGGTTGTTAAGTATATTAAACTGTGTGTCACAAAAGGGCGTCGCCTTCAACTTAATCGGTCAAAACTAGCGGAAGAGTTTAACAAATTTCTGTTACAGAAAGTGGAATGGATTACTCAATAGATATAGAAAATATATACATTTTAATTTTGTGCATCAGATGCGCATTTCGACAACTTATGTCTCTTCAGTGATGCTCGTGGCCGAATGGTTGGAATTTTCATATTATATAAATATTTGAAAAGCAGTATAGAAACCAAAATGACCGAAAAATGAACCAAAGAATCAATCTAAGGACAGAGCTATGCATGAGGGAGATACTCCTTAGTTTTACAAATACATGTAGTTCACCTGCAGAACAGAACTTAATAATAATAATAATAATGATAATAATAATAATAATAATAATAATAATTATTATTATTATTATTATTATTATTATTATTATTTATTACTATTATTATTAATTATTATCAAATACATAGATAAATTAATAAAACTTAGGTCCCGTGTCTCGGTAGGCGTGGTACGTAAGAGATCCCTCACTGCTTTGCGGTGGGCCCGTATCTCGGTAGGTGTGACACGTAAAAGATCCCTCGCTGCTCCCTCTAACAATCATCATAATTGACACTTTTGTTGTTTATTATAACTACCAGTGGCATAGGAAGGCAAATCGAAAGAAGGGGGACCTAGCATGTTTTCTCGATTTTGCTGGTACACCGGAGGGTTTGCCATTAGCGTATACAGTGACCACCATTAGCTTATACAGTGACAGCCAATTAGCTTAGCTTAAATTTGAAAAAAAATACGAAAACAAAATCTTTGATCAGAAAAACTTATATAACGGTGTGTACTACAGACTCAGCACTGGGACCTTTCCTTAGATAGATTATACACGTCTGATCTCCGAAAAGTCTACTAACATCCATTTATTCAAGAATGTCACTACATTTTAACTTGAGATAATCTATGCCTCCCTGCCTAAATAAAACTCAAACTCAAACTGAGTAAAATTACCAAATTGTGTATAAAGGAAAGAGATAAACACGACTTCCAAACGAATAGCTTATCAAGGTTGCCTTGCTCTAGATAGTTTGCTACCCACTGGGGATCTAGGTGACTTTGAATAAGAGTTTTAAGCGATCGACATATACTTGCGAAATCGGTACACATGTTGGTGGATACCTAGCACTTCAAAGTATGTGATGTAGTTGTTGATTTATACATGGTCTTTTTTTTTTCTAATTTTCAATAAATTTGAAAACATTTTGTTTTTAGTATCATTTATTCATGAAGATTATCTTACACAAAGTCATCTTCCTAATTTACGACATCCAAAACCTATTCACGTATCTTGCCTATTAAAATGAATCAGATTTATCTTATCGTAGATACAGACAATATACTTTATCTCATCGTAGATAAGACAATACACTTTATCTCATCGTAGTCACAAACGATACACTTTATATCTTAGCGTAGATACAGACAATACACTTTATCTTATCGTAGTCAAAAACAATACGCTTTATATCTTAGCGTAGATACAGACAATACACTTTATCTTATCGTAGTCACAAACAATACACTTCATATCTTAGCGTAGTTACCGACAATATACTTTATCTTATCGTAGATACAGACAATACACTTTATCTTATCGTAGTCACAAACAATACACTTTATATCTTATCGTAGATACAGACAATACACTTTATCTTATCGTAGTCACAAACAATACACTTTATATCTTAGCGTAGATACAGACAATATACTTTATCTTATCGTAGATACAGACAATACACTTTATCTTATCGTAGTCACAAACAATACACTTTATCTTATCGTAGTCACAAACAATACACTTTATATCTTAGTGTAGATACAGACAATATACTATATCTTATCGTTGATACAAACAATACACTTTATCTTATCGTAGTTACAAACGATACACTTTATATCTTAGCGTAGATACAGACAATATACTTTATCTTATCGTTGATGCAAACAATACACTTTATCTTATCGTAGTCACAAACAATACCCTTTTATATCTTAGCGTAGATACAGACAATATACTTTATATTATCGTTGATACAAACAATACTCTTTATATCTTATCGTAGATACAGACAATACACTTTATCTTATCGTAGTCACATACATTACACTTTATATCTTAGCGTAGATACAGACAATATACTTTATCTTATCGTAGATACAGACAATACACTTTATCTTATCGTAGTTACAAACGATACACTTCATATACTAGCGTAGATACAGACAATATACTTTATCTTATCGTAGATACAGACAATACACTTTATCTTATTGTAGTCACAAACAATACACTTTATATCTTAGCGTAGATACAGACAATATACTTTATCTTATCGTTGTTACAAACAATACACTTTATCTTATCGTAGTTACAAACGATACACTTCATATCTTCGCGTAGATACAGACAATATACTTTATCTTAGCGTAGATACAGACAATACACTTTATCTTATCGTAGTCACAAACATTACACTTTATATCTTAGCGTAGATACAGACAATATACTTTATCTTATCGTAGATACAGACAATATACTTTATCTTATCGTAGTCACAAACAATACACTTTATCTTATCGTAGTCACAAACAATACACTTTATATCTTAGCGTAGATACAGACAATACACTTTATCTTATCGTAGTCACAAACATTACACCTTATATCTTAGCGTAGATACAGACAATACACTTTATCTTAGCGTAGATACAGACAATATACTTTATCTTATCGTAGTCACAAACAATACACTTTATATCTTAGCGTAGATACAGACAATATACTTTATCTTATCGTAGTCACAGACAATACACTTTATATCTTAGCGTAGATACAGACAATATACTTTATCTTAGCGTAGATACAGACAATACACTTTATCTTATCGTAGTCACAAACAATACACTTTATATCTTAGCGTAGATACAGACAATATACTTTATCTTATCGTAGTCACAGACAATACACTTTATATCTTAGCGTAGATACAGACAATATACTTTATCTTATCGTTGATACAAACAATACACTTTATCTTATCGTAGTCACAAAGAATACACTCTATCTTATCGTAGATATAGACAATACACCTTATGTAATTGTAGCCAAATACATTACACTTTATCTTATCGTAGTCACAGACAATACACTATCTTATCGTAGTCACAAACAATACACTTTATATCTTAGCGTAGATACAGACTATATACTTTATCTTATCGTAATCACAGACAATACACTTTATCTTATCGTAGTCACAGACAATACACTTTATCCTATTGTAGTCACAGACAGTACACTCTATCTTATCGTAGATACAGACAATACACTTTATCTTATCGTAGTCACAGACAATACACTTTATCCTATCGTAGTGACAGACGATACACTTTATCCTATCGTAGTCAAAGACAATACACTCTATCTTATCGTAGATACATACAATACACTTTATCTTATCGTAGTCACAGACAATACACTTTATCCTATTGTAGTCATCTGAGTACATCTAAAACAAGCTGTATGTGATGTTATACCAAATAGACGGTGGATAAGACATATAATGTGAAAAAGTAATCGATAGAATGTCAAGGTAATGAAAATACTAAATATTAGGATATAATTGTTATAATTTTGTGCACCAAATGCGCATTTCGACAACTTATGTCGCTTCAGTGATCCTCATTGTCGATTGGTATTCTGATAATATATAAATATATGAAGAGCAGAGTTAAAATCAAAGTGGTCAAAACGTGAGCCAAAGAATCAATCTGAGGAACGAGCTATGCTAGAGGGAGATACTCATTAGTTTTAGAGTCATTTACATAATTTCATGACTGAAATTTTTAAGTATATATTTCACGTCAGTACAAAAGCACCGAAAACTAGACTTATGATGCCCTCGGGAACTAGCAGTCCTCCAACAGTGATACCGGCTTAGTGGTTACAATAAATATTGGAACATACATACGTTATAATTTTGTGCAACAGTTTCACTGATAAAATTTTAACTTGATATAACACACCATTGCTGTACCCCTGAATATCATAGGCAAGACTAGATGTCTGTTAAGATAACGTAAGTGTCTCCTGTTTGGTTCGCTGCATCCCACCAAGAATGTCAACAGAAAAAAAATCCAGTCATAAATAATAGAATAAAAGTATTTGATTCAAATAAATTAAAGTAATACGTTATGTGGTTTATACAGGTAAATTGAATTCTGATTTCCATATGATAACAATAGGATTATAAAAATATTGGACTTATACTGAGTCATGTAATGCCATCACATCTTTGATGGATAATATTCATGTGCAATTTAATGGCAAGATTTATCAGTAGATTACAGGGATTCCTGTGTGCACTAACTGCGCTCCATTTGTGGCAGATATATTTTTATGTTGTTATGAGAGGGACTTAATGCATTCTATTCAAACCTCTAAACGGTTCGACCTTATTGTTGACACCTCTAAAGAATTTGATGATATTTTGGTAATCGATAGCCTTGAGTTTCAAAACTATATTACTGACATTTATCTACCTGAACTTCAATTCACAAAACCAATACTTCTGATAAGGAAACACCTTTCTTGGACTTAAATATTAAAATTAGTAACAGCAATATTCATACAAATATATATATGATAAACGTAACGACTTTGAATTTCCTAAAGTAGATTTCCCTTATTGAGATGGTAATGTCCCTAGACTCCCATCATATGGTATTTATTAGTCAATATGTTCGTTTTTTATTTCCATGCACAGAAAATCAAATCACTTTTAAAATTCTGAATCAGGGTTATGGATATAATAAACTTCAAAAAACTTTTTGTGAATTTTACAGATTTTATTCACACATTTTATCTAAATTCGGAAATGTGACTTTTCAACAATACGTCTCCAGCGGAATTTCATATCCTAATTTCTACGATGGCCTAGTGTACAAGCTAAGGAGGGTCAAAGGTTCCGATAATTTCATATCCTAATTTCTACGATGGCCTAGTGTACAAGCTAAGGAGGGTCAAAGGTTCCGATAATTTCATATCCTAATTCCTACGGTGGCCTAGTGTAAAAGCTAAGGAGGGTCAAAGGTTCCGATAATTTCATATCGACGGGTTATAATATAATTAAACGCCCTCAACATCTACAGCATGACTCAAGGTCATCGCAAAGACTATAGGTCTTGTATGGGGTCTATCTACAGCCCTACACAGAATTTAACTTGAGCGTTGTACGCTGACTAACCGGCGGTTGGTACATTAAGACGGGCCTTGAGCAAACCTTAGTTGCTCTCTAGATACACTGGATTGGTCTTCTTTCTGACATATCAACTACATATGTTACCTCTTTGCTTTCTACCTCTCTGCTGTCCACATCTACAAGAAATATTACCTTCACTTTCCTTGTTATATCTGCTAAATTGACAATATCTTGCTTCCTATCTTTATCCACTAGACTGGCAACCTTCTGCTTACTGTGTTAGCTACTAGATATCACTGCTTGTTTCCTAGCTGTGTCTACTAGATTGGTTGATTTCTTCTCTCCGTCTTATCTGCTAGACACCTTGCCTCTTCCTTTCTAGTTGTTTCTGCTAGAGTGGTTACTCTCTTCTGTCTTTCTTATCTGCTAGATTAGTTACTTTCTTCTGTCTTTCTTATCTGCTAGATACTTTGCCTCTATCTTCATACATGTTTTTGCTAGATTGGTAACTGTTTGCTTTCAGTCTTGTCCGCTATATACGTTACCTCTATCTTCATACATGTTTTTGCTAGATTGGTATCTTCATACATGTTTTCGCTAGATTGGTAACTGTTTGATTTCAGTCTTGTTAATAGACAGTTAATTTTATTTGCAACTCTGTTTGCTATAACATCTTCCCAGTAGAGAATATTTGTAACAGTCTATAATCAAGGCAGATATAATTATCAGTTTTACTTTTTACTTTAAAATTACAGTAAGATTCAGATAACCAGATTACCAGAAAGTCACACGAGAACGAGAGTGTAACTAATGATCATACATTAACAATACAAACTCTACTCATTTAAAGACAATAACTATTGTAGAGATAGGTTATTATATGCCATGCATTAGTAACGGGCGCGCACACCGGAAAATCAACAAAATACAGAATGGACTTGTAAAATAATACTATGGCACAAAGAAACAAAAACATATGGTATCACAGATAAACAAATACAACATGTACATCTGTTAGATGTAGGAAATCTACAACGAAAGAAAAGGACAAATTCTATGGCATCGAAATCGATGCTTCCCTCAGTTAATGTTGTGTAATGCAATCTCCACTTCAGAGGAATATGTCGATGCTGAAGAATAGTTAATTAATCTATAGTAATATGATGCAAGAAAATCTATATTTTAAGATTAGATATATCCGATCCTCCCCTGTAACACCCGTGCGATCGTCTCTTTTGTTGGATCCTTCCTTGTAACACGCATGCGCTGATCTTTCGTTGGATGCTCTATATATATATATATATATATATATATATATATATATATATATATATATATATATATATATATATATATATATATATATATATATAAAGCACAAATAGAATCAGTGAAACACCTGGGAGTACTATGGACTATACATCTATACATCTATATATATATATATATATATATATATATATATATATATATATATATATATATATATATATATATATATTAAGCACAAATAGAATCAGTGGATCTCCGAAGAAATACCTGTAGAAAATAAAGACAAATTAGACAAACATATAAAGCACAAAGACACTACAGTTAACAAGGCACCCTATATTTCACTTATATTCGTTCCCCGTCTGGGACTCGAACCCACGACCTATGGTACCGAATCACCTAGCTGTCATGCATCCGACCCTCCAACCGACTGAGCTACCCGAGATATATATCTACATGTATACATTATGTGTGGGACATGATCACGAGATCCTATGAACACATCCTACACGCGGTTACCTTATAATATCTTATTAAAGGCTATGTACGTGCTATATGCGGATACCTTATAATATATTATTATAAGTTATATTCGTACTACAAGCTACACGCGGATACAATATAATATCTTATTATAGGCTATATACGTACTACAAGCTACACGCGGATACCTTATAATATCTTATTATAGGCTATATACGTACTACAAGCTACACGCGGATACCTTATAATATCTTATTATAGGCTATATACGTACTACAAGCTACACGCGGATACCTTGTAATATCTTATTATAGGCTATATACGTACTACAAGCTACACGCGGACCATCGAACCCCCACTTGCAAGAGAGGGTGATCCCATCCCCCTCTCAGAGCTGCACGCACCTCGTGAGAAGCTTTCTATGCGTGCACATTGAATATTTCTAGCTACGCCCCTGGCATACATATAGTGAATGTGGAAATACGCTATATTGGAAGTGTCACACTTGAATTAAGCTTCTACCCCTACTCAAAGATCATGTGATACAACAAAATACTACCCACGAACTAGTTTATTTGTACTATTTAGAGGTCAGGCACTGTCGAGTCCGTTGCTAAGATGACAGTGTTGTTCATGGTATACTTATATACGTGAAATTATTCTGACGTAGTGTATAAGCACAAAAACAAACATAATATTCTTAAATGCTACGCAGTAAGTGCTGAAATGTACAAAATAAGATATGGAGAAGGTTTCCGGATGTCTAGATGAGCCAGAGGCGGGATTAGAGGTTAATGAGGAGCAAGTATCCCTGTCAACCTGCCACTTCCGACAAAACTCCTTCTTTTGATAGTATGCTCTATTTTATGATTGTATTGTATGACATTTATGAAAATGACGTATAAATGAGTGTTTTCTAGGGCGATTTATCATCGTATCAGCTGTGGGCTTGGTGTTTTCTAGGGCGATATATTATCTTATCGATTGTGGACTTGGAGTTTTCTAGGGCGATATATCATCGTATCGGCTGTGGGCTTGGAGTTTTCCAGGGCGATATATCATCTTATCGGCTGTGGGCTTGGAGTTTTCTAGGGCGATATATCATCTTATCGATTGTGGACTTGGAGTTTTCTAGGGCGATATATCATCGTATCGGCTGTGAGCTTGGAGTTTTCTAGGGCGATATATCATCTTATCGACTGTGGACTTGGAGTTCTCTAGGGCGATATATCATCTTATCGGCGGTGGGCTTGGAGTTTTTTAGGGCGATTTATCATCGTATCGGCTGTAGGCTTGGAGTTTTCTAGGGCGATATATCAGCTTATCGGCTGTGGGCTTGGAGTTTTCTAGGGCGATTTATCATCGTATCGACTGTGGGCTTGGAGTTTTCTAGGGCGATTTATCATCGTATTGGCTGTGGGCTTGGAGTTTTCTAGGGCGATATATCATCGTATCGGCTGTAGGCTTGGAGTTTTCTAGGGCGATATACATGTATCACCTTATCGACTGTGGACTTGGAGTTTTCTAGGGTGATATATCATCGTATCGGCTGTGGACTTGGAGTTCTCTAGGGCGATATATCATCGTATCGACTGTTGGCTTGGAGTTTTCTAGGGCGATATTTCATCGTGTCGACTGTGGGCTTGGAGTTTTCTAGGGCGATATATCATCGTATCGGCTGTGGACTTGGAGTTTTCTAGGGCGATTTATCATCGTATCGGCTGTGGGCTTGGAGTTTTCTAGGGCGATTTATCATCTGCCTCCCTTTTTGTCCTCCTAATGAGACAGTAGAAACCCCGTGTCATTGAGTACCTAGGGACGTAAAGAATCAAAACGTCGGATACGGTCCGCAGCATAGGACAGTTATATTGAACTGATCTAGAAGCCACTGTCACGATAATATTTGTGGGGTAAATCTTTTCATAAGACATTTATCATTCTGTCATTTTTAAAAAGCATTGTAGTCAACGTTTCTTCCCGTAAATAAGCAGGGAGTTCCAATGAACTCTCAAACGTACAAGTTTTATACGTACCGACTAAGTATAGGTTAAATATTACACTGATTTTGCAATCGTTTTTTAAAGCCATGTGACATGAAGATCGGTTTTTAAATCTAAATGTTGCAATCTTTCTTTGTTGGATATTATCCTCATTTTTCCTTTCAAGTACTTGAGATAAGTATTTTTTATTATATTTTTTGTCACCACGTGCTTTTATTCAGATCGTTGTTTTCTGCTTAAAAGGAGTCACCTCGTTATACAAATTTTTTACGTACATACATAGTGACAAATTTTACGTACATACAAAGTCACACATTTTACGTACATACAAAGTCACACATTTTAACGCTATTGCAGCAGTTAAAGAAATTTACTAAATTTCAAGACAATTTTGTGCATTGCATCCTTGAATCATGAATATCTTCCCAAAGATGTATTCTAATAAACATTAGATGTATTTCTCAAATGAATGCTAGTTATTATATAAGTGTATGTTTTTAGTGTATGATGCTAGTGATCATATTGGTGTTAATTGATAGGGTAAATAAATGTATGATGGTTGTGCACATATTTGTGTATGCTGCTAGTGATCATATCAGTGTATGTTGCATGTTATATTGGTGTATATTGCTAATGATCATATCGATGTTTGTTGCTAGTGGTTACATTTTGTCAAGTTTCTAGCAATCATCTTGGTATATGTTCACAGTGATTATATCTATGTATGTTGTTAGAGATCATATTATTGTATGTTGCTGGTGATTTTATCAGTGTATGTTGTTAGTGATCATATAGAGGTATGTTCCTAGTGATCATATAGAGGTATATTACTAGTAATCATGTTTCTAATGATTATGTCAGCAAATTTTGGTAGTGATCATCTAGCTGTATGTTGCTAGTGATCGTGTTGCTAGTGTTCATATCGATGCATACTGCTAGTGATCATATTGGTGTATGTTGCTAGTGATCATATAGAGGTATGTTCCTAGTGATGATATAGAGGACTAGTATTAATGTTTCTAGTGATTACATCGGTAAATTTTGGTAGTGATCATCTTGCTGTATGTTGGTAGTGATCGTGTTGCTAGTGATCATATCGATGCATACTGCTAGTGATCATATCGATGCATACTGCTAGTGATCATATTGGCGTATGCTACTACTGTTGTAGAAACTGTGCGATTACGAAAATAGAAAATACAAATAGTATATTTTCATTTACTTAATTACTCATGTATATGTTTATATAAATTTCAAGGAAATGTTGTAACGAAATATTCATGCGCATAGTTTGGGTATTCTGATAAGGTGTTAATGCGCGTAATCTATACTCGCTTGAAGTGACATTTTCTTGTAAGGAAACGTCATTTTAAGTAAAAAAAATTATTGCCATTTTCTGGTTTTCGGATTTAAATCCACCATTTTATAGTCAAGTCCGTAAATAATGGTTGCTTCTTGGACTAGTATCTTATATTGTTTTGCCAAATGTCATTGAACGGGCAAAATGAAAGAAGTGAACACGTGTGAGAAAAAAAAAAAACAAACAAAACTGGAATACCGCTAGTTTGTGTATGTTCATCCTAATACATCAGGATATAGGCTAGTTCTATCAATCTGTGATCTAGTTGTGCAAGAATGTATTGTTTGCAGATTGATGGGGTTCGGAACATTTTTGTCGGAGAGTGTGCTCAATAAAGCACATAGGAAACCTGATATTCTACCATAGATGATGGGTATAAAATTCAGTTGTAACTTCATATTCTCCTGCAATAAGCAAACGACCAATATTGGTGAAATGGTTCCGACTATTTCTCTTACCAGTACTTTGATTGTGTTCTGATTGTGCATGTGTTAACGTAATGATATTAGCTGAATGCAGAAGTGTTTCATATTGTGCAAGGTATTTCTTGGTTTTTCATGCCTTAAACAGGAATGATAAACCATTGATAATCCAATGACGCGACGCAATTTAACTCTTCCGTAACGTACACACACCGTACAAAACGCATCATCTTCACACATGAATGAACAGCTTTCAAAAGTGATCCACACTAGTTTAAACACTGAGCAAAGTCATTTTGCAATTCAGTTTTAAACCATGTGACATAGTATATATATATTTACGATAAAGATGTTGCAATTTTCCAGTTTTGGGTGGTGGTTTTGTGTGGAATAAGTACCGCAATTCGTGAAATTCTTCTCAGACAGTGTAAATTGGTTTATATTTCACTAAACTATAGGTATGTATAGTTTGTTTACTCTATAACAAAACAGACCGTGGATGTTTTCACATACCTAGATGCTTATAGCCTGAGAAACATGCTTATCAGGTCTTGTTATACGTTTTGTTTCGATAAGTGTATTCAGTGCACCTCATGCTTATAAAAGAAAATGCATTCTTGCACAGTATCTGGGATAACCATGGAGAAAAAAAATCAATAGGAACTTATTAGTAGACGGAAAACTCACTTTATCGTTTTATTTTGGCAAAGTATATCTTTCAAACTATTCTTCATGAAAGTTTTTTTTATCACGACATTTCAACACACACATATCCTAAAGAGAAAACAAACAAAAATATACACACTATGTTCTCAGAAATATTTTTGTTATAAAAGCGATTCAAAATTCAGAATTCAGTGCATAATATAATATTCTTTTACCAGCCACTCCTCTGTGTATTGTGTTTGGATTCTACCTACTAGATTTAAAGGTCGCTGGTTGATCAGGATACTCCGGTTTCCTCAACCAAAAAATATAAGTACTGGGTACAACCTTGATACTGGCCAAGGCTATATATATTATATACTACTAAATACTAGTGACCATACAGATACAGACACTTATAAATGCTTACATCCATTTTGATAAACCACTTTATACTGTCACCATACAGATAACGCCAACTAATACTGATTTCCACTTGATACTGCTCACAAGCATATTAATAAAACCACTTGATGCTTGTCACCATATAGATAAAACCACTTTTAATACTTACCACCATATTGATAAAACCACTTAATACTTACCACCATATAGATAAAACCACTTAATACTTACCATCATATAGATAAAACCACTTAATACCTATCACCAACATATTGATAAACTACTTAATACTAGTCACTGTAAATAAATACATACATGTACACATTTTTTTTTTCTTAATTACCGAGTATCTGTCGAAGATTTTACTTTTCCTATTTTTTCCCTTTCAGTTTTTTGATAATTAATAGATACTGTCAAAAGGAATGAACTATACGGTGGTATATATAGAATTACAAATAACATAGTTACCACCTATCCTCTAGTGTTTTACTCTGTACAGTTATTACGCACTTCATTTCTGTCATAATTTGTTATGTGTTTTATAACCTTAGAATTTTATAAGGGCCGTTGACTTTTTATGGTTTGTTTTCCTGTACGTACTTCCGAACGCTGTAGAGATATACTTCGATATGTCCTGTCTTACAGTGAGAGGGATGCTACAAATGATTCATGTGCATTTGACAATCCTATAATTAATGAGGTAAACATACACCAATTAAGGAAGCATCTCCTTGAAACCTAATTAAGTTGACCGTGACAGTAGATAAACTTGTATATAGATAAGCAGATTAGGTTGTCACCAGTGACAAAGGTGTGTATGATACAACAAACATTTCAGTGATGTAATAAACATAATTAAGTTGACCGTGACAGTAGATAAACTTGTATATGGATAAGTGTATTAGGTTATCACCAGTGACTAAGGTGTGTGTGATACAACAATGCTTACCTTTGTCTAGTCGCCCATTCAAAGTGTGTGTGCTCAGTGATTAGTTAGGACATTATTTTCGTTGTTCAGGTATATATTATAAGTAACAGAATGCCTGTTAATATTTTTGTTAAAGAAATGTTACCAATAATAAAAAAGGTATGAGGCATACCTATGTATTACGACGTAATTGCATTAAACATTATTTATATGTGTATCTATGTGCGTATATGAAGTAAGTCATATATATATATATATATCATCAATGAATTTTCATTCAAATTTATTTTCATATGTCATTGCATATGCAGTGTAATACAGAAAAGAGTAGTAACAACGTTTGTTATAATTACCCATATTGCTGTAATAGATGACCAAGAATTACAACCGTTCAAAGTTCGATGTTGTGTGCAAAGTTCGAGCAGTTTATAATAGATTATTTCATAAAGAGAAAGTTCATTTCGTGTATATCAATCATATTTTATTTTTTCCTCATTTTATCCAGTGAAATTTTGTAAAAGTCATTTGAAATATAAAGAATTCAGTATCCAGTATCAAAAAGTATAACAACTCAGTATCTAGTACCAAAGGGTATCACCAACCCAGTATAAATGCCCAACCCAGTGTTCAATGCCCAAGGGTATCACCAACCCAGATTTCAGTGCCTAAAGGCATCACCGACCCAGTGTTCAGTGCCCAGGGGTATCACCAGTCCAGATTTCAGTGCCCAAAAGGCATCACCGACCCAGTGTTCAGTGCCCAAGGGTATCACCAGTCCAGATTTCAGTGCCCAAAAGGCATCACTGACCCAGTGTTCAGTGCCCAAAGGTATCAACAACCCGGATTTCAGTGCCCAAGGGTTCAATCTTATGGATACCCACTGAAAATATGTACTTAAGAATTTACTACATAGTTAATCTTTTATGTATAAACTCTGGGATAGATTTTTTTTTGGGGGGGGGGGGGGGGTTTCTATAGTTGATTCGATGATAAGCTTGCTCTAAATTATATCTGGACTTACACTGTTTCTGCCTGGTGACTAAAGAGAGATACGAGGTAGAATAGAGCATGGTACAATACATTACTAAAGAGAGATACGAGGTAGAATTGAGCATGGTACAATACATTACTACTTGTTTGTACTTTTTTCACATCCATATAATAGCTCTTGTTTTCCTTCTTAAATTTATCTGTATTTTTCATTATAAAACAGATCCACGACATGAAGTCATTAGTGGTTTTGGTGTGTACAAATCAGTGTTTTCTTGTAGACATATCTTTATTCAGAGAAAGTTTCAACCAGTCGGTCCCTAATAACCTTTGATCGTTCTGTAAAAAGAACTTTTATTGATACAAATAGGATTCAATCCTCTTTTTTCCATTCAGGGTATACTAAGAACATTTGTGTTATTTGAGTTGTTATTTTATGTAACTGAGGCTGGTCAGCAGTGAAGATAATATCTCAAGTGAACCCCCATAAAGCTGAAGCGGGTCACTCTCCCTTGTCATTATTCATGCTATTTTCCTCCTGTTCGCTGGAATTAATTACACTTTGCTCACACTGATTGAACATTTGCTTTTATATTCCATACATGTGACACGTTTATTATAAAACAGAATACTATTTATACATGTATATTACACTCCGTAGATAAACATTATTGTTTTACCATTTACATGTGCTTCTTTTCTAGGATTAACTAGCAGTAAAGGAGAGAGTTTTCAATAGAAATCATGCGGATATTCCGACAGCTCGGGCAGCTGCTTTGGAAAAACTTTGCGCTACGGAGAAGACAACCGGTATGTCAGTTTATAAAACATTTGAATGATAAATGTTTTCTTCATTTTGAGAATGTATCTTTTCAGCGTAACATGTACAAGATTTATCATAAATTTATGAATATCCGTATTTATTAGTTGAATTTTTATATTTTTATTTCGCTTCATTGCTTAAAGAGCAAGGAAATAATCATAGATATGTTTTTCAGTTTTGATTGTTTCCTACAGAATAGGGCTTTTCTCTTTTAGATCTATTTCAAAATACTGCAATTTGTATGTCCTAACAAGTGAAATAAAATATCGTAATCAGTATTCTAAATGTATGATATTACTTATATATACATGTATAATATTAGTTATTTATATAATATTACTTAGATTTATGATATTATTTATATGTATAATATTACTAATATGTATGGTATTACTTATATGTATGATATGATATTACATATATGTATGATATTACTAATATGGTCAATGGTCAATGATGCTGCTACTTTGCTCTATCGTGGTCCGCACAGAGTGATACTGTCAATAATATATCAGTTACTGAGGGGTAAAAGATACAAAATCTGAAGTAATACAGAATAACCTTTTTTTAAACACAATAATAGGGTTTTATTTATTTATTTATTTATTTATTATTATTTTTTTTAATGCAGGTCCTTACCACATCAGCTCATTTTGAATATCAATCACCCGTCTTCATTCAGCACTGGGATACACATTTATGATATCTTCCTTTACATTTTCTACTTTTTATTTTCATTAAGTCACCTGAGTCAAAAGCTCAACTGAGTTAATGCCATAGCGTCATCCGTCATACGTAAACGTTTCTACTTCTTCAGAACATCTAAATGAAAATTCACGACACTTGGTAGGGATGAAATACTAGATGTCCCCTACAAATGTTGCTGTTTTTCGGTCAGATCCTTGAAGGGGTGAATCCAGGGCGGGGCGATGTATGCTCCAGAGGGTACCCTCCATCCTCCCTTGACAAATCTCTTCAGACTGGCTGCATAGATCATCCAGCTGAATGCATTAAAGCGATATAGGAGATTGTGTTGTTGGTGGTGGTGTTGTTGTTTTTTATCTGTTCGGTTTTTTTTTTTGCTTTGTTGTGTTTTGTAATTGTTGTTTGCATTTTATTATTTTGGTTTTTAACGTATATTTGGACTTTTGTCATTTTTGTCTATTTTCAGGTAATTTCTTAGATGTTCTTCTAGTACGTTGCATACAATGCATTAGTTTTGTGTATTCTAATTGATTTTATTGTAAATTGTGAAGCTTTGCAAGTCTTTTAGATTTTGTCATTTTGGCCTATTTTCAGGTAATGATTAGATTCTCATCTTGTAGGTTGTATAAATTACTTTTCTCATTAGATTAAAGAATTATACTCCAAGTATGTTATAATAACCTTTGATAGACTTCTCCACCACAACTAATCAAAAGATTTTTATGAAACTTGGTTGGTATCAAGATAAGTACTTAAGATTCCCCACAAATGTTGTTGCTCGGCCTGATCTACCAAAGATCGATACAGGGAAGGTAAAACATAAGGCCTTGAGAATACTCCCATTTGACAGACTTCTTTTGACCGGCTACATAAATCGACAAACCTAATGCACCAGAGTGATCCAGAAAGGCGTTTTAAGAAGTGGATGTGTGGATGTTTTGATTTTTATTTATTTATTTATTTTTGTTTTGTTTTGTTTTGTTTTTTTTTGGGGGGGGGGGGGGTACTCTGAAATGAAATTATTATGCTTTTGTGGCTTCTTTCTGATTTAGTATTCAATAAAAAGAAACAACGAAGCATTTCTTTGCTAACTTATATAAGTAAATGTCTATTTCAAGGGTTATTTCGGTTTTCGGAGGTTTTTATTTATTTACTTATTTTTTAATTTTTGATACAGACCAGGCCATGCTGAGGATTAGCGGTTCAAACCCCACTTAAGACAAAGGAGTCATTTTGTTTCGAAACAGTACTCAATGAGACATATTAAGAAAAACTCCCGACAGTCTTTTTCACACATTTTAAGTCATTTTCTTGATTTATTCAATTTATATAGGAGACAAATTAAATATTTAAAATTTTTCAACTTTTATGAAAAAATGTGTACTTGAAGGGTTATTTAAAAGGTATTGGGCTTCAAACGTAAGGGCATGGGTTCGATTCCTGTTGTGGGCTGGGAGTTTTCTAGAGTAATTTATCTTCTGCCTTGCTATCTGTCATTGAGATAAGACAGTGTAACAGTATACAAGGGACATAAAGATCCGTCACTACTTGTTGTTGTTCCGTAGCATCGGACATAAGTCATAAGTATGACGCATGGTCAGGCGGGTGCCGCCATCTTACAAATGTGATGTCTTTCTTTTGCTCATTCTTGTTTGCTCTGCATGTCCACATTGACTTTTGTCACACAATCGAGTTATATGTCTCTGTTTTCCTTTAATTTTTAACTTACAGTTGTGGTGTATAGACGTGAAATTTTAAGTGACATTTGCTGATTTTGAGGTTTGCTTGGCTAATGACTGAAAGGTCTCAAGTTCGAGTCTCGTCGCCGGCGGATCATCTGTGCTGTCTTTCGAATGAGGGTGTTCGAGGTTCCGTGTCACAGTAGACGTGGCACTGAACAGATTTCTCACTTGGAATGAGTTCGCAACATAGGCCTATATTTCTGGGCGTAGTATCAGACATATCCCTTTTCCAAAATAAGTAAAGTAAAGACGAAAACTATAAACAAAAATTGTGTATTTGAAAATGTTTAAGGCCTTTGAACTTAAACCATAATCTTGGTTCCAGGTCTTTTAGGCTATTTCATTATCAACTTGTAAAAGGAATGTCTGCTTAATTACAAGATGGCCATGGCATTTGGACCTGTTACTTGACTAACTACCATTTGTCAATCCACCGTCATAAGTCGGCAGGTGGTTGCAATGTGGTTGAAGTGTTCCTTTTCAACAATACGTATCCAGCGGAATTTCCCATCCCAATTTCTGCGGTGATCTAGTATACAAAATAAGAAGGTTAAAAGGTTCCGATAATTTCATATCGGCGGGTTCTAAAATTATGAAACGCCTTGAACATCGACAATATGACCTCGAGATCATCGCTAATACCATATAGGATTTGTATTGGGCCCCTCTACAACCCAGTACAGACTTTTACTTGAGCATTGCACGCTGACTAACAGGGCGGTGGGGACTCTATGAAGGGCCTTGTCTAAACCTTTTCAGAGGAGACAAGGCCCTGATCCTTGTCCCCTCAGACTGTTAGTCGGGATTCCTATTGATTAAGGATCTGAGCTCGCTTACAGACGAGCAGAGCACGATTTACTTATGTTGATGTCGCCTTACATATTTTTCATAGCAACATATTCTATAAATGTTTTATGTGTAAAAAAAAAATTATGACCTCTCGTCTTGAGAAACCTGTTGATCCTTGTTCTCTGTATGGAGGATTATTCTTAATTTCTAAATGTATGTCCTTTGATTGTGCTGCTTTTGCGGTGAGTGGGAAGGTGGACGCCCGTAAACCGGTTAACCACACCAATTGAGTCGTAAGTCGGTATCGTAACCGCAGCACAATCGAATATTTTTGTAATGTCGGTTTTCCGTGTATATTTTACTATTATCATGTTTTGTGTGCATGTCCTTGGTGATTTGTGTCACACAGTTTTGTCAGATGCCTTCTGTTTTCTCTTTTATTGAGACGCACTGTAATAACACACAACTTCTTTTTGATTGCAGCATGTACTATTGCTGGAGTTGTTATGGCCTATAATCATATTCGCCGTTATCTCCGTCGTGAGACAGGGAATGAACCCATCTAAAAGAGAAACATGTAAGTCTGTTCAGCTGTATATATTGAAAATATCTGAGGTGTCATTTGCTGGAATATTCTGTACACTTTGCCTAAGTTGGTGCTAATTAGAATTCTTGGGTTTAAAGTTTTGCTTAGATAGATATTAAATTGCACATTTCAAAATAATGTCATACTTGATTTGATGATACCATGGGTCAACCAGGGTATGTCATATTTTACATCAACGTAACAATATTCCGGCGGAAAGAAGGCAAATAAAAAGCTGTTGCCAACTTGAAAACCTGGAAAATAATCCAAGGACGTGAATTAATATTACGTATTATAGTATGGTAACAGTTTTGTTTTATTAGATATTTGAATAATCTGAAAGATTGAAATATTTCGTTATTTCGAAATAGGAAAACCTTAACATAAATGACTTAAGTATACCTGAAATCAGTGATGCATAAAAAAGTAAGGCATCGTACTTTTCACGAACTCTTTCGAAATACTGTAAATAGAATGAGACATATACGCCGTATGTTATTTACAAAGCAATTTAAGTACAGCTAAATTCAACATACATCATGGCAGTGTGCTTTATAACTATGTCATCTTAATGGAACAACACCGTGTTTAAAATGCGTTATCAAATTGAACTTGTTATACTGTACGTTCTGTCATCTGCTTCGAAATGTCTATTGTAGTAAATTACTATTAAATGGTAAATATTAATCTTTGTATTTTCACTTTTTAACAAAATGAAATAATCCGATGACAAGCTCTATCATTCATCTAATACAGGCCATTGGGTACACCAGTGCTATCTTATGACTAGGTAAACCTAAGATTTTCTCTTGAAAAGTTGGATAATTTCTTTTCATATGCTGTGACATTATATTGACATGCCCAACGTCTTTCATCTGTGACTGATTCTACGCTTCAAACCATTGCATATTTAATGTAATCAGTGCATCATAAAATATCATATATATATAATTAATGTTTTGATTCCAGAAGTATTTAGAAATATATGATTTTGATTTGAACAGAATGATATTATATGCTTCTAAGTTTAAGAACTGTCTACCGAGATATCTTAGAACGGTCTTATGTTCAAACAAGTAAATATAGGAAATTCACCGACGTATTATACCGATGAATCAAATGAAGTAAAATGATATAGTGTGCATATGCTATAAGATAAAATAGTATATTGTACATGTGCTACGAGATAATATAACCTACTGTATACGTAGTAAAGGATAATATAGTATACTGTATACATGCTACAGGATAATATAGTGTACTGTACACGTGATACAGGATAATATAGTGTACTGTACACGTGATACAGGATAATATAGTGTACTGTACACATGCTACGGCATTATATAGTATACTGTACACATGCTACAGGATGATATAGTGTACTGTACACGTGATACAGGATAATATAGTATACTGTACACATGCTACGGCATTATATAGTATACTGTACACATGCTACGGCATTATATAGTATACTGTACACATGCTACGGCATTATATAGTATACTGTACACATGCTACGGCATTATATAGTATACTGTACACATGCTACGACATTATATAGTATACTGTACACATGCTACAGGATAATATAGTGTACTGTACACGTGATACAGGATAATATAGTATACTGTACACATGCTACGACATTATATAGTATACTGTACACATGCTACGGCATTATATAGTATACTGTACACATGCTACGGCATTATATAGTATACTGTACACATGCTACGGCATTATATAGTATACTGTACACATGATACGGCATTATATAGTATACTGTACACATGCTACGGCATTATATAGTATACTGTACACATGCTACGGCATTATATGATATACTGTACACATGCTATGACATTATATAGTATACTGTACACATGCTACAGGATAATATAGTGTACTGTACACGTGATACAGGATAATATAGTATACTGTTCACATGATACAGGATAATATAGTGTACTGTACACGTGATACAGGATAATATAGTGTACTGTACACGTGATACAGGATAATATAGTGTACTGTACACGTGATACAGGATAATATAGTGTTCTGTACACGTGATACAGGATAATATGGTGTACTGTACACGTGATACAGGATAATATAGTGTACTGTACACGTGATACAGGATAATACAGTGTACTGTACACGTGATACAGGATAATATAGTGTACTGTACACGTAATACAGGATAAAATAGTGTACTGTACACGTGATACAGGATAATACAATGTACTGTACACGTGATACAGAATAATATAGTGTACTGTACACGTGATACAGGATAATATAGTGTACTGTACACGTGATACAGAATAATATAGTGTACTGTACACGTGATACAGGATAATATAGTGTACTGTACACGTGATACAGGATAATATAGTGTTCTGTACACGTGATACAGGATAATATAGTGTACTGTACACGTGATACAGGATAATATAGTGTACTGTACACGTGATACAGGATAATACAATGTACTGTACACGTGATACAGGATAATATAGTGCACTGTACATGTGATACAGGATAACATAGTGTACTGTACATGTGATACAGGATAATACAATGTACTGTACATGTGATACAGGATAATACAATGTACTGTACAAGTGATACAGGATAATATAGTGTACAGTACACGTGATACAGGATAATACAATGTACTGTACAAGTGATACAGGATAATATAGTGTACAGTACATGTGATACAGGATAATACAATGTACTGTACACGTGATACAGGATAATACAATGTACTGTACACGTGATACAGGATAATATAGTGTACTGTACAAGTGATACATAATAATATAGTGTACAGTACACGTGATACAGGATAATAAGGTGTACAGGATAATACAATGTACTGTACACGTGATACAGGATAATATAGTGTACTGTACAACTGATACAGGATAATATAGTGCACTGTACACGTGATACAGGATAATATAGTGTACTGTACACGTGATACAGGATAAAATAGTGTACTGTACACGTGATACAGGATAATACAATGTACTGTACACGTGATACAGAATAATATAGTGTACTGTACACGTGATACAGGATAATATAGTGTACTGTACACGTGATACAGAATAATATAGTGTACTGTACACGTGATACAGGATAATATAGTGTACTGTACACGTGATACAGGATAATATAGTGTTCTGTACACGTGATACAGGATAATATAGTGTACTGTACACGTGATACAGGATAATATAGTGTACTGTACACGTGATACAGGATAATACAATGTACTGTACACGTGATACAGGATAATATAGTGCACTGTACATGTGATACAGGATAACATAGTGTACTGTACATGTGATACAGGATAATACAATGTACTGTACATGTGATACAGGATAATACAATGTACTGTACAAGTGATACAGGATAATATAGTGTACAGTACACGTGATACAGGATAATACAATGTACTGTACAAGTGATACAGGATAATATAGTGTACAGTACATGTGATACAGGATAATACAATGTACTGTACACGTGATACAGGATAATACAATGTACTGTACACGTGATACAGGATAATATAGTGTACTGTACAAGTGATACATAATAATATAGTGTACAGTACACGTGATACAGGATAATAAGGTGTACAGGAAAATACAATGTACTGTACACGTGATACAGGATAATATAGTGTACTGTACAAGTGATACAGGATAATATAGTGCACTGTACATGTGCTGCAGCATAATATAACGTACTGTACACGTGCTACGGAATAATAAAATGTACTGTACACGTGCTACGGAATGATATATAGTACTGTACACGTGCTACGGAATAATATAACGTACTGAACACGTGCTACGGGATAATAGAACTTTCTGTAAACGTGCTACGGAATAATATAGTGTACTGCACACGTGATACAGGATAATATAGTGTACTGTACACGTGCTGCGGAATAATATAACATACTGTACACGTTCTGGGGGATAATATTACGTACTGTACACGTGATACGGGATAATATAGTGTACAGTACACGTGATACAGGATAATAAGGTGTACAGGATAATACAATGTACTGTACACATGATACAGGATAATATAGTGTACTGTACAAGCGATACGGGATAATATAACGTACTGTACACGTGATACAGGATAATATAGTATACTGTACACGTGATACAGGATAATATAGTGTACTGTACACGTGATACAGAATAATATAGTGTACTGTACACGTGATACAGGATAATATAGTGTACATGTACACGTGATACAGGATAATATAGTGTACTGTACACGTGATACAGGATAATATAGTGTACTGTACACGTGATTGATTGATTGATTTTTGTTTTACGTCACACCACGAATATTTCACGTATATGGTGACGGCATCTGCCTGATGCAGGGCATACAAATTTTGACCTTTGCAACGGACCCACCCGAAGCAGTGATGGATCTTTAACGTGCCATGCATACCACGACACGGGGCCTCGGTTTTTACTGTCTCATCCGAAAGACATGACACCGGCATGACCAGAGCGGGACTCGAACCCCGGCCTCCCGATCAGGAGTCCGACGCGATACCACTAGGCCACGCCGGCTTTTGTACACGTGATACAGGATAATATAGTGAACTGTACACGTGATACAGGATGATATAGTGTACTGTACATGTGCTGCAGGATAATATAACGTACTGTACACGTGCTACGGAATGATATAACGTACTGTACACGTGCTACGGAATAATATAGTGTACTGTACACGTGCTGCGGGATAATATAACATACTGTACACGTGCTATGGCATAATATAGTGTACTGAACACGTGCTACGGGATAATAGAACGTACTGTACACGTGCTACGGAGTATATAACGTACTGTACACGTGCTACGGAATAATATAGTGTACTGTACACGTACTACGGGATAATATAGTGTACTGTACACTTGATACAGGATAATAAAGTGTACTGTACACGTGCTACTGCATAATATAACGTACTGTACACGTGCTACGGGATAATAGAATTTTCTGTACACGTGCTACGGAATAATATAGTGTACTGTACACGTGATACAGGATAATATAGTGTCCCGAGTTACGGGATGATATAACGTACTGTACCCGAGTTACGGGATGATATAACGTACTGTACCCGAGTTACGGGATGATATAACGTGCTGTACCCGAGTTACGGGATGATATAACGTACTGTACCCGAGTTACGGGATGATATAACGTACTGTACCCGAGTTACGGGATGATATAACGTGCTGTAGCTGCTTAACGGATATCATAACATACATTAATGTCGTTATGGGATAATATAACGTACTGTACACGTGATACAGGATAATACAGTGTACTATGCAGGTGCTACGGGATAATACAGTGTATTGTACCCGAGTTATGGGATGATATAACGTACTGTACCCGAGTTACGGGATGATATAACGTGCTGTACCCGAGTAACGGGATGATATAACGTACTGTACCCGAGTTACGGGATGATATAACGTACTGTACCCGAGTTTCGGGATGATATAACGTGCTGTAGCTGCTTAACGGATATCATAACGTACATTAATGTCGTTATGGGATAATATAACGTACTGTACACGTGATACAGGATAATACAGTGTACTATGCAGGTGCTACGGGATAATACAGTGTATTGTACCCGAGTTATGGGATGATATAACGTACTGTAGCTGCTTGACGGATATCATAATGTACATTACTGTCCTTATGGGATAATATAACGTATTGTACAAGTGCTACCAGTCTTCAATCCTTATTAGTAAAGCTTATATACTACGTAGTACGTAATAATCAACAATTCATATATTCATTTTGTTTGCTTTAGGTTCATATAACCATCATGCAATGCCAAGTGCCGGTATGGTTCCATTTCTTCAATCCACGGTGTGCAATATTGAGAACCCATGCGGATCCAAAATTCACATCCAACAAACACAACAGAGTGCACAAAAGTAAGAACTCCTCATCCTATTTTCTACAATATCAACCAAAATTAAAATGTCTCAAGCGCTTAGATACAGTACTTGATTGAGGTGAATTAAAACAATAACAACAGAAGTATATTCGTACAATAAGTAGTCCAGTTAGTCATGTGATATATTTTACTTGTACAGATTGACTTCCTTAGTTAACAGTCTACAGCCATACCTTACTGACACAGATACAAGGGACGCGTTGGATTCCATAGACACGGGAGTACAATTGATTCAGGCTCTTGGAACGATCAACGAGGATGGGGCTATCACTAATGTATTAGGTCAGTCCTTGCTATTAAGGGAATAGTGTTCGAACGTTCAAGACAAAAACAATATATACAATATATATATATATATATATATATATATATATATATATATATATATATATATATATATATATATATATATATATATATATATATATATATACATGTATATATATATAAGCGGGGCTTCCTTTACATGTATTGATTTAAAATGAAAAAAGCACAAAAACAGAAGAAAAATCGACATACAATATAAACATTAATTCCAAGCAATAACATCAAGATATGTCAGAGTACTGATGTATGACTTAGTAACAGAGTTTGTGTGTCCTGTACTTGTTATAAAGCGGACTTTTTGTATATCGATGTCAAATACTATTCGATCTCATCTACATGATCCTTCCAATCAGTTCATCCGTTTGGAGGAGATGCATTGTGTGAGATTCTAATGTTCGCTCAACAACGGGTAGGTAGTTGTAAGTGCCCGAATGGGCTTCGTAACGCTGGGACTCGATGTAGCTTCCAATTCTCAGAACCATAAGTATGGTTTCTAACGAAGGTTCCTAGTGCATATGCAAAAGGTTTGAATATTCAGCAAGGTCTGCCTATCTGCAGGAAGGTACAAGTGCTCTTACAAAAGGTAAAGGACATGTAGGAAGGTCTCCAGAGAACTTGCAATTGTTGGGGTATGTAGGAAGGTATCGGGGAAACTTGCTAAAAATTGTGGTGTGTCGGATGGTCACAAATGTATTTCCAAAACTTATTTTGGAAAGTCCCCAGAGATCTACCAAAATATTCCTACACTTTTAGATTCTGGCCGCCACCACTGCACGTAAATGGTTTATAAATAAATGTACGTACTCTTGATAATTGTGGAATTTTATATAACGGGTATGACAAACTAGAAAAGAGCAAGACATTATCGCACTGCGGATGACATTAGGGATAGGACAGGTTAGAATAAAGCAGCTCGTTACCTCCACAGCAGTTGACATTACGGACAGGACAGGTTAGAATAAAGCAGCTCGTTACCTCCACAGCGGTTGACATTACGGATAGGACAGGTTAGAATAAAGCAGCTCGTTACCTCCACAGCGGTTGACATTACGGATAGGGCAGGTTAGAATAAAGCAGCTCGTTACCTCCACAGCGGTTGACATTACGGATAGGGCAGGTTAGAATAAAGCAGCTCGTTACCTCCACAGCGGTTGACATTACGGATAGGGCAGGTTAGAATAAAGCAGCTCGTTACCTCCACAGCGGTTGACATTACGGATAGGGCAGGTTAGAATAAAGCAGCTCGTTACCTCCACAGCAGTTGACATTACGGACAGGACAGGTTAGAATAAAGCAGCTCGTTACCTCCACAGCGGTTGACATTACGGATAGGGCAGGTTAGAATAAAGCAGCTCGTTACCTCCACAGCGGTTGACATTACGGATAGGACAGGTTAGAATAAAGCAGCTCGTTACCTCCACAGCGGTTGACATTACGGATAGGGCAGGTTAGAATAAAGCAGCTCGTTACCTCCACAGAGGTTGACATTACGGATAGGGCAGGTTAGAATAAAGCAGCTCGTTACCTCCACAGCGGTTGACATTACGGATAGGGCAGGTTAGAATAAAGCAGGTCGTTACCTCCACAGCGGTTGACATTACGGATAGGGCAGGTTAGAATAAAGCAGCTCGTTACCTCCACAGCGGTTGACATTACGGATAGGGCAGGTTAGAATAAAGCAGCTCGTTACCTCCACAGCGGTTGACATTACGGATAGGGCAGGTTAGAATAAAGCAGCTCGTTACCTCCACAGCGGTTGACATTACGGATAGGGCAGGTTAGAATAAAGCAGCTCGTTACCTCCACAGCGGTTGACATTACGGATAGGGCAGGTTAGAATAAAGCAGCTCGTTACCTCCACAGCGGTTGACATTACGGATAGGGCAGGTTAGAATAAAGCAGCTCGTTACCTCCACAGCGGTTGACATTACGGATAGGGCAGGTTAGAATAAAGCAGCTCGTTACCTCCACAGCGGTTGACATTACGGATAGGGCAGGTTAGAATAGATAAGGTCATTATCCTCCGGCGGTTGGCATTACGGATTGGACAAGTTAGAATAGAGCAGGTTATTATCCCATAGCTGTTGTCATCATTTCGACGTATGTGTATTCTATTTTAATCCATATATGTGGGTTCGATTCACAGGTTGTGCCACTGTATTGAAAAGGTTGTTTACCCCCTGCTTCCATGTCGCCATATAAGTGAATATTGTTGAAAACGACGGAAAATACATATCAACGAGCCAACCCAGTATATGTTTGATATTGTCTAGCGACATAGAATACATATCAATCAATAAACAAGATGATGATATTAGACATCCTAAACTGTGAAAAAAAGATATTCAGGATTCTTTAAAATAATTTTGTTATCAAAATTTCTAATGTAGAAAATAAACATTTGATTTTTTTAGACAATTCTACATTTGTGGTAAGGAAGTTTCTAAAGAACCCTGAAGAAATACGAAAATTGATCGTGGACGATCTGAAAGTAATGACGGGAGATACTGCAGATGCTTTACTGAATGCCACCATTAATGTTGGAGCTGTAAGCAAACACATTTGACATCTTTATATATACAATATAAACTTGTATCAATTTACTGCACCACATGCGCATGTCGAATTCTTGCGTCTTCTCATGAATGTTCATTTTGAAATCAAAATTATTTGCAGTTGTTATCTCCAGTTTGCATAGTGTACCTAGTGATACCTAGTGATACCTAGCTTAATTATTTACGCTTCCAAAATCTATAGGACTCTCGCTATCAGATTAAGCATTTGAAAACTGCACGATTGCTGATACACGCATTATGTATCAGAAGTATATCTGAATAGTAACGAAAGGCACAAAGCGGAGACTTCCTAAGTGGATGTTCACATTAAATTCTAGTTCATGTAAATAAGCATTATAAAAACTACTTTTGACAATTATAGCTCTATAAACATGCACAGCATGCGTGTAAAGTATGGCTGATTTTTTTTTTTTTGGGGGGGGGTTCATGCTGGCA
Source organism: Pteria penguin (assembly GCA_035048485.1). Taxonomy (NCBI): domain Eukaryota; kingdom Metazoa; phylum Mollusca; class Bivalvia; order Pterioida; family Pteriidae; genus Pteria; species Pteria penguin. The sequence goes on from CM068580.1 coordinate 89,495,724, forward strand.
TTATAGCTTTCATTTAAATAATTGATATGAAATATGACCATGTCTTCATTTCATTACTTTCTCGTCTATATTCCTATCTTGTAGCTTGTGTCGAATCTTGGGTACATAGATTTCCGGAGAATCGTCTGTGACGTAGATCGGCTAAAAGAGTACATGCTATTCCGTAAAGGTGTGAATGTGGGCGTTATCTCTCAGGAGCTCTGCAGTATAAATGACAGTCAAATACCTACTATAACAGATGCCATTCAGAAACAACTGGATATAGCAGCAATTATAAGAAGTGTAAGTTGTATCCGCTTAATTAGATTCTCTCCGAATTTGCATACACATTATGTATTGCCTTTCTTTTATGAACTAACATATTTATACGGGAACTTTCACATTACCTTCATTGTCATGGTTCAATATTAATGTATATTTTGGATATTAATGTCGAATACAGCTAGCCAAACAGGAGACACTTTCTCCTACGTAGCAGATGATCTCACCTTGGATTTCCGTGGTCCATGAATGGCCATATTGGTAACACAAGCTAAAGTTTACAATACTGTTAAAGTTACAGCAAGCAGTTTATGTTCTCATGTACATAATGTATTGGCGGTGTCCATTTCGTGCAGTTACGTGCACTTCTACTCTCTCGACCTCGATTTACCCACTATTGACCTTTCATCACTTACTTATTGTTTCAATAATACTGTAAACATGCTCTCTTATTTTTTCTTTTCCTTTCCTTCCTTTTCGGTTTGTTGGGGGGGGGGGGGGGGGGGGGGGGGGGATATTTTTTCATCCTGGCACACTTTCCTCTCCAGTCTTTTACGTTTTTGTGATTTTTTGTTGGTTATTCTGTTACATATTCCAATAAGACTTAGAAATTTATAACCTTTATTTTTAACTAAATAAGTGATGAATAATACATAGCATGCGTGGGCAACCCTCATGGTAGACGTGACTAGACAAAAGTAGATATTTACTCTTCGTGGGTGTCTTATCCCATCATGGTAGGTGTAGCTAGCCAGCAGTAGATGCTTATTCTACGTAGGTGCCTGACCGCTTCATGATGGGCGTAGCAAATTATCAATAGATGGTTTAACTTGGTTGGCGTCTAGACGATAGACGTGGTTAGGAAATGATAGATGTTTACCCTTCATAGAGGCCTATAAGTAGTAGATGTTTACTCTTTGTGGGCGCTTGATACCATTATGAGTAGATGTTTAGACGTCATTGGCGCCTAATCTCATCACGCTAGACATGCAATCCAGCTGTAGATGTTTTCTCGGCGGGGGCGCCTGATCCTACCATGGTAGACATGGCAAGCCAGTAGTAGATGTTTTCTCGGCGTTGGCGCCTGATCCCATCATGGTTGACATGGCAAACCAGCTTTAGATGTTTCTGCGTGGGTGCCTGATCCTACTATGGTAGATATGGCAAGCCAGCAGTAGATGTTTAGTCTTCATGGGCGCCTGATCCTATCATGGTCTACATGGCAAGCCAGCAGTAGATGTTTTCTCGGCGTGGGCGCCTGATCCTACCATGGTACACCTGGCAAACCAGCAGTAGATGTTTATCTTCATGGGCGCCTGATCCTATCATGGTAGATATGGCAAGCCAGCAGTAGATGTTTTCTCGGCGCGGGCGCCTGATCCTATTATGGTAGACATGGCAAGTCAACAGTAGATGTTTAGTCTTCATGGGCGCCTGATCCAATCATGGTAGACATGGCAAGCCAGCAGTAGATATTTTCTCGGCGTGAGCGCCTGATCCTATCATGGTACACATGGCAAGCCAGCAGTAGATGCTTACTCTGCGACTGATCTCATCATCGTTATATTATTTCTGTCTCATGTATGACTTTTGTGAAGTCCGAAACCACTGTTCTGTGCACACGTTTTATATAAGTGAAAATGATACAATTAATCCATCGTATCACAACTGAAAAACCGTCATCTGTATCCCCAAATAACACTAGAAGTTGAAACATGCAATAATTAATTCCTTTATGACAAGACAGTGAAAAGAATCAACATAGCTTGATGGGAAGCTGAAATTTTTGTGCCAATTAACGATTTTGTCACAAGAAATTTAAACAAAAGTTAAAACTCGATCTGTAAATCATCATATTGAAGTCATACCCAAGTTTCTGTTCAGTATGTCAAAACACGAGAGAAAAGTTTGGTCAAAGTACAATTACTTTTGGAAAGTGGGTCAATCGCGACAAAAGTAAAACTCAATCTGTAGATCATCACTCCGAAGTTTTATACCAAGTTTCAGTTCAATATGTCAAAGCACGTGAGAGAAAAGTCCGGAAAATGAATTTTGGTCAAAGGACAATAACTCTTGGAATAGTGGGTCAATTACGACAAAAGTAAAATTCGGTCTGTAGATCATCACATTGAAGTTTATGCCACGTTCCAGTACAAAATATCAAAGCACGTGAGAAAAAAGTCCGGAAAATGAATTTTGGTCAAAGGGCAATACTTCTTGGAAAAGTGGGTTAATCGCGACAAAATCAAAATTAAAATTCGATCATCTCACTGACATTATATACCAAGTTTCAGTTCAATATTTCAAATCGCGTGAGCAATATACCAGAAAATGAAATATGGTCAAAGGGCAATAATTCTTGGAAAAATCGGTCAATTGTGACCAAAGTAGACCTCAACCTATAGATCATCACACCGACGGACGGACAGACACGGCGATTCCAGTATACCCCCATACTTTGTAGCGGGGGGGGGTATAACAATAAAATGAATGATATTGGCATTTCATTGTTGGCAATTATATTTTGTTTCAGTTTTAAAACACACATACACAAAAAAACATTCATATCCGAAAATATAAGGCATACATGTACCTTGCTGTAAGCTTTAGACAATGTCCCTATAAGTATTATTTAAGTTGTATTTTTTTTCAGGCGAAATCCCTTACACAATTGACCGGGAAATATGAAATGACAGATGCTTTAGAGGATATTGCTTCTCTTTTCGATTTGCTTTTCGAGTCATCTTCCTTTAAATCAATACTAAAAGAATTCCCAGTCATGCTTGAAATACCAGAACTGCTGCGTCAAATGCCATCATGGTTTGAGAGAATCCAATCACTTCAACTAATTGATACAAATGGGTATGATAAATGAAACAATAACAAATGTGAAAAACAGTTACCTATGTATATTGTGCATGTATTTCTTTGGGAATGACAAGCGAGACAGTTCAAAAATGTAAATAATTTTATTAATTTGTAAGACAAGTTAGTAAGATTTCTCACATAATCACATGACATCTCAGAAAAGGCGGATGGATATAAAATATGTAAATAAAATCTATAGAAAGAAAGATCTGACTATGCTGTATGACATATTCCACCACAGAGATGCATAGCAGAAAGAAAAGTAACAACATGTGAAACATTACAAAATATTTTATTTTAATGTCAATAAAATGGATAACAATCACTTAATTGGTGTGGTTCACCGGTTTGCCGGCCTAACTTTCCACTGTCCAATAACAAACAATAAAAAAACCCATGATAATCAAAGGCACAGGCAAAACTTTAAGAACGTCACAAAAATATTCCATTTCGTCAATTCACATTGCCGATTAAAGAATATCCAATAATACATTATTAGGTCAGAATAACGCATTTGGTAATATCCAATAATTCATTATTAGGTCAGAATAACGCATTTAGTAATATACAATAATTCATTATTAGGTAAGAATAACGGGTTTAGTATTATACAATAATTCATTATTAGGTAAGAATAACGCATTTAGTAATATACAATAATTCATTATTAGGTAAGAATAACACCTTTAGTAATATACAATAATTCATTATTAGGTAAGAATAACGCATTTAGTAATATACAATAATTCATTATTAGGTAAGAAAAATGGGTTTATTGGTACATACTTTCGTTTAGTAATTATATAACAAATTGATAGATGAAACTCCGGCAAAAAACCCTAACATGATATTTTCATTTCTTCAAAATACTCGAACTAGTACCATGATTAAATGTTTAAAATTCGCTCTACTTCCAGTCTTGATACTATCGTAAAAGCTATAGATCCATTAATTGAAGAGATTTCTCCAGGAAACGAAATATGGAACATTACTAAATCCATGATACATCAGTTTGGAGAGATAACGCAGGCTGTTGGCGATGGTACAAACACTTTTACTTGCATTTATACATATATTCATTAATCTCTTAGTGTATATTTATGGAAAAGTATGCATTCAGTCTTAAGTTCTTTTTAATAACATGCAGTCAAACGAAAATGTGATCATTGAAAACAATTAAATTCAATACACGAGTTGAATAAAGCAAAAATATTATTGGACAATACTAATGCTTAGTATAAGTGACAATTATGCACACATTACTTTACAAACTTAAAAACACTTTTATTTTTAGGGAAAAACATCGACTGGGAGAAGATGTTGCAAAATGGGCAATCGTTGTCCAACGTGTTGTTGGCAAGCAATGAGTCTGCGGCTCTGTTGACATATGTGAATACCTTTACTAATCCCGTTTTCACTAACATCACCTCTATCTTGATGAGTGGTAATCAAACAATATCAGCACAGTAAGTCATTGATAAGCTTCTTCTTTAACATTTACTTAAACTGGTTGATGCATGTTCCCACCTTTGTTTATATTTGAATTTGTCTATGTAAACATGTATCTAATAATGGAGTTACGTGTGATAGCAGGTCTACGATTTAATCAGTCCGTCAGAAGTAGCGCCACCCATATAAAACATATAATGATCAATTATAAATCAAACAGCCAAAGTATTCATGTTCGTTACTATCTTGGATTCCAAGGGCTTATGAAATTCTGTCGATTATAAGTAACAAATACGGATGCAGACTGTTGAATTCTACAGTACAAAATCTATTAACATCTTTCAAAAGATGCTTCATGTAATATATGATATTTTGCTCAATGTACTTCTTTTACTGGAATTTGAATATAGGACATCCAGTGGTACTTTTGAAATTATACTTAGAGTCAATAAACAGAATTATTATTTGAAATGACTTTCTTATTTTACATTGTTGTTGTTGATGTTTTTGTTGTTGGATCATAACCATATATTCCATTTCGTTAAGGATGTTTGTAGACGCCCTGAATTCCCTTCAGCCTTCTATTGAACAAATGTTGGGGAAATCCACGGCATACGGTCTTATGTATTTTATGGAGGGTATTGCAGATTCCATCATTGTCGCTCTGCATGCGCTTACAAGTAAGTAGAAGGATCTGTAGCTTGTACAGTGGTGTATATTACTCTGTTTCACGGTAGGACGTTCTAAGTTATAGAATAATTTCATTGTGAAATCTGATTATTACAATAAAACATAAGTTGATAAATTCATATTCTTTAACTTTGTTATTATACGCCCGCATTTAAAAATATGGGCGTATTATGCTATACCGCTGTCGTCTGTCCGTCCGTCCGTTCGTCCGTCCTTGTCCGGGCTTCTCCTCCTTAACTAAAGGGGGAACAAAACTTTTGAAAGTGTCATATGAAAGAGTGTGGCTTGTACATGTAGTTGTGCATGTGGGTTTCAAAGTTGGGGTCAGACCCCTGGGATGGGGGAAAATGGGTGGGGTCAGAAAAGCGTGTCCGGGCTTCTCCTCCTTAACTAAAGGGGGGAACAAAACTTTTGATGGTGTCGTATGAAAGGGTATGGCTTGTAGTTGTGCATGTGGGTTTCAAAGTTGGGGTCAGGCGCCTGGGGTTGAGGAAAATGAGTGGGGTCGGAAAAGCTTGTCCGGGCTTCTCCTCCTTAAGTACAGGAGGAACAAAAGTTTTGATGTTGTAATATGAAAGGATGTGGCTTGTAATTGTGCATGTGGGTTTCAAAGTTGAGGTCAGGCCTCTGGGGTGGGGGAAAATGGGCGGGGTCGGAAAAGCTTGTCCGGGCTTCTTCTCCTTAACTAAAAGCGGAACAAAACCTTTGATGGTGTCATATAAAAGGGTGTGGCTTGTAGTTGTGCATGTGGGTTTTAAAGTTGAGGCCAGGCCTCGGGGTGAGGGAAATGCGAGGGGTCGGAAAAGATTGTCCAGGCTTCTCCTGAACTAAAGCGGGAACAAAGCTTTTGATGGTGTCATATGAAAGGATGTGGCTTGTAGACCACATTTGAACATGATGCGGGCTTATCATGCACCCGTTAGCGGTGCCCTATTTTTTTTTTACTTGGTCAAAAGTGCGACATGTTTTACATTTACGTATTTGCTCCATTTTAGATATAGATGTTATTGATGAACTTATACAGCAGGATACTAAGATCTTGGATGCTGTCGACATCCTCATCAGATCAGGACCTAATATGACAGATGCTTTACTTAACCAGTTTCTGACCCCCGAGACCATTCAGGTATATTATAAATGAAATATAAATAACCCGTAAGCCTTATATCTGAAAACAATTGAGAAATAAACCAAACATAAATAATTTTATTGAATAATTAATATAAATTATCAGACAAATCTTGAAAAATGAATTCTTAGCAGTCTTGTTTTGTTTCTTCCTCAGGAGTTGTTCAGCAATTTTTCAACGACCAATATGAAAATGACCTGTAAGAAAATGATCGCCACAGCCATTGATGGAACTGATGTCAAAACCATTACCGAATTACAAAACGCTTTATGTACAGATGATGTTGCATCCATAGTTCAAACGGTCATAAATGGATTCAATACTTCTATGTTCGAAGCAGAGGTGATTTAAAGTATTTCTTACTGTTTTATGTGATTACTAGGAACACATTTAATCCGATAATATAAAAAAGTCTTACATTATGTATCTTAAATTTAAATCCTTGAACGCTAACACATCAATAGCCATCAGGTGTTTTGGTATTCTAGGTGATGTGGCTAGCAAACGGAGATTCTCACTCCTTTTGAGCTGCTAGCCTCACATTTGATTATCAGGGACGTATGAATGTTCACAATTATATATTGTTTTATTGCCAATGATAAATTACTTTGCAATAATTCATGTTATAGACAGTGTATACAACTAATTGATTATCGTTTCTTTCAGATGCAGAAGGCTATTTTGAAAATAAACAATGCTTTTAATATGACGGACAACTCTCCCATTTATCTGTCAAATATGGCCTATAAAATAGGCAACATCTCGGAGATGGTGTTGGAGCTGTTTATGGGAAGTAATTCATTATGGAATAAAATACAAACTGGGCTATCAAATCCGTTAACGTCTTACAAATGGCCTAATATTAACCCGACAGATTGGAACAAGCTTTATGAAAAAGCTAGTACGAAGCTACTAATGTCAAGGTAAGCCTGACTGATAATGTCCAAATGAAATAACATACTGGTATATCAAAATAATACAAGAAGAGTATGGACTCTCCAAAATTAATGTATGGTTTTCTGTAATCTTCTTAATGTCTGTTCAAGATATTAAACTTTCATTTACAGCCACAATTAAACATATTTTACGTTCGAATTTTGTGAATAACATGGCATCATTGTATATGCAGTTGGCCTTTGATGATTACCACGGTAGGTCCAATGGTGGAGCAGACCCCTATATGGAGCCAGATCGCACCTTGGATGTGGACGATGGACACAATGATGCAATATTATATTGACCAGATGGACATTATGAAAGGTTGTTTCTTGTTCATTGTGAATCTCAAACATCAGGTTTTCTCTTGTTGATTATGTATACTACATAACGACTGAATTAAAAGTCAATACAATAACGAATATACGTGATGATGTTTGTAATACCTGGTTTTCATTATTTAAACCGACAGTATCTCTTAAGTTATATATACTAACTAATACGCTAGGTGTTTGAATACTGACTTTATCATATCCACTGCAATCCCGTCGTAAGGAAGGGGAACTTGTTAAAATCTTATCATTATTACATATTATTATATTATATCATTACAAGTCGTCTATATCTAGTGTATATTTACGACTGATCATTTCTGTAGTCACCCCTCTCCCTTTCCCGAAAGGAAATTTATTCCGATGGGAGTAGTTTGTATCATATCATCCGATTCCACTAACAATGTATAACGAACGTGGCTGATCAGCAGAGAAATGTTTCCTTCTCAAATGCCCCTGAATCCAAACTTCTTTATTTCAATGCCTATGGATTGTCTTTAGTCTTCTTAAATTAACATAATTTGCAATTCACGATTTTCTGAATATTTTTAATTTTACAGATATGACTGATGTAAATACTACGATTGGAATGATCATGAAGTATAGCGTGGACTACGCTCCAGAGTTTGTAGAAGGAACAGTCAAAATGATTATGACTCCTAATTCACAGTTCGTAAGTAGTTACGCTCAAATAAACATTCAAAGATATTTAACATATATCCATAAACATTCAAAGATATTTAACATATATCCACAAACATTCAAAGATATACATAACTTATAGAAATAAGCAATACTTTACAACACTGCTTCCCTTTCACATTGGATGTTCTCAAATGATATATACTAATTTTATCCCAAAACACCGATGAAACATTTTATGAGATTTCAAGTAATTTATGCATATCTTTCATACAAAATTTGGAAATGTATTACAAATAATGGCTGTAAAGTTATTACATTAAGCTAACCAAAACAAAAAAAGAAAGTACTATTGTAATACAGATGAGACACTGACTTTAGACGGTCACCTGAAATAACGCTAGTTACGGGCCCACCTTCCCACTCACCTAAACGGCAAAACAATTAACGGACATACATTTAAACATTATATATTAACGGACATGTAATTGTAATGTTAATGTATATCATTTATACATTAATCGACATCCGTTCAGATCAACATTATCATACAGTTGTATAATCATTTACATACGTCTAACAGAGGTTTGTCCGTAACATAGACTACTAATCAGTATTGACATGAAAGAGGAGTAAGATTGAAATGCTTAGTCTAACTACAGGTTGTAAAATCTCTAACACGCATCTCATTAGAAATGATTTGCACCAAGTTAATTAAATTCATACCAGAACAAAAAAAAGGGGGGTAGGGATCACGAAAATAAGGATTTGATATTGATCATCCCATATTAAATTTATTCAGAGGTTGAACGAAACAAATAATACTTTAAAATGTTCTTTTTTATTTAGCTACAAGATATAATGACCAACCCAGCCCCAGATGTTCTTTTCTGTGATAAACACATTCTACAGCAAATTGTGACGGTAGACTACGTTCCTGTTACTGACATGGAGACCAGGCTATGTAAAACGAATTGGACAACTTTCGCAAAAGAAATGGAACCAATGTATAACATTGAACCGATGATGCAGCAAGTGAGTGAAACATGTTTGTTTTATTAAATCATTCTCGTAAGAATACAGATCCTTTAGTGTAGAAAACTTTTTCAAAACTCTCCAAACAAAACCTGTCTAATTAAATGAATAGTTTGCCTTTTATGTTCTCACTAGGCATTAATGGCGTTTAACAAAGATTTTTACAAAATAGCATGTGTATTACGGTATTAAAGAATGATCAAAATATGGACCGTATAGAGGTAAACTTCTCAGAATTTAATTTTTCCTTTTCTGTTGAACTTAGAGGATGGCAATGAGAATCGTTTAGTTTTATTCCCACTACACATATTGTGTGATCTGTTCTCTCTGTTCAAACATATTCATCGTCCGGCTTTACTTCACTACAAGAATTCGTTATTGTAACACCTGTGTGGGGATTGATTTGACTGGGATCATTGATTGGAATAGGATCATTGATTGTCGTAGCTATTACATTATTGTAGCACAGGTGCGGGGATTGATTTGACTGGGATCATTGATTACATTTTGTCCTCTTTTCCGTTTGTAACATAGTAATTTCTTGAATCCTAGGCGGAAATTATTGTTAAAAGTCACATATAAAATGACGTTATATCCGGTGCTGAATGACGCCAGGAATATCATCAACAGATTCAGGACACTGGACGTATTCTCACTGGAGTCCTCACCCGTTGCTTTCTGATTCATGAAATATAACAATGCATCAAATCATTAATATAAAGTACTGATAAGTTTTACTCTTATTATCGTACCGGGAAGTGTATAACAAGTGCTATAATTCTGTCAGAGGTTAACCAAATGTCCGGGAGGACTGTCAGTGCCGAGACCAGAAGTCCTGGAGGCATCTCCTGTATGGCTAGCTACATCTGCCATAAATGGCAAATGTATACAGACGACATACAAAGTATACAGACGACACACAAAATATTCAGACGACACGAAACGTTCGGTCTTGAATACCAGAAGGAGTGTGGACAAGCAATACATAGAGAAAGCAAAATCCCCCACTCCAGTGATTTGTTTTTGTGTTTGTGTCTTTTTTTTGGGGGGGGGGGGCAATTCCAAGTTACAATTATCACCTTACCATATTTGCTGGACTCACTAAACCCCGCACTGATGCCACATCCCATTCTTTGTCACCAATCACTGGCTGAACTCTCTAAACCCACTATGGTTACCCCATCCTATTCTCTATCAACTAATCACTGGCTGAACTCTCTAAACCCATACTGATTACCCCATCCCATTCTCTGTCACCTAATCACTGGCGGAACTCTCTAAACCCATACTGATTACCCCATCCCATTCTCTATCACCTAATCACTGGCTGAACTCTCTAAACCCATACTGATTACCCCATTTCATTCTCTATCACCTAATCACTAGCTGAACTCTTTAAACCCACACTGATTACCCCATCTCATTCTCTGTCACCTAATCACTAGCTGAAAACTCTAAACCCACACTGATTACCCCATCCCATTCTTTGTCACCTAATCACTGGCTGCACATCCCATTGTATGTTACCTAGTCACTGGCCGAACTCTCTAAACCCACACTGATTACCCCATCCCATTCTTTGTCACCTAATCACTGACTGCACATCCCATTTTATGTTACCTAGTCACTGGCCGAACTCTCTAAACCCACACTGATTACCCCATCCCATTCTTTGTCACCTAATCACTGACTGCACATCCCATTTTATGTTACCTAGTCACTGGCCGAACTCTCTAAACCCACACTGATTACCCCATCCCACTCTCCCTATCACAGAAGCACGACATACAGATTATCGTCCGTTTAGTTATACAGCTTTGATGTATGACCTATTACAGTATGATCGTATTGACGTTACTTCGGTCTGGGCATTAGTAGGGTTCTCAGATGTTATGGATAATGATGCGTGGTAGGGAACTTTTTTATGTGCTTCTAGCATCATTTAGCTCAGCTTAGTGATTACTTCTGATCCACAACAGGATTTACTAACTGACTGAACATCATATAGTTCATCCATGGCGATAAGTCATTAATAGACATCTTTAAAATTCTTTTTAATTTAGGTTTAACTCCATATCTTTGACTTCTTTTGAAATGGCGGTGTCCCAAACAAAATTAAATTCCTTTAATGAGTTTTCTGAAACAGGAACAGCTGTGCTATATGCCATTACTTGATGCAAGTTATATTAATACAACAAAATGTTTATTAATAAAATGAGAAATCGGAATTTCTTAGTACAATCAAACTTTCATTTTCCTTTGATAGACAAGTTGACAACATAGATAGCATATCTGCGAATGTATTGTTTACATTATAATTCTCCATCTTCTCACCTACAATAGAAATAAATACATAACAGCTAGTCTTAAGCTATTGTTCCTACTGGGCGTAAGCGGTGGATGATGCTAGCAAACAGGAGATGCTTATTCCTCTTCCGGCATCTTTTTAGGGTTCACATATGTTTCTTGAGTAGTACCCTTTCATTTGTTTTCTATTTCTTTTGTGGCCTTTCGTTTTATAATTTTTTTTACCTAATCATTGAAAAAAAAATCTTACTACGCCGTACCTGTGGAGTGTATGGTGTACAGTATTGTGTAGTGTGTGATGTATATTCTTGTGTAGTTTACAGTGTATTCTCTTGTGTAGTGTAAGGTATACACTTGTCACGCTGCACGTGTAGTGTATAGTGTATACTCTTGTCGCGCTGTACATGTGTAATATATGGTGTATACTCTTGTGTAGAGTACGGTAAATACCTTTGTCGGGCTGTACATGTGTAATGTATGGTATATACCATTGTCTCGCTGTACATGTGTAATGTATGGTATATACCATTGTCTCGCTGTACATGTGTAATGTATGGTATATATCATTTTCGTGCTGTACATGTGTAATGTATGGTATATATCATTGTCGTGCTGTACATGTGGAATGTATGGTGTATTCTCTTGTGTAGTGGACGGTATACTCTTGTGTAGTGTATGGTGTATACTTTTGTGTAGTGTATGGTATATGGTATATGCTGTTGTGTAGTGTATGGTGTATACTCTTGTGTAGTGTATGGTGTATACTTTTGTGTAGTGTATGGTATATGATGTATACTTTTGAAGCCGGCGTGGCCTAGTGGTATCGCGTCGGACTCCTGATCGGGAGGCCGGGGTTCGAGTCCCGCTCTGGCCATGCCGGTGTCATGTCTTTCGGATGAGACAGTAAAAACCGAGGCCCCGTGTCGTGGTATGCATGGCACGTTAAAGATCCCTCACTGCTTCGGGTGGGTCTGTTGCAAAGGTCAAAATTTGTATGCCCCGCATCAGGCAGATGCCGTCACCATATACGTGAAATATTCGTGATGTGACGTAAAACAAGAATCAATCAATCAATGTATAATTTTGTGTAGTGTATGCCAGCATGGTATATGGTATATGCTGTTGTGTAGTGTATGGTGTATACTCTTGTGTAGTGTATGGTGTATACTTTTGTGTAGTGTATGGTATATGGTGTTTACTTTTGTGTAGTGTATGGTGTATACTTTTGTGTAGTGTATGGTATATGCTGTTGTGTAGTGTATGGGGTATTGCGCTTTACATGTGTTTGTATTTGTATAAACTAAGTGGAGTATACCGATTACCTACACTTATTGTCAAAGATACAAAGTATGGCAGCCAGCTAATGCTGAACAACACTGCAACAATCAGCAACATTTTCATGATCTTTACTCTCTTCTTAAATAAAATGGACGTCGTGTTTGATGGAACCTGTTTTGCGGTCGCTGCCCGTTCCCTTGCAATAGTGTCAGCCATGCCGTCTGCTGGGCTGACGTCGTCAGAATTTGTACTGGCAGAGCGATTTTGAGTAGATCTATTTTCAATGTTCCCAATAGTTTTCCCTCTTTTCCACACAAACTTAATTATTGTGTAGTAATTATAATATATAATAAAGAGTGGTACTAAATACGCAAACCATAACAGAAAGATCCCATTGACGAGAGAGTATGCCGTGTCCGTGTCACTTCTGCACGATAAGTGTCCAGTGCTGTTATCAACGGTAATTTCTAGGACATTATATTCAATGATGGTGGGTGTGGCGATAATAAATGTAATAAACCATATTCCGGGTATGATCACTTTGCACATGTTGACAGTTAACTGTGTCTGCAGACTGTTGATGATATTCCGCTTTCGTTCGTAAGATATACAGACCAGTGTGTATGTAGACGCTGTTATACACAAGACTGGAAGCCCTCTGGACATTTTGCACAGAAAGTTCCCTACATAATAGAACATGAAAACATAAATACTACTGTATGTGAATAACCTTTTCAAAATCGGCTTCATTATATTTCTGTCAAAGTTTATTCAGAATTATTCACAATCAGTATGCGCAACCGCAAACCTTCGCCGAGTAAGGTCCATTTCACATTATCAATGTTTTTGAACAATGAAACTTTGCTCGAAGTTTTCTTTGTCTTAGAAAGTCTTGATGGTGCCAACAAGACTCTATATAAAATGAAATTCTATCCTACCGAAGTCCGCCAAAGCTCTTATATAGGTCAACAAAGTTGTCAAAACCTTTGCCCCCTCCCCAAGAAAACTGTAATATTGTCTTCCAGGCTTAACGTTTTAGAATATTTATTAGAATATCGAAATGGACAGTAAGACAGATCTTAAAAATCGTGGTTTTATTTCTTCATCTCGTATATAAGCTACTAAATCAATATCATATAAAGAAATAATAGTTACAATAATAATAATCATAATCATAAAAATATACTACAATTTCATCTATTGTTATACTTCAAAATTTTGATGTCTTCAGGAAAAACAAAAATTTTATCGTAATAAAAAATGTCTTTATTTTTAAACATCAATAACATTAATTCTTTTTATCAAGAGTGTCATCGATAATCTAAACTTTCGTTGTTTTATTTGCTGTAAGTGGACACTATTGCATTGTATTTAGGTCATGTTGGGAAGGTGTTCCCGTGTACATTTACTCACGGGAGGTCATGTTGGGAGGGTGTTCCCAGGTACATTTACTCATGTGATGTCATGTTGGGAGTTTGTTCTGGTGTATTTTACTCGCGGGAGATCATGTTGGGAGGGTGTTCCTGTGTATATTTACTCGCAGAAGGTCAATTTGGGACGGTGTTCCCGTGTACATTTATTCGCAGGAGGTCATGTTGGGAGGTTGTTCTCGTGTACATTCACTGGCGGGAGGTCTTGTTTGGAGGGTGTTCCCGTGTACATTTACTCGCGGAATGTCGTGTTGGGAGGTTGTTCCCGTGTATATTTACTCGCGGAAGGTCATGTTGGGAGTTTGTTCCCGTGTCTATTTACTTGCGGAAAGTCATGTTGGGAGGTTGTTCCCGTGTCTATTTACTTGCGGAAGGTCATGTTGGGAGGTTGTTCCCGTGTACATTTATTCGCGGAATGTCGTGTTGGGAGGTTGTTCCCGTGTACATTTACTCGCGGAAGGTCATGTTGGGAGTTTGTTCCCGTGTATATTTATTTGCGGGAGGTCATGTTGGGAAGGTTTTCTCCTCCTTCTGTAGTAAGTGCCACCATAGTGTAGCTACAACATTGCCAAATTGGTGTAAAGCAACAATCTTTCAAACACAGCTAAAACTAGTCATCAAAGTAAGGAAATGAATTGGTTAACGTTGTAAACCCTATGTTTACGGTATACCAGCAATTTTCGAGACATTCACGACATCCCTTTTAAGAAAACAATAATAATGAAGATAGTAGTAAGGACGGGTATGTAACTCCATCGTAAACATGATGTCCTATGTAATATTACATTTAATGAAATGTAATTAAATATTCATAATGACTACTTAGGCACTATCAATATCTCATTTACATTTCATATAGTGCAATAGTTCAAAGGATAGTACGGTAATAATATGGTAAACGGTTATTGATGAAGTTTGAAGTTTTACTAACCTTCGTGGAAATGTTCTTCATGCGATAAATCGTGGAGATTCTGGGGTATAACAAAACCTCCTAGAATAATGTCACTAAATGCTAGGTTACATATCAAAGCATTGGTCATTGTCCTCATCTTCGGTGTCCGGACCACTATTACACACACTAAAATATTACTGGCCACTGCAAAGAGCAAAAGACAGGCCTCAGAAACCAAGAAGACCCATTCACCCGTACTAAGGGCCATATCAATGCCACGACACTGCGATAACGTTCGATCGTGTGTCAGAGGTTTTGTGACTTCCTCTGAAGCATCAGGTTTTGTCTGAAGTGGTGGCATGTTTCTGTCATCTACATCTCAGATAATGAAGAGGGCGGAGTCTGCTACATGATTAAGCATTCTGCGATCCTGGGTGTTAGTATAACTACCAGTACCTACAAGTCATTGGTCGCTGGTTCCAGTCACCAATCTTGTCAGATACTTGTTGACTTGTGAAATTTCGGTTCATTATAATTTGGCAAGTATTTTTGCAGACTGGTCAGTTGAGTTGTCAGTCATTATAAAGACTCCTCACATAAATGAGTTGACTTGTCAAAAGAGTGTGATTACTAACAGATCGTTACCTTGACATTTACGAGTATGAACACTAATTCCATCTTAAGTGAAATACTAAATACGAACCATCATATCTCACGGATTGGTAGAGAAATGGCAGAAATATATTTCCAGACGTCATGTTATATTTAACGAAATAGTATAATGATCTGACAATGATTGACAGAATTATACCACCATACGTAATATCTGATAAGTTAATATAATGATCTGACAATGAATGACAGAATTATACCACCATACGTAATATCTGACAAGTTAATATCATGATCTGACAATGAATGACAGAATTATACTACCATACGTAATATCTGACAAGTTAATATCATGATCTGACAATGAATGACAGAATTATACCACCATACGTAATATCTGACAAGTTAATATAATGATCTGACAATGAATGACAGAATTATACCACCATACGTAATAACTGATAAGTTAATATAATGATCTGACAGTGAATGACAGAATTATACCACCATACGGTATATCTGACAAGATAATATAATGATCTGACAATAAATGACAGAATTATACCACCATACGTAATATCTGACAGGTTAATATAATGATCTGACAATAAATGACAGAATTATACCACCATACGTAATATCTGACAGGTTAATATAATGATCTGACAATGAATGACAGAATTATACCACCATACGTAATATCTGACAAGTTGATATAATGATCTGACAATGAATGACAGAATTATACCACCATACGTAATATCTGACAAGTTAATATAATGATCTGACAATGAATGACAGAATTATACCACCATACGTAATAACTGATAAGTTAATATAATGATCTGACAGTGAATGACAGAATTATACCACCATACGTAATAACTGATAAGTTAATATAATGATCTGACAATGAATGACAGAATTATACCACTATACGTAATATCTGACAAGTTAATATAATGATCCGACAATGAATGACAGAATTATACCACCATACGTAATAACTGATAAGTTAATATAATGATCTGACAGTGAATGACATAATTATACCACCATACGTAATATCTGATAAGTTAATATAATGATCCGACAATGGATACCGCAAACAATTACTACATTACGTAATATTTGACAAGTTGAATAAATGAAATGACAATGGATACCGCAAAACATTTGCAACCAGGCGTAATGATCTGACAATGGATTTCGTAAAACATTTGGTACTAGACGTACATGTAGTATCTGGCTGATATAATGATCTGACACTGATACAGCAAGCATTTGCTACCAGGTGTAATAGCTTGTGCTGTTTAATCCAATCTCGAAAAAAGGTTCTATGAGGACCAGAGGCTAAGTTGAATACTAACAGTGTCGATACAAATACACCTGGAAATGATAGATTGAAGTGGGATGCTATACAATTATAGGCTGAATAGTTAATTAATTATTAATACTGTAATATAGCTAGGAAAGTCATTGTTTTAATAGGTAGTATGTCCATGAATCAATACGAGGTATTGGCATGGTAGAATTAACAGAAATATACTAATAATACAAAATTATTTGGATATAGAATTTCTGTAGAACAAAGCAACAACTAATTGTGATAGCATGGGTAACTTAATGTTACTATATTAATGTCCGTTGCAAAGATAACTAATACTATGTAGATAGATAGATAGATAGATAGATAGACGGACGGGAAGACGGGTGGACAGATAGACCAGATCTACTATACAAAGGTAGATATCAGTAAATGAAGAGAATCAATTACCCTTTGGACGTGAACTTCATTATATCTTTATTTACACATCACTCAATATGTATATATTGTGATTACTTTCCATATCCGTATTCGTTAGAAGAAAAATAAATTACAAAGTCTTTCGGTATTATTCGCCCAGTAAATAACATATTAGGTATTGCGAACCGTACGATGCGACTGTATACGTCTATGGATTTTTCCACTCGAATGTTGATGTTTTAACAAATTGTTTTTCATTGAAAATTTCCAACACTGATTAAAGAATTAACAAACCCAGTTATCTCCTCCCCTTACTTCGCTCTCTCTCTCTCTCTCCAAATTTTATCTGGAAGTGTTTTTTTTTTATGAAAATCAAATATATTGCTAATGAGTTGTGTGATACTAGTGGTAAGACATTATATTTGTGAATAACATATCAGTGTCATGTAAGTATTGGCAATAAAAGAATTTGTAAAATATCGTAAAATACAAATCCTACTTGGCTAGACACATCTGTCATGATTACCAAACACGGACGACAGCGTGTCCTACTTTGCTAGACACATCTGCCGTGATTACCAAACACGGACAACAGCGTGTCCTACTTGGCTAGACACATCTGCCTTGATTACCAGACACGGACGACAACTTGTCCTACTTGACTAGACACAACTGCCATGATTACCAAACACGGACGACAGCGTGTCCTACTTGGCTAGACACATCTGCCGTGATTACCAAACACGGACGACAGCGTGTCCTACTTGACTAGACACATCTGCCATGATTACCAAACATGGACGACAGCGTGTCCAACTTGGCTAGACACATCTGCCGTGATTACCAAACATTGATAGCAGCGTGTCCTACTTGGCTAGAAACATCTGCCATGATTACCAAACATGGACGACAGCGTGTCCTACTTGGCTAGACACATCTGCCTTGATTACTGACCATGGACGACAGCGTGTCCTACTTGGCTAGACACATCTGTCATGACTACCAAACACGGACGACAGCGTGTCCTACTTGACTAGACACATCTGCCATGATTACCAAACACGGAGAACAGCGTGTCCTACTTGGCTAGACACATCTGCCTTGATTACTGACCATGGACGACAGCGTGTCCTACTTGGCTAGACACATCTGTCGTGATTACCAAACACGGAAAACAGCGTGTCCTACTTGGCTAGACACATCTGCCTTGATTACTGACCATGGACGACAGCGTGTCCAACTTGGCTAGACACATCTGTCATGATTACCAAACACGGACAACAGCGTGTCCAACTTGACTAGACACATCTGCCATGATTACCAAACACGGAGAACTGCGTGTCCTACTTGGCTAGACACATCTGCCTTGATTACTGACCATGGACGACAGCGTGTCCTACTTGGCTAGACACATCTGTCATGATTACCAAACACGAACGACAGCGTGTCCAACTTGGCTAGACACATCTGCCGTGATTACCAAACACGGACGACAGCGTATCCTACTTTACTAGACACAACTGCCGTGATTACCAAACACGAACGACAGCGTGTCCTTCTTGGCTAGACACATCTTCCATGATTACCAAACATGGACGACAGCGTGTCCTACTTGGCTAGACACATCTGCCGTGATTACCAAACACGAACGACAGCGTGTCCTACTTGACTAGACACAACTGCCATGATTACCAAACACGAACGACAGCGTGTCCTACTTGGCTAGTCACATCTGCCATGATTACCAAACACGGATGACAGCGTGTCCTACTTGGCTAGACATATCTGCCGTGATTACCAAACACGGACGACAGCGTGTCCTACTTGACTAGACACAACTGCCATGATTACCAAACACGGACGACAGCTTGTCCTACTTGGCTAGACATATCTGCCTTGATTACGACCATGGACGACAGCGTGTCCTACTTGGCTAGACACATCTGTCATGATTACCAAACATGGACGACAGCGTGTCCTACTTGGCTAGACACATCTACCGTGATTACCAAACACGGACGACAGCGTGTCCTACTTGACTAGACATATTTACCATGATTACCAAACTCGAACGGCAGCGTGTCCAACTTGGCTAGACACATCTGCCTTGATTACCAAACACGGACAACAGCGTGTCCTACTTGGCTAGACAAATCTGCCATGATTACCAAACACGGACGACAGCGTGTCCTATTTGACTAGACACATTTGCCTTGATTACCGAACACGGACGACAACGTTTTCTACTTGGCTACACCACACATATGAAAGTCAGAGCTGTGCATCACCGGTGAATGTTTTCATTCTATTTTAACCTGGGGGCAGGCGTGGTGTAGTGGTTAAGCGCTTTGCTTGCGGCGCCGACGATCCGGGTTCGATTCCCGGGTTGCGCCACTATGTTTAAGAGGTTGGTAACCTCCTGCTTCCATGTCGCGATATAACTGAAATATTGTTGAAAGCGACGTAAAACACCAATCAACCAACCAACCAACTATTTTAACCTGTAATATTCCGTGTGATTCACATATAATACAGACTCTGCCGTTTTAACCTTACGATGCTCATTGCTTGATATCTAACATGTATACTAGAAAGTGTACACTCAGTCACATTTACACGAAAACCTGATTTCTCTATGTTATTCGACATGCCTCCATAAATGATTTGTTTCATTGAATGCTTCTGTAATAAAATTCGATTCAGTTTCTACTTGTACCGATTTGGATTTTGAAACAACATATACTGATATGGTGTATGTGCTTTCAGGCTGCTTAGGAAGACACCCCCTAGCATTACCATGTATAATTCACGTTGAAAATGTTCTTTTATGACGAGGCTCAATATATTGTATTTGGAAGCGAAAATTAAGCAGTTTGTGTATATTTAGCGGAACAGAAAACGTCAGTTTAGCTTGATAATAATAATAATAATAATAACTAGAAACGAGCTCGTTGCTAAAGCAACGAGTAGGTTTCACAAGTTAAAGTCGAAGCAGCGAAGCTGAGATCTCCTACTCTAATACAAAATTCTTTTTCACGATCCAGATATCTGATCTTTAGTGATGGTATCCACATTGCGCAATCTACTTGCAGAAATTGTAGGTAACGGCGACTTACATTATACACATTATACTGAAGCCTACATCGCACAATATCGACTACTCTTGACCATATATTTGAAACAAGAAACATGTAGGACAATCACACTTAGTACAATCTGCACGTGTAACCTAGATCTTCAGTCCTTACTGCCCGCTTTATGTTGTTTATTTATTAACTTATGCAAGGTATTTCGCGTGTACAGATGTTTGACCTTGAATCGCCTCTCTGCTGGAATAAACAATTCTCCTCGCGATGAACTTACGCAAGTTATTTCGCGTGTACAGATGTTTGACCTTGAATCGCCACTCTGCTGGAAAAAAACAATTCTCCTCGCGATGGCCTTTAGTAATGCCGCTTTCCCCAATATACAAAAGAAAGACTTGACAATGTCTCGTATTCCACAGGTAAAGCACTGTAACTGGCGATTAATTCACACACGTTTGAAGTCCTGTATAACAGCGGCGCAGTGCGAGGTATTAAGCAAGGCAAATTCACCGCGCTTCTCTAATGTGTAATGCCGACGCTCGGAGAAGATTTCTTTATAGCCTTGTTCAGCAGTAGCTCGTAGAGTGTAAATTTGCTTTTTTTTCCCTTTTTTTTTTGGGGGGGGGGGGGTTGGTTTTTTTATTTTTTGGTTTTTTTTTTTGTTTAAGAATTCGAATGCATAATACTTTCTCAAACTCTATTTTATAGAAAGCACTTTAAATCGCGATTGAATTAATCGCGAGTTACTGCGCCTTGTCCATGGAAGAAGTCCTATATCACAGCGGCGTCGTGCAAGGTATTAAGCAAGGCAAATTGACCGCGCTTCTGAAGATATGTTTATTGCGTTGTTCATCAGTAAAGTGCCCAAAATTTGATTTTTGTTTAAGAAATCGAAATCAAAATGCTTTCTCAAACTCTTGTTTTTATAATTTGTTCATACGACGAATAAAAAATACTTGAAAGTTACGCAAGTAAGATATTTTTATAAAAAAATCTTAAAATTGCTCACTTTCAAATACCGGTAAACATGTTTCATAGTAAAATCGTTACGGAAAATCGTTTCGTAATGTTTTGGAAACTAAAAGACTAAAAATAAGACAGTTTTGAACATTACGTAATTTTTAAAAAACTTTAAATTGAAATAGAGGCCAAACTAAAAGAGATAGATAATATCGGCCGATGAAAGTTCTAAAGATATGAACCTAGAGAACATAACAGTGAAAATTTGAGAGATCTACCATTAAAACTAAAAGCTACATACGCAAAAATCGAAAAATATTAAATCTTACGTAATTCTCTTAAAACGTCGTATATTTCGAAAAAATTTTTCATTAAACGGGAGTATGTGTCTGTGAGAATGAATAGCCGAAAGATGAAATTTCAAAGTAAAGAGTCGGTAGATACCCTCATTCCCTATCATGCTACCAATTTTCACATCTCTACCTTCTTTAATAAGCGAGCTTTAGCTGAAACCATTTCATTAAACATTAATGAACTTTATGTGACGTTGAAAGCATCACTTTAAAGGGGGTTGTCGTGTTTAAACCTAAATAACTCGAAAACGGTAAGAGTTAGCGAAAATTTGATGGCAATGTTATGCATATAAATTTTCGCGCAGAATCGATTGCAACAATCCCCGATTCGATAAGATGAAAATTAATGGAGATATGACGTCATTTACAAAGTATGACGTCATTTTCAGGAATTTGGCTCCATGCCAAATTCCTCTTGTCAGTCGGTAGATATTCTCAATCTCTATCATGCTACCAAATTTCACACCTCTATCTTCCTCAATAAGCGAGCTATAGGCGAAAACATTTCATGAATAATTAATGAGTGTTGATGACGTCACAAACATCACTTTAAAGGGGGTTGTCGTGTTCAAACGCAAATAACTCGAGAACCGTAAGAGTTAGCGAAAATCTGAGAACACTTTACTGGTAGGTATTTGAACGCTCTATCGAATGGAAGAAACCCGATCAAAATCCGACTGCAAATAAAGTCGCTAGACCTTGCCAAAGATTTGATTCGAAAATTTTCAATAATTTCAAAAATATTGGCAGCATGCCATTTTCATTCTAGAGGTAGATTAAGAATGTGGAAACATGTTTAGATATAAAATTTCATGCCGATATCTCATTTAATAAGAGAGATATTAACGTATGAATATTTAATTAGCTTTGATGACGTCATAGCGAATTTTCCCACGCTCATTGTGACTTTATTTATGGTCCGATTTCAAAAATTTTTCATATTCCAAATCAGACCATTAAAATCTTTCATCCTACTGTCTAAAATCTAAGATTGAAATATTTTTTTTGAAATGAAAACAATCGGGTCAAGGTCAACTTTTTCGGGGTAGAGCTACGAAATTGACGCAGTGACATAAAATCTTGCATCTCCTTTTCTGAATCGAATGCTGAAAATTTCATTCCAATCGGACAAATAATAAGGAAGATATAGCGATTCAAAATTTTGGCGTCGTAGGTGGCGCTGCGCGCTTATAAGCGGTAATTTAGAAAATTACGAAAATCAAATTTTGAAAATTTAATTTCGAATCGAACACTGAAAACAGAATAGTAATATCTTTAATAATGAGTGATTTCTGAGCCGTCACATAAAAAAAAACGGATGAAGAATAATAATAATAACTAGAAACGAGCTCGTTGCTAAAGCAACGAGTAGGTTTCACAAGTTAAAGTCGAAGCAGCGAAGCTGAGATCTCCTACTCTAATACAAAATTCTTTTTCACGATCCAGATATCTGATCTTTAGTGATGGTATCCACATTGCGCAATCTACTTGCAGAAATTGTAGGTAACGGCGACTTACATTATACACATTATACTGAAGCCTACATCGCACAATATCGACTACTCTTGACCATATATTTGAAACAAGAAACATGTAGGACAATCACACTTAGTACAATCTGCACGTGTAACCTACATCTTCAGTCCTTACTGCCCGCTTTATGTTGTTTATTTATTAACTTACGCAAGGTATTTTGCGTGTACAGATGTTTGACCTTGAATCGCTTCTCTGCTGGAATAAACAATTCTCCTCGCGATGAACTTACGCAAGTTATTTCGCGTGTACAGATGTTTGACCTTGAATCGCCACTCTGCTGGAATAAACAATTCTCCTCGCGATGGCCTTTAGTAATGCCGCTTTCCCCAATATACAAAAGAAAGACTTGACAATGTCTCGTATTCCACAGGTAAAGCACTGTAACTGGCGATTAATTCACACACGTTTGAAGTCCTGTATAACAGCGGCGCAGTGCGAGGTATTAAGCAAGGCAAATTCACCGCGCTTCTCTAATGTGTAATGCCGACGCTCGGAGAAGATTTCTTTATAGCCTTGTTCAGCAGTAGCTCGTAGAATGTAAATTTGCTTTTTTTTTTCTTTTTTATTTTTTTTTTGTTTTTTTTTTTTTTTGGGGGGGGGGGTTGGTTTTTTTATTTTTTGGGGTTTTTTTTGTTTAAGAATTCGAATGCATAATACTTTCTCAAACTCTATTTTATATAAAGCACTTTAAATCGCGATTTAATTAATCGCGAGTTACTGCGCCTTGTCCATGGAAGAAGTCCTATATCACAGCGGTGTCGTGCAAGGTATTAAGCAAGGCAAATTGACCGCGCTTCTGAAGATATGTTTATTG
The DNA here is from genome assembly GCA_035048485.1 of Pteria penguin. Classification (NCBI taxonomy): domain Eukaryota; kingdom Metazoa; phylum Mollusca; class Bivalvia; order Pterioida; family Pteriidae; genus Pteria; species Pteria penguin. The sequence goes on from CM068580.1 coordinate 89,520,081, forward strand.
CGTTGTTCATCAGTAGAGTGCCCAAAATTTGATTTTTGTTTAAGAAATCGAAATCAAAATGCTGTCTCAAACTCTTGTTTTTATAATTTGTTCATACGACGAATAAAAAATACTTGAAAGTTACGCAAGTAAGATATTTTTATAAAAAAATCTTTAAATTGCTCACTTTCAAATACCGGGAAACATGTTTCATAGTAAAATCGTTACGGAAAATCGTTTCGTAATGTTTTGGAAACTATAAGACTAAAAATAAGACAGTTTTGAACATTACGTAATTTTTAAAAAACTTTAAATTGAAATAGAGGCCAAACTAAAAGAGATAGATAATATCGGCCGATGAAAGTTCTAAAGATATGAACCTAGAGAACATAACAGTGAAAATTTGAGAGATCTACCATTAAAACTAAAAGCTACATACGCGAAAATCGAAAAATATTAAATCTTACGTAATTCTCTTAAAACGTCGTATATTTCGAAAATTTTTTTCATTAAACGGGAGTATGTGTCTGTGAGAATGAATAGCCGAAAGATGAAATTTCAAAGTAAAGAGTCGGTAGATACCCTCATTCCCTATCAATTTTCACATCTCTACCTTCTTTAATAAGCGAGCTTTAGCTGAAACCATTTCATTAAACATTAATGAACTTTATGTGACGTTGAAAGCATCACTTTAAAGGGGGTTGTCGTGTTTAAACCTAAATAACTCGAAAACGGTAAGAGTTAGCGAAAATTTGATGGCAATGTTATGCATATAAATTTTCGCGCAGAATCGATTGCAACAATCCCCGATTCGATAAGATGAAAATTAATGGAGTTATGACGTCATTTACAAAGTATGACGTCATTTTCAGGAATGTGGTACCATGCCAATTCCCTTTTGTCAGTCGGTAGATATTTGCATTCTCTTTTATGCTACCAAATTTCATACCTCTAGCTTTATCAATAAGCGAGACACAGGTACCTGAAGTTTTAAATTGTATTTTCAGGAAAGGCCAAACACTGAACTTTGACCGCAAATATCTCGAAAACGGTAAGAGATATCGAAAATCTGAGACCAGACCTCTCTCCTTTAAGTACTTTTTCACGCAGAATCGATTGCAACAATCCCCGATTCGATACGATGAAAAATAAGGGAGTTATGACGTCATTTAGAAAAGTATGACGTCATTTTCAGGAATTTGGCACCTTGCCAATTCCCTTTTGTCAGTCGGTAGATATTTGCATTCTCTTTTATGCTACCAAATTTCATACCTCTAGCTTTATCAATAAGCGAGACACAGGTACCTGAAGTTTTAAATTGTATTTTCAGGAAAGGCCAAACACTGAACTTTGACCGCAAATATCTCGAAAACGGTAAGAGATATCGAAATTCTGTTGCTGGTACTTACCATTTTACTTTTTCACGCAGAATCGATTCCAACCGTCCCCGCCTCGATCCGATGAAAAATAAGGGAGATATGACGTCATTTACAAAGTATGACGTCATTTTCAGGAATTTGGCTCCATGCCAAATTCCTCTCGTCAGTCGGTAGATATTCTCAATCTCTATCATGCTACCAAATTTCACACCTCTATCTTCCTCAATAAGCGAGCTATAGGCGAAAACATTTCATGAATAATTAATGAGTGTTGATGACGTCACAAACATCACTTTAAAGGGGGTTGTCGTGTTCAAACGCAAATAACTCGAGAACCGTAAGAGTTAGCGAAAATCTGAGAACACTCTACTGGTAGGTTTTTGAACGCTCTATCGAATGGAAGAAACCCGATCAAAATCCGACTGCAAATAAAGTCGCTAGACCTTGCCAAAGATTTGATTCGAAAATTTTCAATAATTTCAAAAATATTGGCAGCATGCCATTTTCATTCTAGAGGTAGATTAAGAATGTGGAAACATGTTTAGATATAAAATTTCATGCCGATATCTCATTTAATAAGAGAGATATTAACGTATGAATATTTAATTAGCTTTGATGACGTCATAGCGAATTTTCCCACGCTCATTGTGACTTTATTTATGGTCCGATTTCAAAAATTTTTCATATTCCAAATCAGACCATTAAAATCTTTCATCCTACTGTCTAAAATCTAAGATTGAAATATTTTTTTTGAAATGAAAACAATCGGGTCAAGGTCAACTTTTTCGGGGTAGAGCTACGAAATTGACGCAGTGACATAAAATCTTGCATCTCCTTTTCTGAATCGAATGCTGAAAATTTCATTCCAATCGGACAAATAATAAGGAAGATATAGCGATTCAAAATTTTGGCGTCGTAGGTGGCGCTGCGCGCTTATAAGCGGTAATTTAGAAAATTAAAAAAAATCAAATCTTGAAAATTTAATTTCGAATCGAACACTGAAAACAGAATAGTAATATCTTTAATAATGAGTGATTTCTGAGCCGTCACAAAAAAAAAAAACGGATGAAGAATAATAATAATAACTAGAAACGAGCTCGTTGCTAAAGCAACGAGTAGGTTTCACAAGTTAAAGTCGAAGCAGCGAAGCTGAGATCTCCTACTCTAATACAAAATTCTTTTTCACGATCCAGATATCTGATCTTTAGTGATGGTATCCACATTGCGCAATCTACTTGCAGAAATTGTAGGTAACGGCGACTTACATTATACACATTATACTGAAGCCTACATCGCACAATATCGACTACTCTTGACCATATATTTGAAACAAGAAACATGCAGGACAATCACACTTAGTACAATCTGCACGTGTAACCTAGATCTTCAGTCCTTACTGCCAGCTTTATGTTGTTTATTTATTAACTTACGCAAGGTATTTCGCGTGTACAGATGTTTGACCTTGAATCGCTTCTCTGCTGGAATAAACAATTCTCCTCGCGATGAACTTACGCAAGTTATTTCGCGTGTACAGATGTTTGACCTTGAATCGCCACTCTGCTGGAATAAACAATTCTCCTCGCGATGGCCTTTAGTAATGCCGCTTTCCCCAATATACAAAAGAAAGACTTGACAATGTCTCGTATTCCACAGGTAAAGCACTGTAACTGGCGATTAATTCACACACGTTTGAAGTCCTGTATAACAGCGGCGCAGTGCGAGGTATTAAGCAAGGTAAATTCACCGCGCTTCTCTAATGTGTAATGCCGACGCTCGGAGAAGATTTCTTTATAGCCTTGTTCAGCAGTAGCTCGTAGAATGTAAATTTGCTTTTTTTTTTCTTTTTTTTTTTTTTTTTTTTGTTTTTTTTTTGGGGGGGGGGGGGGGTGGTTTTTTTATTTTTTGGTTTTTTTTTTTGTTTAAGAATTCGAATGCATAATACTTTCTCAAACTCTATTTTATAGAAAGCACTTTAAATCGCGATTGAATTAATCGCGAGTTACTGCGCCTTGTCCATGGAAGAAGTCCTATATCACAGCGGTGTCGTGCAAGGTATTAAGCAAGGCAAATTGACCGCGCTTCTGAAGATATGTTTATTGCGTTGTTCATCAGTAGAGTGCCCAAAATTTGATTTTTGTTTAAGAAATCGAAATCAAAATGCTTTCTCAAACTCTTGTTTTTATAATTTGTTCATACGACGAATAAAAAATACTGGAAAGTTACGCAAGTAAGATATTTTTATAAAAAAATCTTTAAATTGCTCACTTTCAAATACCGGGAAACATGTTTCATAGTAAAATCGTTACGGAAAATCGTTTCGTAATGTTTTGGAAACTAAAAGACTAAAAATAAGACAGTTTTGAACATTACGTAATTTTTAAAAAACTTTAAATTGAAATAGAGGCCAAACTAAAAGAGATAGATAATATCGGCCGATGAAAGTTCTAAAGATATGAACCTAGAGAACATAACAGTGAAAATTTGAGAGATCTACCATTAAAACTAAAAGCTACATACGCGAAAATCGAAAAATATTAAATCTTACGTAATTCTCTTAAAACGTCGTATATTTCGAAAAATTTTTTCATTAAACGGGAGTATGTGTCTGTGAGAATGAATAGCCGAAAGATGAAATTTCAAAGTAAAGAGTCGGTAGATACCCTCATTCCCTATCATGCTACCAATTTTCACATCTCTACCTTCTTTAATAAGCGAGCTTTAGCTGAAACCATTTCATTAAACATTAATGAACTTTATGTGACGTTGAAAGCATCACTTTAAAGGGGGTTGTCGTGTTTAAACCTAAATAACTCGAAAACGGTAAGAGTTAGCGAAAATTTGATGGCAATGTTATGCATATAAATTTTCGCGCAGAATCGATTGCAACAATCCCCGATTCGATAAGATGAAAATTAATGGAGTTATGACGTCATTTACAAAGTATGACGTCATTTTCAGGAATTTGGTACCATGCCAATTCCCTTTTGTCAGTCGGTAGATATTTGCATTCTATTTTATGCTACCAAATTTCATACCTCTAGCTTTATCAATAAGCGAGACACAGGTACCTGAAGTTTTAAATTGTATTTTCAGGAAAGGCCAAACACTGAACTTTGACCGCAAATATCTCGAAAACGGTAAGAGATATCGAAAATCTGAGACCAGACCTTTCTCCTTTAACTACTTTTTCACGCAGAATCGATTGCAACAATCCCCGATTCGATACAATGAAAAATAAGGGAGTTATGACGTCATTTAGAAAAGTATGACGTCATTTTCAGGAATTTGGCACCTTGCCAATTCCCTTTTGTCAGTCGGTAGATATTTGCATTCTCTTTTATGCTACCAAATTTCATACCTCTAGCTTTATCAATAAGCGAGACACAGGTACCTGAAGTTTTAAATTGTATTTTCAGGAAAGGCCAAACACTGAACTTTGACCGCAAATATCTCGAAAACGGTAAGAGATATAGAAATTCTGTTGCTGCTATTTACCATTTTACTTTTTCACGCAGAATCGATTCCAACCGTCCCCGCCTCGATCCGATGAAAAATAAGGGAGATATGACGTCATTTACAAAGTATGACGTCATTTTCAGGAATTTGGCTCCATGCCAAATTCCTCTTGTCAGTCTGTAGATATTCTCAATCTCTATCATGCTACCAAATTTCACACCTCTATCTTCCTCAATAAGCGAGCTATAGGCGAAAACATTTCATGAATAATTAATGAGTGTTGATGACGTCACAAACATCACTTTAAAGGGGGTTGTCGTGTTCAAACGCAAATAACTCGAGAACCGTAAGAAAATCTGAGAACACTTTACTGGTAGGTATTTGAACGCTCTATCGAATGGAAGAAACCCGATCAAAATCCGACTGCAAATAAAGTCGCTAGACCTTGCCAAAGATTTGATTCGAAAATTTTCAATAATTTCAAAAATATTGGCAGCATGCCATTTTCATTCTAGAGGTAGATTAAGAATGTGGAAACATGTTTAGATATAAAATTTCATGCCGATATCTCATTTAATAAGAGAGATATTAACGTATGAATATTTAATTAGCTTTGATGACGTCATAGCGAATTTTCCCACGCTCATTGTGACTTTATTTATGGTCCGATTTCAAAAATTTTTCATATTCCAAATCAGACCATTAAAATCTTTCATCCTACTGTCTAAAATCTAAGATTGAAATATTTTTTTTGAAATGAAAACAATCGGGTCAAGGTCAACTTTTTCGGGGTAGAGCTACGAAATTGACGCAGTGACATAAAATCTTGCATCTCCTTTTCTGAATCGAATGCTGAAAATTTCATTCCAATCGGACAAATAATAAGGAAGATATAGCGATTCAAAATTTTGGCGTCGTAGGTGGCGCTGCGCGCTTATAAGCGGTAATTTAGAAAATTAAAAAAATCAAATCTTGAAAATTTAATTTCGAATCGAACACTGAAAACAGAATAGTAATATCTTTAATAATGAGTGATTTCTGAGCCGTCACAAAAAAAAAAAACGGATGAAGAATAATAATAATAATAATAAGAAAAGACAGTAGAATAATAAAAGGTTTCACAAGTGAAACTTGTGAAACCTAACTAGAAACGAGCTCGTTGCTAAAGCAACGAGTAGGTTTCACAAGTTAAAGTCGAAGCAGCGAAGCTGAGATCTCCTACTCTAATACAAAATTCTTTTTCACGATCCAGATATCTGATCTTTAGTGATGGTATCCACATTGCGCAATCTACTTGCAGAAATTGTAGGTAACGGCGACTTACATTATACACATTATACTGAAGCCTACATCGCACAATATCGACTACTTTTGACCATATATTTGAAACAAGAAACATGTAGGACAATCACACTTAGTACAATCTGCACGTGTAACCTAGATCTTCAGTCCTTACTGCCCGCTTTATGTTGTTTATTTATTAACTTACGCAAGGTATTTCGCGTGTACAGATGTTTGACCTTGAATCGCTTCTCTGCTGGAATAAACAATTCTCCTCGCGATGAACTTACGCAAGTTATTTCGCGTGTACAGATGTTTGACCTTGAATCGCCACTCTGCTGGAATAAACAATTCTCCTCGCGATGGCCTTTAGTAATGCCGCTTTCCCCAATATACAAAAGAAAGACTTGACAATGTCTCGTATTCCACAGGTAAAGCACTGTAACTGGCGATTAATTCACACACGTTTGAAGTCCTGTATAACAGCTGCGCAGTGCGAGGTATTAAGCAAGGCAAATTCACCGCGCTTCTCTAATGTGTAATGCCGACGCTCGGAGAAGATTTCTTTATAGCCTTGTTCAGCAGTAGCTGGTAGAATGTAAATTTGCTTTTTTTTTTTTTTTTGGTTTTGTGTGTTTTTTTTTTTTTGTTGGTGGGGGGGGGGGGGGCCCCCGCCCTCGTTTTTTTTATTTTTTGGGGTTTTTTTTGTTTAAGAATTCGAATGCATAATACTTTCTCAAACTCTATTTTATAGAAAGCACTTTAAATCGCGATTGAATTAATCGCGAGTTACTGCGCCTTGTCCATGGAAGAAGTCCTATATCACAGCGGTGTCGTGCAAGGTATTAAGCAAGGCAAATTGACCGCGCTTCTGAAGATATGTTTTATTGCGTTGTTCATCAGTAGAGTGCCCAAAATTTGATTTTTGTTTAAGAAATCGAAATCAAAATGCTTTCTCAAACTCTTGTTTTTATAATTTGTTCATACGACGAATAAAAAATACTTGAAAGTTACGCAAGTAAGATATTTTTATAAAAAAATCTTTAAATTGCTCACTTTCAAATACCGGGAAACATGTTTCATAGTAAAATCGTTACGGAAAATCGTTTCGTAATGTTTTGGAAACTAAAAGACTAAAAATAAGACAGTTTTGAACATTACGTAATTTTTAAAAAACTTTAAATTGAAATAGAGGCCAAACTAAAAGAGATAGATAATATCGGCCGATGAAAGTTCTAAAGATATGAACCTAGAGAACATAACAGTGAAAATTTGAGAGATCTACCATTAAAACTAAAAGCTACATACGCGAAAATCGAAAAATATTAAATCTTACGTAATTCTCTTAAAACGTCGTATATTTCGAAAAATTTTTTCATTAAACGGGAGTATGTGTCTGTGAAAATGAATAGCCGAAAGATGAAATTTCAAAGTAAAGAGTCGGTAGATACCCTCATTCCCTATCATGCTACCAATTTTCACATCTCTACCTTCTTTAATAAGCGAGCTTTAGCTGAAACCATTTCATTAAACATTAATGAACTTTATGTGACGTTGAAAGCATCACTTTAAAGGGGGTTGTCGTGTTTTAAACCTAAATAACTCGAAAACGGTAAGAGTTAGCGAAAATTTGATGGCAATGTTATGCATATAAATTTTCGCGCAGAATCGATTGCAACAATCCCCGATTCGATAAGATGAAAATTAATGGAGTTATGACGTCATTTACAAAGTATGACGTCATTTTCAGGAATTTGGTACCATGCCAATTCCCTTTTGTCAGTCGGTAGATATTTGCATTTTCTTTTATGCTACCAAATTTCATACCTCTAGCTTTATCAATAAGCGAGACACAGGTACCTGAAGTTTTAAATTGTATTTTCAGGAAAGGCCAAACACTGAACTTTGACCGCAAATATCTCGAAAACGGTAAGAGATATCGAAATTCTGTTGCTGGTATTTACCATTTTACTTTTTCACGCAGAATCGATTCCAACCGTCCCCGCCTCGATCCGATGAAAAATAAGGGAGAGATGACGTCATTTACAAAGTATGACGTCATTTTCAGGAATTTGGCTCCATGCCAAATTCCTCTTGTCAGTCGGTAGATATTCTCAATCTCTATCATGCTACCAAATTTCACACCTCTATCTTCCTCAATAAGCGAGCTATAGGCGAAAACATTTCATGAATAATTAATGAGTGTTGATGACGTCACAAACATCACTTTAAAGGGGGTTGTCGTGTTCAAACGCAAATAACTCGAGAACCGTAAGAGTTAGCGAAAATCTGAGAACACTTTACTGGTAGGTATTTGAACGCTCTATCGAATGGAAGAAATCCGATCAAAATCCGACTGCAAATAAAGTCGCTAGACCTTGCCAAAGATTTGATTCGAAAATTTTCAATAATTTCAAAAATATTGGCAGCATGCCATTTTCATTCTAGAGGTAGATTAAGAATGTGGAAACATGTTTAGATATAAAATTTCATGCCGATATCTCATTTAATAAGAGAGATATTAACGTATGAATATTTAATTAGCTTTGATGACGTCATAGCGAATTTTCCCACGCTCATTGAGACTTTATTTATGGTCCGATTTCAAAAATTTTTCATATTCCAAATCAGACCATTAAAATCTTTCATCCTACTGTCTAAAATCTAAGATTGAAATATTTTTTTTGAAATGAAAACAATCGGGTCAAGGTCAACTTTTTCGGGGTAGAGCTACGAAATTGACGCAGTGACATAAAATCTTGCATCTCCTTTTCTGAATCGAATGCTGAAAATTTCATTCCAATCGGACAAATAATAAGGAAGATATAGCGATTCAAAATTTTGGCGTCGTAGGTGGCGCTGCGCGCTTATAAGCGGTAATTTAGAAAATTAAAAAAATCAAATCTTGAAAATTTAATTTCGAATCGAAACACTGAAAACAGAATAGTAATATCTTTAATAATGAGTGATTTCTGAGCGGTCACAAAAAAAAAAACGGATGAAGAATAATAATAATAATAACTAGAGACGAGCTCGTTGCTAAAGCAACGAGAAGGTTTCACAAGCTAAAGTTAAAGCAGTGAGATTAAACAAGAGATTTGTAGCGGAACTTGAATTTAATACTGGAAGCAAAGAGCTTTAAAGCTAAATATTAAGAGAGAAAAAACAGAAAGGAGTCAGTATCAAAACCGCTGAAGTTTACGTTTAGGGTCGAAACCAACGCAGATCAGGAGTAAAAATAAGTAATAATAGGGATGTGTGTGCGGATGCGCTTGTGGGCGGGGAGGGGTGGAGATGGTTTGAAACGTTTCCATCGGATGACGGAGTGCCCTTAAAGTGGTAAGTTGTGACGGGTACAAAAGTGTAGGCTTTGGCAAGGTTCTATATTAAGAGTGTACTTGTTCATTATGTCCTGTATTGAAATTCCGCTTTATTTATTTTTTAGAGTTTTTTTCCCTCAATCTATATTTTCTCAATTTAAATATAAATAAAAAGGAACAAAGAATAAGCAATAATTACTAACGGCATGGAAACTTGGGCAAGGCGGGGTAGAAACATGAGTATGTTTCGAACCACGAGGGATCTGGAAGCTGTGCAGGTTCCAAGCGGATCAAGGACAGCGTCTTGACACGGGTATCAGGGAGGCGGAGGATAAAGCGTCCCCTTCTCAAAGGAAAAATATTCTAAACGTTTAAATCATAAAAATTTTGCAACAAAACAAAAGCAGGATTCTGTATAATTATATATGCAATCTAGAATAATATACAACTAACCTATTCTTTCTCTGACGGCATATGTGAGAGCTCGGAAGGGGTATAGATTAAATTATGCAAGAGGCTTGACTTGCCCAACTTTCAGTTTGTTTGAAAGGTAGACTATTTTAGAAAGCCTAGTCTGATATTTCGCTTTTTGTCACTGTATTCTTTTAGACTTGCTAAGTTTCTCTATTTTATTTCAGTAATTGTCACGCATGAAAGAGAGAGGGGTTGAATTTAAAGGGAGTAAGAGGAATATTGCTCAAAATCTCTAAAGATATTTTGTATTGAATGAAATGAAACAAAAATATATTAATAATAACAACAGAAGTATATGAGCAAATCTTGATTCCTTTTAACCTCTACGGTTTCGCGGTATTAAAAGTATTAGGAAAGAGCAATGGATATGGAATAATTATCAACGAAAACATATCATGGAGACTAGAGCAAATCTAGCTGGGATCGTGAGTATTTACAAAGACACGAGGGGTTGGGAGCCCCGCAGAATAACATATCATGGGGACTTGCGTAAATGTAGCTGGGGTCGTGAGTATTTACCAAAAGACGAGGGATTCGGAGCCGCACAGGTTCCCAGTGGGGTCTTGGCGCTGCGCAGGTTCCCCGCGAATCTATCATCATCTATTGTCATATCGTACTTGTTGTTAGAATTTTTTGGAACGGGAAATTAGAAAATTCTGTTCTCTAATACAAAGACCGAATCTCGTTCAGGTGCTGACATAGGTAAGAGGAATAATAATAATCTTCAACTCCCCAACCCTCTCAAACATTACATCAGCCTATATATCTACGTTATTCAATGACCCGCTTAAATGATTTATATTTGTTAACCATTGTTTTCAAAACGGGGGAATAATTTATGTATTTTTCTCATCACACTTTAAACATTGAATACTGCGAGTGTATCGTGTCTGTTGTTAAATCCGAGTAAGCCCTGTATATGATGGCAAAACCCTAACTACTCCACATACTTCGCCTTAGATAACTCCTGTTAGAATTAACAATTCCGTGGATCGCGATTTCTCGCAGAGCTATTACACCAGGTGGTATAACATATCAGCTGGCCATACAGCCGCGAGTAGAAAGAATCAAGAGTTGTCGCTCTTTGTCTTGTCCGCCTTATCAAAACAGTTAGTGACATTATTTATATTCCGATTGCTCATGCCCAAATTCCTTTTGTCAGTTGGTAGATATTCTTATTCCCTATCATGCTACAAAATTTCACACCTTTAGCTTCCTCAATAAGCGAGCTATAGGGGAAACCATTTCATGAATAATTAATGAGCTTAAGTCACGTGACAAACATCGCTTTAAAGGGGGGTTGTCGTCGAAATCAAAATGCTTTCTCAAACTCTTGTTTTTATAATTTGTTCATACGACGAATAAAAAATACTTGAAAGTTTACGCAAGTAAGATATTTTTATAAAAAAATCTTTTAAATTGCTCACTTTCAAATACCGGGAAACATGTTTCATAGTTAAAATCGTTACGGAAAATCGTTTCGTAATGTTTTGGAAACTAAAAGACTAAAAATAAGACAGTTTTGAACATTACGTAATTTTTAAAAAACTTTAAATTGAAATAGAGGCCAAACTAAAAGAGATAGATAATATCGGCCGATGAAAGTTCTAAAGAATATGAACCTAGAGAAACATAACAGTGAAAATTTGAGAGATCTACCATTAAAACTAAAAGCTACATACGCGAAAATCGAAAAAATATTATAATCTTACGTAATTCTCTTAAAAACGTCGTATATTTCGAAAAATTTTTTCATTTTAAACGGGAGTATGTGTCTGTGAGAATGAATAGCCGAAAGATGAAATTTCAAAGTAAAGAGTCGGTAGATACCCTCATTCCCTATCATGCTACCAATTTTCACATCTCTACCTTCTTTAATAAGCGAGCTTTAGCTGAAACCATTTCATTAAACATTAATGAACTTTATTGTGACGTTGAAAGCATCACTTTAAAGGGGGTTGTCGTGTTTAAAACCTAAATAACTCGAAAAAACGGTAAGAGTTAGCGAAAATTTGATGGCAATGTCATGCATATAAATTTTCGCGCAGAATCGATTGCAACAATCCCCGATTCGATAAGATGAAAATTAATGGAGTTATGACGTCATTTACAAAGTATGACGTCATTTTCAGGAATTTGGTACCATGCCAATTCCCTTTTGTCAGTCGGTAGATATTTGCATTCTCTTTTATGCTACTAAATTTCATACCTCTAGCTTTATCAATAAGCGAGACACAGGTACCTGAAGTTTTAAATTGTATTTTCAGGAAAGGCCAAACACTGAACTTTGACCACAAATATCTCGAAAACGGTAAGAGATATCGAAAATCTGAGACCAGACCTTTCTCCTTTAACTACTTTTTCACGCAGAATCGATTGCAACAATCCCCGATTCGATACGATGAAAAATAAGGGAGTTATGACGTCATTTAGAAAAGTATGACGTCATTTTCAGGAATTTGGCACCTTGCCAATTCCCTTTTGTCAGTCGGTAGATATTTGCATTCTCTTTTATGCTACCAAATTTCATACCTCTAGCTTTATCAATAAGCGAGACACAGGTACCTGAAGTTTTAAATTGTATTTTCAGGAAAGGCCAAACACTGAACTTTGACCGCAAATATCTCGAAAACGGTAAGAGATATCGAAATTCTGTTGCTGGTATTTACCATTTTACTTTTTCACGCAGAATCGATTCCAACCGTCCCCGCCTCGATCCGATGAAAAATAAGGGAGATATGACGTCATTTACAAAGTATGACGTCATTTTCAGGAATTTGGCTCCATGCCAAATTCCTCTTGTCAGTCGGTAGATATTCTCAATCTCTATCATGCTACCAAATTTCACACCTCTATCTTCCTCAATAAGCGAGCTATAGGCGAAAAACAATTTCATGAATAATTAATGAGTGTTGATGACGTCACAAACATCACTTTAAAGGGGGTTGTCGTGTTCAAACGCAAATAACTCGAGAACCGTAAGAGTTAGCGAAAATCTGAGAACACTTTACTGGTATGTATTTGAACGCTCTATCGAATGGAAGAAACCCGATCAAAATCCGACTGCAAATAAAGTCGCTAGTCCTTGCCAAAGATTTGATTCGAAAATTTTCAATAATTTCAAAAATATTGGCAGCATGCAATTTTCATTCTAGAGTTAGATTAAGAATGTGGAAACATGTTTAGATATAAAATTTCATGCCGATATCTCATTTAATAAGAGAGATATTAACGTATGAATATTTAATTAGCTTTGATGACGTCATAGCGAATTTTCCAACGCTCATTGTGACTTTATTTATGGTCCGATTTCAAAAATTTTTCATATTCCAAATCAGACCATTAAAATCTTTCATCCTACTGTCTAAAATCTAAGATTGAAATATTTTTTTTGACATGAAAACAATCGGGTCAAGGTCAACTTTTTCGGGGTAGAGCTACGAAATTGACGCAGTGACATAAAATCTTGCATCTCCTTTTCTGAATCGAATGCTGAAAATTTCATTCCAATCGGACAAATAATAATTAAGATATAGCGATTCTAAATTTTGGCGTCGTAGGTGGCGCTGCGCGCTTATAAGCGTTAATTTATAAAATTAAAAAAATAAAATCTTTAAAATTTAATTTCTAATCGAACACTTAAAACATAATAGTAATATATTTAATAATTAGTGATTTCTGAGCCGTCACAAAAAAAAAAACGGATGAAGAATAATAATAATAATAATAATAAGAAAAGACAGTAGAATAATAAAAGGTTTCACAAGTGAAACTTGTGAAACCTAATAACTAGAAACGAGCTCGTTGCTAAAGCAACGAGTAGGTTTCACAAGTTAAAGTCGAAGCAGCGAAGCTGAGATCTCCTACTCTAATACAAAATTCTTTTTCACGATCCAGATATCTGATCTTTAGTGATGGTATCCACATTGCGCAATCTACTTGCAGAAATTGTAGGTAACGGCGACTTACATTATACACATTATACTGAAGCCTACATCGCACAATATCGACTACTCTTGACCATATATTTGAAACAAGAAACATGTAGGACAATCACACTTAGTACAATCTGCACGTGTAACCTAGATCTTCAGTCCTTACTGCCCGCTTTATGTTGTTTATTTATTAACTTACGCAAGGTATTTCGCGTGTACAGATGTTTTGACCTTGAATCGCTTCTCTGCTGGAATAAACAATTCTCCTCGCGATGAAACTTACGCAAGTTTATTTCGCGTGTACAGATGTTTGACCTTGAATCGCCACTCTGCTGGAATAAACAATTCTCCTCGCGATGGCTTTAGTAATGCCGCTTTCCCCAATATACAAAAGAAAGACTTGACAATGTCTCGTATTCCACAGGTAAAGCACTGTAACTGGCGATTAATTCACACACGTTTGAAGTCCTGTATAACAGCGGCGCAGTGCGAGGTATTAAGCAAGGCAAATTCACCGCGCTTCTCTAATGTGTAATGCCGACGCTCGGAGAAGATTTCTTTATAGCCTTGTTCAGCAGTAGCTCGTAGAATGTAAATTTTTTTTTTTTTTCTTTTTTTTTTTTTTTTGTTTTTTTTTTTTTTTTTTTTGTGTGGGGGGGGCGGCCCCCCCTGGCCTTTTTATTTTTTGGGGTTTTTTTTGTTTAAGAATTCGAATGCATAATACTTTCTCAAACTCTATTTTATAGAAAGCACTTTAAATCGCGATTGAATTAATCGCGAGTTACTGCGCCTTGTCCATGGAAGAAGTCCTATATCACAGCGGTGTCGTGCAGGTATTAAGCAAGGCAAATTGACCGCGCTTCTGAAGATATGTTTTATTGCGTTGTTCATCAGTAGAGTGCCCAAAATTTGATTTTTGTTTAAGAAATCGAAATCAAAATGCTTTCTCAAACTCTTGTTTTTATAATTTGTTCATACGACGAATAAAAAATACTTGAAAGTTACGCAAGTAAGATATTTTTATAAAAAAATCTTTAAATTGCTCACTTTCAAATACCGGGAAACATGTTTCATAGTAAAATCGTTACGGAAAATCGTTTCGTAATGTTTTGGAAACTAAAAGACTAAAAATAAGACAGTTTTGAACATTACGTAATTTTTAAAAAACTTTAAATTGAAATAGAGGCCAAACTAAAAGAGATAGATAATATCGGCCGATGAAAGTTCTAAAGATATGAACCTAGAGAACATAACAGTGAAAATTTGAGAGATCTACCATTAAAACTAAAAGCTACATACGCGAAAATCGAAAAATATTAAATCTTACGTAATTCTCTTAAAACGTCGTATATTTCGAAAAAATTTTTTCATTAAACGGGAGTATGTGTCTGTGAGAATGAATAGCCGAAAGATGAAATTTCAAAGTAAAGAGTCGGTAGATACCCTCATTCCCTATCATGCTACCAATTTTCACATCTCTACCTTCTTTAATAAGCGAGGCTTTAGCTGAAACCATTTCATTAAACATTAATGAAACTTTATGTGACGTTGAAAGCATCACTTTAAAGGGGGTTGTCGTGTTCAATCCCCGATTCGATAAGATGAAAATTAATGGAGTTATGACGTCATTTACAAAGTATGACGTCATTTTCAGGAATTTGGTACCATGCCAATTCCCTTTTGTCAGTCGGTAGATATTTGCATTTTCTTTTATGCTACCAAATTTCATACCTCTAGCTTTATCAATAAGCGAGACACAGGTACCTGAAGTTTTAAATTGTATTTTCAGGAAAGGCCAAACACTGAAACTTTGACCGCAAATATCTCGAAAACGGTAAGAGATATCGAAAATCTGAGACCAGACTTTTCTCCTTTAACTACTTTTTCACGCAGAATCGATTGCAACAATCCCCGATTCGATACGATGAAAAATAAGGGAGTTATGACGTCATTTAGAAAAGTATGACGTCATTTTCAGGAATTTGGCACCTTGCCAATTCCCTTTTGTCAGTCGGTAGAAATTTGCATTCTCTTTTATGCTACCAAATTTCATACCTCTAGCTTTATCAATAAGCGAGACACAGGTACCTGAAGTTTTAAATTGTATTTTCAGGAAAGGCCAAACACTGAACTTTGACCGCAAATATCTCGAAAACGGTAAGAGATATCGAAATTCTGTTGCTGGTATTTACCATTTTACTTTTTCACGCAGAATCGATTCCAACCGTCCCCGCCTCGATCCGATGAAAAATAAGGGAGATATGACGTCATTTACAAAGTATGACGTCATTTTCAGGAATTTGGCTCCATGCCAAATTCCTCTTGTCAGTCGGTAGATATTTTCAATCTCTATCATGCTACCAAATTTCACACCTTATCTTCCTCAATAAGCGAGCTATAGGCGAAAACATTTCATGAATAATTAATGAGTGTTGATGACGTCACAAACATCCACTTTAAAGGGGGTTGTCGTGTTCAAACGCAAATAACTCGAGAACCGTAAGAGTTAGCGAAAATCTGAGAACACTCTACTGGTAGGTATTTGAACGCTCTATCGAATGGAAGAAACCCGATCAAAATCCGACTGCAAATAAAGTCGCTAGACCTTGCCAAAGATTTGATTCGAAAATTTTCATTAATTTCAAAAATATTGGCAGCATGCCATTTTCATTCTAGAGGTAGATTAAGAATGTAGAAACATGTTTAGATATAAAATTTCATGCCGATATCTCATTTAATAAGAGAGATATTAACGTATGAATATTTAATTAGCTTTGATGACGTCATAGCGAATTTTCCCACGCTCCTGGTGACCTTATTTCTGGTCCGATTTCAAAAATCTTTCATCGTCCAAATCAGACCATTAAAATCTTTCATCCTACTGTCTAAAATCTAAGATTGAAATATTTTTTTTGAAATGAAAACAATCGGGTCAAGGTCAACTTTTTCGGGGTAGAGCTACGAAATTGACGCAGTGACATAAAATCTTGCATCTTCTTTTCTAAATCGAATGCTGAAAATTTCATTCCAATCGGATAAATAATAAGGAAGATATAGCGATTCAAAATTTTGGCGTCGTAGGTGGCGCTGCGCGCTTATAAGCGGTACTTTAGAAAATTAAAAAAATCAAATCTTGAAAATTTAATTTCGAATCGAACACTGAAAACAGAATAGTAATATCTTTAATAATGAGTGATTTCTGAGCCGTCACAAAAAAAAATACGGATGAAGAATAATAATAATAATAAGCGAGCTTTAGCTGAAACCATTTCATTAAACATTAATGAACTTTATGTGACGTTGAAAGCATCACTTTAAAGGGGGTTGTCGTGTTTAAACCTAAATAACTCGAAAACGGTAAGAGTTAGCGAAAATTTGATGGCAATGTTATGCATATAAATTTTCGCGCAGAATCGATTGCAACAATTCCCGATTCGATAAGATGAAAATTAATGGAGTTATGACGTCATTTAGAAAAGTATGACGTCATTTTCAGGAATTTGGTACCATGCCAATTCCCTTTTGTCAGTCGGTAGATATTTGCATTCTCTTTTATGCTACCAGATTTCATACCTCTAGCTTTATCAATAAGCGAGACACAGGTACCTGAAGTTTTAAATTGTATTTTCAGGAAAGGCCAAACACTGAACTTTGACCGCAAATATCTCGAAAACGGTAAGAGATATCGAAAATCTGAGACCAGACCTTTCTCCTTTAACTACTTTTTCACGCAGAATCGATTGCAACAATCCCCGATTCGATACGATGAAAAATAAGGGAGTTATGACGTCATTTAGAAAAGTATGACGTCATTTTCAGGAATTTGGCACCTTGCCAATTCCCTTTTGTCAGTCGGTAGATATTTGCATTCTCTTTTATGCTACCAAATTTCATACCTCTAGCTTTATCAATAAGCGAGACACAGGTACCTGAAGTTTTAAATTGTATTTTCAGGGAAGGCCAAACACTGAACTTTGACCGCAAATATCTCGAAAACGGTAAGAGATTTCGAGATTCTGAGACCAGACCTTTCGCCTTTAAGTACTTTTTTTCACGCAGAATCGATTGCAACAATCCCCGATTCGATACGATGAAAAATAAGGGAGTTATGACGTCATTTAGAAAAGTATGACGTCATTTTCAGGAATTTGGCACCTTGCCAATTCCCTTTTGTCAGTCGGTAGATATTTGCATCCTCTTTTATGCTACCAAATTTCATACCTCTAGCTTTATCAATAAGCGAGACACAGGTACCTGAAGTTTTAAATTGTATTTTCAGGAAAGGCCAAACACTGAACTTTGACCGCAAATATCTCGAAAACGGTAAGAGATATCGAAATTCTGTTGCCGGTAATAACCATTTTACTTTTTCACGCAGAATCGATTCCAACCGTCCCCGCCTCGATCCGATGAAAAATAAGGGAGATATGACGTCATTTACAAAGTATGACGTCATTTTCAGGAATTTGGCTCCATGCCAAATTCCTCTTGTCAGTCGGTAGATATTCTCAATCTCTATCATGCTACCAAATTTCACACCTCTATCTTCCTCAATAAGCGAGCTATAGGCGAAAACATTTCATGAATAATTAATGAGTGTTGATGACGTCACAAACATCACTTTAAAGGGGGTTGTCGTGTTCAAACGCAAATAACTCGAGAACCGTAAGAGTTAGCGAAAATCTGAGAACACTTTACTGGTAGGTATTTGAACGCTCTATCGAATGGAAGAAACCCGATCAAAATCCGACTGCAAATAAAGTCGCCTAGACCTTGCCAAAGATTCGATTCGACAAATATCACTAATTTCAAAAAAATGGGCAGCAAGCCATTTTCATTCTAGAGGTAGATTAAGAATGTGGAAACATGTTTAGATATAAAATTTCATGCCGATATCTCATTTAATAAGAGCGATATTAACGTATGAATATTTAATTAGCTTTGATGACGTCATAGCGAATTTTCCCACGCTCATTGTGACTTTATTTATGGTCCGATTTCAAAAATTTTTCATATTCCAAATCAGACCATTAAAATCTTTCATCCTACTGTCTAAAATCTAAGATTGAAATATTTTTTTTGAAATGAAAACAATCGGGTCAAGGTCAACTTTTTCGGGGTAGAGCTACGAAATTGACGCAGTGACATAAAATCTTGCATCTCCTTTTCTGAATCGAATGCTGAAAATTTCATTCCAATCGGACAAATAATAAGGAAGATATAGCGATTCAAAATTTTGGCGTCGTAGGTGGCGCTGCGCGCTTATAAGCGGTAATTTAGAAAATTAAAAAAATCAAATCTTGAAAATTTAATTTCGAATCGAACACTGAAAACAGAATAGTAATATCTTTAATAATGAGTGATTTCTGAGACGTCACAAAAAAAAAAAACGGATGAAGAATAATAATAATAATAATAAGAAAAGACAGTAGAATAATAAAAGGTTTCACAAGTGAAACTTGTGAAACCTAATAATACAAGA